>OZ012667.1:27486267-32339382 GCA_963942505.1 Lordithon lunulatus | reverse complement strand
ATATACAGCATGGGACCAGCCAGATGCAACTTACGGCCATATAGGACCTACAGGCGATGTTCTTGAGTCGATATACGTCGATCTGAGCACAGCTGGGCCACGTATATACAGCATGGGGGTAGCTGTGATACCAGCCAGCTGCAACCCACGGCTATATAGGACCTACAAGCGATGTTCTTGAGTCGATATATAGCGATCTGAGCACAGCTGGGCCCCGTATATACAGCATGGGGGTAGCTCTGATACCAGCCAGATGCAACCCACGGCCATATAGGACCTACAGGCGATGTTCTAGAGTCGATATGTGTTGATCTGAGCACAGCTGGGCCACGTATATATAGCATGGGGGTAGCTGTGATACCAGCCAGCTGCAACCCACGGCTATATAGGACCTACAGGCGATGTTCTTGAGTCAATATATGTCGATCTGAGCACAGCTGGGCCCCGTATATACAGCATGGGGGTAGCTCTGATACCAGCCAGATGCAACACACGGCCATATAGGACCTACAGGCGATGTTCTTGAGTGGATATATGTCGATCTGAGCACAGCTGGGCGCCGTATATACAACATGGGTGTAGCTCTGATACCAGCCAGATGCAACCCACGGCCATATAGGTCCTACAGGCGATGTTCTTGAGTCGATATATGTCAATCTGAGCACAGCTGGGCCCCGTATATACAGCATGGGGGTAGCTCTGATACCAGCCAGATGCAACCCACGACCATATAAGACCTACAGGCGATGTTCTTGAGTGGATATATGTCGATCTGAGCTGGGCGCCGTATATACAGCATGGGGGTAGCTCTGATACCAGCCAAATGCAACCCACGGTCATATAGGACCTACAGGCGATGTGCTTGGGTGTATATTTGTCGATCTGAGCACAGCTGGCCCCGTATATACAGCATGGGGGTAGCTCTGATACCAGTCAGATGCAACCCACGGCCATATAGGACCTACAGGCGATGTTCTTGAGTCCATATATTTCGATCTGAGCACAGCTGGGCCACGTATATACAGCATGGGGGTAGCCCTGATACCAGCCAGATGCAACCCACGGCCATATAGGACCTACAGGCGATGTTCTTGAGTCGATATATGTCGGTCTGAGCACAGCTGGGCCCCGTATATACAGCATGGGTGTAGCTCTGATACCAGCCAGATGCAACCCACGGCCATATAGGACCTACAGGCGATGTTCTTGAGTCGATATATGTCGATCTGAGCACAGCTGGGCCCCGTATATACAGCATGGGTGTAGCTCTGATACCAGCCAGATGCAACCCACGGCCATATAGGACCTACAGGCGATGTTCTTGAGTGGATATATGTCAATCTGAGCACAGCTGGGCGCCGTATATACAGCATGGGGGTAGCTCTGATACCAGCCAGATGCAACCCACGACCATATAGGACCTACAGGCGATATACTTGAGTCGATATATGTCACTCTGAGCACATCTGGGCCACGTATATACAGCATGGGGGTAGCTGTGATACCAGCCAGCTGCAACCCACGGCTATATAGGACCTACAGGCGATGTTCTTGAGTCGATATATGTCGATCTGAGCACAGCTGGGCCCCGTATATACAGCATGGGTGTAGCTCTGATACCAGCCAGATGCAACCCACGGCCATATAGGACCTACAGGCGATGTTCTTGAGTGGATATATGTCGATCTGAGCACAGCTGGGCGCCGTATATACAACATGGGGGTAGCTCTGATACCAGCCAGATGCAACCCACGGCCATATAAGACATACAGGCGATGTTCTTAAGTGTATATATATATATATATCGATCTGAGCACAGCTGGGCGGCGTATATACAGCATGGGGGTAGCTCTGATACCAGCCAGATGCAACCCACGGCCATATAGGACCTACAGGCGATGTTCTTGAGTCGATATATGTCGATCTGAGCACAGCTGGGCCACGTATATACAGCATGGGGATAGCTGTTATACTAGCCAGCTGCAACCCACGGCAATATAGGACCTACAGGCGATGTTCTTGAGTCGATATATGTCGATCTGAGCACAGCTGCGCCCCGTATATACTGCATGGGGGGTAGCTCTGATTCCAGCCAGATGCAACCCACGGCCATATAGGACCTACAGGCGATGTTTTTGAGTGGATATATGTCGATCTGAGCACAGCTGGGCGCCGTATATACAGCATGGAGGTAGCTCTGATACTAGCCAGATGCAACCCACGGCCATATAGGACCTACAGGCGATGTTCTTGAGTGGATATATGTCGATCTGAGCACAGCTGGGCGCCGTATATACAGCATGGGGGTAGCTCTGATATCAGCCAGATGCAACCCACGGCCATATAGGACCTACAGGCGATGTTCTTGAGTCGATATATGTCGGTCTGAGCACATCTGGGCCACGTATATACAGCATGGGGGTAGCTCTGATACCAGCCAGATGCAAATCACGGCTATATAGGACCTACAGGCGATGTTCTTGAGTCGATATATGTCGATCTGAGCACACCTGGGCCACGTATATACAGCATGGGGGTAGCTGTGATACCAGCCAACTGCAACCCACGGCTATATAGGACCTACAGGCGCTGTTCTTGAGTCGATATATGTCGATCTGAGCACAGCTGGGCCCCGTATATACAGCATGGGTGTAGCTCTGATACCAGCCAGATGCAACCCACGGCCATATAGGACCTACAGGCGATGTTCTTGAGTGGATATATGTCAATCTGAGCACAGCTGGGCGCCGTATATACAGCATGGGGGTAGCTCTGATACCAGCCAGATGCAACCCACGACCATATAGGACCTACAGGCGATATTCTTGAGTCGTTATATGTCAATCTGAGCACATCTGGGCCACGTATATACAGCATGGGGGTAGCTGTGATACCAGCCAGCTGCAACCCACGGCTATATAGGATCTACAGGCGATGTTCTTGAGTCGATATATGTCGATCTGAGCACAGCTGGGCCCCGTAAATACAGCATGGGTGTAGCTCTGATACCAGCCAGATGCAACCCACGGCCATATAGGACCTACAGGCGATGTTCTTGAGTGGATATATGTCGATCTGAGCACAGCTGGGCGCCGTATATACAGCATGGGAGTAGCTCTGATACCAGCCAGATGCAACCCACGGCCATATAGGACCTACAGGCGATGTTCTTGAGTGGATATATGTCGATCTGAGCACAGCTGGGCGTCGTATATACAGCATGGGGGTAGCTCTGATACCAGCCAGATGCAACCCACGGCCATATAGGACCAACAAGCGATGTTCTTGAGTCGATATATGTCGATCTGAGCACAGCTGGGCCACATATATACAGCATGGGGGTAGCTGTGATACCAGCCAACTGCAACCCACGGCTATATAGGACCTACAGGCGATGTTCTTGAGTCGATATATGTCGATCTGAGCACAGCTGGGCCCCGTATATACAGCATGGGTGTAGCTCTGATACCAGCCAGATGCAACCCACGGCCATATAGGACCTACAGGCGATGTTCTTGAGTGGATATATGTCAATCTGAGCACAGCTGGGCGCCGTATATACAGCATGGGGGTAGCTCTGATACCAGCCAGATGCAACCCACGACCATATAGGACCTACAGGCGATATTCTTGAGTCGATATATGTCACTCTGAGCACATCTGGGCCACGTATATACAGCATGGGGGTAGCTGTGATACCAGCCAGCTGCAACCCACGGCTATATAGGACCTACAGGCGATGTTCTTGAGTCGATATATGTCGATCTGAGCACAGCTGGGCCCCGTATATACAGCATGGGTGTAGCTCTGATACCAGCCAGATGCAACCCACGGCCATATAGGACCTACAGGCGATGTTCTTGAGTGGATATATGTCGATCTGAGCACAGCTGGGCGCCGTATATACAACATGGGGGTAGCTCTGATACCAGCCAGATGCAACCCACGGCCATATAAGACCTACAGGCGATGTTCTTAAGTGTATATATATATCGATCTGAGCACAGCTGGGCGCCGTATATACAGCATGGGGGTAGCTCTGATACCAGCCAGATGCAACCCACGGCCATATAGGACCTACAGGCGATGTTCTTGAGTCGATATATGTCGATCTGAGCACAGCTGGGCCACGTATATACAGCATGGGGGGTAGCTCTGATTCCAGCCAGATGCAACCCACGGCCATATAGGACCTACAGGCGATGTTTTTGAGTGGATATATGTCGATCTGAGCACAGCTGGGCGCCGTATATACAGCATGGAGGTAGCTCTGATACTAGCCAGATGCAACCCACGGCCATATAGGACCTACAGGCGATGTTCTTGAGTGGATATATGTCGATCTGAGCACAGCTGGGCGCCGTATATACAGCATGGGGGTAGCTCTGATACCAGCCAGATGCAACCCACGGCCATATAGGACCTACAGGCGATGTTCTTGAGTCGATATATGTCGGTCTGAGCACATCTGGGCCACGTATATACAGCATGGGGGTAGCTCTGATACCAGCCAGATGCAAATCACGGCTATATAGGACCTACAGGCGATGTTCTTGAGTCGATATATGTCGATCTGAGCACACCTGGGCCACGTATATACAGCATGGGGGTAGCTGTGATACCAGCCAACTGCAACCCACGGCTATATAGGACCTACAGGCGATGTTCTTGAGTCGATATATGTCGATCTGAGCACAGCTGGGCCCCGTATATACAGCATGGGTGTAGCTCTGATACCAGCCAGATGCAACCCACGGCCATATAGGACCTACAGGCGATGTTCTTGAGTGGATATATGTCAATCTGAGCACAGCTGGGCGCCGTATATACAGCATGGGGGTAGCTCTGATACCAGCCAGATGCAACCCACGACCATATAGGACCTACAGGCGATATTCTTGAGTCGTTATATGTCAATCTGAGCACATCTGGGCCACGTATATACAGCATGGGGGTAGCTGTGATACCAGCCAGCTGCAACCCACGGCTATATAGGACCTACAGGCGATGTTCTTGAGTCGATATATGTCGATCTGAGCACAGCTGGGCCCCGTAAATACAGCATGGGTGTAGCTCTGATACCAGCCAGATGCAACCCACGGCCATATAGGACCTACAGGCGATGTTCTTGAGTGGATATATGTCGATCTGAGCACAGCTGGGCGCCGTATATACAGCATGGGGGTAGCTCTGATACCAGCCAGATGCAACCCACGGCCATATAGGACCTACAGGCGATGTTCTTGAGTCGATATATGTCGATCTGAGTACATCTGGGCCACGTATATACAGCATGGGGGGTAGCTGTGATACCAGCCAGCTGCAACCCACGGCTATATAGGACCTACAGGCGATGTTCTTGAGTCGATATATGTCGATCTGAGCACACCTAGGCCCCGTATATACAGCATGGGGGTAGCTCTGATACCAGCCAGATGCAACCCACGGCCATATAGGACCTACAGGCGATTGTCTTAAGTGGATATATATCGATCTGAGCACAGCTGGGCGCCGTATATACAGCATGGGGGTAGCTCTGATACCAGCCAGATGCAACCCACGGCCATATAGGACCTACAGGCGATGTTCTTAAGTGGATATATATCGATCTGAGCACAGCTGGGCGCCGTATATACAGCATGGGGGTAGCTCTAATACCAGCCAGATGCAACCCACGGCCATATAGGACCTACAGGCGATGTTCTTGAGTCGATATATGTCGATCTGAGCACAGCTGGGCCACGTATATACAGCATGGGGATAGCTGTTATACTAGCCAGCTGCAACCCACGGCAATATAGGACCTACAGGCGATGTTCTTGAGTCGATATATGTCGATCTGAGCACAGCTGCGCCCCGTATATACTGCATGGGGGGTAGCTCTGATTCCAGCCAGATGCAACCCACGGCCATATAGGACCTACAGGCGATGTTTTTGAGTGGATATATGTCGATCTGAGCACAGCTGGGCGCCGTATATACAGCATGGAGGTAGCTCTGATACTAGCCAGATGCAACCCACGGCCATATAGGACCTACAGGCGATGTTCTTGAGTGGATATATGTCGATCTGAGCACAGCTGGGCGCCGTATATACAGCATGGGGGTAGCTCTGATACCAGCCAGATGCAACCCACGGCCATATAGGACCTACAGACGATGTTCTTGAGTCGATATATGTCGGTCTGAGCACATCTGGGCCACGTATATACAGCATGGGGGTAGCTCTGATACCAGCCAGATGCAAATCACGGCTATATAGGACCTACAGGCGATGTTCTTGAGTCGATATATGTCGATCGAGCACACCTGGGCCACGTATATACAGCATGGGGGTAGCTGTGATACCAGCCAACTGCAACCCACGGCTATATAGGACCTACAGGCGATGTTCTTGAGTCGATATATGTCGATCTGAGCACAGCTGGGCCCCGTATATACAGCATGGGTGTAGCTCTGATACCAGCCAGATGCAACCCACGGCCATATAGGACCTACAGGCGATGTTCTTGAGTGGATATATGTCAATCTGAGCACAGCTGGGCGCCGTATATACAGCATGGGGGTAGCTCTGATACCAGCCAGATGCAACCCACGACCATATAGGACCTACAGGCGATATTCTTGAGTCGTTATATGTCAATCTGAGCACATCTGGGCCACGTATATACAGCATGGGGGTAGCTGTGATACCAGCCAGCTGCAACCCACGGCTATATAGGACCTACAGGCGATGTTCTTGAGTCGATATATGTCGATCTGAGCACAGCTGGGCCCCGTATATACAGCATGGGTGTAGCTCTGATACCAGCCAGATGCAACCCACGGCCATATAGGACCTACAGGCGATGTTCTTGAGTGGATATATGTCGATCTGAGCACAGCTGGGCGCCGTATATACAGCATGGGGGGTAGCTCTGATACCAGCCAGATGCAACCCACGGCCATATAGGACCTACAGGCGATGTTCTTGAGTCGATATATGTCGATCTGAGTACATCTGGGCCACGTATATACAGCATGGGGGGTAGCTGTGATACCAGCCAGCTGCAACCCACGGCTATATAGGACCTACAGGCGATGTTCTTGAGTCGATATATGTCGATCTGAGCACACCTAGGCCCCGTATATACAGCATGGGGGTAGCTCTGATACCAGCCAGATGCAACCCACGGCCATATAGGACCTACAGGCGATTGTCTTAAGTGGATATATATCGATCTGAGCACAGCTGGGCGCCGTATATACAGCATGGGGGTAGCTCTGATACCAGCCAGATGCAACCCACGGCCATATAGGACCTACAGGCGATGTTCTTAAGTGGATATATATCGATCTGAGCACAGCTGGGCGCCGTATATACAGCATGGGGGTAGCTCTAATACCAGCCAGATGCAACCCACGGCCATATAGGACCTACAGGCGATGTTCTTGAGTCGATATATGTCGATCTGAGCACAGCTGGGCCACGTATATACAGCATGGGGATAGCTGTTATACTAGCCAGCTGCAACCCACGGCAATATAGGACCTACAGGCGATGTTCTTGAGTCGATATATGTCGATCTGAGCACAGCTGCGCCCCGTATATACTGCATGGGGGGTAGCTCTGATTCCAGCCAGATGCAACCCACGGCCATATAGGACCTACAGGCGATGTTTTTGAGTGGATATATGTCGATCTGAGCACAGCTGGGCGCCGTATATACAGCATGGAGGTAGCTCTGATACTAGCCAGATGCAACCCACGGCCATATAGGACCTACAGGCGATGTTCTTGAGTGGATATATGTCGATCTGAGCACAGCTGGGCGCCGTATATACAGCATGGGGGTAGCTCTGATACCAGCCAGATGCAACCCACGGCCATATAGGACCTACAGACGATGTTCTTGAGTCGATATATGTCGGTCTGAGCACATCTGGGCCACGTATATACAGCATGGGGGTAGCTCTGATACCAGCCAGATGCAAATCACGGCTATATAGGACCTACAGGCGATGTTCTTGAGTCGATATATGTCGATCGAGCACACCTGGGCCACGTATATACAGCATGGGGGTAGCTGTGATACCAGCCAACTGCAACCCACGGCTATATAGGACCTACAGGCGATGTTCTTGAGTCGATATATGTCGATCTGAGCACAGCTGGGCCCCGTATATACAGCATGGGTGTAGCTCTGATACCAGCCAGATGCAACCCACGGCCATATAGGACCTACAGGCGATGTTCTTGAGTGGATATATGTCAATCTGAGCACAGCTGGGCGCCGTATATACAGCATGGGGGTAGCTCTGATACCAGCCAGATGCAACCCACGACCATATAGGACCTACAGGCGATATTCTTGAGTCGTTATATGTCAATCTGAGCACATCTGGGCCACGTATATACAGCATGGGGGTAGCTGTGATACCAGCCAGCTGCAACCCACGGCTATATAGGACCTACAGGCGATGTTCTTGAGTCGATATATGTCGATCTGAGCACAGCTGGGCCCCGTATATACAGCATGGGTGTAGCTCTGATACCAGCCAGATGCAACCCACGGCCATATAGGACCTACAGGCGATGTTCTTGAGTGGATATATGTCGATCTGAGCACAGCTGGGCGCCGTATATACAGCATGGGGGGTAGCTCTGATACCAGCCAGATGCAACCCACGGCCATATAGGACCTACAGGCGATGTTCTTGAGTCGATATATGTCGATCTGAGCACATCTGGGCCACGTATATACAGCATGGGGGGTAGCTGTGATACCAGCCAGCTGCAACCCACGGCTATATAGGACCTACAGGCGATGTTCTTGAGTCGATATATGTCGATCTGAGCACACCTGGGCCCCGTATATACAGCATGGGGGTAGCTCTGATACCAGCCAGATGCAACCCAAGGCCATATAGGACCTACAGGCGATGTTCTTGAGTGGATATATGTCGATCTGAGCACAGCTGGGCGCCGTATATACAGCATGGGGGTAGCTCTGATACCAGCCAGATGCAACCCACGGCCATATAGGACCTACAGGCGATGTTCTTAGGTGGATATATATATCGATCTGAGCACAGCTGGGCGCCGTATATACAGCATGGGGGTAGCTCTGATACCAGCCAGATGCAACCCACGGCCATATAGGACCTACAGGCGATGTTCTTGAGTGGATATATGTCAATCTGAGCACAGCTGGGCGCCGTATATACAGCATGGGGGTAGCTCTGATACCAGCCAGATGCAACCCACGACCATATAGGACCTACAGGCGATATTCTTGAGTCGTTATATGTCAATCTGAGCACATCTGGGCCACGTATATACAGCATGGGGGTAGCTGTGATACCAGCCAGCTGCAACCCACGGCTATATAGGACCTACAGGCGATGTTCTTAAGTCGATATATGTCGATCTGAGCACAGCTGGGCCCCGTAAATACAGCATGGGTGTAGCTCTGATACCAGCCAGATGCAACCCACGGCCATATAGGACCTACAGGCTATGTTCTTGAGTGGATATATGTCGATCTGAGCACAGCTGGGCGCCGTATATACAGCATGGGGGTAGCTCTGATACCAGCCAGATGCAACCCACGGCCATATAGGACCTACAGGCGATGTTCTTGAGTCGATATATGTCGATCTGAGTACATCTGGGCCACGTATATACAGCATGGGGGGTAGCTGTGATACCAGCCAGCTGCAACCCACGGCTATATAGGACCTACAGGCGATGTTCTTGAGTCGATATATGTCGATCTGAGCACACCTGGGCCCCGTATATACAGCATGGAGGTAGCTCTGATACCAGCCAGATGCAACCCATGGCCATATAGGACCTACAGGCGATGTTCTTGAGTGGATATATGTCGATCTGAGCACAGCTGGGCGCCGTATATACAGCATGGGGGTAGCTCTGATACCAGCCAGATGCAACCCACGGCCATATAGGACCTACAGGCGATGTTCTTAAGTGGATATATATCGATCTGAGCACAGCTGGGCGCCGTATATACAGCATGGGGGTAGCTCTAATACCAGCCAGATGCAACCCACGGCCATATAGGACCTACAGGCGATGTTCTTGAGTCGATATATGTCGATCTGAGCACAGCTGGGCCACGTATATACAGCATGGGGATAGCTGTTATACTAGCCAGCTGCAACCCACGGCAATATAGGACCTACAGGCGATGTTCTTGAGTCGATATATGTCGATCTGAGCACAGCTGCGCCCCGTATATACTGCATGGGGGGTAGCTCTGATTCCAGCCAGATGCAACCCACGGCCATATAGGACCTACAGGCGATGTTTTTGAGTGGATATATGTCGATCTGAGCACAGCTGGGCGCCGTATATACAGCATGGAGGTAGCTCTGATACTAGCCAGATGCAACCCACGGCCATATAGGACCTACAGGCGATGTTCTTGAGTGGATATATGTCGATCTGAGCACAGCTGGGCGCCGTATATACAGCATGGGGGTAGCTCTGATACCAGCCAGATGCAACCCACGGCCATATAGGACCTACAGGCGATGTTCTTGAGTCGATATATGTCGGTCTGAGCACATCTGGGCCACGTATATACAGCATGGGGGTAGCTCTGATACCAGCCAGATGCAAATCACGGCTATATAGGACCTACAGGCGATGTTCTTGAGTCGATATATGTCGATCGAGCACACCTGGGCCACGTATATACAGCATGGGGGTAGCTGTGATACCAGCCAACTGCAACCCACGGCTATATAGGACCTACAGGCGATGTTCTTGAGTCGATATATGTCGATCTGAGCACAGCTGGGCCCCGTATATACAGCATGGGTGTAGCTCTGATACCAGCCAGATGCAACCCACGGCCATATAGGACCTACAGGCGATGTTCTTGAGTGGATATATGTCAATCTGAGCACAGCTGGGCGCCGTATATACAGCATGGGGGTAGCTCTGATACCAGCCAGATGCAACCCACGACCATATAGGACCTACAGGCGATATTCTTGAGTCGTTATATGTCAATCTGAGCACATCTGGGCCACGTATATACAGCATGGGGGTAGCTGTGATACCAGCCAGCTGCAACCCACGGCTATATAGGACCTACAGGCGATGTTCTTGAGTCGATATATGTCGATCTGAGCACAGCTGGGCCCCGTATATACAGCATGGGTGTAGCTCTGATACCAGCCAGATGCAACCCACGGCCATATAGGACCTACAGGCGATGTTCTTGAGTGGATATATGTCGATCTGAGCACAGCTGGGCGCCGTATATACAGCATGGGGGGTAGCTCTGATACCAGCCAGATGCAACCCACGGCCATATAGGACCTACAGGCGATGTTCTTGAGTCGATATATGTCGATCTGAGCACATCTGGGCCACGTATATACAGCATGGGGGGTAGCTGTGATACCAGCCAGCTGCAACCCACGGCTATATAGGACCTACAGGCGATGTTCTTGAGTCGATATATGTCGATCTGAGCACACCTGGGCCCCGTATATACAGCATGGGGGTAGCTCTGATACCAGCCAGATGCAACCCAAGGCCATATAGGACCTACAGGCGATGTTCTTGAGTGGATATATGTCGATCTGAGCACAGCTGGGCGCCGTATATACAGCATGGGGGTAGCTCTGATACCAGCCAGATGCAACCCACGGCCATATAGGACCTACAGGCGATGTTCTTAAGTGGATATATATCGATCTGAGCACAGCTGGGCGCCGTATATACATTATGGGGGTAGCTCTGATACCAGCCAGATGCAACCCACGGCCATATAGGACCTACAGGCGATGTTCTTAAGTGGATATATATCGATCTGAGCACAGCTGGGCGCCGTATATACAGCATGGGGGTAGCTCTAATACCAGCCAGATGCAACCCACGGCCATATAGGACCTACAGGCGATGTTCTTGAGTCGATATATGTCGATCTGAGCACATCTGGGCCACGTATATACAGCATGGGGGGCAGCTGTGATACCAGCCAGCTGCAACCCACGGCTATATAGGACCTACAGGCGATGTTCTTGAGTCGATATGTGTCGATCTGAGCACACCTGGGCCCCGTATATACAGCATGGGGGTAGCTCTGATACCAGCCAGATGCAACCCATGGCCATATAGGACCTACAGGCGATGTTCTTGAGTGGATATATGTCGATCTGAGCACAGCTGGGCGCCGTATATACAGCATGGGGGTAGCTCTGATACCAGCCAGATGCAACCCACGGCCATATAGGACCTACAGGCGATGTTCTTAAGTGGATATATATCGATCTGAGCACAGCTGGGCGCCGTATATACAGCATGGGGGTAGCTCTGATACCAGCCAGATGCAACCCACGGCCATATAGGACCTACAGGCGATGTTCTTAAGTGGATATATATATATATCGATCTGAGCACAGCTGGGCGCCGTATATACAGCATGGGGGTAGCTCTAATACCAGCCAGATGCAACCCACGGCCATATAGGACCTACAGGCGATGTTCTTGAGTCGATATATGTCGATCTGAGCACAGCTGGGCCACGTATATACAGCATGGGGATAGCTGTTATACTAGCCAGCTGCAACCCACGGCAATATAGGACCTACAGGCGATGTTCTTGAGTCGATATATGTCGATCTGAGCACAGCTGCGCCCCGTATATACTGCATGGGGGGTAGCTCTGATTCCAGCCAGATGCAACCCACGGCCATATAGGACCTACAGGCGATGTTTTTGAGTGGATATATGTCGATCTGAGCACAGCTGGGCGCCGTATATACAGCATGGAGGTAGCTCTGATACTAGCCAGATGCAACCCACGGCCATATAGGACCTACAGGCGATGTTCTTGAGTGGATATATGTCGATCTGAGCACAGCTGGGCGCCGTATATACAGCATGGGGGTAGCTCTGATACCAGCCAGATGCAACCCACGGCCATATAGGACCTACAGGCGATGTTCTTGAGTCGATATATGTCGGTCTGAGTACATCTGGGCCACGTATATACAGCATGGGGGTAGCTCTGATACCAGCCAGATGCAAATTACGGCTATATAGGACCTACAGGCGATGTTCTTGAGTCGATATATGTCGATCTGAGCACACCTGGGCCACGTATATACAGCATGGGGGTAGCTGTGATACCAGCCAACTGCAACCCACGGCTATATAGGACCTACAGGCGATGTTCTTGAGTCGATATATGTCGATCTGAGCACAGCTGGGCCCCGTATATACAGCATGGGTGTAGCTCTGATACCAGCCAGATGCAACCCACGGCCATATAGGACCTACAGGCGATGTTCTTGAGTGGATATATGTCAATCTGAGCACAGCAGGCCGCCGTATATACAGCATGGGGGTAGCTCTGATACCAGCCAGACAACCCACGACCATATAGGACCTACAGGCGATATTCTTGAGTCGACATATGTCAATCTGAGCACATCTGGGCCACGTATATACAGCATGGGGGTAGCTGTGATACCAGCCAGCTGCAACCCACGGCTATATAGGACCAACAGGCGATGTTCTTGAGTCGATATATGTCGATCTGAGCACAGCTGGGCCCCGTATATACAGCATGGGTGTAGCTCTGATACAAGCCAGATGCAACCCACGGCCATATAGGACCTACAGGCGATGTTCTTGAGTGGATATATGTCGATCTGAGCACAGCTGGGCGCCGTATATACAGCATGGGGGTAGCTCTGATACCAGCCAGATGCAACCCACGGCCATATAGGACCTACAGGCGATGTTCTTGAGTCGATATATGTCGATCTGAGCACATCTGGGCCACGTATATACAGCATGGGGGGTAGCTGTGATACCAGCCAGCTGCAACCCACGGCTATATAGGACCTACAGGCGATGTTCTTGAGTCGATATATGTCGATCTGAGCACACCTGGGCCCCGTATATACAGCATGGGGGTAGCTCTGATACCAGCCAGATGCAACCCATGGCCATATAGGACCTACAGGCGATGTTCTTGAGTGGATATATGTCGATCTGAGCACAGCTGGGCGCCGTATATAAAGCATGGGGGTAGCTCTGATACCAGCCAGATGCAACCCACGGCCATATAGGACCTACAGGCGATGTTCTTAAGTGGATATATATCGATCTGAGCACAGCTGGGCGCCGTATATACAGCATGGGGGTAGCTCTGATACCAGCCAGATGCAACTCACGGCCATATAGGACCTACAGGCGATGTTCTTAAGTGGATATATATCGATCTGAGCACAGCCGGGCGCCGTATAGACAGCATGGGGGTAGCTCTAATACCAGCCAGATGCAACCCACGGCCATATAGGACCTACAGGCGATGTTCTTGAGTCGATATATGTCGATCTGAGCACAGCTGGGCCACGTATATACAGCATGGGGATAGCTGTTATACTAGCCAGCTGCAACCCACGGCAATATAGGACCTACAGGCGATGTTCTTGAGTCGATATATGTCGATCTGAGCACAGCTGCGCCCCGTATATACTGCATGGGGGGTAGCTCTGATTCCAGCCAGATGCAACCCACGGCCATATAGGACCTACAGGCGATGTTTTTGAGTGGATATATGTCGATCTGAGCACAGCTGGGCGCCGT
Organism: Lordithon lunulatus; assembly: GCA_963942505.1. Taxonomy (NCBI): domain Eukaryota; kingdom Metazoa; phylum Arthropoda; class Insecta; order Coleoptera; family Staphylinidae; genus Lordithon; species Lordithon lunulatus. The sequence goes on along the minus strand of OZ012667.1, from coordinate 32,324,765 downwards.
ATATACAGCATGGGGGTAGCTCTGATACCAGCCAAATGCAACCCACGGCCATATATGACCTACAGGCGATGTTCTTGAGTCGATATATGTCGGTCTGAGCACATCTGGGCCACGTATATACAGCATGGGGGTAGCTCTGATACCAGCCAGATGCAAATCACGGCTATATAGGGCCTACAGGCGATGTTCTTGAGTCGATATATGTCGATCTGAGCACACCTGGGCCACGTATATACAGCATGGGGGTAGCTGTGATACCAGCCAACTGCAACCCACGGCTATATAGGACCTACAGGCGATGTTCTTGAGTCGATATATGTCGATCTGAGCACAGCTGGGCCCCGTATATACAGCATGGGTGTAGCTCTGATACCAGCCAGATGCAACCCACGGCCATATAGGACCTACAGGCGATGTTCTTGAGTGGATATATGTCAATCTGAGCACAGCTGGGCGCCGTATATACAGCATGGGGGTAGCTCTGATACCAGCCAGATGCAACCCACGACCATATAGGACCTACAGGCGATATTCTTGAGTCGACATATGTCAATCTGAGCACATCTGGGCCACGTATATACAGCATGGGGGTAGCTGTGATACCAGCCAGCTGCAACCCACGGCTATATAGGACCTACAGGCGATGTTCTTGAGTCGATATATGTCGATCTGAGCACAGCTGGGCCCCGTATATACAGCATGGGTGTAGCTCTGATACAAGCCAGATGCAACCCACGGCCATATAGGACCTACAGGCGATGTTCTTGAGTGGATATATGTCGATCTGAGCACAGCTGGGCGCCGTATATACAGCATGGGGGTAGCTCTGATACCAGCCAGATGCAACCCACGGCCATATAGGACCTACAGGCGATGTTCTTGAGTGGATATATGTCGATCTGAGCACATCTGGGCCACGTATATACAGCATGGGGGGTAGCTGTGATACCAGCCAGCTGCAACCCACGGCTATATAGGACCTACAGGCGATGTTCTTGAGTCGATATATGTCGATCTGAGCACACCTGGGCACCGTATATACAGCATGTGGGTAGCTCTGATACCAGCCAGATGCAACCCATGGCCATATAGGACCTACAGGCGATGTTCTTGAGTGGATATATGTCGATCTGAGCACAGCTGGGCGCCGTATATACAGCATGGGGGTAGCTCTGATACCAGCCAGATGCAACCCACGGCCATATAGGACCTACAGGCGATGTTCTTGATTCGATATATGTCGGTCTGAGCACATCTGGGCCACGTATATACAGCATGGGGGTAGCTGTGATACCAGCCAGCTGCAACCCACGGCTATATAGGACCTACAGGCGATGTTCTTGAGTCGATATATGTCGATCTGAGCACACCTGGGCTCCGTATATACAGCATGGGGGTAGCTCTGATACCAGCCAGATGCAACCCATGGCCATATAGGACCTACAGGCGATGTTCTTGAGTGGATATATGTTGATCTGAGCACAGCTGGGCCACGTATATACAGCATGGGGGTAGCTGTGATAGCAGCCAGCAGCAACCCACGGCTATATAGGACCTACAGGCGATGTTCTTGAGTCGATATATGTCGATCTGAGCACAGCTGGGCCCCGTATATACAGCATCGGGGTAGCTCTGATACCAGCCAGATGCAACCCACGGCCATATAGGACCTACAGTCGATGTTCTTGAGTGGATATATGTCGATCTGAGTACAGCTGGGCGCCGTATATACAGCATGGGGGTAGCTCTGATACCAGCCAGATGCAACCCACGGCCATATAGGACCTACAGGCGATGTTCTTGAGTCGATATATGTCGATCTGAGCACAGCTGGGCCACGTATATATAGCATGGGGGTAGCTTTGATACCAGCCAGATGCAACCCACGGCCATATAGGACCCACAGGCGATGTTCTTGAGTGGATATATGTCGATCTGAGCACAGCTGGGCGCCGTATATACAGCATGGGGATAGCTCTGATACCAGCCAGATGCAAGCCGCGGCCATATAGCACCTACAGGCGATGTTCTTGAGTCGATATATGTCGATCTAAGCACATCTGGGCCACGTATATACAGCATGGGGGTAGCGGTGATACCAGCCAGCTGCCACCCACGGCTATATAGGACCTACAGGCGATGTTCTTGAGTCGATATATGTCGATCTGAGCACAGCTGGGCCCCGTATATACAGCATGGGGGTAGCTCTGATACCAGCCAGATGCAACCCACGGCCATATAGGACATACAGGCGATGTTCTTGAGTGGATATATGTCGATCTGTGCACAGCTGGGCGCCGTATATACAGCACGAGGGTAGCTCTGATACCAGCCAGATGCAACCCACGGCCATATAGGACCTACAGGCGATGTTCTTGAGTGGATATATGTCGATCTGAGCACAGCTGGGTGCCGTATATACAGGAAGGGGGTAGCTCTGATACCAGCCAGTTGCAACCCACGGCCATATAGGACCTACAGGCGATGTTCTTGAGTCGATATATTTCGATCTGAGCACAGCTGGGCCACATATATACAGCATTGGGGTAGCTGTGATACCAGCCAGCTGCAACCCACGGCTATATAGGACCCACAGGCGATGTTCTTGAGTCGATATATGTCGATCTGAGCACAGCTGGGCCCCGTATATACAGCTTGGGGGTAGGTCTGATACCAGCCAGATACAACCCACGGCTATATAGGACCTACATGCGAAGTTCTTGAGTGGATATATGTCGATCTGAGCACAGCTGGGCGCCGTATATACAGCATGGGGGTAGCTCTGATACCAGCCAGATGCAATCCACGGCCATATAGGACCTACAGGCGATGTTCTTGAGTCGATATAAGTCGATCTGAGCACAGCTGGGCCACGTATATACAGCATGGGGGTAGCTGTGATACCAGCCAGCTGCAACCCACGGCTATATAGGACCTACAGGCGATGTTCTTGAGTCGATATATGTCGATCTGAGCACAGCTGGGCCCCGTATATACAGCATGGGACCAGCAGATGCAACCCACGGCCATATATTACCTACAGGCGATGTTCTTGAGTCCATATATTTCGATCTGAGCACAGCTGGGCTACGTATATACAGCATAGGGGTAGCTGTGATACCAGCCAGCTGCAACCCACGGCTATATAGGACCTACAGGCGATGTTCTTGAGTCGATATATGTCGATCTGAGCACAGCTGGTCCCGTATATACAGCATGGGGGTAGCTCTGATGCCAGCCAGATGCAACCCACGGCCATATAGATCCTACAGGCGATGTTCTTGAGTGGATATATGTCGATCTGAGCACAGCTGGGCGCCGTATATACAGCATGGGGGTAGCTCTGATACCAGCCAGATGCAACCCACGGCCATATAGGACCTACAGGCGATGTTCTTGAGTCGATATATGTCGATCTGAGCACAGCTGGGCCACGTATATACATGATGGCGGTAGCTGTGATACAAGCCAGCTGCAACCCACGGCTATATAGGACCTACAGGCGATGTTCTTGAGTCGATATATGTCGATCTGAGCACAGCTGGGCCCCGTATATACAGCTTGGGGGTAGGTCTGATACCAGCCAGATGCAACCCACGGCCATATAGGACCTACAGGCGAAGTTCTTGAGTGGATATATGTCGATCAGAGCACAGCTGGGCGCCGTATATACAGCATGGGGGTAGCTCTGATACCAGCCAGATACAAATCACGGCCATATAGGACCTACAGGCGTTGTTCTTGAGTCGATATATGTCGATCTGAGCACAGCTGGGCCACGTATATACAGCATGGGGGTAGCTGTGATACCAGCCAGCTGCAACCCACGGCTATATAGGACCTACAGGCGATGTTCTTGAGTCGATATATGTCGATCTGAGCACAGCTGGGCCCCGTATATACAGCATGGGACCAGCCAGATGCAAGCCACGGCCATATAGGACCTACAGGCGATGTTCTTGAGTCGATATATGTCGATCTGAGGACAGCTGGGCCACGTATATACAGCATGGGGGTAGCTGTGATACCAGCCAGCTGCAACCCACGGCTATATAGGACCTACAGGCGATGTTCTTGAGTCGATATATGTCGATCTGAGCACAGCTGGGCCCCGTATATACAGCATGGGACCAGCCAGATGCAACCCACGGCCATATAGGACCTACAGGCGATGTTCTTGAGTCGATATATGTCGATCTGAGCACAGCTGGGCCACGTATATACAGCATGGGGGTAGCTGTGATACCAGCCAGCTGCAACCCACGGCCATATTGGACCTACAGGCGATGTTCTTGAGTGGATATATGTAGATCTGAGCACAGCTGGGCGCCGTATATACAGCATGGGGGTAGCTCTGATACCAGCCAAATGCAACCCACGGCCATATAGGACCTACAGGCGATGTTCATCAGTGGATATATGCCGTTCTGACACAGCTGGGCGCCGTATATACAGCATGGGGGTAGCTCAGATACCAGCCGGATGCAACCCACGGCCATATAGGACCTACAGGCGATGTTCTTGTGTCGATATATGTCGATCTGAGCACAGCTCGGCCACGTATATACAGCATGGGGGTAGCTGTGATACCAGCCAGCTGCAACACATGGCTATATAGGACCTACAGGCGATGTTCTTAAGTCGATATATGTCGATCTGAGCACAGCTGGCCCCATATATACAGCATGGGGGTAGCTCTGATACCAGTCAGATACAACCCACGGCCATATAGGACCTACAGGCGATGTTCTTGAGTGGATATATGTCGATCTGAGCACAGCTGGGCGCCGTATATACAGCATGGGGGTAGCTCTGATACCAGCCAGATACAACCCACGGCTATATAGGACCTACAGGCGAAGTTCTTGAGTGGATATATGTCGATCTGAACACAGCTGGGCCACGTATATACAGCATGGGGGTAGCTGTGATACCAGCCAGCTGCAACCCACGGCTATATAGGACCTACAGGCGATGTTCTTGAGTCGATATATGTCGATCTGAGCACAGCTGGCCCCGTATATACAGCATGGAGGTAGCTCTGATACCAGTCAGATGCAACCCACGGCCATATAGGACCTACAGGCGATGTTCTTGAGTGGATATATGTCGTTCTGAGCACAGCTGGGCGCCGTATATATAGCATGGGGGTAGCTCAGATACCAGCCGGATGCAACCCACGGCCATATAGGACCTACAGGCGATGTTCTTGTGTCGATATATGTCGATCTGAGCACAGATGGGCCACGTATATACAGCATGGGGGTAGCTGTGATACCAGCCAGCTGCAACCCACGGCTATATAGGACCTACAGGCGATGTTCTTGAGTCGATATATGTCGATCTGAGCACAGCTGGCCCCGTATATACAGCATGGGGGTAGCTCTGATACCAGTCAGATGCAACCCACGGCCATCTAGGTCCTACAGGCGATGTTCTTGAGTGGATATATGTCGATCTGAGCACAGCTGGGCGCCGTATATACAGCATGGGGGTAGCTCTGATACCAGCCAGATGCAACCCACGGCCATATAGGACCTACAGGCGATGTTCTTGAGTCGATATATGTCGATCTGAGCACAGCTGGGCTACGTATATACAGCATGGGGGTAGCTGTGATACCAGCCAGCTGCAACCCACGGCCATATAGGACCTACAGGCGATGTTCTTGAGTCGATATATGTCGATCTGAGCACAGCTGGGCCCCGTATATACAGCTTGGGACCAGCCAGATGCAACCCACGGCCATATAGGACATACAGGCGATGTTCTTGAGTGGATATATGTCGATCTGAGCACAGCTGGGCGCCGTATATACAGCATAGGTGTAGCTATGATACCAGCCAGATGCAACCCACGGCCATATAGGACCTACAGGCGATGTTCTAGAGTCGATATATGTCGATCTGAGCATAGCTGGGCCACGTATATACAGCATAGGGGTAGCTGTGATACCAGCCAGCTGCAACCCACGGCTATATAGGACCTACAGGCGATGTTCTTGAGTCAATATATGTCGATCTGAGCACAGCTGGGCGCCGTATATACAGCATGGGGGTAGCTCTGATACCAGCCACATGCAACCCACGGCCATATAGGACCTACAGGCGATGTTCTTGAGTCGATATATGTCGATCTGAGCACATCTGGGCCACGTATATACAGCATGGGGGTAGCTGTGATACCAGCCAGCTGCAACCCACGGCTATATAGGACCTACAGGCGATGTTCTTGAGTCGATATATGTCGATCTGAGCACAGCTGGGCGCCGTATATACAGCATGGGGGGTAGCTCTGATACTAGCCAGATGCAACCCACGGCCATATAGGACCTACATGCGATGTTCTTGAGTGGATATATGTCGATCTGAGCACAGCTGGGCGCCGTATATACAGCATGGGGGTAGCTCTGATACCAGCCAGATGCAAGCCACGGCCATATAGGACCTACAGGCGATGTTCTTGAGTCGATATATGTCGATCTAAGCACATCTGGGCCACGTATATACAGCATGGGGGTAGCTGTGATACCAGCCAGCTGCCACCCACGGCTATATAGGACCTACAGGCGATGTTCTTGAGTCGATATATGTCGATCTGAGCACAGCTGGGCCACGTATATACAGCATGGGGGTAGCTTTGATACCAGCCAGATGCAACCCACGGCCATATAGAATCCACAGGCGATGTTCTTGAGTGGATATATGTCGATCTGAGCACAGCTGGGCGCCGTATATACAGCATGGGGGTAGCTCTGATACCAGCCAGATGCAACCCACGGCCATATAGGACCTACAGTCGATGTTCTTGAGTGGATATATGTCGATCTGAGCACAGCTGGGCGCCGTTTATACAGCATGGGGGTAGCTCTGATACCAGCCAGATGCAACCCACGGCCATATAGGACCTACAGGCGATGTTCTTGAGTCGATATATGTGGATCTGAGCACAGCTGGGCCACGTATATACACCATGGGGGTAGCTTTGATATCAACCAGATGCAACCCACGGCCATATAGAACCCACAGGCGATGTTCTTGAGTGGATATAGGTCGATCTGAGCACAGCTGGGCGCCTTATATACAGCATGGGGGTAGCTCTGATATCAGCCAGATGCAAGCCACGGCCATATAGGACCTACAGGCGATGTTCTTGAGTCGATATATGTCGATCTGAGCACAGCTGGGCCACGTATATACAGCATGGGGGTAGCTCTGATACCAGCCAGATGCAACCCAAGGCCATATAGGACATACAGGCGATGTTCTTGAGTGGATATATGTCGATCTGTGCACAGCTGGGCGCCGTATATACAGCACGGGGGTAGCTCTGATACCAGCCAGATGCAACCCACGGCCATATAGGACCTACAGGCGATGTTCTTGAGTCGATATATGTCGCTCTGAGCACAGCTGGGCCACGTATATACAGCATAAGGGTAGCTGTGATACCAGCCAGCTGCAACCCACGGCTATATAGGACCTACAGGCGATGTTCTTGAGTCGATATATGTCGATCTGAGCACAGCTGGGCCCCGTATATACAGCATGGGGGTAGCTCTGATACCAGCCAGATGCAACCCACGGCCATAAAGGACCTACAGGCGATGTTCTTGAGTGGATATATGTCGATCTGAGCACAGCTGGGCGCCGTATATACAGCATGGGGGTAGCTCTGATACCTGCCAGATGCAACCCACGGCCATATAGGACCTACCGGTGATGTTCTTGAGTCGATATATGTCGATCTGAGCACAGCTGGGCCACGTATATACAGCATGGGGGTAGCTGTGATACCAGCCATCTGCAACCCACGGCTATATAGGACCTACAGGCAATGTTCTTGAGTCGATATATGTCGATCTGAGCACAGCTGGGCCCCGTATATACAGCATTGGGGTAGCTCTGATACCAGCCAGATGCAACCCACGGCCATATTGGACCTACAGGCGATGTTCTTGAGTGGATATATGTCGATCTGAGCACAGCTGGGCGCCGTATATACAGCATGGGGGTAACTCTGATACCAGCCAGATGCAACCCACGGCCATATAGGACCAACAAGCGATGTTCTTGAGTCGATATATGTCGATCTGAGCACAGCTGGGCCACATATATACAGCATGGGGGTAGCTGTGATACCAGCCAACTGCAACCCACGGCTATATAGGACCTACAGGCGATGTTCTTGAGTCGATATATGTCGATCTGAGCACAGCTGGGCCCCGTATATACAGCATGGGTGTAGCTCTGATACCAGCCAGATGCAACCCACGGCCATATAGGACCTACAGGCGATGTTCTTGAGTGGATATATGTCAATCTGAGCACAGCTGGGCGCCGTATATACAGCATGGGGGTAGCTCTGATACCAGCCAGATGCAACCCACGACCATATAGGACCTACAGGCGATATTCTTAAGTCGATATATGTCACTCTGAGCACATCTGGGCCACGTATATACAGCATGGGGGTAGCTGTGATACCAGCCAGCTGCAACCCACGGCTATTAAGGACCTACAGGCGATGTTCTTGAGTCGATATATGTCGATCTGAGCACAGCTGGGCCCCGTATATACAGCATGGGTGTAGCTCTGATACCAGCCAGATGCAACCCACGGCCATATAGGACCTACAGGCGATGTTCTTGTGTGGATATATGTCGATCTGAGCACAGCTGGGCGCCGTATATACAGCATGGGGGTAGCTCTGATACCAGCCAGATGCAACCCACGGCCATATAAGACCTACAGGCAATGTTCTTAAGTGTATATATATATATCGATCTGAGCACAGCTGGGCGCCGTATATACAGCATGGGGGTAGCTCTGATACCAGCCAGATGCAACCCACGGCCATATAGGACCTACAGGCGATGTTCTTGTGTCGATATATGTCGATCTGAGCACAGCTGGGCCACGTATATACAGCATGGGGATAGCTGTTATACTAGCCAGCTGCAACCCACGGCAATATAGGACCTACAGGCGATGTTCTTGAGTCGATATATGTCGATCTGAGCACAGCTGCGCCCCGTATATACTGCATGGGGGGTAGCTCTGATTCCAGCCAGATGCAACCCACGGCCATATAGGACCTACAGGCGATGTTTTTGAGTGGATATATGTCGATCTGAGCACAGCTGGGCGCCGTATATACAGCATGGAGGTAGCTCTGATACTAGCCAGATGCAACCCACGGCCATATAGGACCTACAGGCGATGTTCTTGAGTGGATATATGTCGATCTGAGCACAGCTGGGCGCCGTATATACAGCATGGGGGTAGCTCTGATACCAGCCAGATGCAACCCACGGCCATATAGGACCTACAGGCGATGTTCTTGAGTCGATATATGTCGGTCTGAGCACATCTGGGCCACGTATATACAGCATGGGGGTAGCTCTGATACCAGCCAGATGCAAATCACGGCTATATAGGACCTACAGGCGATGTTCTTGAGTCGATATATGTCGATCTGAGCACACCTGGGCCACGTATATACAGCATGGGGGTAGCTGTGATACCAGCCAACTGCAACCCACGGCTATATAGGACCTACAGGCGATGTTCTTGAGTCGATATATGTCGATCTGAGCACAGCTGGGCCCCGTATATACAGCATGGGTGTAGCTCTGATACCAGCCAGATGCAACCCACGGCCATATAGGACCTACAGGCGATGTTCTTGAGTGGATATATGTCAATCTGAGCACAGCTGGGCGCCGTATATACAGCTTGGGGGTAGCTCTGATACCAGCCAGATGCAACCCACGACCATATAGGACCTACAGGCGATATTCTTGAGTCGTTATATGTCAATCTGAGCACATCTGGGCCACGTATATACAGCATGGGGGTAGCTGTGATACCAGCCAGCTGCAACCCACGGCTATATAGGACCTACAGGCGATGTTCTTGAGTCGATATATGTCGATCTGAGCACAGCTGGGCCCCGTATATACAGCATGGGTGTAGCTCTGATACCAGCCAGATGCAACCCACGGCCATATAGGACCTACAGGCGATGTTCTTGAGTGGATATATGTCGATCTGAGCACAGCTGGGCGCCGTATATACAGCATGGGGGTAGCTCTGATACCAGCCAGATGCAACCCACGGCCATATAGGACCTACAGGCGATGTTCTTGAGTCGATATATGTCGATCTGAGCACATCTGGGCTACGTATATACAGCATGGGGGGTAGCTGTGATACCAGCCAGCTGCAACCCACGGCTATATAGGACCTACAGGCGATGTTCTTGAGTCGATATATGTCGATCTGAGCACACCTGGGCCCCGTATATACAGCATGGGGGTAGCTCTGATACCAGCCAGATGCAACCCATGGCCATATAGGACCTACAGTTGATGTTCTTGAGTGGATATATGTCGATCTGAGCACAGCTGGGCGCCGTATATACAGCATGGGGGTAGCTCTGATACCAGCCAGATGCAACCCACGGCCATATAGGACCTACAGGCGATGTTCTTAAGTGGATATATATCGATCTGAGCACAGCTGGGCGCCGTATATACAGCATGGGGGTAGCTCTGATACCAGCCAGATGCAACCCACGGCCATATAGGACCTACAGGCGATGTTCTTAAGTGGATATATATCGATCTGAGCACAGCTGGGCGCCGTATATACAGCATGGGGGTAACTCTAATACCAGCCAGATGCAACCCACGGCCATATAGGACCTACAGGCGATGTTCTTGAGTCGATATATGTCGATCTGAGCACAGCTGGGCCACGTATATACAGCATGGGGATAGCTGTTATACTAGCCAGCTGCAACCCACGGCAATATAGGACCTACAGGCGATGTTCTTGAGTCGATATATGTCGATCTGAGCACAGCTGCGCCCCGTATATACTGCATGGGGGGTAGCTCTGATTCCAGCCAGATGCAACCCACGGCCATATAGGACCTACAGGCGATGTTTTTGAGTGGATATATGTCGATCTGAGCACAGCTGGGAGCCGTATATACAGCATGGAGGTAGCTCTGATACTAGCCAGATGCAACCCACGGCCATATAGGACCTACAGGCGATGTTCTTGAGTGGATATATGTCGATCTGAGCACAGCTGGGCGCCGTATATACAGCATGGGGGTAGCTCTGATACCAGCCAGATGCAACCCACGGCCATATAGGACCTACAGGCGATGTTCTTGAGTCGATATATGTCGGTCTGAGCACATCTGGGCCACGTATATACAGCATGGGGGTAGCTCTGATACCAGCCAGATGCAAATTACGGCTATATAGGACCTACAGGCGATGTTCTTGAGTCGATATATGTCGATCTGAGCACACCTGGGCCACGTATATACAGCATGGGGGTAGCTGTGATACCAGCCAACTGCAACCCACGACCATATAGGACCTACAGGCGATATTCTTGAGTCGTTATATGTCAATCTGAGCACATCTGGGCCACGTATATACAGCATGGGGGTAGCTGTGATACCAGCCAGCTGCAACCCACGGCTATATAGGACCTACAGGCGATGTTCTTGAGTCGATATATGTCGATCTGAGCACAGCTGGGCCCCGTATATACAGCATGGGTGTAGCTCTGATACCAGCCAGATGCAACCCACGGTTATATAGGACCTACAGGCGATGTTCTTGAGTGGATATATGTCGATCTGAGCACAGCTGGGCGCCGTATATACAGCATGGGGGTAGCTCTGATACCAGCCAGATGCAACCCACGGCCATATAGGACCTACAGGCGATGTTCTTGAGTCGATATATGTCGATCTGAGCACATCTGGGCCACGTATATACAGCATGGGGGGTAGCTGTGATACCAGCCAGCTGCAACCCACGGCTATATAGGACCTACAGGCGATGTTCTTGAGTCGATATATGTCGATCTGAGCACACCTGGGCCCCGTATATACAGCATGGGGGTAGCTCTGATACCAGCCAGATGCAACCCATGGCCATATAGGACCTACAGGCGATGTTCTTGAGTCGATATATGTCGATCTGAGCACACCTGGGCCCCGTATATACAGCATGGGGGTAGTTCTGATACCAGCCAGATGCAACCCATGGCCATATAGGACCTACAGGCAAGGTTCTTAAGTGGATATATATCGATCTGAGCACAGCTGGGCGCCGTTTATACAGCATGGGGGTAGCTCTGATACCAGCCAGATGCAACCCACGGCCATATAGGACCTACAGGCAATGTTCTTAAGTGGATATATATATATCGATCTGAGCACAGCTGGGCGCCGTATATACAGCATGGGGGTAGCTCTAATACCAGCCAGATGCAACCCACGGCCATATAGGACCTACAGGCGATGTTCTTGAGTCGATATATGTCGATCTGAGCACATCTGGGCCACGTATATACAGCATGGGGGGTAGCTGTGATACCAGCCAGCTGCAACCCACGGCTATATAGGACCTACAGGCGATGTTCTTGAGTCGATATATGTCGATCTGAGCACACCTGGGCCCCGTATATACAGCATGGGGGTAGTTCTGATACCAGCCAGATGCAACCCATGGCCATATAGGACCTACAGGCGATGTTCTTGAGTGGATATATGTCGATCTGAGCACAGCTGGGCGCCGTATATACAGCATGGGGGTAGCTCTGATACCAGCCAGATGCAACCCACGGCCATATAGGACCTACAGGCGATGTTCTTAAGTAGATATATATCGATCTGAGCACAGCTGGGAGCCGTATATACAGCATGGGGGTAGCTCTGATACCAGCCAGATGCAACCCACGGCCATATAGGACCTACAGGCGATGTTCTTAAGTGGATATATATCGATCTGAGCACAGCTGGGCGCCGTATATACAGCATGGGGGTAGCTCTAATACCAGCCAGATGCAACCCACGGCCATATAGGACCTACAGGCGATGTTCTTGAGTCGATATATGTCGATCTGAGCACAGCTGGGCCACGTATATACAGCATGGGGATAGCTGTTATACTAGCCAGCTGCAACCCACGGCAATATAGGACCTACAGGCGATGTTCTTGAGTCGATATATGTCGATCTGAGCACAGCTGCGCCCCGTATATACTGCATGGGGGGTAGCTCTGATTCCAGCCAGATGCAACCCACGGCCATATAGGACCTACAGGCGATGTTTTTGAGTGGATATATGTCGATCTGAGCACAGCTGGGCGCCGTATATACAGCATGGAGGTAGCTCTGATACTAGCCAGATGCAACCCACGGCCATATAGGACCTACAGGCGATGTTCTTGAGTGGATATATGTCGATCTGAGCACAGCTGGGCGCCGTATATACAGCATGGGGGTAGCTCTGATACCAGCCAAATGCAACCCACGGCCATATATGACCTACAGGCGATGTTCTTGAGTCGATATATGTCGGTCTGAGCACATCTGGGCCACGTATATACAGCATGGGGGTAGCTCTGATACCAGCCAGATGCAAATCACGGCTATATAGGGCCTACAGGCGATGTTCTTGAGTCGATATATGTCGATCTGAGCACACCTGGGCCACGTATATACAGCATGGGGGTAGCTGTGATACCAGCCAACTGCAACCCACGGCTATATAGGTCCTACAGGCGATGTTCTTGAGTCGATATATGTCGATCTGAGCACAGCTGGGCCCCGTATATACAGCATGGGTGTAGCTCTGATACCAGCCAGATGCAACCCACGGCCATATAGGACCTACAGGCGATGTTCTTGAGTGGATATATGTCAATCTGAGCACAGCTGGGCGCCGTATATACAGCATGGGGGTAGCTCTGATACCAGCCAGATGCAACCCACGACCATATAGGACCTACAGGCGATATTCTTGAGTCGACATATGTCAATCTGAGCACATCTGGGCCACGTATATACAGCATGGGGGTAGCTGTGATACCAGCCAGCTGCAACCCACGGCTATATAGGACCTACAGGCGATGTTCTTGAGTCGATATATGTCGATCTGAGCACAGCTGGGCCCCGTATATACAGCATGGGTGTAGCTCTGATACAAGTCAGATGCAACCCACGGCCATATAGGACCTACAGGCGATGTTCTTGAGTGGATATATGTCGATCTGAGCACAGCTGGGCGCCGTATATACAGAATGGGGGTAGCTCTGATACCAGCCAGATGCAACCCACGGCCATATAGGACCTACAGGCGATGTTCTTGAGTCGATATATGTCGATCTGAGCACATCTGGGCCACGTATATACAGCATGGGGGGTAGCTGTGATACCAGCCAGCTGCAACCCACGGCTATATAGGACCTACAGGCGATGTTCTTGAGTCGATATATGTCGATCTGAGCACACCTGGGCCCCGTATATACAGCATGGGGGTAGCTCTGATACCAGCCAGATGCAACCCATGGCCATATAGGACCTACAGGCGATGTTCTTGAGTGGATATATGTCGATCTGAGCACAGCTGGGCGCCGTATATACAGCATGGGGGTAGCTCTGATACCAGCCAGATGCAACCCACGGCCATATAGGACCTACAGGCGATGTTCTTAAGTGGATATATATCGATCTGAGCACAGCTGGGCGCCGTATATACAGCATGGGGGTAGCTCTGATACCAGCCAGATGCAACCCACGGCCATATAGGACCTACAGGCGATGTTCTTGAGTCGATATATGTCGATCTGAGCACAGCTGGGCCACGTATATACAGCATGGGGATAGCTGTGATACTAGCCAGCTGCAACCCACGGAAATATAGGACCTACAGGCGATGTTCTTGAGTCGATATATGTCGATCTGAGCACAGCTGCGCCCCGTATATACTGCATGGGGGGTAGCTCCGATTCCAGCCAGATGCAACCCACGGCCATATAGGACCTACAGGCGATGTTTTTGAGTGGATATATGTCGATCTGAGCACAGCTGGGCGCCGTATATACAGCATGGAGGTAGCTCTGATACTAGCCAGATGCAACCCACGGCCATATAGGACCTACAGGCGATGTTCTTGAGTGGATATATGTCGATCTGAGCACAGCTGGGCGCCGTATATACAGCATGGGGGTAGCTCTGATACCAGCCAGATGCAACCCACGGCCATATAGGACCTACAGGCGATGTTCTTGATTCGATATATGTCGGTCTGAGCACATCTGGGCCACGTATATACAGCATGGGGGTAGCTGTGATACCAGCCAGCTGCAACCCACGGCTATATAGGACCTACAGGCGATGTTCTTGAGTCGATATATGTCGATCTGAGCACACCTGGGCTCCGTATATACAGCATGGGGGTAGCTCTGATACCAGCCAGATGCAACCCATGGCCATATAGGACCTACAGGCGATGTTCTTGAGTGGATATATGTTGATCTGAGCACAGCTGGGCCACGTATATACAGCATGGGGGTAGCTGTGATAGCAGCCAGCAGCAACCCACGGCTATATAGGACCTACAGGCGATGTTCTTGAGTCGATATATGTCGATCTGAGCACAGCTGGGCCCCGTATATACAGCATCGGGGTAGCTCTGATACCAGCCAGATGCAACCCACGGCCATATAGGACCTACAGTCGATGTTCTTGAGTGGATATATGTCGATCTGAGCACAGCTGGGCGCCGTATATACAGCATGGGGGTAGCTCTGATACCAGCCAGATGCAACCCACGGCCATATAGGACCTACAGGCGATGTTCTTGAGTCGATATATGTCGATCTGAGCACAGCTGGGCCACGTATATACAGCATGGGGGTAGCTTTGATACCAGCCAGATGCAACCCACGGCCATATAGGACCCACAGGCGATGTTCTTGAGTGGATATATGTCGATCTGAGCACAGCTGGGCGCCGTATATACAGCATGGGGATAGCTCTGATATCAGCCAGATGCAAGCCACGGCCATATAGCACCTACAGGCGATGTTCTTGAGTCGATATATGTCGATCTAAGCACATCTGGGCCACGTATATACAGCATGGGGGTAGCGGTGATACCAGCCAGCTGCCACCCACGGCTATATAGGACCTACAGGCCATGTTCTTGAGTCGATATATGTCGATCTGAGCACAGCTGGGCCCCGTATATACAGCATGGGGGTAGCTCTGATACCAGCCAGATGCAACCCACGGCCATATAGGACATACAGGCGATGTTCTTGAGTGGATATATGTCGATGTGTGCACAGCTGGGCGCCGTATATACAGCACGATGGTAGCTCTGATACCAGCCAGATGCAACCCACGGCCATATAGGACCTACAGGCGATGTTCTTGAGTGGATATATGTCGATCTGAGCACAGCTGGGTGCCGTATATACAGGAAGGGGGTAGCTCTGATACCAGCCAGTTGCAACCCACGGCCATATAGGACCAACAGGCGATGTTCTTGAGTCGATATATGTCGATCTGAGCACAGCTAGGCCACATATATACAGCATTGGGGTAGCTGTGATACCAGCCAGCTGCAACCCACGGCTATATAGGACCCACAGGCGATGTTCTTGAGTCGATATATGTCGATCTGAGCACAGCTGGGCCCCGTATAAACAGCTTGGGGGTAGGTCTGATACCAGCCAGATACAACCCACGGCTATATAGGACCTACAGGCGAAGTTCTTGAGTGGATATATGTCGATCTGAGCACAGCTGGGCGCCGTATATACAGCATGGGGGTAGCTCTGATACCAGCCAGATGCAACCCACGGCCATATAGGACCTACAGGCGATGTTCTTGAGTCGATATAAGTCGATCTGAGCACAGCTGGGCCACGTATATACAGCATGGGGGTAGCTGTGATACCAGTCAGCTGCAACCCACGGCTATATAGGACCTACAGGCGATGTTCTTGAGTCGATATATGTCGATCTGAGCACAGCTGGGCCCCGTATATACAGCATGGGACCAGCCAGATGCAACCCACGGCCATATATTACCTACAGGCGATGTTCTTGAGTCCATATATTTCGATCTGAGCACAGCTGGGCTACGTATATACAGCATAGGGGTAGCTGTGATACCAGCCAGCTGCAACCCACGGCTATATAGGACCTACAGGCGATGTTCTTGAGTCAATATATGTCGATCTGAGCACAGCTGGTCCCGTATATACAGCATGGGGGTAGCTCTGATGCCAGCCAGATGCAACCCACGGCCATATAGATCCTACAGGCGATGTTCTTGAGTGGATATATGTCGATCTGAGCACAGCTGGGCGCCGTATATACAGCATGGGGTTAGCTCTGATACCAGCCAGATGCAACCCACGGCCATATAGGACCTACAGGCGATGTTCTTGAGTCGATATATGTCGATCTGAGCACAGCTGGGCCACGTATATACATGATGGCGGTAGCTGTGATACAAGCCAGCTGCAACCCACGGCTATATAGGACCTACAGGCGATGTTCTTGAGTCGATATATGTCGATCTGAGCACAGCTGGGCCCCGTATATACAGCTTGGGGGTAGGTCTGATACCAGCCAGATGCAACCCACGGCCATATAGGACCTACAGGCGAAGTTCTTGAGTGGATATATGTCGATCTGAGCACAGCTGGGCGCCGTATATACAGCATGGGGGTAGCTCTGATACCAGCCAGATACAAATCACGGCCATATAGGACCTACAGGCGTTGTTCTTGAGTCGATATATGTCGATCTGAGCACAGCTGGGCCACGTATATACAGCATGGGGGTAGCTGTGATACCAGCCAGCTGCAACCCACGGCTATATAGGACCTACAGGCGATGTTCTTGAGTCGATATATGTCGATCTGAGCACAGCTGGGCCCCGTATATACAGCATGGGACCAGCCAGATGCAAGCCACGGCCATATAGGACCTACAGGCGATGTTCTTGAGTCGATATATGTCGATCTGAGGACAGCTGGGCCACGTATATACAGCATGGGGGTAGCTGTGATACCAGCCAGCTGCAACCCACGGCTATATAGGACCTACAGGCGATGTTCTTGAGTCGATATAAGTCGATCTGAGCACAGCTGGGCCCCGTATATACAGCATGGGACCAGCCAGATGCAACCCACGGCCATATAGGACCTACAGGCGATGTTCTTGAGTCCATATATTTCGATCTGAGCACAGCTGGGCCACGTATATACAGCATGGGGGTAGCTGTGATACCAGCCAGCTGCAACCCACGGCTATATAGGACCTACAGGCGATGTTCTTGAGTCGATATATGTCGATCTGAGCACTGCTGCGCCTCGTATATACAGCATCCAGGTAGCTCTTATACCAGCCAGATGCAACCCACGGCCATATAGGACCTACAGGCGATGTTCTTGAGTGGATATATGTTGATCTGAGCACAGCTGGGCGCCGTATATACAGCATTGGGGTAGCTCTGATACCAGCCAGATGCAACCCACGGCCATATAGGACCTACAGGCGATGTTCTTGAGTCCATATATTTCGATCTGAGCACAGCTGGGCCACGTATATACAGCATGGGGGTAGCTGTGATACCAGCCAGCTGCAACCCACGGCTATAGAGGACCTACAGGCGATGTTCTTGAGTCGATATATGTCGATCTGAGCACAGCTGGGCCCCGTATATACAGCATGGGGGTAGCTCTGATACCAGCCAGATGCAACCCACGGCCATATAGATCCTACAGGCGATGTCTTGAGTGGATATATGTCGATCTGAGCACAGCTGGGCGCCGTATATACAGCATGGGGGTAGCTCTGATGCCAGCCAGATGCAACCTACGGCCATATAGATCCTACAGGCGATGTTCTTGAGTGGATATATGTCGATCTGAGCACAGCTGGGCGCCGTATATACAGCATGGGGGTAGCTCTGATACCAGCCAGATGCAACCCACGGCCATATAGGACCTACAGGCGATGTTCTTGAGTCGATATATGTCGATCTGAGCACAGCTGGGCCACGTATATACATGATGGGGGTAGCTGTGATACAAGCCAGCTGCAACCCACGGCTATATAGGACCTACAGGCGATGTTCTTGAGTCGATATATGTCGATCTGAGCACAGCTAGGCGCCGTATATACAGCATGGGTGTAGCTCTGATACCAGCCAGATGCAACCCACGGCCACATAGGACCTACAGACGATGTACTTGAGTCGATATATGTCGATCTGAGCACAGCAGGGCCACGTGTATACAGCATGGGGGTAGCTGTGATACCAGCCAGCTGCAACCCACGGCTATATAGGACCTACAGGCGATGTTCTTGAGTCGATATATGTCGATCTGAGCACTGCTGCGCCCCGTATATACAGCATGGGGGTAGCTCTGATACGGCTATATAGGACCTACAGGCGATGTTCTTGAGTCGATATATGTCGATCTGAGCACTGCTGCGCCTCGTATATACAGCATCCAGGTAGCTCTTATACCAGCCAGATGCAACCCACGGCCATATAGGACCTACAGGCGATGTTCTTGAGTGGATATATGTTGATCTGAGCACAGCTGGGCGCCGTATATACAGCATGGGGGTAGCTCTGATACCAGCCAGATGCAACCCACGGCCATATAGGACCTACAGGCGATGTTCTTGAGTCCATATATTTCGATCTGAGCACAGCTGGGCCACGTATATACAGCATGGGGGTAGCTGTGATACCAGCCAGCTGCAACCCACGGCTATAGAGGACCTACAGGCGATGTTCTTGAGTCGATATATGTCGATCTGAGCACAGCTGGGCCCCGTATATACAGCATGGGGGTAGCTCTGATACCAGCCAGATGCAACCCACGGCCATATAGATCCTACAGGCGATGTCTTGAGTGGATATATGTCGATCTGAGCACAGCTGGGCGCCGTATATACAGCATGGGGGTAGCTCTGATACTAGCCAGATGCAACCCACGGCCATATAGGACCTACAGGCGATGTTCTTGAGTCGATATATGTCGATCTGAGCACAGCTGGGCCACGTATATACAGCATGGGGGTAGCTGTGATACCAGCCAGCTGCAACCCACGGCCATATTGGACCTACAGGCGATGTTCTTGAGTGGATATATGAAGATCTGAGCACAGCTGGGCGCCGTATATACAGCATATGGGTAGCTCTGATACCAGCCAAATGCAACCCACGGCCATATAGGACCTACAGGCGATGTCCTTGAGTGGATATATGTCGTTCTGAGCACAGCTTGGCGCCGTATATACAGCATGGGGGTAGCTCAGATACCAGCCGGATGCAACCCACGGCCATATAGGACCTACAGGCGATGTTCTTGTGTCGATATATGTCGATCTGAGCACAGCTGGGCTACGTATATACATCATGGGGGTAGCTGTGATACCAGCCAGCTGCAACCCATAGCTATATAGGACCTACAGGCGATGTTCTTGAGTCGATATATGTCGATCTGAGCACAGCTGGCCCCGTATATACAGCATGGGGGTAGCTCTGATACCAGTCAGATGCAACCCACGGCCATATAGGACCTACAGGCGATGTTCTTGAGTGGATATATGTCGATCTGATCACAGCTGGGCGCCTATATACAGCATGGGGGTAGCTCTGATACCAGCCAGATACAACCCACGGCTATATAGGACCTACAGGCGAAGTTCTTGAGTGGATATATGTCGATCTGAGCACAGCTGGGCCACGTATTTACAGCATGGGGATAGCTGTGATACCAGCCAGCTGCAACCCACGGCTATATAGGACGTACAGGCGATGTTCTTGAATCGATATATGTCGATCTGAGCACAGCTGGCCCCGTATATACAGCATGGAGGTAGCTCTGATACCAGTCAGATGCAACCCACGGCCATATAGGACCTACAGGCGATGTTCTTGAGAAGATATATGTCGTTCTGAGCACAGCTGTGCGCCGTATATATAGCATGGGGGTAGCTCAGATACCAGCCGGATGCAACCCACGGCCATATAGGACCTACAGGCGATGTTCTTGTGTCGATATATGTCGATCTGAGCACAGCTGGGCCACGTATATTTAGCATGGGGTTAGCTCTGATACCAGCCAGATGCAACCCACGGCCATATAGGACCTACAGGCGATGTTCTTAAGTCGATATATGTCGATCTGAGCACAGCTGGGCCACGTATATACAGCATGGGAGTAGCTGTGATACCAGCCAGCTGTAACCCACGGCTATATAGGACCTACAGGCGATGTTCTTGTGTCGATATATGTCGATCTGAGCACAGCTGGGCCACGTATATACAGGATGGGGGTAGCTGTGATACCAGCTAGCTGCAACCCACGGCTATATAAGACCTACAGGCGATGTTCTTGAGTCGATATATGTCGATCTGAGCACAGCTGGGCCACGTATATACAGCATGGGGGTAGCTGTGATACCAGCCAGCTGCAACCCACGGCTATATAGGACCTACAGGCGATGTTCTTGAGTCGATATATGTCGATCTGAGCACAGCTGGGCCACGTATATACAGCTTGGGGGTAGGTCTGATACCAGCCAGCTGCAACCCACGGCCATATAGGACCTACAGGCGAAGTTCTTGAGTGGATATATGTCGATCTGAGCACAGCTGGGCGCCGTATATACAGCATGGGGGTAGCTCTGATACCAGCCAGATGCAAATCACGGCCATATAGGACCTACAGGCGATGTTCTTGAGTCGATATATGTCGATCTGAGTACAGCTGGGCCACGTATATACAGCATGGGGGTAGCTGTGATACCAGCCAGCTGCAACCCACGGCTATATAGGACCTACAGGCGATGTTCTTGAGTCGATATATGTCGATCTGAGCACAGCTGGGCCCCGTATATACAGCATGGGTCCAGCCAGATGCAACCCACGGCCATATAGGACCTACAGGCGATGTTCTTGAGTCGATATATGTCGATCTGAGGACAGCTGGGCCACGTATATACAGCATGGGGGTAGCTGTGATACCAGCCAGCTGCAACCCACGGCTATATAGGACCTATAGGCGATGTTCTTGAGTCGATATATGTCGATCTGAGCACAGCTGGACCCCGTATATACAGCATGGGACCAGCCAGATGCAACCCACGGCCATATAGGACCTGCAGGCGATGTTCTTGAGTCGATATACGTCGATCTGAGCACAGCTGGGCCACGTATATACAGCATGGGGGTAGCTGTGATACCAGCCAGCTGCAACCCACGGCTATATAGGACCTACAAGCGATGTTCTTGAGTCGATATATAGCGATCTGAGCACAGCTGGGCCCCGTATATACAGCATGGGGGTAGCTCTGATACTAGCCAGATGCAACCCACGGCCATATAGGACCTACAGGCGATGTTCTAGAGTCGATATGTGTTGATCTGAGCACAGCTGGGCCACGTATATATAGCATGGGGGTAGCTGTGATACCAGCCAGCTGCAACCCACGGCTATATAGGACCTACAGGCGATGTTCTTGAGTCAATATATGTCGATCTGACCACAGCTGGTCCCCGTATATACAGCATGGGGGTAGCTCTGATACCAGCCAGATGCAACACACGGCCATATAGGACCTACAGGCGATGTTCTTGAGTGGATATATGTCGATCTGAGCACAGCTGGGCCACGTATATACAGCATGGGGGTAGCTGTGATACCAGCCAGCTGCAACCCACGGCTATATAGGACCTACAAGCGATGTTCTTGAGTCGATATATAGCGATCTGAGCACAGCTGGGCCCCGTATATACAGCATGGGGGTAGCTCTGATACCAGCCAGATGCAACCCACGGCCATATAGGACCTACAGGCGATGTTCTAGAGTCGATATGTGTTGATCTGAGCACAGCTGGGCCACGTATATATAGCATGGGGGTAGCTGTGATACCAGCCAGCTGCAACCCACGGCTATATAGGACCTACAGGCGATGTTCTTGAGTCAATATATGTCGATCTGACCACAGCTGGTCCCCGTATATACAGCATGGGGGTAGCTCTGATACCAGCCAGATGCAACACACGGCCATATAGGACCTACAGGCGATGTTCTTGAGTGGATATATGTCGATCTGAGCACAGCTGGGCGCCGTATATACAGCATGGGGGTAGCTCTGATACCAGCCAGATGCAACCCACGGCCATATAGGACCTACAGGCGATGTTCTTGAGTCGATATATGTCGATCTGAGTACAGCTGGGCCCCGTATATACAGCATAAGGGTAGCTCTGATACCAGCCAGATGCAACCCACGGCCATATAGATCCTACAGGCGATGTTCTTGAGTGGATATATGTCGATCTGAGCACAGCTGGGCGCCGTATATACAGCATGGGTTAGCTCTGATACCAGCCAGATGCAACCCACGGCCATATAGGACCTACAGGCGATGTACTTGAGTCGATATATGTCGATCTGAGCACAGCTGGGCCACGTATATACAGCATGGGGGTAGCTGTGATACCAGCCAGCTACAGCCCACGGCTATATAGGACCTACAGGCGATGTTCTTGAGTCGATATATGTCGATCTGAGCACAGCTGGGCCACGTATATACAGCATGGGGGTAGCTGTTATACCAGCCAGATGCAACCCACGGCCATATAGGACCTACAGGTGATGTTCTTGAGTCGATATATGTCGATCTGAGGACAGCTGGGCCACGTATATACAGCATGGGGGTAGCTGTGATACCAGCCAGCTGCAACCCACGGCTATATAGGACCTATAGGCGATGTTCTTGAGTCGATATATGTCGATCTGAGCACAGCTGGACCCCGTATATACAGCATGGAACCAGCCAGATGCAACCCACAGCCTTATAGGACCTACAGGCGATGTTCTTGAGTCGATATACGACTATCTGAGCACAGCTGGGCCACGTATATACAGCATGGGTGTAGCTGTGATACCAGCCATCTGCAACCCACGGCTATATAGGACCTACAAGCGATGTTCTTGAGTCGATATATAGCGATCTGAGCACAGCTGGGCCCCGTATATACAGCATGGGGGTAGCTCTGATACCAGCCAGATGCAACCCACGGCCATATAGGACCTACAGGCGATGTTCTAGAGTCGATATGTGTTGATCTGAGCACAGCTGGGCCACGTATATATAGCATGGGGGTAGCTGTGATACCAGCCAGCTGCAACCCACGGCTATATAGGACCTACAGGCGATGTTCTTGAGTCAATATATGTCGATCTGACCACAGCTGGTCCCCGTATATACAGCATGGGGGTAGCTCTGATACCAGCCAGATGCAACACACGGCCATATAGGACCTACAGGCGATGTTCTTGAGTGGATATATGTCGATCTGAGCACAGCTGGACCCCGTATATACAGCATGGGACCAGCCAGATGCAACCCACGGCCATATAGGACCTGCAGGCGATGTTCTTGAGTCGATATACGTCGATCTGAGCACAGCTGGGCCACGTATATACAGCATGGGGGTAGCTGTGATACCAGCCAGCTGTAACCCACGGCTATATAGGACCTACAAGCGATGTTCTTGAGTCGATATATAGCGATCTGAGCACAGCTGGGCCCCGTATATACAGCATGGGGGTAGCTCTGATACTAGCCAGATGCAACCCACGGCCATATAGGACCTACAGGCGATGTTCTAGAGTCGATATGTGTTGATCTGAGCACAGCTGGGCCACGTATATATAGCATGGGGGTAGCTGTGATACCAGCCAGCTGCAACCCACGGCTATATAGGACCTACAGGCGATGTTCTTGAGTCAATATATGTCGATCTGACCACAGCTGGTCCCCGTATATACAGCATGGGGGTAGCTCTGATACCAGCCAGATGCAACACACGGCCATATAGGACCTACAGGCGATGTTCTTGAGTGGATATATGTCGATCTGAGCACAGCTGGGCCACGTATATACAGCATGGGGGTAGCTGTGATACCAGCCAGCTGCAACCCACGGCTATATAGGACCTACAAGCGATGTTCTTGAGTCGATATATAGCGATCTGAGCACAGCTGGGCCCCGTATATACAGCATGGGGGTAGCTCTGATTCCAGCCAGATGCAACACACGGCCATATAGGACCTACAGGCGATGTTCTTGAGTGGATATATGTCGATCTGAGCACAGCTGGGCGCCGTATATACAGCATGGGGGTAGCTCTGATACCAGCCAGATGCAACCCACGGCCATATAGGACCTACAGGCGATGTTCTTGAGTCGATATATGTCGATCTGAGCACAGCTGGGCCCCGTATATACAGCATGGGGGTAGCTCTGATACCAGCCAGATGCAACCCACGACCATATAGGACCTACAGGCGATGTTCTTGAGTCGATATATGTCGATCTGAGTACAGCTGGGCCCCGTATATACAGCATGGGGGTAGCTCTGATACCAGCCAGATGCAACCCACGGCCATATAGATCCTACAGGCGATGTTCTTGAGTGGATATATGTCGATCTGAGCACAGCTGGGCGCCGTATATACAGCATGGGTTAGCTCTGATACCAGCCAGATGCAACCCACGGCCATATAGGGCCTACAGGCGATGTACTTGAGTCGATATATGTCGATCTGAGCACAGCTGGGCCACGTATATACAGCATGGGGGTAGCTGTGATACCAGCCAGCTGCAACTTACGGCTATATAGGACCTACAGGCGATGTTCTTGAGTCGATATATGTCGATCTGAGCACAGCTGGGCCCCGTATATACAGCTTGGGGGTAGGTCTAATACCAGCCAGATGCAACCCACGGCCATATAGGACCTACGGGCGAAGTTCTTGAGTGGATATATTTCGATTTGAGCACAGCTGGGCGCCGTATATACATCATGGGGGTAGCTCTGATACCAGCCAGATGCAACCCACGGCCATATAGGACCTACAGGCGATGTTCTTGAGTCGATATATGTCGATCTGAGCACAGCTGGGCCACGTATAGACAGCATGGGGGTAGCTGTGATACCAGCCAGCTGCAACCCACGGCTATATTGGACCTACAGGTGATGTTCTTGAGTCGATATATGTCGATCTGAGCACAGCTGGGCCCCGTATATACAGCATGGGACCAGCCAGATGCAACCCACGGCCATATAGGACCTACAGGCGATGTTCTTGAGTCGATATATGTCGATCTGAGCACAGCTGGGCCACGTATATACAGCATGGGGGTAGCTGTGATACCAGCCAGCTGCAACCCACGGCTATATAGGACTTACAGGCGATGTTCTTGAGTCGATATATGTCGATCTGAGCACAGCTGGGCCCCGTATATACAGCATGGGGGTAGCTCTGATACCAGCCAGATGCAACCCACGGCCATATAGGACCTACAGGCGATGTTCTTGAGTCGATATATGTCGATCTGAGTACAGCTGGGCCCCGTATATACAGCATGGGGGTAGCTCTGATACCAGCCAGATGCAACCCACGGCCAGATAGATCCTACAGGTGATGTTCTTGATGGATATATGTCGATCTGAGCACAGCTGGGCGCCGTATATACAGCATGGGTTAGCTCTGATACCAGCCAGATGCAACCCACGGCCATATAGGACCTACAGGCGATGTACTTGAGTCGATATATGTCGATCTGAGCACAGCTGGGCCACGTATATACAGCATGGGGGTAGCTGTGATACCAGCCAGCTGCAACTTACGGCTATATAGGACCTACAGGCGATGTTCTTGAGTCGATATATGTCGATCTGAGCACAGCTGGGCCCCGTATATACAGCTTGGGGGTAGGTCTAATACCAGCCAGATGCAACCCACGGCCATATAGGACCTACGGGCGAAGTTCTTGAGTGGATATATTTCGATTTGAGCACAGCTGGGCGCCGTATATACATCATGGGGGTAGCTCTGATACCAGCCAGATGCAACCCACGGCCATATAGGACCTACAGGCGATGTTCTTGAGTCGATATATGTCGATCTGAGCACAGCTGGGCCACGTATATACAGCATGGGGGTAGCTGTGATACCAGCCAGCTGCAACCCACGGCTATATTGGACCTACAGGTGATGTTCTTGAGTCGACATATGTCGATCTGAGCACAGCTGGGCCCCGTATATACAGCATGGGACCAGCCAGATGCAACCCACGACCATATAGGACCTACAGGCGATGTTCTTGAGTGGATATATGTCGATCTGAGCACAGCTGGGCGCGGTATATACAGCATGGGGGTAGCTCTGATACCAGCCAGATGCAACCCACGGCCATATAGGACCTACAGGCGATGTTCTTGAGTCCATATATTTCGATCTGAGCACGGCTGGGCCACGTATATACAGCATGGGGGTAGCTGTGTACCAGCCAGCTGCAACCCACGGCTATATAGGACCTAGAGGCGATGTTCTTGAGTCGATATATGTCGATCTGAGCACAGCTGGGCCCCGTATATACAGCATGGGGGTAGCTCTGATACCAGCCAGATGCAACCCACGGCCATATAGATCCTACAGGCGATGTTCTTGAGTGGATATATGTCGATCTGAGCACAGCTGGGCGCCGTATATACAGCATGGGGGTAGCTCTGATACGGCTATATAGGACCTACAGGCGATGTTCTTGAGTCGATATATGTCGATCTGAGCACTGCTGCGCCTCGTATATACAGTATCGAGGTAGCTCTTATACCAGCCAGATGCAACCCACGGCCATATAGGACCTACAGGCGATGTTCTTGAGTGGATATATGTCGATCTGAGCACAGCTGGGCGCCGCATATACAGCATGGGGGTAGCTCTGATACCAGCCAGATGCAACCCACGGCCATATAGGACCTACAGGCGATGTTCTTGAGTCCATATATTTCGATCTGAGCACGGCTGGGCCACGTATATACAGCATGGGGGTAGCTGTGATACCAGCCAGCTGCAACCCACGGCTATATAGGACCTACAGGCGATGTTCTTGAGTCGATATATGTCGATCTGAGCACAGCTGGGCCCCGTATATACAGCATGGGGGTAGCTCTGATACCAGCCAGATGCAACCCACGGCCATATAGATCCTACAGGCGATGTTCTTGAGTGGATATATGTCGATCTGAGCACAGCTGGGCGCCGTATATACAGCATGGGGGTAGCTCTGATACTAGCCAGATGCAACCCACGGCCATATAGGACCTACAGGCGATGTTCTTGAGTCGATATATGTCGATCTGAGCACAGCTGGGCCACGTATATACAGCATGGGGGTAGCTGTGATACCAGCCAGCTGCAACCCACGGCTATATAGGACCTACAGGCGATGTTCTTGAGTCGATATATGTCGATCTGAGCACTGCTGCGCCCCGTATATACAGCATGGGGGTAGCTCTGATACGGCTATATAGGACCTACAGGCGATGTTCTTGAGTCGATATATGTCGATCTGAGCACTGCTGCGCCTCGTATATACAGCATCGAGGTAGCTGTTATACCAGCCAGATGCAACCCACGGCCATATAGGACCTACAGGCGATGTTCTTGAGTGGATATATGTCGATCTGAGCACAGCTGGGCGCGGTATATACAGCATGGGGGTAGCTCTGATACCAGTCAGATGCAACCCACGGCCATATAGGACCTACAGGCGATGTTCTTGAGTGGATATATGTCGATCTGAGCACAGCTGGGCGCCGTATATACAGCATGGGGGTAGCTCTGATACGAGCCAGATACAACCCACGGCTATATAGGACCTACAGGCGAAGTTCTTGAGTGGATATATGTCGATCTGAACACAGCTGGGCCACGTATATACAGCATGGAGGTAGCTGTGATACCAGCCAGCTGCAACCCACGGCTATATAGGACCTACAGGCGATGTTCTTGAGTCGATATATGTCGATCTGAGCACAGCTGGCCCCGTATATACAGCATGGAGGTAGCTCTGATACCAGTCAGATGCAACCCACGGCCATATAGGACCTACAGGCGATGTTCTTGAGTGGATATATGTCGTTCTGAGCACAGCTGGGCGCCGTATATATAGCATGGGGGTAGCTCAGATACCAGCCGGATGCAACCCACGGCCATATAGGACCTACAGGCAATGTTCTTGTGTCGATATATGTCGATCTGAGCACAGATGGGCCACGTATATACAGCATGGGGGTAGCTGTGATACCAGCCAGCTGCAACCCACGGCTATATAGGACCTACAGGCGATGTTCTTAAATCGATATATGTCGATCTGAGCACAGCTGGCCCCGTATATACAGCATGGGGGTAGCTCTGATACCAGTCAGATGCAACCCACTTCCATATAGGACCTACAGGCGATGTTCTTGAGTCCATATATTTCGATCTGAGTACAGCTGGGCCACGTATATTCAGCATGGGGGTAGCTCTGATACCAGCCAGATGCAACCCACGGCCATATAGGACCTACAGGCGATGTTCTTGAGTCGATATATGTCGATCTGAGCACAGCTGGGCCACGTATATACAGCATGGGGGTAGCTGTGATACCAGCCAGCTGTAACCCACGGCTATATAGGACCTACAGGCGATGTTCTTGAGTCGATATATGTCAATCTGAGCACAGATGGGCCCCGTATATACAGCATGGGGGTAGCTCTGATACTAGCCAGATGCAACCCACTGCCATATAGGACCTACAGGCGATGTTCTTGAGTGGATATTTGTCGATCTGAGCACAGCTGGGCGCCGTATATACAGCATGGGGTAGCTCTGATACCAGCCAGATGCAACCCACGGCCATATAGGACCTACAGGCGATGTTCTTGAGTCGATATATGTCGATCTGAGCACAGCTGGGCCACGTATATACAGCATGGGGGTAGCTGTGATACCAGCCAGATGCAACCCACGGCCATATAGGACCTACAGGCGATGTTCTTGAGTCGATATATGTCGATCTGAGCACAGCTGGGCCCCGTATATACAGCATGGGGGTAGCTCTGATACCAGCCAGATGTAACCCACGGCCATATAGGACCTACAGGCGATGTTCTTGAGTCCATATATTTCGATCTGAGCACAGCTGGGCCACGTATATAGCATGGGGGTAGCTGTGATACCAGCCAGCTGCAACCCACGGCTATATAGGACCTACAGGCGATATTCTTGAGTCGATATATGTCGATCTGAGCACAGCTGGGCCCCGTATATAAAGCATGGGGGTAGATCTGATACCAGCCATATGCAACCCACGGCCATATAGGACCTACAGGCGATGTTCTTGAGTCCATATATTTCGATCTGAGCACAGCTGGGCTACGTATATACAGCATGGGGGTAGCTGTGATACCAGCCAGCTGCAACCCACGGCTATATAGGACCTACAGGCGATGTTCTTGAGTCGATATATTTCGATCTGAGCACAGCTGGGCGCCGTATATACAGCATGGGGGTAGCTCTGATACCAGCCAGATGCAACCCACGGCCATATAGGACCTACAGGCGATGTTCTTGAGTCCATATATTTCGATCTGAGCACAGCTGGGCCACGTATATACAGCATGGGGGTAGCTGTGATACCAGCCAGCTGCAACCCACGGCTATATAGGACCTACAGGCGATGTTCTTGAGTCGATATATGTCGATCCGAGCACAGCTGAGCCCCGTATATACAGCTTGGGACCAGCCAGATGCAACCCACGGCCATATAGGACCTACAGGCGATGTTCTTGAGTCCATATATTTCGATCTGAGCACAGCTGAACTACGTATATACAGCATGGGGGTAGCTGTGATACCAGCCAGCTGCAACCCACGGCTATATAGGACCTACAGGCGATGTTCTTGAGTCGATATATGTCGATCTGAGCACAGCTGGGCCCCGTATATACAGCATGGGGGTAGCTCTGATACCAGCCAGATGCAACCCACGGCCATATAGATCCTACAGGCGATGTTCTTGAGTGGATATATGTCGATCTGAGCACCGCTGGGCGCCGTATATACAGCATGGGGGTAGCTCTGATACTAGCCAGATGCAACCCACGGCCATATAGGACCTACAGGCGATGTTCTTGAGTCGATATATGTCGATCTGAGCACAGCTGGGCCACGTATATACAGCATGGGGGTAGCTGTGATACCAGCCAGCTGCAACCCACGGCCATATTGGACCTACAGGCGATGTTCTTGAGTGGATATATGTAGATCTGAGCACAGCTGGGCGCCGTATATACAGCATGGGGGTAGCTCTGATACCAGCCAAATGCAACCCACGGCCATATAGGACCTACAGGCGATGTTCTTGAGTGGATATATGTCGTTCTGAGCACAGCGGGGCGCCGTATATACAGCATGGGGGTAGCTCAGATACCAGCCGGATGCAACCCACGGCCATATAGGACCTACAGGCGATGTTCTTGTGTCGATATATGTCGATCTGAGCACAACTGGGCCACGTATATACAGCATGGGGGTAGCTGTGATACCAGCCAGCTGCAACCCATGGCTATATAGGACCTACAGGCGATGTTCTTGAGTCGATATATGTCGATCTGAGCACAGCTGGCCCCGTATATACAGCATGGGGGTAGCTATGATACCAGTCAGATGCAACCCACGGCCATATAGGACCTACAAGCGATGTTCTTGAGTGGATATATGTCGATCTGAGCACAGCTGGGCGCCGTATATACAGCATGGGGGTAGCTCTGATACCAGCCAGATACAGTCCACGGCTATATAGGACCTACAGGCGAAGTTCTTGAGTGGATATATGTCGATCTGAGCACAGCTGGGCCACGTATATACAGCATGGGGATAGCTGTGATACCAGCCAGCTGCAACCCACGGCTATATAGGACCTACAGGCGATGTTCTTGAGTCGATATATGTCGATCTGAGCACAGCTGGCCCCGTATATACAGCATGGAGGTAGATCTGATACCAGTCAGATGCAACCCACGGCCATATAGGACCACAGGCGATGTTCTTGTGTCGATATATGTCGATCTGAGCACAGAT
Organism: Lordithon lunulatus; assembly: GCA_963942505.1. Lineage (NCBI taxonomy): Eukaryota > Metazoa > Arthropoda > Insecta > Coleoptera > Staphylinidae > Lordithon > Lordithon lunulatus. Next base: position 32,292,918 of record OZ012667.1, on the reverse strand, counting down.
GGGCCACGTATATACAGCATGGGGGTAGCTATGATACCAGCCAGCTGCAACCCACGGCTATACAGGACCTACAGGCGATGTTTTTGAGTCGATATATGTCGATCTGAGCACAGCTGGCCCCGTATATACAGCATGGGGGTAGCTCTGATACCAGTCAGATGCAACCCACGGCCATATAGGACCTACAGGCGATGTTCTTGAGTCCATATATTTCGATCTGAGCACAGCTGGGCCACGAATATACAGCATGGGGGTAGCTCTGATACCAGCCAGATGCAACCCACGGCCATATAGGACCTACAGGCGATGTTCTTGAGTCGATATATGTCGATCTGAGCACAGCTGGGCCACGTATATACAGCATGGGGGTAGCTGTGATACCAGCCAGCTGTAACCCACGGCTATATAGGACCTACAGGCGATGTTCTTGAGTCGATATATGTCGATCTGAGCACAGATGGGCCCCGTATATACAGCATGGGGGTAGCTCTGATACTAGCCAGATGCAACCCACTGCCATATAGGACCTACAGGCGATGTTCTTGAGTGGATATATGTCGATCTGAGCACAGCTGGGCGCCGTATATACAGCATGGGGGTAGCTCTGATACCAGCCAGATGCAACCCACGGCCATATAGGACCTACAGGCGATGTTCTTGAGTCGATATATGTCGGTCTGAGCACAGCTGGGCCACGTATATACACCATGGGGGTAGCTGTGATACCAGCCAGCTGCAACCCACGGTTATATAGGACCTACAGGCGATGTTCTTGAGTGGATATATGTCGATCTGAGCACAGCTGGGCCCCGTATATACAGCATGGGGGTAGCTCTGATACCAGCCAGATGAAACCCACGGCCATATAGGACCTACAGGCGATGTTCTTGTGTCGATATATGTCGATCTGAGCACAGCTTGGCCACGTATATACTGGATGGGGGTAGCTGTGATACCAGCCAGCTGCAACCCACGGCTATATAAGACCTACAGGCGATGTTCTTGAGTCGATATATGTCGATCTGAGCACAGCTGGGCCACGTATATATAGCATGGGGGTAGCTCTGATACCAGCCAGATGCAACCCATGGCCATATAGGACCTACAGGCGATGTTCTTGAGTCGATATATGTCGATCTGAGCACAGCTGGGCCACGTATATACAGCATGGGGGTAGCTGTGATACCAGCCAGCTGTAACCCACGGCTATATAGGACCTACAGGCGATGTTCTTGTGTCGATATATGTCGATCTGAGCACAGCTGGACCACGTATATACAGGATGGGGGTAGCTGTGATACCAGCCAGCTGCAACCCACGGCTATATAAGACCTACAGGCGATGTTCTTGAGTCGATATATGTCGATCTGAGCACAGCTGGGCCACGTATATACAGCATGGGGGTAGCTGTGATACCAGCCAGCTGCAACCCACGGCTATATAGGACCTACAGGCGATGTTCTTGAGTCGATATATGTCGATCTGAGCACAGCTGGGCCACGTATATACAGCTTGGGGGTAGGTCTGATACCAGCCAGCTGCAACCCACGGCCATATAGGACCTACAGGCGAAGTTCTTGAGTGGATATATGTCGATCTGAGCACAGCTGGGCGCCGTATATACAGCATGGGGGTAGCTCTGATACCAGCCAGATGCAAATCACGGCCATATAGGACCTACAGGCGATGTTCTTGAGTCGATATATGTCGATCTGAGTACAGCTGGGCCACGTATGTACAGCATGGGGGTAGCTGTGATACCAGCCAGCTGCAACCCACGGCTATATAGGACCTACAGGCGATGTTCTTGAGTCGATATATGTCGATCTGAGCACAGCTGGGCCCCGTATATACAGCATGGGACCAGCCAGATGCAACACACGGCCATATAGGACCTACAGGCGATGTTCTTGAGTCGATATATGTCGATCTGAGGACAGCTGGGCCACGTATATACAGCATGGGGGTAGCTGTGATACCAGCCTGCTGCAACCCACGGCTATATAGGACCTATAGGCGATGTTCTTGTGTCGATATATGTTGATCTGAGCACAGCTGGGCCACGTATATACAGGATGGGTGTAGCTGTGATACCAGCCAGCTGCAACCCACGGCTATATAAGACCTACAGGCGATGTTCTTGAGTCGATATATGTCGATCTGAGCACAGCTGGGCCACGTATATACAGCATGGGGGTAGCTGTGATACCAGCCAGCTGCATCCCACGGCTATATAGGACCTACAGGCGATGTTCTAGAGTCGATATGTGTTGATCTGAGCACAGCTGGGCCACGTATATATAGCATGGGGGTAGCTGTGATACCAGCCAGATGCAACCCACGACCATATAGGACCTACAGGCGATGTTCTTGAGTGGATATATGTCGATCTGAGCACAGCTGGGCGCCGTATATACAGCATGGGGGTAGCTCTGATACCAGCCAGATGCAACCCACGGCCATATAGGACCTACAGGCGATGTTCTTGAGTCGATATACGTCGATCTGAGCACAGCTGGGCCCCGTATATACAGCATGGGGGTAGCTCTGATACCAGCCAGATGCAACACACGGCCATATAGGACCTACAGGCGATGTTCTTGAGTGGATATATGTCTATCTGAGCACAGCTGGGCGCCGTATATACAGCATGGGGGTAGCTCTGATACCAGCCAGATGCAACCCACGGCCATATAGGACCTACAGGCGATGTTCTTGAGTCGATATATGTCGATCTGAGCACAGCTGGGCCCCTTATATACAGCATGGGGGTAGCTCTGATACCAGCCAGATGCAACCCACGACCATATAGGACCTACAGGCGATGTTCTTGAGTGGATATATGTCGATCTGAGCACAGCTGGGCGCCGTATATACAGCATGGGGGTAGCTCTGATACCAGCCAGATGCAACCCACGGCCATATAGGACCTACAGGCGATGTTCTTGAGTCGATATATGTCGATCTGAGTACAGCTGGGCCCCGTATATACAGCATGGGGGTAGCTCTGATACCAGCCAGATGCAACTCACGGCCATATAGATCCTACAGGCGATGTTCTTGAGTGGATATATGTCGATCTGAGCACAGCTGGGCGCCGTATATACAGCATGGGTTAGCTCTGATACCAGCCAGATGCAACCCACGGCCATATAGCACCTACAGGCGATGTACTTGAGTCGATATATGTCGATCTGAGCACAGCTGGGCCACGTATATACAGCATGGGGGTAACTGTGATACCAGCCAGCTGCAACCCACGGCTATATAGGACCTACAGGCGATGTTCTTGAGTCGATATATGTCAATCTGAGCACAGCTGGGCCCCGTATATACAGCTTGGGGGTAGGTCTAATACCAGCCAGATGCAACCCACGGCCATATAGGACCTACAGGCGTAGTTCTTGAGTGGATATATTTCGATTTGAGCACAGCTGGGCGCCGTATATACATCATGGGGGTGGCTCTGATACCAGCCAGATGCAACCCACGGCCATATAGGACCTACAGGCGATGTTCTTGAGTCGATATATGTCGATCTGAGCACAGCTGGGCCACGTATATACAGCATGGGGGTAGCTGTGATACCAGCCAGCTGCAACCCACGGCTATATTGGACCTACAGGTGATGTTCTTGAGTCGATATATGTCGATCTGAGCACAGCTGGGCCCCGTATATACAGCATGGGACCAGCCAGATGCAACCCACGGCCATATAGGACCTACAGGCGATGTTCTTGAGTCGATATATGTCGATCTGAGCACAGCTGGGCCACGTATATACAGCATGGGGGTAGCTGTGATACCAGCCAGCTGCAACCCACGGCTATATAGGACTTACAGGCGATGTTCTTGAGTCGATATATGTCGATCTGAGCACAGCTGGGCCCCGTATATACAGCATGGGGGTAGCTCTGATACCAGCCAGATGTAACCCACGGCCATATAGGACCTACAGGCGATGTTCTTGAGTCCATATATTTCGATCTGAGCACAGCTGGGCCACGTATATAGCATGGGGGTAGCTGTGATACCAGCCAGCTGCAACCCACGGCTATATAGGACCTACAGGCGATGTTCTTGAGTCGATATATGTCGATCTGAGCACAGCTGGGCCCCGTATATAAAGCATGGGGGTAGATCTGATACCAGCCAGATGCAACCCACGGCCATATAGATCCTACAGGCGATGTTCTTGAGTGGATATATGTCGATCTGAGCACAGCTGGGCGCCGTATATACAGCATGGGGGTAGCTCTGATACCAGCCAGATGCAACCCACGGCCATATAGGACCTACAGGCGATGTTCTTGAGTCGATATATGTCGATCTGAGCACAGCTGGGCCACGTATATACAGCATGGGGGTAGCTGTGATACCAGCCAGCTGCAACCCACGACCATATAGGACCTACAGGCGATGTTCTTGAGTCGATATATGTCGATCTGAGCACAGCTGGGCCCCGTATATACAGCTTGGGACCAGCCAGATGCAACCCACGGCCATATAGGACCTACAGGCGATGTTCTTGAGTCCATATATTTCGATCTGAGCACAGCTGGGCTACGTATATACAGCATGGGGGTAGCTGTGATACCAGCCAGCTGCAACCCACGGCTATATAGGACCTACAGGCGATGTTCTTGAGTCGATATATTTCGATCTGAGCACAGCTGGGCGCCGTATATACAGCATGGGGGTAGCTCTGATACCAGCCAGATGCAACCCACGGCCATATAGGACCTACAGGCGATGTTCTTGAGTCCATATATTTCGATCTGAGCACAGCTGGGCCACGTATATACAGCATGGGGGTAGCTGTGATACCAGCCAGCTGCAACCCACGGCTATATAGGACCTACAGGCGATGTTCTTGAGTCGATATATGTCGATCCGAGCACAGCTGAGCCCCGTATATACAGCTTGGGACCAGCCAGATGCAACCCACGGCCATATAGGACCTACAGGCGATGTTCTTGAGTCCATATATTTCGATCTGAGCACAGCTGGGCTACGTATATACAGCATGGGGGTAGCTGTGATACCAGCCAGCTGCAACCCACGGCTATATAGGACCTACAGGCGATGTTCTTGAGTCGATATATGTCGATCTGAGCACAGCTGGGCCCCGTATATACAGCATGGGGGTAGCTCTGATACCAGCCAGATGCAACCCACGGCCATATAGATCCTACAGGCGATGTTCTTGAGTGGATATATGTCGATCTGAGCACCGCTGGGCGCCGTATATACAGCATGGGGGTAGCTCTGATACTAGCCAGATGCAACCCACGGCCATATAGGACCTAGAGGCGATGTTCTTGAGTCGATATATGTCGATCTGAGCACAGCTGGGCCACGTATATACAGCATGGGGGTAGCTGTGAAACCAGCCAGCTGCAACCCACGGCCATATTGGACCTACAGGCGATGTTCTTGAGTGGATATATGTAGATCTGAGCACAGCTGGGCGCCGTATATACAGCATGGGGGTAGCTCTAATACCAGCCAAATGCAACCCACGGCCATATAGAACCTACAGGCGATGTTCTTGAGTGGATATATGTCGTTCTGAGCACAGCTGGGCGCCGTATATACAGCATGGGGGTAGCTCAGATACCAGCCGGATGCAACCCACGGCCATATAGGACCTACAGGCGAAGTTCTTGAGTGGATATATTTCGATTTGAGCACAGCTGGGCGCCGTATATACATCATGGGGGTGGCTCTGATACCAGCCAGATGCAACCCACGGCCATATAGGACCTACAGGCGATGTTCTTGAGTCGATATATGTCGATCTGAGCACAGCTGAGCCACGTATATACAGCATGGGGGTAGCTGTGATACCAGCCAGCTGCAACCCACGGCTATATTGGACCTACAGGTGATGTTCTTGAGTCGATATATGTCGATCTGAGCACAGCTGGGCCCCGTATATACAGAATGGGACCAGCCAGATGCAACCCACGGCCATATAGGACCTACAGGCGATGTTCTTGAGTCGATATATGTCGGTCTGAGCACAGCTGGGCCCCGTATATACAGCATGGGGGTAGCTCTGATACCAGCCAGATGAAACCCACGGCCATATAGGACCTACAGGCGATGTTCTTGTGTCGATATATGTCGATCTGAGCACAGCTGGGCCACGTATATACAGGATGGAGGTAGCTGTGATACCAGCCAGCTGCAACCCACGGCTATATAAGACCTACAGGCGATGTTCTTGAGTCGATATATGTCGATCTGAGCACAGCTTGGCCACGTATATATAGCATGGGGGTAGCTCTGATACCAGCCAGATGCAACCCACGGCCATATAGGACCTACAGGCGATGTTCTTGAGTCGATATATGTCGATCTGAGCACAGCTGGGCCACGTATATACAGCATGGGGGTAGCTGTGATACCAGCCAGCTGTAACCCACGGCTATATAGGACCTACAGGCGATGTTCTTGTGTCGATATATGTCGATCTGAGTACAGCTGGGCCACGTATATACAGGATGGGTGTAGCTGTGATACCAGCCAGCTGCAACCCCCGGCTATATAAGACCTACAGGCGATGTTCTTAAGTCGATATATGTCGATCTGAGCACAGCTGGGCCACGTATATACAGCATGGGGGTAGCTGTGATACCAGCCAGCTGCAACCCACGGCTATATAGGACCTACAGGCGATGTTCTTGAGTCGATATATGTCGATCTGAGCACAGCTGGGCCACGTATATACAGCTTGGGGGTGGGTCTGATACCAGCCAGCTGCAACCCACGGCCATAGAGGACCTACAGGCGAAGTTCTTGAGTGGATATATGTCGATCTGAGCACAGCTGGGCGCCGTATATACAGCATGGGGGTAGCTCTGATACCAGCCAGATGCAACCCACGGCCATATAGGACCTACAGGCGATGTTCTTGTGTCGATATATGTCGATCTGAGCACAGCTGGGCCACGTATATACAGGATGGAGGTAGCTGTGATACCAGCCAGCTGCAACCCACGGCTATATAAGACCTACAGGCGATGTTCTTGAGTCGATATATGTCGATCTGAGCACAGCTTGGCCACGTATATATAGCATGGGGGTAGCTCTGATACCAGCCAGATGCAACCCACGGCCATATAGGACCTACAGGCGATGTTCTTGAGTCGATATATGTCGATCTGAGGACAGCTGGGCCACGCATATACAGCATGGGGGTAGCTGTGATACCAGCCAGCTGCAACCCACGGCTATATAGGACCTATAGGCGATGTTCTTTAGTCGATATATGTCGATCTGAGCACAGCTGGACACCGTATATACAGCATGGGACCAGCCAGATGCAACCCACGGCCATATAGGACCTACAGGCGATGTTCTTGAGTCGATATACGTCGATCTGAGCACAGCTGGGCCACGTATATACAGCATGGGGGTAGCTGTGATACCAGGCAGCTGCAACCCACGGCTATATAGGACCTACAAGCGATGTTCTTGAGTCGATATATAGCGATCTGAGCACAGCTGGACCCCGTATATACAGCATGGGGGTAGCTCTGATACCAGCCAGATGCAACCCACGGCCATATAGGACCTACAGGCGATGTTCTAGAGTCGATATGTGTTGATCTGAGCACAGCTGGGCCACGTATATATAGCATGGGGGTAGCTGTGATACCAGCCAGATGCAAACCACGACCATATAGGACATACAGGCGATGTTCTTGAGTGGATATATGTCGATCTGAGCACAGCTGGGCGCCGTATATACAGAATGGGGGTAGCTCTGATACCAGCCAGATGCAACCCACGGCCATATAGGACCTACAGGCGATGTTCTTGAGTCGATATACGTCGATCTGAGCACAGCTGGGCCCCGTATATACAGCATGGGGGTAGCTCTGATACCAGCCAGATGCAACACACGGCCATATAGGACCTACAGGCGATGTTCTTGAGTGGATATATGTCTATCTGAGCACAGCTGGGCGCCGTATATACAGCATGGGGGTAGCTCTGATACCAGCCAGATGCAACCCACGGCCATATAGGACCTACAGGCGATGTTCTTGAGTCGATATATGTCGATCTGAGCACAGCTGGGCCCCTTATATTCAGCATGGGGGTAGCTCTGATACCAGCCAGATGCAACCCACGACCATATAGGACCTACAGGCGATGTTCTTGAGTGGATATATGTCGATCTGAGCACAGCTGGGCGCCGTATATACAGCATGGGGGTAGCTCTGATACCAGCCAGATGCAACCCACGGCCATATAGGACCTACAGGCGATGTTCTTGAGTCGATATATGTCGATCTGAGTACAGCTGGGCCCCGTATATACAGCATGGGGGTAGCTCTGATACCAGCCAGATGCAACTCACGGCCATATAGATCCTACAGGCGATGTTCTTGAGTGGATATATGTCGATCTGAGCACAGCTGGGCGCCGTATATACAGCATGGGTTAGCTCTGATACCAGCCAGATGCAACCCACGGCCATATAGCACCTACAGGCGATGTACTTGAGTCGATATATGTCGATCTGAGCACAGCTGGGCCACGTATATACAGCATGGGGGTAACTGTGATACCAGCCAGCTGCAACCCACGGCTATATAGGACCTACAGGCGATGTTCTTGAGTCGATATATGTCGATCTGAGCACAGCTGGGCCCCGTATATACAGCTTGGGGGTAGGTCTAATACCAGCCAGATGCAACCCACGTTCATATAGGACCTACAGGCGAAGTTCTTGAGTGGATATATTTCGATTTGAGCACAGCTGGGCGCCGTATATACATCATGGGGGTGGCTCTGATACCAGCCAGATGCAACCCACGGCCATATAGGACCTACAGGCGATGTTCTTGAGTCGATATATGTCGATCTGAGCACAGCTGAGCCACGTATATACAGCATGGGGGTAGCTGTGATAACAGCCAGCTGCAACCCACGGCTATATTGGACCTACAGGTGATGTTCTTGAGTCGATATATGTCGATCTGAGCACAGCTGGGCCCCGTATATACAGAATGGGACCAGCCAGATGCAACCCACGGCCATATAGGACCTACAGGCGATGTTCTTGAGTCGATATATGTCGGTCTGAGCACAGCTGGGCCCCGTATATACAGCATGGGGGTAGCTCTGATACCAGCCAGATGAAACCCACGGCCATATAGGACCTACAGGCGATGTTCTTGTGTCGATATATGTCGATCTGAGCACAGCTGGGCCACGTATATACAGGATGGAGGTAGCTGTGATACCAGCCAGCTGCAACCCACGGCTATATAAGACCTACAGGCGATGTTCTTGAGTCGATATATGTCGATCTGAGCACAGCTTGGCCACGTATATATAGCATGGGGGTAGCTCTGATACCAGCCAGATGCAACCCACGGCCATATAGGACCTACAGGCGATGTTCTTGAGTCGATATATGTCGATCTGAGCACAGCTGGGCCACGTATATACAGCATGGGGGTAGCTGTGATACCAGCCAGCTGTAACCCACGGCTATATAGGACCTACAGGCGATGTTCTTGTGTCGATATATGTCGATCTGAGTACAGCTGGGCCACGTATATACAGGATGGGTGTAGCTGTGATACCAGCCAGCTGCAACCCCCGGCTATATAAGACCTACAGGCGATGTTCTTAAGTCGATATATGTCGATCTGAGCACAGCTGGGCCACGTATATACAGCATGGGGGTAGCTGTGATACCAGCCAGCTGCAACCCACGGCTATATAGGACCTACAGGCGATGTTCTTGAGTCGATATATGTCGATCTGAGCACAGCTGGGCCACGTATATACAGCTTGGGGGTGGGTCTGATACCAGCCAGCTGCAACCCACGGCCATAGAGGACCTACAGGCGAAGTTCTTGAGTGGATATATGTCGATCTGAGCACAGCTGGGCGCCGTATATACAGCATGGGGGTAGCTCTGATACCAGCCAGATGCAACCCACGGCCATATAGGACCTACAGGCGATGTTCTTGTGTCGATATATGTCGATCTGAGCACAGCTGGGCCACGTATATACAGGATGGAGGTAGCTGTGATACCAGCCAGCTGCAACCCACGGCTATATAAGACCTACAGGCGATGTTCTTGAGTCGATATATGTCGATCTGAGCACAGCTTGGCCACGTATATATAGCATGGGGGTAGCTCTGATACCAGCCAGATGCAACCCACGGCCATATAGGACCTACAGGCGATGTTCTTGAGTCGATATATGTCGATCTGAGGACAGCTGGGCCACGCATATACAGCATGGGGGTAGCTCTGATACCAGCCAGATGCAACCCACGGCCATATAGGACCTACAGGCGATGTTCTTGAGTCGATATACGTCGATCTGAGCACAGCTGGGCCCCGTATATACAGCATGGGGGTAGCTCTGATACCAGCCAGATGCAACACACGGCCATATAGGACCTACAGGCGATGTTCTTGAGTGGATATATGTCTATCTGAGCACAGCTGGGCGCCGTATATACAGCATGGGGGTAGCTCTGATACCAGCCAGATGCAACCCACGGCCATATAGGACCTACAGGCGATGTTCTTGAGTCGATATATGTCGATCTGAGCACAGCTGGGCCCCTTATATTCAGCATGGGGGTAGCTCTGATACCAGCCAGATGCAACCCACGACCATATAGGACCTACAGGCGATGTTCTTGAGTGGATATATGTCGATCTGAGCACAGCTGGGCGCCGTATATACAGCATGGGGGTAGCTCTGATACCAGCCAGATGCAACCCACGGCCATATAGGACCTACAGGCGATGTTCTTGAGTCGATATATGTCGATCTGAGTACAGCTGGGCCCCGTATATACAGCATGGGGGTAGCTCTGATACCAGCCAGATGCAACTCACGGCCATATAGATCCTACAGGCGATGTTCTTGAGTGGATATATGTCGATCTGAGCACAGCTGGGCGCCGTATATACAGCATGGGTTAGCTCTGATACCAGCCAGATGCAACCCACGGCCATATAGCACCTACAGGCGATGTACTTGAGTCGATATATGTCGATCTGAGCACAGCTGGGCCACGTATATACAGCATGGGGGTAACTGTGATACCAGCCAGCTGCAACCCACGGCTATATAGGACCTACAGGCGATGTTCTTGAGTCGATATATGTCGATCTGAGCACAGCTGGGCCCCGTATATACAGCTTGGGGGTAGGTCTAATACCAGCCAGATGCAACCCACGGCCATATAGGACCTACAGGCGAAGTTCTTGAGTGGATATATTTCGATTTGAGCACAGCTGGGCGCCGTATATACATCATGGGGGTGGCTCTGATACCAGCCAGATGCAACCCACGGCCATATAGGACCTACAGGCGATGTTCTTGAGTCGATATATGTCGATCTGAGCACAGCTGAGCCACGTATATACAGCATGGGGGTAGCTGTGATACCAGCCAGCTGCAACCCACGGCTATATTGGACCTACAGGTGATGTTCTTGAGTCGATATATGTCGATCTGAGCACAGCTGGGCCCCGTATATACAGAATGGGACCAGCCAGATGCAACCCACGGCCATATAGGACCTACAGGCGATGTTCTTGAGTCGATATATGTCGATCTGAGCACAGCTGGGCCACGTATATACAGCATGGGGGTAGCTGTGATACCAGCCAGCTGCAACCCACGGCTATATAGGACTTACAGGCGATGTTCTTGAGTCGATATATGTCGATCTGAGCACAGCTGGGCCCCGTATATACAGCATGGGGGTAGCTCTGATACCAGCCAGATGTAACCCACGGCCATATAGGACCTACAGGCGATGTTCTTGAGTCCATATATTTCGATCTGAGCACAGCTGGGCCACGTATATAGCATGGGGGTAGCTGTGATACCAGCCAGCTGCAACCCACGGCTATATAGGACCTACAGGCGATATTCTTGAGTCGATATATGTCGATCTGAGCACAGCTGGGCCCCGTATATAAAGCATGGGGGTAGATCTGATACCAGCCATATGCAACCCACGGCCATATAGGACCTACAGGCGATGTTCTTGAGTCCATATATTTCGATCTGAGCACAGCTGGGCCCCGTATATAAAGCATGGGGGTAGATCTGATACCAGCCATATGCAACCCACGGCCATATAGGACCTACAGGCGATGTTCTTGAGTCCATATATTTCGATCTGAGCACAGCTGGGCTACGTATATACAGCATGGGGGTAGCTGTGATACCAGCCAGCTGCAACCCACGGCTATATAGGACCTACAGGCGATGTTCTTGAGTCGATATATTTCGATCTGAGCACAGCTGGGCGCCGTATATACAGCATGGGGGTAGCTCTGATACCAGCCAGATGCAACCCACGGCCATATAGGACCTACAGGCGATGTTCTTGAGTCCATATATTTCGATCTGAGCACAGCTGGGCCACGTATATACAGCATGGGGGTAGCTGTGATACCAGCCAGCTGCAACCCACGGCTATATAGGACCTACAGGCGATGTTCTTGAGTCGATATATGTCGATCCGAGCACAGCTGAGCCCCGTATATACAGCTTGGGACCAGCCAGATGCAACCCACGGCCATATAGGACCTACAGGCGATGTTCTTGAGTCCATATATTTCGATCTGAGCACAGCTGAACTACGTATATACAGCATGGGGGTAGCTGTGATACCAGCCAGCTGCAACCCACGGCTATATAGGACCTACAGGCGATGTTCTTGAGTCGATATATGTCGATCTGAGCACAGCTGGGCCCCGTATATACAGCATGGGGGTAGCTCTGATACCAGCCAGATGCAACCCACGGCCATATAGATCCTACAGGCGATGTTCTTGAGTGGATATATGTCGATCTGAGCACCGCTGGGCGCCGTATATACAGCATGGGGGTAGCTCTGATACTAGCCAGATGCAACCCACGGCCATATAGGACCTACAGGCGATGTTCTTGAGTCGATATATGTCGATCTGAGCACAGCTGGGCCACGTATATACAGCATGGGGGTAGCTGTGATACCAGCCAGCTGCAACCCACGGCCATATTGGACCTACAGGCGATGTTCTTGAGTGGATATATGTAGATCTGAGCACAGCTGGGCGCCGTATATACAGCATGGGGGTAGCTCTGATACCAGCCAAATGCAACCCACGGCCATATAGGACCTACAGGCGATGTTCTTGAGTGGATATATGTCGTTCTGAGCACAGCGGGGCGCCGTATATACAGCATGGGGGTAGCTCAGATACCAGCCGGATGCAACCCACGGCCATATAGGACCTACAGGCGATGTTCTTGTGTCGATATATGTCGATCTGAGCACAACTGGGCCACGTATATACAGCATGGGGGTAGCTGTGATACCAGCCAGCTGCAACCCATGGCTATATAGGACCTACAGGCGATGTTCTTGAGTCGATATATGTCGATCTGAGCACAGCTGGCCCCGTATATACAGCATGGGGGTAGCTATGATACCAGTCAGATGCAACCCACGGCCATATAGGACCTACAAGCGATGTTCTTGAGTGGATATATGTCGATCTGAGCACAGCTGGGCGCCGTATATACAGCATGGGGGTAGCTCTGATACCAGCCAGATACAGTCCACGGCTATATAGGACCTACAGGCGAAGTTCTTGAGTGGATATATGTCGATCTGAGCACAGCTGGGCCACGTATATACAGCATGGGGATAGCTGTGATACCAGCCAGCTGCAACCCACGGCTATATAGGACCTACAGGCGATGTTCTTGAGTCGATATATGTCGATCTGAGCACAGCTGGCCCCGTATATACAGCATGGAGGTAGATCTGATACCAGTCAGATGCAACCCACGGCCATATAGGACCACAGGCGATGTTCTTGTGTCGATATATGTCGATCTGAGCACAGATGGGCCACGTATATACAGCATGGGGGTAGCTATGATACCAGCCAGCTGCAACCCACGGCTATACAGGACCTACAGGCGATGTTTTTGAGTCGATATATGTCGATCTGAGCACAGCTGGCCCCGTATATACAGCATGGGGGTAGCTCTGATACCAGTCAGATGCAACCCACGGCCATATAGGACCTACAGGCGATGTTCTTGAGTCCATATATTTCGATCTGAGCACAGCTGGGCCACGAATATACAGCATGGGGGTAGCTCTGATACCAGCCAGATGCAACCCACGGCCATATAGGACCTACAGGCGATGTTCTTGAGTCGATATATGTCGATCTGAGCACAGCTGGGCCACGTATATACAGCATGGGGGTAGCTGTGATACCAGCCAGCTGTAACCCACGGCTATATAGGACCTACAGGCGATGTTCTTGAGTCGATATATGTCGATCTGAGCACAGATGGGCCCCGTATATACAGCATGGGGGTAGCTCTGATACTAGCCAGATGCAACCCACTGCCATATAGGACCTACAGGCGATGTTCTTGAGTGGATATATGTCGATCTGAGCACAGCTGGGCGCCGTATATACAGCATGGGGGTAGCTCTGATACCAGCCAGATGCAACCCACGGCCATATAGGACCTACAGGCGATGTTCTTGAGTCGATATATGTCGGTCTGAGCACAGCTGGGCCACGTATATACACCATGGGGGTAGCTGTGATACCAGCCAGCTGCAACCCACGGTTATATAGGACCTACAGGCGATGTTCTTGAGTGGATATATGTCGATCTGAGCACAGCTGGGCCCCGTATATACAGCATGGGGGTAGCTCTGATACCAGCCAGATGAAACCCACGGCCATATAGGACCTACAGGCGATGTTCTTGTGTCGATATATGTCGATCTGAGCACAGCTTGGCCACGTATATACTGGATGGGGGTAGCTGTGATACCAGCCAGCTGCAACCCACGGCTATATAAGACCTACAGGCGATGTTCTTGAGTCGATATATGTCGATCTGAGCACAGCTGGGCCACGTATATATAGCATGGGGGTAGCTCTGATACCAGCCAGATGCAACCCATGGCCATATAGGACCTACAGGCGATGTTCTTGAGTCGATATATGTCGATCTGAGCACAGCTGGGCCACGTATATACAGCATGGGGGTAGCTGTGATACCAGCCAGCTGTAACCCACGGCTATATAGGACCTACAGGCGATGTTCTTGTGTCGATATATGTCGATCTGAGCACAGCTGGACCACGTATATACAGGATGGGGGTAGCTGTGATACCAGCCAGCTGCAACCCACGGCTATATAAGACCTACAGGCGATGTTCTTGAGTCGATATATGTCGATCTGAGCACAGCTGGGCCACGTATATACAGCATGGGGGTAGCTGTGATACCAGCCAGCTGCAACCCACGGCTATATAGGACCTACAGGCGATGTTCTTGAGTCGATATATGTCGATCTGAGCACAGCTGGGCCACGTATATACAGCTTGGGGGTAGGTCTGATACCAGCCAGCTGCAACCCACGGCCATATAGGACCTACAGGCGAAGTTCTTGAGTGGATATATGTCGATCTGAGCACAGCTGGGCGCCGTATATACAGCATGGGGGTAGCTCTGATACCAGCCAGATGCAAATCACGGCCATATAGGACCTACAGGCGATGTTCTTGAGTCGATATATGTCGATCTGAGTACAGCTGGGCCACGTATGTACAGCATGGGGGTAGCTGTGATACCAGCCAGCTGCAACCCACGGCTATATAGGACCTACAGGCGATGTTCTTGAGTCGATATATGTCGATCTGAGCACAGCTGGGCCCCGTATATACAGCATGGGACCAGCCAGATGCAACACACGGCCATATAGGACCTACAGGCGATGTTCTTGAGTCGATATATGTCGATCTGAGGACAGCTGGGCCACGTATATACAGCATGGGGGTAGCTGTGATACCAGCCTGCTGCAACCCACGGCTATATAGGACCTATAGGCGATGTTCTTGTGTCGATATATGTTGATCTGAGCACAGCTGGGCCACGTATATACAGGATGGGTGTAGCTGTGATACCAGCCAGCTGCAACCCACGGCTATATAAGACCTACAGGCGATGTTCTTGAGTCGATATATGTCGATCTGAGCACAGCTGGGCCACGTATATACAGCATGGGGGTAGCTGTGATACCAGCCAGCTGCATCCCACGGCTATATAGGACCTACAGGCGATGTTCTAGAGTCGATATGTGTTGATCTGAGCACAGCTGGGCCACGTATATATAGCATGGGGGTAGCTGTGATACCAGCCAGATGCAACCCACGACCATATAGGACCTACAGGCGATGTTCTTGAGTGGATATATGTCGATCTGAGCACAGCTGGGCGCCGTATATACAGCATGGGGGTAGCTCTGATACCAGCCAGATGCAACCCACGGCCATATAGGACCTACAGGCGATGTTCTTGAGTCGATATACGTCGATCTGAGCACAGCTGGGCCCCGTATATACAGCATGGGGGTAGCTCTGATACCAGCCAGATGCAACACACGGCCATATAGGACCTACAGGCGATGTTCTTGAGTGGATATATGTCTATCTGAGCACAGCTGGGCGCCGTATATACAGCATGGGGGTAGCTCTGATACCAGCCAGATGCAACCCACGGCCATATAGGACCTACAGGCGATGTTCTTGAGTGGATATATGTCGATCTGAGCACAGCTGGGCGCCGTATATACAGCATGGGGGTAGCTCTGATACCAGCCAGATGCAACCCACGGCCATATAGGACCTACAGGCGATGTTCTTGAGTCGATATATGTCGATCTGAGTACAGCTGGGCCCCGTATATACAGCATGGGGGTAGCTCTGATACCAGCCAGATGCAACTCACGGCCATATAGATCCTACAGGCGATGTTCTTGAGTGGATATATGTCGATCTGAGCACAGCTGGGCGCCGTATATACAGCATGGGTTAGCTCTGATACCAGCCAGATGCAACCCACGGCCATATAGCACCTACAGGCGATGTACTTGAGTCGATATATGTCGATCTGAGCACAGCTGGGCCACGTATATACAGCATGGGGGTAACTGTGATACCAGCCAGCTGCAACCCACGGCTATATAGGACCTACAGGCGATGTTCTTGAGTCGATATATGTCAATCTGAGCACAGCTGGGCCCCGTATATACAGCTTGGGGGTAGGTCTAATACCAGCCAGATGCAACCCACGGCCATATAGGACCTACAGGCGTAGTTCTTGAGTGGATATATTTCGATTTGAGCACAGCTGGGCGCCGTATATACATCATGGGGGTGGCTCTGATACCAGCCAGATGCAACCCACGGCCATATAGGACCTACAGGCGATGTTCTTGAGTCGATATATGTCGATCTGAGCACAGCTGGGCCACGTATATACAGCATGGGGGTAGCTGTGATACCAGCCAGCTGCAACCCACGGCTATATTGGACCTACAGGTGATGTTCTTGAGTCGATATATGTCGATCTGAGCACAGCTGGGCCCCGTATATACAGCATGGGACCAGCCAGATGCAACCCACGGCCATATAGGACCTACAGGCGATGTTCTTGAGTCGATATATGTCGATCTGAGCACAGCTGGGCCACGTATATACAGCATGGGGGTAGCTGTGATACCAGCCAGCTGCAACCCACGGCTATATAGGACTTACAGGCGATGTTCTTGAGTCGATATATGTCGATCTGAGCACAGCTGGGCCCCGTATATACAGCATGGGGGTAGCTCTGATACCAGCCAGATGTAACCCACGGCCATATAGGACCTACAGGCGATGTTCTTGAGTCCATATATTTCGATCTGAGCACAGCTGGGCCACGTATATAGCATGGGGGTAGCTGTGATACCAGCCAGCTGCAACCCACGGCTATATAGGACCTACAGGCGATGTTCTTGAGTCGATATATGTCGATCTGAGCACAGCTGGGCCCCGTATATAAAGCATGGGGGTAGATCTGATACCAGCCAGATGCAACCCACGGCCATATAGATCCTACAGGCGATGTTCTTGAGTGGATATATGTCGATCTGAGCACAGCTGGGCGCCGTATATACAGCATGGGGGTAGCTCTGATACCAGCCAGATGCAACCCACGGCCATATAGGACCTACAGGCGATGTTCTTGAGTCGATATATGTCGATCTGAGCACAGCTGGGCCACGTATATACAGCATGGGGGTAGCTGTGATACCAGCCAGCTGCAACCCACGACCATATAGGACCTACAGGCGATGTTCTTGAGTCGATATATGTCGATCTGAGCACAGCTGGGCCCCGTATATACAGCTTGGGACCAGCCAGATGCAACCCACGGCCATATAGGACCTACAGGCGATGTTCTTGAGTCCATATATTTCGATCTGAGCACAGCTGGGCTACGTATATACAGCATGGGGGTAGCTGTGATACCAGCCAGCTGCAACCCACGGCTATATAGGACCTACAGGCGATGTTCTTGAGTCGATATATTTCGATCTGAGCACAGCTGGGCGCCGTATATACAGCATGGGGGTAGCTCTGATACCAGCCAGATGCAACCCACGGCCATATAGGACCTACAGGCGATGTTCTTGAGTCCATATATTTCGATCTGAGCACAGCTGGGCCACGTATATACAGCATGGGGGTAGCTGTGATACCAGCCAGCTGCAACCCACGGCTATATAGGACCTACAGGCGATGTTCTTGAGTCGATATATGTCGATCCGAGCACAGCTGAGCCCCGTATATACAGCTTGGGACCAGCCAGATGCAACCCACGGCCATATAGGACCTACAGGCGATGTTCTTGAGTCCATATATTTCGATCTGAGCACAGCTGGGCTACGTATATACAGCATGGGGGTAGCTGTGATACCAGCCAGCTGCAACCCACGGCTATATAGGACCTACAGGCGATGTTCTTGAGTCGATATATGTCGATCTGAGCACAGCTGGGCCCCGTATATACAGCATGGGGGTAGCTCTGATACCAGCCAGATGCAACCCACGGCCATATAGATCCTACAGGCGATGTTCTTGAGTGGATATATGTCGATCTGAGCACCGCTGGGCGCCGTATATACAGCATGGGGGTAGCTCTGATACTAGCCAGATGCAACCCACGGCCATATAGGACCTAGAGGCGATGTTCTTGAGTCGATATATGTCGATCTGAGCACAGCTGGGCCACGTATATACAGCATGGGGGTAGCTGTGAAACCAGCCAGCTGCAACCCACGGCCATATTGGACCTACAGGCGATGTTCTTGAGTGGATATATGTAGATCTGAGCACAGCTGGGCGCCGTATATACAGCATGGGGGTAGCTCTAATACCAGCCAAATGCAACCCACGGCCATATAGAACCTACAGGCGATGTTCTTGAGTGGATATATGTCGTTCTGAGCACAGCTGGGCGCCGTATATACAGCATGGGGGTAGCTCAGATACCAGCCGGATGCAACCCACGGCCATATAGGACCTACAGGCGATGTTCTTGTGTCGATATATGTCGATCTGAGCACAGCTGGGCCACGTATATACAGCATGGGGGTAGCTGTGATACCAGCCAGCTGCAACCCATGGCTATATAGGACCTACAGGCGATGTTCTTGAGTCGATATATGTCGATCTGAGCACAGCTGGCCCCGTATATACAGCATGGGGGTAGCTCTGATACCAGTCAGATGCAACCCACGGCCATATAGGACCTACAAGCGATGTTCTTGAGTGGATATATGTCGATCTGAGCACAGCTGGGCGCCGTATATACAGCATGGGGGTAGCTCTGATACCAGCCAGATACAGTCCACGGCTATATATGACCTACAGGCGAAGTTCTTGAGTGGATATATGTCGATCTGAGCACAGCTGGGCCACGTATATACAGCATGGGGATAGCTGTGATACCAGCCAGCTTCAACCCACGGCTATATAGAACCTACAGGCGATGTTCTTGAGTCGATATATGTCGATCTGAGCACAGCTGGCCCCGTATATACAGCATGGAGGTAGATCTGATACCAGTCAGATGCAACCCACGGCCATATAGGACCTACAGGCGATGTTCTTGTGTCGATATATGTCGATCTGAGCACAGATGGGCCACGTATATACAGCATGGGGGTAGCTATGATACCAGCCAGCTGCAACCCACGGCTATATAGGACCTACAGGCGATGTTTTTGAGTCGATATATGTCGATCTGAGCACAGCTGGCCCCGTATATACAGCATGGGGGTAGCTCTGATACCAGTCAGATGCAACCCACGGCCATATAGGACCTACAGGCGATGTTCTTGAGTCCATATATTTCGATCTGAGCACAGCTGGGCCACGAATATACAGCATGGGGGTAGCTCTGATACCAGCCAGATGCAACCCACGGCCATATAGGACCTACAGGCGATGTTCTTGAGTCGATATATGTCGATCTGAGCACAGCTGGGCCACGTATATACAGCATGGGGGTAGCTGTGATACCAGCCAGCTGCAACCCACGACCATATAGGACCTACAGGCGATGTTCTTGAGTCCATATATTTCGATCTGAGCACAGCTGGGCCACGTATATAGCATGGGGGTAGCTGTGATACCAGCCAGCTGCAACCCACGGCTATATAGGACCTACAGGCGATGTTCTTGAGTCGATATATGTCGATCTGAGCACAGCTGGGCCCCGTATATAAAGCATGGGGGTAGATCTGATACCAGCCAGATGCAACCCACGGCCATATAGATCCTACAGGCGATGTTCTTGAGTGGATATATGTCGATCTGAGCACAGCTGGGCGCCGTATATACAGCATGGGGGTAGCTCTGATACCAGCCAGATGCAACCCACGGCCATATAGGACCTACAGGCGATGTTCTTGAGTCGATATATGTCGATCTGAGCACAGCTGGGCCCCGTATATAAAGCATGGGGGTAGATCTGATACCAGCCAGATGCAACCCACGGCCATATAGATCCTGCAGGCGATGTTCTTGAGTGGATATATGTCGATCTGAGCACAGCTGGGCGCCGTATATACAGCATGGGGGTAGCTCTGATACCAGCCAGATGCAACCCACGGCCATATAGGACCTACAGGCGATGTTCTTGAGTCGATATATGTCGATCTGAGCACAGCTGGGCCACGTATATACAGCATGGGGGTAGCTGTGATACCAGCCAGCTGCAACCCACGGCCATATAGGACCTACAGGCGATGTTCTTGAGTCGATATATGTCGATCTGAGCACAGCTGGGCCCCGTATATACAGCTTGGGACCAGCCAGATGCAACCCACGGCCATATAGGACCTACAGGCGATGTTCTTGAGTCCATATATTTCGATCTGAGCACAGCTGGGCTACGTATATACAGCATGGGGGTAGCTGTGATACCAGCCAGCTGCAACCCACGGCTATATAGGACCTACAGGCGATGTTCTTGAGTCGATATATTTCGATCTGAGCACAGCTGGGCGCCGTATATACAGCATGGGGGTAGCTCTGATACCAGCCAGATGCAACCCACGGCCATATAGGACCTACAGGCGATGTTCTTGAGTCCATATATTTCGATCTGAGCACAGCTGGGCCACGTATATACAGCATGGGGGTAGCTGTGATACCAGCCAGCTGCAACCCACGGCTATATAGGACCTACAGGCGATGTTCTTGAGTCGATATATGTCGATCCGAGCACAGCTGAGCCCCGTATATACAGCTTGGGACCAGCCAGATGCAACCCACGGCCATATAGGACCTACAGGCGATGTTCTTGAGTCCATATATTTCGATCTGAGCACAGCTGAACTACGTATATACAGCATGGGGGTAGCTGTGATACCAGCCAGCTGCAACCCACGGCTATATAGGACCTACAGGCGATGTTCTTGAGTCGATATATGTCGATCTGAGCACAGCTGGGCCCCGTATATACAGCATGGGGGTAGCTCTGATACCAGCCAGATGCAACCCACGGCCATATAGATCCTACAGGCGATGTTCTTGAGTGGATATATGTCGATCTGAGCACCGCTGGGCGCCGTATATACAGCATGGGGGTAGCTCTGATACTAGCCAGATGCAACCCACGGCCATATAGGACCTACAGGCGATGTTCTTGAGTCGATATATGTCGATCTGAGCACAGCTGGGCCACGTATATACAGCATGGGGGTAGCTGTGATACCAGCCAGCTGCAACCCACGGCCATATTGGACCTACAGGCGATGTTCTTGAGTGGATATATGTAGATCTGAGCACAGCTGGGCGCCGTATATACAGCATGGGGGTAGCTCTGATACCAGCCAAATGCAACCCACGGCCATATAGGACCTACAGGCGATGTTCTTGAGTGGATATATGTCGTTCTGAGCACAGCGGGGCGCCGTATATACAGCATGGGGGTAGCTCAGATACCAGCCGGATGCAACCCACGGCCATATAGGACCTACAGGCGATGTTCTTGTGTCGATATATGTCGATCTGAGCACAACTGGGCCACGTATATACAGCATGGGGGTAGCTGTGATACCAGCCAGCTGCAACCCATGGCTATATAGGACCTACAGGCGATGTTCTTGAGTCGATATATGTCGATCTGAGCACAGCTGGCCCCGTATATACAGCATGGGGGTAGCTATGATACCAGTCAGATGCAACCCACGGCCATATAGGACCTACAAGCGATGTTCTTGAGTGGATATATGTCGATCTGAGCACAGCTGGGCGCCGTATATACAGCATGGGGGTAGCTCTGATACCAGCCAGATACAGTCCACGGCTATATAGGACCTACAGGCGAAGTTCTTGAGTGGATATATGTCGATCTGAGCACAGCTGGGCCACGTATATACAGCATGGGGATAGCTGTGATACCAGCCAGCTGCAACCCACGGCTATATAGGACCTACAGGCGATGTTCTTGAGTCGATATATGTCGATCTGAGCACAGCTGGCCCCGTATATACAGCATGGAGGTAGATCTGATACCAGTCAGATGCAACCCACGGCCATATAGGACCACAGGCGATGTTCTTGTGTCGATATATGTCGATCTGAGCACAGATGGGCCACGTATATACAGCATGGGGGTAGCTATGATACCAGCCAGCTGCAACCCACGGCTATACAGGACCTACAGGCGATGTTTTTGAGTCGATATATGTCGATCTGAGCACAGCTGGCCCCGTATATACAGCATGGGGGTAGCTCTGATACCAGTCAGATGCAACCCACGGCCATATAGGACCTACAGGCGATGTTCTTGAGTCCATATATTTCGATCTGAGCACAGCTGGGCCACGAATATACAGCATGGGGGTAGCTCTGATACCAGCCAGATGCAACCCACGGCCATATAGGACCTACAGGCGATGTTCTTGAGTCGATATATGTCGATCTGAGCACAGCTGGGCCACGTATATACAGCATGGGGGTAGCTGTGATACCAGCCAGCTGTAACCCACGGCTATATAGGACCTACAGGCGATGTTCTTGAGTCGATATATGTCGATCTGAGCACAGATGGGCCCCGTATATACAGCATGGGGGTAGCTCTGATACTAGCCAGATGCAACCCACTGCCATATAGGACCTACAGGCGATGTTCTTGAGTGGATATATGTCGATCTGAGCACAGCTGGGCGCCGTATATACAGCATGGGGGTAGCTCTGATACCAGCCAGATGCAACCCACGGCCATATAGGACCTACAGGCGATGTTCTTGAGTCGATATATGTCGGTCTGAGCACAGCTGGGCCACGTATATACACCATGGGGGTAGCTGTGATACCAGCCAGCTGCAACCCACGGTTATATAGGACCTACAGGCGATGTTCTTGAGTGGATATATGTCGATCTGAGCACAGCTGGGCCCCGTATATACAGCATGGGGGTAGCTCTGATACCAGCCAGATGAAACCCACGGCCATATAGGACCTACAGGCGATGTTCTTGTGTCGATATATGTCGATCTGAGCACAGCTTGGCCACGTATATACTGGATGGGGGTAGCTGTGATACCAGCCAGCTGCAACCCACGGCTATATAAGACCTACAGGCGATGTTCTTGAGTCGATATATGTCGATCTGAGCACAGCTGGGCCACGTATATATAGCATGGGGGTAGCTGTGATACCAGCCAGCTGTAACCCACGGCTATATAGGACCTACAGGCGATGTTCTTGTGTCGATATATGTCGATCTGAGCACAGCTGGACCACGTATATACAGGATGGGGGTAGCTGTGATACCAGCCAGCTGCAACCCACGGCTATATAAGACCTACAGGCGATGTTCTTGAGTCGATATATGTCGATCTGAGCACAGCTGGGCCACGTATATACAGCATGGGGGTAGCTGTGATACCAGCCAGCTGCAACCCACGGCTATATAGGACCTACAGGCGATGTTCTTGAGTCGATATATGTCGATCTGAGCACAGCTGGGCCACGTATATACAGCTTGGGGGTAGGTCTGATACCAGCCAGCTGCAACCCACGGCCATATAGGACCTACAGGCGAAGTTCTTGAGTGGATATATGTCGATCTGAGCACAGCTGGGCGCCGTATATACAGCATGGGGGTAGCTCTGATACCAGCCAGATGCAAATCACGGCCATATAGGACCTACAGGCGATGTTCTTGAGTCGATATATGTCGATCTGAGTACAGCTGGGCCACGTATGTACAGCATGGGGGTAGCTGTGATACCAGCCAGCTGCAACCCACGGCTATATAGGACCTACAGGCGATGTTCTTGAGTCGATATATGTCGATCTGAGCACAGCTGGGCCCCGTATATACAGCATGGGACCAGCCAGATGCAACACACGGCCATATAGGACCTACAGGCGATGTTCTTGAGTCGATATATGTCGATCTGAGGACAGCTGGGCCACGTATATACAGCATGGGGGTAGCTGTGATACCAGCCTGCTGCAACCCACGGCTATATAGGACCTATAGGCGATGTTCTTGTGTCGATATATGTTGATCTGAGCACAGCTGGGCCACGTATATACAGGATGGGTGTAGCTGTGATACCAGCCAGCTGCAACCCACGGCTATATAAGACCTACAGGCGATGTTCTTGAGTCGATATATGTCGATCTGAGCACAGCTGGGCCACGTATATACAGCATGGGGGTAGCTGTGATACCAGCCAGCTGCATCCCACGGCTATATAGGACCTACAGGCGATGTTCTAGAGTCGATATGTGTTGATCTGAGCACAGCTGGGCCACGTATATATAGCATGGGGGTAGCTGTGATACCAGCCAGATGCAACCCACGACCATATAGGACCTACAGGCGATGTTCTTGAGTGGATATATGTCGATCTGAGCACAGCTGGGCGCCGTATATACAGCATGGGGGTAGCTCTGATACCAGCCAGATGCAACCCACGGCCATATAGGACCTACAGGCGAAGTTCTTGAGTGGATATATGTCGATCTGAGCACAGCTGGGCGCCGTATATACAGCATGGGGGTAGCTCTGATACCAGCCAGATGCAAATCACGGCCATATAGGACCTACAGGCGATGTTCTTGAGTCGATATATGTCGATCTGAGTACAGCTGGGCCACGTATGTACAGCATGGGGGTAGCTGTGATACCAGCCAGCTGCAACCCACGGCTATATAGGACCTACAGGCGATGTTCTTGAGTCGATATATGTCGATCTGAGCACAGCTGGGCCCCGTATATACAGCATGGGACCAGCCAGATGCAACACACGGCCATATAGGACCTACAGGCGATGTTCTTGAGTCGATATATGTCGATCTGAGGACAGCTGGGCCACGTATATACAGCATGGGGGTAGCTGTGATACCAGCCTGCTGCAACCCACGGCTATATAGGACCTATAGGCGATGTTCTTGTGTCGATATATGTTGATCTGAGCACAGCTGGGCCACGTATATACAGGATGGGTGTAGCTGTGATACCAGCCAGCTGCAACCCACGGCTATATAAGACCTACAGGCGATGTTCTTGAGTCGATATATGTCGATCTGAGCACAGCTGGGCCACGTATATACAGCATGGGGGTAGCTGTGATACCAGCCAGCTGCATCCCACGGCTATATAGGACCTACAGGCGATGTTCTAGAGTCGATATGTGTTGATCTGAGCACAGCTGGGCCACGTATATATAGCATGGGGGTAGCTGTGATACCAGCCAGATGCAACCCACGACCATATAGGACCTACAGGCGATGTTCTTGAGTGGATATATGTCGATCTGAGCACAGCTGGGCGCCGTATATACAGCATGGGGGTAGCTCTGATACCAGCCAGATGCAACCCACGGCCATATAGGACCTACAGGCGATGTTCTTGAGTCGATATACGTCGATCTGAGCACAGCTGGGCCCCGTATATACAGCATGGGGGTAGCTCTGATACCAGCCAGATGCAACACACGGCCATATAGGACCTACAGGCGATGTTCTTGAGTGGATATATGTCTATCTGAGCACAGCTGGGCGCCGTATATACAGCATGGGGGTAGCTCTGATACCAGCCAGATGCAACCCACGGCCATATAGGACCTACAGGCGATGTTCTTGAGTCGATATATGTCGATCTGAGCACAGCTGGGCCCCTTATATACAGCATGGGGGTAGCTCTGATACCAGCCAGATGCAACCCACGACCATATAGGACCTACAGGCGATGTTCTTGAGTGGATATATGTCGATCTGAGCACAGCTGGGCGCCGTATATACAGCATGGGGGTAGCTCTGATACCAGCCAGATGCAACCCACGGCCATATAGGACCTACAGGCGATGTTCTTGAGTCGATATATGTCGATCTGAGTACAGCTGGGCCCCGTATATACAGCATGGGGGTAGCTCTGATACCAGCCAGATGCAACTCACGGCCATATAGATCCTACAGGCGATGTTCTTGAGTGGATATATGTCGATCTGAGCACAGCTGGGCGCCGTATATACAGCATGGGTTAGCTCTGATACCAGCCAGATGCAACCCACGGCCATATAGCACCTACAGGCGATGTACTTGAGTCGATATATGTCGATCTGAGCACAGCTGGGCCACGTATATACAGCATGGGGGTAACTGTGATACCAGCCAGCTGCAACCCACGGCTATATAGGACCTACAGGCGATGTTCTTGAGTCGATATATGTCAATCTGAGCACAGCTGGGCCCCGTATATACAGCTTGGGGGTAGGTCTAATACCAGCCAGATGCAACCCACGGCCATATAGGACCTACAGGCGTAGTTCTTGAGTGGATATATTTCGATTTGAGCACAGCTGGGCGCCGTATATACATCATGGGGGTGGCTCTGATACCAGCCAGATGCAACCCACGGCCATATAGGACCTACAGGCGATGTTCTTGAGTCGATATATGTCGATCTGAGCACAGCTGGGCCACGTATATACAGCATGGGGGTAGCTGTGATACCAGCCAGCTGCAACCCACGGCTATATTGGACCTACAGGTGATGTTCTTGAGTCGATATATGTCGATCTGAGCACAGCTGGGCCCCGTATATACAGCATGGGACCAGCCAGATGCAACCCACGGCCATATAGGACCTACAGGCGATGTTCTTGAGTCGATATATGTCGATCTGAGCACAGCTGGGCCACGTATATACAGCATGGGGGTAGCTGTGATACCAGCCAGCTGCAACCCACGGCTATATAGGACTTACAGGCGATGTTCTTGAGTCGATATATGTCGATCTGAGCACAGCTGGGCCCCGTATATACAGCATGGGGGTAGCTCTGATACCAGCCAGATGTAACCCACGGCCATATAGGACCTACAGGCGATGTTCTTGAGTCCATATATTTCGATCTGAGCACAGCTGGGCCACGTATATAGCATGGGGGTAGCTGTGATACCAGCCAGCTGCAACCCACGGCTATATAGGACCTACAGGCGATGTTCTTGAGTCGATATATGTCGATCTGAGCACAGCTGGGCCCCGTATATAAAGCATGGGGGTAGATCTGATACCAGCCAGATGCAACCCACGGCCATATAGATCCTACAGGCGATGTTCTTGAGTGGATATATGTCGATCTGAGCACAGCTGGGCGCCGTATATACAGCATGGGGGTAGCTCTGATACCAGCCAGATGCAACCCACGGCCATATAGGACCTACAGGCGATGTTCTTGAGTCGATATATGTCGATCTGAGCACAGCTGGGCCACGTATATACAGCATGGGGGTAGCTGTGATACCAGCCAGCTGCAACCCACGACCATATAGGACCTACAGGCGATGTTCTTGAGTCGATATATGTCGATCTGAGCACAGCTGGGCCCCGTATATACAGCTTGGGACCAGCCAGATGCA
The DNA here is from genome assembly GCA_963942505.1 of Lordithon lunulatus. NCBI lineage: Eukaryota > Metazoa > Arthropoda > Insecta > Coleoptera > Staphylinidae > Lordithon > Lordithon lunulatus. Next base: position 32,264,604 of record OZ012667.1, on the reverse strand, counting down.
ACCCACGGCCATATAGGACCTACAGGCGATGTTCTTGAGTCCATATATTTCGATCTGAGCACAGCTGGGCTACGTATATACAGCATGGGGGTAGCTGTGATACCAGCCAGCTGCAACCCACGGCTATATAGGACCTACAGGCGATGTTCTTGAGTCGATATATTTCGATCTGAGCACAGCTGGGCGCCGTATATACAGCATGGGGGTAGCTCTGATACCAGCCAGATGCAACCCACGGCCATATAGGACCTACAGGCGATGTTCTTGAGTCCATATATTTCGATCTGAGCACAGCTGGGCCACGTATATACAGCATGGGGGTAGCTGTGATACCAGCCAGCTGCAACCCACGGCTATATAGGACCTACAGGCGATGTTCTTGAGTCGATATATGTCGATCCGAGCACAGCTGAGCCCCGTATATACAGCTTGGGACCAGCCAGATGCAACCCACGGCCATATAGGACCTACAGGCGATGTTCTTGAGTCCATATATTTCGATCTGAGCACAGCTGGGCTACGTATATACAGCATGGGGGTAGCTGTGATACCAGCCAGCTGCAACCCACGGCTATATAGGACCTACAGGCGATGTTCTTGAGTCGATATATGTCGATCTGAGCACAGCTGGGCCCCGTATATACAGCATGGGGGTAGCTCTGATACCAGCCAGATGCAACCCACGGCCATATAGATCCTACAGGCGATGTTCTTGAGTGGATATATGTCGATCTGAGCACCGCTGGGCGCCGTATATACAGCATGGGGGTAGCTCTGATACTAGCCAGATGCAACCCACGGCCATATAGGACCTACAGGCGATGTTCTTGAGTCGATATATGTCGATCTGAGCACAGCTGGGCCACGTATATACAGCATGGGGGTAGCTGTGAAACCAGCCAGCTGCAACCCACGGCCATATTGGACCTACAGGCGATGTTCTTGAGTGGATATATGTAGATCTGAGCACAGCTGGGCGCCGTATATACAGCATGGGGGTAGCTCTAATACCAGCCAAATGCAACCCACGGCCATATAGAACCTACAGGCGATGTTCTTGAGTGGATATATGTCGTTCTGAGCACAGCTGGGCGCCGTATATACAGCATGGGGGTAGCTCAGATACCAGCCGGATGCAACCCACGGCCATATAGGACCTACAGGCGATGTTCTTGTGTCGATATATGTCGATCTGAGCACAGCTGGGCCACGTATATACAGCATGGGGGTAGCTGTGATACCAGCCAGCTGCAACCCATGGCTATATAGGACCTACAGGCGATGTTCTTGAGTCGATATATGTCGATCTGAGCACAGCTGGCCCCGTATATACAGCATGGGGGTAGCTCTGATACCAGTCAGATGCAACCCACGGCCATATAGGACCTACAAGCGATGTTCTTGAGTGGATATATGTCGATCTGAGCACAGCTGGGCGCCGTATATACAGCATGGGGGTAGCTCTGATACCAGCCAGATACAGTCCACGGCTATATATGACCTACAGGCGAAGTTCTTGAGTGGATATATGTCGATCTGAGCACAGCTGGGCCACGTATATACAGCATGGGGATAGCTGTGATACCAGCCAGCTTCAACCCACGGCTATATAGAACCTACAGGCGATGTTCTTGAGTCGATATATGTCGATCTGAGCACAGCTGGCCCCGTATATACAGCATGGAGGTAGATCTGATACCAGTCAGATGCAACCCACGGCCATATAGGACCTACAGGCGATGTTCTTGTGTCGATATATGTCGATCTGAGCACAGATGGGCCACGTATATACAGCATGGGGGTAGCTATGATACCAGCCAGCTGCAACCCACGGCTATATAGGACCTACAGGCGATGTTTTTGAGTCGATATATGTCGATCTGAGCACAGCTGGCCCCGTATATACAGCATGGGGGTAGCTCTGATACCAGTCAGATGCAACCCACGGCCATATAGGACCTACAGGCGATGTTCTTGAGTCCATATATTTCGATCTGAGCACAGCTGGGCCACGAATATACAGCATGGGGGTAGCTCTGATACCAGCCAGATGCAACCCACGGCCATATAGGACCTACAGGCGATGTTCTTGAGTCGATATATGTCGATCTGAGCACAGCTGGGCCACGTATATACAGCATGGGGGTAGCTGTGATACCAGCCAGCTGTAACCCACGGCTATATAGGACATACAGGCGATGTTCTTGAGTCGATATATGTCGATCTGAGCACAGATGGGCCCCGTATATACAGCATGGGGGTAGCTCTGATACTAGCCAGATGCAACCCACTGCCATATAGGACCTACAGGCGATGTTCTTGAGTGGATATATGTCGATCTGAGCACAGCTGGGCGCCGTATATACAGCATGGGGGTAGCTCTGATACCAGCCAGATGCAACCCACGGCCATATAGGACCTACAGGCGATGTTCTTGAGTCGATATATGTCGGTCTGAGTACAGCTGGGCCACGTATATACACCATGGGGGTAGCTGTGATACCAGCCAGCTGCAACCCACGGTTATATAGGACCTACAGGCGATGTTCTTGAGTGGATATATGTCGATCTGAGCACAGCTGGGCCCCGTATATACAGCATGGGGGTAGCTCTGATACCAGCCAGATGAAACCCACGGCCATATAGGACCTACAGGCGATGTTCTTGTGTCGATATATGTCGATCTGAGCACAGCTGGGCTACGTATATACTGGATGGGGGTAGCTGTGATACCAGCCAGCTGCAACCCACGGCTATATAAGACCTACAGGCGATGTTCTTGAGTCGATATATGTCGATCTGAGCACAGCTGGGCCACGTATATATAGCATGGGGGTAGCTCTGATACCAGCCAGATGCAACCCATGGCCATATAGGACCTACAGGCGATGTTCTTGAGTCGATATATGTCGATCTGAGCACAGCTGGGCCACGTATATACAGCATGGGGGTAGCTGTGATACCAGCCAGCTGTAACCCACGGCTATATAGGACCTACAGGCGATGTTCTTGTGTCGATATATGTCGATCTGAGCACAGCTGGACCACGTATATACAGGATGGGGGTAGCTGTGATACCAGCCAGCTGCAACCCACGGCTATATAAGACCTACAGGCGATGTTCTTGAGTCGATATATGTCGATTTGAGCACAGCTGGGCCCCGTATATACAGCATGGGACCAGCCAGATGCAACACACGGCCATATAGGACCTACAGGCGATGTTCTTGAGTCGATATATGTCGATCTGAGCACAGCTGGGCCACGTATATACAGCTTATGGGTAGGTCTGATACCAGCCAGCTGCAAGCCACGGCCATATAGGACCTACAGGCGAAGTTCTTGAGTGGATATATGTCGATCTGAGCACAGCTGGGCGCCGTATATACAGCATGGGGGTAGCTCTGATACCAGCCAGATGCAAATCACGGCCATATAGGACCTACAGGCGATGTTCTTGAGTCGATATATGTCGATCTGAGTACAGCTGGGCCACGTATATACAGCATGGGGGTAGCTGTGATACCAGCCAGCTGCAACCCACGGCTATATAGGACCTACAGGCGATGTTCTTGAGTCGATATATGTCGATTTGAGCACAGCTGGGCCCCGTATATACAGCATGGGACCAGCCAGATGCAACACACGGCCATATAGGACCTACAGGCGATGTTCTTGAGTCGATATATGTCGATCTGGGGACAGCAGGGCCACGTATATACAGCATGGGGGTAGCTGTGATACCAGCCTGCTGCAACCCACGGCTATATAGGACCTATAGGCGATGTTCTTGAGTCGATATATGTTGATCTGAGCACAGCTGGACCCCGTATATACAGCATGGGACCAGCCAGATGCAACCTACGGCCATATAGGACCTACAGGCGATGTTCTTGAGTCGATATACGTCGATCTGAGCACAGCTGGGCCACGTATATACAGCATGGGGGTAGCTGTGATACCAGCCAGCTGCAACCCACGGCTATATAGGACCTACAAGCAATGTTCTTGAGTCGATCTATAGCGATCTGAGCACAGCTGGGCCCCGTATATACAGCATGGGGGTAGCTCTGATACCAGCCAGATGCCACCCACGGCCATATAGGACCTACAGGCGATGTTCTAGAGTCGATATGTGTTGATCTGAGCACAGCTGGGCCACGTATATATAGCATGGGGGTAGCTGTGATACCAGCCAGCTGCAACCCACGGCTATATAGGACCTACAGGCGATGTTCTTGAGTCAATATATGTCGATCTGAGCACAGCTGGGCCCCGTATATACAGCATGGGGGTAGCTCTGATACCAGCCAGATGCAACACACGGCCATATAGGACCTACAGGCGATGTTCTTGAGTGGATATATGTCGATCTGAGCACAGCTGGGCGCCGTATATACAGCATGGGGGTAACTCTGATACCAGCCAGATGCAACCCACGGCCATATAGGACCTACAGGCGATGTTCTTGAGTCGATATGTGTCGATCTGAGCACAGCTGGGCCCCGTATATACAGCATGGGGGTAGCTCTGATACCAGCCAGATGCAACCCACGACCATATAGGTCCTACAGGCGATGTTCTTGAGTGGATATATGTCGATCTGAGCACAGCTGGGCGCCGTATATACAGCATGGGGGTAGCTCTGATACCAGCCAGATGCAACCCACGGCCATATATGACCTACAGGCGATGTTCTTGAGTCGATATATGTCGATCTGAGTACAGCTGGGCCCCGTATATACAGCATGGGGGTAGCTCTGATACCAGCCAGATGCAACCCACGGCCATATAGCACCTACAGGCGATGTACTTGAGTCGATATATGTCGATCTGAGCACAGCTGGGCCACGTATATACAGCATGGGGGTAACTGTGATACCAGCCAGCTGCAACCCACGGCTATATAGGACCTACAGGCGATGTTCTTGAGTCGATATATGTCAATCTGAGCACAGCTGGGCCCCGTATATACAGCTTGGGGGTAGGTCTAATACCAGCCAGATGCAACCCACGGCCATATAGGACCTACAGGCGTAGTTCTTGAGTGGATATATTTCGATTTGAGCACAGCTGGGCGCCGTATATACATCATGGGGGTGGCTCTGATACCAGCCAGATGCAACCCACGGCCATATAGGACCTACAGGCGATGTTCTTGAGTCGATATATGTCGATCTGAGCACAGCTGGGCCACGTATATACAGCATGGGGGTAGCTGTGATACCAGCCAGCTGCAACCCACGGCTATATTGGACCTACAGGTGATGTTCTTGAGTCGATATATGTCGATCTGAGCACAGCTGGGCCCCGTATATACAGCATGGGACCAGCCAGATGCAACCCACGGCCATATAGGACCTACAGGCGATGTTCTTGAGTCGATATATGTCGATCTGAGCACAGCTGGGCCACGTATATACAGCATGGGGGTAGCTGTGATACCAGCCAGCTGCAACCCACGGCTATATAGGACTTACAGGCGATGTTCTTGAGTCGATATATGTCGATCTGAGCACAGCTGGGCCCCGTATATACAGCATGGGGGTAGCTCTGATACCAGCCAGATGTAACCCACGGCCATATAGGACCTACAGGCGATGTTCTTGAGTCCATATATTTCGATCTGAGCACAGCTGGGCCACGTATATAGCATGGGGGTAGCTGTGATACCAGCCAGCTGCAACCCACGGCTATATAGGACCTACAGGCGATGTTCTTGAGTCGATATATGTCGATCTGAGCACAGCTGGGCCCCGTATATAAAGCATGGGGGTAGATCTGATACCAGCCAGATGCAACCCACGGCCATATAGATCCTACAGGCGATGTTCTTGAGTGGATATATGTCGATCTGAGCACAGCTGGGCGCCGTATATACAGCATGGGGGTAGCTCTGATACCAGCCAGATGCAACCCACGGCCATATAGGACCTACAGGCGATGTTCTTGAGTCGATATATGTCGATCTGAGCACAGCTGGGCCACGTATATACAGCATGGGGGTAGCTGTGATACCAGCCAGCTGCAACCCACGACCATATAGGACCTACAGGCGATGTTCTTGAGTCGATATATGTCGATCTGAGCACAGCTGGGCCCCGTATATACAGCTTGGGACCAGCCAGATGCAACCCACGGCCATATAGGACCTACAGGCGATGTTCTTGAGTCCATATATTTCGATCTGAGCACAGCTGGGCTACGTATATACAGCATGGGGGTAGCTGTGATACCAGCCAGCTGCAACCCACGGCTATATAGGACCTACAGGCGATGTTCTTGAGTCGATATATTTCGATCTGAGCACAGCTGGGCGCCGTATATACAGCATGGGGGTAGCTCTGATACCAGCCAGATGCAACCCACGGCCATATAGGACCTACAGGCGATGTTCTTGAGTCCATATATTTCGATCTGAGCACAGCTGGGCCACGTATATACAGCATGGGGGTAGCTGTGATACCAGCCAGCTGCAACCCACGGCTATATAGGACCTACAGGCGATGTTCTTGAGTCGATATATGTCGATCCGAGCACAGCTGAGCCCCGTATATACAGCTTGGGACCAGCCAGATGCAACCCACGGCCATATAGGACCTACAGGCGATGTTCTTGAGTCCATATATTTCGATCTGAGCACAGCTGGGCTACGTATATACAGCATGGGGGTAGCTGTGATACCAGCCAGCTGCAACCCACGGCTATATAGGACCTACAGGCGATGTTCTTGAGTCGATATATGTCGATCTGAGCACAGCTGGGCCCCGTATATACAGCATGGGGGTAGCTCTGATACCAGCCAGATGCAACCCACGGCCATATAGATCCTACAGGCGATGTTCTTGAGTGGATATATGTCGATCTGAGCACCGCTGGGCGCCGTATATACAGCATGGGGGTAGCTCTGATACTAGCCAGATGCAACCCACGGCCATATAGGACCTACAGGCGATGTTCTTGAGTCGATATATGTCGATCTGAGCACAGCTGGGCCACGTATATACAGCATGGGGGTAGCTGTGAAACCAGCCAGCTGCAACCCACGGCCATATTGGACCTACAGGCGATGTTCTTGAGTGGATATATGTAGATCTGAGCACAGCTGGGCGCCGTATATACAGCATGGGGGTAGCTCTAATACCAGCCAAATGCAACCCACGGCCATATAGAACCTACAGGCGATGTTCTTGAGTGGATATATGTCGTTCTGAGCACAGCTGGGCGCCGTATATACAGCATGGGGGTAGCTCAGATACCAGCCGGATGCAACCCACGGCCATATAGGACCTACAGGCGATGTTCTTGTGTCGATATATGTCGATCTGAGCACAGCTGGGCCACGTATATACAGCATGGGGGTAGCTGTGATACCAGCCAGCTGCAACCCATGGCTATATAGGACCTACAGGCGATGTTCTTGAGTCGATATATGTCGATCTGAGCACAGCTGGCCCCGTATATACAGCATGGGGGTAGCTCTGATACCAGTCAGATGCAACCCACGGCCATATAGGACCTACAAGCGATGTTCTTGAGTGGATATATGTCGATCTGAGCACAGCTGGGCGCCGTATATACAGCATGGGGGTAGCTCTGATACCAGCCAGATACAGTCCACGGCTATATATGACCTACAGGCGAAGTTCTTGAGTGGATATATGTCGATCTGAGCACAGCTGGGCCACGTATATACAGCATGGGGATAGCTGTGATACCAGCCAGCTTCAACCCACGGCTATATAGAACCTACAGGCGATGTTCTTGAGTCGATATATGTCGATCTGAGCACAGCTGGCCCCGTATATACAGCATGGAGGTAGATCTGATACCAGTCAGATGCAACCCACGGCCATATAGGACCTACAGGCGATGTTCTTGTGTCGATATATGTCGATCTGAGCACAGATGGGCCACGTATATACAGCATGGGGGTAGCTATGATACCAGCCAGCTGCAACCCACGGCTATATAGGACCTACAGGCGATGTTTTTGAGTCGATATATGTCGATCTGAGCACAGCTGGCCCCGTATATACAGCATGGGGGTAGCTCTGATACCAGTCAGATGCAACCCACGGCCATATAGGACCTACAGGCGATGTTCTTGAGTCCATATATTTCGATCTGAGCACAGCTGGGCCACGAATATACAGCATGGGGGTAGCTCTGATACCAGCCAGATGCAACCCACGGCCATATAGGACCTACAGGCGATGTTCTTGAGTCGATATATGTCGATCTGAGCACAGCTGGGCCACGTATATACAGCATGGGGGTAGCTGTGATACCAGCCAGCTGTAACCCACGGCTATATAGGACATACAGGCGATGTTCTTGAGTCGATATATGTCGATCTGAGCACAGATGGGCCCCGTATATACAGCATGGGGGTAGCTCTGATACTAGCCAGATGCAACCCACTGCCATATAGGACCTACAGGCGATGTTCTTGAGTGGATATATGTCGATCTGAGCACAGCTGGGCGCCGTATATACAGCATGGGGGTAGCTCTGATACCAGCCAGATGCAACCCACGGCCATATAGGACCTACAGGCGATGTTCTTGAGTCGATATATGTCGGTCTGAGTACAGCTGGGCCACGTATATACACCATGGGGGTAGCTGTGATACCAGCCAGCTGCAACCCACGGTTATATAGGACCTACAGGCGATGTTCTTGAGTGGATATATGTCGATCTGAGCACAGCTGGGCCCCGTATATACAGCATGGGGGTAGCTCTGATACCAGCCAGATGAAACCCACGGCCATATAGGACCTACAGGCGATGTTCTTGTGTCGATATATGTCGATCTGAGCACAGCTGGGTTACGTATATACTGGATGGGGGTAGCTGTGATACCAGCCAGCTGCAACCCACGGCTATATAAGACCTACAGGCGATGTTCTTGAGTCGATATATGTCGATCTGAGCACAGCTGGGCCACGTATATATAGCATGGGGGTAGCTCTGATACCAGCCAGATGCAACCCATGGCCATATAGGACCTACAGGCGATGTTCTTGAGTCGATATATGTCGATCTGAGCACAGCTGGGCCACGTATATACAGCATGGGGGTAGCTGTGATACCAGCCAGCTGTAACCCACGGCTATATAGGACCTACAGGCGATGTTCTTGTGTCGATATATGTCGATCTGAGCACAGCTGGACCACGTATATACAGGATGGGGGTAGCTGTGATACCAGCCAGCTGCAACCCACGGCTATATAAGACCTACAGGCGATGTTCTTGAGTCGATATATGTCGATTTGAGCACAGCTGGGCCCCGTATATACAGCATGGGACCAGCCAGATGCAACACACGGCCATATAGGACCTACAGGCGATGTTCTTGAGTCGATATATGTCGATCTGAGCACAGCTGGGCCACGTATATACAGCTTATGGGTAGGTCTGATACCAGCCAGCTGCAAGCCACGGCCATATAGGACCTACAGGCGAAGTTCTTGAGTGGATATATGTCGATCTGAGCACAGCTGGGCGCCGTATATACAGCATGGGGGTAGCTCTGATACCAGCCAGATGCAAATCACGGCCATATAGGACCTACAGGCGATGTTCTTGAGTCGATATATGTCGATCTGAGTACAGCTGGGCCACGTATATACAGCATGTGGGTAGCTGTGATACCAGCCAGCTGCAACCCACGGCTATATAGGACCTACAGGCGATGTTCTTGAGTCGATATATGTCGATTTGAGCACAGCTGGGCCCCGTATATACAGCATGGGACCAGCCAGATGCAACACACGGCCATATAGGACCTACAGGCGATGTTCTTGAGTCGATATATGTCGATCTGGGGACAGCAGGGCCACGTATATACAGCATGGGGGTAGCTGTGATACCAGCCTGCTGCAACCCACGGCTATATAGGACCTATAGGCGATGTTCTTGAGTCGATATATGTTGATCTGAGCACAGCTGGACCCCGTATATACAGCATGGGACCAGCCAGATGCAACCTACGGCCATATAGGACCTACAGGCGATGTTCTTGAGTCGATATACGTCGATCTGAGCACAGCTGGGCCACGTATATACAGCATGGGGGTAGCTGTGATACCAGCCAGCTGCAACCCACGGCTATATAGGACCTACAAGCAATGTTCTTGAGTCGATCTATAGCGATCTGAGCACAGCTGGGCCCCGTATATACAGCATGGGGGTAGCTCTGATACCAGCCAGATGCCACCCACGGCCATATAGGACCTACAGGCGATGTTCTAGAGTCGATATGTGTTGATCTGAGCACAGCTGGGCCACGTATATATAGCATGGGGGTAGCTGTGATACCAGCCAGCTGCAACCCACGGCTATATAGGACCTACAGGCGATGTTCTTGAGTCAATATATGTCGATCTGAGCACAGCTGGGCCCCGTATATACAGCATGGGGGTAGCTCTGATACCAGCCAGATGCAACACACGGCCATATAGGACCTACAGGCGATGTTCTTGAGTGGATATATGTCGATCTGAGCACAGCTGGGCGCCGTATATACAGCATGGGGGTAACTCTGATACCAGCCAGATGCAACCCACGGCCATATAGGACCTACAGGCGATGTTCTTGAGTCGATATGTGTCGATCTGAGCACAGCTGGGCCCCGTATATACAGCATGGGGGTAGCTCTGATACCAGCCAGATGCAACCCACGACCATATAGGTCCTACAGGCGATGTTCTTGAGTGGATATATGTCGATCTGAGCACAGCTGGGCGCCGTATATACAGCATGGGGGTAGCTCTGATACCAGCCAGATGCAACCCACGGCCATATATGACCTACAGGCGATGTTCTTGAGTCGATATATGTCGATCTGAGTACAGCTGGGCCCCGTATATACAGCATGGGGGTAGCTCTGATACCAGCCAGATGCAACCCACGGCCATATAGATCCTACAGGCGATGTTCTTGAGTGGATATATGTCGATCTAAGCACAGCTGGGCGCCGTATATACAGCATGGGTTAGCTCTGATACCAGCCCGATGCAACCCACGGCCATATAGGACCTACAGGCGATGTTCTTGAGTCGATATATGTCGATCTGAGGACAGCTGGGCCACGTATATACAGCATGGGGGTAGCTGTGATACCAGCCAGCTGCAACCCACGGCTATATAGGACCTATAGGCGATGTTCTTGAGTCGATATATGTCGATCTGAGCACAGCTGGACCCCGTATATACAGCATGGGACCGGCCAGATGCAACCCACGGCCATATAGGACCTACAGGCGATGTTCTTGAGTCGATATATGTCGATCTGAGGACAGCTGGGCCACGTATATACAGCATGGGGGTAGCTGTGATACCAGCCAGCTGCAACCCACGGCTATATAGGACCTATAGGCGATGTTCTTGAGTCGATATATGTCGATCTGAGCACAGCTGGACCCCGTATATACAGCATGGGACCGGCCAGATGCAACCCACGGCCATATAGGACCTACAGGCGATGTTCTTGAGTCGATATACGTCGATCTGAGCACAGCTGGGCCACGTATATACAGCATGGGGGTAGCTGTGATACCAGCCATCTGCAAGCCACGGCCATATAGGACCTACAGGCGAAGTTCTTGAGTGGATATATGTCGATCTGAGCACAGCTGGGCGCCGTATATACAGCATGGGGGTAGCTCTGATACCAGCCAGATGCAAATCACGGCCATATAGGACCTACAGGCGATGTTCTTGAGTCGATATATGTCGATCTGAGTACAGCTGGGCCACGTATATACAGCATGGGGGTAGCTGTGATACCAGCCAGCTGCAACCCACGGCTATATAGGACCTACAGGCGATGTTCTTGAGTCGATATATGTCGATTTGAGCACAGCTGGGCCCCGTATATACAGCATGGGACCAGCCAGATGCAACACACGGCCATATAGGACCTACAGGCGATGTTCTTGAGTCGATATATGTCGATCTGGGGACAGCAGGGCCACGTATATACAGCATGGGGGTAGCTGTGATACCAGCCTGCTGCAACCCACGGCTATATAGGACCTATAGGCGATGTTCTTGAGTCGATATATGTTGATCTGAGCACAGCTGGACCCCGTATATACAGCATGGGACCAGCCAGATGCAACCTACGGCCATATAGGACCTACAGGCGATGTTCTTGAGTCGATATACGTCGATCTGAGCACAGCTGGGCCACGTATATACAGCATGGGGGTAGCTGTGATACCAGCCAGCTGCAACCCACGGCTATATAGGACCTACAAGCAATGTTCTTGAGTCGATCTATAGCGATCTGAGCACAGCTGGGCCCCGTATATACAGCATGGGGGTAGCTCTGATACCAGCCAGATGCCACCCACGGCCATATAGGACCTACAGGCGATGTTCTAGAGTCGATATGTGTTGATCTGAGCACAGCTGGGCCACGTATATATAGCATGGGGGTAGCTGTGATACCAGCCAGCTGCAACCCACGGCTATATAGGACCTACAGGCGATGTTCTTGAGTCAATATATGTCGATCTGAGCACAGCTGGGCCCCGTATATACAGCATGGGGGTAGCTCTGATACCAGCCAGATGCAACACACGGCCATATAGGACCTACAGGCGATGTTCTTGAGTGGATATATGTCGATCTGAGCACAGCTGGGCGCCGTATATACAGCATGGGGGTAACTCTGATACCAGCCAGATGCAACCCACGGCCATATAGGACCTACAGGCGATGTTCTTGAGTCGATATGTGTCGATCTGAGCACAGCTGGGCCCCGTATATACAGCATGGGGGTAGCTCTGATACCAGCCAGATGCAACCCACGACCATATAGGTCCTACAGGCGATGTTCTTGAGTGGATATATGTCGATCTGAGCACAGCTGGGCGCCGTATATACAGCATGGGGGTAGCTCTGATACCAGCCAGATGCAACCCACGGCCATATATGACCTACAGGCGATGTTCTTGAGTCGATATATGTCGATCTGAGTACAGCTGGGCCCCGTATATACAGCATGGGGGTAGCTCTGATACCAGCCAGATGCAACCCACGGCCATATAGATCCTACAGGCGATGTTCTTGAGTGGATATATGTCGATCTAAGCACAGCTGGGCGCCGTATATACAGCATGGGTTAGCTCTGATACCAGCCCGATGCAACCCACGGCCATATAGGACCTACAGGCGATGTTCTTGAGTCGATATATGTCGATCTGAGCACAGCTGGGCCACGTATATACAGCATGGGGGTAGCTGTGATACCAGCCAGATGCAACCCACGGCCATATAGGACCTACAGGCGATGTTCTTGAGTCGATATATGTCGATCTGAGGACAGCTGGGCCACGTATATACAGCATGGGGGTAGCTGTGATACCAGCCAGCTGCAACCCACGGCTATATAGGACCTATAGGCGATGTTCTTGAGTCGATATATGTCGATCTGAGCACAGCTGGACCCCGTATATACAGCATGGGACCGGCCAGATGCAACCCACGGCCATATAGGACCTACAGGCGATGTTCTTGAGTCGATATACGTCGATCTGAGCACAGCTGGGCCACGTATATACAGCATGGGGGTAGCTGTGATACCAGCCATCTGCAACCCACGGCTATATAGGACCTACAAGCGATGTTCTTGAGTCGATATATAGCGATCTGAGCATAGCTGGGCCCCGTATATACAGCATGGGGGTAGCTCTGATACCAGCCAGATGCAACCCACGGCCATATTGGACCTACAGGCGATGTACTTGAGTCGATATATGTCGATTTGAGCACAGCTGGGCCACGTATATACAGCATGGGGGTAGCTGTGATACCAGCCAGCTGCAACCCACGGCTATATAGGACCTACAGGCGATGTTCTTGAGTCGATATATGTCGATCTGAGCACAGCTGGGCCACGTATATACAGCATGGGGGTAGCTGTGACACCAGCCAGATGCAACCCACGGCCATATAGGACCTACAGGCGATGTTCTTGAGTCGATATATGTCGATCTGAGTACAGCTGGGCCCCGTATATACAGCATGGGGGTAGCTCTGATACCAGCCAGATGCAACCCACGGCCATATAGATCCTACAGGCTATGTTCTTGAGTGGATATATGTCGATCTGAGCACAGCTGGGCGCCGTATATACAGCATGGGTTAGCTCTGATACCAGCCAGATGCAACCCACGGCCATATAGGACCTACAGGCGATGTTCTTGAGTCGATATATGTCGATCTGAGCACAGCTGGGCCACGTATATACAGCATGGGGGTAGCTGTGACACCAGCCAGATGCCACCCACGGCCATATAGGACCTACAGGCGATGTTCTAGAGTCGATATGTGTTGATCTGAGCACAGCTGGGCCACGTATATATAGCATGGGGGTAGCTGTGATACCAGCCAGCTGCAACCCACGGCTATATAGGACCTACAGGCGATGTTCTTGAGTCAATATATGTCGATCTGAGCACAGCTGGGCCCCGTATATACAGCATGGGGGTAGCTCTGATACCAGCCAGATGCAACACACGGCCATATAGGACCTACAGGCGATGTTCTTGAGTGGATATATGTCGATCTGAGCACAGCTGGGCGCCGTATATACAGCATGGGGGTAGCTCTGATACCAGCCAGATGCAACCCACGGCCATATAGGACCTACAGGCGATGTTCTTGAGTCGATATGTGTCGATCTGAGCACAGCTGGGCCCCGTATATACAGCATGGGGGTAGCTCTGATACCAGCCAGATGCAACCCACGACCATATAGGTCCTACAGGCGATGTTCTTGAGTGGATATATGTCGATCTGAGCACAGCTGGGCGCCGTATATACAGCATGGGGGTAGCTCTGATACCAGCCAGATGCAACCCACGGCCATATAGGACCTACAGGCGATGTTCTTGAGTCGATATATGTCGATCTGAGTACAGCTGGGCCCCGTATATACAGCATGGGGGTAGCTCTGATACCAGCCAGATGCAACCCACGGCCATATAGATCCTACAGGCGATGTTCTTGAGTGGATATATGTCGATCTAAGCACAGCTGGGCGCCGTATATACAGCATGGGTTAGCTCTGATACCAGCCAGATGCAACCCACGGCCATATAGGACCTACAGGCGATGTTCTTGAGTCGATATATGTCGATCTGAGCACAGCTGGGCCACGTATATACAGCATGGGGGTAGCTGTGATACCAGCCAGATGCAACCCACGGCCATATAGGACCTACAGGCGATGTTCTTGAGTCGATATATGTCGATCTGAGGACAGCTGGGCCACGTATATACAGCATGGGGGTAGCTGTGATACCAGCCAGCTGCAACCCACGGCTATATAGGACCTATAGGCGATGTTCTTGAGTCGATATATGTCGATCTGAGCACAGCTGGACCCCGTATATACAGCATGGGACCGGCCAGATGCAACCCACGGCCATATAGGACCTACAGGCGATGTTCTTGAGTCGATATACGTCGATCTGAGCACAGCTGGGCCACGTATATACAGCATGGGGGTAGCTGTGATACCAGCCATCTGCAACCCACGGCTATATAGGACCTACAAGCGATGTTATTGAGTCGATATATAGCGATCTGAGCATAGCTGGGCCCCGTATATACAGCATGGGGGTAGCTCTGATACCAGCCAGATGCAACCCACGGCCATATTGGACCTACAGGCGATGTACTTGAGTCGATATATGTCGATTTGAGCACAGCTGGGCCACGTATATACGGCATGGGGGTAGCTGTGATACCAGCCAGCTGCAACCCACGGCTATATAGGACCTACAGGCGATGTTCTTGAGTCGATATATGTCGATCTGAGCACAGCTGGGCCACGTATATACAGCATGGGGGTAGCTGTGACACCAGCCAGATGCAACCCACGGCCATATAGGACCTACAGGCGATGTTCTTGAGTCGATATATGTCGATCTGAGTACAGCTGGGCCCCGTATATACAGCATGGGGGTAGCTCTGATACCAGCCAGATGCATCCCACGGCCATATAGATCCTACAGGCTATGTTCTTGAGTGGATATATGTCGATCTGAGCACAGCTGGGCGCCGTATATACAGCATGGGTTAGCTCTGATACCAGCCAGATGCAACCCACGGCCATATAGGACCTACAGGCGATGTTCTTGAGTCGATATATGTCGATCTGAGCACAGCTGGGCCACGTATATACAGCATGGGGGTAGCTGTGACACCAGCCAGATGCAACCCACGGCCATATAGGACCTACAGGCGATGTTCTTGAGTCGATATATGTCGATCTGAGTACAGCTGGGCCCCGTATATACAGCATGGGGGTAGCTGTGATACCAGCCAGCTGCAACCCACGGCTATATAGGACCTATAGGCGATGTTCTTGAGTCGATATATGTCGATCTGAGCACAGCTGGACCCCGTATATACAGCATGGGACAGGCCAGATGCAACCCACGGCCATATAGGACCTACAGGCGATGTTCTTGAGTCGATATACGTCGATCTGAGCACAGCTGGGCCACGTATATACAGTATGGGGGTAGCTGTGATACCAGCCAGCTGCAACCCACGGCTATATAGGACCTACAAGCGATGTTCTTGAGTCGATATATAGCGATCTGAGCACAGCTGGGCCCCGTATATACAGCATGGGGGTAGCTCTGATACCAGCCAGATGCAACCCACGGCCATATAGGACCTACAGGCGATGTACTTGAGTCGATATATGTCGATTTGAGCACAGCTGGGCCACGTATATACAGCATGGGGGTAGCTGTGATCCAGCCAGCTGCAACCCATGGCTATATAGGACCTACAGGCGATGTTCTTGAGTCGATATATGTCGATCTGAGCACAGCTGGGCCACGTATATACAGCACGGGGGTAGCTGTGATACCAGCCAGATGCAACACACGGCCATATAGGACCTACAGGCGATGTTCTTGAGTCGATATATGTCGATCTGAGTACAGCTGGGCCCCGTATATACAGCATGGGGGTAGCTCTGATACCAGCCAGATGCAACCCACGGCCATATAGATCATACAGGCGATGTTCTTGAGTGGATATATGTCGATCTGAGCACAGCTGGGCGCCGTATATACAGCATGGGTTAGCTCTGATACCAGCCAGATGCAACCCACGGCCATATAGGACCTACAGGCGATGTACTTGAGTCGATATATGTCGATCTGAGCACAGCTGGGCCACGTATATACAGCATAGAGGTAGCTGTGATACCAGCCAGCTGCAGACACGGCTATATAGGACCTACAGGCGATGTTCTTGAGTCGATATATGTCGATCTGAGCACAGCTGGGCCCCGTATATACAGCTTGGGGGTAGGTCTAATACCAGCCAGATGCAACCCACGGCCATATATGACCTACAGGCGAAGTTCTTGAGTGGATATATTTTGATTTGAGCACAGCTGGGCGCCGTATATACATCATGGGGGTAGCTCTGATACCAGCCAGATGCAACCCACGGCCATATAGAACCTACAGGCGATGTTCTTGAGTCGATATATGTCGATCTGAGCACAGCTGGGCCACGTATATACAGCATGGGGGTAGCTGTGATACCAGCCAGCTGCAACCCACGGCTATATAGGACTTACAGGCGATGTTCTTGAGTCGATATATGTCGATCTGGGCACAGCTGGGCCCCGTATATACAGCATGGGGTAGCTCTGATACCAGCCAGATGCAACCCACGGCCATATAGGACCTACAGGCGATGTTCTTGAGTCCATATATTTCGATCTGAGCACAGCTGGGCCACGTATATAGCATGGGGGTAGCTGTGATACCAGCCAGCTGCAACCCACGGCTATATAGGACCTACAGGCGATGTTCTTGAGTCGATATATGTCGATCTGAGCCCAGCTGGGCCCCGTATATACAGCATGGGGGTAGCTGTTATACCAGCCAGCTGCAACCCACGGCCATATAGATCCTACAGGCGATCTACTTGAGTGGATATATGTCGATCTGAGTACAGCTGGGCGCCGTATATACAGCATGGGGGTAGCTCTGATACCAGCCAGATGCAACCCACGGCCATATAGGACCTACAGGCGATGTTCTTGAGTCGATATATGTCGATCTGAGCACAGCTGGGCCACGTATATACAGCATGGGGGTAGCTGTGATACCAGCCAGCTGCAACCCACGGCCATATAGGACCTACAGGCGATGTTCTTGAGTCGATATATGTCGATCTGAGCACAGCTGGGCCCCGTATATACAGCTTGGGACCAGCCAGATGCAACCCAAGGCCATATAGGACCTACAGGCGATGTTCTTGAGTCCATATATTTCGATCTGAGCACAGCTGGGCTACGTATATACAGCATAGGGGTAGCTGTGATACCAGCCAGCTGCAACCCACGGCTATATAGGACCTACAGGCGATGTTCTTGAGTCGATATATGTCGATCTGAGCACAGCTGGGCGCCGTATATACAGCATGGGGGTAGCTCTGAAACCAGCCAGATGCAACCCACGGCCATATAGGACCTACAGGCGATGTTCTTGAGTCCATATATTTCGATCTGAGCACAGCTGGGCCACGTATATACAGCATGGGGGTAGCTGTGATACCAGCCAGCTGCAACCCACGGCTATATAGGACCTACAGGCGATGTTCTTGAGTCGATATATGTCGATCTGAGCACAGCTGGGCCCCGTATATACAGCTTGGGACCAGCCAGATGCAATCCACGGCCATATAGGACCTACAGGCGATGTTCTTGAGTCCATATATTTCGATCTGAGCACAGCTGGGCTACGTATATACAGCATGGGGGTAGCTGTGATACCAGCCAGCTGCAACCCACGGCTATATAGGACCTACAGGCGATGTTCTTGAGTCGATATATGTCGATCTGAGCACAGCTGGGCCCCGTATATACAGCATGGGGGTAGCTCTGATGCCAGCCAGATGCAACCCACGGCCATATAGATCCTACAGGCGATGTTCTTGAGTGGATATATGTCGATCTGAGCACAGCTGGGCGCCGTATATACAGCATGGGGGTAGCTCTGATACCAGCCAGATGCAACCCACGGCCATATAGGACCTACAGGCGATGTTCTTGAGTCGATATATGTCGATCTGAGCACAGCTGGGCCACGTATATACATGATGGGGGTAGCTGTGATACAATCCAGCTGCAACCCACGGCTATATAGGACCTACAGGCGATGTTCTTGAGTCGATATATGACGATCTGAGCACAGCTAGGCGCCGTATATACAGCATGGGTGTAGCTCTGATACCAGCCAGATGCAACCCACGGCCATATAGGACCTACAGACGATGTTCTTGAGTCGATATATGTCAATCTGAGCACAGCTGGGCCACGTGTATACAGCATGGGGGTAGCTGTGATACCAGCCAGCTGCAACCCACGGCTATATAGGACCTACAGGCGATGTTCTTGAGTCGATATATGTCGATCTGAGCACTGCTGCGCCCTGTATATACAGCATGGGGGTAGCTCCGATACGGCTATATAGGACCTACAGGCGATGTTCTTGAGTCGATATTTGTCGATCTGAGCACTGCTGCGCCCCGTATATACAGCATCGAGGTAGCTCTTATACCAGCCAGATGCAACCCACGGCCATATAGGACCTACAGGCGATGTTCTTGAGTGGATATATGTCCATCTGAGCACAGCTGGGCGCCGTATATACAGCATGGGGGTAGCTCTGATACCAGCCAGATGCAACCCACGGCCATATAGGACCTACAGGCGATGTTCTTGAGTGGATATATGTCGATCTGAGCACAGCTGGGCGCCGTATATACAGCATGGGGGTAGCTCTGATACTAGCCAGATGCAACCCACGCCCATATAGGACCTACAGGCGATGTTCTTGAGTCGATATATGTCGATCTGAGCACAGCTGGGCCACGTATATACAGCATGGGGGTAGCTGTGATACCAGCCAGCTGCAACCCACGGCCATATTGGACATACAGGCGATGTTCTTGAGTGGATATATGTAGATCTGAGCACAGCTGGGCTACGTATATACAGCATGGGGGTAGCTCTGATACCAGCCAAATGCAACCCACGGCCATATAGGACCTACAGGCGATGTTCTTGAGTGGATATATGTCGATCTGAGCACAGCTGGGCCACGTATATACATGATGGGGGTAGCTCTGATGCCAGCCAGATGCAACCCACGGCCATATAGATCCTACAGGCGATGTTCTTGAGTGGATATATGTCGATCTGAGCACAGCTGGGCGCCGTATATACAGCATGGGGGTAGCTCTGATACCAGCCAGATGCAACCCACGGCCATATAGGACCTACAGGCGATGTTCTTGAGTCGATATATGTCGATCTGAGCACAGCTGGGCCACGTATATACATGATGGGGGTAGCTGTGATACAAGCCAGCTGCAACCCACGGCTATATAGGACCTACAGGCGATGTTCTTGAGTCGATATATGACGATCTGAGCACAGCTAGGCGCCGTATATACAGCATGGGTGTAGCTCTGATACCAGCCAGATGCAACCCACGGCCATATAGGACCTACAGACGATGTTCTTGAGTCGCTATATGTCAATCTGAGCACAGCTGGGCCACGTGTATACAGCATGGGGGTAGCTGTGATACCAGCCAGCTGCAACCCACGGCTATATAGGACCTACAGGCGATGTTCTTGAGTCGATATATGTCGATCTGAGCACTGCTGCGCCCTGTATATACAGCATGGGGGTAGCTCCGATACGGCTATATAGGACCTACAGGCGATGTTCTTGAGTCGATATTTGTCGATCTGAGCACTGCTGCGCCCCGTATATACAGCATCGAGGTAGCTCTTATACCAGCCAGATGCAACCCACGGCCATATAGGACCTACAGGCGATGTTCTTGAGTGGATATATGTCCATCTGAGCACAGCTGGGCGCCGTATATACAGCATGGGGGTAGCTCTGATACCAGCCAGATGCAACCCACGGCCATATAGGACCTACAGGCGATGTTCTTGAGTGGATATATGTCGATCTGAGCACAGCTGGGCGCCGTATATACAGCATGGGGGTAGCTCTGATACTAGCCAGATGCAACCCACGCCCATATAGGACCTACAGGCGATGTTCTTGAGTCGATATATGTCGATCTGAGCACAGCTGGGCCACGTATATACAGCATGGGGGTAGCTGTGATACCAGCCAGCTGCAACCCACGGCCATATTGGACTTACAGGCGATGTTCTTGAGTCGATATATGTCGATCTGGGCACAGCTGGGCCCCGTATATACAGCATGGGGTAGCTCTGATACCAGCCAGATGCAACCCACGGCCATATAGGACCTACAGGCGATGTTCTTGGGTCCATATATTTCGATCTGAGCACAGCTGGGCCACGTATATAGCATGGGGGTAGCTGTGATACCAGCCAGCTGCAACCCACGGCTATATAGGACCTACAGGCGATGTTCTTGAGTCGATATATGTCGATCTGAGCCCAGCTGGGCCCCGTATATACAGCATGGGGGTAGCTGTTATACCAGCCAGCTGCAACCCACGGCCATATAGATCCTACAGGCGATCTACTTGAGTGGATATATGTCGATCTGAGTACAGCTGGGCGCCGTATATACAGCATGGGGGTAGCTCTGATACCAGCCAGATGCAACCCACGGCCATATAGGACCTACAGGCGATGTTCTTGAGTCGATATATGTCGATCTGAGCACAGCTGGGCCACGTATATACAGCATGGGGGTAGCTGTGATACCAGCCAGCTGCAACCCACGGCCATATAGGACCTACAGGCGATGTTCTTGAGTCGATATATGTCGATCTGAGCACAGCTGGGCCCCGTATATACAGCTTGGGACCAGCCAGATGCAACCCAAGGCCATATAGGACCTACAGGCGATGTTCTTGAGTCCATATATTTCGATCTGAGCACAGCTGGGCTACGTATATACAGCATAGGGGTAGCTGTGATACCAGCCAGCTGCAACCCACGGCTATATAGGACCTACAGGCGATGTTCTTGAGTCGATATATGTCGATCTGAGCACAGCTGGGCGCCGTATATACAGCATGGGGGTAGCTCTGATACCAGCCAGATGCAACCCACGGCCATATAGGACCTACAGGCGATGTTCTTGAGTCCATATATTTCGATCTGAGCACAGCTGGGCCACGTATATACAGCATGGGGGTAGCTGTGATACCAGCCAGCTGCAACCCACGGCTATATAGGACCTACAGGCGATGTTCTTGAGTCTATATATGTCGATCTGAGCACAGCTGGGCCCCGTATATACAGCTTGGGACCAGCCAGATGCAATCCACGGCCATATAGGACCTACAGGCGATGTTCTTGAGTCCATATATTTCGATCTGAGCACAGCTGGGCTACGTATATACAGCATGGGGGTAGCTGTGATACCAGCCAGCTGCAACCCACGGCTATATAGGACCTACAGGCGATGTTCTTGAGTCGATATATGTCGATCTGAGCACAGCTGGGCCCCGTATATACAGCATGGGGGTAGCTCTGATGCCAGCCAGATGCAACCCACGGCCATATAGATCCTACAGGCGATGTTCTTGAGTGGATATATGTCGATCTGAGCACAGCTGGGCGCCGTATATACAGCATGGGGGTAGCTCTGATACCAGCCAGATGCAACCCACGGCCATATAGGACCTACAGGCGATGTTCTTGAGTCGATATATGTCGATCTGAGCACAGCTGGGCCACGTATATACATGATGGGGGTAGCTGTGATACAAGCCAGCTGCAACCCACGGCTATATAGGACCTACAGGCGATGTTCTTGAGTCGATATATGACGATCTGAGCACAGCTAGGCGCCGTATATACAGCATGGGTGTAGCTCTGATACCAGCCAGATGCAACCCACGGCCATATAGGACCTACAGACGATGTTCTTGAGTCGATATATGTCAATCTGAGCACAGCTGGGCCACGTGTATACAGCATGGGGGTAGCTGTGATACCAGCCAGCTGCAACCCACGGCTATATAGGACCTACAGGCGATGTTCTTGAGTCGATATATGTCGATCTGAGCACTGCTGCGCCCTGTATATACAGCATGGGGGTAGCTCCGATACGGCTATATAGGACCTACAGGCGATGTTCTTGAGTCGATATTTGTCGATCTGAGCACTGCTGCGCCCCGTATATACAGCATCGAGGTAGCTCTTATACCAGCCAGATGCAACCCACGGCCATATAGGACCTACAGGCGATGTTCTTGAGTGGATATATGTCCATCTGAGCACAGCTGGGCGCCGTATATACAGCATGGGGGTAGCTCTGATACCAGCCAGATGCAACCCACGGCCATATAGGACCTACAGGCGATGTTCTTGAGTGGATATATGTCGATCTGAGCACAGCTGGGCGCCGTATATACAGCATGGGGGTAGCTCTGATACTAGCCAGATGCAACCCACGCCCATATAGGACCTACAGGCGATGTTCTTGAGTCGATATATGTCGATCTGAGCACAGCTGGGCCACGTATATACAGCATGGGGGTAGCTGTGATACCAGCCAGCTGCAACCCACGGCCATATTGGACATACAGGCGATGTTCTTGAGTGGATATATGTAGATCTGAGCACAGCTGGGCTACGTATATACAGCATGGGGGTAGCTCTGATACCAGCCAAATGCAACCCACGGCCATATAGGACCTACAGGCGATGTTCTTGAGTGGATATATGTCGATCTGAGAACAGCTGGGCCACGTATATACATGATGGGGGTAGCTCTGATGCCAGCCAGATGCAACCCACGGCCATATAGATCCTACAGGCGATGTTCTTGAGTGGATATATGTCGATCTGAGCACAGCTGGGCGCCGTATATACAGCATGGGGGTAGCTCTGATACCAGCCAGATGCAACCCACGGCCATATAGGACCTACAGGCGATGTTCTTGAGTCGATATATGTCGATCTGAGCACAGCTGGGCCACGTATATACATGATGGGGGTAGCTGTGATACAAGCCAGCTGCAACCCACGGCTATATAGGACCTACAGGCGATGTTCTTGAGTCGATATATGACGATCTGAGCACAGCTAGGCGCCGTATATACAGCATGGGTGTAGCTCTGATACCAGCCAGATGCAACCCACGGCCATATAGGAGCTACAGACGATGTTCTTGAGTCGCTATATGTCAATCTGAGCACAGCTGGGCCACGTGTATACAGCATGGGGGTAGCTGTGATACCAGCCAGCTGCAACCCACGGCTATATAGGACCTACAGGCGATGTTCTTGAGTCGATATATGTCGATCTGAGCACTGCTGCGCCCTGTATATACAGCATGGGGGTAGCTCCGATACGGCTATATAGGACCTACAGGCGATGTTCTTGAGTCGATATTTGTCGATCTGAGCACTGCTGCGCCCCGTATATACAGCATCGAGGTAGCTCTTATACCAGCCAGATGCAACCCACGGCCATATAGGACCTACAGGCGATGTTCTTGAGTGGATATATGTCCATCTGAGCACAGCTGGGCGCCGTATATACAGCATGGGGGTAGCTCTGATACCAGCCAGATGCAACCCACGGCCATATAGGACCTACAGGCGATGTTCTTGAGTGGATATATGTCGATCTGGGCACAGCTGGGCGCCGTATATACAGCATGGGGGTAGCTCTGATACTAGCCAGATGCAACCCACGCCCATATAGGACCTACAGGCGATGTTCTTGAGTCGATATATGTCGATCTGAGCACAGCTGGGCCACGTATATACAGCATGGGGGTAGCTGTGATACCAGCCAGCTGCAACCCACGGCCATATTGGACCTACAGGCGATGTTCTTGAGTGGATATATGTAGATCTGAGCACAGCTGGGCGCCGTATATACAGCATGGGGGTAGCTCTGATACCAGCCAAATGCAACCCACGGCCATATAGGACCTACAGGCGATGTTCTTGAGTGGATATATGTCGTTCTGAGCACAGCTGGGCGCCGTATATACAGCATGGGTGTAGCTCAGATACCAGCCGGATGCAACCCACGGCCATATAGGACCTACAGGCGATGTTCTTGTGTCGATGTATGTCGATCTGAGCACAGCTGGGCCACGTATATACAGCATGGGGGTAGCTCTGATACCAGCCAGCTGCAACCCACGGCTATATAGGACCTACAGGCGAAGTTCTTGAGTGGATATATGTCGATCTGAGCACAGCTGGGCCACGTATATACAGCATGGGGGTAGCTGTGATACCAGCCAGATGCAACCCACGGCCATATAGGACCTACAGGCGATGTTCTTGAGTCCATATATTTCGATCTGAGCACAGCTGGGCCACGTATATACAGCATGGGGGTAGCTGTTATACCAGCCAGCTGCAACCCACGGCTATATAGGTCCTACAGGCGATGTTCTTGAGTCGATATATGTCGATCTGAGCACAGCTGGCCCCGTATATACAGCATGGAGGTAGCTCTGATACCAGTCAGATGCAATCCACGGCCATATAGAACCTACAGGCGATGTTCTTGAGTGGATATATGTCGTTCTGAGCACAGCTGGGCGCCGTATATATAGCATGGGGGTAGCTCAGATACCAGCCGGATGCAACCCACGGCCATATAGGACCTACAGGCGATGTTCTTGTGTCGATATATGTCGATCTGAGCATAGATGGGCCACGTATATACAGCATGGGGGTAGCTGTGATACCAGCCAGCTGCAACCCACGGCTATATAGGACCTACAGGCGATGTTCTTGAGTCGATATATGTCGATCTGAGCACAGCTGGCCCCGTATATACAGCATGGGGGTAGCTCTGATACCAGTCAGATGCAACCCACGGCCATATAGGACCTACAGGCGATGTTCTTGAGTCCATATATTTCGATCTGAGCACAGCTGCGCCACGTATATACAGCATGGGGGTAGCTCTGATACCAGCCAGATGCAACCCACGGCCATATAGGACCTACAGGCGATGTTCTTGAGTCGATATATGTCGATCTGAGCACAGCTGGGCCACGTATATACAGCATGGGGGTAGCTGTGATACCAGTCAGCTGTACCCACGGCTATATAGGACCTACAGGCGATGTTCTTGAGTCGATATATGTCGATCTGAGCACAGATGGGCCCCGTATATACAGCATGGGGGTAGCTCTGATACTAGCCAGATGCAACCCACTGCCATATAGGACCTACAGGCGATGTTCTTGAGTGGATATATGTCGATCTGAGCACAGCTGGGCGCCGTATATACAGCATGGGGGTAGCTCTGATACCAGCCAGATGCAACCCACGGCCATATAGGACCTACAGGCGATGTTCTTGTGTCGATATATGTCGATCTGAGCACAGCTGGGCCACGTATATACAGCATGGGGGTAGCTCTGATACCAGCCAGATACAACCCACGGCTATATAGGACCTACAGGCGAAGTTCTTGAGTGGATATATGTCGATCTGAGCACAGCTGGGCCACGTATATACAGCATGGGGTAGCTGTGATACCAGCCAGATGCAACCCACGGCCATATAGGACCTACAGGCGATGTTCTTGAGTCCATATATTTCGATCTGAGCACAGCTGGGCCACGTATATACAGCATGGGGGTAGCTGTTATACCAGCCAGCTGCAACCCACGGCTATATAGGTCCTACAGGCGATGTTCTTGAGTCGATATATGTCGATCTGAGCACAGCTGGCCCCGTATATACAGCATGGAGTTAGCTCTGATACCAGTCAGATGCAACCCACGGCCATATAGAACCTACAGGCGATGTTCTTGAGTGGATATATGTCGTTCTGAGCACAGCTGGGCGCCGTATATATAGCATGGGGGTAGCTCAGATACCAGCCGGATGCAACCCACGGCCATATAGGACCTACAGGCGATGTTCTTGTGTCGATATATGTCGATCTGAGCATAGATGGGCCACGTATATACAGCATGGGGGTAGCTGTGATACCAGCCAGCTGCAACCCACGGCTATATAGGACCTACAGGCGATGTTCTTGAGTCGATATATGTCGATCTGAGCACAGCTGGCCCCGTATATACAGCATGGGGGTAGCTCTGATACCAGTCAGATGCAACCCACGGCCATATAGGACCTACAGGCGATGTTCTTGAGTCCATATATTTCGATCTGAGCACAGCTGCGCCACGTATATACAGCAGGGGGGTAGCTCTGATACCAGCCAGATGCAACCCACGGCCATATAGGACCTACAGGCGATGTTCTTGAGTGGATATATGTCTATCTGAGCACAGCTGGGCGCCGTATATACAGCATGGGGGTAGCTCTGATACCAGCCAGATGCAACCCACGGCCATATAGGACCTACAGGCGATGTTCTTGAGTCGATATATGTCGATCTGAGCACAGCTGGGCCCCTTATATACAGCATGGGGGTAGCTCTGATACCAGCCAGATGCAACCCACGACCATATAGGACCTACAGGCGATGTTCTTGAGTGGATATATGTCGATCTGAGCACAGCTGGGCGCCGTATATACAGCATGGGGGTAGCTCTGATACCAGCCAGATGCAACCCACGGCCATATAGGACCTACAGGCGATGTTCTTGAGTCGATATATGTCGATCTGAGTACAGCTGGGCCCCGTATATACAGCATGGGGGTAGCTCTGATACCAGCCAGATGCAACTCACGGCCATATAGATCCTACAGGCGATGTTCTTGAGTGGATATATGTCGATCTGAGCACAGCTGGGCGCCGTATATACAGCATGGGTTAGCTCTGATACCAGCCAGATGCAACCCACGGCCATATAGCACCTACAGGCGATGTACTTGAGTCGATATATGTCGATCTGAGCACAGCTGGGCCACGTATATACAGCATGGGGGTAACTGTGATACCAGCCAGCTGCAACCCACGGCTATATAGGACCTACAGGCGATGTTCTTGAGTCGATATATGTCAATCTGAGCACAGCTGGGCCCCGTATATACAGCTTGGGGGTAGGTCTAATACCAGCCAGATGCAACCCACGGCCATATAGGACCTACAGGCGAAGTTCTTGAGTGGATATATTTCGATTTGAGCACAGCTGGGCGCCGTATATACATCATGGGGGTGGCTCTGATACCAGCCAGATGCAACCCACGGCCATATAGGACCTACAGGCGATGTTCTTGAGTCGATATATGTCGATCTGAGCACAGCTGGGCCACGTATATACAGCATGGGGGAAGCTGTGATACCAGCCAGCTGCAACCCACGGCTATATAGGACTTACAGGCGATGTTCTTGAGTCGATATATGTCGATCTGAGCACAGCTGGGCCCCGTATATACAGCATGGGGGTAGCTATGATACCAGCCAGATGTAACCCACGGCCATATAGGACCTACAGGCGATGTTCTTGAGTCCATATATTTCGATCTGAGCACAGCTGGGCCACGTATATAGCATGGGGGTAGCTGTGATACCAGCCAGCTGCAACCCACGGCTATATAGGACCTACAGGCGATGTTCTTGAGTCGATATATGTCGATCTGAGCACAGCTGGGCCCCGTATATAAAGCATGGGGGTAGATCTGATACCAGCCAGATGCAACCCACGGCCATATAGATCCTACAGGCGATGTTCTTGAGTGGATATATGTCGATCTGAGCACAGCTGGGCGCCGTATATACAGCATGGGGGTAGCTCTGATACCAGCCAGATGCAACCCACGGCCATATAGGACCTACAGGCGATGTTCTTGAGTCGATATATGTCGATCTGAGCACAGCTGGGCCACGTATATACAGCATGGGGGTAGCTGTGATACCAGCCAGCTGCAACCCACGACCATATAGGACCTACAGGCGATGTTCTTGAGTCGATATATGTCGATCTGAGCACAGCTGGGCCCCGTATATACAGCTTGGGACCAGCCAGATGCAACCCACGGCCATATAGGACCTACACGCGATGTTCTTGAGTCCATATATTTCGATCTGAGCACAGCTGGGCCACGTATATACAGCATGGGGGTAGCTGTGATACCAGCCAGCTGCAACCCACGGCTATATAGGACCTACAGGCGATGTTCTTGAGTCGATATATGTCGATCCGAGCACAGCTGAGCCCCGTATATACAGCTTGGGACCAGCCAGATGCAACCCACGGCCATATAGGACCTACAGGCGATGTTCTTGAGTCCATATATTTCGATCTGAGCACAGCTGGGCTACGTATATACAGCATGGGGGTAGCTGTGATACCAGCCAGCTGCAACCCACGGCTATATAGGACCTACAGGCGATGTTCTTGAGTCGATATATGTCGATCTGAGCACAGCTGGGCCCCGTATATACAGCATGGGGGTAGCTCTGATACCAGCCAGATGCAACCCACGGCCATATAGATCCTACAGGCGATGTTCTTGAGTGGATATATGTCGATCTGAGCACCGCTGGGCGCCGTATATACAGCATGGGGGTAGCTCTGATACTAGCCAGATGCAACCCACGGCCATATAGGACCTACAGGCGATGTTCTTGAGTCGATATATGTCGATCTGAGCACAGCTGGGCCACGTATATACAGCATGGGGGTAGCTGTGATACCAGCCAGCTGCAACCCACGGCCATATTGGACCTACAGGCGATGTTCTTGAGTGGATATATGTAGATCTGAGCACAGCTGGGCGCCGTATATACAGCATGGGGGTAGCTCTGATACCAGCCAAATGCAACCCACGGCCATATAGAACCTACAGGCGATGTTCTTGAGTGGATATATGTCGTTCTGAGCACAGCTGGGCGCCGTATATACAGCATGGGGGTAGCTCAGATACCAGCCGGATGCAACCCACGGCCATATAGGACCTACAGGCGATGTTCTTGTGTCGATATATGTCGATCTGAGCACAGCTGGGCCACGTATATACAGCATGGGGGTAGCTGTGATACCAGCCAGCTGCAACCCATGGCTATATAGGACCTACAGGCGATGTTCTTGAGTCGATATATGTCGATCTGAGCACAGCTGGCCCCGTATATACAGCATGGGGGTAGCTCTGATACCAGTCAGATGCAACCCACGGCCATATAGGACCTACAAGCGATGTTCTTGAGTGGATATATGTCGATCTGAGCACAGCTGGGCGCCGTATATACAGCATGGGGGTAGCTCTGATACCAGCCAGATACAGTCCACGGCTATATAGGACCTACAGGCGAAGTTCTTGAGTGGATATATGTCGATCTGAGCACAGCTGGGCCACGTATATACAGCATGGGGATAGCTGTGATACCAGCCAGCTTCAACCCACGGCTATATAGAACCTACAGGCGATGTTCTTGAGTCGATATATGTCGATCTGAGCACAGCTGGCCCCGTATATACAGCATGGAGGTAGATCTGATACCAGTCAGATGCAACCCACGGCCATATAGGACCTACAGGCGATGTTCTTGTGTCGATATATGTCGATCTGAGCACAGATGGGCCACGTATATACAGCATGGGGGTAGCTATGATACCAGCCAGCTGCAACCCACGGCTATATAGGACCTACAGGCGATGTTTTTGAGTCGATATATGTCGATCTGAGCACAGCTGGCCCCGTATATACAGCATGGGGGTAGCTCTGATACCAGTCAGATGCAACCCACGGCCATATAGGACCTACAGGCGATGTTCTTGAGTCCATATATTTCGATCTGAGCACAGCTGGGCCACGTATATATAGCATGGGGGTAGCTCTGATACCAGCCAGATGCAACCCATGGCCATATAGGACCTACAGGCGATGTTCTTGAGTCGATATATGTCGATCTGAGCACAGCTGGGCCACGTATATACAGCATGGGGGTAGCTGTGATACCAGCCAGCTGTAACCCACGGCTATATAGGACCTACAGGCGATGTTCTTGTGTCGATATATGTCGATCTGAGCACAGCTGGACCACGTATATACAGGATGGGGGTAGCTGTGATACCAGCCAGCTGCAACCCACGGCTATATAAGACCTACAGGCGATGTTCTTGAGTCGATATATGTCGATTTGAGCACAGCTGGGCCCCGTATATACAGCATGGGACCAGCCAGATGCAACACACGGCCATATAGGACCTACAGGTGATGTTCTTGAGTCGATATATGTCGATCTGAGCACAGCTGGGCCACGTATATACAGCTTGGGGGTAGGTCTGATACCAGCCAGCTGCAAGCCACGGCCATATAGGACCTACAGGCGAAGTTCTTGAGTGGATATATGTCGATCTGAGCACAGCTGGGCGCCGTATATACAGCATGGGGGTAGCTCTGATACCAGCCAGATGCAAATCACGGCCATATAGGACCTACAGGCGATGTTCTTGAGTCGATATATGTCGATCTGAGTACAGCTGGGCCACGTATATACAGCATGGGGGTAGCTGTGATACCAGCCAGCTGCAACCCACGGCTATATAGGACCTACAGGCGATGTTCTTGAGTCGATATATGTCGATTTGAGCACAGCTGGGCCCCGTATATACAGCATGGGACCAGCCAGATGCAACACACGGCCATATAGGACCTACAGGCGATGTTCTTGAGTCGATATATGTCGATCTGGGGACAGCAGGGCCACGTATATACAGCATGGGGGTAGCTGTGATACCAGCCTGCTGCAACCCACGGCTATATAGGACCTATAGGCGATGTTCTTGAGTCGATATATGTTGATCTGAGCACAGCTGGACCCCGTATATACAGCATGGGACCAGCCAGATGCAACCTACGGCCATATAGGACCTACAGGCGATGTTCTTGAGTCGATATACGTCGATCTGAGCACAGCTGGGCCACGTATATACAGCATGGGAGTAGCTGTGATACCAGCCAGCTGCAACCCACGGCTATATAGGACCTACAAGCAATGTTCTTGAGTCGATCTATAGCGATCTGAGCACAGCTGGGCCCCGTATATACAGCATGGGGGTAGCTCTGATACCAGCCAGATGCCACCCACGGCCATATAGGACCTACAGGCGATGTTCTAGAGTCGATATGTGTTGATCTGAGCACAGCTGGGCCACGTATATATAGCATGGGGGTAGCTGTGATGCCAGCCAGCTGCAACCCACGGCTATATAGGACCTACAGGCGATGTTCTTGAGTCAATATATGTCGATCTGAGCACAGCTGGGCCCCGTATATACAGCATGGGGGTAGCTCTGATACCAGCCAGATGCAACACACGGCCATATAGGACCTACAGGCGATGTTCTTGAGTGGATATATGTCGATCTGAGCACAGCTAAGCGCCGTATATACAGCATGGGGGTAACTCTGATACCAGCCAGATGCAACCCACGGCCATATAGGACCTACAGGCGATGTTCTTGAGTCGATATGTGTCGATCTGAGCACAGCTGGGCCCCGTATATACAGCATGGGGGTAGTTCTGATACCAGCCAGATGCAACCCACGACCATATAGGTCCTACAGGCGATGTTCTTGAGTGGATATATGTCGATCTGAGCACAGCTGGGCGCCGTATATACAGCATGGGGGTAGCTCTGATACCAGCCAGATGCAACCCACGGCCATATATGACCTACAGGCGATGTTCTTGAGTCGATATATGTCGATCTGAGTACAGCTGGGCCCCGTATATACAGCATGGGGGTAGCTCTGATACCAGCCAGATGCAACCCACGGCCATATAGATCCTACAGGCGATGTTCTTGAGTGGATATATGTCGATCTAAGCACAGCTGGGCGCCGTATATACAGCATGGGTTAGCTCTGATACCAGCCCGATGCAACCCACGGCCATATAGGACCTACAGGCGATGTTCTTGAGTCGATATATGTCGATCTGAGCACAGCTGGGCCACGTATATACAGCATGGGGGTAGCTGTGATACCAGCCAGATGCAACCCACGGCCATATAGGACCTACAGGCGATGTTCTTGAGTCGATATATGTCGATCTGAGGACAGCTGGGCCACGTATATACAGCATGGGGGTAGCTGTGATACCAGCCAGCTGCAACCCACGGCTATATAGGACCTATAGGCGATGTTCTTGAGTCGATATATGTCGATCTGAGCACAGCTGGACCCCGTATATACAGCATGGGACCGGCCAGATGCAACCCACGGCCATATAGGACCTACAGGCGATGTTCTTGAGTCGATATACGTCGATCTGAGCACAGCTGGGCCACGTATATACAGCATGGGGGTAGCTGTGATACCAGCCATCTGCAACCCACGGCTATATAGGACCTACAAGCGATGTTCTTGAGTCGATATATAGCGATCTGAGCATAGCTGGGCCCCGTATATACAGCATGGGGGTAGCTCTGATACCAGCCAGATGCAACCCACGGCCATATTGGACCTACAGGCGATGTACTTGAGTCGATATATGTCGATTTGAGCACAGCTGGGCCACGTATATACAGCTTGGGGGAAGCTGTGATACCAGCCAGCTGCAACCCACGGCTATATAGGACCTACAGGCGATGTTCTTGAGTCGATATATGTCGATCTGAGCACAGCTGGGCCACGTATATACAGCATGGGGGTAGCTGTGACACCAGCCAGATGCAACCCACGGCCATATAGGACCTACAGGCGATGTTCTTGAGTCGATATATGTCGATCTGAGTACAGCTGGGCCCCGTATATACAGCATGGGGGTAGCTCTGATACCAGCCAGATGCAACCCACGGCCATATAGATCCTACAGGCTATGTTCTTGAGTGGATATATGTCGATCTGAGCACAGCTGGGCGCCGTATATACAGCATGGGTTAGCTCTGATACCAGCCAGATGCAACCCACGGCCATATAGGACCTACAGGCGATGTTCTTGAGTCGATATATGTCGATCTGAGCACAGCTGGGCCACGTATATACAGCATGGGGGTAGCTGTGACACCAGCCAGATGCAACCCACGGCCATATAGGACCTACAGGCGATGTTCTTGAGTCGATATATGTCGATCTGAGTACAGCTGGGCCACGTATATACAGCATGGGGGTAGCTGTGATACCAGCCTGCTGCAACCCACGGCTATATAGGACCTATAGGCGATGTTCTTGAGTCGATATATGTTGATCTGAGCACAGCTGGACTCCGTATATACAGCATGGGACCAGCCAGATGCAACCTACGGCCATATAGGACCTACAGGCGATGTTCTTGAGTCGATATACGTCGATCTGAGCACAGCTGGGCCACGTATATACAGCATGGGGGTAGCTGTGATACCAGCCAGCTGCAACCCACGGCTATATAGGACCTACAAGCGATGTTCTTGAGTCGATCTATAGCGATCTGAGCACAGCTGGGCCCCGTATATACAGCATGGGGGTAGCTCTGATACCAGCCAGATGCCACCCACGGCCATATAGGACCTACAGGCGATGTTCTAGAGTCGATATGTGTTGATCTGAGCACAGCTGGGCCACGTATATATAGCATGGGGGTAGCTGTGATACCAGCCAGCTGCAACCCACGGCTATATAGGACCTACAGGCGATGTTCTTGAGTCAATATATGTCGATCTGAGCACAGCTGGGCCCCGTATATACAGCATGGGGGTAGCTCTGATACCAGCCAGATGCAACACACGGCCATATAGGACCTACAGGCGATGTTCTTGAGTGGATATATGTCGATCTGAGCACAGCTGGGCGCCGTATATACAGCATGGGGGTAGCTCTGATACCAGCCAGATGCAACCCACGGCCATATAGGACCTACAGGCGATGTTCTTGAGTCGATATGTGTCGATCTGAGCACAGCTGGGCCCCGTATATACAGCATGGGGGTAGCTCTGATACCAGCCAGATGCAACCCACGATCATATAGGTCCTACAGGCGATGTTCTTGAGTGGATATATGTCGATCTGAGCACAGCTGGGCGCCGTATATACAGCATGGGGGTAGCTCTGATACCAGCCAGATGCAACCCACGGCCATATAGGACCTACAGGCGATGTTCTTGAGTCGATATATGTCGATCTGAGTACAGCTGGGCCCCGTATATACAGCATGGGGGTAGCTCTGATACCAGCCAGATGCAACCCACGGCCATATAGATCCTACAGGCGATGTTCTTGAGTGGATATATGTCGATCTAAGCACAGCTGGGCGCCGTATATACAGCATGGGTTAGCTCTGATACCAGCCAGATGCAACCCACGGCCATATAGGACCTACAGGCGATGTTCTTGAGTCGATATATGTCGATCTGAGCACAGCTGGGCCACGTATATACAGCATGGGGGTAGCTGTGATACCAGCCAGATGCAACCCACGGCCATATAGGACCTACAGGCGATGTTCTTGAGTCGATATATGTCGATCTGAGGACAGCTGGGCCACGTATATACAGCATGGGGGTAGCTGTGATACCAGCCAGCTGCAACCCACGGCTATATAGGACCTATAGGCGATGTTCTTGAGTCGATATATGTCGATCTGAGCACAGCTGGACCCCGTATATACAGCATGGGACCGGCCAGATGCAACCCACGGCCATATAGGACCTACAGGCGATGTTCTTGAGTCGATATACGTCGATCTGAGCACAGCTGGGCCACGTATATACAGCATGGGGGTAGCTGTGATACCAGCCATCTGCAACCCACGGCTATATAGGACCTACAAGCGATGTTCTTGAGTCGATATATAGCGATCTGAGCATAGCTGGGCCCGGAAATATACAGCATGGGGGTAGCTCTGATACCAGCCAGATGCAACCCACGGCCATATTGGACCTACAGGCGATGTACTTGAGTCGATATATGTCGATTTGAGCACAGCTGGGCCACGTATATACGGCATGGGGGTAGCTGTGATACCAGCCAGCTGCAACCCACGGCTATATAGGACCTACAGGCGATGTTCTTGAGTCGATATATGTCGATCTGAGCACAGCTGTGCCACGTATATACAGCATGGGGGTAGCTGTGACACCAGCCAGATGCAACCCACGGCCATATAGGACCTACAGGCGATGTTCTTGAGTCGATATATGTCGATCTGAGTACAGCTGGGCCCCGTATATACAGCATGGGGGTAGCTCTGATACCAGCCAGATGCAACCCACGGCCATATAGATCCTACAGGCTATGTTCTTGAGTGGATATATGTCGATCTGAGCACAGCTGGGCGCCGTATATACAGCATGGGTTAGCTCTGATACCAGCCAGATGCAACCCACGGCCATATAGGACCTACAGGCGATGTTCTTGAGTCGATATATGTCGATCTGAGCACAGCTGGGCCACGTATATACAGCATGGGGGTAGCTGTGACACCAGCCAGATGCAACCCACGGCCATATAGGACCTACAGGCGATGTTCTTGAGTCGATATATGTCGATCTGAGTACAGCTGGGCCCCGTATATACAGCATGGGGGTTGCTGTGATACCAGCCAGATGCAACCCACGGCCATATAGAACCTACAGGCGATGTTCTTGAGTCGATATATAGCGATCTGAGCACAGCTGGGCCCCGTATATACAGCATGGGGGTAGCTCTGATACCAGCCAGATGCAACCCACGGCCATATAGGACCTACAGGCGATGTACTTGAGTCGATATATGTCGATTTGAGCACAGCTGGGCCACGTATATACAGCATGGGGGTAGCTGTGATACCAGCCAGCTGCAACCCATGGCTATATAGGACCTACAGGCGATGTTCTTGAGTCGATATATGTCGATCTGAGCACAGCTGGGCCACGTATATACAGCACGGGGGTAGCTGTGATACCAGCCAGATGCAACCCACGGCCATATAGGACCTACAGGCGATGTTCTTGAGTCGATATATGTCGATCTGAGTACAGCTGGGCCCCGTATATACAGCATGGGGGTAGCTCTGATACCAGCCAGATGCAACCCACGGCCATATAGATCCTACAGGCGATGTTCTTGAGTGGATATATGTCGATCTGAGCACAGCTGGGCGCCGTATATACAGCATGGGTTAGCTCTGATACCAGCCAGATGCAACCCACGGCCATATAGGACCTACAGGCGATGTACTTGAGTCGATATATGTCGATCTGAGCACAGCTGGGCCACGTATATACAGCATAGAGGTAGCTTTGATACCAGCCAGCTGCAACCCACGGCTATATAGGACCTACAGGCGATGTTCTTGAGTCGATATATGTCGATCTGAGCACAGCTGGGCCCCGTATATACAGCTTGGGGGTAGGTCTAATACCAGCCAGATGCAACCCACGGCCATATATGACCTACAGGCGAAGTTCTTGAGTGGATATATTTTGATTTGAGCACAGCTGGGCGCCGTATATACATCATGGGGGTAGCTCTGATAACAGCCAGATGCAACCCACGGCCATATAGAACCTACAGGCGATGTTCTTGAGTCGATATATGTCGATCTGAGCACAGCTGGGCCACGTATATACAGCATGGGGGTAGCTGTGATACCAGCCAGCTGCAACCCACGGCTATATAGGACTTACAGGCGATGTTCTTGAGTCGATATATGTCGATCTGAGCACAGCTGGGCCCCGTATATACAGCTTGGGACCAGCCAGATGCAACCCAAGGCCATATAGGACCTACAGGCGATGTTCTTGAGTCCATATATTTCGATCTGAGCACAGCTGGGCTACGTATATACAGCATAGGGGTAGCTGTGATACCAGCCAGCTGCAACCCACGGCTATATAGGACCTACAGGCGATGTTCTTGAGTCGATATATGTCGATCTGAGCACAGCTGGGCGCCGTATATACAGCATGGGGGTAGCTCTGATACCAGCCAGATGCAACCCACGGCCATATAGGACCTACAGGCGATGTTCTTGAGTCCATATATTTCGATCTGAGCACAGCTGGGCCACGTATATACAGCATGGGGGTAGCTGTGATACCAGCCAGCTGCAACCCACGGCTATATAGGACCTACAGGCGATGTTCTTGAGTCGATATTTGTCGATCTGAGCACAGCTGGGCCCCGTATATACAGCTTGGGACCAGCCAGATGCAATCCACGGCCATATAGGACCTACAGGCGATGTTCTTGAGTCCATATATTTCGATCTGAGCACAGCTGGGCTACGTATATACAGCATGGGGGTAGCTGTGATACCAGCCAGCTGCAACCCACGGCTATATAGGACCTACAGGCGATGTTCTTGAGTCGATATATGTCGATCTGAGCACAGCTGGGCCCCGTATATACAGCATGGGGGTAGCTCTGATGCCAGCCAGATGCAACCCACGGCCATATAGATCCTACAGGCGATGTTCTTGAGTGGATATATGTCGATCTGAGCACAGCTGGGCGCCGTATATACAGCATGGGGGTAGCTCTGATACCAGCCAGATGCAACCCACGGCCATATAGGACCTACAGGCGATGTTCTTGAGTCGATATATGTCGATCTGAGCACAGCTGGGCCACGTATATACATGATGGGGGTAGCTGTGATACAAGCCAGCTGCAACCCACGGCTATATAGGACCTACAGGCGATGTTCTTGAGTCGATATATGACAATCTGAGCACAGCTAGGCGCCGTATATACAGCATGGGTGTAGCTCTGATACCAGCCAGATGCAACCCACGGCCATATAGGACCTACAGACGATGTTCTTGAGTCGATATATGTCAATCTGAGCACAGCTGGGCCACGTGTATACAGCATGGGGGTAGCTGTGATACCAGCCAGCTGCAACCCACGGCTATATAGGACCTACAGGCGATGTTCTTGAGTCGATATATGTCGATCTGAGCACTGCTGCGCCCTGTATATACAGCATGGGGGTAGCTCCGATACGGCTATATAGGACCTACAGGCGATGTTCTTGAGTCGATATTTGTCGATCTGAGCACTGCTGCGCCCCGTATATACAGCATCGAGGTAGCTCTTATACCAGCCAGATGCAACCCACGGCCATATAGGACCTACAGGCGATGTTCTTGAGTGGATATATGTCCATCTGAGCACAGCTGGGCGCCGTATATACAGCATGGGGGTAGCTCTGATACCAGCCAGATGCAACCCACGGCCATATAGGACCTACAGGCGATGTTCTTGAGTGGATATATGTCGATCTGAGCACAGCTGGGCGCCGTATATACAGCATGGGGGTAGCTCTGATACTAGCCAGATGCAACCCACGCCCATATAGGACCTACAGGCGATGTTCTTGAGTCGATATATGTCGATCTGAGCACAGCTGGGCCACGTATATACAGCATGGGGGTAGCTGTGATACCAGCCAGCTGCAACCCACGGCCATATTGGACCTACAGGCGATGTTCTTGAGTGGATATATGTAGATCTGAGCACAGCTGGGCGCCGTATATACAGCATGGGGGTAGTTCTGATACCAGCCAAATGCAACCCACGGCCATATAGGACCTACAGGCGATGTTCTTGAGTGGATATATGTCGTTCTGAGCACAGCTGGGCGCCGTATATACAGCATGGGTGTAGCTCAGATACCAGCCGGATGCAACCCACGGCCATATAGGACCTACAGGCGATGTTCTTGTGTCGATGTATGTCGATCTGAGCACAGCTGGGCCACGTATATACAGCATGGGGGTAGCTCTGATACCAGCCAGATACAACCCACGGCTATATAGGACCTACAGGCGAAGTTCTTGAGTGGATATATGTCGATCTGAGCACAGCTGGGCCACGTATATACAGCATGGGGGTAGCTGTGATACCAGCCAGATGCAACCCACGGCCATATAGGACCTACAGGCGATGTTCTTGAGTCCATATATTTCGATCTGAGCACAGCTGGGCCACGTATATACAGCATGGGGGTAGCTGTTATACCAGCCAGCTGCAACCCACGGCTATATAGGTCCTACAGGCGATGTTCTTGAGTCGATATATGTCGATCTGAGCACAGCTGGCCCCGTATATACAGCATGGAGGTAGCTCTGATACCAGTCAGATGCAATCCACGGCCATATAGAACCTACAGGCGATGTTCTTGAGTGGATATATGTCGTTCTGAGCACAGCTGGGCGCCGTATATATAGCATGGGGGTAGCTCAGATACCAGCCGGATGCAACCCACGGCCATATAGGACCTACAGGCGATTTTCTTGTGTCGATATATGTCGATCTGAGCATAGATAAGCCACGTATATACAGCATGGGGGTAGCTGTGATACCAGCCAGCTGCAACCCACGGCTATATAGGACCTACAGGCGATGTTCTTGAGTCGATATATGTCGATCTGAGCACAGCTGGCCCCGTATATACAGCATGGGGGTAGCTCTGATACCAGTCAGATGCAACCCACGGCCATATAGGACCTACAGGCGATGTTCTTGAGTCCATATATTTCGATCTGAGCACAGCTGCGCCACGTATATACAGCATGGGGGTAGCTCTGATACCAGCCAGATGCAACCCACGGCCATATAGGACCTACAGGCGATGTTCTTGAGTCGATATATGTCGATCTGAGCACAGCTGGGCCACGTATATACAGCATGGTGGTAGCTGTGATACCAGTCAGCTGTACCCACGGCTATATAGGACCTACAGGCGATGTTCTTGTGTCGATATATGTCGATCTGAGCACAGATGGGCCCCGTATATACAGCATGGGGTAGCTCTGATACTAGCCAGATGCAACCCACTGCCATATATGACCTACAGGCGATGTTCTTGAGTGGATATATGTCGATCT
The DNA here is from genome assembly GCA_963942505.1 of Lordithon lunulatus. NCBI lineage: Eukaryota > Metazoa > Arthropoda > Insecta > Coleoptera > Staphylinidae > Lordithon > Lordithon lunulatus. The sequence goes on along the minus strand of OZ012667.1, from coordinate 32,223,882 downwards.
GAGCACAGCTGGGCGCCGTATATACAGCATGGGGGTAGCTCTGATACCAGCCAGATGCAACCCACGGCCATATAGGACCTACAGGCGATGTTCTTGTGTCGATATATGTCGATCTGAGCACAGCTGGGCCACGTATATACAGCATGGGGGTAGCTCTGATACCAGCCAGATACAACCCACGGCTATATAGGACCTACAGGCGAAGTTCTTGAGTGGATATATGTCGATCTGAGCACAGCTGGGCCACGTATATACAGCATGGGGGTAGCTGTGATACCAGCCAGATGCAACCCACGGCCATATAGGACCTACAGGCGATGTTCTTGAGTCCATATATTTCGATCTGAGCACAGCTGGGTCACGTATATACAGCATGGGGGTAGCTGTTATACCAGCCAGCTGCAACCCACGGCTATATAGGTCCTACAGGCGATGTTCTTGAGTCGATATATGTCGATCTGAGCACAGCTGGCCCCGTATATACAGCATGGAGGTAGCTCTGATACCAGTCAGATGCAACCCACGGCCATATAGAACCTACAGGCGATGTTCTTGAGTGGATATATGTCGTTCTGAGCACAGCTGGGCGCCGTATATATAGCATGGGGGTAGCTCAGGTACCAGCCGGATGCAACCCACGGCCATATAGGACCTACAGGCGATGTTCTTGTGTCGATATATGTCGATCTGAGCATAGATGGGCCACGTATATACAGCATGGGGGTAGCTGTGATACCAGCCAGCTGCAACCCACGGCTATATAGGACCTACAGGCGATGTTCTTGAGTCGATATATGTCGATCTGAGCACAGCTGGCCCCGTATATACAGCATGGGGGTAGCTCTGATACCAGTCAGATGCAACCCACGGCCATATAGGACCTACAGGCGATGTTCTTGAGTCCATATATTTCGATCTGAGCACAGCTGCGCCACGTATATACAGCAGGGGGGTAGCTCTGATACCAGCCAGATGCAACCCACGGCCATATAGGACCTACAGGCGATGTTCTTGAGTCGATATATGTCGATCTGAGCACAGCTGGGCCACGTATATACAGCATGGGGGTAGCTGTGATACCAGCCAGCTGTACCCACGGCTATATAGGACCTACAGGCGATGTTCTTGAGTCGATATATGTCGATCTGAGCACAGATGGGCCCCGTATATATAGCATGGGGGTAGCTCTGATACTAGCCAGATGCAACCCACTACCATATAGGACCTACAGGCGATGTTCTTGAGTGGATATATGTCGATCTGAGCACAGCTGGGCGCCGTATATACAGCATGGGGGTAGCTCTGATACCAGCCAGATGCAACCCACGGCCATATAGGACCTACAGGCGATGTTCTTGAGTCGATATATGTCGGTCTGAGCACAGCTGGGCCACGTATATACACCATGGGGGTAGCTGTGATACCAGCCAGCTGCAACCCACGGTTATATGGGACCTACAGGCGATGTTCTTGAGTGGATATATGTCGATCTGAGCACAGCTGGGCCCCGTATATACAGTATGGGGGTAGCTCTGATACCAGCCAGATGAAACCCACGGCCATATAGGACCTACAGGCGATGTTCTTGTGTCGATATATGTCGATCTGAGCACAGCTGGGCCACGTATATACAGGATGGGGGTAGCTGTGATACCAGCCAGCTGCAACCCACGGCTATATAAGACCTACAGGCGATGTTCTTGAGTCGATATATGTCGATCTGAGCACAGCTGGGCCACGTATATATAACATGGGGGTAGCTCTGATACCAGCTAGATGCAACCCACGGCCATATAGGACCTACAGGCGATGTTCTTGTGTCTATATATGTCGATCTGAGCACAGCTGGGCCACGTATATACAGGATGGTGGTAGCTGTGATACCAGCCAGCTGCAACCCACGGCTATATAGGACCTACAGGCGATGTTCTTGAGTCGATATATGTCGATCTGAGCACAGCTGGGCCACGTATATACAGCTTGGGGGTAGGTCTGATACCAGCCAGCTGCAACCCACGGCCATATAGGACCTACAGGTGAAGTTCTTGAGTGGATATATGTCGATCTGAGCAAAGCTGGGCCCGTATATACAGCATGGGACCAGCCAGATGCAACCCACGGCCATATAGGACCTACAGGCGATGTTTTTGAGTCGATATATGTCGATCTGAGGACAGCTGGGCCACGTATATACAGCATGGGGGTAGCTGTGATACCAGCCAGCTGCAACCCACGGCTATATAGGACCTATAGGCGATGTTCTTGAGTCGATATATGTTGATCTGAGCACAGCTGGACCCCGTATATACAGCATGGGACCAGCCAGATGCAACTTACGGCCATATAGGACCTACAGGCGATGTTCTTGAGTCGATATACGTCGATCTGAGCACAGCTGGGCCACGTATATACAGCATGGGGGTAGCTGTGATACCAGCCAGCTGCAACCCACGGCTATATAGGACCTACAAGCGATGTTCTTGAGTCGATATATAGCGATATGAGCACAGCTGGGACCCGTATATACAGCATGGGAGTAGCTCTGATACCAGCCAGATGCAACCCACGGCCATATAGGACCTACAGGCGATGTTCTAGAGTCGATATGTGTTGATCTGAGCACAGCTGGGCCACGTATATATAGCATGGGGGTAGCTGTGATACCAGCCAGCTGCAACCTACGGCTATATAGGACCTACAGGCGATGTTCTTGAGTCAATATATGTCGATCTGAGCACAGCTGGGCCCCGTATATACAGCATGGGGGTAGCTCTGATACCAGCCAGATGCAACACACGGCCATATAGGACCTACAGGCGATGTTCTTGAGTGGATATATGTCGATCTGAACACAGCTGGGCGCCGTATATACAGCATGGGTGTAGCTCTGATACCAGCCAGATGCAACCCACGGCCATATAGGACCTACAGGCGATGTTCTTGAGTCGATATATGTCGATCTGACCACAGCTGGGCCCCGTATATACAGCATGGGGGTAGCTCTGATACCAGCCAGATGCAACCCACTACCATATAAGACCTACAGGCGATGTTCTTGAGTGGATATATGTCGATCTGAGCACAGCTGGGCGCCGTATATACAGCATGGGGGTAGCTCTGATACCAGCCAAATGCAACCCACGGCCACATAGGACCTACAGGCGATGTGCTTGAGTGGATATTTGTCGATCTGAGCACAGCTGGCCCCGTATATACAGCATGGGGGTAGCTCTGATACCAGTCAGATGCAACCCACGGCCATATAGGACCTACAGGCGATGTTCTTGAGTCCATATATTTCGATCTGAGCACAGCTGGGCCACGTATATACAGCATGGGTGTAGCCCTGATACCAGCCAGATGCAACCCACGGCCATATAGGACCTAGAGGCGATGTTCTTGAGTCGATATATGTCGGTCTGAGCACAGCTGGGCCCCGTATATACAGCATGGGGGTAGCTCTGATACCAGCCAGATGCAACACACGGCCATATAGGACCTACAGGCGATGTTCTTGAGTGGATATATGTCGATCTGAGCACAGCTGGGCGCCGTATATACAGCATGGGTGTAGCTCTGATACCAGCCAGATGCAACCCACGGCCATATAGGACCTACAGGCGATGTTCTTGAGTCGATATATGTCGATCTGAGCACAGCTGGGCCCCGTATATACAGCATGGGGGTAGCTCTGATACCAGCCAGATGCAACCCACGACCATATAGGACCTACAGGCGATGTTCTTGAGTGGATATATGTCGATCTGAGCACAGCTGGGCGCCGTATATGCAGCATGGGGGTAGCTCTGATACCAGCCAAATGCAACCCACGGCCATATAGGACCTACAGGCGATGTGCTTGAGTGGATATTTGTCGATCTGAGCACAGCTGGCCCCGTATATACAGCATGGGGGTAGCTCTGATACCAGTCAGATGCAACCCACGGCCATATAGGACCTACAGGCGATGTTCTTGACTCCATATATTTCGATCTGAGCACAGCTGGGCCACGTATATACAGCATGGGGGTAGCCCTGATACCAGCCAGATGCAACCCACGGCCATATAGGACCTACAGGCGATGTTCTTGAGTCGATATATGTCGGTCTGAGCACAGCTGGGCCACGTATATACACCATAGGGGTAGCTGTGATACCAGCCAGCTGCAACCCACGGTTATATAGGACCTACAGGCGATGTTCTTGAGTGGATATATGTCGATCTGAGCACAGCTGGGCCCCGTATATACAGCATGGGGGTAGCTCTGATACCAGCCAGATGAAACCCACGGCCATATAGGACCTACAGGCGATGTTCTGGTGTCGATATATGTCGATCTGAGCACAGCTGGGCCACGTATATACAGGATGGGGGTAGCTGTGATACCAGCCAGCTGCAACCCACGGCTATATAAGACCTACAGGCGATGTTCTTGAGTCGATATATGTCGATCTGAGCACAGCTGGGCCACGTATATATAGCATGGGGGTAGCTCTGATTCCAGCCAGATGCAACCCACGGCCATATAGGACCTACAGGAGATGTTCTTGAGTCGATATATGTCGATCTGAGCACAGCTGGGCCACGTATATACAGCATGGGGGTAGCTGTGATACCAGCCAGCTGTAACCCACGGCTATATAGGACCTACAGGCGATGTTCTTGTGTCGATATATGTCGATCTGAGCACAGCTGGGCCACGTATATACAGGATGGTGGTAGCTGTGATACCAGCCAGCTGCAACCCACGGATATATAAGACCTACAGGCGATGTTCTTGAGTCGATATATGTCGATCTGAGCACAGCTGGGCCACGTATATACAGCATGGGGGTAGCTGTGATACCAGCCAGCTGCAACCCTCGGCTATATAGGACCTACAGGCGATGTTCTTGAGTCGATATATGTCGATCTGAGCACAGCTGGGCCCTGTATATACAGCATGTGGGTAGCTCTGATACCAGCAAGATGCAACCCACGGCCATATAGGACCTACAGGAGATGTTCTTGAGTGGATATATGTCGATCTGAGCGCAGCTGGGCGCCGTATATACAGCATGGGCGTAGCTCTGATACCAGCCAGATGCAACCCACGGCCATATAGGACCTACAGGCGATGTTCCTGAGTGGATATATGTCGATCTGAGCACAGCTGGGCGCCGTATATACAGCATGGGGGTAGCTCTGATACCAGCCAGATGCAACCGACGGCCATATAGGACCTACAGGCGATGTTCTTGAGTCGATATATGTCGATCTGAGCACAGCTGGGCCCAGTATATACAGCATGGGGGTAGCTCTGATACCAGCCAGATGCAACCCATGGCCATATAGGACTTACAGGCGATGTTCTTGAGTGGATATATGTCGATCTGAGCACAGCTGGGCGCCGTATATACGGCATGGGGGTAGCTCTGATACCAGCCAGATACAACCCACGGCCATATAGGACCTACAGGCGATGTTCTTTAGTCGATATATGTCGATCTGAGCACAGCTGAGCCACGTATATACAGCATGGGGGTAGCTGTGATACCAGCCAGCTGCAACCCACGGCTATATAGGCCCTACAGGCGATGTTCTTGAGTCGATATATGTCGATCTGAGCACAGCTGGGCCCCGTATATACAGCATGGGGGTAGCTCTCATACCAGCCAGATGCAACCCACGGCTATATAGGACCTACAGACGATGTTCTTGAGTGGATATATGTCGATCTGAGCACAGCTGGGCGCCGTATATACAGCATGGGGGTAGCTCTGATACCAGCCAGATGCAACCGACGGCCATATAGGACCTACAGGCGATGTTCTTGAGTCGATATATGTCGATCTGAGCACAGCTGGGCCACGTATATACAGCATGGGGGTAGCTGTGATACCAGCCAACTGCAACCCACGGCTATATAGGACCTATAGGCGATGTTCTTGAGTCGATATATGTCGATCTGAGCACAGCTGGGCGCCGTATATACAGCATGGGGGTAGCTCTGATACCAGCCAGATGCAACCGACGGCCATATAGGACCTACAGGCGATGTTCTTGAGTCGATATATGTCGATCTGAGCACAGCTGGGCCACGTATATACAGCATGGGGGTAGCTATGATACCAGCCAACTGCAACCCACGGCTATATAGGACCTATAGGCGATGTTCTTGAGTCGATATATGTTGATCTGAGCACAGCTGGGACCCGTATATACAGCTTGGGGGTAGCTCTGATACCAGCCAGATACAACCCACGGCTATATAGGACCTACAGGCGAAGTTCTTGAGTGGATATATGTCGATCTGAGCACAGCTGGGCCACGTATATACAGCATGGGGGTAGCTGTGATACCAGCCAGATGCAACCCACGGCCATATAGGACCTACAGGCGATGTTCTTGAGTCCATATATTTCGATCTGAGCACAGCTGGGCCACGTATATACAGCATGGGGGTAGCTGTTATACCAGCCAGCTGCAACCCACGGCTATATAGGTCCTACAGGCGATGTTCTTGAGTCGATATATGTCGATCTGAGCACAGCTGGCCCCGTATATACAGCATGGAGTTAGCTCTGATACCAGTCAGATGCAACCCACGGCCATATAGGACCTACAGGCGATGTTCTTGTGTCGATATATGTCGATCTGAGCACAGCTGGGCCACGTATATACAGCATGGGGGTAGCTCTGATACCAGCCAGATACAACCCACGGCTATATAGGACCTACAGGCGAAGTTCTTGAGTGGATATATGTCGATCTGAGCACAGCTGGGCCACGTATATACAGCATGGGGGTAGCTGTGATACCAGCCAGATGCAACCCACGGCCATATAGGACCTACAGGCGATGTTCTTGAGTCCATATATTTCGATCTGAGCACAGCTGGGCCACGTATATACAGCATGGGGGTAGCTGTTATACCAGCCAGCTGCAACCCACGGCTATATAGGTCCTACAGGCGATGTTCTTGAGTCGATATATGTCGATCTGAGCACAGCTGGCCCCGTATATACAGCATGGAGTTAGCTCTGATACCAGTCAGATGCAACCCACGGCCATATAGAACCTACAGGCGATGTTCTTGAGTGGATATATGTCGTTCTGAGCACAGCTGGGCGCCGTATATATAGCATGGGGGTAGCTCAGATACCAGCCGGATGCAACCCACGGCCATATAGGACCTACAGGCGATGTTCTTGTGTCGATATATGTCGATCTGAGCATAGATGGGCCACGTATATACAGCATGGGGGTAGCTGTGATACCAGCCAGCTGCAACCCACGGCTATATAGGACCTACAGGCGATGTTCTTGAGTCGATATATGTCGATCTGAGCACAGCTGGCCCCGTATATACAGCATGGGGGTAGCTCTGATACCAGTCAGATGCAACCCACGGCCATATAGGACCTACAGGCGATGTTCTTGAGTCCATATATTTCGATCTGAGCACAGCTGCGCCACGTATATACAGCAGGGGGGTAGCTCTGATACCAGCCAGATGCAACCCACGGCCATATAGGACCTACAGGCGATGTTCTTGAGTGGATATATGTCTATCTGAGCACAGCTGGGCGCCGTATATACAGCATGGGGGTAGCTCTGATACCAGCCAGATGCAACCCACGGCCATATAGGACCTACAGGCGATGTTCTTGAGTCGATATATGTCGATCTGAGCACAGCTGGGCCCCTTATATACAGCATGGGGGTAGCTCTGATACCAGCCAGATGCAACCCACGACCATATAGGACCTACAGGCGATGTTCTTGAGTGGATATATGTCGATCTGAGCACAGCTGGGCGCCGTATATACAGCATGGGGGTAGCTCTGATACCAGCCAGATGCAACCCACGGCCATATAGGACCTACAGGCGATGTTCTTGAGTCGATATATGTCGATCTGAGTACAGCTGGGCCCCGTATATACAGCATGGGGGTAGCTCTGATACCAGCCAGATGCAACTCACGGCCATATAGATCCTACAGGCGATGTTCTTGAGTGGATATATGTCGATCTGAGCACAGCTGGGCGCCGTATATACAGCATGGGTTAGCTCTGATACCAGCCAGATGCAACCCACGGCCATATAGCACCTACAGGCGATGTACTTGAGTCGATATATGTCGATCTGAGCACAGCTGGGCCACGTATATACAGCATGGGGGTAACTGTGATACCAGCCAGCTGCAACCCACGGCTATATAGGACCTACAGGCGATGTTCTTGAGTCGATATATGTCAATCTGAGCACAGCTGGGCCCCGTATATACAGCTTGGGGGTAGGTCTAATACCAGCCAGATGCAACCCACGGCCATATAGGACCTACAGGCGAAGTTCTTGAGTGGATATATTTCGATTTGAGCACAGCTGGGCGCCGTATATACATCATGGGGGTGGCTCTGATACCAGCCAGATGCAACCCACGGCCATATAGGACCTACAGGCGATGTTCTTGAGTCGATATATGTCGATCTGAGCACAGCTGGGCCACGTATATACAGCATGGGGGTAGCTGTGATACCAGCCAGCTGCAACCCACGGCTATATTCGACCTACAGGTGATGTTCTTGAGTCGATATATGTCGATCTGAGCACAGCTGGGCCCCGTATATACAGCATGGGACCAGCCAGATGCAACCCACGGCCATATAGGACCTACAGGCGATGTTCTTGAGTCGATATATGTCGATCTGAGCACAGCTGGGCCACGTATATACAGCATGGGGGAAGCTGTGATACCAGCCAGCTGCAACCCACGGCTATATAGGACTTACAGGCGATGTTCTTGAGTCGATATATGTCGATCTGAGCACAGCTGGGCCCCGTATATACAGCATGGGGGTAGCTATGATACCAGCCAGATGTAACCCACGGCCATATAGGACCTACAGGCGATGTTCTTGAGTCCATATATTTCGATCTGAGCACAGCTGGGCCACGTATATAGCATGGGGGTAGCTGTGATACCAGCCAGCTGCAACCCACGGCTATATAGGACCTACAGGCGATGTTCTTGAGTCGATATATGTCGATCTGAGCACAGCTGGGCCCCGTATATAAAGCATGGGGGTAGATCTGATACCAGCCAGATGCAACCCACGGCCATATAGATCCTACAGGCGATGTTCTTGAGTGGATATATGTCGATCTGAGCACAGCTGGGCGCCGTATATACAGCATGGGGGTAGCTCTGATACCAGCCAGATGCAACCCACGGCCATATAGGACCTACAGGCGATGTTCTTGAGTCGATATATGTCGATCTGAGCACAGCTGGGCCACGTATATACAGAATGGGGGTAGCTGTGATACCAGCCAGCTGCAACCCACGACCATATAGGACCTACAGGCGATGTTCTTGAGTCGATATATGTCGATCTGAGCACAGCTGGGCCCCGTATATACAGCTTGGGACCAGCCAGATGCAACCCACGGCCATATAGGACCTACACGCGATGTTCTTGAGTCCATATATTTCGATCTGAGCACAGCTGGGCTACGTATATACAGCATGGGGGTAGCTGTGATACCAGCCAGCTGCAACCCACGGCTATATAGGACCTACAGGCGATGTTCTTGAGTCGATATATTTCGATCTGAGCACAGCTGGGCGCCGTATATACAGCATGGGGGTAGCTCTGATACCAGCCAGATGCAACCCACGGCCATATAGGACCTACAGGCGATGTTCTTGAGTCCATATATTTCGATCTGAGCACAGCTGGGCCACGTATATACAGCATGGGGGTAGCTGTGATACCAGCCAGCTGCAACCCACGGCTATATAGGACCTACAGGCGATGTTCTTGAGTCGATATATGTCGATCCGAGCACAGCTGAGCCCCGTATATACAGCTTGGGACCAGCCAGATGCAACCCACGGCCATATAGGACCTACAGGCGATGTTCTTGAGTCCATATATTTCGATCTGAGCACAGCTGGGCTACGTATATACAGCATGGGGGTAGCTGTGATACCAGCCAGCTGCAACCCACGGCTATATAGGACCTACAGGCGATGTTCTTGAGTCGATATATGTCGATCTGAGCACAGCTGGGCCCCGTATATACAGCATGGGGGTAGCTCTGATACCAGCCAGATGCAACCCACGGCCATATAGATCCTACAGGCGATGTTCTTGAGTGGATATATGTCGATCTGAGCACCGCTGGGCGCCGTATATACAGCATGGGGGTAGCTCTGATACTAGCCAGATGCAACCCACGGCCATATAGGACCTACAGGCGATGTTCTTGAGTCGATATATGTCGATCTGAGCACAGCTGGGCCACGTATATACAGCATGGGGGTAGCTGTGATACCAGCCAGCTGCAACCCACGGCCATATTGGACCTACAGGCGATGTTCTTGAGTGGATATATGTAGATCTGAGCACAGCTGGGCGCCGTATATACAGCATGGGGGTAGCTCTGATACCAGCCAAATGCAACCCACGGCCATATAGAACCTACAGGCGATGTTCTTGAGTGGATATATGTCGTTCTGAGCACAGCTGGGCGCCGTATATACAGCATGGGGGTAGCTCAGATACCAGCCGGATGCAACCCACGGCCATATAGGACCTACAGGCGATGTTCTTGTGTCGATATATGTCGATCTGAGCACAGCTGGGCCACGTATATACAGCATGGGGGTAGCTGTGATACCAGCCAGCTGCAACCCATGGCTATATAGGACCTACAGGCGATGTTCTTGAGTCGATATATGTCGATCTGAGCACAGCTGGCCCCGTATATACAGCATGGGGGTAGCTCTGATACCAGTCAGATGCAACCCACGGCCATATAGGACCTACAAGCGATGTTCTTGAGTGGATATATGTCGATCTGAGCACAGCTGGGCGCCGTATATACAGCATGGGGGTAGCTCTGATACCAGCCAGATACAGTCCACGGCTATATAGGACCTACAGGCGAAGTTCTTGAGTGGATATATGTCGATCTGAGCACAGCTGGGCCACGTATATACAGCATGGGGATAGCTGTGATACCAGCCAGCTTCAACCCACGGCTATATAGAACCTACAGGCGATGTTCTTGAGTCGATATATGTCGATCTGAGCACAGCTGGCCCCGTATATACAGCATGGAGGTAGATCTGATACCAGTCAGATGCAACCCACGGCCATATAGGACCTACAGGCGATGTTCTTGTGTCGATATATGTCGATCTGAGCACAGATGGGCCACGTATATACAGCATGGGGGTAGCTATGATACCAGCCAGCTGCAACCCACGGCTATATAGGACCTACAGGCGATGTTTTTGAGTCGATATATGTCGATCTGAGCACAGCTGGCCCCGTATATACAGCATGGGGGTAGCTCTGATACCAGTCAGATGCAACCCACGGCCATATAGGACCTACAGGCGATGTTCTTGAGTCCATATATTTCGATCTGAGCACAGCTGGGCCACGAATATACAGCATGGGGGTAGCTCTGATACCAGCCAGATGCAACCCACGGCCATATAGGACCTACAGGCGATGTTCTTGAGTCGATATATGTCGATCTGAGCACAGCTGGGCCACGTATATACAGCATGGGGGTAGCTGTGATACCAGCCAGCTGTAACCCACGGCTATATAGGACCTACAGGCGATGTTCTTGAGTCGATATATGTCGATCTGAGCACAGATGGGCCCCGTATATACAGCATGGGGGTAGCTCTGATACTAGCCAGATGCAACCCACTGCCATATAGGACCTACAGGCGATGTTCTTGAGTGGATATATGTCGATCTGAGCACAGCTGGGCGCCGTATATACAGCATGGGGGTAGCTCTGATACCAGCCAGATGCAACCCACGGCCATATAGGACCTACAGGCGATGTTCTTGAGTCGATATATGTCGGTCTGAGTACAGCTGGGCCACGTATATACACCATGGGGGTAGCTGTGATACCAGCCAGCTGCAACCCACGGTTATATAGGACCTACAGGCGATGTTCTTGAGTGGATATATGTCGATCTGAGCACAGCTGGGCCCCGTATATACAGCATGGGGGTAGCTCTGATACCAGCCAGATGAAACCCACGGCCATATAGGACCTACAGGCGATGTTCTTGTGTCGATATATGTCGATCTGAGCACAGCTGGGCTACGTATATACTGGATGGGGGTAGCTGTGATACCAGCCAGCTGCAACCCACGGCTATATAAGACCTACAGGCGATGTTCTTGAGTCGATATATGTCGATCTGAGCACAGCTGGGCCACGTATATATAGCATGGGGGTAGCTCTGATACCAGCCAGATGCAACCCATGGCCATATAGGACCTACAGGCGATGTTCTTGAGTCGATATATGTCGATCTGAGCACAGCTGGGCCACGTATATACAGCATGGGGGTAGCTGTGATACCAGCCAGCTGTAAACCACGGCTATATAGGACCTACAGGCGATGTTCTTGTGTCGATATATGTCGATCTGAGCACAGCTGGACCACGTATATACAGGATGGGGGTAGCTGTGATACCAGCCAGCTGCAACCCACGGCTATATAAGACCTACAGGCGATGTTCTTGAGTCGATATATGTCGATTTGAGCACAGCTGGGCCCCGTATATACAGCATGGGACCAGCCAGATGCAACACACGGCCATATAGGACCTACAGGCGATGTTCTTGAGTCGATATATGTCGATCTGAGCACAGCTGGGCCACGTATATACAGCTTGGGGGTAGGTCTGATACCAGCCAGCTGCAAGCCACGGCCATATAGGACCTACAGGCGAAGTTCTTGAGTGGATATATGTCGATCTGAGCACAGCTGGGCGCCGTATATACAGCATGGGGGTAGCTCTGATACCAGCCAGATGCAAATCACGGCCATATAGGACCTACAGGCGATGTTCTTGAGTCGATATATGTCGATCTGAGTACAGCTGGGCCACGTATATACAGCATGGGGGTAGCTGTGATACCAGCCAGCTGCAACCCACGGCTATATAGGACCTACAGGCGATGTTCTTGAGTCGATATATGTCGATTTGAGCACAGCTGGGCCCCGTATATACAGCATGGGACCAGCCAGATGCAACACACGGCCATATAGGACCTACAGGCGATGTTCTTGAGTCGATATATGTCGATCTGGGGACAGCAGGGCCACGTATATACAGCATGGGGGTAGCTGTGATACCAGCCTGCTGCAACCCACGGCTATATAGGACCTATAGGCGATGTTCTTGAGTCGATATATGTTGATCTGAGCACAGCTGGACCCCGTATATACAGCATGGGACCAGCCAGATGCAACCTACGGCCATATAGGACCTACAGGCGATGTTCTTGAGTCGATATACGTCGATCTGAGCACAGCTGGGCCACGTATATACAGCATGGGAGTAGCTGTGATACCAGCCAGCTGCAACCCACGGCTATATAGGACCTACAAGCAATGTTCTTGAGTCGATCTATAGCGATCTGAGCACAGCTGGGCCCCGTATATACAGCATGGGGGTAGCTCTGATACCAGCCAGATGCCACCCACGGCCATATAGGACCTACAGGCGATGTTCTAGAGTCGATATGTGTTGATCTGAGCACAGCTGGGCCACGTATATATAGCATGGGGGTAGCTGTGATGCCAGCCAGCTGCAACCCACGGCTATATAGGACCTACAGGCGATGTTCTTGAGTCAATATATGTCGATCTGAGCACAGCTGGGCCCCGTATATACAGCATGGGGGTAGCTCTGATACCAGCCAGATGCAACACACGGCCATATAGGACCTACAGGCGATGTTCTTGAGTGGATATATGTCGATCTGAGCACAGCTAAGCGCCGTATATACAGCATGGGGGTAACTCTGATACCAGCCAGATGCAACCCACGGCCATATAGGACCTACAGGCGATGTTCTTGAGTCGATATGTGTCGATCTGAGCACAGCTGGGCCCCGTATATACAGCATGGGGGTAGTTCTGATACCAGCCAGATGCAACCCACGACCATATAGGTCCTACAGGCGATGTTCTTGAGTGGATATATGTCGATCTGAGCACAGCTGGGCGCCGTATATACAGCATGGGGGTAGCTCTGATACCAGCCAGATGCAACCCACGGCCATATATGACCTACAGGCGATGTTCTTGAGTCGATATATGTCGATCTGAGTACAGCTGGGCCCCGTATATACAGCATGGGGGTAGCTCTGATACCAGCCAGATGCAACCCACGGCCATATAGATCCTACAGGCGATGTTCTTGAGTGGATATATGTCGATCTAAGCACAGCTGGGCGCCGTATATACAGCATGGGTTAGCTCTGATACCAGCCCGATGCAACCCACGGGCATATAGGACCTACAGGCGATGTTCTTGAGTCGATATATGTCGATCTGAGCACAGCTGGGCCACGTATATACAGCATGGGGGTAGCTGTGATACCAGCCAGATGCAACCCACGGCCATATAGGACCTACAGGCGATGTTCTTGAGTCGATATATGTCGATCTGAGGACAGCTGGGCCACGTATATACAGCATGGGGGTAGCTGTGATACCAGCCAGCTGCAACCCACGGCTATATAGGACCTATAGGCGATGTTCTTGAGTCGATATATGTCGATCTGAGCACAGCTGGACCCCGTATATACAGCATGGGACCGGCCAGATGCAACCCACGGCCATATAGGACCTACAGGCGATGTTCTTGAGTCGATATACGTCGATCTGAGCACAGCTGGGCCACGTATATACAGCATGGGGGTAGCTGTGATACCAGCCATCTGCAACCCACGGCTATATAGGACCTACAAGCGATGTTCTTGAGTCGATATATAGCGATCTGAGCATAGCTGGGCCCCGTATATACAGCATGGGGGTAGCTCTGATACCAGCCAGATGCAACCCACGGCCATATTGGACCTACAGGCGATGTACTTGAGTCGATATATGTCGATTTGAGCACAGCTGGGCCACGTATATACAGCTTGGGGGAAGCTGTGATACCAGCCAGCTGCAACCCACGGCTATATAGGACCTACAGGCGATGTTCTTGAGTCGATATATGTCGATCTGAGCACAGCTGGGCCACGTATATACAGCATGGGGGTAGCTGTGACACCAGCCAGATGCAACCCACGGCCATATAGGACCTACAGGCGATGTTCTTGAGTCGATATATGTCGATCTGAGTACAGCTGGGCCCCGTATATACAGCATGGGGGTAGCTCTGATACCAGCCAGATGCAACCCACGGCCATATAGATCCTACAGGCTATGTTCTTGAGTGGATATATGTCGATCTGAGCACAGCTGGGCGCCGTATATACAGCATGGGTTAGCTCTGATACCAGCCAGATGCAACCCACGGCCATATAGGACCTACAGGCGATGTTCTTGAGTCGATATATGTCGATCTGAGCACAGCTGGGCCACGTATATACAGCATGGGGGTAGCTGTGACACCAGCCAGATGCAACCCACGGCCATATAGGACCTACAGGCGATGTTCTTGAGTCGATATATGTCGATCTGAGTACAGCTGGGCCACGTATATACAGCATGGGGGTAGCTGTGATACCAGCCTGCTGCAACCCACGGCTATATAGGACCTATAGGCGATGTTCTTGAGTCGATATATGTTGATCTGAGCACAGCTGGACTCCGTATATACAGCATGGGACCAGCCAGATGCAACCTACGGCCATATAGGACCTACAGGCGATGTTCTTGAGTCGATATACGTCGATCTGAGCACAGCTGGGCCACGTATATACAGCATGGGGGTAGCTGTGATACCAGCCAGCTGCAACCCACGGCTATATAGGACCTACAAGCGATGTTCTTGAGTCGATCTATAGCGATCTGAGCACAGCTGGGCCCCGTATATACAGCATGGGGGTAGCTCTGATACCAGCCAGATGCCACCCACGGCCATATAGGACCTACAGGCGATGTTCTAGAGTCGATATGTGTTGATCTGAGCACAGCTGGGCCACGTATATATAGCATGGGGGTAGCTGTGATACCAGCCAGCTGCAACCCACGGCTATATAGGACCTACAGGCGATGTTCTTGAGTCAATATATGTCGATCTGAGCACAGCTGGGCCCCGTATATACAGCATGGGGGTAGCTCTGATACCAGCCAGATGCAACACACGGCCATATAGGACCTACAGGCGATGTTCTTGAGTGGATATATGTCGATCTGAGCACAGCTGGGCGCCGTATATACAGCATGGGGGTAGCTCTGATACCAGCCAGATGCAACCCACGGCCATATAGGACCTACAGGCGATGTTCTTGAGTCGATATGTGTCGATCTGAGCACAGCTGGGCCCCGTATATACAGCATGGGGGTAGCTCTGATACCAGCCAGATGCAACCCACGATCATATAGGTCCTACAGGCGATGTTCTTGAGTGGATATATGTCGATCTGAGCACAGCTGGGCGCCGTATATACAGCATGGGGGTAGCTCTGATACCAGCCAGATGCAACCCACGGCCATATAGGACCTACAGGCGATGTTCTTGAGTCGATATATGTCGATCTGAGTACAGCTGGGCCCCGTATATACAGCATGGGGGTAGCTCTGATACCAGCCAGATGCAACCCACGGCCATATAGATCCTACAGGCGATGTTCTTGAGTGGATATATGTCGATCTAAGCACAGCTGGGCGCCGTATATACAGCATGGGTTAGCTCTGATACCAGCCAGATGCAACCCACGGCCATATAGGACCTACAGGCGATGTTCTTGAGTCGATATATGTCGATCTGAGCACAGCTGGGCCACGTATATACAGTATGGGGGTAGCTGTGATACCAGCCAGATGCAACCCACGGCCATATAGGACCTACAGGCGATGTTCTTGAGTCGATATATGTCGATCTGAGGACAGCTGGGCCACGTATATACAGCATGGGGGTAGCTGTGATACCAGCCAGCTGCAACCCACGGCTATATAGGACCTATAGGCGATGTTCTTGAGTCGATATATGTCGATCTGAGCACAGCTGGACCCCGTATATACAGCATGGGACCGGCCAGATGCAACCCACGGCCATATAGGACCTACAGGCGATGTTCTTGAGTCGATATACGTCGATCTGAGCACAGCTGGGCCACGTATATACAGCATGGGGGTAGCTGTGATACCAGCCATCTGCAACCCACGGCTATATAGGACCTACAAGCGATGTTCTTGAGTCGATATATAGCGATCTGAGCATAGCTGGGCCCGGAAATATACAGCATGGGGGTAGCTCTGATACCAGCCAGATGCAACCCACGGCCATATTGGACCTACAGGCGATGTACTTGAGTCGATATATGTCGATTTGAGCACAGCTGGGCCACGTATATACGGCATGGGGGTAGCTGTGATACCAGCCAGCTGCAACCCACGGCTATATAGGACCTACAGGCGATGTTCTTGAGTCGATATATGTCGATCTGAGCACAGCTGTGCCACGTATATACAGCATGGGGGTAGCTGTGACACCAGCCAGATGCAACCCACGGCCATATAGGACCTACAGGCGATGTTCTTGAGTCGATATATGTCGATCTGAGTACAGCTGGGCCCCGTATATACAGCATGGGGGTAGCTCTGATACCAGCCAGATGCAACCCACGGCCATATAGATCCTACAGGCTATGTTCTTGAGTGGATATATGTCGATCTGAGCACAGCTGGGCGCCGTATATACAGCATGGGTTAGCTCTGATACCAGCCAGATGCAACCCACGGCCATATAGGACCTACAGGCGATGTTCTTGAGTCGATATATGTCGATCTGAGCACAGCTGGGCCACGTATATACAGCATGGGGGTAGCTGTGACACCAGCCAGATGCAACCCACGGCCATATAGGACCTACAGGCGATGTTCTTGAGTCGATATATGTCGATCTGAGTACAGCTGGGCCCCGTATATACAGCATGGGGGTTGCTGTGATACCAGCCAGATGCAACCCACGGCCATATAGAACCTACAGGCGATGTTCTTGAGTCGATATATAGCGATCTGAGCACAGCTGGGCCCCGTATATACAGCATGGGGGTAGCTCTGATACCAGCCAGATGCAACCCACGGCCATATAGGACCTACAGGCGATGTACTTGAGTCGATATATGTCGATTTGAGCACAGCTGGGCCACGTATATACAGCATGGGGGTAGCTGTGATACCAGCCAGCTGCAACCCATGGCTATATAGGACCTACAGGCGATGTTCTTGAGTCGATATATGTCGATCTGAGCACAGCTGGGCCACGTATATACAGCACGGGGGTAGCTGTGATACCAGCCAGATGCAACCCACGGCCATATAGGACCTACAGGCGATGTTCTTGAGTCGATATATGTCGATCTGAGTACAGCTGGGCCCCGTATATACAGCATGGGGGTAGCTCTGATACCAGCCAGATGCAACCCACGGCCATATAG
This sequence comes from Lordithon lunulatus, assembly GCA_963942505.1. Classification (NCBI taxonomy): domain Eukaryota; kingdom Metazoa; phylum Arthropoda; class Insecta; order Coleoptera; family Staphylinidae; genus Lordithon; species Lordithon lunulatus. The sequence continues at coordinate 32,205,442 of OZ012667.1, read as the reverse complement.
ATCCTACAGGCGATGTTCTTGAGTGGATATATGTCGATCTGAGCACAGCTGGGCGCCGTATATACAGCATGGGTTAGCTCTGATACCAGCCAGATGCAACCCACGGCCATATAGGACCTACAGGCGATGTACTTGAGTCGATATATGTCGATCTGAGCACAGCTGGGCCACGTATATACAGCATAGAGGTAGCTTTGATACCAGCCAGCTGCAACCCACGGCTATATAGGACCTACAGGCGATGTTCTTGAGTCGATATATGTCGATCTGAGCACAGCTGGGCCCCGTATATACAGCTTGGGGGTAGGTCTAATACCAGCCAGATGCAACCCACGGCCATATATGACCTACAGGCGAAGTTCTTGAGTGGATATATTTTGATTTGAGCACAGCTGGGCGCCGTATATACATCATGGGGGTAGCTCTGATAACAGCCAGATGCAACCCACGGCCATATAGAACCTACAGGCGATGTTCTTGAGTCGATATATGTCGATCTGAGCACAGCTGGGCCACGTATATACAGCATGGGGGTAGCTGTGATACCAGCCAGCTGCAACCCACGGCTATATAGGACTTACAGGCGATGTTCTTGAGTCGATATATGTCGATCTGAGCACAGCTGGGCCCCGTATATACAGCTTGGGACCAGCCAGATGCAACCCAAGGCCATATAGGACCTACAGGCGATGTTCTTGAGTCCATATATTTCGATCTGAGCACAGCTGGGCTACGTATATACAGCATAGGGGTAGCTGTGATACCAGCCAGCTGCAACCCACGGCTATATAGGACCTACAGGCGATGTTCTTGAGTCGATATATGTCGATCTGAGCACAGCTGGGCGCCGTATATACAGCATGGGGGTAGCTCTGATACCAGCCAGATGCAACCCACGGCCATATAGGACCTACAGGCGATGTTCTTGAGTCCATATATTTCGATCTGAGCACAGCTGGGCCACGTATATACAGCATGGGGGTAGCTGTGATACCAGCCAACTGCAACCCACGGCTATATAGGACCTACAGGCGATGTTCTTGAGTCGATATTTGTCGATCTGAGCACAGCTGGGCCCCGTATATACAGCTTGGGACCAGCCAGATGCAATCCACGGCCATATAGGACCTACAGGCGATGTTCTTGAGTCCATATATTTCGATCTGAGCACAGCTGGGCTACGTATATACAGCATGGGGGTAGCTGTGATACCAGCCAGCTGCAACCCACGGCTATATAGGACCTACAGGCGATGTTCTTGAGTCGATATATGTCGATCTGAGCACAGCTGGGCCCCGTATATACAGCATGGGGGTAGCTCTGATGCCAGCCAGATGCAACCCACGGCCATATAGATCCTACAGGCGATGTTCTTGAGTGGATATATGTCGATCTGAGCACAGCTGGGCGCCGTATATACAGCATGGGGGTAGCTCTGATACCAGCCAGATGCAACCCACGGCCATATAGGACCTACAGGCGATGTTCTTGAGTCGATATATGTCGATCTGAGCACAGCTGGGCCACGTATATACATGATGGGGGTAGCTGTGATACAAGCCAGCTGCAACCCACGGCTATATAGGACCTACAGGCGATGTTCTTGAGTCGATATATGACAATCTGAGCACAGCTAGGCGCCGTATATACAGCATGGGTGTAGCTCTGATACCAGCCAGATGCAACCCACGGCCATATAGGACCTACAGACGATGTTCTTGAGTCGATATATGTCAATCTGAGCACAGCTGGGCCACGTGTATACAGCATGGGGGTAGCTGTGATACCAGCCAGCTGCAACCCACGGCTATATAGGACCTACAGGCGATGTTCTTGAGTCGATATATGTCGATCTGAGCACTGCTGCGCCCTGTATATACAGCATGGGGGTAGCTCCGATACGGCTATATAGGACCTACAGGCGATGTTCTTGAGTCGATATTTGTCGATCTGAGCACTGCTGCGCCCCGTATATACAGCATCGAGGTAGCTCTTATACCAGCCAGATGCAACCCACGGCCATATAGGACCTACAGGCGATGTTCTTGAGTGGATATATGTCCATCTGAGCACAGCTGGGCGCCGTATATACAGCATGGGGGTAGCTCTGATACCAGCCAGATGCAACCCACGGCCATATAGGACCTACAGGCGATGTTCTTGAGTGGATATATGTCGATCTGAGCACAGCTGGGCGCCGTATATACAGCATGGGGGTAGCTCTGATACTAGCCAGATGCAACCCACGCCCATATAGGACCTACAGGCGATGTTCTTGAGTCGATATATGTCGATCTGAGCACAGCTGGGCCACGTATATACAGCATGGGGGTAGCTGTGATACCAGCCAGCTGCAACCCACGGCCATATTGGACCTACAGGCGATGTTCTTGAGTGGATATATGTAGATCTGAGCACAGCTGGGCGCCGTATATACAGCATGGGGGTAGTTCTGATACCAGCCAAATGCAACCCACGGCCATATAGGACCTACAGGCGATGTTCTTGAGTGGATATATGTCGTTCTGAGCACAGCTGGGCGCCGTATATACAGCATGGGTGTAGCTCAGATACCAGCCGGATGCAACCCACGGCCATATAGGACCTACAGGCGATGTTCTTGTGTCGATGTATGTCGATCTGAGCACAGCTGGGCCACGTATATACAGCATGGGGGTAGCTCTGATACCAGCCAGATACAACCCACGGCTATATAGGACCTACAGGCGAAGTTCTTGAGTGGATATATGTCGATCTGAGCACAGCTGGGCCACGTATATACAGCATGGGGGTAGCTGTGATACCAGCCAGATGCAACCCACGGCCATATAGGACCTACAGGCGATGTTCTTGAGTCCATATATTTCGATCTGAGCACAGCTGGGCCACGTATATACAGCATGGGGGTAGCTGTTATACCAGCCAGCTGCAACCCACGGCTATATAGGTCCTACAGGCGATGTTCTTGAGTCGATATATGTCGATCTGAGCACAGCTGGCCCCGTATATACAGCATGGAGGTAGCTCTGATACCAGTCAGATGCAATCCACGGCCATATAGAACCTACAGGCGATGTTCTTGAGTGGATATATGTCGTTCTGAGCACAGCTGGGCGCCGTATATATAGCATGGGGGTAGCTCAGATACCAGCCGGATGCAACCCACGGCCATATAGGACCTACAGGCGATTTTCTTGTGTCGATATATGTCGATCTGAGCATAGATAAGCCACGTATATACAGCATGGGGGTAGCTGTGATACCAGCCAGCTGCAACCCACGGCTATATAGGACCTACAGGCGATGTTCTTGAGTCGATATATGTCGATCTGAGCACAGCTGGCCCCGTATATACAGCATGGGGGTAGCTCTGATACCAGTCAGATGCAACCCACGGCCATATAGGACCTACAGGCGATGTTCTTGAGTCCATATATTTCGATCTGAGCACAGCTGCGCCACGTATATACAGCATGGGGGTAGCTCTGATACCAGCCAGATGCAACCCACGGCCATATAGGACCTACAGGCGATGTTCTTGAGTCGATATATGTCGATCTGAGCACAGCTGGGCCACGTATATACAGCATGGTGGTAGCTGTGATACCAGTCAGCTGTACCCACGGCTATATAGGACCTACAGGCGATGTTCTTGTGTCGATATATGTCGATCTGAGCACAGATGGGCCCCGTATATACAGCATGGGGTAGCTCTGATACTAGCCAGATGCAACCCACTGCCATATATGACCTACAGGCGATGTTCTTGAGTGGATATATGTCGATCTGAGCACAGCTGGGCGCCGTATATACAGCATGGGGGTAGCTCTGATACCAGCCAGATGCAACCCACGGCCATATAGGACCTACAGGCGATGTTCTTGTGTCGATATATGTCGATCTGAGCACAGCTGGGCCACGTATATACAGCATGGGGGTAGCTCTGATACCAGCCAGATACAACCCACGGCTATATAGGACCTACAGGCGAAGTTCTTGAGTGGATATATGTCGATCTGAGCACAGCTGGGCCACGTATATACAGCATGGGGGTAGCTGTGATACCAGCCAGATGCAACCCACGGCCATATAGGACCTACAGGCGATGTTCTTGAGTCCATATATTTCGATCTGAGCACAGCTGGGTCACGTATATACAGCATGGGGGTAGCTGTTATACCAGCCAGCTGCAACCCACGGCTATATAGGTCCTACAGGCGATGTTCTTGAGTCGATATATGTCGATCTGAGCACAGCTGGCCCCGTATATACAGCATGGAGGTAGCTCTGATACCAGTCAGATGCAACCCACGGCCATATAGAACCTACAGGCGATGTTCTTGAGTGGATATATGTCGTTCTGAGCACAGCTGGGCGCCGTATATATAGCATGGGGGTAGCTCAGGTACCAGCCGGATGCAACCCACGGCCATATAGGACCTACAGGCGATGTTCTTGTGTCGATATATGTCGATCTGAGCATAGATGGGCCACGTATATACAGCATGGGGGTAGCTGTGATACCAGCCAGCTGCAACCCACGGCTATATAGGACCTACAGGCGATGTTCTTGAGTCGATATATGTCGATCTGAGCACAGCTGGCCCCGTATATACAGCATGGGGGTAGCTCTGATACCAGTCAGATGCAACCCACGGCCATATAGGACCTACAGGCGATGTTCTTGAGTCCATATATTTCGATCTGAGCACAGCTGCGCCACGTATATACAGCAGGGGGGTAGCTCTGATACCAGCCAGATGCAACCCACGGCCATATAGGACCTACAGGCGATGTTCTTGAGTCGATATATGTCGATCTGAGCACAGCTGGGCCACGTATATACAGCATGGGGGTAGCTGTGATACCAGCCAGCTGTACCCACGGCTATATAGGACCTACAGGCGATGTTCTTGAGTCGATATATGTCGATCTGAGCACAGATGGGCCCCGTATATATAGCATGGGGGTAGCTCTGATACTAGCCAGATGCAACCCACTACCATATAGGACCTACAGGCGATGTTCTTGAGTGGATATATGTCGATCTGAGCACAGCTGGGCGCCGTATATACAGCATGGGGGTAGCTCTGATACCAGCCAGATGCAACCCACGGCCATATAGGACCTACAGGCGATGTTCTTGAGTCGATATATGTCGGTCTGAGCACAGCTGGGCCACGTATATACACCATGGTGGTAGCTGTGATACCAGCCAGCTGCAACCCACGGTTATATGGGACCTACAGGCGATGTTCTTGAGTGGATATATGTCGATCTGAGCACAGCTGGGCCCCGTATATACAGTATGGGGGTAGCTCTGATACCAGCCAGATGAAACCCACGGCCATATAGGACCTACAGGCGATGTTCTTGTGTCGATATATGTCGATCTGAGCACAGCTGGGCCACGTATATACAGGATGGGGGTAGCTGTGATACCAGCCAGCTGCAACCCACGGCTATATAAGACCTACAGGCGATGTTCTTGAGTCGATATATGTCGATCTGAGCACAGCTGGGCCACGTATATATAACATGGGGGTAGCTCTGATACCAGCTAGATGCAACCCACGGCCATATAGGACCTACAGGCGATGTTCTTGTGTCTATATATGTCGATCTGAGCACAGCTGGGCCACGTATATACAGGATGGTGGTAGCTGTGATACCAGCCAGCTGCAACCCACGGCTATATAGGACCTAAAGGCGATGTTCTTGAGTCGATATATGTCGATCTGAGCACAGCTGGGCCACGTATATACAGCTTGGGGGTAGGTCTGATACCAGCCAGCTGCAACCCACGGCCATATAGGACCTACAGGTGAAGTTCTTGAGTGGATATATGTCGATCTGAGCAAAGCTGGGCCCGTATATACAGCATGGGACCAGCCAGATGCAACCCACGGCCATATAGGACCTACAGGCGATGTTTTTGAGTCGATATATGTCGATCTGAGGACAGCTGGGCCACGTATATACAGCATGGGGGTAGCTGTGATACCAGCCAGCTGCAACCCACGGCTATATAGGACCTATAGGCGATGTTCTTGAGTCGATATATGTTGATCTGAGCACAGCTGGACCCCGTATATACAGCATGGGACCAGCCAGATGCAACTTACGGCCATATAGGACCTACAGGCGATGTTCTTGAGTCGATATACGTCGATCTGAGCACAGCTGGGCCACGTATATACAGCATGGGGGTAGCTGTGATACCAGCCAGCTGCAACCCACGGCTATATAGGACCTACAAGCGATGTTCTTGAGTCGATATATAGCGATATGAGCACAGCTGGGACCCGTATATACAGCATGGGAGTAGCTCTGATACCAGCCAGATGCAACCCACGGCCATATAGGACCTACAGGCGATGTTCTAGAGTCGATATGTGTTGATCTGAGCACAGCTGGGCCACGTATATATAGCATGGGGGTAGCTGTGATACCAGCCAGCTGCAACCTACGGCTATATAGGACCTACAGGCGATGTTCTTGAGTCAATATATGTCGATCTGAGCACAGCTGGGCCCCGTATATACAGCATGGGGGTAGCTCTGATACCAGCCAGATGCAACACACGGCCATATAGGACCTACAGGCGATGTTCTTGAGTGGATATATGTCGATCTGAACACAGCTGGGCGCCGTATATACAGCATGGGTGTAGCTCTGATACCAGCCAGATGCAACCCACGGCCATATAGGACCTACAGGCGATGTTCTTGAGTCGATATATGTCGATCTGACCACAGCTGGGCCCCGTATATACAGCATGGGGGTAGCTCTGATACCAGCCAGATGCAACCCACTACCATATAAGACCTACAGGCGATGTTCTTGAGTGGATATATGTCGATCTGAGCACAGCTGGGCGCCGTATATACAGCATGGGGGTAGCTCTGATACCAGCCAAATGCAACCCACGGCCACATAGGACCTACAGGCGATGTGCTTGAGTGGATATTTGTCGATCTGAGCACAGCTGGCCCCGTATATACAGCATGGGGGTAGCTCTGATACCAGTCAGATGCAACCCACGGCCATATAGGACCTACAGGCGATGTTCTTGAGTCCATATATTTCGATCTGAGCACAGCTGGGCCACGTATATACAGCATGGGTGTAGCCCTGATACCAGCCAGATGCAACCCACGGCCATATAGGACCTAGAGGCGATGTTCTTGAGTCGATATATGTCGGTCTGAGCACAGCTGGGCCCCGTATATACAGCATGGGGGTAGCTCTGATACCAGCCAGATGCAACACACGGCCATATAGGACCTACAGGCGATGTTCTTGAGTGGATATATGTCGATCTGAGCACAGCTGGGCGCCGTATATACAGCATGGGTGTAGCTCTGATACCAGCCAGATGCAACCCACGGCCATATAGGACCTACAGGCGATGTTCTTGAGTCGATATATGTCGATCTGAGCACAGCTGGGCCCCGTATATACAGCATGGGGGTAGCTCTGATACCAGCCAGATGCAACCCACGACCATATAGGACCTACAGGCGATGTTCTTGAGTGGATATATGTCGATCTGAGCACAGCTGGGCGCCGTATATACAGCATGGGGGTAGCTCTGATACCAGCCAAATGCAACCCACGGCCATATAGGACCTACAGGCGATGTGCTTGAGTGGATATTTGTCGATCTGAGCACAGCTGGCCCCGTATATACAGCATGGGGGTAGCTCTGATACCAGTCAGATGCAACCCACGGCCATATAGGACCTACAGGCGATGTTCTTGACTCCATATATTTCGATCTGAGCACAGCTGGGCCACGTATATACAGCATGGGGGTAGCCCTGATACCAGCCAGATGCAACCCACGGCCATATAGGACCTACAGGCGATGTTCTTGAGTCGATATATGTCGGTCTGAGCACAGCTGGGCCACGTATATACACCATAGGGGTAGCTGTGATACCAGCCAGCTGCAACCCACGGTTATATAGGACCTACAGGCGATGTTCTTGAGTAGATATATGTCGATCTGAGCACAGCTGGGCCCCGTATATACAGCATGGGGGTAGCTCTGATACCAGCCAGATGAAACCCACGGCCATATAGGACCTACAGGCGATGTTCTTGTGTCGATATATGTCGATCTGAGCACAGCTGGGCCACGTATATACAGGATGGGGGTAGCTGTGATACCAGCCAGCTGCAACCCACGGCTATATAAGACCTACAGGCGATGTTCTTGAGTCGATATATGTCGATCTGAGCACAGCTGGGCCACGTATATATAGCATGGGGGTAGCTCTGATTCCAGCCAGATGCAACCCACGGCCATATAGGACCTACAGGAGATGTTCTTGAGTCGATATATGTCGATCTGAGCACAGCTGGGCCACGTATATACAGCATGGGGGTAGCTGTGATACCAGCCAGCTGTAACCCACGGCTATATAGGACCTACAGGCGATGTTCTTGTGTCGATATATGTCGATCTGAGCACAGCTGGGCCACGTATATACAGGATGGTGGTAGCTGTGATACCAGCCAGCTGCAACCCACGGATATATAAGACCTACAGGCGATGTTCTTGAGTCGATATATGTCGATCTGAGCACAGCTGGGCCACGTATATACAGCATGGGGGTAGCTGTGATACCAGCCAGCTGCAACCCTCGGCTATATAGGACCTACAGGCGATGTTCTTGAGTCGATATATGTCGATCTGAGCACAGCTGGGCCCTGTATATACAGCATGTGGGTAGCTCTGATACCAGCAAGATGCAACCCACGGCCATATAGGACCTACAGGAGATGTTCTTGAGTGGATATATGTCGATCTGAGCGCAGCTGGGCGCCGTATATACAGCATGGGCGTAGCTCTGATACCAGCCAGATGCAACCCACGGCCATATAGGACCTACAGGCGATGTTCCTGAGTGGATATATGTCGATCTGAGCACAGCTGGGCGCCGTATATACAGCATGGGGGTAGCTCTGATACCAGCCAGATGCAACCGACGGCCATATAGGACCTACAGGCGATGTTCTTGAGTCGATATATGTCGATCTGAGCACAGCTGGGCCCAGTATATACAGCATGGGGGTAGCTCTGATACCAGCCAGATGCAACCCATGGCCATATAGGACTTACAGGCGATGTTCTTGAGTGGATATATGTTGATCTGAGCACAGCTGGGCGCCGTATATACGGCATGGGGGTAGCTCTGATACCAGCCAGATACAACCCACGGCCATATAGGACCTACAGGCGATGTTCTTTAGTCGATATATGTCGATCTGAGCACAGCTGAGCCACGTATATACAGCATGGGGGTAGTTGTGATACCAGCCAGCTGCAACCCACGGCTATATAGGCCCTACAGGCGATGTTCTTGAGTCGATATATGTCGATCTGAGCACAGCTGGGCCCCGTATATACAGCATGGGGGTAGCTCTCATACCAGCCAGATGCAACCCACGGCTATATAGGACCTACAGACGATGTTCTTGAGTGGATATATGTCGATCTGAGCACAGCTGGGCGCCGTATATACAGCATGGGGGTAGCTCTGATACCAGCCAGATGCAACCGACGGCCATATAGGACCTACAGGCGATGTTCTTGAGTCGATATATGTCGATCTGAGCACAGCTGGGCCACGTATATACAGCATGGGGGTAGCTGTGATACCAGCCAACTGCAACCCACGGCTATATAGGACCTATAGGCGATGTTCTTGAGTCGATATATGTCGATCTGAGCACAGCTGGGCGCCGTATATACAGCATGGGGGTAGCTCTGATACCAGCCAGATGCAACCGACGGCCATATAGGACCTACAGGCGATGTTCTTGAGTCGATATATGTCGATCTGAGCACAGCTGGGCCACGTATATACAGCATGGGGGTAGCTATGATACCAGCCAACTGCAACCCACGGCTATATAGGACCTATAGGCGATGTTCTTGAGTCGATATATGTTGATCTGAGCACAGCTGGGACCCGTATATACAGCTTGGGGGTAGCTCTGATACCAGCAAGATGCAACCCACGGCCATATAGGACCTACAGGCGATGTTCTTGAGTGGATATATGTCGATCTGAGCACAGCTGGGCATCGTATATACAGCATGGGGGTAGCTCTGATACCAGCCAGATGCAACCCACGGCCATATAGGACCTACAGGCGATGTTCTTGAGTCGATATATGTCGATCTGAGCAGAGCTGGGCCATGTATATACAGCATGGGGGTAGCTGTGATACCAGCCAGCTGCAACCCACGGCAATATAGGACCTACAGGCGATGTTCTCGAGTCGATATATGTCGATCTGAGCACAGCTGGGCGCCGTATATACAGCATAGGGGTAGCTCTGATACCAGCCAGATGCAACCGACGGCCATATAGGACCTACAGCCGATGTTCTTGAGTCGATATATGTCGATCTGAGCACAGCTGGGCCACGTATATACAGCATGGGGGTAGCTGTGATAACAGCCAACTGCAACCCACGGCTATATAGGACCTATAGGCGATGTTCTTGAGTCGATATATGTTGATCTGAGCACAGCTGGGACCCGTATATACAGCATGGGGGTAGCTCTGATACCAGCCAGATGCAACCCACGGCCATATAAGACCTACAGGCGATGTTCTTGAGTGGATATATGTCGATCTGAGCACAGCTGGGCGTCGTATATACAGCATGGGGGTAGCTCTGATACCAGCCAGATGCAACCCACGGCCATATAGGACCTACAGGCGATGTTCTTGAGTCGATATATGTCGATCTGAGCAGAGCTGGGCCATGTATATACAGCATGGGGGTAGCTGTGATACCAGCCAGCTGCAACCCACGGCTAGATAGGACCTTCTTGAGTCGATATATGTCGATCTGAGCACAGCTGGGCCCCGTATATACAGCATGGGGGTAGCTCTGATACCAGCCAGATGCAACCCACGGCCATATAGGACCTACAGGCGATATTCTTGAGTGGATATATCTCGATCTGAGCACAGCTGGGCGCCGTATATACAGCATGGGGGTAGCTCTGATACCTGCCAGATTCAACCCACGGCCATATAGGATCTACAGGTGATGTTCTTGAGTCGATATATGTCGATCTGAGCACAGCTGGGCCACGTATATACAGCATGGAGGTAGCTATGATACCAGCCATCTGCAACCCACGGCTATATAGGACCTACAGACGATGTTCTTGAGTGGATATATGTCGATCTGAGCACAGCTGGGCGCCGTATATACTGCATGGGGGTAGCTCTGATACCAGCCAGCTGCAACCCACGGCTATATAGGATCTACAGGCGATGTTCTTGAATCGATATATGTCGATCTGAGCACAGCTGGGCCACGTATATATAGCATGGGGGTAGCTCTGATTCCAGCCAGATGCCACCCACGGCCATATAGGACCTACAGGAGATGTTCTTGAGTCGATATATGTCGATCTGAGCACAGCTGGGCCACGTATATACAGCATGGGGGTAGCTGTGATACCAGCCAGCTGTAACCCACGGCTATATAGGACCTACAGGCGATGTTCTTGTGTCGATATATGTCGATCTGAGCACAGCTGGGCCACGTATATACAGGATGGTGGTAGCTGTGATACCAGCCAGCTGCAACCCACGGATATATAAGACCTACAGGCGATGTTCTTGAGTCGATATATGTCGATCTGAGCACAGCTGGGCCACGTATATACAGCATGGGGGTAGCTGTGATACCAGCCAGCTGCAACCCTCGGCTATATAGGACCTACAGGCGATGTTCTTGAGTCGATATATGTCGATCTGAGCACAGCTGGGCCCTGTATATACAGCATGTGGGTAGCTCTGATACCAGCAAGATGCAACCCACGGCCATATAGGACCTACAGGAGATGTTCTTGAGTGGATATATGTCGATCTGAGCGCAGCTGGGCGCCGTATATACAGCATGGGCGTAGCTCTGATACCAGCCAGATGCAACCCACGGCCATATAGGACCTACAGGCGATGTTCCTGAGTGGATATATGTCGATCTGAGCACAGCTGGGCGCCGTATATACAGCATGGGGGTAGCTCTGATACCAGCCAGATGCAACCGACGGCCATATAGGACCTACAGGCGATGTTCTTGAGTCGATATATGTCGATCTGAGCACAGCTGGGCCCAGTATATACAGCATGGGGGTAGCTCTGATACCAGCCAGATGCAACCCATGGCCATATAGGACTTACAGGCGATGTTCTTGAGTGGATATATGTCGATCTGAGCACAGCTGGGCGCCGTATATACGGCATGGGGGTAGCTCTGATACCAGCCAGATACAACCCACGGCCATATAGGACCTACAGGCGATGTTCTTTAGTCGATATATGTCGATCTGAGCACAGCTGAGCCACGTATATACAGCATGGGGGTAGCTGTGATACCAGCCAGCTGCAACCCCCGGCTATATAGGCCCTACAGGCGATGTTCTTGAGTCGATATATGTCGATCTGAGCACAGCTGGGCCCCGTATATACAGCATGGGGGTAGCTCTCATACCAGCCAGATGCAACCCACGGCTATATAGGACCTACAGACGATGTTCTTGAGTGGATATATGTCGATCTGAGCACAGCTGGGCGCCGTATATACAGCATGGGGGTAGCTCTGATACCAGCCAGATGCAACCGACGGCCATATAGGACCTACAGGCGATGTTCTTGAGTCGATATATGTCGATCTGAGCACAGCTGGGCCACGTATATACAGCATGGGGGTAGCTGTGATACCAGCCAACTGCAACCCACGGCTATATAGGACCTATAGGCGATGTTCTTGAGTCGATATATGTCGATCTGAGCACAGCTGGGCGCCGTATATACAGCATGGGGGTAGCTCTGATACCAGCCAGATGCAACCGACGGCCATATAGGACCTACAGGCGATGTTCTTGAGTCGATATATGTCGATCTGAGCACAGCTGGGCCACGTATATACAGCATGGGGGTAGCTATGATACCAGCCAACTGCAACCCACGGCTATATAGGACCTATAGGCGATGTTCTTGAGTCGATATATGTTGATCTGAGCACAGCTGGGACCCGTATATACAGCATGGGGGTAGCTCTGATACCAGCCAGATGCAACCCACGGCCATATAGGACCTACAGGCGATGTTCTTGAGTGGATATATGTCGATCTGAGCACAGCTGGGCATCGTATATACAGCATGGGGGTAGCTCTGATACCAGCCAGATGCAACCCACGGCCATATAGGACCTACAGGCGATGTTCTTGAGTCGATATATGTCGATCTGAGCAGAGCTGGGCCATGTATATACAGCATGGGGGTAGCTGTGATACCAGCCAGCTGCAACCCACGGCAATATAGGACCTACAGGCGATGTTCTCGAGTCGATATATGTCGATCTGAGCACAGCTGGGCGCCGTATATACAGCATGGGGGTAGCTCTGATACCAGCCAGATGCAACCGACGGCCATATAGGACCTACAGCCGATGTTCTTGAGTCGATATATGTCGATCTGAGCACAGCTGGGCCACGTATATACAGCATGGGGGTAGCTGTGATAACATCCAACTGCAACCCACGGCTATATAGGACCTATAGGCGATGTTCTTGAGTCGATATATGTTGATCTGAGCACAGCTGGGACCCGTATATACAGCATGGGGGTAGCTCTGATACCAGCCAGATGCAACCCACGGCCATATAAGACCTACAGGCGATGTTCTTGAGTGGATATATGTCGATCTGAGCACAGCTGGGCGTCGTATATACAGCATGGGGGTAGCTCTGATACCAGCCAGATGCAACCCACGGCCATATAGGACCTACAGGCGATGTTCTTGAGTCGATATATGTCGATCTGAGCAGAGCTGGGCCATGTATATACAGCATGGGGGTAGCTGTGATACCAGCCAGCTGCAACCCACGGCTAGATAGGACCTTCTTGAGTCGATATATGTCGATCTGAGCACAGCTGGGCCCCGTATATACAGCATGGGGGTAGCTCTGATACCAGCCAGATGCAACCCACGGCCATATAGGACCTACAGGCGATATTCTTGAGTGGATATATCTCGATCTGAGCACAGCTGGGCGCCGTATATACAGCATGGGGGTAGCTCTGATACCTGCCAGATTCAACCCACGGCCATATAGGATCTACAGGTGATGTTCTTGAGTCGATATATGTCGATCTGAGCACAGCTGGGCCACGTATATACAGCATGGAGGTAGCTATGATACCAGCCATCTGCAACCCACGGCTATATAGGACCTACAGACGATGTTCTTGAGTGGATATATGTCGATCTGAGCACAGCTGGGCGCCGTATATACTGCATGGGGGTAGCTCTGATACCAGCCAGCTGCAACCCACGGCTATATAGGATCTACAGGCGATGTTCTTGAATCGATATATGTCGATCTGAGCACAGCTGGGCCCCGTATATACAGCATGGGGATAGCTGTGATACACCAGCCAGCTGCAACATACGGCTATATAGGACCTACAGGCGATGTTCTTGAGTCGATATATGTCGATCTGAGCACAGCTGGGCCCCGTATATACAGCATGGGGGTAGCTCTGATACCAGCCAGCTGCAACCCACGGCTATATAGGACCTACAGGGATGTTCTTGAGTCGATATATGTCGATCTGAGCACAGCTGGGCGCCGTATATACAGCTTGGGGGTAGCTCTGATACTAGCCAGATGCAATCCACGGCCATACAGGACCTACAGGCGATGTTCTTGAGTCGATATATGTCGATCAGAGCACAGCTGGGCCACGTATATACAGCATGGGGGTAGCTGTGATACCAGCCAGCAGCAACCCACGGCTATATAGGACCTACAGGCGATGTTCTTGAGTCGATATATGTCGATCTGAGCACAGCTGGGCCCCGTATATACAGAATCGGGGTAGCTCTGATACCAGCCAGATGCAACCCACGGCCATATAGGACCTACAGGCGATGTTCTTGAGTCGATATATGTCGCTCTGAGCACAGCTGGGCCACGTATATACAGCATAAGGGTAGCTGTGATACCAGCCAGCTGCAACCCACGGCTATATAGGACCTACAGGCGATGTTCTTGAGTCGATATATGTCGATCTGAGCGCAGCTGGGCCCCGTATATACAGCATGGGGGTAGCTCTGATACCAGCCAGGTGCAACCCACGGCCATATAGGACCTACATGCGATGTTCTTGAGTGGATATATGTCGATCTGAGCACAGCTGGTCCCCGTATATACAGCATGGGGGTAGCTCTGATACCAGCCAGATGCAACCCACGGTTATATAGGACCTACAGCCGATGTTCTTGAGTTGATATATGTCGATCTAAGCACAGCTGGGCACCGTATATACAGCTTGGGGGTAGCTCTGATACTAGCCAGATGCAATCCACGGCCATACAGGACCTACAGGCGATGTTCTTGAGTCGATATATGTCGATCAGAGCACAGCTGGGCCACGTATATACAGCATGGGGGTAGCTGTGATACCAGCCAGCAGCAACCCACGGCTATATAGGACCTACAGGCGATGTTCTTGAGTCGATATATGTCGATCTGAGCGCAGCTGGGCCACGTATATACAGCATGGGGGTAGCTCTGATACCAGCCAGGTGCAACCCACGGCCATATAGGACCTACATGCGATGTTCTTGAGTGGATATATGTCGATCTGAGCACAGCTGGTCCCCGTATATACAGCTTGGGGGTAGCTCTGATACTAGCCAGATGCAATCCACGGCCATACAGGACCTACAGGCGATGTTCTTGAGTCGATATATGTCGATCAGAGCACAGCTGGGCCACGTATATACAGCATGGGGGTAGCTGTGATACCAGCCAGCAGCAACCCACGGCTATATAGGACCTACAGGCGATGTTCTTGAGTCGATATATGTCGATCAGAGCACAGCTGGGCCACGTATATACAGCATGGGGGTAGCTGTGATACCAGCCAGCAGCAACCCACGGCTATATAGGACCTACAGGCGATGTTCTTGAGTCGATATACGTCGATCTGAGCACAGCTGGGCCACGTATATACAGCATGGGGGTAGCTGTGATACCAGCCAGCTGCAACCCACGGCTATATAGGACCTACAAGCGATGTTCTTGAGTCGATATATAGCGATCTGAGCACAGCTGGGCCCCGTATATACAGCATGGGAGTAGCTCTGATACCAGCCAGATGCAACCCACGGCCATATAGGACCTACAGGCGATGTTCTAGAGTCGATATGTGTTGATCTGAGCACAGCTGGGCCACGTATATATAGCATGGGGGTAGCTGTGATACCAGCCAGCTGCAACCTACGGCTATATAGGACCTACAGGCGATGTTCTTGAGTCAATATATGTCGATCTGAGCACAGCTGGGCCCCGTATATACAGCATGGGGGTAGCTCTGATACCAGCCAGATGCAACACACGGCCATATAGGACCTACAGGCGATGTTCTTGAGTGGATATATGTCGATCTGAGCACAGCTGGGCGCCGTATATACAGCATGGGTGTAGCTCTGATACCAGCCAGATGCAACCCACGGCCATATAGGACCTACAGGCGATGTTCTTGAGTCGATATATGTCGATCTGAGCACAGCTGGGCCCCGTATATACAGCATGGGGGTAGCTCTGATACCAGCCAGATGCAACCCACTACCATATAAGACCTACAGGCGATGTTCTTGAGTGGATATATGTCGATCTGAGCACAGCTGGGCGCCGTATATACAGCATGGGGGTAGCTCTGATACCAGCCAAATGCAACCCACGGCCATATAGGACCTACAGGCGATGTGCTTGAGTGGATATTTGTCGATCTGAGCACAGCTGGCCCCGTATATACAACATGGGGGTAGCTCTGATACCAGTCAGATGCAACCCACGGCCATATAGGACCTACAGGCGATGTTCTTGAGTCCATATATTTCGATCTGAGCACAGCTGGGCCACGTATATACAGCATGGGGGTAGCCCTGATACCAGCCAGATGCAACCCACGGCCATATAGGACCTACAGGCGATGTTCTTGAGTCGATATATGTCGGTCTGAGCACAGCTGGGCCCCGTATATACAGCATGGGGGTAGCTCTGATACCAGCCAGATGCAACACACGGCCATATAGGACCTACAGGCGATGTTCTTGAGTGAATATATGTCGATCTGAGCACAGCTGGGCGCCGTATATACAGCATGGGTGTAGCTCTGATACCAGCCAGATGCAACCCACGGCCATATAGGACCTACAGGCGATGTTCTTGAGTCGATATATGTCGATCAGAGCACAGCTGGGCCCCGTATATACAGCATGGGGGTAGCTCTGATACCAGCCAGATGCAACCCACGACCATATAGGACCTACAGGCGATGTTCTTGAGTGGATATATGTCGATCTGAGCACAGCTGGGCGCCGTATATACAGCATGGGGGTAGCTCTGATACCAGCCAAATGCAACCCACGGCCATATAGGACCTACAGGCGATGTGCTTGAGTGGATATTTGTCGATCTGAGCACAGCTGGCCCCGTATATACAGCATGGGGGTAGCTCTGATACCAGTCAGATGCAACCCACGGCCATATAGGACCTACAGGCGATGTTCTTGACTCCATATATTTCGATCTGAGCACAGCTGGGCCACGTATATACAGCATGGGGGTAGCCCTGATACCAGTCAGATGCAACCCACGGCCATATAGGACCTACAGGCGATGTTCTTGAGTCGATATATGTCGGTCTGAGCACAGCTGGGCCACGTATATACACCATAGGGGTAGCTGTGATACCAGCCAGCTGCAACCCACGGTTATATAGGACCTACAGGCGATGTTCTTGAGTGGATATATGTCGATCTGACCACAGCTGGGCCCCGTATATACAGCATGGGGGTAGCTCTGATACCAGCCAGATGAAACCCACGGCCATATAGGACCTACAGGCGATGTTCTTGTGTCGATATATGTCGATCTGAGCACAGCTGGGCCACGTATATACAGGATGGGGGTAGCTGTGATACCAGCCAGCTGCAACCCACGGCTATATAAGACCTACAGGCGATGTTCTTGAGTCGATATATGTCGATCTGAGCACAGCTGGGCCACGTATATATAGCATGGGGGTAGCTCTGATTCCAGCCAGATGCAACCCACGGCCATATAGGACCTACAGGAGATGTTCTTGAGTCGATATATGTCGATCTGAGCACAGCTGGGCCACGTATATACAGCATGGGGGTAGCTGTGATACCAGCCAGCTGTAACCCACGGCTATATAGGACCTACAGGCGATGTTCTTGTGTCGATATATGTCGATCTGAGCACAGCTGGGCCACGTATATACAGGATGGTGGTAGCTGTGATACCAGCCAGCTGCAACCCACGGATATATAAGACCTACAGGCGATGTTCTTGAGTCGATATATGTCGATCTGAGCACAGGGCCACGTATATACAGCATGGGGGTAGCTGTGATACCAGCCAGCTGCAACCCTCGGCTATATAGGACCTACAGGCGATGTTCTTGAGTCGATATATGTCGATCTGAGCACAGCTGGGCCCTGTATATACAGCATGTGGGTAGCTCTGATACCAGCAAGATGCAACCCACGGCCATATAGGACCTACAGGAGATGTTCTTGAGTGGATATATGT
Source organism: Lordithon lunulatus (assembly GCA_963942505.1). Lineage (NCBI taxonomy): Eukaryota > Metazoa > Arthropoda > Insecta > Coleoptera > Staphylinidae > Lordithon > Lordithon lunulatus. The sequence goes on along the minus strand of OZ012667.1, from coordinate 32,186,766 downwards.
CGATCTGAGCGCAGCTGGGCGCCGTATATACAGCATGGGCGTAGCTCTGATACCAGCCAGATGCAACCCACGGCCATATAGGACCTACAGGCGATGTTCCTGAGTGGATATATGTCGATCTGAGCACAGCTGGGCGCCGTATATACAGCATGGGGGTAGCTCTGATACCAGCCAGATGCAACCGACGGCCATATAGGACCTACAGCCGATGTTCTTGAGTCGATATATGTCGATCTGAGCACAGCTGGGCCACGTATATACAGCATGGGGGTAGCTGTGATAACAGCCAACTGCAACCCACGGCTATATAGGACCTATAGGCGATGTTCTTGAGTCGATATATGTTGATCTGAGCACAGCTGGGACCCGTATATACAGCATGGGGGTAGCTCTGATACCAGCCAGATGCAACCCACGGCCATATAAGACCTACAGGCGATGTTCTTGAGTGGATATATGTCGATCTGAGCACAGCTGGGCCACGTATATACAGCATGGGGGTAGCTATGATACCAGCCAGATGCAACCCACGGCCATATAGGACCTACAGGCGATGTTCTTGAGTGGATATATGTCGATCTGAGCACAGCTGGGCATCGTATATACAGCATGGGGGTAGCTCTGATACCAGCCAGATGCAACCCACGGCCATATAGGACCTACAGGCGATGTTCTTGAGTGGATATATGTCGATCTGAGCACAGCTGGGCATCGTATATACAGCATGGGGGTAGCTCTGATACCAGCCAGATGCAACCCACGGCCATATAGGACCTACAGGCGATGTTCTTGAGTGGATATATGTCGATCTGAGCACAGCTGGGCATCGTATATACAGCATGGGGGTAGCTCTGATACCAGCCAGATGCAACCCACGGCCATATAGGACCTACAGGCGATGTTCTTGAGTCGATATATGTCGATCTGAGCAGAGCTGGGCCATGTATATACAGCATGGGGGTAGCTGTGATACCAGCCAGCTGCAACCCACGGCAATATAGGACCTACAGGCGATGTTCTCGAGTCGATATATGTCGATCTGAGCACAGCTGGGCGCCGTATATACAGCATGGGGGTAGCTCTGATACCAGCCAGATGCAACCGACGGCCATATAGGACCTACAGCCGATGTTCTTGAGTCGATATATGTCGATCTGAGCACAGCTGGGCCACGTATATACAGCATGGGGGTAGCTGTGATAACAGCCAACTGCAACCCACGGCTATATAGGACCTATAGGCGATGTTCTTGAGTCGATATATGTTGATCTGAGCACAGCTGGGACCCGTATATACAGCATGGGGGTAGCTCTGATACCAGCCAGATGCAACCCACGGCCATATAAGACCTACAGGCGATGTTCTTGAGTGGATATATGTCGATCTGAGCACAGCTGGGCGTCGTATATACAGCATGGGGGTAGCTCTGATACCAGCCAGATGCAACCCACGGCCATATAGGACCTACAGGCGATGTTCTTGAGTCGATATATGTCGATCTGAGCAGAGCTGGGCCATGTATATACAGCATGGGGGTAGCTGTGATACCAGCCAGCTGCAACCCACGGCTAGATAGGACCTTCTTGAGTCGATATATGTCGATCTGAGCACAGCTGGGCCCCGTATATACAGCATGGGGGTAGCTCTGATACCAGCCAGATGCAACCCACGGCCATATAGGACCTACAGGCGATATTCTTGAGTGGATATATCTCGATCTGAGCACAGCTGGGCGCCGTATATACAGCATGGGGGTAGCTCTGATACCTGCCAGATTCAACCCACGGCCATATAGGATCTACAGGTGATGTTCTTGAGTCGATATATGTCGATCTGAGCACAGCTGGGCCACGTATATACAGCATGGAGGTAGCTATGATACCAGCCATCTGCAACCCACGGCTATATAGGACCTACAGACGATGTTCTTGAGTGGATATATGTCGATCTGAGCACAGCTGGGCGCCGTATATACTGCATGGGGGTAGCTCTGATACCAGCCAGCTGCAACCCACGGCTATATAGGTTCTACAGGCGATGTTCTTGAATCGATATATGTCGATCTGAGCACAGCTGGGCCCCGTATATACAGCATGGGGATAGCTGTGATACACCAGCCAGCTGCAACATACGGCTATATAGGACCTACAGGCGATGTTCTTGAGTCGATATATGTCGATCTGAGCACAGCTGGGCCCCGTATATACAGCATGGGGGTAGCTCTGATACCAGCCAGCTGCAACCCACGGCTATATAGGACCTACAGGGATGGTCTTGAGTCGATATATGTCGATCTGAGCACAGCTGGGCGCCGTATATACAGCTTGGGGGTAGCTCTGATACTAGCCAGATGCAATCCACGGCCATACAGGACCTACAGGCGATGTTCTTGAGTCGATATATGTCGATCAGAGCACAGCTGGGCCACGTATATACAGCATGGGGGTAGCTGTGATACCAGCCAGCAGCAACCCACGGCTATATAGGACCTACAGGCGATGTTCTTGAGTCGATATATGTCGATCTGAGCACAGCTGGGCCCCGTATATACAGAATCGGGGTAGCTCTGATACCAGCCAGATGCAACCCACGGCCATATAGGACCTACAGGCGATGTTCTTGAGTCGATATATGTCGCTCTGAGCACAGCTGGGCCACGTATATACAGCATAAGGGTAGCTGTGATACCAGCCAGCTGCAACCCACGGCTATATAGGACCTACAGGCGATGTTCTTGAGTCGATATATGTCGATCTGAGCGCAGCTGGGCCCCGTATATACAGCATGGGGGTAGCTCTGATACCAGCCAGGTGCAACCCACGGCCATATAGGACCTACATGCGATGTTCTTGAGTGGATATATGTCGATCTGAGCACAGCTGGTTCCCGTATATACAGCATGGGGGTAGCTCTGATACCAGCCAGATGCAACCCACGGTTATATAGGACCTACAGCCGATGTTCTTGAGTTGATATATGTCGATCTAAGCACAGCTGGGCACCGTATATACAGCATGGGGGTAGCTCTGATACCAGCCAGATGCAACCCACGGCCATATAGGACCTACAGGCGATGTTCTTGAGTCGATATATGTCGATCTGACCACAGCTGGGCCACGTATATACAGCATGGGGGTAGCTGTGATACCAGCCAGCTGCAACCCACGGCTATATACGACCTACAGGCGATGTTCTTGAGTCGATATATGTCGATCTGAGCACAGCTGGGCCCCGTATATACAGCATGGGTGTAGCTCTGATACCAGCCAGATGCAACCCACGGCCATATAGGACCTACAGGCGATGGATGTTCTTGAGTGGATATATGTCGATCTGAGCACAGCTGGGCGCCGTATATACAGCATGGGGGTATCTCTGATACCAGCCAGATGCAACCCACGGCGATATATTACCTACAGGCGATGTTCTTGAGTCGATATATGTCGATCTGAGCACAGCTGGGCCACGTATATACAGCATGGTGGTAGCTGTGATACTAGCCAGCTGCAACCCACTGCTATATAGGACCTACAGGCGATGTCCTTGAGTCGATATATGTCGATCTGAGCACAGCTGGGCCCCGTATATGCTGCATGGGGGTAGCTCTGATACCAGCCATTTGCAACCCACGGCCATATAGGACTTACAGGCGATGTTCTTGAGTGGATATATTTCGATCTGAGCACAGCTGGGCGCCGTATATACAGCATGGGGGTAGCTCTGATACTAGCCAGATGCAACCCACGGCCATATAGGACCTACAGGCGATGTTCTTGAGTCGATATATGTCGATCTGAGCACAGCTGGGCCACGTATATACAGCATGGGGGTAGCTGTGATACACCAGCCAGCTGCAACCCACGGCTATATAGGACCTACAGGCGATGTTCTTGAGTCGATATATGTCGATCTGAGCACATCTGGGCCACGTATATACAGCATGGGGGTAGCTGTGATACCAGCCAGCTGCAACCCACGGCTATATAGGACCTACAGGCGATGTTCTTGAGTCGATATATGTCGATCTGAGCACAGCTGGGCCCCGTATATACAGCATGGGGGTAGCTCTGATACCAGCCAGATGCAACCCACGGCCATATAGGACCTACAGGCGATGTTCTTGAGTCGATATATGTCGATCTGAGCACAGCTGGGCGCCGTATATACAGCATGGAGGTAGCTCTGATTCCAGCCAGATGCAACCCACGGCCATATAGGACCTACAGGCGATGTTCTAAGTCGATATATGTCGATCTGAGCACAGCTGGGCCACGCATATACAGCATGGGGGTAGCTGTTATACCAGCCAGCTGCAACCAACGGCTATATAGGACCTACAGGCGATGTTCTTGAGTCGATATATGTCGATCTGAGCACAGCTGGGCCCCGTATATACAGCATGGGGGTAGCTCTGATACCAGCCAGATGCAACCCACGGCCATATAGGACCCACAGGCGATGTTCTTGAGTGGATATATGTCGATCTGAGCACAGCTGGGCGCCGTATATACAGCATGAGGGTAGGTCTGATACCAGCCAGATGCAACCCACGGCCATATAGGACCTACAGGCGATGTTCTTGAGTCGATATATGTCGATCTGAGCACAGCTGGGCCCCGTATATACAGCATGGGGGTAGCTCTGATACTAGCCAGGTGCAACCCACGGCCATATAGGACCTACAGGCGATGGATGTTCTTGAGTGGATATATGTCGATCTGAGCACAGCTGGGTGCCGTATATACAGCATGGGGGTAGCTCTGATACCAGCCAGATGCAACCCACGGCCATATAGGACCTACAGGCGATGTTCTTGAGTCGATATATGTCGATCTGAGCACAGCTGGGCCACGTATATACAGCATGGGGGTAGCTGTGATACCAGCCAGCTGCAACCCACGTCTATATACGACCTACAGGCGATGTTCTTGAGTCGATATATGTCGATCTGAGCACAGCTGGGCCCCGTATATACAGCATGGGGGTAGCTCTGATACCAGCCAGATGCAATCCACGGCCATATAGGACCTACGGGCGATGTTCTTGAGTTGATATGTGTCGATCTGAGCACAGCTGGGCCACGTATATACAGCATGGGGTAGCTGTGATACCAGCCAGCTGCAACCCACGGCTATATAGGACCTACAGGCGATGTTCTTGTTCGATATATGTCGATCTGAGCACAGCTGGGCCCCGTATATACAGCATGGGGGTAGCTCTGATACCAGCCAGATGCAACCCACGGCCATATAGGACCTACAGGCGATGTTCTTGAGTGGATATATGTCGATCTGAGCACAGCTGGGCGCCGTATATACAGCATGGGGGTAGCTCTGATACCAGCCAGATGCAACCCACGGCCATATAGGACCTACAGGCGATGTTCTACAGCATGGGGGTAGCTGTTATACCAGCCAGCTGCAACCCACGGCTATATAGGACCTACAGGCGATGTTCTTGAGTCGATATATGTCGATCTGAGCACAGCTGGGCCCCGTATATACAGCATGGGGATAGGTCTGATACCAGCCAGATGCAACCCACGGCCATATAGGACTTACAGGCGATGTTCTTGAGTGGATATATGTCGATCTGAGCACAGCTGGGCGCCGTATATACAGCATGGGGGTAGCTCTGATACCAGCCAGATGCAACACACAGCCATACAGGACCTACAGGCGATGTTCGTTAGTCGATATATTTCGATCTGAGCACAGCTGGGCCACGTATATACAGCATGGGGGTAGCTGTGATACCAGCCAGCTGCAACCCACGGCTATATAGGACCCACAGGCGATGTTCTTGAGTCGATATATGTCGATCTGAGCACAGCTGGTCCCGGTATTTACAGCATGGGGGTAGCTCTGATACCAGCCAGATGCAACCCACGGCTATATAGGACCTACAGGCGATGTTCTTGAGTCGATATATGTCGATCTGAGCACAGCTGGGCCCCGTATATACAGCATGGGGGTAGCTCTGATACCAGCCAGATGCAACCCACGGCCATATAGGACCTACAGGCGATGTTCTTGAGTGGATATATGTCGATCTGAGCATAGCTGGGCGCCGTATATACAGCATGGGGGCAGCTCTGATACCAGCAAGATGCAACCCACGGCTATATAGGACCCACAGGCGATGTTCCTGAGTCGATATATGTAGATCTGTGCACAGCTGGGCCACGTATTTACAGCATGGGGGTATCTCTGATACCAGCCAGATGCAACCCACGGCCATATAGATCCTACAGGCGATGTTCTTGAGTGGATATATGTCGATCTGAGCACAGCTGGGCGCCGTATATACAGCATGGGGGTAGCTCTGATACTAGCCAGATGCAACCCACGCCCATATAGGACCTACAGGCGATGTTCTTGAGTCGATATATGTCGATCTGAGCACAGCTGGGCCACGTATATACAGCATGGGGGTAGCTGTGATACCAGCCAGCTGCAACCCACGGCCATATTGGACCTACAGGCGATGTTCTTGAGTGGATATATGTAGATCTGAGCACAGCTGGGCGCCGTATATACAGCATGGGGGTAGCTCTGATACCAGCCAAATGCAACCCACGGCCATATAGGACCTACAGGCGATGTTCTTGAGTGGATATATGTCGTTCTGAGCACAGCTGGGCGCCGTATATACAGCATGGGTGTAGCTCAGATACCAGCCGGATGCAACCCACGGCCATATAGGACCCACAGGCGATGTTCTTGTGTCGATGTATGTCGATCTGAGCACAGCTGGGCCACGTATATACAGCATGGGGGTAGCTCTGATACCAGCCAGATGCAACCCACGGCCATATAGGACCTACAGGCGATGTTCTTGTGTCGATATATGTCGATCTGAGCACAGCTGGGCCACGTATATACAGCATGGGGGTAGCTCTGATGCCAGCCAGATACAACCCACGGCTATATAGGACCTACAGGCGAAGTTCTTGAGTGGATATATGTCGATCTGAGCACAGCTGGGCCACGTATATACAGCATGGGGGTAGCTGTGATACCAGCCAGATGCAACCCACGGCCATATAGGACCTACAGGCGATGTTCTTGAGTCCATATATTTCGATCTGAGCACAGCTGGGCCACGTATATACAGCATGGGGGTAGCTGTTATACCAGCCAGCTGCAACCCACGGCTATATAGGTCCTACAGGCGATGTTCTTGAGTCGATATATGTTGATCTGAGCACAGCTGGCCTCGTATATACAGCATGGAGGTAGCTCTGATACCAGTCAGATGCAACCCACGGCCATATAGAACCTACAGGCGATGTTCTTGAGTGGATATATGTCGTTCTGAGCACAGCTGGGCGCCGTATATATAGCATGGGGGTAGCTCAGATACCAGCCGGATGCAACCCACGGCCATATAGGACCTACAGGCGATGTTCTTGTGTCGATATATGTCGATCTGAGCATAGATGGGCCACGTATATACAGCATGGGGGTAGCTGTGATACCAGCCAGCTGCAACCCACGGCTATATAGGACCTACAGGCGATGTTCTTCAGTCGATATATGTCGATCTGAGCACAGCTGGCCCCGTATATACAGCATGGGGGTAGCTCTGATACCAGTCAGATGCAACCCACGGCCATATAGGACCTACAGGCGATGTACTTGAGTCCATATATTTCGATCTGAGCACAGCTGCGCCACGTATATACAGCATGGGGGTAGCTCTGATACCAGCCAGATGAAACCCACGGCCATATAGGACCTACAGGCGATGTTCTTGTGTCGATATATGTCGATCTGAGCACAGCTGGGCCACGTATATACAGGATGGGGGTAGCTTAGATACCAGCCAGCTGCAACCCACGGCTATATAAGACCTACAGGCGATGTTCTTGAGTCGATATATGTCGATCTGAGCACAGCTGGGCCACGTATATATAACATGGGGGTAGCTCTGCTACCAGCCAGATGCAACCCACGGCCATATAGGACCTACAGGTGAAGTTCTTGAGTGGATATATGTCGATCTGAGCACAGCTGGGCCACGTATATACAGGATGGTGGTAGCTGTGATACCAGCCAGCTGCAACCCACGGCTATATAAGACCTACAGGCGATGTTCTTGAGTCGATATATGTCGATCTGAGAACAGCTGGGCCACGTATATACAGCATGGGGGTAGCTGTGATACCAGCCAGCTGCAACCCACGGCTATATAGGACCTACAGGCGATGTTCTTGAGTCGATATATGTCGATCTGAGCACAGCTGGGCCACGTATATACAGCTTGGGGGTAGGTCTGATACCAGCCAGCTGCAACCCACGGCCATATAGGACCTACAGGTGAAGTTCTTGAGTGGATATATGTCGATCTGAGCAAAGCTGGGCCCGTATATACAGCATGGGACCAGCCAGATGCAACCCACGGCCATATAGGACCTACAGGCGATGTTTTTGAGTCGATATATGTCGATCTGAGGACAGCTGGGCCACGTATATACAGCATGGGGTTGCTGTGATACCAGCCAGCTGCAACCCACGGCTATATAGGACCTATAGGCGATGTTCTTGAGTCGATATATGTTGATCTGAGCACAGCTGGACCCCGTATATACAGCATGGGACCAGCCAGATGCAACTTACGGCCATATAGGACCTACAGGCGATGTTCTTGAGTCGATATACGTCGATCTGAGCACAGCTGGGCCACGTATATACAGCATGGGGGTAGCTGTGATACCAGCCAGCTGCAACCCACGGCTATATAGGACCTACAAGCGATGTTCTTGAGTCGATATATAGCGATCTGAGCACAGCTGGGCCCCGTATATACAGCATGGGGGTAGCTCTGATACCAGCCAGATGCAACCCACGGCCATATAGGACCTACAGGCGATGTTCTAGAGTCGATATGTGTTGATCTGAGCACAGCTGGGCCACGTATATACAGCATGGGGGTAGCTATGATACCAGCCAACTGCAACCCACGGCTATATAGGACCTATAGGCGATGTTCTTGAGTCGATATATGTTGATCTGAGCACAGCTGGGACCCGTATATACAGCATGGGGGTAGCTCTGATACCAGCCAGATGCAACCCACGGCCATATAGGACCTACAGGCGATGTTCTTGAGTGGATATATGTCGATCTGAGCACAGCTGGGCATCGTATATACAGCATGGGGGTAGCTCTGATACCAGCCAGATGCAACCCACGGCCATATAGGACCTACAGGCGATGTTCTTGAGTCGATATATGTCGATCTGAGCAGAGCTGGGCCATGTATATACAGCATGGGGGTAGCTGTGATACCAGCCAGCTGCAACCCACGGCAATATAGGACCTACAGGCGATGTTCTCGAGTCGATATATGTCGATCTGAGCACAGCTGGGCGCCGTATATACAGCATGGGGGTAGCTCTGATACCAGCCAGATGCAACCGACGGCCATATAGGACCTACAGCCGATGTTCTTGAGTCGATATATGTCGATCTGAGCACAGCTGGGCCACGTATATACAGCATGGGGGTAGCTGTGATAACAGCCAACTGCAACCCACGGCTATATAGGACCTATAGGCGATGTTCTTGAGTCGATATATGTTGATCTGAGCACAGCTGGGACCCGTATATACAGCATGGGGGTAGCTCTGATACCAGCCAGATGCAACCCACGGCCATATAAGACCTACAGGCGATGTTCTTGAGTGGATATATGTCGATCTGAGCACAGCTGGGCGTCGTATATACAGCATGGGGGTAGCTCTGATACCAGCCAGATGCAACCCACGGCCATATAGGACCTACAGGCGATGTTCTTGAGTCGATATATGTCGATCTGAGCAGAGCTGGGCCATGTATATACAGCATGGGGGTAGCTGTGATACCAGCCAGCTGCAACCCACGGCTAGATAGGACCTTCTTGAGTCGATATATGTCGATCTGAGCACAGCTGGGCCCCGTATATACAGCATGGGGGTAGCTCTGATACCAGCCAGATGCAACCCACGGCCATATAGGACCTACAGGCGATATTCTTGAGTGGATATATCTCGATCTGAGCACAGCTGGGCGCCGTATATACAGCATGGGGGTAGCTCTGATACCTGCCAGATTCAACCCACGGCCATATAGGATCTACAGGTGATGTTCTTGAGTCGATATATGTCGATCTGAGCACAGCTGGGCCACGTATATACAGCATGGAGGTAGCTATGATACCAGCCATCTGCAACCCACGGCTATATAGGACCTACAGACGATGTTCTTGAGTGGATATATGTCGATCTGAGCACAGCTGGGCGCCGTATATACTGCATGGGGGTAGCTCTGATACCAGCCAGCTGCAACCCACGGCTATATAGGATCTACAGGCGATGTTCTTGAATCGATATATGTCGATCTGAGCACAGCTGGGCCCCGTATATACAGCATGGGGATAGCTGTGATACACCAGCCAGCTGCAACATACGGCTATATAGGACCTACAGGCGATGTTCTTGAGTCGATATATGTCGATCTGAGCACAGCTGGGCCCCGTATATACAGCATGGGGGTAGCTCTGATACCAGCCAGCTGCAACCCACGGCTATATAGGACCTACAGGGATGTTCTTGAGTCGATATATGTCGATCTGAGCACAGCTGGGCGCCGTATATACAGCTTGGGGGTAGCTCTGATACTAGCCAGATGCAATCCACGGCCATACAGGACCTACAGGCGATGTTCTTGAGTCGATATATGTCGATCAGAGCACAGCTGGGCCACGTATATACAGCATGGGGGTAGCTGTGATACCAGCCAGCAGCAACCCACGGCTATATAGGACCTACAGGCGATGTTCTTGAGTCGATATATGTCGATCTGAGCACAGCTGGGCCCCGTATATACAGAATCGGGGTAGCTCTGATACCAGCCAGATGCAACCCACGGCCATATAGGACCTACAGGCGATGTTCTTGAGTCGATATATGTCGCTCTGAGCACAGCTGGGCCACGTATATACAGCATAAGGGTAGCTGTGATACCAGCCAGCTGCAACCCACGGCTATATAGGACCTACAGGCGATGTTCTTGAGTCGATATATGTCGATCTGAGCGCAGCTGGGCCCCGTATATACAGCATGGGGGTAGCTCTGATACCAGCCAGGTGCAACCCACGGCCATATAGGACCTACATGCGATGTTCTTGAGTGGATATATGTCGATCTGAGCACAGCTGGTCCCCGTATATACAGCATGGGGGTAGCTCTGATACCAGCCAGATGCAACCCACGGTTATATAGGACCTACAGCCGATGTTCTTGAGTTGATATATGTCGATCTAAGCACAGCTGGGCACCGTATATACAGCTTGGGGGTAGCTCTGATACTAGCCAGATGCAATCCACGGCCATACAGGACCTACAGGCGATGTTCTTGAGTCGATATATGTCGATCAGAGCACAGCTGGGCCACGTATATACAGCATGGGGGTAGCTGTGATACCAGCCAGCAGCAACCCACGGCTATATAGGACCTACAGGCGATGTTCTTGAGTCGATATATGTCGATCTGAGCGCAGCTGGGCCCCGTATATACAGCATGGGGGTAGCTCTGATACCAGCCAGGTGCAACCCACGGCCATATAGGACCTACATGCGATGTTCTTGAGTGGATATATGTCGATCTGAGCACAGCTGGTCCCCGTATATACAGCTTGGGGGTAGCTCTGATACTAGCCAGATGCAATCCACGGCCATACAGGACCTACAGGCGATGTTCTTGAGTCGATATATGTCGATCAGAGCACAGCTGGGCCACGTATATACAGCATGGGGGTAGCTGTGATACCAGCCAGCAGCAACCCACGGCTATATAGGACCTACAGGCGATGTTCTTGAGTCGATATATGTCGATCAGAGCACAGCTGGGCCACGTATATACAGCATGGGGGTAGCTGTGATACCAGCCAGCAGCAACCCACGGCTATATAGGACCTACAGGCGATGTTCTTGAGTCGATATACGTCGATCTGAGCACAGCTGGGCCACGTATATACAGCATGGGGGTAGCTGTGATACCAGCCAGCTGCAACCCACGGCTATATAGGACCTACAAGCGATGTTCTTGAGTCGATATATAGCGATCTGAGCACAGCTGGGCCCCGTATATACAGCATGGGAGTAGCTCTGATACCAGCCAGATGCAACCCACGGCCATATAGGACCTACAGGCGATGTTCTAGAGTCGATATGTGTTGATCTGAGCACAGCTGGGCCACGTATATATAGCATGGGGGTAGCTGTGATACCAGCCAGCTGCAACCTACGGCTATATAGGACCTACAGGCGATGTTCTTGAGTCAATATATGTCGATCTGAGCACAGCTGGGCCCCGTATATACAGCATGGGGGTAGCTCTGATACCAGCCAGATGCAACACACGGCCATATAGGACCTACAGGCGATGTTCTTGAGTGGATATATGTCGATCTGAGCACAGCTGGGCGCCGTATATACAGCATGGGTGTAGCTCTGATACCAGCCAGATGCAACCCACGGCCATATAGGACCTACAGGCGATGTTCTTGAGTCGATATATGTCGATCTGAGCACAGCTGGGCCCCGTATATACAGCATGGGGGTAGCTCTGATACCAGCCAGATGCAACCCACTACCATATAAGACCTACAGGCGATGTTCTTGAGTGGATATATGTCGATCTGAGCACAGCTGGGCGCCGTATATACAGCATGGGGGTAGCTCTGATACCAGCCAAATGCAACCCACGGCCATATAGGACCTACAGGCGATGTGCTTGAGTGGATATTTGTCGATCTGAGCACAGCTGGCCCCGTATATACAACATGGGGGTAGCTCTGATACCAGTCAGATGCAACCCACGGCCATATAGGACCTACAGGCGATGTTCTTGAGTCCATATATTTCGATCTGAGCACAGCTGGGCCACGTATATACAGCATGGGGGTAGCCCTGATACCAGCCAGATGCAACCCACGGCCATATAGGACCTACAGGCGATGTTCTTGAGTCGATATATGTCGGTCTGAGCACAGCTGGGCCCCGTATATACAGCATGGGGGTAGCTCTGATACCAGCCAGATGCAACACACGGCCATATAGGACCTACAGGCGATGTTCTTGAGTGAATATATGTCGATCTGAGCACAGCTGGGCGCCGTATATACAGCATGGGTGTAGCTCTGATACCAGCCAGATGCAACCCACGGCCATATAGGACCTACAGGCGATGTTCTTGAGTCGATATATGTCGATCAGAGCACAGCTGGGCCCCGTATATACAGCATGGGGGTAGCTCTGATACCAGCCAGATGCAACCCACGACCATATAGGACCTACAGGCGATGTTCTTGAGTGGATATATGTCGATCTGAGCACAGCTGGGCGCCGTATATACAGCATGGGGGTAGCTCTGATACCAGCCAAATGCAACCCACGGCCATATAGGACCTACAGGCGATGTGCTTGAGTGGATATTTGTCGATCTGAGCACAGCTGGCCCCGTATATACAGCATGGGGGTAGCTCTGATACCAGTCAGATGCAACCCACGGCCATATAGGACCTACAGGCGATGTTCTTGACTCCATATATTTCGATCTGAGCACAGCTGGGCCACGTATATACAGCATGGGGGTAGCCCTGATACCAGTCAGATGCAACCCACGGCCATATAGGACCTACAGGCGATGTTCTTGAGTCGATATATGTCGGTCTGAGCACAGCTGGGCCACGTATATACACCATAGGGGTAGCTGTGATACCAGCCAGCTGCAACCCACGGTTATATAGGACCTACAGGCGATGTTCTTGAGTGGATATATGTCGATCTGACCACAGCTGGGCCCCGTATATACAGCATGGGGGTAGCTCTGATACCAGCCAGATGAAACCCACGGCCATATAGGACCTACAGGCGATGTTCTTGTGTCGATATATGTCGATCTGAGCACAGCTGGGCCACGTATATACAGGATGGGGGTAGCTGTGATACCAGCCAGCTGCAACCCACGGCTATATAAGACCTACAGGCGATGTTCTTGAGTCGATATATGTCGATCTGAGCACAGCTGGGCCACGTATATATAGCATGGGGGTAGCTCTGATTCCAGCCAGATGCAACCCACGGCCATATAGGACCTACAGGAGATGTTCTTGAGTCGATATATGTCGATCTGAGCACAGCTGGGCCACGTATATACAGCATGGGGGTAGCTGTGATACCAGCCAGCTGTAACCCACGGCTATATAGGACCTACAGGCGATGTTCTTGTGTCGATATATGTCGATCTGAGCACAGCTGGGCCACGTATATACAGGATGGTGGTAGCTGTGATACCAGCCAGCTGCAACCCACGGATATATAAGACCTACAGGCGATGTTCTTGAGTCGATATATGTCGATCTGAGCACAGGGCCACGTATATACAGCATGGGGGTAGCTGTGATACCAGCCAGCTGCAACCCTCGGCTATATAGGACCTACAGGCGATGTTCTTGAGTCGATATATGTCGATCTGAGCACAGCTGGGCCCTGTATATACAGCATGTGGGTAGCTCTGATACCAGCAAGATGCAACCCACGGCCATATAGGACCTACAGGAGATGTTCTTGAGTGGATATATGTCGATCTGAGCGCAGCTGGGCGCCGTATATACAGCATGGGCGTAGCTCTGATACCAGCCAGATGCAACCCACGGCCATATAGGACCTACAGGCGATGTTCCTGAGTGGATATATGTCGATTTGAGCACAGCTGGGCGCCGTATATACAGCATGGGGGTAGCTCTGATACCAGCCAGATGCAACCGACGGCCATATAGGACCTACAGCCGATGTTCTTGAGTCGATATATGTCGATCTGAGCACAGCTGGGCCACGTATATACAGCATGGGGGTAGCTGTGATAACAGCCAACTGCAACCCACGGCTATATAGGACCTATAGGCGATGTTCTTGAGTCGATATATGTTGATCTGAGCACAGCTGGGACCCGTATATACAGCATGGGGGTAGCTCTGATACCAGCCAGATGCAACCCACGGCCATATAAGACCTACAGGCGATGTTCTTGAGTGGATATATGTCGATCTGAGCACAGCTGGGCCACGTATATACAGCATGGGGGTAGCTATGATACCAGCCAGATGCAACCCACGGCCATATAGGACCTACAGGCGATGTTCTTGAGTGGATATATGTCGATCTGAGCACAGCTGGGCATCGTATATACAGCATGGGGGTAGCTCTGATACCAGCCAGATGCAACCCACGGCCATATAGGACCTACAGGCGATGTTCTTGAGTGGATATATGTCGATCTGAGCACAGCTGGGCATCGTATATACAGCATGGGGGTAGCTCTGATACCAGCCAGATGCAACCCACGGCCATATAGGACCTACAGGCGATGTTCTTGAGTGGATATATGTCGATCTGAGCACAGCTGGGCATCGTATATACAGCATGGGGGTAGCTCTGATACCAGCCAGATGCAACCCACGGCCATATAGGACCTACAGGCGATGTTCTTGAGTCGATATATGTCGATCTGAGCAGAGCTGGGCCATGTATATACAGCATGGGGGTAGCTGTGATACCAGCCAGCTGCAACCCACGGCAATATAGGACCTACAGGCGATGTTCTCGAGTCGATATATGTCGATCTGAGCACAGCTGGGCGCCGTATATACAGCATGGGGGTAGCTCTGATACCAGCCAGATGCAACCGACGGCCATATAGGACCTACAGCCGATGTTCTTGAGTCGATATATGTCGATCTGAGCACAGCTGGGCCACGTATATACAGCATGGGGGTAGCTGTGATAACAGCCAACTGCAACCCACGGCTATATAGGACCTATAGGCGATGTTCTTGAGTCGATATATGTTGATCTGAGCACAGCTGGGACCCGTATATACAGCATGGGGGTAGCTCTGATACCAGCCAGATGCAACCCACGGCCATATAAGACCTACAGGCGATGTTCTTGAGTGGATATATGTCGATCTGAGCACAGCTGGGCGTCGTATATACAGCATGGGGGTAGCTCTGATACCAGCCAGATGCAACCCACGGCCATATAGGACCTACAGGCGATGTTCTTGAGTCGATATATGTCGATCTGAGCAGAGCTGGGCCATGTATATACAGCATGGGGGTAGCTGTGATACCAGCCAGCTGCAACCCACGGCTAGATAGGACCTTCTTGAGTCGATATATGTCGATCTGAGCACAGCTGGGCCCCGTATATACAGCATGGGGGTAGCTCTGATACCAGCCAGATGCAACCCACGGCCATATAGGACCTACAGGCGATATTCTTGAGTGGATATATCTCGATCTGAGCACAGCTGGGCGCCGTATATACAGCATGGGGGTAGCTCTGATACCTGCCAGATTCAACCCACGGCCATATAGGATCTACAGGTGATGTTCTTGAGTCGATATATGTCGATCTGAGCACAGCTGGGCCACGTATATACAGCATGGAGGTAGCTATGATACCAGCCATCTGCAACCCACGGCTATATAGGACCTACAGACGATGTTCTTGAGTGGATATATGTCGATCTGAGCACAGCTGGGCGCCGTATATACTGCATGGGGGTAGCTCTGATACCAGCCAGCTGCAACCCACGGCTATATAGGTTCTACAGGCGATGTTCTTGAATCGATATATGTCGATCTGAGCACAGCTGGGCCCCGTATATACAGCATGGGGATAGCTGTGATACACCAGCCAGCTGCAACATACGGCTATATAGGACCTACAGGCGATGTTCTTGAGTCGATATATGTCGATCTGAGCACAGCTGGGCCCCGTATATACAGCATGGGGGTAGCTCTGATACCAGCCAGCTGCAACCCACGGCTATATAGGACCTACAGGGATGGTCTTGAGTCGATATATGTCGATCTGAGCACAGCTGGGCGCCGTATATACAGCTTGGGGGTAGCTCTGATACTAGCCAGATGCAATCCACGGCCATACAGGACCTACAGGCGATGTTCTTGAGTCGATATATGTCGATCAGAGCACAGCTGGGCCACGTATATACAGCATGGGGGTAGCTGTGATACCAGCCAGCAGCAACCCACGGCTATATAGGACCTACAGGCGATGTTCTTGAGTCGATATATGTCGATCTGAGCACAGCTGGGCCCCGTATATACAGAATCGGGGTAGCTCTGATACCAGCCAGATGCAACCCACGGCCATATAGGACCTACAGGCGATGTTCTTGAGTCGATATATGTCGCTCTGAGCACAGCTGGGCCACGTATATACAGCATAAGGGTAGCTGTGATACCAGCCAGCTGCAACCCACGGCTATATAGGACCTACAGGCGATGTTCTTGAGTCGATATATGTCGATCTGAGCGCAGCTGGGCCCCGTATATACAGCATGGGGGTAGCTCTGATACCAGCCAGGTGCAACCCACGGCCATATAGGACCTACATGCGATGTTCTTGAGTGGATATATGTCGATCTGAGCACAGCTGGGCGTCGTATATACAGCATGGGGGTAGCTCTGATACCAGCCAGATGCAACCCACGGCCATATAGGACCTACAGGCGATGTTCTTGAGTCGATATATGTCGATCTGAGCAGAGCTGGGCCATGTATATACAGCATGGGGGTAGCTGTGATACCAGCCAGCTGCAACCCACGGCTAGATAGGACCTTCTTGAGTCGATATATGTCGATCTGAGCACAGCTGGGCCCCGTATATACAGCATGGGGGTAGCTCTGATACCAGCCAGATGCAACCCACGGCCATATAGGACCTACAGGCGATATTCTTGAGTGGATATATCTCGATCTGAGCACAGCTGGGCGCCGTATATACAGCATGGGGGTAGCTCTGATACCTGCCAGATTCAACCCACGGCCATATAGGATCTACAGGTGATGTTCTTGAGTCGATATATGTCGATCTGAGCACAGCTGGGCCACGTATATACAGCATGGAGGTAGCTATGATACCAGCCATCTGCAACCCACGGCTATATAGGACCTACAGACGATGTTCTTGAGTGGATATATGTCGATCTGAGCACAGCTGGGCGCCGTATATACTGCATGGGGGTAGCTCTGATACCAGCCAGCTGCAACCCACGGCTATATAGGATCTACAGGCGATGTTCTTGAATCGATATATGTCGATCTGAGCACAGCTGGGCCACGTATATATAGCATGGGGGTAGCTCTGATTCCAGCCAGATGCCACCCACGGCCATATAGGACCTACAGGAGATGTTCTTGAGTCGATATATGTCGATCTGAGCACAGCTGGGCCACGTATATACAGCATGGGGGTAGCTGTGATACCAGCCAGCTGTAACCCACGGCTATATAGGACCTACAGGCGATGTTCTTGTGTCGATATATGTCGATCTGAGCACAGCTGGGCCACGTATATACAGGATGGTGGTAGCTGTGATACCAGCCAGCTGCAACCCACGGATATATAAGACCTACAGGCGATGTTCTTGAGTCGATATATGTCGATCTGAGCACAGCTGGGCCACGTATATACAGCATGGGGGTAGCTGTGATACCAGCCAGCTGCAACCCTCGGCTATATAGGACCTACAGGCGATGTTCTTGAGTCGATATATGTCGATCTGAGCACAGCTGGGCCCTGTATATACAGCATGTGGGTAGCTCTGATACCAGCAAGATGCAACCCACGGCCATATAGGACCTACAGGAGATGTTCTTGAGTGGATATATGTCGATCTGAGCGCAGCTGGGCGCCGTATATACAGCATGGGCGTAGCTCTGATACCAGCCAGATGCAACCCACGGCCATATAGGACCTACAGGCGATGTTCCTGAGTGGATATATGTCGATCTGAGCACAGCTGGGCGCCGTATATACAGCATGGGGGTAGCTCTGATACCAGCCAGATGCAACCGACGGCCATATAGGACCTACAGGCGATGTTCTTGAGTCGATATATGTCGATCTGAGCACAGCTGGGCCCAGTATATACAGCATGGGGGTAGCTCTGATACCAGCCAGATGCAACCCATGGCCATATAGGACTTACAGGCGATGTTCTTGAGTGGATATATGTCGATCTGAGCACAGCTGGGCGCCGTATATACGGCATGGGGGTAGCTCTGATACCAGCCAGATACAACCCACGGCCATATAGGACCTACAGGCGATGTTCTTTAGTCGATATATGTCGATCTGAGCACAGCTGAGCCACGTATATACAGCATGGGGGTAGCTGTGATACCAGCCAGCTGCAACCCCCGGCTATATAGGCCCTACAGGCGATGTTCTTGAGTCGATATATGTCGATCTGAGCACAGCTGGGCCCCGTATATACAGCATGGGGGTAGCTCTCATACCAGCCAGATGCAACCCACGGCTATATAGGACCTACAGACGATGTTCTTGAGTGGATATATGTCGATCTGAGCACAGCTGGGCGCCGTATATACAGCATGGGGGTAGCTCTGATACCAGCCAGATGCAACCGACGGCCATATAGGACCTACAGGCGATGTTCTTGAGTCGATATATGT
This sequence comes from Lordithon lunulatus, assembly GCA_963942505.1. Taxonomy (NCBI): domain Eukaryota; kingdom Metazoa; phylum Arthropoda; class Insecta; order Coleoptera; family Staphylinidae; genus Lordithon; species Lordithon lunulatus. The sequence goes on along the minus strand of OZ012667.1, from coordinate 32,167,212 downwards.
CGATCTGAGCACAGCTGGGCCACGTATATACAGCATGGGGGTAGCTGTGATACCAGCCAACTGCAACCCACGGCTATATAGGACCTATAGGCGATGTTCTTGAGTCGATATATGTCGATCTGAGCACAGCTGGGCGCCGTATATACAGCATGGGGGTAGCTCTGATACCAGCCAGATGCAACCGACGGCCATATAGGACCTACAGGCGATGTTCTTGAGTCGATATATGTCGATCTGAGCACAGCTGGGCCACGTATATACAGCATGGGGGTAGCTATGATACCAGCCAACTGCAACCCACGGCTATATAGGACCTATAGGCGATGTTCTTGAGTCGATATATGTTGATCTGAGCACAGCTGGGACCCGTATATACAGCATGGGGGTAGCTCTGATACCAGCCAGATGCAACCCACGGCCATATAGGACCTACAGGCGATGTTCTTGAGTGGATATATGTCGATCTGAGCACAGCTGGGCATCGTATATACAGCATGGGGGTAGCTCTGATACCAGCCAGATGCAACCCACGGCCATATAGGACCTACAGGCGATGTTCTTGAGTCGATATATGTCGATCTGAGCAGAGCTGGGCCATGTATATACAGCATGGGGGTAGCTGTGATACCAGCCAGCTGCAACCCACGGCAATATAGGACCTACAGGCGATGTTCTCGAGTCGATATATGTCGATCTGAGCACAGCTGGGCGCCGTATATACAGCATGGGGGTAGCTCTGATACCAGCCAGATGCAACCGACGGCCATATAGGACCTACAGCCGATGTTCTTGAGTCGATATATGTCGATCTGAGCACAGCTGGGCCACGTATATACAGCATGGGGGTAGCTGTGATAACATCCAACTGCAACCCACGGCTATATAGGACCTATAGGCGATGTTCTTGAGTCGATATATGTTGATCTGAGCACAGCTGGGACCCGTATATACAGCATGGGGGTAGCTCTGATACCAGCCAGATGCAACCCACGGCCATATAAGACCTACAGGCGATGTTCTTGAGTGGATATATGTCGATCTGAGCACAGCTGGGCGTCGTATATACAGCATGGGGGTAGCTCTGATACCAGCCAGATGCAACCCACGGCCATATAGGACCTACAGGCGATGTTCTTGAGTCGATATATGTCGATCTGAGCAGAGCTGGGCCATGTATATACAGCATGGGGGTAGCTGTGATACCAGCCAGCTGCAACCCACGGCTAGATAGGACCTTCTTGAGTCGATATATGTCGATCTGAGCACAGCTGGGCCCCGTATATACAGCATGGGGGTAGCTCTGATACCAGCCAGATGCAACCCACGGCCATATAGGACCTACAGGCGATATTCTTGAGTGGATATATCTCGATCTGAGCACAGCTGGGCGCCGTATATACAGCATGGGGGTAGCTCTGATACCTGCCAGATTCAACCCACGGCCATATAGGATCTACAGGTGATGTTCTTGAGTCGATATATGTCGATCTGAGCACAGCTGGGCCACGTATATACAGCATGGAGGTAGCTATGATACCAGCCATCTGCAACCCACGGCTATATAGGACCTACAGACGATGTTCTTGAGTGGATATATGTCGATCTGAGCACAGCTGGGCGCCGTATATACTGCATGGGGGTAGCTCTGATACCAGCCAGCTGCAACCCACGGCTATATAGGATCTACAGGCGATGTTCTTGAATCGATATATGTCGATCTGAGCACAGCTGGGCCCCGTATATACAGCATGGGGATAGCTGTGATACACCAGCCAGCTGCAACATACGGCTATATAGGACCTACAGGCGATGTTCTTGAGTCGATATATGTCGATCTGAGCACAGCTGGGCCCCGTATATACAGCATGGGGGTAGCTCTGATACCAGCCAGCTGCAACCCACGGCTATATAGGACCTACAGGGATGTTCTTGAGTCGATATATGTCGATCTGAGCACAGCTGGGCGCCGTATATACAGCTTGGGGGTAGCTCTGATACTAGCCAGATGCAATCCACGGCCATACAGGACCTACAGGCGATGTTCTTGAGTCGATATATGTCGATCAGAGCACAGCTGGGCCACGTATATACAGCATGGGGGTAGCTGTGATACCAGCCAGCAGCAACCCACGGCTATATAGGACCTACAGGCGATGTTCTTGAGTCGATATATGTCGATCTGAGCACAGCTGGGCCCCGTATATACAGAATCGGGGTAGCTCTGATACCAGCCAGATGCAACCCACGGCCATATAGGACCTACAGGCGATGTTCTTGAGTCGATATATGTCGCTCTGAGCACAGCTGGGCCACGTATATACAGCATAAGGGTAGCTGTGATACCAGCCAGCTGCAACCCACGGTTATATAGGACCTACAGCCGATGTTCTTGAGTTGATATATGTCGATCTAAGCACAGCTGGGCACCGTATATACAGCTTGGGGGTAGCTCTGATACTAGCCAGATGCAATCCACGGCCATACAGGACCTACAGGCGATGTTCTTGAGTCGATATATGTCGATCAGAGCACAGCTGGGCCACGTATATACAGCATGGGGGTAGCTGTGATACCAGCCAGCAGCAACCCACGGCTATATAGGACCTACAGGCGATGTTCTTGAGTCGATATATGTCGATCTGAGCGCAGCTGGGCCACGTATATACAGCATGGGGGTAGCTCTGATACCAGCCAGGTGCAACCCACGGCCATATAGGACCTACATGCGATGTTCTTGAGTGGATATATGTCGATCTGAGCACAGCTGGTCCCCGTATATACAGCTTGGGGGTAGCTCTGATACTAGCCAGATGCAATCCACGGCCATACAGGACCTACAGGCGATGTTCTTGAGTCGATATATGTCGATCAGAGCACAGCTGGGCCACGTATATACAGCATGGGGGTAGCTGTGATACCAGCCAGCAGCAACCCACGGCTATATAGGACCTACAGGCGATGTTCTTGAGTCGATATATGTCGATCAGAGCACAGCTGGGCCACGTATATACAGCATGGGGGTAGCTGTGATACCAGCCAGCAGCAACCCACGGCTATATAGGACCTACAGGCGATGTTCTTGAGTCGATATACGTCGATCTGAGCACAGCTGGGCCACGTATATACAGCATGGGGGTAGCTGTGATACCAGCCAGCTGCAACCCACGGCTATATAGGACCTACAAGCGATGTTCTTGAGTCGATATATAGCGATCTGAGCACAGCTGGGCCCCGTATATACAGCATGGGAGTAGCTCTGATACCAGCCAGATGCAACCCACGGCCATATAGGACCTACAGGCGATGTTCTAGAGTCGATATGTGTTGATCTGAGCACAGCTGGGCCACGTATATATAGCATGGGGGTAGCTGTGATACCAGCCAGCTGCAACCTACGGCTATATAGGACCTACAGGCGATGTTCTTGAGTCAATATATGTCGATCTGAGCACAGCTGGGCCCCGTATATACAGCATGGGGGTAGCTCTGATACCAGCCAGATGCAACACACGGCCATATAGGACCTACAGGCGATGTTCTTGAGTGGATATATGTCGATCTGAGCACAGCTGGGCGCCGTATATACAGCATGGGTGTAGCTCTGATACCAGCCAGATGCAACCCACGGCCATATAGGACCTACAGGCGATGTTCTTGAGTCGATATATGTCGATCTGAGCACAGCTGGGCCCCGTATATACAGCATGGGGGTAGCTCTGATACCAGCCAGATGCAACCCACTACCATATAAGACCTACAGGCGATGTTCTTGAGTGGATATATGTCGATCTGAGCACAGCTGGGCGCCGTATATACAGCATGGGGGTAGCTCTGATACCAGCCAAATGCAACCCACGGCCATATAGGACCTACAGGCGATGTGCTTGAGTGGATATTTGTCGATCTGAGCACAGCTGGCCCCGTATATACAACATGGGGGTAGCTCTGATACCAGTCAGATGCAACCCACGGCCATATAGGACCTACAGGCGATGTTCTTGAGTCCATATATTTCGATCTGAGCACAGCTGGGCCACGTATATACAGCATGGGGGTAGCCCTGATACCAGCCAGATGCAACCCACGGCCATATAGGACCTACAGGCGATGTTCTTGAGTCGATATATGTCGGTCTGAGCACAGCTGGGCCCCGTATATACAGCATGGGGGTAGCTCTGATACCAGCCAGATGCAACACACGGCCATATAGGACCTACAGGCGATGTTCTTGAGTGAATATATGTCGATCTGAGCACAGCTGGGCGCCGTATATACAGCATGGGTGTAGCTCTGATACCAGCCAGATGCAACCCACGGCCATATAGGACCTACAGGCGATGTTCTTGAGTCGATATATGTCGATCAGAGCACAGCTGGGCCCCGTATATACAGCATGGGGGTAGCTCTGATACCAGCCAGATGCAACCCACGACCATATAGGACCTACAGGCGATGTTCTTGAGTGGATATATGTCGATCTGAGCACAGCTGGGCGCCGTATATACAGCATGGGGGTAGCTCTGATACCAGCCAAATGCAACCCACGGCCATATAGGACCTACAGGCGATGTGCTTGAGTGGATATTTGTCGATCTGAGCACAGCTGGCCCCGTATATACAGCATGGGGGTAGCTCTGATACCAGTCAGATGCAACCCACGGCCATATAGGACCTACAGGCGATGTTCTTGACTCCATATATTTCGATCTGAGCACAGCTGGGCCACGTATATACAGCATGGGGGTAGCCCTGATACCAGTCAGATGCAACCCACGGCCATATAGGACCTACAGGCGATGTTCTTGAGTCGATATATGTCGGTCTGAGCACAGCTGGGCCACGTATATACACCATAGGGGTAGCTGTGATACCAGCCAGCTGCAACCCACGGTTATATAGGACCTACAGGCGATGTTCTTGAGTGGATATATGTCGATCTGACCACAGCTGGGCCCCGTATATACAGCATGGGGGTAGCTCTGATACCAGCCAGATGAAACCCACGGCCATATAGGACCTACAGGCGATGTTCTTGTGTCGATATATGTCGATCTGAGCACAGCTGGGCCACGTATATACAGGATGGGGGTAGCTGTGATACCAGCCAGCTGCAACCCACGGCTATATAAGACCTACAGGCGATGTTCTTGAGTCGATATATGTCGATCTGAGCACAGCTGGGCCACGTATATATAGCATGGGGGTAGCTCTGATTCCAGCCAGATGCAACCCACGGCCATATAGGACCTACAGGAGATGTTCTTGAGTCGATATATGTCGATCTGAGCACAGCTGGGCCACGTATATACAGCATGGGGGTAGCTGTGATACCAGCCAGCTGTAACCCACGGCTATATAGGACCTACAGGCGATGTTCTTGTGTCGATATATGTCGATCTGAGCACAGCTGGGCCACGTATATACAGGATGGTGGTAGCTGTGATACCAGCCAGCTGCAACCCACGGATATATAAGACCTACAGGCGATGTTCTTGAGTCGATATATGTCGATCTGAGCACAGGGCCACGTATATACAGCATGGGGGTAGCTGTGATACCAGCCAGCTGCAACCCTCGGCTATATAGGACCTACAGGCGATGTTCTTGAGTCGATATATGTCGATCTGAGCACAGCTGGGCCCTGTATATACAGCATGTGGGTAGCTCTGATACCAGCAAGATGCAACCCACGGCCATATAGGACCTACAGGAGATGTTCTTGAGTGGATATATGTCGATCTGAGCGCAGCTGGGCGCCGTATATACAGCATGGGCGTAGCTCTGATACCAGCCAGATGCAACCCACGGCCATATAGGACCTACAGGCGATGTTCCTGAGTGGATATATGTCGATCTGAGCACAGCTGGGCGCCGTATATACAGCATGGGGGTAGCTCTGATACCAGCCAGATGCAACCGACGGCCATATAGGACCTACAGCCGATGTTCTTGAGTCGATATATGTCGATCTGAGCACAGCTGGGCCACGTATATACAGCATGGGGGTAGCTGTGATAACAGCCAACTGCAACCCACGGCTATATAGGACCTATAGGCGATGTTCTTGAGTCGATATATGTTGATCTGAGCACAGCTGGGACCCGTATATACAGCATGGGGGTAGCTCTGATACCAGCCAGATGCAACCCACGGCCATATAAGACCTACAGGCGATGTTCTTGAGTGGATATATGTCGATCTGAGCACAGCTGGGCCACGTATATACAGCATGGGGGTAGCTATGATACCAGCCAGATGCAACCCACGGCCATATAGGACCTACAGGCGATGTTCTTGAGTGGATATATGTCGATCTGAGCACAGCTGGGCATCGTATATACAGCATGGGGGTAGCTCTGATACCAGCCAGATGCAACCCACGGCCATATAGGACCTACAGGCGATGTTCTTGAGTGGATATATGTCGATCTGAGCACAGCTGGGCATCGTATATACAGCATGGGGGTAGCTCTGATACCAGCCAGATGCAACCCACGGCCATATAGGACCTACAGGCGATGTTCTTGAGTGGATATATGTCGATCTGAGCACAGCTGGGCATCGTATATACAGCATGGGGGTAGCTCTGATACCAGCCAGATGCAACCCACGGCCATATAGGACCTACAGGCGATGTTCTTGAGTCGATATATGTCGATCTGAGCAGAGCTGGGCCATGTATATACAGCATGGGGGTAGCTGTGATACCAGCCAGCTGCAACCCACGGCAATATAGGACCTACAGGCGATGTTCTCGAGTCGATATATGTCGATCTGAGCACAGCTGGGCGCCGTATATACAGCATGGGGGTAGCTCTGATACCAGCCAGATGCAACCGACGGCCATATAGGACCTACAGCCGATGTTCTTGAGTCGATATATGTCGATCTGAGCACAGCTGGGCCACGTATATACAGCATGGGGGTAGCTGTGATAACAGCCAACTGCAACCCACGGCTATATAGGACCTATAGGCGATGTTCTTGAGTCGATATATGTTGATCTGAGCACAGCTGGGACCCGTATATACAGCATGGGGGTAGCTCTGATACCAGCCAGATGCAACCCACGGCCATATAAGACCTACAGGCGATGTTCTTGAGTGGATATATGTCGATCTGAGCACAGCTGGGCGTCGTATATACAGCATGGGGGTAGCTCTGATACCAGCCAGATGCAACCCACGGCCATATAGGACCTACAGGCGATGTTCTTGAGTCGATATATGTCGATCTGAGCAGAGCTGGGCCATGTATATACAGCATGGGGGTAGCTGTGATACCAGCCAGCTGCAACCCACGGCTAGATAGGACCTTCTTGAGTCGATATATGTCGATCTGAGCACAGCTGGGCCCCGTATATACAGCATGGGGGTAGCTCTGATACCAGCCAGATGCAACCCACGGCCATATAGGACCTACAGGCGATATTCTTGAGTGGATATATCTCGATCTGAGCACAGCTGGGCGCCGTATATACAGCATGGGGGTAGCTCTGATACCTGCCAGATTCAACCCACGGCCATATAGGATCTACAGGTGATGTTCTTGAGTCGATATATGTCGATCTGAGCACAGCTGGGCCACGTATATACAGCATGGAGGTAGCTATGATACCAGCCATCTGCAACCCACGGCTATATAGGACCTACAGACGATGTTCTTGAGTGGATATATGTCGATCTGAGCACAGCTGGGCGCCGTATATACTGCATGGGGGTAGCTCTGATACCAGCCAGCTGCAACCCACGGCTATATAGGTTCTACAGGCGATGTTCTTGAATCGATATATGTCGATCTGAGCACAGCTGGGCCCCGTATATACAGCATGGGGATAGCTGTGATACACCAGCCAGCTGCAACATACGGCTATATAGGACCTACAGGCGATGTTCTTGAGTCGATATATGTCGATCTGAGCACAGCTGGGCCCCGTATATACAGCATGGGGGTAGCTCTGATACCAGCCAGCTGCAACCCACGGCTATATAGGACCTACAGGGATGGTCTTGAGTCGATATATGTCGATCTGAGCACAGCTGGGCGCCGTATATACAGCTTGGGGGTAGCTCTGATACTAGCCAGATGCAATCCACGGCCATACAGGACCTACAGGCGATGTTCTTGAGTCGATATATGTCGATCAGAGCACAGCTGGGCCACGTATATACAGCATGGGGGTAGCTGTGATACCAGCCAGCAGCAACCCACGGCTATATAGGACCTACAGGCGATGTTCTTGAGTCGATATATGTCGATCTGAGCACAGCTGGGCCCCGTATATACAGAATCGGGGTAGCTCTGATACCAGCCAGATGCAACCCACGGCCATATAGGACCTACAGGCGATGTTCTTGAGTCGATATATGTCGCTCTGAGCACAGCTGGGCCACGTATATACAGCATAAGGGTAGCTGTGATACCAGCCAGCTGCAACCCACGGCTATATAGGACCTACAGGCGATGTTCTTGAGTCGATATATGTCGATCTGAGCGCAGCTGGGCCCCGTATATACAGCATGGGGGTAGCTCTGATACCAGCCAGGTGCAACCCACGGCCATATAGGACCTACATGCGATGTTCTTGAGTGGATATATGTCGATCTGAGCACAGCTGGTTCCCGTATATACAGCATGGGGGTAGCTCTGATACCAGCCAGATGCAACCCACGGTTATATAGGACCTACAGCCGATGTTCTTGAGTTGATATATGTCGATCTAAGCACAGCTGGGCACCGTATATACAGCATGGGGGTAGCTCTGATACCAGCCAGATGCAACCCACGGCCATATAGGACCTACAGGCGATGTTCTTGAGTCGATATATGTCGATCTGACCACAGCTGGGCCACGTATATACAGCATGGGGGTAGCTGTGATACCAGCCAGCTGCAACCCACGGCTATATACGACCTACAGGCGATGTTCTTGAGTCGATATATGTCGATCTGAGCACAGCTGGGCCCCGTATATACAGCATGGGTGTAGCTCTGATACCAGCCAGATGCAACCCACGGCCATATAGGACCTACAGGCGATGGATGTTCTTGAGTGGATATATGTCGATCTGAGCACAGCTGGGCGCCGTATATACAGCATGGGGGTATCTCTGATACCAGCCAGATGCAACCCACGGCGATATATTACCTACAGGCGATGTTCTTGAGTCGATATATGTCGATCTGAGCACAGCTGGGCCACGTATATACAGCATGGTGGTAGCTGTGATACTAGCCAGCTGCAACCCACTGCTATATAGGACCTACAGGCGATGTCCTTGAGTCGATATATGTCGATCTGAGCACAGCTGGGCCCCGTATATGCTGCATGGGGGTAGCTCTGATACCAGCCATTTGCAACCCACGGCCATATAGGACTTACAGGCGATGTTCTTGAGTGGATATATTTCGATCTGAGCACAGCTGGGCGCCGTATATACAGCATGGGGGTAGCTCTGATACTAGCCAGATGCAACCCACGGCCATATAGGACCTACAGGCGATGTTCTTGAGTCGATATATGTCGATCTGAGCACAGCTGGGCCACGTATATACAGCATGGGGGTAGCTGTGATACACCAGCCAGCTGCAACCCACGGCTATATAGGACCTACAGGCGATGTTCTTGAGTCGATATATGTCGATCTGAGCACATCTGGGCCACGTATATACAGCATGGGGGTAGCTGTGATACCAGCCAGCTGCAACCCACGGCTATATAGGACCTACAGGCGATGTTCTTGAGTCGATATATGTCGATCTGAGCACAGCTGGGCCCCGTATATACAGCATGGGGGTAGCTCTGATACCAGCCAGATGCAACCCACGGCCATATAGGACCTACAGGCGATGTTCTTGAGTCGATATATGTCGATCTGAGCACAGCTGGGCGCCGTATATACAGCATGGAGGTAGCTCTGATTCCAGCCAGATGCAACCCACGGCCATATAGGACCTACAGGCGATGTTCTAAGTCGATATATGTCGATCTGAGCACAGCTGGGCCACGCATATACAGCATGGGGGTAGCTGTTATACCAGCCAGCTGCAACCAACGGCTATATAGGACCTACAGGCGATGTTCTTGAGTCGATATATGTCGATCTGAGCACAGCTGGGCCCCGTATATACAGCATGGGGGTAGCTCTGATACCAGCCAGATGCAACCCACGGCCATATAGGACCCACAGGCGATGTTCTTGAGTGGATATATGTCGATCTGAGCACAGCTGGGCGCCGTATATACAGCATGAGGGTAGGTCTGATACCAGCCAGATGCAACCCACGGCCATATAGGACCTACAGGCGATGTTCTTGAGTCGATATATGTCGATCTGAGCACAGCTGGGCCCCGTATATACAGCATGGGGGTAGCTCTGATACTAGCCAGGTGCAACCCACGGCCATATAGGACCTACAGGCGATGGATGTTCTTGAGTGGATATATGTCGATCTGAGCACAGCTGGGTGCCGTATATACAGCATGGGGGTAGCTCTGATACCAGCCAGATGCAACCCACGGCCATATAGGACCTACAGGCGATGTTCTTGAGTCGATATATGTCGATCTGAGCACAGCTGGGCCACGTATATACAGCATGGGGGTAGCTGTGATACCAGCCAGCTGCAACCCACGTCTATATACGACCTACAGGCGATGTTCTTGAGTCGATATATGTCGATCTGAGCACAGCTGGGCCCCGTATATACAGCATGGGGGTAGCTCTGATACCAGCCAGATGCAATCCACGGCCATATAGGACCTACGGGCGATGTTCTTGAGTTGATATGTGTCGATCTGAGCACAGCTGGGCCACGTATATACAGCATGGGGTAGCTGTGATACCAGCCAGCTGCAACCCACGGCTATATAGGACCTACAGGCGATGTTCTTGTTCGATATATGTCGATCTGAGCACAGCTGGGCCCCGTATATACAGCATGGGGGTAGCTCTGATACCAGCCAGATGCAACCCACGGCCATATAGGACCTACAGGCGATGTTCTTGAGTGGATATATGTCGATCTGAGCACAGCTGGGCGCCGTATATACAGCATGGGGGTAGATCTGATACCAGCCAGATGCAACCCACGGCCATATAGGACCTACAGGCGATGTTCTACAGCATGGGGGTAGCTGTTATACCAGCCAGCTGCAACCCACGGCTATATAGGACCTACAGGCGATGTTCTTGAGTCGATATATGTCGATCTGAGCACAGCTGGGCCCCGTATATACAGCATGGGGATAGGTCTGATACCAGCCAGATGCAACCCACGGCCATATAGGACTTACAGGCGATGTTCTTGAGTGGATATATGTCGATCTGAGCACAGCTGGGCGCCGTATATACAGCATGGGGGTAGCTCTGATACCAGCCAGATGCAACACACAGCCATACAGGACCTACAGGCGATGTTCGTTAGTCGATATATTTCGATCTGAGCACAGCTGGGCCACGTATATACAGCATGGGGGTAGCTGTGATACCAGCCAGCTGCAACCCACGGCTATATAGGACCCACAGGCGATGTTCTTGAGTCGATATATGTCGATCTGAGCACAGCTGGTCCCGGTATTTACAGCATGGGGGTAGCTCTGATACCAGCCAGATGCAACCCACGGCTATATAGGACCTACAGGCGATGTTCTTGAGTCGATATATGTCGATCTGAGCACAGCTGGGCCCCGTATATACAGCATGGGGGTAGCTCTGATACCAGCCAGATGCAACCCACGGCCATATAGGACCTACAGGCGATGTTCTTGAGTGGATATATGTCGATCTGAGCATAGCTGGGCGCCGTATATACAGCATGGGGGCAGCTCTGATACCAGCAAGATGCAACCCACGGCTATATAGGACCCACAGGCGATGTTCCTGAGTCGATATATGTAGATCTGTGCACAGCTGGGCCACGTATTTACAGCATGGGGGTATCTCTGATACCAGCCAGATGCAACCCACGGCCATATAGATCCTACAGGCGATGTTCTTGAGTGGATATATGTCGATCTGAGCACAGCTGGGCGCCGTATATACAGCATGGGGGTAGCTCTGATACTAGCCAGATGCAACCCACGCCCATATAGGACCTACAGGCGATGTTCTTGAGTCGATATATGTCGATCTGAGCACAGCTGGGCCACGTATATACAGCATGGGGGTAGCTGTGATACCAGCCAGCTGCAACCCACGGCCATATTGGACCTACAGGCGATGTTCTTGAGTGGATATATGTAGATCTGAGCACAGCTGGGCGCCGTATATACAGCATGGGGGTAGCTCTGATACCAGCCAAATGCAACCCACGGCCATATAGGACCTACAGGCGATGTTCTTGAGTGGATATATGTCGTTCTGAGCACAGCTGGGCGCCGTATATACAGCATGGGTGTAGCTCAGATACCAGCCGGATGCAACCCACGGCCATATAGGACCCACAGGCGATGTTCTTGTGTCGATGTATGTCGATCTGAGCACAGCTGGGCCACGTATATACAGCATGGGGGTAGCTCTGATACCAGCCAGATGCAACCCACGGCCATATAGGACCTACAGGCGATGTTCTTGTGTCGATATATGTCGATCTGAGCACAGCTGGGCCACGTATATACAGCATGGGGGTAGCTCTGATGCCAGCCAGATACAACCCACGGCTATATAGGACCTACAGGCGAAGTTCTTGAGTGGATATATGTCGATCTGAGCACAGCTGGGCCACGTATATACAGCATGGGGGTAGCTGTGATACCAGCCAGATGCAACCCACGGCCATATAGGACCTACAGGCGATGTTCTTGAGTCCATATATTTCGATCTGAGCACAGCTGGGCCACGTATATACAGCATGGGGGTAGCTGTTATACCAGCCAGCTGCAACCCACGGCTATATAGGTCCTACAGGCGATGTTCTTGAGTCGATATATGTTGATCTGAGCACAGCTGGCCTCGTATATACAGCATGGAGGTAGCTCTGATACCAGTCAGATGCAACCCACGGCCATATAGAACCTACAGGCGATGTTCTTGAGTGGATATATGTCGTTCTGAGCACAGCTGGGCGCCGTATATATAGCATGGGGGTAGCTCAGATACCAGCCGGATGCAACCCACGGCCATATAGGACCTACAGGCGATGTTCTTGTGTCGATATATGTCGATCTGAGCATAGATGGGCCACGTATATACAGCATGGGGGTAGCTGTGATACCAGCCAGCTGCAACCCACGGCTATATAGGACCTACAGGCGATGTTCTTCAGTCGATATATGTCGATCTGAGCACAGCTGGCCCCGTATATACAGCATGGGGGTAGCTCTGATACCAGTCAGATGCAACCCACGGCCATATAGGACCTACAGGCGATGTACTTGAGTCCATATATTTCGATCTGAGCACAGCTGCGCCACGTATATACAGCATGGGGGTAGCTCTGATACCAGCCAGATGAAACCCACGGCCATATAGGACCTACAGGCGATGTTCTTGTGTCGATATATGTCGATCTGAGCACAGCTGGGCCACGTATATACAGGATGGGGGTAGCTTAGATACCAGCCAGCTGCAACCCACGGCTATATAAGACCTACAGGCGATGTTCTTGAGTCGATATATGTCGATCTGAGCACAGCTGGGCCACGTATATATAACATGGGGGTAGCTCTGATACCAGCCAGATGCAACCCACGGCCATATAGGACCTACAGGCGATGTTCTTGTGTCGATATATGTCGATCTGAGCACAGCTGGGCCACGTATATACAGGATGGTGGTAGCTGTGATACCAGCCAGCTGTAACCCACGGCTATATAAGACCTACAGGCGATGTTCTTGAGTCGATATATGTCGATCTGAGAACAGCTGGGCCACGTATATACAGCATGGGGGTAGCTGTGATACCAGCCAGCTGCAACCCACGGCTATATAGGACCTACAGGCGATGTTCTTGAGTCGATATATGTCGATCTGAGCACAGCTGGGCCACGTATATACAGCTTGGGGGTAGGTCTGATACCAGCCAGCTGCAACCCACGGCCATATAGGACCTACAGGTGAAGTTCTTGAGTGGATATATGTCGATCTGAGCACAGCTGGGCCACGTATATACAGGATGGTGGTAGCTGTGATACCAGCCAGCTGCAACCCACGGCTATATAAGACCTACAGGCGATGTTCTTGAGTCGATATATGTCGATCTGAGAACAGCTGGGCCACGTATATACAGCATGGGGGTAGCTGTGATACCAGCCAGCTGCAACCCACGGCTATATAGGACCTACAGGCGATGTTCTTGAGTCGATATATGTCGATCTGAGCACAGCTGGGCCACGTATATACAGCTTGGGGGTAGGTCTGATACCAGCCAGCTGCAACCCACGGCCATATAGGACCTACAGGTGAAGTTCTTGAGTGGATATATGTCGATCTGAGCAAAGCTGGGCCCGTATATACAGCATGGGACCAGCCAGATGCAACCCACGGCCATATAGGACCTACAGGCGATGTTTTTGAGTCGATATATGTCGATCTGAGGACAGCTGGGCCACGTATATACAGCATGGGGTTGCTGTGATACCAGCCAGCTGCAACCCACGGCTATATAGGACCTATAGGCGATGTTCTTGAGTCGATATATGTTTATCTGAGCACAGCTGGACCCCGTATATACAGCATGGGACCAGCCAGATGCAACTTACGGCCATATAGGACCTACAGGCGATGTTCTTGAGTCGATATACGTCGATCTGAGCACAGCTGGGCCACGTATATACAGCATGGGGGTAGCTGTGATACCAGCCAGCTGCAACCCACGGCTATATAGGACCTACAAGCGATGTTCTTGAGTCGATATATAGCGATCTGAGCACAGCTGGGCCCCGTATATACAGCATGGGGGTAGCTCTGATACCAGCCAGATGCAACCCACGGCCATATAGGACCTACAGGCGATGTTCTAGAGTCGATATGTGTTGATCTGAGCACAGCTGGGCCACGTATATACAGCATGGGGGTAGCTATGATACCAGCCAACTGCAACCCACGGCTATATAGGACCTATAGGCGATGTTCTTGAGTCGATATATGTTGATCTGAGCACAGCTGGGACCCGTATATACAGCATGGGGGTAGCTCTGATACCAGCCAGATGCAACCCACGGCCATATAGGACCTACAGGCGATGTTCTTGAGTGGATATATGTCGATCTGAGCACAGCTGGGCATCGTATATACAGCATGGGGGTAGCTCTGATACCAGCCAGATGCAACCCACGGCCATATAGGACCTACAGGCGATGTTCTTGAGTCGATATATGTCGATCTGAGCAGAGCTGGGCCATGTATATACAGCATGGGGGTAGCTGTGATACCAGCCAGCTGCAACCCACGGCAATATAGGACCTACAGGCGATGTTCTCGAGTCGATATATGTCGATCTGAGCACAGCTGGGCGCCGTATATACAGCATGGGGGTAGCTCTGATACCAGCCAGATGCAACCGACGGCCATATAGGACCTACAGCCGATGTTCTTGAGTCGATATATGTCGATCTGAGCACAGCTGGGCCACGTATATACAGCATGGGGGTAGCTGTGATAACAGCCAACTGCAACCCACGGCTATATAGGACCTATAGGCGATGTTCTTGAGTCGATATATGTTGATCTGAGCACAGCTGGGACCCGTATATACAGCATGGGGGTAGCTCTGATACCAGCCAGATGCAACCCACGGCCATATAAGACCTACAGGCGATGTTCTTGAGTGGATATATGTCGATCTGAGCACAGCTGGGCGTCGTATATACAGCATGGGGGTAGCTCTGATACCAGCCAGATGCAACCCACGGCCATATAGGACCTACAGGCGATGTTCTTGAGTCGATATATGTCGATCTGAGCAGAGCTGGGCCATGTATATACAGCATGGGGGTAGCTGTGATACCAGCCAGCTGCAACCCACGGCTAGATAGGACCTTCTTGAGTCGATATATGTCGATCTGAGCACAGCTGGGCCCCGTATATACAGCATGGGGGTAGCTCTGATACCAGCCAGATGCAACCCACGGCCATATAGGACCTACAGGCGATATTCTTGAGTGGATATATCTCGATCTGAGCACAGCTGGGCGCCGTATATACAGCATGGGGGTAGCTCTGATACCTGCCAGATTCAACCCACGGCCATATAGGATCTACAGGTGATGTTCTTGAGTCGATATATGTCGATCTGAGCACAGCTGGGCCACGTATATACAGCATGGAGGTAGCTATGATACCAGCCATCTGCAACCCACGGCTATATAGGACCTACAGACGATGTTCTTGAGTGGATATATGTCGATCTGAGCACAGCTGGGCGCCGTATATACTGCATGGGGGTAGCTCTGATACCAGCCAGCTGCAACCCACGGCTATATAGGATCTACAGGCGATGTTCTTGAATCGATATATGTCGATCTGAGCACAGCTGGGCCCCGTATATACAGCATGGGGATAGCTGTGATACACCAGCCAGCTGCAACATACGGCTATATAGGACCTACAGGCGATGTTCTTGAGTCGATATATGTCGATCTGAGCACAGCTGGGCCCCGTATATACAGCATGGGGGTAGCTCTGATACCAGCCAGCTGCAACCCACGGCTATATAGGACCTACAGGGATGTTCTTGAGTCGATATATGTCGATCTGAGCACAGCTGGGCGCCGTATATACAGCTTGGGGGTAGCTCTGATACTAGCCAGATGCAATCCACGGCCATACAGGACCTACAGGCGATGTTCTTGAGTCGATATATGTCGATCAGAGCACAGCTGGGCCACGTATATACAGCATGGGGGTAGCTGTGATACCAGCCAGCAGCAACCCACGGCTATATAGGACCTACAGGCGATGTTCTTGAGTCGATATATGTCGATCTGAGCACAGCTGGGCCCCGTATATACAGAATCGGGGTAGCTCTGATACCAGCCAGATGCAACCCACGGCCATATAGGACCTACAGGCGATGTTCTTGAGTCGATATATGTCGCTCTGAGCACAGCTGGGCCACGTATATACAGCATAAGGGTAGCTGTGATACCAGCCAGCTGCAACCCACGGCTATATAGGACCTACAGGCGATGTTCTTGAGTCGATATATGTCGATCTGAGCGCAGCTGGGCCCCGTATATACAGCATGGGGGTAGCTCTGATACCAGCCAGGTGCAACCCACGGCCATATAGGACCTACATGCGATGTTCTTGAGTGGATATATGTCGATCTGAGCACAGCTGGTCCCCGTATATACAGCATGGGGGTAGCTCTGATACCAGCCAGATGCAACCCACGGTTATATAGGACCTACAGCCGATGTTCTTGAGTTGATATATGTCGATCTAAGCACAGCTGGGCACCGTATATACAGCTTGGGGGTAGCTCTGATACTAGCCAGATGCAATCCACGGCCATACAGGACCTACAGGCGATGTTCTTGAGTCGATATATGTCGATCAGAGCACAGCTGGGCCACGTATATACAGCATGGGGGTAGCTGTGATACCAGCCAGCAGCAACCCACGGCTATATAGGACCTACAGGCGATGTTCTTGAGTCGATATATGTCGATCTGAGCGCAGCTGGGCCCCGTATATACAGCATGGGGGTAGCTCTGATACCAGCCAGGTGCAACCCACGGCCATATAGGACCTACATGCGATGTTCTTGAGTGGATATATGTCGATCTGAGCACAGCTGGTCCCCGTATATACAGCTTGGGGGTAGCTCTGATACTAGCCAGATGCAATCCACGGCCATACAGGACCTACAGGCGATGTTCTTGAGTCGATATATGTCGATCAGAGCACAGCTGGGCCACGTATATACAGCATGGGGGTAGCTGTGATACCAGCCAGCAGCAACCCACGGCTATATAGGACCTACAGGCGATGTTCTTGAGTCGATATATGTCGATCAGAGCACAGCTGGGCCACGTATATACAGCATGGGGGTAGCTGTGATACCAGCCAGCAGCAACCCACGGCTATATAGGACCTACAGGCGATGTTCTTGAGTCGATATACGTCGATCTGAGCACAGCTGGGCCACGTATATACAGCATGGGGGTAGCTGTGATACCAGCCAGCTGCAACCCACGGCTATATAGGACCTACAAGCGATGTTCTTGAGTCGATATATAGCGATCTGAGCACAGCTGGGCCCCGTATATACAGCATGGGAGTAGCTCTGATACCAGCCAGATGCAACCCACGGCCATATAGGACCTACAGGCGATGTTCTAGAGTCGATATGTGTTGATCTGAGCACAGCTGGGCCACGTATATATAGCATGGGGGTAGCTGTGATACCAGCCAGCTGCAACCTACGGCTATATAGGACCTACAGGCGATGTTCTTGAGTCAATATATGTCGATCTGAGCACAGCTGGGCCCCGTATATACAGCATGGGGGTAGCTCTGATACCAGCCAGATGCAACACACGGCCATATAGGACCTACAGGCGATGTTCTTGAGTGGATATATGTCGATCTGAGCACAGCTGGGCGCCGTATATACAGCATGGGTGTAGCTCTGATACCAGCCAGATGCAACCCACGGCCATATAGGACCTACAGGCGATGTTCTTGAGTCGATATATGTCGATCTGAGCACAGCTGGGCCCCGTATATACAGCATGGGGGTAGCTCTGATACCAGCCAGATGCAACCCACTACCATATAAGACCTACAGGCGATGTTCTTGAGTGGATATATGTCGATCTGAGCACAGCTGGGCGCCGTATATACAGCATGGGGGTAGCTCTGATACCAGCCAAATGCAACCCACGGCCATATAGGACCTACAGGCGATGTGCTTGAGTGGATATTTGTCGATCTGAGCACAGCTGGCCCCGTATATACAACATGGGGGTAGCTCTGATACCAGTCAGATGCAACCCACGGCCATATAGGACCTACAGGCGATGTTCTTGAGTCCATATATTTCGATCTGAGCACAGCTGGGCCACGTATATACAGCATGGGGGTAGCCCTGATACCAGCCAGATGCAACCCACGGCCATATAGGACCTACAGGCGATGTTCTTGAGTCGATATATGTCGGTCTGAGCACAGCTGGGCCCCGTATATACAGCATGGGGGTAGCTCTGATACCAGCCAGATGCAACACACGGCCATATAGGACCTACAGGCGATGTTCTTGAGTGAATATATGTCGATCTGAGCACAGCTGGGCGCCGTATATACAGCATGGGTGTAGCTCTGATACCAGCCAGATGCAACCCACGGCCATATAGGACCTACAGGCGATGTTCTTGAGTCGATATATGTCGATCAGAGCACAGCTGGGCCCCGTATATACAGCATGGGGGTAGCTCTGATACCAGCCAGATGCAACCCACGACCATATAGGACCTACAGGCGATGTTCTTGAGTGGATATATGTCGATCTGAGCACAGCTGGGCGCCGTATATACAGCATGGGGGTAGCTCTGATACCAGCCAAATGCAACCCACGGCCATATAGGACCTACAGGCGATGTGCTTGAGTGGATATTTGTCGATCTGAGCACAGCTGGCCCCGTATATACAGCATGGGGGTAGCTCTGATACCAGTCAGATGCAACCCACGGCCATATAGGACCTACAGGCGATGTTCTTGACTCCATATATTTCGATCTGAGCACAGCTGGGCCACGTATATACAGCATGGGGGTAGCCCTGATACCAGTCAGATGCAACCCACGGCCATATAGGACCTACAGGCGATGTTCTTGAGTCGATATATGTCGGTCTGAGCACAGCTGGGCCACGTATATACACCATAGGGGTAGCTGTGATACCAGCCAGCTGCAACCCACGGTTATATAGGACCTACAGGCGATGTTCTTGAGTGGATATATGTCGATCTGACCACAGCTGGGCCCCGTATATACAGCATGGGGGTAGCTCTGATACCAGCCAGATGAAACCCACGGCCATATAGGACCTACAGGCGATGTTCTTGTGTCGATATATGTCGATCTGAGCACAGCTGGGCCACGTATATACAGGATGGGGGTAGCTGTGATACCAGCCAGCTGCAACCCACGGCTATATAAGACCTACAGGCGATGTTCTTGAGTCGATATATGTCGATCTGAGCACAGCTGGGCCACGTATATATAGCATGGGGGTAGCTCTGATTCCAGCCAGATGCAACCCACGGCCATATAGGACCTACAGGAGATGTTCTTGAGTCGATATATGTCGATCTGAGCACAGCTGGGCCACGTATATACAGCATGGGGGTAGCTGTGATACCAGCCAGCTGTAACCCACGGCTATATAGGACCTACAGGCGATGTTCTTGTGTCGATATATGTCGATCTGAGCACAGCTGGGCCACGTATATACAGGATGGTGGTAGCTGTGATACCAGCCAGCTGCAACCCACGGATATATAAGACCTACAGGCGATGTTCTTGAGTCGATATATGTCGATCTGAGCACAGGGCCACGTATATACAGCATGGGGGTAGCTGTGATACCAGCCAGCTGCAACCCTCGGCTATATAGGACCTACAGGCGATGTTCTTGAGTCGATATATGTCGATCTGAGCACAGCTGGGCCCTGTATATACAGCATGTGGGTAGCTCTGATACCAGCAAGATGCAACCCACGGCCATATAGGACCTACAGGAGATGTTCTTGAGTGGATATATGTCGATCTGAGCGCAGCTGGGCGCCGTATATACAGCATGGGCGTAGCTCTGATACCAGCCAGATGCAACCCACGGCCATATAGGACCTACAGGCGATGTTCCTGAGTGGATATATGTCGATCTGAGCACAGCTGGGCGCCGTATATACAGCATGGGGGTAGCTCTGATACCAGCCAGATGCAACCGACGGCCATATAGGACCTACAGCCGATGTTCTTGAGTCGATATATGTCGATCTGAGCACAGCTGGGCCACGTATATACAGCATGGGGGTAGCTGTGATAACAGCCAACTGCAACCCACGGCTATATAGGACCTATAGGCGATGTTCTTGAGTCGATATATGTTGATCTGAGCACAGCTGGGACCCGTATATACAGCATGGGGGTAGCTCTGATACCAGCCAGATGCAACCCACGGCCATATAAGACCTACAGGCGATGTTCTTGAGTGGATATATGTCGATCTGAGCACAGCTGGGCCACGTATATACAGCATGGGGGTAGCTATGATACCAGCCAGATGCAACCCACGGCCATATAGGACCTACAGGCGATGTTCTTGAGTGGATATATGTCGATCTGAGCACAGCTGGGCATCGTATATACAGCATGGGGGTAGCTCTGATACCAGCCAGATGCAACCCACGGCCATATAGGACCTACAGGCGATGTTCTTGAGTGGATATATGTCGATCTGAGCACAGCTGGGCATCGTATATACAGCATGGGGGTAGCTCTGATACCAGCCAGATGCAACCCACGGCCATATAGGACCTACAGGCGATGTTCTTGAGTGGATATATGTCGATCTGAGCACAGCTGGGCATCGTATATACAGCATGGGGGTAGCTCTGATACCAGCCAGATGCAACCCACGGCCATATAGGACCTACAGGCGATGTTCTTGAGTCGATATATGTCGATCTGAGCAGAGCTGGGCCATGTATATACAGCATGGGGGTAGCTGTGATACCAGCCAGCTGCAACCCACGGCAATATAGGACCTACAGGCGATGTTCTCGAGTCGATATATGTCGATCTGAGCACAGCTGGGCGCCGTATATACAGCATGGGGGTAGCTCTGATACCAGCCAGATGCAACCGACGGCCATATAGGACCTACAGCCGATGTTCTTGAGTCGATATATGTCGATCTGAGCACAGCTGGGCCACGTATATACAGCATGGGGGTAGCTGTGATAACAGCCAACTGCAACCCACGGCTATATAGGACCTATAGGCGATGTTCTTGAGTCGATATATGTTGATCTGAGCACAGCTGGGACCCGTATATACAGCATGGGGGTAGCTCTGATACCAGCCAGATGCAACCCACGGCCATATAAGACCTACAGGCGATGTTCTTGAGTGGATATATGTCGATCTGAGCACAGCTGGGCGTCGTATATACAGCATGGGGGTAGCTCTGATACCAGCCAGATGCAACCCACGGCCATATAGGACCTACAGGCGATGTTCTTGAGTCGATATATGTCGATCTGAGCAGAGCTGGGCCATGTATATACAGCATGGGGGTAGCTGTGATACCAGCCAGCTGCAACCCACGGCTAGATAGGACCTTCTTGAGTCGATATATGTCGATCTGAGCACAGCTGGGCCCCGTATATACAGCATGGGGGTAGCTCTGATACCAGCCAGATGCAACCCACGGCCATATAGGACCTACAGGCGATATTCTTGAGTGGATATATCTCGATCTGAGCACAGCTGGGCGCCGTATATACAGCATGGGGGTAGCTCTGATACCTGCCAGATTCAACCCACGGCCATATAGGATCTACAGGTGATGTTCTTGAGTCGATATATGTCGATCTGAGCACAGCTGGGCCACGTATATACAGCATGGAGGTAGCTATGATACCAGCCATCTGCAACCCACGGCTATATAGGACCTACAGACGATGTTCTTGAGTGGATATATGTCGATCTGAGCACAGCTGGGCGCCGTATATACTGCATGGGGGTAGCTCTGATACCAGCCAGCTGCAACCCACGGCTATATAGGTTCTACAGGCGATGTTCTTGAATCGATATATGTCGATCTGAGCACAGCTGGGCCCCGTATATACAGCATGGGGATAGCTGTGATACACCAGCCAGCTGCAACATACGGCTATATAGGACCTACAGGCGATGTTCTTGAGTCGATATATGTCGATCTGAGCACAGCTGGGCCCCGTATATACAGCATGGGGGTAGCTCTGATACCAGCCAGCTGCAACCCACGGCTATATAGGACCTACAGGGATGGTCTTGAGTCGATATATGTCGATCTGAGCACAGCTGGGCGCCGTATATACAGCTTGGGGGTAGCTCTGATACTAGCCAGATGCAATCCACGGCCATACAGGACCTACAGGCGATGTTCTTGAGTCGATATATGTCGATCAGAGCACAGCTGGGCCACGTATATACAGCATGGGGGTAGCTGTGATACCAGCCAGCAGCAACCCACGGCTATATAGGACCTACAGGCGATGTTCTTGAGTCGATATATGTCGATCTGAGCACAGCTGGGCCCCGTATATACAGAATCGGGGTAGCTCTGATACCAGCCAGATGCAACCCACGGCCATATAGGACCTACAGGCGATGTTCTTGAGTCGATATATGTCGCTCTGAGCACAGCTGGGCCACGTATATACAGCATAAGGGTAGCTGTGATACCAGCCAGCTGCAACCCACGGCTATATAGGACCTACAGGCGATGTTCTTGAGTCGATATATGTCGATCTGAGCGCAGCTGGGCCCCGTATATACAGCATGGGGGTAGCTCTGATACCAGCCAGGTGCAACCCACGGCCATATAGGACCTACATGCGATGTTCTTGAGTGGATATATGTCGATCTGAGCACAGCTGGTTCCCGTATATACAGCATGGGGGTAGCTCTGATACCAGCCAGATGCAACCCACGGTTATATAGGACCTACAGCCGATGTTCTTGAGTTGATATATGTCGATCTAAGCACAGCTGGGCACCGTATATACAGCATGGGGGTAGCTCTGATACCAGCCAGATGCAACCCACGGCCATATAGGACCTACAGGCGATGTTCTTGAGTCGATATATGTCGATCTGACCACAGCTGGGCCACGTATATACAGCATGGGGGTAGCTGTGATACCAGCCAGCTGCAACCCACGGCTATATACGACCTACAGGCGATGTTCTTGAGTCGATATATGTCGATCTGAGCACAGCTGGGCCCCGTATATACAGCATGGGTGTAGCTCTGATACCAGCCAGATGCAACCCACGGCCATATAGGACCTACAGGCGATGGATGTTCTTGAGTGGATATATGTCGATCTGAGCACAGCTGGGCGCCGTATATACAGCATGGGGGTATCTCTGATACCAGCCAGATGCAACCCACGGCGATATATTACCTACAGGCGATGTTCTTGAGTCGATATATGTCGATCTGAGCACAGCTGGGCCACGTATATACAGCATGGTGGTAGCTGTGATACTAGCCAGCTGCAACCCACTGCTATATAGGACCTACAGGCGATGTCCTTGAGTCGATATATGTCGATCTGAGCACAGCTGGGCCCCGTATATGCTGCATGGGGGTAGCTCTGATACCAGCCATTTGCAACCCACGGCCATATAGGACTTACAGGCGATGTTCTTGAGTGGATATATTTCGATCTGAGCACAGCTGGGCGCCGTATATACAGCATGGGGGTAGCTCTGATACTAGCCAGATGCAACCCACGGCCATATAGGACCTACAGGCGATGTTCTTGAGTCGATATATGTCGATCTGAGCACAGCTGGGCCACGTATATACAGCATGGGGGTAGCTGTGATACACCAGCCAGCTGCAACCCACGGCTATATAGGACCTACAGGCGATGTTCTTGAGTCGATATATGTCGATCTGAGCACATCTGGGCCACGTATATACAGCATGGGGGTAGCTGTGATACCAGCCAGCTGCAACCCACGGCTATATAGGACCTACAGGCGATGTTCTTGAGTCGATATATGTCGATCTGAGCACAGCTGGGCCCCGTATATACAGCATGGGGGTAGCTCTGATACCAGCCAGATGCAACCCACGGCCATATAGGACCTACAGGCGATGTTCTTGAGTCGATATATGTCGATCTGAGCACAGCTGGGCCACGTATATACAGCATGGGGTAGTTGTGATACCAGCCAGCTGCAACCCACGGCTATATAGGACCTACAGGCGATGTTCTTGTTCGATATATGTCGATCTGAGCACAGCTGGGCCCCGTATATACAGCATGGGGGTAGCTCTGATACCAGCCAGATGCAACTCACGGTCATATAGGACCTACAGGCGATGTTCTTGAGTGGATATATGTCGATCTGAGCACAGCTGGGCGCCGTATATACAGCATGGAGGTAGCTCTGATTCCAGCCAGATGCAACCCACGGCCATATAGGACCTACAGGCGATGTTCTAAGTCGATATATGTCGATCTGAGCACAGCTGGGCCACGCATATACAGCATGGGGGTAGCTGTTATACCAGCCAGCTGCAACCAACGGCTATATAGGACCTACAGGCGATGTTCTTGAGTCGATATATGTCGATCTGAGCACAGCTGGGCCCCGTATATACAGCATGGGGGTAGCTCTGATACCAGCCAGATGCAACCCACGGCCATATAGGACCCACAGGCGATGTTCTTGAGTGGATATATGTCGATCTGAGCACAGCTGGGCGCCGTATATACAGCATGAGGGTAGGTCTGATACCAGCCAGATGCAACCCACGGCCATATAGGACCTACAGGCGATGTTCTTGAGTCGATATATGTCGATCTGAGCACAGCTGGGCCCCGTATATACAGCATGGGGGTAGCTCTGATACTAGCCAGGTGCAACCCACGGCCATATAGGACCTACAGGCGATGGATGTTCTTGAGTGGATATATGTCGATCTGAGCACAGCTGGGTGCCGTATATACAGCATGGGGGTAGCTCTGATACCAGCCAGATGCAACCCACGGCCATATAGGACCTACAGGCGATGTTCTTGAGTCGATATATGTCGATCTGAGCACAGCTGGGCCACGTATATACAGCATGGGGGTAGCTGTGATACCAGCCAGCTGCAACCCACGTCTATATACGACCTACAGGCGATGTTCTTGAGTCGATATATGTCGATCTGAGCACAGCTGGGCCCCGTATATACAGCATGGGGGTAGCTCTGATACCAGCCAGATGCAATCCACGGCCATATAGGACCTACGGGCGATGTTCTTGAGTTGATATGTGTCGATCTGAGCACAGCTGGGCCACGTATATACAGCATGGGGTAGCTGTGATACCAGCCAGCTGCAACCCACGGCTATATAGGACCTACAGGCGATGTTCTTGTTCGATATATGTCGATCTGAGCACAGCTGGGCCCCGTATATACAGCATGGGGGTAGCTCTGATACCAGCCAGATGCAACCCACGGCCATATAGGACCTACAGGCGATGTTCTTGAGTGGATATATGTCGATCTGAGCACAGCTGGGCGCCGTATATACAGCATGGGGGTAGCTCTGATACCAGCCAGATGCAACCCACGGCCATATAGGACCTACAGGCGATGTTCTACAGCATGGGGGTAGCTGTTATACCAGCCAGCTGCAACCCACGGCTATATAGGACCTACAGGCGATGTTCTTGAGTCGATATATGTCGATCTGAGCACAGCTGGGCCCCGTATATACAGCATGGGGATAGGTCTGATACCAGCCAGATGCAACCCACGGCCATATAGGACTTACAGGCGATGTTCTTGAGTGGATATATGTCGATCTGAGCACAGCTGGGCGCCGTATATACAGCATGGGGGTAGCTCTGATACCAGCCAGATGCAACACACAGCCATACAGGACCTACAGGCGATGTTCTTTAGTCGATATATTTCGATCTGAGCACAGCTGGGCCACGTATATACAGCATGGGGGTAGCTGTGATACCAGCCAGCTGCAACCCACGGCTATATAGGACCCACAGGCGATGTTCTTGAGTCGATATATGTCGATCTGAGCACAGCTGGTCCCGGTATTTACAGCATGGGGGTAGCTCTGATACCAGCCAGATGCAACCCACGGCTATATAGGACCTACAGGCGATGTTCTTGAGTCGATATATGTCGATCTGAGCACAGCTGGGCCCCGTATATACAGCATGGGGGTAGCTCTGATACCAGCCAGATGCAACCCACGGCCATATAGGACCTACAGGCGATGTTCTTGAGTGGATATATGTCGATCTGAGCATAGCTGGGCGCCGTATATACAGCATGGGGGCAGCTCTGATACCAGCAAGATGCAACCCACGGCTATATAGGACCCACAGGCGATGTTCCTGAGTCGATATATGTAGATCTGTGCACAGCTGGGCCACGTATTTACAGCATGGGGGTATCTCTGATACCAGCCAGATGCAACCCACGGCCATATAGATCCTACAGGCGATGTTCTTGAGTGGATATATGTCGATCTGAGCACAGCTGGGCGCCGTATATACAGCATGGGGGTAGCTCTGATACTAGCCAGATGCAACCCACGCCCATATAGGACCTACAGGCGATGTTCTTGAGTCGATATATGTCGATCTGAGCACAGCTGGGCCACGTATATACAGCATGGGGGTAGCTGTGATACCAGCCAGCTGCAACCCACGGCCATATTGGACCTACAGGCGATGTTCTTGAGTGGATATATGTAGATCTGAGCACAGCTGGGCGCCGTATATACAGCATGGGGGTAGCTCTGATACCTGCCAAATGCAACCCACGGCCATATAGGACCTACAGGCGATGTTCTTGAGTGGATATATGTCGTTCTGAGCACAGCTGGGCGCCGTATATACAGCATGGGTGTAGCTCAGATACCAGCCGGATGCAACCCACGGCCATATAGGACCCACAGGCGATGTTCTTGTGTCGATGTATGTCGATCTGAGCACAGCTGGGCCACGTATATACAGCATGGGGGTAGCTCTGATACCAGCCAGATGCAACCCACGGCCATATAGGACCTACAGGCGATGTTCTTGTGTCGATATATGTCGATCTGAGCACAGCTGGGCCACGTATATACAGCATGGGGGTAGCTCTGATGCCAGCCAGATACAACCCACGGCTATATAGGACCTACAGGCGAAGTTCTTGAGTGGATATATGTCGATCTGAGCACAGCTGGGCCACGTATATACAGCATGGGGGTAGCTGTGATACCAGCCAGATGCAACCCACGGCCATATAGGACCTACAGGCGATGTTCTTGAGTCCATATATTTCGATCTGAGCACAGCTGGGCCACGTATATACAGCATGGGGGTAGCTGTTATACCAGCCAGCTGCAACCCACGGCTATATAGGTCCTACAGGCGATGTTCTTGAGTCGATATATGTTGATCTGAGCACAGCTGGCCTCGTATATACAGCATGGAGGTAGCTCTGATACCAGTCAGATGCAACCCACGGCCATATAGAACCTACAGGCGATGTTCTTGAGTGGATATATGTCGTTCTGAGCACAGCTGGGCGCCGTATATATAGCATGGGGGTAGCTCAGATACCAGCCGGATGCAACCCACGGCCATATAGGACCTACAGGCGATGTTCTTGTGTCGATATATGTCGATCTGAGCATAGATGGGCCACGTATATACAGCATGGGGGTAGCTGTGATACCAGCCAGCTGCAACCCACGGCTATATAGGACCTACAGGCGATGTTCTTCAGTCGATATATGTCGATCTGAGCACAGCTGGCCCCGTATATACAGCATGGGGGTAGCTCTGATACCAGTCAGATGCAACCCACGGCCATATAGGACCTACAGGCGATGTACTTGAGTCCATATATTTCGATCTGAGCACAGCTGCGCCACGTATATACAGCATGGGGGTAGCTCTGATACCAGCCAGATGAAACCCACGGCCATATAGGACCTACAGGCGATGTTCTTGT
This sequence comes from Lordithon lunulatus, assembly GCA_963942505.1. Taxonomy (NCBI): domain Eukaryota; kingdom Metazoa; phylum Arthropoda; class Insecta; order Coleoptera; family Staphylinidae; genus Lordithon; species Lordithon lunulatus. The sequence continues at coordinate 32,138,515 of OZ012667.1, read as the reverse complement.
GTCGATATATGTCGATCTGAGCACAGCTGGGCCACGTATATACAGGATGGGGGTAGCTTAGATACCAGCCAGCTGCAACCCACGGCTATATAAGACCTACAGGCGATGTTCTTGAGTCGATATATGTCGATCTGAGCACAGCTGGGCCACGTATATATAACATGGGGGTAGCTCTGATACCAGCCAGATGCAACCCACGGCCATATAGGACCTACAGGCGATGTTCTTGTGTCGATATATGTCGATCTGAGCACAGCTGGGCCACGTATATACAGGATGGTGGTAGCTGTGATACCAGCCAGCTGTAACCCACGGCTATATAAGACCTACAGGCGATGTTCTTGAGTCGATATATGTCGATCTGAGAACAGCTGGGCCACGTATATACAGCATGGGGGTAGCTGTGATACCAGCCAGCTGCAACCCACGGCTATATAGGACCTACAGGCGATGTTCTTGAGTCGATATATGTCGATCTGAGCACAGCTGGGCCACGTATATACAGCTTGGGGGTAGGTCTGATACCAGCCAGCTGCAACCCACGGCCATATAGGACCTACAGGTGAAGTTCTTGAGTGGATATATGTCGATCTGAGCACAGCTGGGCCACGTATATACAGGATGGTGGTAGCTGTGATACCAGCCAGCTGCAACCCACGGCTATATAAGACCTACAGGCGATGTTCTTGAGTCGATATATGTCGATCTGAGAACAGCTGGGCCACGTATATACAGCATGGGGGTAGCTGTGATACCAGCCAGCTGCAACCCACGGCTATATAGGACCTACAGGCGATGTTCTTGAGTCGATATATGTCGATCTGAGCACAGCTGGGCCACGTATATACAGCTTGGGGGTAGGTCTGATACCAGCCAGCTGCAACCCACGGCCATATAGGACCTACAGGTGAAGTTCTTGAGTGGATATATGTCGATCTGAGCAAAGCTGGGCCCGTATATACAGCATGGGACCAGCCAGATGCAACCCACGGCCATATAGGACCTACAGGCGATGTTTTTGAGTCGATATATGTCGATCTGAGGACAGCTGGGCCACGTATATACAGCATGGGGTTGCTGTGATACCAGCCAGCTGCAACCCACGGCTATATAGGACCTATAGGCGATGTTCTTGAGTCGATATATGTTGATCTGAGCACAGCTGGACCCCGTATATACAGCATGGGACCAGCCAGATGCAACTTACGGCCATATAGGACCTACAGGCGATGTTCTTGAGTCGATATACGTCGATCTGAGCACAGCTGGGCCACGTATATACAGCATGGGGGTAGCTGTGATACCAGCCAGCTGCAACCCACGGCTATATAGGACCTACAAGCGATGTTCTTGAGTCGATATATAGCGATCTGAGCACAGCTGGGCCCCGTATATACAGCATGGGGGTAGCTCTGATACCAGCCAGATGCAACCCACGGCCATATAGGACCTACAGGCGATGTTCTAGAGTCGATATGTGTTGATCTGAGCACAGCTGGGCCACGTATATATAGCATGGGGGTAGCTGTGATACCAGCCAGCTGCAACCTACGGCTATATAGGACCTACAGGCGATGTTCTTGAGTCAATATATGTCGATCTGAGCACAGCTGGGCCCCGTATATACAGCATGGGGGTAGCTCTGATACCAGCCAGATGCAACCCACGGCTATATAGGACCTACAGGCGATGTTCTTGAGTCGATATATGTCGATCTGAGCGCAGCTGGGCCCCGTATATACAGCATGGGGGTAGCTCTGATACCAGCCAGGTGCAACCCACGGCCATATAGGACCTACATGCGATGTTCTTGAGTGGATATATGTCGATCTGAGCACAGCTGGTCCCCGTATATACAGCATGGGGGTAGCTCTGATACCAGCCAGATGCAACCCACGGTTATATAGGACCTACAGGCGATGTTCTTGAGTTGATATATGTCGATCTAAGCACAGCTGGGCACCGTATATACAGCATGGGGGTAGCTCTGATACCAACCAGATGCAACCCACGGCCATATAGGACCTACAGGCGATGTTCTAGAGTCGATATATGTCGATCTGAGCACAGCTGGGCGCCGTATATACAGCATGGGTGTAGCTCTGATACCAGCCAGATGCAACCCACGGCCATATAGGACCTACAGGCGATGTTCTTGAGTCGATATATGTCGATCTGAGCACAGCTGGGCCCCGTATATACAGCATGGGGGTAGCTCTGATACCAGCCAGATGCAACCCACGACCATATAGGACCTACAGGCGATGTTCTTGAGTGGATATATGTCGATCTGAGCACAGCTGGGCGCCGTATATACAGCATGGGGGTAGCTCTGATACCAGCCAAATGCAACCCACGGCCATATAGGACCTACAGGCGATGTGCTTGAGTGGATATTTGTCGATCTGAGCACAGCTGGCCCCGTATATACAGCATGGGGGTAGCTCTGATACCAGTCAGATGCAACCCACGGCCATATAGGACCTACAGGCGATGTTCTTGAGTCCATATATTTCGATCTAAGCACAGCTGGGCCACGTATATACAGCATGGGGGTAGCTCTGATACCAGCCAGATGCAACCCACGGCCATATAGGACCTACAGGCGATGTTCTTGAGTCGATATATGTCGGTCTGAGCACAGCTGGGCCACGTATATACACCATAGGGGTAGCTGTGATACCAGCCAGCTGCAACCCACGGTTATATAGGACCTACAGGCGATGTTCTTGAGTGGATATATGTCGATCTGAGCACAGCTGGGCCCCGTATATACAGCATGGGGGTAGCTCTGATACCAGCCAGATGAAACCCACGGCCATATAGGACCTACAGGCGATGTTCTTGTGTCGATATATGTCGATCTGAGCACAGCTGGGCCACGTATATACAGGATGGGGGTAGCTGTGATACCAGCCAGCTGCAACCCACGGCTATATAAGACCTACAGGCGATGTTCTTGAGTCGATATATGTCGATCTGAGCACAGCTGGGCCACGTATATATAGCATGGGGGTAGCTCTGATTCCAGCCAGATGCAACCCACGGCCATATAGGACCTACAGGAGATGTTCTTGAGTCGATATATGTCAATCTGAGCACAGCTGGGCCACGTATATACAGCATGGGGGTAGCTGTGATACCAGCCAGCTGTAACCCACGGCTATATAGGACCTACAGGCGATGTTCTTGTGTCGATATATGTCGATCTGAGCACAGCTGGGCCACGTATATACAGGATGGTGGTAGCTGTGATACCAGCCAGCTGCAACCCACGGATATATAAGACCTACAGGCGATGTTCTTGAGTCGATATATGTCGATCTGAGCACAACTGGGCCACGTATATACAGCATGGGGGTAGCTGTGATACCAGCCAGCTGCAACCCTCGGCTATATAGGACCTACAGGCGATGTTCTTGAGTCGATATATGTCGATCTGAGCACAGCTGGGCCCTGTATATACAGCATGTGGGTAGCTCTGATACCAGCCAGATGCAACCCACGGCCATATAGGACCTACAGGAGATGTTCTTGAGTGGATATATGTCGATCTGAGCGCAGCTGGGCGCCGTATATACAGCATGGGCGTAGCTCTGATACCAGCCAGATGCAACCCACGGCCATATAGGACCTACAGGCGATGTTCCTGAGTGGATATATGTCGATCTGAGCACAGCTGGGCGCCGTATATACAGCATGGGGGTAGCTCTGATACCAGCCAGATGCAACCGACGGCCATATAGGACCTACAGGCGATGTTCTTGAGTCGATATATGTCGATCTGAGCACAGCTGGGCCCAGTATATACAGCATGGGGGTAGCTCTGATACCAGCCAGATGCAACCCATGGCCATATAGGACTTACAGGCGATGTTCTTGAGTGGATATATGTCGATCTGAGCACAGCTGGGCGCCGTATATACGGCATGGGGGTAGCTCTGATACCAGCCAGATACAACCCACGGCCATATAGGACCTACAGGCGATGTTCTTGAGTCGATATATGTCGATCTGAGCACAGCTGGGCCACGTATATACAGCATGGGGGTAGCTATGATACCAGCCAACTGCAACCCACGGCTATATAGGACCTATAGGCGATGTTCTTGAGTCGATATATGTCGATCTGAGCACAGCTGGGCCCAGTATATACAGCATGGGGGTAGCTCTGATACCAGCCAGATGCAACCGACGGCCATATAGGACCTACAGCCGATGTTCTTGAGTCGATATATGTCGATCTGAGCACAGCTGGGCCACGTATATACAGCATGGGGGTAGCTGTGATAACAGCCAACTGCAACCCACGGCTATATAGGACCTATAGGCGATGTTCTTGAGTCGATATATGTTGATCTGAGCACATCTGGGACCCGTATATACAGCATGGGGGTAGCTCTGATACCAGCCAGATGCAACCCACGGCCATATAAGACCTACAGGCGATGTTCTTGAGTGGATATATGTCGATCTGAGCACAGCTGGGCGTCGTATATACAGCATGGGGGTAGCTCTGATACCAGCCAGATGCAACCCACGGCCATATAGGACCTACAGGCGATGTTCTTGAGTCGATATATGTCGATCTGAGCAGAGCTGGGCCATGTATATACAGCATGGGGGTAGCTGTGATACCAGCCAGCTGCAACCCACGGCTAGATAGGACCTTCTTGAGTCGATATATGTCGATCTGAGCACAGCTGGGCCCCGTATATACAGCATGGGGGTAGCTCTGATACCAGCCAGATGCAACCCACGGCCATATAGGACCTACAGGCGATATTCTTGAGTGGATATATCTCGATCTGAGCACAGCTGGGCGCCGTATATACAGCATGGGGGTAGCTCTGATACCTGCCAGATTCAACCCACGGCCATATAGGATCTACAGGTGATGTTCTTGAGTCGATATATGTCGATCTGAGCACAGCTGGGCCACGTATATACAGCATGGAGGTAGCTGTGATACCAGCCATCTGCAACCCACGGCTATATAGGACCTACAGACGATGTTCTTGAGTGGATATATGTCGATCTGAGCACAGCTGGGCGCCGTATATACTGCATGGGGGTAGCTCTGATACCAGCCAGCTGCAACCCACGGCTATATAGGATCTACAGGCGATGTTCTTGAATCGATATATGTCGATCTGAGCACAGCTGGGCCCCGTATATACAGCATGGGGATAGCTGTGATACACCAGCCAGCTGCAACATACGGCTATATAGGACCTACAGGCGATGTTCTTGAGTCGATATATGTCGATCTGAGCACAGCTGGGCCCCGTATATACAGCATGGGGGTAGCTCTGATACCAGCCAGCTGCAACCCACGGCTATATAGGACCTACAGGGATGTTCTTGAGTCGATATATGTCGATCTGAGCACAGCTGGGCGCCGTATATACAGCTTGGGGGTAGCTCTGATACTAGCCAGATGCAATCCACGGCCATACAGGACCTACAGGCGATGTTCTTGAGTCGATATATGTCGATCAGAGCACAGCTGGGCCACGTATATACAGCATGGGGGTAGCTGTGATACCAGCCAGCAGCAACCCACGGCTATATAGGACCTACAGGCGATGTTCTTGAGTCGATATATGTCGATCTGAGCACAGCTGGGCCCCGTATATACAGAATCGGGGTAGCTCTGATACCAGCCAGATGCAACCCACGGCCATATAGGACCTACAGGCGATGTTCTTGAGTCGATATATGTCGCTCTGAGCACAGCTGGGCCACGTATATACAGCATAAGGGTAGCTGTGATACCAGCCAGCTGCAACCCACGGCTATATAGGACCTACAGGCGATGTTCTTGAGTCGATATATGTCGATCTGAGCGCAGCTGGGCCCCGTATATACAGCATGGGGGTAGCTCTGATACCAGCCAGGTGCAACCCACGGCCATATAGGACCTACATGCGATGTTCTTGAGTGGATATATGTCGATCTGAGCACAGCTGGTCCCCGTATATACAGCATGGGGGTAGCTCTGATACCAGCCAGATGCAACCCACGGTTATATAGGACCTACAGGCAATGTTCTTGAGTTGATATATGTCGATCTAAGCACAGCTGGGCACCGTATATACAGCATGGGGGTAGCTCTGATACCAACCAGATGCAACCCACGGCCATATAGGACCTACAGGCGATGTTCTTGAGTCGATATATGTCGATCTGACCACAGCTGGGCCACGTATATACAGCATGGGGGTAGCTGTGATACCAGCCAGCTGCAACCCACGGCTATATACGACCTACAGGCGATGTTCTTGAGTCGATATATGTCGATCTGAGCACAGCTGGGCCCCGTATATACAGCATGGGTGTAGCTCTGATACCAGCCAGATGCAACCCACGGCCATATAGGACCTACAGGCGATGTTCTTGAATGGATATATGTCAATCTGAGCACAGCTGGGCGCCGTATATACAGCATGGGGGTAGCTCTGATACCAGACAGATACAACCCACGACCATATAGGACCTACAGGCGATATTCTTGAGTCGACATATGTCAATCTGAGCACATCTGGGCCACGTATATACAGCATGGGGGTAGCTGTGATACCAGCCAGCTGCAACCCACGGCTATATAGGACCTACAGGCGATGTTCTTGAGTCGATATATGTCTATCTGAGCACAGCTGGGCCCCGTATATACAGCATGGGTGTAGCTCTGATACAAGCCAGATGCAACCCACGGCCATATAGGACCTACAGGCGATGTTCTTGAGTGGATATATGTCGATCTGAGCACAGCTGGGCGCCGTATATACAGCATGGGGGTAGCTCTGATACCAGCCAGATGCAACCCACGGCCATATAGGACCTACAGGCGATGTTCTTGAGTCGATATATGTCGATCTGAGCACATCTGGGCCACGTATATACAGCATGGGGGGTAGCTGTGATACCAGCCAGCTGCAACCCACGGCTATATAGGACCTACAGGCGATGTTCTTGAGTCGATATATGTCGATCTGAGCACACCTGGGCCCCGTATATACAGCATGGGGGTAGCTCTGATACCAGCCAGATGCAACCCACGGCCATATAGGACCTACAGGCGATGTTCTTGAGTCGATATATGTCGATCTGAGCACATCTGGGCCACGTATATACAGCATGGGGGGTAGCTGTGATACCAGCCAGCTGCAACCCACGGCTATATAGGACCTACAGGCGATGTTCTTGAGTCGATATATGTCGATCTGAGCACACCTGGGCCACGTATATACAGCATGGGGGTAGCTGTGATACCAGCCAACTGCAACCCACGGCTATATAGGACCTACAGGCGATGTTCTTGAGTCGATATATGTCGATCTGAGCACAGCTGGGCCCCGTATATACAGCATGGGTGTAGCTCTGACACCAGCCAGATGCAACCCACGGCCATATAGGACCTACAGGCGATGTTCTTGAGTGGATATATGTCAATCTGAGCACAGCTGGGCGCCGTATATACAGCATGGGGGTAGCTCTGATACCAGCCAGATGCAACCCACGGCCATATAGGGCCTACAGGCGATGTTCTTAAGTGGATATATATCGATCTGAGCACAGCTGGGCGCCGTATATACAGCATGGGGGTAGCTCTGATACCAGCCAGATGCAACCCACGGCCATATAGGACCTACAGGCGATGTTCTTGAGTCGATATATGTCGATCTGAGCACAGCTGGGCCACGTATATACAGGATGGGGATAGCTGTGATACTAGCCAGCTGCAACCCACGGCAATATAGGACCTACAGGCGATGTTCTTGAGTCGATATATGTCGATCTGAGCACAGCTGCGCCCCGTATATACAGCATGGGGGGTAGCTCTGATTCCAGCCAGATGCAACCCACGGCCATATAGGACCTACAGGCGATGTTTTTGAGTGGATATATGTCGATCTGAGCACAGCTGGGCGCCGTATATACAGCATGGAGGTAGCTCTGATACTAGCCAGATGCAACCCACGGCCATATAGGACCTACAGGCGATGTTCTTGAGTGGATATATGTCGATCTGAGCACAGCTGGGCGCCGTATATACAGCATGGGGGTAGCTCTGATACCAGCCAGATGCAACCCACGGCCATATAGGACCTACAGGCGATGTTCTTGATTCGATATATGTCGGTCTGAGCACATCTGGGCCACGTATATACAGCATGGGGGTAGCTGTGATACCAGCCAGCTGCAACCCACGGCTATATAGGACCTACAGGCGATGTTCTTGAGTCGATATTTGTCGATCTGAGCACACCTGGGCTCCGTATATACAGCATGGGGGTAGCTCTGATACCAGCCAGATGCAACCCATGGCCATATAGGACCTACAGGCGATGTTCTTGAGTGGATATATGTTGATCTTAGCACAGCTGGGCCACGTATATACAGCATGGTGGTAGCTGTGATAGCAGCCAGCAGCAACCCACGGCTATATAGGACCTACAGGCGATGTTCTTGAGTCGATATATGTCGATCTGAGCACAGCTGGGCCCCGTATATACAGCATGGGGGTAGCTCTGATACTAGCCAGGTGCAACCCACGGCCATATAGGACCTACAGGTGATGGATGTTCTTGAGTCGATATATGTCGATCTGAGCACAGCTGGTCCCCGTATTTACAGCATGGGGGTAGCTCTGATACCAGCCAGATGCAACCCACGGCTATATAGGACCTACAGGCGATGTTCTTGAGTCGATATATGTCGATCTGAGCACAGCTGGGCCCCGTATATACAGCATGGGGGTAGCTCTGATACCAGCCAGATGCAACCCACGGCCATATAGGACCTACATGCGATGTTCTTGAGTGGATATATGTCGATCTGAGCATAGCTGGGCGCCGTATATACAGCATGGGGGCAGCTCTGATACCAGCAAGATGCAACCCACGGCCATATAGGACCTACAGGCGATGTTCCTGAGTCGATATATGTCGATCTGTGCACAGCTGGGCCACGTATATACAGCATGGGGATAGCTGTGATACCAGCTAGCTGCAACCCACGGCTATATAGCACCTACAGGCGATGTTCTTGAGTCGATATATGTCGATCTGAGCACAGCTGGGCCCCGTATATACAGCATGGGGATAGGTCTGATACCAGCCAGATGCAACCCACGGCCATATAGGACTTACAGGCGATGTTCTTGAGTGGATATATGTCGATCTGAGCACAGCTGGGCGCCGTATATACAGCATGGGGGTAGCTCTGATACCAGCCAGATGCAACCCACAGCCATACAGGACCTACAGGCGATGTTCTTTAGTCGATATATGTCGATCTGAGCACAGCTGGGCCACGTATATACAGCATGGGGGTAGCTGTGATACCAGCCAGCAGCAACCCACGGCTATATAGGACCCACAGGCGATGTTCTTGAGTCGATATATGTCGATCTGAGCACAGCTGGTCCCCGTATTTACAGCATGGGGGTAGCTCTGATACCAGCCAGATGCAACCCACGGCTATATAGGACCTACAGGCGATGTTCTTGAGTTGATATATGTCGATCTGAGCACAGCTGGCAGCCGTATATACAGCATGGGGGTAGCTCTGATACCAGCCAGATGCAACCCACGGCCATATAGGACCTACAGGCGATGTTCTTGAGTCGATATATGTCGATCTGAGCACAGCTGGGCCACGTATATACAGCATGGGGGTAGCTGTGATACCAGCCAGCTGCAACCCACGGCTATATACGACCTACAGGCGATGTTCTAGAGTCGATATATGTCGATCTGAGCACAGCTGGGCCCCGTATATACAGCATGGGGGTAGCTCTGATACCAGCCAGATCCAACCCACGGCCATATAGGACCTACAGGCGATGGATGTTCTTGAGTGGATATATGTCGATCTGAGCACAGCTGGGCGCCGTATATACAGCATGGGGGTAGCTCTGATACCAGCCAGATGCAACCCACGGCCATATAGGACCTACAGGCGATGTTCTTGAGTCGATATATGTCGATCTGAGCACAGCTGGGCCACGTATATACAGCATGGGGGTAGCTGTGATACTAGCCAGCTGCAACCCACGGCTATATAGGACCTACAGGCGATTTTCTTGAGTCGATATATGTCGATCTGAGCACAGCTGGGCCACGTATATACAGCATGGGGTTAGCTGTGATACACCAGCCAGCTGCAACCCACGGCTATATAGGACCTACAGGCGATGTTCTTGAGTCGATATATGTCGATCTGAGCACAGCTGGTCCCCGTATATACAGCATGGGGGTAGCTCTGATACCAGCCAGATGCAACCCACGGCCATATAGGACCTACAGGCGATGTTCTTGAGTGGATATATCTCGATCTGAGCACAGCTGGGCGCCGTATATACAGCATGGGGGTAGCTCTGATACCTGCCAGATGCAACCCACGGCCATATAGGATCTACAGGTGATGTTCTTGAGTCGATATATGTCGATCTGAGCACAGCTGGGCCACGGATATACAGCATGGAGGTAGCTGTGATACCAGCCATCTGCAACCCACGGCTATATAGGACCTACAGGCGATGTTCTTGAGTGGATATATGTCGATCTGAGCACAGCTGGGCGCCGTATATACTGCATGGGGGTAGCTCTGATACCAGCTAGCTGCAACCCACGGCTATATAGGACCTACAGGCGATGTTCTTGAGTCGACATATGTCAATCTGAGCACAGCTGAGCCCCGTATATACAGCATGGGGATAGCTGTGATACACCAGCCAGCTGCAACATACGGCTATATAGGACCTACAGGCGATGCTCTTGAGTCGATATATGTCGATCTGAGCACAGCTGGGCCCCGTATATAAAGCATGGAGGTAGCTTTGATACTAGCCAGATGCAACCCACGGCCATATAGGACATACAGGCGATGTTCTTGAGTGGATATATGTCGATCTGAGCACAGCTGGGCGCCGTATATACAGCATAGGTGTAGCTCTGATACCAGCCAGATGCAACCCACGGCCATATAGGACCTACAGGCGATGTTCTAGAGTCGATATATGTCGATCTGAGCATAGCTGGGCCACGTATATACAGCATGGGGGTAGCTGTGATACCAGCCAGCTGCAACCCACGGCTATATAGGACCTACAGGCGATGTTCTTGAGTCAATATATGTCGATCTGAGCACAGCTGGGCGCCGTATATACAGCATGGGGGTAGCTCTGATACCAGCCACATGCAACCCACGGCCATATAGGACCTACAGGCGATGTTCTTGAGTCGATATATGTCGATCTGAGCACATCTGGGCCACGTATATACAGCATGGGGGTAGCTGTGATACCAGCCAGCTGCAACCCACGGCTATATAGGACCTACAGGCGATGTTCTTGAGTCGATATATGTCGATCTGAGCACAGCTGGGCGCCGTATATACAGCATGGGGGTAGCTCTGATACTAGCCAGATGCAACCCACGGCCATATAGGACCTACATGCGATGTTCTTGAGTGGATATATGTCGATCTGAGCACAGCTGGGCGCCGTATATACAGCATGGGGGTAGCTCTGATACCAGCCAGATGCAAGCCACGGCCATATAGGACCTACAGGCGATGTTCTTGAGTCGATATATGTCGATCTAAGCACATCTGGGCCACGTATATACAGCATGGGGGTAGCTGTGATACCAGCCAGCTGCCACCCACGGCTATATAGGACCTACAGGCGATGTTCTTGAGTCGATATATGTCGATCTGAGCACAGCTCGGCCACGTATATACAGCATGGGGGTAGCTTTGATACCAGCCAGATGCAACCCACGGCCATATAGAACCCACAGGCGATGTTTTTGAGTGGATATATGTCGATCTGAGCACAGCTGGGCGCCGTATATACAGCATGGGGGTAGCTCTGATACCAGCCAGAAGCAACCCACGGCCATATAGGACCTACAGTCGATGTTCTTGAGTGGATATATGTCGATCTGAGCACAGCTGGGCGCCGTATATACAGCATGGGGGTAGCTCTGATACCAGCCAGATGCAACCCACGGCCATATAGGACCTACAGGCGATGTTCTTGAGTCGATATATGTGGATCTGAGCACAGCTGGGCCACGTATATACAGCATGGGGGTAGCTTTGATATCAACCAGATGCAACCCACGGCCATATAGAACCCACAGGCGATGTTCTTGAGTGGATATAGGTCGATCTGAGCACAGCTGGGCGCCGTATATACAGCATGGGGGTAGCTCTGATACCAGCCAGATGCAAGCCACGGCCATATAGGACCTACAGGCGATGTTCTTGAGTCGATATATGTCGATCTGAGCACAGCTGGGCCCCGTATATACAGCATGGGGGTAGCTCTGATACCAGCCAGATGCAACCCAAGGCCATATAGGACATACAGGCGATGTTCTTAAGTGGATATATGTCGATCTGTGCACAGCTGGGCGCCGTATATACAGCACGGGGGTAGCTCTGATACCAGCCAGATGCAACCCACGGCCATATAGGACCTACAGGCGATGTTCTTGAGTCGATATATGTCGCTCTGAGCACAGCTGGGCCCCGTATATACAGCATGGGGGTAGCTGTGATACCAGCCAGATGCAACCCACGGCCATAAAGGACCTACAGGCGATGTTCTTGAGTGGATATATGTCGATCTGAGCACAGCTGGGCGCCGTATATACAGCATGGGGGTAGCTCTGATAACTGCCAGATGCAACCCACGGCCATATAGGACCTACAGGTGATGTTCTTGAGTCGATATATGTCGATCTGAGCACAGCTGGGCCACGTATATACAGCATGGGGGTAGCTGTGATACCAGCCATCTGCAACCCACGGCTATATAGGACCTACAGGCAATGTTCTTGAGTCGATATATGTCGATCTGAGCACAGCTGGGCCCCGTATATACAGCATGGGTGTAGCTCTGATACCAGCCAGATGCAACCCACGGCCATATAGGACCAACAAGCGATGTTCTTGAGTCGATATATGTCGATCTGAGCACAGCTGGGCCACATATATACAGCATGGGGGTAGCTGTGATACCAGCCAACTGCAACCCACGGCTATATAGGACCTACAGGCGATGTTCTTGAGTCGATATATGTCGATCTGAGCACAGCTGGGCCCCGTATATACAGCATGGGTGTAGCTCTGATACCAGCCAGATGCAACCCTCGGCCATATAGGACCTACAGGCGATGTTCTTGAGTGGATATATGTCAATCAGAGCACAGCTGGGCGCCGTATATACAGCATGGGGGTAGCTCTGATACCAGCCAGATGCAACCCACGACCATATAGGACCTACAGGCGATATTCTTGAGTCGATATATGTCACTCTGAGCACATCTGGGCCACGTATATACAGCATGGGGGTAGCTGTGATACCAGCAAGCTGCAACCCACGGCTATATAGGACCTACAGGCGATGTTCTTGAGTCGATATATGTCGATCTGAGCACAGCTGGGCCCCGTATATACAGCCTGGGTGTAGCTCTGATACCAGCCAGATGCAACCCACGGCCATATAGGACCTACAGGCGATGTTCTTGAGTGGATATATGTCGATCTGAGCACAGCTGGGCGCCGTATATACAGCATGGGGGTAGCTCTGATACCAGCCAGATGCAACCCACGGCCATATAGGACCTACAGGCGATGTTCTTGAGTCGATATATGTCGATCTGAGCACATCTGGGCCACGTATATACAGCATGGGGGGTAGCTGTGATACCAGCCAGCTGCAACCCAGGGCTATATAGGACCTACAGGCGATGTTCTTGAGTCGATATATGTCGATCTGAGCACACCTGGGCCCCGTATATACAGCATGGGGGTAGCTCTGATACCAGCCAGATGCAACCCATGGCCATATAGGACCTACAGGCGATGTTCTTGAGTGGATATATGTCGATCTGAGCACAGCTGGGCGCCGTATATACAGCATGGGGGTAGCTCTGATACCAGCCAGATGCAACCCACGGCAATATAAGACCTACAGGCGATGTTCTTAACTGTATATATATATATCGATCTGAGCACAGCTGGGCGCCGTATATACAGCATGGGGGTAGCTCTGATACCAGCCAGATGCAACCCACGGCCATATAGGACCTACAGGCGATGTTCTTGAGTCGATATATGTCGATCTGAGCACAGCTGGGCCACGTATATACAGCATGGGGATAGCTGTTATACTAGCCAGCTGCAACCCACAGCAATATAGGACCTACAGGCGATGTTCTTGAGTCGATATATGTCGATCTGAGCACAGCTGCGCCCCGTATATACTGCATGGGGGGTAGCTCTGATTCCAGCCAGATGCAACCCACGGCCATATAGGACCTACAGGCCATGTTTTTGAGTGGATATATATCGATCTGAGCACAGCTGGGCGCCGTATATACAGCATGGAGGTAGCTCTGATACTAGCCAGATGCAACCCACAGCCATATAGGACCTACAGGCGATGTTCTTGAGTGGATATATGTCGATCTGAGCACAGCTGGGCGCCGTATATACAGCATGGGGGTAGCTCTGATACCAGCCAGATGCAACCCACGGCCATATAGGACCTACAGGCGATGTTCTTGAGTCGATATATGTCGGTCTGAGCACATCTGGGCCACGTATATACAGCATGGGGGTAGCTCTGATACTAGCCAGATGCAACCCACGGCCATATAGGACCTACAGGCGATGTTCTTGAGTGGATATATGTCGATCTGAGCACAGCTGGGCGCCGTATATACAGCATGGGGGTAGCTCTGATACCAGCCAGATGCAACCCACGGCCATATAGGACCTACAGGCGATGTTCTTGAGTCGATATATGTCGGTCTGAGCACATCTGGGCCACGTATATACAGCATGGGGGTAGCTCTGATACCAGCCAGATGCAAATCACGGCTATATAGGACCTACAGGCGATGTTCTTGAGTCGATATATGTCGATCTGAGCACACCTGGGCCACGTATATACAGCATGGGGGTAGCTGTGATACCAGCCAACTGCAACCCACGGCTATATAGGACCTACAGGCGATGTTCTTGAGTCGATATATGTCGATCTGAGCACAGCTGGGCCCCGTATATACAGCATGGGTGTAGCTCTGATACCAGCCAGATGCAACCCACGGCCATATAGGACCTACAGGCGATGTTCTTGAATGGATATATGTCAATCTGAGCACAGCTGGGCGCCGTATATACAGCATGGGGGTAGCTCTGATACCAGACAGATACAACCCACGACCATATAGGACCTACAGGCGATATTCTTGAGTCGACATATGTCAATCTGAGCACATCTGGGCCACGTATATACAGCATGGGGGTAGCTGTGATACCAGCCAGCTGCAACCCACGGCTATATAGGACCTACAGGCGATGTTCTTGAGTCGATATATGTCTATCTGAGCACAGCTGGGCCCCGTATATACAGCATGGGTGTAGCTCTGATACAAGCCAGATGCAACCCACGGCCATATAGGACCTACAGGCGATGTTCTTGAGTGGATATATGTCGATCTGAGCACAGCTGGGCGCCGTATATACAGCATGGGGGTAGCTCTGATACCTGCCAGATGCAACCCACGGCCATATAGGACCTACAGGCGATGTTCTTGAGTCGATATATGTCGATCTGAGCACATCTGGGCCACGTATATACAGCATGGGGGGTAGCTGTGATACCAGCCAGCTGCAACCCACGGCTATATAGGACCTACAGGCGATGTTCTTGAGTCGATATATGTCGATCTGAGCACACCTGGGCCCCGTATATACAGCATGGGGGTAGCTCTGATACCAGCCAGATGCAACCCACGGCCATATAGGACCTACAGGCGATGTTCTTGAGTCGATATATGTCGATCTGAGCACATCTGGGCCACGTATATACAGCATGGGGGGTAGCTGTGATACCAGCCAGCTGCAACCCACGGCTATATAGGACCTACAGGCGATGTTCTTGAGTCGATATATGTCGATCTGAGCACACCTGGGCCACGTATATACAGCATGGGGGTAGCTGTGATACCAGCCAACTGCAACCCACGGCTATATAGGACCTACAGGCGATGTTCTTGAGTCGATATATGTCGATCTGAGCACAGCTGGGCCCCGTATATACAGCATGGGTGTAGCTCTGATACCAGCCAGATGCAACCCACGGCCATATAGGACCTACAGGCGATGTTCTTGAGTGGATATATGTCAATCTGAGCACAGCTGGGCGCCGTATATACAGCATGGGGGTAGCTCTGATACCAGCCAGATGCAACCCACGGCCATATAGGGCCTACAGGCGATGTTCTTAAGTGGATATATATCGATCTGAGCACAGCTGGGCGCCGTATATACAGCATGGGGGTAGCTCTGATACCAGCCAGATGCAACCCACGGCCATATAGGACCTACAGGCGATGTTCTTGAGTCGATATATGTCGATCTGAGCACAGCTGGGCCACGTATATACAGGATGGGGATAGCTGTGATACTAGCCAGCTGCAACCCACGGCAATATAGGACCTACAGGCGATGTTCTTGAGTCGATATATGTCGATCTGAGCACAGCTGCGCCCCGTATATACTGCATGGGGGGTAGCTCTGATACCAGCCAGATGCAACCCACGGCCATATAGGACCTACAGGCGATGTTCTTGATTCGATATATGTCGGTCTGAGCACATCTGGGCCACGTATATACAGCATGGGGGTAGCTGTGATACCAGCCAGCTGCAACCCACGGCTATATAGGACCTACAGGCGATGTTCTTGAGTCGATATTTGTCGATCTGAGCACACCTGGGCTCCGTATATACAGCATGGGGGTAGCTCTGATACCAGCCAGATGCAACCCATGGCCATATAGGACCTACAGGCGATGTTCTTGAGTGGATATATGTTGATCTGAGCACAGCTGGGCCACGTATATACAGCATGGTGGTAGCTGTGATAGCAGCCAGCAGCAACCCACGGCTATATAGGACCTACAGGCGATGTTCTTGAGTCGATATATGTCGATCTGAGCACAGCTGGGCCCCGTATATACAGCATGGGGGTAGCTCTGATACTAGCCAGGTGCAACCCACGGCCATATAGGACCTACAGGCGATGGATGTTCTTGAGTCGATATATGTCGATCTGAGCACAGCTGGTCCCCTTATTTACAGCATGGGGGTAGCTCTGATACCAGCCAGATGCAACCCACGGCTATATAGGACCTACAGGCGATGTTCTTGAGTCGATATATGTCGATCTGAGCACAGCTGGGCCCCGTATATACAGCATGGGGGTAGCTCTGATACCAGCCAGATGCAACCCACGGCCATATAGGACCTACATGCGATGTTCTTGAGTGGATATATGTCGATCTGAGCATAGCTGGGCGCCGTATATACAGCATGGGGGCAGCTCTGATACCAGCAAGATGCAACCCACGGCCATATAGGACCTACAGGCGATGTTCCTGAGTCGATATATGTCGATCTGTGCACAGCTGGGCCACGTATATACAGCATGGGGATAGCTGTGATACCAGCTAGCTGCAACCCACGGCTATATAGCACCTACAGGCGATGTTCTTGAGTCTATATATGTCGATCTGAGCACAGCTGGGCCCCGTATATACAGCATGGGGATAGGTCTGATACCAGCCAGATGCAACCCACGGCCATATAGGACTTACAGGCGATGTTCTTGAGTGGATATATGTCGATCTGAGCACAGCTGGGCGCCGTATATACAGCATGGGGGTAGCTCTGATACCAGCCAGATGCAACCCACAGCCATACAGGACCTACAGGCGATGTTCTTTAGTCGATATATGTCGATCTGAGCACAGCTGGGCCACGTATATACAGCATGGGGGTAGCTGTGATACCAGCCAGCAGCAACCCACGGCTATATAGGACCCACAGGCGATGTTCTTGAGTCGATATATGTCGATCTGAGCACAGCTGGTCCCCGTATTTACAGCATGGGGGTAGCTCTAATACCAGCCAGATGCAACCCACGGCTATATAGGACCTACAGGCGATGTTCTTGAGTTGATATATGTCGATCTGAGCACAGCTGGCAGCCGTATATACAGCATGGGGGTAGCTCTGATACCAGCCAGATGCAACCCACGGCCATATAGGACCTACAGGCGATGTTCTTGAGTCGATATATGTCGATCTGAGCACAGCTGGGCCACGTATATACAGCATGGGGGTAGCTGTGATACCAGCCAGCTGCAACCCACGGCTATATACGACCTACAGGCGATGTTCTAGAGTCGATATATGTCGATCTGAGCACAGCTGGGCCCCGTATATACAGCATGGGGGTAGCTCTGATACCAGCCAGATGCAACCCACAGCCATATAGGACCTACAGGCGATGGATGTTCTTGAGTGGATATATGTCGATCTGAGCACAGCTGGGCGCCGTATATACAGCATGGGGGTAGCTCTGATACCAGCCAGATGCAACCCACGGCCATATAGGACCTACAGGCGATGTTCTTGAGTCGATATATGTCGATCTGAGAACAGCTGGGCCACGTATATACAGCATGGGGGTAGCTGTGATACCAGCCAGCTGCAACCCACGGCTATATACGACCTACAGGCGATGTTCTAGAGTCGATATATGTCGATCTGAGCACAGCTGGGCCCCGTATATACAGCATGGGTGTAGCTCTGATACAAGCCAGATGCAAACCACGGCCATATAGGACCTACAGGCGATGTTCTTGAGTGGATATATGTCGATCTGAGCACAGCTGGGCGCCGTATATACAGCATGGGGGTAGCTCTGATACCAGCCAGATGCAACCCACGGCCATATAGGACCTACAGGCGATGTTCTTGAGTCGATATATGTCGATCTGAGCACATCTGGGCCACGTATATACAGCATGGGGGGTAGCTGTGATACCAGCCAGCTGCAACCCACGGCTATATAGGACCTACAGGCGATGTTCTTGAGTCGATATATGTCGATCTGAGCACACCTGGGCCCCGTATATACAGCATGGGGGTAGCTCTGATACCAGCCAGATGCAACCCACGGCCATATAGGACCTACAGGCGATGTTCTTGAGTCGATATATGTCGATCTGAGCACAGCTGGGCCACGTATATACAGGATGGGGATAGCTGTGATACTAGCCAGCTGCAACCCACGGCAATATAGGACCTACAGGCGATGTTCTTGAGTCGATATATGTCGATCTGAGCACAGCTGCGCCCCGTATATACTGCATGGGGGGTAGCTCTGATTCCAGCCAGATGCAACCCACGGCCATATAGGACCTACAGGCGATGTTTTTGAGTGGATATATGTCGATCTGAGCACAGCTGGGCGCCGTATATACAGCATGGAGGTAGCTCTGATACTAGCCAGATGCAACCCACGGCCATATAGGACCTACAGGCGATGTTCTTGAGTGGATATATGTCGATCTGAGCACAGCTGGGCGCCGTATATACAGCATGGGGGTAGCTCTGATACCAGCCAGATGCAACCCACGGCCATATAGGACCTACAGGCGATGTTCTTGATTCGATATATGTCGGTCTGAGCACATCTGGGCCACGTATATACAGCATGGGGGTAGCTGTGATACCAGCCAGCTGCAACCCACGGCTATATAGGACCTACAGGCGATGTTCTTGAGTCGATATTTGTCGATCTGAGCACACCTGGGCTCCGTATATACAGCATGGGGGTAGCTCTGATACCAGCCAGATGCAACCCATGGCCATATAGGACCTACAGGCGATGTTCTTGAGTGGATATATGTTGATCTGAGCACAGCTGGGCCACGTATATACAGCATGGTGGTAGCTGTGATAGCAGCCAGCAGCAACCCACGGCTATATAGGACCTACAGGCGATGTTCTTGAGTCGATATATGTCGATCTGAGCACAGCTGGGCCCCGTATATACAGCATGGGGGTAGCTCTGATACTAGCCAGGTGCAACCCACGGCCATATAGGACCTACAGGCGATGGATGTTCTTGAGTCGATATATGTCGATCTGAGCACAGCTGGTCCCCGTATTTACAGCATGGGGGTAGCTCTGATACCAGCCAGATGCAACCCACGGCTATATAGGACCTACAGGCGATGTTCTTGAGTCGATATATGTCGATCTGAGCACAGCTGGGCCCCGTATATACAGCATGGGGGTAGCTCTGATACCAGCCAGATGCAACACACAGCCATACAGGACCTACAGGCGATGTTCTTTAGTCGATATATTTCGATCTGAGCACAGCTGGGCCACGTATATACAGCATGGGGGTAGCTGTGATACCAGCCAGCTGCAACCCACGGCTATATAGGACCCACAGGCGATGTTCTTGAGTCGATATATGTCGATCTGAGCACAGCTGGTCCCGGTATTAACAGCATGGGGGTAGCTCTGATACCAGCCAGATGCAACCCACGGCTATATAGGACCTACAGGCGATGTTCTTGAGTCGATATATGTCGATCTGAGTACAGCTGGGCCCCGTATATACAGCATGGGGGTAGCTCTGATACCAGCCAGATGCAACCCACGGCCATATAGGACCTACAGGCGATGTTCTTGAGTGGATATATGTCGATCTGAGCATAGCTGGGCGCCGTATATACAGCATGGGGGCAGCTCTGATACCAGCAAGATGCAACCCACGGCTATATAGGACCCACAGGCGATGTTCCTGAGTCGATATATGTAGATCTGTGCACAGCTGGGCCACGTATTTACAGCATGGGGGTATCTCTGATACCAGCCAGATGCAACCCACGGCCATATAGATCCTACAGGCGATGTTCTTGAGTGGATATATGTCGATCTGAGCACAGCTGGGCGCCGTATATACAGCATGGGGGTAGCTCTGATACTAGCCAGATGCAACCCACGCCCATATAGGACCTACAGGCGATGTTCTTGAGTCGATATATGTCGATCTGAGCACAGCTGGGCCACGTATATACAGCATGGGGGTAGCTGTGATACCAGCCAGCTGCAACCCACGGCCATATTGGACCTACAGGCGATGTTCTTGAGTGGATATATGTAGATCTGAGCACAGCTGGGCGCCGTATATACAGCATGGGGGTAGCTCTGATACCTGCCAAATGCAACCCACGGCCATATAGGACCTACAGGCGATGTTCTTGAGTGGATATATGTCGTTCTGAGCACAGCTGGGCGCCGTATATACAGCATGGGTGTAGCTCAGATACCAGCCGGATGCAACCCACGGCCATATAGGACCCACAGGCGATGTTCTTGTGTCGATGTATGTCGATCTGAGCACAGCTGGGCCACGTATATACAGCATGGGGGTAGCTCTGATACCAGCCAGATGCAACCCACGGCCATATAGGACCTACAGGCGATGTTCTTGTGTCGATATATGTCGATCTGAGCACAGCTGGGCCACGTATATACAGCATGGGGGTAGCTCTGATGCCAGCCAGATACAACCCACGGCTATATAGGACCTACAGGCGAAGTTCTTGAGTGGATATATGTCGATCTGAGCACAGCTGGGCCACGTATATACAGCATGGGGGTAGCTGTGATACCAGCCAGATGCAACCCACGGCCATATAGGACCTACAGGCGATGTTCTTGTGTCGATATATGTCGATCTGAGCACAGCTGGGCCACGTATATACAGGATGGGGGTAGCTTAGATACCAGCCAGCTGCAACCCACGGCTATATAAGACCTACAGGCGATGTTCTTGAGTCGATATATGTCGATCTGAGCACAGCTGGGCCACGTATATATAACATGGGGGTAGCTCTGATACCAGCCAGATGCAACCCACGGCCATATAGGACCTACAGGCGATGTTCTTGTGTCGATATATGTCGATCTGAGAACAGCTGGGCCACGTATATACAGGATGGTGGTAGCTGTGATACCAGCCAGCTGTAACCCACGGCTATATAAGACCTACAGGCGATGTTCTTGAGTCGATATATGTCGATCTGAGAACAGCTGGGCCACGTATATACAGCATGGGGGTAGCTGTGATACCAGCCAGCTGCAACCCACGGCTATATAGGACCTACAGGCGATGTTCTTGAGTCGATATATGTCGATCTGAGCACAGCTGGGCCACGTATATACAGCTTGGGGGTAGGTCTGATACCAGCCAGCTGCAACCCACGGCCATATAGGACCTACAGGTGAAGTTCTTGAGTGGATATATGTCGATCTGAGCACAGCTGGGCCACGTATATACAGGATGGTGGTAGCTGTGATACCAGCCAGCTGCAACCCACGGCTATATAAGACCTACAGGCGATGTTCTTGAGTCGATATATGTCGATCTGAGAACAGCTGGGCCACGTATATACAGCATGGGGGTAGCTGTGATACCAGCCAGCTGCAACCCACGGCTATATAGGACCTACAGGCGATGTTCTTGAGTCGATATATGTCGATCTGAGCACAGCTGGGCCACGTATATACAGCTTGGGGGTAGGTCTGATACCAGCCAGCTGCAACCCACGGCCATATAGGACCTACAGGTGAAGTTCTTGAGTGGATATATGTCGATCTGAGCAAAGCTGGGCCCGTATATACAGCATGGGACCAGCCAGATGCAACCCACGGCCATATAGGACCTACAGGCGATGTTTTTGAGTCGATATATGTCGATCTGAGGACAGCTGGGCCACGTATATACAGCATGGGGTTGCTGTGATACCAGCCAGCTGCAACCCACGGCTATATAGGACCTATAGGCGATGTTCTTGAGTCGATATATGTTGATCTGAGCACAGCTGGACCCCGTATATACAGCATGGGACCAGCCAGATGCAACTTACGGCCATATAGGACCTACAGGCGATGTTCTTGAGTCGATATACGTCGATCTGAGCACAGCTGGGCCACGTATATACAGCATGGGGGTAGCTGTGATACCAGCCAGCTGCAACCCACGGCTATATAGGACCTACAAGCGATGTTCTTGAGTCGATATATAGCGATCTGAGCACAGCTGGGCCCCGTATATACAGCATGGGGGTAGCTCTGATACCAGCCAGATGCAACCCACGGCCATATAGGACCTACAGGCGATGTTCTAGAGTCGATATGTGTTGATCTGAGCACAGCTGGGCCACGTATATATAGCATGGGGGTAGCTGTGATACCAGCCAGCTGCAACCTACGGCTATATAGGACCTACAGGCGATGTTCTTGAGTCAATATATGTCGATCTGAGCACAGCTGGGCCCCGTATATACAGCATGGGGGTAGCTCTGATACCAGCCAGATGCAACCCACGGCTATATAGGACCTACAGGCGATGTTCTTGAGTCGATATATGTCGATCTGAGCGCAGCTGGGCCCCGTATATACAGCATGGGGGTAGCTCTGATACCAGCCAGGTGCAACCCACGGCCATATAGGACCTACATGCGATGTTCTTGAGTGGATATATGTCGATCTGAGCACAGCTGGTCCCCGTATATACAGCATGGGGGTAGCTCTGATACCAGCCAGATGCAACCCACGGTTATATAGGACCTACAGGCGATGTTCTTGAGTTGATATATGTCGATCTAAGCACAGCTGGGCACCGTATATACAGCATGGGGGTAGCTCTGATACCAACCAGATGCAACCCACGGCCATATAGGACCTACAGGCGATGTTCTAGAGTCGATATATGTCGATCTGAGCACAGCTGGGCGCCGTATATACAGCATGGGTGTAGCTCTGATACCAGCCAGATGCAACCCACGGCCATATAGGACCTACAGGCGATGTTCTTGAGTCGATATATGTCGATCTGAGCACAGCTGGGCCCCGTATATACAGCATGGGGGTAGCTCTGATACCAGCCAGATGCAACCCACGACCATATAGGACCTACAGGCGATGTTCTTGAGTGGATATATGTCGATCTGAGCACAGCTGGGCGCCGTATATACAGCATGGGGGTAGCTCTGATACCAGCCAAATGCAACCCACGGCCATATAGGACCTACAGGCGATGTGCTTGAGTGGATATTTGTCGATCTGAGCACAGCTGGCCCCGTATATACAGCATGGGGGTAGCTCTGATACCAGTCAGATGCAACCCACGGCCATATAGGACCTACAGGCGATGTTCTTGAGTCCATATATTTCGATCTAAGCACAGCTGGGCCACGTATATACAGCATGGGGGTAGCTCTGATACCAGCCAGATGCAACCCACGGCCATATAGGACCTACAGGCGATGTTCTTGAGTCGATATATGTCGGTCTGAGCACAGCTGGGCCACGTATATACACCATAGGGGTAGCTGTGATACCAGCCAGCTGCAACCCACGGTTATATAGGACCTACAGGCGATGTTCTTGAGTGGATATATGTCGATCTGAGCACAGCTGGGCCCCGTATATACAGCATGGGGGTAGCTCTGATACCAGCCAGATGAAACCCACGGCCATATAGGACCTACAGGCGATGTTCTTGTGTCGATATATGTCGATCTGAGCACAGATGGGCCACGTATATACAGGATGGGGGTAGCTGTGATACCAGCCAGCTGCAACCCACGGCTATATAAGACCTACAGGCGATGTTCTTGAGTCGATATATGTCGATCTGAGCACAGCTGGGCCACGTATATATAGCATGGGGGTAGCTCTGATTCCAGCCAGATGCAACCCACGGCCATATAGGACCTACAGGAGATGTTCTTGAGTCGATATATGTCAATCTGAGCACAGCTGGGCCACGTATATACAGCATGGGGGTAGCTGTGATACCAGCCAGCTGTAACCCACGGCTATATAGGACCTACAGGCGATGTTCTTGTGTCGATATATGTCGATCTGAGCACAGCTGGGCCACGTATATACAGGATGGTGGTAGCTGTGATACCAGCCAGCTGCAACCCACGGATATATAAGACCTACAGGCGATGTTCTTGAGTCGATATATGTCGATCTGAGCACAACTGGGCCACGTATATACAGCATGGGGGTAGCTGTGATACCAGCCAGCTGCAACCCTCGGCTATATAGGACCTACAGGCGATGTTCTTGAGTCGATATATGTCGATCTGAGCACAGCTGGGCCCTGTATATACAGCATGTGGGTAGCTCTGATACCAGCCAGATGCAACCCACGGCCATATAGGACCTACAGGAGATGTTCTTGAGTGGATATATGTCGATCTGAGCGCAGCTGGGCGCCGTATATACAGCATGGGCGTAGCTCTGATACCAGCCAGATGCAACCCACGGCCATATAGGACCTACAGGCGATGTTCCTGAGTGGATATATGTCGATCTGAGCACAGCTGGGCGCCGTATATACAGCATGGGGGTAGCTCTGATACCAGCCAGATGCAACCGACGGCCATATAGGACCTACAGGCGATGTTCTTGAGTCGATATATGTCGATCTGAGCACAGCTGGGCCCAGTATATACAGCATGGGGGTAGCTCTGATACCAGCCAGATGCAACCCATGGCCATATAGGACTTACAGGCGATGTTCTTGAGTGGATATATGTCGATCTGAGCACAGCTGGGCGCCGTATATACGGCATGGGGGTAGCTCTGATACCAGCCAGATACAACCCACGGCCATATAGGACCTACAGGCGATGTTCTTGAGTCGATATATGTCGATCTGAGCACAGCTGGGCCACGTATATACAGCATGGGGGTAGCTATGATACCAGCCAACTGCAACCCACGGCTATATAGGACCTATAGGCGATGTTCTTGAGTCGATATATGTCGATCTGAGCACAGCTGGGCCCAGTATATACAGCATGGGGGTAGCTCTGATACCAGCCAGATGCAACCGACGGCCATATAGGACCTACAGCCGATGTTCTTGAGTCGATATATGTCGATCTGAGCACAGCTGGGCCACGTATATACAGCATGGGGGTAGCTGTGATAACAGCCAACTGCAACCCACGGCTATATAGGACCTATAGGCGATGTTCTTGAGTCGATATATGTTGATCTGAGCACATCTGGGACCCGTATATACAGCATGGGGGTAGCTCTGATACCAGCCAGATGCAACCCACGGCCATATAAGACCTACAGGCGATGTTCTTGAGTGGATATATGTCGATCTGAGCACAGCTGGGCGTCGTATATACAGCATGGGGGTAGCTCTGATACCAGCCAGATGCAACCCACGGCCATATAGGACCTACAGGCGATGTTCTTGAGTCGATATATGTCGATCTGAGCAGAGCTGGGCCATGTATATACAGCATGGGGGTAGCTGTGATACCAGCCAGCTGCAACCCACGGCTAGATAGGACCTTCTTGAGTCGATATATGTCGATCTGAGCACAGCTGGGCCCCGTATATACAGCATGGGGGTAGCTCTGATACCAGCCAGATGCAACCCACGGCCATATAGGACCTACAGGCGATATTCTTGAGTGGATATATCTCGATCTGAGCACAGCTGGGCGCCGTATATACAGCATGGGGGTAGCTCTGATACCTGCCAGATTCAACCCACGGCCATATAGGATCTACAGGTGATGTTCTTGAGTCGATATATGTCGATCTGAGCACAGCTGGGCCACGTATATACAGCATGGAGGTAGCTGTGATACCAGCCATCTGCAACCCACGGCTATATAGGACCTACAGACGATGTTCTTGAGTGGATATATGTCGATCTGAGCACAGCTGGGCGCCGTATATACTGCATGGGGGTAGCTCTGATACCAGCCAGCTGCAACCCACGGCTATATAGGATCTACAGGCGATGTTCTTGAATCGATATATGTCGATCTGAGCACAGCTGGGCCCCGTATATACAGCATGGGGATAGCTGTGATACACCAGCCAGCTGCAACATACGGCTATATAGGACCTACAGGCGATGTTCTTGAGTCGATATATGTCGATCTGAGCACAGCTGGGCCCCGTATATACAGCATGGGGGTAGCTCTGATACCAGCCAGCTGCAACCCACGGCTATATAGGACCTACAGGGATGTTCTTGAGTCGATATATGTCGATCTGAGCACAGCTGGGCGCCGTATATACAGCTTGGGGGTAGCTCTGATACTAGCCAGATGCAATCCACGGCCATACAGGACCTACAGGCGATGTTCTTGAGTCGATATATGTCGATCAGAGCACAGCTGGGCCACGTATATACAGCATGGGGGTAGCTGTGATACCAGCCAGCAGCAACCCACGGCTATATAGGACCTACAGGCGATGTTCTTGAGTCGATATATGTCGATCTGAGCACAGCTGGGCCCCGTATATACAGAATCGGGGTAGCTCTGATACCAGCCAGATGCAACCCACGGCCATATAGGACCTACAGGCGATGTTCTTGAGTCGATATATGTCGCTCTGAGCACAGCTGGGCCACGTATATACAGCATAAGGGTAGCTGTGATACCAGCCAGCTGCAACCCACGGCTATATAGGACCTACAGGCGATGTTCTTGAGTCGATATATGTCGATCTGAGCGCAGCTGGGCCCCGTATATACAGCATGGGGGTAGCTCTGATACCAGCCAGGTGCAACCCACGGCCATATAGGACCTACATGCGATGTTCTTGAGTGGATATATGTCGATCTGAGCACAGCTGGTCCCCGTATATACAGCATGGGGGTAGCTCTGATACCAGCCAGATGCAACCCACGGTTATATAGGACCTACAGGCAATGTTCTTGAGTTGATATATGTCGATCTAAGCACAGCTGGGCACCGTATATACAGCATGGGGGTAGCTCTGATACCAACCAGATGCAACCCACGGCCATATAGGACCTACAGGCGATGTTCTTGAGTCGATATATGTCGATCTGACCACAGCTGGGCCACGTATATACAGCATGGGGGTAGCTGTGATACCAGCCAGCTGCAACCCACGGCTATATACGACCTACAGGCGATGTTCTTGAGTCGATATATGTCGATCTGAGCACAGCTGGGCCCCGTATATACAGCATGGGTGTAGCTCTGATACCAGCCAGATGCAACCCACGGCCATATAGGACCTACAGGCGATGTTCTTGAATGGATATATGTCAATCTGAGCACAGCTGGGCGCCGTATATACAGCATGGGGGTAGCTCTGATACCAGACAGATACAACCCACGACCATATAGGACCTACAGGCGATATTCTTGAGTCGACATATGTCAATCTGAGCACATATGGGCCACGTATATACAGCATGGGGGTAGCTGTGATACCAGCCAGCTGCAACCCACGGCTATATAGGACCTACAGGCGATGTTCTTGAGTCGATATATGTCTATCTGAGCACAGCTGGGCCCCGTATATACAGCATGGGTGTAGCTCTGATACAAGCCAGATGCAACCCACGGCCATATAGGACCTACAGGCGATGTTCTTGAGTGGATATATGTCGATCTGAGCACAGCTGGGCGCCGTATATACAGCATGGGGGTAGCTCTGATACCAGCCAGATGCAACCCACGGCCATATAGGACCTACAGGCGATGTTCTTGAGTCGATATATGTCGATCTGAGCACATCTGGGCCACGTATATACAGCATGGGGGGTAGCTGTGATACCAGCCAGCTGCAACCCACGGCTATATAGGACCTACAGGCGATGTTCTTGAGTCGATATATGTCGATCTGAGCACACCTGGGCCCCGTATATACAGCATGGGGGTAGCTCTGATACCAGCCAGATGCAACCCACGGCCATATAGGACCTACAGGCGATGTTCTTGAGTCGATATATGTCGATCTGAGCACATCTGGGCCACGTATATACAGCATGGGGGGTAGCTGTGATACCAGCCAGCTGCAACCCACGGCTATATAGGACCTACAGGCGATGTTCTTGAGTCGATATATGTCGATCTGAGCACACCTGGGCCACGTATATACAGCATGGGGGTAGCTGTGATACCAGCCAACTGCAACCCACGGCTATATAGGACCTACAGGCGATGTTCTTGAGTCGATATATGTCGATCTGAGCACAGCTGGGCCCCGTATATACAGCATGGGTGTAGCTCTGACACCAGCCAGATGCAACCCACGGCCATATAGGACCTACAGGCGATGTTCTTGAGTGGATATATGTCAATCTGAGCACAGCTGGGCGCCGTATATACAGCATGGGGGTAGCTCTGATACCAGCCAGATGCAACCCACGGCCATATAGGGCCTACAGGCGATGTTCTTAAGTGGATATATATCGATCTGAGCACAGCTGGGCGCCGTATATACAGCATGGGGGTAGCTCTGATACCAGCCAGATGCAACCCACGGCCATATAGGACCTACAGGCGATGTTCTTGAGTCGATATATGTCGATCTGAGCACAGCTGGGCCACGTATATACAGGATGGGGATAGCTGTGATACTAGCCAGCTGCAACCCACGGCAATATAGGACCTACAGGCGATGTTCTTGAGTCGATATATGTCGATCTGAGCACAGCTGCGCCCCGTATATACAGCATGGGGGGTAGCTCTGATTCCAGCCAGATGCAACCCACGGCCATATAGGACCTACAGGCGATGTTTTTGAGTGGATATATGTCGATCTGAGCACAGCTGGGCGCCGTATATACAGCATGGAGGTAGCTCTGATACTAGCCAGATGCAACCCACGGCCATATAGGACCTACAGGCGATGTTCTTGAGTGGATATATGTCGATCTGAGCACAGCTGGGCGCCGTATATACAGCATGGGGGTAGCTCTGATACCAGCCAGATGAAACCCACGGCCATATAGGACCTACAGGCGATGTTCTTGATTCGATATATGTCGGTCTGAGCACATCTGGGCCACGTATATACAGCATGGGGGTAGCTGTGATACCAGCCAGCTGCAACCCACGGCTATATAGGACCTACAGGCGATGTTCTTGAGTCGATATTTGTCGATCTGAGCACACCTGGGCTCCGTATATACAGCATGGGGGTAGCTCTGATACCAGCCAGATGCAACCCATGGCCATATAGGACCTACAGGCGATGTTCTTGAGTGGATATATGTTGATCTTAGCACAGCTGGGCCACGTATATACAGCATGGTGGTAGCTGTGATAGCAGCCAGCAGCAACCCACGGCTATATAGGACCTACAGGCGATGTTCTTGAGTCGATATATGTCGATCTGAGCACAGCTGGGCCCCGTATATACAGCATGGGGGTAGCTCTGATACTAGCCAGGTGCAACCCACGGCCATATAGGACCTACAGGTGATGGATGTTCTTGAGTCGATATATGTCGATCTGAGCACAGCTGGTCCCCGTATTTACAGCATGGGGGTAGCTCTGATACCAGCCAGATGCAACCCACGGCTATATAGGACCTACAGGCGATGTTCTTGAGTCGATATATGTCGATCTGAGCACAGCTGGGCCCCGTATATACAGCATGGGGGTAGCTCTGATACCAGCCAGATGCAACCCACGGCCATATAGGACCTACATGCGATGTTCTTGAGTGGATATATGTCGATCTGAGCATAGCTGGGCGCCGTATATACAGCATGGGGGCAGCTCTGATACCAGCAAGATGCAACCCACGGCCATATAGGACCTACAGGCGATGTTCCTGAGTCGATATATGTCGATCTGTGCACAGCTGGGCCACGTATATACAGCATGGGGATAGCTGTGATACCAGCTAGCTGCAACCCACGGCTATATAGCACCTACAGGCGATGTTCTTGAGTCGATATATGTCGATCTGAGCACAGCTGGGCCCCGTATATACAGCATGGGGATAGGTCTGATACCAGCCAGATGCAACCCACGGCCATATAGGACTTACAGGCGATGTTCTTGAGTGGATATATGTCGATCTGAGCACAGCTGGGCGCCGTATATACAGCATGGGGGTAGCTCTGATACCAGCCAGATGCAACCCACAGCCATACAGGACCTACAGGCGATGTTCTTTAGTCGATATATGTCGATCTGAGCACAGCTGGGCCACGTATATACAGCATGGGGGTAGCTGTGATACCAGCCAGCAGCAACCCACGGCTATATAGGACCCACAGGCGATGTTCTTGAGTCGATATATGTCGATCTGAGCACAGCTGGTCCCCGTATTTACAGCATGGGGGTAGCTCTGATACCAGCCAGATGCAACCCACGGCTATATAGGACCTACAGGCGATGTTCTTGAGTTGATATATGTCGATCTGAGCACAGCTGGCAGCCGTATATACAGCATGGGGGTAGCTCTGATACCAGCCAGATGCAACCCACGGCCATATAGGACCTACAGGCGATGTTCTTGAGTCGATATATGTCGATCTGAGCACAGCTGGGCCACGTATATACAGCATGGGGGTAGCTGTGATACCAGCCAGCTGCAACCCACGGCTATATACGACCTACAGGCGATGTTCTAGAGTCGATATATGTCGATCTGAGCACAGCTGGGCCCCGTATATACAGCATGGGGGTAGCTCTGATACCAGCCAGATCCAACCCACGGCCATATAGGACCTACAGGCGATGGATGTTCTTGAGTGGATATATGTCGATCTGAGCACAGCTGGGCGCCGTATATACAGCATGGGGGTAGCTCTGATACCAGCCAGATGCAACCCACGGCCATATAGGACCTACAGGCGATGTTCTTGAGTCGATATATGTCGATCTGAGCACAGCTGGGCCACGTATATACAGCATGGGGGTAGCTGTGATACTAGCCAGCTGCAACCCACGGCTATATAGGACCTACAGGCGATTTTCTTGAGTCGATATATGTCGATCTGAGCACAGCTGGGCCACGTATATACAGCATGGGGTTAGCTGTGATACACCAGCCAGCTGCAACCCACGGCTATATAGGACCTACAGGCGATGTTCTTGAGTCGATATATGTCGATCTGAGCACAGCTGGTCCCCGTATATACAGCATGGGGGTAGCTCTGATACCAGCCAGATGCAACCCACGGCCATATAGGACCTACAGGCGATGTTCTTGAGTGGATATATCTCGATCTGAGCACAGCTGGGCGCCGTATATACAGCATGGGGGTAGCTCTGATACCTGCCAGATGCAACCCACGGCCATATAGGATCTACAGGTGATGTTCTTGAGTCGATATATGTCGATCTGAGCACAGCTGGGCCACGGATATACAGCATGGAGGTAGCTGTGATACCAGCCATCTGCAACCCACGGCTATATAGGACCTACAGGCGATGTTCTTGAGTGGATATATGTCGATCTGAGCACAGCTGGGCGCCGTATATACTGCATGGGGGTAGCTCTGATACCAGCTAGCTGCAACCCACGGCTATATAGGACCTACAGGCGATGTTCTTGAGTCGACATATGTCAATCTGAGCACAGCTGAGCCCCGTATATACAGCATGGGGATAGCTGTGATACACCAGCCAGCTGCAACATACGGCTATATAGGACCTACAGGCGATGCTCTTGAGTCGATATATGTCGATCTGAGCACAGCTGGGCCCCGTATATAAAGCATGGAGGTAGCTTTGATACTAGCCAGATGCAACCCACGGCCATATAGGACATACAGGCGATGTTCTTGAGTGGATATATGTCGATCTGAGCACAGCTGGGCGCCGTATATACAGCATAGGTGTAGCTCTGATACCAGCCAGATGCAACCCACGGCCATATAGGACCTACAGGCGATGTTCTAGAGTCGATATATGTCGATCTGAGCATAGCTGGGCCACGTATATACAGCATGGGGGTAGCTGTGATACCAGCCAGCTGCAACCCACGGCTATATAGGACCTACAGGCGATGTTCTTGAGTCAATATATGTCGATCTGAGCACAGCTGGGCGCCGTATATACAGCATGGGGGTAGCTCTGATACCAGCCACATGCAACCCACGGCCATATAGGACCTACAGGCGATGTTCTTGAGTCGATATATGTCGATCTGAGCACATCTGGGCCACGTATATACAGCATGGGGGTAGCTGTGATACCAGCCAGCTGCAACCCACGGCTATATAGGACCTACAGGCGATGTTCTTGAGTCGATATATGTCGATCTGAGCACAGCTGGGCGCCGTATATACAGCATGGGGGTAGCTCTGATACTAGCCAGATGCAACCCACGGCCATATAGGACCTACATGCGATGTTCTTGAGTGGATATATGTCGATCTGAGCACAGCTGGGCGCCGTATATACAGCATGGGGGTAGCTCTGATACCAGCCAGATGCAAGCCACGGCCATATAGGACCTACAGGCGATGTTCTTGAGTCGATATATGTCGATCTAAGCACATCTGGGCCACGTATATACAGCATGGGGGTAGCTGTGATACCAGCCAGCTGCCACCCACGGCTATATAGGACCTACAGGCGATGTTCTTGAGTCGATATATGTCGATCTGAGCACAGCTCGGCCACGTATATACAGCATGGGGGTAGCTTTGATACCAGCCAGATGCAACCCACGGCCATATAGAACCCACAGGCGATGTTCTTGAGTGGATATATGTCGATCTGAGCACAGCTGGGCGCCGTATATACAGCATGGGGGTAGCTCTGATACCAGCCAGAAGCAACCCACGGCCATATAGGACCTACAGTCGATGTTCTTGAGTGGATATATGTCGATCTGAGCACAGCTGGGCGCCGTATATACAGCATGGGGGTAGCTCTGATACCAGCCAGATGCAACCCACGGCCATATAGGACCTACAGGCGATGTTCTTGAGTCGATATATGTGGATCTGAGCACAGCTGGGCCACGTATATACAGCATGGGGGTAGCTTTGATATCAACCAGATGCAACCCACGGCCATATAGAACCCACAGGCGATGTTCTTGAGTGGATATAGGTCGATCTGAGCACAGCTGGGCGCCGTATATACAGCATGGGGGTAGCTCTGATACCAGCCAGATGCAAGCCACGGCCATATAGGACCTACAGGCGATGTTCTTGAGTCGATATATGTCGATCTGAGCACAGCTGGGCCCCGTATATACAGCATGGGGGTAGCTCTGATACCAGCCAGATGCAACCCAAGGCCATATAGGACATACAGGCGATGTTCTTAAGTGGATATATGTCGATCTGTGCACAGCTGGGCGCCGTATATACAGCACGGGGGTAGCTCTGATACCAGCCAGATGCAACCCACGGCCATATAGGACCTACAGGCGATGTTCTTGAGTCGATATATGTCGCTCTGAGCACAGCTGGGCCACGTATATACAGCATAAGGGTAGCTGTGATACCAGCCAGCTGCAACCCACGGCTATATAGGACCTACAGGCGATGTTCCTGAGTCGATATATGTCGATCTGAGCACAGCTGGGCCCCGTATATACAGCATGGGGGTAGCTGTGATACCAGCCAGATGCAACCCACGGCCATAAAGGACCTACAGGCGATGTTCTTGAGTGGATATATGTCGATCTGAGCACAGCTGGGCGCCGTATATACAGCATGGGGGTAGCTCTGATAACTGCCAGATGCAACCCACGGCCATATAGGACCTACAGGTGATGTTCTTGAGTCGATATATGTCGATCTGAGCACAGCTGGGCCACGTATATACAGCATGGGGGTAGCTGTGATACCAGCCATCTGCAACCCACGGCTATATAGGACCTACAGGCAATGTTCTTGAGTCGATATATGTCGATCTGAGCACAGCTGGGCCCCGTATATACAGCATGGGTGTAGCTCTGATACCAGCCAGATGCAACCCACGGCCATATAGGACCAACAAGCGATGTTCTTGAGTCGATATATGTCGATCTGAGCACAGCTGGGCCACATATATACAGCATGGGGGTAGCTGTGATACCAGCCAACTGCAACCCACGGCTATATAGGACCTACAGGCGATGTTCTTGAGTCGATATATGTCGATCTGAGCACAGCTGGGCCCCGTATATACAGCATGGGTGTAGCTCTGATACCAGCCAGATGCAACCCTCGGCCATATAGGACCTACAGGCGATGTTCTTGAGTGGATATATGTCAATCAGAGCACAGCTGGGCGCCGTATATACAGCATGGGGGTAGCTCTGATACCAGCCAGATGCAACCCACGACCATATAGGACCTACAGGCGATATTCTTGAGTCGATATATGTCACTCTGAGCACATCTGGGCCACGTATATACAGCATGGGGGTAGCTGTGATACCAGCCAGCTGCAACCCACGGCTATATAGGACCTACAGGCGATGTTCTTGAGTCGATATATGTCGATCTGAGCACAGCTGGGCCCCGTATATACAGCCTGGGTGTAGCTCTGATACCAGCCAGATGCAACCCACGGCCATATAGGACCTACAGGCGATGTTCTTGAGTGGATATATGTCGATCTGAGCACAGCTGGGCGCCGTATATACAGCATGGGGGTAGCTCTGATACCAGCCAGATGCAACCCACGGCCATATAGGACCTACAGGCGATGTTCTTGAGTCGATATATGTCGATCTGAGCACATCTGGGCCACGTATATACAGCATGGGGGGTAGCTGTGATACCAGCCAGCTGCAACCCAGGGCTATATAGGACCTACAGGCGATGTTCTTGAGTCGATATATGTCGATCTGAGCACACCTGGGCCCCGTATATACAGCATGGGGGTAGCTCTGATACCAGCCAGATGCAACCCATGGCCATATAGGACCTACAGGCGATGTTCTTGAGTGGATATATGTCGATCTGAGCACAGCTGGGCGCCGTATATACAGCATGGGGGTAGCTCTGATACCAGCCAGATGCAACCCACGGCAATATAAGACCTACAGGCGATGTTCTTAACTGTATAAATATATATATCGATCTGAGCACAGCTGGGCGCCGTATATACAGCATGGGGGTAGCTCTGATACCAGCCAGATGCAACCCACGGCCATATAGGACCTACAGGCGATGTTCTTGAGTCGATATATGTCGATCTGAGCACAGCTGGGCCACGTATATACAGCATGGGGATAGCTGTTATACTAGCCAGCTGCAACCCACAGCAATATAGGACCTACAGGCGATGTTCTTGAGTCGATATATGTCGATCTGAGCACAGCTGCGCCCCGTATATACTGCATGGGGGGTAGCTCTGATTCCAGCCAGATGCAACCCACGGCCATATAGGACCTACAGGCCATGTTTTTGAGTGGATATATATCGATCTGAGCACAGCTGGGCGCCGTATATACAGCATGGAGGTAGCTCTGATACTAGCCAGATGCAACCCACAGCCATATAGGACCTACAGGCGATGTTCTTGAGTGGATATATGTCGATCTGAGCACAGCTGGGCGCCGTATATACAGCATGGGGGTAGCTCTGATACCAGCCAGATGCAACCCACGGCCATATAGGACCTACAGGCGATGTTCTTGAGTCGATATATGTCGGTCTGAGCACATCTGGGCCACGTATATACAGCATGGGGGTAGCTCTGATACTAGCCAGATGCAACCCACGGCCATATAGGACCTACAGGCGATGTTCTTGAGTGGATATATGTCGATCTGAGCACAGCTGGGCGCCGTATATACAGCATGGGGGTAGCTCTGATACCAGCCAGATGCAACCCACGGCCATATAGGACCTACAGGCGATGTTCTTGAGTCGATATATGTCGGTCTGAGCACATCTGGGCCACGTATATACAGCATGGGGGTAGCTCTGATACCAGCCAGATGCAAATCACGGCTATATAGGACCTACAGGCGATGTTCTTGAGTCGATATATGTCGATCTGAGCACACCTGGGCCACGTATATACAGCATGGGGGTAGCTGTGATACCAGCCAACTGCAACCCACGGCTATATAGGACCTACAGGCGATGTTCTTGAGTCGATATATGTCGATCTGAGCACAGCTGGGCCCCGTATATACAGCATGGGTGTAGCTCTGATACCAGCCAGATGCAACCCACGGCCATATAGGACCTACAGGCGATGTTCTTGAATGGATATATGTCAATCTGAGCACAGCTGGGCGCCGTATATACAGCATGGGGGTAGCTCTGATAC
This sequence comes from Lordithon lunulatus, assembly GCA_963942505.1. Taxonomy (NCBI): domain Eukaryota; kingdom Metazoa; phylum Arthropoda; class Insecta; order Coleoptera; family Staphylinidae; genus Lordithon; species Lordithon lunulatus. Next base: position 32,101,548 of record OZ012667.1, on the reverse strand, counting down.
CAGACAGATACAACCCACGACCATATAGGACCTACAGGCGATATTCTTGAGTCGACATATGTCAATCTGAGCACATCTGGGCCACGTATATACAGCATGGGGGTAGCTGTGATACCAGCCAGCTGCAACCCACGGCTATATAGGACCTACAGGCGATGTTCTTGAGTCGATATATGTCTATCTGAGCACAGCTGGGCCCCGTATATACAGCATGGGTGTAGCTCTGATACAAGCCAGATGCAACCCACGGCCATATAGGACCTACAGGCGATGTTCTTGAGTGGATATATGTCGATCTGAGCACAGCTGGGCGCCGTATATACAGCATGGGGGTAGCTCTGATACCTGCCAGATGCAACCCACGGCCATATAGGACCTACAGGCGATGTTCTTGAGTCGATATATGTCGATCTGAGCACATCTGGGCCACGTATATACAGCATGGGGGGTAGCTGTGATACCAGCCAGCTGCAACCCACGGCTATATAGGACCTACAGGCGATGTTCTTGAGTCGATATATGTCGATCTGAGCACACCTGGGCCCAGTATATACAGCATGGGGGTAGCTCTGATACCAGCCAGATGCAACCCACGGCCATATAGGACCTACAGGCGATGTTCTTGAGTCGATATATGTCGATCTGAGCACATCTGGGCCACGTATATACAGCATGGGGGGTAGCTGTGATACCAGCCAGCTGCAACCCACGGCTATATAGGACCTACAGGCGATGTTCTTGAGTCGATATATGTCGATCTGAGCACACCTGGGCCACGTATATACAGCATGGGGGTAGCTGTGATACCAGCCAACTGCAACCCACGGCTATATAGGACCTACAGGCGATGTTCTTGAGTCGATATATGTCGATCTGAGCACAGCTGGGCCCCGTATATACAGCATGGGTGTAGCTCTGATACCAGCCAGATGCAACCCACGGCCATATAGGACCTACAGGCGATGTTCTTGAGTGGATATATGTCAATCTGAGCACAGCTGGGCGCCGTATATACAGCATGGGGGTAGCTCTGATACCAGCCAGATGCAACCCACGGCCATATAGGGCCTACAGGCGATGTTCTTAAGTGGATATATATCGATCTGAGCACAGCTGGGCGCCGTATATACAGCATGGGGGTAGCTCTGATACCAGCCAGATGCAACCCACGGCCATATAGGACCTACAGGCGATGTTCTTGAGTCGATATATGTCGATCTGAGCACAGCTGGGCCACGTATATACAGGATGGGGATAGCTGTGATACTAGCCAGCTGCAACCCACGGCAATATAGGACCTACAGGCGATGTTCTTGAGTCGATATATGTCGATCTGAGCACAGCTGCGCCCCGTATATACTGCATGGGGGGTAGCTCTGATACCAGCCAGATGCAACCCACGGCCATATAGGACCTACAGGCGATGTTCTTGATTCGATATATGTCGGTCTGAGCACATCTGGGCCACGTATATACAGCATGGGGGTAGCTGTGATACCAGCCAGCTGCAACCCACGGCTATATAGGACCTACAGGCGATGTTCTTGAGTCGATATTTGTCGATCTGAGCACACCTGGGCTCCGTATATACAGCATGGGGGTAGCTCTGATACCAGCCAGATGCAACCCATGGCCATATAGGACCTACAGGCGATGTTCTTGAGTGGATATATGTTGATCTGAGCACAGCTGGGCCACGTATATACAGCATGGTGGTAGCTGTGATAGCAGCCAGCAGCAACCCACGGCTATATAGGACCTACAGGCGATGTTCTTGAGTCGATATATGTCGATCTGAGCACAGCTGGGCCCCGTATATACAGCATGGGGGTAGCTCTGATACTAGCCAGGTGCAACCCACGGCCATATAGGACCTACAGGCGATGGATGTTCTTGAGTCGATATATGTCGATCTGAGCACAGCTGGTCCCCTTATTTACAGCATGGGGGTAGCTCTGATACCAGCCAGATGCAACCCACGGCTATATAGGACCTACAGGCGATGTTCTTGAGTCGATATATGTCGATCTGAGCACAGCTGGGCCCCGTATATACAGCATGGGGGTAGCTCTGATACCAGCCAGATGCAACCCACGGCCATATAGGACCTACATGCGATGTTCTTGAGTGGATATATGTCGATCTGAGCATAGCTGGGCGCCGTATATACAGCATGGGGGCAGCTCTGATACCAGCAAGATGCAACCCACGGCCATATAGGACCTACAGGCGATGTTCCTGAGTCGATATATGTCGATCTGTGCACAGCTGGGCCACGTATATACAGCATGGGGATAGCTGTGATACCAGCTAGCTGCAACCCACGGCTATATAGCACCTACAGGCGATGTTCTTGAGTCGATATATGTCGATCTGAGCACAGCTGGGCCCCGTATATACAGCATGGGGATAGGTCTGATACCAGCCAGATGCAACCCACGGCCATATAGGACTTACAGGCGATGTTCTTGAGTGGATATATGTCGATCTGAGCACAGCTGGGCGCCGTATATACAGCATGGGGGTAGCTCTGATACCAGCCAGATGCAACCCACAGCCATACAGGACCTACAGGCGATGTTCTTTAGTCGATATATGTCGATCTGAGCACAGCTGGGCCACGTATATACAGCATGGGGGTAGCTGTGATACCAGCCAGCAGCAACCCACGGCTATATAGGACCCACAGGCGATGTTCTTGAGTCGATATATGTCGATCTGAGCACAGCTGGTCCCCGTATTTACAGCATGGGGGTAGCTCTAATACCAGCCAGATGCAACCCACGGCTATATAGGACCTACAGGCGATGTTCTTGAGTTGATATATGTCGATCTGAGCACAGCTGGCAGCCGTATATACAGCATGGGGGTAGCTCTGATACCAGCCAGATGCAACCCACGGCCATATAGGACCTACAGGCGATGTTCTTGAGTCGATATATGTCGATCTGAGCACAGCTGGGCCACGTATATACAGCATGGGGGTAGCTGTGATACCAGCCAGCTGCAACCCACGGCTATATACGACCTACAGGCGATGTTCTAGAGTCGATATATGTCGATCTGAGCACAGCTGGGCCCCGTATATACAGCATGGGGGTAGCTCTGATACCAGCCAGATGCAACCCACAGCCATATAGGACCTACAGGCGATGGATGTTCTTGAGTGGATATATGTCGATCTGAGCACAGCTGGGCGCCGTATATACAGCATGGGGGTAGCTCTGATACCAGCCAGATGCAACCCACGGCCATATAGGACCTACAGGCGATGTTCTTGAGTCGATATATGTCGATCTGAGAACAGCTGGGCCACGTATATACAGCATGGGGGTAGCTGTGATACCAGCCAGCTGCAACCCACGGCTATATACGACCTACAGGCGATGTTCTAGAGTCGATATATGTCGATCTGAGCACAGCTGGGCCCCGTATATACAGCATGGGTGTAGCTCTGATACAAGCCAGATGCAAACCACGGCCATATAGGACCTACAGGCGATGTTCTTGAGTGGATATATGTCGATCTGAGCACAGCTGGGCGCCGTATATACAGCATGGGGGTAGCTCTGATACCAGCCAGATGCAACCCACGGCCATATAGGACCTACAGGCGATGTTCTTGAGTCGATATATGTCGATCTGAGCACATCTGGGCCACGTATATACAGCATGGGGGGTAGCTGTGATACCAGCCAGCTGCAACCCACGGCTATATAGGACCTACAGGCGATGTTCTTGAGTCGATATATGTCGATCTGAGCACACCTGGGCCCCGTATATACAGCATGGGGGTAGCTCTGATACCAGCCAGATGCAACCCACGGCCATATAGGACCTACAGGCGATGTTCTTGAGTCGATATATGTCGATCTGAGCACAGCTGGGCCACGTATATACAGCATGGGGATAGCTGTGATACTAGCCAGCTGCAACCCACGGCAATATAGGACCTACAGGCGATGTTCTTGAGTCGATATATGTCGATCTGAGCACAGCTGCGCCCCGTATATACTGCATGGGGGGTAGCTCTGATTCCAGCCAGATGCAACCCACGGCCATATAGGACCTACAGGCGATGTTTTTGAGTGGATATATGTCGATCTGAGCACAGCTGGGCGCCGTATATACAGCATGGAGGTAGCTCTGATACTAGCCAGATGCAACCCACGGCCATATAGGACCTACAGGCGATGTTCTTGAGTAGATATATGTCGATCTGAGCACAGCTGGGCGCCGTATATACAGCATGGGGGTAGCTCTGATACCAGCCAGATGCAACCCACGGCCATATAGGACCTACAGGCGATGTTCTTGATTCGATATATGTCGGTCTGAGCACATCTGGGCCACGTATATACAGCATGGGGGTAGCTGTGATACCAGCCAGCTGCAACCCACGGCTATATAGGACCTACAGGCGATGTTCTTGAGTCGATATTTGTCGATCTGAGCACACCTGGGCTCCGTATATACAGCATGGGGGTAGCTCTGATACCAGCCAGATGCAACCCATGGCCATATAGGACCTACAGGCGATGTTCTTGAGTGGATATATGTTGATCTGAGCACAGCTGGGCCACGTATATACAGCATGGTGGTAGCTGTGATAGCAGCCAGCAGCAACCCACGGCTATATAGGACCTACAGGCGATGTTCTTGAGTCGATATATGTCGATCTGAGCACAGCTGGGCCCCGTATATACAGCATGGGGGTAGCTCTGATACTAGCCAGGTGCAACCCACGGCCATATAGGACCTACAGGCGATGGATGTTCTTGAGTCGATATATGTCGATCTGAGCACAGCTGGTCCCCGTATTTACAGCATGGGGGTAGCTCTGATACCAGCCAGATGCAACCCACGGCTATATAGGACCTACAGGCGATGTTCTTGAGTCGATATATGTCGATCTGAGCACAGCTGGGCCCCGTATATACAGCATGGGGGTAGCTCTGATACCAGCCAGATGCAACCCACGGCCATATAGGACCTACATGCGATGTTCTTGAGTGGATATATGTCGATCTGAGCATAGCTGGGCGCCGTATATACAGCATGGGGGCAGCTCTGATACCAGCAAGATGCAACCCACGGCCATATAGGACCTACAGGCGATGTTCCTGAGTCGATATATGTCGATCTGTGCACAGCTGGGCCACGTATATACAGCATGGGGATAGCTGTGATACCAGCTAGCTGCAACCCACGGCTATATAGCACCTACAGGCGATGTTCTTGAGTCGATATATGTCGATCTGAGCACAGCTGGGCCCCGTATATACAGCATGGGGATAGGTCTGATACCAGCCAGATGCAACCCACGGCCATATAGGACTTACAGGCGATGTTCTTGAGTGGATATATGTCGATCTGAGCACAGCTGGGCGCCGTATATACAGCATGGGGGTAGCTCTGATACCAGCCAGATGCAACCCACAGCCATACAGGACCTACAGGCGATGTTCTTTAGTCGATATATGTCGATCTGAGCACAGCTGGGCCACGTATATACAGCATGGGGGTGGCTGTGATACCAGCCAGCAGCAACCCACGGCTATATAGGACCCACAGGCGATGTTCTTGAGTCGATATATGTCGATCTGAGCACAGCTGGTCCCCGTATTTACAGCATGGGGGTAGCTCTGATACCAGCCAGATGCAACCCACGGCTATATAGGACCTACAGGCGATGTTCTTGAGTTGATATATGTCGATCTGAGCACAGCTGGCAGCCGTATATACAGCATGGGGGTAGCTCTGATACCAGCCAGATGCAACCCACGGCCATATAGGACCTACAGGCGATGTTCTTGAGTCGATATATGTCGATCTGAGCACAGCTGGGCCACGTATATACAGCATGGGGGTAGCTGTGATACCAGCCAGCTGCAACCCACGGCTATATACGACCTACAGGCGATGTTCTAGAGTCGATATATGTCGATCTGAGCACAGCTGGGCCCCGTATATACAGCATGGGGGTAGCTCTGATACCAGCCAGATGCAACCCACGGCCATATAGGACCTACAGGCGATGGATGTTCTTGAGTGGATATATGTCGATCTGAGCACAGCTGGGCGCCGTATATACAGCATGGGGGTAGCTCTGATACCAGCCAGATGCAACCCACGGCCATATAGGACCTACAGGCGATGTTCTTGAGTCGATATATGTCGATCTGAGCACAGCTGGGCCACGTATATACAGCATGGGGGTAGCTGTGATACTAGCCAGCTGCAACCCACTGCTATATAGGACCTACAGGCGATTTTCTTGAGTCGATATATGTCGATCTGAGCACAGCTGGGCCACGTATATACAGCATGGGGTTAGCTGTGATACACCAGCCAGCTGCAACCCACGGCTATATAGGACCTACAGGCGATGTTCTTGAGTCGATATATGTCGATCTGAGCACAGCTGGTCCCCGTATATACAGCATGGGGGTAGCTCTGATACCAGCCAGATGCAACCCACGGCCATATAGGACCTACAGGCGATGTTCTTGAGTGGATATATCTCGATCTGAGCACAGCTGGGCGCCGTATATACAGCATGGAGGTAGCTCTGATACCTGCCAGATGCAACCCACGGCCATATAGGATCTAAAGGTGATGTTCTTGAGTCGATATATGTCGATCTGAGCACAGCTGGGCCACGTATATACAGCATGGAGGTAGCTGTGATACCAGCCATCTGCAACCCACGGCTATATAGGACCTACAGGCGATGTTCTTGAGTGGATATATGTCGATCTGAGCACAGCTGGGCGCCGTATATACTGCATGGGGGTAGCTCTGATACCAGCCAGCTGCAACCCACGGCTATATAGGACCTACAGGCGATGTTCTTGAGTCGACATATGTCAATCTGAGCACAGCTGAGCCCCGTATATACAGCATGGGGATAGCTGTGATACACCAGCCAGCTGCAACATACGGCTATATAGGACCTACAGGCGATGCTCTTGAGTCGATATATGTCGATCTGAGCACAGCTGGGCCCCGTATATAAAGCATGGAGGTAGCTTTGATACTAGCCAGATGCAACCCACGGCCATATAGGACATACAGGCGATGTTCTTAAGTGGATATATGTCGATCTGAGCACAGCTGGGCGCCGTATATACAGCATAGGTGTAGCTCTGATACCAGCCAGATGCAACCCACGGCCATATAGGACCTACAGGCGATGTTCTAGAGTCGATATATGTCGATCTGAGCATAGCTGGACCACGTATATACAGCATGGGGGTAGCTGTGATACCAGCCAGCTGCAACCCACGGCTATATAGGACCTACAGGCGATGTTCTTGAGTCAATATATGTCGATCTGAGCACAGCTGGGCGCCGTATATACAGCATGGGGGTAGCTCTGATACCAGCCACATGCAACCCACGGCCATATAGGACCTACAGGCGATGTTCTTGAGTCGATATATGTCGATCTGAGCACATCTGGGCCACGTATATACAGCATGGGGGTAGCTGTGATACCAGCCAGCTGCAACCCACGGCTATATAGGACCTACAGGCGATGTTCTTGAGTCGATATATGTCGATCTGAGCACAGCTGGGCGCCGTATATACAGCATGGGGGTAGCTCTGATACTAGCCAGATGCAACCCACGGCCATATAGGACCTACATGCGATGTTCTTGAGTGGATATATGTCGATCTGAGCACAGCTGGGCGCCGTATATACAGCATGGGGGTAGCTCTGATACCAGCCAGATGCAAGCCACGGCCATATAGGACCTACAGGCGATGTTCTTGAGTCGATATATGTCGATCTAAGCACATCTGGGCCACGTATATACAGCATGGGGGTAGCTGTGATACCAGCCAGCTGCCACCCACGGCTATATAGGACCTACAGGCGATGTTCTTGAGTCGATATATGTCGATCTGAGCACAGCTGGGCCACGTATATACAGCATGGGGATAGCTTTGATACCAGCCAGATGCAACCCACGGCCATATAGAACCCACAGGCGATGTTCTTGAGTGGATATATGTCGATCTGAGCACAGCTGGGCGCCGTATATACAGCATGGGGGTAGCTCTGATACCAGCCAGAAGCAACCCACGGCCATATAGGACCTACAGTCGATGTTCTTGAGTCGATATATGTCGATCTGAGCACAGCTGGGCGCCGTATATACAGCATGGGGGTAGCTCTGATACCAGCCAGATGCAACCCACGGCCATATAGGACCTACAGGCGATGTTCTTGAGTCGATATATGTGGATCTGAGCACAGCTGGGCCACGTATATACAGCATGGGGGTAGCTTTGATATCAACCAGATGCAACCCACGGCCATATAGAACCCACAGGCGATGTTCTTGAGTGGATATAGGTCGATCTGAGCACAGCTGGGCGCCGTATATACAGCATGGGGGTAGCTCTGATACCAGCCAGATGCAAGCCACGGCCATATAGGACCTACAGGCGATGTTCTTGAGTCGATATATGTCGATCTGAGCACAGCTGAGCCCCGTATATACAGCATGGGGGTAGCTCTGATACCAGCCAGATGCAACCCAAGGCCATATAGGACATACAGGCGATGTTCTTAAGTGGATATATGTCGAACTGTGCACAGCTGGGCGCCGTATATACAGCACGGGGGTAGCTCTGATACCAGCCAGATGCAACCCACGGCCATATAGGACCTACAGGCGATGTTCTTGAGTCGATATATGTCGCTCTGAGCACAGCTGGGCCACGTATATACAGCATAAGGGTAGCTGTGATACCAGCCAGCTGCAACCCACGGCTATATAGGACCTACAGGCGATGTTCCTGAGTCGATATATGTCGATCTGAGCACAGCTGGGCCCCGTATATACAGCATGGGGGTAGCTCTGATACTAGCCAGATGCAACCCACGGCCATATAGGACCTACAGTCGATGTTCTTGAGTGGATATATGTCGATCTGAGCACAGCTGGGCGCCGCAAATACAGCATGGGGGTAGCTCTGATACCAGCCAGATGCAACCCACGGCCATATAGGACCTACAGGCGATGTTCTTGAGTCGATATATGTCGGTCTGAGCACATCTGGGCCACGTATATACAGCATGGGGGTAGCTCTGATACCAGCCAGATGCAAATCACGGCTATATAAGACCTACAGGCGATGTTCTTGAGTCGATATATGTCGATCTGAGCACACCTGGGCCACGTATATACAGCATGGGGGTAGCTGTGATACCAGCCAACTGCAACCCACGGCTATATAGGACCTACAGGCGATGTTCTTGAGTCGATATATGTCGATCTGAGCACAGCTGGGCCCCGTATATACAGCATGGGTGTAGCTCTGATACCAACCAGATGCAACCCACGGCCATATAGGACCTACAGGCGATGTTCTTGAGTGGATATATGTCAATCTGAGCACAGCTGGGCGCCGTATATACAGCATGGGGGTAGCTCTGATACCAGACAGATGCAACCCACGACCATATAGGACCTACAGGCGATATTCTTGAGTCGACATATGTCAATCTGAGCACATCTGGGCCACGTATATACAGCATGGGGGTAGCTGTGATACCAGCCAGCTGCAACCCACGGCTATATAGGACCTACAGGCGATGTTCTTGAGTCGATATATGTCTATCTGAGCACAGCTGGGCCCCGTATATACAGCATGGGTGTAGCTCTGATACAAGCCAGATGCAACCCACGGCCATATAGGACCTACAGGCGATGTTCTTGAGTGGATATATGTCGATCTGAGCACAGCTGGGCGCCGTATATACAGCATGGGGGTAGCTCTGATACCAGCCAGATGCAACCCACGGCCATATAGGACCTACAGGCGATGTTCTTGAGTCGATATATGTCGATCTGAGCACATCTGGGCCACGTATATACAGCATGGGGGGTAGCTGTGATACCAGCCAGCTGCAACCCACGGCTATATAGGACCTACAGGCGATGTTCTTGAGTCGATATATGTCGATCTGAGCACACCTGGGCCCCGTATATACAGCATGGGGGTAGCTCTGATACCAGCCAGATGCAACCCACGGCCATATAGGACCTACAGGCGATGTTCTTGAGTCGATATATGTCGATCTGAGCACATCTGGGCCACGTATATACAGCATGGGGGGTAGCTGTGATACCAGCCAGCTGCAACCCACGGCTATATAGGACCTACAGGCGATGTTCTTGAGTCGATATATGTCGATCTGAGCACACCTGGGCCACGTATATACAGCATGGGGGTAGCTGTGATACCAGCCAACTGCAACCCACGGCTATATAGGACCTACAGGCGATGTTCTTGAGTCGATATATGTCGATCTGAGCACAGATGGGCCCCGTATATACAGCATGGGTGTAGCTCTGATACCAGCCAGATGCAACCCACGGCCATATAGGACCTACAGGCGATGTTCTTGAGTGGATATATGTCAATCTGAGCACAGCTGGGCGCCGTATATACAGCATGGGGGTAGCTCTGATACCAGCCAGATGCAACCCACGGCCATATAGGGCCTACAGGCGATGTTCTTAAGTGGATATATATCGATCTGAGCACAGCTGGGCTCCGTATATACAGCATGGGGGTAGCTCTGATACCAGCCAGATGCAACCCATGGCCATATAGGACCTACAGGCGATGTTCTTGAGTGGATATATGTTGATCTGAGCACAGCTGGGCCACGTATATACAGCATGGTGGTAGCTGTGATAGCAGCCAGCAGCAACCCACGGCTATATAGGACCTACAGGCGATGTTCTTGAGTCGATATATGTCGATCTGAGCACAGCTGGGCCCCGTATATACAGCATCGGGGTAGCTCTGATACCAGCCAGATGCAACCCACGGCCATATAGGACCTACAGTCGATGTTCTTGAGTGGATATATGTCGATCTGAGCACAGCTGGGCGCCGTATATACAGCATGGGGGTAGCTCTGATACCAGCCAGATGCAACCCACGGCCATATAGGACCTACAGGCGATGTTCTTGAGTCGATATATGTCGATCTGAGCACAGCTGGGCCACGTATATACAGCATGGGGGTAGCTTTGATACCAGCCAGATGCAACCCACGGCCATATAGGACCCACAGGCGATGTTCTTGAGTGGATATATGTCGATCTGAGCACAGCTGGGCGCCGTATATACAGCATGGGGATAGCTCTGTTACCAGCCAGATGCAAGCCACGGCCATATAGCACCTACAGGCGATGTTCTTGAGTCGATATATGTCGATCTAAGCACATCTGGGCCACGTATATACAGCATGGGGGTAGCGGTGATACCAGCCAGCTGCCACCCACGGCTATATAGGACCTACAGGCGATGTTCTTGAGTCGATATATGTCGATCTGAGCACAGCTGGGCCCCGTATATACAGCATGGGGGTAGCTCTGATACCAGCCAGATGCAACCCACGGCCATATAGGACATACAGGCGATGTTCTTGAGTGGATATATGTCGATCTGTGCACAGCTGGGCGCCGTATATACAGCACGAGGGTAGCTCTGATACCAGCCAGATGCAACCCACGGCCATATAGGACCTACAGGCGATGTTCTTGAGTGGATATATGTCGATCTGAGCACAGCTGGGTGCCGTATATACAGGAAGGGGGTAGCTCTGATACCAGCCAGTTGCAACCCACGGCCATATAGGACCTACAGGCGATGTTCTTGAGTCGATATATGTCGATCTGAGCATAGCTGGGCCATGTATATACAGCATGGGGGTAGCTGTGATACCAGCCAGCTGAAACCCACGGCTATATAGGACCTACAGGCGATGTTCTTGAGTCGATATATGTCGATCTGAGCACTACTGGGCCCCGTATATACAGCATGGGGGTAGCTCTGATACCAGCCAGATGCAACCCACGGCCATATAGGACCTACAGGCGATGTTCTTGAGTCGATATATGTCGATCTGAGCACAGCTGGGCCACATATATACAGCATTGGGGTAGCTGTGATACCAGCCAGCTGCAACCCACGGCTATATAGGACCCACAGGCGATGTTCTTGAGTCGATATATGTCGATCTGAGCACAGCTGGGCCCCGTATATACAGCTTGGGGGTAGGTCTGATACCAGCCAGATACAACCCACGGCTATATAGGACCTACAGGCGAAGTTCTTGAGTGGATATATGTCGATCTGAGCACAGCTGTGCGCCGTATATACAGCATGGGGGTAGCTCTGATACCAGCCAGATGCAACCCACGGCCATATAGGACCTACAGGCGATGTTCTTGAGTCGATATAAGTCGATCTGAGCACAGCTGGGCCACGTATATACAGCATGGGGGTAGCTGTGATACCAGCCAGCTGCAACCCACGGCTATATAGGACCTACAGGCGATGTTCTTGAGTCGATATATGTCGATCTGAGCACAGCTGGGCCCCGTATATACAGCATGGGACCAGCCAGATGCAACCCACGGCCATATAGGACCTACAGGCGATGTTCTTGAGTCGATATATGTCGATCTGAGCACATCTGGGCCACGTATATACAGCATGGGGGGTAGCTGTGATACCAGCCAGCTGCAACCCACGGCTATATAGGACCTACAGGCGATGTTCTTGAGTCGATATATGTCGATCTGAGCACACCTGGGCCACGTATATACAGCATGGGGGTAGCTGTGATACCAGCCAACTGCAACCCACGGCTATATAGGACCTACAGGCGATGTTCTTGAGTCGATATATGTCGATCTGAGCACAGCTGGGCCCCGTATATACAGCATGGGTGTAGCTCTGATACCAGCCAGATGCAACCCACGGCCATATAGGACCTACAGGCGATGTTCTTGAGTGGATATATGTCAATCTGAGCACAGCTGGGCGCCGTATATACAGCATGGGGGTAGCTCTGATACCAGCCAGATGCAACCCACGGCCATATAGGGCCTACAGGCGATGTTCTTAAGTGGATATATATCGATCTGAGCACAGCTGGGCGCCGTATATACAGCATGGGGGTAGCTCTGATACCAGCCAGATGCAACCCACGGCCATATAGGACCTACAGGCGATGTTCTTGAGTCGATATATGTCGATCTGAGCACAGCTGGGCCACGTATATACAGCATGGGGATAGCTGTGATACTAGCCAGCTGCAACCCACGGCAATATAGGACCTACAGGCGATGTTCTTGAGTCGATATATGTCGATCTGAGCACAGCTGCGCCCCGTATATACTGCATGGGGGGTAGCTCTGATTCCAGCCAGATGCAACCCACGGCCATATAGGACCTACAGGCGATGTTCTTGAGTCGATATATGTCGATCTGAGCACAGCTGGGCCACGTATATACAGCATGGGGGTAGCTTTGATACCAGCCAGATGCAACCCACGGCCATATAGGACCCACAGGCGATGTTCTTGAGTGGATATATGTCGATCTGAGCACAGCTGGGCGCCGTATATACAGCATGGGGATAGCTCTGATACCAGCCAGATGCAAGCCACGGCCATATAGCACCTACAGGCGATGTTCTTGAGTCGATATATGTCGATCTAAGCACATCTGGGCCACGTATATACAGCATGGGGGTAGCGGTGATACCAGCCAGCTGCCACCCACGGCTATATAGGACCTACAGGCGATGTTCTTGAGTCGATATATGTCGATCTGAGCACAGCTGGGCCCCGTATATACAGCATGGGGGTAGCTCTGATACCAGCCAGATGCAACCCACGGCCATATAGGACATACAGGCGATGTTCTTGAGTGGATATATGTCGATCTGAGCACAGCTGGGCGCCGTATATACAGCATAGGTGTAGCTCTGATACCAGCCAGATGCAACCCACGGCCATATAGGACCTACAGGCGATGTTCTAGAGTCGATATATGTCGATCTGAGCATAGCTGGGCCACGTATATACAGCATGGGGGTAGCTGTGATACCAGCCAGCTGCAACCCACGGCTATATAGGACCTACAGGCGATGTTCTTGAGTCAATATATGTCGATCTGAGCACAGCTGGGCGCCGTATATACAGCATGGGGGTAGCTCTGATACCAGCCACATGCAACCCACGGCCATATAGGACCTACAGGCGATGTTCTTGAGTCGATATATGTCGATCTGAGCACATCTGGGCCACGTATATACAGCATGGGGGTAGCTGTGATACCAGCCAGCTGCAACCCACGGCTATATAGGACCTACAGGCGATGTTCTTGAGTCGATATATGTCGATCTGAGCACAGCTGGGCGCCGTATATACAGCATGGGGGTAGCTCTGATACTAGCCAGATGCAACCCACGGCCATATAGGACCTACATGCGATGTTCTTGAGTGGATATATGTCGATCTGAGCACAGCTGGGCGCCGTATATACAGCATGGGGGTAGCTCTGATACCAGCCAGATGCAAGCCACGGCCATATAGGACCTACAGGCGATGTTCTTGAGTCGATATATGTCGATCTAAGCACATCTGGGCCACGTGTATACAGCATGGGGGTAGCTGTGATACCAGCCAGCTGCCACCCACGGCTATATAGGACCTACAGGCGATGTTCTTGAGTCGATATATGTCGATCTGAGCACAGCTGGGCCACGTATATACAGCATGGGGATAGCTTTGATACCAGCCAGATGCAACCCACGGCCATATAGAACCCACAGGCGATGTTCTTGAGTGGATATATGTCGATCTGAGCACAGCTGGGCGCCGTATATACAGCATGGGGGTAGCTCTGATACCAGCCAGAAGCAACCCACGGCCATATGGGACCTACAGTCGATGTTCTTGAGTCGATATATGTCGATCTGAGCACAGCTGGGCGCCGTATATACAGCATGGGGGTAGCTCTGATACCAGCCAGATGCAACCCACGGCCATATAGGACCTACAGGCGATGTTCTTGAGTCGATATATGTGGATCTGAGCACAGCTGGGCCACGTATATACAGCATGGGGGTAGCTTTGATATCAACCAGATGCAACCCACGGCCATATAGAACCCACAGGCGATGTTCTTGAGTGGATATAGGTCGATCTGAGCACAGCTGGGCGCCGTATATACAGCATGGGGGTAGCTCTGATACCAGCCAGATGCAAGCCACGGCCATATAGGACCTACAGGCGATGTTCTTGAGTCGATATATGTCGATCTGAGCACAGCTGAGCCCCGTATATACAGCATGGGGGTAGCTCTGATACCAGCCAGATGCAACCCAAGGCCATATAGGACATACAGGCGATGTTCTTAAGTGGATATATGTCGAACTGTGCACAGCTGGGCGCCGTATATACAGCACGGGGGTAGCTCTGATACCAGCCAGATGCAACCCACGGCCATATAGGACCTACAGGCGATGTTCTTGAGTCGATATATGTCGCTCTGAGCACAGCTGGGCCACGTATATACAGCATAAGGGTAGCTGTGATACCAGCCAGCTGCAACCCACGGCTATATAGGACCTACAGGCGATGTTCCTGAGTCGATATATGTCGATCTGAGCACAGCTGGGCCCCGTATATACAGCATGGGGGTAGCTCTGATACTAGCCAGATGCAACCCACGGCCATATAGGACCTACAGGCGATGTTCTTGAGTGGATATATGTCGATCTGAGCACAGCTGGGCGCCGTATATACAGCATGGGGGTAGCTCTGATACCAGCCAGATGCAACCCACGGCCATATAGGACCTACAGGCGATGTTCTTGAGTCGATATATGTCGGTCTGAGCACATCTGGGCCACGTATATACAGCATGGGGGTAGCTCTGATACCAGCCAGATGCAAATCACGGCTATATAGGACCTACAGGCGATGTTCTTGAGTCGATATATGTCGATCTGAGCACACCTGGGCCACGTATATACAGCATGGGGGTAGCTGTGATACCAGCCAACTGCAACCCACGGCTATATAGGACCTACAGGCGATGTTCTTGAGTCGATATATGTCGATCTGAGCACAGCTGGGCCCCGTATATACAGCATGGGTGTAGCTCTGATACCAGCCAGATGCAACCCACGGCCATATAGGACCTACAGGCGATGTTCTTGAGTGGATATATGTCAATCTGAGCACAGCTGGGCGCCGTATATACAGCATGGGGGTAGCTCTGATACCAGACAGATGCAACCCACGACCATATAGGACCTACAGGCGATATTCTTGAGTCGACATATGTCAATCTGAGCACATCTGGGCCACGTATATACAGCATGGGGGTAGCTGTGATACCAGCCAGCTGCAACCCACGGCTATATAGGACCTACAGGCGATGTTCTTGAGTCGATATATGTCTATCTGAGCACAGCTGGGCCCCGTATATACAGCATGGGTGTAGCTCTGATACAAGCCAGATGCAACCCACGGCCATATAGGACCTACAGGCGATGTTCTTGAGTGGATATATGTCGATCTGAGCACAGCTGGGCGCCGTATATACAGCATGGGGGTAGCTCTGATACCAGCCAGATGCAACCCACGGCCATATAGGACCTACAGGCGATGTTCTTGAGTCGATATATGTCGATCTGAGCACATCTGGGCCACGTATATACAGCATGGGGGGTAGCTGTGATACCAGCCAGCTGCAACCCACGGCTATATAGGACCTACAGGCGATGTTCTTGAGTCGATATATGTCGATCTGAGCACACCTGGGCCCCGTATATACAGCATGGGGGTAGCTCTGATACCAGCCAGATGCAACCCACGGCCATATAGGACCTACAGGCGATGTTCTTGAGTCGATATATGTCGATCTGAGCACATCTGGGCCACGTATATACAGCATGGGGGGTAGCTGTGATACCAGCCAGCTGCAACCCACGGCTATATAGGACCTACAGGCGATGTTCTTGAGTCGATATATGTCGATCTGAGCACACCTGGGCCACGTATATACAGCATGGGGGTAGCTGTGATACCAGCCAACTGCAACCCACGGCTATATAGGACCTACAGGCGATGTTCTTGAGTCGATATATGTCGATCTGAGCACAGCTGGGCCCCGTATATACAGCATGGGTGTAGCTCTGATACCAGCCAGATGCAACCCACGGCCATATAGGACCTACAGGCGATGTTCTTGAGTGGATATATGTCAATCTGAGCACAGCTGGGCGCCGTATATACAGCATGGGGGTAGCTCTGATACCAGCCAGATGCAACCCACGGCCATATAGGGCCTACAGGCGATGTTCTTAAGTGGATATATATCGATCTGAGCACAGCTGGGCTCCGTATATACAGCATGGGGGTAGCTCTGATACCAGCCAGATGCAACCCATGGCCATATAGGACCTACAGGCGATGTTCTTGAGTGGATATATGTTGATCTGAGCACAGCTGGGCCACGTATATACAGCATGGTGGTAGCTGTGATAGCAGCCAGCAGCAACCCACGGCTATATAGGACCTACAGGCGATGTTCTTGAGTCGATATATGTCGATCTGAGCACAGCTGGGCCCCGTATATACAGCATCGGGGTAGCTCTGATACCAGCCAGATGCAACCCACGGCCATATAGGACCTACAGTCGATGTTCTTGAGTGGATATATGTCGATCTGAGCACAGCTGGGCGCCGTATATACAGCATGGGGGTAGCTCTGATACCAGCCAGATGCAACCCACGGCCATATAGGACCTACAGGCGATGTTCTTGAGTCGATATATGTCGATCTGAGCACAGCTGGGCCACGTATATACAGCATGGGGGTAGCTTTGATACCAGCCAGATGCAACCCACGGCCATATAGGACCCACAGGCGATGTTCTTGAGTGGATATATGTCGATCTGAGCACAGCTGGGCGCCGTATATACAGCATGGGGATAGCTCTGTTACCAGCCAGATGCAAGCCACGGCCATATAGCACCTACAGGCGATGTTCTTGAGTCGATATATGTCGATCTAAGCACATCTGGGCCACGTATATACAGCATGGGGGTAGCGGTGATACCAGCCAGCTGCCACCCACGGCTATATAGGACCTACAGGCGATGTTCTTGAGTCGATATATGTCGATCTGAGCACAGCTGGGCCCCGTATATACAGCATGGGGGTAGCTCTGATACCAGCCAGATGCAACCCACGGCCATATAGGACATACAGGCGATGTTCTTGAGTGGATATATGTCGATCTGTGCACAGCTGGGCGCCGTATATACAGCACGAGGGTAGCTCTGATACCAACCAGATGCAACCCACGGCCATATAGGACCTACAGGCGATGTTCTTGAGTGGATATATGTCGATCTGAGCACAGCTGGGTGCCGTATATACAGGAAGGGGGTAGCTCTGATACCAGCCAGTTGCAACCCACGGCCATATAGGACCTACAGGCGATGTTCTTGAGTCGATATATGTCGATCTGAGCATAGCTGGGCCATGTATATACAGCATGGGGGTAGCTGTGATACCAGCCAGCTGAAACCCACGGCTATATAGGACCTACAAGCGATGTTCTTGAGTCGATATATGTCGATCTGAGCACTACTGGGCCCCGTATATACAGCATGGGGGTAGCTCTGATACCAGCCAGATGCAACCCACGGCCATATAGGACCTACAGGCGATGTTCTTGAGTCGATATATGTCGATCTGAGCACAGCTGGGCCACATATATACAGCATTGGGGTAGCTGTGATACCAGCCAGCTGCAACCCACGGCTATATAGGACCCACAGGCGATGTTCTTGAGTCGATATATGTCGATCTGAGCACAGCTGGGCCCCGTATATACAGCTTGGGGGTAGGTCTGATACCAGCCAGATACAACCCACGGCTATATAGGACCTACAGGCGAAGTTCTTGAGTGGATATATGTCGATCTGAGCACAGCTGTGCGCCGTATATACAGCATGGGGGTAGCTCTGATACCAGCCAGATGCAACCCACGGCCATATAGGACCTACAGGCGATGCTCTTGAGTCGATATAAGTCGATCTGAGCACAGCTGGGCCACGTATATACAGCATGGGGGTAGCTGTGATACCAGCCAGCTGCAACCCACGGCTATATAGGACCTACAGGCGATGTTCTTGAGTCGATATATGTCGATCTGAGCACAGCTGGGCCCCGTATATACAGCATGGGACCAGCCAGATGCAACCCACGGCCATATAGGACCTACAGGCGATGTTCTTGTGTCGATATATGTCGATCTGAGCACATCTGGGCCACGTATATACAGCATGGGGGGTAGCTGTGATACCAGCCAGCTGCAACCCACGGCTATATAGGACCTACAGGCGATGTTCTTGAGTCGATATATGTCGATCTGAGCACACCTGGGCCACGTATATACAGCATGGGGGTAGCTGTGATACCAGCCAACTGCAACCCACGGCTATATAGGACCTACAGGCGATGTTCTTGAGTCGATATATGTCGATCTGAGCACAGCTGGGCCCCGTATATACAGCATGGGTGTAGCTCTGATACCAGCCAGATGCAACCCACGGCCATATAGGACCTACAGGCGATGTTCTTGAGTGGAAATATGTCAATCTGAGCACAGCTGGGCGCCGTATATACAGCATGGGGGTAGCTCTGATACCAGCCAGATGCAACCCACGGCCATATAGGGCCTACAGGCGATGTTCTTAAGTGGATATATATCGATCTGAGCACAGCTGGGCTCCGTATATACAGCATGGGGGTAGCTCTGATACCAGCCAGATGCAACCCACGGCCATATAGGACCTACAGGCGATGTTCTTGAGTCGATATATGTCGATCTGAGCACAGCTGGGCCACGTATATACAGCATGGGGATAGCTGTGATACTAGCCAGCTGCAACCCACGGCAATATAGGACCTACAGGCGATGTTCTTGAGTCGATATATGTCGATCTGAGCACAGCTGCGCCCCGTATATACTGCATGGGGGGTAGCTCTGATTCCAGCCAGATGCAACCCACGGCCATATAGGACCTACAGGCGATGTTCTTGAGTCGATATATGTCGATCTGAGCACAGCTGGGCCACGTATATACAGCATGGGGGTAGCTTTGATACCAGCCAGATGCAACCCACGGCCATATAGGACCCACAGGCGATGTTCTTGAGTGGATATATGTCGATCTGAGCACAGCTGGGCGCCGTATATACAGCATGGGGATAGCTCTGATACCAGCCAGATGCAAGCCACGGCCATATAGCACCTACAGGCGATGTTCTTGAGTCGATATATGTCGATCTAAGCACATCTGGGCCACGTATATAGCGGTGATACCAGCCAGCTGCCACCCACGGCTATATAGGACCTACAGGCGATGTTCTTGAGTCGATATATGTCGATCTGAGCACAGCTGGGCCCCGTATATACAGCATGGGGGTAGCTCTGATACCAGCCAGATGCAACCCACGGCCATATAGGACATACAGGCGATGTTCTTGAGTGGATATATGTCGATCTGTGCACAGCTGGGCGCCGTATATACAGCACGAGGGTAGCTCTGATACCAGCCAGATGCAACCCACGGCCATATAGGACCTACAGGCGATGTTCTTGAGTGGATATATGTCGATCTGAGCACAGCTGGGTGCCGTATATACAGGAAGGGGGTAGCTCTGATACCAGCCAGTTGCAACCCACGGCCATATAGGACCTACAGGCGATGTTCTTGAGTCGATATATGTCGATCTGAGCATAGCTGGGCCATGTATATACAGCATGGGGGTAGCTGTGATACCAGCCAGCTGAAACCCACGGCTATATAGGACCTACAGGCGATGTTCTTGAGTCGATATATGTCGATCTGAGCACTACTGGGCCCCGTATATACAGCATGGGGGTAGCTCTGATACCAGCCAGATGCAACCCACGGCCATATAGATCCTACAGGCGATGTTCTTGAGTGGATATATGTCGATCTGAGCACAGCTGGGCACCGTATATACAGCATGGGGGTAGCTCTGATACCAGCCAGATGCAACCCACGGCCATATAGGACCTACAGGCGATGTTCTTGAGTCGATATATGTCGATCTGAGCACAGCTGGGCCACGTATATACATGATGGCGGTAGCTGTGATACAAGCCAGCTGCAACCCACGGCTATATAGGACCTACAGGCGATGTTCTTGAGTCGATATATGTCGATCTGAGCACAGCTGGGCCCCGTATATACAGCTTGGGGGTAGGTCTGATACCAGCCAGATGCAACCCACGGCCATATAGGACCTACAGGCGAAGTTCTTGAGTGGATATATGTCGATCTGAGCACAGCTGGGCGCCGTATATACAGCATGGGGGTAGCTCTGATACCAGCCAGATACAAATCACGGCCATATAGGACCTACAGGCGTTGTTCTTGAGTCGATATATGTCCATCTGAGCACAGCTGGGCCACGTATATACAGCATGGGGGTAGCTGTGATACCAGCCAGCTGCAACCCACGGCTATATATGACCTACAGGCGATGTTCTTGAGTCGATATATGTCGATCTGAGCACAGCTGGGCCCCGTATATACAGCATGGGACCAGCCAGATGCAAGCCACGGCCATATAGGACCTACAGGCGATGTTTTTGAGTCGATATATGTCGATCTGAGGACAGCTGGGCCACGTATATACAGCATGGGGGTAGCTGTGATACCAGCCAGCTGCAACCCACGGCTATATAGGACCTACAGGCGATGTTCTTGAGTCGATATATGTCGATCTGAGCATAGCTGGGCCCCGTATATACAGCATGGGACCAGCCAGATGCAACCCACGGCCATATAGGACCTACAGGCGATGTTCTTGAGTCGATATATGTCGATCTGAGCACAGCTGGGCCACGTATATACAGCATGGGGGTAGCTGTGATACCAGCCAGCTGCAACCCACGGCTATATAGGACCTACAGGCGATGTTCTTGAGTCGATATAGGTCGATCTGAGCACAGCTGGGCCCCGTATATACAGCATGGGACCAGCCAGATGCAACCCACGGCCATATAGGACCTACAGGTGAAGTTCTTGAGTGGATATATGTCGATCTGAGTACAGCTGGGCGCCGTATATACAGCATGGGGGTAGCTCTGATACCAGCCAGATGCAAATCACGGCCATATAGGACCTACAGGCGATGTTCTTGAGTCGATATATGTCGATCTGAGTACAGCTGGGCCACGTATATACAGCATGGGGGTAGCTGTGATACCAGCCAGCTGCAACCCACGGCTATATAGGACCTACAGGCGATGTTCTTGAGTCGATATATGTCGATCTGAGCACAGCTGGGCCACGTATATACAGCATGGGGGTAGCTTTGATACCAGCCAGATGCAACCCACGGCCATATAGGACCCACAGGCGATGTTCTTGAGTGGATATATGTCGATCTGAGCACAGCTGGGCGCCGTATATACAGCATGGGGATAGCTCTGTTACCAGCCAGATGCAAGCCACGGCCATATAGCACCTACAGGCGATGTTCTTGAGTCGATATATGTCGATCTAAGCACATCTGGGCCACGTATATACAGCATGGGGGTAGCGGTGATACCAGCCAGCTGCCACCCACGGCTATATAGGACCTACAGGCGATGTTCTTGAGTCGATATATGTCGATCTGAGCACAGCTGGGCCCCGTATATACAGCATGGGGGTAGCTCTGATACCAACCAGATGCAACCCACGGCCATATAGGACATACAGGCGATGTTCTTGAGTGGATATATGTCGATCTGTGCACAGCTGGGCGCCGTATATACAGCACGAGGGTAGCTCTGATACCAGCCAGATGCAACCCACGGCCATATAGGACCTACAGGCGATGTTCTTGAGTGGATATATGTCGATCTGAGCACAGCTGGGTGCCGTATATACAGGAAGGGGGTAGCTCTGATACCAGCCAGTTGCAACCCACGGCCATATAGGACCTACAGGCGATGTTCTTGAGTCGATATATGTCGATCTGAGCATAGCTGGGCCATGTATATACAGCATGGGGGTAGCTGTGATACCAGCCAGCTGAAACCCACGGCTATATAGGACCTACAGGCGATGTTCTTGAGTCGATATATGTCGATCTGAGCACTACTGGGCCCCGTATATACAGCATGGGGGTAGCTCTGATACCAGCCAGATGCAACCCACGGCCATATAGGACCTACAGGCGATGTTCTTGAGTCGATATATGTCGATCTGAGCACAGCTGGGCCACATATATACAGCATTGGGGTAGCTGTGATACCAGCCATCTGCAACCCACGGCTATATAGGACCGACAGGCGATGTTCTTGAGTCGATATATGTCGATCTGAGCACAGCTGGGCCCCGTATATACAGCTTGGGGGTAGGTCTGATACCAGCCAGATACAACCCACGGCTATATAGGACCTACAGGCGAAGTTCTTGAGTGGATATATGTCGATCTGAGCACAGCTGTGCGCCGTATATACAGCATGGGGGTAGCTCTGATACCAGCCAGATGCAACCCACGGCCATATAGGACCTACAGGCGATGTTCTTGAGTCGATATAAGTCGATCTGAGCACAGCTGGGCCACGTATATACAGCATGGGGGTAGCTGTGATACCAGCCAGCTGCAACCCACGGCTATATAGGACCTACAGGCGATGTTCTTGAGTCGATATATGTCGATCTGAGCACAGCTGGGCCCCGTATATACTGCATGGGGGGTAGCTCTGATTCCAGCCAGATGCAACCCACGGCCATATAGGACCTACAGGCCATGTTTTTGAGTGGATATATATCGATCTGAGCACAGCTGGGCGCCGTATATACAGCATGGAGGTAGCTCTGATACTAGCCAGATGCAACCCACAGCCATATAGGACCTACAGGCGATGTTCTTGAGTGGATATATGTCGATCTGAGCACAGCTGGGCGCCGTATATACAGCATGGGGGTAGCTCTGATACCAGCCAGATGCAACCCACGGCCATATAGGACCTACAGGCGATGTTCTTGAGTCGATATATGTCGGTCTGAGCACATCTGGGCCACGTATATACAGCATGGGGGTAGCTCTGATACTAGCCAGATGCAACCCACGGCCATATAGGACCTACAGGCGATGTTCTTGAGTGGATATATGTCGATCTGAGCACAGCTGGGCGCCGTATATACAGCATGGGGGTAGCTCTGATACCAGCCAGATGCAACCCACGGCCATATAGGACCTACAGGCGATGTTCTTGAGTCGATATATGTCGGTCTGAGCACATCTGGGCCACGTATATACAGCATGGGGGTAGCTCTGATACCAGCCAGATGCAAATCACGGCTATATAGGACCTACAGGCGATGTTCTTGAGTCGATATATGTCGATCTGAGCACACCTGGGCCACGTATATACAGCATGGGGGTAGCTGTGATACCAGCCAACTGCAACCCACGGCTATATAGGACCTACAGGCGATGTTCTTGAGTCGATATATGTCGATCTGTGCACAGCTGGGCCCCGTATATACAGCATGGGTGTAGCTCTGATACCAGCCAGATGCAACCCACGGCCATATAGGACCTACAGGCGATGTTCTTGAATGGATATATGTCAATCTGAGCACAGCTGGGCGCCGTATATACAGCATGGGGGTAGCTCTGATACCAGACAGATACAACCCACGACCATATAGGACCTACAGGCGATATTCTTGAGTCGACATATGTCAATCTGAGCACATCTGGGCCACGTATATACAGCATGGGGGTAGCTGTGATACCAGCCAGCTGCAACCCACGGCTATATAGGACCTACAGGCGATGTTCTTGAGTCGATATATGTCTATCTGAGCACAGCTGGGCCCCGTATATACAGCATGGGTGTAGCTCTGATACAAGCCAGATGCAACCCACGGCCATATAGGATCTACAGGCGATGTTCTTGAGTGGATATATGTCGATCTGAGCACAGCTGGGCGCCGTATATACAGCATGGGGGTAGCTCTGATACCAGCCAGATGCAACCCACGGCCATATAGGACCTACAGGCGATGTTCTTGAGTCGATATATGTCGATCTGAGCACATCTGGGCCACGTATATACAGCATGGGGGGTAGCTGTGATACCAGCCAGCTGCAACCCACGGCTATATAGGACCTACAGGCGATGTTCTTGAGTCGATATATGTCGATCTGAGCACACCTGGGCCCCGTATATACAGCATGGGGGTAGCTCTGATACCAGCCAGATGCAACCCACGGCCATATAGGACCTACAGGCGATGTTCTTGAGTCGATATATGTCGATCTGAGCACATCTGGGCCACGTATATACAGCATGGGGGGTAGCTGTGATACCAGCCAGCTGCAACCCACGGCTATATAGGACCTACAGGCGATGTTCTTGAGTCGATATATGTCGATCTGAGCACACCTGGGCCACGTATATACAGCATGGGGGTAGCTGTGATACCAGCCAACTGCAACCCACGGCTATATAGGACCTACAGGCGATGTTCTTGAGTCGATATATGTCGATCTGAGCACAGCTGGGCCCCGTATATACAGCATGGGTGTAGCTCTGATACCAGCCAGATGCAACCCACGGCCATATAGGACCTACAGGCGATGTTCTTGAGTGGATATATGTCAATCTGAGCACAGCTGGGCGCCGTATATACAGCATGGGGGTAGCTCTGATACCAGCCAGATGCAACCCACGGCCATATAGGGCCTACAGGCGATGTTCTTAAGTGGATATATATCGATCTGAGCACAGCTGGGCGCCGTATATACAGCATGGGGGTAGCTCTGATACCAGCCAGATGCAACCCACGGCCATATAGGACCTACAGGCGATGTTCTTGAGTCGATATATGTCGATCTGAGCACAGCTGGGCCACGTATATACAGGATGGGGATAGCTGTGATACTAGCCAGCTGCAACCCACGGCAATATAGGACCTACAGGCGATGTTCTTGAGTCGATATATGTCGATCTGAGCACAGCTGCGCCCCGTATATACTGCATGGGGGGTAGCTCTGATTCCAGCCAGATGCAACCCACGGCCATATAGGACCTACAGGCGATGTTTTTGAGTGGATATATGTCGATCTGAGCACAGCTGGGCGCCGTATATACAGCATGGAGGTAGCTCTGATACTAGCCAGATGCAACCCACGGCCATATAGGACCTACAGGCGATGTTCTTGAGTGGATATATGTCGATCTGAGCACAGCTGGGCGCCGTATATACAGCATGGGGGTAGCTCTGATACCAGCCAGATGCAACCCACGGCCATATAGGACCTACAGGCGATGTTCTTGATTCGATATATGTCGGTCTGAGCACATCTGGGCCACGTATATACAGCATGGGGGTAGCTGTGATACCAGCCAGCTGCAACCCACGGCTATATAGGACCTACAGGCGATGTTCTTGAGTCGATATTTGTCGATCTGAGCACACCTGGGCCCCGTATATACAGCATGGGGGTAGCTCTGATACCAGCCAGATGCAACCCACGGCCATATAGATCCTACAGGCGATGTTATTGAGTGGATATATGTCGATCTGAGCACAGCTGGGCGCCGTATATACAGCATGGGTTAGCTCTGATACCAGCCAGATGCAACCCACGGCCATATAGGACCTACAGGCGATATTCTTGAGTCGATATATGTCGATCTGAGCACAGCTGGGCCACGTATATACAGCATGGGACCGGCCAGATGCAACCCACGGCCATATAGGACCTACAGGCGATGTTCTTGAGTCGATATACGTCGATCTGAGCACAGCTGGGCCACGTATATACAGCATGGGGGTAGCTGTGATACCAGCCCGCTGCAACCCACGGCTATATAGGACCTACAAGCGATGTTCTTGAGTCGATATATAGCGATCTGAGCACAGCTGGGCCCCGTATATACAGCATGGGGGTAGCTCTGATACCAGCCAGATGCAACCCACGGCCATATAGGACCTACAGGCGATGTTCTTGAGTCGATATACGTCGATCTGAGCACAGCTGGGCCACGTATATACAGCATGGGGGTAGCTGTGATACCAGCCAGCTGCAACCCACGGCTATATAGGACCTACAAGCGATGTTCTTGAGTCGATATATAGCGATCTGAGCACAGCTGGGCCCCGTATATACAGCATGGGGGTAGCTCTGATACCAGCCAGATGCAACCCACGGCCATATAGGACCTACAGGCGATGTACTTGAGTCGATATATGTCGATTTGAGCACAGCTGGGCCACGTATATACAGCATGGGGGTAGCTGTGATACCAGCCAGCTGCAACCCACGGCTATATAGGACCTACAGGCGATGTTCTTGAGTCGATATATGTCGATCTGAGCACAGCTGGGCCACGTATATACAGCATGGGGGTAGCTGTGATACCAGCCAGATGCAACCCACGGCCATATAGGACCTACAGGCGATGTTCTTGAGTCGATATATGTCGATCTGAGTACAGCTGGGCCCCGTATATACAGCATGGGGGTAGCTCTGATACCAGCCAGATGCAACCCACGGCCATATAGATCCTACAGGCGATGTTCTTAAATGGATATATGTCGATCTGAGCACAGCTGGGCGCCGTATATACAGCATGGGTTAGCTCTGATACCAGCCAGATGCAACCCACGGCCATATAGGACCTACAGGCGATGTACTTGAGTCGATATATGTCGATCTGAGCACAGCTGGGCCACGTATATACAGCATAGAGGTAGCTGTGATACCAGCCAGCTGCAACCCACGGCTATATAGGACCTACAGGCGATGTTCTTGAGTCGATATATGTCGATCTGAGCACAGCTGGGCCCCGTATATACAGCTTGGGGGTAGGTCTAATACCAGCCAGATGCAACCCACGGCCATATATAACCTACAGGCGAAGTTCTTGAGTGGATATATTTTGATTTGAGCACAGCTGGGCGCCGTATATACATCATGGGGGTAGCTCTGATACCAGCCAGATGCAACCCACGGCCATATAGAACCTACAGGCGATGTTCTTGAGTCGATATATGTCGATCTGAGCACAGCTGGGCCACGTATATACAGCATGGGGGTAGCTGTGATACCAGCCAGCTGCAACCCACGGCTATATAGGACTTACAGGCGATGTTCTTGAGTCGATATATGTCGATCTGAGCACAGCTGGGCCCCGTATATACAGCATGGGGGTAGCTCTGATACCAGCCAGATGCAACCCACGGCCATATAGGACCTACAGGCGATGTTCTTGAGTCCATATATTTCGATCTGAGCACAGCTGGGCCACGTATATAGCATGGGGGTAGCTGTGATACCAGCCAGCTGCAACCCACGGCTATATAGGACCTACAGGCGATGTTCTTGAGTCGATATATGTCGATCTGAGCACAGCTGGGCCCCGTATATACAGCATGGGGGTAGCTCTGATACCAGCCAGATGCAACCCACGGCCATATAGATCCTACAGGCGATCTTCTTGAGTGGATATATGTCGATCTGAGTACAGCTGGGCGCCGTATATACAGCATGGGGGTAGCTCTGATACCAGCCAGATGCAACGCACGGCCATATAGGACCTACAGGCGATGTTCTTGAGTCGATATATGTCGATCTGAGCACAGCTGGGCCACGTATATTCAGCATGGGGGTAGCTGTGATACCAGCCAGCTGCAACCCACGGCCATATAGGACCTACAGGCGATGTTCTTGAGTCGATATATGTCGATCTGAGCACAGCTGGGCCACGTATATACATGATGGGGGTAGCTGTGATACAAGCCAGCTGCAACCCACGGCTATATAGGACCTACAGGCGATGTTCTTGAGTCGATATATGTCGATCTGAGCACAGCTGGGCCCCGTATATACAGCTTGGGACCAGCCAGATGCAATCCACGGCCATATAGGACCTACAGGCGATGTTCTTGAGTCCATATATTTCGATCTGAGCACAGCTGGGCTACGTATATACAGCATGGGGGTAGCTGTGATACCAGCCAGCTGCAACCCACGGCTATATAGGACCTACAGGCGATGTTCTTGAGTCGATATATGTCGATCTGAGCACAGTTGGGCCCCGTATATACAGCATGGGGGTAGCTCTGATGCCAGCCAGATGCAACCCACGGCCATACAGATCCTACAGGCGATGTTCTTGAGTGGATATATGTCGATCTGAGCACAGCTGGGCGCCGTATATACAGCATGGGGGTAGCTCTGATACCAGCCAGATGCAACCCACGGCCATAGGACCTACAGGCGATGTTCTTGAGTCGATATATGTCGATCTGAGCACAGCTGGGCCACGTATATACATGATGGGGGTAGCTGTGATACAAGCCAGCTGCAACCCACGGCTATATAGGACCTACAGGCGATGTTCTTGAGTCGATATATGACGATCTGAGCACAGCTAGGCGCCGTATATACAGAATGGGTGTAGCTCTGATACCAGCCAGATGCAACCCACGGCCATATAGGACCTACAGACGATGTTCTTGAGTCGATATATGTCGATCTGAGCACAGCTGGGCCACGTGTATACAGCATGGGGGTAGCTGTGATACCAGCCAGCTGCAACCCACGGCTATATAGGACCTACAGGCGATGTTCTTGAGTCGATATATGTCGATCTGAGCACTGCTGCGCCCTGTATATACAGCATGGGGGTATCTCTGATACGGCTATATAGGACCTACAGGCGATGTTCTTGAGTGGATATTTGTCGATCTGAGCACTGCTGCGCCCCGTATATACAGCATCGAGGTAGCTCTTATACCAGCCAGATGCAACCCACGGCCATATAGGACCTACAGGCGATGTTCTTGAGTGGATATATGTCCATCTGAGCACAGCTAAGCGCCGTATATACAGCATGGGGGTAGGTCTGATACCAGCCAGATGCAACCCACGGCCATATAGGACCTACAGGCGATGTTCTTGAGTCCATATATTTCGATCTGAGCACAGCTGGGCCACGTATATACAGCATGGGGGTAGCTGTGATACCAGCCAGCTGCAACCCACGGCTATATAGGTCCTACAGGCGATGTTCTTGAGTCGATATATGTCGATCTGAGCACAGCTGAGCCCCGTATATACAGCATGGGGGTAGCTCTGATACCAGCCAGATGCAACCCACGGCCATATAGATCCTACAGGCGATGTTCTTGAGTGGATATATGTCGATCTGAGCACAGCTGGGCGCCGTATATACAGCATGGGGGTAGCTCTGATACTAGCCAGATGCAACCCACGCCCATATAGGACCTACAGGCGATGTTCTTGAGTCGATATATGTCGATCTGAGCACAGCTGGGCCACGTATATACAGCATGGGGGTAGCTGTGATACCAGCCAGCTGCAACCCACGGCCATATTGGACCTGCAGGCGATGTTCTTGAGTGGATATATGTAGATCTGAGCACAGCTGGGCGCCGTATATACAGCATGGGGGTAGCTCTGATACCAGCCAAATGCAACCCACGGCCATATAGGACCTACAGGCGATGTTCTTGAGTGGATATATGTCGTTCTGAGCACAGCTGGGCGCCGTATATACAGCATGGGTGTAGCTCAGATACCAGCCGGATGCAACCCACGGCCATATAGGACCTACAGGCGATGTTCTTGTGTCGATGTATGTCGATCTGAGCACAGCTGGGCCACGTATATACAGCATGGGGGTAGCTCTGATACCAGCCAGATACAACCCACGGCTATATAGGACCTACAGGCGAAGTTCTTGAGTGGATATATGTCGATCTGAGCACAGCTGGGCCACGTATATACAGCATGGGGGTAGCTGTGATACCAGCCAGATGCAACCCACGGCCATATAGGACCTACAGGCGATGTTCTTGAGTCCATATATTTCGATCTGAGCACAGCTGGGCCACGTATATACAGCATGGGGGTAGCTCTGATACGGCTATATAGGACCTACAGGCGATGTTCTTGAGTGGATATTTGTCGATCTGAGCACTGCTGCGCCCCGTATATACAGCATCGAGGTAGCTCTTATACCAGCCAGATGCAACCCACGGCCATATAGGACCTACAGGCGATGTTCTTGAGTGGATATATGTCCATCTGAGCACAGCTGGGCGCCGTATATACAGCATGGGGGTAGCTCTGATACCAGCCAGATGCAACCCACGGCCATATAGGACCTACAGGCGATGTTCTTGAGTCCATATATTTCGATCTGAGCACAGCTGGGCCACGTATATACAGCATGGGGGTAGCTGTGATACCAGCCAGCTGCAACCCACGGCTATATAGGTCCTACAGGCGATGTTCTTGAGTCGATATATGTCGATCTGAGCACAGCTGAGCCCCGTATATACAGCATGGGGGTAGCTCTGATACCAGCCAGATGCAACCCACGGCCATATAGATCCTACAGGCGATGTTCTTGAGTGGATATATGTCGATCTGAGCACAGCTGGGCGCCGTATATACAGCATGGGGGTAGCTCTGATACTAGCCAGATGCAACCCACGCCCATATAGGACCTACAGGCGATGTTCTTGAGTCGATATATGTCGATCTGAGCACAGCTGGGCCACGTATATACAGCATGGGGGTAGCTGTGATACCAGCCAGCTGCAACCCACGGCCATATTGGACCTACAGGCGATGTTCTTGAGTGGATATATGTAGATCTGAGCACAGCTGGGCGCCGTATATACAGCATTGGGGTAGCTCTGATACCAGCCAAATGCAACCCACGGCCATATAGGACCTACAGGCGATGTTCTTGAGTGGATATATGTCGTTCTGAGCACAGCTGGGCGCCGTATATACAGCATGGGTGTAGCTCAGATACCAGCCGGATGCAACCCACGGCCATATAGGACCTACAGGCGATGTTCTTGTGTCGATGTATGTCGATCTGAGCACAGCTGGGCCACGTATATACAGCATGGGGGTAGCTCTGATACCAGCCAGATACAACCCACGGCTATATAGGACCTACAGGCGAAGTTCTTGAGTGGATATATGTCGATCTGAGCACAGCTGGGCCACGTATATACAGCATGGGGGTAGCTGTGATACCAGCCAGATGCAACCCACGGCCATATAGGACCTACAGGCAATGTTCTTGAGTCCATATATTTCGATCTGAGCACAGCTGGGCCACGTATATGCAGCATGGGGGTAGCTGTTATACCAGCCAGCTGCAACCCACGGCTATATAGGTCCTACAGGCGATGTTCTTGAGTCGATATATGTCGATCTGAGCACAGCTGGCCCCGTATATACAGCATGGAGGTAGCTCTGATACCAGTCAGATGCAACCCACGGCCATATAGAACCTACAGGCGATGTTCTTGAGTGGATATATGTCGTTCTGAGCACAGCTGGGCGCCGTATATATAGCATGGGGGTAGCTTAGATACCAGCCGGATGCAACCCACGGCCATATAGGACCTACAGGCGATGTTCTTGTGTCGATATATGCCGATCTGAGCATAGATGGGCCACGTATATACAGCATGGGGGTAGCTGTGATACCAGCCAGCTGCAACCCACGGCTATATAGGACCTACAGGCGATGTTCTTGAGTCGATATATGTCGATCTGAGCACAGCTGGCCCCGTATATACAGCATGGGGGTAGCTCTGATACCAGTCAGATGCAACCCACGGCCATATAGGACCTACAGGCGATGTTCTTGAGTCCATATATTTCGATCTGAGCACAGCTGCGCCACGTATATACAGCATGGGGGTAGCTCTGATACCAGCCAGATGCAACAAACGGCCATATAGGACCTACAGGCGATGTTCTTGACTCGATATATGTCGATCTGAGCACAGCTGGGCCACGTATATACAGCATGGGGGTAGCTGTGATACCAGTCAGATGCAACCCACGGCCATATAGAACCTACAGGCGATGTTCTTGAGTGGATATATGTCGTTCTGAGCACAGCTGGGCGCCGTATATATAGCATGGGGGTAGCTCAGATACCAGCCGGATGCAACCCACGGCCATATAGGACCTACAGGCGATGTTCTTGTGTCGATATATGTCGATCTGAGCATAGATGGGCCACGTATATACAGCATGGGGGTAGCTGTGATACCAGCCAGCTGCAACCCACGGCTATATAGGACCTACAGGCGATGTTCTTGAGTCGATATATGTCGATCTGAGCACAGCTGGGCCACGTATATACAGCATGGGGGTAGCTGTGATACCAGCCAGCTGTACCCACGGCTATATAGGACCTACAGGCGATGTTCTTGAGTCGATATATGTCGATCTGAGCACAGATGGGCCCCGTATATACAGCATGGGGGTAGCTCTGATACTAGCCAGATGCAACCCACTGCCATATAGGACCTACAGGCGATGTTCTTGAGTGGATATATGTCGATCTGAGCACAGCTGGGCGCCGTATATACAGCATGGGGGTAGCTCTGATACCAGCCAGATGCATCCCACGGCCATATAGGACCTACAGGCGATGTTCTTGAGTCGATATATGTCGGTCTGAGCACAGCTGGGCCACGTATATACACCATGGGGGTAGCTGTGATACCAGCCAGCTGCAACCCACGGTTATATGGGACCTACAGGCGATGTTCTTGAGTGGATATATGTCGATCTGAGCACAGCTGGGCCCCGTATATACAGCATGGGGGTAGCTCTGATACCAGCCAGATGAAACCCACGGCCATATAGGACCTACAGGCGATGTTCTTGTGTCGATATATGTCGATCTGAGCACAGCTGGGCCACGTATATACAGGATGGGGGTAGCTGTGATACCAGCCAGCTGCAACCCACGGCTATATAAGACCTACAGGCGATGTTCTTGAGTCGATATATGTCGATCTGAGCACAGCTGGGCCACGTATATATAACATGGGGGTAGCTCTGATACCAGCCAGATGCAACCCACGGCCATATAGGACCTACAGGCGATGTTCTTGTGTCGATATATGTCGATCTGAGCACAGCTGGGCCACGTATATACAGGATGGTGGTAGCTGTGATACCAGCCAGCTGCAACCCACGGCTATATAAGACCTACAGGCGATGTTCTTGAGTCGATATATGTCGATCTGAGAACAGCTGGGCCACGTATATACAGCATGGGGGTAGCTGTGATACCAGCCAGCTGCAACCCACGGCTATATAGGACCTACAGGCGATGTTCTTGAGTCGATATATGTCGATCTGAGCACAGCTGGGCCACGTATATACAGCTTGGGGGTAGGTCTGATACCAGCCAGCTGCAACCCACGGCCATATAGGACCTACAGGTGAAGTTCTTGAGTGGATATATGTCGATCTGAGCAAAGCTGGGCCCGTATATACAGCATGGGACCAGCCAGATGCAACCCACGGCCATATAGGACCTACAGGCGATGTTCTTGAGTCGATATATGTCGATCTGAGAACAGCTGGGCCACGTATATACAGCATGGGGGTAGCTCTGATACGGCTATATAGGAGCTACAGGCGATGTTCTTGAGTGGATATTTGTCGATCTGAGCACTGCTGCGCCCCGTATATACAGCATCGAGGTAGCTCTTATACCAGCCAGATGCAACCCATGGCCATATAGGACTTACAGGCGATGTTCTTGAGTGGATATATGTCGATCTGAGCACAGCTGGGCGCCGTATATACGGCATGGGGGTAGCTCTGATACCAGCCAGATACAACCCACGGCCATATAGGACCTACAGGCGATGTTCTTTAGTCGATATATGTCGATCTGAGCACAGCTGAGCCACGTATATACAGCATGGGGGTAGCTGTGATACCAGCCAGCTGCAACCCCCGGCTATATAGGCCCTACAGGCGATGTTCTTGAGTCGATATATGTCGATCTGAGCACAGCTGGGCCCCGTATATACAGCATGGGGGTAGCTCTCATACCAGCCAGATGCAACCCACGGCTATATAGGACCTACAGACGATGTTCTTGAGTGGATATATGTCGATCTGAGCACAGCTGGGCGCCGTATATACAGTATGGGGGTAGCTCTGATACCAGCCAGATGCAACCGACGGCCATATAGGACCTACAGGCGATGTTCTTGAGTCGATATATGTCGATCTGAGCACAGCTGGGCCACGTATATACAGCATGGGGGTAGCTGTGATACCAGCCAACTGCAACCCACGGCTATATAGGACCTATAGGCGATGTTCTTGAGTCGATATATGTCGATCTGAGCACAGCTGGGCGCCGTATATACAGCATGGGGGTAGCTCTGATACCAGCCAGATGCAACCGACGGCCATATAGGACCTACAGGCGATGTTCTTGAGTCGATATATGTCGATCTGAGCACAGCTGGGCCACGTATATACAGCATGGGGGTAGCTGTGATACCAGCCAACTGCAACCCACGGCTATATAGGACCTATATGCGATGTTCTTGAGTCGATATATGTTGATCTGAGCACAGCTGGGACCCGTATATACAGCATGGGGGTAGCTCTGATACCAGCCAGATGCAACCCACGGCCATATAGGACCTACAGGCGATGTTCTTGAGTGGATATATGTCGATCTGAGCACAGCTGGGCATCGTATATACAGCATGGGGGTAGCTCTGATACCAGCCAGATGCAACCCACGGCCATATAGGACCTACAGGCGATGTTCTTGAGTCGATATATGTCGATCTGAGCAGAGCTGGGCCATGTATATACAGCATGGGGGTAGCTGTGATACCAGCCAGCTGCAACCAACGGCAATATAGGACCTACAGGCGATGTTCTCGAGTCGATATATGTCGATCTGAGCACAGCTGGGCGCCGTATATACAGCATGGGGGTAGCTCTGATACCAGCCAGATGCAACCGACGGCCATATAGGACCTACAGGCGATGTTCTTGAGTCGATATATGTCGATCTGAGCACAGCTGGGCCACGTATATACAGCATGGGGGTAGCTGTGATAACAGCCAACTGCAACCCACGGCTATATAGGACCTATAGGCGATGTTCTTGAGTCGATATATGTTGATCTGAGCACAGCTGGGACCCGTATATACAGCATGGGGGTAGCTCTGATACCAGCCAGATGCAACCCACGGCCATATAGGACCTACAGGCGATGTTCTTGAGTGGATATATGTCGATCTGAGCACAGCTGGGCGTCGTATATACAGCATGGGGGTAGCTCTGATACCAGCCAGATGCAACCCACGGCCATATAGGACCTACAGGCGATGTTCTTGAGTCGATATATGTCGATCTGAGCAGAGCTGGGCCATGTATATACAGCATGGGGGTAGCTGTGATACCAGCCAGCTGCAACCCACGGCTAGATAGGACCTTCTTGAGTCGATATATGTCGATCTGAGCACAGCTGGGCCCCGTATATACAGCATGGGGGTAGCTCTGATACCAGCCAGATGCAACCCACGGCCATATAGGACCTACAGGCGATGTTCTTGAGTGGATATATCTCGATCTGAGCACAGCTGGGCGCCGTATATACAGCATGGGGGTAGCTCTGATACCTGCCAGATTCAACCAACGGCCATATAGGATCTACAGGTGATGTTCTTGAGTCGATATATGTCGATCTGAGCACAGCTGGGCCACGTATATACAGCATGGAGGTAGCTGTGATACCAGCCATCTGCAACCCACGGCTATATAGGACCTACAGGCGATGTTCTTGAGTAGATATATGTCGATCTGAGCACAGCTGGGCGCCGTATATACTGCATGGGGGTAGCTCTGATACCAGCCAGCTGCAACCCACGGCTATATAGGATCTACAGGCGATGTTCTTGAATCGATATATGTCGATCTGAGCACAGCTGGGCCCCGTATATACAGCATGGGGATAGCTGTGATACACCAGCCAGCTGCAACATACGGCTATATAGGACCTACAGGCGATGTTCTTGAGTCGATATATGTCGATCTGAGCACAGCTGGGCCCCGTATATACAGCATGGGGGTAGCTCTGATACCAGCCAGCTGCAACCCACGGCTATATAGGACCTACAGGCGATGTTCTTGAGTAGATATATGTCGATCTGAGCACAGCTGGGCGCCGTATATACAGCTTGGGGGTAGCTCTGATACTAGCCAGATGCAATCCACGGCCATACAGGACCTACAGGCGATGTTCTTGAGTCGATATATGTCGATCAGAGCACAGCTGGGCCACGTATATACAGCATGGGGGTAGCTGTGATACCAGCCAGCAGCTACCCACGGCTATATAGGACCTACAGGCGATGTTCTTGAGTCGATATATGTCGATCTGAGCACAGCTGGGCCCCGTTTATACAGAATCGGGGTAGCTCTGATACCAGCCAGATGCAACCCACTGCCATATAGGACCTACAGGCGATGTTCTTGAGTCGATATATGTCGCTCTGAGCACAGCTGGGCCACGTATATACAGCATAAGGGTAGCTGTGATACCAGCCAGCTGCAACCCACGGCTATATAGGACCTACAGGCGATGTTCTTGAGTCGATATATGTCGATCTGAGCACAGCTGGGCCCCGTATATACAGCATGGGGGTAGCTCTGATACCAGCCAGATGCAACCCACGGCCATATAGGACCTACATGCGATGTTCTTGAGTGGATATATGTCGATCTGAGCACAGCTGGTCCCCGTATATACAGCATGGGGGTAGCTCTGATACCAGCCAGATGCAACCCACGGTTATATAGGACCTACAGGCGATGTTCTTGAGTTGATATATGTCGATCTAAGCACAGCTGGGCACCGTATATACAGCATGGGGGTAGCTCTGATACCAGCCAGATGCAACCCACGGCCATATAGGACCTACAGGCGATGTTCTTGAGTCGATATATGTCGATCTGACCACAGCTGGGCCACGTATATACAGCATGGTGGTAGCTGTGATACCAGCCAGCTGCAACCCACGGCTATATAGGACCTACAGGCGATGGATGTTCTTGAGTGGATATATGTCGATCTGAGCACAGCTGGGCGCCGTATATACAGCATGGGGGTATCTCTGATACCAGCTAGATGCAACCCACGGCCATATATTACCTACAGGCGATGTTCTTGAGTCGATATATGTCGATCTGAGCACAGCTGGGCCACGTATATACAGCATGGTGGTAGCTGTGATACTAGCCAGCTGCAACCCACTGCTATATAGGACCTACAGGCGATGTCCTTGAGTCGATATATGTCGATATGAGCACAGCTGGGCCCCGTATATGCTGCATGGGGGTAGCTCTGATACCAGCCATTTGCAACCCACGGCCATATAGGACTTACAGGCGATGTTCTTGTGTGGATATATTTCGATCTGAGCACAGCTGGGCGCCGTATATACAGCATGGGGGTAGCTCTGATACTAGCCAGATGCAACCCACGGCCATATAGGACCTACAGGCGATGTTCTTGAGTCGATATATGTCGATCTGAGCACAGCTGGGCCACGTATATACAGCATGGGGGTAGCTGTGATACACCAGCCAGCTGCAACCCACGGCTATATAGGATCTACAGGCGATGTTCTTGAGTCGATATATGTCGATCTGAGCACATCTGGGCCACGTATATACAGCATGGGGGTAGCTGTGATACCAGCCAGCTGCA
Source organism: Lordithon lunulatus (assembly GCA_963942505.1). Lineage (NCBI taxonomy): Eukaryota > Metazoa > Arthropoda > Insecta > Coleoptera > Staphylinidae > Lordithon > Lordithon lunulatus. The sequence goes on along the minus strand of OZ012667.1, from coordinate 32,063,035 downwards.
ACCCACGGCTATATAGGACCTACAGGCGATGTTCTTGAGTCGATATATGTCGATCTGAGCACAGCTGGGCCCCGTATATACAGCATGGGGGTAGCTCTGATACCAGCCAGATGCAACCCACGGCCATATAGGACCTACAGGCGATGTTCTTGAGTCGATATATGTCGATCTGAGCACAGCTGAGCCACGTATATACAGCATGGGGTAGTTGTGATACCAGCCAGCTGCAACCCACGACTATATAGGACCTACAGGCGATGTTCTTGTTCGAAATATGTCGATCTGAGCACAGCTGGGCCCCGTATATACAGCATGGGGGTAGCTCTGATACCAGCCAGATGCAACTCACGGTCATATAGGACCTACAGGCGATGTTCTTGAGTGGATATATGTCGATCTGAGCACAGCTGGGCGCCGTATATACAGCATGGAGGTAGCTCTGATACCAGCCAGATGCAACCCACGGCCATATAGGACCCACAGGCGATGTTCTTGAGTGGATATATGTCGATCTGAGCACAGCTGGGCGCCGTATATACAGCATGAGGGTAGGTCTGATACCAGCCAGATGCAACCCACGGCCATATAGGACCTACAGGCGATGTTCTTGAGTCGATATATGTCGATCTGAGCACAGCTGGGCCCCGTATATACAGCATGGGGGTAGCTCTGATACCAGCCAGATGCAACCCACGGCCATATAGGACCCACAGGCGATGTTCTAAGTCGATATATGTCGATCTGAGCACAGCTGGGCCACGCATATACAGCATGGGGGTAGCTGTTATACCAGCCAGCTGCAACCAACGGCTATATAGCACCTACAGGCGATGTTCTTGAGTCGATATATGTCGATCTGAGCACAGCTGGGCCCCGTATATACAGCATGGGGGTAGCTCTGATACCAGCCAGATGCAACCCACGGCCATATAGGACCCACAGGCGATGTTCTTGAGTGGATATATGTCGATCTGAGCACAGCTGGGCGCCGTATATACAGCATGAGGGTAGGTCTGATACCAGCCAGATGCAACCCACGGCCATATAGGACCTACAGGCGATGTTCTTGACTCGATATATGTCGATCTGAGCACAGCTGGGCCCCGTATATACAGCATGGGGGTAGCTCTGATACTAGCCAGGTGCAACCCACGGCCATATAGGACCTACAGGCGATGGATGTTCTTGAGTGGATATATGTCGATCTGAGCACAGCTGGGCGCCGTATATACAGCATGGGGGTAGTTCTGATACCAGCCAGATGCAACCCACGGCCATATAGGACCTACAGGCGATGTTCTTGAGTCGATATATGTCGATCTGAGCACAGCTGGGCCACGTATATACAGCATGGGGGTAGCTGTGATACCAGCCAGCTGCAACCCACGTCTATATACGACCTACAGGCGATGTTCTTGAGTCGATATATGTCGATCTGAGCACAGCTGGGCCCCGTATATACAGCATGGGGGTAGCTCTGATACCAGCCAGATGCAACCCACGGCCATATATGACCTACGGGCGATGTTCTTGAGTTGATATGTGTCGATCTGAGCACAGCTGGGCCACGTATATACGGCATGGGGTAGCTGTGATACCAGCCAGCTGCAACCCACGGCTATATAGGACCTACAGGCGATGTTCTTGTTCGATATATGTCGATCTGAGCACAGCTGGGCCCCGTATATACAGCATGGGGGTAGCTCTGATACCAGCCAGATGCAACCCACGGCCATATAGGACCTACAGGCGATGTTCTTGAGTGGATATATGTCGATCTGAGCACAGCTGGGCGCCGTATATACAGCATGGGGGTAGCTCTGATACCAGCCAGATGCAACCCACGGCCATATAGGACCTACAGGCGATGTTCTACAGCATGGGGGTAGCTGTTATACCAGCCAGCTGCAACCCACGGCTATATAGGACCTACAGGCGATGTTCTTGAGTCGATATATGTCGATCTGAGCACAGCTGGGTCCCGTATATACAGCATGGGGGTAGCTCTGATACGAACCAGATGCAACCCACGGCCATATAGGACCTACAGGCGATGTTCTTGAGTGGATATATGTCGATCTGAGCATAGCTGGGCGCCGTATATACAGCATGGGGGCAGCTCTGATACCAGCAAGATGCAACCCACGGCCATATAGGACCTACAGGCGATGTTCCTGAGTCGATATATGTCGATCTGTGCACAGCTGGGCCACGTATATACAGCATGGGGATAGCTGTGATACCAGCTAGCTGCAACCCACGGCTATATAGCACCTACAGGCGATGTTCTTGAGTCGATATATGTCGATCTGAGCACAGCTGGGCCCCGTATATACAGCATGGGGATAGGTCTGATACCAGCCAGATGCAACCCACGGCCATATAGGACTTACAGGCCATGTTCTTGAGTGGATATATGTCGATCTGAGCACAGCTGGGCGCCGTATATACAGCATGGGGGTAGCTCTGATACCAGCCAGATGCAACCCACAGCCATAGAGGACCTACAGGCGATGTTCGTTAGTCGATATATGTCGATCTGAGCACAGCTGGGCCACGTATATACAGCATGGGGGTAGCTGTGATACCAGCCAGCTGCAACCCACGGCTATATAGGACCCACAGGCGATGTTCTTGAGTCGATATATGTCGATCTGAGCACAGCTGGTCCCCGTATTTACAGCATGGGGGTAGCTCTGATACCAGCCAGATGCAACCCACGGCTATATAGGACCTACAGGCGATGTTCTTGAGTCGATATATGTCGATCTGAGCACAGCTGGGCCCCGTATATACAGCATGGGGGTAGCTCTGATACCAGCCAGATGCAACCCACGGCCATATAGGACCTACAGGCGATGTTCTTGAGTGGATATATGTCGATCTGAGCATAGCTGGGCGCCGTATATACAGCATGGGGGCAGCTCTGATACCAGCAAGATGCAACCCACGGCCATATAGGACCTACAGGCGATGTTCCTGAGTCGATATATGTCGATCTGTGCACAGCTGGGCCACGTATATACAGCATGGGGATAGCTGTGATACCAGCTAGCAGCAACCCACGGCTATATAGCACCTACAGGCGATGTTCTTGAGTCGATATATGTCGATCTGAGCACAGCTGGGCCCCGTATATACAGCATGGGGATAGGTCTGATACCAGCCAGATGCAACCCACGGCCATATAGGACTTACAGGCGATGTTCTTGAGTGGATATATGTCGATCTGAGCACAGCTGGGCGCCGTATATACAGCATGGGGGTAGCTCTGATACCAGCCAGATGCAACCCACAGCCATACAGGACCTACAGGCGATGTTCTTTAGTCGATATATGTCGATCTGAGCACAGCTGGGCCACGTATATACAGCATGGGGGTAGCTGTGATACCAGCCAGCTGCAACCCACGGCTATATAGGACCCACAGGCGATGTTCTTGAGTCGATATATGTCGATCTGAGCACAGCTGGTCCCCGTATTTACAGCATGGGGGTAGCTCTGATACCAGCCAGATGCAACCCACGGCTATATAGGACCTACAGGCGATGTTCTTGAGTTGATATATGTCGATCTGAGCACAGCTGGCAGCCGTATATACAGCATGGGGGTAGCTGTGATACCAGCCAGCTGCAACCCACGGCTATATAGGACCTACAGGCGATGTTCTTGAGTTGATATATGTCGATCTGAGCACAGCTGGCAGCCGTATATACAGCATGGGGGTAGCTCTGATACCAGCCAGATGCAACCCACGGCCATATAGGACCTACAGGCGATGTTCTTGAGTCGATATATGTCGATCTGAGCACAGCTGGGCCACGTATATACAGCATGGGGGTAGCTGTGATACCAGCCAGCTGCAACCCACGGCTATATACGACCTACAGACGATGTTCTAGAGTCGATATATGTCGATCTGAGCACAGCTGGGCCCCGTATATACAGCATGGGGGTAGCTCTGATACCAGCCAGATGCAACCCACGGCCATATAGGACCTACAGGCGATGGATGTTCTTGAGTGGATATATGTCGATCTGAGCACAGCTGGGCGCCGTATATACAGCATGGGGGTAGCTCTGATACCAGCCAGATGCAACCCACGGCCATATAGGACCTACAGGCGATGTTCTTGAGTCGATATATGTCGATCTGAGCACAGCTGGGCCACGTATATACAGCATGGGGGTAGCTGTGATACTAGCCAGCTGCAACCCACGGCTATATAGGACCTACAGGCGATTTTCTTGAGTCGATATATGTCGATCTGAGCACAGCTGGGCCACGTATATACAGCATGGGGTTAGCTGTGATACACCAGCCAGCTGCAACCCACGGCTATATAGGACCTACAGGCGATGTTCTTGAGTCGATATACGTCGATCTGAGCACAGCTGGTCCCCGTATATACAGCATGGGGGTAGCTCTGATACCAGCCAGATGCAACCCACGGCCATATAGGACCTACAGGCGATGTTCTTGAGTGGATATATCTCGATCTGAGCACAGCTGGGCGCCGTATATACAGCATGGGGGTAGCTCTGATAGCTGCCAGATGCAACCCACGGCCATATAGGATCTACGGGTGATGTTCTTGAGTCGATATATGTCGATCTGAGCACAGCTGGGCCACGTATATACAGCATGGAAGTAGCTGTGATACCAGCCATCTGCAACCCACGGCTATATAGGACCTACAGGCGATGTTCTTGAGTGGATATATGTCGATCTGAGCACAGCTGGGCGCCGTATATACTGCATGGGAGTAGCTCTGATACCAGCCAGCTGCAACCCACGGCTATATAGGACCTACAGGCGATGTTCTTGAGTGGATATATGTCGATCTGAGCACAGCTGGGCGCCGTATATACAGCATAGGTGTAGCTCTGATACCAGCCAGATGCAACCCACGGCCATATAGGACCTACAGGCGATGTTCTAGAGTCGATATATGTCGATCTGAGCATAGCTGGGCCACGTATATACAGCATGGGGGTAGCTGTGATACCAGCCAGCTGCAACCCACGGCTATATAGGACCTACAGGCGATGTTCTTGAGTCAATATATGTCGATCTGAGCACAGCTGGGCGCCGTATATACAGCATGGGGGTAGCTCTGATACCAGCCACATGCAACCCACGGCCATATAGGACCTACAGGCGATGTTCTTGCGTCGATATATGTCGATCTGAGCGCAGCTGGGCGCCGTATATACAGCATGGGGGTAGCTCTGATACTAGCCAGATGCAACCCACGGCCATATAGGACCTACATGCGATGTTCTTGAGTGGATATATGTCGATCTGAGCACAGCTGGGCGCCGTATATACAGCATGGGGGTAGCTCTGATACCAGCCAGATGCAAGCCACGGCCATATAGGACCTACAGGCGATGTTCTTGAGTCGATATATGTCGATCTAAGCACATCTGGGCCACGTATATACAGCATGGGGGTAGCTGTGATACCAGCCAGCTGCCACCCACGGCTATATAGGACCTACAGGCGATGTTCTTGAGTCGATATATGTCGATCTGAGCACAGCTGGGCCACGTATATACAGCATGGGGGTAGCTTTGATACCAGCCAGATGCAACCCACGGCCATATAGAACCCACAGGCGATGTTCTTGAGTGGGTAGCTGTGATACCAGCCAGCTACAACCCACGGCTATATAGGACCTACAGGCGATGTTCTTGAGTCGATATATGTCGATCAGAGCGCAGCTGGGCGCCGTATATACAGCATGGGGGTAGCTCTGATACTAGCCAGATGCAACCCACGGCCATATAGAACCCACAGGCGATGTTCTTGAGTGGATATATGTCGATCTGAGCACAGCTGGGCGCCGTATATACAGCATGGGGGTAGCTCTGATACCAGCCAGATGCAACCCACGGCCATATAGGACCTACAGTCGATGTTCTTGAGTGGATATATGTCGATCTGAGCACAGCTGGGCGCCGTATATACAGCATGGGGGTAGCTCTGATACCAGCCAGATGCAACCCACGGCCATATAGGACCTACAGGCGATGTTCTTGAGTCGATATATGTGGATCTGAGCACAGCTGGGCCCCGTATATACAGCATGGGGGTAGCTCTGATACTAGCCAGGTGCAACTCACGGCCATATAGGACCTACAGGCGATGGATGTTCTTGAGTGGATATATGTCGATCTGAGCACAGCTGGGCGCCGTATATACAGCATGGGGGTAGCTCTGATACCAGCCAGATGCAACCCACGGCCATATAGGACCTACAGGCGATGTTCTTGAGTCGATATATGTCGATCTGAGCACAGCTGGGCCACGTATATACAGCATGGGGGTAGCTGTGATACCAGCCAGCTGCAACCCACGTCTATATACGACCTACAGGCGATGTTCTTGAGTCGATATATGTCGATCTGAGCACAGCTGGGCCCCGTATATACAGCATGGGGGTAGCTCTGATACCAGCCAGATGCAACCCACGGCCATATAGGACCTACGGGCGATGTTCTTGAGTTGATATGTGTCGATCTGAGCACAGCTGGGCCACGTATATACAGCATGGGGTAGCTGTGATACCAGCCAGCTGCAACCCACGGCTATATAGGACCTACAGGCGATGTTCTTGTTCGATATATGTCGATCTGAGCACAGCTGGGCCCCGTATATACAGCATGGGGGTAGCTCTGATACCAGCCAGATGCAACCCACGGCCATATAGGACCTACAGGCGATGTTCTTGAGTGGATATATGTCGATCTGAGCACAGCTGGGCGCCGTATATACAGCATGGGGGTAGCTCTGATACCAGCCAGATGCAACCCACGGCCATATAGGACCTACAGGCGATGTTCTACAGCATGGGGGTAGCTGTTATACCAGCCAGCTGCAACCCACGGCTATATAGGACCTACAGGCGATGTTCTTGAGTCGATATATGTCGATCTGAGCACAGCTGGGCCCCGTATATACAGCATGGGGGTAGCTCTGATACGAACCAGATGCAACCCACGGCCATATAGGACCTACAGGCGATGTTCTTGAGTGGATATATGTCGATCTGAGCATAGCTGGGCGCCGTATATACAGCATGGGGGCAGCTCTGATACCAGCAAGATGCAACCCACGGCCATATAGGACCTACAGGCGATGTTCCTGAGTCGATATATGTCGATCTGTGCACAGCTGGGCCACGTATATACAGCATGGGGATAGCTGTGATACCAGCTAGCTGCAACCCACGGCTATATAGCACCTACAGGCGATGTTCTTGAGTCGATATATGTCGATCTGAGCACAGCTGGGCCCCGTATATACAGCATGGGGATAGGTCTGATACCAGCCAGATGCAACCCACGGCCATATAGGACTTACAGGCGATGTTCTTGAGTGGATATATGTCGATCTGAGCACAGCTGGGCGCCGTATATACAGCATGGGGGTAGCTCTGATACCAGCCAGATGCAACCCACAGCCATACAGGACCTACAGGCGATGTTCTTTAGTCGATATATGTCGATCTGAGCACAGCTGGGCCACGTATATACAGCATGGGGGTAGCTGTGATACCAGCCAGCTGCAACCCACGGCTATATAGGACCCACAGGCGATGTTCTTGAGTCGATATATGTCGATCTGAGCACAGCTGGTCCCCGTATTTACAGCATGGGGGTAGCTCTGATACCAGCCAGATGCAACCCACGGCTATATAGGACCTACAGGCGATGTTCTTGAGTCGATATATGTCGATCTGAGCACAGCTGGGCCCCGTATATACAGCATGGGGGTAGCTCTGATACCAGCCAGATGCAACCCACGGCCATATAGGACCTACAGGCGATGTTCTTGAGTGGATATATGTCGATCTGAGCATAGCTGGGCGCCGTATATACAGCATGGGGGCAGCTCTGATACCAGCAAGATGCAACCCACGGCCATATAGGACCTACAGGCGATGTTCCTGAGTCGATATATGTCGATCTGTGCACAGCTGGGCCACGTATATACAGCATGGGGATAGCTGTGATACCAGCTAGCTGCAATCCACGGCTATATAGCACCTACAGGCGATGTTCTTGAGTCGATATATGTCGATCTGAGCACAGCTGGGCCCCGTATATACAGCATGGGGATAGGTCTGATACCAGCCAGATGCAACCCACGGCCATATAGGACTTACAGGCGATGTTCTTGAGTGGATATATGTCGATGTGAGCACAGCTGGGCGCCGTATATACAGCATGGGGGTAGCTCTGATACCAGCCAGATGCAACCCACAGCCATACAGGACCTACAGGCGATGTTCTTTAGTCGATATATGTCGATCTGAGCACAGCTGGGCCACGTATATACAGCATGGGGGTAGCTGTGATACCAGCCAGCTGCAACCCACGGCTATATAGGACCCACAGGCGATGTTCTTGAGTCGATATATGTCGATCTGAGCACAGCTGGTCCCCGTATTTACAGCATAGGGGGTAGCTCTGATACCAGCCAGATGCAACCCACGGCTATATAGGACCTACAGGCGATGTTCTTGAGTTGATATATGTCGATCTGAGCACAGCTGGCAGCCGTATATACAGCATGGGGGTAGCTGTGATACCAGCCAGCTGCAACCCACGGCTATATAGGACCTACAGGCGATGTTCTTGAGTTGATATATGTCGATCTGAGCACAGCTGGCAGCCGTATATACAGCATGGGGGTAGCTCTGATACCAGCCAGATGCAACCCACGGCCATATAGGACCTACAGGCGATGTTCTTGAGTCGATATATGTCGATCTGAGCACAGCTGGGCCACGTATATACAGCATGGGGGTAGCTGTGATACCAGCCAGCTGCAACCCACGGCTATATACGACCTACAGACGATGTTCTAGATTCGATATATGTCGATCTGAGCACAGCTGGGCCCCGTATATACAGCATGGGGGTAGCTCTGATACCAGCCAGATGCAACCCACGGCCATATAGGACCTACAGGCGATGGATGTTCTTGAGTGGATATATGTCGATCTGAGCACAGCTGAGCGCCGTATATACAGCATGGGGGTAGCTCTGATACCAGCCAGATGCAACCCACGGCCATATAGGACCTACAGGCGATGTTCTTGAGTCGATATATGTCGATCAGAGCGCAGCTGGGCGCCGTATATACAGCATGGGGGTAGCTCTGATACTAGCCAGATGCAACCCACGGCCATATAGGACCTACATGCGATGTTCTTGAGTGGATATATGTCGATCTGAGCACAGCTGGGCGCCGTATATACAGCATGGGGGTAGCTCTGATACCAGCCAGATGCAAGCCACGGCCATATAGGACCTACAGGCGATGTTCTTGAGTCGATATATGTCGATCTAAGCACATCTGGGCCACGTATATACAGCATGGGGGTAGCTGTGATACCAGCCAGCTGCCACCCACGGCTATATAGGACCTACAGGCGATGTTCTTGAGTCGATATATGTCGATCTGAGCACAGCTGGGCCACGTATATACAGCATGGGGGTAGCTTTGATACCAGCCAGATGCAACCCACGGCCATATAGAACCCACAGGCGATGTTCTTGAGTGGATATATGTCGATCTGAGCACAGCTGGGCGCCGTATATACAGCATGGGGGTAGCTCTGATACCAGCCAGATGCAACCCACGGCCATATAGGACCTACAGTCGATGTTCTTGAGTGGATATATGTCGATCTGAGCACAGCTGGGCGCCGTATATACAGCATGGGGGTAGCTCTGATACCAGCCAGATGCAACCCACGGCCATATAGGACCTACAGGCGATGTTCTTGAGTCGATATATGTGGATCTGAGCACAGCTGGGCCCCGTATATACAGCATGGGGGTAGCTCTGATACTAGCCAGGTGCAACCCACGGCCATATAGGACCTACAGGCGATGGATGTTCTTGAGTGGATATATGTCGATCTGAGCACAGCTGGGCGCCGTATATACAGCATGGGGGTAGCTCTGATACCAGCCAGATGCAACCCACGGCCATATAGGACCTACAGGCGATGTTCTTGAGTCGATATATGTCGATCTGAGCACAGCTGGGCCACGTATATACAGCATGGGGGTAGCTGTGATACCAGCCAGCTGCAACCCACGTCTATATACGACCTACAGGCGATGTTCTTGAGTCGATATATGTCGATCTGAGCACAGCTGGGCCCCGTATATACAGCATGGGGGTAGCTCTGATACCAGCCAGATGCAACCCACGGCCATATAGGACCTACGGGCGATGTTCTTGAGTTGATATGTGTCGATCTGAGCACAGCTGGGCCACGTATATACAGCATGGGGTAGCTGTGATACCAGCCAGCTGCAACCCACGGCTATATAGGACCTACAGGCGATGTTCTTGTTCGATATATGTCGATCTGAGCACAGCTGGGCCCCGTATATACAGCATGGGGGTAGCTCTGATACCAGCCAGATGCAACCCACGGCCATATAGGACCTACAGGCGATGTTCTTGAGTGGATATATGTCGATCTGAGCACAGCTGGGCGCCGTATATACAGCATGGGGGTAGCTCTGATACCAGCCAGATGCAACCCACGGCCATATAGGACCTACAGGCGATGTTCTACAGCATGGGGGTAGCTGTTATACCAGCCAGCTGCAACCCACGGCTATATAGGACCTACAGGCGATGTTCTTGAGTCGATATATGTCGATCTGAGCACAGCTGGGCCCCGTATATACAGCATGGGGGTAGCTCTGATACGAACCAGATGCAACCCACGGCCATATAGGACCTACAGGCGATGTTCTTGAGTGGATATATGTCGATCTGAGCATAGCTGGGCGCCGTATATACAGCATGGGGGCAGCTCTGATACCAGCAAGATGCAACCCACGGCCATATAGGACCTACAGGCGATGTTCCTGAGTCGATATATGTCGATCTGTGCACAGCTGGGCCACGTATATACAGCATGGGGATAGCTGTGATACCAGCTAGCTGCAACCCACGGCTATATAGCACCTACAGGCGATGTTCTTGAGTCGATATATGTCGATCTGAGCACAGCTGGGCCCCGTATATACAGCATGGGGATAGGTCTGATACCAGCCAGATGCAACCCACGGCCATATAGGACTTACAGGCGATGTTCTTGAGTGGATATATGTCGATCTGAGCACAGCTGGGCGCCGTATATACAGCATGGGGGTAGCTCTGATACCAGCCAGATGCAACCCACAGCCATACAGGACCTACAGGCGATGTTCTTTAGTCGATATATGTCGATCTGAGCACAGCTGGGCCACGTATATACAGCATGGGGGTAGCTGTGATACCAGCCAGCTGCAACCCACGGCTATATAGGACCCACAGGCGATGTTCTTGAGTCGATATATGTCGATCTGAGCACAGCTGGTCCCCGTATTTACAGCATGGGGGTAGCTCTGATACCAGCCAGATGCAACCCACGGCTATATAGGACCTACAGGCGATGTTCTTGAGTCGATATATGTCGATCTGAGCACAGCTGGGCCCCGTATATACAGCATGGGGGTAGCTCTGATACCAGCCAGATGCAACCCACGGCCATATAGGACCTACAGGCGATGTTCTTGAGTGGATATATGTCGATCTGAGCATAGCTGGGCGCCGTATATACAGCATGGGGGCAGCTCTGATACCAGCAAGATGCAACCCACGGCCATATAGGACCTACAGGCGATGTTCCTGAGTCGATATATGTCGATCTGTGCACAGCTGGGCCACGTATATACAGCATGGGGATAGCTGTGATACCAGCTAGCTGCAATCCACGGCTATATAGCACCTACAGGCGATGTTCTTGAGTCGATATATGTCGATCTGAGCACAGCTGGGCCCCGTATATACAGCATGGGGATAGGTCTGATACCAGCCAGATGCAACCCACGGCCATATAGGACTTACAGGCGATGTTCTTGAGTGGATATATGTCGATGTGAGCACAGCTGGGCGCCGTATATACAGCATGGGGGTAGCTCTGATACCAGCCAGATGCAACCCACAGCCATACAGGACCTACAGGCGATGTTCTTTAGTCGATATATGTCGATCTGAGCACAGCTGGGCCACGTATATACAGCATGGGGGTAGCTGTGATACCAGCCAGCTGCAACCCACGGCTATATAGGACCCACAGGCGATGTTCTTGAGTCGATATATGTCGATCTGAGCACAGCTGGTCCCCGTATTTACAGCATGGGGGTAGCTCTGATACCAGCCAGATGCAACCCACGGCTATATAGGACCTACAGGCGATGTTCTTGAGTTGATATATGTCGATCTGAGCACAGCTGGCAGCCGTATATACAGCATGGGGGTAGCTGTGATACCAGCCAGCTGCAACCCACGGCTATATAGGACCTACAGGCGATGTTCTTGAGTTGATATATGTCGATCTGAGCACAGCTGGCAGCCGTATATACAGCATGGGGGTAGCTCTGATACCAGCCAGATGCAACCCACGGCCATATAGGACCTACAGGCGATGTTCTTGAGTCGATATATGTCGATCTGAGCACAGCTGGGCCACGTATATACAGCATGGGGGTAGCTGTGATACCAGCCAGCTGCAACCCACGGCTATATACGACCTACAGACGATGTTCTAGATTCGATATATGTCGATCTGAGCACAGCTGGGCCCCGTATATACAGCATGGGGGTAGCTCTGATACCAGCCAGATGCAACCCACGGCCATATAGGACCTACAGGCGATGGATGTTCTTGAGTGGATATATGTCGATCTGAGCACAGCTGAGCGCCGTATATACAGCATGGGGGTAGCTCTGATACCAGCCAGATGCAACCCACGGCCATATAGGACCTACAGGCGATGTTCTTGAGTCGATATATGTCGATCTGAGCACAGCTGGGCCACGTATATACAGCATGGGGGTAGCTGTGATACTAGCCAGCTGCAACCCACGGCTATATAGGACCTACAGGCGATTTTCTTGAGTCGATATATGTCGATCTGAGCACAGCTGGGCCACGTATATACAGCATGGGGTTAGCTGTGATACACCAGCCAGCTGCAACCCACGGCTATATAGGACCTACAGGCGATGTTCTTGAGTCGATATACGTCGATCTGAGCACAGCTGGTCCCCGTATATACAGCATGGGGGTAGCTCTGATACCAGCCAGATGCAACCCACGGCCATATAGGACCTACAGGCGATGTTCTTGAGTGGATATATCTCGATCTGAGCACAGCTGGGCGCCGTATATACAGCATGGGGGTAGCTCTGATACCTGCCAGATGCAACCCACGGCCATATAGGATCTACAGGTGATGTTCTTGAGTCGATATATGTCGATCTGAGCACAGCTGGGCCACGTATATACAGCATGGAGGTAGCTGTGATACCAGCCATCTGCAACCCACGGCTATATAGGACCTACAGGCGATGTTCTTGAGTGGATATATGTCGATCTGAGCACAGCTGGGCGCCGTATATACTGCATGGGGGTAGCTCTGATACCAGCCAGCTGCAACCCACGGCTATATAGGACCTACAGGCGATGTTCTTGAGTGGATATATGTCGATCTGAGCACAGCTGGGCGCCGTATATACATCATAGGTGTAGCTCTGATACCAGCCAGATTCAACCCACGGCCATATAGGACCTACAGGCGATGTTCTAGAGTCGATATATGTCGATCTGAGCATAGCTGGGCCACGTATATACAGCATGGGGGTAGCTGTGATACCAGCCAGCTGCAACCCACGGCTATATAGGACCTACAGGCGATGTTCTTGAGTCAATATATGTCGATCTGAGCACAGCTGGGCGCCGTATATACAGCATGGGGGTAGCTCTGATACCAGCCACATGCAACCCACGGCCATATAGGACCTACAGGCGATGTTCTTGAGTCGATATATGTCGATCTGAGCACATCTGGGCCACGTATATACAGCATGGGGGTAGCTGTGATACCAGCCAGCTGCAACCCACGGCTATATAGGACCTACAGGCGATGTTCTTGAGTCGATATATGTCGATCTGAGCACAGCTGGGCGCCGTATATACAGCATGGGGGTAGCTCTGATACTAGCCAGATGCAACCCACGGCCATATAGGACCTACATGCGATGTTCTTGAGTGGATATATGTCGATCTGAGCACAGCTGGGCGCCGTATATACAGCATGGGGGTAGCTCTGATACCAGCCAGATGCAAGCCACGGCCATATAGGACCTACAGGCGATGTTCTTGAGTCGATATATGTCGATCTAAGCACATCTGGGCCACGTATATACAGCATGGGGGTAGCTGTGATACCAGCCAGCTGCCACCCACGGCTATATAGGACCTACAGGCGATGTTCTTGAGTCGATATATGTCGATCTGAGCACAGCTGGGCCACGTATATACAGCATGGGGGTAGCTTTGATACCAGCCAGATGCAACCCACGGCCATATAGGACCTACAGTCGATGTTCTTGAGTGGATATATGTCGATCTGAGCACAGCTGGGCGCCGTATATACAGCATGGGGGTAGCTCTGATACCAGCCAGATGCAACCCACGGCCATATAGGACCTACAGTCGATGTTCTTGAGTGGATATATGTCGATCTGAGCACAGCTGGGCGCCGTATATACAGCATGGGGGTAGCTCTGATACCAGCCAGATGCAACCCACGGCCATATAGGACCTACAGGCGATGTTCTTGAGTCGATATATGTGGATCTGAGCACAGCTGGGCCACGTATATACAGCATGGGGGTAGCTTTGATATCAACCAGATGCAACCCACGGCCATATAGAACCCACAGGCGATGTTCTTGAGTGGATATAGGTCGATCTGAGCACAGCTGGGCGCCGTATATACAGCATGGGGGTAGCTCTGATACCAGCCAGATGCAAGCCACGGCCATATAGGACCTACAGGCGATGTTCTTGAGTGGATATATGTCGATCTGAGCACAGCTGGGCGCCGTATATACAGCATGGGGGTAGCTCTGATACCAGCCAGATGCAACCCACGGCCATATAGGACCTACAGGCGATGTTCTACAGCATGGGGGTAGCTGTTATACCAGCCAGCTGCAACCCACGGCTATATAGGACCTACAGGCGATGTTCTTGAGTCGATATATGTCGATCTGAGCACAGCTGGGCCCCGTATATACAGCATGGGGGTAGCTCTGATACGAACCAGATGCAACCCACGGCCATATAGGACCTACAGGCGATGTTCTTGAGTGGATATATGTCGATCTGAGCATAGCTGGGCGCCGTATATACAGCATGGGGGCAGCTCTGATACCAGCAAGATGCAACCCACGGCCATATAGGACCTACAGGCGATGTTCCTGAGTCGATATATGTCGATCTGTGCACAGCTGGGCCACGTATATACAGCATGGGGATAGCTGTGATACCAGCTAGCTGCAACCCACGGCTATATAGCACCTACAGGCGATGTTCTTGAGTCGATATATGTCGATCTGAGCACAGCTGGGCCCCGTATATACAGCATGGGGATAGGTCTGATACCAGCCAGATGCAACCCACGGCCATATAGGACTTACAGGCGATGTTCTTGAGTGGATATATGTCGATCTGAGCACAGCTGGGCGCCGTATATACAGCATGGGGGTAGCTCTGATACCAGCCAGATGCAACCCACAGCCATACAGGACCTACAGGCGATGTTCTTTAGTCGATATATGTCGATCTGAGCACAGCTGGGCCACGTATATACAGCATGGGGGTAGCTGTGATACCAGCCAGCTGCAACCCACGGCTATATAGGACCCACAGGCGATGTTCTTGAGTCGATATATGTCGATCTGAGCACAGCTGGTCCCCGTATTTACAGCATGGGGGTAGCTCTGATACCAGCCAGATGCAACCCACGGCTATATAGGACCTACAGGCGATGTTCTTGAGTCGATATATGTCGATCTGAGCACAGCTGGGCCCCGTATATACAGCATGGGGGTAGCTCTGATACCAGCCAGATGCAACCCACGGCCATATAGGACCTACAGGCGATGTTCTTGAGTGGATATATGTCGATCTGAGCATAGCTGGGCGCCGTATATACATCATGGGGGCAGCTCTGATACCAGCAAGATGCAACCCACGGCCATATAGGACCTACAGGCGATGTTCCTGAGTCGATATATGTCGATCTGTGCACAGCTGGGCCACGTATATACAGCATGGGGATAGCTGTGATACCAGCTAGCTGCAATCCACGGCTATATAGCACCTACAGGCGATGTTCTTGAGTCGATATATGTCGATCTGAGCACAGCTGGGCCCCGTATATACAGCATGGGGATAGGTCTGATACCAGCCAGATGCAACCCACGGCCATATAGGACTTACAGGCGATGTTCTTGAGTGGATATATGTCGATGTGAGCACAGCTGGGCGCCGTATATACAGCATGGGGGTAGCTCTGATACCAGCCAGATGCAACCCACAGCCATACAGGACCTACAGGCGATGTTCTTTAGTCGATATATGTCGATCTGAGCACAGCTGGGCCACGTATATACAGCATGGGGGTAGCTGTGATACCAGCCAGCTGCAACCCACGGCTATATAGGACCCACAGGCGATGTTCTTGAGTCGATATATGTCGATCTGAGCACAGCTGGTCCCCGTATTTACAGCATAGGAGGTAGCTCTGATACCAGCCAGATGCAACCCACGGCTATATAGGACCTACAGGCGATGTTCTTGAGTTGATATATGTCGATCTGAGCACAGCTGGCAGCCGTATATACAGCATGGGGGTAGCTGTGATACCAGCCAGCTGCAACCCACGGCTATATAGGACCTACAGGCGATGTTCTTGAGTTGATATATGTCGATCTGAGCACAGCTGGCAGCCGTATATACAGCATGGGGGTAGCTCTGATACCAGCCAGATGCAACCCACGGCCATATAGGACCTACAGGCGATGTTCTTGAGTCGATATATGTCGATCTGAGCACAGCTGGGCCACGTATATACAGCATGGGGGTAGCTGTGATACCAGCCAGCTGCAACCCACGGCTATATACGACCTACAGACGATGTTCTAGATTCGATATATGTCGATCTGAGCACAGCTGGGCCCCGTATATACAGCATGGGGGTAGCTCTGATACCAGCCAGATGCAACCCACGGCCATATAGGACCTACAGGCGATGGATGTTCTTGAGTGGATATATGTCGATCTGAGCACAGCTGAGCGCCGTATATACAGCATGGGGGTAGCTCTGATACCAGCCAGATGCAACCCACGGCTATATAGGACCTACAGGCGATGTTCTTGAGTCGATATATGTCGATCAGAGCGCAGCTGGGCGCCGTATATACAGCATGGGGGTAGCTCTGATACTAGCCAGATGCAACCCACGGCCATATAGGACCTACATGCGATGTTCTTGAGTGGATATATGTCGATCTGAGCACAGCTGGGCGCCGTATATACAGCATGGGGGTAGCTCTGATACCAGCCAGATGCAAGCCACGGCCATATAGGACCTACAGGCGATGTTCTTGAGTCGATATATGTCGATCTAAGCACATCTGGGCCACGTATATACAGCATGGGGGTAGCTGTGATACCAGCCAGCTGCCACCCACGGCTATATAGGACCTACAGGCGATGTTCTTGAGTCGATATATGTCGATCTGAGCACAGCTGGGCCACGTATATACAGCATGGGGGTAGCTTTGATACCAGCCAGATGCAACCCACGGCCATATAGAACCCACAGGCGATGTTCTTGAGTGGATATATGTCGATCTGAGCACAGCTGGGCGCCGTATATACAGCATGGGGGTAGCTCTGATACCAGCCAGATGCAACCCACGGCCATATAGGACCTACAGTCGATGTTCTTGAGTGGATATATGTCGATCTGAGCACAGCTGGGCGCCGTATATACAGCATGGGGGTAGCTCTGATACCAGCCAGATGCAACCCACGGCCATATAGGACCTACAGGCGATGTTCTTGAGTCGATATATGTGGATCTGAGCACAGCTGGGCCCCGTATATACAGCATGGGGGTAGCTCTGATACTAGCCAGGTGCAACCCACGGCCATATAGGACCTACAGGCGATGGATGTTCTTGAGTGGATATATGTCGATCTGAGCACAGCTGGGCGCCGTATATACAGCATGGGGGTAGCTCTGATACCAGCCAGATGCAACCCACGGCCATATAGGACCTACAGGCGATGTTCTTGAGTCGATATATGTCGATCTGAGCACAGCTGGGCCACGTATATACAGCATGGGGGTAGCTGTGATACCAGCCAGCTGCAACCCACGTCTATATACGACCTACAGGCGATGTTCTTGAGTCGATATATGTCGATCTGAGCACAGCTGGGCCCCGTATATACAGCATGGGGGTAGCTCTGATACCAGCCAGATGCAACCCACGGCCATATAGGACCTACGGGCGATGTTCTTGAGTTGATATGTGTCGATCTGAGCACAGCTGGGCCACGTATATACAGCATGGGGTAGCTGTGATACCAGCCAGCTGCAACCCACGGCTATATAGGACCTACAGGCGATGTTCTTGTTCGATATATGTCGATCTGAGCACAGCTGGGCCCCGTATATACAGCATGGGGGTAGCTCTGATACCAGCCAGATGCAACCCACGGCCATATAGGACCTACAGGCGATGTTCTTGAGTGGATATATGTCGATCTGAGCACAGCTGGGCGCTGTATATACAGCATGGGGGTAGCTCTGATACCAGCCAGATGCAACCCACGGCCATATAGGACCTACAGGCGATGTTCTACAGCATGGGGGTAGCTGTTATACCAGCCAGCTGCAACCCACGGCTATATAGGACCTACAGGCGATGTTCTTGAGTCGATATATGTCGATCTGAGCACAGCTGGGCCCCGTATATACAGCATGGGGGTAGCTCTGATACGAACCAGATGCAACCCACGGCCATATAGGACCTACAGGCGATGTTCTTGAGTGGATATATGTCGATCTGAGCATAGCTGGGCGCCGTATATACAGCATGGGGGCAGCTCTGATACCAGCAAGATGCAACCCACGGCCATATAGGACCTACAGGCGATGTTCCTGAGTCGATATATGTCGATCTGTGCACAGCTGGGCCACGTATATACAGCATGGGGATAGCTGTGATACCAGCTAGCTGCAACCCACGGCTATATAGCACCTACAGGCGATGTTCTTGAGTCGATATATGTCGATCTGAGCACAGCTGGGCCCCGTATATACAGCATGGGGATAGGTCTGATACCAGCCAGATGCAACCCACGGCCATATAGGACTTACAGGCGATGTTCTTGAGTGGATATATGTCGATCTGAGCACAGCTGGGCGCCGTATATACAGCATGGGGGTAGCTCTGATACCAGCCAGATGCAACCCACAGCCATACAGGACCTACAGGCGATGTTCTTTAGTCGATATATGTCGATCTGAGCACAGCTGGGCCACGTATATACAGCATGGGGGTAGCTGTGATACCAGCCAGCTGCAACCCACGGCTATATAGGACCCACAGGCGATGTTCTTGAGTCGATATATGTCGATCTGAGCACAGCTGGTCCCCGTATTTACAGCATGGGGGTAGCTCTGATACCAGCCAGATGCAACCCACGGCTATATAGGACCTACAGGCGATGTTCTTGAGTCGATATATGTCGATCTGAGCACAGCTGGGCCCCGTATATACAGCATGGGGGTAGCTCTGATACCAGCCAGATGCAACCCACGGCCATATAGGACCTACAGGCGATGTTCTTGAGTGGATATATGTCGATCTGAGCATAGCTGGGCGCCGTATATACAGCATGGGGGCAGCTCTGATACCAGCAAGATGCAACCCACGGCCATATAGGACCTACAGGCGATGTTCCTGAGTCGATATATGTCGATCTGTGCACAGCTGGGCCACGTATATACAGCATGGGGATAGCTGTGATACCAGCTAGCTGCAATCCACGGCTATATAGCACCTACAGGCGATGTTCTTGAGTCGATATATGTCGATCTGAGCACAGCTGGGCCCCGTATATACAGCATGGGGATAGGTCTGATACCAGCCAGATGCAACCCACGGCCATATAGGACTTACAGGCGATGTTCTTGAGTGGATATATGTCGATGTGAGCACAGCTGGGCGCCGTATATACAGCATGGGGGTAGCTCTGATACCAGCCAGATGCAACCCACAGCCATACAGGACCTACAGGCGATGTTCTTTAGTCGATATATGTCGATCTGAGCACAGCTGGGCCACGTATATACAGCATGGGGGTAGCTGTGATACCAGCCAGCTGCAACCCACGGCTATATAGGACCCACAGGCGATGTTCTTGAGTCGATATATGTCGATCTGAGCACAGCTGGTCCCCGTATTTACAGCATGGGGGTAGCTCTGATACCAGCCAGATGCAACCCACGGCTATATAGGACCTACAGGCGATGTTCTTGAGTTGATATATGTCGATCTGAGCACAGCTGGCAGCCGTATATACAGCATGGGGGTAGCTGTGATACCAGCCAGCTGCAACCCACGGCTATATAGGACCTACAGGCGATGTTCTTGAGTTGATATATGTCGATCTGAGCACAGCTGGCAGCCGTATATACAGCATGGGGGTAGCTCTGATACCAGCCAGATGCAACCCACGGCCATATAGGACCTACAGGCGATGTTCTTGAGTCGATATATGTCGATCTGAGCACAGCTGGGCCACGTATATACAGCATGGGGGTAGCTGTGATACCAGCCAGCTGCAACCCACGGCTATATACGACCTACAGACGATGTTCTAGATTCGATATATGTCGATCTGAGCACAGCTGGGCCCCGTATATACAGCATGGGGGTAGCTCTGATACCAGCCAGATGCAACCCACGGCCATATAGGACCTACAGGCGATGGATGTTCTTGAGTGGATATATGTCGATCTGAGCACAGCTGAGCGCCGTATATACAGCATGGGGGTAGCTCTGATACCAGCCAGATGCAACCCACGGCCATATAGGACCTACAGGCGATGTTCTTGAGTCGATATATGTCGATCTGAGCACAGCTGGGCCACGTATATACAGCATGGGGGTAGCTGTGATACTAGCCAGCTGCAACCCACGGCTATATAGGACCTACAGGCGATTTTCTTGAGTCGATATATGTCGATCTGAGCACAGCTGGGCCACGTATATACAGCATGGGGTTAGCTGTGATACACCAGCCAGCTGCAACCCACGGCTATATAGGACCTACAGGCGATGTTCTTGAGTCGATATACGTCGATCTGAGCACAGCTGGTCCCCGTATATACAGCATGGGGGTAGCTCTGATACCAGCCAGATGCAACCCACGGCCATATAGGACCTACAGGCGATGTTCTTGAGTGGATATATCTCGATCTGAGCACAGCTGGGCGCCGTATATACAGCATGGGGGTAGCTCTGATACCTGCCAGATGCAACCCACGGCCATATAGGATCTACAGGTGATGTTCTTGAGTCGATATATGTCGATCTGAGCACAGCTGGGCCACGTATATACAGCATGGAGGTAGCTGTGATACCAGCCATCTGCAACCCACGGCTATATAGGACCTACAGGCGATGTTCTTGAGTGGATATATGTCGATCTGAGCACAGCTGGGCGCCGTATATACTGCATGGGGGTAGCTCTGATACCAGCCAGCTGCAACCCACGGCTATATAGGACCTACAGGCGATGTTCTTGAGTGGATATATGTCGATCTGAGCACAGCTGGGCGCCGTATATACATCATAGGTGTAGCTCTGATACCAGCCAGATTCAACCCACGGCCATATAGGACCTACAGGCGATGTTCTAGAGTCGATATATGTCGATCTGAGCATAGCTGGGCCACGTATATACAGCATGGGGGTAGCTGTGATACCAGCCAGCTGCAACCCACGGCTATATAGGACCTACAGGCGATGTTCTTGAGTCAATATATGTCGATCTGAGCACAGCTGGGCGCCGTATATACAGCATGGGGGTAGCTCTGATACCAGCCACATGCAACCCACGGCCATATAGGACCTACAGGCGATGTTCTTGAGTCGATATATGTCGATCTGAGCACATCTGGGCCACGTATATACAGCATGGGGGTAGCTGTGATACCAGCCAGCTGCAACCCACGGCTATATAGGACCTACAGGCGATGTTCTTGAGTCGATATATGTCGATCTGAGCACAGCTGGGCGCCGTATATACAGCATGGGGGTAGCTCTGATACTAGCCAGATGCAACCCACGGCCATATAGGACCTACATGCGATGTTCTTGAGTGGATATATGTCGATCTGAGCACAGCTGGGCGCCGTATATACAGCATGGGGGTAGCTCTGATACCAGCCAGATGCAAGCCACGGCCATATAGGACCTACAGGCGATGTTCTTGAGTCGATATATGTCGATCTAAGCACATCTGGGCCACGTATATACAGCATGGGGGTAGCTGTGATACCAGCCAGCTGCCACCCACGGCTATATAGGACCTACAGGCGATGTTCTTGAGTCGATATATGTCGATCTGAGCACAGCTGGGCCACGTATATACAGCATGGGGGTAGCTTTGATACCAGCCAGATGCAACCCACGGCCATATAGGACCTACAGTCGATGTTCTTGAGTGGATATATGTCGATCTGAGCACAGCTGGGCGCCGTATATACAGCATGGGGGTAGCTCTGATACCAGCCAGATGCAACCCACGGCCATATAGGACCTACAGTCGATGTTCTTGAGTGGATATATGTCGATCTGAGCACAGCTGGGCGCCGTATATACAGCATGGGGGTAGCTCTGATACCAGCCAGATGCAACCCACGGCCATATAGGACCTACAGGCGATGTTCTTGAGTCGATATATGTGGATCTGAGCACAGCTGGGCCACGTATATACAGCATGGGGGTAGCTTTGATATCAACCAGATGCAACCCACGGCCATATAGAACCCACAGGCGATGTTCTTGAGTGGATATAGGTCGATCTGAGCACAGCTGGGCGCCGTATATACAGCATGGGGGTAGCTCTGATACCAGCCAGATGCAAGCCACGGCCATATAGGACCTACAGGCGATGTTATTGAGTCGATATATGTCGATCTGAGCACAGCTGGGCCCCGTATATACAGCATGGGGGTAGCTCTGATACCAGCCAGATGCAACCCACGGCCATATAGGACCTACAGGCGATGTTCTTGAGTGGATATATGTCGATCTGAGCACAGCTGGGCGCCGTATATACAGCATGGGGGTAGCTCTGATACCAGCCAGATGCAAGCCACGGCCATATAGGACCTACAGGCGATGTTATTGAGTCGATATATGTCGATCTGAGCACAGCTGGGCCCCGTATATACAGCATGGGGGTAGCTCTGATACCAGCCAGATGCAACCCACGGCCATATAGGACCTACAGGCGATGTTCTTGAGTCGATATATGTCGATCTGAGCAGAGCTGGGCCATGTATATACAGCATGGGGGTAGCTGTGATACCAGCCAGCTGCAACCAACGGCAATATAGGACCTACAGGCGATGTTCTCGAGTCGATATATGTCGATCTGAGCACAGCTGGGCGCCGTATATACAGCATGGGGGTAGCTCTGATACCAGCCAGATGCAACCGACGGCCATATAGGACCTACAGGCGATGTTCTTGAGTCGATATATGTCGATCTGAGCACAGCTGGGCCACGTATATACAGCATGGGGGTAGCTGTGATAACAGCCAACTGCAACCCACGGCTATATAGGACCTATAGGCGATGTTCTTGAGTCGATATATGTTGATCTGAGCACAGCTGGGACCCGTATATACAGCATGGGGGTAGCTCTGATACCAGCCAGATGCAACCCACGGCCATATAGGACCTACAGGCGATGTTCTTGAGTGGATATATGTCGATCTGAGCACAGCTGGGCGTCGTATATACAGCATGGGGGTAGCTCTGATACCAGCCAGATGCAACCCACGGCCATATAGGACCTACAGGCGATGTTCTTGAGTCGATATATGTCGATCTGAGCAGAGCTGGGCCATGTATATACAGCATGGGGGTAGCTGTGATACCAGCCAGCTGCAACCCACGGCTAGATAGGACCTTCTTGAGTCGATATATGTCGATCTGAGCACAGCTGGGCCCCGTATATACAGCATGGGGGTAGCTCTGATACCAGCCAGATGCAACCCACGGCCATATAGGACCTACAGGCGATGTTCTTGAGTGGATATATCTCGATCTGAGCACAGCTGGGCGCCGTATATACAGCATGGGGGTAGCTCTGATACCTGCCAGATTCAACCAACGGCCATATAGGATCTACAGGTGATGTTCTTGAGTCGATATATGTCGATCTGAGCACAGCTGGGCCACGTATATACAGCATGGAGGTAGCTGTGATACCAGCCATCTGCAACCCACGGCTATATAGGACCTACAGGCGATGTTCTTGAGTAGATATATGTCGATCTGAGCACAGCTGGGCGCCGTATATACTGCATGGGGGTAGCTCTGATACCAGCCAGCTGCAACCCACGGCTATATAGGATCTACAGGCGATGTTCTTGAATCGATATATGTCGATCTGAGCACAGCTGGGCCCCGTATATACAGCATGGGGATAGCTGTGATACACCAGCCAGCTGCAACATACGGCTATATAGGACCTACAGGCGATGTTCTTGAGTCGATATATGTCGATCTGAGCACAGCTGGGCCCCGTATATACAGCATGGGGGTAGCTCTGATACCAGTAAGCTGCAACCCACGGCTATATAGGACCTACAGGCGATGTTCTTGAGTAGATATATGTCGATCTGAGCACAGCTGGGCGCCGTATATACAGCTTGGGGGTAGCTCTGATACTAGCCAGATGCAATCCACGGCCATACAGGACCTACAGGCGATGTTCTTGAGTCGATATATGTCGATCAGAGCACAGCTGGGCCACGTATATACAGCATGGGGGTAGCTGTGATACCAGCCAGCAGCTACCCACGGCTATATAGGACCTACAGGCGATGTTCTTGAGTCGATATATGTCGATCTGAGCACAGCTGGGCCCCGTTTATACAGAATCGGGGTAGCTCTGATACCAGCCAGATGCAACCCACTGCCATATAGGACCTACAGGCGATGTTCTTGAGTCGATATATGTCGCTCTGAGCACAGCTGGGCCACGTATATACAGCATAAGGGTAGCTGTGATACCAGCCAGCTGCAACCCACGGCTATATAGGACCTACAGGCGATGTTCTTGAGTCGATATATGTCGATCTGAGCACAGCTGGGCCCCGTATATACAGCATGGGGGTAGCTCTGATACCAGCCAGATGCAACCCACGGCCATATAGGACCTACATGCGATGTTCTTGAGTGGATATATGTCGATCTGAGCACAGCTGGTCCCCGTATATACAGCATGGGGGTAGCTCTGATACCAGCCAGATGCAACCCACGGTTATATAGGACCTACAGGCGATGTTCTTGAGTTGATATATGTCGATCTAAGCACAGCTGGGCACCGTATATACAGCATGGGGGTAGCTCTGATACCAGCCAGATGCAACCCACGGCCATATAGGACCTACAGGCGATGTTCTTGAGTCGATATATGTCGATCTGACCACAGCTGGGCCACGTATATACAGCATGGTGGTAGCTGTGATACCAGCCAGCTGCAACCCACGGCTATATAGGACCTACAGGCGATGGATGTTCTTGAGTGGATATATGTCGATCTGAGCACAGCTGGGCGCCGTATATACAGCATGGGGGTATCTCTGATACCAGCTAGATGCAACCCACGGCCATATATTACCTACAGGCGATGTTCTTGAGTCGATATATGTCGATCTGAGCACAGCTGGGCCACGTATATACAGCATGGTGGTAGCTGTGATACTAGCCAGCTGCAACCCACTGCTATATAGGACCTACAGGCGATGTCCTTGAGTCGATATATGTCGATATGAGCACAGCTGGGCCCCGTATATGCTGCATGGGGGTAGCTCTGATACCAGCCATTTGCAACCCACGGCCATATAGGACTTACAGGCGATGTTCTTGTGTGGATATATTTCGATCTGAGCACAGCTGGGCGCCGTATATACAGCATGGGGGTAGCTCTGATACTAGCCAGATGCAACCCACGGCCATATAGGACCTACAGGCGATGTTCTTGAGTCGATATATGTCGATCTGAGCACAGCTGGGCCACGTATATACAGCATGGGGGTAGCTGTGATACACCAGCCAGCTGCAACCCACGGCTATATAGGATCTACAGGCGATGTTCTTGAGTCGATATATGTCGATCTGAGCACATCTGGGCCACGTATATACAGCATGGGGGTAGCTGTGATACCAGCCAGCTGCAACCCACGGCTATATAGGACCTACAGGCGATGTTCTTGAGTCGATATATGTCGATCTGAGCACAGCTGGGCCCCGTATATACAGCATGGGGGTAGCTCTGATACCAGCCAGATGCAACCCACGGCCATATAGGACCTACAGGCGATGTTCTTGAGTCGATATATGTCGATCTGAGCACAGCTGAGCCACGTATATACAGCATGGGGTAGTTGTGATACCAGCCAGCTGCAACCCACGACTATATAGGACCTACAGGCGATGTTCTTGTTCGAAATATGTCGATCTGAGCACAGCTGGGCCCCGTATATACAGCATGGGGGTAGCTCTGATACCAGCCAGATGCAACTCACGGTCATATAGGACCTACAGGCGATGTTCTTGAGTGGATATATGTCGATCTGAGCACAGCTGGGCGCCGTATATACAGCATGGAGGTAGCTCTGATACCAGCCAGATGCAACCCACGGCCATATAGGACCCACAGGCGATGTTCTTGAGTGGATATATGTCGATCTGAGCACAGCTGGGCGCCGTATATACAGCATGAGGGTAGGTCTGATACCAGCCAGATGCAACCCACGGCCATATAGGACCTACAGGCGATGTTCTTGAGTCGATATATGTCGATCTGAGCACAGCTGGGCCCCGTATATACAGCATGGGGGTAGCTCTGATACCAGCCAGATGCAACCCACGGCCATATAGGACCCACAGGCGATGTTCTAAGTCGATATATGTCGATCTGAGCACAGCTGGGCCACGCATATACAGCATGGGGGTAGCTGTTATACCAGCCAGCTGCAACCAACGGCTATATAGCACCTACAGGCGATGTTCTTGAGTCGATATATGTCGATCTGAGCACAGCTGGGCCCCGTATATACAGCATGGGGGTAGCTCTGATACCAGCCAGATGCAACCCACGGCCATATAGGACCCACAGGCGATGTTCTTGAGTGGATATATGTCGATCTGAGCACAGCTGGGCGCCGTATATACAGCATGAGGGTAGGTCTGATACCAGCCAGATGCAACCCACGGCCATATAGGACCTACAGGCGATGTTCTTGACTCGATATATGTCGATCTGAGCACAGCTGGGCCCCGTATATACAGCATGGGGGTAGCTCTGATACTAGCCAGGTGCAACCCACGGCCATATAGGACCTACAGGCGATGGATGTTCTTGAGTGGATATATGTCGATCTGAGCACAGCTGGGCGCCGTATATACAGCATGGGGGTAGTTCTGATACCAGCCAGATGCAACCCACGGCCATATAGGACCTACAGGCGATGTTCTTGAGTCGATATATGTCGATCTGAGCACAGCTGGGCCACGTATATACAGCATGGGGGTAGCTGTGATACCAGCCAGCTGCAACCCACGTCTATATACGACCTACAGGCGATGTTCTTGAGTCGATATATGTCGATCTGAGCACAGCTGGGCCCCGTATATACAGCATGGGGGTAGCTCTGATACCAGCCAGATGCAACCCACGGCCATATATGACCTACGGGCGATGTTCTTGAGTTGATATGTGTCGATCTGAGCACAGCTGGGCCACGTATATACGGCATGGGGTAGCTGTGATACCAGCCAGCTGCAACCCACGGCTATATAGGACCTACAGGCGATGTTCTTGTTCGATATATGTCGATCTGAGCACAGCTGGGCCCCGTATATACAGCATGGGGGTAGCTCTGATACCAGCCAGATGCAACCCACGGCCATATAGGACCTACAGGCGATGTTCTTGAGTGGATATATGTCGATCTGAGCACAGCTGGGCGCCGTATATACAGCATGGGGGTAGCTCTGATACCAGCCAGATGCAACCCACGGCCATATAGGACCTACAGGCGATGTTCTACAGCATGGGGGTAGCTGTTATACCAGCCAGCTGCAACCCACGGCTATATAGGACCTACAGGCGATGTTCTTGAGTCGATATATGTCGATCTGAGCACAGCTGGGTCCCGTATATACAGCATGGGGGTAGCTCTGATACGAACCAGATGCAACCCACGGCCATATAGGACCTACAGGCGATGTTCTTGAGTGGATATATGTCGATCTGAGCATAGCTGGGCGCCGTATATACAGCATGGGGGCAGCTCTGATACCAGCAAGATGCAACCCACGGCCATATAGGACCTACAGGCGATGTTCCTGAGTCGATATATGTCGATCTGTGCACAGCTGGGCCACGTATATACAGCATGGGGATAGCTGTGATACCAGCTAGCTGCAACCCACGGCTATATAGCACCTACAGGCGATGTTCTTGAGTCGATATATGTCGATCTGAGCACAGCTGGGCCCCGTATATACAGCATGGGGATAGGTCTGATACCAGCCAGATGCAACCCACGGCCATATAGGACTTACAGGCGATGTTCTTGAGTGGATATATGTCGATCTGAGCACAGCTGGGCGCCGTATATACAGCATGGGGGTAGCTCTGATACCAGCCAGATGCAACCCACAGCCATAGAGGACCTACAGGCGATGTTCGTTAGTCGATATATGTCGATCTGAGCACAGCTGGGCCACGTATATACAGCATGGGGGTAGCTGTGATACCAGCCAGCTGCAACCCACGGCTATATAGGACCCACAGGCGATGTTCTTGAGTCGATATATGTCGATCTGAGCACAGCTGGTCCCCGTATTTACAGCATGGGGGTAGCTCTGATACCAGCCAGATGCAACCCACGGCTATATAGGACCTACAGGCGATGTTCTTGAGTCGATATATGTCGATCTGAGCACAGCTGGGCCCCGTATATACAGCATGGGGGTAGCTCTGATACCAGCCAGATGCAACCCACGGCCATATAGGACCTACAGGCGATGTTCTTGAGTGGATATATGTCGATCTGAGCATAGCTGGGCGCCGTATATACAGCATGGGGGCAGCTCTGATACCAGCAAGATGCAACCCACGGCCATATAGGACCTACAGGCGATGTTCCTGAGTCGATATATGTCGATCTGTGCACAGCTGGGCCACGTATATACAGCATGGGGATAGCTGTGATACCAGCTAGCAGCAACCCACGGCTATATAGCACCTACAGGCGATGTTCTTGAGTCGATATATGTCGATCTGAGCACAGCTGGGCCCCGTATATACAGCATGGGGATAGGTCTGATACCAGCCAGATGCAACCCACGGCCATATAGGACTTACAGGCGATGTTCTTGAGTGGATATATGTCGATCTGAGCACAGCTGGGCGCCGTATATACAGCATGGGGGTAGCTCTGATACCAGCCAGATGCAACCCACAGCCATACAGGACCTACAGGCGATGTTCTTTAGTCGATATATGTCGATCTGAGCACAGCTGGGCCACGTATATACAGCATGGGGGTAGCTGTGATACCAGCCAGCTGCAACCCACGGCTATATAGGACCCACAGGCGATGTTCTTGAGTCGATATATGTCGATCTGAGCACAGCTGGTCCCCGTATTTACAGCATGGGGGTAGCTCTGATACCAGCCAGATGCAACCCACGGCTATATAGGACCTACAGGCGATGTTCTTGAGTTGATATATGTCGATCTGAGCACAGCTGGCAGCCGTATATACAGCATGGGGGTAGCTGTGATACCAGCCAGCTGCAACCCACGGCTATATAGGACCTACAGGCGATGTTCTTGAGTTGATATATGTCGATCTGAGCACAGCTGGCAGCCGTATATACAGCATGGGGGTAGCTCTGATACCAGCCAGATGCAACCCACGGCCATATAGGACCTACAGGCGATGTTCTTGAGTCGATATATGTCGATCTGAGCACAGCTGGGCCACGTATATACAGCATGGGGGTAGCTGTGATACCAGCCAGCTGCAACCCACGGCTATATACGACCTACAGACGATGTTCTAGAGTCGATATATGTCGATCTGAGCACAGCTGGGCCCCGTATATACAGCATGGGGGTAGCTCTGATACCAGCCAGATGCAACCCACGGCCATATAGGACCTACAGGCGATGGATGTTCTTGAGTGGATATATGTCGATCTGAGCACAGCTGGGCGCCGTATATACAGCATGGGGGTAGCTCTGATACCAGCCAGATGCAACCCACGGCCATATAGGACCTACAGGCGATGTTCTTGAGTCGATATATGTCGATCTGAGCACAGCTGGGCCACGTATATACAGCATGGGGGTAGCTGTGATACTAGCCAGCTGCAACCCACGGCTATATAGGACCTACAGGCGATTTTCTTGAGTCGATATATGTCGATCTGAGCACAGCTGGGCCACGTATATACAGCATGGGGTTAGCTGTGATACACCAGCCAGCTGCAACCCACGGCTATATAGGACCTACAGGCGATGTTCTTGAGTCGATATACGTCGATCTGAGCACAGCTGGTCCCCGTATATACAGCATGGGGGTAGCTCTGATACCAGCCAGATGCAACCCACGGCCATATAGGACCTACAGGCGATGTTCTTGAGTGGATATATCTCGATCTGAGCACAGCTGGGCGCCGTATATACAGCATGGGGGTAGCTCTGATAGCTGCCAGATGCAACCCACGGCCATATAGGATCTACGGGTGATGTTCTTGAGTCGATATATGTCGATCTGAGCACAGCTGGGCCACGTATATACAGCATGGAAGTAGCTGTGATACCAGCCATCTGCAACCCACGGCTATATAGGACCTACAGGCGATGTTCTTGAGTGGATATATGTCGATCTGAGCACAGCTGGGCGCCGTATATACTGCATGGGAGTAGCTCTGATACCAGCCAGCTGCAACCCACGGCTATATAGGACCTACAGGCGATGTTCTTGAGTGGATATATGTCGATCTGAGCACAGCTGGGCGCCGTATATACAGCATAGGTGTAGCTCTGATACCAGCCAGATGCAACCCACGGCCATATAGGACCTACAGGCGATGTTCTAGAGTCGATATATGTCGATCTGAGCATAGCTGGGCCACGTATATACAGCATGGGGGTAGCTGTGATACCAGCCAGCTGCAACCCACGGCTATATAGGACCTACAGGCGATGTTCTTGAGTCAATATATGTCGATCTGAGCACAGCTGGGCGCCGTATATACAGCATGGGGGTAGCTCTGATACCAGCCACATGCAACCCACGGCCATATAGGACCTACAGGCGATGTTCTTGCGTCGATATATGTCGATCTGAGCGCAGCTGGGCGCCGTATATACAGCATGGGGGTAGCTCTGATACTAGCCAGATGCAACCCACGGCCATATAGGACCTACATGCGATGTTCTTGAGTGGATATATGTCGATCTGAGCACAGCTGGGCGCCGTATATACAGCATGGGGGTAGCTCTGATACCAGCCAGATGCAAGCCACGGCCATATAGGACCTACAGGCGATGTTCTTGAGTCGATATATGTCGATCTAAGCACATCTGGGCCACGTATATACAGCATGGGGGTAGCTGTGATACCAGCCAGCTGCCACCCACGGCTATATAGGACCTACAGGCGATGTTCTTGAGTCGATATATGTCGATCTGAGCACAGCTGGGCCACGTATATACAGCATGGGGGTAGCTTTGATACCAGCCAGATGCAACCCACGGCCATATAGAACCCACAGGCGATGTTCTTGAGTGGGTAGCTGTGATACCAGCCAGCTACAACCCACGGCTATATAGGACCTACAGGCGATGTTCTTGAGTCGATATATGTCGATCAGAGCGCAGCTGGGCGCCGTATATACAGCATGGGGGTAGCTCTGATACTAGCCAGATGCAACCCACGGCCATATAGAACCCACAGGCGATGTTCTTGAGTGGATATATGTCGATCTGAGCACAGCTGGGCGCCGTATATACAGCATGGGGGTAGCTCTGATACCAGCCAGATGCAACCCACGGCCATATAGGACCTACAGTCGATGTTCTTGAGTGGATATATGTCGATCTGAGCACAGCTGGGCGCCGTATATACAGCATGGGGGTAGCTCTGATACCAGCCAGATGCAACCCACGGCCATATAGGACCTACAGGCGATGTTCTTGAGTCGATATATGTGGATCTGAGCACAGCTGGGCCCCGTATATACAGCATGGGGGTAGCTCTGATACTAGCCAGGTGCAACTCACGGCCATATAGGACCTACAGGCGATGGATGTTCTTGAGTGGATATATGTCGATCTGAGCACAGCTGGGCGCCGTATATACAGCATGGGGGTAGCTCTGATACCAGCCAGATGCAACCCACGGCCATATAGGACCTACAGGCGATGTTCTTGAGTCGATATATGTCGATCTGAGCACAGCTGGGCCACGTATATACAGCATGGGGGTAGCTGTGATACCAGCCAGCTGCAACCCACGTCTATATACGACCTACAGGCGATGTTCTTGAGTCGATATATGTCGATCTGAGCACAGCTGGGCCCCGTATATACAGCATGGGGGTAGCTCTGATACCAGCCAGATGCAACCCACGGCCATATAGGACCTACGGGCGATGTTCTTGAGTTGATATGTGTCGATCTGAGCACAGCTGGGCCACGTATATACAGCATGGGGTAGCTGTGATACCAGCCAGCTGCAACCCACGGCTATATAGGACCTACAGGCGATGTTCTTGTTCGATATATGTCGATCTGAGCACAGCTGGGCCCCGTATATACAGCATGGGGGTAGCTCTGATACCAGCCAGATGCAACCCACGGCCATATAGGACCTACAGGCGATGTTCTTGAGTGGATATATGTCGATCTGAGCACAGCTGGGCGCCGTATATACAGCATGGGGGTAGCTCTGATACCAGCCAGATGCAACCCACGGCCATATAGGACCTACAGGCGATGTTCTACAGCATGGGGGTAGCTGTTATACCAGCCAGCTGCAACCCACGGCTATATAGGACCTACAGGCGATGTTCTTGAGTCGATATATGTCGATCTGAGCACAGCTGGGCCCCGTATATACAGCATGGGGGTAGCTCTGATACGAACCAGATGCAACCCACGGCCATATAGGACCTACAGGCGATGTTCTTGAGTGGATATATGTCGATCTGAGCATAGCTGGGCGCCGTATATACAGCATGGGGGCAGCTCTGATACCAGCAAGATGCAACCCACGGCCATATAGGACCTACAGGCGATGTTCCTGAGTCGATATATGTCGATCTGTGCACAGCTGGGCCACGTATATACAGCATGGGGATAGCTGTGATACCAGCTAGCTGCAACCCACGGCTATATAGCACCTACAGGCGATGTTCTTGAGTCGATATATGTCGATCTGAGCACAGCTGGGCCCCGTATATACAGCATGGGGATAGGTCTGATACCAGCCAGATGCAACCCACGGCCATATAGGACTTACAGGCGATGTTCTTGAGTGGATATATGTCGATCTGAGCACAGCTGGGCGCCGTATATACAGCATGGGGGTAGCTCTGATACCAGCCAGATGCAACCCACAGCCATACAGGACCTACAGGCGATGTTCTTTAGTCGATATATGTCGATCTGAGCACAGCTGGGCCACGTATATACAGCATGGGGGTAGCTGTGATACCAGCCAGCTGCAACCCACGGCTATATAGGACCCACAGGCGATGTTCTTGAGTCGATATATGTCGATCTGAGCACAGCTGGTCCCCGTATTTACAGCATGGGGGTAGCTCTGATACCAGCCAGATGCAACCCACGGCTATATAGGACCTACAGGCGATGTTCTTGAGTCGATATATGTCGATCTGAGCACAGCTGGGCCCCGTATATACAGCATGGGGGTAGCTCTGATACCAGCCAGATGCAACCCACGGCCATATAGGACCTACAGGCGATGTTCTAGAGTCGATATATGTCGATCTGAGCATAGCTGGGCCACGTATATACAGCATGGGGGTAGCTGTGATACCAGCCAGCTGCAACCCACGGCTATATAGGACCTACAGGCGATGTTCTTGAGTCAATATATGTCGATCTGAGCACAGCTGGGCGCCGTATATACAGCATGGGGGTAGCTCTGATACCAGCCACATGCAACCCACGGCCATATAGGACCTACAGGCGATGTTCTTGCGTCGATATATGTCGATCTGAGCGCAGCTGGGCGCCGTATATACAGCATGGGGGTAGCTCTGATACTAGCCAGATGCAACCCACGGCCATATAGGACCTACATGCGATGTTCTTGAGTGGATATATGTCGATCTGAGCACAGCTGGGCGCCGTATATACAGCATGGGGGTAGCTCTGATACCAGCCAGATGCAACCCACGGCCATATAGGACCTACAGGCGATGTTCTACAGCATGGGGGTAGCTGTTATACCAGCCAGCTGCAACCCACGGCTATATAGGACCTACAGGCGATGTTCTTGAGTCGATATATGTCGATCTGAGCACAGCTGGGTCCCGTATATACAGCATGGGGGTAGCTCTGATACGAACCAGATGCAACCCACGGCCATATAGGACCTACAGGCGATGTTCTTGAGTGGATATATGTCGATCTGAGCATAGCTGGGCGCCGTATATACAGCATGGGGGCAGCTCTGATACCAGCAAGATGCAACCCACGGCCATATAGGACCTACAGGCGATGTTCCTGAGTCGATATATGTCGATCTGTGCACAGCTGGGCCACGTATATACAGCATGGGGATAGCTGTGATACCAGCTAGCTGCAACCCACGGCTATATAGCACCTACAGGCGATGTTCTTGAGTCGATATATGTCGATCTGAGCACAGCTGGGCCCCGTATATACAGCATGGGGATAGGTCTGATACCAGCCAGATGCAACCCACGGCCATATAGGACTTACAGGCGATGTTCTTGAGTGGATATATGTCGATCTGAGCACAGCTGGGCGCCGTATATACAGCATGGGGGTAGCTCTGATACCAGCCAGATGCAACCCACAGCCATAGAGGACCTACAGGCGATGTTCGTTAGTCGATATATGTCGATCTGAGCACAGCTGGGCCACGTATATACAGCATGGGGGTAGCTGTGATACCAGCCAGCTGCAACCCACGGCTATATAGGACCCACAGGCGATGTTCTTGAGTCGATATATGTCGATCTGAGCACAGCTGGTCCCCGTATTTACAGCATGGGGGTAGCTCTGATACCAGCCAGATGCAACCCACGGCTATATAGGACCTACAGGCGATGTTCTTGAGTCGATATATGTCGATCTGAGCACAGCTGGGCCCCGTATATACAGCATGGGGGTAGCTCTGATACCAGCCAGATGCAACCCACGGCCATATAGGACCTACAGGCGATGTTCTTGAGTGGATATATGTCGATCTGAGCATAGCTGGGCGCCGTATATACAGCATGGGGGCAGCTCTGATACCAGCAAGATGCAACCCACGGCCATATAGGACCTACAGGCGATGTTCCTGAGTCGATATATGTCGATCTGTGCACAGCTGGGCCACGTATATACAGCATGGGGATAGCTGTGATACCAGCTAGCAGCAACCCACGGCTATATAGCACCTACAGGCGATGTTCTTGAGTCGATATATGTCGATCTGAGCACAGCTGGGCCCCGTATATACAGCATGGGGATAGGTCTGATACCAGCCAGATGCAACCCACGGCCATATAGGACTTACAGGCGATGTTCTTGAGTGGATATATGTCGATCTGAGCACAGCTGGGCGCCGTATATACAGCATGGGGGTAGCTCTGATACCAGCCAGATGCAACCCACAGCCATACAGGACCTACAGGCGATGTTCTTTAGTCGATATATGTCGATCTGAGCACAGCTGGGCCACGTATATACAGCATGGGGGTAGCTGTGATACCAGCCAGCTGCAACCCACGGCTATATAGGACCCACAGGCGATGTTCTTGAGTCGATATATGTCGATCTGAGCACAGCTGGTCCCCGTATTTACAGCATGGGGGTAGCTCTGATACCAGCCAGATGCAACCCACGGCTATATAGGACCTACAGGCGATGTTCTTGAGTTGATATATGTCGATCTGAGCACAGCTGGCAGCCGTATATACAGCATGGGGGTAGCTGTGATACCAGCCAGCTGCAACCCACGGCTATATAGGACCTACAGGCGATGTTCTTGAGTTGATATATGTCGATCTGAGCACAGCTGGCAGCCGTATATACAGCATGGGGGTAGCTCTGATACCAGCCAGATGCAACCCACGGCCATATAGGACCTACAGGCGATGTTCTTGAGTCGATATATGTCGATCTGAGCACAGCTGGGCCACGTATATACAGCATGGGGGTAGCTGTGATACCAGCCAGCTGCAACCCACGGCTATATACGACCTACAGACGATGTTCTAGAGTCGATATATGTCGATCTGAGCACAGCTGGGCCCCGTATATACAGCATGGGGGTAGCTCTGATACCAGCCAGATGCAACCCACGGCCATATAGGACCTACAGGCGATGGATGTTCTTGAGTGGATATATGTCGATCTGAGCACAGCTGGGCGCCGTATATACAGCATGGGGGTAGCTCTGATACCAGCCAGATGCAACCCACGGCCATATAGGACCTACAGGCGATGTTCTTGAGTCGATATATGTCGATCTGAGCACAGCTGGGCCACGTATATACAGCATGGGGGTAGCTGTGATACTAGCCAGCTGCAACCCACGGCTATATAGGACCTACAGGCGATTTTCTTGAGTCGATATATGTCGATCTGAGCACAGCTGGGCCACGTATATACAGCATGGGGTTAGCTGTGATACACCAGCCAGCTGCAACCCACGGCTATATAGGACCTACAGGCGATGTTCTTGAGTCGATATACGTCGATCTGAGCACAGCTGGTCCCCGTATATACAGCATGGGGGTAGCTCTGATACCAGCCAGATGCAACCCACGGCCATATAGGACCTACAGGCGATGT
This sequence comes from Lordithon lunulatus, assembly GCA_963942505.1. Lineage (NCBI taxonomy): Eukaryota > Metazoa > Arthropoda > Insecta > Coleoptera > Staphylinidae > Lordithon > Lordithon lunulatus. Next base: position 32,025,688 of record OZ012667.1, on the reverse strand, counting down.
TCTTGAGTGGATATATCTCGATCTGAGCACAGCTGGGCGCCGTATATACAGCATGGGGGTAGCTCTGATAGCTGCCAGATGCAACCCACGGCCATATAGGATCTACGGGTGATGTTCTTGAGTCGATATATGTCGATCTGAGCACAGCTGGGCCACGTATATACAGCATGGAAGTAGCTGTGATACCAGCCATCTGCAACCCACGGCTATATAGGACCTACAGGCGATGTTCTTGAGTGGATATATGTCGATCTGAGCACAGCTGGGCGCCGTATATACTGCATGGGAGTAGCTCTGATACCAGCCAGCTGCAACCCACGGCTATATAGGACCTACAGGCGATGTTCTTGAGTGGATATATGTCGATCTGAGCACAGCTGGGCGCCGTATATACAGCATAGGTGTAGCTCTGATACCAGCCAGATGCAACCCACGGCCATATAGGACCTACAGGCGATGTTCTAGAGTCGATATATGTCGATCTGAGCATAGCTGGGCCACGTATATACAGCATGGGGGTAGCTGTGATACCAGCCAGCTGCAACCCACGGCTATATAGGACCTACAGGCGATGTTCTTGAGTCAATATATGTCGATCTGAGCACAGCTGGGCGCCGTATATACAGCATGGGGGTAGCTCTGATACCAGCCACATGCAACCCACGGCCATATAGGACCTACAGGCGATGTTCTTGCGTCGATATATGTCGATCTGAGCGCAGCTGGGCGCCGTATATACAGCATGGGGGTAGCTCTGATACTAGCCAGATGCAACCCACGGCCATATAGGACCTACATGCGATGTTCTTGAGTGGATATATGTCGATCTGAGCACAGCTGGGCGCCGTATATACAGCATGGGGGTAGCTCTGATACCAGCCAGATGCAAGCCACGGCCATATAGGACCTACAGGCGATGTTCTTGAGTCGATATATGTCGATCTAAGCACATCTGGGCCACGTATATACAGCATGGGGGTAGCTGTGATACCAGCCAGCTGCCACCCACGGCTATATAGGACCTACAGGCGATGTTCTTGAGTCGATATATGTCGATCTGAGCACAGCTGGGCCACATATATACAGCATGGGGGTAGCTTTGATACCAGCCAGATGCAACCCACGGCCATATAGAACCCACAGGCGATGTTCTTGAGTGGGTAGCTGTGATACCAGCCAGCTACAACCCACGGCTATATAGGACCTACAGGCGATGTTCTTGAGTCGATATATGTCGATCAGAGCGCAGCTGGGCGCCGTATATACAGCATGGGGGTAGCTCTGATACTAGCCAGATGCAACCCACGGCCATATAGAACCCACAGGCGATGTTCTTGAGTGGATATATGTCGATCTGAGCACAGCTGGGCGCCGTATATACAGCATGGGGGTAGCTCTGATACCAGCCAGATGCAACCCACGGCCATATAGGACCTACAGTCGATGTTCTTGAGTGGATATATGTCGATCTGAGCACAGCTGGGCGCCGTATATACAGCATGGGGGTAGCTCTGATACCAGCCAGATGCAACCCACGGCCATATAGGACCTACAGGCGATGTTCTTGAGTCGATATATGTGGATCTGAGCACAGCTGGGCCCCGTATATACAGCATGGGGGTAGCTCTGATACTAGCCAGGTGCAACTCACGGCCATATAGGACCTACAGGCGATGGATGTTCTTGAGTGGATATATGTCGATCTGAGCACAGCTGGGCGCCGTATATACAGCATGGGGGTAGCTCTGATACCAGCCAGATGCAACCCACGGCCATATAGGACCTACAGGCGATGTTCTTGAGTCGATATATGTCGATCTGAGCACAGCTGGGCCACGTATATACAGCATGGGGGTAGCTGTGATACCAGCCAGCTGCAACCCACGTCTATATACGACCTACAGGCGATGTTCTTGAGTCGATATATGTCGATCTGAGCACAGCTGGGCCCCGTATATACAGCATGGGGGTAGCTCTGATACCAGCCAGATGCAACCCACGGCCATATAGGACCTACGGGCGATGTTCTTGAGTTGATATGTGTCGATCTGAGCACAGCTGGGCCACGTATATACAGCATGGGGTAGCTGTGATACCAGCCAGCTGCAACCCACGGCTATATAGGACCTACAGGCGATGTTCTTGTTCGATATATGTCGATCTGAGCACAGCTGGGCCCCGTATATACAGCATGGGGGTAGCTCTGATACCAGCCAGATGCAACCCACGGCCATATAGGACCTACAGGCGATGTTCTTGAGTGGATATATGTCGATCTGAGCACAGCTGGGCGCCGTATATACAGCATGGGGGTAGCTCTGATACCAGCCAGATGCAACCCACGGCCATATAGGACCTACAGGCGATGTTCTACAGCATGGGGGTAGCTGTTATACCAGCCAGCTGCAACCCACGGCTATATAGGACCTACAGGCGATGTTCTTGAGTCGATATATGTCGATCTGAGCACAGCTGGGCCCCGTATATACAGCATGGGGGTAGCTCTGATACGAACCAGATGCAACCCACGGCCATATAGGACCTACAGGCGATGTTCTTGAGTGGATATATGTCGATCTGAGCATAGCTGGGCGCCGTATATACAGCATGGGGGCAGCTCTGATACCAGCAAGATGCAACCCACGGCCATATAGGACCTACAGGCGATGTTCCTGAGTCGATATATGTCGATCTGTGCACAGCTGGGCCACGTATATACAGCATGGGGATAGCTGTGATACCAGCTAGCTGCAACCCACGGCTATATAGCACCTACAGGCGATGTTCTTGAGTCGATATATGTCGATCTGAGCACAGCTGGGCCCCGTATATACAGCATGGGGATAGGTCTGATACCAGCCAGATGCAACCCACGGCCATATAGGACTTACAGGCGATGTTCTTGAGTGGATATATGTCGATCTGAGCACAGCTGGGCGCCGTATATACAGCATGGGGGTAGCTCTGATACCAGCCAGATGCAACCCACAGCCATACAGGACCTACAGGCGATGTTCTTTAGTCGATATATGTCGATCTGAGCACAGCTGGGCCACGTATATACAGCATGGGGGTAGCTGTGATACCAGCCAGCTGCAACCCACGGCTATATAGGACCCACAGGCGATGTTCTTGAGTCGATATATGTCGATCTGAGCACAGCTGGTCCCCGTATTTACAGCATGGGGGTAGCTCTGATACCAGCCAGATGCAACCCACGGCTATATAGGACCTACAGGCGATGTTCTTGAGTCGATATATGTCGATCTGAGCACAGCTGGGCCCCGTATATACAGCATGGGGGTAGCTCTGATACCAGCCAGATGCAACCCACGGCCATATAGGACCTACAGGCGATGTTCTTGAGTGGATATATGTCGATCTGAGCATAGCTGGGCGCCGTATATACAGCATGGGGGCAGCTCTGATACCAGCAAGATGCAACCCACGGCCATATAGGACCTACAGGCGATGTTCCTGAGTCGATATATGTCGATCTGTGCACAGCTGGGCCACGTATATACAGCATGGGGATAGCTGTGATACCAGCTAGCTGCAATCCACGGCTATATAGCACCTACAGGCGATGTTCTTGAGTCGATATATGTCGATCTGAGCACAGCTGGGCCCCGTATATACAGCATGGGGATAGGTCTGATACCAGCCAGATGCAACCCACGGCCATATAGGACTTACAGGCGATGTTCTTGAGTGGATATATGTCGATGTGAGCACAGCTGGGCGCCGTATATACAGCATGGGGGTAGCTCTGATACCAGCCAGATGCAACCCACAGCCATACAGGACCTACAGGCGATGTTCTTTAGTCGATATATGTCGATCTGAGCACAGCTGGGCCACGTATATACAGCATGGGGGTAGCTGTGATACCAGCCAGCTGCAACCCACGGCTATATAGGACCCACAGGCGATGTTCTTGAGTCGATATATGTCGATCTGAGCACAGCTGGTCCCCGTATTTACAGCATAGGGGGTAGCTCTGATACCAGCCAGATGCAACCCACGGCTATATAGGACCTACAGGCGATGTTCTTGAGTTGATATATGTCGATCTGAGCACAGCTGGCAGCCGTATATACAGCATGGGGGTAGCTGTGATACCAGCCAGCTGCAACCCACGGCTATATAGGACCTACAGGCGATGTTCTTGAGTTGATATATGTCGATCTGAGCACAGCTGGCAGCCGTATATACAGCATGGGGGTAGCTCTGATACCAGCCAGATGCAACCCACGGCCATATAGGACCTACAGGCGATGTTCTTGAGTCGATATATGTCGATCTGAGCACAGCTGGGCCACGTATATACAGCATGGGGGTAGCTGTGATACCAGCCAGCTGCAACCCACGGCTATATACGACCTACAGACGATGTTCTAGATTCGATATATGTCGATCTGAGCACAGCTGGGCCCCGTATATACAGCATGGGGGTAGCTCTGATACCAGCCAGATGCAACCCACGGCCATATAGGACCTACAGGCGATGGATGTTCTTGAGTGGATATATGTCGATCTGAGCACAGCTGAGCGCCGTATATACAGCATGGGGGTAGCTCTGATACCAGCCAGATGCAACCCACGGCCATATAGGACCTACAGGCGATGTTCTTGAGTCGATATATGTCGATCAGAGCGCAGCTGGGCGCCGTATATACAGCATGGGGGTAGCTCTGATACTAGCCAGATGCAACCCACGGCCATATAGGACCTACATGCGATGTTCTTGAGTGGATATATGTCGATCTGAGCACAGCTGGGCGCCGTATATACAGCATGGGGGTAGCTCTGATACCAGCCAGATGCAAGCCACGGCCATATAGGACCTACAGGCGATGTTCTTGAGTCGATATATGTCGATCTAAGCACATCTGGGCCACGTATATACAGCATGGGGGTAGCTGTGATACCAGCCAGCTGCCACCCACGGCTATATAGGACCTACAGGCGATGTTCTTGAGTCGATATATGTCGATCTGAGCACAGCTGGGCCACGTATATACAGCATGGGGGTAGCTTTGATACCAGCCAGATGCAACCCACGGCCATATAGAACCCACAGGCGATGTTCTTGAGTGGATATATGTCGATCTGAGCACAGCTGGGCGCCGTATATACAGCATGGGGGTAGCTCTGATACCAGCCAGATGCAACCCACGGCCATATAGGACCTACAGTCGATGTTCTTGAGTGGATATATGTCGATCTGAGCACAGCTGGGCGCCGTATATACAGCATGGGGGTAGCTCTGATACCAGCCAGATGCAACCCACGGCCATATAGGACCTACAGGCGATGTTCTTGAGTCGATATATGTGGATCTGAGCACAGCTGGGCCCCGTATATACAGCATGGGGGTAGCTCTGATACTAGCCAGGTGCAACCCACGGCCATATAGGACCTACAGGCGATGGATGTTCTTGAGTGGATATATGTCGATCTGAGCACAGCTGGGCGCCGTATATACAGCATGGGGGTAGCTCTGATACCAGCCAGATGCAACCCACGGCCATATAGGACCTACAGGCGATGTTCTTGAGTCGATATATGTCGATCTGAGCACAGCTGGGCCACGTATATACAGCATGGGGGTAGCTGTGATACCAGCCAGCTGCAACCCACGTCTATATACGACCTACAGGCGATGTTCTTGAGTCGATATATGTCGATCTGAGCACAGCTGGGCCCCGTATATACAGCATGGGGGTAGCTCTGATACCAGCCAGATGCAACCCACGGCCATATAGGACCTACGGGCGATGTTCTTGAGTTGATATGTGTCGATCTGAGCACAGCTGGGCCACGTATATACAGCATGGGGTAGCTGTGATACCAGCCAGCTGCAACCCACGGCTATATAGGACCTACAGGCGATGTTCTTGTTCGATATATGTCGATCTGAGCACAGCTGGGCCCCGTATATACAGCATGGGGGTAGCTCTGATACCAGCCAGATGCAACCCACGGCCATATAGGACCTACAGGCGATGTTCTTGAGTGGATATATGTCGATCTGAGCACAGCTGGGCGCCGTATATACAGCATGGGGGTAGCTCTGATACCAGCCAGATGCAACCCACGGCCATATAGGACCTACAGGCGATGTTCTACAGCATGGGGGTAGCTGTTATACCAGCCAGCTGCAACCCACGGCTATATAGGACCTACAGGCGATGTTCTTGAGTCGATATATGTCGATCTGAGCACAGCTGGGCCCCGTATATACAGCATGGGGGTAGCTCTGATACGAACCAGATGCAACCCACGGCCATATAGGACCTACAGGCGATGTTCTTGAGTGGATATATGTCGATCTGAGCATAGCTGGGCGCCGTATATACAGCATGGGGGCAGCTCTGATACCAGCAAGATGCAACCCACGGCCATATAGGACCTACAGGCGATGTTCCTGAGTCGATATATGTCGATCTGTGCACAGCTGGGCCACGTATATACAGCATGGGGATAGCTGTGATACCAGCTAGCTGCAACCCACGGCTATATAGCACCTACAGGCGATGTTCTTGAGTCGATATATGTCGATCTGAGCACAGCTGGGCCCCGTATATACAGCATGGGGATAGGTCTGATACCAGCCAGATGCAACCCACGGCCATATAGGACTTACAGGCGATGTTCTTGAGTGGATATATGTCGATCTGAGCACAGCTGGGCGCCGTATATACAGCATGGGGGTAGCTCTGATACCAGCCAGATGCAACCCACAGCCATACAGGACCTACAGGCGATGTTCTTTAGTCGATATATGTCGATCTGAGCACAGCTGGGCCACGTATATACAGCATGGGGGTAGCTGTGATACCAGCCAGCTGCAACCCACGGCTATATAGGACCCACAGGCGATGTTCTTGAGTCGATATATGTCGATCTGAGCACAGCTGGTCCCCGTATTTACAGCATGGGGGTAGCTCTGATACCAGCCAGATGCAACCCACGGCTATATAGGACCTACAGGCGATGTTCTTGAGTCGATATATGTCGATCTGAGCACAGCTGGGCCCCGTATATACAGCATGGGGGTAGCTCTGATACCAGCCAGATGCAACCCACGGCCATATAGGACCTACAGGCGATGTTCTTGAGTGGATATATGTCGATCTGAGCATAGCTGGGCGCCGTATATACAGCATGGGGGCAGCTCTGATACCAGCAAGATGCAACCCACGGCCATATAGGACCTACAGGCGATGTTCCTGAGTCGATATATGTCGATCTGTGCACAGCTGGGCCACGTATATACAGCATGGGGATAGCTGTGATACCAGCTAGCTGCAATCCACGGCTATATAGCACCTACAGGCGATGTTCTTGAGTCGATATATGTCGATCTGAGCACAGCTGGGCCCCGTATATACAGCATGGGGATAGGTCTGATACCAGCCAGATGCAACCCACGGCCATATAGGACTTACAGGCGATGTTCTTGAGTGGATATATGTCGATGTGAGCACAGCTGGGCGCCGTATATACAGCATGGGGGTAGCTCTGATACCAGCCAGATGCAACCCACAGCCATACAGGACCTACAGGCGATGTTCTTTAGTCGATATATGTCGATCTGAGCACAGCTGGGCCACGTATATACAGCATGGGGGTAGCTGTGATACCAGCCAGCTGCAACCCACGGCTATATAGGACCCACAGGCGATGTTCTTGAGTCGATATATGTCGATCTGAGCACAGCTGGTCCCCGTATTTACAGCATGGGGGTAGCTCTGATACCAGCCAGATGCAACCCACGGCTATATAGGACCTACAGGCGATGTTCTTGAGTTGATATATGTCGATCTGAGCACAGCTGGCAGCCGTATATACAGCATGGGGGTAGCTGTGATACCAGCCAGCTGCAACCCACGGCTATATAGGACCTACAGGCGATGTTCTTGAGTTGATATATGTCGATCTGAGCACAGCTGGCAGCCGTATATACAGCATGGGGGTAGCTCTGATACCAGCCAGATGCAACCCACGGCCATATAGGACCTACAGGCGATGTTCTTGAGTCGATATATGTCGATCTGAGCACAGCTGGGCCACGTATATACAGCATGGGGGTAGCTGTGATACCAGCCAGCTGCAACCCACGGCTATATACGACCTACAGACGATGTTCTAGATTCGATATATGTCGATCTGAGCACAGCTGGGCCCCGTATATACAGCATGGGGGTAGCTCTGATACCAGCCAGATGCAACCCACGGCCATATAGGACCTACAGGCGATGGATGTTCTTGAGTGGATATATGTCGATCTGAGCACAGCTGAGCGCCGTATATACAGCATGGGGGTAGCTCTGATACCAGCCAGATGCAACCCACGGCCATATAGGACCTACAGGCGATGTTCTTGAGTCGATATATGTCGATCTGAGCACAGCTGGGCCACGTATATACAGCATGGGGGTAGCTGTGATACTAGCCAGCTGCAACCCACGGCTATATAGGACCTACAGGCGATTTTCTTGAGTCGATATATGTCGATCTGAGCACAGCTGGGCCACGTATATACAGCATGGGGTTAGCTGTGATACACCAGCCAGCTGCAACCCACGGCTATATAGGACCTACAGGCGATGTTCTTGAGTCGATATACGTCGATCTGAGCACAGCTGGTCCCCGTATATACAGCATGGGGGTAGCTCTGATACCAGCCAGATGCAACCCACGGCCATATAGGACCTACAGGCGATGTTCTTGAGTGGATATATCTCGATCTGAGCACAGCTGGGCGCCGTATATACAGCATGGGGGTAGCTCTGATACCTGCCAGATGCAACCCACGGCCATATAGGATCTACAGGTGATGTTCTTGAGTCGATATATGTCGATCTGAGCACAGCTGGGCCACGTATATACAGCATGGAGGTAGCTGTGATACCAGCCATCTGCAACCCACGGCTATATAGGACCTACAGGCGATGTTCTTGAGTGGATATATGTCGATCTGAGCACAGCTGGGCGCCGTATATACTGCATGGGGGTAGCTCTGATACCAGCCAGCTGCAACCCACGGCTATATAGGACCTACAGGCGATGTTCTTGAGTGGATATATGTCGATCTGAGCACAGCTGGGCGCCGTATATACATCATAGGTGTAGCTCTGATACCAGCCAGATTCAACCCACGGCCATATAGGACCTACAGGCGATGTTCTAGAGTCGATATATGTCGATCTGAGCATAGCTGGGCCACGTATATACAGCATGGGGGTAGCTGTGATACCAGCCAGCTGCAACCCACGGCTATATAGGACCTACAGGCGATGTTCTTGAGTCAATATATGTCGATCTGAGCACAGCTGGGCGCCGTATATACAGCATGGGGGTAGCTCTGATACCAGCCACATGCAACCCACGGCCATATAGGACCTACAGGCGATGTTCTTGAGTCGATATATGTCGATCTGAGCACATCTGGGCCACGTATATACAGCATGGGGGTAGCTGTGATACCAGCCAGCTGCAACCCACGGCTATATAGGACCTACAGGCGATGTTCTTGAGTCGATATATGTCGATCTGAGCACAGCTGGGCGCCGTATATACAGCATGGGGGTAGCTCTGATACTAGCCAGATGCAACCCACGGCCATATAGGACCTACATGCGATGTTCTTGAGTGGATATATGTCGATCTGAGCACAGCTGGGCGCCGTATATACAGCATGGGGGTAGCTCTGATACCAGCCAGATGCAAGCCACGGCCATATAGGACCTACAGGCGATGTTCTTGAGTCGATATATGTCGATCTAAGCACATCTGGGCCACGTATATACAGCATGGGGGTAGCTGTGATACCAGCCAGCTGCCACCCACGGCTATATAGGACCTACAGGCGATGTTCTTGAGTCGATATATGTCGATCTGAGCACAGCTGGGCCACGTATATACAGCATGGGGGTAGCTTTGATACCAGCCAGATGCAACCCACGGCCATATAGGACCTACAGTCGATGTTCTTGAGTGGATATATGTCGATCTGAGCACAGCTGGGCGCCGTATATACAGCATGGGGGTAGCTCTGATACCAGCCAGATGCAACCCACGGCCATATAGGACCTACAGTCGATGTTCTTGAGTGGATATATGTCGATCTGAGCACAGCTGGGCGCCGTATATACAGCATGGGGGTAGCTCTGATACCAGCCAGATGCAACCCACGGCCATATAGGACCTACAGGCGATGTTCTTGAGTCGATATATGTGGATCTGAGCACAGCTGGGCCACGTATATACAGCATGGGGGTAGCTTTGATATCAACCAGATGCAACCCACGGCCATATAGAACCCACAGGCGATGTTCTTGAGTGGATATAGGTCGATCTGAGCACAGCTGGGCGCCGTATATACAGCATGGGGGTAGCTCTGATACCAGCCAGATGCAAGCCACGGCCATATAGGACCTACAGGCGATGTTCTTGAGTGGATATATGTCGATCTGAGCACAGCTGGGCGCCGTATATACAGCATGGGGGTAGCTCTGATACCAGCCAGATGCAACCCACGGCCATATAGGACCTACAGGCGATGTTCTACAGCATGGGGGTAGCTGTTATACCAGCCAGCTGCAACCCACGGCTATATAGGACCTACAGGCGATGTTCTTGAGTCGATATATGTCGATCTGAGCACAGCTGGGCCCCGTATATACAGCATGGGGGTAGCTCTGATACGAACCAGATGCAACCCACGGCCATATAGGACCTACAGGCGATGTTCTTGAGTGGATATATGTCGATCTGAGCATAGCTGGGCGCCGTATATACAGCATGGGGGCAGCTCTGATACCAGCAGGATGCAACCCACGGCCATATAGGACCTACAGGCGATGTTCCTGAGTCGATATATGTCGATCTGTGCACAGCTGGGCCACGTATATACAGCATGGGGATAGCTGTGATACCAGCTAGCTGCAACCCACGGCTATATAGCACCTACAGGCGATGTTCTTGAGTCGATATATGTCGATCTGAGCACAGCTGGGCCCCGTATATACAGCATGGGGATAGGTCTGATACCAGCCAGATGCAACCCACGGCCATATAGGACTTACAGGCGATGTTCTTGAGTGGATATATGTCGATCTGAGCACAGCTGGGCGCCGTATATACAGCATGGGGGTAGCTCTGATACCAGCCAGATGCAACCCACAGCCATACAGGACCTACAGGCGATGTTCTTTAGTCGATATATGTCGATCTGAGCACAGCTGGGCCACGTATATACAGCATGGGGGTAGCTGTGATACCAGCCAGCTGCAACCCACGGCTATATAGGACCCACAGGCGATGTTCTTGAGTCGATATATGTCGATCTGAGCACAGCTGGTCCCCGTATTTACAGCATGGGGGTAGCTCTGATACCAGCCAGATGCAACCCACGGCTATATAGGACCTACAGGCGATGTTCTTGAGTCGATATATGTCGATCTGAGCACAGCTGGGCCCCGTATATACAGCATGGGGGTAGCTCTGATACCAGCCAGATGCAACCCACGGCCATATAGGACCTACAGGCGATGTTCTTGAGTGGATATATGTCGATCTGAGCATAGCTGGGCGCCGTATATACATCATGGGGGCAGCTCTGATACCAGCAAGATGCAACCCACGGCCATATAGGACCTACAGGCGATGTTCCTGAGTCGATATATGTCGATCTGTGCACAGCTGGGCCACGTATATACAGCATGGGGATAGCTGTGATACCAGCTAGCTGCAATCCACGGCTATATAGCACCTACAGGCGATGTTCTTGAGTCGATATATGTCGATCTGAGCACAGCTGGGCCCCGTATATACAGCATGGGGATAGGTCTGATACCAGCCAGATGCAACCCACGGCCATATAGGACTTACAGGCGATGTTCTTGAGTGGATATATGTCGATGTGAGCACAGCTGGGCGCCGTATATACAGCATGGGGGTAGCTCTGATACCAGCCAGATGCAACCCACAGCCATACAGGACCTACAGGCGATGTTCTTTAGTCGATATATGTCGATCTGAGCACAGCTGGGCCACGTATATACAGCATGGGGGTAGCTGTGATACCAGCCAGCTGCAACCCACGGCTATATAGGACCCACAGGCGATGTTCTTGAGTCGATATATGTCGATCTGAGCACAGCTGGTCCCCGTATTTACAGCATAGGAGGTAGCTCTGATACCAGCCAGATGCAACCCACGGCTATATAGGACCTACAGGCGATGTTCTTGAGTTGATATATGTCGATCTGAGCACAGCTGGCAGCCGTATATACAGCATGGGGGTAGCTGTGATACCAGCCAGCTGCAACCCACGGCTATATAGGACCTACAGGCGATGTTCTTGAGTTGATATATGTCGATCTGAGCACAGCTGGCAGCCGTATATACAGCATGGGGGTAGCTCTGATACCAGCCAGATGCAACCCACGGCCATATAGGACCTACAGGCGATGTTCTTGAGTCGATATATGTCGATCTGAGCACAGCTGGGCCACGTATATACAGCATGGGGGTAGCTGTGATACCAGCCAGCTGCAACCCACGGCTATATACGACCTACAGACGATGTTCTAGATTCGATATATGTCGATCTGAGCACAGCTGGGCCCCGTATATACAGCATGGGGGTAGCTCTGATACCAGCCAGATGCAACCCACGGCCATATAGGACCTACAGGCGATGGATGTTCTTGAGTGGATATATGTCGATCTGAGCACAGCTGAGCGCCGTATATACAGCATGGGGGTAGCTCTGATACCAGCCAGATGCAACCCACGGCTATATAGGACCTACAGGCGATGTTCTTGAGTCGATATATGTCGATCAGAGCGCAGCTGGGCGCCGTATATACAGCATGGGGGTAGCTCTGATACTAGCCAGATGCAACCCACGGCCATATAGGACCTACATGCGATGTTCTTGAGTGGATATATGTCGATCTGAGCACAGCTGGGCGCCGTATATACAGCATGGGGGTAGCTCTGATACCAGCCAGATGCAAGCCACGGCCATATAGGACCTACAGGCGATGTTCTTGAGTCGATATATGTCGATCTAAGCACATCTGGGCCACGTATATACAGCATGGGGGTAGCTGTGATACCAGCCAGCTGCCACCCACGGCTATATAGGACCTACAGGCGATGTTCTTGAGTCGATATATGTCGATCTGAGCACAGCTGGGCCACGTATATACAGCATGGGGGTAGCTTTGATACCAGCCAGATGCAACCCACGGCCATATAGAACCCACAGGCGATGTTCTTGAGTGGATATATGTCGATCTGAGCACAGCTGGGCGCCGTATATACAGCATGGGGGTAGCTCTGATACCAGCCAGATGCAACCCACGGCCATATAGGACCTACAGTCGATGTTCTTGAGTGGATATATGTCGATCTGAGCACAGCTGGGCGCCGTATATACAGCATGGGGGTAGCTCTGATACCAGCCAGATGCAACCCACGGCCATATAGGACCTACAGGCGATGTTCTTGAGTCGATATATGTGGATCTGAGCACAGCTGGGCCCCGTATATACAGCATGGGGGTAGCTCTGATACTAGCCAGGTGCAACCCACGGCCATATAGGACCTACAGGCGATGGATGTTCTTGAGTGGATATATGTCGATCTGAGCACAGCTGGGCGCCGTATATACAGCATGGGGGTAGCTCTGATACCAGCCAGATGCAACCCACGGCCATATAGGACCTACAGGCGATGTTCTTGAGTCGATATATGTCGATCTGAGCACAGCTGGGCCACGTATATACAGCATGGGGGTAGCTGTGATACCAGCCAGCTGCAACCCACGTCTATATACGACCTACAGGCGATGTTCTTGAGTCGATATATGTCGATCTGAGCACAGCTGGGCCCCGTATATACAGCATGGGGGTAGCTCTGATACCAGCCAGATGCAACCCACGGCCATATAGGACCTACGGGCGATGTTCTTGAGTTGATATGTGTCGATCTGAGCACAGCTGGGCCACGTATATACAGCATGGGGTAGCTGTGATACCAGCCAGCTGCAACCCACGGCTATATAGGACCTACAGGCGATGTTCTTGTTCGATATATGTCGATCTGAGCACAGCTGGGCCCCGTATATACAGCATGGGGGTAGCTCTGATACCAGCCAGATGCAACCCACGGCCATATAGGACCTACAGGCGATGTTCTTGAGTGGATATATGTCGATCTGAGCACAGCTGGGCGCTGTATATACAGCATGGGGGTAGCTCTGATACCAGCCAGATGCAACCCACGGCCATATAGGACCTACAGGCGATGTTCTACAGCATGGGGGTAGCTGTTATACCAGCCAGCTGCAACCCACGGCTATATAGGACCTACAGGCGATGTTCTTGAGTCGATATATGTCGATCTGAGCACAGCTGGGCCCCGTATATACAGCATGGGGGTAGCTCTGATACGAACCAGATGCAACCCACGGCCATATAGGACCTACAGGCGATGTTCTTGAGTGGATATATGTCGATCTGAGCATAGCTGGGCGCCGTATATACAGCATGGGGGCAGCTCTGATACCAGCAAGATGCAACCCACGGCCATATAGGACCTACAGGCGATGTTCCTGAGTCGATATATGTCGATCTGTGCACAGCTGGGCCACGTATATACAGCATGGGGATAGCTGTGATACCAGCTAGCTGCAACCCACGGCTATATAGCACCTACAGGCGATGTTCTTGAGTCGATATATGTCGATCTGAGCACAGCTGGGCCCCGTATATACAGCATGGGGATAGGTCTGATACCAGCCAGATGCAACCCACGGCCATATAGGACTTACAGGCGATGTTCTTGAGTGGATATATGTCGATCTGAGCACAGCTGGGCGCCGTATATACAGCATGGGGGTAGCTCTGATACCAGCCAGATGCAACCCACAGCCATACAGGACCTACAGGCGATGTTCTTTAGTCGATATATGTCGTTCTGAGCACAGCTGGGCCACGTATATACAGCATGGGGGTAGCTGTGATACCAGCCAGCTGCAACCCACGGCTATATAGGACCCACAGGCGATGTTCTTGAGTCGATATATGTCGATCTGAGCACAGCTGGTCCCCGTATTTACAGCATGGGGGTAGCTCTGATACCAGCCAGATGCAACCCACGGCTATATAGGACCTACAGGCGATGTTCTTGAGTCGATATATGTCGATCTGAGCACAGCTGGGCCCCGTATATACAGCATGGGGGTAGCTCTGATACCAGCCAGATGCAACCCACGGCCATATAGGACCTACAGGCGATGTTCTTGAGTGGATATATGTCGATCTGAGCATAGCTGGGCGCCGTATATACAGCATGGGGGCAGCTCTGATACCAGCAAGATGCAACCCACGGCCATATAGGACCTACAGGCGATGTTCCTGAGTCGATATATGTCGATCTGTGCACAGCTGGGCCACGTATATACAGCATGGGGATAGCTGTGATACCAGCTAGCTGCAATCCACGGCTATATAGCACCTACAGGCGATGTTCTTGAGTCGATATATGTCGATCTGAGCACAGCTGGGCCCCGTATATACAGCATGGGGATAGGTCTGATACCAGCCAGATGCAACCCACGGCCATATAGGACTTACAGGCGATGTTCTTGAGTGGATATATGTCGATGTGAGCACAGCTGGGCGCCGTATATACAGCATGGGGGTAGCTCTGATACCAGCCAGATGCAACCCACAGCCATACAGGACCTACAGGCGATGTTCTTTAGTCGATATATGTCGATCTGAGCACAGCTGGGCCACGTATATACAGCATGGGGGTAGCTGTGATACCAGCCAGCTGCAACCCACGGCTATATAGGACCCACAGGCGATGTTCTTGAGTCGATATATGTCGATCTGAGCACAGCTGGTCCCCGTATTTACAGCATGGGGGTAGCTCTGATACCAGCCAGATGCAACCCACGGCTATATAGGACCTACAGGCGATGTTCTTGAGTTGATATATGTCGATCTGAGCACAGCTGGCAGCCGTATATACAGCATGGGGGTAGCTGTGATACCAGCCAGCTGCAACCCACGGCTATATAGGACCTACAGGCGATGTTCTTGAGTTGATATATGTCGATCTGAGCACAGCTGGCAGCCGTATATACAGCATGGGGGTAGCTCTGATACCAGCCAGATGCAACCCACGGCCATATAGGACCTACAGGCGATGTTCTTGAGTCGATATATGTCGATCTGAGCACAGCTGGGCCACGTATATACAGCATGGGGGTAGCTGTGATACCAGCCAGCTGCAACCCACGGCTATATACGACCTACAGACGATGTTCTAGATTCGATATATGTCGATCTGAGCACAGCTGGGCCCCGTATATACAGCATGGGGGTAGCTCTGATACCAGCCAGATGCAACCCACGGCCATATAGGACCTACAGGCGATGGATGTTCTTGAGTGGATATATGTCGATCTGAGCACAGCTGAGCGCCGTATATACAGCATGGGGGTAGCTCTGATACCAGCCAGATGCAACCCACGGCCATATAGGACCTACAGGCGATGTTCTTGAGTCGATATATGTCGATCTGAGCACAGCTGGGCCACGTATATACAGCATGGGGGTAGCTGTGATACTAGCCAGCTGCAACCCACGGCTATATAGGACCTACAGGCGATTTTCTTGAGTCGATATATGTCGATCTGAGCACAGCTGGGCCACGTATATACAGCATGGGGTTAGCTGTGATACACCAGCCAGCTGCAACCCACGGCTATATAGGACCTACAGGCGATGTTCTTGAGTCGATATACGTCGATCTGAGCACAGCTGGTCCCCGTATATACAGCATGGGGGTAGCTCTGATACCAGCCAGATGCAACCCACGGCCATATAGGACCTACAGGCGATGTTCTTGAGTGGATATATCTCGATCTGAGCACAGCTGGGCGCCGTATATACAGCATGGGGGTAGCTCTGATACCTGCCAGATGCAACCCACGGCCATATAGGATCTACAGGTGATGTTCTTGAGTCGATATATGTCGATCTGAGCACAGCTGGGCCACGTATATACAGCATGGAGGTAGCTGTGATACCAGCCATCTGCAACCCACGGCTATATAGGACCTACAGGCGATGTTCTTGAGTGGATATATGTCGATCTGAGCACAGCTGGGCGCCGTATATACTGCATGGGGGTAGCTCTGATACCAGCCAGCTGCAACCCACGGCTATATAGGACCTACAGGCGATGTTCTTGAGTGGATATATGTCGATCTGAGCACAGCTGGGCGCCGTATATACATCATAGGTGTAGCTCTGATACCAGCCAGATTCAACCCACGGCCATATAGGACCTACAGGCGATGTTCTAGAGTCGATATATGTCGATCTGAGCATAGCTGGGCCACGTATATACAGCATGGGGGTAGCTGTGATACCAGCCAGCTGCAACCCACGGCTATATAGGACCTACAGGCGATGTTCTTGAGTCAATATATGTCGATCTGAGCACAGCTGGGCGCCGTATATACAGCATGGGGGTAGCTCTGATACCAGCCACATGCAACCCACGGCCATATAGGACCTACAGGCGATGTTCTTGAGTCGATATATGTCGATCTGAGCACATCTGGGCCACGTATATACAGCATGGGGGTAGCTGTGATACCAGCCAGCTGCAACCCACGGCTATATAGGACCTACAGGCGATGTTCTTGAGTCGATATATGTCGATCTGAGCACAGCTGGGCGCCGTATATACAGCATGGGGGTAGCTCTGATACTAGCCAGATGCAACCCACGGCCATATAGGACCTACATGCGATGTTCTTGAGTGGATATATGTCGATCTGAGCACAGCTGGGCGCCGTATATACAGCATGGGGGTAGCTCTGATACCAGCCAGATGCAAGCCACGGCCATATAGGACCTACAGGCGATGTTCTTGAGTCGATATATGTCGATCTAAGCACATCTGGGCCACGTATATACAGCATGGGGGTAGCTGTGATACCAGCCAGCTGCCACCCACGGCTATATAGGACCTACAGGCGATGTTCTTGAGTCGATATATGTCGATCTGAGCACAGCTGGGCCACGTATATACAGCATGGGGGTAGCTTTGATACCAGCCAGATGCAACCCACGGCCATATAGGACCTACAGTCGATGTTCTTGAGTGGATATATGTCGATCTGAGCACAGCTGGGCGCCGTATATACAGCATGGGGGTAGCTCTGATACCAGCCAGATGCAACCCACGGCCATATAGGACCTACAGTCGATGTTCTTGAGTGGATATATGTCGATCTGAGCACAGCTGGGCGCCGTATATACAGCATGGGGGTAGCTCTGATACCAGCCAGATGCAACCCACGGCCATATAGGACCTACAGGCGATGTTCTTGAGTCGATATATGTGGATCTGAGCACAGCTGGGCCACGTATATACAGCATGGGGGTAGCTTTGATATCAACC
The DNA here is from genome assembly GCA_963942505.1 of Lordithon lunulatus. NCBI lineage: Eukaryota > Metazoa > Arthropoda > Insecta > Coleoptera > Staphylinidae > Lordithon > Lordithon lunulatus. Next base: position 32,007,178 of record OZ012667.1, on the reverse strand, counting down.
AGATGCAACCCACGGCCATATAGAACCCACAGGCGATGTTCTTGAGTGGATATAGGTCGATCTGAGCACAGCTGGGCGCCGTATATACAGCATGGGGGTAGCTCTGATACCAGCCAGATGCAAGCCACGGCCATATAGGACCTACAGGCGATGTTATTGAGTCGATATATGTCGATCTGAGCACAGCTGGGCCCCGTATATACAGCATGGGGGTAGCTCTGATACCAGCCAGATGCAACCCAAGGCCATATAGGACATACAGGCGATGTTCTTGATTGGATATATGTCGATCTGTGCACAGCTGGGCGCCGTATATACAGCACGGGGTTAGCTCTGATACCAGCCAGATGCAACCCACGGCCATATAGGACCTACAGGCGATGTTCTTGAGTCGATATATGTCGCTCTGAGCACAGCTGGGCCACGTATATACAGCATAAGGGTAGCTGTGATACCAGCCAGCTGCAACCCACGGCTATATAGGACCTACAGGCGATGTTCCTGAGTCGATATATGTCGATCTGAGCACAGCTGGGCCCCGTATATACAGCATGGGGGTAGCTCTGATACCAGCCAGATGCAACCCACGGCCATAAAGGACCTACAGGCGATGTTCTTGAGTGGATATATGTCGATCTGAGCACAGCTGGGCGCCGTATATACAGCATGGGGGTAGCTCTGATACCTGCCAGATGCAACCCACGGCCATATAGGACCTACAGGTGATGTTCTTGAGTCGATATATGTCGATCTGAGCACAGCTGGGCCACGTATATACAGCATGGGGGTAGCTGTGATACCAGCCATCTGCAACCCACGGCTATATAGGACCTACAGGCAATGTTCTTGAGTCGATATATGTCGATCTGAGCACAGCTGGGCCCCGTATATACAGCATGGGGGTAGCTCTGATACCAGCCAGATGCAACCCACGGCCATATTGGACCTACAGGCGATGTTCTTGAGTGGATATATGTCGATCTGAGCACAGCTGGGCGCCGTATATACAGCATGGGGGTAGCTCTGATACCAGCCAGATGCAACCCACGGCCATATAGGACCAACAAGCGATGTTCTTGAGTCGATATATGTCGATCTGAGCACAGCTGGGCCACATATATACAGCATGGGGGTAGCTGTGATACCAGCCAACTGCAACCCACGGCTATATAGGACCTACAGGCGATGTTCTTGAGTCGATATATGTCGATCTGAGCACAGCTGGGCCCCGTATATACAGCATGGGTGTAGCTCTGATACCAGCCAGATGCAACCCACGGCCATATAGGACCTACAGGCGATGTTCTTGAGTGGATATATGTCAATCTGAGCACAGCTGGGCGCCGTATATACAGCATGGGGGTAGCTCTGATACCAGCCAGATGCAACCCACGACCATATAGGACCTACAGGCGATATTCTTGAGTCGATATATGTCACTCTGAGCACATCTGGGCCACGTATATACAGCATGGGGATAGCTGTGATACCAGCCAGCTGCAACCCACGGCTATATAGGACCTACAGGCGATGTTCTTGAGTCGATATATGTCGATCTGAGCACAGCTGGGCCCCGTATATACAGCCTGGGTGTAGCTCTGATACCAGCCAGATGCAACCCACGGCCATATAGGACCTACAGGCGATGTTCTTGAGTGGATATATGTCGATCTGAGCACAGCTGGGCGCCGTATATACAGCATGGGGGTAGCTCTGATACCAGCCAGATGCAACCCACGGCCATATAGGACCTACAGGCGATGTTCTTGAGTCGATATATGTCGATCTGAGCACATCTGGGCCACGTATATACAGCATGGGGGGTAGCTGTGATACCAGTCAGCTGCAACCCACGGCTATATAGGACCTACAGGCGATGTTCTTGAGTCGATATATGTCGATCTGAGCACACCTGGGCCCCGTATATACAGCATGGGGGTAGCTCTGATACCAGCCAGATGCAACCCATGGCCATATAGGACCTACAGGCGATGTTCTTGAGTGGATATATGTCGATCTGAGCACAGCTGGGCGCCGTATATACAGCATGGGGGTAGCTGATACCAGCCAGATGCAACCCACGGCAATATAAGACCTACAGGCGATGTTCTTAAGTGTATATATATCGATCTGAGCACAGCTGGGCGCCGTATATACAGCATGGGGGTAGCTCTGATACCAGCCAGATGCAACCCACGGCCATATAGGACCTACAGGCGATGTTCTTGAGTCGATATATGTCGATCTGAGCACAGCTGGGCCACGTATATACAGCATGGGGATAGCTGTTATACTAGCCAGCTGCAACCCACGGCAATATAGGACCTACAGGCGATGTTCTTGAGTCGATATATGTCGATCTGAGCACAGCTGCGCCCCTTATATACTGCATGGGGGGTAGCTCTGATTCCAGCCAGATGCAACCCACGGCCATATAGGACCTACAGGCGATGTTTTTGAGTGGATATATATCGATCTGAGCACAGCTGGGCGCCGTATATACAGCATGGAGGTAGCTCTGATACTAGCCAGATGCAACCCACGGCCATATAGGACCTACAGGCGATGTTCTTGACTGGATATATGTCGATCTGAGCACAGCTGGGCGCCGTATATACAGCATGGGGGTAGCTCTTATACCAGCCAGATGCAACCCACGGCCATATAGGACCTACAGGCGATGTTCTTGAGTCGATATATGTCGATCTGAGCACATCTGGGCCACGTATATACAGCATGGGGGGTAGCTGTGATACCAGCCAGCTGCAACCCACGGCTATATAGGACCTACAGGCGATGTTCTTGAGTCGATATATGTCGATCTGAGCACACCTGGGCCCCGTATATACAGCATGGGGGTAGCTCTGATACCAGCCAGATGCAACCCATGGCCATATAGGACCTACAGGCGATGTTCTTGAGTGGATATATGTCGATCTGAGCACAGCTGGGCGCCGTATATACAGCATGGGGGTAGCTGATACCAGCCAGATGCAACCCACGGCAATATAAGACCTACAGGCGATGTTCTTAAGTGTATATATATCGATCTGAGCACAGTTGGGCGCCGTATATACAGCATGGGGGTAGCTCTGATACCAGCCAGATGCAACCCACGGCCATATAGGACCTACAGGCGATGTTCTTGAGTCGATATATGTCGATCTGAGCACAGCTGGGCCACGTATATACAGCATGGGGATAGCTGTTATACTAGCCAGCTGCAACCCACGGCAATATAGGACCTACAGGCGATGTTCTTGAGTCGATATATGTCGATCTGAGCACAGCTGCGCCCCTTATATACTGCATGGGGGGTAGCTCTGATTCCAGCCAGATGCAACCCACGGCCATATAGGACCTACAGGCGATGTTTTTGAGTGGATATATATCGATCTGAGCACAGCTGGGCGCCGTATATACAGCATGGAGGTAGCTCTGATACTAGCCAGATGCAACCCACGGCCATATAGGACCTACAGGCGATGTTCTTGAGTGGATATATGTCGATCTGAGCACAGCTGGGCGCCGTATATACAGCATGGGGGTAGCTCTTATACCAGCCAGATGCAACCCACGGCCATATAGGACCTACAGGCGATGTTCTTGAGTCGATATATGTCGGTCTGAGCACATCTGGGCCACGTATATACAGCATGGGGGTTGCTCTGATACCAGCCAGATGCAAATCACGGCTATATAGGACCTACAGGCGATATTCTTGAGTGGATATATGTCGATCTGAGCACAGCTGGGCGCCGTATATACAGCATGGGGGTAGCTCTGATACCAGCCAGATGCAACCCACGGCCATATAGGACCTACAGGCGATGTACTTGAGTCGATATATGTCGGTCTGAGCACATCTGGGCCACGTATATACAGCATGGGGGTAGCTCTGATACCAGCCAGATGCAAATCACGGCTATATAGGACCTACAGGCGATGTTCTTGAGTCGATATATGTCGATCTGAGCACACCTGGGCCACGTATGTACAGCATGGGGGTAGCTGTGATACCAGCCAACTGCAACCCACGGCTATATAGGACCTACAGGCGATGTTCTTGAGTCGATATATGTCGATCTGAGCACAGCTGGGCCCCGTATATACAGCATGGGTGTAGCTCTGATACCAGCCAGATGCAACCCACGGCCATATAGGACCTACAGGCGATGTTCTTGAGTGGATATATGTCGATCTGAGCACAGCTGGGCGCCGTATATACAGCATGGAGGTAGCTCTGATACTAGCCAGATGCAACCCACGGCCATATAGGACCTACAGGCGATGTTCTTGAGTGGACATATGTCGATCTGAGCACAGCTGGGCGCCGTATATACAGCATGGGGGTAGCTCTGATACCAGCCAGATGCAACCCACGGCCATATAGGACCTACAGGCGATGTTCTTGAGTCGATATATGTCGGTCTGAGCACATCTGGGCCACGTATATACAGCATGGGGGTAGCTCTGATACCAGACAGATGCAAATCACGGCTATATAGGACCTACAGGCGATGTTCTTGAGTCGATATATGTCGATCTGAGCACACCTGGGCCACGTATATACAGCATGGGTGTAGCTGTGATACCAGCCAACTGCAACCCACGGCTATATAGGACCTACAGGCGATGTTCTTGAGTCGATATTTGTCGATCTGAGCACAGCTGGGCCCCGTATATACAGCATGGGTGTAGCTCTGATACCAGCCAGATGCAACCCACGGCCATATAGGACCTACAGGCGATGTTCTTGAGTGGATATATGTCAATCTGAGCACAGCTGGGCGCCGTATATACAGCATGGGGGTAGCTCTGATACCAGCCAGATGCAACCCACGACCATATAGGACCTACAGGCGATATTTTTGAGTCGACATATGTCAATCTGAGCACATCTGGGCCACGTATATACAGCATGGGGGTAGCTGTGATACCAGCCAGCTGCAACCCACGGCTATATAGGACCTACAGGCGATGTTCTTGAGTCGATATATGTCGATCTGAGCACAGCTGGGCCCCGTATATACAGCATGGGTGTAGCTCTGATACAAGCCAGATGCAACCCACGGCCATATAGGACCTACAGGCGATGTTCTTGAGTGGATATATGTCGATCTGAGCACAGCTGGGCGCCGTATATACAGCATGGGGGTAGCTCTGATACCAGCCAGATGCAACCCACGGCCATATAGGACCTACAGGCGATGTTCTTGAGTCGATATATGTCGATCTGAGCACATCTGGGCCACGTATATACAGCATGGGGGGTAGCTGTGATACCAGCCAGCTGCAACCCACGGCTATATAGGACCTACAGGCGATGTTCTTGAGTCGATATATGTCGATCTGAGCACACCTGGGCCCCGTATATACAGCATGGGGGTAGCTCTGATACCAGCCAGATGCAACCCATGGCCATATAGGACCTACAGGCGATGTTCTTGAGTGGATATATATCGATCTGAGCACAGCTGGGCGCCGTATATACAGCATGGGGGTAGCTCTGATACCAGCCAGATGCAACCCACGGCCATATAGGACCTACAGGCGATGTTCTTGAGTCGATATATGTCGATCTGAGCACAGCTGGGCCACGTATATACAGCATGGGGATAGCTGTGATACTAGCCAGCTGCAACCCACGGCAATATAGGACCTACAGGCGATGTTCTTGAGTCGATATATGTCGATCTGAGCACAGCTGCGCCCCGTATATACTGCATGGGGGGTAGCTCTGATTCCAGCCAGATGCAACCCACGGCCATATAGGACCTACAGGCGATGTTTTTGAGTGGATATATGTCGATCTGAGCACAGCTGGGCGCCGTATATACAGCATGGAGGTAGCTCTGATACTAGCCGGATGCAACCCACGGCCATATAGGACCTACAGGCGATGTTCTTGAGTGGATATATGTCGATCTGAGCACAGCTGGGCGCCGTATATACAGCATGGGGGTAGCTCTGATACCAGCCAGATGCAACCCACGGCCATATAGGACCTACAGGCGATGTTCTTGATTCGATATATGTCGGACTGAGCACATCTGGGCCACGTATATACAGCATGGGGGTAGCTGTGATACCAGCCAGCTGCAACCCACGGCTATATAGGACCTACAGGCGATGTTCTTGAGTCGATATATGTCGATCTGAGCACACCTGGGCTCCGTATATACAGCATGGGGGTAGCTCTGATACCAGCCAGATGCAACCCATGGCCATATAGGACCTACAGGCGATGTTCTTGAGTGGATATATGTTGATCTGAGCACAGCTGGGCCACGTATATACAGCATGGTGGTAGCTGTGATAGCAGCCAGCAGCAACCCACGGCTATATAGGACCTACAGGCGATGTTCTTGAGTCGATATATGTCGATCTGAGCACAGCTGGGCCCCGTATATACAGCATCGGGGTAGCTCTGATACCAGCCAGATGCAACCCACGGCCATATAGGACCTACAGTCGATGTTCTTGAGTGGATATATGTCGATCTGAGCACAGCTGGGCGCCGTATATACAGCATGGGGGTAGCTCTGATACCAGCCAGATGCAACCCACGGCCATATAGGACCTACAGGCGATGTTCTTGAGTCGATATATGTCGATCTGAGCACAGCTGGGCCACGTATATACAGCATGGGGGTAGCTTTGATACCAGCCAGATGCAACCCACGGCCATATAGGACCCACAGGCGATGTTCTTGAGTGGATATATGTCGATCTGAGCACAGCTGGGCGCCGTATATACAGCATGGGGATAGCTCTGATACCAGCCAGATGCAAGCCACGGCCATATAGCACCTACAGGCGATGTTCTTGAGTCGATATATGTCGATCTAAGCACATCTGGGCCACGTATATACAGCATGGGGGTAGCGGTGATACCAGCCAGCTGCCACCCACGGCTATATAGGACCTACAGGCGATGTTCTTGAGTCGATATATGTCGATCTGAGCACAGCTGGGCCCCGTATATACAGCATGGGGGTAGCTCTGATACCAGCCAGATGCAACCCACGGCCATATAGGACATACAGGCGATGTTCTTGAGTGGATATATGTCGATCTGTGCACAGCTGGGCGCCGTATATACAGCACGAGGGTAGCTCTGATACCAGCCAGATGCAACCCACGGCCATATAGGACCTACAGGCGATGTTCTTGAGTGGATATATGTCGATCTGAGCACAGCTGGGTGCCGTATATACAGGAAGGGGGTAGCTCTGATACCAGCCAGTTGCAACCCACGGCCATATAGGACCTACAGGCGATGTTCTTGAGTCGATATATGTCGATCTGAGCATAGCTGGGCCATGTATATACAGCATGGGGGTAGCTGTGATACCAGCCAGCTGAAACCCACGGCTATATAGGACCTACAGGCGATGTTCTTGAGTCGATATATGTCGATCTGAGCACTACTGGGCCCCGTATATACAGCATGGGGGTAGCTCTGATACCAGCCAGATGCAACCCACGGCCATATAGGACCTACAGGCGATGTTCTTGAGTCGATATATGTCGATCTGAGCACAGCTGGGCCACATATATACAGCATTGGGGTAGCTGTGATACCAGCCAGCTGCAACCCACGGCTATATAGGACCCACAGGCGATGTTCTTGAGTCGATATATGTCGATCTGAGCACAGCTGGGCCCCGTATATACAGCTTGGGGGTAGGTCTGATACCAGCCAGATACAACCCACGGCTATATAGGACCTACAGGCGAAGTTCTTGAGTGGATATATGTCGATCTGAGCACAGCTGGGCGCCGTATATACAGCATGGGGGTAGCTCTCATACCAGCCAGATGCAACCCACGGCCATATAGGACCTACAGGCGATGTTCTTGAGTCGATATAAGTCGATCTGAGCACAGCTGGGCCACGTATATACAGCATGGGGGTAGCTGTGATACCAGCCAGCTGCAACCCACGGCTATATAGGACCTACAGGCGATGTTCTTGAGTCGATATATGTCAATCTGAGCACAGCTGGGCCCCGTATATACAGCATGGGACCAGCCAGATGCAACCCACGGCCATATATTACCTACAGGCGATGTTCTTGAGTCCATATATTTCGATCTGAGCACAGCTGGGCTACGTATATACAGCATGGGGGTAGCTGTGATACCAGCCAGCTGCAACCCACGGCTATATAGGACCTACAGGCGATGTTCTTGAGTCGATATATGTCGATCTGAGCACAGCTGGGCCACGTATATACATGATGGCGGTAGCTGTGATACAAGCCAGCTGCAGCCCACGGCTTTATAGGACCTACAGGCGATGTTCTTGAGTCGATATATGTTGATCTGAGCACAGCTGGGCCCCGTATATACAGCTTGGGGGTAGGTCTGATACCAGCCAGATGCAACCCACGGCCATATAGGACCTACAGGCGAAGTTCTTGAGTGGATATATGTCGATCTGAGCACAGCTGGGCGCCGTATATACAGCATGGGGGTAGCTCTGATACCAGCCAGATACAAATCACGGCCATATAGGACCTACAGGCGTTGTTCTTGAGTCGATATATGTCGATCTGAGCACAGCTGGGCCACGTATATACAGCATGGGGGTAGCTGTGATACCAGCCAGCTGCAACCCACGGCTATATATGACCTACAGGCGATGTTCTTGAGTCGATATATGTCGATCTGAGCACAGCTGGGCCCCGTATATACAGCATGGGACCAGCCAGATGCAAGCCACGGCCATATAGGACTTACAGGCGATGTTCTTGAGTCGATATATGTCGATCTGAGGACAGCTGGGCCACGTATATACAGCATGGGGGTAGCTGTGATACCAGCCAGCTGCAACCCACGGCTATATAGGACCTACAGGCGATGTTCTTGAATCGATATATGTCGATCTGATCACAGCTGGGCCCCGTATATACAGCATGGGGGTAGCTCTGATACCAGCCAGATGCAACCCATGGCCATATATGACCTACAGGCGATGTTCTTGAGTGGATATATGTCGATCTGAGCACATCTGGGCGCCGTATATACAGCATGGGGGTAGCTCTGATACCAGCCAGATGCAAATCACGGCCATATAGGACCTACAGGCGATGTTCTTGAGTCGATATATGTCGATCTGAGTACAGCTGGGCCACGTATATACAGCATGCGGGTAGCTGTGATACCAGCCAGCTGCAACCCACGGCTATATAGGACCTACAGGCGATGTTCTTGAGTCGATATATGTCGATCTGAGCACAGCTGGGCGCCGTATATACAGCATGGGACCAGCCAGATGCAACCCACGGCCATATAGGACCTACAGGCGATATTCTTGAGTCGATATATGTCGATCTGAGGACAGCTGGGCCACGTATATACAGCATGGGGGTAGCTGTGATACCAGCCAGCTGTAACCCACGGCTATATAGGACCTACAGGCGATGTTCTTGAGTCGATATATGTCGATCTGTGCACAGCTGGACCCCGTATATACAGCATGGGACCAGCCAGATGCAACCCACGGCCATATAGGACCTACAGGCGATGTTCTCGAGTCGATATACGTCGATCTGAGCACAGCTGAGCCACGTATATACAGCATGGGGGTAGCTGTGATACCAGCCAGCTGCAACCCACGGCTATATAGGACCTACAGGCGATGTTCTTGAGTCGATATATGTCGATCTGAGCACAGCTGGGCGCCGTATATACAGCATGGGACCAGCCAGATGCAACCCACGGCCATATAGGACCTACAGGCGATATTCTTGAGTCGATATATGTCGATCTGAGGACAGCTGGGCCACGTATATACAGCATGGAGGTAGCTGTGATACCAGCCAGCTGCAACCCACGGCTATATAGGACCTACAGGCGATGTTCTTGAGTCGATATATGTCGATCTGAGCACAGCTGGACCCCGTATATACAGCATGGGACCAGCCAGATGCAACCCACGGCCATATAGGACCTACAGGCGATGTTCTCGAGTCGATATACGTCGATCTGAGCACAGCTGGTCCACGTATATACAGCATGGGGGTAGCTGTGATACCAGCCAACTGCAACCCACGGCTATATAGGACCTACATGCGATGTTCTTGATTCGATATATAGCGATCTGAGCACAGCTGGGCCCCGTATATACAGCATGGGGGTAGCTCTGATACCAGCCAGATGCAACCCACGGCCATATAGGACCTACAGGCGATGTTCTAGAGTCGATATGTGTTGATCTGAGCACAGCTGGGCCCCGTATATACAGCATGGGGGTAGCTGTAATACCAGCCAGCTGCAACCCACGGCTATATAGGACCTACAGGCGATGTTCTTGAGTCGATATATGTCGATCTGAGCACAGCTGGACCCCGTATATACAGCATGGGGGTAGCTCTGATACCAGCCAGATGCAACACACGGCCATTTAGGACCTACAGGCGATGTTCTTGAGTCGATATATGTGGATCTGAGAACAGCTGGGCCACGTATATACAGCATGGGAGTAGCTGTGATACCAGCCAGATGCAACCCACGGCCATATAGGACCTACAGGCGATGTTCTTGAGTCGATATATGTCGATCTGAGCACAGCAGGGCCACGTATATACAGCATGGGGGTAGCTGTGATACCAGCCAGCTGCAACCCACGGCTATATAGGACCTACAGGCGATGTTCTTGAGTCGATATATGTCGATCTGAGCACAGCTCGGCCCCGTATATACAGCATGGGGGTAGCTCTGATACCAGTCAGATGCAACCCACGACCATATAGGACCTACAGGCGATGTTCTTGAGTCGATATATGTCGATCTGAGCACAGCTGGGCCACGTATATACAGCATGGGGGTAGCTCTGATACCAGCCACATGCAACCCACGGCCATATAGGACCTACAGGCGATGTTCTTGAGTCGATATATGTCGATCTGAGCACAGCTGGGCCACGTATATACAGCATGGGGGTAGCTGTTATACCAGCCAGCTGCAACCCACGACTATATAGGACCTACAGGCGATGTTCTTGAGTGGATATATGTCGATCTGAGCACAGCTGGGCGCCGTATATACAGCAAGGGGGTAGCTCTGATACCAGCCAGCTGCAACCCACGGCTATATAGGACCTACAGGCGATATTCTTGAGTCGATATATGTCGATCTGAGCACAGCTGGGCCCCGTATATACAGCATGGGGTTAGCTCTGATACCAGCTAGATGCAACCCACGGCCATATAGGACCTACAGGCGATGTTCTTCAGAGGATATATGTCGATCTGAGCACAGCTGGGCGCCGTATATACAGCATGGGGGTAGCTCTGATACCAGCCAGATGCAACCCACGGCCATATAGGACCTACAGGCGATGTTCTTGAGTCGATATATGTCGATCTGAGCACAGCTGAGCCACGTATATACAGCATTAGGGTAGCTGTGATACCAGCCATCTGCAACCCACGGCTATATAGGACCTACAGGCGATGTTCTTGAGTGGATATATGTCGATCTGAGCACAGCTGGGCGCCGTATATACTGCATGGGGGTAGCTCTGATACCAGCCAGCTGCAACCCACGGCTATATAGGACCTACAGGCGATGTTCTTGAGTGGATATATGTCGATCTGAGCACAGCTGGGCGCCGTATATACATCATAGGTGTAGCTCTGATACCAGCCAGATTCAACCCACGGCCATATAGGACCTACAGGCGATGTTCTAGAGTCGATATATGTCGATCTGAGCATAGCTGGGCCACGTATATACAGCATGGGGGTAGCTGTGATACCAGCCAGCTGCAACCCACGGCTATATAGGACCTACAGGCGATGTTCTTGAGTCAATATATGTCGATCTGAGCACAGCTGGGCGCCGTATATACAGCATGGGGGTAGCTCTGATACCAGCCACATGCAACCCACGGCCATATAGGACCTACAGGCGATGTTCTTGAGTCGATATATGTCGATCTGAGCACATCTGGGCCACGTATATACAGCATGGGGGTAGCTGTGATACCAGCCAGCTGCAACCCACGGCTATATAGGACCTACAGGCGATGTTCTTGAGTCGATATATGTCGATCTGAGCACAGCTGGGCGCCGTATATACAGCATGGGGGTAGCTCTGATACTAGCCAGATGCAACCCACGGCCATATAGGACCTACATGCGATGTTCTTGAGTGGATATATGTCGATCTGAGCACAGCTGGGCGCCGTATATACAGCATGGGGGTAGCTCTGATACCAGCCAGATGCAAGCCACGGCCATATAGGACCTACAGGCGATGTTCTTGAGTCGATATATGTCGATCTAAGCACATCTGGGCCACGTATATACAGCATGGGGGTAGCTGTGATACCAGCCAGCTGCCACCCACGGCTATATAGGACCTACAGGCGATGTTCTTGAGTCGATATATGTCGATCTGAGCACAGCTGGGCCACGTATATACAGCATGGGGGTAGCTTTGATACCAGCCAGATGCAACCCACGGCCATATAGGACCTACAGTCGATGTTCTTGAGTGGATATATGTCGATCTGAGCACAGCTGGGCGCCGTATATACAGCATGGGGGTAGCTCTGATACCAGCCAGATGCAACCCACGGCCATATAGGACCTACAGTCGATGTTCTTGAGTGGATATATGTCGATCTGAGCACAGCTGGGCGCCGTATATACAGCATGGGGGTAGCTCTGATACCAGCCAGATGCAACCCACGGCCATATAGGACCTACAGGCGATGTTCTTGAGTCGATATATGTGGATCTGAGCACAGCTGGGCCACGTATATACAGCATGGGGGTAGCTTTGATATCAACCAGATGCAACCCACGGCCATATAGAACCCACAGGCGATGTTCTTGAGTGGATATAGGTCGATCTGAGCACAGCTGGGCGCCGTATATACAGCATGGGGGTAGCTCTGATACCAGCCAGATGCAAGCCACGGCCATATAGGACCTACAGGCGATGTTATTGAGTCGATATATGTCGATCTGAGCACAGCTGGGCCCCGTATATACAGCATGGGGGTAGCTCTGATACCAGCCAGATGCAACCCAAGGCCATATAGGACATACAGGCGATGTTCTTGATTGGATATATGTCGATCTGTGCACAGCTGGGCGCCGTATATACAGCACGGGGTTAGCTCTGATACCAGCCAGATGCAACCCACGGCCATATAGGACCTACAGGCGATGTTCTTGAGTCGATATATGTCGCTCTGAGCACAGCTGGGCCACGTATATACAGCATAAGGGTAGCTGTGATACCAGCCAGCTGCAACCCACGGCTATATAGGACCTACAGGCGATGTTCCTGAGTCGATATATGTCGATCTGAGCACAGCTGGGCCCCGTATATACAGCATGGGGGTAGCTCTGATACCAGCCAGATGCAACCCACGGCCATAAAGGACCTACAGGCGATGTTCTTGAGTGGATATATGTCGATCTGAGCACAGCTGGGCGCCGTATATACAGCATGGGGGTAGCTCTGATACCTGCCAGATGCAACCCACGGCCATATAGGACCTACAGGTGATGTTCTTGAGTCGATATATGTCGATCTGAGCACAGCTGGGCCACGTATATACAGCATGGGGGTAGCTGTGATACCAGCCATCTGCAACCCACGGCTATATAGGACCTACAGGCAATGTTCTTGAGTCGATATATGTCGATCTGAGCACAGCTGGGCCCCGTATATACAGCATGGGGGTAGCTCTGATACCAGCCAGATGCAACCCACGGCCATATTGGACCTACAGGCGATGTTCTTGAGTGGATATATGTCGATCTGAGCACAGCTGGGCGCCGTATATACAGCATGGGGGTAGCTCTGATACCAGCCAGATGCAACCCACGGCCATATAGGACCAACAAGCGATGTTCTTGAGTCGATATATGTCGATCTGAGCACAGCTGGGCCACATATATACAGCATGGGGGTAGCTGTGATACCAGCCAACTGCAACCCACGGCTATATAGGACCTACAGGCGATGTTCTTGAGTCGATATATGTCGATCTGAGCACAGCTGGGCCCCGTATATACAGCATGGGTGTAGCTCTGATACCAGCCAGATGCAACCCACGGCCATATAGGACCTACAGGCGATGTTCTTGAGTGGATATATGTCAATCTGAGCACAGCTGGGCGCCGTATATACAGCATGGGGGTAGCTCTGATACCAGCCAGATGCAACCCACGACCATATAGGACCTACAGGCGATATTCTTGAGTCGATATATGTCACTCTGAGCACATCTGGGCCACGTATATACAGCATGGGGATAGCTGTGATACCAGCCAGCTGCAACCCACGGCTATATAGGACCTACAGGCGATGTTCTTGAGTCGATATATGTCGATCTGAGCACAGCTGGGCCCCGTATATACAGCCTGGGTGTAGCTCTGATACCAGCCAGATGCAACCCACGGCCATATAGGACCTACAGGCGATGTTCTTGAGTGGATATATGTCGATCTGAGCACAGCTGGGCGCCGTATATACAGCATGGGGGTAGCTCTGATACCAGCCAGATGCAACCCACGGCCATATAGGACCTACAGGCGATGTTCTTGAGTCGATATATGTCGATCTGAGCACATCTGGGCCACGTATATACAGCATGGGGGGTAGCTGTGATACCAGCCAGCTGCAACCCACGGCTATATAGGACCTACAGGCGATGTTCTTGAGTCGATATATGTCGATCTGAGCACACCTGGGCCCCGTATATACAGCATGGGGGTAGCTCTGATACCAGCCAGATGCAACCCATGGCCATATAGGACCTACAGGCGATGTTCTTGAGTGGATATATGTCGATCTGAGCACAGCTGGGCGCCGTATATACAGCATGGGGGTAGCTGATACCAGCCAGATGCAACCCACGGCAATATAAGACCTACAGGCGATGTTCTTAAGTGTATATATATCGATCTGAGCACAGTTGGGCGCCGTATATACAGCATGGGGGTAGCTCTGATACCAGCCAGATGCAACCCACGGCCATATAGGACCTACAGGCGATGTTCTTGAGTCGATATATGTCGATCTGAGCACAGCTGGGCCACGTATATACAGCATGGGGATAGCTGTTATACTAGCCAGCTGCAACCCACGGCAATATAGGACCTACAGGCGATGTTCTTGAGTCGATATATGTCGATCTGAGCACAGCTGCGCCCCTTATATACTGCATGGGGGGTAGCTCTGATTCCAGCCAGATGCAACCCACGGCCATATAGGACCTACAGGCGATGTTTTTGAGTGGATATATATCGATCTGAGCACAGCTGGGCGCCGTATATACAGCATGGAGGTAGCTCTGATACTAGCCAGATGCAACCCACGGCCATATAGGACCTACAGGCGATGTTCTTGAGTGGATATATGTCGATCTGAGCACAGCTGGGCGCCGTATATACAGCATGGGGGTAGCTCTTATACCAGCCAGATGCAACCCACGGCCATATAGGACCTACAGGCGATGTTCTTGAGTCGATATATGTCGGTCTGAGCACATCTGGGCCACGTATATACAGCATGGGGGTTGCTCTGATACCAGCCAGATGCAAATCACGGCTATATAGGACCTACAGGCGATGTTCTTGAGTGGATATATGTCGATCTGAGCACAGCTGGGCGCCGTATATACAGCATGGGGGTAGCTCTGATACCAGCCAGATGCAACCCACGGCCATATAGGACCTACAGGCGATGTACTTGAGTCGATATATGTCGGTCTGAGCACATCTGGGCTACGTATATACAGCATGGGGGTAGCTCTGATACCAGCCAGATGCAAATCACGGCTATATAGGACCTACAGGCGATGTTCTTGAGTCGATATATGTCGATCTGAGCACACCTGGGCCACGTATGTACAGCATGGGGGTAGCTGTGATACCAGCCAACTGCAACCCACGGCTATATAGGACCTACAGGCGATGTTCTTGAGTCGATATATGTCGATCTGAGCACAGCTGGGCCCCGTATATACAGCATGGGTGTAGCTCTGATACCAGCCAGATGCAACCCACGGCCATATAGGACCTACAGGCGATGTTCTTGAGTGGATATATGTCAATCTGAGCACAGCTGGGCGCCGTATATACAGCATGGGGGTAGCTCTAATACCAGCCAGATGCAACCCACGATCATATAGGACCTACAGGCGATATTCTTGAGTCGATATATGTCAATCTGAGCACATCTGGGTCACGTATATACAGCATGGGGGTAGCTGTGATACCAGCCAGCTGCAACCCACGGCTATATAGGACCTACAGGCGATGTTCTTGAGTCGATATATGTCGATCTGAGCACACCTGGGCCCCGTATATACAGCATGGGGGTAGCTCTGATACCAGCCAGATGCAACCCATGGCCATATAGGACCTACAGGCGATGTTCTTGAGTGGATATATGTCGATCTGAGCACAGCTGGGCGCCGTATATACAGCATGGGGGTAGCTCTGATACCAGCCAGATGCAACCCACGGCCATATAGGACCTACAGGCGATGTTCTTAAGTGGATATATATCGATCTGAGCACAGCTGGGCGCCGTATATACAGCATGGGGGTAGCTCTGATACCAGCCAGATGCAACCCACGGCCATATAGGACCTACAGGCGATGTTCTTAAGTGGATATATATCGATCTGAGCACAGCTGGGCGCCGTATATACAGCATGGGGGTAGCTCTAATACCAGCCAGATGCAACCCACGGCCATATAGGACCTACAGGCGATGTTCTTGAGTCGATATATGTCGATCTGAGCACAGCTGGGCCACGTATATACAGCATGGGGATAGCTGTTATACTAGCCAGCTGCAACCCACGGCAATATAGGACCTACAGGCGATGTTCTTGAGTCGATATATGTCGATCTGAGCACAGCTGCGCCCCGTATATACTGCATGGGGGGTAGCTCTGATTCCAGCCAGATGCAACCCACGGCCATATAGGACCTACAGGCGATGTTTTTGAGTGGATATATGTCGATCTGAGCACAGCTGGGCGCCGTATATACAGCATGGAGGTAGCTCTGATACTAGCCAGATGCAACCCACGGCCATATAGGACCTACAGGCGATGTTCTTGAGTGGACATATGTCGATCTGAGCACAGCTGGGCGCCGTATATACAGCATGGGGGTAGCTCTGATACCAGCCAGATGCAACCCACGGCCATATAGGACCTACAGGCGATGTTCTTGAGTCGATATATGTCGGTCTGAGCACATCTGGGCCACGTATATACAGCATGGGGGTAGCTCTGATACCAGACAGATGCAAATCACGGCTATATAGGACCTACAGGCGATGTTCTTGAGTCGATATATGTCGATCTGAGCACACCTGGGCCACGTATATACAGCATGGGTGTAGCTGTGATACCAGCCAACTGCAACCCACGGCTATATAGGACCTACAGGCGATGTTCTTGAGTCGATATTTGTCGATCTGAGCACAGCTGGGCCCCGTATATACAGCATGGGTGTAGCTCTGATACCAGCCAGATGCAACCCACGGCCATATAGGACCTACAGGCGATGTTCTTGAGTGGATATATGTCAATCTGAGCACAGCTGGGCGCCGTATATACAGCATGGGGGTAGCTCTGATACCAGCCAGATGCAACCCACGACCATATAGGACCTACAGGCGATATTTTTGAGTCGACATATGTCAATCTGAGCACATCTGGGCCACGTATATACAGCATGGGGGTAGCTGTGATACCAGCCAGCTGCAACCCACGGCTATATAGGACCTACAGGCGATGTTCTTGAGTCGATATATGTCGATCTGAGCACAGCTGGGCCCCGTATATACAGCATGGGTGTAGCTCTGATACAAGCCAGATGCAACCCACGGCCATATAGGACCTACAGGCGATGTTCTTGAGTGGATATATGTCGATCTGAGCACAGCTGGGCGCCGTATATACAGCATGGGGGTAGCTCTGATACCAGCCAGATGCAACCCACGGCCATATAGGACCTACAGGCGATGTTCTTGAGTCGATATATGTCGATCTGAGCACATCTGGGCCACGTATATACAGCATGGGGGGTAGCTGTGATACCAGCCAGCTGCAACCCACGGCTATATAGGACCTACAGGCGATGTTCTTGAGTCGATATATGTCGATCTGAGCACACCTGGGCCCCGTATATACAGCATGGGGGTAGCTCTGATACCAGCCAGATGCAACCCATGGCCATATAGGACCTACAGGCGATGTTCTTGAGTGGATATATATCGATCTGAGCACAGCTGGGCGCCGTATATACAGCATGGGGGTAGCTCTGATACCAGCCAGATGCAACCCACGGCCATATAGGACCTACAGGCGATGTTCTTGAGTCGATATATGTCGATCTGAGCACAGCTGGGCCACGTATATACAGCATGGGGATAGCTGTGATACTAGCCAGCTGCAACCCACGGCAATATAGGACCTACAGGCGATGTTCTTGAGTCGATATATGTCGATCTGAGCACAGCTGCGCCCCGTATATACTGCATGGGGGGTAGCTCTGATTCCAGCCAGATGCAACCCACGGCCATATAGGACCTACAGGCGATGTTTTTGAGTGGATATATGTCGATCTGAGCACAGCTGGGCGCCGTATATACAGCATGGAGGTAGCTCTGATACTAGCCGGATGCAACCCACGGCCATATAGGACCTACAGGCGATGTTCTTGAGTGGATATATGTCGATCTGAGCACAGCTGGGCGCCGTATATACAGCATGGGGGTAGCTCTGATACCAGCCAGATGCAACCCACGGCCATATAGGACCTACAGGCGATGTTCTTGATTCGATATATGTCGGACTGAGCACATCTGGGCCACGTATATACAGCATGGGGGTAGCTGTGATACCAGCCAGCTGCAACCCACGGCTATATAGGACCTACAGGCGATGTTCTTGAGTCGATATATGTCGATCTGAGCACACCTGGGCTCCGTATATACAGCATGGGGGTAGCTCTGATACCAGCCAGATGCAACCCATGGCCATATAGGACCTACAGGCGATGTTCTTGAGTGGATATATGTTGATCTGAGCACAGCTGGGCCACGTATATACAGCATGGTGGTAGCTGTGATAGCAGCCAGCAGCAACCCACGGCTATATAGGACCTACAGGCGATGTTCTTGAGTCGATATATGTCGATCTGAGCACAGCTGGGCCCCGTATATACAGCATCGGGGTAGCTCTGATACCAGCCAGATGCAACCCACGGCCATATAGGACCTACAGTCGATGTTCTTGAGTGGATATATGTCGATCTGAGCACAGCTGGGCGCCGTATATACAGCATGGGGGTAGCTCTGATACCAGCCAGATGCAACCCACGGCCATATAGGACCTACAGGCGATGTTCTTGAGTCGATATATGTCCTTCTGAGCACAGCTGGGCCACGTATATACAGCATGGGGGTAGCTTTGATACCAGCCAGATGCAACCCACGGCCATATAGGACCCACAGGCGATGTTCTTGAGTGGATATATGTCGATCTGAGCACAGCTGGGCGCCGTATATACAGCATGGGGATAGCTCTGATACCAGCCAGATGCAAGCCACGGCCATATAGCACCTACAGGCGATGTTCTTGAGTCGATATATGTCGATCTAAGCACATCTGGGCCACGTATATACAGCATGGGGGTAGCGGTGATACCAGCCAGCTGCCACCCACGGCTATATAGGACCTACAGGCGATGTTCTTGAGTCGATATATGTCGATCTGAGCACAGCTGGGCCCCGTATATACAGCATGGGGGTAGCTCTGATACCAGCCAGATGCAACCCACGGCCATATAGGACCTACAGGCGATGTTTTTGAGTGGATATATGTCGATCTGAGCACAGCTGGGTGCCGTATATACAGGAAGGGGGTAGCTCTGATACCAGCCAGTTGCAACCCACGGCCATATAGGACCTACAGGCGATGTTCTTGAGTCGATATATGTCGATCTGAGCATAGCTGGGCCATGTATATACATCATGGGGGTAGCTGTGATACCAGCCAGCTGAAACCCACGGCTATATAGGACCTACAGGCGATGTTCTTGAGTGGATATATGTCGATCTGAGCACAGCTGGGTGCCGTATATACAGGAAGGGGGTAGCTCTGATACCAGCCAGTTGCAACCCACGGCCATATAGGACCTACAGGCGATGTTCTTGAGTCGATATATGTCGATCTGAGCATAGCTGGGCCATGTATATACAGCATGGGGGTAGCTGTGATACCAGCCAGCTGAAACCCACGGCTATATAGGACCTACAGGCGATGTTCTTGAGTCGATATATGTCGATCTGAGCACTACTGGGCCCCGTATATACAGCATGGGGGTAGCTCTGATACCAGCCAGATGCAACCCACGGCCATATAGGACCTACAGGCGATGTTCTTGAGTCGATATATGTCGATCTGAGCACAGCTGGGCCACATATATACAGCATTGGGGTAGCTGTGATACCAGCCAGCTGCAACCCACGGCTATATAGGACCCACAGGCGATGTTCTTGAGTCGATATATGTCGATCTGAGCACAGCTGGGCCCCGTATATACAGCATGGGACCAGCCAGATGCAACCCACGGCCACATAGGACCTACAGGCGATGTTCTTGAGTCGATATATGTCGATCTGAGCACAGCTGGGCCACGTATATACAGCATGGGGGTAGCTGTGATACCAGCCAGCTGCAACCCACGGCCATATAGATCCTACAGGCGATGTTCTTGAGTGGATATATGTCGATCTGAGCACAGCTGGGCGCCGTATATACAGCATGGGGGTAGCTCTGATACCAGCCAGATGCAACCCACGGCCATATAGGACCTAAAGGCGATGTTCTTGAGTCGATATATGTCGATCTGAGCACAGCTGGGCCCCGTATATACAGCATGGGACCAGCCAGATGCAAGCCACGGCCATATAGGACTTACAGGCGATGTTCTTGAGTCGATATATGTCGATCTGAGGACAGCTGGGCCACGTATATACAGCATGGGGGTAGCTGTGATACCAGCCAGCTGCAACCCACGGCTATATAGGACCTACAGGCGATGTTCTTGAGTCGATATATGTCGATCTGAGCACAGCTGGGCCCCGTATATACAGCATGGGACCAGCCAGATGCAACCCACGGCCATATAGGACCTACAGGCGATGTTCTTGAGTCGATATATGTCGATCTGAGCACAGCTGGGCCACGTATATACAGCATGGGGGTAGCTGTGATACCAGCCAGCTGCAACCCACGGCTATATAGGACCTACAGGCGATGTTCTTGAGTCGATATAGGTCGATCTGAGCACAGCTGGGCCCCGTATATACAGCATGGGACCAGCCAGATGCAACCCACGGCCATATAGGACCTACAGGTGAAGTTCTTGAGTGGATATATGTCGATCTGAGTACAGCTGGGCGCCGTATATACAGCATGGGGGTAGCTCTGATACCAGCCAGATGCAAATCACGGCCATATAGGACCTACAGGCGATGTTCTTGAGTCGATATATGTCGATCTGAGTACAGCTGGGCCACGTATATACAGCATGGGGGTAGCTGTGATACCAGCCAGCTGCAACCCACGGCTATATAGGACCTACAGGCGATGTTCTTGAGTCGATATATGTCGATCTGAGCACAGCTGGGCGCCGTATATACAGCATGGGACCAGCCAGATGCAACCCACGGCCATATAGGACCTACAGGCGATATTCTTGAGTCGATATATGTCGATCTGAGGACAGCTGGGCCACGTATATACAGCATGGGGGTAGCTGTGATACCAGCCAGCTGCAACCCACGGCTATATAGGACCTACAGGCGATGTTCTTGAGTCGATATATGTCGATCTGTGCACAGCTGGACCCCGTATATACAGCATGGGACCAGCCAGATGCAACCCACGGCCATATAGGACCTACAGGCGATGTTCTCGAGTCGATATACGTCGATCTGAGCACAGCTGGGCCACGTATATACAGCATGGGGGTAGCTGTGATACCAGCCAGCTGCAACCCACGGCTATATAGGACCTACAGGCGATGTTCTTGAGTGGATATATGTCAATCTGAGCACAGCTGGGCGCCGTATATACAGCATGGGGGTAGCTCTGATACCAGCCAGATGCAACCCACGATCATATAGGACCTACAGGCGATATTCTTGAGTCGATTTATGTCAATCTGAGCACATCTGGGTCACGTATATACAGCATGGGGGTAGCTGTGATACCAGCCAGCTGCAACCCACGGCTATATAGGACCTACAGGCGATGTTCTTGAGTTGATATATGTCGATCGGAGCACAGCTGGGCGCCGTATATACAGCATGGGACCAGCCAGATGCAACCCACGGCCATATAGGACCTACAGGCGATATTCTTGAGTCGATATATGTCGATCTGAGGACAGCTGGGCCACGTATATACAGCATGGGGGTAGCTGTGATACCAGCCAGCTGCAACCCACGGCTATATAGGACCTACAGGCGATGTTCTTGAGTCGATATATGTCGATCTGAGCACACCTGGGCTCCGTATATACAGCATGGGGGTAGCTCTGATACCAGCCAGATGCAACCCATGGCCATATAGGACCTACAGGCGATGTTCTTGAGTGGATATATGTTGATCTGAGCACAGCTGGGCCACGTATATACAGCATGGTGGTAGCTGTGATAGCAGCCAGCAGCAACCCACGGCTATATAGGACCTACAGGCGATGTTCTTGAGTCGATATATGTCGATCTGAGCACAGCTGGGCCCCGTATATACAGCATCGGGGTAGCTCTGATACCAGCCAGATGCAACCCACGGCCATATAGGACCTACAGTCGATGTTCTTGAGTGGATATATGTCGATCTGAGCACAGCTGGGCGCCGTATATACAGCATGGGGGTAGCTCTGATACCAGCCAGATGCAACCCACGGCCATATAGGACCTACAGGCGATGTTCTTGAGTCGATATATGTCGATCTGAGCACAGCTGGGCCACGTATATACAGCATGGGGGTAGCTTTGATACCAGCCAGATGCAACCCACGGCCATATAGGACCCACAGGCGATGTTCTTGAGTGGATATATGTCGATCTGAGCACAGCTGGGCGCCGTATATACAGCATGGGGATAGCTCTGATACCAGCCAGATGCAAGCCACGGCCATATAGCACCTACAGGCGATGTTCTTGAGTCGATATATGTCGATCTAAGCACATCTGGGCCACGTATATACAGCATGGGGGTAGCGGTGATACCAGCCAGCTGCCACCCACGGCTATATAGGACCTACAGGCGATGTTC
Source organism: Lordithon lunulatus (assembly GCA_963942505.1). Classification (NCBI taxonomy): domain Eukaryota; kingdom Metazoa; phylum Arthropoda; class Insecta; order Coleoptera; family Staphylinidae; genus Lordithon; species Lordithon lunulatus. Next base: position 31,983,828 of record OZ012667.1, on the reverse strand, counting down.
TTGAGTCGATATATGTCGATCTGAGCACAGCTGGGCCCCGTATATACAGCATGGGGGTAGCTCTGATACCAGCCAGATGCAACCCACGGCCATATAGGACATACAGGCGATGTTCTTGAGTGGATATATGTCGATCTGTGCACAGCTGGGCGCCGTATATACAGCACGAGGGTAGCTCTGATACCAGCCAGATGCAACCCACGGCCATATAGGACCTACAGGCGATGTTCTTGAGTGGATATATGTCGATCTGAGCACAGCTGGGTGCCGTATATACAGGAAGGGGGTAGCTCTGATACCAGCCAGTTGCAACCCACGGCCATATAGGACCTACAGGCGATGTTCTTGAGTCGATATATGTCGATCTGAGCATAGCTGGGCCATGTATATACAGCATGGGGGTAGCTGTGATACCAGCCAGCTGAAACCCACGGCTATATAGGACCTACAGGCGATGTTCTTGAGTCGATATATGTCGATCTGAGCACTACTGGGCCCCGTATATACAGCATGGGGGTAGCTCTGATACCAGCCAGATGCAACCCACGGCCATATAGGACCTACAGGCGATGTTCTTGAGTCGATATATGTCGATCTGAGCACAGCTGGGCCACATATATACAGCATTGGGGTAGCTGTGATACCAGCCAGCTGCAACCCACGGCTATATAGGACCCACAGGCGATGTTCTTGAGTCGATATATGTCGATCTGAGCACAGCTGGGCCCCGTATATACAGCTTGGGGGTAGGTCTGATACCAGCCAGATACAACCCACGGCTATATAGGACCTACAGGCGAAGTTCTTGAGTGGATATATGTCGATCTGAGCACAGCTGGGCGCCGTATATACAGCATGGGGGTAGCTCTCATACCAGCCAGATGCAACCCACGGCCATATAGGACCTACAGGCGATGTTCTTGAGTCGATATAAGTCGATCTGAGCACAGCTGGGCCACGTATATACAGCATGGGGGTAGCTGTGATACCAGCCAGCTGCAACCCACGGCTATATAGGACCTACAGGCGATGTTCTTGAGTCGATATATGTCAATCTGAGCACAGCTGGGCCCCGTATATACAGCATGGGACCAGCCAGATGCAACCCACGGCCATATATTACCTACAGGCGATGTTCTTGAGTCCATATATTTCGATCTGAGCACAGCTGGGCTACGTATATACAGCATGGGGGTAGCTGTGATACCAGCCAGCTGCAACCCACGGCTATATAGGACCTACAGGCGATGTTCTTGAGTCGATATATGTCGATCTGAGCACAGCTGGGCCACGTATATACATGATGGCGGTAGCTGTGATACAAGCCAGCTGCAGCCCACGGCTTTATAGGACCTACAGGCGATGTTCTTGAGTCGATATATGTTGATCTGAGCACAGCTGGGCCCCGTATATACAGCTTGGGGGTAGGTCTGATACCAGCCAGATGCAACCCACGGCCATATAGGACCTACAGGCGAAGTTCTTGAGTGGATATATGTCGATCTGAGCACAGCTGGGCGCCGTATATACAGCATGGGGGTAGCTCTGATACCAGCCAGATACAAATCACGGCCATATAGGACCTACAGGCGTTGTTCTTGAGTCGATATATGTCGATCTGAGCACAGCTGGGCCACGTATATACAGCATGGGGGTAGCTGTGATACCAGCCAGCTGCAACCCACGGCTATATATGACCTACAGGCGATGTTCTTGAGTCGATATATGTCGATCTGAGCACAGCTGGGCCCCGTATATACAGCATGGGACCAGCCAGATGCAAGCCACGGCCATATAGGACTTACAGGCGATGTTCTTGAGTCGATATATGTCGATCTGAGGACAGCTGGGCCACGTATATACAGCATGGGGGTAGCTGTGATACCAGCCAGCTGCAACCCACGGCTATATAGGACCTACAGGCGATGTTCTTGAATCGATATATGTCGATCTGATCACAGCTGGGCCCCGTATATACAGCATGGGGGTAGCTCTGATACCAGCCAGATGCAACCCATGGCCATATATGACCTACAGGCGATGTTCTTGAGTGGATATATGTCGATCTGAGCACATCTGGGCGCCGTATATACAGCATGGGGGTAGCTCTGATACCAGCCAGATGCAAATCACGGCCATATAGGACCTACAGGCGATGTTCTTGAGTCGATATATGTCGATCTGAGTACAGCTGGGCCACGTATATACAGCATGCGGGTAGCTGTGATACCAGCCAGCTGCAACCCACGGCTATATAGGACCTACAGGCGATGTTCTTGAGTCGATATATGTCGATCTGAGCACAGCTGGGCGCCGTATATACAGCATGGGACCAGCCAGATGCAACCCACGGCCATATAGGACCTACAGGCGATATTCTTGAGTCGATATATGTCGATCTGAGGACAGCTGGGCCACGTATATACAGCATGGGGGTAGCTGTGATACCAGCCAGCTGTAACCCACGGCTATATAGGACCTACAGGCGATGTTCTTGAGTCGATATATGTCGATCTGTGCACAGCTGGACCCCGTATATACAGCATGGGACCAGCCAGATGCAACCCACGGCCATATAGGACCTACAGGCGATGTTCTCGAGTCGATATACGTCGATCTGAGCACAGCTGGGCCACGTATATACAGCATGGGGGTAGCTGTGATACCAGCCAGCTGCAACCCACGGCTATATAGGACCTACAGGCGATGTTCTTGAGTCGATATATGTCGATCTGAGCACAGCTGGGCGCCGTATATACAGCATGGGACCAGCCAGATGCAACCCACGGCCATATAGGACCTACAGGCGATATTCTTGAGTCGATATATGTCGATCTGAGGACAGCTGGGCCACGTATATACAGCATGGAGGTAGCTGTGATACCAGCCAGCTGCAACCCACGGCTATATAGGACCTACAGGCGATGTTCTTGAGTCGATATATGTCGATCTGAGCACAGCTGGACCCCGTATATACAGCATGGGACCAGCCAGATGCAACCCACGGCCATATAGGACCTACAGGCGATGTTCTCGAGTCGATATACGTCGATCTGAGCACAGCTGGTCCACGTATATACAGCATGGGGGTAGCTGTGATACCAGCCAACTGCAACCCACGGCTATATAGGACCTACATGCGATGTTCTTGATTCGATATATAGCGATCTGAGCACAGCTGGGCCCCGTATATACAGCATGGGGGTAGCTCTGATACCAGCCAGATGCAACCCACGGCCATATAGGACCTACAGGCGATGTTCTAGAGTCGATATGTGTTGATCTGAGCACAGCTGGGCCCCGTATATACAGCATGGGGGTAGCTGTAATACCAGCCAGCTGCAACCCACGGCTATATAGGACCTACAGGCGATGTTCTTGAGTCGATATATGTCGATCTGAGCACAGCTGGACCCCGTATATACAGCATGGGGGTAGCTCTGATACCAGCCAGATGCAACACACGGCCATTTAGGACCTACAGGCGATGTTCTTGAGTCGATATATGTGGATCTGAGAACAGCTGGGCCACGTATATACAGCATGGGAGTAGCTGTGATACCAGCCAGATGCAACCCACGGCCATATAGGACCTACAGGCGATGTTCTTGAGTCGATATATGTCGATCTGAGCACAGCAGGGCCACGTATATACAGCATGGGGGTAGCTGTGATACCAGCCAGCTGCAACCCACGGCTATATAGGACCTACAGGCGATGTTCTTGAGTCGATATATGTCGATCTGAGCACAGCTCGGCCCCGTATATACAGCATGGGGGTAGCTCTGATACCAGTCAGATGCAACCCACGACCATATAGGACCTACAGGCGATGTTCTTGAGTCGATATATGTCGATCTGAGCACAGCTGGGCCACGTATATACAGCATGGGGGTAGCTCTGATACCAGCCACATGCAACCCACGGCCATATAGGACCTACAGGCGATGTTCTTGAGTCGATATATGTCGATCTGAGCACAGCTGGGCCACGTATATACAGCATGGGGGTAGCTGTTATACCAGCCAGCTGCAACCCACGACTATATAGGACCTACAGGCGATGTTCTTGAGTGGATATATGTCGATCTGAGCACAGCTGGGCGCCGTATATACAGCAAGGGGGTAGCTCTGATACCAGCCAGCTGCAACCCACGGCTATATAGGACCTACAGGCGATATTCTTGAGTCGATATATGTCGATCTGAGCACAGCTGGGCCCCGTATATACAGCATGGGGTTAGCTCTGATACCAGCTAGATGCAACCCACGGCCATATAGGACCTACAGGCGATGTTCTTCAGAGGATATATGTCGATCTGAGCACAGCTGGGCGCCGTATATACAGCATGGGGGTAGCTCTGATACCAGCCAGATGCAACCCACGGCCATATAGGACCTACAGGCGATGTTCTTGAGTCGATATATGTCGATCTGAGCACAGCTGAGCCACGTATATACAGCATTAGGGTAGCTGTGATACCAGCTAGCTGCAACCCACGGCTATATAGGACCTACAGGCGATGTTCTTGAGTCGATATATGTCGATCTGAGCACAGCTGGGCCCCGTATATACAGCATGGGGGTAGCTCTGATACCAGCTAGATGCAACCCACGGCCATATAGGACCTACAGGCGATGTTCTTGACTGGATATATGTCGATCTGAGCACAGCTGGGCGCCATATATGCAGCATGGGGGTAGCTCTGATACTAGCCAGATGCAACACACGGCCATTTAGGACCTACAGGCGATGTTCTTGAGTCGATATATGTCGATCTGAGCACAGCTGGGCCACGTATATACAGCATGGGGGTAGCTGTAATACCAGCCAGATGCAGCCCACGGCTATATAGGACCTACAGGCGATGTTCTTGAGTCGATATATGTCGATCTGAGCACAGCTGGGCCACGTATATACAGCATGGGGGTAGCTGTGATACCAGCCAGCTGCAACCCACGGCTATATAGGACCTACAGGCGATGTTCTTGAGTCGATATATGTCGATCTGAGCACAGCTGGGCCCCGTATATATAGCATGGGGATAGCTCTGATTCCAGCCAGATGCAACCCACGGCCATATATGACCTACAGGCGATGTTCTTGAGTGGATATATGTCGATCTGAGCACATCTGGGCGCCGTATATACAGCATGGGGGTAGCTCTGATACCAACCAGATGCAACCCACGGCCATATAGGACCTACAGGCGATGTTCTTGAGTCGATATATGTCGATCTGAGCACAGCTGGGCCACGTATATACAGCATGGAGGTGGCTGTGATACCAGCCAGATGCAACCCACGGCCATATAGGACCTACAGGCGATGTTCTTGAGTGGATACCTGTCGATCTGAGCACAGCTGGGCGCCGTATTTACAGCAAGGGGGTAGCTCTGATACCAGCCAGATGCAACCCATGGCCATATAGGACCTACAGGCGATGTTCTTGAGTCGATATATGTCGATCTGAGCACAGCTGGGCCACGTATATACAGCATGGGGGTAGCTGTGATACCAGCCAGCTGCAACCCACGGCTATATAGGACCTACAGGCGATGTTCTTGAGTCGATATATGTCGATCTGAGCACAGCTGGGCCCCGTATACACAGCATGGGGGTAGCTCTGCTACCAGCCAGATGCAACCCACGGCCATAAAGGACCTACAGGCGATGCTCTTGAGTGGATATATGTCGATCTGAGCACAGCTGGGCGCCGTATATACAGCAAGGGGGTAGCTCTGATACCAGCCAGATGCAACCCACGTCCATATAGGACCTACAGGCGATGTTCTTGAGTCGATATATGTCGATCTGAGCACAGCTGGGCCACGTATATACAGCATGGGGGTAGCTGTGATACCAGCCAGCTGCAACCCACGGCTATATAGGACCTACTGGCGATCTTCTTGAGTCGATATATGTCGATCTGAGCACAGCTGAGCCCCGTATATACAGCATGGGGGTAGCTCTGATACCAGCCAGATGCAACCCACGGCCATATAGGACCTACAGGCGATGTTCTTGAGTCGATATATGTCGATCTGAGCACAGCTGGGCCCCGTATATACAGCATGGGGGTAGCTCTGATACCCGCCAGATGCAACCCACGGCCATATAGGACCTACAGGCGATGTTCTTGAGTGGATATATGTCGATCTGAGCACAGCTGGGCGCCGTATATACAGCAAGGGGGTAGCTCTGATACCAGCCAGATGCAACCCACGGCCATATAGGACCTACAGGCGATGTTCTTGAGTCGATATATGTCGATCTGAGCAGAGCTGGGCCACGTATATACAGCATGGGGATAGCTGTGATACCAACCAGATGCAACCCACGGCCATATAGGACCTACAGGCGATGTTCTTGAGTGGATATATGTCGATCTGAGCACAGCTGGGCGCCGTATATACAGCAAGGGGGTAGCTCTGATACCAGCCAGATGCAACCCACGGACATATAGGACCTACAGGCGATGTTCTTGAGTCGATATATGTCGATCTGAGCACAGGTGGGCCCCGTATATACAGCATGGGGGTAGCTCTGATACCAGCCAGATGCAACCCACGGCCATATAGGACCTACAGACGATGTTCTTGAGTGGATATATGTCGCTCTGATCACATCTGGGCGCCATATATACAGCATGGGGGTAGCTCTGATACCAGCCAGATGCAACCCACGGCCATATGGGACCTACAGGCGATGTTCTTGAGTCGATATATGTCGATCTGAGCACAGCTGGGCCACGTATATACAGCATGGGAGTAGCTGTGATACCAGCCAGCTGCAACCCACGACTATATAGGACCTACAGCCGATGTTCTTGAGTCGATATATGTCGATCTGAGGACAGCTGGGCCCCGTATATACAGCAAGGGGGTAGCTCTGATACCAGCCAGATGCAACCCACGGCCATATAGGACCTACAGGCGATGTTCTTGAGTCGATATATGTCGATCTGAGCACAGGTGGGCCCCGTATATACAGCATGGGGGTGGCTCTGATACCAGCCAGATGCAACCCACGGCCATATAGGACCTACAGACGATGTTCTTGAGTGGATATATGTCGATCTGTGCACATCTGGGCGCCATATATACAGCATGGGGGTAGCTCTGATACCAGCCAGATACAACCCACGGCCATATGGGACCTACAGGCGATGTCCTTGAGTCGATATATGTCGATCTAAGCACAGCTGGGCCACGTATACACAGCATGGGGGTAGCTGTGATACCAGCCAGCTTTCAACCCACGGCTATATAGGACCTACAGGCGATGTTCTTGAGTCGATATATGTCGATCTGAGCACAGGTGAGCTCCGTATATACAGCATGGGGGTAGCTCTGATACCAGCCAGATGCAACCCACGGCCATATAGGACCTACAGGCGATGTTCTTGAGTGGATATATGTCAATCTGAGCACAGCTGGGCGCCGTATATACAGCATGGGGGTAGCTCTGATACCAGCCAGATGCAACCCACGGCCATATAGGACATACAGGCGATGTTCTTGTGTCGATATATGTCGATCTGAGCACAGCTGGGCCACGTATATACGGCATGGGGGTAGCTGTGATACCAGCCAGCTGAAACCCACGGCTATATAGGACCTACAGGCGATGTTCTTGAGTCGATATATGTCGATCTGATCACAGCTGGGCCCCGTATATACAGCATGGGGGTAGCTCTGATACCAGCCAGATGCAACCCATGGCCATATATGACCTACAGGCGATGTTCTTGAGTGGATATATGTCGATCTGAGCACATCTGGGCGCCGTATATACAGCATGGGGGTAGCTCTGATACCAACCAGATGCAACCCACGGCCATATAGGACCTACAGGCGATGTTCTTGAGTCGATATATGTCGATCTGAGCACAGCTGGGCCACGTATATACAGCATGGAGGTGGCTGTGATACCAGCCAGATGCAACCCACGGCCATATAGGACCTACAGGCGATGTTCTTGAGTGGATACCTGTCGATCTGAGCACAGCTGGGCGCCGTATTTACCGCAAGGGGGTAGCTCTGATACCAGCCAGATGCAACCCATGGCCATATAGGACCTACAGGCGATGTTCTTGAGTCGATATATGTCGATCTGAGCACAGCTGGGCCACGTATATACAGCATGGGGGTAGCTCTGCTACCAGCCAGATGCAACCCACGGCCATAAAGGACCTACAGGCGATGCTCTTGAGTGGATATATGTCGATCTGAGCACAGCTGGGCGCCGTATATACAGCAAGGGGGTAGCTCTGATACCAGCCAGATGCAACCCACGTCCATATAGGACCTACAGGCGATGTTCTTGAGTCGATATATGTCGATCTGAGCACAGCTGGGCCACGTATATACAGCATGGGGGTAGCTGTGATACCAGCCAGCTGCAACCCACGGCTATATAGGACCTACTGGCGATCTTCTTGAGTCGATATATGTCGATCTGAGCACAGCTGAGCCCCGTATATACAGCATGGGGGTAGCTCTGATACCAGCCAGATGCAACCCACGGCCATATAGGACCTACAGGCGATGTTCTTGAGTCGATATATGTCGATCTGAGCACAGCTGGGCCCCGTATATACAGCATGGGGGTAGCTCTGATACCAGCCAGATGCAACCCACGGCCATATAGGACCTACAGGCGATGTTCTTGAGTGGATATATGTCAATCTGAGCACAGCTGGGCGCCGTATATACAGCATGGGGGTAGCTCTGATACCAGCCAGATGCAACCCACGGCCATATAGGACATACAGGCGATGTTCTTGTGTCGATATATGTCGATCTGAGCACAGCTGGGCCACGTATATACGGCATGGGGGTAGCTGTGATACCAGCCAGCTGCAACCCACGGCTATATAGGACCTACAGGCGATGTTCTTGAGTCGATATATGTCGATCTGATCACAGCTGGGCCCCGTATATACAGCATGGGGGTAGCTCTGATACCAGCCAGATGCAACCCAGGGCCATATATGACCTACAGGCGATGTTCTTGAGTGGATATATGTCGATCTGAGCACATCTGGGCGCCGTATATACAGCATGGGGGTAGCTCTGATACCAACCAGATGCAACCCACGGCCATATAGGACCTACAGGCGATGTTCTTGAGTCGATATATGTCGATCTGAGCACAGCTGGGCCACGTATATACAGCATGGAGGTGGCTGTGATACCAGCCAGATGCAACCCACGGCCATATAGGACCTACAGGCGATGTTCTTGAGTGGATACCTGTCGATCTGAGCACAGCTGGGCGCCGTATTTACAGCAAGGGGGTAGCTCTGATACCAGCCAGATGCAACCCATGGCCATATAGGACCTACAGGCGATGTTCTTGAGTCGATATATGTCGATCTGAGCACAGCTGGGCCACGTATATACAGCATGGGGGTAGCTGTGATACCAGCCAGCTGCAACCCACGGCTATATAGGACCTACAGGCGATGTTCTTGAGTCGATATATGTCGATCTGAGCACAGCTGGGCCCCGTATACACAGCATGGGGGTAGCTCTGCTACCAGCCAGATGCAACCCACGGCCATAAAGGACCTACAGGCGATGCTCTTGAGTGGATATATGTCGATCTGAGCACAGCTGGGCGCCGTATATACAGCAAGGGGGTAGCTCTGATACCAGCCAGATGCAACCCACGTCCATATTGGACCTACAGGCGATGTTCTTGAGTCGATATATGTCGATCTGAGCACAGCTGGGCCACGTATATACAGCATGGGGGTAGCTGTGATACCAGCCAGCTGCAACCCACGGCTATATAGGACCTACTGGCGATCTTCTTGAGTCGATATATGTCGATCTGAGCACAGCTGAGCCCCGTATATACAGCATGGGGGTAGCTCTGATACCAGCCAGATGCAACCCACGGCCATATAGGACCTACAGGCGATGTTCTTGAGTCGATATATGTCGATCTGAGCACAGCTGGGCCCCGTATATACAGCATGGGGGTAGCTCTGATACCAGCCAGATGCAACCCACGGCCATATAGGACCTACAGGCGATGTTCTTGAGTGGATATATGTCAATCTGAGCACAGCTGGGCGCCGTATATACAGCATGGGGGTAGCTCTGATACCAGCCAGATGCAACCCACGGCCATATAGGACATACAGGCGATGTTCTTGTGTCGATATATGTCGATCTGAGCACAGCTGGGCCACGTATATACGGCATGGGGGTAGCTGTGATACCAGCCAGCTGCAACCCACGGCTATATAGGACCTACAGGCGATGTTCTTGAGTCGATATATGTCGATCTGATCACAGCTGGGCCCCGTATATACAGCATGGGGGTAGCTCTGATACCAGCCAGATGCAACCCATGGCCATATATGACCTACAGGCGATGTTCTTGAGTGGATATATGTCGATCTGAGCACATCTGGGCGCCGTATATACAGCATGGGGGTAGCTCTGATACCAACCAGATGCAACCCACGGCCATATAGGACCTACAGGCGATGTTCTTGAGTCGATATATGTCGATCTGAGCACAGCTGGGCCACGTATATACAGCATGGAGGTGGCTGTGATACCAGCCAGATGCAACCCACGGCCATATAGGACCTACAGGCGATGTTCTTAAGTGGATACCTGTCGATCTGAGCACAGCTGGGCGCCGTATTTACAGCAAGGGGGTAGCTCTGATACCAGCCATATGCAACCCATGGCCATATAGGACCTACAGGCGATGTTCTTGAGTCGATATATGTCGATCTGAGCACAGCTGGGCCACGTATATACAGCATGGGGGTAGCTGTGATACCAGCCAGCTGCAACCCACGGCTATATAGGACCTACAGGCGATGTTCTTGAGTCGATATATGTCGATCTGAGCACAGCTGGGCCCCGTATACACAGCATGGGGGTAGCTCTGCTACCAGCCAGATGCAACCCACGGCCATAAAGGACCTACAGGCGATGCTCTTGAGTGGATATATGTCGATCTGAGCACAGCTGGGCGCCGTATATACAGCAAGGGGGTAGCTCTGATACCAGCCAGATGCAACCCACGTCCATATAGGACCTACAGGCGATGTTCTTGAGTCGATATATGTCGATCTGAGCACAGCTGGGCCACGTATATACAGCATGGGGGTAGCTGTGATACCAGCCAGCTGCAACCCACGGCTATATAGGACCTACTGGCGATCTTCTTGAGTCGATATATGTCGATCTGAGCACAGCTAAGCCCCGTATATACAGCATGGGGGTAGCTCTGATACCAGCCAGATGCAACCCACGGCCATATAGGACCTACAGGCGATGTTCTTGAGTCGATATATGTCGATCTGAGCACAGCTGGGCCCCGTATATACAGCATGGGGGTAGCTCTGATACCAGCCAGATGCAACCCACGGCCATATAGGACCTACAGACGATGTTCTTGAGTGGATATATGTCGATCTGATCACATCTGGGCGCCATATATACAGCATGGGGGTAGCTCTGATACCAGCCAGATGCAACCCACGGCCATATGGGACCTACAGGCGATGTTCTTGAGTCGATATATGTCGATCTGAGCACAGCTGGGCCACGTATATACAGCATGGGAGTAGCTGTGATACCAGCCAGCTGCAACCCACGACTATATAGGGCCTACAGGCGATGTTCTTGAGTCGATATATGTCGATCTGAGGACAGCTGGGCCCCGTATATACAGCAAGGGGGTAGCTCTGATACCAGCCAGATGCAACCCACGGCCATATAGGACCTACAGGCGATGTTCTTGATTCGATATATGTCGATCTGAGCACAGGTGGGCCCCGTATATACAGCATGGGGGTGGCTCTGATACCAGCCAGATGCAACCCACGGCCATATAGGACCTACAGACGATGTTCTTGAGTGGATATATGTCGATCTGTGCACATCTGGGCGCCATATATACAGCATGGGGGTAGCTCTGATACCAGCCAGATGCAACCCATGGCCATATAGGACCTACAGGCGATGTTGTTGAGTGGATATATGTCGATCTGAGCACAGCTGGGCGCCGTATATACAGCATTGGTGTAGCTCTGATACCAGCCAGATGCAACCCACTGCCATATAGGACCTACAGGCGATGTTCTTGAGTCGATATATGTCGATCTGAGCACAGCTGGGCCACGTATATACAGCATGGGGGTAGCTGTGATACCAGCCAGCTGCAACCCACTGCTATATAGGACCTACAGGCGATGCTCTTGAGTCGATATATGTCGATCTGACCACAGCTGGGCTTCGTATATAAAGCACGGGGGTATCTCTGATACCAGCCAGATGCAACACACGGCCATATAGGACCTACAGGCGATGTTCTTGAGTCGATATATGTCGATCTGAGCACAGCTGCGCGCCGTATTTACAGCAAGGGGGTAGCTGTGATAACAGCCAGCTGCAACCCACGGCTATATAGGACCTACAGGCGATGTTCTTGAGTCGATATATGTCGATCTGAGCACAGCTGGGCCCCGTATATACAGCATGGGGGTAGCTCTGATACCAGCCAGATGCAACCCACGGCCATATAGGACCTACAGGCGATGTTCTTCAGTGGATATATGTCGATCTGAGCACAGCTGGGCGCCGTATATACAGCATGGGGGTAGCTCTGATACCAGCCAGATGCAACCCACGGCCATATAGGACCTACAGGCGATGTTCTTGAGTCGATATATGTCGATATGAGCACAGCTGGGCCACGTATATACAGCATTAGGGTAGCTGTGATACCAGCCAGCTGCAACCCACGGCTATATAGGACCTACAGGCGATGTTCTTGAGTCGATATATGTCGATCTGAGCACAGCTGGGCCCCGTATATACAGCATGGGGGTAGCTCTGATACCAGCTAGATGCAACCCACGGCCATATAGGACCTACAGGCGATGTTCTTGAGTGGATATATGTCGATCTGAGCACAGCTGGGCGCCGTATATGCAGCATGGGGGTAGCTCTGATACCAGCCAGATGCAACACACGGCCATTTAGGACCTACAGGCGATGTTCTTGAGTCGATATATGTCGATCTGAGCACAGCTGGGCCCCGTATATACAGCATGGGGGTAGCTCTGATACCAGCCAGATGCAACCCACGGCCATATAGGACCTACAGGCGATGTTCTTCAGTGGATATATGTCGATCTGAGCAGAGCTGGGCGCCGTATATACAGCATGGGGGTAGCTCAGATATCAGCCAGATGCAACCCACGGCCATATAGGACCTACAGGCGATGTTCTTGAGTCGATATATGTCGATCTGAGCACAGCTGGGCCACGTATATACAGCATTAGGGTAGCTGTGATGCCAGCCAGCTGCAACCCACGGCTATATAGGACCTACAGGCGATGTTCTTGAGTCGATATATGTCGATCTGAGCACAGCTGGGCCCCGTATATACAGCATGGGGGTAGCTCTGATACCAGCTAGATGCAACCCACGGCCATATAGGACCTACAGGCAATGTTCTTGAGTGGATATATGTCGATCTGAGCACAGCTGGGCGCCGTATATGCAGCATGGGGGTAGCTCTGATACCAGCCAGATGCAACACACGGCCATTTAGGACCTACAGGCGATGTTCTTGAGTCGATATAGGTCGATCTGAGCACAGCTGGGCCACGTATATACAGCATGGGGGTAGCTGTGATACCAGCCAGATGCAGCCCACGGCCATATAGGAGCTACAGGCGATGTTCTTGAGTCGATATATGTCGATCTGAGCACAGCTGGGCCACGTATATACAGCATGGGGGTAGCTGTGATACCAGCCAGCTGCAACCCACGGCTATATAGGACCTACAGGCGATGTTCTTGAGTCGATATATGTCGATCTGTGCACAGCTGGACCCCGTATATACAGCATGGGACCAGCCAGATGCAACCCACGGCCATATAGGACCTACAGGCGATGTTCTCGAGTCGATATACGTCGATCTGAGCACAGCTGGGCCACGTATATACAGCATGGGGGTAGCTGTGATACCAGCCAGCTGCAACCCACGGCTATATAGGACCTACAGGCGATGTTCTTGAGTCGATATATGTCGATCTGAGCACAGCTGGGCGCCGTATATACAGCATGGGACCAGCCAGATGCAACCCACGGCCATATAGGACCTACAGGCGATATTCTTGAGTCGATATATGTCGATCTGAGGACAGCTGGGCCACGTATATACAGCATGGGGGTAGCTGTGATACCAGCCAGCTGCAACCCACGGCTATATAGGACCTACAGGCGATGTTCTTGAGTCGATATATGTCGATCTGAGCACACCTGGGCTCCGTATATACAGCATGGGGGTAGCTCTGATACCAGCCAGATGCAACCCATGGCCATATAGGACCTACAGGCGATGTTCTTGAGTGGATATATGTTGATCTGAGCACAGCTGGGCCACGTATATACAGCATGGTGGTAGCTGTGATAGCAGCCAGCAGCAACCCACGGCTATATAGGACCTACAGGCGATGTTCTTGAGTCGATATATGTCGATCTGAGCACAGCTGGGCCCCGTATATACAGCATCGGGGTAGCTCTGATACCAGCCAGATGCAACCCACGGCCATATAGGACCTACAGTCGATGTTCTTGAGTGGATATATGTCGATCTGAGCACAGCTGGGCGCCGTATATACAGCATGGGGGTAGCTCTGATACCAGCCAGATGCAACCCACGGCCATATAGGACCTACAGGCGATGTTCTTGAGTCGATATATGTCGATCTGAGCACAGCTGGGCCACGTATATACAGCATGGGGGTAGCTTTGATACCAGCCAGATGCAACCCACGGCCATATAAGACCCACAGGCGATGTTCTTGAGTGGATATATGTCGATCTGAGCACAGCTGGGCGCCGTATATACAGCATGGGGATAGCTCTGATACCAGCCAGATGCAAGCCACGGCCATATAGCACCTACAGGCGATGTTCTTGAGTCGATATATGTCGATCTAAGCACATCTGGGCCACGTATATACAGCATGGGGGTAGCGGTGATACCAGCCAGCTGCCACCCACGGCTATATAGGACCTACAGGCGATGTTCTTGAGTCGATATATGTCGATCTGAGCACAGCTGGGCCCCGTATATACAGCATGGGGGTAGCTCTGATACCAGCCAGATGCAACCCACGGCCATATAGGACATACAGGCGATGTTCTTGAGTGGATATATGTCGATCTGTGCACAGCTGGGCGCCGTATATACAGCACGAGGGTAGCTCTGATACCAGCCAGATGCAACCCACGGCCATATAGGACCTACAGGCGATGTTCTTGAGTGGATATATGTCGATCTGAGCACAGCTGGGTGCCGTATATACAGGAAGGGGGTAGCTCTGATACCAGCCAGTTGCAACCCACGGCCATATAGGACCTACAGGCGATGTTCTTGAGTCGATATATGTCGATCTGAGCATAGCTGGGCCATGTATATACAGCATGGGGGTAGCTGTGATACCAGCCAGCTGAAACCCACGGCTATATAGGACCTACAGGCGATGTTCTTGAGTCGATATATGTCGATCTGAGCACAGCTGGGCCCCGTATATACAGCATGGGGGTAGCTCTGATACCAGCTAGATGCAACCCACGGCCATATAGGACCTACAGGCGATGTTCTTGAGTGGATATATGTCGATCTGAGCACAGCTGGGCGCCGTATATGCAGCATGGGGGTAGCTCTGATACCAGCCAGATGCAACACACGGCCATTTAGGACCTACAGGCGATGTTCTTGAGTCGATATATGTCGATCTGAGCACAGCTGGGCCCCGTATATACAGCATGGGGGTAGCTCTGATACCAGCCAGATGCAACCCACGGCCATATAGGACCTACAGGCGATGTTCTTCAGTGGATATATGTCGATCTGAGCAGAGCTGGGCGCCGTATATACAGCATGGGGGTAGCTCAGATATCAGCCAGATGCAACCCACGGCCATATAGGACCTACAGGCGATGTTCTTGAGTCGATATATGTCGATCTGAGCACAGCTGGGCCACGTATATACAGCATTAGGGTAGCTGTGATGCCAGCCAGCTGCAACCCACGGCTATATAGGACCTACAGGCGATGTTCTTGAGTCGATATATGTCGATCTGAGCACAGCTGGGCCCCGTATATACAGCATGGGGGTAGCTCTGATACCAGCTAGATGCAACCCACGGCCATATAGGACCTACAGGCAATGTTCTTGAGTGGATATATGTCGATCTGAGCACAGCTGGGCGCCGTATATGCAGCATGGGGGTAGCTCTGATACCAGCCAGATGCAACACACGGCCATTTAGGACCTACAGGCGATGTTCTTGAGTCGATATAGGTCGATCTGAGCACAGCTGGGCCACGTATATACAGCATGGGGGTAGCTGTGATACCAGCCAGATGCAGCCCACGGCCATATAGGAGCTACAGGCGATGTTCTTGAGTCGATATATGTCGATCTGAGCACAGCTGGGCCACGTATATACAGCATGGGGGTAGCTGTGATACCAGCCAGCTGCAACCCACGGCTATATAGGACCTACAGGCGATGTTCTTGAGTCGATATATGTCGATCTGTGCACAGCTGGACCCCGTATATACAGCATGGGACCAGCCAGATGCAACCCACGGCCATATAGGACCTACAGGCGATGTTCTCGAGTCGATATACGTCGATCTGAGCACAGCTGGGCCACGTATATACAGCATGGGGGTAGCTGTGATACCAGCCAGCTGCAACCCACGGCTATATAGGACCTACAGGCGATGTTCTTGAGTCGATATATGTCGATCTGAGCACAGCTGGGCGCCGTATATACAGCATGGGACCAGCCAGATGCAACCCACGGCCATATAGGACCTACAGGCGATATTCTTGAGTCGATATATGTCGATCTGAGGACAGCTGGGCCACGTATATACAGCATGGGGGTAGCTGTGATACCAGCCAGCTGCAACCCACGGCTATATAGGACCTACAGGCGATGTTCTTGAGTCGATATATGTCGATCTGAGCACACCTGGGCTCCGTATATACAGCATGGGGGTAGCTCTGATACCAGCCAGATGCAACCCATGGCCATATAGGACCTACAGGCGATGTTCTTGAGTGGATATATGTTGATCTGAGCACAGCTGGGCCACGTATATACAGCATGGTGGTAGCTGTGATAGCAGCCAGCAGCAACCCACGGCTATATAGGACCTACAGGCGATGTTCTTGAGTCGATATATGTCGATCTGAGCACAGCTGGGCCCCGTATATACAGCATCGGGGTAGCTCTGATACCAGCCAGATGCAACCCACGGCCATATAGGACCTACAGTCGATGTTCTTGAGTGGATATATGTCGATCTGAGCACAGCTGGGCGCCGTATATACAGCATGGGGGTAGCTCTGATACCAGCCAGATGCAACCCACGGCCATATAGGACCTACAGGCGATGTTCTTGAGTCGATATATGTCGATCTGAGCACAGCTGGGCCACGTATATACAGCATGGGGGTAGCTTTGATACCAGCCAGATGCAACCCACGGCCATATAAGACCCACAGGCGATGTTCTTGAGTGGATATATGTCGATCTGAGCACAGCTGGGCGCCGTATATACAGCATGGGGATAGCTCTGATACCAGCCAGATGCAAGCCACGGCCATATAGCACCTACAGGCGATGTTCTTGAGTCGATATATGTCGATCTAAGCACATCTGGGCCACGTATATACAGCATGGGGGTAGCGGTGATACCAGCCAGCTGCCACCCACGGCTATATAGGACCTACAGGCGATGTTCTTGAGTCGATATATGTCGATCTGAGCACAGCTGGGCCCCGTATATACAGCATGGGGGTAGCTCTGATACCAGCCAGATGCAACCCACGGCCATATAGGACATACAGGCGATGTTCTTGAGTGGATATATGTCGATCTGTGCACAGCTGGGCGCCGTATATACAGCACGAGGGTAGCTCTGATACCAGCCAGATGCAACCCACGGCCATATAGGACCTACAGGCGATGTTCTTGAGTGGATATATGTCGATCTGAGCACAGCTGGGTGCCGTATATACAGGAAGGGGGTAGCTCTGATACCAGCCAGTTGCAACCCACGGCCATATAGGACCTACAGGCGATGTTCTTGAGTCGATATATGTCGATCTGAGCATAGCTGGGCCATGTATATACAGCATGGGGGTAGCTGTGATACCAGCCAGCTGAAACCCACGGCTATATAGGACCTACAGGCGATGTTCTTGAGTCGATATATGTCGATCTGAGCACTACTGGGCCCCGTATATACAGCATGGGGATAGCTCTGATACCAGCCAGATGCAACCCACGGCCATATAGGACCTACAGGCGATGTTCTTGAGTCGATATATGTCGATCTGAGCACAGCTGGGCCACATATATACAGCATTGGGGTAGCTGTGATACCAGCCAGCTGCAACCCACGGCTATATAGGACCCACAGGCGATGTTCTTGAGTCGATATATGTCGATCTGAGCACAGCTGGGCCCCGTATATACAGCTTGGGGGTAGGTCTGACACCAGCCAGATACAACCCACGGCTATATAGGACCTACAGGCGAAGTTCTTGAGTGGATATATGTCGATCTGAGCACTGCTGGGCGCCGTATATACAGCATGGGGGTAGCTCTCATACCAGCCAGATGCAACCCACGGCCATATAGGACCTACAGGCGATGTTCTTGAGTCGATATAAGTCGATCTGAGCACAGCTGGGCCACGTATATACAGCATGGGGGTAGCTGTGATACCAGCCAGCTGCAACCCACGGCTATATAGGACCTACAGGCGATGTTCTTGAGTCGATATATGTCGATCTGAGCACAGCTGGGCCCCGTATATACAGCATCGGGGTAGCTCTGATACCAGCCAGATGCAACCCATGGCCATATAGGACCTACAGGCGATGTTCTTGAGTGGATATATGTTGATCTGAGCACAGCTGGGCCACGTATATACAGCATGGTGGTAGCTGTGATAGCAGCCAGCAGCAACCCACGGCTATATAGGACCTACAGGCGATGTTCTTGAGTCGATATATGTCGATCTGAGCACAGCTGGGCCCCGTATATACAGCATCGGGGTAGCTCTGATACCAGCCAGATGCAACCCACGGCCATATAGGACCTACAGTCGATGTTCTTGAGTGGATATATGTCGATCTGAGCACAGCTGGGCGCCGTATATACAGCATGGGGGTAGCTCTGATACCAGCCAGATGCAACCCACGGCCATATAGGACCTACAGGCGATGTTCTTGAGTCGATATATGTCGATCTGAGCACAGCTGGGCCACGTATATACAGCATGGGGGTAGCTTTGATACCAGCCAGATGCAACCCACGGCCATATAAGACCCACAGGCGATGTTCTTGAGTGGATATATGTCGATCTGAGCACAGCTGGGCGCCGTATATACAGCATGGGGATAGCTCTGATACCAGCCAGATGCAAGCCACGGCCATATAGCACCTACAGGCGATGTTCTTGAGTCGATATATGTCGATCTAAGCACATCTGGGCCACGTATATACAGCATGGGGGTAGCGGTGATACCAGCCAGCTGCCACCCACGGCTATATAGGACCTACAGGCGATGTTCTTGAGTCGATATATGTCGATCTGAGCACAGCTGGGCCCCGTATATACAGCATGGGGGTAGCTCTGATACCAGCCAGATGCAACCCACGGCCATATAGGACATACAGGCGATGTTCTTGAGTGGATATATGTCGATCTGTGCACAGCTGGGCGCCGTATATACAGCACGAGGGTAGCTCTGATACCAGCCAGATGCAACCCACGGCCATATAGGACCTACAGGCGATGTTCTTGAGTGGATATATGTCGATCTGAGCACAGCTGGGTGCCGTATATACAGGAAGGGGGTAGCTCTGATACCAGCCAGTTGCAACCCACGGCCATATAGGACCTACAGGCGATGTTCTTGAGTCGATATATGTCGATCTGAGCATAGCTGGGCCATGTATATACAGCATGGGGGTAGCTGTGATACCAGCCAGCTGAAACCCACGGCTATATAGGACCTACAGGCGATGTTCTTGAGTCGATATATGTCGATCTGAGCACTACTGGGCCCCGTATATACAGCATGGGGATAGCTCTGATACCAGCCAGATGCAACCCACGGCCATATAGGACCTACAGGCGATGTTCTTGAGTCGATATATGTCGATCTGAGCACAGCTGGGCCACATATATACAGCATTGGGGTAGCTGTGATACCAGCCAGCTGCAACCCACGGCTATATAGGACCCACAGGCGATGTTCTTGAGTCGATATATGTCGATCTGAGCACAGCTGGGCCCCGTATATACAGCTTGGGGGTAGGTCTGACACCAGCCAGATACAACCCACGGCTATATAGGACCTACAGGCGAAGTTCTTGAGTGGATATATGTCGATCTGAGCACTGCTGGGCGCCGTATATACAGCATGGGGGTAGCTCTCATACCAGCCAGATGCAACCCACGGCCATATAGGACCTACAGGCGATGTTCTTGAGTCGATATAAGTCGATCTGAGCACAGCTGGGCCACGTATATACAGCATGGGGGTAGCTGTGATACCAGCCAGCTGCAACCCACGGCTATATAGGACCTACAGGCGATGTTCTTGAGTCGATATATGTCGATCTGAGCACAGCTGGGCCCCGTATATACAGCATGGGACCAGCCAGATGCAACCCACGGCCATATATTACCTACAGGCGATGTTCTTGAGTCCATATATTTCGATCTGAGCACAGCTGGGCTACGTATATACAGCATGGGGGTAGCTGTGATACCAGCCAGCTGCAACCCACGGCTATATAGGACCTACAGGCGATGTTCTTGAGTCGATATATGTCGATCTGAGCACAGCTGGTCCCGTATATACAGCATGGGGGTAGCTCTGATGCCAGCCAGATGCAACCCACGGCCATATAGATCCTACAGGCGATGTTCTTGAGTGGATATATGTCGATCTGAGCACAGCTGGGCGCCGTATATACAGCATGGGGGTAGCTCTGATACCAGCCAGATGCAACCCACGGCCATATAGGACCTACAGGCGATGTTCTTGAGTCGATATATGTCGATCTGAGCACAGCTGGGCCACGTATATACATGATGGCGGTAGCTGTGATACAAGCCAGCTGCAACCCACGGCTTTATAGGACCTACAGGCGATGTTCCTGAGTCGATATATGTCGATCTGAGCACAGCTGGGCCCCGTATATACAGCTTGGGGGTAGGTCTGATACCAGCCAGATGCAACCCACGGCCATATAGGACCTACAGGCGAAGTTCTTGAGTGGATATATGTCGATCTGAGCACAGCTGGGCGCCGTATATACAGCATGGGGGTAGCTCTGATACCAGCCAGATACAAATCACGGCCATATAGGACCTACAGGCGTTGTTCTTGAGTCGATATATGTCGATCTGAGCACAGCTGGGCCACGTATATACAGCATGGGGGTAGCTGTGATACCAGCCAGCTGCAACCCACGGCTATATATGACCTACAGGCGATGTTCTTGAGTCGATATATGTCGATCTGAGCACAGCTGGGCCCCGTATATACAGCATGGGACCAGCCAGATGCAAGCCACGGCCATATAGGACTTACAGGCGATGTTCTTGAGTCGATATATGTCGATCTGAGGACAGCTGGGCCACGTATATACAGCATGGGGGTAGCTGTGATACCAGCCAGCTGCAACCCACGGCTATATAGGACCTACAGGCGATGTTCTTGAATCGATATATGTCGATCTGATCACAGCTGGGCCCCGTATATACAGCATGGGGGTAGCTCTGATACCAGCCAGATGCAACCCATGGCCATATATGACCTACAGGCGATGTTCTTGAGTGGATATATGTCGATCTGAGCACATCTGGGCGCCGTATATACAGCATGGGGGTAGCTCTGATACCAGCCAGATGCAAATCACGGCCATATAGGACCTACAGGCGATGTTCTTGAGTCGATATATGTCGATCTGAGTACAGCTGGGCCACGTATATACAGCATGCGGGTAGCTGTGATACCAGCCAGCTGCAACCCACGGCTATATAGGACCTACAGGCGATGTTCTTGAGTCGATATATGTCGATCTGAGCACAGCTGGGCGCCGTATATACAGCATGGGACCAGCCAGATGCAACCCACGGCCATATAGGACCTACAGGCGATATTCTTGAGTCGATATATGTCGATCTGAGGACAGCTGGGCCACGTATATACAGCATGGGGGTAGCTGTTATACCAGCCAGCTGCAACCCACGACTATATAGGACCTACAGGCGATGTTCTTGAGTGGATATATGTCGATCTGAGCACAGCTGGGCGCCGTATATACAGCAAGGGGGTAGCTCTGATACCAGCCAGCTGCAACCCACGGCTATATAGGACCTACAGGCGATATTCTTGAGTCGATATATGTCGATCTGAGCACAGCTGGGCCCCGTATATACAGCATGGGACCAGCCAGATGCAAGCCACGGCCATATAGGACTTACAGGCGATGTTCTTGAGTCGATATATGTCGATCTGAGGACAGCTGGGCCACGTATATACAGCATGGGGGTAGCTGTGATACCAGCCAGCTGCAACCCACGGCTATATAGGACCTACAGGCGATGTTCTTGAATCGATATATGTCGATCTGATCACAGCTGGGCCCCGTATATACAGCATGGGGGTAGCTCTGATACCAGCCAGATGCAACCCATGGCCATATATGACCTACAGGCGATGTTCTTGAGTGGATATATGTCGATCTGAGCACATCTGGGCGCCGTATATACAGCATGGGGGTAGCTCTGATACCAGCCAGATGCAAATCACGGCCATATAGGACCTACAGGCGATTTTCTTGAGTCGATATATGTCGATCTGAGTACAGCTGGGCCACGTATATACAGCATGCGGGTAGCTGTGATACCAGCCAGCTGCAACCCACGGCTATATAGGACCTACAGGCGATGTTCTTGAGTCGATATATGTCGATCTGAGCACAGCTGGGCGCCGTATATACAGCATGGGACCAGCCAGATGCAACCCACGGCCATATAGGACCTACAGGCGATATTCTTGAGTCGATATATGTCGATCTGAGGACAGCTGGGCCACGTATATACAGCATGGGGGTAGCTGTGATACCAGCCAGCTGCAACCCACGGCTATATAGGACCTACAGGCGATGTTCTTGAGTCGATATATGTCGATCTGTGCACAGCTGGACCCCGTATATACAGCATGGGACCAGCCAGATGCAACCCACGGCCATATAGGACCTACAGGCGATGTTCTCGAGTCGATATACGTCGATCTGAGCACAGCTGGGCCACGTATATACAGCATGGGGGTAGCTGTGATACCAGCCAGCTGCAACCCACGGCTATATAGGACCTACAGGCGATGTTCTTGAGTCGATATATGTCGATCTGAGCACAGCTGGGCGCCGTATATACAGCATGGGACCAGCCAGATGCAACCCACGGCCATATAGGACCTACAGGCGATATTCTTGAGTCGATATATGTCGATCTGAGGACAGCTGGGCCACGTATATACAGCATGGAGGTAGCTGTGATACCAGCCAGCTGCAACCCACGGCTATATAGGACCTACAGGCGATGTTCTTGAGTCGATATATGTCGATCTGAGCACAGCTGGACCCCGTATATACAGCATGGGACCAGCCAGATGCAACCCACGGCCATATAGGACCTACAGGCGATGTTCTCGAGTCGATATACGTCGATCTGAGCACAGCTGGTCCACGTATATACAGCATGGGGGTAGCTGTGATACCAGCCAGCTGAAACCCACGGCTATATAGGACCTACATGCGATGTTCTTGATTCGATATATAGCGATCTGAGCACAGCTGGGCCCCGTATATACAGCATGGGGGTAGCTCTGATACCAGCCAGATGCAACCCACGGCCATATAGGACCTACAGGCGATGTTCTAGAGTCGATATGTGTTGATCTGAGCACAGCTGGGCCCCGTTTATACAGCATGGGGGTAGCTGTAATACCAGCCAGCTGCAACCCACGGCTATATAGGACCTACAGGCGATGTTCTTGAGTCGATATATGTCGATCTGAGCACACCTGGGCCCCGTATATACAGCATGGGGGTAGCTCTGATACCAGCCAGATGCAACCCATGGCCATATAGGACCTACAGGCGATGTTCTTGAGTGGATATATGTCGATCTGAGCACAGCTGGGCGCCGTATATACAGCATGGGGGTAGCTCTGATACCAGCCAGATGCAACCCACGGCCATATAGGACCTACAGGCGATGTTCTTAAGTGGATATATATCGATCTGAGCACAGCTGGGCGCCGTATATACAGCATGGGGGTAGCTCTGATACCAGCCAGATGCAACCCACGGCCATATAGGACCTACAGGCGATGTTCTTAAGTGGATATATATCGATCTGAGCACAGCTGGGAGCCGTATATACAGCATGGGGGTAGCTCTAATACCAGCCAGATGCAACCCACGGCCATATAGGACCTACAGGCGATGTTCTTGAGTCGATATATGTCGATCTGAGCACAGCTGGGCCACGTATATACATCATGGGGATAGCTGTTATACTAGCCAGCTGCAACCCACGGCAATATAGGACCTACAGGCGATGTTCTTGAGTCGATATATGTCGATCTGAGCACAGCTGCGCCCCGTATATACTGCATGGGGGGTAGCTCTGATTCCAGCCAGATGCAACCCACGGCCATATAGGACCTACAGGCGATGTTTTTGAGTGGATATATGTCGATCTGAGCACAGCTGGGCGCCGTATATACAGCATGGAGGTAGCTCTGATACTAGCCAGATGCAACCCACGGCCATATAGGACCTACAGGCGATGTTCTTGAGTGGACATATGTCGATCTGAGCACAGCTGGGCGCCGTATATACAGCATGGGGGTAGCTCTGATACCAGCCAGATGCAACCCACGGCCATATAGGACCTACAGGCGATGTTCTTGAGTCGATATATGTCGGTCTGAGCACATCTGGGCCACGTATATACAGCATGGGGGTAGCTCTGATACCAGACAGATGCAAATCACGGCTATATAGGACCTACAGGCGATGTTCTTGAGTCGATATATGTCGATCTGAGCACACCTGGGCCACGTATATACAGCATGGGTGTAGCTGTGATACCAGCCAACTGCAACCCACGGCTATATAGGACCTACAGGCGATGTTCTTGAGTCGATATTTGTCGATCTGAGCACAGCTGGGCCCCGTATATACAGCATGGGTGTAGCTCTGATACCAGCCAGATGCAACCCACGGCCATATAGGACCTACAGGCGATGTTCTTGAGTGGATATATGTCAATCTGAGCACAGATGGGCGCCGTATATACAGCATGGGGGTAGCTCTGATACCAGCCAGATGCAACCCACGACCATATAGGACCTACAGGCGATATTTTTGAGTCGACATATGTCAATCTGAGCACATCTGGGCCACGTATATACAGCATGGGGGTAGCTGTGATACCAGCCAGCTGCAACCCACGGCTATATAGGACCTACAGGCGATGTTCTTGAGTCGATATATGTCGATCTGAGCACAGCTGGGCCCCGTATATACAGCATGGGTGTAGCTCTGATACAAGCCAGATGCAACCCACGGCCATATAGGACCTACAGGCGATGTTCTTGAGTGGATATATGTCGATCTGAGCACAGCTGGGCGCCGTATATACAGCATGGGGGTAGCTCTGATACCAGCCAGATGCAACCCACGGCCATATAGGACCTACAGGCGATGTTCTTAAGTGGATATATATCGATCTGAGCACACCTGGGCCCCGTATATACAGCATGGGGGTAGCTCTGATACCAGCCAGATGCAACCCATGGCCATATAGGACCTACAGGCGATGTTCTTGAGTGGATATATGTCGATCTGAGCACAGCTGGGCGCCGTATATACAGCATGGGGGTAGCTCTGATACCAGCCAGATGCAACCCACGGCCATATAGGACCTACAGGCGATGTTCTTAAGTGGATATATATCGATCTGAGCACAGCTGGGCGCCGTATATACAGCATGGGGGTAGCTCTGATACCAGCCAGATGCAACCCACGGCCATATAGGACCTACAGGCGATGTTCTTAAGTGGATATATATCGATCTGAGCACAGCTGGGCGCCGTATATACAGCATGGGGGTAGCTCTAATACCAGCCAGATGCAACCCACGGCCATATAGGACCTACAGGCGATGTTCTTGAGTCGATATATGTCGATCTGAGCACAGCTGGGCCCCGTATATACAGCATGGGACCAGCCAGATGCAACCCACGGCCATATAGGACCTACAGGCGATGTTCTTAAGTGGATATATATCGATCTGAGCACAGCTGGGCGCCGTATATACAGCATGGGGGTAGCTCTGATACCAGCCAGATGCAACCCACGGCCATATAGGACCTACAGGCGATGTTCTTAAGTGGATATATATCGATCTGAGCACAGCTGGGCGCCGTATATACAGCATGGGGGTAGCTCTAATACCAGCCAGATGCAACACACGGCCATTTAGGACCTACAGGCGATGTTCTTGAGTCGATATAGGTCGATCTGAGCACAGCTGGGCCACGTATATACAGCATGGGGGTAGCTGTGATACCAGCCAGATGCAGCCCACGGCCATATAGGAGCTACAGGCGATGTTCTTGAGTCGATATATGTCGATCTGAGCACAGCTGGGCCACGTATATACAGCATGGGGGTAGCTGTGATTACCAGCCAGCTGCAACCCACGGCTATATAGGACCTACAGGCGATGTTCTTGAGTCGATATATGTCGATCTGAGCACAGCTGGGCCACGTATATACAGCATGGGGGTAGCTGTGATTACCAGCCAGCTGCAACCCACGGCTATATAGGACCTACAGGCGATGTTCTCGAGTCGATATACGTCGATCTGAGCACAGCTGGGCCACGTATATACAGCATGGGGGTAGCTGTGATACCAGCCAGCTGCAACCCACGGCTATATAGGACCTACAGGCGATGTTCTTGAGTCGATATATGTCGATCTGAGCACAGCTGGGCGCCGTATATACAGCATGGGACCAGCCAGATGCAACCCACGGCCATATAGGACCTACAGGCGATATTCTTGAGTCGATATATGTCGATCTGAGGACAGCTGGGCCACGTATATACAGCATGGGGGTAGCTGTGATACCAGCCAGCTGCAACCCACGGCTATATAGGACCTACAGGCGATGTTCTTGAGTCGATATATGTCGATCTGAGCACACCTGGGCTCCGTATATACAGCATGGGGGTAGCTCTGATACCAGCCAGATGCAACCCATGGCCATATAGGACCTACAGGCGATGTTCTTGAGTGGATATATGTTGATCTGAGCACAGCTGGGCCACGTATATACAGCATGGTGGTAGCTGTGATAGCAGCCAGCAGCAACCCACGGCTATATAGGACCTACAGGCGATGTTCTTGAGTCGATATATGTCGATCTGAGCACAGCTGGGCCCCGTATATACAGCATCGGGGTAGCTCTGATACCAGCCAGATGCAACCCACGGCCATATAGGACCTACAGTCGATGTTCTTGAGTGGATATATGTCGATCTGAGCACAGCTGGGCGCCGTATATACAGCATGGGGGTAGCTCTGATACCAGCCAGATGCAACCCACGGCCATATAGGACCTACAGGCGATGTTCTTGAGTCGATATATGTCGATCTGAGCACAGCTGGGCCACGTATATACAGCATGGGGGTAGCTTTGATACCAGCCAGATGCAACCCACGGCCATATAAGACCCACAGGCGATGTTCTTGAGTGGATATATGTCGATCTGAGCACAGCTGGGCGCCGTATATACAGCATGGGGATAGCTCTGATACCAGCCAGATGCAAGCCACGGCCATATAGCACCTACAGGCGATGTTCTTGAGTCGATATATGTCGATCTAAGCACATCTGGGCCACGTATATACAGCATGGGGGTAGCGGTGATACCAGCCAGCTGCCACCCACGGCTATATAGGACCTACAGGCGATGTTCTTGAGTCGATATATGTCGATCTGAGCACAGCTGGGCCCCGTATATACAGCATGGGGGTAGCTCTGATACCAGCCAGATGCAACCCACGGCCATATAGGACATACAGGCGATGTTCTTGAGTGGATATATGTCGATCTGTGCACAGCTGGGCGCCGTATATACAGCACGAGGGTAGCTCTGATACCAGCCAGATGCAACCCACGGCCATATAGGACCTACAGGCGATGTTCTTGAGTGGATATATGTCGATCTGAGCACAGCTGGGTGCCGTATATACAGGAAGGGGGTAGCTCTGATACCAGCCAGTTGCAACCCACGGCCATATAGGACCTACAGGCGATGTTCTTGAGTCGATATATGTCGATCTGAGCATAGCTGGGCCATGTATATACAGCATGGGGGTAGCTGTGATACCAGCCAGCTGAAACCCACGGCTATATAGGACCTACAGGCGATGTTCTTGAGTCGATATATGTCGATCTGAGCACTACTGGGCCCCGTATATACAGCATGGGGATAGCTCTGATACCAGCCAGATGCAACCCACGGCCATATAGGACCTACAGGCGATGTTCTTGAGTCGATATATGTCGATCTGAGCACAGCTGGGCCACATATATACAGCATTGGGGTAGCTGTGATACCAGCCAGCTGCAACCCACGGCTATATAGGACCCACAGGCGATGTTCTTGAGTCGATATATGTCGATCTGAGCACAGCTGGGCCCCGTATATACAGCTTGGGGGTAGGTCTGACACCAGCCAGATACAACCCACGGCTATATAGGACCTACAGGCGAAGTTCTTGAGTGGATATATGTCGATCTGAGCACTGCTGGGCGCCGTATATACAGCATGGGGGTAGCTCTCATACCAGCCAGATGCAACCCACGGCCATATAGGACCTACAGGCGATGTTCTTGAGTCGATATAAGTCGATCTGAGCACAGCTAGGCCACGTATATACAGCATGGGGGTAGCTGTGATACCAGCCAGCTGCAACCCACGGCTATATAGGACCTACAGGCGATGTTCTTGAGTCGATATATGTCGATCTGAGCACAGCTGGGCCCCGTATATACAGCATGGGACCAGCCAGATGCAACCCACGGCCATATATTACCTACAGGCGATGTTCTTGAGTCCATATATTTCGATCTGAGCACAGCTGGGCTACGTATATACAGCATGGGGGTAGCTGTGATACCAGCCAGCTGCAACCCACGGCTATATAGGACCTACAGGCGATGTTCTTGAGTCGATATATGTCGATCTGAGCACAGCTGGTCCCGTATATACAGCATGGGGGTAGCTCTGATGCCAGCCAGATGCAACCCACGGCCATATAGATCCTACAGGCGATGTTCTTGAGTGGATATATGTCGATCTGAGCACAGCTGGGCGCCGTATATACAGCATGGGGGTAGCTCTGATACCAGCCAGATGCAACCCACGGCCATATAGGACCTACAGGCGATGTTCTTGAGTCGATATATGTCGATCTGAGCACAGCTGGGCCACGTATATACATGATGGCGGTAGCTGTGATACAAGCCAGCTGCAACCCACGGCTTTATAGGACCTACAGGCGATGTTCCTGAGTCGATATATGTCGATCTGAGCACAGCTGGGCCCCGTATATACAGCTTGGGGGTAGGTCTGATACCAGCCAGATGCAACCCACGGCCATATAGGACCTACAGGCGAAGTTCTTGAGTGGATATATGTCGATCTGAGCACAGCTGGGCGCCGTATATACAGCATGGGGGTAGCTCTGATACCAGCCAGATACAAATCACGGCCATATAGGACCTACAGGCGTTGTTCTTGAGTCGATATATGTCGATCTGAGCACAGCTGGGCCACGTATATACAGCATGGGGGTAGCTGTGATACCAGCCAGCTGCAACCCACGGCTATATATGACCTACAGGCGATGTTCTTGAGTCGATATATGTCGATCTGAGCACAGCTGGGCCCCGTATATACAGCATGGGACCAGCCAGATGCAAGCCACGGCCATATAGGACTTACAGGCGATGTTCTTGAGTCGATATATGTCGATCTGAGGACAGCTGGGCCACGTATATACAGCATGGGGGTAGCTGTGATACCAGCCAGCTGCAACCCACGGCTATATAGGACCTACAGGCGATGTTCTTGAATCGATATATGTCGATCTGATCACAGCTGGGCCCCGTATATACAGCATGGGGGTAGCTCTGATACCAGCCAGATGCAACCCATGGCCATATATGACCTACAGGCGATGTTCTTGAGTGGATATATGTCGATCTGAGCACATCTGGGCGCCGTATATACAGCATGGGGGTAGCTCTGATACCAGCCAGATGCAAATCACGGCCATATAGGACCTACAGGCGATGTTCTTGAGTCGATATATGTCGATCTGAGTACAGCTGGGCCACGTATATACAGCATGCGGGTAGCTGTGATACCAGCCAGCTGCAACCCACGGCTATATAGGACCTACAGGCGATGTTCTTGAGTCGATATATGTCGATCTGAGCACAGCTGGGCGCCGTATATACAGCATGGGACCAGCCAGATGCAACCCACGGCCATATAGGACCTACAGGCGATATTCTTGAGTCGATATATGTCGATCTGAGGACAGCTGGGCCACGTATATACAGCATGGGGGTAGCTGTTATACCAGCCAGCTGCAACCCACGACTATATAGGACCTACAGGCGATGTTCTTGAGTGGATATATGTCGATCTGAGCACAGCTGGGCGCCGTATATACAGCAAGGGGGTAGCTCTGATACCAGCCAGCTGCAACCCACGGCTATATAGGACCTACAGGCGATATTCTTGAGTCGATATATGTCGATCTGAGCACAGCTGGGCCCCGTATATACAGCATGGGACCAGCCAGATGCAAGCCACGGCCATATAGGACTTACAGGCGATGTTCTTGAGTCGATATATGTCGATCTGAGGACAGCTGGGCCACGTATATACAGCATGGGGGTAGCTGTGATACCAGCCAGCTGCAACCCACTGCTATATAGGACCTACAGGCGATGTTCTTGAATCGATATATGTCGATCTGATCACAGCTGGGCCCCGTATATACAGCATGGGGGTAGCTCTGATACCAGCCAGATGCAACCCATGGCCATATATGACCTACAGGCGATGTTCTTGAGTGGATATATGTCGATCTGAGCACATCTGGGCGCCGTATATACAGCATGGGGGTAGCTCTGATACCAGCCAGATGCAAATCACGGCCATATAGGACCTACAGGCGATTTTCTTGAGTCGATATATGTCGATCTGAGTACAGCTGGGCCACGTATATACAGCATGCGGGTAGCTGTGATACCAGCCAGCTGCAACCCACGGCTATATAGGACCTACAGGCGATGTTCTTGAGTCGATATATGTCGATCTGAGCACAGCTGGGCGCCGTATATACAGCATGGGACCAGCCAGATGCAACCCACGGCCATATAGGACCTACAGGCGATATTCTTGAGTCGATATATGTCGATCTGAGGACAGCTGGGCCACGTATATACAGCATGGGGGTAGCTGTGATACCAGCCAGCTGCAACCCACGGCTATATAGGACCTACAGGCGATGTTCTTGAGTCGATATATGTCGATCTGTGCACAGCTGGACCCCGTATATACAGCATGGGACCAGCCAGATGCAACCCACGGCCATATAGGACCTACAGGCGATGTTCTCGAGTCGATATACGTCGATCTGAGCACAGCTGGGCCACGTATATACAGCATGGGGGTAGCTGTGATACCAGCCAGCTGCAACCCACGGCTATATAGGACCTACAGGCGATGTTCTTGAGTCGATATATGTCGATCTGAGCACAGCTGGGCGCCGTATATACAGCATGGGACCAGCCAGATGCAACCCACGGCCATATAGGACCTACAGGCGATATTCTTGAGTCGATATATGTCGATCTGAGGACAGCTGGGCCACGTATATACAGCATGGAGGTAGCTGTGATACCAGCCAGCTGCAACCCACGGCTATATAGGACCTACAGGCGATGTTCTTGAGTCGATATATGTCGATCTGAGCACAGCTGGACCCCGTATATACAGCATGGGACCAGCCAGATGCAACCCACGGCCATATAGGACCTACAGGCGATGTTCTCGAGTCGATATACGTCGATCTGAGCACAGCTGGTCCACGTATATACAGCATGGGGGTAGCTGTGATACCAGCCAGCTGAAACCCACGGCTATATAGGACCTACATGCGATGTTCTTGATTCGATATATAGCGATCTGAGCACAGCTGGGCCCCGTATATACAGCATGGGGGTAGCTCTGATACCAGCCAGATGCAACCCACGGCCATATAGGACCTACAGGCGATGTTCTAGAGTCGATATGTGTTGATCTGAGCACAGCTGGGCGCCGTATATACAGCAAGGGGGTAGCTCTGATACCAGCCAGCTGCAACCCACGGCTATATAGGACCTACAGGCGATATTCTTGAGTCGATATATGTCGATCTGAGCACAGCTGGGCCACGTATATACAGCATGGGGGTAGCTGTGATACCAGCCAGCTGCAACCCACGGCTATATATGACCTACAGGCGATGTTCTTGAGTCGATATATGTCGATCTGAGCACAGCTGGGCCCCGTATATACAGCATGGGACCAGCCAGATGCAAGCCACGGCCATATAGGACTTACAGGCGATGTTCTTGAGTCGATATATGTCGATCTGAGGACAGCTGGGCCACGTATATACAGCATGGGGGTAGCTGTGATACCAGCCAGCTGCAACCCACGGCTATATAGGACCTACAGGCGATGTTCTTGAATCGATATATGTCGATCTGATCACAGCTGGGCCCCGTATATACAGCATGGGGGTAGCTCTGATACCAGCCAGATGCAACCCATGGCCATATATGACCTACAGGCGATGTTCTTGAGTGGATATATGTCGATCTGAGCACATCTGGGCGCCGTATATACAGCATGGGGGTAGCTCTGATACCAGCCAGATGCAAATCACGGCCATATAGGACCTACAGGCGATGTTCTTGAGTCGATATATGTCGATCTGAGTACAGCTGGGCCACGTATATACAGCATGCGGGTAGCTGTGATACCAGCCAGCTGCAACCCACGGCTATATAGGACCTACAGGCGATGTTCTTGAGTCGATATATGTCGATCTGAGCACAGCTGGGCGCCGTATATACAGCATGGGACCAGCCAGATGCAACCCACGGCCATATAGGACCTACAGGCGATATTCTTGAGTCGATATATGTCGATCTGAGGACAGCTGGGCCACGTATATACAGCATGGGGGTAGCTGTTATACCAGCCAGCTGCAACCCACGACTATATAGGACCTACAGGCGATGTTCTTGAGTGGATATATGTCGATCTGAGCACAGCTGGGCGCCGTATATACAGCAAGGGGGTAGCTCTGATACCAGCCAGCTGCAACCCACGGCTATATAGGACCTACAGGCGATATTCTTGAGTCGATATATGTCGATCTGAGCACAGCTGGGCCCCGTATATACAGCATGGGACCAGCCAGATGCAAGCCACGGCCATATAGGACTTACAGGCGATGTTCTTGAGTCGATATATGTCGATCTGAGGACAGCTGGGCCACGTATATACAGCATGGGGGTAGCTGTGATACCAGCCAGCTGCAACCCACTGCTATATAGGACCTACAGGCGATGTTCTTGAATCGATATATGTCGATCTGATCACAGCTGGGCCCCGTATATACAGCATGGGGGTAGCTCTGATACCAGCCAGATGCAACCCATGGCCATATATGACCTACAGGCGATGTTCTTGAGTGGATATATGTCGATCTGAGCACATCTGGGCGCCGTATATACAGCATGGGGGTAGCTCTGATACCAGCCAGATGCAAATCACGGCCATATAGGACCTACAGGCGATTTTCTTGAGTCGATATATGTCGATCTGAGTACAGCTGGGCCACGTATATACAGCATGCGGGTAGCTGTGATACCAGCCAGCTGCAACCCACGGCTATATAGGACCTACAGGCGATGTTCTTGAGTCGATATATGTCGATCTGAGCACAGCTGGGCGCCGTATATACAGCATGGGACCAGCCAGATGCAACCCACGGCCATATAGGACCTACAGGCGATATTCTTGAGTCGATATATGTCGATCTGAGGACAGCTGGGCCACGTATATACAGCATGGGGGTAGCTGTGATACCAGCCAGCTGCAACCCACGGCTATATAGGACCTACAGGCGATGTTCTTGAGTCGATATATGTCGATCTGTGCACAGCTGGACCCCGTATATACAGCATGGGACCAGCCAGATGCAACCCACGGCCATATAGGACCTACAGGCGATGTTCTCGAGTCGATATACGTCGATCTGAGCACAGCTGGGCCACGTATATACAGCATGGGGGTAGCTGTGATACCAGCCAGCTGCAACCCACGGCTATATAGGACCTACAGGCGATGTTCTTGAGTCGATATATGTCGATCTGAGCACAGCTGGGCGCCGTATATACAGCATGGGACCAGCCAGATGCAACCCACGGCCATATAGGACCTACAGGCGATATTCTTGAGTCGATATATGTCGATCTGAGGACAGCTGGGCCACGTATATACAGCATGGAGGTAGCTGTGATACCAGCCAGCTGCAACCCACGGCTATATAGGACCTACAGGCGATGTTCTTGAGTCGATATATGTCGATCTGAGCACAGCTGGACCCCGTATATACAGCATGGGACCAGCCAGATGCAACCCACGGCCATATAGGACCTACAGGCGATGTTCTCGAGTCGATATACGTCGATCTGAGCACAGCTGGTCCACGTATATACAGCATGGGGGTAGCTGTGATACCAGCCAGCTGAAACCCACGGCTATATAGGACCTACATGCGATGTTCTTGATTCGATATATAGCGATCTGAGCACAGCTGGGCCCCGTATATACAGCATGGGGGTAGCTCTGATACCAGCCAGATGCAACCCACGGCCATATAGGACCTACAGGCGATGTTCTAGAGTCGATATGTGTTGATCTGAGCACAGCTGGGCCCCGTTTATACAGCATGGGGGTAGCTGTAATACCAGCCAGCTGCAACCCACGGCTATATAGGACCTACAGGCGATGTTCTTGAGTCGATATATGTCGATCTGAGCACACCTGGGCCCCGTATATACAGCATGGGGGTAGCTCTGATACCAGCCAGATGCAACCCATGGCCATATAGGACCTACAGGCGATGTTCTTGAGTGGATATATGTCGATCTGAGCACAGCTGGGCGCCGTATATACAGCATGGGGGTAGCTCTGATACCAGCCAGATGCAACCCACGGCCATATAGGACCTACAGGCGATGTTCTTAAGTGGATATATATCGATCTGAGCACAGCTGGGCGCCGTATATACAGCATGGGGGTAGCTCTGATACCAGCCAGATGCAACCCACGGCCATATAGGACCTACAGGCGATGTTCTTAAGTGGATATATATCGATCTGAGCACAGCTGGGAGCCGTATATACAGCATGGGGGTAGCTCTAATACCAGCCAGATGCAACCCACGGCCATATAGGACCTACAGGCGATGTTCTTGAGTCGATATATGTCGATCTGAGCACAGCTGGGCCACGTATATACAGCATGGGGATAGCTGTTATACTAGCCAGCTGCAACCCACGGCAATATAGGACCTACAGGCGATGTTCTTGAGTCGATATATGTCGATCTGAGCACAGCTGCGCCCCGTATATACTGCATGGGGGGTAGCTCTGATTCCAGCCAGATGCAACCCACGGCCATATAGGACCTACAGGCGATGTTTTTGAGTGGATATATGTCGATCTGAGCACAGCTGGGCGCCGTATATACAGCATGGAGGTAGCTCTGATACTAGCCAGATGCAACCCACGGCCATATAGGACCTACAGGCGATGTTCTTGAGTGGACATATGTCGATCTGAGCACAGCTGGGCGCCGTATATACAGCATGGGGGTAGCTCTGATACCAGCCAGATGCAACCCACGGCCATATAGGACCTACAGGCGATGTTCTTGAGTCGATATATGTCGGTCTGAGCACATCTGGGCCACGTATATACAGCATGGGGGTAGCTCTGATACCAGACAGATGCAAATCACGGCTATATAGGACCTACAGGCGAT
Organism: Lordithon lunulatus; assembly: GCA_963942505.1. NCBI lineage: Eukaryota > Metazoa > Arthropoda > Insecta > Coleoptera > Staphylinidae > Lordithon > Lordithon lunulatus. Next base: position 31,947,449 of record OZ012667.1, on the reverse strand, counting down.
GTTCTTGAGTCGATATATGTCGATCTGAGCACACCTGGGCCACGTATATACAGCATGGGTGTAGCTGTGATACCAGCCAACTGCAACCCACGGCTATATAGGACCTACAGGCGATGTTCTTGAGTCGATATTTGTCGATCTGAGCACAGCTGGGCCCCGTATATACAGCATGGGTGTAGCTCTGATACCAGCCAGATGCAACCCACGGCCATATAGGACCTACAGGCGATGTTCTTGAGTGGATATATGTCAATCTGAGCACAGATGGGCGCCGTATATACAGCATGGGGGTAGCTCTGATACCAGCCAGATGCAACCCACGACCATATAGGACCTACAGGCGATATTTTTGAGTCGACATATGTCAATCTGAGCACATCTGGGCCACGTATATACAGCATGGGGGTAGCTGTGATACCAGCCAGCTGCAACCCACGGCTATATAGGACCTACAGGCGATGTTCTTGAGTCGATATATGTCGATCTGAGCACAGCTGGGCCCCGTATATACAGCATGGGTGTAGCTCTGATACAAGCCAGATGCAACCCACGGCCATATAGGACCTACAGGCGATGTTCTTGAGTGAATATATGTCGATCTGAGCACAGCTGGGCGCCGTATATACAGCATGGGGGTAGCTCTGATACCAGCCAGATGCAACCCACGGCCATATAGGACCTACAGGCGATGTTCTTAAGTGGATATATATCGATCTGAGAACACCTGGGCCCCGTATATACAGCATGGGGGTAGCTCTGATACCAGCCAGATGCAACCCATGGCCATATAGGACCTACAGGCGATGTTCTTGAGTGGATATATGTCGATCTGAGCACAGCTGGGCGCCGTATATACAGCATGGGGGTAGCTCTGATACCAGCCAGATGCAACCCACGGCCATATAGGACCTACAGGCGATGTTCTTAAGTGGATATATATCGATCTGAGCACAGCTGGGCGCCGTATATACAGCATGGGGGTAGCTCTGATACCAGCCAGATGCAACCCACGGCCATATAGGACCTACAGGCGATGTTCTTAAGTGGATATATATCGATCTGAGCACAGCTGGGCGCCGTATATACAGCATGGGGGTAGCTCTAATACCAGCCAGATGCAACCCACGGCCATATAGGACCTACAGGCGATGTTCTTGAGTCGATATATGTCGATCTGAGCACAGCTGGGCCACGTATATACAGCATGGGGATAGCTGTTATACTAGCCAGTTGCAACCCACGGCAATATAGGACCTACAGGCGATGTTCTTGAGTCGATATATGTCGATCTGAGCACAGCTGCGCCCCGTATATACTGCATGGGGGGTAGCTCTGATTCCAGCCAGATGCAACCCACGGCCATATAGGACCTACAGGCGATGTTTTTGAGTGGATATATGTCGATCTGAGCACAGCTGGGCGCCGTATATACAGCATGGAGGTAGCTCTGATACTAGCCAGATGCAACCCACGGCCATATAGGACCTACAGGCGATGTTCTTGAGTGGACATATGTCGATCTGAGCACAGCTGGGCGCCGTATATACAGCATGGGGGTAGCTCTGATACCAGCCAGATGCAACCCACGGCCATATAGGACCTACAGGCGATGTTCTTGAGTCGATATATGTCGGTCTGAGCACATCTGGGCCACGTATATACAGCATGGGGGTAGCTCTGATACCAGACAGATGCAAATCACGGCTATATAGGACCTACAGGCGATGTTCTTGAGTCGATATATGTCGATCTGAGCACACCTGGGCCACGTATATACAGCATGGGTGTAGCTGTGATACCAGCCAACTGCAACCCACGGCTATATAGGACCTACAGGCGATGTTCTTGAGTCGATATTTGTCGATCTGAGCACAGCTGGGCCCCGTATATACAGCATGGGTGTAGCTCTGATACCAGCCAGATGCAACCCACGGCCATATAGGACCTACAGGCGATGTTCTTGAGTGGATATATGTCAATCTGAGCACAGCTGGGCGCCGTATATACAGCATGGGGGTAGCTCTGATACCAGCCAGATGCAACCCACGACCATATAGGACCTACAGGCGATATTTTTGAGTCGACATATGTCAATCTGAGCACATCTGGGCCACGTATATACAGCATGGGGGTAGCTGTGATACCAGCCAGCTGCAACCCACGGCTATATAGGACCTACAGGCGATGTTCTTGAGTCGATATATGTCGATCTGAGCACAGCTGGGCTCCGTATATACAGCATGGGTGTAGCTCTGATACAAGCCAGATGCAACCCACGGCCATATAGGACCTACAGGCGATGTTCTTGAGTGGATATATGTCGATCTGAGCACAGCTGGGCGCCGTATATACAGCATGGGGGTAGCTCTGATACCAGCCAGATGCAACCCACGGCCATATAGGACCTACAGGCGATGTTCTTGAGTCGATATATGTCGATCTGAGCACATCTGGGCCACGTATATACAGCATGGGGGGTAGCTGTGATACCAGCCAGCTGCAACCCACGGCTATATAGGACCTACAGGCGATGTTCTTGAGTCGATATATGTCGATCTGAGCACACCTGGGCCCCGTATATACAGCATGGGGGTAGCTCTGATACCAGCCAGATGCAACCCATGGCCATATAGGACCTACAGGCGATGTTCTTGAGTGGATATATATCGATCTGAGCACAGCTGGGCGCCGTATATACAGCATGGGGGTAGCTCTGATACCAGCCAGATGCAACCCACGGCCATATAGGACCTACAGGCGATGTTCTTGAGTCGATATATGTCGATCTGAGCACAGCTGGGCCACGTATATACAGCATGGGGATAGCTGTGATACTAGCCAGCTGCAACCCACGGCAATATAGGACCTACAGGCGATGTTCTTGAGTCGATATATGTCGATCTGAGCACAGCTGCGCCCCGTATATACTGCATGGGGGGTAGCTCTGATTCCAGCCAGATGCAACCCACGGCCATATAGGACCTACAGGCGATGTTTTTGAGTGGATATATGTCGATCTGAGCACAGCTGGGCGCCGTATATACAGCATTGAGGTAGCTCTGATACTAGCCGGATGCAACCCACGGCCATATAGGACCTACAGGCGATGTTCTTGAGTGGATATATGTCGATCTGAGCACAGCTGGGCGCCGTATATACAGCATGGGGGTAGCTCTGATACCAGCCAGATGCAACCCACGGCCATATAGGACCTACAGGCGATGTTCTTGATTCGATATATGTCGGTCTGAGCACATCTGGGCCACGTATATACAGCATGGGGGTAGCTGTGATACCAGCCAGCTGCAACCCACGGCTATATAGGACCTACAGGCGATGTTCTTGAGTCGATATATGTCGATCTGAGCACACCTGGGCTCCGTATATACAGCATGGGGGTAGCTCTGATACCAGCCAGATGCAACCCATGGCCATATAGGACCTACAGGCGATGTTCTTGAGTGGATATATGTTGATCTGAGCACAGCTGGGCCACGTATATACAGCATGGTGGTAGCTGTGATAGCAGCCAGCAGCAACCCACGGCTATATAGGACCTACAGGCGATGTTCTTGAGTCGATATATGTCGATCTGAGCACAGCTGGGCCCCGTATATACAGCATCGGGGTAGCTCTGATACCAGCCAGATGCAACCCACGGCCATATAGGACCTACAGTCGATGTTCTTGAGTGGATATATGTCGATCTGAGCACAGCTGGGCGCCGTATATACAGCATGGGGGTAGCTCTGATACCAGCCAGATGCAACCCACGGCCATATAGGACCTACAGGCGATGTTCTTGAGTCGATATATGTCGATCTGAGCACAGCTGGGCCACGTATATACAGCATGGGGGTAGCTTTGATACCAGCCAGATGCAACCCACGGCCATATAGGACCCACAGGCGATGTTCTTGAGTGGATATATGTCGATCTGAGCACAGCTGGGCGCCGTATATACAGCATGGGGATAGCTCTGATACCAGCCAGATGCAAGCCACGGCCATATAGCACCTACAGGCGATGTTCTTGAGTCGATATATGTCGATCTAAGCACATCTGGGCCACGTATATACAGCATGGGGGTAGCGGTGATACCAGCCAGCTGCCACCCACGGCTATATAGGACCTACAGGCGATGTTCTTGAGTCGATATATGTCGATCTGAGCACAGCTGGGCCCCGTATATACAGCATGGGGGTAGCTCTGATACCAGCCAGATGCAACCCACGGCCATATAGGACCTACAGGCGATGTTCTTGAGTGGATATATGTCGATCTGAGCACAGCTGGGTGCCGTATATACAGGAAGGGGGTAGCTCTGATACCAGCCAGTTGCAACCCACGGCCATATAGGACCTACAGGCGATGTTCTTGAGTCGATATATGTCGATCTGAGCATAGCTGGGCCATGTATATACATCATGGGGGTAGCTGTGATACCAGCCAGCTGAAACCCACGGCTATATAGGACCTACAGGCGATGTACTTGAGTGGATATATGTCGATCTGAGCACAGCTGGGTGCCGTATATACAGGAAGGGGGTAGCTCTGATACCAGCCAGTTGCAACCCACGGCCATATAGGACCTACAGGCGATGTTCTTGAGTCGATATATGTCGATCTGAGCATAGCTGGGCCATGTATATACAGCATGGGGGTAGCTGTGATACCAGCCAGCTGAAACCCACGGCTATATAGGACCTACAGGCGATGTTCTTGAGTCGATATATGTCGATCTGAGCACTACTGGGCCCCGTATATACAGCATGGGGGTAGCTCTGATACCAGCCAGATGCAACCCACGGCCATATAGGACCTACAGGCGATGTTCTTGAGTCGATATATGTCGATCTGAGCACAGCTGGGCCACATATATACAGCATTGGGGTAGCTGTGATACCAGCCAGCTGCAACCCACGGCTATATAGGACCCACAGGCGATGTTCTTGAGTCGATATATGTCGATCTGAGCACAGCTGGGCCCCGTATATACAGCATGGGACCAGCCAGATGCAACCCACGGCCATATAGGACCTACAGGCGATGTTCTTGAGTCGATATATGTCGATCTGAGCACAGCTGGGCCACGTATATACAGCATGGGGGTAGCTGTGATACCAGCCAGCTGCAACCCACGGCCATATAGATCCTACAGGCGATGTTCTTGAGTGGATATATGTCGATCTGAGCACAGCTGGGCGCCGTATATACAGCATGGGGGTAGCTCTGATACCAGCCAGATGCAACCCACGGCCATATAGGACCTACAGGCGATGTTCTTGAGTCGATATATGTCGATCTGAGCACAGCTGGGCCCCGTATATACAGCATGGGACCAGCCAGATGCAAGCCACGGCCATATAGGACTTACAGGCGATGTTCTTGAGTCGATATATGTCGATCTGAGGACAGCTGGGCCACGTATATACAGCATGGGGGTAGCTGTGATACCAGCCAGCTGCAACCCACGGCTATATAGGACCTACAGGCGATGTTCTTGAGTCGATATATGTCGATCTGAGCACAGCTGGGCCCCGTATATACAGCATGGGACCAGCCAGATGCAACCCACGGCCATATAGGACCTACAGGCGATGTTCTTGAGTCGATATATGTCGATCTGAGCACAGCTGGGCCACGTATATACAGCATGGGGGTAGCTGTGATACCAGCCAGCTGCAACCCACGGCTATATAGGACCTACAGGCGATGTTCTTGAGTCGATATAGGTCGATCTGAGCACAGCTGGGCCCCGTATATACAGCATGGGACCAGCCAGATGCAACCCACGGCCATATAGGACCTACAGGTGAAGTTCTTGAGTGGATATATGTCGATCTGAGTACAGCTGGGCGCCGTATATACAGCATGGGGGTAGCTCTGATACCAGCCAGATGCAAATCACGGCCATATAGGACCTACAGGCGATGTTCTTGAGTCGATATATGTCGATCTGAGTACAGCTGGGCCACGTATATACAGCATGGGGGTAGCTGTGATACCAGCCAGCTGCAACCCACGGCTATATAGGACCTACAGGCGATGTTCTTGAGTCGATATATGTCGATCTGAGCACAGCTGGGCGCCGTATATACAGCATGGGACCAGCCAGATGCAACCCACGGCCATATAGGACCTACAGGCGATATTCTTGAGTCGATATATGTCGATCTGAGGACAGCTGGGCCACGTATATACAGCATGGGGGTAGCTGTGATACCAGCCAGCTGCAACCCACGGCTATATAGGACCTACAGGCGATGTTCTTGAGTCGATATATGTCGATCTGTGCACAGCTGGACCCCGTATATACAGCATGGGACCAGCCAGATGCAACCCACGGCCATATAGGACCTACAGGCGATGTTCTCGAGTCGATATACGTCGATCTGAGCACAGCTGGGCCACGTATATACAGCATGGGGGTAGCTGTGATACCAGCCAGCTGCAACCCACGGCTATATAGGACCTACAGGCGATGTTCTTGAGTCGATATATGTCGATCTGAGCACAGCTGGGCGCCGTATATACAGCATGGGACCAGCCAGATGCAACCCACGGCCATATAGGACCTACAGGCGATATTCTTGAGTCGATATATGTCGATCTGAGGACAGCTGGGCCACGTATATACAGCATGGGGGTAGCTGTGATACCAGCCAGCTGCAACCCACGGCTATATAGGACCTACAGGCGATGTTCTTGAGTCGATATATGTCGATCTGAGCACACCTGGGCTCCGTATATACAGCATGGGGGTAGCTCTGATACCAGCCAGATGCAACCCATGGCCATATAGGACCTACAGGCGATGTTCTTGAGTGGATATATGTTGATCTGAGCACAGCTGGGCCACGTATATACAGCATGGTGGTAGCTGTGATAGCAGCCAGCAGCAACCCACGGCTATATAGGACCTACAGGCGATGTTCTTGAGTCGATATATGTCGATCTGAGCACAGCTGGGCCCCGTATATACAGCATCGGGGTAGCTCTGATACCAGCCAGATGCAACCCACGGCCATATAGGACCTACAGTCGATGTTCTTGAGTGGATATATGTCGATCTGAGCACAGCTGGGCGCCGTATATACAGCATGGGGGTAGCTCTGATACCAGCCAGATGCAACCCACGGCCATATAGGACCTACAGGCGATGTTCTTGAGTCGATATATGTCGATCTGAGCACAGCTGGGCCACGTATATACAGCATGGGGGTAGCTTTGATACCAGCCAGATGCAACCCACGGCCATATAGGACCCACAGGCGATGTTCTTGAGTGGATATATGTCGATCTGAGCACAGCTGGGCGCCGTATATACAGCATGGGGATAGCTCTGATACCAGCCAGATGCAAGCCACGGCCATATAGCACCTACAGGCGATGTTCTTGAGTCGATATATGTCGATCTAAGCACATCTGGGCCACGTATATACAGCATGGGGGTAGCGGTGATACCAGCCAGCTGCCACCCACGGCTATATAGGACCTACAGGCGATGTTCTTGAGTCGATATATGTCGATCTGAGCACAGCTGGGCCCCGTATATACAGCATGGGGGTAGCTCTGATACCAGCCAGATGCAACCCACGGCCATATAGGACATACAGGCGATGTTCTTGAGTGGATATATGTCGATCTGTGCACAGCTGGGCGCCGTATATACAGCACGAGGGTAGCTCTGATACCAGCCAGATGCAACCCACGGCCATATAGGACCTACAGGCGATGTTCTTGAGTGGATATATGTCGATCTGAGCACAGCTGGGTGCCGTATATACAGGAAGGGGGTAGCTCTGATACCAGCCAGTTGCAACCCACGGCCATATAGGACCTACAGGCGATGTTCTTGAGTCGATATATGTCGATCTGAGCATAGCTGGGCCATGTATATACAGCATGGGGGTAGCTGTGATACCAGCCAGCTGAAACCCACGGCTATATAGGACCTACAGGCGATGTTCTTGAGTCGATATATGTCGATCTGAGCACTACTGGGCCCCGTATATACAGCATGGGGGTAGCTCTGATACCAGCCAGATGCAACCCACGGCCATATAGGACCTACAGGCGATGTTCTTGAGTCGATATATGTCGATCTGAGCACAGCTGGGCCACATATATACAGCATTGGGGTAGCTGTGATACCAGCCAGCTGCAACCCACGGCTATATAGGACCCACAGGCGATGTTTTTGAGTCGATATATGTCGATCTGAGCACAGCTGGGCCCCGTATATACAGCTTGGGGGTAGGTCTGATACCAGCCAGATACAACCCACGGCTATATAGGACCTACAGGCGAAGTTCTTGAGTGGATATATGTCGATCTGAGCACAGCTGGGCGCCGTATATACAGCATGGGGGTAGCTCTCATACCAGCCAGATGCAACCCACGGCCATATAGGACCTACAGGCGATGTTCTTGAGTCGATATAAGTCGATCTGAGCACAGCTGGGCCACGTATATACAGCATGGGGGTAGCTGTGATACCAGCCAGCTGCAACCCACGGCTATATAGGACCTACAGGCGATGTTCTTGAGTCGATATATGTCGATCTGAGCACAGCTGGGCCCCGTATATACAGCATGGGACCAGCCAGATGCAACCCACGGCCATATATTACCTACAGGCGATGTTCTTGAGTCCATATATTTCGATCTGAGCACAGCTGGGCTACGTATATACAGCATGGGGGTAGCTGTGATACCAGCCAGCTGCAACCCACGGCTCTATAGGACCTACAGGCGATGTTCTTGAGTCGATATATGTCAATCTGAGCACAGCTGGGCCACGTATATACATGATGGCGGTAGCTGTGATACAAGCCAGCTGCAGCCCACGGCTTTATAGGACCTACAGGCGATGTTCTTGAGTCGATATATGTCGATCTGAGCACAGCTGGGCCCCGTATATACAGCTTGGGGGTAGGTCTGATACCAGCCAGATGCAACCCACGGCCATATAGGACCTACATGCGAAGTTCTTGAGTGGATATATGTCGATCTGAGCACAGCTGGGCGCCGTATATACAGCATGGGGGTAGCTCTGATACCAGCCAGATACAAATCACGGCCATATAGGACCTACAGGCGTTGTTCTTGAGTCGATATATGTCGATCTGAGCACAGCTGGGCCACGTATATACAGCATGGGGGTAGCTGTGATACCAGCCAGCTGCAACCCACGGCTATATATGACCTACAGACGATGTTCTTGAGTCGATATATGTCGATCTGAGCACAGCTGGGCCCCGTATATACAGCATGGGACCAGCCAGATGCAAGCCACGGCCATATAGGACTTACAGGCGATGTTCTTGAGTCGATATATGTCGATCTGAGGACAGCTGGGCCACGTATATACAGCATGGGGGTAGCTGTGATACCAGCCAGCTGCAACCCACGGCTATATAGGACCTACAGGCGATGTTCTTGAATCGATATATGTCGATCTGATCACAGCTGGGCCCCGTATATACAGCATGGGGGTAGCTCTGATACCAGCCAGATGCAACCCATGGCCATATATGACCTACAGGCGATGTTCTTGAGTGGATATATGTCGATCTGAGCACATCTGGGCGCCGTATATACAGCATGGGGGTAGCTCTGATACCAGCCAGATGCAAATCACGGCCATATAGGACCTACAGGCGATGTTCTTGAGTCGATATATGTCGATCTGAGTACAGCTGGGCCACGTATATACAGCATGCGGGTAGCTGTGATACCAGCCAGCTGCAACCCACGGCTATATAGGACCTACAGGCGATGTTCTTGAGTCGATATATGTCGATCTGAGCACAGCTGGGCGCCGTATATACAGCATGGGACCAGCCAGATGCAACCCACGGCCATATAGGACCTACAGGCGATATTCTTGAGTCGATATATGTCGATCTGAGGACAGCTGGGCCACGTATATACAGCATGGGGGTAGCTGTGATACCAGCCAGCTGTAACCCACGGCTATATAGGACCTACAGGCGATGTTCTTGAGTCGATATATGTCGATCTGTGCACAGCTGGACCCCGTATATACAGCATGGGACCAGCCAGATGCAACCCACGGCCATATAGGACCTACAGGCGATGTTCTCGAGTCGATATACGTCGATCTGAGCACAGCTGGGCCACGTATATACAGCATGGGGGTAGCTGTGATACCAGCCAGCTGCAACCCACGGCTATATAGGACCTACAGGCGATGTTCTTGAGTCGATATATGTCGATCTGAGCACAGCTGGGCGCCGTATATACAGCATGGGACCAGCCAGATGCAACCCACGGCCATATAGGACCTACAGGCGATATTCTTGAGTCGATATATGTCGATCTGAGGACAGCTGGGCCACGTATATACAGCATGGAGGTAGCTGTGATACCAGCCAGCTGCAACCCACGGCTATATAGGACCTACAGGCGATGTTCTTGAGTCGATATATGTCGATCTGAGCACAGCTGGACCCCGTATATACAGCATGGGACCAGCCAGATGCAACCCACGGCCATATAGGACCTACAGGCGATGTTCTCGAGTCGATATACGTCGATCTGAGCACAGCTGGTCCACGTATATACAGCATGGGGGTAGCTGTGATACCAGCCAACTGCAACCCACGGCTATATAGGACCTACATGCGATGTTCTTGATTCGATATATAGCGATCTGAGCACAGCTGGGCCCCGTATATACAGCATGGGGGTAGCTCTGATACCAGCCAGATGCAACCCACGGCCATATAGGACCTACAGGCGATGTTCTAGAGTCGATATGTGTTGATCTGAGCACAGCTGGGCCCCGTATATACAGCATGGGGGTAGCTGTAATACCAGCCAGCTGCAACCCACGGCTATATAGGACCTACAGGCGATGTTCTTGAGTCGATATATGTCGATCTGAGCACAGCTGGACCCCGTATATACAGCATGGGGGTAGCTCTGATACCAGCCAGATGCAACACACGGCCATTTAGGACCTACAGGCGATGTTCTTGAGTCGATATATGTGGATCTGAGAACAGCTGGGCCACGTATATACAGCATGGGAGTAGCTGTGATACCAGCCAGATGCAACCCACGGCCATATAGGACCTACAGGCGATGTTCTTGAGTCGATATATGTCGATCTGAGCACAGCAGGGCCACGTATATACAGCATGGGGGTAGCTGTGATACCAGCCAGCTGCAACCCACGGCTATATAGGACCTACAGGCGATGTTCTTGAGTCGATATATGTCGATCTGAGCACAGCTCGGCCCCGTATATACAGCATGGGGGTAGCTCTGATACCAGTCAGATGCAACCCACGACCATATAGGACCTACAGGCGATGTTCTTGAGTGGATATATGTCGATCTGAGCACATCTGGGCGCCGTATATACAGCATGGGGGTAGCTGTTATACCAGCCAGCTGCAACCCACGACTATATAGGACCTACAGGCGATGTTCTTGAGTGGATATATGTCGATCTGAGCACAGCTGGGCGCCGTATATACAGCAAGGGGGTAGCTCTGATACCAGCCAGCTGCAACCCACGGCTATATAGGACCTACAGGCGATATTCTTGAGTCGATATATGTCGATCTGAGCACAGCTGGGCCCCGTATATACAGCATGGGGTTAGCTCTGATACCAGCTAGATGCAACCCACGGCCATATAGGACCTACAGGCGATGTTCTTCAGAGGATATATGTCGATCTGAGCACAGCTGGGCGCCGTATATACAGCATGGGGGTAGCTCTGATACCAGCCAGATGCAACCCACGGCCATATAGGACCTACAGGCGATGTTCTTGAGTCGATATATGTCGATCTGAGCACAGCTGAGCCACGTATATACAGCATTAGGGTAGCTGTGATACCAGCTAGCTGCAACCCACGGCTATATAGGACCTACAGGCGATGTTCTTGAGTCGATATATGTCGATCTGAGCACAGCTGGGCCCCGTATATACAGCATGGGGGTAGCTCTGATACCAGCTAGATGCAACCCACGGCCATATAGGACCTACAGGCGATGTTCTTGACTGGATATATGTCGATCTGAGCACAGCTGGGCGCCATATATGCAGCATGGGGGTAGCTCTGATACTAGCCAGATGCAACACACGGCCATTTAGGACCTACAGGCGATGTTCTTGAGTCGATATATGTCGATCTGAGCACAGCTGGGCCACGTATATACAGCATGGGGGTAGCTGTAATACCAGCCAGATGCAGCCCACGGCTATATAGGACCTACAGGCGATGTTCTTGAGTCGATATATGTCGATCTGAGCACAGCTGGGCCACGTATATACAGCATGGGGGTAGCTGTGATACCAGCCAACTGCAACCCACGGCTATATAGGACCTACAGGCGATGTTCTTGAGTCGATATATGTCGATCTGAGCACAGCTGGGCCCCGTATATATAGCATGGGGATAGCTCTGATACCAGCCAGATGCAACCCACGGCCATATATGACCTACAGGCGATGTTCTTGAGTGGATATATGTCGATCTGAGCACATCTGGGCGCCGTATATACAGCATGGGGGTAGCTCTGATACCAACCAGATGCAACCCACGGCCATATAGGACCTACAGGCGATGTTCTTGAGTCGATATATGTCGATCTGAGCACAGCTGGGCCACGTATATACAGCATGGAGGTGGCTGTGATACCAGCCAGATGCAACCCACGGCCATATAGGACCTACAGGCGATGTTCTTGAGTGGATACCTGTCGATCTGAGCACAGCTGGGCGCCGTATTTACAGCAAGGGGGTAGCTCTGATACCAGCCAGATGCAACCCATGGCCATATAGGACCTACAGGCGATGTTCTTGAGTCGATATATGTCGATCTGAGCACAGCTGGGCCACGTATATACAGCATGGGGGTAGCTGTGATACCAGCCAGCTGCAACCCACGGCTATATAGGACCTACAGGCGATGTTCTTGAGTCGATATATGTCGATCTGAGCACAGCTGGGCCCCGTATACACAGCATGGGGGTAGCTCTGCTACCAGCCAGATGCAACCCACGGCCATAAAGGACCTACAGGCGATGCTCTTGAGTGGATATATGTCGATCTGAGCACAGCTGGGCGCCGTATATACAGCAAGGGGGTAGCTCTGATACCAGCCAGATGCAACCCACGTCCATATAGGACCTACAGGCGATGTTCTTGAGTCGATATATGTCGATCTGAGCACAGCTGGGCCACGTATATACAGCATGGGGGTAGCTGTGATACCAGCCAGCTGCAACCCACGGCTATATAGGACCTACTGGCGATCTTCTTGAGTCGATATATGTCGATCTGAGCACAGCTGAGCCCCGTATATACAGCATGGGGGTAGCTCTGATACCAGCCAGATGCAACCCACGGCCATATAGGACCTACAGGCGATGTTCTTGAGTCGATATATGTCGATCTGAGCACAGCTGGGCCCCGTATATACAGCATGGGGGTAGCTCTGATACCAGCCAGATGCAACCCACGGCCATATAGGACCTACAGGCGATGTTCTTGAGTGGATATATGTCGATCTGAGCACAGCTGGGCGCCGTATATACAGCAAGGGGGTAGCTCTGATACCAGCCAGATGCAACCCACGGCCATATAGGACCTACAGGCGATGTTCTTGAGTCGATATATGTCGATCTGAGCAGAGCTGGGCCACGTATATACAGCATGGGGATAGCTGTGATACCAACCAGATGCAACCCACGGCCATATAGGACCTACAGGCGATGTTCTTGAGTGGATATATGTCGATCTGAGCACAGCTGGGCGCCGTATATACAGCAAGGGGGTAGCTCTGATACCAGCCAGATGCAACCCACGGACATATAGGACCTACAGGCGATGTTCTTGAGTCGATATATGTCGATCTGAGCACAGGTGGGCCCCGTATATACAGCATGGGGGTAGCTCTGATACCAGCCAGATGCAACCCACGGCCATATAGGACCTACAGACGATGTTCTTGAGTGGATATATGTCGCTCTGATCACATCTGGGCGCCATATATACAGCATGGGGGTAGCTCTGATACCAGCCAGATGCAACCCACGGCCATATGGGACCTACAGGCGATGTTCTTGAGTCGATATATGTCGATCTGAGCACAGCTGGGCCACGTATATACAGCATGGGAGTAGCTGTGATACCAGCCAGCTGCAACCCACGACTATATAGGACCTACAGCCGATGTTCTTGAGTCGATATATGTCGATCTGAGGACAGCTGGGCCCCGTATATACAGCAAGGGGGTAGCTCTGATACCAGCCAGATGCAACCCACGGCCATATAGGACCTACAGGCGATGTTCTTGAGTCGATATATGTCGATCTGAGCACAGGTGGGCCCCGTATATACAGCATGGGGGTGGCTCTGATACCAGCCAGATGCAACCCACGGCCATATAGGACCTACAGACGATGTTCTTGAGTGGATATATGTCGATCTGTGCACATCTGGGCGCCATATATACAGCATGGGGGTAGCTCTGATACCAGCCAGATACAACCCACGGCCATATGGGACCTACAGGCGATGTCCTTGAGTCGATATATGTCGATCTAAGCACAGCTGGGCCACGTATACACAGCATGGGGGTAGCTGTGATACCAGCCAGCTTTCAACCCACGGCTATATAGGACCTACAGGCGATGTTCTTGAGTCGATATATGTCGATCTAAGCACAGGTGAGCCCCGTATATACAGCATGGGGGTAGCTCTGATACCAGCCAGATGCAACCCACGGCCATATAGGACCTACAGGCGATGTTCTTGAGTGGATATATGTCAATCTGAGCACAGCTGGGCGCCGTATATACAGCATGGGGGTAGCTCTGATACCAGCCAGATGCAACCCACGGCCATATAGGACATACAGGCGATGTTCTTGTGTCGATATATGTCGATCTGAGCACAGCTGGGCCACGTATATACGGCATGGGGGTAGCTGTGATACCAGCCAGCTGAAACCCACGGCTATATAGGACCTACAGGCGATGTTCTTGAGTCGATATATGTCGATCTGATCACAGCTGGGCCCCGTATATACAGCATGGGGGTAGCTCTGATACCAGCCAGATGCAACCCATGGCCATATATGACCTACAGGCGATGTTCTTGAGTGGATATATGTCGATCTGAGCACATCTGGGCGCCGTATATACAGCATGGGGGTAGCTCTGATACCAACCAGATGCAACCCACGGCCATATAGGACCTACAGGCGATGTTCTTGAGTCGATATATGTCGATCTGAGCACAGCTGGGCCACGTATATACAGCATGGAGGTGGCTGTGATACCAGCCAGATGCAACCCACGGCCATATAGGACCTACAGGCGATGTTCTTGAGTGGATACCTGTCGATCTGAGCACAGCTGGGCGCCGTATTTACAGCAAGGGGGTAGCTCTGATACCAGCCAGATGCAACCCATGGCCATATAGGACCTACAGGCGATGTTCTTGAGTCGATATATGTCGATCTGAGCACAGCTGGGCCACGTATATACAGCATGGGGGTAGCTGTGATACCAGCCAGCTGCAACCCACGGCTATATAGGACCTACAGGCGATGTTCTTGAGTCGATATATGTCGATCTGAGCACAGCTGGGCCCCGTATACACAGCATGGGGGTAGCTCTGCTACCAGCCAGATGCAACCCACGGCCATAAAGGACCTACAGGCGATGCTCTTGAGTGGATATATGTCGATCTGAGCACAGCTGGGCGCCGTATATACAGCAAGGGGGTAGCTCTGATACCAGCCAGATGCAACCCACGTCCATATAGGACCTACAGGCGATGTTCTTGAGTCGATATATGTCGATCTGAGCACAGCTGGGCCACGTATATACAGCATGGGGGTAGCTGTGATACCAGCCAGCTGCAACCCACGGCTATATAGGACCTACTGGCGATCTTCTTGAGTCGATATATGTCGATCTGAGCACAGCTGAGCCCCGTATATACAGCATGGGGGTAGCTCTGATACCAGCCAGATGCAACCCACGGCCATATAGGACCTACAGGCGATGTTCTTGAGTCGATATATGTCGATCTGAGCACAGCTGGGCCCCGTATATACAGCATGGGGGTAGCTCTGATACCAGCCAGATGCAACCCACGGCCATATAGGACCTACAGGCGATGTTCTTGAGTGGATATATGTCAATCTGAGCACAGCTGGGCGCCGGATATACAGCATGGGGGTAGCTCTGATACCAGCCAGATGCAACCCACGGCCATATAGGACATACAGGCGATGTTCTTGTGTCGATATATGTCGATCTGAGCACAGCTGGGCCACGTATATACGGCATGGGGGTAGCTGTGATACCAGCCAGCTGCAACCCACGGCTATATAGGACCTACAGGCGATGTTCTTGAGTCGATATATGTCGATCTGATCACAGCTGGGCCCCGTATATACAGCATGGGGGTAGCTCTGATACCAGCCAGATGCAACCCATGGCCATATATGACCTACAGGCGATGTTCTTGAGTGGATATATGTCGATCTGAGCACATCTGGGCGCCGTATATACAGCATGGGGGTAGCTCTGATACCAACCAGATGCAACCCACGGCCATATAGGACCTACAGGCGATGTTCTTGAGTCGATATATGTCGATCTGAGCACAGCTGGGCCACGTATATACAGCATGGAGGTGGCTGTGATACCAGCCAGATGCAACCCACGGCCATATAGGACCTACAGGCGATGTTCTTGAGTGGATACCTGTCGATCTGAGCACAGCTGGGCGCCGTATTTACAGCAAGGGGGTAGCTCTGATACCAGCCAGATGCAACCCATGGCCATATAGGACCTACAGGCGATGTTCTTGAGTCGATATATGTCGATCTGAGCACAGCTGGGCCACGTATATACAGCATGGGGGTAGCTGTGATACCAGCCAGCTGCAACCCACGGCTATATAGGACCTACAGGCGATGTTCTTGAGTCGATATATGTCGATCTGAGCACAGCTGGGCCCCGTATACACAGCATGGGGGTAGCTCTGCTACCAGCCAGATGCAACCCACGGCCATAAAGGACCTACAGGCGATGCTCTTGAGTGGATATATGTCGATCTGAGCACAGCTGGGCGCCGTATATACAGCAAGGGGGTAGCTCTGATACCAGCCAGATGCAACCCACGTCCATATAGGACCTACAGGCGATGTTCTTGAGTCGATATATGTCGATCTGAGCACAGCTGGGCCACGTATATACAGCATGGGGGTAGCTGTGATACCAGCCAGCTGCAACCCACGGCTATATAGGACCTACTGGCGATCTTCTTGAGTCGATATATGTCGATCTGAGCACAGCTGAGCCCCGTATATACAGCATGGGGGTAGCTCTGATACCAGCCAGATGCAACCCACGGCCATATAGGACCTACAGGCGATGTTCTTGAGTCGATATATGTCGATCTGAGCACAGCTGGGCCCCGTATATACAGCATGGGGGTAGCTCTGATACCAGCCAGATGCAACCCACGGCCATATAGGACCTACAGGCGATGTTCTTGAGTGGATATATGTCAATCTGAGCACAGCTGGGCGCCGTATATACAGCATGGGGGTAGCTCTGATACCAGCCAGATGCAACTCACGGCCATATAGGACATACAGGCGATGTTCTTGTGTCGATATATGTCGATCTGAGCACAGCTGGGCCACGTATATACGGCATGGGGGTAGCTGTGATACCAGCCAGCTGCAACCCACGGCTATATAGGACCTACAGGCGATGTTCTTGAGTCGATATATGTCGATCTGATCACAGCTGGGCCCCGTATATACAGCATGGGGGTAGCTCTGATACCAGCCAGATGCAACCCATGGCCATATATGACCTACAGGCGATGTTCTTGAGTGGATATATGTCGATCTGAGCACATCTGGGCGCCGTATATACAGCATGGGGGTAGCTCTGATACCAACCAGATGCAACCCACGGCCATATAGGACCTACAGGCGATGTTCTTGAGTCGATATATGTCGATCTGAGCACAGCTGGGCCACGTATATACAGCATGGAGGTGGCTGTGATACCAGCCAGATGCAACCCACGGCCATATAGGACCTACAGGCGATGTTCTTGAGTGGATACCTGTCGATCTGAGCACAGCTGGGCGCCGTATTTACAGCAAGGGGGTAGCTCTGATACCAGCCATATGCAACCCATGGCCATATAGGACCTACAGGCGATGTTCTTGAGTCGATATATGTCGATCTGAGCACAGCTGGGCCACGTATATACAGCATGGGGGTAGCTGTGATACCAGCCAGCTGCAACCCACGGCTATATAGGACCTACAGGCGATGTTCTTGAGTCGATATATGTCGATCTGAGCACAGCTGGGCCCCGTATACACAGCATGGGGGTAGCTCTGCTACCAGCCAGATGCAACCCACGGCCATAAAGGACCTACAGGCGATGCTCTTGAGTGGATATATGTCGATCTGAGCACAGCTGGGCGCCGTATATACAGCAAGGGGGTAGCTCTGATACCAGCCAGATGCAACCCACGTCCATATAGGACCTACAGGCGATGTTCTTGAGTCGATATATGTCGATCTGAGCACAGCTGGGCCACGTATATACAGCATGGGGGTAGCTGTGATACCAGCCAGCTGCAACCCACGGCTATATAGGACCTACTGGCGATCTTCTTGAGTCGATATATGTCGATCTGAGCACAGCTAAGCCCCGTATATACAGCATGGGGGTAGCTCTGATACCAGCCAGATGCAACCCACGGCCATATAGGACCTACAGGCGATGTTCTTGAGTCGATATATGTCGATCTGAGCACAGCTGGGCCCCGTATATACAGCATGGGGGTAGCTCTGATACCAGCCAGATGCAACCCACGGCCATATAGGACCTACAGACGATGTTCTTGAGTGGATATATGTCGATCTGATCACATCTGGGCGCCATATATACAGCATGGGGGTAGCTCTGATACCAGCCAGATGCAACCCACGGCCATATGGGACCTACAGGCGATGTTCTTGAGTCGATACATGTCGATCTGAGCACAGCTGGGCCACGTATATACAGCATGGGAGTAGCTGTGATACCAGCCAGCTGCAACCCACGACTATATAGGGCCTACAGGCGATGTTCTTGAGTCGATATATGTCGATCTGAGGACAGCTGGGCCCCGTATATACAGCAAGGGGGTAGCTCTGATACCAGCCAGATGCAACCCACGGCCATATAGGACCTACAGGCGATGTTCTTGATTCGATATATGTCGATCTGAGCACAGGTGGGCCCCGTATATACAGCATGGGGGTGGCTCTGATACCAGCCAGATGCAACCCACGGCCATATAGGACCTACAGACGATGTTCTTGAGTGGATATATGTCGATCTGTGCACATCTGGGCGCCATATATACAGCATGGGGGTAGCTCTGATACCAGCCAGATGCAACCCATGGCCATATAGGACCTACAGGCGATGTTGTTGAGTGGATATATGTCGATCTGAGCACAGCTGGGCGCCGTATATACAGCATTGGTGTAGCTCTGATACCAGCCAGATGCAACCCACTGCCATATAGGACCTACAGGCGATGTTCTTGAGTCGATATATGTCGATCTGAGCACAGCTGGGCCACGTATATACAGCATGGGGGTAGCTGTGATACCAGCCAGCTGCAACCCACTGCTATATAGGACCTACAGGCGATGCTCTTGAGTCGATATATGTCGATCTGACCACAGCTGGGCTTCGTATATAAAGCACGGGGGTATCTCTGATACCAGCCAGATGCAACACACGGCCATATAGGACCTACAGGCGATGTTCTTGAGTCGATATATGTCGATCTGAGCACAGCTGCGCGCCGTATTTACAGCAAGGGGGTAGCTGTGATAACAGCCAGCTGCAACCCACGGCTATATAGGACCTACAGGCGATGTTCTTGAGTCGATATATGTCGATCTGAGCACATCTGGGCCCCGTATATACAGCATGGGGGTAGCTCTGATACCAGCCAGATGCAACCCACGGCCATATAGGACCTACAGGCGATGTTCTTCAGTGGATATATGTCGATCTGAGCACAGCTGGGCGCCGTATATACAGCATGGGGGTAGCTCTGATACCAGCCAGATGCAACCCACGGCCATATAGGACCTACAGGCGATGTTCTTGAGTCGATATATGTCGATATGAGCACAGCTGGGCCACGTATATACAGCATTAGGGTAGCTGTGATACCAGCCAGCTGCAACCCACGGCTATATAGGACCTACAGGCGATGTTCTTGAGTCGATATATGTCGATCTGAGCACAGCTGGGCCCCGTATATACAGCATGGGGGTAGCTCTGATACCAGCTAGATGCAACCCACGGCCATATAGGACCTACAGGCGATGTTCTTGAGTGGATATATGTCGATCTGAGCACAGCTGGGCGCCGTATATGCAGCATGGGGGTAGCTCTGATACCAGCCAGATGCAACACACGGCCATTTAGGACCTACAGGCGATGTTCTTGAGTCGATATATGTCGATCTGAGCACAGCTGGGCCCCGTATATACAGCATGGGGGTAGCTCTGATACCAGCCAGATGCAACCCACGGCCATATAGGACCTACAGGCGATGTTCTTCAGTGGATATATGTCGATCTGAGCAGAGCTGGGCGCCGTATATACAGCATGGGGGTAGCTCTGATATCAGCCAGATGCAACCCACGGCCATATAGGACCTACAGGCGATGTTCTTGAGTCGATATATGTCGATCTGAGCACAGCTGGGCCACGTATATACAGCATTAGGGTAGCTGTGATGCCAGCCAGCTGCAACCCACGGCTATATAGGACCTACAGGCGATGTTCTTGAGTCGATATATGTCGATCTGAGCACAGCTGGGCCCCGTATATACAGCATGGGGGTAGCTCTGATACCAGCTAGATGCAACCCACGGCCATATAGGACCTACAGGCAATGTTCTTGAGTGGATATATGTCGATCTGAGCACAGCTGGGCGCCGTATATGCAGCATGGGGGTAGCTCTGATACCAGCCAGATGCAACACACGGCCATTTAGGACCTACAGGCGATGTTCTTGAGTCGATATAGGTCGATCTGAGCACAGCTGGGCCACGTATATACAGCATGGGGGTAGCTGTGATACCAGCCAGATGCAGCCCACGGCCATATAGGAGCTACAGGCGATGTTCTTGAGTCGATATATGTCGATCTGAGCACAGCTGGGCCACGTATATACAGCATGGGGGTAGCTGTGATACCAGCCAGCTGCAACCCACGGCTATATAGGACCTACAGGCGATGTTCTTGAGTCGATATATGTCGATCTGTGCACAGCTGGACCCCGTATATACAGCATGGGACCAGCCAGATGCAACCCACGGCCATATAGGACCTACAGGCGATGTTCTCGAGTCGATATACGTCGATCTGAGCACAGCTGGGCCACGTATATACAGCATGGGGGTAGCTGTGATACCAGCCAGCTGCAACCCACGGCTATATAGGACCTACAGGCGATGTTCTTGAGTCGATATATGTCGATCTGAGCACAGCTGGGCGCCGTATATACAGCATGGGACCAGCCAGATGCAACCCACGGCCATATAGGACCTACAGGCGATATTCTTGAGTCGATATATGTCGATCTGAGGACAGCTGGGCCACGTATATACAGCATGGGGGTAGCTGTGATACCAGCCAGCTGCAACCCACGGCTATATAGGACCTACAGGCGATGTTCTTGAGTCGATATATGTCGATCTGAGCACACCTGGGCTCCGTATATACAGCATGGGGGTAGCTCTGATACCAGCCAGATGCAACCCATGGCCATATAGGACCTACAGGCGATGTTCTTGAGTGGATATATGTTGATCTGAGCACAGCTGGGCCACGTATATACAGCATGGTGGTAGCTGTGATAGCAGCCAGCAGCAACCCACGGCTATATAGGACCTACAGGCGATGTTCTTGAGTCGATATATGTCGATCTGAGCACAGCTGGGCCCCGTATATACAGCATCGGGGTAGCTCTGATACCAGCCAGATGCAACCCACGGCCATATAGGACCTACAGTCGATGTTCTTGAGTGGATATATGTCGATCTGAGCACAGCTGGGCGCCGTATATACAGCATGGGGGTAGCTCTGATACCAGCCAGATGCAACCCACGGCCATATAGGACCTACAGGCGATGTTCTTGAGTCGATATATGTCGATCTGAGCACAGCTGGGCCACGTATATACAGCATGGGGGTAGCTTTGATACCAGCCAGATGCAACCCACGGCCATATAAGACCCACAGGCGATGTTCTTGAGTGGATATATGTCGATCTGAGCACAGCTGGGCGCCGTATATACAGCATGGGGATAGCTCTGATACCAGCCAGATGCAAGCCACGGCCATATAGCACCTTTTTTTTTTTTTTTTTTTTTTCTATGGGGGGGAATGCATTTAGGCACCGTCCCGGCTTTCTAGCCGGGGTGTGTCGGACTCACCAAACTTGGAATACCGACTAAACCCTAACCCTTGCACTAAGCCGACGCCGGTTTCGCCGTTGGCATTTCACAGTCGTCGGCTCTCTTTATCTTATGCCTTATGCATCCATTCAGTGATTTTCCCTATCTCTTTCATATGTCTCCTTGGTCTTCAGGACTCTACCAATCCAGGATTGGATTGCATTCCAGTTTCTTTTATCAGAAAGCATTGCTTCGACTACGTTATCCGGGCGTAGCTCCATTCCCAGCGCCGCTTCCGCACGAAGCTTTTCCGTGGCCCACCGGGCACAGGAAAAGAAGGTATGCTCCACGTCATCTATTGCTGGGCAGAACCAGCACATACCATCTGTGGCAAGATTGAATCTATTCAAATAATACTTGAAGCATCCGTGTCCAGACAGGAATTGCGAGAGGTGGAAGTTAATCTCTCCGAACTTTCGGTTATACCACTTCCGTACCTCTGGTATAATTCTGCGGGTCCAATCCGCTGTACCACTGTGAGAAGACCATCTCTCTTGCCACTTGTTCAGCATAGGAGGCCATATAGCACCTACAGGCGATGTTCTTGAGTCGATATATGTCGATCTAAGCACATCTGGGCCACGTATATACAGCATGGGGGTAGCGGTGATACCAGCCAGCTGCCACCCACGGCTATATAGGACCTACAGGCGATGTTCTTGAGTCGATATATGTCGATCTGAGCACAGCTGGGCCCCGTATATACAGCATGGGGGTAGCTCTGATACCAGCCAGATGCAACCCACGGCCATATAGGACATACAGGCGATGTTCTTGAGTGGATATATGTCGATCTGTGCACAGCTGGGCGCCGTATATACAGCACGAGGGTAGCTCTGATACCAGCCAGATGCAACCCACGGCCATATAGGACCTACAGGCGATGTTCTTGAGTGGATATATGTCGATCTGAGCACAGCTGGGTGCCGTATATACAGGAAGGGGGTAGCTCTGATACCAGCCAGTTGCAACCCACGGCCATATAGGACCTACAGGCGATGTTCTTGAGTCGATATATGTCGATCTGAGCATAGCTGGGCCATGTATATACAGCATGGGGGTAGCTGTGATACCAGCCAGCTGAAACCCACGGCTATATAGGACCTACAGGCGATGTTCTTGAGTCG
The DNA here is from genome assembly GCA_963942505.1 of Lordithon lunulatus. NCBI lineage: Eukaryota > Metazoa > Arthropoda > Insecta > Coleoptera > Staphylinidae > Lordithon > Lordithon lunulatus. The sequence continues at coordinate 31,923,748 of OZ012667.1, read as the reverse complement.
ATATATGTCGATCTGAGCACTACTGGGCCCCGTATATACAGCATGGGGATAGCTCTGATACCAGCCAGATGCAACCCACGGCCATATAGGACCTACAGGCGATGTTCTTGAGTCGATATATGTCGATCTGAGCACAGCTGGGCCACATATATACAGCATTGGGGTAGCTGTGATACCAGCCAGCTGCAACCCACGGCTATATAGGACCCACAGGCGATGTTCTTGAGTCGATATATGTCGATCTGAGCACAGCTGGGCCCCGTATATACAGCTTGGGGGTAGGTCTGACACCAGCCAGATACAACCCACGGCTATATAGGACCTACAGGCGAAGTTCTTGAGTGGATATATGTCGATCTGAGCACAGCTGGGCGCCGTATATACAGCATGGGGGTAGCTCTCATACCAGCCAGATGCAACCCACGGCCATATAGGACCTACAGGCGATGTTCTTGAGTCGATATAAGTCGATCTGAGCACAGCTGGGCCACGTATATACAGCATGGGGGTAGCTGTGATACCAGCCAGCTGCAACCCACGGCTATATAGGACCTACAGGCGATGTTCTTGAGTCGATATATGTCGATCTGAGCACAGCTGGGCCCCGTATATACAGCATGGGACCAGCCAGATGCAACCCACGGCCATATATTACCTACAGGCGATGTTCTTGAGTCCATATATTTCGATCTGAGCACAGCTGGGCTACGTATATACAGCATGGGGGTAGCTGTGATACCAGCCAGCTGCAACCCACGGCTATATAGGACCTACAGGCGATGTTCTTGAGTCGATATATGTCGATCTGAGCACAGCTGGTCCCGTATATACAGCATGGGGGTAGCTCTGATGCCAGCCAGATGCAACCCACGGCCATATAGATCCTACAGGCGATGTTCTTGAGTGGATATATGTCGATCTGAGCACAGCTGGGCGCCGTATATACAGCATGGGGGTAGCTCTGATACCAGGCAGATGCAACCCACGGCCATATAGGACCTACAGGCGATGTTCTTGAGTCGATATATGTCGATCTGAGCACAGCTGGGCCACGTATATACATGATGGCGGTAGCTGTGATACAAGCCAGCTGCAACCCACGGCTTTATAGGACCTACAGGCGATGTTCTTGAGTCGATATATGTCGATCTGAGCACAGCTGGGCCCCGTATATACAGCTTGGGGGTAGGTCTGATACCAGCCAGATGCAACCCACGGCCATATAGGACCTACAGGCGAAGTTCTTGAGTGGATATATGTCGATCTGAGCACAGCTGGGCGCCGTATATACAGCATGGGGGTAGCTCTGATACCAGCCAGATACAAATCACGGCCATATAGGACCTACAGGCGTTGTTCTTGAGTCGATATATGTCGATCTGAGCACAGCTGGGCCACGTATATACAGCATGGGGGTAGCTGTGATACCAGCCAGCTGCAACCCACGGCTATATATGACCTACAGGCGATGTTCTTGAGTCGATATATGTCGATCTGAGCACAGCTGGGCCCCGTATATACAGCATGGGACCAGCCAGCTGCAACCCACGGCTATATAGGACCTACAGGCGATATTCTTGAGTCGATATATGTCGATCTGAGCACAGCTGGGCCCCGTATATACAGCATGGGACCAGCCAGATGCAAGCCACGGCCATATAGGACTTACAGGCGATGTTCTTGAGTCGATATATGTCGATCTGAGGACAGCTGGGCCACGTATATACAGCATGGGGGTAGCTGTGATACCAGCCAGCTGCAACCCACGGCTATATAGGACCTACAGGCGATGTTCTTGAGTCGATATATGTCGATCTGAGCACAGCTGGGCGCCGTATATACAGCATGGGACCAGCCAGATGCAACCCACGGCCATATAGGACCTACAGGCGATATTCTTGAGTCGATATATGTCGATCTGAGGACAGCTGGGCCACGTATATACAGCATGGAGGTAGCTGTGATACCAGCCAGCTGCAACCCACGGCTATATAGGACCTACAGGCGATGTTCTTGAGTCGATATATGTCGATCTGAGCACAGCTGGACCCCGTATATACAGCATGGGACCAGCCAGATGCAACCCACGGCCATATAGGACCTACAGGCGATGTTCTCGAGTCGATATACGTCGATCTGAGCACAGCTGGTCCACGTATATACAGCATGGGGGTAGCTGTGATACCAGCCAGCTGAAACCCACGGCTATATAGGACCTACATGCGATGTTCTTGATTCGATATATAGCGATCTGAGCACAGCTGGGCCCCGTATATACAGCATGGGGGTAGCTCTGATACCAGCCAGATGCAACCCACGGCCATATAGGACCTACAGGCGATGTTCTAGAGTCGATATGTGTTGATCTGAGCACAGCTGGGCCCCGTATATACAGCATGGGGGTAGCTGTAATACCAGCCAGCTGCAACCCACGGCTATATAGGACCTACAGGCGATGTTCTTGAGTCGATATATGTCGATCTGAGCACAGCTGGGCCCCGTATATACAGCATGGGGGTAGCTCTGATACCAGCCAGATGCAACACACGGCCATTTAGGACCTACAGGCGATGTTCTTGAGTCGATATATGTGGATCTGAGAACAGCTGGGCCACGTATATACAGCATGGGAGTAGCTGTGATACCAGCCAGATGCAACCCACGGCCATATAGGACCTACAGGCGATGTTCTTGAGTCGATATATGTCGATCTGAGCACAGCAGGGCCACGTATATACAGCATGGGGGTAGCTGTGATACCAGCCAGCTGCAACCCACGGCTATATAGGACCTACAGGCGATGTTCTTGAGTCGATATATGTCGATCTGAGCACAGCTCGGCCCCGTATATACAGCATGGGGGTAGCTCTGATACCAGTCAGATGCAACCCACGACCATATAGGACCTACAGGCGATGTTCTTGAGTCGATATATGTCGATCTGAGCACAGCTGGGCCACGTATATACAGCATGGGGGTAGCTCTGATACCAGCCACATGCAACCCACGGCCATATAGGACCTACAGGCGATGTTCTTGAGTCGATATATGTCGATCTGAGCACAGCTGGGCCACGTATATACAGCATGGGGGTAGCTGTTATACCAGCCAGCTGCAACCCACGACTATATAGGACCTACAGGCGATGTTCTTGAGTGGATATATGTCGATCTGAGCACAGCTGGGCGCCGTATATACAGCAAGGGGGTAGCTCTGATACCAGCCAGCTGCAACCCACGGCTATATAGGACCTACAGGCGATATTCTTGAGTCGATATATGTCGATCTGAGCACAGCTGGGCCCCGTATATACAGCATGGGGTTAGCTCTGATACCAGCCAGATGCAACCCACGGCCATATAGGACCTACAGGCGATGTTCTTCAGAGGATATATGTCGATCTGAGCACAGCTGGGCGCCGTATATACAGCATGGGGGTAGCTCTGATACCAGCCAGATGCAACCCACGGCCATATAGGACCTACAGGCGATGTTCTTGAGTCGATATATGTCGATCTGAGCACAGCTGAGCCACGTATATACAGCATTAGGGTAGCTGTGATACCAGCTAGCTGCAACCCACGGCTATATAGGACCTACAGGCGATGTTCTTGAGTCGATATATGTCGATCTGAGCACAGCTGGGCCCCGTATATACAGCATGGGGGTAGCTCTGATACCAGCTAGATGCAACCCACGGCCATATAGGACCTACAGGCGATGTTCTTGACTGGATATATGTCGATCTGAGCACAGCTGGGCGCCATATATGCAGCATGGGGGTAGCTCTGATACTAGCCAGATGCAACACACGGCCATTTAGGACCTACAGGCGATGTTCTTGAGTCGATATATGTCGATCTGAGCACAGCTGGGCCACGTATATACAGCATGGGGGTAGCTGTAATACCAGCCAGATGCAGCCCACGGCTATATAGGACCTACAGGCGATGTTCTTGAGTCGATATATGTCGATCTGAGCACAGCTGGGCCACGTATATACAGCATGGGGGTAGCTGTGATACCAGCCAGCTGCAACCCACGGCTATATTGGACCTACAGGCGATGTTCTTGAGTCGATATATGTCGATCTGAGCACAGCTGGGCCCCGTATATATAGCATGGGGATAGCTCTGATACCAGCCAGATGCAACCCACGGCCATATATGACCTACAGGCGATGTTCTTGAGTGGATATATGTCGATCTGAGCACATCTGGGCGCCGTATATACAGCATGGGGGTAGCTCTGATACCAACCAGATGCAACCCACGGCCATATAGGACCTACAGGCGATGTTCTTGAGTCGATATATGTCGATCTGAGCACAGCTGGGCCACGTATATACAGCATGGAGGTGGCTGTGATACCAGCCAGATGCAACCCACGGCCATATAGGACCTACAGGCGATGTTCTTGAGTGGATACCTGTCGATCTGAGCACAGCTGGGCGCCGTATTTACAGCAAGGGGGTAGCTCTGATACCAGCCAGATGCAACCCATGGCCATATAGGACCTACAGGCGATGTTCTTGAGTCGATATATGTCGATCTGAGCACAGCTGGGCCACGTATATACAGCATGGGGGTAGCTGTGATACCAGCCAGCTGCAACCCACGGCTATATAGGACCTACAGGCGATGTTCTTGAGTCGATATATGTCGATCTGAGCACAGCTGGGCCCCGTATACACAGCATGGGGGTAGCTCTGCTACCAGCCAGATGCAACCCACGGCCATAAAGGACCTACAGGCGATGCTCTTGAGTGGATATATGTCGATCTGAGCACAGCTGGGCGCCGTATATACAGCAAGGGGGTAGCTCTGATACCAGCCAGATGCAACCCACGTCCATAAAGGACCTACAGGCGATGTTCTTGAGTCGATATATGTCGATCTGAGCACAGCTGGGCCACGTATATACAGCATGGGGGTAGCTGTGATACCAGCCAGCTGCAACCCACGGCTATATAGGACCTACTGGCGATCTTCTTGAGTCGATATATGTCGATCTGAGCACAGCTGAGCCCCGTATATACTGCATGGGGGTAGCTCTGATACCAGCCAGATGCAACCCACGGCCATATAGGACCTACAGGCGATGTTCTTGAGTCGATATATGTCGATCTGAGCACAGCTGGGCCCCGTATATACAGCATGGGGGTAGCTCTGATACCAGCCAGATGCAACCCACGGCCATATAGGACCTACAGGCGATGTTCTTGAGTGGATATATGTCGATCTGAGCACAGCTGGGCGCCGTATATACAGCAAGGGGGTAGCTCTGATACCAGCCAGATGCAACCCACGGCCATATAGGACCTACAGGCGATGTTCTTGAGTCGATATATGTCGATCTGAGCAGAGCTGGGCCACGTATATACAGCATGGGGATAGCTGTGATACCAACCAGATGCAACCCACGGCCATATAGGACCTACAGGCGATGTTCTTGAGTGGATATATGTCGATCTGAGCACAGCTGGGCGCCGTATATACAGCAAGGGGGTAGCTCTGATACCAGCCAGATGCAACCCACGGACATATAGGACCTACAGGCGATGTTCTTGAGTCGATATATGTCGATCTGAGCACAGGTGGGCCCCGTATATACAGCATGGGGGTAGCTCTGATACCAGCCAGATGCAACCCACGGCCATATAGGACCTACAGACGATGTTCTTGAGTGGATATATGTCGCTCTGATCACATCTGGGCGCCATATATACAGCATGGGGGTAGCTCTGATACCAGCCAGATGCAACCCACGGCCATATGGGACCTACAGGCGATGTTCTTGAGTCGATATATGTCGATCTGAGCACAGCTGGGCCACGCATATACAGCATGGGAGTAGCTGTGATACCAGCCAGCTGCAACCCACGACTATATAGGACCTACAGGCGATGTTCTTGAGTCGATATATGTCGATCTGAGGACAGCTGGGCCCCGTATATACAGCAAGGGGGTAGCTCTGATACCAGCCAGATGCAACCCACGGCCATATAGGACCTACAGGCGATGTTCTTGAGTCGATATATGTCGATCTGAGCACAGGTGGGCCCCGTATATACAGCATGGGGGTGGCTCTGATACCAGCCAGATGCAACCCACGGCCATATAGGACCTACAGACGATGTTCTTGAGTGGATATATGTCGATCTGTGCACATCTGGGCGCCATATATACAGCATGGGGGTAGCTCTGATACCAGCCAGATGCAACCCACGGCCATATGGGACCTACAGACGATGTCCTTGAGTCGATATATGTCGATCTAAGCACAGCTGGGCCACGTATACACAGCATGGGGGTAGCTGTGATACCAGCCAGCTTTCAACCCACGGCTATATAGGACCTACAGGCGATGTTCTTGAGTCGATATATGTCGATCTGAGCACAGGTGAGCCCCGGATATACAGCATGGGGGTAGCTCTGATACCAGCCAGATGCAACCCACGGCCATATAGGACCTACAGGCGATGTTCTTGAGTGGATATATGTCAATCTGAGCACAGCTGGGCGCCGTATATACAGCATGGGGGTAGCTCTGATACCAGCCAGATGCAACCCACGGCCATATAGGACATACAGGCGATGTTCTTGTGTCGATATATGTCGATCTGAGCACAGCTGGGCCACGTATATACGGCATGGGGGTAGCTGTGATACCAGCCAGCTGAAACCCACGGCTATATAGGACTTACAGGCGATGTTCTTGAGTCGATATATGTCGATCTGATCACAGCTGGGCCCCGTATATACAGCATGGGGGTAGCTCTGATACCAGCCAGATGCAACCCATGGCCATATATGACCTACAGGCGATGTTCTTGAGTGGATATATGTCGATCTGAGCACATCTGGGCGCCGTATATACAGCATGGGGGTAGCTCTGATACCAACCAGATGCAACCCACGGCCATATAGGACCTACAGGCGATGTTCTTGAGTCGATATATGTCGATCTGAGCACAGCTGGGCCACGTATATACAGCATGGAGGTGGCTGTGATACCAGCCAGATGCAACCCACGGCCATATAGGACCTACAGGCGATGTTCTTGAGTGGATACCTGTCGATCTGAGCACAGCTGGGCGCCGTATTTACAGCAAGGGGGTAGCTCTGATACCAGCCAGATGCAACCCATGGCCATATAGGACCTACAGGCGATGTTCTTGAGTCGATATATGTCGATCTGAGCACAGCTGGGCCACGTATATACAGCATGGGGGTAGCTGTGATACCAGCCAGCTGCAACCCACGGCTATATAGGACCTACAGGCGATGTTCTTGAGTCGATATATGTCGATCTGAGCACAGCTGGGCCCCGTATACACAGCATGGGGGTAGCTCTGCTACCAGCCAGATGCAACCCACGGCCATAAAGGACCTACAGGCGATGCTCTTGAGTGGATATATGTCGATCTGAGCACAGCTGGGCGCCGTATATACAGCAAGGGGGTAGCTCTGATACCAGCCAGATGCAACCCACGTCCATATAGGACCTACAGGCGATGTTCTTGAGTCGATATATGTCGATCTGAGCACAGCTGGGCCACGTATATACAGCATGGGGGTAGCTGTGATACCAGCCAGCTGCAACCCACGGCTATATAGGACCTACTGGCGATCTTCTTGAGTCGATATATGTCGATCTGAGCACAGCTGAGCCCCGTATATACAGCATGGGGGTAGCTCTGATACCAGCCAGATGCAACCCACGGCCATATAGGACCTACAGGCGATGTTCTTGAGTCGATATATGTCGATCTGAGCACAGCTGGGCCCCGTATATACAGCATGGGGGTAGCTCTGATACCAGCCAGATGCAACCCACGGCCATATAGGACCTACAGGCGATGTTCTTGAGTGGATATATGTCAATCTGAGCACAGCTGGGCGCCGTATATACAGCATGGGGGTAGCTCTGATACCAGCCAGATGCAACCCACGGCCATATAGGACATACAGGCGATGTTCTTGTGTCGATATATGTCGATCTGAGCACAGCTGGGCCACGTATATACGGCATGGGGGTAGCTGTGATACCAGCCAGCTGCAACCCACGGCTATATAGGACCTACAGGCGATGTTCTTGAGTCGATATATGTCGATCTGATCACAGCTGGGCCCCGTATATACAGCATGGGGGTAGCTCTGATACCAGCCAGATGCAACCCATGGCCATATATGACCTACAGGCGATGTTCTTGAGTGGATATATGTCGATCTGAGCACATCTGGGCGCCGTATATACAGCATGGGGGTAGCTCTGATACCAACCAGATGCAACCCACGGCCATATAGGACCTACAGGCGATGTTCTTGAGTCGATATATGTCGATCTGAGCACAGCTGGGCCACGTATATACAGCATGGAGGTGGCTGTGATACCAGCCAGATGCAACCCACGGCCATATAGGACCTACAGGCGATGTTCTTGAGTGGATACCTGTCGATCTGAGCACAGCTGGGCGCCGTATTTACAGCAAGGGGGTAGCTCTGATACCAGCCAGATGCAACCCATGGCCATATAGGACCTACAGGCGATGTTCTTGAGTCGATATATGTCGATCTGAGCACAGCTGGGCCACGTATATACAGCATGGGGGTAGCTGTGATACCAGCCAGCTGCAACCCACGGCTATATAGGACCTACAGGCGATGTTCTTGAGTCGATATATGTCGATCTGAGCACAGCTGGGCCCCGTATACACAGCATGGGGGTAGCTCTGCTACCAGCCAGATGCAACCCACGGCCATAAAGGACCTACAGGCGATGCTCTTGAGTGGATATATGTCGATCTGAGCACAGCTGGGCGCCGTATATACAGCAAGGGGGTAGCTCTGATACCAGCCAGATGCAACCCACGTCCATATAGGACCTACAGGCGATGTTCTTGAGTCGATATATGTCGATCTGAGCACAGCTGGGCCACGTATATACAGCATGGGGGTAGCTGTGATACCAGCCAGCTGCAACCCACGGCTATATAGGACCTACTGGCGATCTTCTTGAGTCGATATATGTCGATCTGAGCACAGCTGAGCCCCGTATATACAGCATGGGGGTAGCTCTGATACCAGCCAGATGCAACCCACGGCCATATAGGACCTACAGGCGATGTTCTTGAGTCGATATATGTCGATCTGAGCACAGCTGGGCCCCGTATATACAGCATGGGGGTAGCTCTGATACCAGCCAGATGCAACCCACGGCCATATAGGACCTACAGACGATGTTCTTGAGTGGATATATGTCGATCTGATCACATCTGGGCGCCATATATACAGCATGGGGGTAGCTCTGATACCAGCCAGATGCAACCCACGGCCATATGGGACCTACAGGCGATGTTCTTGAGTCGATATATGTCGATCTGAGCACAGCTGGGCCACGTATATACAGCATGGGAGTAGCTGTGATACCAGCCAGCTGCAACCCACGACTATATAGGGCCTACAGGCGATGTTCTTGAGTCGATATATGTCGATCTGAGGACAGCTGGGCCCCGTATATACAGCAAGGGGGTAGCTCTGATACCAGCCAGATGCAACCCACGGCCATATAGGACCTACAGGCGATGTTCTTGAGTCGATATATGTCGATCTGAGCACAGGTGGGCCCCGTATATACAGCATGGGGGTGGCTCTGATACCAGCCAGATGCAACCCACGGCCATATAGGACCTACAGACGATGTTCTTGAGTGGATATATGTCGATCTGTGCACATCTGGGCGCCATATATACAGCATGGGGGTAGCTCTGATACCAGCCAGATGCAACCCATGGCCATATAGGACCTACAGGCGATGTTGTTGAGTGGATATATGTCGATCTGAGCACAGCTGGGCGCCGTATATACAGCATTGGTGTAGCTCTGATACCAGCCAGATGCAACCCACTGCCATATAGGACCTACAGGCGATGTTCTTGAGTCGATATATGTCGATCTGAGCACAGCTGGGCCACGTATATACAGCATGGGGGTAGCTGTGATACCAGCCAGCTGCAACCCACTGCTATATAGGACCTACAGGCGATGCTCTTGAGTCGATATATGTCGATCTGACCACAGCTGGGCTTCGTATATAAAGCACGGGGGTATCTCTGATACCAGCCAGATGCAACACACGGCCATATAGGACCTACAGGCGATGTTCTTGAGTCGATATATGTCGATCTGAGCACAGCTGCGCGCCGTATTTACAGCAAGGGGGTAGCTGTGATAACAGCCAGCTGCAACCCACGGCTATATAGGACCTACAGGCGATGTTCTTGAGTCGATATATGTCGATCTGAGCACAGCTGGGCCCCGTATATACAGCATGGGGGTAGCTCTGATACCAGCCAGATGCAACCCACGGCCATATAGGACCTACAGGCGATGTTCTTCAGTGGATATATGTCGATCTGAGCACAGCTGGGCGCCGTATATACAGCATGGGGGTAGCTCTGATACCAGCCAGATGCAACCCACGGCCATATAGGACCTACAGGCGATGTTCTTGAGTCGATATATGTCGATATGAGCACAGCTGGGCCACGTATATACAGCATTAGGGTAGCTGTGATACCAGCCAGCTGCAACCCACGGCTATATAGGACCTACAGGCGATGTTCTTGAGTCGATATATGTCGATCTGAGCACAGCTGGGCCCCGTATATACAGCATGGGGGTAGCTCTGATACCAGCTAGATGCAACCCACGGCCATATAGGCGATGTTCTTGAGTGGATATATGTCGATCTGAGCACAGCTGGGCGCCGTATATGCAGCATGGGGGTAGCTCTGATACCAGCCAGATGCAACACACGGCCATTTAGGACCTACAGGCGATGTTCTTGAGTCGATATATGTCGATCTGAGCACAGCTGGGCCCCGTATATACAGCATGGGGGTAGCTCTGATACCAGCCAGATGCAACCCACGGCCATATAGGACCTACAGGCGATGTTCTTCAGTGGATATATGTCGATCTGAGCAGAGCTGGGCGCCGTATATACAGCATGGGGGTAGCTCTGATATCAGCCAGATGCAACCCACGGCCATATAGGACCTACAGGCGATGTTCTTGAGTCGATATATGTCGATCTGAGCACAGCTGGGCCACGTATATACAGCATTAGGGTAGCTGTGATGCCAGCCAGCTGCAACCCACGGCTATATAGGACCTACAGGCGATGTTCTTGAGTCGATATATGTCGATCTGAGCACAGCTGGGCCCCGTATATACAGCATGGGGGTAGCTCTGATACCAGCTAGATGCAACCCACGGCCATATAGGACCTACAGGCAATGTTCTTGAGTGGATATATGTCGATCTGAGCACAGCTGGGCGCCGTATATGCAGCATGGGGGTAGCTCTGATACCAGCCAGATGCAACACACGGCCATTTAGGACCTACAGGCGATGTTCTTGAGTCGATATAGGTCGATCTGAGCACAGCTGGGCCACGTATATACAGCATGGGGGTAGCTGTGATACCAGCCAGATGCAGCCCACGGCCATATAGGAGCTACAGGCGATGTTCTTGAGTCGATATATGTCGATCTGAGCACAGCTGGGCCACGTATATACAGCATGGGGGTAGCTGTGATACCAGCCAGCTGCAACCCACGGCTATATAGGACCTACAGGCGATGTTCTTGTGTCGATATATCTCGATCTGAGCACAGCTCATCCCCGTATATACAGCATGGGGGTAGCTCTGATACCAGTCAGATGCAACCCACGACCATATAGGACCTACAGGCGATGTTCTTGAGTCGATATATGTCGATCTGATCACAGCTGGGCCACGTATATACAGCATCTGGGTAGCTCTGATACCAGCCAGATGCAACCCACGGCCATATAGGACCTACAGGCGATGTTCTTGCGTCGATATATGTCGATCTGAGCACAGCTGGGCCACGTATATACAGCATGGGGGTAGCTGTGATACCAGCCAGCTGCAGCCCACGGCTATATAGGACCTACAGGCGATCTTCTTGAGTCGATATATGTCGATCTGAGCACAGCTGGGCCCCGTATATACAGCATGGGGATAGCTCTAATACCAGCCAGATGCAACCCACGGCCATATATGACCTACAGGCGATGTTCTTGAGTGAATATATGTCGATCTGAGCACATCTGGGCGCCGTATATACAGCATGGGGGTAGCTCTGATACCAACCAGATGCAACCCACGGCCATATAGAACCTACAGGCGATGTTCTTGAGTCGATATATGTCGATCTGAGCACAGCTGGGCCACGTATATACAGCATGGAAGTAGCTGTGATACCAGCCAGATGCAACACACGGCCATATAGGACCTACAGGCGATGTTCTTGAGTCAATATATGTCGATCTGAGCACAGCTGGGCGCCGTATATACAGCAAGGGGGTAGCTGTGATACCAGCCAGCTGCAACCCACGGCTATATAGGACCTACAGGCGATGTTCTTGTGTCGATATATCTCGATCTGAGCACAGCTCATCCCCGTATATACAGCATGGGGGTAGCTCTGATACCAGTCAGATGCAACCCACGACCATATAGGACTTACAGGCGATGTTCTTGAGTCGATATATGTCGATCTGATCACAGCTGGGCCACGTATATACAGCATCTGGGTAGCTCTGATACCAGCCAGATGCAACCCACGGCCATATAGGACCTACAGGCGATGTTCTTGCGTCGATATATGTCGATCTGAGCACAGCTGGGCCACGTATATACAGCATGGGGGTAGCTGTGATACCAGCCAGCTGCAGCCCACGGCTATATAGGACCTACAGGCGATCTTCTTGAGTCGATATATGTCGATCTGAGCACAGCTGGGCCCCGTATATACAGCATGGGGATAGCTCTGATACCAGCCAGATGCAACCCACGGCCATATATGACCTACAGGCGATGTTCTTGAGTGAATATATGTCGATCTGAGCACATCTGGGCGCCGTATATACAGCATGGGGGTAGCTCTGATACCAACCAGATGCAACCCACGGCCATATAGAACCTACAGGCGATGTTCTTGAGTCGATATATGTCGATCTGAGCACAGCTGGGCCACGTATATACAGCATGGAGGTAGCTGTGATACCAGCCAGATGCAACACACGGCCATATAGGACCTACAGGCGATGTTCTTGAGTCAATATATGTCGATCTGAGCACAGCTGGGCGCCGTATATACAGCAAGGGGGTAGCTCTGATACCAGCCAGATGCAACCCACGGCCATATAGGACCTACAGGCGATGTTCTTGGGTCGATATATGTCAATCTGAGCACAGCTGGGCCACGTATATACAGCATGGGGATAGCTGTGATACCAACCAGATGCAACCCACGGCCATATAGGACCGACAGGCGATGTTCTTGAGTGGATATATGTCGATCTGAGCACAGCTGGGCGCCGTATATACAGCAAGGGGGTAGCTCTGATACCAGCCAGATGCAACCCACGGACATATAGGACCTACAGGCGATGTTCTTGAGTCGATATATGCCGATCTGAGCACAGGTGGGCCCCGTATATACAGCATGGGGGTAGCTCTGATACCAGCCAGATGCAACCCACGGCCATATAGGACCTACAGACGATGTTCTTGAGTGGATATATGTCGATCTGAGCACATCTGGGCGCCATATATACAGCATGGGGGTAGCTCTGATTCCAGCCAGATGCAACCCACGGCCATATGGGACCTACAGGCGATGTTCTTGAGTCGATATATGTCGATCTGAGCACAGCTGGGCCACGTATATACAGCATGGGAGTAGCTCTGATACCAGCCAGCTGCAACCCACGGCTATATAGGACCTACAGGCGATGTACTTGAGTCGATATATATCGATCTGAGGACAGCTGGGCCCCGTATATACAGCATGAGGGTAGCTGTGATACCAGCCAGCTGCAACCCACGGCTATATAGGACCTACAGGCGATGTTCTTGAGTCGATATATGTCGATCTGAGCACAGCTGGGCCCCGTATATACAGCATGGGGGTAGCTCTGATACCAGCCAGATGCAACACACGGCCATTTAGGACCTACAGGCGATGTTCTTGAGTCGATATATGTGGATCTGAGAACAGCTGGGCCACGTATATACAGCATGGGAGTAGCTGTGATACCAGCCAGATGCAACCCACGGCCATATAGGACCTACAGGCGATGTTCTTGAGTCGATATATGTCGATCTGAGCACAGCAGGGCCACGTATATACAGCATGGGGGTAGCTGTGATACCAGCCAGCTGCAACCCACGGCTATATAGGACCTACAGGCGATGTTCTTGAGTCGATATATGTCGATCTGAGCACAGCTCGGCCCCGTATATACAGCATGGGGGTAGCTCTGATACCAGTCAGATGCAACCCACGACCATATAGGACCTACAGGCGATGTTCTTGAGTCGATATATGTCGATCTGAGCACAGCTGGGCCACGTATATACAGCATGGGGGTAGCTCTGATAACAGCCAGATGCAACCCACGGCCATATAGGACCTACAGGCGATGTTCTTGAGTCGATATATGTCGATCTGAGCACAGCTGGGCCACGTATATACAGCATGGGGGTAGCTGTTATACCAGCCAGCTGCAACCCACGGCTATATAGGACCTACAGGCGATGTTCTTGAGTCGATATATGTCGATCTGACCACAGATGGGCTTCGTATATACAGCATGGGGGTATCTTTGATACCAGCCTGATGCAATCCACGGCCATATAGGACCTACAGGCGATGTTCTTGAATCGATATATGTCGATCTGAGCACAGCTGGGCGCCGTATTTACAGCAAGGGGGTAGCTGTGATACCAGCCAGCTGCAACCCACGGCTATATAGGACCTACAGGCGATATTCATGAGTCGATATATGTCGATCTGAGCACAGCTGGGCCCCGTATATACAGCAGGGGGTTAGCTCTGATACCAGCCAGATGCAACCCACGGCCATATAAGACCTACAGGCGATGTTCTTCAGAGGATATATGTCGATCTGAGCACAGCTGGGCGCCGTATATATAGCATGGGGGTAGCTCTGATACCAGCCAGATGCAACCCACGGCCATATAGGACCTACAGGCGATGTTCTTGAGTCGATATATGTCGATCTGAGCACAGCTGAGCCACGTATATACAGCATTAGGGTAGCTGTGATACCAGCTAGCTGCAGCCCACGGCTATATAGGACCTACAGGCGATGTTCTTGAGTCGATATATGTCGATCTGAGCACAGCTGGGCCCCGTATATACAGCATGGGGGTAGCTCTGATACCAGCTAGATGCAACCCACGGCCATATAGGACCTACAGGCGATGTTCTTGACTGGATATATGTCGATCTGAGCACAGCTGGGCGCCATATATGCAGCATGGGGGTAGCTCTGATACTAGCCAGATGCAACACACGGCCATTTAGGACCTACAGGCGATGTTCTTGAGTCGATATATGTCGATCTGAGCACAGCTGGGCCACGTATATACAGCATGGGGGTAGCTGTGATACCAGCCAGATGCAGCCCACGGCCATATAGGACCTACAGGCGATGTTCTTGAGTCGATATATGTCGATCTGAGTACAGCTGGGCCACGTATATACAGCATGGGGGTAGCTGTGATACCAGCCAGCTGCAACCCACGGCTATATAGGACCTACAGGCGATGTTCTTGAGTCGATATATGTCGATCTGAGCACAGCTGGGCGCCGTATATACAGCATGGGACCAGCCAGATGCAACCCACGGCCATATAGGACCTACAGGCGATGTTCTTGAGTCAATATATGTCGATCTGAGCACAGCTGGGCCACGTATATCAGCATGGGGCTAGCTGTGATACCAACCAGCTGCAACCCACGGCTATATAGGACCTACAGGCGATGTTCTTGAGTCGATATATGTCGATCTGAGCACAGCTGGGCCCCGTATATACAGCATGGGGGTAGCTCTGATACCAGCCAGATGTAACCCACGGCCATATAGGACCTACAGGCGATGTTCTTGAGTCGATATATGTCGATCTGAGCACAGCTGGGCCACGTATATACAGCATGGGGGTAGCTGTTATACAAGCCAGCTGCAACCCACGGCTATATAGGACCTACAGGCGATGTTCTTGAGTCGATATATGTCGATCTGAGCACAGCTGGGCCCCGTATATACAGCTTGGGGGTAGGTCTGATACCAGCCAGATGCAACCAACGGCCATATAGGACCTACAGGCGAAGTTCTTGAATGGATATATGTCGATCTGAGCACAGCTGGGCGCCGTATATACAGCATGGGGGAAGCTTTGATACCAGCCAGATGGAACCCACGGCCATATAGCACCTACAGGCGATGTTCTTGAGTCGATATATGTCGATCTGAGCACAGCTGGGCCACGTATATACAGCATGGGGGTAGCTGTGATACCAGCCAGCTGCAACCCACGGCTATAGAGGACCTACAGGCGATGTTCTTGAGTCGATATATGTCGATCTGAGCACAGCTGGGCGCCGTATATACAGCATGGGGGTAGCTCTGATACCAGCCAGATGCAACCCACGGCCATATAGGACCTACAGGCGATGTTCTTGAGTCCATATATTTCGATCTGAGCAAAGCTGGGCCACGTATATACAGCATGGGGGTAGCTGTGATACCAGCCAGCTGCAACCCACGGCTATATAGGACCTACAGGCGATGTTCTTGAGTCGATATATGTCGATCTGAGCACAGCTGGGCCCCGTATATACAGCATGGGGGTAGCTCTGATACCAGCCAGATGCAACCCACGGCCATATAGATCCTACAGGCGATGTTCATGAGTGGATATATGTCGATCTGAGCACAGCTGGGCGCCGTATATACAGCATGGGTTAGCTCTGATACCAGCCAGATGCAACCCACGGCCATATAGGACCTACAGGCGATGTACTTGAGTCGATATATGTCGATCTGAGCACAGCTGGGCCACGTATATACAGCATGGGGTTAGCTGTGATACCAGCCAGCTGCAACCCACGGCTATATAGGACCTACAGGCGATGTTCTTGAGTCGATATATGTCGATCTGAGCACAGCTGGGCCCCGTATATACAGCATGGGGGTAGCTCTGATACCAGCCAGATGTAACCCACGGCCATATAGGACCTACAGGCGATGTTCTTGAGTCGATATATGTCGATCTGAGCACAGCTGGGCCACGTATATACAGCATGGGGGTAGCTGTTATACAAGCCAGCTGCAACCCACGGCTATATAGGACCTACAGGCGATGTTCTTGAGTCGATATATGTCGATCTGAGCACAGCTGGGCCCCGTATATACAGCTTGGGGGTAGGTCTAATACCAGCCAGATGCAACCCACGGTCATATAGGACCTACAGGCGAAGTTCTTGAGTGGATATATGTCGATCTCAGCACAGCTGGGCGCCGTATATACAGCATGGGGGTAGCTCTGATACCAGCCAGATGCAACCCACGGCCATATAGGACCTACAGGCGATGTTCTTGAGTCGATATATGTCGATCTGAGCACAGCTGGGCCACGTATATACAGCATGGGGGTAGCTGTGATACCAGCCAGCTGCAACCCACGGCTATATTGGACCTACAGGTGATGTTCTTGAGTCGATATATGTCGATCTGAGCACAGCTGGGCCCCGTATATACAGCATGGGACCAGCCAGATGCAACCCACGGCCATATAGGACCTACAGGCGATGTTCTTGAGTCGATATATGTCGATCTGAGCACAGCTGGGCCACGTATATACAGCATGGGGGTAGCTGTGATACCAGCCAGCTGCAACCCACGGCTATATAGGACTTACAGGCGATGTTCTTGAGTCGATATATGTCGATCTGAGCACAGCTGGGCCCCGTATATACAGCATGGGGGTAGCTCTGATACCAGCCAGATGCAACCCACGGCCATATAGGACCTACAGGCGATGTTCTTGAGTCCATATATTTCGATCTGAGCACAGCTGGGCCACGTATATACAGCATGGGGGTAGCTGTGATACCAGCCAGCTGCAACCCACGGCTATATAGGACCTACAGGCGATGTTCTTGAGTCGATATATGTCGATCTGAGCACAGCTGGGCCCCGTATATACAGCATGGGGGTAGCTCTGATACCAGCCAGATGCAACCCACGGCCATATAGATCCTACAGGCGATGTTCTTGAGTGGATATATGTCGATCTGAGCACAGCTGGGCGCCGTATATACAGCATGGGGGTAGCTCTGATACCAGCCAGATGCAACCCACGGCCATATAGGACCTACAGGCGATGTTCTTGAGTCGATATATGTCGATCTGAGCACAGCTGGGCCACGTATATACAGCATGGGGGTAGCTGTGATACCAGCCAGCTGCAACCCACGGCTATATAGGACCTACAGGCGATGTTCTTGAGTCGATATATGTCGATCTGAGCACAGCTGGGCCCCGTATATACAGCATGGGGGTAGCTCTGATACCAGTCAGATGCAACCCACGGCCATATAGGACCTACAGGCGATGTTCTTGAGTGGATATATGTCGATCTGAGCACAGCTGGGCGCCGTATATACAGCATGGGGGTAGCTCTGATACCAGCCAGATGCAACCCACGGCCATATAGTACCTACAGGCGATATTATTGAGTGAATATATGTAGATCTGAGCACAGCTGGGCGCCGTATATACCGCATGGGGGTAGCTCTGATACCAGCCAAATGCAACCCACGGCCATATTGGACCTACAGGCGATGTTCTTCAGTGGATATATGTCGTTCTGAGTACAGCTGGGCGCCGTATATACAGCATGGGGGTAGCTCAGATACCAGCCGGATGCAACCCACGGCCATATAGGACCTACAGGCGATGTTCTTGAGTCGATATATGTCGATCTGAGCACAGCTGGGCCACGTATATACAGCATGGGGGTAGCTGTGATACCAGCCAGCTGCAACCCACGGCTATATAGGACCTACAGGCGATGTTCTTGAGTCGATATATGTCGATCTGAGCACAGCTGGGCCCCGTATATACAGCATGGGGGTAGCTCTGATACCAGTCAGATGCAACCCACGGCCATATAGGACCTACAGGCGATGTTCTTGAGTGGATATATGTCGATCTGAGCACAGCTGGGCGCCGTATATACAGCATGGGGGTAGCTCTGGTACCAGCCAGATGCAACCCACGGCCATATAGGACCTACAGGCGATGTTCTTGAGTCGATATATTTCGATCTGAGCACAGCTGGGCCACGTATATACAGCATGGTGGTAGCTCTGATACCAGCCAGATGCAACCCACGGCCATATAGGACCTACAGGCGATGTTCTTGAGTCGATATATGTCGATCTGAGCACAGCTGGGCCACGTATATATAGCATGGGGGTAGCTGTGATACCAGCCAGCTGCAACCCACGGCTATATAGGACCTACAGGCGATGTTCTTGAGTCGATATATGTCGATCTGAGCACAGCTGGGCCCCGTATATACAGCTTGGGACCAGCCAGATGCAACCCACGGCCATATAGGACCTACAGGCGATGTTCTTGAGTCCATATATTTCGATCTGAGCACAGCTGGGCTACGTATATACAGCATGGGGGTAGCTGTGATACCAGCCAGCTACAACCCACGGCTATATAGGACCTACAGGCGATGTTCTTGTGTCGATATATGTCGATCTGAGCACAGCTGGGCCCCGTATATACAGCATGGGGGTAGCTCTGATGCCAGCCAGATGCAACCCACGGCCATATAGAACCTACAGGCGATGTTCTTGAGTGGATATATGTCGATCTGAGCACAGCTGGGCGCCGTATATACAGCATGGGGGTAGCTCTGATACCAGCCAGATGCAACCCACGGCCATATAGGACCTACAGGCGATGTTCTTGAGTCGATATATGTCGATCTGAGCACAGCTGGGCCACGTATATACATGATGGGGGTAGCTGTGATACAAGCCAGCTGCAACCCACGGCTATATAGGACCTACAGGCGATGTTCTTGAGTCGATATATGTCGATCTGAGCACAGCTAGGCGCCGTATATACAGCATGGGGGTAGCTCTGAAACCAGCCAGATGCAACCCACGGCCATATAGGACCTACAGACGATGTTCTTGAGTCGATATATGTCGATCTGAGCACAGCTGGGCCACGTGTATACAGCATGGGGGTAGCTGTGATACCAGCCAGCTGCAACCCACGGCTATATAGGACCTACAGGCGATGTTCTTGAGTCGATATATGTCGATCTGAGCACTGCTGCGCCCCGTATATACAGCATGGGGGTAGCTCTGATACGGCTATATAGGACCTACAGGCGATGTTCTTGAGTCGATATATGTCGATCTGAGCACTGCTGCGCCCCGTATATACAGCATCGAGGTAGCTCTTATACCAGCCAGATGTAACCCACGGCCATATAGGACCTACAGGCGATGTTCTGTAGTCGATATATGTCGATCTGAGCACAGCTGGGCAACGTATATACAGCATGGTGGTAGCTCTGATACCAGCCAGATGCAACCCACGGCCATATAGGACCTACAGGCGATGTTCTTGAGTGAATATATGTCGATCTGAGCATAGCTGGGCGCCGTATATACAGCATGGGATAGCTCTGATACCAGCCAGATGCAACCCACGGCCATATAGGTCCTACAGGCGATGTTCTTGAGTCGATATATGTCGATCTGAGCACAGCTGGGCCACGTATATACAGCAAGGGGGTAGCTGTGATACCAGCGAGCTGCAACCCACGGCTATATAGGACCTACAGGCGATGTTCTTGAGTCGATATATGTCGATCTGAGCACAGCTGGGCCCCGTATATACAGCATGGGGGTAGCTCTGATACCAGCCAGATGCAACCCACGGCCATATAGGACCTACAGGCGATGTTCTTGAGTTGATATATGTCGATCTGAGCACAGCTGGGCCCCGTATATACAGCATGGGGCTAGCTCTGATACCAGCCAGATGCAACCCACGGCCATATAGGACCTACAGGCGATGTTCTTGAGTGGATATATGTCGATCTGAGAACAGCTGGGCGCCGTATATACAGCATGGGGGTAGCTCTGATAATAGCCAGATGCAACACACGGCCATATAGGACCTACAGGCGATGCTCTTGAGTGGATATATGTCGATCTGAGCACAGCTGGGCGCCGTATATACAGAAAAGGGGTAGCTCTGATACCAGCCAGATGCAACCCACGGCCATATAGGACCTACAGGCGATGTTCTTGAGTCGATATATGTCGATCTGAGCACAGCTGGGCCACGTATATAAAGCATGGGGGTAGCTGTGCTACCAGCCAGCTGCAACCCACGGCTATATAGGACCTACAGGCGATCTTCTTGAGTCGATATATGTCGATCTGGGCACAGCTGAGCCCCGTATATACAGGATGGGGGTAGCTCTGATACCAGCCAGATGCAACCCACGGCCATATAGGACCTACAGGCGATGTTCTTGAGTCGATATATGTCGATCTGAGCACAGCTGGGCCACGTATATACGGCATGAGGGTAGCTGTGATACCAGCCAGCTGCAACCCACGGCTATATAGGACCTACAGGCGATGTTCTTGAGTCGATATATGTCGATCTGAGCACAGCTGGGCCCCGTATATACAGCATGGGGGTAGCTCTGATACCAGCTAGATGCAACCCACGGCCATATAGGACCTACAGGCGATGTTCTTGAGTGGATATATGTCGATCTGAGCACAGCTGGGCGCCGTATATACAGCATGGGGGTAGCTCTGATACCAGCCAGATGCAACACACGGCCATTTAGGACCTACAGGCGATGTTCTTGAGTCGATATATGTGGATGTGAGCACAGCTGGGCCACGTATATACAGCATGGAGGTAGCTTTGATACCAGCCAGATGCAACCCACGGCCATATAGGACCTACAGGCGATGTTCTTGAGTCGATATATGTCGATCTGAGCACAGCAGGGCCACGTATATACAGCATGGGGGTAGCTGTGATACCAGCCAGCTGCAACCCACGGTTATATAGGACCTACAGGCGATGTTCTTGAGTCGATATATGTCGATCTGAGCACAGCTGGGCCACGTATATACAGCATGGGGGTAGCTGTGATACCAGCCAGCTGCAACCCACGGCTATATAGGACCTACAGGCGATGTTCTTGAGTCGATATATGTCGATCTGACCACAGCTGGGCTTCGTATATAAAGCACGGGGGTATCTCTGATACCAGCCAGATGCAACCTACGGCCATATAGGACCTACAGGCGATGTTCTTGAGTCGATATATGTCGATCTGAGCACAGCTGCGCGCCGTATTTACAGCAAGGGGGTAGCTGTGATACCAGCCAGCTGCAACCCACGGCTATATAGGACCTACAGGCGATGTTCTTGAGTCGATATATGTCGATCTGAGCACAGCTGGGCCCCGTATATACAGCATGGGGGTAGCTCTGATACCAGCCAGATGCAACCCACGGCCATATAGGACCTACAGGCGATGTTCTTCAGTGGATATATGTCGATCTGAGCACAGCTGGGCGCCGTATATACAGCATGGGGGTAGCTCTGATACCAGCCAGATGCAACCCACGGCCATATAGGACCTACAGGCGATGTTCTTGAGTCGATATATGTCGATCTGAGCACAGCTGGGCCACGTATATACAGCATTAGGGTAGCTGTGATACCAGCCAGCTGCAACCCACGGCTATATAGGACCTACAGGCGATGTTCTTGAGTCGATATATGTCGGTCTGAGCACAGCTGGGCCCCGTATATACAGCATGGGGGTAGCTCTGATACCAGTCAGATGCAACCCACGACCATATAGGACCTACAGGCGATGTTCTTGAGTCGATATATGTCGATCTGAGCACAGCTGGGCCACGTATATACAGCATGGGGGTAGCTGTGATACCAGCCAGCTGCAACCCACGGCTATATAGGACCTACAGGCGATGTTCTTGAGTCGATATATGTCGATCTGACCACAGCAGGGCTTCGTATATAAAGCACGGGGGTATCTCTGATACCAGCCAGATGCAACCTACGGCCATATAGGACCTACAGGCGATGTTCTTGAGTCGATATATGTCGATCTGAGCACAGCTGCGCGCCGTATTTACAGCAAGGGGGTAGCTGTGATACCAGCCAGCTGCAACCCACGGCTATATAGGACCTACAGGCGATGTTCTTGAGTCGATATATGTCGATCTGAGCACAGCTGGGCCCCGTATATACAGCATGGGGGTAGCTCTGATACCAGCCAGATGCAACCCACGGCCATATAGGACCTACAGGCGATGTTCTTCAGTGGATATATGTCGATCTGAGCACAGCTGGGCGCCGTATATACAGCATGGGGGTAGCTCTGATACCAGCCAGATGCAACCCACGGCCATATAGGACCTACAGGCGATGTTCTTGAGTCGATATATGTCGATCTGAGCACAGCTGGGCCACGTATATACAGCATTAGGGTAGCTGTGATACCAGCCAGCTGCAACCCACGGCTATATAGGACCTACAGGCGATGTTCTTGAGTCGATATATGTCGATCTGAGCACAGCTGGGCCCCGTATATACAGCATGGGGGTAGCTCTGATACCAGCTAGATGCAACCCACGGCCATATAGGACCTACAGGCGATGTTCTTGAGTGGATATATGTCGATCTGAGCACAGCTGGGCGCCGTATATGCAGCATGGGGGTAGCTCTGATACCAGCCAGATGCAACACACGGCCATTTAGGACCTACAGGCGATGTTCTTGAGTCGATATAGGTCGATCTGAGCACAGCTGGGCCACGTATATACAGCATGGGGGTAGCTGTGATACCAGCCAGATGCAGCCCACGGCCATATAGGACCTACAGGCGATGTTCTTGAGTCGATATATGTCGATCTGAGCACAGCTGGGCCACGTATATACAGCATGGGGGTAGCTGTGATACCAGCCAGCTGCAACCCACGGCTATATAGGACCTACAGGCGATGTTCTTGTGTCGATATATCTCGATCTGAGCACAGCTCGGCCCCGTATATACAGCATGGGGGTAGCTCTGATACCAGTCAGATGCAACCCACGACCATATAGGACCTACAGGCGATGTTCTTGAGTCGATATATGTCGATCTGATCACAGCTGGGCCACGTATATACAGCATCTGGGTAGCTCTGATACCAGCCAGATGCAACCCACGGCCATATAGGACCTACAGGCGATGTTCTTGCGTCGATATATGTCGATCTGAGCACAGCTGGGCCACGTAAATACAGCATGGGGGTAGCTGTGATACCAGCCAGCTGCAGCCCACGGCTATATAGGACCTACAGGCGATGTTCTTGAGTCGATATATGTCGATCTGAGCACAGCTGGGCCCCGTATATACAGCATGGGAATAGCTCTGATACCAGCCAGATGCAACCCACGGCCATATATGACCTACAGGCGATGTTCTTGAGTGAATATATGTCGATCTGAGCACATCTGGGCGCCGTATATACAGCATGGGGGTAGCTCTGATACCAACCAGATGCAACCCACGGCCATATAGAACCTACAGGCGATGTTCTTGAGTCGATATATGTCGATCTGAGCACAGCTGGGCCACGTATATACAGCATGGAGTTAGCTGTGATACCAGCCAGATGCAACACACGGCCATATAGGACCTACAGGCGATGTTCTTGAGTCAATATATGTCGATCTGAGCACAGCTGGGCGCCGTATATACAGCAAGGGGGTGGCTCTGATACCAGCCACATGCAACCCACGGCCATATAGGACCTACAGGCGATGTTCTTGGGTCGATATATGTCAATCTGAGCACAGCTGGGCCACGTATATACAGCATGGGGATAGCTGTGATACCAACCAGATGCAACCCACGGCCATATAGGACCGACAGGCGATGTTCTTGAGTGGATATATGTCGATCTGAGCACAGCTGGGCGCCGTATATACAGCAAGGGGGTAGCTCTGATACCAGCCAGATGCAACCCACGGACATATAGGACCTACAGGCGATGTTCTTGAGTCGATATATGTCGATCTGAGCACAGGTGGGCCCCGTATATACAGCATGGGGGTAGCTCTGATACCAGCCAGATGCAACCCACGGCCATATAGGACCTACAGACGATGTTCTTGAGTGGATATATGTCGATCTGAGCACATCTGGGCGCCATATATACAGCATGGGGGTAGCTCTGATACCAGCCAGATGCAACCCACGGCCATATGGGACCTACAGGCGATGTTCTTGAGTCGATATATGTCGATCTGAGCACAGCTGGGCCACGTATATACAGCATGGGAGTAGCTCTGATACCAGTCAGCTGCAACCCACGGCTATATAGGACCTACAGGCGATGTACTTGAGTCGATATATATCGATCTGAGGACAGCTGGGCCCCGTATATACAGCATGAGGGTAGCTGTGATACCAGCCAGCTGCAACCCACGGCTATATAGGACCTACAGGCGATGTTCTTGAGTCGATATATGTCGATCTGAGCACAGCTGGGCCCCGTATATACAGCATGGGGGTAGCTCTGATACCAGCCAGATGCAACACACGGCCATTTAGGACCTACAGGCGATGTTCTTGAGTCGATATATGTGGATCTGAGAACAGCTGGGCCACGTATATACAGCATGGGAGTAGCTGTGATACCAGCCAGATGCAACACACGGCCATATAGGACCTACAGGCGATGTTCTTGAGTCGATATATGTCGATCTGAGCACAGCAGGGCCACGTATATACAGCATGGGGGTAGCTGTGATACCAGCCAGCTGCAACCCACGGCTATATAGGACCTACAGGCGATGTTCTTGAGTCGATATATGTCGATCTGAGCACAGCTCGGCCCCGTATATACAGCATGGGGGTAGCTCTGATACCAGTCAGATGCAACCCACGACCATATAGGACCTACAGGCGATGTTCTTGAGTCGATATATGTCGATCTGAGCACAGCTGGGCCACGTATATACAGCATGGGGGTAGCTCTGATACCAGCCAGATGCAACCCACGGCCATATAGGACCCACAGGCGATGTTCTTGAGTCGATATATGTCGATCTGAGCACAGCTGGGCCATGTATATACAGCATGGGGGTAGCTATTATACCAGCCAGCTGCAACCCACGGCTATATAGGACCTACAGGCGATGTTCTTGAGTCGATATATGTCGATCTGACCACAGATGGGCTTCGTATATACAGCATGGGGGTATCTTTGATACCAGCCTGATGCAATCCACGGCTATATAGGATCTACAGGCGATATTCTTGAGTCGATATATGTCGATCTGAGCACAGCTGGGCCCCGTATATACAGCATGGGGTTAGCTCTGATACCAGCCAGATGCAACTCACGGCCATATAGGACCTACAGGCGATGTTCTTCAGAGGATATATGTCGATCTGAGCACAGCTGGGCGCCGTATATACAGCATGGGGGTAGCTCTGATACCAGCCAGATGCAACCCACGGCCATATAGGACCTACAGGCGATGTTCTTGAGTCGATATATGTCGATCTGAGCACAGCTGAGCCACGTATATACAGAATTAGGGTAGCTGTGATACCAGCTAGCTGCAACCCACGGCTATATAGGACCTACAGGCGATGTTCTTGAGTCGATATATGTCGATCTGAGCACAGCTGGGCCCCGTATATACAGCATGGGGGTAGCTCTGATACCAGCTAGATGCAACCCACGGCCATATAGGACCTACAGGCGATGTTCTTGACTGGATATATGTCGATCTGAGCACAGCTGGGCGCCATATATGCAGCATGGGGGTAGCTCTGATACTAGCCAGATGCAACACACGGCCATTTAGGACCTACAGGCGATGTTCTTGAGTCGATATATGTCGATCTGAGCACAGCTGGGCCACGTATATACAGCATGGGGGTAGCTGTGATACCAGCCAGATGCAGCCCACGACCATATAGGACCTACAGGCGATGTTCTTGAGTCGATATATGTCGATCTGAGCACAGCTGGGCCACGTATATACAGCATGGGGGTAGCTGTGATACCAGCCAGCTGCAACCCACGGCTATATAGGACCTACAGGCGATGTTCTTGAGTCGATATATGTCGATCTGAGCACAGCTGGGCCCCGTATATATAGCATGGGGATAGCTCTGATACCAGCCAGATGCAACCCACGGCCATATATGACCTACAGGCGATGTTCTTGAGTGGATATATGTCGATCTGAGCACATCTGGGCGCCGTATATACAGCATGGGGGTAGCTCTGATACCAACCAGATGCAACCCACGGCCATATAGGACCTACAGGCGATGTTCTTGAGTCGATATATGTCGATCTGAGCACAGCTGGGCCACGTATATACAGCATGGAGGTGGCTGTGATACCAGCCAGATGCAACCCACGGCCATATAGGACCTACAGGCGATGTTCTTGAGTGGATACCTGTCGATCTGAGCACAGCTGGGCGCCGTATTTACAGCAAGGGGGTAGCTCTGATACCAGCCAGATGCAACCCATGGCCATATAGGACCTACAGGCGATGTTCTTGAGTCGATATATGTCGATCTGAGCACAGCTGGGCCACGTATATACAGCATGGGGGTAGCTGTGATACCAGCCAGCTGCAACCCACGGCTATATAGGACCTACAGGCGATGTTCTTGAGTCGATATATGTCGATCTGAGCACAGCTGGGCCCCGTATATACAGCATGGGGGTAGCTCTGATACCAGTCAGATGCAACCCACGGCCATATAGGACCTACAGGCGATGTTCTTGAGTGGATATATGTCGATCTGAGCACAGCTGGGCGCCGTATTTACAGCAAGGGGGTAGCTGTGATACCAGCCAGCTGCAACCCACGGCTATATAGGACCTACAGGCGATGTTCTTGAGTCGATATATGTCGATCTGAGCACAGCTGGGCGCCGTATTTACAGCAAGGGGGTAGCTGTGATACCAGCCAGCTGCAACCCACGGCTATATAGGACCTACAGGCGATATTCATGAGTCGATATATGTCGATCTGAGCACAGCTGGGCCCCGTATATACAGCATGGGGTTAGCTCTGATACCAGCCAGATGCAACCCACGGCCATATAGGACCTACAGGCGATGTTCTTCAGAGGATATATGTCGATCTGAGCACAGATGGGCGCCGTATATATAGCATGGGGGTAGCTCTGATACCAGCCAGATGCAACCCACGGCCATTTAGGACCTACAGGCGATGTTCTTGAGTCGATATATGTCGATCTGAGCACAGCTGGGCCCCGTATATACAGCATGGGGGTAGCTCTGATACCAGCCAGATGCAACCCACGGCCATATAGGACCTACAGGCGATGTTCTTGAGTCGATATATGTCGATCTGAGCACAGCTGAGCCACGTATATACAGAATTAGGGTAGCTGTGATACCAGCTAGCTGCAACCCACGGCTATATAGGACCTACAGGCGATGTTCTTGAGTCGATATATGTCGATCTGAGCACAGCTGGGCCCCGTATATACAGCATGGGGGTAGCTCTGATACCAGCTAGATGCAACCCACGGCCATATAGGACCTACAGGCGATGTTCTTGACTGGATATATGTCGATCTGAGCACAGCTGGGCGCCATATATGCAGCATGGGGGTAGCTCTGATACTAGCCAGATGCAACACACGGCCATTTAGGACCTACAGGCGATGTTCTTGAGTCGATATATGTCGATCTGAGCACAGCTGGGCCACGTATATACAGCATGGGGGTAGCTGTGATACCAGCCAGATGCAGCCCACGACCATATAGGACCTACAGGCGATGTTCTTGAGTCGATATATGTCGATCTGAGCACAGCTGGGCCACGTATATACAGCATGGGGGTAGCTGTGATACCAGCCAGCTGCAACCCACGGCTATATAGGACCTACAGGCGATGTTCTTGAGTCGATATATGTCGATCTGAGCACAGCTGGGCCCCGTATATATAGCATGGGGATAGCTCTGATACCAGCCAGATGCAACCCACGGCCATATATGACCTACAGGCGATGTTCTTGAGTGGATATATGTCGATCTGAGCACATCTGGGCGCCGTATATACAGCATGGGGGTAGCTCTGATACCAACCAGATGCAACCCACGGCCATATAGGACCTACAGGCGATGTTCTTGAGTCGATATATGTCGATCTGAGCACAGCTGGGCCACGTATATACAGCATGGAGGTGGCTGTGATACCAGCCAGATGCAACCCACGGCCATATAGGACCTACAGGCGATGTTCTTGAGTGGATACCTGTCGATCTGAGCACAGCTGGGCGCCGTATTTACAGCAAGGGGGTAGCTCTGATACCAGCCAGATGCAACCCATGGCCATATAGGACCTACAGGCGATGTTCTTGAGTCGATATATGTCGATCTGAGCACAGCTGGGCCACGTATATACAGCATGGGGGTAGCTGTGATACCAGCCAGCTGCAACCCACGGCTATATAGGACCTACAGGCGATGTTCTTGAGTCGATATATGTCGATCTGAGCACAGCTGGGCCCCGTATATACAGCATGGGGGTAGCTCTGATACCAGTCAGATGCAACCCACGGCCATATAGGACCTACAGGCGATGTTCTTGAGTGGATATATGTCGATCTGAGCACAGCTGGGCGCCGTATTTACAGCAAGGGGGTAGCTGTGATACCAGCCAGCTGCAACCCACGGCTATATAGGACCTACAGGCGATGTTCTTGAGTCGATATATGTCGATCTGAGCACAGCTGGGCGCCGTATTTACAGCAAGGGGGTAGCTGTGATACCAGCCAGCTGCAACCCACGGCTATATAGGACCTACAGGCGATATTCATGAGTCGATATATGTCGATCTGAGCACAGCTGGGCCCCGTATATACAGCATGGGGTTAGCTCTGATACCAGCCAGATGCAACCCACGGCCATATAGGACCTACAGGCGATGTTCTTCAGAGGATATATGTCGATCTGAGCACAGATGGGCGCCGTATATATAGCATGGGGGTAGCTCTGATACCAGCCAGATGCAACCCACGGCCATATAGGACCTACAGGCGATGTTCTTGAGTCGATATATGTCGATCTGAGCACAGCTGAGCCACGTATATACAGCATTAGGGTAGCTGTGATACCAGCTAGCTGCAGCCCACGGCTATATAGGACCTACAGGCGATGTTCTTGAGTCGATATATGTCGATCTGAGCACAGCTGGGCCCCGTATATACAGCATGGGGGTAGCTCTGATACCAGCTAGATGCAACCCACGGCCATATAGGACCTACAGGCGATGTTCTTGACTGGATATATGTCGATCTGAGCACAGCTGGGCGCCATATATGCAGCATGGGGGTAGCTCTGATACTAGCCAGATGCAACACACGGCCATTTAGGACCTACAGGCGATGTTCTTGAGTCGATATATGTCGATCTGAGCACAGCTGGGCCACGTATATACAGCATGGGGGTAGCTGTGATACCAGCCAGATGCAGCCCACGGCCATATAGGACCTACAGGCGATGTTCTTGAGTCGATATATGTCGATCTGAGTACAGCTGGGCCACGTATATACAGCATGGGGGTAGCTGTGATACCAGCCAGCTGCAACCCACGGCTATATAGGACCTACAGGCGATGTTCTTGAGTCGATATATGTCGATCTGAGCACAGCTGGGCGCCGTATATACAGCATGGGACCAGCCAGATGCAACCCACGGCCATATAGGACCTACAGGCGATGTTCTTGAGTCAATATATGTCGATCTGAGCACAGCTGGGCCACGTATATCAGCATGGGGCTAGCTGTGATACCAACCAGCTGCAACCCACGGCTATATAGGACCTACAGGCGATGTTCTTGAGTCGATATATGTCGATCTGAGCACAGCTGGGCCCCGTATATACAGCATGGGGGTAGCTCTGATACCAGCCAGATGTAACCCACGGCCATATAGGACCTACAGGCGATGTTCTTGAGTCGATATATGTCGATCTGAGCACAGCTGGGCCACGTATATACAGCATGGGGGTAGCTGTTATACAAGCCAGCTGCAACCCACGGCTATATAGGACCTACAGGCGATGTTCTTGAGTCGATATATGTCGATCTGAGCACAGCTGGGCCCCGTATATACAGCTTGGGGGTAGGTCTGATACCAGCCAGATGCAACCAACGGCCATATAGGACCTACAGGCGAAGTTCTTGAATGGATATATGTCGATCTGAGCACAGCTGGGCGCCGTATATACAGCATGGGGGAAGCTTTGATACCAGCCAGATGGAACCCACGGCCATATAGCACCTACAGGCGATGTTCTTGAGTCGATATATGTCGATCTGAGCACAGCTGGGCCCCGTATATACAGCATGGGGGTAGCTGTGATACCAGCCAGCTGCAACCCACGGCTATAGAGGACCTACAGGCGATGTTCTTGAGTCGATATATGTCGATCTGAGCACAGCTGGGCGCCGTATATACAGCATGGGGGTAGCTCTGATACCAGCCAGATGCAACCCACGGCCATATAGGACCTACAGGCGATGTTCTTGAGTCCATATATTTCGATCTGAGCAAAGCTGGGCCACGTATATACAGCATGGGGGTAGCTGTGATACCAGCCAGCTGCAACCCACGGCTATATAGGACCTACAGGCGATGTTCTTGAGTCGATATATGTCGATCTGAGCACAGCTGGGCCCCGTATATACAGCTTGGGGGTAGGTCTAATACCAGCCAGATGCAACCCACGGTCATATAGGACCTACAGGCGAAGTTCTTGAGTGGATATATGTCGATCTCAGCACAGCTGGGCGCCGTATATACAGCATGGGGGTAGCTCTGATACCAGCCAGATGCAACCCACGGCCATATAGGACCTACAGGCGATGTTCTTGAGTCGATATATGTCGATCTGAGCACAGCTGGGCCACGTATATACAGCATGGGGGTAGCTGTGATACCAGCCAGCTGCAACCCACGGCTATATTGGACCTACAGGTGATGTTCTTGAGTCGATATATGTCGATCTGAGCACAGCTGGGCCCCGTATATACAGCATGGGACCAGCCAGATGCAACCCACGGCCATATAGGACCTACAGGCGATGTTCTTGAGTCGATATATGTCGATCTGAGCACAGCTGGGCCACGTATATACAGCATGGGGGTAGCTGTGATACTAGCCAGCTGCAACCCACGGCTATATAGGACTTACAGGCGATGTTCTTGAGTCGATATATGTCGATCTGAGCACAGCTGGGCCCCGTATATACAGCATGGGGGTAGCTCTGATACCAGCCAGATGCAACCCACGGCCATATAGATCCTACAGGCGATGTTCATGAGTGGATATATGTCGATCTGAGCACAGCTGGGCGCCGTATATACAGCATGAGTTAGCTCTGATACCAGCCAGATGCAACCCACGGCCATATAGGACCTACAGGCGATGTACTTGAGTCGATATATGTCGATCTGAGCACAGCTGGGCCACGTATATACAGCATGGGGTTAGCTGTGATACCAGCCAGCTGCAACCCACGGCTATATAGGACCTACAGGCGATGTTCTTGAGTCGATATATGTCGATCTGAGCACAGCTGGGCCCCGTATATACAGCTTGGGGGTAGGTCTAATACCAGCCAGATGCAACCCACGGTCATATAGGACCTACAGGCGAAGTTCTTGAGTGGATATATGTCGATCTCAGCACAGCTGGGCGCCGTATATACAGCATGGGGGTAGCTCTGATACCAGCCAGATGCAACCCACGGCCATATAGGACCTACAGGCGATGTTCTTGAGTCGATATATGTCGATCTGAGCACAGCTGGGCCACGTATATACAGCATGGGGGTAGCTGTGATACCAGCCAGCTGCAACCCACGGCTATATTGGACCTACAGGTGATGTTCTTGAGTCGATATATGTCGATCTGAGCACAGCTGGGCCCCGTATATACAGCATGGGACCAGCCAGATGCAACCCACGGCCATATAGGACCTACAGGCGATGTTCTTGAGTCGATATATGTCGATCTGAGCACAGCTGGGCCACGTATATACAGCATGGGGGTAGCTGTGATACCAGCCAGCTGCAACCCACGGCTATATAGGACTTACAGGCGATGTTCTTGAGTCGATATATGTCGATCTGAGCACAGCTGGGCCCCGTATATACAGCATGGGGGTAGCTCTGATACCAGCCAGATGCAACCCACGGCCATATAGGACCTACAGGCGATGTTCTTGAGTCCATATATTTCGATCTGAGCACAGCTGGGCCACGTATATACAGCATGGGGGTAGCTGTGATACCAGCCAGCTGCAACCCACGGCTATATAGGACCTACAGGCGATGTTCTTGAGTCGATATATGTCGATCTGAGCACAGCTGGGCCCCGTATATACAGCATGGGGGTAGCTCTGATACCAGCCAGATGCAACCCACGGCCATATAGATCCTACAGGCGATGTTCTTGAGTGGATATATGTCGATCTGAGCACAGCTGGGCGCCGTATATACAGCATGGGGGTAGCTCTGATACCAGCCAGATGCAACCCACGGCCATATAGGACCTACAGGCGATGTTCTTGAGTCGATATATGTCGATCTGAGCACAGCTGGGCCACGTATATACAGCATGGGGGTAGCTGTGATACCAGCCAGCTGCAACCCACGGCTATATAGGACCTACAGGCGATGTTCTTGAGTCGATATATGTCGATCTGAGCACAGCTGGGCCCCGTATATACAGCATGGGGGTAGCTCTGATACCAGTCAGATGCAACCCACGGCCATATAGGACCTACAGGCGATGTTCTTGAGTGGATATATGTCGATCTGAGCACAGCTGGGCGCCGTATATACAGCATGGGGGTAGCTCTGATACCAGCCAGATGCAACCCACGGCCATATAGTACCTACAGGCGATATTATTGAGTGAATATATGTAGATCTGAGCACAGCTGGGCGCCGTATATACCGCATGGGGGTAGCTCTGATACCAGCCAAATGCAACCCACGGCCATATTGGACCTACAGGCGATGTTCTTCAGTGGATATATGTCGTTCTGAGTACAGCTGGGCGCCGTATATACAGCATGGGGGTAGCTCAGATACCAGCCGGATGCAACCCACGGCCATATAGGACCTACAGGCGATGTTCTTGAGTCGATATATGTCGATCTGAGCACAGCTGGGCCACGTATATACAGCATGGGGGTAGCTGTGATACCAGCCAGCTGCAACCCACGGCTATATAGGACCTACAGGCGATGTTCTTGAGTCGATAGATGTCGATCTGAGCACAGCTGGGCCCCGTATATACAGCATGGGGGTAGCTCTGATACCAGTCAGATGCAACCCACGGCCATATAGGACCTACAGGCGATGTTCTTGAGTGGATATATGTCGATCTGAGCACAGCTGGGCGCCGTATATACAGCATGGGGGTAGCTCTGGTACCAGCCAGATGCAACCCACGGCCATATAAGACCTACAGGCGATGTTCTTGAGTCGATATATTTCGATCTGAGCACAGCTGGGCCACGTATATACAGCATGGGGGTAGCTCTGATACCAGCCAGATGCAACCCACGGCCATATAGGACCTACAGGCGATGTTCTTGAGTCGATATATGTCGATCTGAGCACAGCTGGGCCACGTATATATAGCATGGGGGTAGCTGTGATACCAGCCAGCTGCAACCCACGGCTATATAGGACCTACAGGCGATGTTCTTGAGTCGATATATGTCGATCTGAGCACAGCTGGGCCCCGTATATACAGCTTGGGACCAGCCAGATGCAACCCACGGCCATATAGGACCTACAGGCGATGTTCTTGAGTCCATATATTTCGATCTGAGCACAGCTGGGCTACGTATATACAGCATGGGGGTAGCTGTGATACCAGCCAGCTACAACCCACGGCTATATAGGACCTACAGGCGATGTTCTTGTGTCGATATATGTCGATCTGAGCACAGCTGGGCTCCGTATATACAGCATGGGGGTAGCTCTGATGCCAGCCAGATGCAACCCACGGCCATATAGAACCTACAGGCGATGTTCTTGAGTGGATATATGTCGATCTGAGCACAGCTGGGCGCCGTATATACAGCATGGGGGTAGCTCTGATACCAGCCAGATGCAACCCACGGCCATATAGGACCTACAGGCGATGTTCTTGAGTCGATATATGTCGATCTGAGCACAGCTGGGCCACGTATATACATGATGGGGGTAGCTGTGATACAAGCCAGCTGCAACCCACGGCTATATAGGACCTACAGGCGATGTTCTTGAGTCGATATATGTCGATCTGAGCACAGCTAGGCGCCGTATATACAGCATGGGGGTAGCTCTGAAACCAGCCAGATGCAACCCACGGCCATATAGGACCTACAGACGATGTTCTTGAGTCGATATATGTCGATCTGAGCACAGCTGGGCCACGTGTATACAGCATGGGGGTAGCTGTGATACCAGCCAGCTGCAACCCACGGCTATATAGGACCTACAGGCGATGTTCTTGAGTCGATATATGTCGATCTGAGCACTGCTGCGCCCCGTATATACAGCATGGGGGTAGCTCTGATACGGCTATATAGGACCTACAGGCGATGTTCTTGAGTCGATATATGTCGATCTGAGCACTGCTGCGCCCCGTATATACAGCATCGAGGTAGCTCTTATACCAGCCAGATGTAACCCACGGCCATATAGGACCTACAGGCGATGTTCTGTAGTCGATATATGTCGATCTGAGCACAGCTGGGCAACGTATATACAGCATGGTGGTAGCTCTGATACCAGCCAGATGCAACCCACGGCCATATAGGACCTACAGGCGATGTTCTTGAGTGAATATATGTCGATCTGAGCATAGCTGGGCGCCGTATATACAGCATGGGATAGCTCTGATACCAGCCAGATGCAACCCACGGCCATATAGGTCCTACAGGCGATGTTCTTGAGTCGATATATGTCGATCTGAGCACAGCTGGGCCACGTATATACAGCAAGGGGGTAGCTGTGATACCAGCGAGCTGCAACCCACGGCTATATAGGACCTACAGGCGATGTTCTTGAGTCGATATATGTCGATCTGAGCACAGCTGGGCCCCGTATATACAGCATGGGGGTAGCTCTGATACCAGCCAGATGCAACCCACGGCCATATAGGACCTACAGGCGATGTTCTTGAGTTGATATATGTCGATCTGAGCACAGCTGGGCCCCGTATATACAGCATGGGGCTAGCTCTGATACCAGCCAGATGCAACCCACGGCCATATAGGACCTACAGGCGATGTTCTTGAGTGGATATATGTCGATCTGAGAACAGCTGGGCGCCGTATATACAGCATGGGGGTAGCTCTGATAATAGCCATATGCAACACACGGCCATATAGGACCTACAGGCGATGCTCTTGAGTGGATATATGTCGATCTGAGCACAGCTGGGCGCCGTATATACAGAAAAGGGGTAGCTCTGATACCAGCCAGATGCAACCCACGGCCATATAGGACCTACAGGCGATGTTCTTGAGTCGATATATGTCGATCTGAGCACAGCTGGGCCACGTATATAAAGCATGGGGGTAGCTGTGATACCAGCCAGCTGCAACCCACGGCTATATAGGACCTACAGGCGATCTTCTTGAGTCGATATATGTCGATCTGGGCACAGCTGAGCCCCGTATATACAGGATGGGGGTAGCTCTGATACCAGCCAGATGCAACCCACGGCCATATAGGACCTACAGGCGATGTTCTTGAGTCGATATATGTCGATCTGAGCACAGCTGGGCCACGTATATACGGCATGAGGGTAGCTGTGATACCAGCCAGCTGCAACCCACGGCTATATAGGACCTACAGGCGATGTTCTTGAGTCGATATATGTCGATCTGAGCACAGCTGGGCCCCGTATATACAGCATGGGGGTAGCTCTGATACCAGCTAGATGCAACCCACGGCCATATAGGACCTACAGGCGATGTTCTTGAGTAAATATATGTCGATCTGAGCACAGCTGGGCGCCGTATATACAGCATGGGGGTAGCTCTGATACCAGCCAGATGCAACACACGGCCATTTAGGACCTACAGGCGATGTTCTTGAGTCGATATATGTGGATGTGAGCACAGCTGGGCCACGTATATACAGCATGGAGGTAGCTTTGATACCAGCCAGATGCAACCCACGGCCATATAGGACCTACAGGCGATGTTCTTGAGTCGATATATGTCGATCTGAGCACAGCAGGGCCACGTATATACAGCATGGGGGTAGCTGTGATACCAGCCAGCTGCAACCCACGGTTATATAGGACCTACAGGCGATGTTCTTGAGTCGATATATGTCGATCTGAGCACAGCTGGGCCACGTATATACAGCATGGGGGTAGCTGTGATACCAGCCAGCTGCAACCCACGGCTATATAGGACCTACAGGCGATGTTCTTGAGTCGATATATGTCGATCTGACCACAGCTGGGCTTCGTATATAAAGCACGGGGGTATCTCTGATACCAGCCAGATGCAACCTACGGCCATATAGGACCTACAGGCGATGTTCTTGAGTCGATATATGTCGATCTGAGCACAGCTGCGCGCCGTATTTACAGCAAGGGGGTAGCTGTGATACCAGCCAGCTGCAACCCACGGCTATATAGGACCTACAGGCGATGTTCTTGAGTCGATATATGTCGATCTGAGCACAGCTGGGCCCCGTATATACAGCATGGGGGTAGCTCTGATACCAGCCAGATGCAACCCACGGCCATATAGGACCTACAGGCGATGTTCTTCAGTGGATATATGTCGATCTGAGCACAGCTGGGCGCCGTATATACAGCATGGGGGTAGCTCTGATACCAGCCAGATGCAACCCACGGCCATATAGGACCTACAGGCGATGTTCTTGAGTCGATATATGTCGATCTGAGCACAGCTGGGCCACGTATATACAGCATTAGGGTAACTGTGATACCAGCCAGCTGCAACCCACGGCTATATAGGACCTACAGGCGATGTTCTTGAGTCGATATATGTCGGTCTGAGCACAGCTGGGCCCCGTATATACAGCATGGGGGTAGCTCTGATACCAGTCAGATGCAACCCACGACCATATAGGACCTACAGGCGATGTTCTTGAGTCGATATATGTCGATCTGAGCACAGCTGGGCCACGTATATACAGCATGGGGGTAGCTGTGATACCAGCCAGCTGCAACCCACGGCTATATAGGACCTACAGGCGATGTTCTTGAGTCGATATATGTCGATCTGACCACAGCAGGGCTTCGTATATAAAGCACGGGGGTATCTCTGATACCAGCCAGATGCAACCTACGGCCATATAGGACCTACAGGCGATGTTCTTGAGTCGATATATGTCGATCTGAGCACAGCTGCGCGCCGTATTTACAGCAAGGGGGTAGCTGTGATACCAGCCAGCTGCAACCCACGGCTATATAGGACCTACAGGCGATGTTCTTGAGTCGATATATGTCGATCTGAGCACAGCTGGGCCCCGTATATACAGCATGGGGGTAGCTCTGATACCAGCCAGATGCAACCCACGGCCATATAGGACCTACAGGCGATGTTCTTCAGTGGATATATGTCGATCTGAGCACAGCTGGGCGCCGTATATACAGCATGGGGGTAGCTCTGATACCAGCCAGATGCAACCCACGGCCATATAGGACCTACAGGCGATGTTCTTGAGTCGATATATGTCGATCTGAGCACAGCTGGGCCACGTATATACAGCATTAGGGTAGCTGTGATACCAGCCAGCTGCAACCCACGGCTATATAGGACCTACAGGCGATGTTCTTGAGTCGATATATGTCGATCTGAGCACAGCTGGGCCCCGTATATACAGCATGGGGGTAGCTCTGATACCAGCTAGATGCAACCCACGGCCATATAGGACCTACAGGCGATGTTCTTGAGTGGATATATGTCGATCTGAGCACAGCTGGGCGCCGTATATGCAGCATGGGGGTAGCTCTGATACCAGCCAGATGCAACACACGGCCATTTAGGACCTACAGGCGATGTACTTGAGTCGATATAGGTCGACCTGAGCACAGCTGGGCCACGTATATACAGCATGGGGGTAGCTGTGATACCAGCCAGATGCAGCCCACGGCCATATAGGACCTACAGGCGATGTTCTTGAGTCGATATATGTCGATCTGAGCACAGCTGGGCCACGTATATACAGCATGGGGGTAGCTGTGATACCAGCCAGCTGCAACCCACGGCTATATAGGACCTACAGGCGATGTTCTTGTGTCGATATATCTCGATCTGAGCACAGCTCGGCCCCGTATATACAGCATGGGGGTAGCTCTGATACCAGTCAGATGCAACCCACGACCATATAGGACCTACAGGCGATGTTCTTGAGTCGATATATGTCGATCTGATCACAGCTGGGCCACGTATATACAGCATCTGGGTAGCTCTGATACCAGCCAGATGCAACCCACGGCCATATAGGACCTACAGGCGATGTTCTTGCGTCGATATATGTCGATCTGAGCACAGCTGGGCCACGTAAATACAGCATGGGGGTAGCTGTGATACCAGCCAGCTGCAGCCCACGGCTATATAGGACCTACAGGCGATGTTCTTGAGTCGATATATGTCGATCTGAGCACAGCTGGGCCCCGTATATACAGCATGGGAATAGCTCTGATACCAGCCAGATGCAACCCACGGCCATATATGACCTACAGGCGATGTTCTTGAGTGAATATATGTCGATCTGAGCACATCTGGGCGCCGTATAATCAGCATGGGGGTAGCTCTGATACCAACCAGATGCAACCCACGGCCATATAGAACCTACAGGCGATGTTCTTGAGTCGATATATGTCGATCTGAGCACAGCTGGGCCACGTATATACAGCATGGAGTTAGCTGTGATACCAGCCAGATGCAACACACGGCCATATAGGACCTACAGGCGATGTTCTTGAGTCAATATATGTCGATCTGAGCACAGCTGGGCGCCGTATATACAGCAAGGGGGTAGCTCTGATACCAGCCACATGCAACCCACGGCCATATAGGACCTACAGGCGATGTTCTTGGGTCGATATATGTCAATCTGAGCACAGCTGGGCCACGTATATACAGCATGGGGATAGCTGTGATACCAACCAGATGCAACCCACGGCCATATAGGACCGACAGGCGATGTTCTTGAGTGGATATATGTCGATCTGAGCACAGCTGGGCGCCGTATATACAGCAAGGGGGTAGCTCTGATACCAGCCAGATGCAACCCACGGACATATAGGACCTACAGGCGATGTTCTTGAGTCGATATATGTCGATCTGAGCACAGGTGGGCCCCGTATATACAGCATGGGGGTAGCTCTGATACCAGCCAGATGCAACCCACGGCCATATAGGACCTATAGACGATGTTCTTGAGTGGATATATGTCGATCTGAGCACATCTGGGCGCCATATATACAGCATGGGGGTAGCTCTGATACCAGCCAGATGCAACCCACGGCCATATGGGACCTACAGGCGATGTTCTTGAGTCGATATATGTCGATCTGAGCACAGCTGGGCCACGTATATACAGCATGGGAGTAGCTCTGATACCAGTCAGCTGCAACCCACGGCTATATAGGACCTACAGGCGATGAACTTGAGTCGATATATATCGATCTGAGGACAGCTGGGCCCCGTATATACAGCATGAGGGTAGCTGTGATACCAGCCAGCTGCAACCCACGGCTATATAGGACCTACAGGCGATGTTCTTGAGTCGATATATGTCGATCTGAGCACAGCTGGGCCCCGTATATACAGCATGGGGGTAGCTCTGATACCAGCCAGATGCAACACACGGCCATTTAGGACCTACAGGCGATGTTCTTGAGTCGATATATGTGGATCTGAGAACAGCTGGGCCACGTATATACAGCATGGGAGTAGCTGTGATACCAGCCAGATGCAACACACGGCCATATAGGACCTACAGGCGATGTTCTTGAGTCGATATATGTCGATCTGAGCACAGCAGGGCCACGTATATACAGCATGGGGGTAGCTGTGATACCAGCCAGCTGCAACCCACGGCTATATAGGACCTACAGGCGATGTTCTTGAGTCGATATATGTCGATCTGAGCACAGCTCGGCCCCGTATATACAGCATGGGGGTAGCTCTGATACCAGTCAGATGCAACCCACGACCATATAGGACCTACAGGCGATGTTCTTGAGTCGATATATGTCGATCTGAGCACAGCTGGGCCACGTATATACAGCATGGGGGTAGCTCTGATACCAGCCAGATGCAACCCACGGCCATATAGGACCCACAGGCGATGTTCTTGAGTCGATATATGTCGATCTGAGCACAGCTGGGCCCCGTATATACAGCATGGGGTTAGCTCTGATACCAGCCAGATGCAACTCACGGCCATATAGGACCTACAGGCGATGTTCTTCAGAGGATATATGTCGATCTGAGCACAGCTGGGCGCCGTATATACAGCATGGGGTTAGCTCTGATACCAGCCAGATGCAACTCACGGCCATATAGGACCTACAGGCGATGTTCTTGAGTCGATATATGTCGATCTGACCACAGATGGGCTTCGTATATACAGCATGGGGGTATCTTTGATACCAGCCTGATGCAATCCACGGCTATATAGGATCTACAGGCGATATTCTTGAGTCGATATATGTCGATCTGAGCACAGCTGGGCCCCGTATATACAGCATGGGGTTAGCTCTGATACCAGCCAGATGCAACTCACGGCCATATAGGACCTACAGGCGATGTTCTTCAGAGGATATATGTCGATCTGAGCACAGCTGGGCGCCGTATATACAGCATGGGGGTAGCTCTGATACCAGCCAGATGCAACCCACGGCCATATAGGACCTACAGGCGATGTTCTTGAGTCGATATATGTCGATCTGAGCACAGCTGAGCCACGTATATACAGAATTAGGGTAGCTGTGATACCAGCTAGCTGCAACCCACGGCTATATAGGACCTACAGGCGATGTTCTTGAGTCGATATATGTCGATCTGAGCACAGCTGGGCCCCGTATATACAGCATGGGGGTAGCTCTGATACCAGCTAGATGCAACCCACGGCCATATAGGACCTACAGGCGATGTTCTTGACTGGATATATGTCGATCTGAGCACAGCTGGGCGCCATATATGCAGCATGGGGTAGCTCTGATACTAGCCAGATGCAACACACGGCCATTTAGGACCTACAGGCGATGTTCTTGAGTCGATATATGTCGATCTGAGCACAGCTGGGCCACGTATATACAGCATGGGGGTAGCTGTGATACCAGCCAGATGCAGCCCACGACCATATAGGACCTACAGGCGATGTTCTTGAGTCGATATATGTCGATCTGAGCACAGCTGGGCCACGTATATACAGCATGGGGGTAGCTGTGATACCAGCCAGCTGCAACCCACGGCTATATAGGACCTACAGGCGATGTTCTTGAGTCGATATATGTCGATCTGAGCACAGCTGGGCCCCGTATATATAGCATGGGGATAGCTCTGATACCAGCCAGATGCAACCCACGGCCATATATGACCTACAGGCGATGTTCTTGAGTGGATATATGTCGATCTGAGCACATCTGGGCGCCGTATATACAGCATGGGGGTAGCTCTGATACCAACCAGATGCAACCCACGGCCATATAGGACCTACAGGCGATGTTCTTGAGTCGATATATGTCGATCTGAGCACAGCTGGGCCACGTATATACAGCATGGAGGTGGCTGTGATACCAGCCAGATGCAACCCACGGCCATATAGGACCTACAGGCGATGTTCTTGAGTGGATACCTGTCGATCTGAGCACAGCTGGGCGCCGTATTTACAGCAAGGGGGTAGCTCTGATACCAGCCAGATGCAACCCATGGCCATATAGGACCTACAGGCGATGTTCTTGAGTCGATATATGTCGATCTGAGCACAGCTGGGCCACGTATATACAGCATGGGGGTAGCTGTGATACCAGCCAGCTGCAACCCACGGCTATATAGGACCTACAGGCGATGTTCTTGAGTCGATATATGTCGATCTGAGCACAGCTGGGCCCCGTATATACAGCATGGGGGTAGCTCTGATACCAGTCAGATGCAACCCACGGCCATATAGGACCTACAGGCGATGTTCTTGAGTGGATATATGTCGATCTGAGCACAGCTGGGCGCCGTATATACAGCATGGGGGTAGCTCTGATACCAGCCAGATGCAACCCACGGCCATATAGGACCTACAGGCGATGTTATTGAGTGAATATATGTAGATCTGAGCACAGCTGGGCGCCGTATATACCGCATGGGGGTAGCTCTGATACCAGCCAAATGCAACCCACGGCCATATTGGACCTACAGACGATGTTCTTGAGTGGATATATGTCTTTCTGAGTACAGCTGGGCGCCGTATATACAGCATGGGGGTAGCTCAGATACCAGCCGGATGCAACACACGGCCATTTAGGACCTACAGGCGATGTTCTTGAGTCGATATATGTGGATCTGAGAACAGCTGGGCCACGTATATACAGCATGGGAGTAGCTGTGATACC
This sequence comes from Lordithon lunulatus, assembly GCA_963942505.1. NCBI lineage: Eukaryota > Metazoa > Arthropoda > Insecta > Coleoptera > Staphylinidae > Lordithon > Lordithon lunulatus. The sequence continues at coordinate 31,880,067 of OZ012667.1, read as the reverse complement.
AGCCAGATGCAACCCACGGCCATATAGGACCTACAGGCGATGTTCTTGAGTCGATATATGTCGATCTGAGCACAGCAGGGCCACGTATATACAGCATGGGGGTAGCTGTGATACCAGCCAGCTGCAACCCACGGCTATATAGGACCTACAGGCGATGTTCTTGAGTCGATATATGTCGATCTGAGCACAGCTCGGCCCCGTATATACAGCATGGGAGTAGCTCTGATACCAGTCAGATGCAACCCACGACCATATAGGACCTACAGGCGATGTTCTTGAGTCGATATATGTCGATCTGAGCACAGCTGGGCCACGTATATACAGCATGGGGGTAGCTCTGATACCAGCCAGATGCAACCCACGGCCATATAGGACCTACAGGCGATGTTCTTGAGTCGATATATGTCGATCTGAGCACAGCTGGGCCACGTATATACAGCATGGGGGTAGCTGTGATACCAGCCAGCTGCAACCCACGGCTATATAGGACCTACAGGCGATGTTCTTGAGTCGATATATGTCGATCTGAGCACAGCTGGGCCCCGTATATACAGCATGGGGGTAGCTCTGATACCAGTCAGATGCAACCCACGGCCATATAGGACCTACAGGCGATGTTCTTGAGTGGATATATGTCGATCTGAGCACAGCTGGGCGCCGTATATACAGCATGGGGGTAGCTCTGATACCAGCCAGATGCAACCCACGGCCATATAGGACCTACAGGCGATGTTCTTGAGTCGATATATTTCGATCTGAGCACAGCTGGGCCACGTATATACAGCATGGGGGTAGCTCTGATACCAGCCAGATGCAACCCACGGCCATACAGGACCTACAGGCGATGTTCTTGAGTCGATATATGTCGATCTGAGCACAGCTGGGCCACGTATATATAGCATGGGGGTAGCTGTGATACCAGCCAGCTGCAACCCACGGCTATATAGGACCTACAGGCGATGTTCTTGAGTCGATATATGTCGATCTGAGCACAGCTGGGCCCCGTATATACAGCTTGGGACCAGCCAGATGCAACCCACGGCCATATAGGACCTACAGGCGATGTTCTTGAGTCCATATATTTCGATCTGAGCACAGCTGGGCTACGTATATACAGCATGGGGGTAGCTGTGATACCAGCCAGCTACAACCCACGGCTATATAGGACCTACAGGCGATGTTCTTGTGTCGACATATGTCGATCTGAGCACAGCTGGGCCCCGTATATACAGCATGGGGGTAGCTCTGATGCCAGCCAGATGCAACCCACGGCCATATAGAACCTACAGGCGATGTTCTTGAGTGGATATATGTCGATCTGAACACAGCTGGGCGCCGTATATACAGCATGGGGGTAGCTCTGATACCAGCCAGATGCAACCCACGGCCATATAGGACCTACAGGCGATGTTCTTGAGTCGATATATGTCGATCTGAGCACAGCTGGGCCACGTATATACATGATGGGGGTAGCTGTGATACAAGCCAGCTGCAACCCACGGCTATATAGGACCTACAGGCGATGTTCTTGAGTCGATATATGTCGATCTGAGCACAGCTAGGCGCCGTATATACAGCATGGGGGTAGCTCTGAAACCAGCCAGATGCAACCCACGGCCATATAGGACCTACAGACGATGTTCTTGAGTCGATATATGTCGATCTGAGCACAGCTGGGCCACGTGTATACAGCATAGGGGTAGCTGTGATACCAGCCAGCTGCAACCCACGGCTATATAGGACCTACAGGCGATGTTCTTGAGTCGATATATGTCGATCTGAGCATTGCTGCGCCCCGTATATACAGCATAGGGGTAGCTCTGATACGGCTATATAGGACCTACAGGCGATGTTCTTGAGTCGATATATGTCGATCTGAGCACTGCTGCGCCCCGTATATACAGCATCGAGGTAGCTCTTATACCAGCCAGATGCAACCCACGGCCATATAGGACCTACAGGCGATGTTCTGTAGTCGATATATGTCGATCTGAGCACAGCTGGGCAACGTATATACAGCATGGTGGTAGCTCTGATACCAGCCAGATGCAACCCACGGCCATATAGGACCTACAGGCGATGTTCTTGAGTGGATATATGTCGATCTGAGCATAGCTGGGCGCCGTATATACAGCATGGGATAGCTCTGATACCAGCCAGATGCAACCCACGGCCATATAGGTCCTACAGGCGATGTTCTTGAGTCGATATATGTCGATCTGAGCACAGCTGGGCCACGTATATACAGCAAGGGGGTAGCTGTGATACCAGCGAGCTGCAACCCACGGCTATATAAGACCTACAGGCGATGTTCTTGAGTCGATATATGTCGATCTGAGCACAGCTGGGCCCCGTATATACAGCATGGGGGTAGCTCTGATACCAGCCAGATGCAACCCACGGCCATATAGGACCTACAGGCGATGTTCTTGAGTCGATATATGTCGATCTGAGCACAGCTGGGCCCCGTATATACAGCATGGGGCTAGCTCTGATACCAGCCAGATGCAACCCACGGCCATATAGGACCTACAGGCGATGTTCTTGAGTGGATATATGTCGATCTGAGAACAGCTGGGCGCCGTATATACAGCATGGGGGTAGCTCTGATAATAGCCAGATGCAACACACGGCCATATAGGACCTACAGGCGATGCTCTTGAGTGGATATATGTCGATCTGAGCACAGCTGGGCGCCGTATATACAGAAAAGGGGTAGCTCTGATACCAGCCAGATGCAACCCACGGCCATATAGGACCTACAGGCGATGTTCTTGAGTCGATATATGTCGATCTGAGCACAGCTGGGCCACGTATATAAAGCATGGAGGGTAGCTGTGATACCAGCCAGCTGCAACCCACGGCTGTATAGGACCTACAGGCGATCTTCTTGAGTCGATATATGTCGATCTGGGCACAGCTGAGCCCCGTATATACAGGATGGGGGTAGCTCTGATACCAGCCAGATGCAACCCACGGCCATATAGGACCTACAGGCGATGTTCTTGAGTCGATATATGTCGATCTGATCACAGCTGGGCCACGTATATACAGCATGAGGGTAGCTGTGATACCAGCCAGCTGCAACCCACGGCTATATAGGACCTACAAGCGATGTTCTTGAGTCGATATATGTCGATCTGAGCACAGCTGGGCCCCGTATATACAGCATGGGGGTAGCTCTGATACCTGCTAGATGCAACCCACGGCCATATAGGACCTACAGGCGATGTTCTTGAGTGGATATATGTCGATCTGAGCACAGCTGGGCGCCGTATATACAGCATGGGGGTAGCTCTGATACCAGCCAGATGCAACACACGGCCATTTAGGACCTACAGGCGATGTTCTTGAGTCGATATATGTGGATCTGAGCACAGCTGGGCCACGTATATACAGCATGGGGGTAGCTTTGATACCAGCCAGATGCAACCCACGGCCATATAGGACCTACAGGCGATGTTCTTGAGTCGATATATGTCGATCTGAGCACAGCAGGGCCACGTATATACAGCATGGGGGTAGCTGTGATACCAGCCAGCTGCAACCCATGGCTATATAGGACCTACAGGCGATGTTCTTGAGTCGATGTATGTCGATCTGAGCACAGCTCGGCCCCGTATATACAGCATGGGGGTAGCTCTGATACCAGTCAGATGCAACCCACGACCATATAGGACCTACAGGCGATGTTCTTGAGTCGATATATGTCGATCTGAGCACAGCTGGGCCACGTATATACAGCATGGGGGTAGCTGTGATACCAGCCAGCTGCAACCCACGGCTATATAGGACCTACAGGCGATGTTCTTGAGTCGATATATGTCGATCTGACCACAGCTGGGCTTCGTATATAAAGCACGGGGGTATCTCTGATACCAGCCAGATGCAACCTACGGCCATATAGGACCTACAGGCGATGTTCTTGAGTCGATATATGTCGATCTGAGCACAGCTGCGCGCCGTATTTACAGCAAGGGGGTAGCTGTGATACCAGCCAGCTGCAACCCACGGCTATATAGGACCTACAGGCGATGTTCTTGAGTCGATATATGTCGATCTGAGCACAGCTGGGCCCCGTATATACAGCATGGGGGTAGCTCTGATACCAGTCAGATGCAACCCACGACCATATAGGACCTACAGGCGATGTTCTTGAGTCGATATATGTCGATCTGAGCACAGCTGGGCCACGTATATACAGCATGGGGGTAGCTGTGATACCAGCCAGCTGCAACCCACGGCTATATAGGACCTACAGGCGATGTTCTTGAGTCGATATATGTCGATCTGACCACAGCTGGGCTTCGTATATAAAGCACGGGGGTATCTCTGATACCAGCCAGATGCAACCTACGGCCATATAGGACCTACAGGCGATGTTCTTGAGTCGATATATGTCGATCTGAGCACAGCTGCGCACCGTATTTACAGCAAGGGGGTAGCTGTGATACCAGCCAGCTGCAACCCACGGCTATATAGGACCTACAGGCGATGTTCTTGAGTCGATATATGTCGATCTGAGCACAGCTGGGCCCCGTATATACAGCATGGGGGTAGCTCTGATACCAGCCAGATGCAACCCACGGCCATATAGGACCTACAGGCGATGTTCTTCAGTGGATATATGTCGATCTGAGCACAGCTGGGCGCCGTATATACAGCATGGGGGTAGCTCTGATACCAGCCAGATGCAACCCACGGCCATATAGGACCTACAGGCGATGTTCTTGAGTCGATATATGTCGATCTGAGCACAGCTGGGCCACGTATATACAGCTTTAGGGTAGCTGTGATACCAGCCAGCTGCAACCCACGGCTATATAGGACATACAGGCGATGTTCTTGAGTCGATATATGTCGATCTGAGCACAGCTGGGCCCCGTATATACAGCATGGGGGTAGCTCTGATACCAGCTAGATGCAACCCACGGCCATATAGGACCTACAGGCGATGTTCTTGAGTGGATATATGTCGATCTGAGCACAGCTGGGCGCCGTATATGCAGCATGGGGGTAGCTCTGATACCAGCCAGATGCAACACACGGCCATTTAGGACCTACAGGCGATGTTCTTGAGTCGATATAGGTCGATCTGAGCACAGCTGGGCCACGTATATACAGCATGGGGGTAGCTGTGATACCAGCCAGATGCAGCCCACGGCCATATAGGACCTACAGGCGATGTTCTTGAGTCGATATATGTCGATCTGAGCACAGCTGGGCCACGTATATACAGCATGGGGGTAGCTGTGATACCAGCCAGCTGCAACCCACGGCTATATAGGACCTACAGGCGATGTTCTTGTGTCGATATATCTCGATCTGAGCACAGCTCGGCCCCGTATATACAGCATGGGGGTAGCTCTGATACCAGTCAGATACAACCCACGACCATATAGGACCTACAGGCGATGTTCTTGAGTCGATATATGTCGATCTGATCACAGCTGGGCCACGTATATACAGCATCTGGGTAGCTCTGATACCAGCCAGATGCAACCCACGGCCATATAGGACGTACAGGCGATGTTCTTGCGTCGATATATGTCGATCTGAGCACAGCTGGGCCACGTAAATACAGCATGGGGGTAGCTGTGATACCAGCCAGCTGCAGCCCACGGCTATATAGGACCTACAGGCGATGTTCTTGAGTCGATATATGTCGATCTGAGCACAGCTGGGCCCCGTATATACAGCATGGGAATAGCTCTGATACCAGCCAGATGCAACCCACGGCCATATATGACCTACAGGCGATGTTCTTGAGTGAATATATGTCGATCTGAGCACATCTGGGCGCCGTATATACAGCATGGGGGTAGCTCTGATACCAACCAGATGCAACCCACGGCCATATAGAACCTACAGGCGATGTTCTTGAGTCGATATATGTCGATCTGAGCACAGCTGGGCCACGTATATACAGCATGGAGTTAGCTGTGATACCAGCCAGATGCAACACACGGCCATATAGTACCTACAGGCGATGTTCTTGAGTCAATATATGTCGATCTGAGCACAGCTGGGCGCCGTATATACAGCAAGGGGGTAGCTCTGATACCAGCCACATGCAACCCACGGCCATATAGGACCTACAGGCGATGTTCTTGGGTCGATATATGTCAATCTGAGCACAGCTGGGCCACGTATATACAGCATGGGGATAGCTGTGATACCAACCAGATGCAACCCACGGCCATATAGGACCGACAGGCGATGTTCTTGAGTGGATATATGTCGATCTGAGCACAGCTGGGCGCCGTATATACAGCAAGGGGGTAGCTCTGATACCAGCCAGATGCAACCCACGGACATATAGGACCTACAGGCGATGTTCTTGAGTCGATATATGTCGATCTGAGCACAGGTGGGCCCCGTATATACAGCATGGGGGTAGCTCTGATACCAGCCAGATGCAACCCACGGCCATATAGGACCTACAGACGATGTTCTTGAGTGGATATATGTCGATCTGAGCACATCTGGGCGCCATATATACAGCATGGGGGTAGCTCTGATACCAGCCAGATGCAACCCACGGCCATATGGGACCTACAGGCGATGTTCTTGAGTCGATATATGTCGATCTGAGCACAGCTGGGCCACGTATATACAGCATGGGAGTAGCTCTGATACCAGTCAGCTGCAACCCACGGCTATATAGGACCTACAGGCGATGTACTTGAGTCGATATATATCGATCTGAGGACAGCTGGGCCCCGTATATACAGCATGAGGGTAGCTGTGATACCAGCCAGCTGCAACCCACGGCTATATAGGACCTACAGGCGATGTTCTTGAGTCGATATATGTCGATCTGAGCACAGCTGGGCCCCGTATATACAGCATGGGGGTAGCTCTGATACCAGCCAGATGCAACACACGGCCATTTAGGACCTACAGGCGATGTTCTTGAGTCGATATATGTGGATCTGAGAACAGCTGGGCCACGTATATACAGCATGGGAGTAGCTGTGATACCAGCCAGATGCAACACACGGCCATATAGGACCTACAGGCGATGTTCTTGAGTCGATATATGTCGATCTGAGCACAGCTGGGCCACGTGTATACAGCATAGGGGTAGCTGTGATACCAGCCAGCTGCAACCCACGGCTATATAGGACCTACAGGCGATGTTCTTGAGTCGATATATGTCGATCTGAGCATTGCTGCGCCCCGTATATACAGCATAGGGGTAGCTCTGATACGGCTATATAGGACCTACAGGCGATGTTCTTGAGTCGATATATGTCGATCTGAGCACTGCTGCGCCCCGTATATACAGCATCGAGGTAGCTCTTATACCAGCCAGATGCAACCCACGGCCATATAGGACCTACAGGCGATGTTCTGTAGTCGATATATGTCGATCTGAGCACAGCTGGGCAACGTATATACAGCATGGTGGTAGCTCTGATACCAGCCAGATGCAACCCACGGCCATATAGGACCTACAGGCGATGTTCTTGAGTGGATATATGTCGATCTGAGCATAGCTGGGCGCCGTATATACAGCATGGGATAGCTCTGATACCAGCCAGATGCAACCCACGGCCATATAGGTCCTACAGGCGATGTTCTTGAGTCGATATATGTCGATCTGAGCACAGCTGGGCCACGTATATACAGCAAGGGGGTAGCTGTGATACCAGCGAGCTGCAACCCACGGCTATATAAGACCTACAGGCGATGTTCTTGAGTCGATATATGTCGATCTGAGCATTGCTGCGCCCCGTATATACAGCATAGGGGTAGCTCTGATACGGCTATATAGGACCTACAGGCGATGTTCTTGAGTCGATATATGTCGATCTGAGCACAGCTGGGCCCCGTATATACAGCATGGGGGTAGCTCTGATACCAGTCAGATGCAACCCACGGCCATATAGGACCTACAGGCGATGTTCTTGAGTGGATATATGTCGATCTGAGCACAGCTGGGCGCCGTATATACAGCATGGGGGTAGCTCTGATACCAGCCAGATGCAACCCACGGCCATATAGGACCTACAGGCGATGTTCTTGAGTCGATATATTTCGATCTGAGCACAGCTGGGCCACGTATATACAGCATGGGGGTAGCTCTGATACCAGCCAGATGCAACCCACGGCCATACAGGACCTACAGGCGATGTTCTTGAGTCGATATATGTCGATCTGAGCACAGCTGGGCCACGTATATATAGCATGGGGGTAGCTGTGATACCAGCCAGCTGCAACCCACGGCTATATAGGACCTACAGGCGATGTTCTTGAGTCGATATATGTCGATCTGAGCACAGCTGGGCCCCGTATATACAGCTTGGGACCAGCCAGATGCAACCCACGGCCATATAGGACCTACAGGCGATGTTCTTGAGTCCATATATTTCGATCTGAGCACAGCTGGGCTACGTATATACAGCATGGGGGTAGCTGTGATACCAGCCAGCTACAACCCACGGCTATATAGGACCTACAGGCGATGTTCTTGTGTCGACATATGTCGATCTGAGCACAGCTGGGCCCCGTATATACAGCATGGGGGTAGCTCTGATGCCAGCCAGATGCAACCCACGGCCATATAGAACCTACAGGCGATGTTCTTGAGTGGATATATGTCGATCTGAACACAGCTGGGCGCCGTATATACAGCATGGGGGTAGCTCTGATACCAGCCAGATGCAACCCACGGCCATATAGGACCTACAGGCGATGTTCTTGAGTCGATATATGTCGATCTGAGCACAGCTGGGCCACGTATATACATGATGGGGGTAGCTGTGATACAAGCCAGCTGCAACCCACGGCTATATAGGACCTACAGGCGATGTTCTTGAGTCGATATATGTCGATCTGAGCACAGCTAGGCGCCGTATATACAGCATGGGGGTAGCTCTGAAACCAGCCAGATGCAACCCACGGCCATATAGGACCTACAGACGATGTTCTTGAGTCGATATATGTCGATCTGAGCACAGCTGGGCCACGTGTATACAGCATAGGGGTAGCTGTGATACCAGCCAGCTGCAACCCACGGCTATATAGGACCTACAGGCGATGTTCTTGAGTCGATATATGTCGATCTGAGCATTGCTGCGCCCCGTATATACAGCATAGGGGTAGCTCTGATACGGCTATATAGGACCTACAGGCGATGTTCTTGAGTCGATATATGTCGATCTGAGCACTGCTGCGCCCCGTATATACAGCATCGAGGTAGCTCTTATACCAGCCAGATGCAACCCACGGCCATATAGGACCTACAGGCGATGTTCTGTAGTCGATATATGTCGATCTGAGCACAGCTGGGCAACGTATATACAGCATGGTGGTAGCTCTGATACCAGCCAGATGCAACCCACGGCCATATAGGACCTACAGGCGATGTTCTTGAGTGGATATATGTCGATCTGAGCATAGCTGGGCGCCGTATATACAGCATGGGATAGCTCTGATACCAGCCAGATGCAACCCACGGCCATATAGGTCCTACAGGCGATGTTCTTGAGTCGATATATGTCGATCTGAGCACAGCTGGGCCACGTATATACAGCAAGGGGGTAGCTGTGATACCAGCGAGCTGCAACCCACGGCTATATAAGACCTACAGGCGATGTTCTTGAGTCGATATATGTCGATCTGAGCACAGCTGGGCCCCGTATATACAGCATGGGGGTAGCTCTGATACCAGCCAGATGCAACCCACGGCCATATAGGACCTACAGGCGATGTTCTTGAGTCGATATATGTCGATCTGAGCACAGCTGGGCCCCGTATATACAGCATGGGGCTAGCTCTGATACCAGCCAGATGCAACCCACGGCCATATAGGACCTACAGGCGATGTTCTTGAGTGGATATATGTCGATCTGAGAACAGCTGGGCGCCGTATATACAGCATGGGGGTAGCTCTGATAATAGCCAGATGCAACACACGGCCATATAGGACCTACAGGCGATGCTCTTGAGTGGATATATGTCGATCTGAGCACAGCTGGGCGCCGTATATACAGAAAAGGGGTAGCTCTGATACCAGCCAGATGCAACCCACGGCCATATAGGACCTACAGGCGATGTTCTTGAGTCGATATATGTCGATCTGAGCACAGCTGGGCCACGTATATAAAGCATGGGGGGTAGCTGTGATACCAGCCAGCTGCAACCCACGGCTGTATAGGACCTACAGGCGATCTTCTTGAGTCGATATATGTCGATCTGGGCACAGCTGAGCCCCGTATATACAGGATGGGGGTAGCTCTGATACCAGCCAGATGCAACCCACGGCCATATAGGACCTACAGGCGATGTTCTTGAGTCGATATATGTCGATCTGATCACAGCTGGGCCACGTATATACAGCATGAGGGTAGCTGTGATACCAGCCAGCTGCAACCCACGGCTATATAGGACCTACAAGCGATGTTCTTGAGTCGATATATGTCGATCTGAGCACAGCTGGGCCCCGTATATACAGCATGGGGGTAGCTCTGATACCTGCTAGATGCAACCCACGGCCATATAGGACCTACAGGCGATGTTCTTGAGTGGATATATGTCGATCTGAGCACAGCTGGGCGCCGTATATACAGCATGGGGGTAGCTCTGATACCAGCCAGATGCAACACACGGCCATTTAGGACCTACAGGCGATGTTCTTGAGTCGATATATGTGGATCTGAGCACAGCTGGGCCACGTATATACAGCATGGGGGTAGCTTTGATACCAGCCAGATGCAACCCACGGCCATATAGGACCTACAGGCGATGTTCTTGAGTCGATATATGTCGATCTGAGCACAGCAGGGCCACGTATATACAGCATGGGGGTAGCTGTGATACCAGCCAGCTGCAACCCATGGCTATATAGGACCTACAGGCGATGTTCTTGAGTCGATGTATGTCGATCTGAGCACAGCTCGGCCCCGTATATACAGCATGGGGGTAGCTCTGATACCAGTCAGATGCAACCCACGACCATATAGGACCTACAGGCGATGTTCTTGAGTCGATATATGTCGATCTGAGCACAGCTGGGCCACGTATATACAGCATGGGGGTAGCTGTGATACCAGCCAGCTGCAACCCACGGCTATATAGGACCTACAGGCGATGTTCTTGAGTCGATATATGTCGATCTGACCACAGCTGGGCTTCGTATATAAAGCACGGGGGTATCTCTGATACCAGCCAGATGCAACCTACGGCCATATAGGACCTACAGGCGATGTTCTTGAGTCGATATATGTCGATCTGAGCACAGCTGCGCGCCGTATTTACAGCAAGGGGGTAGCTGTGATACCAGCCAGCTGCAACCCACGGCTATATAGGACCTACAGGCGATGTTCTTGAGTCGATATATGTCGATCTGAGCACAGCTGGGCCCCGTATATACAGCATGGGGGTAGCTCTGATACCAGTCAGATGCAACCCACGACCATATAGGACCTACAGGCGATGTTCTTGAGTCGATATATGTCGATCTGAGCACAGCTGGGCCACGTATATACAGCATGGGGGTAGCTGTGATACCAGCCAGCTGCAACCCACGGCTATATAGGACCTACAGGCGATGTTCTTGAGTCGATATATGTCGATCTGACCACAGCTGGGCTTCGTATATAAAGCACGGGGGTATCTCTGATACCAGCCAGATGCAACCTACGGCCATATAGGACCTACAGGCGATGTTCTTGAGTCGATATATGTCGATCTGAGCACAGCTGCGCACCGTATTTACAGCAAGGGGGTAGCTGTGATACCAGCCAGCTGCAACCCACGGCTATATAGGACCTACAGGCGATGTTCTTGAGTCGATATATGTCGATCTGAGCACAGCTGGGCCCCGTATATACAGCATGGGGGTAGCTCTGATACCAGCCAGATGCAACCCACGGCCATATAGGACCTACAGGCGATGTTCTTCAGTGGATATATGTCGATCTGAGCACAGCTGGGCGCCGTATATACAGCATGGGGGTAGCTCTGATACCAGCCAGATGCAACCCACGGCCATATAGGACCTACAGGCGATGTTCTTGAGTCGATATATGTCGATCTGAGCACAGCTGGGCCACGTATATACAGCTTTAGGGTAGCTGTGATACCAGCCAGCTGCAACCCACGGCTATATAGGACATACAGGCGATGTTCTTGAGTCGATATATGTCGATCTGAGCACAGCTGGGCCCCGTATATACAGCATGGGGGTAGCTCTGATACCAGCTAGATGCAACCCACGGCCATATAGGACCTACAGGCGATGTTCTTGAGTGGATATATGTCGATCTGAGCACAGCTGGGCGCCGTATATGCAGCATGGGGGTAGCTCTGATACCAGCCAGATGCAACACACGGCCATTTAGGACCTACAGGCGATGTTCTTGAGTCGATATAGGTCGATCTGAGCACAGCTGGGCCACGTATATACAGCATGGGGGTAGCTGTGATACCAGCCAGATGCAGCCCACGGCCATATAGGACCTACAGGCGATGTTCTTGAGTCGATATATGTCGATCTGAGCACAGCTGGGCCACGTATATACAGCATGGGGGTAGCTGTGATACCAGCCAGCTGCAACCCACGGCTATATAGGACCTACAGGCGATGTTCTTGTGTCGATATATCTCGATCTGAGCACAGCTCGGCCCCGTATATACAGCATGGGGGTAGCTCTGATACCAGTCAGATACAACCCACGACCATATAGGACCTACAGGCGATGTTCTTGAGTCGATATATGTCGATCTGATCACAGCTGGGCCACGTATATACAGCATCTGGGTAGCTCTGATACCAGCCAGATGCAACCCACGGCCATATAGGACGTACAGGCGATGTTCTTGCGTCGATATATGTCGATCTGAGCACAGCTGGGCCACGTAAATACAGCATGGGGGTAGCTGTGATACCAGCCAGCTGCAGCCCACGGCTATATAGGACCTACAGGCGATGTTCTTGAGTCGATATATGTCGATCTGAGCACAGCTGGGCCCCGTATATACAGCATGGGAATAGCTCTGATACCAGCCAGATGCAACCCACGGCCATATATGACCTACAGGCGATGTTCTTGAGTGAATATATGTCGATCTGAGCACATCTGGGCGCCGTATATACAGCATGGGGGTAGCTCTGATACCAACCAGATGCAACCCACGGCCATATAGAACCTACAGGCGATGTTCTTGAGTCGATATATGTCGATCTGAGCACAGCTGGGCCACGTATATACAGCATGGAGTTAGCTGTGATACCAGCCAGATGCAACACACGGCCATATAGTACCTACAGGCGATGTTCTTGAGTCAATATATGTCGATCTGAGCACAGCTGGGCGCCGTATATACAGCAAGGGGGTAGCTCTGATACCAGCCACATGCAACCCACGGCCATATAGGACCTACAGGCGATGTTCTTGGGTCGATATATGTCAATCTGAGCACAGCTGGGCCACGTATATACAGCATGGGGATAGCTGTGATACCAACCAGATGCAACCCACGGCCATATAGGACCGACAGGCGATGTTCTTGAGTGGATATATGTCGATCTGAGCACAGCTGGGCGCCGTATATACAGCAAGGGGGTAGCTCTGATACCAGCCAGATGCAACCCACGGACATATAGGACCTACAGGCGATGTTCTTGAGTCGATATATGTCGATCTGAGCACAGGTGGGCCCCGTATATACAGCATGGGGGTAGCTCTGATACCAGCCAGATGCAACCCACGGCCATATAGGACCTACAGACGATGTTCTTGAGTGGATATATGTCGATCTGAGCACATCTGGGCGCCATATATACAGCATGGGGGTAGCTCTGATACCAGCCAGATGCAACCCACGGCCATATGGGACCTACAGGCGATGTTCTTGAGTCGATATATGTCGATCTGAGCACAGCTGGGCCACGTATATACAGCATGGGAGTAGCTCTGATACCAGTCAGCTGCAACCCACGGCTATATAGGACCTACAGGCGATGTACTTGAGTCGATATATATCGATCTGAGGACAGCTGGGCCCCGTATATACAGCATGAGGGTAGCTGTGATACCAGCCAGCTGCAACCCACGGCTATATAGGACCTACAGGCGATGTTCTTGAGTCGATATATGTCGATCTGAGCACAGCTGGGCCCCGTATATACAGCATGGGGGTAGCTCTGATACCAGCCAGATGCAACACACGGCCATTTAGGACCTACAGGCGATGTTCTTGAGTCGATATATGTGGATCTGAGAACAGCTGGGCCACGTATATACAGCATGGGAGTAGCTGTGATACCAGCCAGATGCAACACACGGCCATATAGGACCTACAGGCGATGTTCTTGAGTCGATATATGTCGATCTGAGCACAGCAGGGCCACGTATATACAGCATGGGGGTAGCTGTGATACCAGCCAGCTGCAACCCACGGCTATATAGGACCTACAGGCGATGTTCTTGAGTCGATATATGTCGATCTGAGCACAGCTCGGCCCCGTATATACAGCATGGGGGTAGCTCTGATACCAGTCAGATGCAACCCACGACCATATAGGACCTACAGGCGATGTTCTTGAGTCGATATATGTCGATCTGAGCACAGCTGGGCCACGTATATACAGCATGGGGGTAGCTCTGATACCAGCCAGATGCAACCCACGGCCATATAGGACCCACAGGCGATGTTCTTGAGTCGATATATGTCGATCTGAGCACAGCTGGGCCATGTATATACAGCATGGGGGTAGCTGTTATACCAGCCAGCTGCAACCCACGGCTATATAGGACCTACAGGCGATGTTCTTGAGTCGATATATGTCGATCTGACCACAGATGGGCTTCGTATATACAGCATGGGGGTATCTTTGATACCAGCCTGATGCAATCCACGGCTATATAGGACCTACAGGCGATATTCTTGAGTCGATATATGTCGATCTGAGCACAGCTGGGCCCCGTATATACAGCATGGGGTTAGCTCTGATACCAGCCAGATGCAACTCACGGCCATATAGGACCTACAGGCGATGTTCTTCAGAGGATATATGTCGATCTGAGCACAGCTGGGCGCCGTATATACAGCATGGGGGTAGCTCTGATACCAGCCAGATGCAACCCACGGCCATATAGGACCTACAGGCGATGTTCTTGAGTCGATATATGTCGATCTGAGCACAGCTGAGCCACGTATATACAGAATTAGGGTAGCTGTGATACCAGCTAGCTGCAACCCACGGCTATATAGGACCTACAGGCGATGTTCTTGAGTCGATATATGTCGATCTGAGCACAGCTGGGCCCCGTATATACAGCATGGGGGTAGCTCTGATACCAGCTAGATGAAACCCACGGCCATATAGGACCTACAGGCGATGTTCTTGACTGGATATATGTCGATCTGAGCACAGCTGGGCGCCATATATGCAGCATGGGGGTAGCTCTGATACTAGCCAGATGCAACACACGGCCATTTAGGACCTACAGGCGATGTTCATGAGTCGATATATGTCGATATGAGCACAGCTGGGCCACGTATATACAGCATGGGGGTAGCTGTGATACCAGCCAGATGCAGCCCACGACCATATAGGACCTACAGGCGATGTTCTTGAGTCGATATATGTCGATCTGAGCACAGCTGGGCCACGTATATACAGCATGGGGGTAGCTGTGATACCAGCCAGCTGCAACCCACGGCTATATAGGACCTACAGGCGATGTTCTTGAGTCGATATATGTCGATCTGAGCACAGCTGGGCCCCGTATATATAGCATGGGGATAGCTCTGATACCATCCAGATGCAACCCACGGCCATATATGACCTACAGGCGATGTTCTTGAGTGGATATATGTCGATCTGAGCACATCTGGGCGCCGTATATACAGCATGGGGGTAGCTCTGATACCAACCAGATGCAACCCACGGCCATATAGGACCTACAGGCGATGTTCTTGAGTCGATATATGTCGATCTGAGCACAGCTGGGCCACGTATATACAGCATGGAGGTGGCTGTGATACCAGCCAGATGCAACCCACGGCCATATAGGACCTACAGGCGATGTTCTTGAGTGGATACCTGTCGATCTGAGCACAGCTGGGCGCCGTATTTACAGCAAGGGGGTAGCTCTGATACCAGCCAGATGCAACCCATGGCCATATAGGACCTACAGGCGATGTTCTTGAGTCGATATATGTCGATCTGAGCACAGCTGGGCCACGTATATACAGCATGGGGGTAGCTGTGATACCAGCCAGCTGCAACCCACGGCTATATAGGACCTACAGGCGATGTTCTTGAGTCGATATATGTCGATCTGAGCACAGCTGGGCCCCGTATATACAGCATGGGGGTAGCTCTGATACCAGTCAGATGCAACCCACGGCCATATAGGACCTACAGGCGATGTTCTTGAGTCGATATATGTCGATCTGAGCACAGCTGGGCCACGTATATACAGCATGGGGGTAGCTGTGATACCAGCCAGCTGCAACCCACGGCTATATAGGACCTACAGGCGATGTTCTTGAGTCGATATATGTCGATCTGAGCACAGCTGGGCCCCGTATATACAGCATGGGGGTAGCTCTGATACCAGTCAGATGCAACCCACGGCCATATAGGACCTACAGGCGATGTTCTTGAGTCGATATATGTGGATCTGAGAACAGCTGGGCCACGTATATACAGCATGGGAGTAGCTGTGATACCAGCCAGATGCAACCCACGGCCATATAGGACCTACAGGCGATGTTCTTGAGTCGATATATGTCGATCTGAGCACAGCAGGGCCACGTATATACAGCATGGGGGTAGCTGTGATACCAGCCAGCTGCAACCCACGGCTATATAGGACCTACAGGCGATGTTCTTGAGTCGATATATGTCGATCTGAGCACAGCTCGGCCCCGTATATACAGCATGGGAGTAGCTCTGATACCAGTCAGATGCAACCCACGACCATATAGGACCTACAGGCGATGTTCTTGAGTCGATATATGTCGATCTGAGCACAGCTGGGCCACGTATATACAGCATGGGGGTAGCTCTGATACCAGCCAGATGCAACCCACGGCCATATAGGACCTACAGGCGATGTTCTTGAGTCGATATATGTCGATCTGAGCACAGCTGGGCCACGTATATACAGCATGGGGGTAGCTGTGATACCAGCCAGCTGCAACCCACGGCTATATAGGACCTACAGGCGATGTTCTTGAGTCGATATATGTCGATCTGAGCACAGCTGGGCCCCGTATATACAGCATGGGGGTAGCTCTGATACCAGTCAGATGCAACCCACGGCCATATAGGACCTACAGGCGATGTTCTTGAGTGGGTATATGTCGATCTGAGCACAGCTGGGCGCCGTATATACAGCATGGGGGTAGCTCTGATACCAGCCAGATGCAACCCACGGCCATATAGGACCTACAGGCGATGTTCTTGAGTCCATATATTTTGATCTGAGCACAGCTGGGCTACGTATATACAGCATGGGGGTAGCTGTGATACCAGCCAGCTACAACCCACGGCTATATAGGACCTACAGGCGATGTTCTTGTGTCGACATATGTCGATCTGAGCACAGCTGGGCCCCGTATATACAGCATGGGGGTAGCTCTGATGCCAGCCAGATGCAACCCACGGCCATATAGAACCTATAGGCGATGTTCTTGAGTGGATATATGTCGATCTGAACACAGCTGGGCGCCGTATATACAGCATGGGGGTAGCTCTGATACCAGCCAGATGCAACCCACGGCCATATAGGACCTACAGGCGATGTTCTTGAGTCGATATATGTCGATCTGAGCACAGCTGGGCCACGTATATACATGATGGGGGTAGCTGTGATACAAGCCAGCTGCAACCCACGGCTATATAGGACCTACAGGCGATGTTCTTGAGTCGATATATGTCGATCTGAGCACAGCTAGGCGCCGTATATACAGCATGGGGGTAGCTCTGAAACCAGCCAGATGCAACCCACGGCCATATAGGACCTACAGACGATGTTCTTGAGTCGATATATGTCGATCTGAGCACAGCTGGGCCACGTGTATACAGCATGGGGGTAGCTGTGATACCAGCCAGCTGCAACCCACGGCTATATAGGACCTACAGGCGATGTTCTTGAGTCGATATATGTCGATCTGAGCATTGCTGCGCCCCGTATATACAGCATGGGGGTAGCTCTGATACGGCTATATAGGACCTACAGGCGATGTTCTTGAGTCGATATATGTCGATCTGAGCACTGCTGCGCCCCGTATATACAGCATCGAGGTAGCTCTTATACCAGCCAGATGCAACCCACGGCCATATAGGACCTACAGGCGATGTTCTGTAGTCGATATATGTCGATCTGAGCACAGCTGGGCAACGTATATACAGCATGGTGGTAGCTCTGATACCAGCCAGATGCAACCCACGGCCATATAGGACCTACAGGCGATGTTCTTGAGTGGATATATGTCGATCTGAGCATAGCTGGGCGCCGTATATACAGCATGGGATAGCTCTGATACCAGCCAGATGCAACCCACGGCCATATAGGTCCTACAGGCGATGTTCTTGAGTCGATATATGTCGATCTGAGCACAGCTGGGCCACGTATATACAGCAAGGGGGTAGCTGTGATACCAGCGAGCTGCAACCCACGGCTATATAAGACCTACAGGCGATGTTCTTGAGTCGATATATGTCGATCTGAGCACAGCTGGGCCCCGTATATACAGCATGGGGGTAGCTCTGATACCAGCCAGATGCAACCCACGGCCATATAGGACCTACAGGCGATGTTCTTGAGTCGATATATGTCGATCTGAGCACAGCTGGGCCCCGTATATACAGCATGGGGCTAGCTCTGATACCAGCCAGATGCAACCCACGGCCATATAGGACCTACAGGCGATGTTCTTGAGTGGATATATGTCGATCTGAGAACAGCTGGGCGCCGTATATACAGCATGGGGGTAGCTCTGATAATAGCCAGATGCAACACACGGCCATATAGGACCTACAGGCGATGCTCTTGAGTGGATATATGTCGATCTGAGCACAGCTGGGCGCCGTATATACAGAAAAGGGGTAGCTCTGATACCAGCCAGATGCAACCCACGGCCATATAGGACCTACAGGCGATGTTCTTGAGTCGATATATGTCGATCTGAGCACAGCTGGGCCACGTATATAAAGCATGGGGGGTAGCTGTGATACCAGCCAGCTGCAACCCACGGCTGTATAGGACCTACAGGCGATCTTCTTGAGTCGATATATGTCGATCTGGGCACAGCTGAGCCCCGTATATACAGGATGGGGGTAGCTCTGATACCAGCCAGATGCAACCCACGGCCATATAGGACCTACAGGCGATGTTCTTGAGTCGATATATGTCGATCTGAGCACAGCTGGGCCACGTATATACAGCATGAGGGTAGCTGTGATACCAGCCAGCTGCAACCCACGGCTATATAGGACCTACAAGCGATGTTCTTGAGTCGATATATGTCGATCTGAGCACAGCTGGGCCCCGTATATACAGCATGGGGGTAGCTCTGATACCAGCCACATGCAACACACGGCCATTTAGGACCTACAGGCGATGTTCTTGAGTCGATATAGGTCGATCTGAGCACAGCTGGGCCACGTATATACAGCATGGGGGTAGCTGTGATACCAGCCAGATGCAGCCCACGGCCATATAGGACCTACAGGCGATGTTCTTGAGTCGATATATGTCGATCTGAGCACAGCTGGGCCACGTATATACAGCATGGGTGTAGCTGTGATACCAGCCAGCTGCAACCCACGGCTATATAGGACCTACAGGCGATGTTCTTGTGTCGATATATCTCGATCTGAGCACAGCTCGGCCCCGTATATACAGCACGGGGGTAGCTCTGATACCAGTCAGATGCAACCCACGACCATATAGGACCTACAGGCGATGTTCTTGAGTCGATATATGTCGATCTGATCACAGCTGGGCCACGTATATACAGCATCTGGGTAGCTCTGATACCAGCCAGATGCAACCCACGGCCATATAGGACCTACAGGCGATGTTCTTGAGTCGATATATGTCGATCTGAGCACAGCTGGGCCACGTATATACAGCATGGGGGTAGCTGTTATACCAGCCAGCTGCAACCCACGGCTATATAGGACCTACAGGCGATGTTCTTGAGTCGATATATGTCGATCTGACCACAGATGGGCTTCGTATATACAGCATGGGGGTATCTTTGATACCAGCCTGATGCAATCCACGGCCATATAGGACCTACAGGCGATGTTCTTGAGTCGATATATGTCGATCTGAGCACAGCTGGGCGCCGTATTTACAGCAAGGGGGTAGCTGTGATACCAGCCAGCTGCAACCCACGGCTATATAGGACCTACAGGCGATATTCTTGAGTCGATATATGTCGATCTGAGCACAGCTGGGCCCCGTATATACAGCATGGGGTTAGCTCTGATACCAGCCAGATGCAACCCACGGCCATATAGGACCTACAGGCGATGTTCTTCAGAGGATATATGTCGATCTGAGCACAGCTGGGCGCCGTATATACAGCATGGGGGTAGCTCTGATACCAGCCAGATGCAACCCACGGCCATATAGGACCTACAGGCGATGTTCTTGAGTCGATATATGTCGATCTGAGCACAGCTGAGCCACGTATATACAGAATTAGGGTAGCTGTGATACCAGCTAGCTGCAACCCACGGCTATATAGGACCTACAGGCGATGTTCTTGAGTCGATATATGTCGATCTGAGCACAGCTGGGCCCCGTATATACAGCATGGGGGTAGCTCTGATACCAGCTAGATGCAACCCACGGCCATATAGGACCTACAGGCGATGTTCTTGACTGGATATATGTCGGTCTGAGCACAGCTGGGCGCCATATATGCAGCATGGGGGTAGCTCTGATACTAGCCAGATGCAACACACGGCCATTTAGGACCTACAGGCGATGTTCTTGAGTCGATATATGTCGATCTGAGCACAGCTGGGCCACGTATATACAGCATGGGGGTAGCTGTGATACCAGCCAGATGCAGCCCACGGCCATATAGGACCTACAGGCGATGTTCTTGAGTCGATATATGTCGATCTGAGCACAGCTGGGCCACGTATATACAGCATGGGGGTAGCTGTGATACCAGCCAGCTGCAACCCGCGGCTATATAGGACCTACAGGCGATGTTCTTGAGTCGATATATGTCGATCTGAGCACAGCTGGGCCCCGTATATATAGCATGGGGATAGCTCTGATACCAGCCAGATGCAACCCACGGCCATATATGACCTACAGGCGATGTTCTTGAGTGGATATATGTCGATCTGAGCACATCTGGGCGCCGTATATACAGCATGGGGGTAGCTCTGATACCAACCAGATGCAACCCACGGCCATATAGGACCTACAGGCGATGTTCTTGAGTCAATATATGTCGATCTGAGCACAGCTGGCCACGTATATACAGCATGGAGGTGGCTGTGATACCAGCCAGATGCAACCCACGGCCATATAGGACCTACAGGCGATGTTCTTGAGTGGATACCTGTCGATCTGAGCACAGCTGGGCGCCGTATTTACAGCAAGGGGGTAGCTCTGATACCAGCCAGATGCAACCCATGGCCATATAGGACCTACAGGCGATGTTCTTGAGTCGATATATGTCGATCTGAGCACAGCTGGGCCACGTATATACAGCATGGGGGTAGCTGTGATACCAGCCAGCTGCAACCCACGGCTATATAGGACCTACAGGCGATGTTCTTGAGTCGATATATGTCGATCTGAGCACAGCTGGGCCCCGTATACACAGCATGGGGGTAGCTCTGCTACCAGCCAGATGCAACCCACGGCCATAAAGGACCTACAGGCGATGCTCTTGAGTGGATATATGTCGATCTGAGCACAGCTGGGCGCCGTATATACAGCAAGGGGGTAGCTCTGATACCAGCCAGATGCAACCCACGTCCATATAGGACCTACAGGCGATGTTCTTGAGTCGATATATGTCGATCTGAGCACAGCTGGGCCACGTATATACAGCATGGGGGTAGCTGTGATACCAGCCAGCTGCAACCCACGGCTATATAGGACCTACTGGCGATCTTCTTGAGTCGATATATGTCGATCTGAGCACAGCTGAGCCCCGTATATACAGCATGGGGGTAGCTCTGATACCAGCCAGATGCAACCCACGGCCATATAGGACCTACAGGCGATGTTCTTGAGTCGATATATGTCGATCTGAGCACAGCTGGGCCCCGTATATACAGCATGGGGGTAGCTCTGATACCAGCCAGATGCAACCCACGGCCATATAGGACCTACAGGCGATGTTCTTGAGTGGATATATGTCAATCTGAGCACAGCTGGGCGCCGGATATACAGCATGGGGGTAGCTCTGATACCAGCCAGATGCAACCCACGGCCATATAGGACATACAGGCGATGTTCTTGTGTCGATATATGTCGATCTGAGCACAGCTGGGCCACGTATATACGGCATGGGGGTAGCTGTGATACCAGCCAGCTGCAACCCACGGCTATATAGGACCTACAGGCGATGTTCTTGAGTCGATATATGTCGATCTGATCACAGCTGGGCCCCGTATATACAGCATGGGGGTAGCTCTGATACCAGCCAGATGCAACCCATGGCCATATATGACCTACAGGCGATGTTCTTGAGTGGATATATGTCGATCTGAGCACATCTGGGCGCCGTATATACAGCATGGGGGTAGCTCTGATACCAACCAGATGCAACCCACGGCCATATAGGACCTACAGGCGATGTTCTTGAGTCGATATATGTCGATCTGAGCACAGCTGGGCCACGTATATACAGCATGGAGGTGGCTGTGATACCAGCCAGATGCAACCCACGGCCATATAGGACCTACAGGCGATGTTCTTGAGTGGATACCTGTCGATCTGAGCACAGCTGGGCGCCGTATTTACAGCAAGGGGGTAGCTCTGATACCAGCCAGATGCAACCCATGGCCATATAGGACCTACAGGCGATGTTCTTGAGTCGATATATGTCGATCTGAGCACAGCTGGGCCACGTATATACAGCATGGGGGTAGCTGTGATACCAGCCAGCTGCAACCCACGGCTATATAGGACCTACAGGCGATGTTCTTGAGTCGATATATGTCGATCTGAGCACAGCTGGGCCCCGTATACACAGCATGGGGGTAGCTCTGCTACCAGCCAGATGCAACCCACGGCCATAAAGGACCTACAGGCGATGCTCTTGAGTGGATATATGTCGATCTGAGCACAGCTGGGCGCCGTATATACAGCAAGGGGGTAGCTCTGATACCAGCCAGATGCAACCCACGTCCATATAGGACCTACAGGCGATGTTCTTGAGTCGATATATGTCGATCTGAGCACAGCTGGGCCACGTATATACAGCATGGGGGTAGCTGTGATACCAGCCAGCTGCAACCCACGGCTATATAGGACCTACTGGCGATCTTCTTGAGTCGATATATGTCGATCTGAGCACAGCTGAGCCCCGTATATACAGCATGGGGGTAGCTCTGATACCAGCCAGATGCAACCCACGGCCATATAGGACCTACAGGCGATGTTCTTGAGTCGATATATGTCGATCTGAGCACAGCTGGGCCCCGTATATACAGCATGGGGGTAGCTCTGATACCAGCCAGATGCAACCCACGGCCATATAGGACCTACAGGCGATGTTCTTGAGTGGATATATGTCAATCTGAGCACAGCTGGGCGCCGTATATACAGCATGGGGGTAGCTCTGATACCAGCCAGATGCAACTCACGGCCATATAGGACATACAGGCGATGTTCTTGTGTCGATATATGTCGATCTGAGCACAGCTGGGCCACGTATATACGGCATGGGGGTAGCTGTGATACCAGCCAGCTGCAACCCACGGCTATATAGGACCTACAGGCGATGTTCTTGAGTCGATATATGTCGATCTGATCACAGCTGGGCCCCGTATATACAGCATGGGGGTAGCTCTGATACCAGCCAGATGCAACCCATGGCCATATATGACCTACAGGCGATGTTCTTGAGTGGATATATGTCGATCTGAGCACATCTGGGCGCCGTATATACAGCATGGGGGTAGCTCTGATACCAACCAGATGCAACCCACGGCCATATAGGACCTACAGGCGATGTTCTTGAGTCGATATATGTCGATCTGAGCACAGCTGGGCCACGTATATACAGCATGGAGGTGGCTGTGATACCAGCCAGATGCAACCCACGGCCATATAGGACCTACAGGCGATGTTCTTGAGTGGATACCTGTCGATCTGAGCACAGCTGGGCGCCGTATTTACAGCAAGGGGGTAGCTCTGATACCAGCCATATGCAACCCATGGCCATATAGGACCTACAGGCGATGTTCTTGAGTCGATATATGTCGATCTGAGCACAGCTGGGCCACGTATATACAGCATGGGGGTAGCTGTGATACCAGCCAGCTGCAACCCACGGCTATATAGGACCTACAGGCGATGTTCTTGAGTCGATATATGTCGATCTGAGCACAGCTGGGCCCCGTATACACAGCATGGGGGTAGCTCTGCTACCAGCCAGATGCAACCCACGGCCATAAAGGACCTACAGGCGATGCTCTTGAGTGGATATATGTCGATCTGAGCACAGCTGGGCGCCGTATATACAGCAAGGGGGTAGCTCTGATACCAGCCAGATGCAACCCACGTCCATATAGGACCTACAGGCGATGTTCTTGAGTCGATATATGTCGATCTGAGCACAGCTGGGCCACGTATATACAGCATGGGGGTAGCTGTGATACCAGCCAGCTGCAACCCACGGCTATATAGGACCTACTGGCGATCTTCTTGAGTCGATATATGTCGATCTGAGCACAGCTAAGCCCCGTATATACAGCATGGGGGTAGCTCTGATACCAGCCAGATGCAACCCACGGCCATATAGGACCTACAGGCGATGTTCTTGAGTCGATATATGTCGATCTGAGCACAGCTGGGCCCCGTATATACAGCATGGGGGTAGCTCTGATACCAGCCAGATGCAACCCACGGCCATATAGGACCTACAGACGATGTTCTTGAGTGGATATATGTCGATCTGATCACATCTGGGCGCCATATATACAGCATGGGGGTAGCTCTGATACCAGCCAGATGCAACCCACGGCCATATGGGACCTACAGGCGATGTTCTTGAGTCGATACATGTCGATCTGAGCACAGCTGGGCCACGTATATACAGCATGGGAGTAGCTGTGATACCAGCCAGCTGCAACCCACGACTATATAGGGCCTACAGGCGATGTTCTTGAGTCGATATATGTCGATCTGAGGACAGCTGGGCCCCGTATATACAGCAAGGGGGTAGCTCTGATACCAGCCAGATGCAACCCACGGCCATATAGGACCTACAGGCGATGTTCTTGATTCGATATATGTCGATCTGAGCACAGGTGGGCCCCGTATATACAGCATGGGGGTGGCTCTGATACCAGCCAGATGCAACCCACGGCCATATAGGACCTACAGACGATGTTCTTGAGTGGATATATGTCGATCTGTGCACATCTGGGCGCCATATATACAGCATGGGGGTAGCTCTGATACCAGCCAGATGCAACCCATGGCCATATAGGACCTACAGGCGATGTTGTTGAGTGGATATATGTCGATCTGAGCACAGCTGGGCGCCGTATATACAGCATTGGTGTAGCTCTGATACCAGCCAGATGCAACCCACTGCCATATAGGACCTACAGGCGATGTTCTTGAGTCGATATATGTCGATCTGAGCACAGCTGGGCCACGTATATACAGCATGGGGGTAGCTGTGATACCAGCCAGCTGCAACCCACTGCTATATAGGACCTACAGGCGATGCTCTTGAGTCGATATATGTCGATCTGACCACAGCTGGGCTTCGTATATAAAGCACGGGGGTATCTCTGATACCAGCCAGATGCAACACACGGCCATATAGGACCTACAGGCGATGTTCTTGAGTCGATATATGTCGATCTGAGCACAGCTGCGCGCCGTATTTACAGCAAGGGGGTAGCTGTGATAACAGCCAGCTGCAACCCACGGCTATATAGGACCTACAGGCGATGTTCTTGAGTCGATATATGTCGATCTGAGCACATCTGGGCCCCGTATATACAGCATGGGGGTAGCTCTGATACCAGCCAGATGCAACCCACGGCCATATAGGACCTACAGGCGATGTTCTTCAGTGGATATATGTCGATCTGAGCACAGCTGGGCGCCGTATATACAGCATGGGGGTAGCTCTGATACCAGCCAGATGCAACCCACGGCCATATAGGACCTACAGGCGATGTTCTTGAGTCGATATATGTCGATATGAGCACAGCTGGGCCACGTATATACAGCATTAGGGTAGCTGTGATACCAGCCAGCTGCAACCCACGGCTATATAGGACCTACAGGCGATGTTCTTGAGTCGATATATGTCGATCTGAGCACAGCTGGGCCCCGTATATACAGCATGGGGGTAGCTCTGATACCAGCTAGATGCAACCCACGGCCATATAGGACCTACAGGCGATGTTCTTGAGTGGATATATGTCGATCTGAGCACAGCTGGGCGCCGTATATGCAGCATGGGGGTAGCTCTGATACCAGCCAGATGCAACACACGGCCATTTAGGACCTACAGGCGATGTTCTTGAGTCGATATATGTCGATCTGAGCACAGCTGGGCCCCGTATATACAGCATGGGGGTAGCTCTGATACCAGCCAGATGCAACCCACGGCCATATAGGACCTACAGGCGATGTTCTTCAGTGGATATATGTCGATCTGAGCAGAGCTGGGCGCCGTATATACAGCATGGGGGTAGCTCTGATATCAGCCAGATGCAACCCACGGCCATATAGGACCTACAGGCGATGTTCTTGAGTCGATATATGTCGATCTGAGCACAGCTGGGCCACGTATATACAGCATTAGGGTAGCTGTGATGCCAGCCAGCTGCAACCCACGGCTATATAGGACCTACAGGCGATGTTCTTGAGTCGATATATGTCGATCTGAGCACAGCTGGGCCCCGTATATACAGCATGGGGGTAGCTCTGATACCAGCTAGATGCAACCCACGGCCATATAGGACCTACAGGCAATGTTCTTGAGTGGATATATGTCGATCTGAGCACAGCTGGGCGCCGTATATGCAGCATGGGGGTAGCTCTGATACCAGCCAGATGCAACACACGGCCATTTAGGACCTACAGGCGATGTTCTTGAGTCGATATAGGTCGATCTGAGCACAGCTGGGCCACGTATATACAGCATGGGGGTAGCTGTGATACCAGCCAGATGCAGCCCACGGCCATATAGGAGCTACAGGCGATGTTCTTGAGTCGATATATGTCGATCTGAGCACAGCTGGGCCACGTATATACAGCATGGGGGTAGCTGTGATACCAGCCAGCTGCAACCCACGGCTATATAGGACCTACAGGCGATGTTCTTGAGTCGATATATGTCGATCTGTGCACAGCTGGACCCCGTATATACAGCATGGGACCAGCCAGATGCAACCCACGGCCATATAGGACCTACAGGCGATGTTCTCGAGTCGATATACGTCGATCTGAGCACAGCTGGGCCACGTATATACAGCATGGGGGTAGCTGTGATACCAGCCAGCTGCAACCCACGGCTATATAGGACCTACAGGCGATGTTCTTGAGTCGATATATGTCGATCTGAGCACAGCTGGGCGCCGTATATACAGCATGGGACCAGCCAGATGCAACCCACGGCCATATAGGACCTACAGGCGATATTCTTGAGTCGATATATGTCGATCTGAGGACAGCTGGGCCACGTATATACAGCATGGGGGTAGCTGTGATACCAGCCAGCTGCAACCCACGGCTATATAGGACCTACAGGCGATGTTCTTGAGTCGATATATGTCGATCTGAGCACACCTGGGCTCCGTATATACAGCATGGGGGTAGCTCTGATACCAGCCAGATGCAACCCATGGCCATATAGGACCTACAGGCGATGTTCTTGAGTGGATATATGTTGATCTGAGCACAGCTGGGCCACGTATATACAGCATGGTGGTAGCTGTGATAGCAGCCAGCAGCAACCCACGGCTATATAGGACCTACAGGCGATGTTCTTGAGTCGATATATGTCGATCTGAGCACAGCTGGGCCCCGTATATACAGCATCGGGGTAGCTCTGATACCAGCCAGATGCAACCCACGGCCATATAGGACCTACAGTCGATGTTCTTGAGTGGATATATGTCGATCTGAGCACAGCTGGGCGCCGTATATACAGCATGGGGGTAGCTCTGATACCAGCCAGATGCAACCCACGGCCATATAGGACCTACAGGCGATGTTCTTGAGTCGATATATGTCGATCTGAGCACAGCTGGGCCACGTATATACAGCATGGGGGTAGCTTTGATACCAGCCAGATGCAACCCACGGCCATATAAGACCCACAGGCGATGTTCTTGAGTGGATATATGTCGATCTGAGCACAGCTGGGCGCCGTATATACAGCATGGGGATAGCTCTGATACCAGCCAGATGCAAGCCACGGCCATATAGCACCTTTTTTTTTTTTTTTTTTTTTTCTATGGGGGGGAATGCATTTAGGCACCGTCCCGGCTTTCTAGCCGGGGTGTGTCGGACTCACCAAACTTGGAATACCGACTAAACCCTAACCCTTGCACTAAGCCGACGCCGGTTTCGCCGTTGGCATTTCACAGTCGTCGGCTCTCTTTATCTTATGCCTTATGCATCCATTCAGTGATTTTCCCTATCTCTTTCATATGTCTCCTTGGTCTTCAGGACTCTACCAATCCAGGATTGGATTGCATTCCAGTTTCTTTTATCAGAAAGCATTGCTTCGACTACGTTATCCGGGCGTAGCTCCATTCCCAGCGCCGCTTCCGCACGAAGCTTTTCCGTGGCCCACCGGGCACAGGAAAAGAAGGTATGCTCCACGTCATCTATTGCTGGGCAGAACCAGCACATACCATCTGTGGCAAGATTGAATCTATTCAAATAATACTTGAAGCATCCGTGTCCAGACAGGAATTGCGAGAGGTGGAAGTTAATCTCTCCGAACTTTCGGTTATACCACTTCCGTACCTCTGGTATAATTCTGCGGGTCCAATCCGCTGTACCACTGTGAGAAGACCATCTCTCTTGCCACTTGTTCAGCATAGGAGGCCATATAGCACCTACAGGCGATGTTCTTGAGTCGATATATGTCGATCTAAGCACATCTGGGCCACGTATATACAGCATGGGGGTAGCGGTGATACCAGCCAGCTGCCACCCACGGCTATATAGGACCTACAGGCGATGTTCTTGAGTCGATATATGTCGATCTGAGCACAGCTGGGCCCCGTATATACAGCATGGGGGTAGCTCTGATACCAGCCAGATGCAACCCACGGCCATATAGGACATACAGGCGATGTTCTTGAGTGGATATATGTCGATCTGTGCACAGCTGGGCGCCGTATATACAGCACGAGGGTAGCTCTGATACCAGCCAGATGCAACCCACGGCCATATAGGACCTACAGGCGATGTTCTTGAGTGGATATATGTCGATCTGAGCACAGCTGGGTGCCGTATATACAGGAAGGGGGTAGCTCTGATACCAGCCAGTTGCAACCCACGGCCATATAGGACCTACAGGCGATGTTCTTGAGTCGATATATGTCGATCTGAGCATAGCTGGGCCATGTATATACAGCATGGGGGTAGCTGTGATACCAGCCAGCTGAAACCCACGGCTATATAGGACCTACAGGCGATGTTCTTGAGTCGATATATGTCGATCTGAGCACTACTGGGCCCCGTATATACAGCATGGGGATAGCTCTGATACCAGCCAGATGCAACCCACGGCCATATAGGACCTACAGGCGATGTTCTTGAGTCGATATATGTCGATCTGAGCACAGCTGGGCCACATATATACAGCATTGGGGTAGCTGTGATACCAGCCAGCTGCAACCCACGGCTATATAGGACCCACAGGCGATGTTCTTGAGTCGATATATGTCGATCTGAGCACAGCTGGGCCCCGTATATACAGCTTGGGGGTAGGTCTGACACCAGCCAGATACAACCCACGGCTATATAGGACCTACAGGCGAAGTTCTTGAGTGGATATATGTCGATCTGAGCACAGCTGGGCGCCGTATATACAGCATGGGGGTAGCTCTCATACCAGCCAGATGCAACCCACGGCCATATAGGACCTACAGGCGATGTTCTTGAGTCGATATAAGTCGATCTGAGCACAGCTGGGCCACGTATATACAGCATGGGGGTAGCTGTGATACCAGCCAGCTGCAACCCACGGCTATATAGGACCTACAGGCGATGTTCTTGAGTCGATATATGTCGATCTGAGCACAGCTGGGCCCCGTATATACAGCATGGGACCAGCCAGATGCAACCCACGGCCATATATTACCTACAGGCGATGTTCTTGAGTCCATATATTTCGATCTGAGCACAGCTGGGCTACGTATATACAGCATGGGGGTAGCTGTGATACCAGCCAGCTGCAACCCACGGCTATATAGGACCTACAGGCGATGTTCTTGAGTCGATATATGTCGATCTGAGCACAGCTGGTCCCGTATATACAGCATGGGGGTAGCTCTGATACCAGCCAGATGCAACCCACGGCCATATAGGACCTACAGGCGATGTTCTTGAGTCGATATATGTCGATCTGAGCACAGCTGGGCCACGTATATACATGATGGCGGTAGCTGTGATACAAGCCAGCTGCAACCCACGGCTTTATAGGACCTACAGGCGATGTTCTTGAGTCGATATATGTCGATCTGAGCACAGCTGGGCCCCGTATATACAGCTTGGGGGTAGGTCTGATACCAGCCAGATGCAACCCACGGCCATATAGGACCTACAGGCGAAGTTCTTGAGTGGATATATGTCGATCTGAGCACAGCTGGGCGCCGTATATACAGCATGGGGGTAGCTCTGATACCAGCCAGATACAAATCACGGCCATATAGGACCTACAGGCGTTGTTCTTGAGTCGATATATGTCGATCTGAGCACAGCTGGGCCACGTATATACAGCATGGGGGTAGCTGTGATACCAGCCAGCTGCAACCCACGGCTATATATGACCTACAGGCGATGTTCTTGAGTCGATATATGTCGATCTGAGCACAGCTGGGCCCCGTATATACAGCATGGGACCAGCCAGATGCAAGCCACGGCCATATAGGACTTACAGGCGATGTTCTTGAGTCGATATATGTCGATCTGAGGACAGCTGGGCCACGTATATACAGCATGGGGGTAGCTGTGATACCAGCCAGCTGCAACCCACGGCTATATAGGACCTACAGGCGATGTTCTTGAATCGATATATGTCGATCTGATCACAGCTGGGCCCCGTATATACAGCATGGGGGTAGCTCTGATACCAGCCAGATGCAACCCATGGCCATATATGACCTACAGGCGATGTTCTTGAGTGGATTATGTCGATCTGAGCACATCTGGGCGCCGTATATACAGCATGGGGGTAGCTCTGATACCAGCCAGATGCAAATCACGGCCATATAGGACCTACAGGCGATGTTCTTGAGTCGATATATGTCGATCTGAGTACAGCTGGGCCACGTATATACAGCATGCGGGTAGCTGTGATACCAGCCAGCTGCAACCCACGGCTATATAGGACCTACAGGCGATGTTCTTGAGTCGATATATGTCGATCTGAGCACAGCTGGGCGCCGTATATACAGCATGGGACCAGCCAGATGCAACCCACGGCCATATAGGACCTACAGGCGATATTCTTGAGTCGATATATGTCGATCTGAGGACAGCTGGGCCACGTATATACAGCATGGGGGTAGCTGTTATACCAGCCAGCTGCAACCCACGACTATATAGGACCTACAGGCGATGTTCTTGAGTGGATATATGTCGATCTGAGCACAGCTGGGCGCCGTATATACAGCAAGGGGGTAGCTCTGATACCAGCCAGCTGCAACCCACGGCTATATAGGACCTACAGGCGATATTCTTGAGTCGATATATGTCGATCTGAGCACAGCTGGGCCCCGTATATACAGCATGGGACCAGCCAGATGCAAGCCACGGCCATATAGGACTTACAGGCGATGTTCTTGAGTCGATATATGTCGATCTGAGGACAGCTGGGCCACGTATATACAGCATGGGGGTAGCTGTGATACCAGCCAGCTGCAACCCACGGCTATATAGGACCTACAGGCGATGTTCTTGAATCGATATATGTCGATCTGATCACAGCTGGGCCCCGTATATACAGCATGGGGGTAGCTCTGATACCAGCCAGATGCAACCCATGGCCATATATGACCTACAGGCGATGTTCTTGAGTGGATATATGTCGATCTGAGCACATCTGGGCGCCGTATATACAGCATGGGGGTAGCTCTGATACCAGCCAGATGCAAATCACGGCCATATAGGACCTACAGGCGATGTTCTTGAGTCGATATATGTCGATCTGAGTACAGCTGGGCCACGTATATACAGCATGCGGGTAGCTGTGATACCAGCCAGCTGCAACCCACGGCTATATAGGACCTACAGGCGATGTTCTTGAGTCGATATATGTCGATCTGAGCACAGCTGGGCGCCGTATATACAGCATGGGACCAGCCAGATGCAACCCACGGCCATATAGGACCTACAGGCGATATTCTTGAGTCGATATATGTCGATCTGAGGACAGCTGGGCCACGTATATACAGCATGGGGGTAGCTGTGATACCAGCCAGCTGCAACCCACGGCTATATAGGACCTACAGGCGATGTTCTTGAGTCGATATATGTCGATCTGTGCACAGCTGGACCCCGTATATACAGCATGGGACCAGCCAGATGCAACCCACGGCCATATAGGACCTACAGGCGATGTTCTCGAGTCGATATACGTCGATCTGAGCACAGCTGGGCCACGTATATACAGCATGGGGGTAGCTGTGATACCAGCCAGCTGCAACCCACGGCTATATAGGACCTACAGGCGATGTTCTTGAGTCGATATATGTCGATCTGAGCACAGCTGGGCGCCGTATATACAGCATGGGACCAGCCAGATGCAACCCACGGCCATATAGGACCTACAGGCGATATTCTTGAGTCGATATATGTCGATCTGAGGACAGCTGGGCCACGTATATACAGCATGGAGGTAGCTGTGATACCAGCCAGCTGCAACCCACGGCTATATAGGACCTACAGGCGATGTTCTTGAGTCGATATATGTCGATCTGAGCACAGCTGGACCCCGTATATACAGCATGGGACCAGCCAGATGCAACCCACGGCCATATAGGACCTACAGGCGATTTTCTCGAGTCGATATACGTCGATCTGAGCACAGCTGGTCCACGTATATACAGCATGGGGGTAGCTGTGATACCAGCCAGCTGAAACCCACGGCTATATAGGACCTACATGCGATGTTCTTGATTCGATATATAGCGATCTGAGCACAGCTGGGCCCCGTATATACAGCATGGGGGTAGCTCTGATACCAGCCAGATGCAACCCACGGCCATATAGGACCTACAGGCGATGTTCTAGAGTCGATATGTGTTGATCTGAGCACAGCTGGGCCCCGTATATACAGCATGGGGGTAGCTGTAATACCAGCCAGCTGCAACCCACGGCTATATAGGACCTACAGGCGATGTTCTTGAGTCGATATATGTCGATCTGAGCACAGCTGGGCCCCGTATATACAGCATGGGGGTAGCTCTGATACCAGCCAGATGCAACACACGGCCATTTAGGACCTACAGGCGATGTTCTTGAGTCGATATATGTGGATCTGAGAACAGCTGGGCCACGTATATACAGCATGGGAGTAGCTGTGATACCAGCCAGATGCAACCCACGGCCATATAGGACCTACAGGCGATGTTCTTGAGTCGATATATGTCGATCTGAGCACAGCAGGGCCACGTATATACAGCATGGGGGTAGCTGTGATACCAGCCAGCTGCAACCCACGGCTATATAGGACCTACAGGCGATGTTCTTGAGTCGATATATGTCGATCTGAGCACAGCTCGGCCCCGTATATACAGCATGGGGGTAGCTCTGATACCAGTCAGATGCAACCCACGACCATATAGGACCTACAGGCGATGTTCTTGAGTCGATATATGTCGATCTGAGCACAGCTGGGCCACGTATATACAGCATGGGGGTAGCTCTGATACCAGCCACATGCAACCCACGGCCATATAGGACCTACAGGCGATGTTCTTGAGTCGATATATGTCGATCTGAGCACAGCTGGGCCACGTATATACAGCATGGGGGTAGCTGTTATACCAGCCAGCTGCAACCCACGACTATATAGGACCTACAGGCGATGTTCTTGAGTGGATATATGTCGATCTGAGCACAGCTGGGCGCCGTATATACAGCAAGGGGGTAGCTCTGATACCAGCCAGCTGCAACCCACGGCTATATAGGACCTACAGGCGATATTCTTGAGTCGATATATGTCGATCTGAGCACAGCTGGGCCCCGTATATACAGCATGGGGTTAGCTCTGATACCAGCCAGATGCAACCCACGGCCATATAGGACCTACAGGCGATGTTCTTCAGAGGATATATGTCGATCTGAGCACAGCTGGGCGCCGTATATACAGCATGGGGGTAGCTCTGATACCAGCCAGATGCAACCCACGGCCATATAGGACCTACAGGCGATGTTCTTGAGTCGATATATGTCGATCTGAGCACAGCTGAGCCACGTATATACAGCATTAGGGTAGCTGTGATACCAGCTAGCTGCAACCCACGGCTATATAGGACCTACAGGCGATGTTCTTGAGTCGATATATGTCGATCTGAGCACAGCTGGGCCCCGTATATACAGCATGGGGGTAGCTCTGATACCAGCTAGATGCAACCCACGGCCATATAGGACCTACAGGCGATGTTCTTGACTGGATATATGTCGATCTGAGCACAGCTGGGCGCCATATATGCAGCATGGGGGTAGCTCTGATACTAGCCAGATGCAACACACGGCCATTTAGGACCTACAGGCGATGTTCTTGAGTCGATATATGTCGATCTGAGCACAGCTGGGCCACGTATATACAGCATGGGGGTAGCTGTAATACCAGCCAGATGCAGCCCACGGCTATATAGGACCTACAGGCGATGTTCTTGAGTCGATATATGTCGATCTGAGCACAGCTGGGCCACGTATATACAGCATGGGGGTAGCTGTGATACCAGCCAGCTGCAACCCACGGCTATATTGGACCTACAGGCGATGTTCTTGAGTCGATATATGTCGATCTGAGCACAGCTGGGCCCCGTATATATAGCATGGGGATAGCTCTGATACCAGCCAGATGCAACCCACGGCCATATATGACCTACAGGCGATGTTCTTGAGTGGATATATGTCGATCTGAGCACATCTGGGCGCCGTATATACAGCATGGGGGTAGCTCTGATACCAACCAGATGCAACCCACGGCCATATAGGACCTACAGGCGATGTTCTTGAGTCGATATATGTCGATCTGAGCACAGCTGGGCCACGTATATACAGCATGGAGGTGGCTGTGATACCAGCCAGATGCAACCCACGGCCATATAGGACCTACAGGCGATGTTCTTGAGTGGATACCTGTCGATCTGAGCACAGCTGGGCGCCGTATTTACAGCAAGGGGGTAGCTCTGATACCAGCCAGATGCAACCCATGGCCATATAGGACCTACAGGCGATGTTCTTGAGTCGATATATGTCGATCTGAGCACAGCTGGGCCACGTATATACAGCATGGGGGTAGCTGTGATACCAGCCAGCTGCAACCCACGGCTATATAGGACCTACAGGCGATGTTCTTGAGTCGATATATGTCGATCTGAGCACAGCTGGGCCCCGTATACACAGCATGGGGGTAGCTCTGCTACCAGCCAGATGCAACCCACGGCCATAAAGGACCTACAGGCGATGCTCTTGAGTGGATATATGTCGATCTGAGCACAGCTGGGCGCCGTATATACAGCAAGGGGGTAGCTCTGATACCAGCCAGATGCAACCCACGTCCATAAAGGACCTACAGGCGATGTTCTTGAGTCGATATATGTCGATCTGAGCACAGCTGGGCCACGTATATACAGCATGGGGGTAGCTGTGATACCAGCCAGCTGCAACCCACGGCTATATAGGACCTACTGGCGATCTTCTTGAGTCGATATATGTCGATCTGAGCACAGCTGAGCCCCGTATATACTGCATGGGGGTAGCTCTGATACCAGCCAGATGCAACCCACGGCCATATAGGACCTACAGGCGATGTTCTTGAGTCGATATATGTCGATCTGAGCACAGCTGGGCCCCGTATATACAGCATGGGGGTAGCTCTGATACCAGCCAGATGCAACCCACGGCCATATAGGACCTACAGGCGATGTTCTTGAGTGGATATATGTCGATCTGAGCACAGCTGGGCGCCGTATATACAGCAAGGGGGTAGCTCTGATACCAGCCAGATGCAACCCACGGCCATATAGGACCTACAGGCGATGTTCTTGAGTCGATATATGTCGATCTGAGCAGAGCTGGGCCACGTATATACAGCATGGGGATAGCTGTGATACCAACCAGATGCAACCCACGGCCATATAGGACCTACAGGCGATGTTCTTGAGTGGATATATGTCGATCTGAGCACAGCTGGGCGCCGTATATACAGCAAGGGGGTAGCTCTGATATCAGCCAGATGCAACCCACGGACATATAGGACCTACAGGCGATGTTCTTGAGTCGATATATGTCGATCTGAGCACAGGTGGGCCCCGTATATACAGCATGGGGGTAGCTCTGATACCAGCCAGATGCAACCCACGGCCATATAGGACCTACAGACGATGTTCTTGAGTGGATATATGTCGCTCTGATCACATCTGGGCGCCATATATACAGCATGGAGGTAGCTCTGATACCAGCCAGATGCAACCCACGGCCATATGGGACCTACAGGCGATGTTCTTGAGTCGATATATGTCGATCTGAGCACAGCTGGGCCACGCATATACAGCATGGGAGTAGCTGTGATACCAGCCAGCTGCAACCCACGACTATATAGGACCTACAGGCGATGTTCTTGAGTCGATATATGTCGATCTGAGGACAGCTGGGCCCCGTATATACAGCAAGGGGGTAGCTCTGATACCAGCCAGATGCAACCCACGGCCATATAGGACCTACAGGCGATGTTCTTGAGTCGATATATGTCGATCTGAGCACAGGTGGGCCCCGTATATACAGCATGGGGGTGGCTCTGATACCAGCCAGATGCAACCCACGGCCATATAGGACCTACAGACGATGTTCTTGAGTGGATATATGTCGATCTGTGCACATCTGGGCGCCATATATACAGCATGGGGGTAGCTCTGATACCAGCCAGATGCAACCCACGGCCATATGGGACCTACAGACGATGTCCTTGAGTCGATATATGTCGATCTAAGCACAGCTGGGCCACGTATACACAGCATGGGGGTAGCTGTGATACCAGCCAGCTTTCAACCCACGGCTATATAGGACCTACAGGCGATGTTCTTGAGTCGATATATGTCGATCTGAGCACAGGTGAGCCCCGGATATACAGCATGGGGGTAGCTCTGATACCAGCCAGATGCAACCCACGGCCATATAGGACCTACAGGCGATGTTCTTGAGTGGATATATGTCAATCTGAGCACAGCTGGGCGCCGTATATACAGCATGGGGGTAGCTCTGATACCAGCCAGATGCAACCCACGGCCATATAGGACATACAGGCGATGTTCTTGTGTCGACATATGTCGATCTGAGCACAGCTGGGCCACGTATATACGGCATGGGGGTAGCTGTGATACCAGCCAGCTGAAACCCACGGCTATATAGGACTTACAGGCGATGTTCTTGAGTCGATATATGTCGATCTGATCACAGCTGGGCCCCGTATATACAGCATGGGGGTAGCTCTGATACCAGCCAGATGCAACCCATGGCCATATATGACCTACAGGCGATGTTCTTGAGTGGATATATGTCGATCTGAGCACATCTGGGCGCCGTATATACAGCATGGGGGTAGCTCTGATACCAACCAGATGCAACCCACGGCCATATAGGACCTACAGGCGATGTTCTTGAGTCGATATATGTCGATCTGAGCACAGCTGGGCCACGTATATACAGCATGGAGGTGGCTGTGATACCAGCCAGATGCAATTCACGGCCATATAGGACCTACAGGCGATGTTCTTGAGTGGATACCTGTCGATCTGAGCACAGCTGGGCGCCGTATTTACAGCAAGGGGGTAGCTCTGATACCAGCCAGATGCAACCCATGGCCATATAGGACCTACAGGCGATGTTCTTGAGTCGATATATGTCGATCTGAGCACAGCTGGGCCACGTATATACAGCATGGGGGTAGCTGTGATACCAGCCAGCTGCAACCCACGGCTATATAGGACCTACAGGCGATGTTCTTGAGTCGATATATGTCGATCTGAGCACAGCTGGGCCCCGTATACACAGCATGGGGGTAGCTCTGCTACCAGCCACATGCAACCCACGGCCATAAAGGACCTACAGGCGATGCTCTTGAGTGGATATATGTCGATCTGAGCACAGCTGGGCGCCGTATATACAGCAAGGGGGTAGCTCTGATACCAGCCAGATGCAACCCACGTCCATATAGGACCTACAGGCGATGTTCTTGAGTCGATATATGTCGATCTGAGCACAGCTGGGCCACGTATATACAGCATGGGGGTAGCTGTGATACCAGCCAGCTGCAACCCACGGCTATATAGGACCTACTGGCGATCTTCTTGAGTCGATATATGTCGATCTGAGCACAGCTGAGCCCCGTATATACAGCATGGGGGTAGCTCTGATACCAGCCAGATGCAACCCACGGCCATATAGGACCTACAGGCGATGTTCTTGAGTCGATATATGTCGATCTGAGCACAGCTGGGCCCCGTATATACAGCATGGGGGTAGCTCTGATACCAGCCAGATGCAACCCACGGCCATATAGGACCTACAGGCGATGTTCTTGAGTGGATATATGTCAATCTGAGCACAGCTGGGCGCCGTATATACAGCATGGGGGTAGCTCTGATACCAGCCAGATGCAACCCACGGCCATATAGGACATACAGGCGATGTTCTTGTGTCGATATATGTCGATCTGAGCACAGCTGGGCCACGTATATACGGCATGGGGGTAGCTGTGATACCAGCCAGCTGCAACCCACGGCTATATAGGACCTACAGGCGATGTTCTTGAGTCGATATATGTCGATCTGATCACAGCTGGGCCCCGTATATACAGCATGGGGGTAGCTCTGATACCAGCCAGATGCAACCCATGGCCATATATGACCTACAGGCGATGTTCTTGAGTGGATATATGTCGATCTGAGCACATCTGGGCGCCGTATATACAGCATGGGGGTAGCTCTGATACCAACCAGATGCAACCCACGGCCATATAGGACCTACAGGCGATGTTCTTGAGTCGATATATGTCGATCTGAGCACAGCTGGGCCACGTATATACAGCATGGAGGTGGCTGTGATACCAGCCAGATGCAACCCACGGCCATATAGGACCTACAGGCGATGTTCTTGAGTGGATACCTGTCGATCTGAGCACAGCTGGGCGCCGTATTTACAGCAAGGGGGTAGCTCTGATACCAGCCAGATGCAACCCATGGCCATATAGGACCTACAGGCGATGTTCTTGAGTCGATATATGTCGATCTGAGCACAGCTGGGCCACGTATATACAGCATGGGGGTAGCTGTGATACCAGCCAGCTGCAACCCACGGCTATATAGGACCTACAGGCGATGTTCTTGAGTCGATATATGTCGATCTGAGCACAGCTGGGCCCCGTATACACAGCATGGGGGTAGCTCTGCTACCAGCCAGATGCAACCCACGGCCATAAAGGACCTACAGGCGATGCTCTTGAGTGGATATATGTCGATCTGAGCACAGCTGGGCGCCGTATATACAGCAAGGGGGTAGCTCTGATACCAGCCAGATGCAACCCACGTCCATATAGGACCTACAGGCGATGTTCTTGAGTCGATATATGTCGATCTGAGCACAGCTGGGCCACGTATATACAGCATGGGGGTAGCTGTGATACCAGCCAGCTGCAACCCACGGCTATATAGGACCTACTGGCGATCTTCTTGAGTCGATATATGTCGATCTGAGCACAGCTGAGCCCCGTATATACAGCATGGGGGTAGCTCTGATACCAGCCAGATGCAACCCACGGCCATATAGGACCTACAGGCGATGTTCTTGAGTCGATATATGTCGATCTGAGCACAGCTGGGCCCCGTATATACAGCATGGGGGTAGCTCTGATACCAGCCAGATGCAACCCACGGCCATATAGGACCTACAGACGATGTTCTTGAGTGGATATATGTCGATCTGATCACATCTGGGCGCCATATATACAGCATGGGGGTAGCTCTGATACCAGCCAGATGCAACCCACGGCCATATGGGACCTACAGGCGATGTTCTTGAGTCGATATATGTCGATCTGAGCACAGCTGGGCCACGTATATACAGCATGGGAGTAGCTGTGATACCAGCCAGCTGCAACCCACGACTATATAGGGCCTACAGGCGATGTTCTTGAGTCGATATATGTCGATCTGAGGACAGCTGGGCCCCGTATATACAGCAAGGGGGTAGCTCTGATACCAGCCAGATGCAACCCACGGCCATATAGGACCTACAGGCGATGTTCTTGAGTCGATATATGTCGATCTGAGCACAGGTGGGCCCCGTATATACAGCATGGGGGTGGCTCTGATACCAGCCAGATGCAACCCACGGCCATATAGGACCTACAGACGATGTTCTTGAGTGGATATATGT
Source organism: Lordithon lunulatus (assembly GCA_963942505.1). Lineage (NCBI taxonomy): Eukaryota > Metazoa > Arthropoda > Insecta > Coleoptera > Staphylinidae > Lordithon > Lordithon lunulatus. The sequence goes on along the minus strand of OZ012667.1, from coordinate 31,839,013 downwards.
CGATCTGTGCACATCTGGGCGCCATATATACAGCATGGGGGTAGCTCTGATACCAGCCAGATGCAACCCATGGCCATATAGGACCTACAGGCGATGTTGTTGAGTGGATATATGTCGATCTGAGCACAGCTGGGCGCCGTATATACAGCATTGGTGTAGCTCTGATACCAGCCAGATGCAACCCACTGCCATATAGGACCTACAGGCGATGTTCTTGAGTCGATATATGTCGATCTGAGCACAGCTGGGCCACGTATATACAGCATGGGGGTAGCTGTGATACCAGCCAGCTGCAACCCACTGCTATATAGGACCTACAGGCGATGCTCTTGAGTCGATATATGTCGATCTGACCACAGCTGGGCTTCGTATATAAAGCACGGGGGTATCTCTGATACCAGCCAGATGCAACACACGGCCATATAGGACCTACAGGCGATGTTCTTGAGTCGATATATGTCGATCTGAGCACAGCTGCGCGCCGTATTTACAGCAAGGGGGTAGCTGTGATAACAGCCAGCTGCAACCCACGGCTATATAGGACCTACAGGCGATGTTCTTGAGTCGATATATGTCGATCTGAGCACAGCTGGGCCCCGTATATACAGCATGGGGGTAGCTCTGATACCAGCCAGATGCAACCCACGGCCATATAGGACCTACAGGCGATGTTCTTCAGTGGATATATGTCGATCTGAGCACAGCTGGGCGCCGTATATACAGCATGGGGGTAGCTCTGATACCAGCCAGATGCAACCCACGGCCATATAGGACCTACAGGCGATGTTCTTGAGTCGATATATGTCGATATGAGCACAGCTGGGCCACGTATATACAGCATTAGGGTAGCTGTGATACCAGCCAGCTGCAACCCACGGCTATATAGGACCTACAGGCGATGTTCTTGAGTCGATATATGTCGATCTGAGCACAGCTGGGCCCCGTATATACAGCATGGGGGTAGCTCTGATACCAGCTAGATGCAACCCACGGCCATGTAGGCGATGTTCTTGAGTGGATATATGTCGATCTGAGCACAGCTGGGCGCCGTATATGCAGCATGGGGGTAGCTCTGATACCAGCCAGATGCAACACACGGCCATTTAGGACCTACAGGCGATGTTCTTGAGTCGATATATGTCGATCTGAGCACAGCTGGGCCCCGTATATACAGCATGGGGGTAGCTCTGATACCAGCCAGATGCAACCCACGGCCATATAGGACCTACAGGCGATGTTCTTCAGTGGATATATGTCGATCTGAGCAGAGCTGGGCGCCGTATATACAGCATGGGGGTAGCTCTGATATCAGCCAGATGCAACCCACGGCCATATAGGACCTACAGGCGATGTTCTTGAGTCGATATATGTCGATCTGAGCACAGCTGGGCCACGTATATACAGCATTAGGGTAGCTGTGATGCCAGCCAGCTGCAACCCACGGCTATATAGGACCTACAGGCGATGTTCTTGAGTCGATATATGTCGATCTGAGCACAGCTGGGCCCCGTATATACAGCATGGGGGTAGCTCTGATACCAGCTAGATGCAACCCACGGCCATATAGGACCTACAGGCAATGTTCTTGAGTGGATATATGTCGATCTGAGCACAGCTGGGCGCCGTATATGCAGCATGGGGGTAGCTCTGATACCAGCCAGATGCAACACACGGCCATTTAGGACCTACAGGCGATGTTCTTGAGTCGATATAGGTCGATCTGAGCACAGCTGGGCCACGTATATACAGCATGGGGGTAGCTGTGATACCAGCCAGATGCAGCCCACGGCCATATAGGAGCTACAGGCGATGTTCTTGAGTCGATATATGTCGATCTGAGCACAGCTGGGCCACGTATATACAGCATGGGGGTAGCTGTGATACCAGCCAGCTGCAACCCACGGCTATATAGGACCTACAGGCGATGTTCTTGTGTCGATATATCTCGATCTGAGCACAGCTCATCCCCGTATATACAGCATGGGGGTAGCTCTGATACCAGTCAGATGCAACCCACGACCATATAGGACCTACAGGCGATGTTCTTGAGTCGATATATGTCGATCTGATCACAGCTGGGCCACGTATATACAGCATCTGGGTAGCTCTGATACCAGCCAGATGCAACCCACGGCCATATAGGACCTACAGGCGATGTTCTTGCGTCGATATATGTCGATCTGAGCACAGCTGGGCCACGTATATACAGCATGGGGGTAGCTGTGATACCAGCCAGCTGCAGCCCACGGCTATATAGGACCTACAGGCGATCTTCTTGAGTCGATATATGTCGATCTGAGCACAGCTGGGCCCCGTATATACAGCATGGGGATAGCTCTAATACCAGCCAGATGCAACCCACGGCCATATATGACCTACAGGCGATGTTCTTGAGTGAATATATGTCGATCTGAGCACATCTGGGCGCCGTATATACAGCATGGGGGTAGCTCTGATACCAACCAGATGCAACCCACGGCCATATAGAACCTACAGGCGATGTTCTTGAGTCGATATATGTCGATCTGAGCACAGCTGGGCCACGTATATACAGCATGGAAGTAGCTGTGATACCAGCCAGATGCAACACACGGCCATATAGGACCTACAGGCGATGTTCTTGAGTCAATATATGTCGATCTGAGCACAGCTGGGCGCCGTATATACAGCAAGGGGGTAGCTGTGATACCAGCCAGCTGCAACCCACGGCTATATAGGACCTACAGGCGATGTTCTTGTGTCGATATATCTCGATCTGAGCACAGCTCATCCCCGTATATACAGCATGGGGGTAGCTCTGATACCAGTCAGATGCAACCCACGACCATATAGGACTTACAGGCGATGTTCTTGAGTCGATATATGTCGATCTGATCACAGCTGGGCCACGTATATACAGCATCTGGGTAGCTCTGATACCAGCCAGATGCAACCCACGGCCATATAGGACCTACAGGCGATGTTCTTGCGTCGATATATGTCGATCTGAGCACAGCTGGGCCACGTATATACAGCATGGGGGTAGCTGTGATACCAGCCAGCTGCAGCCCACGGCTATATAGGACCTACAGGCGATCTTCTTGAGTCGATATATGTCGATCTGAGCACAGCTGGGCCCCGTATATACAGCATGGGGATAGCTCTGATACCAGCCAGATGCAACCCACGGCCATATATGACCTACAGGCGATGTTCTTGAGTGAATATATGTCGATCTGAGCACATCTGGGCGCCGTATATACAGCATGGGGGTAGCTCTGATACCAACCAGATGCAACCCACGGCCATATAGAACCTACAGGCGATGTTCTTGAGTCGATATATGTCGATCTGAGCACAGCTGGGCCACGTATATACAGCATGGAGGTAGCTGTGATACCAGCCAGATGCAACACACGGCCATATAGGACCTACAGGCGATGTTCTTGAGTCAATATATGTCGATCTGAGCACAGCTGGGCGCCGTATATACAGCAAGGGGGTAGCTCTGATACCAGCCAGATGCAACCCACGGCCATATAGGACCTACAGGCGATGTTCTTGGGTCGATATATGTCAATCTGAGCACAGCTGGGCCACGTATATACAGCATGGGGATAGCTGTGATACCAACCAGATGCAACCCACGGCCATATAGGACCGACAGGCGATGTTCTTGAGTGGATATATGTCGATCTGAGCACAGCTGGGCGCCGTATATACAGCAAGGGGGTAGCTCTGATACCAGCCAGATGCAACCCACGGACATATAGGACCTACAGGCGATGTTCTTGAGTCGATATATGCCGATCTGAGCACAGGTGGGCCCCGTATATACAGCATGGGGGTAGCTCTGATACCAGCCAGATGCAACCCACGGCCATATAGGACCTACAGACGATGTTCTTGAGTGGATATATGTCGATCTGAGCACATCTGGGCGCCATATATACAGCATGGGGGTAGCTCTGATTCCAGCCAGATGCAACCCACGGCCATATGGGACCTACAGGCGATGTTCTTGAGTCGATATATGTCGATCTGAGCACAGCTGGGCCACGTATATACAGCATGGGAGTAGCTCTGATACCAGCCAGCTGCAACCCACGGCTATATAGGACCTACAGGCGATGTACTTGAGTCGATATATATCGATCTGAGGACAGCTGGGCCCCGTATATACAGCATGAGGGTAGCTGTGATACCAGCCAGCTGCAACCCACGGCTATATAGGACCTACAGGCGATGTTCTTGAGTCGATATATGTCGATCTGAGCACAGCTGGGCCCCGTATATACAGCATGGGGGTAGCTCTGATACCAGCCAGATGCAACACACGGCCATTTAGGACCTACAGGCGATGTTCTTGAGTCGATATATGTGGATCTGAGAACAGCTGGGCCACGTATATACAGCATGGGAGTAGCTGTGATACCAGCCAGATGCAACCCACGGCCATATAGGACCTACAGGCGATGTTCTTGAGTCGATATATGTCGATCTGAGCACAGCAGGGCCACGTATATACAGCATGGGGGTAGCTGTGATACCAGCCAGCTGCAACCCACGGCTATATAGGACCTACAGGCGATGTTCTTGAGTCGATATATGTCGATCTGAGCACAGCTCGGCCCCGTATATACAGCATGGGGGTAGCTCTGATACCAGTCAGATGCAACCCACGACCATATAGGACCTACAGGCGATGTTCTTGAGTCGATATATGTCGATCTGAGCACAGCTGGGCCACGTATATACAGCATGAGGGTAGCTCTGATAACAGCCAGATGCAACCCACGGCCATATAGGACCTACAGGCGATGTTCTTGAGTCGATATATGTCGATCTGAGCACAGCTGGGCCACGTATATACAGCATGGGGGTAGCTGTTATACCAGCCAGCTGCAACCCACGGCTATATAGGACCTACAGGCGATGTTCTTGAGTCGATATATGTCGATCTGACCACAGATGGGCTTCGTATATACAGCATGGGGGTATCTTTGATACCAGCCTGATGCAATCCACGGCCATATAGGACCTACAGGCGATGTTCTTGAATCGATATATGTCGATCTGAGCACAGCTGGGCGCCGTATTTACAGCAAGGGGGTAGCTGTGATACCAGCCAGCTGCAACCCACGGCTATATAGGACCTACAGGCGATATTCATGAGTCGATATATGTCGATCTGAGCACAGCTGGGCCCCGTATATACAGCAGGGGGTTAGCTCTGATACCAGCCAGATGCAACCCACGGCCATATAGGACCTACAGGCGATGTTCTTCAGAGGATATATGTCGATCTGAGCACAGCTGGGCGCCGTATATATAGCATGGGGGTAGCTCTGATACCAGCCAGATGCAACCCACGGCCATATAGGACCTACAGGCGATGTTCTTGAGTCGATATATGTCGATCTGAGCACAGCTGAGCCACGTATATACAGCATTAGGGTAGCTGTGATACCAGCTAGCTGCAGCCCACGGCTATATAGGACCTACAGGCGATGTTCTTGAGTCGATATATGTCGATCTGAGCACAGCTGGGCCCCGTATATACAGCATGGGGGTAGCTCTGATACCAGCTAGATGCAACCCACGGCCATATAGGACCTACAGGCGATGTTCTTGACTGGATATATGTCGATCTGAGCACAGCTGGGCGCCATATATGCAGCATGGGGGTAGCTCTGATACTAGCCAGATGCAACACACGGCCATTTAGGACCTACAGGCGATGTTCTTGAGTCGATATATGTCGATCTGAGCACAGCTGGGCCACGTATATACAGCATGGGGGTAGCTGTGATACCAGCCAGATGCAGCCCACGGCCATATAGGACCTACAGGCGATGTTCTTGAGTCGATATATGTCGATCTGAGTACAGCTGGGCCACGTATATACAGCATGGGGGTAGCTGTGATACCAGCCAGCTGCAACCCACGGCTATATAGGACCTACAGGCGATGTTCTTGAGTCGATATATGTCGATCTGAGCACAGCTGGGCGCCGTATATACAGCATGGGACCAGCCAGATGCAACCCACGGCCATATAGGACCTACAGGCGATGTTCTTGAGTCAATATATGTCGATCTGAGCACAGCTGGGCCACGTATATCAGCATGGGGCTAGCTGTGATACCAACCAGCTGCAACCCACGGCTATATAGGACCTACAGGCGATGTTCTTGAGTCGATATATGTCGATCTGAGCACAGCTGGGCCCCGTATATACAGCATGGGGGTAGCTCTGATACCAGCCAGATGTAACCCACGGCCATATAGGACCTACAGGCGATGTTCTTGAGTCGATATATGTCGATCTGAGCACAGCTGGGCCACGTATATACAGCATGGGGGTAGCTGTTATACAAGCCAGCTGCAACCCACGGCTATATAGGACCTACAGGCGATGTTCTTGAGTCGATATATGTCGATCTGAGCACAGCTGGGCCCCGTATATACAGCTTGGGGGTAGGTCTGATACCAGCCAGATGCAACCAACGGCCATATAGGACCTACAGGCGAAGTTCTTGAATGGATATATGTCGATCTGAGCACAGCTGGGCGCCGTATATACAGCATGGGGGAAGCTTTGATACCAGCCAGATGGAACCCACGGCCATATAGCACCTACAGGCGATGTTCTTGAGTCGATATATGTCGATCTGAGCACAGCTGGGCCACGTATATACAGCATGGGGGTAGCTGTGATACCAGCCAGCTGCAACCCACGGCTATAGAGGACCTACAGGCGATGTTCTTGAGTCGATATATGTCGATCTGAGCACAGCTGGGCGCCGTATATACAGCATGGGGGTAGCTCTGATACCAGCCAGATGCAACCCACGGCCATATAGGACCTACAGGCGATGTTCTTGAGTCCATATATTTCGATCTGAGCAAAGCTGGGCCACGTATATACAGCATGGGGGTAGCTGTGATACCAGCCAGCTGCAACCCACGGCTATATAGGACCTACAGGCGATGTTCTTGAGTCGATATATGTCGATCTGAGCACAGCTGGGCCCCGTATATACAGCATGGGGGTAGCTCTGATACCAGCCAGATGCAACCCACGGCCATATAGATCCTACAGGCGATGTTCATGAGTGGATATATGTCGATCTGAGCACAGCTGGGCGCCGTATATACAGCATGGGTTAGCTCTGATACCAGCCAGATGCAACCCACGGCCATATAGGACCTACAGGCGATGTACTTGAGTCGATATATGTCGATCTGAGCACAGCTGGGCCACGTATATACAGCATGGGGTTAGCTGTGATACCAGCCAGCTGCAACCCACGGCTATATAGGACCTACAGGCGATGTTCTTGAGTCGATATATGTCGATCTGAGCACAGCTGGGCCCCGTATATACAGCATGGGGGTAGCTCTGATACCAGCCAGATGTAACCCACGGCCATATAGGACCTACAGGCGATGTTCTTGAGTCGATATATGTCGATCTGAGCACAGCTGGGCCACGTATATACAGCATGGGGGTAGCTGTTATACAAGCCAGCTGCAACCCACGGCTATATAGGACCTACAGGCGATGTTCTTGAGTCGATATATGTCGATCTGAGCACAGCTGGGCCCCGTATATACAGCTTGGGGGTAGGTCTAATACCAGCCAGATGCAACCCACGGTCATATAGGACCTACAGGCGAAGTTCTTGAGTGGATATATGTCGATCTCAGCACAGCTGGGCGCCGTATATACAGCATGGGGGTAGCTCTGATACCAGCCAGATGCAACCCACGGCCATATAGGACCTACAGGCGATGTTCTTGAGTCGATATATGTCGATCTGAGCACAGCTGGGCCACGTATATACAGCATGGGGGTAGCTGTGATACCAGCCAGCTGCAACCCACGGCTATATTGGACCTACAGGTGATGTTCTTGAGTCGATATATGTCGATCTGAGCACAGCTGGGCCCCGTATATACAGCATGGGACCAGCCAGATGCAACCCACGGCCATATAGGACCTACAGGCGATGTTCTTGAGTCGATATATGTCGATCTGAGCACAGCTGGGCCACGTATATACAGCATGGGGGTAGCTGTGATACCAGCCAGCTGCAACCCACGGCTATATAGGACTTACAGGCGATGTTCTTGAGTCGATATATGTCGATCTGAGCACAGCTGGGCCCCGTATATACAGCATGGGGGTAGCTCTGATACCAGCCAGATGCAACCCACGGCCATATAGGACCTACAGGCGATGTTCTTGAGTCCATATATTTCGATCTGAGCACAGCTGGGCCACGTATATACAGCATGGGGGTAGCTGTGATACCAGCCAGCTGCAACCCACGGCTATATAGGACCTACAGGCGATGTTCTTGAGTCGATATATGTCGATCTGAGCACAGCTGGGCCCCGTATATACAGCATGGGGGTAGCTCTGATACCAGCCAGATGCAACCCACGGCCATATAGATCCTACAGGCGATGTTCTTGAGTGGATATATGTCGATCTGAGCACAGCTGGGCGCCGTATATACAGCATGGGGGTAGCTCTGATACCAGCCAGATGCAACCCACGGCCATATAGGACCTACAGGCGATGTTCTTGAGTCGATATATGTCGATCTGAGCACAGCTGGGCCACGTATATACAGCATGGGGGTAGCTGTGATACCAGCCAGCTGCAACCCACGGCTATATAGGACCTACAGGCGATGTTCTTGAGTCGATATATGTCGATCTGAGCACAGCTGGGCCCCGTATATACAGCATGGGGGTAGCTCTGATACCAGTCAGATGCAACCCACGGCCATATAGGACCTACAGGCGATGTTCTTGAGTGGATATATGTCGATCTGAGCACAGCTGGGCGCCGTATATACAGCATGGGGGTAGCTCTGATACCAGCCAGATGCAACCCACGGCCATATAGTACCTACAGGCGATATTATTGAGTGAATATATGTAGATCTGAGCACAGCTGGGCGCCGTATATACCGCATGGGGGTAGCTCTGATACCAGCCAAATGCAACCCACGGCCATATTGGACCTACAGGCGATGTTCTTCAGTGGATATATGTCGTTCTGAGTACAGCTGGGCGCCGTATATACAGCATGGGGGTAGCTCAGATACCAGCCGGATGCAACCCACGGCCATATAGGACCTACAGGCGATGTTCTTGAGTCGATATATGTCGATCTGAGCACAGCTGGGCCACGTATATACAGCATGGGGGTAGCTGTGATACCAGCCAGCTGCAACCCACGGCTATATAGGACCTACAGGCGATGTTCTTGAGTCGATATATGTCGATCTGAGCACAGCTGGGCCCCGTATATACAGCATGGGGGTAGCTCTGATACCAGTCAGATGCAACCCACGGCCATATAGGACCTACAGGCGATGTTCTTGAGTGGATATATGTCGATCTGAGCGCAGCTGGGCGCCGTATATACAGCATGGGGGTAGCTCTGGTACCAGCCAGATGCAACCCACGGCCATATAGGACCTACAGGCGATGTTCTTGAGTCGATATATTTCGATCTGAGCACAGCTGGGCCACGTATATACAGCATGGTGGTAGCTCTGATACCAGCCAGATGCAACCCACGGCCATATAGGACCTACAGGCGATGTTCTTGAGTCGATATAAGTCGATCTGAGCACAGCTGGGCCACGTATATATAGCATGGGGGTAGCTGTGATACCAGCCAGCTGCAACCCACGGCTATATAGGACCTACAGGCGATGTTCTTGAGTCGATATATGTCGATCTGAGCACAGCTGGGCCCCGTATATACAGCTTGGGACCAGCCAGATGCAACCCACGGCCATATAGGACCTACAGGCGATGTTCTTGAGTCCATATATTTCGATCTGAGCACAGCTGGGCTACGTATATACAGCATGGGGGTAGCTGTGATACCAGCCAGCTACAACCCACGGCTATATAGGACCTACAGGCGATGTTCTTGTGTCGATATATGTCGATCTGAGCACAGCTGGGCCCCGTATATACAGCATGGGGGTAGCTCTGATGCCAGCCAGATGCAACCCACGGCCATATAGAACCTACAGGCGATGTTCTTGAGTGGATATATGTCGATCTGAGCACAGCTGGGCGCCGTATATACAGCATGGGGGTAGCTCTGATACCAGCCAGATGCAACCCACGGCCATATAGGACCTACAGGCGATGTTCTTGAGTCGATATATGTCGATCTGAGCACAGCTGGGCCACGTATATACATGATGGGGGTAGCTGTGATACAAGCCAGCTGCAACCCACGGCTATATAGGACCTACAGGCGATGTTCTTGAGTCGATATATGTCGATCTGAGCACAGCTAGGCGCCGTATATACAGCATGGTGGTAGCTCTGAAACCAGCCAGATGCAACCCACGGCCATATAGGACCTACAGACGATGTTCTTGAGTCGATATATGTCGATCTGAGCACAGCTGGGCCACGTGTATACAGCATGGGGGTAGCTGTGATACCAGCCAGCTGCAACCCACGGCTATATAGGACCTACAGGCGATGTTCTTGAGTCGATATATGTCGATCTGAGCACTGCTGCGCCCCGTATATACAGCATGGGGGTAGCTCTGATACGGCTATATAGGACCTACAGGCGATGTTCTTGAGTCGATATATGTCGATCTGAGCACTGCTGCGCCCCGTATATACAGCATCGAGGTAGCTCTTATACCAGCCAGATGTAACCCACGGCCATATAGGACCTACAGGCGATGTTCTGTAGTCGATATATGTCGATCTGAGCACAGCTGGGCAACGTATATACAGCATGGTGGTAGCTCTGATACCAGCCAGATGCAACCCACGGCCATATAGGACCTACAGGCGATGTTCTTGAGTGAATATATGTCGATCTGAGCATAGCTGGGCGCCGTATATACAGCATGGGATAGCTCTGATACCAGCCAGATGCAACCCACGGCCATATAGGTCCTACAGGCGATGTTCTTGAGTCGATATATGTCGATCTGAGCACAGCTGGGCCCCGTATATACAGCATGGGGGTAGCTCTGATACCAGCCAGATGCAACCCACGGCCATATAGGACCTACAGGCGATGTTCTTGAGTTGATATATGTCGATCTGAGCACAGCTGGGCCCCGTATATACAGCATGGGGCTAGCTCTGATACCAGCCAGATGCAACCCACGGCCATATAGGACCTACAGGCGATGTTCTTGAGTGGATATATGTCGATCTGAGAACAGCTGGGCGCCGTATATACAGCATGGGGGTAGCTCTGATAATAGCCAGATGCAACACACGGCCATATAGGACCTACAGGCGATGCTCTTGAGTGGATATATGTCGATCTGAGCACAGCTGGGCGCCGTATATACAGAAAAGGGGTAGCTCTGATACCAGCCAGATGCAACCCACGGCCATATAGGACCTACAGGCGATGTTCTTGAGTCGATATATGTCGATCTGAGCACAGCTGGGCCACGTATATAAAGCATGGGGGTAGCTGTGCTACCAGCCAGCTGCAACCCACGGCTATATAGGACCTACAGGCGATCTTCTTGAGTCGATATATGTCGATCTGGGCACAGCTGAGCCCCGTATATACAGGATGGGGGTAGCTCTGATACCAGCCAGATGCAACCCACGGCCATATAGGACCTACAGGCGATGTTCTTGAGTCGATATATGTCGATCTGAGCACAGCTGGGCCACGTATATACGGCATGAGGGTAGCTGTGATACCAGCCAGCTGCAACCCACGGCTATATAGGACCTACAGGCGATGTTCTTGAGTCGATATATGTCGATCTGAGCACAGCTGGGCCCCGTATATACAGCATGGGGGTAGCTCTGATACCAGCTAGATGCAACCCACGGCCATATAGGACCTACAGGCGATGTTCTTGAGTGGATATATGTCGATCTGAGCACAGCTGGGCGCCGTATATACAGCATGGGGGTAGCTCTGATACCAGCCAGATGCAACACACGGCCATTTAGGACCTACAGGCGATGTTCTTGAGTCGATATATGTGGATGTGAGCACAGCTGGGCCACGTATATACAGCATGGAGGTAGCTTTGATACCAGCCAGATGCAACCCACGGCCATATAGGACCTACAGGCGATGTTCTTGAGTCGATATATGTCGATCTGAGCACAGCAGGGCCACGTATATACAGCATGGGGGTAGCTGTGATACCAGCCAGCTGCAACCCACGGTTATATAGGACCTACAGGCGATGTTCTTGAGTCGATATATGTCGATCTGAGCACAGCTGGGCCACGTATATACAGCATGGGGGTAGCTGTGATACCAGCCAGCTGCAACCCACGGCTATATAGGACCTACAGGCGATGTTCTTGAGTCGATATATGTCGATCTGACCACAGCTGGGCTTCGTATATAAAGCACGGGGGTATCTCTGATACCAGCCAGATGCAACCTACGGCCATATAGGACCTACAGGCGATGTTCTTGAGTCGATATATGTCGATCTGAGCACAGCTGCGCGCCGTATTTACAGCAAGGGGGTAGCTGTGATACCAGCCAGCTGCAACCCACGGCTATATAGGACCTACAGGCGATGTTCTTGAGTCGATATATGTCGATCTGAGCACAGCTGGGCCCCGTATATACAGCATGGGGGTAGCTCTGATACCAGCCAGATGCAACCCACGGCCATATAGGACCTACAGGCGATGTTCTTCAGTGGATATATGTCGATCTGAGCACAGCTGGGCGCCGTATATACAGCATGGGGGTAGCTCTGATACCAGCCAGATGCAACCCACGGCCATATAGGACCTACAGGCGATGTTCTTGAGTCGATATATGTCGATCTGAGCACAGCTGGGCCACGTATATACAGCATTAGGGTAGCTGTGATACCAGCCAGCTGCAACCCACGGCTATATAGGACCTACAGGCGATGTTCTTGAGTCGATATATGTCGGTCTGAGCACAGCTGGGCCCCGTATATACAGCATGGGGGTAGCTCTGATACCAGTCAGATGCAACCCACGACCATATAGGACCTACAGGCGATGTTCTTGAGTCGATATATGTCGATCTGAGCACAGCTGGGCCACGTATATACAGCATGGGGGTAGCTGTGATACCAGCCAGCTGCAACCCACGGCTATATAGGACCTACAGGCGATGTTCTTGAGTCGATATATGTCGATCTGACCACAGCAGGGCTTCGTATATAAAGCACGGGGGTATCTCTGATACCAGCCAGATGCAACCTACGGCCATATAGGACCTACAGGCGATGTTCTTGAGTCGATATATGTCGATCTGAGCACAGCTGCGCGCCGTATTTACAGCAAGGGGGTAGCTGTGATACCAGCCAGCTGCAACCCACGGCTATATAGGACCTACAGGCGATGTTCTTGAGTCGATATATGTCGATCTGAGCACAGCTGGGCCCCGTATATACAGCATGGGGGTAGCTCTGATACCAGCCAGATGCAACCCACGGCCATATAGGACCTACAGGCGATGTTCTTCAGTGGATATATGTCGATCTGAGCACAGCTGGGCGCCGTATATACAGCATGGGGGTAGCTCTGATACCAGCCAGATGCAACCCACGGCCATATAGGACCTACAGGCGATGTTCTTGAGTCGATATATGTCGATCTGAGCACAGCTGGGCCACGTATATACAGCATTAGGGTAGCTGTGATACCAGCCAGCTGCAACCCACGGCTATATAGGACCTACAGGCGATGTTCTTGAGTCGATATATGTCGATCTGAGCACAGCTGGGCCCCGTATATACAGCATGGGGGTAGCTCTGATACCAGCCAGCTGCAACCCACGGCTATATAGGACCTACAGGCGATGTTCTTGAGTCGATATATGTCGATCTGAGCACAGCTGGGCGCCGTATATACAGCATGGGACCAGCCAGATGCAACCCACGGCCATATAGGACCTACAGGCGATGTTCTTGAGTCAATATATGTCGATCTGAGCACAGCTGGGCCACGTATATCAGCATGGGGCTAGCTGTGATACCAACCAGCTGCAACCCACGGCTATATAGGACCTACAGGCGATGTTCTTGAGTCGATATATGTCGATCTGAGCACAGCTGGGCCCCGTATATACAGCATGGGGGTAGCTCTGATACCAGCCAGATGTAACCCACGGCCATATAGGACCTACAGGCGATGTTCTTGAGTCGATATATGTCGATCTGAGCACAGCTGGGCCACGTATATACAGCATGGGGGTAGCTGTTATACAAGCCAGCTGCAACCCACGGCTATATAGGACCTACAGGCGATGTTCTTGAGTCGATATATGTCGATCTGAGCACAGCTGGGCCCCGTATATACAGCTTGGGGGTAGGTCTGATACCAGCCAGATGCAACCAACGGCCATATAGGACCTACAGGCGAAGTTCTTGAATGGATATATGTCGATCTGAGCACAGCTGGGCGCCGTATATACAGCATGGGGGAAGCTTTGATACCAGCCAGATGGAACCCACGGCCATATAGCACCTACAGGCGATGTTCTTGAGTCGATATATGTCGATCTGAGCACAGCTGGGCCACGTATATACAGCATGGGGGTAGCTGTGATACCAGCCAGCTGCAACCCACGGCTATAGAGGACCTACAGGCGATGTTCTTGAGTCGATATATGTCGATCTGAGCACAGCTGGGCGCCGTATATACAGCATGGGGGTAGCTCTGATACCAGCCAGATGCAACCCACGGCCATATAGGACCTACAGGCGATGTTCTTGAGTCCATATATTTCGATCTGAGCAAAGCTGGGCCACGTATATACAGCATGGGGGTAGCTGTGATACCAGCCAGCTGCAACCCACGGCTATATAGGACCTACAGGCGATGTTCTTGAGTCGATATATGTCGATCTGAGCACAGCTGGGCCCCGTATATACAGCTTGGGGGTAGGTCTAATACCAGCCAGATGCAACCCACGGTCATATAGGACCTACAGGCGAAGTTCTTGAGTGGATATATGTCGATCTCAGCACAGCTGGGCGCCGTATATACAGCATGGGGGTAGCTCTGATACCAGCCAGATGCAACCCACGGCCATATAGGACCTACAGGCGATGTTCTTGAGTCGATATATGTCGATCTGAGCACAGCTGGGCCACGTATATACAGCATGGGGGTAGCTGTGATACCAGCCAGCTGCAACCCACGGCTATATTGGACCTACAGGTGATGTTCTTGAGTCGATATATGTCGATCTGAGCACAGCTGGGCCCCGTATATACAGCATGGGACCAGCCAGATGCAACCCACGGCCATATAGGACCTACAGGCGATGTTCTTGAGTCGATATATGTCGATCTGAGCACAGCTGGGCCACGTATATACAGCATGGGGGTAGCTGTGATACTAGCCAGCTGCAACCCACGGCTATATAGGACTTACAGGCGATGTTCTTGAGTCGATATATGTCGATCTGAGCACAGCTGGGCCCCGTATATACAGCATGGGGGTAGCTCTGATACCAGCCAGATGCAACCCACGGCCATATAGATCCTACAGGCGATGTTCATGAGTGGATATATGTCGATCTGAGCACAGCTGGGCGCCGTATATACAGCATGAGTTAGCTCTGATACCAGCCAGATGCAACCCACGGCCATATAGGACCTACAGGCGATGTACTTGAGTCGATATATGTCGATCTGAGCACAGCTGGGCCACGTATATACAGCATGGGGTTAGCTGTGATACCAGCCAGCTGCAACCCACGGCTATATAGGACCTACAGGCGATGTTCTTGAGTCGATATATGTCGATCTGAGCACAGCTGGGCCCCGTATATACAGCTTGGGGGTAGGTCTAATACCAGCCAGATGCAACCCACGGTCATATAGGACCTACAGGCGAAGTTCTTGAGTGGATATATGTCGATCTCAGCACAGCTGGGCGCCGTATATACAGCATGGGGGTAGCTCTGATACCAGCCAGATGCAACCCACGGCCATATAGGACCTACAGGCGATGTTCTTGAGTCGATATATGTCGATCTGAGCACAGCTGGGCCACGTATATACAGCATGGGGGTAGCTGTGATACCAGCCAGCTGCAACCCACGGCTATATTGGACCTACAGGTGATGTTCTTGAGTCGATATATGTCGATCTGAGCACAGCTGGGCCCCGTATATACAGCATGGGACCAGCCAGATGCAACCCACGGCCATATAGGACCTACAGGCGATGTTCTTGAGTCGATATATGTCGATCTGAGCACAGCTGGGCCACGTATATACAGCATGGGGGTAGCTGTGATACCAGCCAGCTGCAACCCACGGCTATATAGGACTTACAGGCGATGTTCTTGAGTCGATATATGTCGATCTGAGCACAGCTGGGCCCCGTATATACAGCATGGGGGTAGCTCTGATACCAGCCAGATGCAACCCACGGCCATATAGGACCTACAGGCGATGTTCTTGAGTCCATATATTTCGATCTGAGCACAGCTGGGCCACGTATATACAGCATGGGGGTAGCTGTGATACCAGCCAGCTGCAACCCACGGCTATATAGGACCTACAGGCGATGTTCTTGAGTCGATATATGTCGATCTGAGCACAGCTGGGCCCCGTATATACAGCATGGGGGTAGCTCTGATACCAGCCAGATGCAACCCACGGCCATATAGATCCTACAGGCGATGTTCTTGAGTGGATATATGTCGATCTGAGCACAGCTGGGCGCCGTATATACAGCATGGGGGTAGCTCTGATACCAGCCAGATGCAACCCACGGCCATATAGGACCTACAGGCGATGTTCTTGAGTCGATATATGTCGATCTGAGCACAGCTGGGCCACGTATATACAGCATGGGGGTAGCTGTGATACCAGCCAGCTGCAACCCACGGCTATATAGGACCTACAGGCGATGTTCTTGAGTCGATATATGTCGATCTGAGCACAGCTGGGCCCCGTATATACAGCATGGGGGTAGCTCTGATACCAGTCAGATGCAACCCACGGCCATATAGGACCTACAGGCGATGTTCTTGAGTGGATATATGTCGATCTGAGCACAGCTGGGCGCCGTATATACAGCATGGGGGTAGCTCTGATACCAGCCAGATGCAACCCACGGCCATATAGTACCTACAGGCGATATTATTGAGTGAATATATGTAGATCTGAGCACAGCTGGGCGCCGTATATACCGCATGGGGGTAGCTCTGATACCAGCCAAATGCAACCCACGGCCATATTGGACCTACAGGCGATGTTCTTCAGTGGATATATGTCGTTCTGAGTACAGCTGGGCGCCGTATATACAGCATGGGGGTAGCTCAGATACCAGCCGGATGCAACCCACGGCCATATAGGACCTACAGGCGATGTTCTTGAGTCGATATATGTCGATCTGAGCACAGCTGGGCCACGTATATACAGCATGGGGGTAGCTGTGATACCAGCCAGCTGCAACCCACGGCTATATAGGACCTACAGGCGATGTTCTTGAGTCGATATATGTCGATCTGAGCACAGCTGGGCCCCGTATATACAGCATGGGGGTAGCTCTGATACCAGTCAGATGCAACCCACGGCCATATAGGACCTACAGGCGATGTTCTTGAGTGGATATATGTCGATCTGAGCACAGCTGGGCGCCGTATATACAGCATGGGGGTAGCTCTGGTACCAGCCAGATGCAACCCACGGCCATATAGGACCTACAGGCGATGTTCTTGAGTCGATATATTTCGATCTGAGCACAGCTGGGCCACGTATATACAGCATGGGGGTAGCTCTGATACCAGCCAGATGCAACCCACGGCCATATAGGACCTACAGGCGATGTTCTTGAGTCGATATATGTCGATCTGAGCACAGCTGGGCCACGTATATATAGCATGGGGGTAGCTGTGATACCAGCCAGCTGCAACCCACGGCTATATAGGACCTACAGGCGATGTTCTTGAGTCGATATATGTCGATCTGAGCACAGCTGGGCCCCGTATATACAGCTTGGGACCAGCCAGATGCAACCCACGGCCATATAGGACCTACAGGCGATGTTCTTGAGTCCATATATTTCGATCTGAGCACAGCTGGGCTACGTATATACAGCATGGGGGTAGCTGTGATACCAGCCAGCTACAACCCACGGCTATATAGGACCTACAGGCGATGTTCTTGTGTCGATATATGTCGATCTGAGCACAGCTGGGCTCCGTATATACAGCATGGGGGTAGCTCTGATGCCAGCCAGATGCAACCCACGGCCATATAGAACCTACAGGCGATGTTCTTGAGTGGATATATGTCGATCTGAGCACAGCTGGGCGCCGTATATACAGCATGGGGGTAGCTCTGATACCAGCCAGATGCAACCCACGGCCATATAGGACCTACAGGCGATGTTCTTGAGTCGATATATGTCGATCTGAGCACAGCTGGGCCACGTATATACATGATGGGGGTAGCTGTGATACAAGCCAGCTGCAACCCACGGCTATATAGGACCTACAGGCGATGTTCTTGAGTCGATATATGTCGATCTGAGCACAGCTAGGCGCCGTATATACAGCATGGGGGTAGCTCTGAAACCAGCCAGATGCAACCCACGGCCATATAGGACCTACAGACGATGTTCTTGAGTCGATATATGTCGATCTGAGCACAGCTGGGCCACGTGTATACAGCATGGGGGTAGCTGTGATACCAGCCAGCTGCAACCCACGGCTATATAGGACCTACAGGCGATGTTCTTGAGTCGATATATGTCGATCTGAGCACTGCTGCGCCCCGTATATACAGCATGGGGGTAGCTCTGATACGGCTATATAGGACCTACAGGCGATGTTCTTGAGTCGATATATGTCGATCTGAGCACTGCTGCGCCCCGTATATACAGCATCGAGGTAGCTCTTATACCAGCCAGATGTAACCCACGGCCATATAGGACCTACAGGCGATGTTCTGTAGTCGATATATGTCGATCTGAGCACAGCTGGGCAACGTATATACAGCATGGTGGTAGCTCTGATACCAGCCAGATGCAACCCACGGCCATATAGGACCTACAGGCGATGTTCTTGAGTGAATATATGTCGATCTGAGCATAGCTGGGCGCCGTATATACAGCATGGGATAGCTCTGATACCAGCCAGATGCAACCCACGGCCATATAGGTCCTACAGGCGATGTTCTTGAGTCGATATATGTCGATCTGAGCACAGCTGGGCCACGTATATACAGCAAGGGGGTAGCTGTGATACCAGCGAGCTGCAACCCACGGCTATATAGGACCTACAGGCGATGTTCTTGAGTCGATATATGTCGATCTGAGCACAGCTGGGCCCCGTATATACAGCATGGGGGTAGCTCTGATACCAGCCAGATGCAACCCACGGCCATATAGGACCTACAGGCGATGTTCTTGAGTTGATATATGTCGATCTGAGCACAGCTGGGCCCCGTATATACAGCATGGGGCTAGCTCTGATACCAGCCAGATGCAACCCACGGCCATATAGGACCTACAGGCGATGTTCTTGAGTGGATATATGTCGATCTGAGAACAGCTGGGCGCCGTATATACAGCATGGGGGTAGCTCTGATAATAGCCATATGCAACACACGGCCATATAGGACCTACAGGCGATGCTCTTGAGTGGATATATGTCGATCTGAGCACAGCTGGGCGCCGTATATACAGAAAAGGGGTAGCTCTGATACCAGCCAGATGCAACCCACGGCCATATAGGACCTACAGGCGATGTTCTTGAGTCGATATATGTCGATCTGAGCACAGCTGGGCCACGTATATAAAGCATGGGGGTAGCTGTGATACCAGCCAGCTGCAACCCACGGCTATATAGGACCTACAGGCGATCTTCTTGAGTCGATATATGTCGATCTGGGCACAGCTGAGCCCCGTATATACAGGATGGGGGTAGCTCTGATACCAGCCAGATGCAACCCACGGCCATATAGGACCTACAGGCGATGTTCTTGAGTCGATATATGTCGATCTGAGCACAGCTGGGCCACGTATATACGGCATGAGGGTAGCTGTGATACCAGCCAGCTGCAACCCACGGCTATATAGGACCTACAGGCGATGTTCTTGAGTCGATATATGTCGATCTGAGCACAGCTGGGCCCCGTATATACAGCATGGGGGTAGCTCTGATACCAGCTAGATGCAACCCACGGCCATATAGGACCTACAGGCGATGTTCTTGAGTAAATATATGTCGATCTGAGCACAGCTGGGCGCCGTATATACAGCATGGGGGTAGCTCTGATACCAGCCAGATGCAACACACGGCCATTTAGGACCTACAGGCGATGTTCTTGAGTCGATATATGTGGATGTGAGCACAGCTGGGCCACGTATATACAGCATGGAGGTAGCTTTGATACCAGCCAGATGCAACCCACGGCCATATAGGACCTACAGGCGATGTTCTTGAGTCGATATATGTCGATCTGAGCACAGCAGGGCCACGTATATACAGCATGGGGGTAGCTGTGATACCAGCCAGCTGCAACCCACGGTTATATAGGACCTACAGGCGATGTTCTTGAGTCGATATATGTCGATCTGAGCACAGCTGGGCCACGTATATACAGCATGGGGGTAGCTGTGATACCAGCCAGCTGCAACCCACGGCTATATAGGACCTACAGGCGATGTTCTTGAGTCGATATATGTCGATCTGACCACAGCTGGGCTTCGTATATAAAGCACGGGGGTATCTCTGATACCAGCCAGATGCAACCTACGGCCATATAGGACCTACAGGCGATGTTCTTGAGTCGATATATGTCGATCTGAGCACAGCTGCGCGCCGTATTTACAGCAAGGGGGTAGCTGTGATACCAGCCAGCTGCAACCCACGGCTATATAGGACCTACAGGCGATGTTCTTGAGTCGATATATGTCGATCTGAGCACAGCTGGGCCCCGTATATACAGCATGGGGGTAGCTCTGATACCAGCCAGATGCAACCCACGGCCATATAGGACCTACAGGCGATGTTCTTCAGTGGATATATGTCGATCTGAGCACAGCTGGGCGCCGTATATACAGCATGGGGGTAGCTCTGATACCAGCCAGATGCAACCCACGGCCATATAGGACCTACAGGCGATGTTCTTGAGTCGATATATGTCGATCTGAGCACAGCTGGGCCACGTATATACAGCATTAGGGTAGCTGTGATACCAGCCAGCTGCAACCCACGGCTATATAGGACCTACAGGCGATGTTCTTGAGTCGATATATGTCGGTCTGAGCACAGCTGGGCCCCGTATATACAGCATGGGGGTAGCTCTGATACCAGTCAGATGCAACCCACGACCATATAGGACCTACAGGCGATGTTCTTGAGTCGATATATGTCGATCTGAGCACAGCTGGGCCACGTATATACAGCATGGGGGTAGCTGTGATACCAGCCAGCTGCAACCCACGGCTATATAGGACCTACAGGCGATGTTCTTGAGTCGATATATGTCGATCTGACCACAGCAGGGCTTCGTATATAAAGCACGGGGGTATCTCTGATACCAGCCAGATGCAACCTACGGCCATATAGGACCTACAGGCGATGTTCTTGAGTCGATATATGTCGATCTGAGCACAGCTGCGCGCCGTATTTACAGCAAGGGGGTAGCTGTGATACCAGCCAGCTGCAACCCACGGCTATATAGGACCTACAGGCGATGTTCTTGAGTCGATATATGTCGATCTGAGCACAGCTGGGCCCCGTATATACAGCATGGGGGTAGCTCTGATACCAGCCAGATGCAACCCACGGCCATATAGGACCTACAGGCGATGTTCTTCAGTGGATATATGTCGATCTGAGCACAGCTGGGCGCCGTATATACAGCATGGGGGTAGCTCTGATACCAGCCAGATGCAACCCACGGCCATATAGGACCTACAGGCGATGTTCTTGAGTCGATATATGTCGATCTGAGCACAGCTGGGCCACGTATATACAGCATTAGGGTAGCTGTGATACCAGCCAGCTGCAACCCACGGCTATATAGGACCTACAGGCGATGTTCTTGAGTCGATATATGTCGATCTGAGCACAGCTGGGCCCCGTATATACAGCATGGGGGTAGCTCTGATACCAGCTAGATGCAACCCACGGCCATATAGGACCTACAGGCGATGTTCTTGAGTGGATATATGTCGATCTGAGCACAGCTGGGCGCCGTATATGCAGCATGGGGGTAGCTCTGATACCAGCCAGATGCAACACACGGCCATTTAGGACCTACAGGCGATGTTCTTGAGTCGATATAGGTCGACCTGAGCACAGCTGGGCCACGTATATACAGCATGGGGGTAGCTGTGATACCAGCCAGATGCAGCCCACGGCCATATAGGACCTACAGGCGATGTTCTTGAGTCGATATATGTCGATCTGAGCACAGCTGGGCCACGTATATACAGCATGGGGGTAGCTGTGATACCAGCCAGCTGCAACCCACGGCTATATAGGACCTACAGGCGATGTTCTTGTGTCGATATATCTCGATCTGAGCACAGCTCGGCCCCGTATATACAGCATGGGGGTAGCTCTGATACCAGTCAGATGCAACCCACGACCATATAGGACCTACAGGCGATGTTCTTGAGTCGATATATGTCGATCTGATCACAGCTGGGCCACGTATATACAGCATCTGGGTAGCTCTGATACCAGCCAGATGCAACCCACGGCCATATAGGACCTACAGGCGATGTTCTTGCGTCGATATATGTCGATCTGAGCACAGCTGGGCCACGTAAATACAGCATGGGGGTAGCTGTGATACCAGCCAGCTGCAGCCCACGGCTATATAGGACCTACAGGCGATGTTCTTGAGTCGATATATGTCGATCTGAGCACAGCTGGGCCCCGTATATACAGCATGGGAATAGCTCTGATACCAGCCAGATGCAACCCACGGCCATATATGACCTACAGGCGATGTTCTTGAGTGAATATATGTCGATCTGAGCACATCTGGGCGCCGTATAATCAGCATGGGGGTAGCTCTGATACCAACCAGATGCAACCCACGGCCATATAGAACCTACAGGCGATGTTCTTGAGTCGATATATGTCGATCTGAGCACAGCTGGGCCACGTATATACAGCATGGAGTTAGCTGTGATACCAGCCAGATGCAACACACGGCCATATAGGACCTACAGGCGATGTTCTTGAGTCAATATATGTCGATCTGAGCACAGCTGGGCGCCGTATATACAGCAAGGGGGTAGCTCTGATACCAGCCACATGCAACCCACGGCCATATAGGACCTACAGGCGATGTTCTTGGGTCGATATATGTCAATCTGAGCACAGCTGGGCCACGTATATACAGCATGGGGATAGCTGTGATACCAACCAGATGCAACCCACGGCCATATAGGACCGACAGGCGATGTTCTTGAGTGGATATATGTCGATCTGAGCACAGCTGGGCGCCGTATATACAGCAAGGGGGTAGCTCTGATACCAGCCAGATGCAACCCACGGACATATAGGACCTACAGGCGATGTTCTTGAGTCGATATATGTCGATCTGAGCACAGGTGGGCCCCGTATATACAGCATGGGGGTAGCTCTGATACCAGCCAGATGCAACCCACGGCCATATAGGACCTACAGACGATGTTCTTGAGTGGATATATGTCGATCTGAGCACATCTGGGCGCCATATATACAGCATGGGGGTAGCTCTGATACCAGCCAGATGCAACCCACGGCCATATGGGACCTACAGGCGATGTTCTTGAGTCGATATATGTCGATCTGAGCACAGCTGGGCCACGTATATACAGCATGGGAGTAGCTCTGATACCAGTCAGCTGCAACCCACGGCTATATAGGACCTACAGGCGATGAACTTGAGTCGATATATATCGATCTGAGGACAGCTGGGCCCCGTATATACAGCATGAGGGTAGCTGTGATACCAGCCAGCTGCAACCCACGGCTATATAGGACCTACAGGCGATGTTCTTGAGTCGATATATGTCGATCTGAGCACAGCTGGGCCCCGTATATACAGCATGGGGGTAGCTCTGATACCAGCCAGATGCAACACACGGCCATTTAGGACCTACAGGCGATGTTCTTGAGTCGATATATGTGGATCTGAGAACAGCTGGGCCACGTATATACAGCATGGGAGTAGCTGTGATACCAGCCAGATGCAACACACGGCCATATAGGACCTACAGGCGATGTTCTTGAGTCGATATATGTCGATCTGAGCACAGCAGGGCCACGTATATACAGCATGGGGGTAGCTGTGATACCAGCCAGCTGCAACCCACGGCTATATAGGACCTACAGGCGATGTTCTTGAGTCGATATATGTCGATCTGAGCACAGCTCGGCCCCGTATATACAGCATGGGGGTAGCTCTGATACCAGTCAGATGCAACCCACGACCATATAGGACCTACAGGCGATGTTCTTGAGTCGATATATGTCGATCTGAGCACAGCTGGGCCACGTATATACAGCATGGGGGTAGCTCTGATACCAGCCAGATGCAACCCACGGCCATATAGGACCCACAGGCGATGTTCTTGAGTCGATATATGTCGATCTGAGCACAGCTGGGCCCCGTATATACAGCATGGGGTTAGCTCTGATACCAGCCAGATGCAACTCACGGCCATATAGGACCTACAGGCGATGTTCTTCAGAGGATATATGTCGATCTGAGCACAGCTGGGCGCCGTATATACAGCATGGGGTTAGCTCTGATACCAGCCAGATGCAACTCACGGCCATATAGGACCTACAGGCGATGTTCTTGAGTCGATATATGTCGATCTGACCACAGATGGGCTTCGTATATACAGCATGGGGGTATCTTTGATACCAGCCTGATGCAATCCACGGCTATATAGGATCTACAGGCGATATTCTTGAGTCGATATATGTCGATCTGAGCACAGCTGGGCCCCGTATATACAGCATGGGGTTAGCTCTGATACCAGCCAGATGCAACTCACGGCCATATAGGACCTACAGGCGATGTTCTTCAGAGGATATATGTCGATCTGAGCACAGCTGGGCGCCGTATATACAGCATGGGGGTAGCTCTGATACCAGCCAGATGCAACCCACGGCCATATAGGACCTACAGGCGATGTTCTTGAGTCGATATATGTCGATCTGAGCACAGCTGAGCCACGTATATACAGAATTAGGGTAGCTGTGATACCAGCTAGCTGCAACCCACGGCTATATAGGACCTACAGGCGATGTTCTTGAGTCGATATATGTCGATCTGAGCACAGCTGGGCCCCGTATATACAGCATGGGGGTAGCTCTGATACCAGCTAGATGCAACCCACGGCCATATAGGACCTACAGGCGATGTTCTTGACTGGATATATGTCGATCTGAGCACAGCTGGGCGCCATATATGCAGCATGGGGTAGCTCTGATACTAGCCAGATGCAACACACGGCCATTTAGGACCTACAGGCGATGTTCTTGAGTCGATATATGTCGATCTGAGCACAGCTGGGCCACGTATATACAGCATGGGGGTAGCTGTGATACCAGCCAGATGCAGCCCACGACCATATAGGACCTACAGGCGATGTTCTTGAGTCGATATATGTCGATCTGAGCACAGCTGGGCCACGTATATACAGCATGGGGGTAGCTGTGATACCAGCCAGCTGCAACCCACGGCTATATAGGACCTACAGGCGATGTTCTTGAGTCGATATATGTCGATCTGAGCACAGCTGGGCCCCGTATATATAGCATGGGGATAGCTCTGATACCAGCCAGATGCAACCCACGGCCATATATGACCTACAGGCGATGTTCTTGAGTGGATATATGTCGATCTGAGCACATCTGGGCGCCGTATATACAGCATGGGGGTAGCTCTGATACCAACCAGATGCAACCCACGGCCATATAGGACCTACAGGCGATGTTCTTGAGTCGATATATGTCGATCTGAGCACAGCTGGGCCACGTATATACAGCATGGAGGTGGCTGTGATACCAGCCAGATGCAACCCACGGCCATATAGGACCTACAGGCGATGTTCTTGAGTGGATACCTGTCGATCTGAGCACAGCTGGGCGCCGTATTTACAGCAAGGGGGTAGCTCTGATACCAGCCAGATGCAACCCATGGCCATATAGGACCTACAGGCGATGTTCTTGAGTCGATATATGTCGATCTGAGCACAGCTGGGCCACGTATATACAGCATGGGGGTAGCTGTGATACCAGCCAGCTGCAACCCACGGCTATATAGGACCTACAGGCGATGTTCTTGAGTCGATATATGTCGATCTGAGCACAGCTGGGCCCCGTATATACAGCATGGGGGTAGCTCTGATACCAGTCAGATGCAACCCACGGCCATATAGGACCTACAGGCGATGTTCTTGAGTGGATATATGTCGATCTGAGCACAGCTGGGCGCCGTATATACAGCATGGGGGTAGCTCTGATACCAGCCAGATGCAACCCACGGCCATATAGGACCTACAGGCGATGTTATTGAGTGAATATATGTAGATCTGAGCACAGCTGGGCGCCGTATATACCGCATGGGGGTAGCTCTGATACCAGCCAAATGCAACCCACGGCCATATTGGACCTACAGACGATGTTCTTGAGTGGATATATGTCTTTCTGAGTACAGCTGGGCGCCGTATATACAGCATGGGGGTAGCTCAGATACCAGCCGGATGCAACACACGGCCATTTAGGACCTACAGGCGATGTTCTTGAGTCGATATATGTGGATCTGAGAACAGCTGGGCCACGTATATACAGCATGGGAGTAGCTGTGATACCAGCCAGATGCAACCCACGGCCATATAGGACCTACAGGCGATGTTCTTGAGTCGATATATGTCGATCTGAGCACAGCAGGGCCACGTATATACAGCATGGGGGTAGCTGTGATACCAGCCAGCTGCAACCCACGGCTATATAGGACCTACAGGCGATGTTCTTGAGTCGATATATGTCGATCTGAGCACAGCTCGGCCCCGTATATACAGCATGGGAGTAGCTCTGATACCAGTCAGATGCAACCCACGACCATATAGGACCTACAGGCGATGTTCTTGAGTCGATATATGTCGATCTGAGCACAGCTGGGCCACGTATATACAGCATGGGGGTAGCTCTGATACCAGCCAGATGCAACCCACGGCCATATAGGACCTACAGGCGATGTTCTTGAGTCGATATATGTCGATCTGAGCACAGCTGGGCCACGTATATACAGCATGGGGGTAGCTGTGATACCAGCCAGCTGCAACCCACGGCTATATAGGACCTACAGGCGATGTTCTTGAGTCGATATATGTCGATCTGAGCACAGCTGGGCCCCGTATATACAGCATGGGGGTAGCTCTGATACCAGTCAGATGCAACCCACGGCCATATAGGACCTACAGGCGATGTTCTTGAGTGGATATATGTCGATCTGAGCACAGCTGGGCGCCGTATATACAGCATGGGGGTAGCTCTGATACCAGCCAGATGCAACCCACGGCCATATAGGACCTACAGGCGATGTTCTTGAGTCGATATATTTCGATCTGAGCACAGCTGGGCCACGTATATACAGCATGGGGGTAGCTCTGATACCAGCCAGATGCAACCCACGGCCATACAGGACCTACAGGCGATGTTCTTGAGTCGATATATGTCGATCTGAGCACAGCTGGGCGCCGTATATACAGCATGGGGGTAGCTCTGATGCCAGCCAGATGCAACCCACGGCCATATAGAACCTACAGGCGATGTTCTTGAGTGGATATATGTCGATCTGAACACAGCTGGGCCCCGTATATACAGCTTGGGACCAGCCAGATGCAACCCACGGCCATATAGGACCTACAGGCGATGTTCTTGAGTCCATATATTTCGATCTGAGCACAGCTGGGCTACGTATATACAGCATGGGGGTAGCTGTGATACCAGCCAGCTACAACCCACGGCTATATAGGACCTACAGGCGATGTTCTTGTGTCGACATATGTCGATCTGAGCACAGCTGGGCCCCGTATATACAGCATGGGGGTAGCTCTGATGCCAGCCAGATGCAACCCACGGCCATATAGAACCTACAGGCGATGTTCTTGAGTGGATATATGTCGATCTGAACACAGCTGGGCGCCGTATATACAGCATGGGGGTAGCTCTGATACCAGCCAGATGCAACCCACGGCCATATAGGACCTACAGGCGATGTTCTTGAGTCGATATATGTCGATCTGAGCACAGCTGGGCCACGTATATACATGATGGGGGTAGCTGTGATACAAGCCAGCTGCAACCCACGGCTATATAGGACCTACAGGCGATGTTCTTGAGTCGATATATGTCGATCTGAGCACAGCTAGGCGCCGTATATACAGCATGGGGGTAGCTCTGAAACCAGCCAGATGCAACCCACGGCCATATAGGACCTACAGACGATGTTCTTGAGTCGATATATGTCGATCTGAGCACAGCTGGGCCACGTGTATACAGCATAGGGGTAGCTGTGATACCAGCCAGCTGCAACCCACGGCTATATAGGACCTACAGGCGATGTTCTTGAGTCGATATATGTCGATCTGAGCATTGCTGCGCCCCGTATATACAGCATAGGGGTAGCTCTGATACGGCTATATAGGACCTACAGGCGATGTTCTTGAGTCGATATATGTCGATCTGAGCACTGCTGCGCCCCGTATATACAGCATCGAGGTAGCTCTTATACCAGCCAGATGCAACCCACGGCCATATAGGACCTACAGGCGATGTTCTGTAGTCGATATATGTCGATCTGAGCACAGCTGGGCAACGTATATACAGCATGGTGGTAGCTCTGATACCAGCCAGATGCAACCCACGGCCATATAGGACCTACAGGCGATGTTCTTGAGTGGATATATGTCGATCTGAGCATAGCTGGGCGCCGTATATACAGCATGGGATAGCTCTGATACCAGCCAGATGCAACCCACGGCCATATAGGTCCTACAGGCGATGTTCTTGAGTCGATATATGTCGATCTGAGCACAGCTGGGCCACGTATATACAGCAAGGGGGTAGCTGTGATACCAGCGAGCTGCAACCCACGGCTATATAAGACCTACAGGCGATGTTCTTGAGTCGATATATGTCGATCTGAGCACAGCTGGGCCCCGTATATACAGCATGGGGGTAGCTCTGATACCAGCCAGATGCAACCCACGGCCATATAGGACCTACAGGCGATGTTCTTGAGTCGATATATGTCGATCTGAGCACAGCTGGGCCCCGTATATACAGCATGGGGCTAGCTCTGATACCAGCCAGATGCAACCCACGGCCATATAGGACCTACAGGCGATGTTCTTGAGTGGATATATGTCGATCTGAGAACAGCTGGGCGCCGTATATACAGCATGGGGGTAGCTCTGATAATAGCCAGATGCAACACACGGCCATATAGGACCTACAGGCGATGCTCTTGAGTGGATATATGTCGATCTGAGCACAGCTGGGCGCCGTATATACAGAAAAGGGGTAGCTCTGATACCAGCCAGATGCAACCCACGGCCATATAGGACCTACAGGCGATGTTCTTGAGTCGATATATGTCGATCTGAGCACAGCTGGGCCACGTATATAAAGCATGGGGGGTAGCTGTGATACCAGCCAGCTGCAACCCACGGCTGTATAGGACCTACAGGCGATCTTCTTGAGTCGATATATGTCGATCTGGGCACAGCTGAGCCCCGTATATACAGGATGGGGGTAGCTCTGATACCAGCCAGATGCAACCCACGGCCATATAGGACCTACAGGCGATGTTCTTGAGTCGATATATGTCGATCTGATCACAGCTGGGCCACGTATATACAGCATGAGGGTAGCTGTGATACCAGCCAGCTGCAACCCACGGCTATATAGGACCTACAAGCGATGTTCTTGAGTCGATATATGTCGATCTGAGCACAGCTGGGCCCCGTATATACAGCATGGGGGTAGCTCTGATACCTGCTAGATGCAACCCACGGCCATATAGGACCTACAGGCGATGTTCTTGAGTGGATATATGTCGATCTGAGCACAGCTGGGCGCCGTATATACAGCATGGGGGTAGCTCTGATACCAGCCAGATGCAACACACGGCCATTTAGGACCTACAGGCGATGTTCTTGAGTCGATATATGTGGATCTGAGCACAGCTGGGCCACGTATATACAGCATGGGGGTAGCTTTGATACCAGCCAGATGCAACCCACGGCCATATAGGACCTACAGGCGATGTTCTTGAGTCGATATATGTCGATCTGAGCACAGCAGGGCCACGTATATACAGCATCGGGGTAGCTGTGATACCAGCCAGCTGCAACCCATGGCTATATAGGACCTACAGGCGATGTTCTTGAGTCGATGTATGTCGATCTGAGCACAGCTCGGCCCCGTATATACAGCATGGGGGTAGCTCTGATACCAGTCAGATGCAACCCACGACCATATAGGACCTACAGGCGATGTTCTTGAGTCGATATATGTCGATCTGAGCACAGCTGGGCCACGTATATACAGCATGGGGGTAGCTGTGATACCAGCCAGCTGCAACCCACGGCTATATAGGACCTACAGGCGATGTTCTTGAGTCGATATATGTCGATCTGACCACAGCTGGGCTTCGTATATAAAGCACGGGGGTATCTCTGATACCAGCCAGATGCAACCTACGGCCATATAGGACCTACAGGCGATGTTCTTGAGTCGATATATGTCGATCTGAGCACAGCTGCGCGCCGTATTTACAGCAAGGGGGTAGCTGTGATACCAGCCAGCTGCAACCCACGGCTATATAGGACCTACAGGCGATGTTCTTGAGTCGATATATGTCGATCTGAGCACAGCTGGGCCCCGTATATACAGCATGGGGGTAGCTCTGATACCAGCCAGATGCAACCCACGGCCATATAGGACCTACAGGCGATGTTCTTCAGTGGATATATGTCGATCTGAGCACAGCTGGGCGCCGTATATACAGCATGGGGGTAGCTCTGATACCAGCCAGATGCAACCCACGGCCATATAGGACCTACAGGCGATGTTCTTGAGTCGATATATGTCGATCTGAGCACAGCTGGGCCACGTATATACAGCATTAGGGTAGCTGTGATACCAGCCAGCTGCAACCCACGGCTATATAGGACCTACAGGCGATGTTCTTGAGTCGATATATGTCGATCTGAGCACAGCTGGGCCCCGTATATACAGCATGGGGGTAGCTCTGATACCAGTCAGATGCAACCCACGACCATATAGGACCTACAGGCGATGTTCTTGAGTCGATATATGTCGATCTGAGCACAGCTGGGCCACGTATATACAGCATGGGGGTAGCTGTGATACCAGCCAGCTGCAACCCACGGCTATATAGGACCTACAGGCGATGTTCTTGAGTCGATATATGTCGATCTGACCACAGCTGGGCTTCGTATATAAAGCACGGGGGTATCTCTGATACCAGCCAGATGCAACCTACGGCCATATAGGACCTACAGGCGATGTTCTTGAGTCGATATATGTCGATCTGAGCACAGCTGCGCACCGTATTTACAGCAAGGGGGTAGCTGTGATACCAGCCAGCTGCAACCCACGGCTATATAGGACCTACAGGCGATGTTCTTGAGTCGATATATGTCGATCTGAGCACAGCTGGGCCCCGTATATACAGCATGGGGGTAGCTCTGATACCAGCCAGATGCAACCCACGGCCATATAGGACCTACAGGCGATGTTCTTCAGTGGATATATGTCGATCTGAGCACAGCTGGGCGCCGTATATACAGCATGGGGGTAGCTCTGATACCAGCCAGATGCAACCCACGGCCATATAGGACCTACAGGCGATGTTCTTGAGTCGATATATGTCGATCTGAGCACAGCTGGGCCACGTATATACAGCTTTAGGGTAGCTGTGATACCAGCCAGCTGCAACCCACGGCTATATAGGACATACAGGCGATGTTCTTGAGTCGATATATGTCGATCTGAGCACAGCTGGGCCCCGTATATACAGCATGGGGGTAGCTCTGATACCAGCTAGATGCAACACACGGCCATTTAGGACCTACAGGCGATGTTCTTGAGTCGATATAGGTCGATCTGAGCACAGCTGGGCCACGTATATACAGCATGGGGGTAGCTGTGATACCAGCCAGATGCAGCCCACGGCCATATAGGACCTACAGGCGATGTTCTTGAGTGGATATATGTCGATCTGAGCACAGCTGGGCGCCGTATATACAGCAAGGGGGTAGCTCTGATACCAGCCAGATGCAACCCACGGACATATAGGACCTACAGGCGATGTTCTTGAGTCGATATATGTCGATCTGAGCACAGGTGGGCCCCGTATATACAGCATGGGGGTAGCTCTGATACCAGCCAGATGCAACCCACGGCCATATAGGACCTACAGACGATGTTCTTGAGTGGATATATGTCGATCTGAGCACATCTGGGCGCCATATATACAGCATGGGGGTAGCTCTGATACCAGCCAGATGCAACCCACGGCCATATGGGACCTACAGGCGATGTTCTTGAGTCGATATATGTCGATCTGAGCACAGCTGGGCCACGTATATACAGCATGGGGGTAGCTGTGATACCAGCCAGCTGCAACCCACGGCTATATAGGACCTACAGGCGATGTTCTTGTGTCGATATATCTCGATCTGAGCACAGCTCGGCCCCGTATATACAGCATGGGGGTAGCTCTGATACCAGTCAGATACAACCCACGACCATATAGGACCTACAGGCGATGTTCTTGAGTCGATATATGTCGATCTGATCACAGCTGGGCCACGTATATACAGCATCTGGGTAGCTCTGATACCAGCCAGATGCAACCCACGGCCATATAGGACCTACAGGCGATGTTCTTGCGTCGATATATGTCGATCTGAGCACAGCTGGGCCACGTAAATACAGCATGGGGGTAGCTGTGATACCAGCCAGCTGCAGCCCACGGCTATATAGGACCTACAGGCGATGTTCTTGAGTCGATATATGTCGATCTGAGCACAGCTGGGCCCCGTATATACAGCATGGGAATAGCTCTGATACCAGCCAGATGCAACCCACGGCCATATATGACCTACAGGCGATGTTCTTGAGTGAATATATGTCGATCTGAGCACATCTGGGCGCCGTATATACAGCCTGGGGGTAGCTCTGATACCAACCAGATGCAACCCACGGCCATATAGAACCTACAGGCGATGTTCTTGAGTCGATATATGTCGATCTGAGCACAGCTGGGCCACGTATATACAGCATGGAGTTAGCTGTGATACCAGCCAGATGCAACACACGGCCATATAGTACCTACAGGCGATGTTCTTGAGTCAATATATGTCGATCTGAGCACAGCTGGGCGCCGTATATACAGCAAGGGGGTAGCTCTGATACCAGCCACATGCAACCCACGGCCATATAGGACCTACAGGCGATGTTCTTGGGTCGATATATGTCAATCTGAGCACAGCTGGGCCACGTATATACAGCATGGGGATAGCTGTGATACCAACCAGATGCAACCCACGGCCATATAGGACCGACAGGCGATGTTCTTGAGTGGATATATGTCGATCTGAGCACAGCTGGGCGCCGTATATACAGCAAGGGGGTAGCTCTGATACCAGCCAGATGCAACCCACGGACATATAGGACCTACAGGCGATGTTCTTGAGTCGATATATGTCGATCTGAGCACAGGTGGGCCCCGTATATACAGCATGGGGGTAGCTCTGATACCAGCCAGATGCAACCCACGGCCATATAGGACCTACAGACGATGTTCTTGAGTGGATATATGTCGATCTGAGCACATCTGGGCGCCATATATACAGCATGGGGGTAGCTCTGATACCAGCCAGATGCAACCCACGGCCATATGGGACCTACAGGCGATGTTCTTGAGTCGATATATGTCGATCTGAGCACAGCTGGGCCACGTATATACAGCATGGGAGTAGCTCTGATACCAGTCAGCTGCAACCCACGGCTATATAGGACCTACAGGCGATGTACTTGAGTCGATATATATCGATCTGAGGACAGCTGGGCCCCGTATATACAGCATGAGGGTAGCTGTGATACCAGCCAGCTGCAACCCACGGCTATATAGGACCTACAGGCGATGTTCTTGAGTCGATATATGTCGATCTGAGCACAGCTGGGCCCCGTATATACAGCATGGGGGTAGCTCTGATACCAGCCAGATGCAACACACGGCCATTTAGGACCTACAGGCGATGTTCTTGAGTCGATATATGTGGATCTGAGAACAGCTGGGCCACGTATATACAGCATGGGAGTAGCTGTGATACCAGCCAGATGCAACACACGGCCATATAGGACCTACAGGCGATGTTCTTGAGTCGATATATGTCGATCTGAGCACAGCAGGGCCACGTATATACAGCATGGGGGTAGCTGTGATACCAGCCAGCTGCAACCCACGGCTATATAGGACCTACAGGCGATGTTCTTGAGTCGATATATGTCGATCTGAGCACAGCTCGGCCCCGTATATACAGCATGGGGGTAGCTCTGATACCAGTCAGATGCAACCCACGACCATATAGGACCTACAGGCGATGTTCTTGAGTCGATATATGTCGATCTGAGCACAGCTGGGCCACGTATATACAGCATGGGGGTAGCTCTGATACCAGCCAGATGCAACCCACGGCCATATAGGACCCACAGGCGATGTTCTTGAGTCGATATATGTCGATCTGAGCACAGCTGGGCCATGTATATACAGCATGGGGGTAGCTGTTATACCAGCCAGCTGCAACCCACGGCTATATAGGACCTACAGGCGATGTTCTTGAGTCGATATATGTCGATCTGACCACAGATGGGCTTCGTATATACAGCATGGGGGTATCTTTGATACCAGCCTGATGCAATCCACGGCTATATAGGACCTACAGGCGATATTCTTGAGTCGATATATGTCGATCTGAGCACAGCTGGGCCCCGTATATACAGCATGGGGTTAGCTCTGATACCAGCCAGATGCAACTCACGGCCATATAGGACCTACAGGCGATGTTCTTCAGAGGATATATGTCGATCTGAGCACAGCTGGGCGCCGTATATACAGCATGGGGGTAGCTCTGATACCAGCCAGATGCAACCCACGGCCATATAGGACCTACAGGCGATGTTCTTGAGTCGATATATGTCGATCTGAGCACAGCTGAGCCACGTATATACAGAATTAGGGTAGCTGTGATACCAGCTAGCTGCAACCCACGGCTATATAGGACCTACAGGCGATGTTCTTGAGTCGATATATGTCGATCTGAGCACAGCTGGGCCCCGTATATACAGCATGGGGGTAGCTCTGATACCAGCTAGATGAAACCCACGGCCATATAGGACCTACAGGCGATGTTCTTGACTGGATATATGTCGATCTGAGCACAGCTGGGCGCCATATATGCAGCATGGGGGTAGCTCTGATACTAGCCAGATGCAACACACGGCCATTTAGGACCTACAGGCGATGTTCATGAGTCGATATATGTCGATATGAGCACAGCTGGGCCACGTATATACAGCATGGGGGTAGCTGTGATACCAGCCAGATGCAGCCCACGACCATATAGGACCTACAGGCGATGTTCTTGAGTCGATATATGTCGATCTGAGCACAGCTGGGCCACGTATATACAGCATGGGGGTAGCTGTGATACCAGCCAGCTGCAACCCACGGCTATATAGGACCTACAGGCGATGTTCTTGAGTCGATATATGTCGATCTGAGCACAGCTGGGCCCCGTATATATAGCATGGGGATAGCTCTGATACCATCCAGATGCAACCCACGGCCATATATGACCTACAGGCGATGTTCTTGAGTGGATATATGTCGATCTGAGCACATCTGGGCGCCGTATATACAGCATGGGGGTAGCTCTGATACCAACCAGATGCAACCCACGGCCATATAGGACCTACAGGCGATGTTCTTGAGTCGATATATGTCGATCTGAGCACAGCTGGGCCACGTATATACAGCATGGGGGTAGCTGTGATACCAGCCAGCTGCAACCCACGGCTATTTAGGACCTACAGGCGATGTTCTTGAGTCGATATATGTCGATCTGAGCACAGCTGGGCCCCGTATATACAGCATGGGGGTAGCTCTGATACCAGTCAGATGCAACCCACGGCCATATAGGACCTACAGGCGATGTTCTTGAGTGGGTATATGTCGATCTGAGCACAGCTGGGCGCCGTATATACAGCATGGGGGTAGCTCTGATACCAGCCAGATGCAACCCACGGCCATATAGGACCTACAGGCGATGTTCTTGAGTCGATATATTTCGATCTGAGCACAGCTGGGCCACGTATATACAGCATGGGG
The DNA here is from genome assembly GCA_963942505.1 of Lordithon lunulatus. Lineage (NCBI taxonomy): Eukaryota > Metazoa > Arthropoda > Insecta > Coleoptera > Staphylinidae > Lordithon > Lordithon lunulatus. Next base: position 31,802,569 of record OZ012667.1, on the reverse strand, counting down.
GTAGCTCTGATACCAGCCAGATGCAACCCACGGCCATACAGGACCTACAGGCGATGTTCTTGAGTCGATATATGTCGATCTGAGCACAGCTGGGCCACGTATATATAGCATGGGGGTAGCTGTGATACCAGCCAGCTGCAACCCACGGCTATATAGGACCTACAGGCGATGTTCTTGAGTCGATATATGTCGATCTGAGCACAGCTGGTCCCCGTATATACAGCTTGGGACCAGCCAGATGCAACCCACGGCCATACAGGACCTACAGGCGATGTTCTTGTGTCGACATATGTCGATCTGAGCACAGCTGGGCCCCGTATATACAGCATGGGGGTAGCTCTGATGCCAGCCAGATGCAACCCACGGCCATATAGAACCTATAGGCGATGTTCTTGAGTGGATATATGTCGATCTGAACACAGCTGGGCGCCGTATATACAGCATGGGGGTAGCTCTGATACCAGCCAGATGCAACCCACGGCCATATAGGACCTACAGGCGATGTTCTTGAGTCGATATATGTCGATCTGAGCACAGCTGGGCCACGTATATACATGATGGGGGTAGCTGTGATACAAGCCAGCTGCAACCCACGGCTATATAGGACCTACAGGCGATGTTCTTGAGTCGATATATGTCGATCTGAGCACAGCTAGGCGCCGTATATACAGCATGGGGGTAGCTCTGAAACCAGCCAGATGCAACCCACGGCCATATAGGACCTACAGACGATGTTCTTGAGTCGATATATGTCGATCTGAGCACAGCTGGGCCACGTGTATACAGCATGGGGGTAGCTGTGATACCAGCCAGCTGCAACCCACGGCTATATAGGACCTACAGGCGATGTTCTTGAGTCGATATATGTCGATCTGAGCATTGCTGCGCCCCGTATATACAGCATGGGGGTAGCTCTGATACGGCTATATAGGACCTACAGGCGATGTTCTTGAGTCGATATATGTCGATCTGAGCACTGCTGCGCCCCGTATATACAGCATCGAGGTAGCTCTTATACCAGCCAGATGCAACCCACGGCCATATAGGACCTACAGGCGATGTTCTGTAGTCGATATATGTCGATCTGAGCACAGCTGGGCAACGTATATACAGCATGGTGGTAGCTCTGATACCAGCCAGATGCAACCCACGGCCATATAGGACCTACAGGCGATGTTCTTGAGTGGATATATGTCGATCTGAGCATAGCTGGGCGCCGTATATACAGCATGGGATAGCTCTGATACCAGCCAGATGCAACCCACGGCCATATAGGTCCTACAGGCGATGTTCTTGAGTCGATATATGTCGATCTGAGCACAGCTGGGCCACGTATATACAGCAAGGGGGTAGCTGTGATACCAGCGAGCTGCAACCCACGGCTATATAAGACCTACAGGCGATGTTCTTGAGTCGATATATGTCGATCTGAGCACAGCTGGGCCCCGTATATACAGCATGGGGGTAGCTCTGATACCAGCCAGATGCAACCCACGGCCATATAGGACCTACAGGCGATGTTCTTGAGTCGATATATGTCGATCTGAGCACAGCTGGGCCCCGTATATACAGCATGGGGCTAGCTCTGATACCAGCCAGATGCAACCCACGGCCATATAGGACCTACAGGCGATGTTCTTGAGTGGATATATGTCGATCTGAGAACAGCTGGGCGCCGTATATACAGCATGGGGGTAGCTCTGATAATAGCCAGATGCAACACACGGCCATATAGGACCTACAGGCGATGCTCTTGAGTGGATATATGTCGATCTGAGCACAGCTGGGCGCCGTATATACAGAAAAGGGGTAGCTCTGATACCAGCCAGATGCAACCCACGGCCATATAGGACCTACAGGCGATGTTCTTGAGTCGATATATGTCGATCTGAGCACAGCTGGGCCACGTATATAAAGCATGGGGGGTAGCTGTGATACCAGCCAGCTGCAACCCACGGCTGTATAGGACCTACAGGCGATCTTCTTGAGTCGATATATGTCGATCTGGGCACAGCTGAGCCCCGTATATACAGGATGGGGGTAGCTCTGATACCAGCCAGATGCAACCCACGGCCATATAGGACCTACAGGCGATGTTCTTGAGTCGATATATGTCGATCTGAGCACAGCTGGGCCACGTATATACAGCATGAGGGTAGCTGTGATACCAGCCAGCTGCAACCCACGGCTATATAGGACCTACAAGCGATGTTCTTGAGTCGATATATGTCGATCTGAGCACAGCTGGGCCCCGTATATACAGCATGGGGGTAGCTCTGATACCAGCTAGATGCAACCCACGGCCATATAGGACCTACAGGCGATGTTCTTGAGTGGATATATGTCGATCTGAGCACAGCTGGGCGCCGTATATACAGCATGGGGGTAGCTCTGATACCAGCCAGATGCAACACACGGCCATTTAGGACCTACAGGCGATGTTCTTGAGTCGATATATGTGGATCTGAGCACAGCTGGGCCACGTATATACAGCATGGGGGTAGCTTTGATACCAGCCAGATGCAACCCACGGCCATATAGGACCTACAGGCGATGTTCTTGAGTCGATATATGTCGATCTGAGCACAGCAGGGCCACGTATATACAGCATGGGGGTAGCTGTGATACCAGCCAGCTGCAACCCACGGCTATATAGGACCTACAGGCGATGTTCTTGAGTCGATGTATGTCGATCTGAGCACAGCTCGGCCCCGTATATACAGCATGGGGGTAGCTCTGATACCAGTCAGATGCAACCCACGACCATATAGGACCTACAGGCGATGTTCTTGAGTCGATATATGTCGATCTGAGCACAGCTGGGCCACGTATATACAGCATGGGGGTAGCTGTGATACCAGCCAGCTGCAACCCACGGCTATATAGGACCTACAGGCGATGTTCTTGAGTCGATATATGTCGATCTGACCACAGCTGGGCTTCGTATATAAAGCACGGGGGTATCTCTGATACCAGCCAGATGCAACCTACGGCCATATAGGACCTACAGGCGATGTTCTTGAGTCGATATATGTCGATCTGAGCACAGCTGCGCGCCGTATTTACAGCAAGGGGGTAGCTGTGATACCAGCCAGCTGCAACCCACGGCTATATAGGACCTACAGGCGATGTTCTTGAGTCGATATATGTCGATCTGAGCACAGCTGGGCCCCGTATATACAGCATGGGGGTAGCTCTGATACCAGCCAGATGCAACCCACGGCCATATAGGACCTACAGGCGATGTTCTTCAGTGGATATATGTCGATCTGAGCACAGCTGGGCGCCGTATATACATCATGGGGGTAGCTCTGATACCAGCCAGATGCAACATACGGCCATATAGGACCTACAGGCGATGTTCTTGAGTCGATATATGTCGATCTGAGCACAGCTGGGCCACGTATATACAGCATTAGGGTAGCTGTGATACCAGCCAGCTGCAACCCACGGCTATATAGGACCTACAGGCGATGTTCTTGAGTCGATATATGTCGATCTGAGCACAGCTGGGCCCCGTATATACAGCATGGGGGTAGCTCTGATACCAGCTAGATGCAACCCACGGCCATATAGGACCTACAGGCGATGTTCTTGAGTGGATATATGTCGATCTGAGCACAGCTGGGCGCCGTATATGCAGCATGGGGGTAGCTCTGATACCAGCCAGATGCAACACACGGCCATTTAGGACCTACAGGCGATGTTCTTGAGTCGATATATGTCGATCTGAGCACAGCTGGGCCCCGTATATACAGCATGGGGGTAGCTCTGATACCAGCCAGATGCAACCCACGGCCATATAGGACCTACAGGCGATGTTCTTCAGTGGATATATGTCGATCTGATCAGAGCTGGGAGCCGCATATACAGCATGGGGGTAGCTCTGATACCAGCCAGATGCAACCCACGGCCATATAGGACCTACAGGCGATGTTCTTGAGTCGATATATGTCGATCTGAGCACAGCTGGGCCACGTATATACAGCATTAGGGTAGCTGTGATGCCAGCCAGCTGCAACCCACGGCTATATAGGACCTACAGGCGATGTTCTTGTGTCGATATATCTCGATCTGAGCACAGCTCGGCCCCGTATATACAGCATGGGGGTAGCTCTGATACCAGTCAGATGCAACCCACGACCATATAGGACCTACAGGCGCTGTTCTTGAGTCGATATATGTCGATCTGATCACAGCTGGGCCACGTATATACAGCATCTGGGTAGCTCTGATACCAGCCAGATGCAACCCACGGCCATATAGGACCTACAGGCGATGTTCTTGCGTCGATATATGTCGATCTGAGCACAGCTGGGCCACGTATATACAGCATGGGGGTAGCTGTGATACCAGCCAGCTGCAGCCCACGGCTATATAGGACCTACAGGCGATGTTCTTGAGTCGATATATGTCGATCTGAGCACAGCTGGGCCCCGTATATACAGCATGGGGATAGCTCTGATACCAGCCAGATGCAACCCACGGCCATATATGACCTACAGGCGATGTTCTTGAGTGAATATATGTCGATCTGAGCACATCTGGGCGCCGTATATACAGCATGGGGGTAGCTCTGATACCAACCAGATGCAACCCACGGCCATATAGAACCTACAGGCGATGTTCTTGAGTCGATATATGTCGATCTGAGCACAGCTGGGCCACGTATATACAGCATGGAGTTAGCTGTGATACCAGCCAGATAAAACACACGGCCATATAGGACCTACAGGCGATGTTCTTGAGTCAATATATGTCGATCTGAGCACAGCTGGGCGCCGTATATACAGCAAGGGGGTAGCTCTGATACCAGCCAGATGCAACCCACGGCCATATAGGACCTACAGGCGATGTTCTTGGGTCGATATATGTCAATCTGAGCACAGCTGGGCCACGTATATACAGCATGGGGATAGCTGTGATACCAACCAGATGCAACCCACGGCCATATAGGACCGACAGGCGATGTTCTTGAGTGGATATATGTCGATCTGAGCACAGCTGGGCGCCGTATATACAGCAAGGGGGTAGCTCTGATACCAGCCAGATGCAACCCACGGACATATAGGACCTACAGGCGATGTTCTTGAGTCGATATATGTCGATCTGAGCACAGGTGGGCCCCGTATATACAGCATGGGGGTAGCTCTGATACCAGCCAGATGCAACCCACGGCCATATAGGACCTACAGACGATGTTCTTGAGTGGATATATGTCGATCTGAGCACATCTGGGCGCCATATATACAGCATGGGGGTAGCTCTGATACCAGCCAGATGCAACCCACGGCCATATGGGACCTACAGGCGATATTCTTGAGTCGATATATGTCGATCTGAGCACAGCTGGGCCACGTATATACAGCATGGGAGTAGCTCTGATACCAGCCAGCTGCAACCCACGGCTATATAGGACCTACAGGCGATGTACTTGAGTCGATATATATCGATCTGAGCACAGCTGGGCCCCGTATATACAGCATGGGGGTAGCTCTGATACCAGCCAGATGCAACACACGGCCATTTAGGACCTACCGGCGATGTTCTTGAGTCGATATATGTGGATCTGAGAACAGCTGGGCCACGTATATACAGCATGGGAGTAGCTGTGATACCAGCCAGATGCAACCCACGGCCATATAGGACCTACAGGCGATGTTCTTGAGTCGATATATGTCGATCTGAGCACAGCAGGGCCACGTATATACAGCATGGGGGTAGCTGTGATACCAGCCAGCTGCAACCCACGGCTATATAGGACCTACAGGCGATGTTCTTGAGTCGATATATGTCGATCTGAGCACAGCTCGGCCCCGTATATACAGCATGGGGGTAGCTCTGATACCAGTCAGATGCAACCCACGACCATATAGGACCTACAGGCGATGTTCTTGAGTCGATATATGTCGATCTGAGCACAGCTGGGCCACGTATATACAGCATGGGGGTAGCTCTGATACCAGCCAGATGCAACCCACGGCCATATAGGACCTACAGGCGATGTTCTTGAGTCGATATATGTCGATCTGAGCACAGCTGGGCCACGTATATACAGCATGGGGGTAGCTGTTATACCAGCCAGCTGCAACCCACGGCTATATAGGACCTACAGGCGATGTTCTTGAGTCGTTATATGTCGATCTGACCACAGATGGGCTTCGTATATACAGCATGGGGGTATCTTTGATACCAGCCTGATGCAATCCACGGCCATATAGGACCTACAGGCGATGTTCTTGAGTCGATATATGTCGATCTGAGCACAGCTGGGCGCCGTATTTACAGCAAGGGGGTAGCTGTGATACCAGCCAGCTGCAACCCACGGCTATATAGGACCTACAGGCGATATTCTTGAGTCGATATATGTCGATCTGAGCACAGCTGGGCCCCGTATATACAGCATGGGGTTAGCTCTGATACCAGCCAGATGCAACCCACGGCCATATAGGACCTACAGGCGATGTTCTTCAGAGGATATATGTCGATCTGAGCACAGCTGGGCGCCGTATATACAGCATGGGGGTAGCTCTGATACCAGCCAGATGCAACCCACGGCCATATAGGACCTACAGGCGATGTTCTTGAGTCGATATATGTCGATCTGAGCACAGCTGAGCCACGTATATACAGAATTAGGGTAGCTGTGATACCAGCTAGCTGCAACCCACGGCTATATAGGACCTACAGGCGATGTTCTTGAGTCGATATATGTCGATCTGAGCACAGCTGGGCCCCGTATATACAGCATGGGGTAGCTCTGATACCAGCTAGATGCAACCCACGGCCATATAGGACCTACAGGCGATGTTCTTGACTGGATATATGTCGGTCTGAGCACAGCTGGGCGCCATATATGCAGCATGGGGGTAGCTCTGATACTAGCCAGATGCAACACACGGCCATTTAGGACCTACAGGCGATGTTCTTGAGTCGATATATGTCGATCTGAGCACAGCTGGGCCACGTATATACAGCATGGGGGTAGCTGTGATACCAGCCAGCTGCAACCCACGGCTATATAGGACCTACAGGCGATGTTCTTGAGTCGATATATGTCGATCTGAGCACAGCTGGGCCCCGTATATATAGCATGGGGATAGCTCTGATACCAGCCAGATGCAACCCACGGCCATATATGACCTACAGGCGATGTTCTTGAGTGGATATATGTCGATCTGAGCACATCTGGGCGCCGTATATACAGCATGGGGGTAGCTCTGATACCAACCAGATGCAACCCACGGCCATATAGGACCTACAGGCGATGTTCTTGAGTCGATATATGTCGATCTGAGCACAGCTGGGCCACGTATATACAGCATGGAGGTGGCTGTGATACCAGCCAGATGCAACCCACGGCCATATAGGACCTACAGGCGATGTTCTTGAGTGGATACCTGTCGATCTGAGCACAGCTGGGCGCCGTATTTACAGCAAGGGGGTAGCTCTGATACCAGCCAGATGCAACCCATGGCATTTTGGACCTACAGGCGATGTTCTTGAGTCGATATATGTCGATCTGAGCACAGCTGGGCCACGTATATACAGCATGGGGGTAGCTGTGATACCAGCCAGCTGCAACCCACGGCTATATAGGACCTACAGGCGATGTTCTTGAGTCGATATATGTCGATCTGAGCACAGCTGGGCCCCGTATACACAGCATGGGGGTAGCTCTGCTACCAGCCAGATGCAACCCACGGCCATAAAGGACCTACAGGCGATGCTCTTGAGTGGATATATGTCGATCTGAGCACAGCTGGGCGCCGTATATACAGCAAGGGGGTAGCTCTGATACCAGCCAGATGCAACCCACGTCCATATAGGACCTACAGGCGATGTTCTTGAGTCGATACATGTCGATCTGAGCACAGCTGGGCCACGTATATACAGCATGGGGGTAGCTGTGATACCAGCCAGCTGCAACCCACGGCTATATAGGACCTACTGGCGATCTTCTTGAGTCGATATATGTCGATCTGAGCACAGCTGAGCCCCGTATATACAGCATGGGGGTAGCTCTGATACCAGCCAGATGCAACCCACGGCCATATAGGACCTACAGGCGATGTTCTTGAGTCGATATATGTCGATCTGAGCAGAGCTGGGCCACGTATATACAGCATGGGGATAGCTGTGATACCAACCAGATGCAACCCACGGCCATATAGGACCTACAGGCGATGTTCTTGAGTGGATATATGTCGATCTGAGCACAGCTGGGCGCCGTATATACAGCAAGGGGGTAGCTCTGATATCAGCCAGATGCAACCCACGGACATATAGGACCTACAGGCGATGTTCTTGAGTCGATATATGTCGATCTGAGCACAGGTGGGCCCCGTATATACAGCATGGGGGTAGCTCTGATACCAGCCAGATGCAACCCACGGCCATATAGGACCTACAGACGATGTTCTTGAGTGGATATATGTCGATCTGATCACATCTGGGCGCCATATATACAGCATGGGGGTAGCTCTGATACCAGCCAGATGCAACCCACGGCCATATGGGACCTACAGGCGATGTTCTTGAGTCGATATATGTCGATCTGAGCACAGCTGGGCCACGTATATACAGCATGGGAGTAGCTGTGATACCAGCCAGCTGCAACCCGCGACTATATAGGACCTACAGGCGATGTTCTTGAGTCGATATATGTCGATCTGAGGACAGCTGGGCCCCGTATATACAGCAAGGGGGTAGCTCTGATACCAGCCAGATGCAACCCACGGCCATATAGGACCTACAGGCGATGTTCTTGAGTCGATATATGTCGATCTGAGCACAGGTGGGCCCCGTATATACAGCATGGGGGTGGCTCTGATACCAGCCAGATGCAACCCACGGCCATATAGGACCTACAGACGATGTTCTTGAGTGGATATATGTCGATCTGAGCACATCTGGGCGCCATATATACAGCATGGGGGTAGCTCTGATACCAGCCAGATGCAACCCACGGCCATATGGGACCTACAGGCGATGTCCTTGAGTCGATATATGTCGATCTAAGCACAGCTGGGCCACGTATACACAGCATGGGGGTAGCTGTGATACCAGCCAGCTTTCAACCCACGGCTATATAGGACCTACAGGCGATGTTCTTGAGTCGATATATGTCGATCTGAGCACAGGTGAGCCCCGTATATACAGCATGGGGGTAGCTCTGATACCAGCCAGATGCAACCCATGGCCATATAGGACCTACAGGCGATGTTGTTGAGTGGATATATGTCGATCTGAGCACAGCTGGGCGCCGTATATACAGCATGGGGGTAGCTCTGATACCAGCCAGATGCAACCCACGGCCATATAGGACATACAGGCGATGTTCTTGTGTCGATATATGTCGATCTGAGCACAGCTGGGCCACGTATATACGGCATGGGGGTAGCTGTGATACCAGCCAGCTGCAACCCACGGCTATATAGGACCTACAGGCGATGTTCTTGAGTCGATATATGTCGATCTGATCACAGCTGGGCCCCGTATATACAGCATGGGGGTAGCTCTGATACCAGCCAGATGCAACCCATGGCCATATAGGACCTACAGGCGATGTTGTTGAGTGGATATATGTCGCTCTGAGCACAGCTGGGCGCCGTATATACAGCATGGGTGTAGCTCTGATACCAGCCAGATGCAACCCACTGCCATATAGGACCTACAGGCGATGTTCTTGAGTCGATATATGTCGATCTGAGCACAGCTGGGCCACGTATATACAGCATGGGGGTAGCTGTGATACCAGCCAGCTGCAACCCACGGCTATATAGGACCTACAGGCGATGTTCTTGAGTCGATATATGTCGATCTGACCACAGCTGGGCTTCGTATATAAAGCACGGGGGTATCTCTGATACCAGCCAGATGCAACCCACGGCCATATAGGACCTACAGGCGATGTTCTTGAGTCGATATATGTCGATCTGAGCACAGCTGCGCGCCGTATTTACAGCAAGGGGGTAGCTGTGATACCAGCCAGCTGCAACCCACGGCTATATAGGACCTACAGGCGATGTTCTTGAGTCGATATATGTCGATCTGAGCACAGCTGGGCCCCGTATATACAGCATGGGGGTAGCTCTGATACCAGCCAGATGCAACCCACGGCCATATAGGACCTACAGGCGATTTTCTTCAGTGGATATATGTCGATCTGAGCACAGCTGGGCGCCGTATATACAGCATGGGGGTAGCTCTGATACCAGCCAGATGCAACCCACGGTCATATAGGACCTACAGGCGATGTTCTTGAGTCGATATATGTCGATCTGAGCACAGCTGGGCCACGTATATACAGCATTAGGGTAGCTGTGATACCAGCCAGCTGCAACCCACGGCTATATAGGACCTACAGGCGATGTTCTTGAGTCGATATATGTCGATCTGAGCACAACTGGGCCCCGTATATACAGCATGGGGGTAGCTCTGATACCAGCTAGATGCAACCCACGGCCATATAGGACCTACAGGCGATGTTCTTGAGTGGATATATGTCGATCTGAGCACAGCTGGGCGCCGTATATGCAGCATGGGGGTAGCTCTGATACCAGCCAGATGCAACACACGGCCATTTAGGACCTACAGGCGATGTTCTTGAGTCGATATATGTCGATCTGAGCACAGCTGGGCCCCGTATATACAGCATGGGGGTAGCACTGATACCAGCCAGATGCAACCCACGGCCATATAGGACCTACAGGCGATGTTCTTCAGTGGATATATGTCGATCTGAGCAGAGCTGGGCGCCGTATATACAGCATGGGGGTAGCTCTGATACCAGCCAGATGAAACCCACGGCCATATAGGACCTACAGGCGATGTTCTTGAGTCGATATATGTCGATCTGAGCACAGCTGGGCCACGTATATACAGCATTAGGGTAGCTGTGATGCCAGCCAGCTGCAACCCACGGCTATATAGGACCTACAGGCGATGTTCTTGAGTCGATATATGTCGATCTGAGCACAGCTGGGCCCCGTATATACAGCATGGGGGTAGCTCTGATACCAGCTAGATGCAACCCACGGCCATATAGGACCTACAGGCGATGTTCTTGAGTGGATATATGTCGATCTGAGCACAGCTGGGCGCCGTATATGCAGCATGGGGGTAGCTCTGATACCAGCCAGATGCAACACACGGCCATTTAGGACCTACAGGCGATGTTCTTGAGTCGATATAGGTCGATCTGAGCACAGCTGGGCCACGTATATACAGCATGGGGGTAGCTGTGATACCAGCCAGATGCAGCCCACGGCCATATAGGACCTACAGGCGATGTTCTTGAGTCGATATATGTCGATCTGAGCACAGCTGGGCCTCGTATATACAGCATGGGGGTAGCTGTGATACCAGCCAGCTGCAACCCACGGCTATATAGGACCTACAGGCGATGTTCTTGTGTCGATATATCTCGATCTGAGCACAGCTCGGCCCCGTATATACAGCATGGGGGTAGCTCTGATACCAGTCAGATGCAACCCACGACCATATAGGACCTACAGGCGATGTTCTTGAGTCGATATATGTCGATCTGATCACAGCTGGGCCACGTATATACAGCATCTGGGTAGCTCTGATACCAGCCAGATGCAACCCACGGCCATATAGGACCTACAGGCGATGTTCTTGCGTCGATATATGTCGATCTGAGCACAGCTGGGCCACGTATATACAGCATGGGGGTAGCTGTGATACCAGCCAGTTGCAGCCCACGGCTATATAGGACCTACAGGCGATGTTCTTGAGTCGATATATGTCGATCTGAGCACAGCTGGGCCCCGTATATACAGCATGGGGATAGCTCTGATACCAGCCAGATGCAACCCACGGCCATATATGACCTACAGGCGATGTTCTTGAGTGAATATATGTCGATCTGAGCACATCTGGGCGCCGTATATACAGCATGGGGGTAGCTCTGATACCAACCAGATGCAACCCACGGCCATATAGAACCTACAGGCGATGTTCTTGAGTCGATATATGTCGATCTGAGCACAGCTGGGCCACGTATATATAGCATGGAGGTAGCTGTGATACCAGCCAGATGCAACACACGGCCATATAGGACCTACAGGCGATGTTCTTGAGTCAATATATGTCGATCTGAGCACAGCTGGGCGCCGTATATACAGCAAGGGGGTAGCTCTGATACCAGCCAGATGCAACCCACGGCCATATAGGACCTACAGGCGATGTTCTTGGGTCGATATATGTCAATCTGAGCACAGCTGGGCCACGTATATACAGCATGGGGATAGCTGTGATACCAACCAGATGCAACCCACGGCCATATAGGACCGACAGGCGATGTTCTTGAGTGGATATATGTCGATCTGAGCACAGCTGGGCGCCGTATATACAGCAAGGGGGTAGCTCTGATACCAGCCAGATGCAACCCACGGACATATAGGACCTACAGGCGATGTTCTTGAGTCGATATATGTCGATCTGAGCACAGGTGGGCCCCGTATATACAGCATGGGGGTAGCTCTGATACCAGCCAGATGCAACCCACGGCCATATAGGACCTACAGACGATGTTCTTGAGTGGATATATGTCGATCTGAGCACATCTGGGCGCCATATATACAGCATGGGGGTAGCTCTGATACCAGCCAGATGCAACCCACGGCCATATGGGACCTACAGGCGATGTTCTTGAGTCGATATATGTCGATCTGAGCACAGCTGGGCCACGTATATACAGCATGGGAGTAGCTCTGATACCAGCCAGCTGCAACCCACGGCTATATAGGACCTACAGGCGATGTACTTGAGTCGATATATATCGATCTGAGGACAGCTGGGCCCCGTATATACAGCATGAGGGTAGCTGTGATACCAGCCAGCTGCAACCCACGGCTATATAGGACCTACAGGCGATGTTCTTGAGTCGATATATGTCGATCTGAGCACAGCTGGGCCCCGTATATACAGCATGGGGGTAGCTCTGATACCAGCCAGATGCAACACACGGCCATTTAGGACCTACAGGCGATGTTCTTGAGTCGATGTATGTGGATCTGAGAACAGCTGGGCCACGTATATACAGCATGGGAGTAGCTGTGATACCAGCCAGATGCAACCCACGGCCATATAGGACCTACAGGCGATGTTCTTGAGTCGATATATGTCGATCTGAGCACAGCTGGGCCTCGTATATACAGCATGGGGGTAGCTGTGATACCAGCCAGCTGCAACCCACGGCTATATAGGACCTACAGGCGATGTTCTTGTGTCGATATATCTCGATCTGAGCACAGCTCGGCCCCGTATATACAGCATGGGGGTAGCTCTGATACCAGTCAGATGCAACCCACGACCATATAGGACCTACAGGCGATGTTCTTGAGTCGATATATGTCGATCTGATCACAGCTGGGCCACGTATATACAGCATCTGGGTAGCTCTGATACCAGCCAGATGCAACCCACGGCCATATAGGACCTACAGGCGATGTTCTTGCGTCGATATATGTCGATCTGAGCACAGCTGGGCCACGTATATACAGCATGGGGGTAGCTGTGATACCAGCCAGTTGCAGCCCACGGCTATATAGGACCTACAGGCGATGTTCTTGAGTCGATATATGTCGATCTGAGCACAGCTGGGCCCCGTATGTACAGCATGGGGATAGCTCTGATACCAGCCAGATGCAACCCACGGCCATATATGACCTACAGGCGATGTTCTTGAGTGAATATATGTCGATCTGAGCACATCTGGGCGCCGTATATACAGCATGGGGGTAGCTCTGATACCAACCAGATGCAACCCACGGCCATATAGAACCTACAGGCGATGTTCTTGAGTCGATATATGTCGATCTGAGCACAGCTGGGCCACGTATATATAGCATGGAGGTAGCTGTGATACCAGCCAGATGCAACACACGGCCATATAGGACCTACAGGCGATGTTCTTGAGTCAATATATGTCGATCTGAGCACAGCTGGGCGCCGTATATACAGCAAGGGGGTAGCTCTGATACCAGCCAGATGCAACCCACGGACATATAGGACCTACAGGCGATGTTCTTGGGTCGATATATGTCAATCTGAGCACAGCTGGGCCACGTATATACAGCATGGGGATAGCTGTGATACCAACCTGATGCAACCCACGGCCATATAGGACCGACAGGCGATGTTCTTGAGTGGATATATGTCGATCTGAGCACAGCTGGGCGCCGTATATACAGCAAGGGGGTAGCTCTGCTACCAGCCAGATGCAACCCACGGCCATAAAGGACCTACAGGCGATGCTCTTGAGTGGATATATGTCGATCTGAGCACAGCTGGGCGCCGTATATACAGCAAGGGGGTAGCTCTGATACCAGCCAGATGCAACCCACGTCCATATAGGACCTACAGGCGATGTTCTTGAGTCGATATATGTTGATCTGAGCACATCTGGGCCACGTATATACAGCATGGGGGTAGCTGTGATACCAGCCAGCTGCAACCCACGGCTATATAGGACCTACTGGCGATCTTCTTGAGTCGATATATGTCGATCTGAGCACAGCTGAGCCCCGTATATACAGCATGGGGGTAGCTCTGATACCAGCCAGATGCAACCCACGGCCATATAGGACCTACAGGCGATGTTCTTGAGTCGATATATGTCGATCTGAGCAGAGCTGGGCCACGTATATACAGCATGGGGATAGCTGTGATACCAACCAGATGCAACCCACGGCCATATAGGACCTACAGGCGATGTTCTTGAGTGGATATATGTCGATCTGAGCACAGCTGGGCGCCGTATATACAGCAAGGGGGTAGCTCTGATATCAGCCAGATGCAACCCACGGACATATAGGACCTACAGGCGATGTTCTTGAGTCGATATATGTCGATCTGAGCACAGGTGGGCCCCGTATATACAGCATGGGGGTAGCTCTGATACCAGCCACATGCAACCCACGGCCATATAGGACCTACAGACGATGTTCTTGAGTGGATATATGTCGATCTGATCACATCTGGGCGCCATATATACTGCATGGGGGTAGCTCTGATACCAGCCAGATGCAACCCACGGCCATATGGGACCTACAGGCGATGTTCTTGAGTCGATATATGTCGATCTGAGCACAGCTGGGCCACGTATATACAGCATGGGAGTAGCTGTGATACCAGCCAGCTGCAACCCACGACTATATAGGACCTACAGGCGATGTTCTTGAGTCGATATATGTCGATCTGAGGACAGCTGGGCCCCGTATATACAGCAAGGGGGTAGCTCTGATACCAGCCAGATGCAACCCACGGTCATATAGGACCTACAGGCGATGTTCTTGAGTCGATATATGTCGATCTGAGCACAGGTGGGCCCCGTATATACAGCATGGGGGTGGCTCTGATACCAGCCAGATGCAACCCACGGCCCTATAGGACCTACAGACGATGTTCTTGAGTGGATATATGTCGATCTGAGCACATCTGGGCGCCATATATACAGCATGGGGGTAGCTCTGATACCAGCCAGATGCAACCCACGGCCATATGGGACCAACAGGCGATGTCCTTGAGTCGATATATGTCGATCTAAGCACAGCTGGGCCACGTATACACAGCATGGGGGTAGCTGTGATACCAGCCAGCTTTCAACCCACGGCTATATAGGACCTACAGGCGATGTTCTTGAGTCGATATATGTCGATCTGAGCACAGGTGAGCCCCGTATATACAGCATGGGGGTAGCTCTGATACCAGCCAGATGCAACCCATGGCCATATAGGACCTACAGGCGATGTTGTTGAGTGGATATATGTCGATCTGAGCACAGCTGGGCGCCGTATATACAGCATGGGGGTAGCTCTGATACCAGCCAGATGCAACCCACGGCCATATAGGACATACAGGCGATGTTCTTGTGTCGATATATGTCGATCTGAGCACAGCTGGGCCACGTATATACGGCATGGGGGTAGCTGTGATACCAGCCAGCTGCAACCCACGGCTATATAGGACCTACAGGCGATGTTCTTGAGTCGATATATGTCGATCTGATCACAGCTGGGCCCCGTATATACAGCATGGGGGTAGCTCTGATACCAGCCAGATGCAACCCATGGCCATATAGGACCTACAGGCGATGTTGTTGAGTGGATATATGTCGATCTGAGCACAGCTGGGCGCCGTATATACAGCATGGGTGTAGCTCTGATACCAGCCAGATGCAACCCACTGCCATATAGGACCTACAGGCGATGTTCTTGAGTCGATATATGTCGATCTGAGCACAGCTGGGCCACGTATATACAGCATGGGGGTAGCTGTGATACCAGCCAGCTGCAACCCACGGCTATATAGGACCTACAGGCGATGTTCTTGAGTCGATATATGTCGATCTGACCACAGCTGGGCTTCGTATATAAAGCACGGGGGTATCTCTGATACCAGCCAGATGCAACCCACGGCCATATAGGACCTACAGGCGATGTTCTTGAGTCGATATATGTCGATCTGAGCACAGCTGCGCGCCGTATTTACAGCAAGGGGGTAGCTGTGATACCAGCCAGCTGCAACCCACGGCTATATAGGACCTACAGGCGATGTTCTTGAGTCGATATATGTCGATCTGAGCACAGCTGGGCCCCGTATATACAGCATGGGGGTAGCTCTGATACCAGCCAGATGCAACCCACGGCCATATAGGACCTACAGGCGATTTTCTTCAGTGGATATATGTCGATCTGAGCACAGCTGGGCGCCGTATATACAGCATGGGGGTAGCTCTGATACCAGCCAGATGCAACCCACGGCCATATAGGACCTACAGGCGATGTTCTTGAGTCGATATATGTCGATCTAAGCACAGCTGGGCCACGTATATACAGCATTAGGGTAGCTGTGATACCAGCCAGCTGCAACCCACGGCTATATAGGACCTACAGGCGATGTTCTTGAGTCGATATATGTCGATCTGAGCACAGCTGGGCCCCGTATATACAGCATGGGGGTAGCTCTGATACCAGCTAGATGCAACCCACGGCCATATAGGACCTACAGGCGATGTTCTTGAGTGGATATATGTCGATCTGAGCACAGCTGGGCGCCGTATATGCAGCATGGGGGTAGCTCTGATACCAGCCAGATGCAACACACGGCCATTTAGGACCTACAGGCGATGTTCTTGAGTCGATATATGTCGATCTGAGCACAGCTGGGCCCCGTATATACAGCATGGGGGTAGCACTGATACCAGCCAGATGCAACCCACGGCCATATAGGACCTACAGGCGATGTTCTTCAGTGGATATATGTCGATCTGAGCAGAGCTGGGCGCCGTATATACAGCATGGGGGGTAGCTCTGATACCAGCCAGATGCAACCCACGGCCATATAGGACCTACAGGCGATGTTCTTGAGTCGATATATGTCGATCTGAGCACAGCTGGGCCACGTATATACAGCATTAGGGTAGCTGTGATGCCAGCCAGCTGCAACCCACGGCTATATAGGACCTACAGGCGATGTTCTTGAGTCGATATATGTCGATCTGAGCACAGCTGGGCCCCGTATATACAGCATGGGGGTATCTCTGATACCAGCTAGATGCAACCCACGGCCATATAGGACCTACAGGCGATGTTCTTGAGTGGATATATGTCGATCTGAGCACAGCTGGGCGCCGTATATGCAGCATGGGGGTAGCTCTGATACCAGCCAGATGCAACACACGGCCATTTAGGACCTACAGGCGATGTTCTTGAGTCGATATAGGTCGATCTGAGCACAGCTGGGCCACGTATATACTGCATGGGGGTAGCTGTGATACCAGCCAGATGCAGCCCACGGCCATATAGGACCTACTGGCGATCTTCTTGAGTCGATATATGTCGATCTGAGCACAGCTGAGCCCCGTATATACAGCATGGGGGTAGCTCTGATACCAGCCAGATGCAACCCACGGCCATATAGGACCTACAGGCGATGTTCTTGAGTCGATATATGTCGATCTGAGCAGAGCTGGGCCACGTATATACAGCATGGGGATAGCTGTGATACCAACCAGATGCAACCCACGGCCATATAGGACCTACAGGCGATGTTCTTGAGTGGATATATGTCGATCTGAGCACAGCTGGGCGCCGTATATACAGCAAGGGGGTAGCTCTGATATCAGCCAGATGCAACCCACGGACATATAGGACCTACAGGCGATGTTCTTGAGTCGATATATGTCGATCTGAGCACAGGTGGGCCCCGTATATACAGCATGGGGGTAGCTCTGATACCAGCCACATGCAACCCACGGCCATATAGGACCTACAGACGATGTTCTTGAGTGGATATATGTCGATCTGATCACATCTGGGCGCTATATATACAGCATGGGGGTAGCTCTGATACCAGCCAGATGCAACCCACGGCCATATGGGACCTACAGGCGATGTTCTTGAGTCGATATATGTCGATCTGAGCACAGCTGGACCACGTATATACAGCATGGGAGTAGCTGTGATACCAGCCAGCTGCAACCCACGACTATATAGGACCTACAGGCGATGTTCTTGAGTCGATATATGTCGATCTGAGGACAGCTGGGCCCCGTATATACAGCAAGGGGGTAGCTCTGATACCAGCCAGATGCAACCCACGGCCATATAGGACCTACAGGCGATGTTCTTGAGTCGATATATGTCGATCTGAGCACAGGTGGGCCCCGTATATACAGCATGGGGGTGGCTCTGATACCAGCCAGATGCAACCCACGGCCATATAGGACCTACAGACGATGTTCTTGAGTGGATATATGTCGATCTGAGCACATCTGGGCGCCATATATACAGCATGGGGGTAGCTCTGATACCAGCCAGATGCAACCCACGGCCATATGGGACCTACAGGCGATGTCCTTGAGTCGATATATGTCGATCTAAGCACAGCTGGGCCACGTATACACAGCATGGGGGTAGCTGTGATACCAGCCAGCTTTCAACCCACGGCTATATAGGACCTACAGGCGATGTTCTTGAGTCGATATATGTCGATCTGAGCACAGGTGAGCCCCGTATATACAGCATGGGGGTAGCTCTGATACCAGCCAGATGCAACCCATGGCCATATAGGACCTACAGGCGATGTTGTTGAGTGGATATATGTCGATCTGAGCACAGCTGGGCGCCGTATATACAGCATGGGGGTAGCTCTGATACCAGCAAGATGCAACCCACGGCCATATAGGACATACAGGCGATGTTCTTGTGTCGATATATGTCGATCTGAGCACAGCTGGGCCACGTATATACGGCATGGGGGTAGCTGTGATACCAGCCAGCTGCAACCCACGGCTATATAGGACCTACAGGCGATGTTCTTGAGTCGATATATGTCGATCTGATCACAGCTGGGCCCCGTATATACAGCATGGGGGTAGCTCTGATACCAGCCAGATGCAACCCATGGCCATATAGGACCTACAGGCGATGTTGTTGAGTGGATATATGTCGATCTGAGCACAGCTGGGCGCCGTATATACAGCATGGGTGTAGCTCTGATACCAGCCAGATGCAACCCACTGCCATATAGGACCTACAGGCGATGTTCTTGAGTCGATATATGTCGATCTGAGCACAGCTGGGCCACGTATATACAGCATGGGGGTAGCTGTGATACCAGCCAGCTGCAACCCACGGCTATATAGGACCTACAGGCGATGTTCTTGAGTCGATATATGTCGATCTGACCACAGCTGGGCTTCGTATATAAAGCACGGGGGTATCTCTGATACCAGCCAGATGCAACCCACGGCCATATAGGACCTACAGGCGATGTTCTTGAGTCGATATATGTCGATCTGAGCACAGCTGGGCGCCGTATTTACAGCAAGGGGGTAGCTGTGATACCAGCCAGCTGCAACCCACGGCTATATAGGACCTACAGGCGATGTTCTTGAGTCGATATTTGTCGATCTGAGCACAGCTGGGCCCCGTATATACAGCATGGGGGTAGCTCTGATACCAGCCAGATGCAACCCACGGCCATATAGGACCTACAGGCGATTTTCTTCAGTGGATATATGTCGATCTGAGCACAGCTGGGCGCCGTATATACAGCATGGGGGTAGCTCTGATACCAGCCAGATGCAACCCACGGCCATATAGGACCTACAGGCGATGTTCTTGAGTCGATATATGTCGATCTGAGCACAGCTGGGCCACGTATATACAGCATTAGGGTAGCTGTGATACCAGCCAGCTGCAACCCACGGCTATATAGGACCTACAGGCGATGTTCTTGAGTCGATATATGTCGATCTGAGCACAGCTGGGCCCCGTATATACAGCATGGGGGTAGCTCTGATACCAGCTAGATGCAACCCACGGCCATATAGGACCTACAGGCGATGTTCTTGAGTGGATATATGTCGATCTGAGCACAGCTGGGCGCCGTATATGCAGCATGGGGGTAGCTCTGATACCAGCCAGATGCAACACACGGCCATTTAGGACCTACAGGCGATGTTCTTGAGTCGATATATGTCGATCTGAGCACAGCTGGGCCCCGTATATACAGCATGGGGGTAGCACTGATACCAGCCAGATGCAACCCACGGCCATATAGGACCTACAGGCGATGTTCTTCAGTGGATATATGTCGATCTGAGCAGAGCTGGGCGCCGTATATACAGCATGGGGGGTAGCTCTGATACCAGCCAGATGCAACCCACGGCCATATAGGACCTACAGGCGATGTTCTTGAGTCGATATATGTCGATCTGAGCACAGCTGGGCCACGTATATACAGCATTAGGGTAGCTGTGATGCCAGCCAGCTGCAACCCACGGCTATATAGGACCTACAGGCGATGTTCTTGAGTCGATATATGTCGATCTGAGCACAGCTGGGCCCCGTATATACAGCATGGGGGTAGCTCTGATACCAGCTAGATGCAACCCACGGCCATATAGGACCTACAGGCGATGTTCTTGAGTGGATATATGTCGATCTGAGCACAGCTGGGCGCCGTATATGCAGCATGGGGGTAGCTCTGATACCAGCCAGATGCAACACACGGCCATTTAGGACCTACAGGCGATGTTCTTGAGTCGATATAGGTCGATCTGAGCACAGCTGGGCCACGTATATACAGCATGGGGGTAGCTGTGATACCAGCCAGATGCAGCCCACGGCCATATAGGACCTACAGGCGATGTTCTTGAGTCGATATATGTCGATCTGAGCACAGCTGGGCCTCGTATATACAGCATGGGGGTAGCTGTGATACCAGCCAGCTGCAACCCACGGCTATATAGGACCTACAGGCGATGTTCTTGTGTCGATATATCTCGATCTGAGCACAGCTCGGCCCCGTATATACAGCATGGGGGTAGCTCTGATACCAGTCAGATGCAACCCACGACCATATAGGACCTACAGGCGATGTTCTTGAGTCGATATATGTCGATCTGATCACAGCTGGGCGACGTATATACAGCATCTGGGTAGCTCTGATACCAGCCAGATGCAACCCACGGCCATATAGGACCTACAGGCGATGTTCTTGCGTCGATATATGGCGATCTGAGCACAGCTGGGCCACGTATATACAGCATGGGGGTAGCTGTGATACCAGCCAGTTGCAGCCCACGGCTATATAGGACCTACAGGCGATGTTCTTGAGTCGATATATGTCGATCTGAGCACAGCTGGGCCCCGTATATACAGCATGGGGATAGCTCTGATACCAGCCAGATGCAACCCACGGCCATATATGACCTACAGGCGATGTTCTTGAGTGAATATATGTCGATCTGAGCACATCTGGGCGCCGTATATACAGCATGGGGGTAGCTCTGATACCAACCAGATGCAACCCACGGCCATATAGAACCTACAGGCGATGTTCTTGAGTCGATATATGTCGATCTGAGCACAGCTGGGCCACGTATATATAGCATGGAGGTAGCTGTGATACCAGCCAGATACAACACACGGCCATATAGGACCTACAGGCGATGTTCTTGAGTCAATATATGTCGATCTGAGCACAGCTGGGCGCCGTATATACAGCAAGGGGGTAGCTCTGATACCAGCCAGATGCAACCCACGGCCATATAGGACCTACAGGCGATGTTCTTGGGTCGATATATGTCAATCTGAGCACAGCTGGGCCACGTATATACAGCATGGGATAGCTGTGATACCAACCAGATGCAACTCACGGCCATATAGGACCGACAGGCGATGTTCTTGAGTGGATATATGTCGATCTGAGCACAGCTGGGCGCCGTATATACAGCAAGGGGGTAGCTCTGATACCAGCCAGATGCAACCCACGGACATATAGGACCTACAGGCGATGTTCTTGAGTCGATATATGTCGATCTGAGCACAGGTGGGCCCCGTATATACAGCATGGGGGTAGCTCTGATACCAGCCAGATGCAACCCACGGCCATATAGGACCTACAGACGATGTTCTTGAGTGGATATATGTCGATCTGAGCACATCTGGGCGCCATATATACAGCATGGGGGTAGCTCTGATACCAGCCAGATGCAACCCACGGCCATATGGGACCTACAGGCGATGTTCTTGAGTCGATATATGTCGATCTGAGCACAGCTGGGCCACGTATATACAGCATGGGAGTAGCTCTGATACCAGCCAGCTGCAACCCACGGCTATATAGGACCTACAGGCGATGTACTTGAGTCGATATATATCGATCTGAGGACAGCTGGGCCCCGTATATACAGCATGAGGGTAGCTGTGATACCAGCCAGCTGCCACCCACGGCTATATAGGACCTACAGGCGATGTTCTTGAGTCGATATATGTCGATCTGAGCACAGCTGGGCCCCGTATATACAGCATGGGGGTAGCTCTGATACCAGCCAGATGCAACACACGGCCATTTAGGACCTACAGGCGATGTTCTTGAGTCGATGTATGTGGATCTGAGAACAGCTGGGCCACGTATATACAGCATGGGAGTAGCTGTGATACCAGCCAGATGCAACCCACGGCCATATAGGACCTACAGGCGATGTTCTTGAGTCGATATATGTCGATCTGAGCACAGCTGGGCCTCGTATATACAGCATGGGGGTAGCTGTGATACCAGCCAGCTGCAACCCACGGCTATATAGGACCTACAGGCGATGTTCTTGTGTCGATATATCTCGATCTGAGCACAGCTCGACCCCGTATATACAGCATGGGGGTAGCTCTGATACCAGTCAGATGCAACCCACGACCATATAGGACCTACAGGCGATGTTGTTGAGTCGATATATGTCGATCTGATCACAGCTGGGCCACGTATATACAGCATCTGGGTAGCTCTGATACCAGCCAGATGCAACCCACGGCCATATAGGACCTACAGGCGATGTTCTTGCGTCGATATATGTCGATCTGAGCACAGCTGGGCCACGTATATACAGCATGGGGGTAGCTGTGATACCAGCCAGTTGCAGCCCACGGCTATATAGGACCTACAGGCGATGTTCTTGAGTCGATATATGTCGATCTGAGCACAGCTGGGCCCCGTATATACAGCATGGGGATAGCTCTGATACCAGCCAGATGCAACCCACGGCCATATATGACCTACAGGCGATGTTCTTGAGTGAATATATGTCGATCTGAGCACATCTGGGCGCCGTATATACAGCATGGGGGTAGCTCTGATACCAACCAGATGCAACCCACGGCCATATAGAACCTACAGGCGATGTTCTTGAGTCGATATATGTCGATCTGAGCACAGCTGGGCCACGTATATATAGCATGGAGGTAGCTGTGATACCAGCCAGATGCAACACACGGCCATATAGGACCTACAGGCGATGTTCTTGAGTCAATATATGTCGATCTGAGCACAGCTGGGCGCCGTATATACAGCAAGGGGGTAGCTCTGATACCAGCCAGATGCAACCCACGGCCATATAGGACCTACAGGCGATGTTCTTGGGTCGATATATGTCAATCGGAGCACAGCTGGGCCACGTATATACAGCATGGGGATAGCTGTGATACCAACCAGATGCAACCCACGGCCATATAGGACCGACAGGCGATGTTCTTGAGTGGATATATGTCGATCTGAGCACAGCTGGGCCCCGTATATACAGCATGAGGGTAGCTGTGATACCAGCCAGCTGCAACCCACGGCTATATAGGACCTACAGGCGATGTTCTTGAGTCGATATATGTCGATCTGAGCACAGCTGGGCCCCGTATATACAGCATCGGGGTAGCTCTGATACCAGCCAGATGCAACACACGGCCATTTAGGACCTACAGGCGATGTTCTTGAGTCGATGTATGTGGATCTGAGAACAGCTGGGCCACGTATATACAGCATGGGAGTAGCTGTGATACCAGCCAGATGCAACCCACGGCCATATAGGACCTACAGGCGATGTTCTTGAGTCGATATATGTCGATCTGAGCACAGCAGGGCCACGTATATACAGCATGGGGGTAGCTGTGATACCAGCCAGCTGCAACCCACGGCTATATAGGACCTACAGGCGATGTTCTTGAGTCGATATATGTCGATCTGAGCACAGCTCGGCCCCGTATATACAGCATGGGTGTAGCTCTGATACCAGTCAGATGCAACCCACGACCATATAGGACCTACAGGCGCTGTTCTTGAGTCGATATATGTCGATCTGAGCACAGCTGGGCCACGTATATACAGCATGGGGGTAGCTCTGATACCAGCCAGATGCAACCCACGGCCATATAGGACCTACAGGCGATGTTCTTGAGTCGATATATGTCGATCTGAGCACAGCTGGGCCACGTATATACAGCATGGGAGTAGCTGTGATACCAGCCAGATGCAACCCACGGCCATATAGGACCTACAGGCGATGTTCTTGAGTCGATATATGTCGATCTGAGCACAGCAGGGCCACGTATATACAGCATGGGGGTAGCTGTGATACCAGCCAGCTGCAACCCACGGCTATATAGGACCTACAGGCGATGTTCTTGAGTCGATATATGTCGATCTGAGCACAGCTGGGCCACGTATATACAGCATGGGGGTAGCTGTGATACCAGCCAGTTGCAGCCCACGGCTATATAGGACCTACAGGCGATGTTCTTGAGTCGATATATGTCGATCTGAGCACAGCTGGGCCCCGTATATACAGCATGGGGATAGCTCTGATACCAGCCAGATGCAACCCACGGCCATATATGACCTACAGGCGATGTTCTTGAGTGAATATATGTCGATCTGAGCACATCTGGGCGCCGTATATACAGCATGGGGGTAGCTCTGATACCAACCAGATGCAACCCACGGCCATATAGAACCTACAGGCGATGTTCTTGAGTCGATATATGTCGATCTGAGCACAGCTGGGCCACGTATATATAGCATGGAGGTAGCTGTGATACCAGCCAGATGCAACACACGGCCATATAGGACCTACAGGCGATGTTCTTGAGTCAATATATGTCGATCTGAGCACAGCTGGGCGCCGTATATACAGCAAGGGGGTAGCTCTGATACCAGCCAGATGCAACCCACGGCCATATAGGACCTACAGGCGATGTTCTTGGGTCGATATATGTCAATCGGAGCACAGCTGGGCCACGTATATACAGCATGGGGATAGCTGTGATACCAACCAGATGCAACCCACGGCCATATAGGACCGACAGGCGATGTTCTTGAGTGGATATATGTCGATCTGAGCACAGCTGGGCCCCGTATATACAGCATGAGGGTAGCTGTGATACCAGCCAGCTGCAACCCACGGCTATATAGGACCTACAGGCGATGTTCTTGAGTCGATATATGTCGATCTGAGCACAGCTGGGCCCCGTATATACAGCATCGGGGTAGCTCTGATACCAGCCAGATGCAACACACGGCCATTTAGGACCTACAGGCGATGTTCTTGAGTCGATGTATGTGGATCTGAGAACAGCTGGGCCACGTATATACAGCATGGGAGTAGCTGTGATACCAGCCAGATGCAACCCACGGCCATATAGGACCTACAGGCGATGTTCTTGAGTCGATATATGTCGATCTGAGCACAGCAGGGCCACGTATATACAGCATGGGGGTAGCTGTGATACCAGCCAGCTGCAACCCACGGCTATATAGGACCTACAGGCGATGTTCTTGAGTCGATATATGTCGATCTGAGCACAGCTCGGCCCCGTATATACAGCATGGGTGTAGCTCTGATACCAGTCAGATGCAACCCACGACCATATAGGACCTACAGGCGCTGTTCTTGAGTCGATATATGTCGATCTGAGCACAGCTGGGCCACGTATATACAGCATGGGTGTAGCTCTGATACCAGCCAGATGCAACCCACGGCCATATAGGACCTACAGGCGATGTTCTTGAGTCGATATATGTCGATCTGAGCACAGCTGGGCCACGTATATACAGCATGGGGGTAGCTGTTATACCAGCCAGCTGCAACCCACGGCCATATAGGACCTACAGGCGATGTTCTTGAGTCGATATATGTCGATCTGACCACAGATGGGCTTCGTATATACAGCATGGGGGTATCTTTGATACCAGCCTGATGCAATCCACGGCCATATAGGACCTACAGGCGATGTTCTTGAGTCGATATATGTCGATCTGATCACAGCTCGGCCCCGTATATACAGCATGGGGGTAGCTCTGATACCAGTCAGATGCAACCCACGACCATATAGGACCTACAGGCGATGTTCTTGAGTCGATATATGTCGATCTGAGCACAGCTGGGCCACGTATATACAGCATGGGGGTAGCTCTGATACCAGCCAGATGCAACCCACGGCCATATAGGACCTACAGGCGATGTTCTTGAGTCGATATATGTCGATCTGAGCACAGCTGGGCCACGTATATACAGCATGGGGGTAGCTGTTATACCAGCCAGCTGCAACCCACGGCTATATAGGACCTACAGGCGATGTTCTTGAGTCGATATATGTCGATCTGACCACAGATGGGCTTCGTATATACAGCATGGGGGTATCTTTGATACCAGCCTGATGCAATCCACGGCCATATAGGACCTACAGGCGATGTTCTTGAGTCGATATATGTCGATCTGAGCACAGCTGGGCGCCGTATTTACAGCAAGGGGGTAGCTGTGATACCAGCCAGCTGCAACCCACGGCTATATAGGACCTACAGGCGATATTCTTGAGTCGATATATGTCGATCTGAGCACAGCTGGGCCCCGTATATACAGCATGGGGTTAGCTCTGATACCAGCCAGATGCAACCCACGGCCATATAGGACCTACAGGCGATGTTCTTCAGAGGATATATGTCGATCTGAGCACAGCTGGGCGCCGTATATACAGCATGGGGGTAGCTCTGATACCAGCCAGATGCAACCCACGGCCATATAGGACCTACAGGCGATGTTCTTGAGTCGATATATGTCGATCTGAGCACAGCTGAGCCACGTATATACAGAATTAGGGTAGCTGTGATACCAGCTAGCTGCAACCCACGGCTATATAGGACCTACAGGCGATGTTCTTGAGTCGATATATGTCGATCTGAGCACAGCTGGGCCCCGTATATACAGCATGGGGGTAGCTCTGATACCAGCTAGATGCAACCCACGGCCATATAGGACCTACAGGCGATGTTCTTGACTGGATATATGTCGGTCTGAGCACAGCTGGGCGCCATATATGCAGCATGGGGGTAGCTCTGATACT
This sequence comes from Lordithon lunulatus, assembly GCA_963942505.1. NCBI lineage: Eukaryota > Metazoa > Arthropoda > Insecta > Coleoptera > Staphylinidae > Lordithon > Lordithon lunulatus. Next base: position 31,774,868 of record OZ012667.1, on the reverse strand, counting down.
AGCCAGATGCAACACACGGCCATTTAGGACCTACAGGCGATGTTCTTGAGTCGATATATGTCGATCTGAGCACAGCTGGGCCACGTATATACAGCATGGGGGTAGCTGTGATACCAGCCAGATGCAGCCCACGGCCATATAGGACCTACAGGCGATGTTCTTGAGTCGATATATGTCGATCTGAGCACAGCTGGGCCACGTATATACAGCATGGGGGTAGCTGTGATACCAGCCAGCTGCAACCCACGGCTATATAGGACCTACAGGCGATGTTCTTGAGTCGATATATGTCGATCTGAGCACAGCTGGGCCCCGTATATATAGCATGGGGATAGCTCTGATACCAGCCAGATGCAACCCACGGCCATATATGACCTACAGGCGATGTTCTTGAGTGGATATATGTCGATCTGAGCACATCTGGGCGCCGTATATACAGCATGGGGGTAGCTCTGATACCAACCAGATGCAACCCACGGCCATATAGGACCTACAGGCGATGTTCTTGAGTCGATATATGTCGATCTGAGCACAGCTGGGCCACGTATATACAGCATGGGGGTAGCTGTGATACCAGCCAGCTGCAACCCACGGCTATATAGGACCTACAGGCGATGTTCTTGAGTCGATATATGTCGATCTGAGCACAGCTGGGCCCCGTATACACAGCATGGGGGTAGCTCTGCTACCAGCCAGATGCAACCCACGGCCATAAAGGACCTACAGGCGATGTTCTTGAGTGGATACCTGTCGATCTGAGCACAGCTGGGCGCCGTATTTACAGCAAGGGGGTAGCTCTGATACCAGCCAGATGCAACCCATGGCCATATAGGACCTACAGGCGATATTCTTGAGTCGATATATGTCGATCTGAGCACAGCTGGGCCACGTATATACAGCATGGGGGTAGCTGTGATACCAGCCAGCTGCAACCCACGGCTATATAGGACCTACAGGCGATGTTCTTGAGTCGATATATGTCGATCTGAGCACAGCTGGGCCCCGTATACACAGCATGGGGGTAGCTCTGCTACCAGCCAGATGCAACCCACGGCCATAAAGGACCTACAGGCGATGCTCTTGAGTGGATATATGTCGATCTGAGCACAGCTGGGCGCCGTATATACAGCAAGGGGTAGCTCTGATACCAGCCAGATGCAACCCACGTCCATATAGGACCTACAGGCGATGTTCTTGAGTCGATATATGTCGATCTGAGCACAGCTGGGCCACGTATATACAGCATGGGGGTAGCTGTGATACCAGCCAGCTGCAACCCACGGCTATATAGGACCTACTGGCGATCTTCTTGAGTCGATATATGTCGATCTGAGCACAGCTGAGCCCCGTATATACAGCATGGGGGTAGCTCTGATACCAGCCAGATGCAACCCACGGCCATATAGGACCTACAGGCGATGTACTTGAGTCGATATATGTCGATCTGAGCAGAGCTGGGCCACGTATATACAGCATGGGGATAGCTGTGATACCAACCAGATGCAACCCACGGCCATATAGGACCTACAGGCGATGTTCTTGAGTGGATATATGTCGATCTGAGCACAGCTGGGCGCCGTATATACAGCAAGGGGGTAGCTCTGATACCAGCCAGATACAACCCACGGACATATAGGACCTACAGGCGATGTTCTTGAGTCGATATATGTCGATCTGAGCACAGCTGGGCCACGTATATACAGCATGGAGGTGGCTGTGATACCAGCCAGATGCAACCCACGGCCATATAGGACCTACAGGCGATGTTCTTGAGTGGATACCTGTCGATCTGAGCACAGCTGGGCGCCGTATTTACAGCAAGGGGGTAGCTCTGATACCAGCCAGATGCAACCCATGGCCATATAGGACCTACAGGCGATGTTCTTGAGTCGATATATGTCGATCTGAGCACAGCTGGGCCACGTATATACAGCATGGGGGTAGCTGTGATACCAGCCAGCTGCAACCCACGGCTATATAGGACCTACAGGCGATGTTCTTGAGTCGATATATGTCGATCTGAGCACAGCTGGGCCCCGTATACACAGCATGGGGGTAGCTCTGCTACCAGCCAGATGCAACCCACGGCCATAAAGGACCTACAGGCGATGCTCTTGAGTGGATATATGTCGATCTGAGCACAGCTGGGCGCCGTATATACAGCAAGGGGTAGCTCTGATACCAGCCAGATGCAACCCACGTCCATATAGGACCTACAGGCGATGTTCTTGAGTCGATATATGTCGATCTGAGCACAGCTGGGCCACGTATATACAGCATGGGGGTAGCTGTGATACCAGCCAGCTGCAACCCACGGCTATATAGGACCTACTGGCGATCTTCTTGAGTCGATATATGTCGATCTGAGCACAGCTGAGCCCCGTATATACAGCATGGGGGTAGCTCTGATACCAGCCAGATGCAACCCACGGCCATATAGGACCTACAGGCGATGTTCTTGAGTCGATATATGTCGATCTGAGCAGAGCTGGGCCACGTATATACAGCATGGGGATAGCTGTGATACCAACCAGATGCAACCCACGGCCATATAGGACCTACAGGCGATGTTCTTGAGTGGATATATGTCGATCTGAGCACAGCTGGGCGCCGTATATACAGCAAGGGGGTAGCTCTGATACCAGCCAGATACAACCCACGGACATATAGGACCTACAGGCGATGTTCTTGAGTCGATATATGTCGATCTGAGCACAGGTGGGCCCCGTATATACAGCATGGGGGTAGCTCTGATACCAGCCAGATGCAACCCACGGCCATATAGGACCTACAGACGATGTTCTTGAGTGGATATATGTCGATCTGATCACATCTGGGCGCTATATATACAGCATGGGGGTAGCTCTGATACCAGCCAGATGCAACCCACGGCCATATGGGACCTACAGGCGATGTTCTTGAGTCGATATATGTCGATCTGAGCACAGCTGGGCCACGTATATACAGCATGGGAGTAGCTGTGATACCAGCCAGCTGCAACCCACGACTATATAGGACCTACAGGCGATGTTCTTGAGTCGATATATGTCGATCTGAGGACAGCTGGGCCCCGTATATACAGCAAGGGGGTAGCTCTGATACCAGCCAGATGCAACCCACGGCCATATTGGACCTACAGGCGATGTTCTTGAGTCGATATATGTCGATCTGAGCACAGGTGGGCCCCGTATATACAGCATGGGGGTGGCTCTGATACCAGCCAGATGCAACCCACGGCCATATAGGACCTACAGACGATGTTCTTGAGTGGATATATGTCGATCTGAGCACATCTGGGCGCCATATATACAGCATGGGGGTAGCTCTGATACCAGCCAGATGCAACCCACGGCCATATGGGACCTACAGGCGATGTCCTTGAGTCGATATATGTCGATCTAAGCACAGCTGGGCCACGTATACACAGCATGGGGGTAGCTGTGATACCAGCCAGCTTTCAACCCACGGCTATATAGGACCTACAGGCGATGTTCTTGAGTCGATATATGTCGATCTGAGCACAGGTGAGCCCCGTATATACAGCATGGGGGTAGCTCTGATACCAGCCAGATGCAACCCACGGCCATATAGGACCTACAGGCGATTTTCTTGAGTGGATATATGTCAATCTGAGCACAGCTGGGCGCCGTATATACAGCATGGGGGTAGCTCTGATACCAGCCAGATGCAACCCACGGCCATATAGGACATACAGGCGATGTTCTTGTGTCGATATATGTCGATCTGAGCACAGCTGGGCCACGTATATACGGCATGGGGGTAGCTGTGATACCAGCCAGCTGCAACCCACGGCTATATAGGACATACAGGCGATGTTGTTGAGTGGATATATGTCGATCTGAGCACAGCTGGGCGCCGTATATACAGCATGGGTGTAGCTCTGATACCAGCCAGATGCAACCCACTGCCATATAGGACCTACAGGCGATGTTCTTGAGTCGATATATGTCGATCTGAGCACAGCTGGGCCACGTATATACAGCATGGGGGTAGCTGTGATACCAGCCAGCTGCAACCCACGGCTATATAGGACCTACAGGCGATGTTCTTGAGTCGATATATGTCGATCTGACCACAGCTGGGCTTCGTATATAAAGCACGGGGGTACCTCTGATACCAGCCAGATGCAACCCACGGCCATATAGGACCTACAGGCGATGTTCTTGAGTCGATATATGTCGATCTGAGCACAGCTGCGCGCCGTATTTACAGCAAGGGGGTAGCTGTGATACCAGCCAGCTGCAACCCACGGCTATATAGGACCTACAGGCGATGTTCTTGAGTCGATATATGTCGATCTGAGCACAGCTGGGCCCCGTATATACAGCATGGGGGTAGCTCTGATACCAGCCAGATGCAACCCACGGCCATATAGGACCTACAGGCGATGTTCTTCAGTGGATATATGTCGATCTGAGCACAGCTGGGCGCCGTATATACAGCATGGGGGTAGCTCTGATACCAGCCAGATGCAACCCACGGCCATATAGGACCTACAGGCGATGTTCTTGAGTCGATATATGTCGATCTGAGCACAGCTGGGCCACGTATATACAGCATTAGGGTAGCTGTGATACCAGCCAGCTGCAACCCACGGCTATATAGGACCTACAGGCGATGTTCTTGAGTCGATATATGTCGATCTGAGCACAGCTGGGCCCCGTATATACAGCATGGGGGTAGCTCTGATACCAGCTAGATGCAACCCACGGCCATATAGGACCTACAGGCGATGTTCTTGAGTGGATATATGTCGATCTGAGCACAGCTGGGCGCCGTATATGCAGCATGGGGGTAGCTCTGATACCAGCCAGATGCAACACATGGCCATTTAGGACCTACAGGCGATGTTCTTGAGTCGATATATGTCGATCTGAGCACAGCTGGGCCCCGTATATACAGCATGGGGGTAGCTCTGATACCAGCCAGATGCAACCCACGGCCATATAGGACCTACAGGCGATGTTCTTCAGTGGATATATGTCAATCTGAGCAGAGCTGGGCGCTGTATATACAGCATGGGGGTAGCTCTGATACCAGCCAGATGCAACCCACGGCCATATAGGACCTACAGGCGATGTTCTTGAGTCGATATATGTCGATCTGAGCACAGCGGGGCCACGTATATACAGCATTAGGGTAGCTGTGATGCCGGCCAGCTGCAACCCACGGCTATATAGGACCTACAGGCGATGTTCTTGAGTCGATATATGTCGATCTGAGCACAGCTGGGCCCCGTATATACAGCTTGGGGGTAGCTCTGATACCAGCTAGATGCAACCCACGGCCATATAGGACCTACAGGCGATGTTCTTGAGTGGATATATGTCGATCTGAGCACAGCTGGGCGCCGTATATGCAGCATGGGGGTAGCTCTGATACCAGCCACATGCAACACACGGCCATTTAGGACCTACAGGCGATGTTCTTGAGTCGATATAGGTCGATCTGAGCACAGCTGGGCCACGTATATACAGCATGGGGGTAGCTGTGATACCAGCCAGATGCAGCCCACGGCCATATAGGACCTACAGGCGATGTTCTTGAGTCGATATATGTCGATCTGAGCACAGCTGGGCCACGTATATACAGCATGGGTGTAGCTGTGATACCAGCCAGCTGCAACCCACGGCTATATAGGACCTACAGGCGATGTTCTTGTGTCGATATATCTCGATCTGAGCACAGCTCGGCCCCGTATATACAGCACGGGGGTAGCTCTGATACCAGTCAGATGCAACCCACGACCATATAGGACCTACAGGCGATGTTCTTGAGTCGATATATGTCGATCTGATCACAGCTGGGCCACGTATATACAGCATCTGGGTAGCTCTGATACCAGCCAGATGCAACCCACGGCCATATAGGACCTACAGGCGATGTTCTTGAGTCGATATATGTCGATCTGAGCACAGCTGGGCCACGTATATACAGCATGGGGGTAGCTGTTATACCAGCCAGCTGCAACCCACGGCTATATAGGACCTACAGGCGATGTTCTTGAGTCGATATATGTCGATCTGACCACAGATGGGCTTCGTATATACAGCATGGGGGTATCTTTGATACCAGCCTGATGCAATCCACGGCCATATAGGACCTACAGGCGATGTTCTTGAGTCGATATATGTCGATCTGAGCACAGCTGGGCGCCGTATTTACAGCAAGGGGGTAGCTGTGGTACCAGCCAGCTGCAACCCACGGCTATATAGGACCTACAGGCGATATTCTTGAGTCGATATATGTCGATCTGAGCACAGCTGGGCCCCGTATATACAGCATGGGGTTAGCTCTGATACCAGCCAGATGCAACCCACGGCCATATAGGACCTACAGGCGATGTTCTTCAGAGGATATATGTCGATCTGAGCACAGCTGGGCGCCGTATATACAGCATGGGGGTAGCTCTGATACCAGCCAGATGCAACCCACGGCCATATAGGACCTACAGGCGATGTTCTTGAGTCGATATATGTCGATCTGAGCACAGCTGAGCCACGTATATACAGAATTAGGGTAGCTGTGATACCAGCTAGCTGCAACCCACGGCTATATAGGACCTACAGGCGATGTTCTTGAGTCGATATATGTCGATCTGAGCACAGCTGGGCCCCGTATATACAGCATGGGGGTAGCTCTGATACCAGCTAGATGCAACCCACGGCCATATAGGACCTACAGGCGATGTTCTTGACTGGATATATGTCGGTCTGAGCACAGCTGGGCGCCATATATGCAGCATGGGGGTAGCTCTGATACTAGCCAGATGCAACACACGGCCATTTAGGACCTACAGGCGATGTTCTTGAGTCGATATATGTCGATCTGAGCACAGCTGGGCCACGTATATACAGCATGGGGGTAGCTGTGATACCAGCCAGATGCAGCCCACGGCCATATAGGACCTACAGGCGATGTTCTTGAGTCGATATATGTCGATCTGAGCACAGCTGGGCCACGTATATACAGCATGGGGGTAGCTGTGATACCAGCCAGTTGCAGCCCACGGCTATATAGGACCTACAGGCGATGTTCTTGAGTCGATATATGTCGATCTGAGCACAGCTGGGCCCCGTATATACAGCATGGGGATAGCTCTGATACCAGCCAGATGCAACCCACGGCCATATATGACCTACAGGCGATGTTCTTGAGTGAATATATGTCGATCTGAGCACATCTGGGCGCCGTATATACAGCATGGGGGTAGCTCTGATACCAACCAGATGCAACCCACGGCCATATAGAACCTACAGGCGATGTTCTTGAGTCGATATATGTCGATCTGAGCACAGCTGGGCCACGTATATATAGCATGGAGGTAGCTGTGATACCAGCCAGATGCAACACACGGCCATATAGGACCTACAGGCGATGTTCTTGAGTCAATATATGTCGATCTGAGCACAGCTGGGCGCCGTATATACAGCAAGGGGGTAGCTCTGATACCAGCCAGATGCAACCCACGGCCATATAGGACCTACAGGCGATGTTCTTGGGTCGATATATGTCAATCGGAGCACAGCTGGGCCACGTATATACAGCATGGGGATAGCTGTGATACCAACCAGATGCAACCCACGGCCATATAGGACCGACAGGCGATGTTCTTGAGTGGATATATGTCGATCTGAGCACAGCTGGGCCCCGTATATACAGCATGAGGGTAGCTGTGATACCAGCCAGCTGCAACCCACGGCTATATAGGACCTACAGGCGATGTTCTTGAGTCGATATATGTCGATCTGAGCACAGCTGGGCCCCGTATATACAGCATCGGGGTAGCTCTGATACCAGCCAGATGCAACACACGGCCATTTAGGACCTACAGGCGATGTTCTTGAGTCGATGTATGTGGATCTGAGAACAGCTGGGCCACGTATATACAGCATGGGAGTAGCTGTGATACCAGCCAGATGCAACCCACGGCCATATAGGACCTACAGGCGATGTTCTTGAGTCGATATATGTCGATCTGAGCACAGCAGGGCCACGTATATACAGCATGGGGGTAGCTGTGATACCAGCCAGCTGCAACCCACGGCTATATAGGACCTACAGGCGATGTTCTTGAGTCGATATATGTCGATCTGAGCACAGCTCGGCCCCGTATATACAGCATGGGTGTAGCTCTGATACCAGTCAGATGCAACCCACGACCATATAGGACCTACAGGCGCTGTTCTTGAGTCGATATATGTCGATCTGAGCACAGCTGGGCCACGTATATACAGCATGGGGGTAGCTCTGATACCAGCCAGATGCAACCCACGGCCATATAGGACCTACAGGCGATGTTCTTGAGTCGATATATGTCGATCTGAGCACAGCTGGGCCACGTATATACAGCATGGGAGTAGCTGTGATACCAGCCAGATGCAACCCACGGCCATATAGGACCTACAGGCGATGTTCTTGAGTCGATATATGTCGATCTGAGCACAGCAGGGCCACGTATATACAGCATGGGGGTAGCTGTGATACCAGCCAGCTGCAACCCACGGCTATATAGGACCTACAGGCGATGTTCTTGAGTCGATATATGTCGATCTGAGCACAGCTGGGCCACGTATATACAGCATGGGGGTAGCTGTGATACCAGCCAGTTGCAGCCCACGGCTATATAGGACCTACAGGCGATGTTCTTGAGTCGATATATGTCGATCTGAGCACAGCTGGGCCCCGTATATACAGCATGGGGATAGCTCTGATACCAGCCAGATGCAACCCACGGCCATATATGACCTACAGGCGATGTTCTTGAGTGAATATATGTCGATCTGAGCACATCTGGGCGCCGTATATACAGCATGGGGGTAGCTCTGATACCAACCAGATGCAACCCACGGCCATATAGAACCTACAGGCGATGTTCTTGAGTCGATATATGTCGATCTGAGCACAGCTGGGCCACGTATATATAGCATGGAGGTAGCTGTGATACCAGCCAGATGCAACACACGGCCATATAGGACCTACAGGCGATGTTCTTGAGTCAATATATGTCGATCTGAGCACAGCTGGGCGCCGTATATACAGCAAGGGGGTAGCTCTGATACCAGCCAGATGCAACCCACGGCCATATAGGACCTACAGGCGATGTTCTTGGGTCGATATATGTCAATCGGAGCACAGCTGGGCCACGTATATACAGCATGGGGATAGCTGTGATACCAACCAGATGCAACCCACGGCCATATAGGACCGACAGGCGATGTTCTTGAGTGGATATATGTCGATCTGAGCACAGCTGGGCCCCGTATATACAGCATGAGGGTAGCTGTGATACCAGCCAGCTGCAACCCACGGCTATATAGGACCTACAGGCGATGTTCTTGAGTCGATATATGTCGATCTGAGCACAGCTGGGCCCCGTATATACAGCATCGGGGTAGCTCTGATACCAGCCAGATGCAACACACGGCCATTTAGGACCTACAGGCGATGTTCTTGAGTCGATGTATGTGGATCTGAGAACAGCTGGGCCACGTATATACAGCATGGGAGTAGCTGTGATACCAGCCAGATGCAACCCACGGCCATATAGGACCTACAGGCGATGTTCTTGAGTCGATATATGTCGATCTGAGCACAGCAGGGCCACGTATATACAGCATGGGGGTAGCTGTGATACCAGCCAGCTGCAACCCACGGCTATATAGGACCTACAGGCGATGTTCTTGAGTCGATATATGTCGATCTGAGCACAGCTCGGCCCCGTATATACAGCATGGGTGTAGCTCTGATACCAGTCAGATGCAACCCACGACCATATAGGACCTACAGGCGCTGTTCTTGAGTCGATATATGTCGATCTGAGCACAGCTGGGCCACGTATATACAGCATGGGTGTAGCTCTGATACCAGCCAGATGCAACCCACGGCCATATAGGACCTACAGGCGATGTTCTTGAGTCGATATATGTCGATCTGAGCACAGCTGGGCCACGTATATACAGCATGGGGGTAGCTGTTATACCAGCCAGCTGCAACCCACGGCCATATAGGACCTACAGGCGATGTTCTTGAGTCGATATATGTCGATCTGACCACAGATGGGCTTCGTATATACAGCATGGGGGTATCTTTGATACCAGCCTGATGCAATCCACGGCCATATAGGACCTACAGGCGATGTTCTTGAGTCGATATATGTCGATCTGATCACAGCTCGGCCCCGTATATACAGCATGGGGGTAGCTCTGATACCAGTCAGATGCAACCCACGACCATATAGGACCTACAGGCGATGTTCTTGAGTCGATATATGTCGATCTGAGCACAGCTGGGCCACGTATATACAGCATGGGGGTAGCTCTGATACCAGCCAGATGCAACCCACGGCCATATGGGACCTACAGGCGATGTTCTTGAGTCGATATATGTCGATCTGAGCACAGCTGGGCCACGTATATACAGCATGGGGGTAGCTGTTATACCAGCCAGCTGCAACCCACGGCTATATAGGACCTACAGGCGATGTTCTTGAGTCGATATATCTCGATCTGACCACAGATGGGCTTCGTATATACAGCATGGGGGTATCTTTGATACCAGCCTGATGCAATCCACGGCCATATAGGACCTACAGGCGATGTTCTTGAGTCGATATATGTCGATCTGAGCACAGCTGGGCGCCGTATTTACAGCAAGGGGGTAGCTGTGATACCAGCCAGCTGCAACCCACGGCTATATAGGACCTACAGGCGATATTCTTGAGTCGATATATGTCGATCTGAGCACAGCTGGGCCCCGTATATACAGCATGGGGTTAGCTCTGATACCAGCCAGATGCAACCCACGGCCATATAGGACCTACAGGCGATGTTCTTCAGAGGATATATGTCGATCTGAGCACAGCTGGGCGCCGTATATACAGCATGGGGGTAGCTCTGATACCAGCCAGATGCAACCCACGGCCATATAGGACCTACAGGCGATGTTCTTGAGTCGATATATGTCGATCTGAGCACAGCTGAGCCACGTATATACAGAATTAGGGTAGCTGTGATACCAGCTAGCTGCAACCCACGGCTATATAGGACCTACAGGCGATGTTCTTGAGTCGATATATGTCGATCTGAGCACAGCTGGGCCCCGTATATACAGCATGGGGGTAGCTCTGATACCAGCTAGATGCAACCCACGGCCATATAGGACCTACAGGCGATGTTCTTGACTGGATATATGTCGGTCTGAGCACAGCTGGGCGCCATATATGCAGCATGGGGGTAGCTCTGATACTAGCCAGATGCAACACACGGCCATTTAGGACCTACAGGCGATGTTCTTGAGTCGATATATGTCGATCTGAGCACAGCTGGGCCACGTATATACAGCATGGGGGTAGCTGTGATACCAGCCAGATGCAGCCCACGGCCATATAGGACCTACAGGCGATGTTCTTGAGTCGATATATGTCGATCTGAGCACAGCTGGGCCACGTATATACAGCATGGGGGTAGCTGTGATACCAGCCAGCTGCAACCCACGGCTATATAGGACCTACAGGCGATGTTCTTGAGTCGATATATGTCGATCTGAGCACAGCTGGGCCCCGTATATATAGCATGGGGATAGCTCTGATACCAGCCAGATGCAACCCACGGCCATATATGACCTACAGGCGATGTTCTTGAGTGGATATATGTCGATCTGAGCACATCTGGGCGCCGTATATACAGCATGGGGGTAGCTCTGATACCAACCAGATGCAACCCACGGCCATATAGGACCTACAGGCGATGTTCTTGAGTCGATATATGTCGATCTGAGCACAGCTGGGCCACGTATATACAGCATGGGGGTAGCTGTGATACCAGCCAGCTGCAACCCACGGCTATATAGGACCTACAGGCGATGTTCTTGAGTCGATATATGTCGATCTGAGCACAGCTGGGCCCCGTATACACAGCATGGGGGTAGCTCTGCTACCAGCCAGATGCAACCCACGGCCATAAAGGACCTACAGGCGATGTTCTTGAGTGGATACCTGTCGATCTGAGCACAGCTGGGCGCCGTATTTACAGCAAGGGGGTAGCTCTGATACCAGCCAGATGCAACCCATGGCCATATAGGACCTACAGGCGATATTCTTGAGTCGATATATGTCGATCTGAGCACAGCTGGGCCACGTATATACAGCATGGGGGTAGCTGTGATACCAGCCAGCTGCAACCCACGGCTATATAGGACCTACAGGCGATGTTCTTGAGTCGATATATGTCGATCTGAGCACAGCTGGGCCCCGTATACACAGCATGGGGGTAGCTCTGCTACCAGCCAGATGCAACCCACGGCCATAAAGGACCTACAGGCGATGCTCTTGAGTGGATATATGTCGATCTGAGCACAGCTGGGCGCCGTATATACAGCAAGGGGTAGCTCTGATACCAGCCAGATGCAACCCACGTCCATATAGGACCTACAGGCGATGTTCTTGAGTCGATATATGTCGATCTGAGCACAGCTGGGCCACGTATATACAGCATGGGGGTAGCTGTGATACCAGCCAGCTGCAACCCACGGCTATATAGGACCTACTGGCGATCTTCTTGAGTCGATATATGTCGATCTGAGCACAGCTGAGCCCCGTATATACAGCATGGGGGTAGCTCTGATACCAGCCAGATGCAACCCACGGCCATATAGGACCTACAGGCGATGTACTTGAGTCGATATATGTCGATCTGAGCAGAGCTGGGCCACGTATATACAGCATGGGGATAGCTGTGATACCAACCAGATGCAACCCACGGCCATATAGGACCTACAGGCGATGTTCTTGAGTGGATATATGTCGATCTGAGCACAGCTGGGCGCCGTATATACAGCAAGGGGGTAGCTCTGATACCAGCCAGATACAACCCACGGACATATAGGACCTACAGGCGATGTTCTTGAGTCGATATATGTCGATCTGAGCACAGCTGGGCCACGTATATACAGCATGGAGGTGGCTGTGATACCAGCCAGATGCAACCCACGGCCATATAGGACCTACAGGCGATGTTCTTGAGTGGATACCTGTCGATCTGAGCACAGCTGGGCGCCGTATTTACAGCAAGGGGGTAGCTCTGATACCAGCCAGATGCAACCCATGGCCATATAGGACCTACAGGCGATGTTCTTGAGTCGATATATGTCGATCTGAGCACAGCTGGGCCACGTATATACAGCATGGGGGTAGCTGTGATACCAGCCAGCTGCAACCCACGGCTATATAGGACCTACAGGCGATGTTCTTGAGTCGATATATGTCGATCTGAGCACAGCTGGGCCCCGTATACACAGCATGGGGGTAGCTCTGCTACCAGCCAGATGCAACCCACGGCCATAAAGGACCTACAGGCGATGCTCTTGAGTGGATATATGTCGATCTGAGCACAGCTGGGCGCCGTATATACAGCAAGGGGTAGCTCTGATACCAGCCAGATGCAACCCACGTCCATATAGGACCTACAGGCGATGTTCTTGAGTCGATATATGTCGATCTGAGCACAGCTGGGCCACGTATATACAGCATGGGGGTAGCTGTGATACCAGCCAGCTGCAACCCACGGCTATATAGGACCTACTGGCGATCTTCTTGAGTCGATATATGTCGATCTGAGCACAGCTGAGCCCCGTATATACAGCATGGGGGTAGCTCTGATACCAGCCAGATGCAACCCACGGCCATATAGGACCTACAGGCGATGTTCTTGAGTCGATATATGTCGATCTGAGCAGAGCTGGGCCACGTATATACAGCATGGGGATAGCTGTGATACCAACCAGATGCAACCCACGGCCATATAGGACCTACAGGCGATGTTCTTGAGTGGATATATGTCGATCTGAGCATAGCTGGGCGCCGTATATACAGCAAGGGGGTAGCTCTGATACCAGCCAGATACAACCCACGGACATATAGGACCTACAGGCGATGTTCTTGAGTCGATATATGTCGATCTGAGCACAGGTGGGCCCCGTATATACAGCATGGGGGTAGCTCTGATACCAGCCAGATGCAACCCACGGCCATATAGGACCTACAGACGATGTTCTTGAGTGGATATATGTCGATCTGATCACATCTGGGCGCTATATATACAGCATGGGGGTAGCTCTGATACCAGCCAGATGCAACCCACGGCCATATGGGACCTACAGGCGATGTTCTTGAGTCGATATATGTCGATCTGAGCACAGCTGGGCCACGTATATACAGCATGGGAGTAGCTGTGATACCAGCCAGCTGCAACCCACGACTATATAGGACCTACAGGCGATGTTCTTGAGTCGATATATGTCGATCTGAGGACAGCTGGGCCCCGTATATACAGCAAGGGGGTAGCTCTGATACCAGCCAGATGCAACCCACGGCCATATTGGACCTACAGGCGATGTTCTTGAGTCGATATATGTCGATCTGAGCACAGGTGGGCCCCGTATATACAGCATGGGGGTGGCTCTGATACCAGCCAGATGCAACCCACGGCCATATAGGACCTACAGACGATGTTCTTGAGTGGATATATGTCGATCTGAGCACATCTGGGCGCCATATATACAGCATGGGGGTAGCTCTGATACCAGCCAGATGCAACCCACGGCCATATGGGACCTACAGGCGATGTCCTTGAGTCGATATATGTCGATCTAAGCACAGCTGGGCCACGTATACACAGCATGGGGGTAGCTGTGATACCAGCCAGCTTTCAACCCACGGCTATATAGGACCTACAGGCGATGTTCTTGAGTCGATATATGTCGATCTGAGCACAGGTGAGCCCCGTATATACAGCATGGGGGTAGCTCTGATACCAGCCAGATGCAACCCACGGCCATATAGGACCTACAGGCGATTTTCTTGAGTGGATATATGTCAATCTGAGCACAGATGGGCGCCGTATATACAGCATGGGGGTAGCTCTGATACCAGCCAGATGCAACCCACGGCCATATAGGACATACAGGCGATGTTCTTGTGTCGATATATGTCGATCTGAGCACAGCTGGGCCACGTATATACGGCATGGGGGTAGCTGTGATACCAGCCAGCTGCAACCCACGGCTATATAGGACATACAGGCGATGTTCTTAAGTCGATATATGTCGATCTGATCACAGCTGGGCCCCGTATATACAGCATGGGGGTAGCTCTGATACCAGCCAGATGCAACCCATGGCCATATAGGACCTACAGGCGATGTTGTTGAGTGGATATATGTCGATCTGAGCACAGCTGGGCGCCGTATATACAGCATGGGTGTAGCTCTGATACCAGCCAGATGCAACCCACTGCCATATAGGACCTACAGGCGATGTTCTTGAGTCGATATATGTCGATCTGAGCACAGCTGGGCCACGTATATACAGCATGGGGGTAGCTGTGATACCAGCCAGCTGCAACCCACGGCTATATAGGACCTACAGGCGATGTTCTTGAGTCGATATATGTCGATCTGACCACAGCTGGGCTTCGTATATAAAGCACGGGGGTACCTCTGATACCAGCCAGATGCAACCCACGGCCATATAGGACCTACAGGCGATGTTCTTGAGTCGATATATGTCGATCTGAGCACAGCTGCGCGCCGTATTTACAGCAAGGGGGTAGCTGTGATACCAGCCAGCTGCAACCCACGGCTATATAGGACCTACAGGCGATGTTCTTGAGTCGATATATGTCGATCTGAGCACAGCTGGGCCCCGTATATACAGCATGGGGGTAGCTCTGATACCAGCCAGATGCAACCCACGGCCATATAGGACCTACAGGCGATGTTCTTCAGTGGATATATGTCGATCTGAGCACAGCTGGGCGCCGTATATACAGCATGGGGGTAGCTCTGATACCAGCCAGATGCAACCCACGGCCATATAGGACCTACAGGCGATGTTCTTGAGTCGATATATGTCGATCTGAGCACAGCTGGGCCACGTATATACAGCATTAGGGTAGCTGTGATACCAGCCAGCTGCAACCCACGGCTATATAGGACCTACAGGCGATGTTCTTGAGTCGATATATGTCGATCTGAGCACAGCTGGGCCCCGTATATACAGCATGGGGGTAGCTCTGATACCAGCTAGATGCAACCCACGGCCATATAGGACCTACAGGCGATGTTCTTGAGTGGATATATGTCGATCTGAGCACAGCTGGGCGCCGTATATGCAGCATGGGGGTAGCTCTGATACCAGCCAGATGCAACACATGGCCATTTAGGACCTACAGGCGATGTTCTTGAGTCGATATATGTCGATCTGAGCACAGCTGGGCCCCGTATATACAGCATGGGGGTAGCTCTGATACCAGCCAGATGCAACCCACGGCCATATAGGACCTACAGGCGATGTTCTTCAGTGGATATATGTCGATCTGAGCAGAGCTGGGCGCTGTATATACAGCATGGGGGTAGCTCTGATACCAGCCAGATGCAACCCACGGCCATATAGGACCTACAGGCGATGTTCTTGAGTCGATATATGTCGATCTGAGCACAGCGGGGCCACGTATATACAGCATTAGGGTAGCTGTGATGCCGGCCAGCTGCAACCCACGGCTATATAGGACCTACAGGCGATGTTCTTGAGTCGATATATGTCGATCTGAGCACAGCTGGGCCCCGTATATACAGCTTGGGGGTAGCTCTGATACCAGCTAGATGCAACCCACGGCCATATAGGACCTACAGGCGATGTTCTTGAGTGGATATATGTCGATCTGAGCACAGCTGGGCGCCGTATATGCAGCATGGGGGTAGCTCTGATACCAGCCACATGCAACACACGGCCATTTAGGACCTACAGGCGATGTTCTTGAGTCGATATAGGTCGATCTGAGCACAGCTGGGCCACGTATATACAGCATGGGGGTAGCTGTGATACCAGCCAGATGCAGCCCACGGCCATATAGGACCTACAGGCGATGTTCTTGAGTCGATATATGTCGATCTGAGCACAGCTGGGCCACGTATATACAGCATGGGTGTAGCTGTGATACCAGCCAGCTGCAACCCACGGCTATATAGGACCTACAGGCGATGTTCTTGTGTCGATATATCTCGATCTGAGCACAGCTCGGCCCCGTATATACAGCACGGGGGTAGCTCTGATACCAGTCAGATGCAACCCACGACCATATAGGACCTACAGGCGATGTTCTTGAGTCGATATATGTCGATCTGATCACAGCTGGGCCACGTATATACAGCATCTGGGTAGCTCTGATACCAGCCAGATGCAACCCACGGCCATATAGGACCTACAGGCGATGTTCTTGAGTCGATATATGTCGATCTGAGCACAGCTGGGCCACGTATATACAGCATGGGGGTAGCTGTTATACCAGCCAGCTGCAACCCACGGCTATATAGGACCTACAGGCGATGTTCTTGAGTCGATATATGTCGATCTGACCACAGATGGGCTTCGTATATACAGCATGGGGGTATCTTTGATACCAGCCTGATGCAATCCACGGCCATATAGGACCTACAGGCGATGTTCTTGAGTCGATATATGTCGATCTGAGCACAGCTGGGCGCCGTATTTACAGCAAGGGGGTAGCTGTGATACCAGCCAGCTGCAACCCACGGCTATATAGGACCTACAGGCGATATTCTTGAGTCGATATATGTCGATCTGAGCACAGCTGGGCCCCGTATATACAGCATGGGGTTAGCTCTGATACCAGCCAGATGCAACCCACGGCCATATAGGACCTACAGGCGATGTTCTTCAGAGGATATATGTCGATCTGAGCACAGCTGGGCGCCGTATATACAGCATGGGGGTAGCTCTGATACCAGCCAGATGCAACCCACGGCCATATAGGACCTACAGGCGATGTTCTTGAGTCGATATATGTCGATCTGAGCACAGCTGAGCCACGTATATACAGAATTAGGGTAGCTGTGATACCAGCTAGCTGCAACCCACGGCTATATAGGACCTACAGGCGATGTTCTTGAGTCGATATATGTCGATCTGAGCACAGCTGGGCCCCGTATATACAGCATGGGGGTAGCTCTGATACCAGCTAGATGCAACCCACGGCCATATAGGACCTACAGGCGATGTTCTTGACTGGATATATGTCGGTCTGAGCACAGCTGGGCGCCATATATGCAGCATGGGGGTAGCTCTGATACTAGCCAGATGCAACACACGGCCATTTAGGACCTACAGGCGATGTTCTTGAGTCGATATATGTCGATCTGAGCACAGCTGGGCCACGTATATACAGCATGGGGGTAGCTGTGATACCAGCCAGATGCAGCCCACGGCCATATAGGACCTACAGGCGATGTTCTTGAGTCGATATATGTCGATCTGAGCACAGCTGGGCCACGTATATACAGCATGGGGGTAGCTGTGATACCAGCCAGCTGCAACCCGCGGCTATATAGGACCTACAGGCGATGTTCTTGAGTCGATATATGTCGATCTGAGCACAGCTGGGCCCCGTATATATAGCATGGGGATAGCTCTGATACCAGCCAGATGCAACCCACGGCCATATATGACCTACAGGCGATGTTCTTGAGTGGATATATGTCGATCTGAGCACATCTGGGCGCCGTATATACAGCATGGGGGTAGCTCTGATACCAACCAGATGCAACCCACGGCCATATAGGACCTACAGGCGATGTTCTTGAGTCAATATATGTCGATCTGAGCACAGCTGGGCCACGTATATACAGCATGGAGGTGGCTGTGATACCAGCCAGATGCAACCCACGGCCATATAGGACCTACAGGCGATGTTCTTGAGTGGATACCTGTCGATCTGAGCACAGCTGGGCGCCGTATTTACAGCAAGGGGGTTGCTCTGATACCAGCCAGATGCAACCCATGGCCATATAGGACCTACAGGCGATGTTCTTGAGTCGATATATGTCGATCTGAGCACAGCTGGGCCACGTATATACAGCATGGGGGTAGCTGTGATACCAGCCAGCTGCAACCCACGGCTATATAGGACCTACAGGCGATGTTCTTGAGTCGATATATGTCGATCTGAGCACAGCTGGGCCCCGTATACACAGCATGGGGGTAGCTCTGCTACCAGCCAGATGCAACCCACGGCCATAAAGGACCTACAGGCGATGCTCTTGAGTGGATATATGTCGATCTGAGCACAGCTGGGCGCCGTATATACAGCAAGGGGTAGCTCTGATACCAGCCAGATGCAACCCACGTCCATATAGGACCTACAGGCGATGTTCTTGAGTCGATATATGTCGATCTGAGCACAGCTGGGCCACGTATATACAGCATGGGGGTAGCTGTGATACCAGCCAGCTGCAACCCACGGCTATATAGGACCTACTGGCGATCTTCTTGAGTCGATATATGTCGATCTGAGCACAGCTGAGCCCCGTATATACAGCATGGGGGTAGCTCTGATACCAGCCAGATGCAACCCACGGCCATATAGGACCTACAGGCGATGTTCTTGAGTCGATATATGTCGATCTGAGCAGAGCTGGGCCACGTATATACAGCATGGGGATAGCTGTGATACCAACCAGATGCAACCCACGGCCATATAGGACCTACAGGCGATGTTCTTGAGTGGATATATGTCGATCTGAGCACAGCTGGGCGCCGTATATACAGCAAGGGGGTAGCTCTGATACCAGCCAGATACAACCCACGGACATATAGGACCTACAGGGGATGTTCTTGAGTCGATATATGTCGATCTGAGCACAGGTGGGCCCCGTATATACAGCATGGGGGTAGCTCTGATACCAGCCAGATGCAACCCACGGCCATATAGGACCTACAGACGATGTTCTTGAGTGGATATATGTCGATCTGATCACATCTGGGCGCTATATATACAGCATGGGGGTAGCTCTGATACCAGCCAGATGCAACCCACGGCCATATGGGACCTACAGGCGATGTTCTTGAGTCGATATATGTCGATCTGAGCACAGCTGGGCCACGTATATACAGCATGGGAGTAGCTGTGATACCAGCCAGCTGCAACCCACGACTATATAGGACCTACAGGCGATGTTCTTGAGTCGATATATGTCGATCTGACCACAGATGGGCTTCGTATATACAGCATGGGGGTATCTTTGATACCAGCCTGATGCAATCCACGGCCATATAGGACCTACAGGCGATGTTCTTGAGTCGATATATGTCGATCTGAGCACAGCTGGGCGCCGTATTTACAGCAAGGGGGTAGCTGTGATACCAGCCAGCTGCAACCCACGGCTATATAGGACCTACAGGCGATATTCTTGAGTCGATATATGTCGATCTGAGCACAGCTGGGCCCCGTATATACAGCATGGGGTTAGCTCTGATACCAGCCAGATGCAACCCACGGCCATATAGGACCTACAGGCGATGTTCTTCAGAGGATATATGTCGATCTGAGCACAGCTGGGCGCCGTATATACAGCATGGGGGTAGCTCTGATACCAGCCAGATGCAACCCACGGCCATATAGGACCTACAGGCGATGTTCTTGAGTCGATATATGTCGATCTGAGCACAGCTGAGCCACGTATATACAGAATTAGGGTAGCTGTGATACCAGCTAGCTGCAACCCACGGCTATATAGGACCTACAGGCGATGTTCTTGAGTCGATATATGTCGATCTGAGCACAGCTGGGCCCCGTATATACAGCATGGGGGTAGCTCTGATACCAGCTAGATGCAACCCACGGCCATATAGGACCTACAGGCGATGTTCTTGACTGGATATATGTCGGTCTGAGCACAGCTGGGCGCCATATATGCAGCATGGGGGTAGCTCTGATACTAGCCAGATGCAACACACGGCCATTTAGGACCTACAGGCGATGTTCTTGAGTCGATATATGTCGATCTGAGCACAGCTGGGCCACGTATATACAGCATGGGGGTAGCTGTGATACCAGCCAGATGCAGCCCACGGCCATATAGGACCTACAGGCGATGTTCTTGAGTCGATATATGTCGATCTGAGCACAGCTGGGCCACGTATATACAGCATGGGGGTAGCTGTGATACCAGCCAGCTGCAACCCGCGGCTATATAGGACCTACAGGCGATGTTCTTGAGTCGATATATGTCGATCTGAGCACAGCTGGGCCCCGTATATATAGCATGGGGATAGCTCTGATACCAGCCAGATGCAACCCACGGCCATATATGACCTACAGGCGATGTTCTTGAGTGGATATATGTCGATCTGAGCACATCTGGGCGCCGTATATACAGCATGGGGGTAGCTCTGATACCAACCAGATGCAACCCACGGCCATATAGGACCTACAGGCGATGTTCTTGAGTCGATATATGTCGATCTGAGCACAGCTGGGCCACGTATATACAGCATGGAGGTGGCTGTGATACCAGCCAGATGCAACCCACGGCCATATAGGACCTACAGGCGATGTTCTTGAGTGGATACCTGTCGATCTGAGCACAGCTGGGCGCCGTATTTACAGCAAGGGGGTTGCTCTGATACCAGCCAGATGCAACCCATGGCCATATAGGACCTACAGGCGATGTTCTTGAGTCGATATATGTCGATCTGAGCACAGCTGGGCCACGTATATACAGCATGGGGGTAGCTGTGATACCAGCCAGCTGCAACCCACGGCTATATAGGACCTACAGGCGATGTTCTTGAGTCGATATATGTCGATCTGAGCACAGCTGGGCCCCGTATACACAGCATGGGGGTAGCTCTGCTACCAGCCAGATGCAACCCACGGCCATAAAGGACCTACAGGCGATGCTCTTGAGTGGATATATGTCGATCTGAGCACAGCTGGGCGCCGTATATACAGCAAGGGGTAGCTCTGATACCAGCCAGATGCAACCCACGTCCATATAGGACCTACAGGCGATGTTCTTGAGTCTATATATGTCGATCTGAGCACAGCTGGGCCACGTATATACAGCATGGGGGTAGCTGTGATACCAGCCAGCTGCAACCCACGGCTATATAGGACCTACTGGCGATCTTCTTGAGTCGATATATGTCGATCTGAGCACAGCTGAGCCCCGTATATACAGCATGGGGGTAGCTCTGATACCAGCCAGATGCAACCCACGGCCATATAGGACCTACAGGCGATGTTCTTGAGTCGATATATGTCGATCTGAGCAGAGCTGGGCCACGTATATACAGCATGGGGATAGCTGTGATACCAACCAGATGCAACCCACGGCCATATAGGACCTACAGGCGATGTTCTTGAGTGGATATATGTCGATCTGAGCACAGCTGGGCGCCGTATATACAGCAAGGGGGTAGCTCTGATACCAGCCAGATACAACCCACGGACATATAGGACCTACAGGCGATGTTCTTGAGTCGATATATGTCGATCTGAGCACAGGTGGGCCCCGTATATACAGCATGGGGGTAGCTCTGATACCAGCCAGATGCAACCCACGGCCATATAGGACCTACAGACGATGTTCTTGAGTGGATATATGTCGATCTGATCACATCTGGGCGCTATATATACAGCATGGGGGTAGCTCTGATACCAGCCAGATGCAACCCACGGCCATATGGGACCTACAGGCGATGTTCTTGAGTCGATATATGTCGATCTGAGCACAGCTGGGCCACGTATATACAGCATGGGAGTAGCTGTGATACCAGCCAGCTGCAACCCACGACTATATAGGACCTACAGGCGATGTTCTTGAGTCGATATATGTCGATCTGAGGACAGCTGGGCCCCGTATATACAGCAAGGGGGTAGCTCTGATACCAGCCAGATGCAACCCACGGCCATATTGGACCTACAGGCGATGTTCTTGAGTCGATATATGTCGATCTGAACACAGCTGGGCCCCGTATATACAGCATGGGGGTGGCTCTGATACCAGCCAGATGCAACCCACGGCCATATAGGACCTACAGACGATGTTCTTGAGTGGATATATGTCGATCTGAGCACATCTGGGCGCCATATATACAGCATGGGGGTAGCTCTGATACCAGCCAGATGCAACCCACGGCCATATGGGACCTACAGGCGATGTCCTTGAGTCGATATATGTCGATCTAAGCACAGCTGGGCCACGTATACACAGCATGGGGGTAGCTGTGATACCAGCCAGCTTTCAATCCACGGCTATATAGGACCTACAGGCGATGTTCTTGAGTCGATATATGTCGATCTGAGCACAGGTGAGCCCCGTATATACAGCATGGGGGTAGCTCTGATACCAGCCAGATGCAACCCACGGCCATATAGGACCTACAGGCGATGTTCTTGAGTGGATATATGTCAATCTGAGCACAGCTGGGCGCCTTATATACAGCATGGGGGTAGCTCTGATACCAGCCAGATGCAACCCACGGCCATATAGGACATACAGGCGATGTTCTTGTGTCGATATATGTCGATCTGAGCACAGCTGGGCCACGTATATACGGCATGGGGGTAGCTGTGATATCAGCCAGCTGCAACCCACGGCTATATAGGACCTACAGGCGATGTTCTTGAGTCGATATATGTCGATCTGATCACAGCTGGGCCCCGTATATACAGCATGGGGGTAGCTCTGATACCAGCCAGATGCAACCCATGGCCATATAGGACCTACAGGCGATGTTGTTGAGTGGATATATGTCGATCTGAGCACAGCTGGGCGCCGTATATACAGCATGGGTGTAGCTCTGATACCAGCCAGATGCAACCCACTGCCATATAGGACCTACAGGCGATGTTCTTGAGTCGATATATGTCGATCTGAGCACAGCTGGGCCACGTATATACAGCATGGGGGTAGCTGTGATAACAGCCAGCTGCAACCCACGGCTATATAGGACCTACAGGCGATGTTCTTGAGTCGATATATGTCGATCTGAGCACAGCTGGGCCCCGTATACACAGCATGGGGGTAGCTCTGCTACCAGCCAGATGCAACCCACGGCCATAAAGGACCTACAGGCGATGCTCTTGAGTGGATATATGTCGATCTGAGCACAGCTGGGCGCCGTATATACAGCAAGGGGTAGCTCTGATACCAGCCAGATGCAACCCACGTCCATATAGGACCTACAGGCGATGTTCTTGAGTCGATATATGTCGATCTGAGCACAGCTGGGCCACGTATATACAGCATGGGGGTAGCTGTGATACCAGCCAGCTGCAACCCACGGCTATATAGGACCTACTGGCGATCTTCTTGAGTCGATATATGTCGATCTGAGCACAGCTGAGCCTCGTATATACAGCATGGGGGTAGCTCTGATACCAGCCAGATGCAACCCACGGCCATATAGGACCTACAGGCGATGTTCTTGAGTCGATATATGTCGATCTGAGCAGAGCTGGGCCACGTATATACAGCATGGGGATAGCTGTGATACCAACCAGATGCAACCCACGGCCATATAGGACCTACAGGCGATGTTCTTGAGTGGATATATGTCGATCTGAGCACAGCTGGGCGCCGTATATACAGCAAGGGGGTAGCTCTGATACCAGCCAGATACAACCCACGGACATATAGGACCTACAGGCGATGTTCTTGAGTCGATATATGTCGATCTGAGCACAGGTGGGCCCCGTATATACAGCATGGGGGTAGCTCTGATACCAGCCAGATGCAACCCACGGCCATATAGGACCTACAGACGATGTTCTTGAGTGGATATATGTCGATCTGATCACATCTGGGCGCTATATATACAGCATGGGGGTAGCTCTGATACCAGCCAGATGCAACCCACGGCCATATGGGACCTACAGGCGATGTTCTTGAGTCGATATATGTCGATCTGAGCACAGCTGGGCCACGTATATACAGCATGGGAGTAGCTGTGATACCAGCCAGCTGCAACCCACGACTATATAGGACCTACAGGCGATGTTCTTGAGTCGATATATGTCGATCTGAGGACAGCTGGGCCCCGTATATACAGCAAGGGGGTAGCTCTGATACCAGCCAGATGCAACCCACGGCCATATTGGACCTACAGGCGATGTTCTTGAGTCGATATATGTCGATCTGAGCACAGGTGGGCCCCGTATATACAGCATGGGGGTGGCTCTGATACCAGCCAGATGCAACCCACGGCCATATAGGACCTACAGACGATGTTCTTGAGTGGATATATGTCGATCTGAGCACATCTGGGCGCCATATATACAGCATGGGGGTAGCTCTGATACAAGCCAGATGCAACCCACGGCCATATGGGACCTACAGGCGATGTCCTTGAGTCGATATATGTCGATCTAAGCACAGCTGGGCCACGTATACACAGCATGGGGGTAGCTGTGATACCAGAAAGCTTTCAACCCACGGCTATATAGGACCTACAGGCGATGTTCTTGAGTCGATATATGTCGATCTGAGCACAGGTGAGCCCCGTATATACAGCATGGGGGTAGCTCTGATACCAGCCAGATGCAACCCACGGCCATATAGGACCTACAGGCGATGTTCTTGAGTCGATATATGTCGATCTGAGCACAGCTGGGCCACGTATATACAGCATGGGGGTAGCTGTGATACCAGCCAGATGCAACCCACGGCCATATAGGACATACAGGCGATGTTCTTGTGTCGATATATGTCGATCTGAGCACAGCTGGGCCACGTATATACGGTATGGGGGTAGCTGTGATACCAGCCAGCTGCAACCCACGGCTATATAGGACATACAGGCGATGTTCTTGAGTCGATATATGTCGATCTGATCACAGCTGGGCCCCGTATATACAGCATGGGGGTAGCTCTGATACCAGCCAGATGCAACCCATGGCCATATAGGACCTACAGGCGATGTTGTTGAGTGGATATATGTCGATCTGAGCACAGCTGGGCGCCGTATATACAGCATGGGTGTAGCTCTGATACCAGCCAGATGCAACCCACTGCCATATAGGACCTACAGGCGATGTTCTTGAGTCGATATATGTCGATCTGAGCACAGCTGGGCCACGTATATACAGCATGGGGGTAGCTGTGATACCAGTCAGCTGCAACCCACGGCTATATAGGACCTACAGGCGATGTTCTTGAGTCGATATATGTCGATCTGACCACAGCTGGGCTTCGTATATAAAGCACGGGGGTATCTCTGATACCAGCCAGATGCAACCCACGGCCATATAGGACCTACAGGCGATGTTCTTGAGTCGATATATGTCGATCTGAGCACAGCTGCGCGCCGTATTTACAGCAAGGGGGTAGCTGTGATACCAGCCAGCTGCAACCCACGGCTATATAGGACCTACAGGCGATGTTCTTGAGTCGATATATGTCGATCTGAGCACAGCTGGGCCCCGTATATACAGCATGGGGGTAGCTCTGATACCAGCCAGATGCAACCCACGGCCATATAGGACCTACAGGCGATGTTCTTCAGTGGATATATGTCGATCTGAGCACAGCTGGGCGCCGTATATACAGCATGGGGGTAGCTCTGATACCAGCCAGATGCAACCCACGGCCATATAGGACCTACAGGCGATGTTCTTGAGTCGATATATGTCGATCTGAGCACAGCTGGGCCACGTATATACAGCATTAGGGTAGCTGTGATACCAGCCAGCTGCAACCCACGGCTATATAGGACCTACAGGCGATGTTCTTGAGTCGATATATGTCGATCTGAGCACAGCTGGGCCCCGTATATACAGCATGGGGGTAGCTCTGATACCAGCTAGATGCAACCCACGGCCATATAGGACCTACAGGCGATGTTCTTGAGTGGATATATGTCGATCTGAGCACAGCTGGGCGCCGTATATGCAGCATGGGGGTAGCTCTGATACCAGCCAGATGCAACACACGGCCATTTAGGACCTACAGGCGATGTTCTTGAGTCGATATATGTCGATCTGAGCACAGCTGGGCCCCGTATATACAGCATGGGGGTAGCTCTGATACCAGCCAGATGCAACCCACGGCCATATAGGACCTACAGGCGATGTTCTTCAGTGGATATATGTCGATCTGAGCAGAGCTGGGCGCCGTATATACAGCATGGGGGTAGCTCTGATACCAGCCAGATGCAACCCACGGCCATATAGGACCTACAGGCGATGTTCTTGAGTGGATATATGTCGATCTGAGCACAGCTGGGCGCCGTATATGCAGCATGGGGGTAGCTCTGATACCAGCCAGATGCAACACACGGCCATTTAGGACCTACAGGCGATGTTCTTGAGTCGATATAGGTCGATCTGAGCACAGCTGGGCCACGTATATACAGCATGGGGGTAGCTGTGATACCAGCCAGCTGCAACCCACGGCTATATAGGACCTACAGGCGATGTTCTTGTGTCGATATATCTCGATCTGAGCACAGCTCGGCCCCGTATATACAGCACGGGGGTAGCTCTGATACCAGTCAGATGCAACCCACGACCATATAGGACCTACAGGCGATGTTCTTGAGTCGATATATGTCGATCTGATCACAGCTGGGCCACGTATATACAGCATCTGGGTAGCTCTGATACCAGCCAGATGCAACGCACGGCCATATAGGACCTACAGGCGATGTTCTTGCGTCGATATATGTCGATCTGAGCACAGCTGGGCCACGTATATACAGCATGGGGGTAGCTGTGATACCAGCCAGCTGCAGCCCACGGCTATATAGAACCTACAGGCGATGTTCTTGAGTCGATATATGTCGATCTTAGCACAGCTGGGCCCCGTATATACAGCATGGGGATAGCTCTGATACCAGCCAGATGCAACCCACGGCCATATATGACCTACAGGCGATGTTCTTGAGTGAATATATGTCGATCTGAGCACATCTGGGCGCCGTATATACAGCATGGGGGTGGCTCTGATACCAGCCAGATGCAACCCACGGCCATATAGGACCTACAGACGATGTTCTTGAGTGGATATATGTCGATCTGAGCACATCTGGGCGCCATATATACAGCATGGGGGTAGCTCTGATACCAGCCAGATGCAACCCACGGCCATATGGGACCTACAGGCGATGTCCTTGAGTCGATATATGTCGATCTAAGCACAGCTGGGCCACGTATACACAGCATGGGGGTAGCTGTGATACCAGCCAGCTTTCAACCCACGGCTATATAGGACCTACAGGCGATGTTCTTGAGTCGATATATGTCGATCTGAGCACAGGTGAGCCCCGTATATACAGCATGGGGGTAGCTCTGATACCAGCCAGATGCAACCCACGGCCATATAGGACCTACAGGCGATGTTCTTGAGTGGATATATGTCAATCTGAGCACAGCTGGGCGCCTTATATACAGCATGGGGGTAGCTCTGATACCAGCCAGATGCAACCCACGGCCATATAGGACATACAGGCGATGTTCTTGTGTCGATATATGTCGATCTGAGCACAGCTGGGCCACGTATATACGGCATGGGGGTAGCTGTGATATCAGCCAGCTGCAACCCACGGCTATATAGGACCTACAGGCGATGTTCTTGAGTCGATATATGTCGATCTGATCACAGCTGGGCCCCGTATATACAGCATGGGGGTAGCTCTGATACCAGCCAGATGCAACCCATGGCCATATAGGACCTACAGGCGATGTTGTTGAGTGGATATATGTCGATCTGAGCACAGCTGGGCGCCGTATATACAGCATGGGTGTAGCTCTGATACCAGCCAGATGCAACCCACTGCCATATAGGACCTACAGGCGATGTTCTTGAGTCGATATATGTCGATCTGAGCACAGCTGGGCCACGTATATACAGCATGGGGGTAGCTGTGATAACAGCCAGCTGCAACCCACGGCTATATAGGACCTACAGGCGATGTTCTTGAGTCGATATATGTCGATCTGAGCACAGCTGGGCCCCGTATACACAGCATGGGGGTAGCTCTGCTACCAGCCAGATGCAACCCACGGCCATAAAGGACCTACAGGCGATGCTCTTGAGTGGATATATGTCGATCTGAGCACAGCTGGGCGCCGTATATACAGCAAGGGGTAGCTCTGATACCAGCCAGATGCAACCCACGTCCATATAGGACCTACAGGCGATGTTCTTGAGTCGATATATGTCGATCTGAGCACAGCTGGGCCACGTATATACAGCATGGGGGTAGCTGTGATACCAGCCAGCTGCAACCCACGGCTATATAGGACCTACTGGCGATCTTCTTGAGTCGATATATGTCGATCTGAGCACAGCTGAGCCTCGTATATACAGCATGGGGGTAGCTCTGATACCAGCCAGATGCAACCCACGGCCATATAGGACCTACAGGCGATGTTCTTGAGTCGATATATGTCGATCTGAGCAGAGCTGGGCCACGTATATACAGCATGGGGATAGCTGTGATACCAACCAGATGCAACCCACGGCCATATAGGACCTACAGGCGATGTTCTTGAGTGGATATATGTCGATCTGAGCACAGCTGGGCGCCGTATATACAGCAAGGGGGTAGCTCTGATACCAGCCAGATACAACCCACGGACATATAGGACCTACAGGCGATGTTCTTGAGTCGATATATGTCGATCTGAGCACAGGTGGGCCCCGTATATACAGCATGGGGGTAGCTCTGATACCAGCCAGATGCAACCCACGGCCATATAGGACCTACAGACGATGTTCTTGAGTGGATATATGTCGATCTGATCACATCTGGGCGCTATATATACAGCATGGGGGTAGCTCTGATACCAGCCAGATGCAACCCACGGCCATATGGGACCTACAGGCGATGTTCTTGAGTCGATATATGTCGATCTGAGCACAGCTGGGCCACGTATATACAGCATGGGAGTAGCTGTGATACCAGCCAGCTGCAACCCACGACTATATAGGACCTACAGGCGATGTTCTTGAGTCGATATATGTCGATCTGAGGACAGCTGGGCCCCGTATATACAGCAAGGGGGTAGCTCTGATACCAGCCAGATGCAACCCACGGCCATATTGGACCTACAGGCGATGTTCTTGAGTCGATATATGTCGATCTGAGCACAGGTGGGCCCCGTATATACAGCATGGGGGTGGCTCTGATACCAGCCAGATGCAACCCACGGCCATATAGGACCTACAGACGATGTTCTTGAGTGGATATATGTCGATCTGAGCACATCTGGGCGCCATATATACAGCATGGGGGTAGCTCTGATACAAGCCAGATGCAACCCACGGCCATATGGGACCTACAGGCGATGTCCTTGAGTCGATATATGTCGATCTAAGCACAGCTGGGCCACGTATACACAGCATGGGGGTAGCTGTGATACCAGAAAGCTTTCAACCCACGGCTATATAGGACCTACAGGCGATGTTCTTGAGTCGATATATGTCGATCTGAGCACAGGTGAGCCCCGTATATACAGCATGGGGGTAGCTCTGATACCAGCCAGATGCAACCCACGGCCATATAGGACCTACAGGCGATGTTCTTGAGTCGATATATGTCGATCTGAGCACAGCTGGGCCACGTATATACAGCATGGGGGTAGCTGTGATACCAGCCAGATGCAACCCACGGCCATATAGGACATACAGGCGATGTTCTTGTGTCGATATATGTCGATCTGAGCACAGCTGGGCCACGTATATACGGCATGGGGGTAGCTGTGATACCAGCCAGCTGCAACCCACGGCTATATAGGACATACAGGCGATGTTCTTGAGTCGATATATGTCGATCTGATCACAGCTGGGCCCCGTATATACAGCATGGGGGTAGCTCTGATACCAGCCAGATGCAACCCATGGCCATATAGGACCTACAGGCGATGTTGTTGAGTGGATATATGTCGATCTGAGCACAGCTGGGCGCCGTATATACAGCATGGGTGTAGCTCTGATACCAGCCAGATGCAACCCACTGCCATATAGGACCTACAGGCGATGTTCTTGAGTCGATATATGTCGATCTGAGCACAGCTGGGCCACGTATATACAGCATGGGGGTAGCTGTGATACCAGTCAGCTGCAACCCACGGCTATATAGGACCTACAGGCGATGTTCTTGAGTCGATATATGTCGATCTGACCACAGCTGGGCTTCGTATATAAAGCACGGGGGTATCTCTGATACCAGACAGATGCAACCCACGGCCATATAGGACCTACAGGCGATGTTCTTGAGTCGATATATGTCGATCTGAGCACAGCTGCGCGCCGTATTTACAGCAAGGGGGTAGCTGTGATACCAGCCAGCTGCAACCCACGGCTATATAGGACCTACAGGCGATGTTCTTGAGTCGATATATGTCGATCTGAGCACAGCTGGGCCCCGTATATACAGCATGGGGGTAGCTCTGATACCAGCCAGATGCAACCCACGGCCATATAGGACCTACAGGCGATGTTCTTCAGTGGATATATGTCGATCTGAGCACAGCTGGGCGCCGTATATACAGCATGGGGGTAGCTCTGATACCAGCCAGATGCAACCCACGGCCATATAGGACCTACAGGCGATGTTCTTGAGTCGATATATGTCGATCTGAGCACAGCTGGGCCACGTATATACAGCATTAGGGTAGCTGTGATACCAGCCAGCTGCAACCCACGGCTATATAGGACCTACAGGCGATGTTCTTGAGTCGATATATGTCGATCTGAGCACAGCTGGGCCCCGTATATACAGCATGGGGGTAGCTCTGATACCAGCTAGATGCAACCCACGGCCATATAGGACCTACAGGCGATGTTCTTGAGTGGATATATGTCGATCTGAGCACAGCTGGGCGCCGTATATGCAGCATGGGGGTAGCTCTGATACCAGCCAGATGCAACACACGGCCATTTAGGACCTACAGGCGATGTTCTTGAGTCGATATATGTCGATCTGAGCACAGCTGGGCCCCGTATATACAGCATGGGGGTAGCTCTGATACCAGCCAGATGCAACCCACGGCCATATAGGACCTACAGGCGATGTTCTTCAGTGGATATATGTCGATCTGAGCAGAGCTGGGCGCCGTATATACAGCATGGGGGTAGCTCTGATACCAGCCAGATGCAACCCACGGCCATATAGGACCTACAGGCGATGTTCTTGAGTGGATATATGTCGATCTGAGCACAGCTGGGCGCCGTATATGCAGCATGGGGGTAGCTCTGATACCAGCCAGATGCAACACACGGCCATTTAGGACCTACAGGCGATGTTCTTGAGTCGATATAGGTCGATCTGAGCACAGCTGGGCCACGTATATACAGCATGGGGGTAGCTGTGATACCAGCCAGATGCAGCCCACGGCCATATAGGACCTACAGGCGATGTTCTTGAGTCGATATATGTCGATCTGAGCACAGCTGGGCCACGTATATACAGCATGGGGGTAGCTGTGATACCAGCCAGCTGCAACCCACGGCTATATAGGACCTACAGGCGATGTTCTTGTGTCGATATATCTCGATCTGAGCACAGCTCGGCCCCGTATATACAGCACGGGGGTAGCTCTGATACCAGTCAGATGCAACCCACGACCATATAGGACCTACAGGCGATGTTCTTGAGTCGATATATGTCGATCTGATCACAGCTGGGCCACGTATATACAGCATCTGGGTAGCTCTGATACCAGCCAGATGCAACCCACGGCCATATAGGACCTACAGGCGATGTTCTTGCGTCGATATATGTCGATCTGAGCACAGCTGGGCCACGTATATACAGCATGGGGGTAGCTGTGATACCAGCCAGCTGCAGCCCACGGCTATATAGAACCTACAGGCGATGTTCTTGAGTCGATATATGTCGATCTTAGCACAGCTGGGCCCCGTATATACAGCATGGGGATAGCTCTGATACCAGCCAGATGCAACCCACGGCCATATATGACCTACAGGCGATGTTCTTGAGTGAATATATGTCGATCTGAGCACATCTGGGCGCCGTATATACAGCATGGGGGTAGCTCTGATACCAACCAGATGCAACCCACGGCCATATAGAACCTACAGGCGATGTTCTTGAGTCGATATATGTCGATCTGAGCACAGCTGGGCCACGTATATATAGCATGGAGGTAGCTGTGATACCAGCCAGATGCAACACACGGCCATATAGGACCTACAGGCGATGTTCTTGAGTCAATATATGTCGATCTGAGCACAGCTGGGCGCCGTATATACAGCAAGGGGGTAGCTCTGATACCAGCCAGATGCAACCCACGGCCATATAGGACCTTCAGGCGATGTTCTTGGGTCGATATATGTCAATCTGAGCACAGCTGGGCCACGTATATACAGCATGGGGATAGCTGTGATACCAACCAGATGCAACCCACGGCCATATAGGACCGACAGGCGATGTTCTTGAGTGGATATATGTCGATCTGAGCACAGCTGGGCGCCGTATATACAGCAAGGGGGTAGCTCTGATACCAGCCAGATGCAACCCACGGACATATAGGACCTACAGGCGATGTTCTTGAGTCGATATATGTCGATCTGAGCACAGCAGGGCCACGTATATACAGCATGGGGGTAGCTGTGATACCAGCCAGCTGCAACCCACGGCTATATAGGACCTACAGGCGATGTTCTTGAGTCGATATATGTCGATCTGAGCACAGCTCGGCCCCGTATATACAGCATGGGGGTAGCTCTGATACCAGTCAGATGCAACCCACGACCATATAGGACCTACAGGCGCTGTTCTTGAGTCGATATATGTCGATCTGAGCACAGCTGGGCCACGTATGTACAGCATGGGGGTAGCTCTGATACCAGCCAGATGCAACCCACGGCCATATAGGACCTACAGGCGATGTTCTTGAGTCGATATATGTCGATCTGAGCACAGCTGGGCCACGTATATACAGCATGGGGGTAGCTGTTATACCAGCCAGCTGCAACCCACGGCTATATAGGACCTACAGGCGATGTTCTTGAGTCGATATATGTCGATCTATCCACAGATGGGCTTCGTATATACAGCATGGGGGTATCTTTGATACCAGCCTGATGCAATCCACGGCCATATAGGACCTACAGGCGATGTTCTTGAGTCGATATATGTCGAACTGAGCACAGCTCGGCCCCGTATATACAGCATGGGGGTAGCTCTGATACCAGTCAGATGCAACCCACGACCATATAGGACCTACAGGCGATGTTCTTGAGTCGATATATGTCGATCTGAGCACAGCTGGGCCACGTATATACAGCATGGGGGTAGCTCTGATACCAGCCAGATGCAACCCACGGCCATATAGGACCTACAGGCGATGTTCTTGAGCCGATATATGTCGATCTGAGCACAGCTGGGCCACGTATATACAGCATGGGGGTAGCTGTTATACCAGCCAGCTGCAACCCACGGCTATATAGGACCTACAGGCGATGTTCTTGAGTCGATATATGTCGATCTGAACACAGATGGGCTTCGTATATACAGCATGGGGGTATCTTTGATACCAGCCTGATGCAATCCACGGCCATATAGGACCTACAGGCGATGTTCTTGAGTCGATATATGTCGATCTGAGCACAGCTGGGCGCCGTATTTACAGCAAGGGGGTAGCTGTGATACCAGCCAGCTGCAACCCACGGCTATATAGGACCTACAGGCGATATTCTTGAGTCGATATATGTCGATCTGAGCACAGCTGGGCCCCGTATATACAGCATGGGGTTAGCTCTGATACCAGCCAGATGCAACCCACGGCCATATAGGACCTACAGGCGATGTTCTTGAGTCGATATATGTCGATCTGAGCACAGCTGAGCCACGTATATCCAGAATTAGGGTAGCTGTGATACCAGCTAGCTGCAACCCACGGCTATATAGGACCTACAGGCGATGTTCTTGAGTCGATATATGTCGATCTGAGCACAGCTGGGCCCCGTATATACAGCATGGGGGTAGCTCTGATACCAGCTAGATGCAACCCACGGCCATATAGGACCTACAGGCGATGTTCTTGACTGGATATATGTCGGTCTGAGCACAGCTGGGCGCCATATATGCAGCATGGGGGTAGCTCTGATACTAGCCAGATGCAACACACGGCCATTTAGGACCTACAGGCGATGTTTTTGAGTCGATATATGTCGATCTGAGCACAGCTGGGCCACGTATATACAGCATGGGGGTAGCTGTGATACCAGCCAGATGCAGCCCACGGCCATATAGGACCTACAGGCGATGTTCTTGAGTCGATATATGTCGATCTGAGCACAGCTGGGCCACGTATATACAGCATGGGGGTAGCTGTGATACCAGCCAGCTGCAACCCACGGCTATATAGGACCTACAGGCGATGTTCTTGAGTCGATATATGTCGATCTGAGCACAGCTGGGCCCCGTATATATAGCATGGGGATAGCTCTGATACCAGCCAGATGCAACCCACGGCCATATATGACCTACAGGCGATGTTCTTGAGTGGATATATGTCGATCTGAGCACATCTGGGCGCCGTATATACAGCATGGGGGTAGCTCTGATACCAACCAGATGCAACCCACGGCCATATAGGACCTACAGGCGATGTTCTTGACTCGATATATGTCGATCTGAGCACAGCTGGGCCACGTATATACAGCATGGAGGTGGCTGTGATACCAGCCAGATGCAACCCACGGCCATATAGGACCTACAGGCGATGTTCTTGAGTGGATACCTGTCGATCTGAGCACAGCTGGGCGCCGTATTTACAGCAACGGGGTAGCTCTGATACCAGCCAGATGCAACCCATGGCCATATAGGACCTACAGGCGATGTTCTTGAGTCGATATATGTCGATCTGAGCACAGCTGGGCCACGTATACACAGCATGGGGGTAGCTGTGATACCAGCCAGCTGCAACCCACGGCTATATAGGACCTACAGGCGATGTTCTTGAGTCGATATATGTCGATCTGAGCACAGCTGGGCCCCGTATACACAGCATGGGGGTAGCTCTGCTACCAGCCAGATGCAACCCACGGCCATAAAGGACCTACAGGCGATGCTCTTGAGTTGATATATGTCGATCTGAGCACAGCTGGGCGCCGTATATACAGCAAGGGGGTAGCTCTGATACCAGCCAGATGCAACCCACGTCCATATAGGACCTACAGGCGATGTTCTTGAGTCGATATATGTCGATCTGAGCACAGCTGGGCCCCGTATATACAGCATGGGGGTGGCTCTGATACCAGCCAGATGCAACCCACGGCCATATAGGACCTACTGGCGATCTTTTTGAGTCGATATATGTCGATCTGAGCACAGCTGAGCCCCGTATATACAGCATGGGGGTAGCTCTGATACCAGCCAGATGCAACCCACGGCCATATAGGACCTACAGGCGATGTTCTTGAGTCGATATATGTCGATCTGAGCAGAGCTGGGCCACGTATATACAGCATGGGGATAGCTGTGATACCAACCAGATGCAACCCACGGCCATATAGGACCTACAGGCGATGTTCTTGAGTGGATATATGTCGATCTGAGCACAGCTGGGCGCCGTATATACAGCAAGGGGGTAGCTCTGATACCAGCCAGATGCAACCCACGGACATATAGGACCTACAGGCGATGTTCTTGAGTCGATATATGTCGATCTGAGCACAGGTGGGCCCCGTATATACAGCATGGGGGTAGCTCTGATACCAGCCAGATGCAACCCACGGCCATATAGGACCTACAGACGATGTTCTTGAGTGGATATATGTCGATCTGATCACATCTGGGCGCCATATATACAGCATGGGGGTAGCTCTGATACCAGCCAGATGCAACCCACGGCCATATGGGACCTACAGGCGATGTTCTTGAGTCGATATATGTCGATCTGACCACAGCTGGGCCACGTATATACAGCATGGGAGTAGCTGTGATACCTGCCAGCTGCAACCCACGACTATATAGGACCTACAGGCGATGTTCTTGAGTCGATATATGTCGATCTGAGGACAGCTGGGCCCCGTATATACAGCAAGGGGGTAGCTCTGATACCAGCCAGATGCAACCCACGGCCATATTGGACCTACAGGCGATGTTCTTGAGTCGATATATGTCGATCTGAGCACAGCTGGGCCCCGTATATACAGCATGGGGGTGGCTCTGATACCAGCCAGATGCAACCCACGGCCATATAGGACCTACAGACGATGTTCTTGAGTGGATATATGTCGATCTGAGCACATCTGGGCGCCATATATACAGCATGGGGGTAGCTCTGATACCAGCCAGATGCAACCCACGGCCATATGGGACCTACAGGCGATGTCCTTGAGTCGATATATGTCGATCTAAGCACAGCTGGGCCACGTATACACAGCATGGGGGTAGCTGTGATACCAGCCAGCTTTCAACCCACGGCTATATAGGACCTACAGGCGATGTTCTTGAGTCGATATATGTCGATCTGAGCACAGGTGAGCCCCGTATATACAGCATGGGGGTAGCTCTGATACCAGCCAGATGCAACCCACGGCCATATAGGACCTACAGGCGATGTTCTTGAGTGGATATATGTCAATCTGAGCACAGCTGGGCGCCTTATATACAGCATGGGGGTAGCTCTGATACCAGCCAGATGCAACCCACGGCCATATAGGACATACAGGCGATGTTCTTGTGTCGATATATGTCGATCTGAGCACAGCTGGGCCACGTATATACGGCATGGGGGTAGCTGTGATATCAGCCAGCTGCAACCCACGGCTATATAGGACCTACAGGCGATGTTCTTGAGTCGATATATGTCGATCTGATCACAGCTGGGCCCCGTATATACAGCATGGGGGTAGCTCTGATACCAGCCAGATGCAACCCATGGCCATATAGGACCTACAGGCGATGTTGTTGAGTGGATATATGTCGATCTGAGCACAGCTGGGCGCCGTATATACAGCATGGGTGTAGCTCTGATACCAGCCAGATGCAACCCACTGCCATATAGGACCTACAGGCGATGTTCTTGAGTCGATATATGTCGATCTGAGCACAGCTGGGCCACGTATATACAGCATGGGGGTAGCTGTGATACCAGCCAGCTGCAACCCACGGCTATATAGGACCTACAGGCGATGTTCTTGAGTCGATATATGTCGATCTGACCACAGCTGGGCTTCGTATATAAAGCACGGGGGTATCTCTGATACCAGCCAGATGCAACTCACGGCCATATAGGACCTACAGGCGATGTTCTTCAGTGGATATATGTCGATCTGAGCACAGCTGGGCGCCGTATATACAGCATGGGGGTAGCTCTGATACCAGCCAGATGCAACCCACGGCCATATAGGACCTACAGGCGATGTTCTTGAGTCGATATATGTCGATCTGAGCACAGCTGGGCCACGTATATACAGCATTAGGGTAGCTGTGATACCAGCCAGCTGCAACCCACGGCTATATAGGACCTACAGGCGATGTTCTTGAGTCGATATATGTCGATCTGAGCACAGCTGGGCCCCGTATATACAGCATGGGGGTAGCTCTGATACCAGCTAGATGCAACCCACGGCCATATAGGACCTACAGGCGATGTTCTTGAGTGGATATATGTCGATCTGAGCACAGCTGGGCGCCGTGTATGCAGCATGGGGGTAGCTCTGATACCAGCCAGATGCAACACACGGCCATTTAGGACCTACAGGCGATGTTCTTGAGTCGATATATGTCGATCTGAGCACAGCTGGGCCCCGTATATACAGCATGGGGGTAGCTCTGATACCAGCCAGATGCAACCCACGGCCATATAGGACCTACAGGCGATGTTCTTCAGTGGATATATGTCGATCTGAGCAGAGCTGGGCGCCGTATATACAGCATGGGGGTAGCTCTGATACCAGCCAGATGCAACCCACGGCCATATAGGACCTACAGGCGATGTTCTTGAGTCGATATATGTCGATCTGAGCACAGCTGGGCCACGTATATACAGCATTAGGGTAGCTGTGATGCCGGCCAGCTGCAACCCACGGCTATATAGGACCTACAGGCGATGTTCTTGAGTCGATATATGTCGATCTGAGCACAGCTGGGCCCCGTATATACAGCATGGGGGTAGCTCTGATACCAGCTAGATGCAACCCACGGCCATATAGGACCTACAGGCGATGTTCTTGAGTGGATATATGTCGATCTGAGCACAGCTGGGCGCCGTATATGCAGCATGGGGGTAGCTCTGATACCAGCCAGATGCAACACACGGCCATTTAGGACCTACAGGCGATGTTCTTGAGTCGATATAGGTCGATCTGAGCACAGCTGGGCCACGTATATACAGCATGGGGGTAGCTGTGATACCAGCCAGCTGCAACCCACGGCTATATAGGACCTACAGGCGATGTTCTTGTGTCGATATATCTCGATCTGAGCACAGCTCGGCCCCGTATATACAGCACGGGGGTAGCTCTGATACCAGTCAGATGCAACCCACGACCATATAGGACCTACAGGCGATGTTCTTGAGTCGATATATGTCGATCTGATCACAGCTAGGCCACGTATATACAGCATCTGGGTAGCTCTGATACCAGCCAGATGCAACCCACGGCCATATAGGACCTACAGGCGATGTTCTTGCGTCGATATATGTCGATCTGAGCACAGCTGGGCCACGTATATACAGCATGGGGGTAGCTGTGATACCAGCCAGCTGCAGCCCACGGCTATATAGAACCTACAGGCGATGTTCTTGAGTCGATATATGTCGATCTGAGCACAGCTGGGCCCCGTATATACAGCATGGGGATAGCTCTGATACCAGCCAGATGCAACCCACGGCCATATATGACCTACAGGCGATGTTCTTGAGTGAATATATGTCGATCTGAGCACATCTGGGCGCCGTATATACAGCATGGGGGTAGCTCTGATACCAACCAGATGCAACCCACGGCCATATAGAACCTACAGGCGATGTTCTTGAGTCGATATATGTCGATCTGAGCACAGCTGGGCCACGTATATATAGCATGGAGGTAGCTGTGATACCAGCCAGATGCAACACACGGCCATATAGGACCTACAGGCGATGTTCTTGAGTCAATATATGTCGATCTGAGCACAGCTGGGCGCCGTATATACAGCAAGGGGGTAGCTCTGATACCAGCCAGATGCAACCCACGGCCATATAGGACCTTCAGGCGATGTTCTTGGGTCGATATATGTCAATCTGAGCACAGCTGGGCCACGTATATACAGCATGGGGATAGCTGTGATACCAACCAGATGCAACCCACGGCCATATAGGACCGACAGGCGATGTTCTTGAGTGGATATATGTCGATCTGAGCACAGCTGGGCGCCGTATATACAGCAAGGGGGTAGCTCTGATACCAGCCAGATGCAACCCACGGACATATAGGACCTACAGGCGATGTTCTTGAGTCGATATATGTCGATCTGAGCACAGGTGGGCCCCGTATATACAGCATGGGGGTAGCTCTGATACCAGCCAGATGCAACCCACGGCCATATGGGACCTACAGGCGATGTTCTTGAGTCGATATATGTCGATCTGAGCACAGCTGGGCCACGTATGTACAGCATGGGAGTAGCTCTGATACCAGCCAGCTGCAACCCACGGCTATATAGGACCTACAGGCGATGTACTTGAGTCGATATATATCGATCTGAGGACAGCTGGGCCCCGTATATACAGCATGAGGGTAGCTGTGATACCAGCCAGCTGCAACCCACGGCTATATAGGACCTACAGGCGATGTTCTTGAGTCGATATATGTCGATCTGAGCACAGCTGGGCCCCGTATATACAGCATGGGGGTAGCTCTGATACCAGCCAGATGCAACACACGGCCATTTAGGACCTACAGGCGATGTTCTTGAGTCGATGTATGTGGATCTGAGAACAGCTGGGCCACGTATATACAGCATGGGAGTAGCTGTGATACCAGCCAGATGCAGCCCACGGCCATATAGGACCTACAGGCGATGTTCTTGAGTCGATATATGTCGATCTGAGCACAGCTGGGCCACGTATATACAGCATGGGGGTAGCTGTGATACCAGCCAGCTGCAACCCACGGCTATATAGGACCTACAGGCGATGTTCTTGTGTCGATATATCTCGATCTGAGCACAGCTCGGCCCCGTATATACAGCACGGGGGTAGCTCTGATACCAGTCAGATGCAACCCACGACCATATAGGACCTACAGGCGATGTTCTTGAGTCGATATATGTCGATCTGATCACAGCTGGGCCACGTATATACAGCATCTGGGTAGCTCTGATACCAGCCAGATGCAACCCACGGCCATATAGGACCTACAGGCGATGTTCTTGCGTCGATATATGTCGATCTGAGCACAGCTGGGCCACGTATATACAGCATGGGGGTAGCTGTGATACCAGCCAGCTGCAGCCCACGGCTATATAGAACCTACAGGCGATGTTCTTGAGTCGATATATGTCGATCTGAGCACAGCTGGGCCCCGTATATACAGCATGGGGATAGCTCTGATACCAGCCAGATGCAACCCACGGCCATATATGACCTACAGGCGATGTTCTTGAGTGAATATATGTCGATCTGAGCACATCTGGGCGCCGTATATACAGCATGGGTGTAGCTCTGATACCAACCAGATGCAACCCACGGCCATATAGAACCTACAGGCGATGTTCTTGAGTCGATATATGTCGATCTGAGCACAGCTGGGCCACGTATATATAGCATGGAGGTAGCTGTGATACCAGCCAGATGCAACACACGGCCATATAGGACCTACAGGCGATGTTCTTGAGTCAATATATGTCGATCTGAGCACAGCTGGGCGCCGTATATACAGCAAGGGGGTAGCTCTGATACCAGCCAGATGCAACCCACGGCCATATAGGACCTTCAGGCGATGTTCTTGGGTCGATATATGTCAATCTGAGCACAGCTGGGCCACGTATATACAGCATGGGGATAGCTGTGATACCAACCAGATGCAACCCACGGCCATATAGGACCGACAGGCGATGTTCTTGAGTGGATATATGTCGATCTGAGCACAGCTGGGCGCCGTATATACAGCAAGGGGGTAGCTCTGATACCAGCCAGATGCAACCCACGGACATATAGGACCTACAGGCGATGTTCTTGAGTCGATATATGTCGATCTGAGCACAGGTGGGCCCCGTATATACAGCATGGGGGTAGCTCTGATACCAGCCAGATGCAACCCACGGCCATATGGGACCTACAGGCGATGTTCTTGAGTCGATATATGTCGATCTGAGCACAGCTGGGCCACGTATATACAGCATGGGAGTAGCTCTGATACCAGCCAGCTGCAACCCACGGCTATATAGGACCTACAGGCGATGTACTTGAGTCGATATATATCGATCTGAGGACAGCTGGGCCCCGTATATACAGCATGAGGGTAGCTGTGATACCAGCCAGCTGCAACCCACGGCTATATAGGACCTACAGGCGATGTTCTTGAGTCGATATATGTCGATCTGAGCACAGCTGGGCCCCGTATATACAGCATGGGGGTAGCTCTGATACCAGCCAGATGCAACACACGGCCATTTAGGACCTACAGGCGATGTTCTTGAGTCGATGTATGTGGATCTGAGAACAGCTGGGCCACGTATATACAGCATGGGAG
The DNA here is from genome assembly GCA_963942505.1 of Lordithon lunulatus. Classification (NCBI taxonomy): domain Eukaryota; kingdom Metazoa; phylum Arthropoda; class Insecta; order Coleoptera; family Staphylinidae; genus Lordithon; species Lordithon lunulatus. Next base: position 31,732,332 of record OZ012667.1, on the reverse strand, counting down.
TAGCTGTGATACCAGCCAGATGCAACCCACGGCCATATAGGACCTACAGGCGATGTTCTTGAGTCGATATATGTCGATCTGAGCACAGCAGGGCCACGTATATACAGCATGGGGGTAGCTGTGATACCAGCCAGCTGCAACCCACGGCTATATAGGACCTACAGGCGATGTTCTTGAGTCGATATATGTCGATCTGAGCACAGCTCGGCCCCGTATATACAGCATGGGGGTAGCTCTGATACCAGTCAGATGCAACCCACGACCATATAGGACCTACAGGCGCTGTTCTTGAGTCGATATATGTCGATCTGAGCACAGCTGGGCCACGTATATACAGCATGGGGGTAGCTCCGATACCAGCCAGATGCAACCCACGGCCATATAGGACCTACAGGCGATGTTCTTGAGTCGATATATGTCGATCTGAGCACAGCTGGGCCACGTATATACAGCATGGGGGTAGCTGTTATACCAGCCAGCTGCAACCCACGGCTATATAGGACCTACAGGCGATGTTCTTGAGTCGATATATGTCGATCTTACCACAGATGGGCTTCGTATATACAGCATGGGGGTATCTTTGATACCAGCCTGATGCAATCCACGGCCATATAGGACCTACAGGCGATGTTCTTGAGTCGATATATGTCGAACTGAGCACAGCTGGGCGCCGTATTTACAGCAAGGGGGTAGCTGTGATACCAGCCAGCTGCAACCCACGGCTATATAGGACCTACAGGCGATATTCTTGAGTCGATATATGTCGATCTGAGCACAGCTGGGCTCCGTATATACAGCATGGGGTTAGCTCTGATACCAGCCAGATGCAACCCACGGCCATATAGGACCTACAGGCGATGTTCTTCAGAGGATATATGTCGATCTGAGCACAGCTGGGCGCCGTATATACAGCATGGGGGTAGCTCTGATACCAGCCAGATGCAACCCACGGCCATATAGGACCTACAGGCGATGTTCTTGAGTCGATATATGTCGATCTGAGCACAGCTGAGCCACGTATATACAGCATTAGGGTAGCTGTGATACCAGCTAGCTGCAACCCACGGCTATATAGGACCTACAGGCGATGTTCTTGAGTCGATATATGTCGATCTGAGCACAGCTGGGCCCCGTATATACAGCATGGGGGTAGCTCTGATACCAGCTAGATGCAACCCACGGCCATATAGGACCTACAGGCGATGTTCTTGACTAGATATATGTCGATCTGAGCACAGCTGGGCGCCATATATGCAGCATGGGGGTAGCTCTGATACTAGCCAGATGCAACACACGGCCATTTAGGACCTACAGGCGATGTTCTTGAGTCGATATATGTCGATCTGAGCACAGCTGGGCCACGTATATACAGCATGGGGGTAGCTGTGATACCAGCCAGATGCAGCCCACGGCCATATAGGACCTACAGGCGATGTTCTTGAGTCGATATATGTCGATCTGAGCACAGCTGGGCCACGTATATACAGCATGGGGGTAGCTGTGATACCAGCCAGATGCAACCCACGGCCATAAAGGACCTACAGGCGATGTTCTTGAGTCGATATATGTCGATCTGAGCACAGCAGGGCCACGTATATACAGCATATCCACTCAAGAACATCGCATGTAGGTCCTATATGGCCGTGGGTTGCATCTGGCTGGTATCAGAGCTACCCCCATGCTGTATATACGGCGCTTAGCTGTGCTCAGATTGACATATATCCACTCAAGAACATCACCTGTAGGTCCTATATGGCCGTGGGTTGCATCTGCCTGGTATCAGAGCTACCCCCATGCTGTAAATACGGGGCCCAGCTGTGCTCAGATCGACATATATCGACTCAAGAACATCGCCTGTAGGTCCTATATAGCCGTGGGTTGCAGCTGGCTGGTATCACAGCTACCCCCATGCTGTATATACGTGACCCAGCTGTGCCCAGATCGACATATATCGACTCAAGAACATCGCCTGTAGGTCCTATATGGCCGTGGGTTGCATCTGGCTAGTATCAGAGCTACCCCCATGCTGTATATACGGCGCCCAGCTGTGCTCAGATCGACATATATCGACTCAAGAACATCGCCTGTAGGTCCTATATAGCCGTGGGTTGCAGCTGGCTGGTATCACAGCTACCCCCATGCTGTATATACGTGGCCCAGATGTGCTCAGATCGACATATATCGACTCAAGAACATCGCCTGTAGGTCCTATATGGCCGTGGGTTGTATCTGGCTGGTATCAGAGCTACCCCCATGCTGTATATACGGCGCCCAGCTGTGCTCAGATCGACATATATTAACTCAAGAACATCGCCTGTAGGTCCTATATAGCCGTGGGTTGCAGCTAGCTGGTATCACAGCTACCCCCATGCTGTATATACGTGGCCCAGCTGTGCTCAGATCGACATATATCGACTCTAGAACATCGCCTGTAGGTCCTATATGGCCGTGGGTTGCATCTGGCTGGTATCAAAGCTACCCCCATGCTGTATATACGTGGCCCAGCTGTGCTCAGATCGACATATATCGACTCAAGAACATCGCCTGTAGGTCCTATATGGCCGTGGGTTGCATCTGGCTGGTATCAGAGCTACCCCTATGCTGTATATACGGCGCCCAGCTGTGCTCAGATCGACATATATCCACTCAAGAACATCGCCTGTAGGTACTATATGGCCGTGGGTTGCATCTGGCTAGTATCAGAACTACCCCCATGCTGTATATACGGGGCCCAGCTGTGCTCAGATCGACATATATCGACTCAAGAACATCGCCTGTAGGTCCTATATTGCCGTATGTTGCAGCTGGCTGGTGTATCACAGCTATCCCCATGCTGTATATACGGGGCCCAGCTGTGCTCAGATCGACATATATCGATTCAAGAACATCGCCTGTAGATCCTATATAGCCGTGGATTGCAGCTGGCTGGTATCAGAGCTATCCCCATGCAGTATATACGGCGCCCAGCTGTGCTCAGATCGACATATATCCACTCAAGAACATCGCCTGTAGGTCCTATATAGCCGTGGGTTGCAGATGGCTGGTATCACAGCTACCTCCATGCTGTATATACGTGGCCCAGCTGTGCTCAGATCGACATATATCGACTCAAGAACATCACCTGTAGATCCTATATGGCCGTGGGTTGAATCTGGCAGGTATCAGAGCTACCCCCTTGCTGTATATACGGCGCCCAGCTGTGCTCAGATCGAGATATATCCACTCAAGAACATCGCCTGTAGGTCCTATATGGCCGTGTGTTGCATCTGGCTGGTATCAGAGCTACCCCCATGCTGTATATACGGGGCCCAGCTGTGCTCAGATCGACATATATCGACTCAAGAAGGTCCTATCTAGCCGTGGATTGCAGCTGGCTGGTATCACAGCTACCCCCATGCTGTATATACATGGCCCAGCTCTGCTCAGATCGACATATATCGACTCAAGAACATCGCCTGTAGGTCCTATATGGCCGTGGGTTGCATCTGGCTGGTATCAGAGCTACCCCCATGCTGTATATACGACGCCCATCTGTGCTCAGATCGACATATATCCACTCAAGAACATCGCCTGTAGGTCCTATATGGCCGTGGGTTGCATCTGGCTGGTATCAAAGCTACCCCCATGCTGTATATACGGGTCCCAGCTGTGCTCAGATCAACATATATCGACTCAAGAACATCGCTTATAGGTCCTATATAGCCGTGGGTTGCAGTTGGCTGTTATCACAGCTACCACCATGCTGTATATACGTGGCCCAGCTGTGCTCAGATCGACATATATCGACTCAAGAACATCGCCTGTAGGTCCTATATGGCCGTCGGTTGCATCTGGCTGGTATCAGAGCTACCCCCATGCTGTATATACGGCGCTCAGCTGTGCTCAGATTGACATATATCGACTCAAGAACATCGCCTATAGGTCCTATATATCCGTGGGTTGCAGTTGGCTGGTATCACAGCTACCCCCATGCTGTATATACGTGTCCCAGCTGTGCTCAGATCGACATATATCGACTCAAGAACATCGCCTGTAGGTCCTATATAGCCGTCGGTTGCATCTGGCTGGGATCAGAGCTACCCCCATGCTGTATATACGGCGCCCAGCTGTGCTCAGATCGACATATATCCACTCAAGACATCGCCTGTAGGTCCTATATAGCCGTGGGTTGCATCTGGCTGGTATGAGAGCTACCCCCATGCTGTATATACGGGGCCCAGCTGTGCTCAGATCGACATATATCGACTCAAGAACATCGCCTGTAGGGCCTATATAGCCGAGGGTTGCAGCTGGCTGGTATCACAGCTACCCCCATGCTGTATATACGTGGCTCAGCTGTGCTCAGATCGACATATATCGACTAAAGAACATCGCCTGTAGGTCCTATATGGCCGTGGGTTGTATCTGGCTGGTATCAGAGCTACCCCCATGCCGTATATACGGCGCCCAGCTGTGCTCAGATCGACATATATCCACTCAAGAACATCGCCTGTAGGTCCTATATGGCCGTGGGTTGCATCTGGCTGGTATCAGAGCTACCCCCATGCTATATATACTGGGCCCAGCTGTGCTCAGATCGACATATATCGACTCAAGAATATCGCCTGTAGGTCCTATATGGCCGTCGGTTGCATCTGGCTGGCATCAGAGCTACCCCCATGCTGTATATACGGCGCCCAGCTGTGCTCAGATCGACATATACCCACTCAAGAACATCGCCTGTAGGTCCTATATGGCCGTGGGTTGCATCTGGCTGGTATCAGAGCTACGCCCATGCTGTATATACGGCGCCCAGCTGCGCTCAGATCGACATATATCCACTCAAGAAAATCTCCTGTAGGTCCTATATGGCCGTGGGTTGCATCTGGCTGGTATCAGAGCTACCCCCATGCTGTATATACGGGGCCCAGCTGTGCTCAGATCGACATATATCGACTCAAGAACATCGCCTCTAGGTCCTATATAGCCGTGGGTTGCAGCTGGCTGGTATCACAGCTACCCCCAAGCTGTATATACGTGGCCAAGCTGTGCTCAGATCGACATATATGGACTCAAGAACATCGCCTGTAGGTCCTATATTGCCGTGGGTTGCAGCTGGCTGGTTTCACAGCTACCCCCATGCTGCATATACGGGGCCGAGCTGTGCTCAGATCGACATATATCGACTCAAGAACATCGTCTGTAGGTCCTATATGGCCGTGGGTTGCATCTGAGCTCAGATCGCCATATATCGACTCAAGAACATCGCTTGTAGGTCCTATATGGCCGTGGGTTGCATCTGGCTGGTATCAGAGCTACCCCCATGCTGTATATACGGCGCCCAGATGTACTCAGATCGACATATATCCACTCAAGAACATCGCCTGTAGGTCCTATATGGCCGTGGGTTGCATCTGGCATGTATCAGAGCTACCCCCATGCTGTATATACGGGGCCCAGCTGTGCTCAGATCGACATATATCGACTCGAGAACATCGCCTGTAGGTCCTATATAGCCGTGGGTTGCAGCTGGCTGGTATCACAGCTACCCCCATGCTGTATATACGTGACCCAGCTGTGCCCAGATCGACATATATCGACTCAAGATCATCGCCTGTAGGTCCTATATGGCCGTGGGTTGCATCTGGCTAGTATCAGAGCTACCCCCATGCTGTATATACGGCGCCCAGCTGTGCTCAGATCGACATATATCGACTCAAGAACATCGCCTGTAGGTCCTATATAGCCGTGGGTTGCAGCTGGCTGGTATCACAGCTACCCCCATGCTGTATATACGTGGCCCAGATGTGCTCAGATCGACATATATCGACTCAAGAACATCGCCTGTAGGTCCTATATGGCCGAGGGTTGTATCTGGCTGGTATCAGAGCTACCCCCATGCTGTATATACGGCGCCCAGCTGTGCTCAGATCGACATATATTAACTCAAGAACATCGCCTGTAGGTCCTATATAGCCGTGGGTTGCAGCTGGCTGGTATCACAGCTACCCCCATGCTGTATATACGTGGCCCAGCTGTGCTCAGATCGACATATATCGACTCTAGAACATCGCCTGTAGGTCCTATATGGCCGTGGGTTGCATCTGGCTGGTATCAAAGCTACCCCCATGCTGTATATACGTGGCCCAGCTGTGCTCAGATCGACATATATCGACTCAAGAACATCGCCTGTAGGTCCTATATGGCCGTGGGTTGCATCTGGCTGGTATCAGAGCTACCCCTATGCTGTATATACGGCGCCCAGCTGTGCTCAGATCGACATATATCCACTCAAGAACATCGCCTGTAGGTACTATATGGCCGTGGGTTGCATCTGGCTAGTATCAGAACTACCCCCATGCTGTATATACGGGGCCCAGCTGTGCTCAGATCGACATATATCGACTCAAGAACATCGCCTGTAGGTCCTATATTGCCGTATGTTGCAGCTGGCTGGTGTATCACAGCTATCCCCATGCTGTATATACGGGGCCCAGCTGTGCTCAGATCGACATATATCGATTCAAGAACATCGCCTGTAGATCCTATATAGCCGTGGATTGCAGCTGGCTGGTATCAGAGCTATCCCCATGCAGTATATACGGCGCCCAGCTGTGCTCAGATCGACATATATCCACTCAAGAACATCGCCTGTAGGTCCTATATAGCCGTGGGTTGCAGATGGCTGGTATCACAGCTACCTCCATGCTGTATATACGTGGCCCAGCTGTGCTCAGATCGACATATATCGACTCAAGAACATCACCTGTAGATCCTATATGGCCGTGGGTTGAATCTGGCAGGTATCAGAGCTACCCCCTTGCTGTATATACGGCGCCCAGCTGTGCTCAGATCGAGATATATCCACTCAAGAACATCGCCTGTAGGTCCTATATGGTCGTGTGTTGCATCTGGCTGGTATCAGAGCTACCCCCATGCTGTATATACGGGGCCCAGCTGTGCTCAGATCGACATATATCGACTCAAGAAGGTCCTATCTAGCCGTGGATTGCAGCTGGCTGGTATCACAGCTACCCCCATGCTGTATATACATGGCCCAGCTCTGCTCAGATCGACATATATCGACTCAAGAACATCGCCTGTAGGTCCTATATGGCCGTGGGTTGCATCTGGCTGGTATCAGAGCTACCCCCATGCTGTATATACGACGCCCATCTGTGCTCAGATCGACATATATCCACTCAAGAACATCGCCTGTAGGTCCTATATGGCCGTGGGTTGCATCTGGCTGGTATCAGAGCTACCCCCATGCTGTATATACGGGTCCCAGCTGTGCTCAGATCAACATATATCGACTCAAGAACATCGCTTATAGGTCCTATATAGCCGTGGGTTGCAGTTGGCTGTTATCACAGCTACCACCATGCTGTATATACGTGGCCCAGCTGTGCTCAGATCGACATATATCGACTCAAGAACATCGCCTGTAGGTCCTATATGGCCGTCGGTTGCATCTGGCTGGTATCAGAGCTACCCCCATGCTGTATATACGGCGCTCAGCTGTGCTCAGATTGACATATATCGACTCAAGAACATCGCCTATAGGTCCTATATATCCGTGGGTTGCAGTTGGCTGGTATCACAGCTACCCCCATGCTGTATATACGTGTCCCAGCTGTGCTCAGATCGACATATATCGACTCAAGAACATCGCCTGTAGGTCCTATATAGCCGTCGGTTGCATCTGGCTGGTATCAGAGCTACCCCCATGCTGTATATACGGCGCCCAGCTGTGCTCAGATCGACATATATCCACTCAAGACATCGCCTGTAGGTCCTATATAGCCGTGGGTTGCATCTGGCTGGTATGAGAGCTACCCCCATGCTGTATATACGGGGCCCAGCTGTGCTCAGATCGACATATATCGACTCAAGAACATCGCCTGTAGGGCCTATATAGCCGAGGGTTGCAGCTGGCTGGTATCACAGCTACCCCCATGCTGTATATACGTGGCTCAGCTGTGCTCAGATCGACATATATCGACTAAAGAACATCGCCTGTAGGTCCTATATGGCCGTGGGTTGTATCTGGCTGGTATCAGAGCTACCCCCATGCCGTATATACGGCGCCCAGCTGTGCTCAGATTGACATATATCCACTCAAGAACATCGCCTGTAGGTCCTATATGGCCGTGGGTTGCATCTGGCTGGTATCAGAGCTACCCCCATGCTATATATACTGGGCCCAGCTGTGCTCAGATCGACATATATCGACTCAAGAATATCGCCTGTAGGTCCTATATGGCCGTCGGTTGCATCTGGCTGGCATCAGAGCTACCCCCATGCTGTATATACGGCGCCCAGCTGTGCTCAGATCGACATATACCCACTCAAGAACATCGCCTGTAGGTCCTATATGGCCGTGGGTTGCATCTGGCTGGTATCAGAGCTACGCCCATGCTGTATATACGGCGCCCAGCTGCGCTCAGATCGACATATATCCACTCAAGAAAATCTCCTGTAGGTCCTATATGGCCGTGGGTTGCATCTGGCTGGTATCAGAGCTACCCCCATGCTGTATATACGGGGCCCAGCTGTGCTCAGATCGACATATATCGACTCAAGAACATCGCCTCTAGGTCCTATATAGCCGTGGGTTGCAGCTGGCTGGTATCACAGCTACCCCCAAGCTATATATACGTGGCCAAGCTGTGCTCAGATCGACATATATGGACTCAAGAACATCGCCTGTAGGTCCTATATTGCCGTGGGTTGCAGCTGGCTGGTATCACAGCTACCCCCATGCTGCATATACGGGGCCGAGCTGTGCTCAGATCGACATATATCGACTCAAGAACATCGTCTGTAGGTCCTATATGGCCGTGGGTTGCATCTGAGCTCAGATCGCCATATATCGACTCAAGAACATCGCTTGTAGGTCCTATATGGCCGTGGGTTGTATCTGGCTGGTATCAGAGCTACCCCCATGCCGTATATACGGCGCCCAGCTGTGCTCAGATCGACATATATCCACTCAAGAACATCGCCTGTAGGTCCTATATGGCCGTGGGTTGCATCTGGCTGGTATCAGAGCTACCCCCATGCTATATATACTGGGCCCAGCTGTGCTCAGATCGACATATATCGACTCAAGAATATCGCCTGTAGGTCCTATATGGCCGTCGGTTGCATCTGGCTGGCATCAGAGCTACCCCCATGCTGTATATACGGCGCCCAGCTGTGCTCAGATCGACATATACCCACTCAAGAACATCGCCTGTAGGTCCTATATGGCCGTGGGTTGCATCTGGCTGGTATCAGAGCTACGCCCATGCTGTATATACGGCGCCCAGCTGCGCTCAGATCGACATATATCCACTCAAGAAAATCTCCTGTAGGTCCTATATGGCCGTGGGTTGCATCTGGCTGGTATCAGAGCTACCCCCATGCTGTATATACGGGGCCCAGCTGTGCTCAGATCGACATATATCGACTCAAGAACATCGCCTCTAGGTCCTATATAGCCGTGGGTTGCAGCTGGCTGGTATCACAGCTACCCCCAAGCTGTATATACGTGGCCAAGCTGTGCTCAGATCGACATATATGGACTCAAGAACATCGCCTGTAGGTCCTATATTGCCGTGGGTTGCAGCTGGCTGGTATCACAGCTACCCCCATGCTGCATATACGGGGCCGAGCTGTGCTCAGATCGACATATATCGACTCAAGAACATCGTCTGTAGGTCCTATATGGCCGTGGGTTGCATCTGAGCTCAGATCGCCATATATCGACTCAAGAACATCGCTTGTAGGTCCTATATGGCCGTGGGTTGCATCTGGCTGGTATCAGAGCTACCCCCATGCTGTATATACGGCGCCCAGATGTACTCAGATCGACATATATCCACTCAAGAACATCGCCTGTAGGTCCTATATGGCCGTGGGTTGCATCTGGCATGTATCAGAGCTACCCCCATGCTGTATATACGGGGCCCAGCTGTGCTCAGATCGACATATATCGACTCGAGAACATCGCCTGTAGGTCCTATATAGCCGTGGGTTGCAGCTGGCTGGTATCACAGCTACCCCCATGCTGTATATACGTGACCCAGCTGTGCCCAGATCGACATATATCGACTCAAGATCATCGCCTGTAGGTCCTATATGGCCGTGGGTTGCATCTGGCTAGTATCAGAGCTACCCCCATGCTGTATATACGGCGCCCAGCTGTGCTCAGATCGACATATATCGACTCAAGAACATCGCCTGTAGGTCCTATATAGCCGTGGGTTGCAGCTGGCTGGTATCACAGCTACCCCCATGCTGTATATACGTGGCCCAGATGTGCTCAGATCGACATATATCGACTCAAGAACATCGCCTGTAGGTCCTTTATGGCCGAGGGTTGTATCTGGCTGGTATCAGAGCTACCCCCATGCTGTATATACGGCGCCCAGCTGTGCTCAGATCGACATATATTAACTCAAGAACATCGCCTGTAGGTCCTATATAGCCGTGGGTTGCAGCTGGCTGGTATCACAGCTACCCCCATGCTGTATATACGTGGCCCAGCTGTGCTCAGATCGACATATATCGACTCTAGAACATCGCCTGTAGGTCCTATATGGCCGTGGGTTGCATCTGGCTGGTATCAAAGCTACCCCCATGCTGTATATACGTGGCCCAGCTGTGCTCAGATCGACATATATCGACTCAAGAACATCGCCTGTAGGTCCTATATGGCCGTGGGTTGCATCTGGCTGGTATCAGAGCTACCACTATGCTGTATATACGGCGCCCAGCTGTGCTCAGATCGACATATATCCACTCAAGAACATCGCCTGTAGGTACTATATGGCCGTGGGTTGCATCTGGCTAGTATCAGAGCTACCCCCATGCTGTATATACGGGGCCCAGCTGTGCTCAGATCGACATATATCGACTCAAGAACATCGCCTGTAGGTCCTATATTGCCGTATGTTGCAGCTGGCTGGTGTATCACAGCTATCCCCATGCTGTATATACGGGGCCCAGCTGTGCTCAGATCGACATATATCGATTCAAGAACATCGCCTGTAGATCCTATATTGCCGTGGGTTGCAGCTGGCTGGTATCAGAGCTACCCCCATGCAGTATATACGGCGCCCAGCTGTGCTCAGATCGACATATATCCACTCAAGAACATCGCCTGTAGGTCCTATATAGCCGTGGGTTGCAGATGGCTGGTATCACAGCTACCTCCATGCTGTATATACGTGGCCCAGCTGTGCTCAGATCGACATATATCGACTCAAGAACATCACCTGTAGATCCTATATGGCCGTGGGTTGAATCTGGCAGGTATCAGAGCTACCCCCATGCTGTATATACGGCGCCCAGCTGTGCTCAGATCGAGATATATCCACTCAAGAACATCGCCTGTAGGTCCTATATGGCCGTGGGTTGCATCTGGCTGGTATCAGAGCTACCCCCATGCTGTATATACGGGGCCCAGCTGTGCTCAGATCGACATATATCGACTCAAGAAGGTCCTATCTAGCCGTGGATTGCAGCTGGCTGGTATCACAGCTACCCCCATGCTGTATATACATGGCCCAGCTCTGCTCAGATCGACATATATCGACTCAAGAACATCGCCTGTAGGTCCTATATGGCCGTGGGTTGCATCTGGCTGGTATCAGAGCTACCCCCATGCTATATATACTGGGCCCAGCTGTGCTCAGATCGACATATATCGACTCAAGAACATCGCCTGTAGGTCCTATATGGCCGTCGGTTGCATCTGGCTGGCATCAGAGCTACCCCCATGCTGTATATACGGCGCCCAGCTGTGCTCAGATCGACATATACCCACTCAAGAACATCGCCTGTAGGTCCTATATGGCCGTGGTTTGAATCTGGCTGGTATCAGAGCTACGCCCATGCTGTATATACGGCGCCCAGCTGCGCTCAGATCGACATATATCCACTCAAGAACATCTCCTGTAGGTCCTATATGGCCGTGGGTTGCATCTGGCTGGTATCAGAGCTACCCCCATGCTGTATATACGGGGCCCAGCTGTGCTCAGATCGACATATATCGACTCAAGAACATCGCCTGTAGGTCCTATATAGCCGTGGGTTGCAGCTGGCTGGTATCACAGCTACCCCCAAGCCGTATATACGTGGCCAAGCTGTGCTCAGATCGACATATATGGACTCAAGAACATCGCCTGTAGGTCCTATATTGCCGTGGGTTGCAGCTGGCTGGTATCACAGCTACCCCCATGCTGCATATACGGGGCCGAGCTGTGCTCAGATCGACATATATCGACTCAAGAACATCGTCTGTAGGTCCTATATGGCCGTGGGTTGCATCTGGCTGGTATCCGAGCTACCCCCATGCTGTATATACGTTGCCAAGCTGTGCTCAGATCGCCATATATCGACTCAAGAACATCGCTTGTAGGTCCTATATGGCCGTGGGTTGCATCTGGCTTGTATCAGAGCTACCCCCATGCTGTATATACGGGGCCCAGCTGTGCTCAGATCGACATATATCGACTCGAGAACATCGCCTGTGGGTCCTATATTGCCGTGGGTTGCAGCAGGCTGGTACCACAGCTACCCCCATGCTGTATATACGTGGCCCAGCTGTGCTCAGATCGACATATATCGACTCAAGAACATCGCCTGTAGGTCCTATATGGCCGTGGGTTGCATTTGACTGGTAACAGGGCTACCCCCATGCTGTATATACGGGGCCCAGCTGTGCTCAGATCGACATATATCGACTCAAGAACATCGCCTGTAGGTCCTATATAGCCGTGGGTTGCAGCTGGCTGGTATCACAGCTACCCCCATGCTGTATATACGTGGCCCAGCTGTGCTCAGATCGACATATATCGACTCAAGAACATCGCCTGTAGGTCCTATATGGCCGTGGGTTGCACCTGGCTGGTATCAGAGCTACCCCCATGCTGTATATACGGCGCCCAGCTGTGCTCAGATCGACATATATCCACTCAAGAACATCGCCTGTAGTTCCCATATGGCCGTGGGTTGCATCTGGCAGGTATCAGAGCTACCCCCATGCTGTATATACGGCGCCCAGCTGTGCTCAGATCGAGATATATCCACTCAAGAACATCGCCTGTAGGTCCTATATGGCCGTGGGTTGCATCTGGCTGGTATCAGAGCTACCCCCATGTTGTATATACGGGTCCCAGCTGTGCTCAGATCAACATATATCGACTCAAGAACATCGCCTATAGGTCCTATATAGCCGTGGGTTGCAGTTGGCTGGTATCACAGCTACCCCCATGCTGTATATACGTGGCCCAGCTGTGCTCAGATCGACATATATCGACTCAAGAACATCGCCTGTAGGTCCTATATGGCCGTCGGTTGCATCTGACTGGTATCAGAGCTACCCCCATGCTGTATATACGGCGCCCAGCTGTGCTCAGATCGACATATATCGACTCAAGAACATCGCCTATAGGTCCTATATAGCCGTGGGTTGCAGTTGGCTGGTATCACAGCAACCCCCATGCTGTATATACGTGGCCCAGCTGTGCTCAGATCGACATATATCGACTCAAGAACATCGCCTGTAGGTCCTATATTGCCGTGGGTTGCATCTGGCTGGTATCAGAGCTACCCCCATGCTGTATATACGATGCCCAGCTGTGCTCAGATCGACATATATCCACTCAAGAACATCGCCTGTAGGTCCTATATGGCCGTGGGTTGCATCTGGCTGGTATCAGAGCTACCCCCATGCTGTATATACGGGTCCCAGCTGTGCTCAGATCAACATATATCGACTCAAGAACATCGCCTATAGGTCCTATATAGCCGTGGGTTGCAGTTGGCTGGTATCACAGCTACCCCCATGCTGTATATACGTGGCCCAGCTGTGCTCAGATCGACATATATCGACTCAAGAACATCGCCTGTAGGTCCTATATGGCCGTCGGTTGCATCTGACTGGTATCAGAGCTACCCCCATGCTGTATATACGGCGCCCAGCTGTGCTCAGATCGACATATATCGACTCAAGAACATCGCCTATAGGTCCTATATAGCCGTGGGTTGCAGTTGGCTGGTATCACAGCAACCCCCATGCTGTATATACGTGGCCCAGCTGTGCTCAGATCGACATATATCGACTCAAGAACATCGCCTGTAGGTCCTATATGGCCGTGGGTTGCATTTGACTGGTAACAGGGCTACCCCCATGCTGTATATACGGGGCCCAGCTGTGCTCAGATCGACATATATCGACTCAAGAACATCGCCTGTAGGTCCTATATAGCCGTGGGGTGCAGCTGGCTGGTATCACAGCTACCCCCATGCTGTATATACGTGGCCCAGCTGTGCTCAGATCGACATATATCGACTCAAGAACATCGCCTGTAGGTCTAATATGGCCGTAGGTTGCATCTGGCTGGTATCAGAGCTACCCCCATGCTGTATATACGGCGCCCAGCTGTGCTCAGATCGACATATATCGACTCAAGAACATCGCCTGTAGGTCCTATATGGCCGTGGGTTGCACCTGGCTGGTATCAGAGCTACCCCCATGCTGTATATACGGCGCCCAGCTGTGCTCAGATCGACATATATCCACTCAAGAACATCGCCTGTAGTTCCCATATGGCCGTGGGTTGCATCTGGCAGGTATCAGAGCTACCCCCATGCTGTATATACGGCGCCCAGCTGTGCTCAGATCGAGATATATCCACTCAAGAACATCGCCTGTAGGTCCTATATGGCCGTGGGTTGCATCTGGCAGGTATCAGAGCTACCACATGCTGTATACGGGGCCCAGCTGTGCTCAGATCGACATATATCGACTCAAGAAGGTCCTATATAGCCGTGCGTTGCAGCTGGCTGGTATAACAGCTACCCCCATGCTGTATATACGGGGCCCAGCTGTGCTCAGATCGACATATATCGACTCGAGAACATCGCCTGTAGGTCCTATATTGCCGTGGGTTGCATCTGGCTGGTATCAGAGCTACCCCCATGCTGTATATACGATGCCCAGCTGTGCTCAGATCGACATATATCGACTCAAGAACATCGCCTGTAGGTCCTATATGGCCGTCGGTTGCATCTGACTGGTATCAGAGCTACCCCCATGCTGTATATACGGCGCCCAGCTGTGCTCAGATCGACATATATCGACTCAAGAACATCGCCTATAGGTCCTATATAGCCATGGGTTGCAGTTGGCTGGTATCACAGCAACCCCCATGCTGTATATACGTGGCCCAGCTGTGCTCAGATCGACATATATCGACTCAAGAACATCGCCTGTAGGTCCTATATTGCCGTGGGTTGCATCTGGCTGGTATCAGAGCTACCCCCATGCTGTATATACGATGCCCAGCTGTGCTCAGATCGACATATATCCACTCAAGAACATCGCCTGTAGGTCCTATATGGCCGTGGGTTGCATCTGGCTGGTATCAGAGCTACCCCCATGCTGTATATACGGGTCCCAGCTGTGCTCAGATCAACATATATCGACTCAAGAACATCGCCTATAGGTCCTATATAGCCGTGGGTTGCAGTTGGCTGGTATCACAGCTACCCCCATGCTGTATATACGTGGCCCAGCTGTGCTCAGATCGACATATATCGACTCAAGAACATCGCCTGTAGGTCCTATATGGCCGTCGGTTGCATCTGACTGGTATCAGAGCTACCCCCATGCTGTATATACGGCGCCCAGCTGTGCTCAGATCGACATATATCGACTCAAGAACATCGCCTATAGGTCCTATATAGCCGTGGGTTGCAGTTGGCTGGTATCACAGCAACCCCCATGCTGTATATACGTGGCCCAGCTGTGCTCAGATCGACATATATCGACTCAAGAACATCGCCTGTAGGTCCTATATTGCCGTGGGTTGCATCTGGCTGGTATCAGAGCTACCCCCATGCTGTATATACGATGCCCAGCTGTGCTCAGATCGACATATATCCACTCAAGAACATCGCCTGTAGTTCCCATATGGCCGTGGGTTGCATCTGGCAGGTATCAGAGCTACCCCCATGCTGTATATACGGCGCCCAGCTGTGCTCAGATCGAGATATATTCACTCAAGAACATCGCCTGTAGGTCCTATATGGCCGTGGGTTGCATCTGGCAGGTATCAGAGCTACCACATGCTGTATACGGGGCCCAGCTGTGCTCAGATCGACATATATCGACTCAAGAAGGTCCTATATAGCCGTGGGTTGCAGCTGGCTGGTATAACAGCTACCCCCATGCTGTATATACGGGGCCCAGCTGTGCTCAGATCGACATATATCGACTCGAGAACATCGCCTGTAGGTCCTATATTGCCGTGGGTTGCATCTGGCTGGTATCAGAGCTACCCCCATGCTGTATATACGATGCCCAGCTGTGCTCAGATCGACATATATCCACTCAAGAACATCGCCTGTAGGTCCTATATGGCCGTGGGTTGCATCTGGCTGGTATCAGAGCTACCCCCATGCTGTATATACGGGTCCCAGCTGTGCTCAGATCAACATATATCGACTCAAGAACATCGCCTATAGGTCCTATATAGCCGTGGGTTGCAGTTGGCTGGTATCACAGCTACCCCCATGCTGTATATACGTGGCCCAGCTGTGCTCAGATCGACATATATCGACTCAAGAACATCGCCTGTAGGTCCTATATGGCCGTCGGTTGCATCTGACTGGTATCAGAGCTACCCCCATGCTGTATATACGGGGCCCAGCTGTGCTCAGATCGACATATATCCACTCAAGAACATCGCCTGTAGGTCCTATATGGCCGTGGGTTGCATCTGGCTGGTATCAGAGCTACCCCCATGCTGTATATACGGGTCCCAGCTGTGCTCAGATCAACATATATCGACTTAAGAACATCGTCTGTAGGTCCTATATGGCCATGGGTTGCATCTGGCTGGTATCAGAGCTACCCCCATGCTGTATATACTGGGCCGAGCTGTGCTCAGATCGACATATATCGACTCAAGAACATCGCCTTTAGGTCCTATATTGCCGTGGGTTGCATCTGGCTGGTATCAGAGCTACCCCCATGCTGTATATACGATGCCCAGCTGTGCTCAGATCGACATATATCCACTCAAGAACATCGCCTGTAGGTCCTATATGGCCGTGGGTTGCATCTGGCTGGTATCAGAGCTACCCCCATGCTGTATATACGGGTCCCAGCTGTGCTCAGATCAACATATATCGACTCAAGAACATCGCCTATAGATCCTATATAGCCGTGGGTTGCAGTTGGCTGGTATCACAGCTACCCCCCTGCTGTATATACGTGGCCCAGCTGTGCTCAGATCGACATATATCGACTCAAGAACATCGTCTGTAGGTCCTATATAGCCGTGGGTTGCATCTGGCTGGTATGAGAGCTACCCCCATGCTGTATATACGCGGCCCAGCTGTGCTCTGATCGACATATATCGACTCAAGAACATCGCCTGTAGGGCCTATATAGCCGGGGGTTGCAGCTGGCTGGTATCACAGCTACCCCCATGCTGTATATACGTGGCTCAGTTGTGCTCAGATCGACATATATCGACTTAAGAACATCGTCTGTAGGTCCTATATGGCCATGGGTTGCATCTGGCTGGTATCAGAGCTACCCCCATGCTGTATATACTGGGCCGAGCTGTGCTCAGATCGACATATATCGACTCAAGAACATCGCCTGTAGGTCCTATATGGCCGTGGGTTGCATCTGGCTGGTATCAGAGCTACGCCCATGCTGTATATACGGCGCCCAGCTGCGCTCAGATCGACATATATCCACTCAAGAACATCTCCTGTAGGTCCTATATGGCCGTGGGTTGCATCTGGCTGGTATCAGAGCTACCCACATGCTGTATATACAGGGCCCAGCTGTGCTCAGATCGACATATATCGACTCAAGAACATCGCCTGTAGGTCCTATATAGCCGTGGGTTGCAGCTGGCTGGTATCACAGCTACCCAAAAGCTGTATATACGTGGCCAAGCTGTGCTCAGATCGACATATATGGACTCAAGAACATCGCCTGTAGGTCCTATATTGCCGTGGGTTGCAGCTGGCTGGTATCACAGCTACCCCCATGCTGCATATACGGGGTCGAGCTGTGCTCAGATCGACATATATCGACTCAAGAACATCGTCTGTAGGTCCTATATGGCCGTGGGTTGCATCTGGCTGGTATCAGAGCTACCCCCATGCTGTATATACGTTGCCAAGCTGTGCTCAGATCGCCATATATCGACTCAAGAACATCGCTTGTAGGTCCTATATGGCCGTGGGTTGCATCTGGCTGGTATCAGAGCTACCCCCATGCTGTATATACGGCGCCCAGCTGTGCTCAGATCGACATATATCCACTCAAGAACATCGCCTGTAGGTCCTATATGGCCGTGGGTTGCATCTGGCTGGTATCAGAGCTACCACCATGCTGTATATACGGGGCCCAGCTGTGCTCAGATCGACATATATCGACTCGAGAACATCGCCTGTAGGTCCTATATTGCCGTGGGTTGCAGCTGGCTGGTATTACAGCTACCCCCATGCTGTATATACGTGGCCCAGCTGTGCTCAGATCGACATATATCGACTCAAGAACATCGCCTGTGGGTCCTATATGGCCGTGGGTTGCATCTGGCTGGTATCAGAGCTACCCCCATGCTGTATATACGGCGCCCAGCTGTGCTCAGATCGACATATATCCACTCAAGAACATCGCCTGTAGGTCCTATATGGCCGTGGGTTGCATCTGGCTGGTATCAGAGCTACCGCCATGCTGTATATACGGGGCCCAGCTGTGCTCAGATCGACATATATCGACTCGAGAACATCGCCTGTAGGTCCTATATTGCCGTGGGTTGCAGCTGGCTGGTATCACAGCTACCCCCATGCTGTATATACGGGGCCCAGCTGTGCTCAGATCGACATATATCGACTCAAGAACATCGCCTGTAGGTCCTATATAGCCGTGGGTTGCAGCTAGCTGGTATCACAGCTACCCCCATGCTGTATATACGTGGCCCAGCTGTGCTCAGATCGACATATATCGACTCAAGAACATCGCCTGTAGCTCTAATATGGCCGTAGGTTGCATCTGGCTGGTATCAGAGCTACCCCCATGCTGTATATACGGCGCCCAGCTGTGCTCAGATCGACATATATTCACTCAAGAGCATCGCCTGTAGGTCCTATATGGCCGTGGGTTGCATCTGGCTGGTATCAAAGCTACCCCCATGCTGTATATACGGGGCCCAGCTGTGCTCAGATCGACATATATCGACTCAAGAACATCGCCTGTAGGTCCTATATAGCCGTGGGTTGCAGCTGGCTGGTATCCCAGCTACCCCCATGCTGTATATACGTGGCCCAGCTGTGCTCAGATCGACATATATCGACTCAAGAACATCGGCTGTAGGTCCTATATGGCCGTGGGTTGCACCTGGCTGGTATCAGAGCTACCCCCATGCTGTATATACGGCGCCCAGTTGTGCTCAGATCGACATATATCCACTCAAGAACATCGCCTGTAGGTCCCATATGGCCGTGGGTTGCATCTGGCTGGTATCAGAGCTACCCCCATGCTGTATATACGGGGCCCAACTGTGCTCAGATCGACATATATCGACTCAAGAACATCGCCTGTAGGTCCTATATAGCCGTGGGTTGCAGCTGGCTGGTATCACAGCTACCCCCATGCTGTATATACGTGGCCCAGCTGTGCTCAGATCGATATATATCGACTCAAGAACATCGCCTGTAGGTCCTATATAGCCGTGGGTTGCAGCTGGCTGGTATCACAGCTACCCCCATGCTGTATATACGTGGCCCAGCTGTGCTCAGATCGACCTATATCGACTCAAGAACATCGCCTGTAGGTCTAATATGGCCGTAGGTTGCATCTGGCTGGTATCAGAGCTACCCCCATGCTGTATATACGGCGCCCAGCTGTGCTCAGATCGACATATATCCACTCAAGAGCATCGCCTGTAGGTCCTATATGGCCGTGGGTTGCATCTGGCTGGTATCAAAGCTACCCCCATGCTGTATATACGGGGCCCAGCTGTGCTCAGATCGACATATATCGACTCAAGAACATCGCCTGTAGGTCCTATATAGCCGTGGGTTGCAGCTGGCTGGTATCCCAGCTACCCCATGCTGTATATACGTGGCCCAGCTGTGCTCAGATCGACATATATCGACTCAAGAACATTGTCTGTAGCTTCTATATAGCTGTGGGTTGCAGCTGGCTGGTATCACAGCTACCCCCATGCTTTATATACGTGGCCCAGCTGTGCTCAGATCGACATATATCGACTCAAGAACATCGCCTTTAGGTCCTATATGGCCGTAGGTTGCATCTGGCTGGTGTCAGAGCTACCCCCATGCTGTATATACGGCGCCCAGCTGTGCTCAGATCGACATATATCCACTCAAGAACATCGCCCGTAGGTCCTATATGGCCGTGGGTTGCATCTGGCTGGTAACAGAGCTACCCCCCATGCTGTATATACGGGGCCCAGCTGTGCTCAGATCGACATATATCGACTCAAGAACATCGCCTGTAGGTCCTATATGGCCGTAGGTTGCATCTGGCTGGTATCAGAGCTACCCCCTTGCTGTATATACGGCGCCCAACTGTGCTCAGATCGACATATATCGACTCAAGAACATCGCCTGTAGGTCCTATATAGCTGTGGGTTGCAGCTGGCTGGTATCACAGCTACCCCCATGCTGTATATACGTGGCCCAGCTGTGCTCAGATCGACATATATCGACTCAAGAACATCGCCTGTAGGTCCTATATGGCCGTGGGTTGCACCAGGCTGGTATCAGAGCTACCCCCATGCTGTATATACGGCGCCCAGCTGTGCTCAGATCGACATATATCCACTCAAGAACATCGCCTGTAGGTCCTATATGGCCGTGGGTTGCATCTGGCTGGTATCAGAGCTACCCCCTTGCTGTATATACGGCGCCAAGCTGTGCTCAGATCGACATATATCCACTCAAGAACATCGCCTGTAGGTCCTTTATGGCCGTGGGTTGCATCGGGCTGGTATCAGAGCTACCCCCATGCTGTATATACGGGGCCCAGCTGTGCTCAGATCGACATATATCGACTCAAGAACATCGCCTGCAGGTCCTATATAGCCGTGGGTTGCAGCTCGCTGGTATCACAGCTACCCCCA
This sequence comes from Lordithon lunulatus, assembly GCA_963942505.1. Taxonomy (NCBI): domain Eukaryota; kingdom Metazoa; phylum Arthropoda; class Insecta; order Coleoptera; family Staphylinidae; genus Lordithon; species Lordithon lunulatus. The sequence goes on along the minus strand of OZ012667.1, from coordinate 31,711,183 downwards.
TGCTGTATATACGTGGCCCAGCTGTGTTCAGATTGACATATGTCGACTCAAGAACATCGCCTGTAGGTCCTATATGGCCGTGGGTTGCAGCTGGCTGGTATCACAGCTACCCCCGTGCTGTATATACGGGGCCCACATGTGCTCAGATCGACATATATCGACTCAAGAACATCGCCTGTAGGTCCTATATAGCCGTGGGTTGCAGCTGGCTGGTATCACAGCTACCCCCATGCTGTATATACGTGGCCCAGCTGTGTTCAGATTGACATATGTCGACTCAAGAACATCGCCTGTAGGTCCTATATGGCCGTGGGTTGCATCTGGCTGATATCAGAGCTATCCCCATGCTGTATATACGGCGCCCAGCTGTGCTCAGATCGACATATATGGACTCAAGAAGATCGCCTGTAGGTCCTTTATGGCCGTGGGTTGCTCTGGCTGGTATCACAGCTACCCCCATGCTGTATATACGGTGCCCAGCTGTGCTCAAATTGACATATATCCACTCAAGAACATCGCCTGTAGGTCCTATATGGCCGTGGGTTGCAGCTGGCTGGTATCACAGCTACCCCCGTGCTGTATATACGTGGCCCAGCTGTGCTCAGATCGACATATATCGACTCAAGAACATCGCCTGTAGGTCCTATATGGCCGTGGGTTGCATCTGGCTGATATCAGAGCTATCCCCATGCTGTATATACGGCGCCCAGCTGTGCTCAGATCGACATATATCCACTCAAGAACATCGCCTGTATGTCCTATATGGCCGTGGGTTGCATCTGGCTGGTATCAGAGCTACCCCCATGCTGTATATACGGGGCCCACATGTGCTCAGATCGACATATATCGACTCAAGAACATCGCCTGTAGGTCCTATATAGCCGTGGGTTGCAGCTGGCTGGTATCACAGCTACCCCCATGCTGTATATACGTGGCCCAGCTGTGTTCAGATTGACATATGTCGACTCAAGAACATCGCCTGTAGGTCCTATATAGCCGTGGGTTGCAGCTGGCTGGTATCACAGCGACCCCATGCTGTATATACGTGGCCCAGCTGTGCTCAGATCGACATATATCGACTCAAGAACATCGCCTGTAGGTCCTATATAGCCGTGGGTTGCATCTGGCTGGTATCAGAGCTACCCCCATGCTGTATATACGGGGCCCACATGTGCTCAGATCGACATATATCGACTCAAGAACATCGCCTGTAGGTCCTATATAGCCGTGGGTTGCAGCTGGCTGGTATCACAGCTACCCCCATGCTGTATATACGTGGCCCAGCTGTGTTCAGATTGACATATGTCGACTCAAGAACATCGCCTGTAGGTCCTATATAGCCGTGGGTTGCAGCTGGCTGGTATCACAGCGACCCCCATGCTGTATATACGTGGCCCAGCTGTGCTCAGATCGAAATATATCGACTCAAGAACATCGCCTGTAGGTCCTATATGGCCGTGGGTTGCATCTGGCTGGTATCACAGCTATCCCCATGCTGTATATTCGTGGCCCAGCTGTACTCAGATCGACATATATCGACTCAAGAACATCGCCTATAGGTCCTATATTGCTGTGGGTTGCATCTGGCTGGTATCAGAGCTACCTCCATGCTGTATATACGGCGCCCAGCTGTGCTCAGATCGACATATATCCACTCAAGAACATCGCCTGTAGGTCCTATATGGACGTGGGTTGCATCTGGCTGGTATCAGAGCTACCCCCATGCTGTATATACGGGGCCCAGCTGTGCTCAGATCGACATATATCGACTCAAGAACATCGCCTGTAGGTCCTATATAGCCGTGGGTTGCAGCTGGCTGGTATCACAGCTACCCCCATGCTGTATATACGTGGCCCAGCTGTGCTCAGATCGACATATATCGACTCAAAAACATCGCCTGTAGGTCCTATATGGCCGTGGGTTGCATCTGGCTGGTATCAGAGCTACCCCGATTCTGTATATACGGGGCCCAGCTGTGCTCAGATCGACATATATCGACTCAAGAACATCGCCTGTAGGTCCTATATAGCCGTGGGTTGCTGCTGGCTGGTATCACAGCTACCCCCATGCTGTATATACGTGGCCCAGCTGTGCTCAGATCGACATATATCGACTCAAGAACATCGCCTGTAGGTCCTGTATGGCCGTGGATTGCATCTGGCTAGTATCAGAGCTACCCCCAAGCTGTATATACGGCGCCCAGCTGTGCTCAGATCGACATATATCGACTCAAGAACATCGCCTGTAGGTCCTATATAGCCGTGGGTTGCAGCTGGCTGGTATCACAGCTACCCCCATGCTGTATATACGTGACCCAGCTGTGCTCAGATCGACATATATCGACTCAAGAACATCACCTGTAGGTCCTATATGGCCGTGGGTTGCATCTGGCAGGTATCAGAGCTACCCCCATGTTGTATATACGGCGCCCAGCTGTGCTCAGATTGACATACATCCACTCAAGAACATCGCCTGTAGGTCCTATATGGCCGTGGGTTGCATCTGGCTGGTATCAGAGCTACCCCCATGCTGTATATACGGGGCCCAGCTGTGCTGAGATCGACATATATCGACTCAAGAACATCGCCTGTAGGTCCTATATAGCCGTGGGTTGCAGCTGGCTGGTATCACAGCTACCCTTATGCTGTATATACGTGGCCCAGCTGTGCTCAGAGCGACATATATCGACACAAGAACATCGCCTGTAGGTCCTATATGGCCGTGGGTTGCATCTGGCTGGTATCAGAGCTACACCCGTGCTGTATATACGGCGCCCAGCTGTGCTCAGATCGACATATATCCACTCAAGAACATCGCCTGTAGGCCCTATATAGCCGTGGGTGGCAGCTGGCTGGTATCACAGCTACCCCCATGCTGTATATACGTGGCCCAGCTGTGCTCAGATCGACATATATCGACTCAAGAACATCGCCTGTAGGTCCTATATAGCCGTGGGTTGCAGCTGGCTGGTATCACAGCTACCCTTATGCTGTATATACGTGGCCCAGCTGTGCTCAGAGCGACATATATCGACTCAAGAACATCGCCTGTAGGTCCTATATGGCCGTGGGTTGCATCTGGCTGGTATCAGAGCTACCCCCGTGCTGTATATACGGCGCCCAGCTGTGCTCAGATCGACATATATCCACTCAAGAACATCGCCTGTAGGTCCTATATGGCCGTGGGTAGCATCTGGCTGGTAACAGATCTACCCCCATGCTGTATATACGGGGCCCAGCTGTGCTCAGATCGACATATATCGACTCATGAACATCGCCTGTAGGTCCTATATAGCCGTGGGTGGCAGCTGGCTGGTATCACAGCTACCCCCATGCTGTATATACGTGGCCCAGCTGTGCTCAGATCGACATATATCGACTCAAGAACATCGCCTGTAGGTCCTATATGGCCGTGGGTTGCATCTGGCAGGTATCAGAGCTACCCCCCATGTTGTATATACGGCGCCCAGCTGTGCTCAGATCGACATACATTAACTCAAGAACATCGCCTGTAGGTCCTATATGGCCGTGGGTTGCATCTGGCTGGTATCAGAGCTACCCCCATGCTGTATATACGGGGCCCAGCTGTGCTCAGATCGACATATATCGACTCAAGAACATCGCCTGTAGGTCCTATATAGCCGTGGGTTGCAGCTGGCTGGTATCACAGCTACCCTTATGCTGTATATACGTGGCCCAGCTGTGCTCAGAGCGACATATATCGACTCAAGAACATCGCCTGTAGGTCCTATATGGCCGTGGGTTGCATCTGGCTGGTATCAGAGCTACCCCCATGCTGTATATACAGGGCCCAGCTGTGCTCAGATCGACATATATCGACTCAAGAACATCGCCTGTAGGTCCTATATAGCCGTGGGTTGCAGCTGGCTGGTATCACAGCTACCCTTATGCTGTATATACGTGGCCCAGCTGTGCTCAGAGCGACATATATCGACTCAAGAACATCGCCTGTAGGTCCTATATGGCCGTGGGTTGCATCTGGCTGGTATCAGAGCTACCCCCATGCTGTATATACGGCGCCCAGCTGTGCTCAGATCGACATATATCCACTCAAGAACATCGCCTGTAGGTCCTATATAGCCGTGGGTTGCATGTGGCTGGTATGAGAGCTACCCCCATGCTGTATATACGGGGCCCAGCTGTGCTCAGATCGACATATATCGACTCAAGAACATCGCCTGTAGGGCCTATATAGCCGGGGGTTGCAGCTGGCTGGTATCTCAGCTACCCCCATGCTGTATATACGTGGCTCAGCTGTGCTCAGATCGACATATAACGACTAAAGAACATCGCCTGTAGGTCATATATGGCAGTGGGTTGTATCTGGCTGGTATCAGAGCTACCCCCATGCCGTATATACGGCGCCCAGCTGTGCTCAGATCGACATATATCCACTCAAGAACATCGCCTGTAGGTCCTATATGGCCGTGGGTTGCATCTGGCTGGTATCAGAGCTACCCCCATGCTGTATATACTGGGCCCAGCTGTGCTCAGATCGACATATATCGACTCAAGAACATCGCCTGTAGGTCCTATATGGCCGTCGGTTGCGTCTGGCTGGTATCAGAGCTACCCCCATGCTGTATATACGGCGCCCAGCTGTGCTCAGATCGACATATATCCACTCAAGAACATCGCCTGTAGGTCCTATATGGCCGTGGGTTGCATCTGGCTGGTATCAGAGCTACGCCCATGCTGTATATACGGCGCCCAGCTGCGTTCAGATCGACATATATCCACTCAAGAACATCTCATGTAGGTCCTATATGGCCGTGGGTTGCATCTGGCTGGTATCAGAGCTACCCCCATGCTGTATATACGGGGCCCAGCTGTGCTCAGATCGACATATATCGACTCAAGAACATCGCCTGTAGGTCCTATATAGCCGTGGGTTGCAGCTGGCTGGTATCACAGCTACCCCCAAGCTGTATATACGTGGCCAAGCTGTGCTCAGATCGACATATATGGACTCAAGAACATTACCTGTAGGTCCTATATTGCCGTGGGTTGCAGCTGGCTGGTATCACAGCAACCCCCATGGTGCATATACGGGGCCGAGCTGTGCTCAGATCGACATATATCGACTCAAGAACATCGTCTGTAGGTCCTATATGGCCGTGGGTTGCATCTGGCTGGTATCAGAGCTACCCCCATGCTGTATATACGTTGCCAAGCTGTGCTCAGATCGCCATGTATCGACTCAAGAACATCGCTTGTAGGTTCTATATGGCCGTGGGTTGCATCTGGCTGGTATCAGAGCTACCCCCATGCTGTATATACGGCGCTCAGCTGTGCTCAGATCGACATATATCCACTCAAGAACATCGCCTGTAGGTCCTATATGGCCGTGGGTTGCATCTGGCTGGTATCAGAGCTACCACCATGCTGTATATACGGGGCCCAGCTGTGCTCAGATCGACATATATCGACTCGAGAACATCGCCTGTAGGTCCTATATTGCCGTGGGTTGCAGCTGGCTGGTATCACAGCTACCCCCATGCTGTATATACGTGGCCCAGCTGTGCTCAGATCGACATATATCGACTCAAGAACATCGCCTGTAGGTCCTATATGGCCGTGGGTTGCATCTGGCTGGTATCAGAGCTACCCCCATCCTGTATATACGGCGCCCAGCTGTGCTCAGATCGACATATATCCACTCAAGAACATCGCCTGTAGGTCCTATATGGCCGTGGGTTGCATCTGGCTGGTAACAGGGCTACCCCCATGCTGTATATACGGGGCCCAGCTGTGCTCAGATCGACATATATCGACACAAGAACATCGCCTGTAGGTCCTATATAGCCGTGGGTTGCAGCTGGCTGGTATCACAGCTACCCCCCATGCTGTATATACGTGGCCCAGCTGTGCTCAGATCGAAATATATCGACTCAAGAACATCGCCTGTAGGTCCTATATGGCCGTGGGTTGCATCTGGCTGGTATCAGAGCTACCCCCATGCTGTATATACGGGGCCCACATGTGCTCAGATCGACATATATCGACTCAAGAACATCGCCTGTAGGTCCTATATAGCCGTGGGTTGCAGCTGGCTGGTATCACAGCTACCCCCATGCTGTATATACGTGGCCCAGCTGTGTTCAGATTGACATATGTCGACTCAAGAACATCGCCTGTAGGTCCTATATAGCCGTGGGTTGCAGCTGGCTGGTATCACAGCGACCCCCATGCTGTATATACGTGGCCCAGCTGTGCTCAGATCGACATATATCGACTCAAGAACATCGCCTGTAGGTCCTATATAGCCGTGGGTTGCATCTGGCTGGTATCAGAGCTACCCCCATGCTGTATATACGGTGCCCAGTTGTGCTCAGATCGACATATATCCAATCAAGAACATCGCCTGTAGGTCCTATATGGCCGTAGGTTGCAGCTGGCTGGTATCACAGCTACCCCCATGCTGTATATACGTGGCCCAGCTGTGCTCAGATCGAAATATATCGACTCAAGAACATCGCCTGTAGGTCCTATATGGCCGTGGGTTGCATCTGGCTGGTATCACAGCTATCCCCATGCTGTATATTCGTGGCCCAGCTGTACTCAGATCGACATATATCGACTCAAGAACATCGCCTATAGGTCCTATATTGCTGTGGGTTGCATCTGGCTGGTATCAGAGCTACCTCCATGCTGTATATACGGCGCCCAGCTGTGCTCAGATCGACATATATCCACTCAAGAACATCGCCTGTAGGTCCTATATGGACGTGGGTTGCATCTGGCTGGTATCAGAGCTACCCCCATGCTGTATATACGGGGCCCAGCTGTGCTCAGATCGACATATATCGACTCAAGAACATCGCCTGTAGGTCCTATATAGCCGTGGGTTGCAGCTGGCTGGTATCACAGCTACCCCCATGCTGTATATACGTGGCCCAGCTGTGCTCAGATCGACATATATCGACTCAAAAACATCGCCTGTAGGTCCTATATGGCCGTGGGTTGCATCTGGCTGGTATCAGAGCTACCCCGATTCTGTATATACGGGGCCCAGCTGTGCTCAGATCGACATATATCGACTCAAGAACATCGCCTGTAGGTCCTATATAGCCGTGGGTTGCTGCTGGCTGGTATCACAGCTACCCCCATGCTGTATATACGTGGCCCAGCTGTGCTCAGATCGACATATATCGACTCAAGAACATCGCCTGTAGGTCCTGTATGGCCGTGGATTGCATCTGGCTAGTATCAGAGCTACCCCCAAGCTGTATATACGGCGCCCAGCTGTGCTCAGATCGACATATATCGACTCAAGAACATCGCCTGTAGGTCCTATATAGCCGTGGGTTGCAGCTGGCTGGTATCACAGCTACCCCCATGCTGTATATACGTGACCCAGCTGTGCTCAGATCGACATATATCGACTCAAGAACATCACCTGTAGGTCCTATATGGCCGTGGGTTGCATCTGGCAGGTATCAGAGCTACCCCCATGTTGTATATACGGCGCCCAGCTGTGCTCAGATTGACATACATCCACTCAAGAACATCGCCTGTAGGTCCTATATGGCCGTGGGTTGCATCTGGCTGGTATCAGAGCTACCCCCATGCTGTATATACGGGGCCCAGCTGTGCTGAGATCGACATATATCGACTCAAGAACATCGCCTGTAGGTCCTATATAGCCGTGGGTTGCAGCTGGCTGGTATCACAGCTACCCTTATGCTGTATATACGTGGCCCAGCTGTGCTCAGAGCGACATATATCGACACAAGAACATCGCCTGTAGGTCCTATATGGCCGTGGGTTGCATCTGGCTGGTATCAGAGCTACACCCGTGCTGTATATACGGCGCCCAGCTGTGCTCAGATCGACATATATCCACTCAAGAACATCGCCTGTAGGTCCTATATGGCCGTGGGTAGCATCTGGCTGGTATCAGAGCTACCCCCATGCTGTATATACGGGGCCCAGCTGTGCTCAGATCGACATATATCGACTCAAGAACATCGCCTGTAGGCCCTATATAGCCGTGGGTGGCAGCTGGCTGGTATCACAGCTACCCCCATGCTGTATATACGTGGCCCAGCTGTGCTCAGATCGACATATATCGACTCAAGAACATCGCCTGTAGGTCCTATATAGCCGTGGGTTGCAGCTGGCTGGTATCACAGCTACCCTTATGCTGTATATACGTGGCCCAGCTGTGCTCAGAGCGACATATATCGACTCAAGAACATCGCCTGTAGGTCCTATATGGCCGTGGGTTGCATCTGGCTGGTATCAGAGCTACCTCCGTGCTGTATATACGGCGCCCAGCTGTGCTCAGATCGACATATATCCACTCAAGAACATCGCCTGTAGGTCCTATATGGCCGTGGGTAGCATCTGGCTGGTAAAGATCTACCCCCATGCTGTATATACGGGGCCCAGCTGTGCTCAGATCGACATATATCGACTCATGAACATCGCCTGTAGGTCCTATATAGCCGTGGGTGGCAGCTGGCTGGTATCACAGCTACCCCCATGCTGTATATACGTGGCCCAGCTGTGCTCAGATCGACATATATCGACTCAAGAACATCGCCTGTAGGTCCTATATGGCCGTGGGTTGCATCTGGCAGGTATCAGAGCTACCCCCATGTTGTATATACGGCGCCCAGCTGTGCTCAGATCGACATACATTAACTCAAGAACATCGCCTGTAGGTCCTATATGGCCGTGGGTTGCATCTGGCTGGTATCAGAGCTACCCCCATGCTGTATATACGGGGCCCAGCTGTGCTCAGATCGACATATATCGACTCAAGAACATCGCCTGTAGGTCCTATATAGCCGTGGGTTGCAGCTGGCTGGTATCACAGCTACCCTTATGCTGTATATACGTGGCCCAGCTGTGCTCAGAGCGACATATATCGACTCAAGAACATCGCCTGTAGGTCCTATATGGCCGTGGGTTGCATCTGGCTGGTATCAGAGCTACCCCCATGCTGTATATACAGGGCCCAGCTGTGCTCAGATCGACATATATCGACTCAAGAACATCGCCTGTAGGTCCTATATAGCCGTGGGTTGCAGCTTTCTGGTATCACAGCTACCCTTATGCTGTATATACGTGGCCCAGCTGTGCTCAGAGCGACATATATCGACTCAAGAACATCGCCTGTAGGTCCTATATGGCCGTGGGTTGCATCTGGCTGGTATCAGAGCTACCCCCATGCTGTATATACGGCGCCCAGCTGTGCTCAGATCGACATATATCCACTCAAGAACATCGCCTGTAGGTCCTATATAGCCGTGGGTTGCATGTGGCTGGTATGAGAGCTACCCCCATGCTGTATATACGGGGCCCAGCTGTGCTCAGATCGACATATATCGACTCAAGAACATCGCCTGTAGGGCCTATATAGCCGGGGGTTGCAGCTGGCTGGTATCTCAGCTACCCCCATGCTGTATATACGTGGCTCAGCTGTGCTCAGATCGACATATAACGACTAAAGAACATCGCCTGTAGGTCATATATGGCAGTGGGTTGTATCTGGCTGGTATCAGAGCTACCCCCATGCCGTATATACGGCGCCCAGCTGTGCTCAGATCGACATATATCCACTCAAGAACATCGCCTGTAGGTCCTATATGGCCGTGGGTTGCATCTGGCTGGTATCAGAGCTACCCCCATGCTGTATATACTGGGCCCAGCTGTGCTCAGATCGACATATATCGACTCAAGAACATCGCCTGTAGGTCCTATATGGCCGTCGGTTGCGTCTGGCTGGTATCAGAGCTACCCCCATGCTGTATATACGGCGCCCAGCTGTGCTCAGATCGACATATATCCACTCAAGAACATCGCCTGTAGGTCCTATATGGCCGTGGGTTGCATCTGGCTGGTATCAGAGCTACGCCCATGCTGTATATACGGCGCCCAGCTGCGTTCAGATCGACATATATCCACTCAAGAACATCTCATGTAGGTCCTATATGGCCGTGGGTTGCATCTGGCTGGTATCAGAGCTACCCCCATGCTGTATATACGGGGCCCAGCTGTGCTCAGATCGACATATATCGACTCAAGAACATACCCTGTAGGTCCTATATAGCCGTGGGTTGCAGCTGGCTGGTATCACAGCTACCCCCAAGCTGTATATACGTGGCCAAGCTGTGCTCAGATCGACATATATGGACTCAAGAACATTACCTGTAGGTCCTATATTGCCGTGGGTTGCAGCTGGCTGGTATCACAGCAACCCCCATGGTGCATATACGGGGCCGAGCTGTGCTCAGATCGACATATATCGACTCAAGAACATCGTCTGTAGGTCCTATATGGCCGTGGGTTGCATCTGGCTGGTATCAGAGCTACCCCCATGCTGTATATACGTTGCCAAGCTGTGCTCAGATCGCCATGTATCGACTCAAGAACATCGCTTGTAGGTTCTATATGGCCGTGGGTTGCATCTGGCTGGTATCAGAGCTACCCCCATGCTGTATATACGGCGCCCAGCTGTGCTCAGATCGACATATATCCACTCAAGAACATCGCCTGTAGGTCCTATATGGCCGTGGGTTGCATCTGGCTGGTATCAGAGCTACCACCATGCTGTATATACGGGGCCCAGCTGTGCTCAGATCGACATATATCGACTCGAGAACATCGCCTGTAGGTCCTATATTGCCGTGGGTTGCAGCTGGCTGGTATCACAGCTACCCCCATGCTGTATATACGTGGCCCAGCTGTGCTCAGATCGACATATATCGACTCAAGAACATCGCCTGTAGGTCCTATATGGCCGTGGGTTGCATCTGGCTGGTATCAGAGCTACCCCCATCCTGTATATACGGCGCCCAGCTGTGCTCAGATCGACATATATCCACTTAAGAACATCGCCTGTAGGTCCTATATGGCCGTGGGTTGCATCTGGCTGGTAACAGGGCTACCCCCATGCTGTATATACGGGGCCCAGCTGTGCTCAGATCGACATATATCGACACAAGAACATCGCCTGTAGGTCCTATATAGCCGTGGGTTGCAGCTGGCTGGTATCACAGCTACCCCCCATGCTGTATATACGTGGCCCAGCTGTGCTCAGATCGACATATATCGACTCAAGAACATCGCCTGTAGGTCTAATATGGCCGTAGGTTGCATCTGGCTGGTATCAGAGCTACCCCCATGCTGTATATACGGCGCTCAGCTGTGCTCAGATCGACATATATCCACTCAAGAGCATCGCCTGTAGGTCCTATATGGCCGTGGGTTGCATCTGGCTGGTATCAAAGCTACCCCCATGCTGTATATACGGGGCCCAGCTGTGCTCAGATCGACATATATCGACTCAAGAACATCGCCTGTAGGTCCTATATGGCCGTGGGTTGCACCTGGCTGGTATCAGAGCTACCCCCATGCTGTATATACGGCGCCCAGCTGTGCGTAGATCGACATATATCCACTCAAGAACATCGCCTGTAGGTCCCATATGGCCGTGGGTTCCATCTGGCAGGTATCAGAGCTACCCCCATGCTGTATATACGGCGCCCAGCTGTGCTCAGATCGAGATATATCCACTCAAGAACATCGCCTGTAGGTCCTATATGGCCGTGGGTTGCATCTGGCAGGTATCAGAGCTACCCCCATGCTGTATACGGGGCCCAGCTGTGCTCAGATCGACATATATCGACTCAAGAAGGTCCTATATAGCCGTGGGTTGCAGCTGGCTGGTATAACAGCTACCCCCATGCTGTATATACGGGGCCCAGCTGTGCTCAGATCGACATATATCGACTCGAGAACATCGCCTGTAGGTCCTATATTGCCGTGGGTTGCAGCTGGCTGGTATCACAGCTACCCCCATGCTGTATATACATGGCCCAGCTCTGCTCAGATCGACATATATCGACTCAAGAACATCGCCTGTAGGTCCTATATGGCCGTGGGTTGCATCTGGCTGGTATCAGAGCTACCCCCATGCTGTATATACGACGCCCAGCTGTGTTCAGATCGACATATATCCACTCAAGAACATCGCCTGTAGGTCCTATATGGCCGTGGGTTGCATCTGGCTGGTATCAGAGCTACCCCCATGCTGTATATACGGGGCCCAGCTGTGCTCAGATCGACATATATCGACTCAAGAACATCGCCTGTAGGTCCTATATGGCCGTGGGTTGCACCTGGCTGGTATCAGAGCTACCCCCATGCTGTATATACGGCGCCCAGCTGTGCGTAGATCGACATATATCCACTCAAGAACATCGCCTGTAGGTCCCATATGGCCGTGGGTTCCATCTGGCAGGTATCAGAGCTACCCCCATGCTGTATATACGGCGCCCAGCTGTGCTCAGATCGAGATATATCCACTCAAGAACATCGCCTGTAGGTCCTATATGGCCGTGGGTTGCATCTGGCAGGTATCAGAGCTACCCCCATGCTGTATACGGGGCCCAGCTGTGCTCAGATCGACATATATCGACTCAAGAAGGTCCTATATAGCCGTGGGTTGCAGCTGGCTGGTATAACAGCTACCCCCATGCTGTATATACGGGGCCCATCTGTGCTCAGATCGACATATATCGACTCGAGAACATCGCCTGTAGGTCCTATATTGCCGTGGGTTGCAGCTGGCTGGTATCACAGCTACCCCCATGCTGTATATACATGGCCCAGCTCTGCTCAGATCGACATATATCGACTCAAGAACATCGCCTGTAGGTCCTATATGGCCGTGGGTTGCATCTGGCTGGTATCAGAGCTACCCCCATGCTGTATATACGACGCCCAGCTGTGTTCAGATCGACATATATCCACTCAAGAACATCGCCTGTAGGTCCTATATGGCCGTGGGTTGCATCTGGCTGGTATCAGAGCTACCCCCATGCTGTATATACGGGTCCCAGCTGTGCTCAGATCAACATATATCGACTCAAGAACATCGCCTATAGGTCCTATATAGCCGTGGGTTGCAGTTGGCTGGTATCACAGCTACCCCCATGCTGTATATACGTGGCCCAGCTGTGCTCAGATCGACATATATCGACTCAAGAACATCGCCTGTAGGTCCTATATGGCCGTCGGTTGCATCTGGCTGGTATCAGAGCTACCCCCATGCTGTATATACGGCGCCCAGCTGTGCTCAGATCGACATATATCGACTCAAGAACATCGCCTATAGGTCCTATATAGCCGTGGGTTGCAGTTGGCTGGTATCACAGCTACCCCCATGCTGTATATACGTGGCCCAGCTGTGCTCAGATCGACATATATCGACTAAAGAACATCGCCTGTAGGGCCTATATAGCCGGGGGTTGCAGCTGGCTGGTATCAGAGCTACCCCCATGCTGTATATACGGCGCCCAGCTGTGCTCAGATCGACATATATCCACTCAAGAAAATCGTCTGTAGGTCCTATATAGCCGTGGGTTGCATCTGGCTGGTATGAGAGCTACCCCCATGCTGTATATACGGGGCCCAGCTGTGCTCAGATCGACATATATCGACTCAAGATTATCGCCTGTAGGGCCTATATAGCCGGGGGTTGCAGCTGGCTGGTATCACAGCTACCCCCATGCTGTATATACGTGGCTCAGCTGTGCTCAGATCGACATATATCGACTAAAGAACATCGCCTGTAGGTCCTATATGGCCGTGGGTTGTATCTGGCTGGTATCAGAGCTACCCCCATGCCGTATATACGGCGCCCAGCTGTGCTCAGATCGACATATATCCACTCAAGAACATCGCCTGTAGGTCCTATATGGCCGTGGGTTGCATCTGGCTGGTATCAGAGCTACCCCCATGCTGTATATACTGGGCCCAGCTGTGCTCAGATCGACATATATCGACTCAAGAACATCGCCTGTAGGTCCTATATGGCCGTCGGTTGCATCTGGCTGGTATCAGAGCTACCCCCATGCTGTATATACGGCGCCCAGCTGTGCTCAGATCGACATATATCCACTCAAGAACATCGCCTGTAGGTCCTATATGGCCGTGGGTTGCATCTGGCTGGTATCAGAGCTACGCCCATGCTGTATATACGGCGCCCAGCTGCGCTCAGATCGACATATATCCACTCAAGAACATCTCCTGTAGGTCCTATATGGCCGTGGGTTGCATCTGGCTGGTATCAGAGCTACCCCCATGCTGTATATACGGGGCCCAGCTGTGATCAGATCGACATATATCGACTCAAGAACATCGCCTGTAGGTCCTATATAGCCGTGGGTTGCATCTGGCTGGTATCAGAGCTGCCACCATGCTGTATATACGGGGCCCAGCTGTGCTCAGATCGACATATATCGACTCGAGAACATCGCCTGTAGGTCCTATATTGCCGTGGGTTGCAGCTGGCTGGTATCACAGCTACCCCCATGCTGTATATACGTGGCCCAGCTGTGCTCAGATCGACATATATCCACTCAAGAACATCGCCTGTAGGTCCTATATGGCCGTGGGTTGCATCTGGCTGGTATCAGAGCTACCCCCATGCTGTATATACGGCGCCCAGCTGTGCTCAGATCGACATATATCCACTCAAGAACATCGCCTGTAGGTCCTATATGGCCGTGGGTTGCATCTGGCTGGTAACAGGGCTACCCCCATGCTGTATATACGGGGCCCAGCTGTGCTCAGATCGACATATATCGACTCAAGAACATCGCCTGTAGGTCCTATATAGCCGTGGGTTGCAGCTGGCTGGTATCACAGCTACCCCCATGCTGTATATACGTGGCCCAGCTGTGCTCAGATCGACATATATCGACACAAGAACATCGCCTGTAGGTCTAATATGGCCGTAGGTTGCATCTGGCTGGTATCAGAGCTACCCCCATGCTGTATATACGGCGCCCAGCTGTGCTCAGATCGACATATATCCACTCAAGAGCATCGCCTGTAGGTCCTATATGGCCGTGGGTTGCATCTGGCTGGTATCAAAGCTACCCCCATGCTGTATATGCGGGGCCCAGCTGTGCTCAGATCGACATATATCGACTCAAGAACATCGCCTGTGGGTCCTATATAGCCGTGGGTTGCAGCTGGTTGGTATCCCAGCTACCCCCATGCTGTATATACGTGGCCCAGCTGTGCTCAGATCGACATATATCGACTCAAGAACATCGCCTGTAGGTCCTATATGGCCGTGGGTTGCACCTGGCTGGTATCAGAGCTACCCCCATGCTGTATATACGGCGCCCAGTTGTGCTCAGATCGACATATATCCACTCAAGAACATCGCCTGTAGGTCCCATATGGCCGTGGGTTGCATCTGGCTGGTATCAGAGCTACCCCCATGCTGTATATACGGGGCCCAACTGTGCTCAGATCGACATATATCGACTCAAGAACATCGCCTGTAGGTCCTATATAGCCGTGGGTTGCAGCTGGCTGGTATCACAGCTACCCCCATGCTGTATATACGTGGCCCAGCTGTGCTCAGATTGACATATGTCGACTCAAGAACATCGCCTGTAGGTCCTATATAGCCTTGGGTTGCAGCTGGCTGGTATCACAGCTACCCCCATGCTGTATATTCTTGGCCCAGCTGTACTCAGATCGACATATATCGACTCAAGAACATCGCCTGTAGGTCCTATATGGCCGTGGGTTGTATCTGGCTGGTATCAGAGCTACCCCCATTCTGTATATACGGCGCCCAGCTGTGCTCAGATCGACATATATCCACTCAAGAACATCGCCTGTAGGTCCTATATGGCAGTGGGTTGCACCAGGCTGGTATCAGAGCTACCCCCATGCTGTATATACGGGGCCCACCTGTGCTCAGATCGACATATATCGACTCAAGAACATCGCCTGTAGGTCCTATATAGCCGTGGGTTGCAGCTGGCTGGTATCACAGCTACCCCCATGCTGTATATACGTGGCCCAGCTGTGCTCAAATTGACATATATCGACTCAAGAACATCGCCTGTAGGTTCTATATGGCCGTGGGTTGCATCTGGCTGGTACCAGAGCTACCCCCATGCTGTATATACGGCGCCCAGCTTTGCTCAGATCGACATCTATCCACTCAAGAACATCGCCTGTAGGTCCTTTATGGCAGTGGGTTGCATCTGACTGGTATCAGAGCTACCCCCATGCTGTATATACGTGGCCCAGCTGTGCTCAGATCGACATATATCGACTCAAGAACATCGCCTGTAGGTCCTAAATGGCCGTGGGTTGCATCTGGCTGGTATCAGAGCTTCCCCCATGCTGTATATACGGCGCCCAGCTGTGCTCAGATGGACATATATCTACTCAAGAACATCGCTTGTAGGTCTTATATGGCCGTGGGTTGCAGCTGGCTGGTATCACAGCTACCCCCATGCTGTATATACGTGGCCCAGCTGTGCTCAGATTGACATATGTCGACTCAAGAACATCGCCTGTAGGTCCTATATAGCCGTGGGTTGCAGCTGGCTGGTATCACAGCTACCACCATGCTGTATATACGTGGCCCAGCTGTGCTCAGATCGACATATATCGACTCAAGAACATCGCCTGTAGGTCCTATATAGCCGTGGGTTGCATCTGTCTGGTATCAGAGCTACCCCCATGCTGTATATACGGTGCCCAGTTGTGCTCAGATCGACATATATCCAATCAAGAACATCGCCTGTAGGTCCTATATGGCCGTGGGTTGCAGCTGGCAGGTATCACAGCTACCCCCATGCTGTATATACGTGGCCCAGCTGTGCTCAGATCGAAATATTTCGACTCAAGAACATCGCCTGTAGGTCCTATATGGCCGTGGGTTGCATCTGGCTGGTATCACAGCTACCCCCATGCTGTATATTCGTGGCCCAGCTGTACTCAGATCGACATATATCGACTCAAGAACATCGCCTGTAGGTCCTATATTGCCGTGGGTTGCATCTGGCTGGTATCAGAGCTACCTCCATGCTGTATATACGGCGCCAAGCTGTGCTCAGATCGACATATATCCACTCAAGAACATCGCCTGTAGGTCCTATATGGACGTGGGTTGCATCTGGCTGGTATCAGAGCTACCCCCATGCTGTATATACGTGGCCCAGCTGTGCTCAGATCGACATATATCGACTCAAGAACATCGCCTCTAGGTCCTATATTGCCGTGGGTTGCATCTGGCTGGTATCAGAGCTACCCCCATGCTGTATATACGATGCCCAGCTGTGCTCAGATCGACATATATCCACTCAAGAACATCGCCTGTAGGTCCTATATGGCCGTGGGTTGCATCTGGCTGGTATCAGAGCTACCCCCATGCTGTATATACGGGTCCCAGCTGTGCTCAGATCAACATATATCGACTCAAGAACATCGCCTATAGATCCTATATAGCCGTGGGTTGCAGTTGGCTGGTATCACAGCTACCCCCATGCTGTATATACGTGGCCCAGCTGTGCTCAGATCGACATATATCGACTCAAGAACATCGTCTGTAGGTCCTATATAGCCGTGGGTTGCATCTGGCTGGTATGAGAGCTACCCCCATGCTGTATATACGGGGCCTAGCTGTGCTCTGATCGACATATATCGACTCAAGAACATCGCCTGTAGGGCCTATATAGCCGGGGGTTGCAGCTGGCTGGTATCACAGCTACCCCCATGCTGTATATACGTGGCTCAGTTGTGCTCAGATCGACATATATCGACTTAAGAACATCGTCTGTAGGTCCTATATGGCCATGGGTTGCATCTGGCTGGTATCAGAGCTACCCCCATGCTGTATATACTGGGCCGAGCTGTGCTCAGATCGACATATATCGACTCAAGAACATCGCCTGTAGGTCCTATATGGCCGTGGGTTGCATCTGGCTGGTATCAGAGCTACGCCCATGCTGTATATACGGCGCCCAGCTGCGCTCAGATCGACATATATCCACTCAAGAACATCTCCTGTAGGTCCTATATGGCCGTGGGTTGCATCTGGCTGGTATCAGAGCTACCCACATGCTGTATATACAGGGCCCAGCTGTGCTCAGATCGACATATATCGACTCAAGAACATCGCCTGTAGGTCCTATATAGCCGTGGGTTGCAGCTGGCTGGTATCACAGCTACCCAAAAGCTGTATATACGTGGCCAAGCTGTGCTCAGATCGACATATATGGACTCAAGAACATCGCCTGTAGGTCCTATATTGCCGTGGGTTGCAGCTGGCTGGTATCACAGCTACCCCCATGCTGCATATACGGGGTCGAGCTGTGCTCAGATCGACATATATCGACTCAAGAACATCGTCTGTAGGTCCTATATGGCCGTGGGTTGCATCTGGCTGGTATCAGAGCTACCCCCATGCTGTATATACGTTGCCAAGCTGTGCTCAGATCGCCATATATCGACTCAAGAACATCGCTTGTAGGTCCTATATGGCCGTGGGTTGCATCTGGCTGGTATCAGAGCTACCCCCATGCTGTATATACGGCGCCCAGCTGTGCTCAGATCGACATATATCCACTCAAGAACATCGCCTGTAGGTCCTATATGGCCGTGGGTTGCATCTGGCTGGTATCAGAGCTACCACCATGCTGTATATACGGGGCCCAGCTGTGCTCAGATCGACATATATCGACTCGAGAACATCGCCTGTAGGTCCTATATTGCCGTGGGTTGCAGCTGGCTGGTATCACAGCTACCCCCATGCTGTATATACGTGGCCCAGCTGTGCTCAGATCGACATATATCGACTCAAGAACATCGCCTGTGGGTCCTATATGGCCGTGGGTTGCATCTGGCTGGTATCAGAGCTACCCCCATGCTGTATATACGGCGCCCAGCTGTGCTCAGATCGACATATATCCACTCAAGAACATCGCCTGTAGGTCCTATATGGCCTTGGGTTGCATCTGGCTGGTATCAGAGCTACCGCCATGCTGTATATACGGGGCCCAGCTGTGCTCAGATCGACATATATCGACTCGAGAACATCGCCTGTAGGTCCTATATTGCCGTGGGTTGCAGCTGGCTGGTATCACAGCTACCCCCATGCTGTATATACGGGGCCCAGCTGTGCTCAGATCGACATATATCGACTCAAGAACATCGCCTGTAGGTCCTATATAGCCGTGGGTTGCAGCTAGCTGGTATCACAGCTACCCCCATGCTGTATATACGTGGCCCAGCTGTGCTCAGATCGACATATATCGACTCAAGAACATCGCCTGTAGGTCTAATATGGCCGTAGGTTGCATCTGGCTGGTATCAGAGCTACCCCCATGCTGTATATACGGCGCCCAGCTGTGCTCAGATCGACATATATCCACTCAAGAGCATCGCCTGTAGGTCCTATATGGCCGTGGGTTGCATCTGGCTGGTATCAAAGCTACCCCCATGCTGTATATACGGGGCCCAGCTGTGCTCAGATCGACATATATCGACTCAAGAACATCGCCTGTAGGTCCTATATAGCCGTGGGTTGCAGCTGGCTGGTATCCCAGCTACCCCCATGCTGTATATACGTGGCCCAGCTGTGCTCAGATCGACATATATCGACTCAAGAACATCGGCTGTAGGTCCTATATGGCCGTGGGTTGCACCTGGCTGGTATCAGAGCTACCCCCATGCTGTATATACGGCGCCCAGTTGTGCTCAGATCGACATATATCCACTCAAGAACATCGCCTGTAGGTCCCATATGGCCGTGGGTTGCATCTGGCTGGTATCAGAGCTACCCCCATGCTGTATATACGGGGCCCAACTGTGCTCAGATCGACATATATCGACTCAAGAACATCGCCTGTAGGTCCTATATAGCCGTGGGTTGCAGCTGGCTGGTATCACAGCTACCCCCATGCTGTATATACGTGGCCCAGCTGTGCTCAGATCGATATATATCGACTCAAGAACATCGCCTGTAGGTCCTATATAGCCGTGGGTTGCAGCTGGCTGGTATCACAGCTACCCCCATGCTGTATATACGTGGCCCAGCTGTGCTCAGATCGACCTATATCGACTCAAGAACATCGCCTGTAGGTCTAATATGGCCGTAGGTTGCATCTGGCTGGTATCAGAGCTACCCCCATGCTGTATATACGGCGCCCAGCTGTGCTCAGATCGACATATATCCACTCAAGAGCATCGCCTGTAGGTCCTATATGGCCGTGGGTTGCATCTGGCTGGTATCAAAGCTACCCCCATGCTGTATATACGGGGCCCAGCTGTGCTCAGATCGACATATATCGACTCAAGAACATCGCCTGTAGGTCCTATATAGCCGTGGGTTGCAGCTGGCTGGTATCCCAGCTACCCCATGCTGTATATACGTGGCCCAGCTGTGCTCAGATCGACATATATCGACTCAAGAACATTGTCTGTAGCTTCTATATAGCTGTGGGTTGCAGCTGGCTGGTATCACAGCTACCCCCATGCTTTATATACGTGGCCCAGCTGTGCTCAGATCGACATATATCGACTCAAGAACATCGCCTTTAGGTCCTATATGGCCGTAGGTTGCATCTGGCTGGTGTCAGAGCTACCCCCATGCTGTATATACGGCGCCCAGCTGTGCTCAGATCGACATATATCCACTCAAGAACATCGCCCGTAGGTCCTATATGGCCGTGGGTTGCATCTGGCTGGTAACAGAGCTACCCCCCATGCTGTATATACGGGGCCCAGCTGTGCTCAGATCGACATATATCGACTCAAGAACATCGCCTGTAGGTCCTATATGGCCGTAGGTTGCATCTGGCTGGTATCAGAGCTACCCCCTTGCTGTATATACGGCGCCCAACTGTGCTCAGATCGACATATATCGACTCAAGAACATCGCCTGTAGGTCCTATATAGCTGTGGGTTGCAGCTGGCTGGTATCACAGCTACCCCCATGCTGTATATACGTGGCCCAGCTGTGCTCAGATCGACATATATCGACTCAAGAACATCGCCTGTAGGTCCTATATGGCCGTGGGTTGCACCAGGCTGGTATCAGAGCTACCCCCATGCTGTATATACGGCGCCCAGCTGTGCTCAGATCGACATATATCCACTCAAGAACATCGCCTGTAGGTCCTATATGGCCGTGGGTTGCATCTGGCTGGTATCAGAGCTACCCCTTTGCTGTATATACGGCGCCAAGCTGTGCTCAGATCGACATATATCCACTCAAGAACATCGCCTGTAGGTCCTTTATGGCCGTGGGTTGCATCGGGCTGGTATCAGAGCTACCCCCATGCTGTATATACGGGGCCCAGCTGTGCTCAGATCGACATATATCGACTCAAGAACATCGCCTGCAGGTCCTATATAGCCGTGGGTTGCAGCTCGCTGGTATCACAGCTACCCCCATGCTGTATATACGTGGCCCAGCTGTGTTCAGATTGACATATGTCGACTCAAGAACATCGCCTGTAGGTCCTATATGGCCGTGGGTTGCAGCTGGCTGGTATCACAGCTACCCCCGTGCTGTATATACGTGGCCCAGCTGTGCTCAGATCGACATATATCGACTCAAGAACATCGCCTGTAGGTCCTATATGGCCGTGGGTTGCATCTGGCTGATATCAGAGCTATCCCCATGCTGTATATACGGCGCCCAGCTGTGCTCAGATCGACATATATGGACTCAAGAAGATCGCCTGTAGGTCCTTTATGGCCGTGGGTTGCTCTGGCTGGTATCACAGCTACCCCCATGCTGTATATACGGTGCCCAGCTGTGCTCAAATTGACATATATCCACTCAAGAACATCGCCTGTAGGTCCTATATGGCCGTGGGTTGCAGCTGGCTGGTATCACAGCTACCCCCGTGCTGTATATACGTGGCCCAGCTGTGCTCAGATCGACATATATCGACTCAAGAACATCGCCTGTAGGTCCTATATGGCCGTGGGTTGCATCTGGCTGATATCAGAGCTATCCCCATGCTGTATATACGGCGCCCAGCTGTGCTCAGATTGACATATATCCACTCAAGAACATCGCCTGTATGTCCTATATGGCCGTGGGTTGCATCTGGCTGGTATCAGAGCTACCCCCATGCTGTATATACGGGGCCCACATGTGCTCAGATCGACATATATCGACTCAAGAACATCGCCTGTAGGTCCTATATAGCCGTGGGTTGCAGCTGGCTGGTATCACAGCTACCCCCATGCTGTATATACGTGGCCCAGCTGTGTTCAGATTGACATATGTCGACTCAAGAACATCGCCTGTAGGTCCTATATAGCCGTGGGTTGCAGCTGGCTGGTATCACAGCGACCCCCATGCTGTATATACGTGGCCCAGCTGTGCTCAGATCGACATATATCGACTCAAGAACATCGCCTGTAGGTCCTATATAGCCGTGGGTTGCATCTGGCTGGTATCAGAGCTACCCCCATGCTGTATATACGGTGCCCAGTTGTGCTCAGATCGACATATATCCAATCAAGAACATCGCCTGTAGGTCCTATATGGCCGTAGGTTGCAGCTGGCTGGTATCACAGCTACCCCCATGCTGTATATACGTGGCCCAGCTGTGCTCAGATCGAAATATATCGACTCAAGAACATCGCCTGTAGGTCCTATATGGCCGTGGGTTGCATCTGGATGGTATCACAGCTATCCCCATGCTGTATATTCGTGGCCCAGCTGTACTCAGATCGACATATATCGACTCAAGAACATCGCCTATAGGTCCTATATTGCTGTGGGTTGCATCTGGCTGGTATCAGAGCTACCTCCATGCTGTATATACGGCGCCCAGCTGTGCTCAGATCGACATATATCCACTCAAGAACATCGCCTGTAGGTCCTATATGGACGTGGGTTGCATCTGGCTGGTATCAGAGCTACCCCCATGCTGTATATACGGGGCCCAGCTGTGCTCAGATCGACATATATCGACTCAAGAACATCGCCTGTAGGTCCTATATAGCCGTGGGTTGCAGCTGGCTGGTATCGCAGCTACCCCCATGCTGTATATACGTGGCCCAGCTGTGCTCAGATCGACATATATCGACTCAAAAACATCGCCTGTAGGTCCTATATGGCCGTGGGTTGCATCTGGCTGGTATCAGAGCTACCCCGATTCTGTATATACGGGGCCCAGCTGTGCTCAGATCGACATATATCGACTCAAGAACATCGCCTGTAGGTCCTATATAGCCGTGGGTTGCTGCTGGCTGGTATCACAGCTACCCCCATGCTGTATATACGTGGCCCAGCTGTGCTCAGATCGACATATATCGACTCAAGAACATCGCCTGTAGGTCCTGTATGGCCGTGGATTGCATCTGGCTAGTATCAGAGCTACCCCCAAGCTGTATATACGGCGCCCAGCTGTGCTCAGATCGACATATATCGACTCAAGAACATCGCCTGTAGGTCCTATATAGCCGTGGGTTGCAGCTGGCTGGTATCACAGCTACCCCCATGCTGTATATACGTGACCCATCTGTGCTCAGATCGACATATATCGACTCAAGAACATCACCTGTAGGTCCTATATGGCCGTGGGTTGCATCTGGCAGGTATCAGAGCTACCCCCATGTTGTATATACGGCGCCCAGCTGTGCTCAGATTGACATACATCCACTCAAGAACATCGCCTGTAGGTCCTATATGGCCGTGGGTTGCATCTGGCTGGTATCAGAGCTACCCCCATGCTGTATATACGGGGCCCAGCTGTGCTGAGATCGACATATATCGACTCAAGAACATCGCCTGTAGGTCCTATATAGCCGTGGGTTGCAGCTGGCTGGTATCACAGCTACCCTTATGCTGTATATACGTGGCCCAGCTGTGCTCAGAGCGACATATATCGACACAAGAACATCGCCTGTAGGTCCTATATGGCCGTGGGTTGCAGCTGGCAGGTATCACAGCTACCCCCATGCTGTATATACGTGGCCCAGCTGTGCTCAGATCGAAATATTTCGACTCAAGAACATCGCCTGTAGGTCCTATATGGCCGTGGGTTGCATCTGGCTGGTATCACAGCTACCCCCATGCTGTATATTCGTGGCCCAGCTGTACTCAGATCGACATATATCGACTCAAGAACATCGCCTGTAGGTCCTATATTGCCGTGGGTTGCATCTGGCTGGTATCAGAGCTACCTCCATGCTGTATATACGGCGCCAAGCTGTGCTCAGATCGACATATATCCACTCAAGAACATCGCCTGTAGGTCCTATATGGACGTGGGTTGCATCTGGCTGGTATCAGAGCTACCCCCATGCTGTATATACGTGGCCCAGCTGTGCTCAGATCGACATATATCGACTCAAGAACATCGCCTCTAGGTCCTATATTGCCGTGGGTTGCATCTGGCTGGTATCAGAGCTACCCCCATGCTGTATATACGATGCCCAGCTGTGCTCAGATCGACATATATCCACTCAAGAACATCGCCTGTAGGTCCTATATGGCCGTGGGTTGCATCTGGCTGGTATCAGAGCTACCCCCATGCTGTATATACGGGTCCCAGCTGTGCTCAGATCAACATATATCGACTCAAGAACATCGCCTATAGATCCTATATAGCCGTGGGTTGCAGTTGGCTGGTATCACAGCTACCCCCATGCTGTATATACGTGGCCCAGCTGTGCTCAGATCGACATATATCGACTCAAGAACATCGTCTGTAGGTCCTATATAGCCGTGGGTTGCATCTGGCTGGTATGAGAGCTACCCCCATGCTGTATATACGGGGCCTAGCTGTGCTCTGATCGACATATATCGACTCAAGAACATCGCCTGTAGGGCCTATATAGCCGGGGGTTGCAGCTGGCTGGTATCACAGCTACCCCCATGCTGTATATACGTGGCTCAGTTGTGCTCAGATCGACATATATCGACTTAAGAACATCGTCTGTAGGTCCTATATGGCCATGGGTTGCATCTGGCTGGTATCAGAGCTACCCCCATGCTGTATATACTGGGCCGAGCTGTGCTCAGATCGACATATATCGACTCAAGAACATCGCCTGTAGGTCCTATATGGCCGTGGGTTGCATCTGGCTGGTATCAGAGCTACGCCCATGCTGTATATACGGCGCCCAGCTGCGCTCAGATCGACATATATCCACTCAAGAACATCTCCTGTAGGTCCTATATGGCCGTGGGTTGCATCTGGCTGGTATCAGAGCTACCCACATGCTGTATATACAGGGCCCAGCTGTGCTCAGATCGACATATATCGACTCAAGAACATCGCCTGTAGGTCCTATATAGCCGTGGGTTGCAGCTGGCTGGTATCACAGCTACCCAAAAGCTGTATATACGTGGCCAAGCTGTGCTCAGATCGACATATATGGACTCAAGAACATCGCCTGTAGGTCCTATATTGCCGTGGGTTGCAGCTGGCTGGTATCACAGCTACCCCCATGCTGCATATACGGGGTCGAGCTGTGCTCAGATCGACATATATCGACTCAAGAACATCGTCTGTAGGTCCTATATGGCCGTGGGTTGCATCTGGCTGGTATCAGAGCTACCCCCATGCTGTATATACGTTGCCAAGCTGTGCTCAGATCGCCATATATCGACTCAAGAACATCGCTTGTAGGTCCTATATGGCCGTGGGTTGCATCTGGCTGGTATCAGAGCTACCCCCATGCTGTATATACGGCGCCCAGCTGTGCTCAGATCGACATATATCCACTCAAGAACATCGCCTGTAGGTCCTATATGGCCGTGGGTTGCATCTGGCTGGTATCAGAGCTACCACCATGCTGTATATACGGGGCCCAGCTGTGCTCAGATCGACATATATCGACTCGAGAACATCGCCTGTAGGTCCTATATTGCCGTGGGTTGCAGCTGGCTGGTATCACAGCTACCCCCATGCTGTATATACGTGGCCCAGCTGTGCTCAGATCGACATATATCGACTCAAGAACATCGCCTGTGGGTCCTATATGGCCGTGGGTTGCATCTGGCTGGTATCAGAGCTACCCCCATGCTGTATATACGGCGCCCAGCTGTGCTCAGATCGACATATATCCACTCAAGAACATCGCCTGTAGGTCCTATATGGCCGTGGGTTGCATCTGGCTGGTATCAGAGCTACCGCCATGCTGTATATACGGGGCCCAGCTGTGCTCAGATCGACATATATCGACTCGAGAACATCGCCTGTAGGTCCTATATTGCCGTGGGTTGCAGCTGGCTGGTATCACAGCTACCCCCATGCTGTATATACGGGGCCCAGCTGTGCTCAGATCGACATATATCGACTCAAGAACATCGCCTGTAGGTCCTATATAGCCGTGGGTTGCAGCTAGCTGGTATCACAGCTACCCCCATGCTGTATATACGTGGCCCAGCTGTGCTCAGATCGACATATATCGACTCAAGAACATCGCCTGTAGGTCTAATATGGCCGTAGGTTGCATCTGGCTGGTATCAGAGCTACCCCCATGCTGTATATACGGCGCCCAGCTGTGCTCAGATCGACATATATCCACTCAAGAGCATCGCCTGTAGGTCCTATATGGCCGTGGGTTGCATCTGGCTGGTATCAAAGCTACCCCCATGCTGTATATACGGGGCCCAGCTGTGCTCAGATCGACATATATCGACTCAAGAACATCGCCTGTAGGTCCTATATAGCCGTGGGTTGCAGCTGGCTGGTATCCCAGCTACCCCCATGCTGTATATACGTGGCCCAGCTGTGCTCAGATCGACATATATCGACTCAAGAACATCGGCTGTAGGTCCTATATGGCCGTGGGTTGCACCTGGCTGGTATCAGAGCTACCCCCATGCTGTATATACGGCGCCCAGTTGTGCTCAGATCGACATATATCCACTCAAGAACATCGCCTGTAGGTCCCATATGGCCGTGGGTTGCATCTGGCTGGTATCAGAGCTACCCCCATGCTGTATATACGGGGCCCAACTGTGCTCAGATCGACATATATCGACTCAAGAACATCGCCTGTAGGTCCTATATAGCCGTGGGTTGCAGCTGGCTGGTATCACAGCTACCCCCATGCTGTATATACGTGGCCCAGCTGTGCTCAGATCGATATATATCGACTCAAGAACATCGCCTGTAGGTCCTATATAGCCGTGGGTTGCAGCTGGCTGGTATCACAGCTACCCCCATGCTGTATATACGTGGCCCAGCTGTGCTCAGATCGACCTATATCGACTCAAGAACATCGCCTGTAGGTCTAATATGGCCGTAGGTTGCATCTGGCTGGTATCAGAGCTACCCCCATGCTGTATATACGGCGCCCAGCTGTGCTCAGATCGACATATATCCACTCAAGAGCATCGCCTGTAGGTCCTATATGGCCGTGGGTTGCATCTGGCTGGTATCAAAGCTACCCCCATGCTGTATATACGGGGCCCAGCTGTGCTCAGATCGACATATATCGACTCAAGAACATCGCCTGTAGGTCCTATATAGCCGTGGGTTGCAGCTGGCTGGTATCCCAGCTACCCCATGCTGTATATACGTGGCCCAGCTGTGCTCAGATCGACATATATCGACTCAAGAACATTGTCTGTAGCTTCTATATAGCTGTGGGTTGCAGCTGGCTGGTATCACAGCTACCCCCATGCTTTATATACGTGGCCCAGCTGTGCTCAGATCGACATATATCGACTCAAGAACATCGCCTTTAGGTCCTATATGGCCGTAGGTTGCATCTGGCTGGTGTCAGAGCTACCCCCATGCTGTATATACGGCGCCCAGCTGTGCTCAGATCGACATATATCCACTCAAGAACATCGCCCGTAGGTCCTATATGGCCGTGGGTTGCATCTGGCTGGTAACAGAGCTACCCCCCATGCTGTATATACGGGGCCCAGCTGTGCTCAGATCGACATATATCGACTCAAGAACATCGCCTGTAGGTCCTATATGGCCGTAGGTTGCATCTGGCTGGTATCAGAGCTACCCCCTTGCTGTATATACGGCGCCCAACTGTGCTCAGATCGACATATATCGACTCAAGAACATCGCCTGTAGGTCCTATATAGCTGTGGGTTGCAGCTGGCTGGTATCACAGCTACCCCCATGCTGTATATACGTGGCCCAGCTGTGCTCAGATCGACATATATCGACTCAAGAACATCGCCTGTAGGTCCTATATGGCCGTGGGTTGCACCAGGCTGGTATCAGAGCTACCCCCATGCTGTATATACGGCGCCCAGCTGTGCTCAGATCGACATATATCCACTCAAGAACATCGCCTGTAGGTCCTATATGGCCGTGGGTTGCATCTGGCTGGTATCAGAGCTACCCCTTTGCTGTATATACGGCGCCAAGCTGTGCTCAGATCGACATATATCCACTCAAGAACATCGCCTGTAGGTCCTTTATGGCCGTGGGTTGCATCGGGCTGGTATCAGAGCTACCCCCATGCTGTATATACGGGGCCCAGCTGTGCTCAGATCGACATATATCGACTCAAGAACATCGCCTGCAGGTCCTATATAGCCGTGGGTTGCAGCTCGCTGGTATCACAGCTACCCCCATGCTGTATATACGTGGCCCAGCTGTGTTCAGATTGACATATGTCGACTCAAGAACATCGCCTGTAGGTCCTATATGGCCGTGGGTTGCAGCTGGCTGGTATCACAGCTACCCCCGTGCTGTATATACGTGGCCCAGCTGTGCTCAGATCGACATATATCGACTCAAGAACATCGCCTGTAGGTCCTATATGGCCGTGGGTTGCATCTGGCTGATATCAGAGCTATCCCCATGCTGTATATACGGCGCCCAGCTGTGCTCAGATCGACATATATGGACTCAAGAAGATCGCCTGTAGGTCCTTTATGGCCGTGGGTTGCTCTGGCTGGTATCACAGCTACCCCCATGCTGTATATACGGTGCCCAGCTGTGCTCAAATTGACATATATCCACTCAAGAACATCGCCTGTAGGTCCTATATGGCCGTGGGTTGCAGCTGGCTGGTATCACAGCTACCCCCGTGCTGTATATACGTGGCCCAGCTGTGCTCAGATCGACATATATCGACTCAAGAACATCGCCTGTAGGTCCTATATGGCCGTGGGTTGCATCTGGCTGATATCAGAGCTATCCCCATGCTGTATATACGGCGCCCAGCTGTGCTCAGATTGACATATATCCACTCAAGAACATCGCCTGTATGTCCTATATGGCCGTGGGTTGCATCTGGCTGGTATCAGAGCTACCCCCATGCTGTATATACGGGGCCCACATGTGCTCAGATCGACATATATCGACTCAAGAACATCGCCTGTAGGTCCTATATAGCCGTGGGTTGCAGCTGGCTGGTATCACAGCTACCCCCATGCTGTATATACGTGGCCCAGCTGTGTTCAGATTGACATATGTCGACTCAAGAACATCGCCTGTAGGTCCTATATAGCCGTGGGTTGCAGCTGGCTGGTATCACAGCGACCCCCATGCTGTATATACGTGGCCCAGCTGTGCTCAGATCGACATATATCGACTCAAGAACATCGCCTGTAGGTCCTATATAGCCGTGGGTTGCATCTGGCTGGTATCAGAGCTACCCCCATGCTGTATATACGGTGCCCAGTTGTGCTCAGATCGACATATATCCAATCAAGAACATCGCCTGTAGGTCCTATATGGCCGTAGGTTGCAGCTGGCTGGTATCACAGCTACCCCCATGCTGTATATACGTGGCCCAGCTGTGCTCAGATCGAAATATATCGACTCAAGAACATCGCCTGTAGGTCCTATATGGCCGTGGGTTGCATCTGGATGGTATCACAGCTATCCCCATGCTGTATATTCGTGGCCCAGCTGTACTCAGATCGACATATATCGACTCAAGAACATCGCCTATAGGTCCTATATTGCTGTGGGTTGCATCTGGCTGGTATCAGAGCTACCTCCATGCTGTATATACGGCGCCCAGCTGTGCTCAGATCGACATATATCCACTCAAGAACATCGCCTGTAGGTCCTATATGGACGTGGGTTGCATCTGGCTGGTATCAGAGCTACCCCCATGCTGTATATACGGGGCCCAGCTGTGCTCAGATCGACATATATCGACTCAAGAACATCGCCTGTAGGTCCTATATAGCCGTGGGTTGCAGCTGGCTGGTATCGCAGCTACCCCCATGCTGTATATACGTGGCCCAGCTGTGCTCAGATCGACATATATCGACTCAAAAACATCGCCTGTAGGTCCTATATGGCCGTGGGTTGCATCTGGCTGGTATCAGAGCTACCCCGATTCTGTATATACGGGGCCCAGCTGTGCTCAGATCGACATATATCGACTCAAGAACATCGCCTGTAGGTCCTATATAGCCGTGGGTTGCTGCTGGCTGGTATCACAGCTACCCCCATGCTGTATATACGTGGCCCAGCTGTGCTCAGATCGACATATATCGACTCAAGAACATCGCCTGTAGGTCCTGTATGGCCGTGGATTGCATCTGGCTAGTATCAGAGCTACCCCCAAGCTGTATATACGGCGCCCAGCTGTGCTCAGTTCGACATATATCGACTCAAGAACATCGCCTGTAGGTCCTATATAGCCGTGGGTTGCAGCTGGCTGGTATCACAGCTACCCCCATGCTGTATATACGTGACCCATCTGTGCTCAGATCGACATATATCGACTCAAGAACATCACCTGTAGGTCCTATATGGCCGTGGGTTGCATCTGGCAGGTATCAGAGCTACCCCCATGTTGTATATACGGCGCCCAGCTGTGCTCAGATTGACATACATCCACTCAAGAACATCGCCTGTAGGTCCTATATGGCCGTGGGTTGCATCTGGCTGGTATCAGAGCTACCCCCATGCTGTATATACGGGGCCCAGCTGTGCTGAGATCGACATATATCGACTCAAGAACATCGCCTGTAGGTCCTATATAGCCGTGGGTTGCAGCTGGCTGGTATCACAGCTACCCTTATGCTGTATATACGTGGCCCAGCTGTGCTCAGAGCGACATATATCGACACAAGAACATCGCCTGTAGGTCCTATATGGCCGTGGGTTGCATCTGGCTGGTATCAGAGCTACACCCGTGCTGTATATACGGCGCCCAGCTGTGCTCAGATCGACATATATCCACTCAAGAACATCGCCTGTAGGTCCTATATGGCCGTGGGTAGCATCTGGCTGGTATCAGAGCTACCCCCATGCTGTATATACGGGGCCCAGCTGTGCTCAGATCGACATATATCGACTCAAGAACATCGCCTGTAGGCCCTATATAGCCGTGGGTGGCAGCTGGCTGGTATCACAGCTACCCCCATGCTGTATATACGTGGCCCAGCTGTGCTCAGATCGACATATATCGACTCAAGAACATCGCCTGTAGGTCCTATATAGCCGTGGGTTGCAGCTGGCTGGTATCACAGCTACCCTTATGCTGTATATACGTGGCCCAGCTGTGCTCAGAGCGACATATATCGACTCAAGAACATCGCCTGTAGGTCCTATATGGCCGTGGGTTGCATCTGGCTGGTATCAGAGCTACCCCCGTGCTGTATATACGGCGCCCAGCTGTGCTCAGATCGACATATATCCACTCAAGAACATCGCCTGTAGGTCCTATATGGCCGTGGGTAGCATCTGGCTGGTAACAGATCTATTCCCATGCTGTATATACGGGGCCCAGCTGTGCTCAGATCGACATATATCGACTCATGAACATCGCCTGTAGGTCCTATATAGCCGTGGGTGGCAGCTGGCTGGTATCACAGCTACCCCCATGCTGTATATACGTGGCCCAGCTGTGCTCAGATCGACATATATCGACTCAAGAACATCGCCTGTAGGTCCTATATGGCCGTGGGTTGCATCTGGCAGGTATCAGAGCTACCCCCATGTTGTATATACGGCGCCCAGCTGTGCTCAGATCGACATACATTAACTCAAGAACATCGCCTGTAGGTCCTATATGGCCGTGGGTTGCATCTGGCTGGTATCAGAGCTACCCCCATGCTGTATATACGGGGCCCAGCTGTGCTCAGATCGACATATATCGACTCAAGAACATCGCCTGTAGGTCCTATATAGCCGTGGGTTGCAGCTGGCTGGTATCACAGCTACCCTTATGCTGTATATACGTGGCCCAGCTGTGCTCAGAGCGACATATATCGACTCAAGAACATCGCCTGTAGGTCCTATATGGCCGTGGGTTGCATCTGGCTGGTATCAGAGCTACCCCCATGCTGTATATACAGGGCCCAGCTTTGCTCAGATCGACATATATCGACTCAAGAACATCGCCTGTAGGTCCTATATAGCCGTGGGTTGCAGCTGGCTGGTATCACAGCTACCCTTATGCTGTATATACGTGGCCCAGCTGTGCTCAGAGCGACATATATCGACTCAAGAACATCGCCTGTAGGTCCTATATGGCCGTGGGTTGCATCTGGCTGGTATCAGAGCTACCCCCATGCTGTATATACGGCGCCCAGCTGTGCTCAGATCGACATATATCCACTCAAGAACATCGCCTGTAGGTCCTATATAGCCGTGGGTTGCATGTGGCTGGTATGAGAGCTACCCCCATGCTGTATATACGGGGCCCAGCTGTGCTCAGATCGACATATATCGACTCAAGAACATCGCCTGTAGGGCCTATATAGCCGGGGGTTGCAGCTGGCTGGTATCTCAGCTACCCCCATGCTGTATATACGTGGCTCAGCTGTGCTCAGATCGACATATAACGACTAAAGAACATCGCCTGTAGGTCATATATGGCAGTGGGTTGTATCTGGCTGGTATCAGAGCTACCCCCATGCCGTATATACGGCGCCCAGCTGTGCTCAGATCGACATATATCCACTCAAGAACATCGCCTGTAGGTCCTATATGGCCGTGGGTTGCATCTGGCTGGTATCAGAGCTACCCCCATGCTGTATATACTGGGCCCAGCTGTGCTCAGATCGACATATATCGACTCAAGAACATCGCCTGTAGGTCCTATATGGCCGTCGGTTGCGTCTGGCTGGTATCAGAGCTACCCCCATGCTGTATATACGGCGCCCAGCTGTGCTCAGATCGACATATATCCACTCAAGAACATCGCCTGTAGGTCCTATATGGCCGTGGGTTGCATCTGGCTGGTATCAGAGCTACGCCCATGCTGTATATACGGCGCCCAGCTGCGTTCAGATCGACATATATCCACTCAAGAACATCTCATGTAGGTCCTATATGGCCGTGGGTTGCATCTGGCTGGTATCAGAGCTACCCCCATGCTGTATATACGGGGCCCAGCTGTGCTCAGATCGACATATATCGACTCAAGAACATCGCCTGTAGGTCCTATATAGCCGTGGGTTGCAGCTGGCTGGTATCACAGCTACCCCCAAGCTGTATATACGTGGCCAAGCTGTGCTCAGATCGACATATATGGACTCAAGAACATTACCTGTAGGTCCTATATTGCCGTGGGTTGCAGCTGGCTGGTATCACAGCAACCCCCATGGTGCATATACGGGGCCGAGCTGTGCACAGATCGACATATATCGACTCAAGAACATCGTCTGTAGGTCCTATATGGCCGTGGGTTGCATCTGGCTGGTATCAGAGCTACCCCCATGCTGTATATACGTTGCCAAGCTGTGCTCAGATCGCCATGTATCGACTCAAGAACATCGCTTGTAGGTTCTATATGGCCGTGGGTTGCATCTGGCTGGTATCAGAGCTACCCCCATGCTGTATATACGGCGCCCAGCTGTGCTCAGATCGACATATATCCACTCAAGAACATCGCCTGTAGGTCCTATATGGCCGTGGGTTGCATCTGGCTGGTATCAGAGCTACCACCATGCTGTATATACGGGGCCCAGCTGTGCTCAGATCGACATATATCGACTCGAGAACATCGCCTGTAGGTCCTATATTGCCGTGGGTTGCAGCTGGCTGGTATCACAGCTACCCCCATGCTGTATATACGTGGCCCAGCTGTGCTCAGATCGACATATATCGACTCAAGAACATCGCCTGTAGGTCCTATATGGCCGTGGGTTGCATCTGGCTGGTATCAGAGCTACCCCCATCCTGTATATACGGCGCCCAGCTGTGCTCAGATCGACATATATCCACTCAAGAACATCGCCTGTAGGTCCTATATGGCCGTGGGTTGCATCTGGCTGGTAACAGGGCTACCCCCATGCTGTATATACGGGGCCCAGCTGTGCTCAGATCGACATATATCGACACAAGAACATCGCCTGTAGGTCCTATATAGCCGTGGGTTGCAGCTGGCTGGTATCACAGCTACCCCCCATGCTGTATATACGTGGCCCAGCTGTGCTCAGATCGACATATATCGACTCAAGAACATCGCCTGTAGGTCTAATATGGCCGTAGGTTGCATCTGGCTGGTATCAGAGCTACCCCCATGCTGTATATACGGCGCTCAGCTGTGCTCAGATCGACATATATCCACTCAAGAGCATCGCCTGTAGGTCCTATATGGCCGTGGGTTGCATCTGGCTGGTATCAAAGCTACCCCCATGCTGTATATACGGGGCCCAGCTGTGCTCAGATCGACATATATCGACTCAAGAACATCGCCTGTAGGTCCTATATGGCCGTGGGTTGCACCTGGCTGGTATCAGAGCTACCCCCATGCTGTATATACGGCGCCCAGCTGTGCGTAGATCGACATATATCCACTCAAGAACATCGCCTGTAGGTCCCATATGGCCGTGGGTTCCATCTGGCAGGTATCAGAGCTACCCCCATGCTGTATATACGGCGCCCAGCTGTGCTCAGATCGAGATATATCCACTCAAGAACATCGCCTGTAGGTCCTATATGGCCGTGGGTTGCATCTGGCAGGTATCAGAGCTACCCCCATGCTGTATACGGGGCCCAGCTGTGCTCAGATCGACATATATCGACTCAAGAAGGTCCTATATAGCCGTGGGTTGCAGCTGGCTGGTATAACAGCTACCCCCATGCTGTATATACGGGGCCCAGCTGTGCTCAGATCGACATATATCGACTCGAGAACATCGCCTGTAGGTCCTATATTGCCGTGGGTTGCAGCTGGCTAATATCACAGCTACCCCCATGCTGTATATACATAGCCCAGCTCTGCTCAGATCGACATATATCGACTCAAGAACATCGCCTGTAGGTCCTATATGGCCGTGGGTTGCATCTGGCTGGTATCAGAGCTACCCCCATGCTGTATATACGACGCCCAGCTGTGTTCAGATCGACATATATCCACTCAAGAACATCGCCTGTAGGTCCTATATGGCCGTGGGTTGCATCTGGCTGGTATCAGAGCTACACCCATGCTGTATATACGGGTCCCAGCTGTGCTCAGATCAACATATATCGACTCAAGAACATCGCCTATAGGTCCTATATAGCCGTGGGTTGCAGTTGGCTGGTATCACAGCTACCCCCATGCTGTATATACGTGGCCCAGCTGTGCTCAGATCGACATATATCGACTCAAGAACATCGCCTGTAGGTCCTATATGGCCGTCGGTTGCATCTGGCTGGTATCAGAGCTACCCCCATGCTGTATATACGGCGCCCAGCTGTGCTCAGATCGACATATATCGACTCAAGAACATCGCCTATAGGTCCTATATAGTCGTGGGTTGCAGTTGGCTGGTATCACAGCTACCCCCATGCTGTATATACGTGGCCCAGCTGTGCTCAGATCGACATATATCGACTAAAGAACATCGCCTGTAGGGCCTATATAGCCGGGGGTTGCAGCTGGCTGGTATCAGAGCTACCCCCATGCTGTATATACGGCGCCCAGCTGTGCTCAGATCGACATATATCCACTCAAGAAAATCGTCTGTAGGTCCTATATAGCCGTGGGTTGCATCTGGCTGGTATGAGAGCTACCCCCATGCTGTATATACGGGGCCCAGCTGTGCTCAGATCGACATATATCGACTCAAGAACATCGAATGTAGGGCCTATATAGCCGGGGGTTGCAGCTGGCTGGTATCACAGCTACCCCCATGCTGTATATACGTGGCTCAGCTGTGCTCAGATCGACATATATCGACTAAAGAACATCGCCTGTAGGTCCTATATGGCCGTGGGTTGTATCTGGCTGGTATCAGAGCTACCCCCATGCCGTATATACGGCGCCCAGCTGTGCTCAGATCGACATATATCCACTCAAGAACATCGCCTGTAGGTCCTATATGGCCGTGGGTTGCATCTGGCTGGTATCAGAGCTACCCCCATGCTGTATATACTGGGCCTAGCTGTGCTCAGATCGACATATATCGACTCAAGAACATCGCCTGTAGGTCCTATATGGCCGTCGGTTGCATCTGGCTGGTATCAGAGCTACCCCCATGCTGTATATACGGCGCCCAGCTGTGCTCAGATCGACATATATCCACTCAAGAACATCGCCTGTAGGTCCTATATGGCCGTGGGTTGCATCTGGCTGGTATCAGAGCTACGCCCATGCTGTATATACGGCGCCCAGCTGCGCTCAGATCGACATATATCCACTCAAGAACATCTCCTGTAGGTCCTATATGGCCGTGGGTTGCATCTGGCTGGTATCAGAGCTACCCCCATGCTGTATATACGGGGCCCAGCTGTGCTCAGATCGACATTTATCGACTCAAGAACATCGCCTGTAGGTCCTATATAGCCGTGGGTTGCATCTGGCTGGTATCAGAGCTGCCACCATGCTGTATATACGGGCCCAGCTGCGCTCAGATCGACATATATCGACTCGAGAACATCGCCTGTAGGTCCTATATTGCCGTGGGTTGCAGCTGGCTGGTATCACAGCTACCCCCATGCTGTATATACGTGGCCCAGCTGTGCTCAGATCGACATATATCCACTCAAGAACATCGCCTGTAGGTCCTATATGGCCGTGGGTTGCATCTGGCTGGTATCAGAGCTACCCCCATGCTGTATATACGGCGCCCAGCTGTGCTCAGATCGACATATATCCACTCAAGAACATCGCCTGTAGGTCCTATATGGCCGTGGGTTGCATCTGGCTGGTAACAGGGCTACCCCCATGCTGTATATACGGGGCCCAGCTGTGCTCAGATCGACATATATCGACTCAAGAACATCGCCTGTAGGTCCTATATAGCCGTGGGTTGCAGCTGGCTGGTATCACAGCTACCCCCATGCTGTATATACGTGGCCCAGCTGTGCTCAGATCGACATATATCGACACAAGAACATCGCCTGTAGGTCTAATATGGCCGTAGGTTGCATCTGGCTGGTATCAGAGCTACCCCCATGCTGTATATACGGCGCCCAGCTGTGCTCAGATCGACATATATCCACTCAAGAGCATCGCCTGTAGGTCCTATATGGCCGTGGGTTGCATCTGGCTGGTATCAAAGCTACCCCCATGCTGTATATGCGGGGCCCAGCTGTGCTCAGATCGACATATATCGACTCAAGAACATCGCCTGTGGGTCCTATATAGCCGTGGGTTGCAGCTGGTTGGTATCCCAGCTACCCCCATGCTGTATATACGTGGCCCAGCTGTGCTCAGATCGACATATATCGACTCAAGAACATCGCCTGTAGGTCCTATATGGCCGTGGGTTGCACCTGGCTGGTATCAGAGCTACCCCCATGCTGTATATACGGCGCCCAGTTGTGCTCAGATCGACATATATCCACTCAAGAACATCGCCTGTAGGTCCCATATGGCCGTGGGTTGCATCTGGCTGGTATCAGAGCTACCCCCATGCTGTATATACGGGGCCCAACTGTGCTCAGATCGACATATATCGACTCAAGAACATCGCCTGTAGGTCCTATATAGCCGTGGGTTGCAGCTGGCTGGTATCACAGCTACCCCCATGCTGTATATACGTGGCCCAGCTGTGCTCAGATTGACATATGTCGACTCAAGAACATCGCCTGTAGGTCCTATATAGCCGTGGGTTGCAGCTGGCTGGTATCACAGCTACCCCCATGCTGTATATTCTTGGCCCAGCTGTACTCAGATCGACATATATCGACTCAAGAACATCGCCTGTAGGTCCTATATGGCCGTGGGTTGTATCTGGCTGGTATCAGAGCTATCCCCATTCTGTATATACGGCGCCCAGCTGTGCTCAGATCGACATATATCCACTCAAGAACATCGCCTGTAGGTCCTATATGGCAGTGGGTTGCACCAGGCTGGTATCAGAGCTACCCCCATGCTGTATATACGGGGCCCACCTGTGCTCAGATCGACATATATCGACTCAAGAACATCGCCTGTAGGTCCTATATAGCCGTGGGTTGCAGCTGGCTGGTATCACAGCTACCCCCATGCTGTATATACGTGGCCCAGCTGTGCTCAGATTGACATATATCGACTCAAGAACATCGCCTGTAGGTTCTATATGGCCGTGGGTTGCATCTGGCTGGTACCAGAGCTACCCCCATGCTGTATATACGGCGCCCAGCTTTGCTCAGATCGACATCTATCCACTCAAGAACATCGCCTGTAGGTGCTTTATGGCAGTGGGTTGCATCTGACTGGTATCAGAGCTACCCCCATGCTGTATATACGTGGCCCAGCTGTGCTCAGATCGACATATATCGACTCAAGAACATCGCCTGTAGGTCCTAAATGGCCGTGGGTTGCATCTGGCTGGTATCAGAGCTTCCCCCATGCTGTATATACGGCGCCCAGCTGTGCTCAGATGGACATATATCTACTCAAGAACATCGCTTGTAGGTCTTATATGGCCGTGGGTTGCAGCTGGCTGGTATCACAGCTACCCCCATGCTGTATATACGTGGCCCAGCTGTGCTCAGATCGACATATATCGACTCAAGAACATCGCCTGTAGGTCCTATATAGCCGTGGGTTGCATCTGTCTGGTATCAGAGCTACCCCCATGCTGTATATACGGTGCCCAGTTGTGCTCAGATCGACATATATCCAATCAAGAACATCGCCTGTAGGTCCTATATGGCCGTGGGTTGCAGCTGGCAGGTATCACAGCTACCCCCATGCTGTATATACGTGGCCCAGCAGTGCTCAGATCGAAATATATCGACTCAAGAACATCGCCTGTAGGTCCTATATGGCCGTGGGTTGCATCTGGCTGGTATCACAGCTACCCCCATGCTGTATATTCGTGGCCCAGCTGTACTCAGATCGACATATATCGACTCAAGAACATCGCCTGTAGGTCCTATATTGCCGTGGGTTGCATCTGGCTGGTATCAGAGCTACCTCCATGCTGTATATACGGCGCCAAGCTGTGCTCAGATCGACATATATCCACTCAAGAACATCGCCTGTAGGTCCTATATGGACGTGGGTTGCATCTGGCTGGTATCAGAGCTACCCCCATGCTGTATATACGGGGCCCAGCTGTGCTCAGATCGACATATATGGATTCAAGAACATCGCCTGTAGGTCCTATATAGCCGTGGGTTGCAGCTGGCTGGTATCACAGCTACCCCCATGCTGTATATACGTGGCCCAGCTGTGCTCAGATCGACATATATCGACTCAAAAACATCGCCTGTAGGTCCTATATGGCCGTGGGTTGCATCTGGCTGGTATCAGAGCTACCCCCATGCTGTATATACGGCGCCCAGCTGTGCTCAGATCGCCATATATCCACTCAAGAACATCGCCTGTAGGTCCTATATGGCCGTGGGTTGCATCTGGCTGGTATCAGAGCTACCCCCATGCTGTATATACGGGGCCCAGCTGTGCTCAGATCGACATATATCGACTCAAGAACATCGCCTGTAGGTCCTATATGGCCGTGGGTTGCATCTGGCTGGTATCAGAGCTTCCCCCATGCTGTATATACGGCGCCCAGCTGTGCTCAGATGGACATATATCTACTCAAGAACATCGCTTGTAGGTCTTATATGGCCGTGGGTTGCAGCTGGCTGGTATCACAGCTACCCCCATGCTGTATATACGTGGCCCAGCTGTGCTCAGATTGACATATGTCGACTCAAGAACATCGCCTGTAGGTCCTATATAGCCGTGGGTTGCAGCTGGCTGGTATCACAGCTACCACCATGCTGTATATACGTGGCCCAGCTGTGCTCAGATCGACATATATCGACTCAAGAACATCGCCTGTAGGTCCTATATAGCCGTGGGTTGCATCTGTCTGGTATCAGAGCTACCCCCATGCTGTATATACGGTGCCCAGTTGTGCTCAGATCGACATATATCCAATCAAGAACATCGCCTGTAGGTCCTATATGGCCGTGGGTTGCAGCTGGCAGGTATCACAGCTACCCCCATGCTGTATATACGTGGCCCAGCTGTGCTCAGATCGAAATATATCGACTCAAGAACATCGCCTGTAGGTCCTATATGGCCGTGGGTTGCATCTGGCTGGTATCACAGCTAACCCCATGCTGTATATTCGTGGCCCAGCTGTACTCAGATCGACATATATCGACTCAAGAACATCGCCTGTAGGTCCTATATTGCCGTGGGTTGCATCTGGCTGGTATCAGAGCTACCTCCATGCTGTATATACGGCGCCAAGCTGTGCTCAGATCGACATATATCCACTCAAGAACATCGCCTGTAGGTCCTATATGGACGTGGGTTGCATCTGGCTGGTATCAGAGCTACCCCCATGCTGTATATACGGGGCCCAGCTGTGCTCAGATCGACATATATCGATTCAAGAACATCGCCTGTAGGTCCTATATAGCCGTGGGTTGCAGCTGGCTGGTATCACAGCTACCCCCATGCTGTATATACGTGGCCCAGCTGTGCTCAGATCGACATATATCGACTCAAAAACATCGCCTGTAGGTCCTATATGGCCGTGGGTTGCATC
The DNA here is from genome assembly GCA_963942505.1 of Lordithon lunulatus. Classification (NCBI taxonomy): domain Eukaryota; kingdom Metazoa; phylum Arthropoda; class Insecta; order Coleoptera; family Staphylinidae; genus Lordithon; species Lordithon lunulatus. The sequence goes on along the minus strand of OZ012667.1, from coordinate 31,670,538 downwards.
TGGCTGGTATCAGAGCTACCCCCATGCTGTATATACGGCGCCCAGCTGTGCTCAGATCGCCATATATCCACTCAAGAACATCGCCTGTAGGTCCTATATGGCCGTGGGTTGCATCTGGCTGGTATCAGAGCTACCCCCATGCTGTATATACGGGGCCCAACTGTGCTCAGATCGACATATATCGACTCAAGAACATCGCCTGTAGGTCCTATATAGCCGTGGGTTGCAGCTGGCTGGTATCACAGCTACCCCCATGCTGTATATACGTGGCCCAGCTGTGCTCAGATTGACATATGTCGACTCAAGAACATCGCCTGTAGGTCCTATATAGCCGTGGGTTGCAGCTGGCTGGTATCACAGCTACCCCCATGCTGTATATACGTGGCCCAGCTGTGCTCAGATCGACATATATCGACTCAAAAACATCGCCTGTAGGTCCTATATGGCCGTGGGTTGCATCTGGCTGGTATCAGAGCTACCCCCATGCTGTATATACGGCGCCCAGCTGTGCTCAGATCGCCATATATCCACTCAAGAACATCGCCTGTAGGTCCTATATGGCCGTGGGTTGCATCTGGCTGGTATCAGAGCTACCCCCATGCTGTATATACGGGGCCCAGCTGTGCTCAGATCGACATATATCGACTCAAGAACATCGCCTGTAGGTCCTATATGGCCGTGGATTGCATCTGGATGGTATCAGAGCTACCCCATGCTGTATATACGGCGCCCAGCTGTGCTCAGATCGACATATATCCACTCAAGAACATCGCCTGTAGGTCATATATGGCTGTGGGTTGCATCTGGCTGGTATCAGAGCTACCCCCATGCTGTATATACGGGACCCAGCTATGCTCAGATCGACATATATCGAGTCAAGAACATCGCCTGTAGGTTCTATATAGCCGTGGGTTGCAGCTGGCTGGTATCACAGCTACCCCCATGCTGTATATACGTGGCCCAGCTGTGCTGAGATCGACATATATCGACTCAAGAACATCGCCTGTAGGTCCAATATGGCAGTGGGTTGCATCTGGCTGGTATCAGAGCTACACCCATGCTGTATATACGGCGCCCAGCTGTGCTCAGATCGACATATATCCACTCAACAACATCGCCTGTAGGTCCTATATGGCCATGGGTTGCATCTGGCTGGTATCAGAGCTACCCCCATGCTGTATATACGGGGCCCAGCTGTGATCAGATCGACATATATCGACTCAAGAACATCGCCTGTAGGTCCTATATAGCCGTGGGTTGCAGCTGGCTGGTATCACAGCTACCCCCATGCTGTATATACGTGGTCAAGCTGTGCTCAGATCGACATATATCGACACAAGAACATCGCCTGTATGTCCTATATGGCCGTGGGTTGCATCTGGCTGGTATCAGAGCTACCCCCATGCTGTATATACGGCGCCCAGCTGTGCTCAGATTGACATATATCCACTCAAGAACATCGCCTGTAGGTCCTATATGGCCGTGGGTTGCATCTGGCTGGTATCAGAGCTACCCCCATGCTGTATATACGGGGCCAACCTGTGCTCAGATCGACATATATCGACTCAAGAACATCACCTGTAGGTCCTATATAGCCGTGGGTTGAAAGCTGGCTGGTATCACAGCTACCCCCATGCTGTATATACGTGGCCCAGCTGTGCTCAGATCGACATATATCGACTCAAGGACATCGCCTGTAGGTCCCATATGGATGTGGGTTGCATCTGGCTGGTATCAGAGCTACCCCCATGCTGTATATATGGCGCCAAGATGTGCTCAGATCGACATATATCCACTCAAGAACATCGTCTGTAGGTCCTATATGGCAGTGGGTTGCATCTGGCTGGTATCAGAGCCACCCCCATGCTGTATATACGGGGCCCAGCTGTCCTCAGATCGACATATATCGACTCAAGACCATCGCCTGTAGGTCCTATATAGTCGTGGGTTGCAGCTGGCTGGTATCACAGCTACTCCCATGCTGTATATACGTGGCCCAGCTGTGCTCAGATCGACATATATTGACTCAAGAACATCGCCTGTAGGTCCCATATGGCCGTGGGTTGCATCTGGCTGGTATCAGAGCTACCCCCATGCTGTATATATGGCGCCCAGATGTGCTCAGATCGACATATATCCACTCAAGAACATCGTCTGTAGGTCCTATATGGCCGTGGGTTGCATCTGGCTGGTATCAGAGCTACCCCCATGCTGTATATACGGGGCCCACCTGTGCTCAGATCGACATATATCGACTCAAGAACATCGCCTGTAGGTCCTATATGTCCGTGGGTTGCATCTGGCTGGTATCAGAGCTACCCCCTTGCTGTATATACGGCGCCCAGCTGTGCTCAGATCGACATATATCCACTCAAGAACATCGCCTGTAGGTCCTATATGGCTGTGGGTTGCATCTGGTTGGTATCACAGCTATCCCCATGCTGTATATACGTGGCCCAGCTGTGCTCAGATCGACATATATCGACTCAAGAACATCGCCTGTAGGTTCTATATGGCCGTGGGTTGCATCTGGCTGGTATCAGAGCTACCCCCTTGCTGTATATACGGCGCCCAGCTGTGCTCAGATCGACATATATCCACTCAAGAACATCGTCTGTAGGTCCTATATGGCCGTGGGTTGCATCTGGCTGGTATCAGAGCCACCCCCATGCTGTATATACGGGGCCCACCTGTGCTCAGATCGACATATATCGACTCAAGAACATCGCCTGTAGGTCCCATATGGCCGTGGGTTGCATCTGGCTGGTATCAGAGCTACCCCCATGCTGTATATACGAAGCCCAGCTGTGGTCAGATCGACATATATCGACTCAAGAACATCGCCTGTAGGTCCTATATAGCCGCGGGTTGCAGCTGGTTGGTATTACAGCTACCCCCATGCTGTATATACGTGGCCCAGCTGTGCTCAGATCGACATATATCGACTCAAGAACATCGCCTGTAGGTCCTATATGGCCGTGGGTTGCATCTGGCTGGTATCAGAGCTACCCCCATGCTGTATATACGGCGCCTAGCTGTGCTCAGATCGACATATATCCACTGAAGAACATCGCCTGTAGGTCCTATATGGCCGTGGGTTGCATCTGACTGGTATCAGAGCTACCCCCATGCTGTATATACGGGGCCCAGCTGTGCTCAGATCGACATATATCGACTCAAGAACATCGCCTGTAGGTCCTATATAGCCGTGGGTTGCAGCTGGCTGGTATCACAGCTACCCCCTTGCTGTAAATACGGCGCCCAGCTGTGCTCAGATCGACATATATCGACTCAAGAACATCGCCTGTAGGTCCTATATGGCCGTCGGTTGCATCTGGCTGGTATCAGAGCTACCCCCATGCTGTATATACGGCGCCCAGCTGTGCTCAGATCGACATATATCGACTCAAGAACATCGCCTATAGGTCCTATATAGCCGTGGGTTGCAGTTGGCTGGTATCACAGCTACCCCCATGCTGTATATACGTGGCCCAGCTGTGCTCAGATCGACATATATCGACTAAAGAACATCGCCTGTAGGGCCTATATAGCCGGGGGTTGCAGCTGGCTGGTATCAGAGCTACCCCCATGCTGTATATACGGCGCCCAGCTGTGCTCAGATCGACATATATCCACTCAAGAAAATCGTCTGTAGGTCCTATATAGCCGTGGGTTGCATCTGGCTGGTATGAGAGCTACCCCCATGCTGTATATACGGGGCCCAGCTGTGCTCAGATCGACATATATCGACTCAAGAACATCGCCTGTAGGGCCTATATAGCCGGGGGTTGCAGCTGGCTGGTATCACAGCTACCCCCATGCTGTATATACGTGGCTCAGCTGTGCTCAGATCGACATATATCGACTAAAGAACATCGCCTGTAGGTCCTATATGGCCGTGGGTTGTATCTGGCTGGTATCAGAGCTACCCCCATGCCGTATATACGGCGCCCAGCTGTGCTCAGATCGACATATATCCACTCAAGAACATCGCCTGTAGGTCCTATATGGCCGTGGGTTGCATCTGGCTGGTATCAGAGCTACCCCCATGCTGTATATACTGGGCCCAGCTGTGCTCAGATCGACATATATCGACTCAAGAACATCGCCTGTAGGTCCTATATGGCCGTCGGTTGCATCTGGCTGGTATCAGAGCTACCCCCATGCTGTATATACGGCGCCCAGCTGTGCTCAGATCGACATATATCCACTCAAGAACATCGCCTGTAGGTCCTATATGGCCGTGGGTTGCATCTGGCTGGTATCAGAGCTACGCCCATGCTGTATATACGGCGCCCAGCTGCGCTCAGATCGACATATATCCACTCAAGAACATCTCCTGTAGGTCCTATATGGCCGTGGGTTGCATCTGGCTGGTATCAGAGCTACCCCCATGCTGTATATACGGGGCCCAGCTGTGCTCAGATCGACATATATCGACTCAAGAACATCGCCTGTAGGTCCTATATAGCCGTGGGTTGCATCTGGCTGGTATCAGAGCTGCCACCATGCTGTATATACGGGGCCCAGCTGTGCTCAGATCGACATATATCGACTCGAGAACATCGCCTGTAGGTCCTATATTGCCGTGGGTTGCAGCTGGCTGGTATCACAGCTACCCCCATGCTGTATATACGTGGCCCAGCTGTGCTCAGATCGACATATATCCACTCAAGAACATCGCCTGTAGGTCCTATATGGCCGTGGGTTGCATCTGGCTGGTATCAGAGCTACCCCCATGCTGTATATACGGCGCCCAGCTGTGCTCAGATCGACATATATCCACTCAAGAACATCGCCTGTAGGTCCTATATGGCCGTGGGTTGCATCTGGCTGGTAACAGGGCTACCCCCATGCTGTATATACGGGGCCCAGCTGTGCTCAGATCGACATATATCGACTCAAGAACATCGCCTGTAGGTCCTATATAGCCGTGGGTTGCAGCTGGCTGGTATCACAGCTACCCCCATGCTGTATATACGTGGCCCAGCTGTGCTCAGATCGACATATATCGACTCAAGAACATCGCCTGTAGGTCTAATATGGCCGTAGGTTGCATCTGGCTGGTATCAGAGCTACCCCCATGCTGTATATACGGCGCCCAGCTGTGCTCAGATCGACATATATCCACTCAAGAGCATCGCCTGTAGGTCCTATATGGCCGTGGGTTGCATCTGGCTGGTATCAAAGCTACCCCCATGCTGTATATGCGGGGCCCAGCTGTGCTCAGATCGACATATATCGACTCAAGAACATCGCCTGTGGGTCCTATATAGCCGTGGGTTGCAGCTGGTTGGTATCCCAGCTACCCCCATGCTGTATATACGTGGCCCAGCTGTGCTCAGATCGACATATATCGACTCAAGAACATCGCCTGTAGGTCCTATATGGCCGTGGGTTGCACCTGGCTGGTATCAGAGCTACCCCCATGCTGTATATACGGCGCCCAGTTGTGCTCAGATCGACATATATCCACTCAAGAACATCGCCTGTAGGTCCCATATGGCCGTGGGTTGCATCTGGCTGGTATCAGAGCTACCCCCATGCTGTATATACGGGGCCCAACTGTGCTCAGATCGACATATATCGACTCAAGAACATCGCCTGTAGGTCCTATATAGCCGTGGGTTGCAGCTGGCTGGTATCACAGCTACCCCCATGCTGTATATACGTGGCCCAGCTGTGCTCAGATTGACATATGTCGACTCAAGAACATCGCCTGTAGGTCCTATATAGCCGTGGGTTGCAGCTGGCTGGTATCACAGCTACCCCCATGCTGTATATTCTTGGCCCAGCTGTACTCAGATCGACATATATCGACTCAAGAACATCGCCTGTAGGTCCTATATGGCCGTGGGTTGTATCTGGCTGGTGTCAGAGCTACCCCCATTCTGTATATACGGCGCCCAGCTGTGCTCAGATCGACATATATCCACTCAAGAACATCGCCTGTAGGTCCTATATGGCAGTGGGTTGCACCAGGCTGGTATCAGAGCTACCCCCATGCTGTATATACGGGGCCCACCTGTGCTCAGATCGACATATATCGACTCAAGAACATCGCCTGTAGGTCCTATATAGCCGTGGGTTGCAGCTGGCTGGTATCACAGCTACCCCCATGCTGTATATACGTGGCCCAGCTGTGCTCAGATTGACATATATCGACTCAAGAACATCGCCTGTAGGTTCTATATGGCCGTGGGTTGCATCTGGCTGGTACCAGAGCTACCCCCATGCTGTATATACGGCGCCCAGCTTTGCTCAGATCGACATCTATCCACTCAAGAACATCGCCTGTAGGTCCTTTATGGCAGTGGGTTGCATCTGACTGGTATCAGAGCTACCCCCATGCTGTATATACGTGGCCCAGCTGTGCTCAGATCGACATATATCGACTCAAGAACATCGCCTGTAGGTCCTAAATGGCCGTGGGTTGCATCTGGCTGGTATCAGAGCTTCCCCCATGCTGTATATACGGCGCCCAGCTGTGCTCAGATGGACATATATCTACTCAAGAACATCGCTTGTAGGTCTTATATGGCCGTGGGTTGCAGCTGGCTGGTATCACAGCTACCCCCATGCTGTATATACGTGGCCCAGCTGTGCTCAGATTGACATATGTCGACTCAAGAACATCGCCTGTAGGTCCTATATAGCCGTGGGTTGCAGCTGGCTGGTATCACAGCTACCACCATGCTGTATATACGTGGCCCAGCTGTGCTCAGATCGACATATATCGACTCAAGAACATCGCCTGTAGGTCCTATATAGCCGTGGGTTGCATCTGTCTGGTATCAGAGCTACCCCCATGCTGTATATACGGTGCCCAGTTGTGCTCAGATCGACATATATCCAATCAAGAACATCGCCTGTAGGTCCTATATGGCCGTGGGTTGCAGCTGGCAGGTATCACAGCTACCCCCATGCTGTATATACGTGGCCCAGCTGTGCTCAGATCGAAATATATCGACTCAAGAACATCGCCTGTAGGTCCTATATGGCCGTGGGTTGCATCTGGCTGGTATCACAGCTACCCCCATGCTGTATATTCGTGGCCCAGCTGTACTCAGATCGACATATATCGACTCAAGAACATCGCCTGTAGGTCCTATATTGCCGTGGGTTGCATCTGGCTGGTATCAGAGCTACCTCCATGCTGTATATACGGCGCCAAGCTGTGCTCAGATCGACATATATCCACTCAAGAACATCGCCTGTAGGTCCTATATGGACGTGGGTTGCATCTGGCTGGTATCAGAGCTACCCCCATGCTGTATATACGGGGCCCAGCTGTGCTCAGATCGACATATATCGATTCAAGAACATCGCCTGTAGGTCCTATATAGCCGTGGGTTGCAGCTGGCTGGTATCACAGCTACCCCCATGCTGTATATACGTGGCCCAGCTGTGCTCAGATCGACATATATCGACTCAAAAACATCGCCTGTAGGTCCTATATGGCCGTGGGTTGCATCTGGCTGGTATCAGAGCTACCCCCATGCTGTATATACGGCGCCCAGCTGTGCTCAGATCGCCATATATCCACTCAAGAACATCGCCTGTAGGTCCTATATGGCCGTGGGTTGCATCTGGCTGGTATCAGAGCTACCCCCATGCTGTATATACGGGGCCCAGCTGTGCTCAGATCGACATATATCGACTCAAGAACATCGCCTGTAGGTCCTATATGGCCGTGGGTTGCATCTGGCTGGTATCAGAGCTTCCCCCATGCTGTATATACGGCGCCCAGCTGTGCTCAGATGGACATATATCTACTCAAGAACATCGCTTGTAGGTCTTATATGGCCGTGGGTTGCAGCTGGCTGGTATCACAGCTACCCCCATGCTGTATATACGTGGCCCAGCTGTGCTCAGATTGACATATGTCGACTCAAGAACATCGCCTGTAGGTCCTATATAGCCGTGGGTTGCAGCTGGCTGGTATCACAGCTACCACCGTGCTGTATATACGTGGCCCAGCTGTGCTCAGATCGACATATATCGACTCAAGAACATCGCCTGTAGGTCCTATATAGCCGTGGGTTGCATCTGTCTGGTATCAGAGCTACCCCCATGCTGTATATACGGTGCCCAGTTGTGCTCAGATCGACATATATCCAATCAAGAACATCGCCTGTAGGTCCTATATGGCCGTGGGTTGCAGCTGGCAGGTATCACAGCTACCCCCATGCTGTATATACGTGGCCCAGCTGTGCTCAGATCGAAATATATCGACTCAAGAACATCGCCTGTAGGTCCTATATGGCCGTGGGTTGCATCTGGCTGGTATCACAGCTAACCCCATGCTGTATATTCGTGGCCCAGCTGTACTCAGATCGACATATATCGACTCAAGAACATCGCCTGTAGGTCCTATATTGCCGTGGGTTGCATCTGGCTGGTATCAGAGCTACCTCCATGCTGTATATACGGCGCCAAGTTGTGCTCAGATCGACATATATCCACTCAAGAACATCGCCTGTAGGTCCTATATGGACGTGGGTTGCATCTGGCTGGTATCAGAGCTACCCCCATGCTGTATATACGGGGCCCAGCTGTGCTCAGATCGACATATATCGATTCAAGAACATCGCCTGTAGGTCCTATATAGCCGTGGGTTGCAGCTGGCTGGTATCACAGCTACCCCCATGCTGTATATACGTGGCCCAGCTGTGCTCAGATCGACATATATCGACTCAAAAACATCGCCTGTAGGTCCTATATGGCCGTGGGTTGCATCTGGCTGGTATCAGAGCTACCCCCATGCTGTATATACGGCGCCCAGCTGTGCTCAGATCGCCATATATCCACTCAAGAACATCGCCTGTAGGTCCTATATGGCCGTGGGTTGCATCTGGCTGGTATCAGAGCTACCCCCATGCTGTATATACGGGGCCCAGCTGTGCTCAGATCGACATATATCGACTCAAGAACATCGCCTGTAGGTCCTATATAGCCGTGGGTTGCAACTGGCTGGTATCACAGCTACCCCCATGCTGTATATACGTGGCCTAGCTGTGCTCAGATCGACATATATCGACTCAAGAACATCGCTTGTAGGTCCTATATGGCCGTGGGTTGCATCTGGCTGGTATCAGAGCTACCCCCATGCTGTATATACGGCGCCCAGCTGTGCTCAGATCGCCATATATCCACTCAAGAACATCGCCTGTAGGTCCTATATGGCCGTGGGTTGCATCTGGCTGGTATCAAAGCTACCCCCATGCTGTATATACGGGGCCCAGCTGTGCTCAGATCGACATATATCGACTCAAGAACATCGCCTGTAGGTCCTATATAGCCGTGGGTTGCAACTGGCTGGTATCACAGCTACCCCCATGCTGTATATACGTGGCCTAGCTGTGCTCAGATCGACATATATCGACTCAAGAAAATCGCCTGTAGGTCCTATATGGCCGTGGGTTGCATCTGGCTGGTATCAGAGCTACCCCCATGCTGTATATACGGGGCCCAGCTGTGCTCAGATCGACATATATCGACTCAAAAACATGGCCTGTAGGTCCTATATAGCCGTGGGTTGCAGCTGGCTGGTATCATAGCTACCCCCATGTTGTATATACGTTAACCAGCTGTGCTCAGATCGACATATATCGACTCAAGAACATCGCCTGTAGGTCCTATATGGCCGTGGGTTGCATCTGGCTGCTATCAGAGCTACCCCCATGCTGTATATACGGCGCCCAGCTGTGCTCAGATCGACACTCAAGAACATCGCCGGTAGGTCATATATAGCCGTGGGTTGCAGCTGGCTGGTATCACAGCTACCCCCATGCTGTATATACGTGGCCCAGCTGTGCTCAGATTGACATATGTCGACTCAAGAACATCGCCTGTAGGTCCTATATAGCCGTGGGTTGCAGCTGGCTGGTATCACAGCTACCACCATGCTGTATATACGTGGCCCAGCTGTGCTCAGATCGACATATATCGACTCAAGAACATCGCCTGTAGGTCCTATATAGCCGTGGGTTGCATCTGTCTGGTATCAGAGCTACCCCCATGCTGTATATACGGTGCCCAGTTGTGCTCAGATCGACATATATCCAATCAAGAACATCGCCTGTAGGTCCTATATGGCCGTGGGTTGCAGCTGGCAGGTATCACAGCTACCCCCATGCTGTATATACGTGGCCCAGCTGTGCTCAGATCGAAATATATCGACTCAAGAACATCGCCTGCAGGTCCTATATGGCCGTGGGTTGCATCTGGCTGGTATCACAGCTAACCCCATGCTGTATATTCGTGGCCCAGCTGTACTCAGATCGACATATATCGACTCAAGAACATCGCCTGTAGGTCCTATATTGCCGTGGGTTGCATCTGGCTGGTATCAGAGCTACCTCCATGCTGTATATACGGCGCCAAGCTGTGCTCAGATCGACATATATCCACTCAAGAACATCGCCTGTAGGTCCTATATGGACGTGGGTTGCATCTGGCTGGTATCAGAGCTACCCCCATGCTGTATATACGGTGCCCAGTTGTGCTCAGATCGACATATATCCAATCAAGAACATCGCCTGTAGGTCCTATATGGCCGTGGGTTGCAGCTGGCAGGTATCACAGCTACCCCCATGCTGTATATACGTGGCCCAGCTGTGCTCAGATCGAAATATATCGACTCAAGAACATCGCCTGCAGGTCCTATATGGCCGTGCGTTGCATCTGGCTGGTATCACAGCTAACCCCATGCTGTATATTCGTGGCCCAGCTGTACTCAGATCGACATATATCGACTCAAGAACATCGCCTGTAGGTCCTATATTGCCGTGGGTTGCATCTGGCTGGTATCAGAGCTACCTCCATGCTGTATATACGGCGCCAAGCTGTGCTCAGATCGACATATATCCACTCAAGAACATCGCCTGTAGGTCCTATATGGACGTGGGTTGCATCTGGCTGGTATCAGAGCTACCCCCATGCTGTATATACGGGGCCCAGCTGTGCTCAGATCGACATATATCGATTCAAGAACATCGCCTGTAGGTCCTATATAGCCGTGGGTTGCAGCTGGCTGGTATCACAGCTACCCCCATGCTGTATATACGTGGCCCAGCTGTGCTCAGATCGACATATATCGACTCAAAAACATTGCCTGTAGGTCCTATATGGCCGTGGGTTGCATCTGGCTGGTATCAGAGCTACCCCCATGCTGTATATACGGCGCCCAGCTGTGCTCAGATCGCCATATATCCACTCAAGAACATCGCCTGTAGGTCCTATATGGCCGTGGGTTGCATCTGGCTGGTATCAGAGCTACCCCCATGCTGTATATACGGGGCCCAGCTGTGCTCAGATCGACATATATCGACTCAAGAACATCGCCTGTAGGTCCTATATAGCCGTGGGTTGCAACTGGCTGGTATCACAGCTACCCCCATGCTGTATATACGTGGCCTAGCTGTGCTCAGATCGACATATATCGACTCAAGAACATCGCCTGTAGGTCCTATATGGCCGTGGGTTGCATCTGGCTGGTATCAGAGCGACCCCCATGCTGTATATACGGCGCCCAGCTGTGCTCAGATCGCCATATATCCACTCAAGAACATCGCCTGTAGGTCCTATATGGCCGTGGGTTGCATCTGGCTGGTATCAGAGCTACCCCCATGCTGTATATACGGGGACCAGCTGTGCTCAGATCGACATATATCGACTCAAGAACATCGCCTGTAGGTCCTATATAGCCGTGGGTTGCAGCTGGCTGGTATCACAGCTACACTCATGCTGTATATACGTGGCCCAGCTGTGCTCATATCGACATATATCGACTCAAGAACATCGCCTGTAGGTTCGATATGGCCGTGGATTGCATCTGGATGGTATCAGAGCTACCCCATGCTGTATATACGGCGCCCAGCTGTGCTCAGATCGACATATATCCACTCAAGAACATCGCCTGTAGGTCATATATGGCTGTGGGTTGCATCTGGCTGGTATCAGAGCTACCCCCATGCTGTATATACGGGACCCAGCTATGCTCAGATCGACATATATCGAGTCAAGAACATCGCCTGTAGGTTCTATATAGCCGTGGGTTGCAGCTGGCTGGTATCACAGCTACCCCCATGCTGTATATACGTGGCCCAGCTGTGCTGAGATCGACATATATCGACACAAGAACATCGCCTGTATGTCCTATATGGCCGTGGGTTGCATCTGGCTGGTATCAGAGCTACCCCCATGCTGTATATACGGCGCCCAGCTGTGCTCAGATTGACATATATCCACTCAAGAACATCGCCTGTCGGTCCTATATGGCCGTGGGTTGCATCTGGCTGGTATCAGAGCTACCCCCATGCTGTATATACGGGGCCAACCTGTGCTCAGATCGACATATATCGACTCAAGAACATCACCTGTAGGTCCTATATAGCCGTGGGTTGAAAGCTGGCTGGTATCACAGCTACCCCCATGCTGTATATACGTGGCCCAGCTGTGCTCAGATCGACATATATCGACTCAAGGACATCGCCTGTAGGTCCCATATGGATGTGGGTTGCATCTGGCTGGTATCAGAGCTACCCCCATGCTGTATATATGGCGCCAAGATGTGCTCAGATCGACATATATCCACTCAAGAACATCGTCTGTAGGTCCTATATGGCAGTGGGTTGCATCTGGCTGGTATCAGAGCCACCCCCATGCTGTATATACGGGGCCCAGCTGTCCTCAGATCGACATATATCGACTCAAGAACATCGCCTGTAGGTCCTATATAGTCGTGGGTTGCAGCTGGCTGGTATCACAGCTACTCCCATGCTGTATAAACGTGGCCCAGCTGTGCTCAGATCGACATATATCGACTCAAGAACATCGCCTGTAGGTCCCATATGGCCGTGGGTTGCATCTGGCTGGTATCAGAGCTACCCCCATGCTGTATATATGGCGCCCAGATGTGCTCAGATCGACATATATCCACTCAAGAACATCGTCTGTAGGTCCTATATGGCCGTGGGTTGCATCTGGCTGGTATCAGAGCTACCCCCATGCTGTATATACGGGGCCCACCTGTGCTCAGATCGACATATATCGACTCAAGAACATCGCCTGTAGGTCCTATATGTCCGTGGGTTGCATCTGGCTGGTATCAGAGCTACCCCCTTGCTGTATATACGGCGCCCAGCTGTGCTCAGATCGACATATATCCACTCAAGAACATCGCCTGTAGGTCCTATATGGCTGTGGGTTGCATCTGGTTGGTATCACAGCTATCCCCATGCTGTATATACGTGGCCCAGCTGTGCTCAGATCGACATATATCGACTCAAGAACATCGCCTGTAGGTTCTATATGGCCGTGGGTTGCATCTGGCTGGTATCAGAGCTACCCCCTTGCTGTATATACGGCGCCCAGCTGTGCTCAGATCGACATATATCCACTCAAGAACATCGTCTGTAGGTCCTATATGGCCGTGGGTTGCATCTGGCTGGTATCAGAGCCACCCCCATGCTGTATATACGGGGCCCACCTGTGCTCAGATCGACATATATCGACTCAAGAACATCGCCTGTAGGTCCCATATGGCCGTGGGTTGCATCTGGCTGGTATCAGAGCTACCCCCATGCTGTATATACGAAGCCCAGCTGTGGTCAGATCGACATATATCGACTCAAGAACATCGCCTGTAGGTCCTATATAGCCGCGGGTTGCAGCTGGTTGGTATTACAGCTACCCCCATGCTGTATATACGTGGCCCAGCTGTGCTCAGATCGACATATATCGACTCAAGAACATCGCCTGTAGGTCCTATATAGCCGTGGGTTGCATCTGGCTGGTATCACAGCTACACCCATGCTGTATATACGTGGCTCAGCTGTGCTCATATCGACATATATCGACTCAAGAACATCTCCTGTAGGTTCGATATGGCCGTGGATTGCATCTGGATGGTATCAGAGCTACCCCCATGCTGTATATACGGCGCCCAGCTGTGCTCAGATCGACATATATCCACTCAAGAACATCGCCTATAGGTCATATATGGCTGTGGGTTGCATCTGGCTGGTATCAGAGCTACCCCCATGCTGTATATACGGGGCCCAGCTATGCTCAGATCGACATATATCGAGTCAAGAACATCGCCTGTAGGTTCTATATAGCCGTGGGTTTGCGCTGGCTGGTATCACAGCTACCCCCATGCTGTATATACGTGGCCCAGCTGTGCTCAGATCGACATATATCGACTCAAGAACATCGTGTGTAGGTCCTATATGGCAGCGGGTTGCATCTAGCTGGTATCAGAGCTACACCCATGCTGTATATACGGCGCCCAGCTGTGCTCAGATCGACATATATCCACTCAACAACATCGCCTGTAGGTCCTATATGGCCATGGGTTGCATCTGGCTGGTATCAGAGCTACCCCCATGCTGTATATACGGGGCCCAGCTGTGATCAGATCGACATATATCGACTCAAGAACATCGCCTGTAGGTCCTATATAGCCGTGGGTTGCAGCTGGCTAGTATCACAGCTACCCCCATGCTGTATCTACCTGGCCCAGCTGTGCTCAGATCGACATATATCGACACAAGAACATCGCCTGTATGTCCTATATGGCCGTGGGTTGCATCTGGCTGGTATCAGAGCTACCCCCATGCTGTATATACGACGCCCAGCTGTGCTCAGATTGACATATATCCACTCAAGAACATCGCCTGTAGGTCCTATATGGCCGTGGGTTGCATCTGGCTGGTATCAGAGCTACCCCCATGCTGTATATACGGGGCCCACCTGTGCTCAGATCGACATATATCGACTCAAGAACATCGCCTGTAGGTCCTATATAGCCGTGGGTTGAAAGCTGGCTGGTATCACAGCTACCCCCATGCTGTGTATACGTGGCCCAGCTGTGCTCAGATCGACATATATCGACTCAAGGACATCGCCTGTAGGTCCCATATGGCCGTGGGTTGCATCTGGCTGGTATCAGAGCTACCCCCATGCTGTATATATGGCGCATCTGAGCACAGCTGGGCGCCGTATATACAGCTTGGGGGTAGCTCTGATACTAGCCAGATGCAATCCACGGCCATATAGGACCTACAGGCGATGTTCTTGAGTCGATATATGTCGATCTGAGCACAGCTGGGCCACGTATATACAGCATGGGGGTAGCTGTGATACCAGCCAGCAGCAACCCACGGCTATATAGGACCTACAGGCGATGTTCTTGAGTCGATATATGTCGATCTGAGCACAGCTGGGCCCCGTATATACACAATCGGGGTAGCTCTGATACCAGTTAGATGCAACCCACGGCCATATAGGACCTACAGTCGATGTTCTTGAGTGGATATATGTCGATCTGAGCACAGCTGGGCGCCGTATATACAGCATGGGGGTAGCTCTGATACCAGCCAGATGCAACCCACGGCCATATAGGACCTACAGGCGATGTTCTTGAGTCGATATATGTCGATCTGAGCACAGCTGGGCCACGTATATACAGCATGGGGGTAGCTGTGATACCAGCCAGCTGCAACCCACGGCTATATAAGACCCACAGGCGATGTTCCTGAGTCGATATATGTCGATCTGAGCACAGCTGGGGCCCGTATATACAGCATGGGGGTAGCTCTGATACCAGCCAGATGCTACCCACGGCCATATAGGACCTACAGGCGATGTTCTTGAGTGGATATATGTCGATCTGAGCACAGCTGGGCGCCGTATATACAGCACGGGGGTAGCTCTGATACCAGCCAGATGCAACCCACGGCCATATAGGACCTACAGGCGATGTTCTTGAGCCGATATATGTCGCTCTGAGCACAGCTGGGCCACGTATATACAGCATAAGGGTAGCTGTGATACCAGCCAGCTGCAACCCACGGCTATATAGGACCTACAGGCGATGTTCTTGAGTCGATATATGTCGATCTGAGCACAGCTGGGCCCCGTATATACAGCATGGGGGTAGCTCTGATCCCAGCCAGATGCAACCCACGGCCATATAGGACCTACATGCGATGTTCTTGAGTGGATATATGTCGATCTGAGCACAGCTGGTCCCCGTATATACAGCATCGGGGTAGTTCTGATACCAGCCAGATGCAACGCACGGCTATATAGGACCTACAGGCGATGTTCTTGAGTTGATATATGTCGATCTGAGCACAGCTGGGCACCGTATATACAGCATGGGGGTAGCTCTGATACCAGCCAGATGCAACCCACGGCCATATAGGACCTACAGGCGATGTTCTTGAGTCGATATATGTCGATCTGACCACAGCTGGGCCACGTATATACAGCATGGGGGTAGCTGTGATACCAGCCAGCTGCAACCCACGGCCATATAGGACTTACAGGCGATGTTCTTGAGTGGATATATGTCGATCTGAGCACAGCTGGGCGCCGTATATACAGCATGGGGGTAGCTCTGATACTAGCCAGATGCAACCCACGGCCATATAGGACCTACAGGCGATGTTCTTGAGTCGATATATGTCGATCTGAGCACAGCTGGGCCACGTATATACAGCATGGGGGTAGCTGTGATACACCAGCCAGCTGCAACCCACGGCTATATAGGACCTACAGGCGATGTTCTTGAGTCGATATATGTCGATCTGAGCACAGCTGGGCCCCGTATATACAGCATGGGGGTAGCTCTGATCCCAGCCAGATGCAACCCACGGCCATATAGGACCTACATGCGATGTTCTTGAGTGGATATATGTCGATCTGAGCACAGCTGGTCCCCGTATATACAGCATCGGGGTAGTTCTGATACCAGCCAGATGCAACGCACGGCTATATAGGACCTACAGGCGATGTTCTTGAGTCGATATATGTCGATCTAAGCACAGCTGGGCCACGTATATACAGCATGGGGGTAGCTGTGATACTAACCAGCTGTAACCCACTGCTATATAGGACCTACAGGCGATGTCCTTGAGTCGATATATGTCGATCTGAGCATAGCTGGGCCCCGTATATACTGCAAGGGGGTAGCTCTGATACCAGCCATTTGCAACCCACGGCCATATAGGACTTACAGGCGATGTTCTTGAGTGGATATATGTCGATCTGAGCACAGCTGGGCGCCGTATATACAGCATGGGGGTAGCTCTGATACTAGCCAGATGCAACCCACGGCCATATAGGACCTACAGGCGATGTTCTTGAGTCGATATATGTCGATCTGAGCACAGCTGGGCCACGTATATACAGCATGGGGGTAGCTGTGATACACCAGCCAGCTGCAACCCACGGCTATATAGGACCTACAGGCGATGTTCTTGAGTCGATATATGTCGATCTGAGCACATCTGGGCCACGTATATACAGCATGGGGGTAGCTGTGATACCAGCCAGCTGCAACCCACGGCTATATAGGACCTACAGGCGATGTTCTTGAGTCGATATATGTCGATCTGAGCACAGCTGGGCCCCGTATATACAGCATGGGGGTAGCTCTGATACCAGCCAGATGCAACCCACGGCCATATAGGACCTACAGGCGATGTTCTTGAGTCGATATATGTCGATCTGAGCACAGCTGGGCCACGTATATACAGCATGGGGTAGTTGTGATACCAGCCAGCTGCAACCCACGGCTATATAGGACCTACAGGCGATGTTCTTGTTCGATATATGTCGATCTGAACACAGCTGGGCCCCGTATATACAGCATGGGGGTAGCTCTGATACCAGCCAGATGCAACTCACGGTCATATAGGACCTAGAGGCGATGTTCTTGAGTGGATATATGTCGATCTGAGCACAGCTGGGCGCCGTATATACAGCATGGGGGTAGCTCTGATTCCAGCCAGATGCAACCCACGGCCATATAGGACCTACAGGCGATGTTCTAAGTCGATATATGTCGATCTGAGCACAGCTGGGCCACGTATATACAGCATGGGGGTAGCTGTTATACCAGCCAGCTGCAACCAACGGCTTTATAGGACCTGCAGGCGATGTTCTTGAGTCGATATATGTCGATCTGAGCACAGCTGGGCCCCGTATATACAGCATGGGGGTAGCTCTGATACCAGCCAGATGCAACCCACGGCCATATAGGACCTACAGGCGATGTTCTTGAGTGGATATATGTAGATCTGAGCACAGCTGGGCGCCGTATATACAGCATGAGGGTAGGTCTGATACCAGCCAGATGCAACCCACGGCCATATAGGACCTACAGGCGATGTTCTTGAGTCGATATATGTCGATCTGAGCACAGCTGGGCCCCGTATATACAGCATGGGGGTAGCTCTGATACTAGCCAGGTGCAACCCACGGCCATATAGGACCTACAGGCGATGGATGTTCTTGAGTGGATATATGTCGATCTGAGCACAGCTGGGCGCCGTATATACAGCATGGGGGTAGCTCTGATACCAGCCAGATGCAACCCACGGCCATATAGGACCTACAGGCGATGTTCTTGAGTCGATATATGTCGATCTGAGCACAGCTGGGCCACGTATATACAGCATGGGGGTAGCTGTGATACCAGCCAGCTGCAACCCACGTCTATATACGACCTACAGGCGATGTTATTGAGTCGATATATGTCGATCTGAGCACAGCTGGGCCCCGTATATACAGCATGGGGGTAGCTCTGATACCAGCCAGATGCAACCCACGGCCATATAGGACCTACGGGCGATATTCTTGAGTTGATATGTGTCGATCTGAGCACAGCTGGGCCACGTATATACAGCATGGGGTAGCTGTGATACCAGCCAGCTGCAACCCACGGCTATATAGGACCTACAGGCGATGTTCTTGTTCGATATATGTCGATCTGAGCACAGCTGGGCCCCGTATATACAGCATGGGGGTAGCTCTGATACCAGCCAGATGCAACCCACGGCCATATAGGACCTACAGGCGATGTTCTTGAGTAAATATATGTCGATCTGAGCACAGCTGGGCGCTGTATATACAGCATGGGGGTAGCTCTGATACCAGCCAGATGCAACCCACGGCCATATAGGACCTACAGGCGATGTTCTTGAGTGGATATATCTCGATCTGAGCACAGCTGGGCGCCGTATATACAGCATGGGGGTAGCTCTGATACCTGCCAGATGCAACCCACGGCCATATAGGATCTACAGGTGATGTTCTTAAGTCGATATATGTCGATCTGAGCACAGCTGGGCCCCGTATATACAGCATGGGGATAGCTGTGATACACCAGCCAGCTTCAACATACGGCTATATAGGACCTACAGGCGATGTTCTTGTGTCGATATATGTCGATCTGAGCACAGCTGGGCCCCGTATATAAAGCATGGAGGTAGCTCTGATACTAGCCAGATGCAACCCACGGCCATATAGGACATACAGGCGATGTTCTTGAGTGGATATATGTCGATCTGAGCACAGCTGGGCGCCGTATATACAGGATAGGTGTAGCTCTGATACCAGCCAGATGCAACCCACGGCCATATAGGACCTACAGGCGATGTTCTAGAGTCGATATATGTCGATCTGAGCACAGCTGGGCCACGTATATACAGCATGGGGGTAGCTGTGATACCAGCCAGCTGCAACCCACGGCTATATAGGACCTACAGGCGATGTTCTTGAGTCAATATATGTCGATCTGAGCACAGCTGGGCGCCGTATATACAGCATGGGGGTAGCTCTGATACCAGCCAGATGCAACCCACGGCCATATAGGACCTACAGGCTATGTTCTTGAGTCGATATATGTCAATCTCAGCACATCTGGGCCACGTATATACAGCATGGGGGTAGCTGTGATACCAGCCAGCTGCAACCCACGGCTATGTAGGACCTACAGGCGATGTTCTTGAGTCGATATATGTCGATCTGAGCACAGCTGGGCGCCGTATATACAGCATGGGGGTAGCTCTGATACTAGCCAGATGCAACCCACGGCCATATAGGACCTACATGCGATGTTCTTGAGTGGATATATGTCGATCTGAGCACAGCTGGGCGCCGTATATACAGCATGGGGGTAGCTCTGATACCAGCCAGATGCAAGCCACGGCCATATAGGACCTACAGGCGATGTTCTTGAGTCGATATATGTCGATCTAAGCACATTTGGGCCACGTATATACAGCATGGGGGTAGCTGTGATACCAGCCAGCTGCCACCCACGGCTATATAGGACCTACAGGCGATGTTCTTGAGTCGATATATGTCGATCTGAGCACAGCTGGGCCACATATATACAGCATGGGGGTACCTTTGATACCAGCCAGATGCAACCCACGGCCATATAGAACCCACAGGCGATGTTCTTGAGTGGATATATGTCGATCTGAGCACAGCTGGGCGCCGTATATACAGCATGGGGGTAGCTCTGATACCAGCCAGATGCAACCCACGGCCATATAGGACCTACAGTCGATGTTCTTGAGTGGATATATGTCGATCTGAGCACAGCTGGGCGCCGTATATACAGCATGGGGGTAGCTCTGATACCAGCCAGATGCAACCCACGGCCATATAGGACCTACAGGCGATGTTCTTGAGTCGATATATGTGGATCTGAGCACAGCTGGGCCACGTATATACAGCATGGGGGTAGCTTTGATACCAACCAGATGCAACCCACGGCCATATAGAACCCACAGGCGATGTTCTTGAGTGGATATAGGTCGATCTGAGCACAGCTGGGCGCCGTATATACAGCATGGGGGTAGCTCTGATACCAGCCAGATGCAAGCCACGGCCATATAGGACCTACAGGCGATGTTCTTGAGTCGATATATGTCGATCTGAGCACAGCTGGGCCCCGTATATACAGCATGGGGGTAGCTCTGATACCAGCCAGATGCAACCCACGGCCATATAGGACCTACAGGCGATGTTCTTGAGTCGATATATGTCGCTCTGAGCACAGCTGGGCCACGTATATACAGCATAAGGGTAGCTGTGATACCAGCCAGCTGCAACCCACGGCTATATAGGACATACAGGCGATGTTCTTGAGTGGATATATGTCGATCTGAGCACAGCTGGGCGCCGTATATACAGCATGGGGGTAGCTCTGATACCAGCCAGATGCAAGCCACGGCCAAATAGGACCTACAGGCGATGTTCTTGAGTCGATATATGTCGATCTGAGCACAGCTGGGCCCCGTATATACAGCATGGGGGTAGCTCTGATACCAGCCAGATGCAACCCACGGCCATATAGGACCTACAGGCGATGTTCTTGAGTCGATATATGTCGCTCTGAGCACAGCTGGGCCACGTATATACAGCATAAGGGTAGCTGTGATACCAGCCAGCTGCAACCCACGACTATATAGGACCTACAGGCGATGTTCTTGAGTCGATATATGTCGATCTCAGCACAGCTGGGCCCCGTATATACAGCATGGGGGTAGCTCTGATACCAGCCAGATGCAACCCACGGCCATATAGGACCTACAGGCGATGTTCTTGAGTGGATGTATGTCGATCTGAGCACAGATGGGAGCCGTATATACAACATGGGGGTAGCTCTGATACCTGCCAGATGCAACCCACGGCCATATAGGACCTACAGGTGATGTTCTTGAGTCGATATATGTCGATCTGAGCACAGCTGGGTCACGTATATACAGCATGGGGGTAGCTGTGATACCAGCCAGCTGCAACCCACGGCTATATAGGACCTACAGGCGATGTTCTTGAGTCGATATATGTCGATCTGAGCACAGCTGGGCGCCGTATATACAGCTTGGGGGTAGCTCTGATACTAGCCAGATGCAATCCACGGCCATACAGGACCTACAGGCGATGTTCTTGAGTCGATATATGTCGATCTGAGCACAGCTGGGCCACGTATATACAGCATGGGGGTAGCTGTGATACCAGCCAGCAGCAACCCACGGCTATATAGGACCTACAGGCGATGTTCTTGAGTCGATATATGTCGATCTGAGCACAGCTGGGCCCCGTATATACAGAATCGGGGTAGCTCTGATACCAGCCAGATGCAACCCACGGCCATATAGGACCTACAGGCGATGTTTTTGAGTCGATATATGTCGATCTGAGCACAGCTGGGCCACGTATATACAGCATGGGGGTAACTGTGATACCAGCCAGCTGCAACCCACGGCTATATAGGACCTACAGGCGATGTTCTTGAGTCGATATATGTCGATCTGAGCACAGCTGGGCCCCGTATATACAGCATGGGGGTAGCTCTGATACCAGCCAGATGCAACCCACGTCCATATAGGACCTACAGGCGATGTTCTTGAGTGGATATATGTCGATCTGAGCACAGCTGGGCGCCGTATATACAGCATGGAGGTAGCTCTGATACCAGCCAGATGCAACCCACGGCAATATAGGACCTACAGGCGATGTTCTTGAGTCGATATATGTCGATCTGAGTACAGCTGGGCCACGAATATACAGCATGGGGGTAGCTGTGATACCAGCCAGATGCAACCCACGGCCATATAGGACCTACAGGCGATGTTCTTGAGTCGATATATTTCGATCTGAGCACAGCTGGGCCACGTATATACAGCATGGGGGTAGCTGTGATACCAGCCAGCTGCAACCCACGGCCATATAGGACCTACAGGCGATGTTCTTGATTGGATATATGTCGATCTGAGCACAACTGGGCACCGTATATACAGCATGGGGGTAGCTCTGATACCAGCCAGATGCAACCCACGGCTATATAGGACCTACAGGCGATGTTCTTGAGTCGATATATGTCGATCTGAGCACAGCTGGGCGCCGTATATACAGCATGGGGGTAGCTCTGATACCAGCCAGATGCAAGCCACGGCCATATAGGACCTACAGGCGATGTTCTTGAGTCGATATATGTCGATCTAAGCACATTTGGGCCACGTATATACAGCATGGGGGTAGCTGTGATACCAGCCAGCTGCCACCCACGGCTATATAGGACCTACAGGCGATGTTCTTGAGCCGATATATGTCGCTCTGAGCACAGCTGGGCCACGTATATACAGCATAAGGGTAGCTGTGATACCAGCCAGCTGCAACCCACGGCTATATAGGACCTACAGGCGATGTTCTTGAGTCGATATATGTCGATCTGAGCACAGCTGGGCCCCGTATATACAGCATGGGGGTAGCTCTGATCCCAGCCAGATGCAACCCACGGCCATATAGGACCTACATGCGATGTTCTTGAGTGGATATATGTCGATCTGAGCACAGCTGGTCCCCGTATATACAGCATCGGGGTAGTTCTGATACCAGCCAGATGCAACGCACGGCTATATAGGACCTACAGGCGATGTTCTTGAGTTGATATATGTCGATCTGAGCACAGCTGGGCACCGTATATACAGCATGGGGGTAGCTCTGATACCAGCCAGATGCAACCCACGGCCATATAGGACCTACAGGCGATGTTCTTGAGTCGATATATGTCGATCTGACCACAGCTGGGCCACGTATATACAGCATGGGGGTAGCTGTGATACCAGCCAGCTGCAACCCACGGCCATATAGGACTTACAGGCGATGTTCTTGAGTGGATATATGTCGATCTGAGCACAGCTGGGCGCCGTATATACAGCATGGGGGTAGCTCTGATACTAGCCAGATGCAACCCACGGCCATATAGGACCTACAGGCGATGTTCTTGAGTCGATATATGTCGATCTGAGCACAGCTGGGCCACGTATATACAGCATGGGGGTAGCTGTGATACACCAGCCAGCTGCAACCCACGGCTATATAGGACCTACAGGCGATGTTCTTGAGTCGATATATGTCGATCTGAGCACAGCTGGGCCCCGTATATACAGCATGGGGGTAGCTCTGATACCAGCCAGATGCAACCCACGGCCATATAGGACCTACAGGCGATGTTCTTGAGTGGATATATCTCGATCTGAGCACAGCTGGGCGCCGTATATACAGCATGGGGGTAGCTCTGATACCTGCCAGATGCAACCCACGGCCATATAGGATCTACAGGTGATGTTCTTAAGTCGATATATGTCGATCTGAGCACAGCTGGGCCCCGTATATACAGCATGGGGATAGCTGTGATACACCAGCCAGCTTCAACATACGGCTATATAGGACCTACAGGCGATGTTCTTGTGTCGATATATGTCGATCTGAGCACAGCTGGGCCCCGTATATAAAGCATGGAGGTAGCTCTGATACTAGCCAGATGCAACCCACGGCCATATAGGACATACAGGCGATGTTCTTGAGTGGATATATGTCGATCTGAGCACAGCTGGGCGCCGTATATACAGGATAGGTGTAGCTCTGATACCAGCCAGATGCAACCCACGGCCATATAGGACCTACAGGCGATGTTCTAGAGTCGATATATGTCGATCTGAGCACAGCTGGGCCACGTATATA
The DNA here is from genome assembly GCA_963942505.1 of Lordithon lunulatus. Classification (NCBI taxonomy): domain Eukaryota; kingdom Metazoa; phylum Arthropoda; class Insecta; order Coleoptera; family Staphylinidae; genus Lordithon; species Lordithon lunulatus. The sequence goes on along the minus strand of OZ012667.1, from coordinate 31,646,202 downwards.
CAGCATGGGGGTAGCTGTGATACCAGCCAGCTGCAACCCACGGCTATATAGGACCTACAGGCGATGTTCTTGAGTCAATATATGTCGATCTGAGCACAGCTGGGCGCCGTATATACAGCATGGGGGTAGCTCTGATACCAGCCAGATGCAACCCACGGCCATATAGGACCTACAGGCTATGTTCTTGAGTCGATATATGTCAATCTGAGCACATCTGGGCCACGTATATACAGCATGGGGGTAGCTGTGATACCAGCCAGCTGCAACCCACGGCTATGTAGGACCTACAGGCGATGTTCTTGAGTCGATATATGTCGATCTGAGCACAGCTGGGCGCCGTATATACAGCATGGGGGTAGCTCTGATACTAGCCAGATGCAACCCACGGCCATATAGGACCTACATGCGATGTTCTTGAGTGGATATATGTCGATCTGAGCACAGCTGGGCGCCGTATATACAGCATGGGGGTAGCTCTGATACCAGCCAGATGCAAGCCACGGCCATATAGGACCTACAGGCGATGTTCTTGAGTCGATATATGTCGATCTAAGCACATTTGGGCCACGTATATACAGCATGGGGGTAGCTGTGATACCAGCCAGCTGCCACCCACGGCTATATAGGACCTACAGGCGATGTTCTTGAGTCGATATATGTCGATCTGAGCACAGCTGGGCCACATATATACAGCATGGGGGTACCTTTGATACCAGCCAGATGCAACCCACGGCCATATAGAACCCACAGGCGATGTTCTTGAGTGGATATATGTCGATCTGAGCACAGCTGGGCGCCGTATATACAGCATGGGGGTAGCTCTGATACCAGCCAGATGCAACCCACGGCCATATAGGACCTACAGTCGATGTTCTTGAGTGGATATATGTCGATCTGAGCACAGCTGGGCGCCGTATATACAGCATGGGGGTAGCTCTGATACCAGCCAGATGCAACCCACGGCCATATAGGACCTACAGGCGATGTTCTTGAGTCGATATATGTGGATCTGAGCACAGCTGGGCCACGTATATACAGCATGGGGGTAGCTTTGATACCAACCAGATGCAACCCACGGCCATATAGAACCCACAGGCGATGTTCTTGAGTGGATATAGGTCGATCTGAGCACAGCTGGGCGCCGTATATACAGCATGGGGGTAGCTCTGATACCAGCCAGATGCAAGCCACGGCCATATAGGACCTACAGGCGATGTTCTTGAGTCGATATATGTCGATCTGAGCACAGCTGGGCCCCGTATATACAGCATGGGGGTAGCTCTGATACCAGCCAGATGCAACCCACGGCCATATAGGACCTACAGGCGATGTTCTTGAGTCGATATATGTCGCTCTGAGCACAGCTGGGCCACGTATATACAGCATAAGGGTAGCTGTGATACCAGCCAGCTGCAACCCACGGCTATATAGGACATACAGGCGATGTTCTTGAGTGGATATATGTCGATCTGAGCACAGCTGGGCGCCGTATATACAGCATGGGGGTAGCTCTGATACCAGCCAGATGCAAGCCACGGCCAAATAGGACCTACAGGCGATGTTCTTGAGTCGATATATGTCGATCTGAGCACAGCTGGGCCCCGTATATACAGCATGGGGGTAGCTCTGATACCAGCCAGATGCAACCCACGGCCATATAGGACCTACAGGCGATGTTCTTGAGTCGATATATGTCGCTCTGAGCACAGCTGGGCCACGTATATACAGCATAAGGGTAGCTGTGATACCAGCCAGCTGCAACCCACGACTATATAGGACCTACAGGCGATGTTCTTGAGTCGATATATGTCGATCTCAGCACAGCTGGGCCCCGTATATACAGCATGGGGGTAGCTCTGATACCAGCCAGATGCAACCCACGGCCATATAGGACCTACAGGCGATGTTCTTGAGTGGATGTATGTCGATCTGAGCACAGATGGGAGCCGTATATACAACATGGGGGTAGCTCTGATACCTGCCAGATGCAACCCACGGCCATATAGGACCTACAGGTGATGTTCTTGAGTCGATATATGTCGATCTGAGCACAGCTGGGTCACGTATATACAGCATGGGGGTAGCTGTGATACCAGCCAGCTGCAACCCACGGCTATATAGGACCTACAGGCGATGTTCTTGAGTCGATATATGTCGATCTGAGCACAGCTGGGCGCCGTATATACAGCTTGGGGGTAGCTCTGATACTAGCCAGATGCAATCCACGGCCATACAGGACCTACAGGCGATGTTCTTGAGTCGATATATGTCGATCTGAGCACAGCTGGGCCACGTATATACAGCATGGGGGTAGCTGTGATACCAGCCAGCAGCAACCCACGGCTATATAGGACCTACAGGCGATGTTCTTGAGTCGATATATGTCGATCTGAGCACAGCTGGGCCCCGTATATACAGAATCGGGGTAGCTCTGATACCAGCCAGATGCAACCCACGGCCATATAGGACCTACAGGCGATGTTTTTGAGTCGATATATGTCGATCTGAGCACAGCTGGGCCACGTATATACAGCATGGGGGTAACTGTGATACCAGCCAGCTGCAACCCACGGCTATATAGGACCTACAGGCGATGTTCTTGAGTCGATATATGTCGATCTGAGCACAGCTGGGCCCCGTATATACAGCATGGGGGTAGCTCTGATACCAGCCAGATGCAACCCACGTCCATATAGGACCTACAGGCGATGTTCTTGAGTGGATATATGTCGATCTGAGCACAGCTGGGCGCCGTATATACAGCATGGAGGTAGCTCTGATACCAGCCAGATGCAACCCACGGCAATATAGGACCTACAGGCGATGTTCTTGAGTCGATATATGTCGATCTGAGTACAGCTGGGCCACGAATATACAGCATGGGGGTAGCTGTGATACCAGCCAGATGCAACCCACGGCCATATAGGACCTACAGGCGATGTTCTTGAGTCGATATATTTCGATCTGAGCACAGCTGGGCCACGTATATACAGCATGGGGGTAGCTGTGATACCAGCCAGCTGCAACCCACGGCCATATAGGACCTACAGGCGATGTTCTTGATTGGATATATGTCGATCTGAGCACAACTGGGCACCGTATATACAGCATGGGGGTAGCTCTGATACCAGCCAGATGCAACCCACGGCTATATAGGACCTACAGGCGATGTTCTTGAGTCGATATATGTCGATCTGAGCACAGCTGGGCCACGTATATACAGCATGGGGGTCGCTGTGATACCAGCCAGCTGCAACCCACGGCTATATAGGACCTACAGGCGATGTTCTTGAGTCGACATATGTCAATCTGAACACAGCTGGGCCACGTATATACAGCATGGGGGTAGCTGTGATACCAGCCAGCTGCAACCCACGGCTATATAGGACCTACAGGCGATGTTCTTGAGTCGATATATGTCGATCTGAGCACATGTGGGCCCCGTATATACAGCATGGGGGTAGCTCTGATACCAGCCAGATGCAACCCACGGCCATATAGGACATACAGGCGATGTTCTTGAGTGGATATATGTCGATCTGAGCACAGCTGGGCGCCGTATATACAGCATGGGGGTAGCTCTGATATCAGCCAGATGCAACCCACGGCCATATAGGACCTACAGGCGATGTTCTTGAGTCGATATATGTCGATCTGAGCACAGCTGGGCCACGTATATACAGCACGGGGGTAGCTGTGATACCAGCCAGATGCAACCCACGGCCATAAAGGACCTACAGGCGATGTTCTTGAGTGGATATATATCGATCTGAGCACAGCTTGGCGCCGTATATACAGCAAGGGGGTAGCTCTGATACCAGCCAGATGCAACCCACGGCCATATAGGACCTACAGGCGATGTTCTTGAGTGGATATATGTCGATCTGAGCACAGCTGGGCGCCGTATATACAGCATGGGGGTAGCTCTGATACCAGCCTGGTGCAACTCACGGCCATATAGGACCTACAGGCGATGTTCTTGAGTCGATATATGTCGATCTGAGCACAGCTGGGCCACGTATATACAGCATGGGGGTAGCTGTGATACCAGCCAGCTGCAACCCACAGCTATATAGGACCTACAGGCGATGTTCTTGAGTCGATATATGTCGATCTGAGCACAGCTGGGCCCTGTATATACAGCATGGGGGTAGCTCTGATACCAGCCAGATGCAACCCACGGCCATATAGGACCTACAGGCGCTGTTCTTGAGTGGATATATGTCGATCTGAGCACAGTTGGGCGCCGTATATACAGCAAGGGGGTAGCTCTGATACCAGCCAGATGCAACCTACGGCCATATAGGACCTACAGGCGATGTTCTTGAGTCGATATATGTCGATCTGAGCACAGCTGGGCCACGTATATACAGCATGGGGGTGGCTGTGATACCAGCCAGCTGCAACCCACGGCTATATAGGACCTACAGGCGATGTTCTTGAGTCGATATATGTCGATCTGAGCACAGCTGGGCCCCGTATATACAGCATGGGGGAAGCTCTGTTACCAGCCAGATGCAACCCACGGCCATATAGGACCTACGGGCGATGTTCTTGAGTGGATATATGTCGATCTGAGCACAGCTGGGCGCCGTATATACAGCATGGGGGTAGCTCTGACACCAGCCAGATGCAACCTACGGCCATATAGGACCTAAAGGCGATGTTCTTGAGTCGATATATGTCGATCTGAGCACAGCTGGGCCACGTATATAAAGCATGGGGGTAGCTGTGATACCAGCCAGCTGCAACCCACAGCTATATAGAAGCTACAGACAATGTTCTTGAGTCGATATATGTCGATCTGAGCACAGCTGGGCCACGTATATACAGCATGGGGGTAGCTGGGATACCAGCCAGCTGCAACCCACGGCTATATAGGACCAACAGGCGATGTTCTTGAGTCGATATATGTCGATCTGAGCACAGCTGGGCCCCGTATATACAGCATGGGGGTAGCTTTGATACCAGCCAGATGCAACCCACGGCCATATAGGACCTACAGGCGATGCTCTTGAGTGGATATATGTCGATCTGAGCACAGCTGGGCGCCGTATATACAGCATGGGGGTAGCTCTGATACCAGCCAGATGCAACCTACGGCCATATTAGACCTACAGGCGATGTTCTTGAGTCGATATAGGTCGATCTGAGCACAGCTGGTCCACGTATATACAGCATGGGGGTAGCTGTGATACCAGCCAGCTGCAACCCACGGCTATATAGGACCTACAGGCGATGTTCTTGAGTCGATATATATATCGATCTGAGCACAGCTGGGCCACGTATATACAGCATGGGGGTAGCTGTGATACCAGCCAGCTGCAACCCACGGCTATATAGGACCTACAGGCGATGTTCTTGAGTCGATATATGTCGATCTGAGCACAGTTGGGCCCCGTATATACAGCATGGGGGTAGCTCTGATACCAGCCAGATGCAACCCACGGCCATATGGGACCTACAGGCGATGTTCTTGAGTGGATATATGTCGATCTGAGCACAACTGGGCGCCGTATATACAGCATGGGGGTAGCTGGGATACCAGCCAGCTGCAACCCACGGCTATATAGGACCTACAGGCGATGTTCTTGAGTCGATATATGTCGATCTGAGCACAGCTGGGCCCCGTATATACAGCATGGGGGTAGCTTTGATACCAGCCAGATGCAACCCACGCCCATATAGGACCTACAGGCGATGCTCTTGAGTGGATATATGTCGATCTGAGCACAGCTGGGCGCCGTATATACAGCATGGGGGTAGCTCTGATACCAGCCAGATGCAACCTACGGCCATATTAGACCTACAGGCGATGTTCTTGAGTCGATATATGTCGATCTGAGCACAGCTGGGCCACGTATATACAGCATGGGGGTAGCTGTGATACCAGCCAGCTGCAACCCACGGCTATATAGGACCTACAGGCGATGTTCTTGAGTCGATATATGTCGATCTGAGCACAGCTGGGCCCCGTATATACAGCATGGGGGTAGCTGTGATACCAGCCAGCTGCAACCCACGGCAATATAGGACCTACAGGCGTTGTTCTCGAGTCGATATATGTCGATCTGAGCACAGCTGGGCCCCGTATATACAGCATGGTGGTAGCTCTGATACCAGCCAGATGCAACCCACGGCCATATAGGACCTACAGGCGATGTTCTTGAATGGATATATGTCGATCTGAGCACAGCTGGGCGCCGTATATACAGCATGGGGGTAGCTCTGATACCAGCCAGATGCAACCCACGGCCATATAGGACCTACAGGCGATGTTCTTGAGTCGATATATGTCGATCTGAGCACAGCTGGGCCACGTATATACAGCATGGGGGTAGCTGTGATACCAGCCAGCTGCAACCCACGGCAATATAGGACCTACAGGCGATGTTCTCGAGTCGATATATGTCGATCTGAGCACAGCTGGGCCCCGTATATACAGCATGGTGGTAGCTCTGATACCAGCCAGATGCAACCCACGGCCATATAGGACCTACAGGCGATGTTCTTGAGTGGATATATGTCGATCTGAGCACAGCTGGGCGCCGTATATACAGCATGGGGGTAGCTCTGATACCAGCCAGATGCAAGCCACGGCCCTATAGGACCTACAGGCGATGTTCTTGAGTCGATATATGTCGATCTAAGCACATCTGGGCCACGTATATACAGCATGGGGGTAGCTGTGATACCAGCCAGCTGCCACCCACGGCTATATAGGACCTACAGGCGATGTTCTTGAGTCGATATATGTCGATCTGAGCACAGCTGGGCCACGTATATACAGCATGGGGGTACCTTTGATACCAGCCAGATGCAACCCACGGCCATATAGAACCCACAGGCGATGTTCTTGAGTGGATATATGTCGATCTGAGCACAGCTGGGCGCCGTATATACAGCATGGGGGTAGCTCTGATACCAGCCAGATGCAACCCACGGCCATATAGGACCTACAGTCGATGTTCTTGAGTGGATATATGTCGATCTGAGCACAGCTGGGCGCCGTATATACAGCATGGGGGTAGCTCTGATACCAGCCAGATGCAACCCACGGCCATATAGGACCTACAGGCGATGTTCTTGAGTCGATATATGTGGATCTGAGCACAGCTGGGCCACGTATATACAGCATGGGGGTAGCTTTGATACCAACCAGATGCAACCCACGGCCATATAGAACCCACAGGCGATGTTCTTGAGTGCATATAGGTCGATCTGAGCACAGCTGGGCGCCGTATATACAGCATGGGGGTAGCTCTGATACCAGCCAGATGCAAGCCACGGCCATATAGGACCTACAGGCGATGTTCTTGAGTCGATATATGTCGATCTGAGCACAGCTGGGCCCCGTATATACAGCATGGGGGTAGCTCTGATACCAGCCAGATGCAACCCACGGCCATATAGGACCTACAGGCGATGTTCTTGAGTCGATATATGTCGCTCTGAGCACAGCTGGGCCACGTATATACAGCATAAGGGTAGCTGTGATACCAGCCAGCTGCAACCCACGGCTATATAGGACATACAGGCGATGTTCTTGAGTGGATATATGTCGATCTGAGCACAGCTGGGCGCCGTATATACAGCATGGGGGTAGCTCTGATACCAGCCAGATGCAAGCCACGGCCATATAGGACCTACAGGCGATGTTCTTGAGTCGATATATGTCGATCTGAGCACAGCTGGGCCCCGTATATACAGCATGGGGGTAGCTCTGATACCAGCCAGATGCAACCCACGGCCATATAGGACCTACAGGCGATGTTCTTGAGTCGATATATTTCGATCTGAGCACAGCTGGGCCACGTATATACAGCATGGGGGTAGCTGTGATACCAGCCAGCTGCAACCCACGGCCATATAGGACCTACAGGCGATGTTCTTGATTGGATATATGTCGATCTGAGCACAACTGGGCACCGTATATACAGCATGGGGGTAGCTCTGATACCAGCCAGATGCAACCCACGGCTATATAGGACCTACAGGCGATGTTCTTGAGTCGATATATGTCGATCTGAGCACAACTGGGCCACGTATATACAGCATGGGGGTCGCTGTGATACCAGCCAGCTGCAACCCACGGCTATATAGGACCTACAGGCGATGTTCTTGAGTCGACATATGTCAATCTGAACACAGCTGGGCCACGTATATACAGCATGGGGGTAGCTGTGATACCAGCCAGCTGCAATCCACGGCTATATAGGACCTACAGGCGATGTTCTTGAGTCGATATATGTCGATCTGAGCACATGTGGGCCCCGTATATACAGCATGGGGGTAGCTCTGATACCAGCCAGATGCAACCCACGGCCATATAGGACATACAGGCGATGTTCTTGAGTGGATATATGTCGATCTGAGCACAGCTGGGCGCCGTATATACAGCATGGGGGTAGCTCTGATATCAGCCAGATGCAACCCACGGCCATATAGGACCTACAGGCGATGTTCTTGAGTCGATATATGTCGATCTGAGCACAGCTGGGCCACGTATATACAGCACGGGGGTAGCTGTGATACCAGCCAGATGCAACCCACGGCCATATAGGACCTACAGGCGATGTTCTTGAGTGGATATATGTCGATTTGAGCACAGCTGGGCACCGTATATACAGCATGGGGGTAGCTGTGATACCAGCCAGATGCAACCCACGGCCATAAAGGACCTACAGGCGATCTTCTTGAGTCCATATATGTCGATCTGAGCACAGCTGGGCCACGTATATACAGCATGGGGGTAGCTGTGATACCAGCGAGCTGCAACCCACGGCTATATAGGACCTGCAGGCGATGTTCTTGAGTCGATATATGTCGATCTGAGCACAGCTGGGCCCCGTATATACAGCATGGGGGTAGCTGTGATACCAGCCCGATGCAACCCACGGCCATAAAGGACCTACAGGCGATGTTCTTGAGTGGATATATGTCGATCTGAGCACAGCTTGGCGCCGTATATACAGCAAGGGGGTAGCTCTGATACCAGCCAGATGCAACCCACGGCCAGATAGGACCTATAGGCGATGTTCTTGAGTGGATATATGTCGATCTGAGCACAGCTGGGCGCCGTATATACAGCATGGGGGTAGCTCTGATACCAGCCTGGTGCAACTCACGGCCATATAGGACCTACAGGCGATGTTCTTGAGTCGATATATGTCGATCTGAGCACAGCTGGGCCACGTATATACAGCATGGGGGTAGCTGTGATACCAGCCAGCTGCAACCCACAGCTATATAGGACCTACAGGCGATGTTCTTGAGTCGATATATGTCGATCTGAGCACAGCTGGGCCCTGTATATACAGCATGGGGGTAGCTCTGATACCAGCCAGATGCAACCCACGGCCATATAGGACCTACAGGCGCTGTTCTTGAGTGGATATATGTCGATCTGAGCACAGTTGGGCGCCGTATATACAGCAAGGGGGTAGCTCTGATACCAGCCAGATGCAACCTACGGCCATATAGGACCTACAGGCGATGTTCTTGAGTCGATATATGTCGATCTGAGCACAGCTGGGCCACGTATATACAGCATGGGGGTGGCTGTGATACCAGCCAGCTGCAACCCACGGCTATATAGGACCTACAGGCGATGTTCTTGAGTCGATATATGTCGATCTGAGCACAGCTGGGCCCCGTATATACAGCATGGGGGAAGCTCTGTTACCAGCCAGATGCAACCCACGGCCATATAGGACCTACGGGCGATGTTCTTGAGTGGATATATGTCGATCTGAGCACAGCTGGGCGCCGTATATACAGCATGGGGGTAGCTCTGACACCAGCCAGATGCAACCTACGGCCATATAGGACCTAAAGGCGATGTTCTTGAGTCGATATATGTCGATCTGAGCACAGCTGGGCCACGTATATAAAGCATGGGGGTAGCTGTGATACCAGCCAGCTGCAACCCACAGCTATATAGAAGCTACAGACAATGTTCTTGAGTCGATATATGTCGATCTGAGCACAGCTGGGCCACGTATATACAGCATGGGGGTAGCTGGGATACCAGCCAGCTGCAACCCACGGCTATATAGGACCTACAGGCGATGTTCTTGAGTCGATATATGTCGATCTGAGCACAGCTGGGCCCCGTATATACAGCATGGGGGTAGCTTTGATACCAGCCAGATGCAACCCACGGCCATATAGGACCTACAGGCGATGCTCTTGAGTGGATATATGTCGATCTGAGCACAGCTGGGCGCCGTATATACAGCATGGGGGTAGCTCTGATACCAGCCAGATGCAACCTACGGCCATATTAGACCTACAGGCGATGTTCTTGAGTCGATATAGGTCGATCTGAGCACAGCTGGGCCACGTATATACAGCATGGGGGTAGCTGTGATACCAGCCAGCTGCAACCCACGGCTATATAGGACCTACAGGCGATGTTCTTGAGTCGATATATATATATCGATCTGAGCACAGCTGGGCCACGTATATACAGCATGGGGGTAGCTGTGATACCAGCCAGCTGCAACCCACGGCTATATAGGACCTACAGGCGATGTTCTTGAGTCGATATATGTCGATCTGAGCACAGTTGGGCCCCGTATATACAGCATGGGGGTAGCTCTGATACCAGCCAGATGCAACCCACGGCCATATGGGACCTACAGGCGATGTTCTTGAGTGGATATATGTCGATCTGAGCACAACTGGGCGCCGTATATACAGCATGGAGGTAGCTGGGATACCAGCCAGCTGCAACCCACGGCTATATAGGACCTACAGGCGATGTTCTTGAGTCGATATATGTCGATCTGAGCACAGCTGGGCCCCGTATATACAGCATGGGGGTAGCTTTGATACCAGCCAGATGCAACCCACGGCCATATAGGACCTACAGGCGATGCTCTTGAGTGGATATATGTCGATCTGAGCACAGCTGGGCGCCGTATATACAGCATGGGGGTAGCTCTGATACCAGCCAGATGCAACCTACGGCCATATTAGACCTACAGGCGATGTTCTTGAGTCGATATATGTCGATCTGAGCACAGCTGGGCCCCGTATATACAGCATGGGGGTAGCTGTGATACCAGCCAGCTGCAACCCACGGCAATATAGGACCTACAGGCGTTGTTCTCGAGTCGATATATGTCGATCTGAGCACAGCTGGGCCCCGTATATACAGCATGGTGGTAGCTCTGATACCAGCCAGATGCAACCCACGGCCATATAGGACCTACAGGCGATGTTCTTGAATGGATATAAATCGATCTGAGCACAGCTGGGCGCCGTATATACAGCATGGGGGTAGCTCTGATACCAGCCAGATGCAACCCACGGCCATATAGGACCTACAGGCGATGTTCTTGAGTCGATATATGTCGATCTGAGCACAGCTGGGCCACGTATATACAGCATGGGGGTAGCTGTGATACCAGCCAGCTGCAACCCACGGCAATATAGGACCTACAGGCGATGTTCTCGAGTCGATATATGTCGATCTGAGCACAGCTGGGCCCCGTATATACAGCATGGTGGTAGCTCTGATACCAGCCAGATGCAACCCACGGCCATATAGGACCTACAGGCGATGTTCTTGAGTGGATATATGTCGATCTGAGCACAGCTGGGCGCCGTATATACAGCATGGGGGTAGCTCTGATACCAGCCAGATGCAAGCCACGGCCATATAGGACCTACAGGCGATGTTCTTGAGTCGATATATGTCGATCTGAGCACAGCTGGGCCCCGTATATACAGCATGGGGGTAGCTCTGATACCAGCCAGATGCAACCCACGGCCATATAGGACCTACAGGCGATGTTCTTGAGTCGATATATGTCGCTCTGAGCACAGCTGGGCCACGTATATACAGCATAAGGGTAGCTGTGATACCAGCCAGCTGCAACCCACGGCTATATAGGACCTACAGGCGATGTTCTTGAGTCGATATATGTCGATCTCAGCACAGCTGGGCCCCGTATATACAGCATGGGGGTAGCTCTGATACCAGCCAGATGCAACCCACGGCCATATAGGACCTACAGGCGATGTTCTTGAGTGGATGTATGTCGATCTGAGCACAGCTGGGCGCCGTATATACAACATGGGGGTAGCTCTGATACCTGCCAGATGCAACCCACGGCCATATAGGACCTACAGGTGATGTTCTTGAGTCGATATATGTCGATCTGAGCACAGCTGGGTCACGTATATACAGCATGGGGGTAGCTGTGATACCAGCCAGCTGCAACCCACGGCTATATAGGACCTACAGGCGATGTTCTTGAGTCGATATATGTCGATCTGAGCACAGCTGGGCGCCGTATATACAGCTTGGGGGTAGCTCTGATACTAGCCAGATGCAATCCACGGCCATACAGGACCTACAGGCGATGTTCTTGAGTCGATATATGTCGATCTGAGCACAGCTGGGCCACGTATATACAGCATGGGGGTAGCTGTGATACCAGCCAGCAGCAACCCACGGCTATATAGGACCTACAGGCGATGTTCTTGAGTCGATATATGTCGATCTGAGCACAGCTGGGCCCCGTATATACAGAATCGTGGTAGCTCTGATACCAGCCAGATGCAACCCACGGCCATATAGGACCTACAGGCGATGGTTTTGAGTCGATATATGTCGATCTGAGCACAGCTGGGCCCCGTATATACAGCATGGGGGTAGCTTTGATACCAGCCAGATGCAACCCACGGCCATATAGGACCTACAGGCGATGCTCTTGTGTGGATATATGTCGATCTGAGCACAGCTGGGCGCCGTATATACAGCATGGGGGTAGCTCTGATACCAGCCAGATGCAACCTACGGCCATATTAGACCTACAGGCGATGTTCTTGAGTCGATATATGTCGATCTGAGCACAGCTGGGCCACGTATATACAGCATGGGGGTAGCTGTGATACCAGCCAGCTGCAACCCACGGCTATATAGGACCTACAGGCGATGTGCTTGAGTCGATATATGTCGATCTGAGCACAGCTGGGCCCCGTATATACAGCATGGGGGTAGCTGTGATACCAGCCAGCTGCAACCCACGGCAATATAGGACCTACAGGCGATGTTCTCGAGTCGATATATGTCGATCTGAGCACAGCTGGGCTCCGTATATACAGCATGGTGGTAGCTCTGATACCAGCCAGATGCAACCCACGGCCATATAGGACCTACAGGCGATGTTCTTGAGTGGATATATGTCGATCTGAGCACAGCTGGGCGCCGTATATACAGCATGGGGGTAGCTCTGATACCAGCCAGATGCAACCCACGGCCATATAGGACCTACAGGCGATGTTCTTGAGTCGATATATGTCGATCTGAGCACAGCTGGGCCACGTATATACAGCATGGGTGTAGCTGTGATACCAGCCAGCTGCAACCCACGGCAATATAGGACCTACAGCCGATGTTCTCGAGTCGATATATGTCGATCTGAGCACAGCTGGGCCCCGTATATACAGCATGGTGGTAGCTCTGATACCAGCCAGATGCAACCCACGGCCATATAGGACCTACAGGCGATGTTCTTGAGTGGATATATGTCGATCTGAGCACAGCTGGGCGCCGTATATACAGCATGGGGGTAGCTCTGATACCAGCCAGATGCAAGCCACGGCCATATAGGACCTACAGGCGATGTTCTTGAGTCGATATATGTCGATCTGAGCACAGCTGGGCCCCGTATATACAGCATGGGGGTAGCTCTGATACCAGCCAGATGCAACCCACGGCCATATAGGACCTACAGGCGATGTTCTTGAGTCGATATATGTCGCTCTGAGCACAGCTGGGCCACGTATATACAGCATAAGGGTAGCTGTGATACCAGCCAGCTGCAACCCACGGCTATATAGGACCTACAGGCGATGTTCTTGAGTCGATATATGTCGATCTCAGCACAGCTGGGCCCCGTATATACAGCATGGGGGTAGCTCTGATACCAGCCAGATGCAACCCACGGCCATATAGGACCTACAGGCGATGTTCTTGAGTGGATGTATGTCGATCTGAGCACAGCTGGGCGCCGTATATACAACATGGGGGTAGCTCTGATACCTGCCAGATGCAACCCACGGCCATATAGGACCTACAGGTGATGTTCTTTAGTCGATATATGTCGATCTGAGCACAGCTGGGTCACGTATATACAGCATGGGGGTAGCTTTGATACCAGCCAGCTGCAACCCACGGCTATATAGGACCTACAGGCGATGTTCTTGAGTCGATATATGTCGATCTGAGCACAGCTGGGCGCCGTATATACAGCTTGGGGGTAGCTCTGATACTAGCCAGATGCAATCCACGGCCATACAGGACCTACAGGCGATGTTCTTGAGTCGATATATGTCGATCTGAGCACAGCTGGGCCACGTATATACAGCATGGGGGTAGCTGTGATACCAGCCAGCAGCAACCCACGGCTATATAGGACCTACAGGCGATGTTCTTGAGTCGATATATGTCGATCTGAGCACAGCTGGGCCCCGTATATACAGAATCGGGGTAGCTCTGATACCAGCCAGATGCAACCCACGGCCATATAGGACCTACAGGCGATGTTTTTGAGTCGATATATGTCGATCTGAGCACAGCTGGGCCACGTATATACAGCATGGGGGTAGCTGTGATACCAGCCAGCTGCAACCCACGGCTATATAGGACCTACAGGCGATGTTCTTGAGTCGATATATGTCGATCTGAGCACAGCTGGGCCCCGTATATACAGCATGGGGGTAGCTCTGATACCAGCCAGATGCAACCCACGTCCATATAGGACCTACAGGCGATGTTCTTGAGTGGATATATGTCGATCTGAGCACAGCTGGGCGCCGTATATACAGCATGGAGGTAGCTCTGATACCAGCCAGATGCAACCCACGGCAATATAGGACCTACAGGCGATGTTCTTGAGTCGATATATGTCGATCTGAGTACAGCTGGGCCACGTATATACAGCATGGGGGTAGCTGTGATACCAGCCAGCTGCAACCCACGGCCATATAGGACCTACATGCGATGTTCTTGATTGGATATATGTCGATCTGAGCACAACTGGGCACCGTATATACAGCATGGGGGTAGCTCTGATACCAGCCAGATGCAACCCACGACTATATAGGACCTACAGGCGATGTTCTTGAGTCGATATATGTCGATCTGAGCACAGCTGGGCCACGTATATACAGCATGGGGGTCGCTGTGATACCAGCCAGCTGCAACCCACGGCTATATAGGACCTACAGGCGATGTTCTTGAGTCGACATATGTCAATCTGAACACAGCTGGGCCACGTATATACAGCATGGAGGTAGCTGTGATACCAGCCAGCTGCAACCCACGGCTATATAGGACCTACAGGCGATGTTCTTGAGTCGATATATGTCGATCTGAGCACATGTGGGCCCCGTATATACAGCATGGGGGTAGCTCTGATACCAGCCAGATGCAACCCACGGCCATATAGGACATACAGGCGATGTTCTTGAGTGGATATATGTCGATCTGAGCACAGCTGGGCGCCGTATATACAGCATGGGGGTAGCTCTGATATCAGCCAGCTGCAACCCACGGCTATATAGGACCTACAGGCGATGTTCTTGTTCGATATATGTCGATCTGAGCACAGCTGGGCCCCGTATATACAGCATGGGGGTAGCTCTGATACCAGCCAGATGCAACTCACGGTCATATAGGACCTACAGGCGATGTTCTTGAGTGGATATATGTCGATCTGAGCACAGCTGGGCGCCGTATATACAGCATGGGGGTAGCTCTGATTCCAGCCAGATGCAACCCACGGCCATATAGGACCTACAGGCGATGTTCTAAGTCGATATATGTCGATCTGAGCACAGCTGGGCCACGTATATACAGCATGGGGGTAGCTGTTATACCAGCCAGCTGCAACCAACGGCTTTATAGGACCTGCAGGCGATGTTCTTGAGTCGATATATGTCGATCTGAGCACAGCTGGACCCCGTATATACAGCATGGGGGTAGCTCTGATACCAGCCAGATGCAACCCACGGCCATATAGGACCTACAGGCGATGTTCTTGAGTGGATATATGTCGATCTGAGCACAGCTGGGCGCCGTATATACAGCATGAGGGTAGGTCTGATACCAGCCAGATGCAACCCACGGCCATATAGGACCTACAGGCGATGTTCTTGAGTCGATATATGTCGATCTGAGCACAGCTGGGCCCCGTATATACAGCATGGGGGTAGCTCTGATACTAGCCAGGTGCAACCCACGGCCATATAGGACCTACAGGCGATGGATGTTCTTGAGTGGATATATGTCGATCTGAGCACAGCTGGGCGCCGTATATACAGCATGGGGGTAGCTCTGATACCAGCCAGATGCAACCCACGGCCATATAGGACCTACAGGCGATGTTCTTGAGTCGATATATGTCGATCTGAGCACAGCTGGGCCACGTATATACAGCATGGGGGTAGCTGTGATACCAGCCAGCTGCAACCCACGTCTATATACGACCTACAGGCGATGTTCTTGAGTCGATATATGTCGATCTGAGCACAGCTGGGCCCCGTATATACAGCATGGTGGTAGCTCTGATACCAGCCAGATGCAACCCACGGCCATATAGGACCTACGGGCGATGTTCTTGAGTTGATATGTGTCGATCTGAGCACAGCTGGGCCACGTATATACAGCATGGGGTAGCTGTGATACCAGCCAGCTGCAACCCACGGCTATATAGGACCTACAGGCGATCTTCTTGTTCGATATATGTCGATCTGAGCACAGCTGGGCCCCGTATATACAGCATGGGGGTAGCTCTGATACCAGCCAGATGCAACCCATGGCCATATAGGACCTACAGGCAATGTTCTTGAGTGGATATATGTCGATCTAAGCACAGCTGGGCGCTGTATATACAGCATGGGGGTAGCTCTGATACCAGCCAGATGCAACCCACGGCCATATAGGACCTACAGGCGATGTTCTTGAGTGGATATATCTCGATCTGAGCACAGCTGGGCGCCGTATATACAGCATGGGGGTAGCTCTGATACCTGCCAGATGCAACCCACGGCCATATAGGATCTAAAGGTGATGTTCTTAAGTCGATATTTGTCGATCTGAGCACAGCTGGGCCCCGTATATACAGCATGGGGATAGCTGTGATACACCAGCCAGCTGCAACATACGGCTATATAGGACCTACAGGCGATGTTCTTGAGTCGATATATGTCGATCTGAGCACAGCTGGGCGCTGTATATACAGCATGGGGGTAGCTCTGATACCAGCCAGATGCAACCCACGGCCATATAGGACCTACAGGCAATGTTCTTGAGTCGATATATGTCGATCTGAGCACAGCTGGGCCCCGTATATAAAGCATGGAGGTAGCTCTGATACTAGCCAGATGCAACCCACGGCCATATAGGACATACAGGCGATGTTCTTGAGTGGATATATGTCGATCTGAGCACAGCTGGGCGCCGTATATACAGCATAGGTGTAGCTCTGATACCAGCCAGATGCAACCCACGGCCATATAGGACCTACAGGCGATGTTCTAGAGTCGATATATGTCGATCTGAGCACAGCTGGGCCACGTATATACAGCATGGGGGTAGCCGTGATACCAGCCAGCTGCAACCCACGGCTATATAGGACCTAGAGGCGATGTTCTTGAGTCAATATATGTCGATCTGAGCACAGCTGGGCGCCGTATATACAGCATGGGGATAGGTCTGATACCAGCCAGATGCAACCCACGGCCATCTAGGACTTACAGGCGATCTTCTTGAGTGGATATATGTCGATCTGAGCACAGCTGGGCGCCGTATATACAGCATGGGGGTAGCTCTGATACCAGCCAGATGCAACCCACAGCTATACAGGACCTACAGGCGATGTTCTTTAGTCGATATATGTCGATCTGAGCACAGCTGGGCCACGTATATACAGCATGGGGGTAGCTGTGATACCAGCCAGCTGCAACCCACGGCTATATAGGACCCACAGGCGATGTTCTTGAGTCGATATATGTCGATCTGAGCACAGCTGGTCCCCGTATTTACAGCATGGGGGTAGCTCTGATACCAGCCAGATGCAACCCACGGCTATATAGGACCTACAGGCGATGTTCTTGAGTTGATATATGTCGATCTGAGCACAGCTGGGAGCCGTATATACAGCATGGGGGTAGCTCTGATACCAGCCAGATGCAACCCACGGCCATATAGGACCTACAGGCGATGTTCTTGAGTCGATATATGTCGATCTGAGCACAGCTGGGCCACGTATATACAGCATGGGTGTAGCTGTGATACCAGCCAGCTGCAACCCACGGCTATATACGACCTACAGGCGATGTTCTAGAGTCGATATATGTCGATCTGAGCACAGCTGGGTTCCGTATATACAGCATGGGGGTAGCTCTGATACCAGCCAGATACAACCCACGGCCATATAGGACCTACAGGCGATGGATGTTCTTTAGTGGATATATGTCGATCTGAGCACAGCTGGGCGCCGTATATACAGCATGGGGGTAGCTCTGATACCAGCCAGATGCAACCCTCGGCCATATAGGACCTACAGGCGATGTTCTTGAGTCGATATATGTCGATCTGAGCACAGCTGGGCCACGTATATACAGCATGGGGGTAGCTGTGATACTAGCCAGCTGCAACCCACGGCTATATAGGACCTACAGGCGATGTTCTTGAGTGGATATATCTCGATCTGAGCACAGCTGGGCCACGTTTATACAGCATGGGGTTAGCTGTGATACACCAGCCAGCTGCAACCCACGGCTATATAGGACCTACAGGCGATGTTCTTGAGTCGATATATGTCGATCTGAGCACAGCTGGTCCCCGTATATACAGCATGGGGGTAGCTCTGATACCAGCCAGATGCAACCCACGGCCATATAGGACCTACAGGCGATGTTCTTGAGTGGATATATCTCGATCTGAGCACAGCTGGGCGCCGTATATACAGCATGGGGGTAGCTCTGATACCTGCCAGATGCAACCCACGGCCATATAGGATCTACAGGTGATGTTCTTAAGTCGATATATGTCGATCTGAGCACAGCTGGGCCACGTATATACAGCATGGTGGTAGCTGTGATACCAGCCATCTGCAACCCACGGCTATATAGGACCTACAGGCGATGTTTTTGAGTGGATATATGTCGATCTGAGCACAGCTGGGCGCCGTATATACTGCATGGGGGTAGCTCTGATACCAGCCAGCTGCAACCCACGGCTATATAGGACCTACAGGCGATGTTCTTGAGTCGATATATGTCAATCTGAGCACAGCTGGGCCCCGTATATACAGCATGGGGATAGCTGTGATACACCAGCCAGCTGCAACATACGGCTATATAGGACCTACAGGCGATGTTCTTGAGTCGATATATGTCGATCTGAGCACAGCTGGGCCCCGTATATAAAGCATGGAGGTAGCTCTGATACTAGCCAGATGCAACCCACGGCCATATAGGACATACAGGCGATGTTCTTGAGTGGATATATGTCGATCTGAGCACAGCTGGGCGCCGTATATACAGCATAGGTGTAGCTCTGATACCAGCCAGATGCAACCAACGGCCATATAGGACCTACAGGCGATGTTCTAGAGTCGATATATGTCGATCTGAGCACAGCTGGGCCACGTATATACAGCATGGGGGTAGCTGTGATACCAGCCAGCTGCAACCCACGGCTATATAGGACCTACAGGCGATGTTCTTGAGTCAATATATGTCGATCTGAGCACAGCTGGGCGCCGTATATACAGCATGGGGGTAGCTCTGATACCAGCCAGATGCAACCCACGGCCATATAGGCCTACAGGCGATGTTCTTGAGTCGATATATGTCGATCTGAGCACATCTGGGCCACGTATATAAAGCATGGGGGTAGCTGTGATACCAGCCAGCTGCAACCCACGGCTATATAGGACCTACAGGCGATGTTCTTGAGTCGATATATGTCGATCTGAGCACAGCTGGGCGCCGTATATACAGCATGGGGGTAGCTCTGATACTAGCCAGATGCAACCCACGGCCATATAGGACCTACATGCGATGTTCTTGAGTGGATATATGTCGATCTAAACACAGCTGGGCGCCGTATATACAGCATGGGGGTAGCTTTGATACCAGCCAGATGCAAGCCACGGCCATATAGGACCTACAGGCGATGTTCTTGAGTCGATATATGTCGATCTAAGCACATCTGGGCCACGTATATACAGCATGGGGGTAGCTGTGATACCAGCCAGCTGCCACCCACGGCTATATAGGACCTACAGGCGATGTTCTTGAGTCGATATATGTCGATCTGAGCACAGCTGGGCCACGCATATACAGCATGGGGGTAGCTTTGATACCAGCCAGATGCAACCCACGGCCATATAGAACCCACAGGCGATGTTCTTGAGTGGATATATGTCGATCTGAGCACAGCTGGGCGCCGTATATACAGCATGGGGGTAGCTCTGATACCAGCCAGATGCAACCCACGGCCATATAGGACCTACAGACGTGTTCTTGAGTGGATATATGTCGATCTGAGCACAGCTGGGCGCCGTATATACAGCATGGGGGTAGCTCTGATACCAGCCAGATGCAACCCACGGCCATATAGGACCTACAGGCGATGTTCTTGAGTCGATATATGTGGATCTGAGCACAGCTGGGCCACGTATATACAGCATGCGGGTAGCTTTGATACCAACCAGATGCAACCCACGGCCATATAGAACCCACAGGCGATGTTCTTGAGTGGATATAGGTCGATCTGAGCACAGCTGGGCGCCGTATATACAGCATGGGGGTAGCTCTGATACCAGCCAGATGCAAGCCACGGCCATATAGGACCTACAGGCGATGTTCTTGAGTCGATATATGTCGATCTGAGCACAGCTGGGCCCCGTATATACAGCATGGGGGTAGCTCTGATACCAGCCAGATGCAACCCACGGCCATATAGGACCTACAGGCGATGTTCTTGAGTCGATATATGTCGCTCTGAGCACAGCTGGGCCACGTATATACAGCATAAGGGTAGCTGTGATACCAGCCAGCTGCAACCCACGGCTATATAGGACCTACAGGCGATGTTCTTGAGTCGATATATGTCGATCTGAGCACAGCTGGGCCCCGTATATACAGCATGGGGGTAGCTCTGATACCAGCCAGATGCAACCCACGGCCATAAAGGACCTACAGGCGATGTTCTTGAGTGGATATATGTCGATCTGAGCACAGCTGGGCGCCGTATATACAGCATGGGGGTAGCTCTGATACCTGCCAGATGCAACCCACGGCCATATAGGACCTACAGGTGATGTTCTTGAGTCGATATATGTCGATCTGAGCACAGCTGGGCCACGTATATACAGCATGGGGGTAGCTGTGATACCAGCCATCTGCAACCCACGGCTATATAGGACCTACAGGCAATGTTCTTGAGTCGATATATGTCGATCTGAGCACAGCTGGGCCCCGTATATACAGCATGGGGGTAGAACTGATACCAGCCAGATGCAACCCACGGCCATATTGGACCTACAGGCGATGTTCTTGAGTGGATATATGTCGATCTGAGCACAGCTGGGCGCCGTATATACAGCATGGGGGTAGCTCTGATACCAGCCAGATGCAACCCACGGTCATATAGGACCAACAAGCGATGTTCTTGAGTCGATATATGTCGATCTGAGCACAGCTGGGCCACGTATATACAGCATGGGGGTAGCTGTGATACCAGCCAACTGCAACCCACGGCTATATAGGACCTACAGGCGATGTTCTTGAGTCGATATATGTCGATCTGAGCACAGCTGGGCCCCGTATATACAGCATGGGTGTAGCTCTGATACCAGCCAGATGCAACCCACGGCCATATAGGACCTACAGGCGATGTTCTTGAGTGGATATATGTCAATCTGAGCACAGCTGGGCGCCGTATATACAGCATGGGGGTAGCTCTGATACCAGCCAGATGCAACCCACGACCATATAGGACCTACAGGCGATATTCTTGAGTCGATATATGTCAATCTGAGTACATCTGGGCCACGTATATACAGCATGGGGGTAGCTGTGATACCAGCCAGCTGCAACCCACGGCTATATAGGACCTACAGGCGATGTTCTTGAGTCGATATATGTCGATCTGAGCACATCTGGGCCCCGTATATACAGCATGGGTGTAGCTCTGATACCAGCCAGATGCAACCCACGGCCATATAGGACCTACAAGCGATGTTCTTGAGTGGATATATGTCGATCTGAGCACAGCTGGGAGCCGTATATACAGCATGGGATTAGCTCTGATACCAGCCAGATGCAACCCACGACCATATAGAACCTACAGGCGATATTCTTGAGTCGATATATGTCAATCTGAGTACATCTGGGCCACGTATATACAGCATGGGGGTAGCTGTGATACCAGCCAGCTGCAACCCACGGCTATATAGGACCTACAGGCGATGTTCTTGAGTCGATATATATCGATCTGAGCACATCTGGGCCACGTATATACAGCATGGGGGTAGCTGTGATACCAGCCAGCTGCAACCCACGGCTATATAGGACCTACAGGCGATGTTCTTGAGTCGATATATGTCGATCTGAGCACACCTGGGCCCCGTATATACAGCATGGGGGTAGCTCTGATACCAGCCAGATGCAACCCATGGCCATATAGGACCTACAGGCGTTGTTCTTGAGTGGATATATGTCGATCTGAGCACAGCTGGGCGCCGTATATACAGCATGGGGGTAGCTCTGATACCAGCCAGATGCAACCCACGGCCATAAAGGACCTACAGGCGATGTTCTTGAGTGGATATATCTCGATCTGAGCACAGCTGGGCGCCGTATATACAGCATGGGGGTAGCTCTGATACCTGCCAGATGCAACCCACGGCCATATAGGATCTACAGGTGATGTTCTTAAGTCGATATATGTCGATCTGAGCACAGCTGGGCCCCGTATATACAGCATGGGGATAGCTCTGATACCAGCCAGATGCAACCCACGGCCATATAGGACCTACAGGCGATGTTCTTGAGTGGATGTATGTCGATCTGAGCACTGCTGGGAGCCGTATATACAACATGGGGGTAGCTCTGATACCTGCCAGATGCAACCCACGGCCATATAGGACCTACAGGTGATGTTCTTGAGTCGATATATGTCGATCTGAGCACAGCTGGGTCACGTATATACAGCATGGGGGTAGCTGTGATACCAGCCAGCTGCAACCCACGGCTATATAGGACCTACAGGCGATGTTCTTGAGTCGATATATGTCGATCTGAGCACAGCTGGGCGCCGTATATACAGCTTGGGGGTAGCTCTGATACTAGCCAGATGCAATCCACGGCCATACAGGACCTACAGGCGATGTTCTTGAGTCGATATATGTCGATCTGAGCACAGCTGGGCCACGTATATACAGCATGGGGGTAGCTGTGATACCAGCCAGCAGCAACCAACGGCTATATAGGACCTACAGGCGATGTTCTTGAGTCGATATATGTCGATCTGAGCACAGCTGGGCCCCGTATATACAGAATCGGGGTAGCTCTGATACCAGCCAGATGCAACCCACGGCCATATAGGACCTACAGGCGATGTTTTTGAGTCGATATATGTCGATCTGAGCACAGCTGGGCCACGTATATACAGCATGGGGGTAACTGTGATACCAGCCAGCTGCAACACACGGCTATATAGGACCTACAGGCGATGTTCTTGAGTCGATATATGTCGATCTGAGCACAGCTGGGCCCCGTATATACAGCATGGGGGTAGCTCTGATACCAGCCAGATGCAACCCACGTCCATATAGGACCTACAGGCGATGTTCTTGAGTGGATATATGTCGATCTGAGCACAGCTGGGCGCCGTATATACAGCATGGAGGTAGCTCTGATACCAGCCAGATGCAACCCACGGCAATATAGGACCTACAGTCGATGTTCTTGAGTCGATATATGTCGATCTGAGTACAGCTGGGCCACGAATATACAGCATGGGGGTAGCTGTGATACCAGCCAGATGCAACCCACGGCCATATAGGACCTACAGGCGATGTTCTTGAGTCGATATATTTCGATCTGAGCACAGCTGGGCCACGTATATACAGCATGGGGGTAGCTGTGATACCAGCCAGCTGCAACCCACGGCCATATAGGACCTACAGGCGATGTTCTTGATTGGATATATGTCGATCTGAGCACAACTGGGCACCGTATATACAGCATGGGGGTAGCTCTGATACCAGCCAGATGCAACCCACGGCTATATAGGACCTACAGGCGATGTTCTTGAGTCGATATATGTCGATCTGAGCACAGCTGGGCCACGTATATACAGCATGGGGGTCGCTGTGATACCAGCCAGCTGCAACCCACGGCTATATAGGACCTACAGGCGATGTTCTTGAGTCGACATATGTCAATCTGAACACAGCTGGGCCACGTATATACAGCATGGGGGTAGCTGTGATACCAGCCAGCTGCAATCCACGGCTATATAGGACCTACAGGCGATGTTCTTGAGTCGATATATGTCGATCTGAGCACATGTGGGCCCCGTATATACAGCATGGGGGTAGCTCTGATACCAGCCAGATGCAACCCACGGCCATATAGGACATACAGGCGATGTTCTTGAGTGGATATATATCGATCTGAGCACAGCTGGGCGCCGTATATACAGTATGGGGGTAGCTCTGATATCAGCCAGATGCAACCCACGGCCATATAGGACCTACAGGCGATGTTCTTGAGTCGATATATGTCGATCTGAGCACAGCTGGGCCACGTATATACAGCACGGGGGTAGCTGTGATACCAGCCAGATGCAACCCACGGCCATATAGGACCTACAGGCGATGTTCTTGAGTGGATATATGTCGATTTGAGCACAGCTGGGCACCGTATATACAGCATGGGGGTAGCTGTGATACCAGCCAGATGCAACCCACGGCCATAAAGGACCTACAGGCGATCTTCTTGAGTCCATATATGTCGATCTGAGCACAGCTGGGCCACGTATATACAGCATGGGGGTAGCTGTGATACCAGCGAGCTGCAACCCACGGCTATATAGGACCTGCAGGCGATGTTCTTGAGTCGATATATGTCGATCTGAGCACAGCTGGGCCCCGTATATACAGCATGGGGGTAGCTGTGATACCAGCCCGATGCAACCCACGGCCATAAAGGACCTACAGGCGATGTTCTTGAGTGGATATATGTCGATCTGAGCACAGCTTGGCGCCGTATATACAGCAAGGGGGTAGCTCTGATACCAGCCAGATGCAACCCACGGCCATATAGGACCTACAGGCGATGTTCTTGAGTGGATATATGTCGATCTGAGCACAGCTGGGCGCCGTATATACAGCATGGGGGTAGCTCTGATACCAGCCTGGTGCAACTCACGGCCATATAGGACCTACAGGCGATGTTCTTGAGTCGATATATGTCGATCTGAGCACAGCTGGGCCACGTATATACAGCATGGGGGTAGCTGTGATACCAGCCAGCTGCAACCCACAGCTATATAGGACCTACAGGCGATGTTCTTGAGTCGATATATGTCGATCTGAGCACAGCTGGGCCCTGTATATACAGCATGGGGGTAGCTCTGATACCAGCCAGATGCAACCCACGGCCATATAGGACCTACAGGCGCTGTTCTTGAGTGGATATATGTCGATCTGAGCACAGTTGGGCGCCGTATATACAGCAAGGGGGTAGCTCTGATACCAGCCAGATGCAACCTACGGCCATATAGGACCTACAGGCGATGTTCTTGAGTCGATATATGTCGATCTGAGCACAGCTGGGCCACGTATATACAGCATGGGGGTGGCTGTGATACCAGCCAGCTGCAACCCACGGCTATATAGGACCTACAGGCGATGTTCTTGAGTCGATATATGTCGATCTGAGCACAGCTGGGCCCCGTATATACAGCATGGGGGAAGCTCTGTTACCAGCCAGATGCAACCCACGGCCATATAGGACCTACGGGCGATGTTCTTGAGTGGATATATGTCGATCTGAGCACAGCTGGGCGCCGTATATACAGCATGGGGGTAGCTCTGACACCAGCCAGATGCAACCTACGGCCATATAGGACCTAAAGGCGATGTTCTTGAGTCGATATATGTCGATCTGAGCACAGCTGGGCCACGTATATAAAGCATGGGGGTAGCTGTGATACCAGCCAGCTGCAACCCACAGCTATATAGAAGCTACAGACAATGTTCTTGAGTCGATATATGTCGATCTGAGCACAGCTGGGCCACGTATATACAGCATGGGGGTAGCTGGGATACCAGCCAGCTGCAACCCACGGCTATATAGGACCTACAGGCGATGTTCTTGAGTCGATATATGTCGATCTGAGCACAGCTGGGCCCCGTATATACAGCATGGGGGTAGCTTTGATACCAGCCAGATGCAACCCACGGCCATATAGGACCTACAGGCGATGCTCTTGAGTGGATATATGTCGATCTGAGCACAGCTGGGCGCCGTATATACAGCATGGGGGTAGCTCTGATACCAGCCAGATGCAACCTACGGCCATATTAGACCTACAGGCGATGTTCTTGAGTCGATATAGGTCGATCTGAGCACAGCTGGGCCACGTATATACAGCATGGGGGTAGCTGTGATACCAGCCAGCTGCAACCCACGGCTATATAGGACCTACAGGCGATGTTCTTGAGTCGATATATATCGATCTGAGCACAGCTGGGCCACGTATATACAGCATGGGGGTAGCTGTGATACCAGCCAGCTGCAACCCACGGCTATATAGGACCTACAGGCGATGTTCTTGAGTCGATATATGTCGATCTGAGCACAGTTGGGCCCCGTATATACAGCATGGGGGTAGCTCTGATACCAGCCAGATGCAACCCACGGCCATATGGGACCTACAGGCGATGTTCTTGAGTGGATATATGTCGATCTGAGCACAACTGGGCGCCGTATATACAGCATGGGGGTAGCTGGGATACCAGCCAGCTGCAACCCACGGCTATATAGGACCTACAGGCGATGTTCTTGAGTCGATATATGTCGATCTGAGCACAGCTGGGCCCCGTATATACAGCATGGGGGTAGCTTTGATACCAGCCAGATGCAACCCACGGCCATATAGGACCTACAGGCGATGCTCTTGAGTGGATATATGTCGATCTGAGCACAGCTGGGCGCCGTATATACAGCATGGGGGTAGCTCTGATACCAGCCAGATGCAACCTACGGCCATATTAGACCTACAGGCGATGTTCTTGAGTCGATATATGTCGATCTGAGCACAGCTGGGCCACGTATATACAGCATGGGGGTAGCTGTGATACCAGCCAGCTGCAACCCACGGCTATATAGGACCTACAGGCGATGTTCTTGAGTCGATATATGTCGATCTGAGCACAGCTGGGCCCCGTATATACAGCATGGGGGTAGCTGTGATACCAGCCAGCTGCAACCCACGGCAATATAGGACCTACAGGCGTTGTTCTCGAGTCGATATATGTCGATCTGAGCACAGCTGGGCCCCGTATATACAGCATGGTGGTAGCTCTGATACCAGCCAGATGCAACCCACGGCCATATAGGACCTACAGGCGATGTTCTTGAATGGATATATGTCGATCTGAGCACAGCTGGGCGCCGTATATACAGCATGGGGGTAGCTCTGATACCAGCCAGATGCAACCCACGGCCATATAGGACCTACAGGCGATGTTCTTGAGTCGATATATGTCGATCTGAGCACAGCTGGGCCACGTATATACAGCATGGGGGTAGCTGTGATACCAGCCAGCTGCAACCCACGGCAATATAGGACCTACAGGCGATGTTCTCGAGTCGATATATGTCGATCTGAGCACAGCTGGGCCCCGTATATACAGCATGGTGGTAGCTCTGATACCAGCCAGATGCAACCCACGGCCATATAGGACCTACAGGCGATGTTCTTGAGTGGATATATGTCGATCTGAGCACAGCTGGGCGCCGTATATACAGCATGGGGGTAGCTCTGATACCAGCCAGATGCAAGCCACGGCCATATAGGACCTACAGGCGATGTTCTTGAGTCGATATATGTCGATCTGAGCACAGCTGGGCCCCGTATATACAGCATGGGGGTAGCTCTGATACCAGCCAGATGCAACCCACGGCCATATAGGACCTACAGGCGATGTTCTTGAGTCGATATATGTCGCTCTGAGCACAGCTGGGCCACGTATATACAGCATAAGGGTAGCTGTGATACCAGCCAGCTGCAACCCACGGCTATATAGGACCTACAGGCGATGTTCTTGAGTCGATATATGTCGATCTCAGCACAGCTGGGCCCCGTATATACAGCATGGGGGTAGCTCTGATACCAGCCAGATGCAACCCACGGCCATATAGGACCTACAGGCGATGTTCTTGAGTGGATGTATGTCGATCTGAGCACAGCTGGGCGCCGTATATACAACATGGGGGTAGCTCTGATACCTGCCAGATGCAACCCACGGCCATATAGGACCTACAGGTGATGTTCTTGAGTCGATATATGTCGATCTGAGCACAGCTGGGTCACGTATATACAGCATGGGGGTAGCTGTGATACCAGCCAGCTGCAACCCACGGCTATATAGGACCTACAGGCGATGTTCTTGAGTCGATATATGTCGATCTGAGCACAGCTGGGCGCCGTATATACAGCTTGGGGGTAGCTCTGATACTAGCCAGATGCAATCCACGGCCATACAGGACCTACAGGCGATGTTCTTGAGTCGATATATGTCGATCTGAGCACAGCTGGGCCACGTATATACAGCATGGGGGTAGCTGTGATACCAGCCAGCAGCAACCCACGGCTATATAGGACCTACAGGCGATGTTCTTGAGTCGATATATGTCGATCTGAGCACAGCTGGGCCCCGTATATACAGAATCGTGGTAGCTCTGATACCAGCCAGATGCAACCCACGGCCATATAGGACCTACAGGCGATGGTTTTGAGTCGATATATGTCGATCTGAGCACAGCTGGGCCCCGTATATACAGCATGGGGGTAGCTTTGATACCAGCCAGATGCAACCCACGGCCATATAGGACCTACAGGCGATGCTCTTGTGTGGATATATGTCGATCTGAGCACAGCTGGGCGCCGTATATACAGCATGGGGGTAGCTCTGATACCAGCCAGATGCAACCTACGGCCATATTAGACCTACAGGCGATGTTCTTGAGTCGATATATGTCGATCTGAGCACAGCTGGGCCACGTATATACAGCATGGGGGTAGCTGTGATACCAGCCAGCTGCAACCCACGGCTATATAGGACCTACAGGCGATGTGCTTGAGTCGATATATGTCGATCTGAGCACAGCTGGGCCCCGTATATACAGCATGGGGGTAGCTGTGATACCAGCCAGCTGCAACCCACGGCAATATAGGACCTACAGGCGATGTTCTCGAGTCGATATATGTCGATCTGAGCACAGCTGGGCTCCGTATATACAGCATGGTGGTAGCTCTGATACCAGCCAGATGCAACCCACGGCCATATAGGACCTACAGGCGATGTTCTTGAGTGGATATATGTCGATCTGAGCACAGCTGGGCGCCGTATATACAGCATGGGGGTAGCTCTGATACCAGCCAGATGCAACCCACGGCCATATAGGACCTACAGGCGATGTTCTTGAGTCGATATATGTCGATCTGAGCACAGCTGGGCCACGTATATACAGCATGGGTGTAGCTGTGATACCAGCCAGCTGCAACCCACGGCAATATAGGACCTACAGCCGATGTTCTCGAGTCGATATATGTCGATCTGAGCACAGCTGGGCCCCGTATATACAGCATGGTGGTAGCTCTGATACCAGCCAGATGCAACCCACGGCCATATAGGACCTACAGGCGATGTTCTTGAGTGGATATATGTCGATCTGAGCACAGCTGGGCGCCGTATATACAGCATGGGGGTAGCTCTGATACCAGCCAGATGCAAGCCACGGCCATATAGGACCTACAGGCGATGTTCTTGAGTCGATATATGTCGATCTGAGCACAGCTGGGCCCCGTATATACAGCATGGGGGTAGCTCTGATACCAGCCAGATGCAACCCACGGCCATATAGGACCTACAGGCGATGTTCTTGAGTCGATATATGTCGCTCTGAGCACAGCTGGGCCACGTATATACAGCATAAGGGTAGCTGTGATACCAGCCAGCTGCAACCCACGGCTATATAGGACCTACAGGCGATGTTCTTGAGTCGATATATGTCGATCTCAGCACAGCTGGGCCCCGTATATACAGCATGGGGGTAGCTCTGATACCAGCCAGATGCAACCCACGGCCATATAGGACCTACAGGCGATGTTCTTGAGTGGATGTATGTCGATCTGAGCACAGCTGGGCGCCGTATATACAACATGGGGGTAGCTCTGATACCTGCCAGATGCAATCCACGGCCATATAGGACCTACAGGTGATGTTCTTTAGTCGATATATGTCGATCTGAGCACAGCTGGGTCACGTATATACAGCATGGGGGTAGCTTTGATACCAGCCAGCTGCAACCCACGGCTATATAGGACCTACAGGCGATGTTCTTGAGTCGATATATGTCGATCTGAGCACAGCTGGGCCACGTATATACAGCATGGGGGTAGCTGTGATACCAGCCAGCTGCAACCCACGGCTATATAGGACCTACAGGCGATGTTCTTGAGTCGATATATGTCGATCTGAGCACAGCTGGGCCCCGTATATACAGCATGGGGGTAGCTCTGATACCAGCCAGATGCAACCCACGTCCATATAGGACCTACAGGCGATGTTCTTGAGTGGATATATGTCGATCTGAGCACAGCTGGGCGCCGTATATACAGCATGGAGGTAGCTCTGATACCAGCCAGATGCAACCCACGGCAATATAGGACCTACAGGCGATGTTCTTGAGTCGATATATGTCGATCTGAGTACAGCTGGGCCACGTATATACAGCATGGGGGTAGCTGTGATACCAGCCAGCTGCAACCCACGGCCATATAGGACCTACATGCGATGTTCTTGATTGGATATATGTCGATCTGAGCACAACTGGGCACCGTATATACAGCATGGGGGTAGCTCTGATACCAGCCAGATGCAACCCACGACTATATAGGACCTACAGGCGATGTTCTTGAGTCGATATATGTCGATCTGAGCACAGCTGGGCCACGTATATACAGCATGGGGGTCGCTGTGATACCAGCCAGCTGCAACCCACGGCTATATAGGACCTACAGGCGATGTTCTTGAGTCGACATATGTCAATCTGAACACAGCTGGGCCACGTATATACAGCATGGAGGTAGCTGTGATACCAGCCAGCTGCAACCCACGGCTATATAGGACCTACAGGCGATGTTCTTGAGTCGATATATGTCGATCTGAGCACATGTGGGCCCCGTATATACAGCATGGGGGTAGCTCTGATACCAGCCAGATGCAACCCACGGCCATATAGGACATACAGGCGATGTTCTTGAGTGGATATATGTCGATCTGAGCACAGCTGGGCGCCGTATATACAGCATGGGGGTAGCTCTGATATCAGCCAGCTGCAACCCACGGCTATATAGGACCTACAGGCGATGTTCTTGTTCGATATATGTCGATCTGAGCACAGCTGGGCCCCGTATATACAGCATGGGGGTAGCTCTGATACCAGCCAGATGCAACTCACGGTCATATAGGACCTACAGGCGATGTTCTTGAGTGGATATATGTCGATCTGAGCACAGCTGGGCGCCGTATATACAGCATGGAGGTAGCTCTGATTCCAGCCAGATGCAACCCACGGCCATATAGGACCTACAGGCGATGTTCTAAGTCGATATATGTCGATCTGAGCACAGCTGGGCCACGTATATACAGCATGGGGGTAGCTGTTATACCAGCCAGCTGCAACCAACGGCTTTATAGGACCTGCAGGCGATGTTCTTGAGTCGATATATGTCGATCTGAGCACAGCTGGACCCCGTATATACAGCATGGGGGTAGCTCTGATACCAGCCAGATGCAACCCACGGCCATATAGGACCTACAGGCGATGTTCTTGAGTGGATATATGTCGATCTGAGCACAGCTGGGCGCCGTATATACAGCATGAGGGTAGGTCTGATACCAGCCAGATGCAACCCACGGCCATATAGGACCTACAGGCGATGTTCTTGAGTCGATATATGTCGATCTGAGCACAGCTGGGCCCCGTATATACAGCATGGGGGTAGCTCTGATACTAGCCAGGTGCAACCCACGGCCATATAGGACCTACAGGCGATGGATGTTCTTGAGTGGATATATGTCGATCTGAGCACAGCTGGGCGCCGTATATACAGCATGGGGGTAGCTCTGATACCAGCCAGATGCAACCCACGGCCATATAGGACCTACAGGCGATGTTCTTGAGTCGATATATGTCGATCTGAGCACAGCTGGGCCACGTATATACAGCATGGGGGTAGCTGTGATACCAGCCAGCTGCAACCCACGTCTATATACGACCTACAGGCGATGTTCTTGAGTCGATATATGTCGATCTGAGCACAGCTGGGCCCCGTATATACAGCATGGTGGTAGCTCTGATACCAGCCAGATGCAACCCACGGCCATATAGGACCTACGGGCGATGTTCTTGAGTTGATATGTGTCGATCTGAGCACAGCTGGGCCACGTATATACAGCATGGGGTAGCTGTGATACCAGCCAGCTGCAACCCACGGCTATATAGGACCTACAGGCGATGTTCTTGTTCGATATATGTCGATCTGAGCACAGCTGGGCCCCGTATATACAGCATGGGGGTAGCTCTGATACCAGCCAGATGCAACCCATGGCCATATAGGACCTACAGGCAATGTTCTTGAGTGGATATATGTCGATCTAAGCACAGCTGGGCGCTGTATATACAGCATGGGGGTAGCTCTGATACCAGCCAGATGCAACCCACGGCCATATAGGACCTACAGGCGATGTTCTTGAGTGGATATATCTCGATCTGAGCACAGCTGGGCGCCGTATATACAGCATGGGGGTAGCTCTGATACCTGCCAGATGCAACCCACGGCCATATAGGATCTAAAGGTGATGTTCTTAAGTCGATATTTGTCGATCTGAGCACAGCTGGGCCCCGTATATACAGCATGGGGATAGCTGTGATACACCAGCCAGCTGCAACATACGGCTATATAGGACCTACAGGCGATGTTCTTGAGTCGATATATGTCGATCTGAGCACAGCTGGGCGCTGTATATACAGCATGGGGGTAGCTCTGATACCAGCCAGATGCAACCCACGGCCATATAGGACCTACAGGCAATGTTCTTGAGTGGATATATGTCGATCTAAGCACAGCTGGGCGCTGTATATACAGCATGGGGGTAGCTCTGATACCAGCCAGATGCAACCCACGGCCATATAGGACCTACAGGCGATGTTCTTGAGTGGATATATCTCGATCTGAGCACAGCTGGGCGCCGTATATACAGCATGGGGGTAGCTCTGATACCTGCCAGATGCAACCCACGGCCATATAGGATCTAAAGGTGATGTTCTTAAGTCGATATTTGTCGATCTGAGCACAGCTGGGCCCCGTATATACAGCATGGGGATAGCTGTGATACACCAGCCAGCTGCAACATACGGCTATATAGGACCTACAGGCGATGTTCTTGAGTCGATATATGTCGATCTGAGCACAGCTGGGCCCCGTATATAAAGCATGGAGGTAGCTCTGATACTAGCCAGATGCAACCCACGGCCATATAGGACATACAGGCGATGTTCTTGAGTTGATATGTGTCGATCTGAGCACAGCTGGGCCACGTATATACAGCATGGGGTAGCTGTGATACCAGCCAGCTGCAACCCACGGCTATATAGGACCTACAGGCGATGTTCTTGTTCGATATATGTCGATCTGAGCACAGCTGGGCCCCGTATATACAGCATGGGGGTAGCTCTGATACCAGCCAGATGCAACCCATGGCCATATAGGACCTACAGGCAATGTTCTTGAGTGGATATATGTCGATCTAAGCACAGCTGGGCGCTGTATATACAGCATGGGGGTAGCTCTGATACCAGCCAGATGCAACCCACGGCCATATAGGACCTACAGGCGATGTTCTTGAGTGGATATATCTCGATCTGAGCACAGCTGGGCGCCGTATATACAGCATGGGGGTAGCTCTGATACCTGCCAGATGCAACCCACGGCCATATAGGATCTAAAGGTGATGTTCTTAAGTCGATATTTGTCGATCTGAGCACAGCTGGGCCCCGTATATACAGCATGGGGATAGCTGTGATACACCAGCCAGCTGCAACATACGGCTATATAGGACCTACAGGCGATGTTCTTGAGTCGATATATGTCGATCTGAGCACAGCTGGGCCCCGTATATAAAGCATGGAGGTAGCTCTGATACTAGCCAGATGCAACCCACGGCCATATAGGACATACAGGCGATGTTCTTGAGTGGATATATGTCGATCTGAGCACAGCTGGGCGCCGTATATACAGCATAGGTGTAGCTCTGATACCAGCCAGATGCAACCCACGGCCATATAGGACCTACAGGCGATGTTCTAGAGTCGATATATGTCGATCTGAGCACAGCTGGGCCACGTATATACAGCATGGGGGTAGCCGTGATACCAGCCAGCTGCAACCCACGGCTATATAGGACCTAGAGGCGATGTTCTTGAGTCAATATATGTCGATCTGAGCACAGCTGGGCGCCGTATATACAGCATGGGGATAGGTCTGATACCAGCCAGATGCAACCCACGGCCATCTAGGACTTACAGGCGATCTTCTTGAGTGGATATATGTCGATCTGAGCACAGCTGGGCGCCGTATATACAGCATGGGGGTAGCTCTGATACCAGCCAGATGCAACCCACAACTATACAGGACCTACAGGCGATGTTCTTTAGTCGATATATGTCGATCTGAGCACAGCTGGGCCACGTATATACAGCATGGGGGTAGCTGTGATACCAGCCAGCTGCAACCCACGGCTATATAGGACCCACAGGCGATGTTCTTGAGTCGATATATGTCGATCTGAGCACAGCTGGTCCCCGTATTTACAGCATGGGGGTAGCTCTGATACCAGCCAGATGCAACCCACGGCTATATAGGACCTACAGGCGATGTTCTTGAGTTGATATATGTCGATCTGAGCACAGCTGGGAGCCGTATATACAGCATAAGGGTAGCTCTGATACCAGCCAGATGCAACCCACGGCCATATAGGACCTACAGGCGATGTTCTTGAGTCGATATATGTCGATCTGAGCACAGCTGGGCCACGTATATACAGCATGGGTGTAGCTGTGATACCAGCCAGCTGCAACCCACGGCTATATACGACCTACAGGCGATGTTCTAGAGTCGATATATGTCGATCTGAGCACAGCTGGGTTCCGTATATACAGCATGGGGGTAGCTCTGATACCAGCCAGATACAACCCACGGCCATATAGGACCTACAGGCGATGGATGTTCTTTAGTGGATATATGTCGATCTGAGCACAGCTGGGCGCCGTATATACAGCATGGGGGTAGCTCTGATACCAGCCAGATGCAACCCTCGGCCATATAGGACCTACAGGCGATGTTCTTGAGTCGATATATGTCGATCTGAGCACAGCTGGGCCACGTATATACAGCATGGGGGTAGCTGTGATACTAGCCAGCTGCAACCCACGGCTATATAGGACCTACAGGCGATGTTCTTGAGTGGATATATCTCGATCTGAGCACAGCTGGGCCACGTATATACAGCATGGGGTTAGCTGTGATACACCAGCCAGCTGCAACCCACGGCTATATAGGACCTACAGGCGATGTTCTTGAGTCGATATATGTCGATCTGAGCACAGCTGGTCCCCGTATATACAGCATGGGGGTAGCTCTGATACCAGCCAGATGCAACCCACGGCCATATAGGACCTACAGGCGATGTTCTTGAGTGGATATATCTCGATCTGAGCACAGCTGGGCGCCGTATATACAGCATGGGGGTAGCTCTGATACCTGCCAGATGCAACCCACGGCCATATAGGATCTACAGGTGATGTTCTTAAGTCGATATATGTCGATCTGAGCACAGCTGGGCCACGTATATACAGCATGGTGGTAGCTGTGATACCAGCCATCTGCAACCCACGGCTATATAGGACCTACAGGCGATGTTTTTGAGTGGATATATGTCGATCTGAGCACAGCTGGGCGCCGTATATACTGCATGGGGGTAGCTCTGATACCAGCCAGCTGCAACCCACGGCTATATAGGACCTACAGGCGATGTTCTTGAGTCGATATATGTCAATCTGAGCACAGCTGGGCCCCGTATATACAGCATGGGGATAGCTGTGATACACCAGCCAGCTGCAACATACGGCTATATAGGACCTACAGGCGATGTTCTTGAGTCGATATATGTCGATCTGAGCACAGCTGGGCCCCGTATATAAAGCATGGAGGTAGCTCTGATACTAGCCAGATGCAACCCACGGCCATATAGGACATACAGGCGATGTTCTTGAGTGGATATATGTCGATCTGAGCACAGCTGGGCGCCGTATATACAGCATAGGTGTAGCTCTGATACCAGCCAGATGCAACCAACGGCCATATAGGACCTACAGGCGATGTTCTAGAGTCGATATATGTCGATCTGAGCACAGCTGGGCCACGTATATACAGCATGGGGGTAGCTGTGATACCAGCCAGCTGCAACCCACGGCTATATAGGACCTACAGGCGATGTTCTTGAGTCAATATATGTCGATCTGAGCACAGCTGGGCGCCGTATATACAGCATGGGGGTAGCTCTGATACC
The DNA here is from genome assembly GCA_963942505.1 of Lordithon lunulatus. Taxonomy (NCBI): domain Eukaryota; kingdom Metazoa; phylum Arthropoda; class Insecta; order Coleoptera; family Staphylinidae; genus Lordithon; species Lordithon lunulatus. The sequence continues at coordinate 31,609,237 of OZ012667.1, read as the reverse complement.
AGCCAGATGCAACCCACGGCCATATAGGCCTACAGGCGATGTTCTTGAGTCGATATATGTCGATCTGAGCACATCTGGGCCACGTATATAAAGCATGGGGGTAGCTGTGATACCAGCCAGCTGCAACCCACGGCTATATAGGACCTACAGGCGATGTTCTTGAGTCGATATATGTCGATCTGAGCACAGCTGGGCGCCGTATATACAGCATGGGGGTAGCTCTGATACTAGCCAGATGCAACCCACGGCCATATAGGACCTACATGCGATGTTCTTGAGTGGATATATGTCGATCTAAACACAGCTGGGCGCCGTATATACAGCATAGGGGTAGCTTTGATACCAGCCAGATGCAAGCCACGGCCATATAGGACCTACAGGCAATGTTCTTGAGTCGATATATGTCGATCTAAGCACATCTGGGCCACGTATATACAGCATGGGGGTAGCTGTGATACCAGCCAGCTGCCACCCACGGCTATATAGGACCTACAGGCGATGTTCTTGAGTCGATATATGTCGATCTGAGCACAGCTGGGCCACGCATATACAGCATGGGGGTAGCTTTGATACCAGCCAGATGCAACCCACGGCCATATAGAACCCACAGGCGATGTTCTTGAGTGGATATATGTCGATCTGAGCACAGCTGGGCGCCGTATATACAGCATGGGGGTAGCTCTGATACCAGCCAGATGCAACCCACGGCCATATAGGACCTACAGACGTGTTCTTGAGTGGATATATGTCGATCTGAGCACAGCTGGGCGCCGTATATACAGCATGGGGGTAGCTCTGATACCAGCCAGATGCAACCCACGGCCATATAGGACCTACAGGCGATGTTCTTGAGTCGATATATGTGGATCTGAGCACAGCTGGGCCACGTATATACAGCATGCGGGTAGCTTTGATACCAACCAGATGCAACCCACGGCCATATAGAACCCACAGGCGATGTTCTTGAGTGGATATAGGTCGATCTGAGCACAGCTGGGCGCCGTATATACAGCATGGGGGTAGCTCTGATACCAGCCAGATGCAAGCCACGGCCATATAGGACCTACAGGCGATGTTCTTGAGTCGATATATGTCGATCTGAGCACAGCTGGGCCCCGTATATACAGCATGGGGGTAGCTCTGATACCAGCCAGATGCAACCCACGGCCATATAGGACCTACAGGCGATGTTCTTGAGTCGATATATGTCGCTCTGAGCACAGCTGGGCCACGTATATACAGCATAAGGGTAGCTGTGATACCAGCCAGCTGCAACCCACGGCTATATAGGACCTACAGGCGATGTTCTTGAGTCGATATATGTCGATCTGAGCACAGCTGGGCCCCGTATATACAGCATGGGGGTAGCTCTGATACCAGCCAGATGCAACCCACGGCCATAAAGGACCTACAGGCGATGTTCTTGAGTGGATATATGTCGATCTGAGCACAGCTGGGCGCCGTATATACAGCATGGGGGTAGCTCTGATACCTGCCAGATGCAACCCACGGCCATATAGGACCTACAGGTGATGTTCTTGAGTCGATATATGTCGATCTGAGCACAGCTGGGCCACGTATATACAGCATGGGGGTAGCTGTGATACCAGCCATCTGCAACCCACGGCTATATAGGACCTACAGGCAATGTTCTTGAGTCGATATATGTCGATCTGAGCACAGCTGGGCCCCGTATATACAGCATGGGGGTAGCTCTGATACCAGCCAGATGCAACCCACGGCCATATTGGACCTACAGGCGATGTTCTTGAGTGGATATATGTCGATCTGAGCACAGCTGGGCGCCGTATATACAGCATGGGGGTAGCTCTGATACCAGCCAGATGCAACCCACGGTCATATAGGACCAACAAGCGATGTTCTTGAGTCGATATATGTCGATCTGAGCACAGCTGGGCCACGTATATACAGCATGGGGGTAGCTGTGATACCAGCCAACTGCAACCCACGGCTATATAGGACCTACAGGCGATGTTCTTGAGTCGATATATGTCGATCTGAGCACAGCTGGGCCCCGTATATACAGCATGGGTGTAGCTCTGATACCAGCCAGATGCAACCCACGGCCATATAGGACCTACAGGCGATGTTCTTGAGTGGATATATGTCAATCTGAGCACAGCTGGGCGCCGTATATACAGCATGGGGGTAGCTCTGATACCAGCCAGATGCAACCCACGACCATATAGGACCTACAGGCGATATTCTTGAGTCGATATATGTCAATCTGAGTACATCTGGGCCACGTATATACAGCATGGGGGTAGCTGTGATACCAGCCAGCTGCAACCCACGGCTATATAGGACCTACAGGCGATGTTCTTGAGTCGATATATGTCGATCTGAGCACATCTGGGCCCCGTATATACAGCATGGGTGTAGCTCTGATACCAGCCAGATGCAACCCACGGCCATATAGGACCTACAAGCGATGTTCTTGAGTGGATATATGTCGATCTGAGCACAGCTGGGAGCCGTATATACAGCATGGGGGTAGCTCTGATACCAGCCAGATGCAACCCACGACCATATAGAACCTACAGGCGATATTCTTGAGTCGATATATGTCAATCTGAGTACATCTGGGCCACGTATATACAGCATGGGGGTGGCTGTGATACCAGCCAGCTGCAACCCACGGCTATATAGGACCTACAGGCGATGTTCTTGAGTCGATATATATCGATCTGAGCACATCTGGGCCACGTATATACAGCATGGGGGTAGCTGTGATACCAGCCAGATGCAACCCATGGCCATATAGGACCTACAGGCGTTGTTCTTGAGTGGATATATGTCGATCTGAGCACAGCTGGGCGCCGTATATACAGCATGGGGGTAGCTCTGATACCAGCCAGATGCAACCCACGGCCATAAAGGACCTACAGGCGATGTTCTTGAGTGGATATATCTCGATCTGAGCACAGCTGGGCGCCGTATATACAGCATGGGGGTAGCTCTGATACCTGCCAGATGCAACCCACGGCCATATAGGATCTACAGGTGATGTTCTTAAGTCGATATATGTCGATCTGAGCACAGCTGGGCCCCGTATATACAGCATGGGGATAGCTGTGATACACCAGCCAGCTGCAACATACGGCTATATAGGACCTACAGGCGATGTTCTTGAGTCGATATATGTCGATCTGAGCACAGCTGGGCCCCGTATATAAAGCATGGAGGTAGCTCTGATACTAGCCAGATGCAACCCACGGCCATATAGGACATACAGGCGATGTTCTTGAGTGGATATATGTCGATCTGAGCACAGCTGGGCGCCGTATATACAGCATAGGTGTAGCTCTGATACCAGCCAGATGCAACCCACGGCCATATAGGACCTACAGGCGATGTTCTAGAGTCGATATATGTCGATCTGAACACAGCTGGGCCACCTATATACAGCATGGGGGTAGCTGTGATACCAGCCAGCTGCAACCCACGGCTATATAGGACCTACAGGCGATGTTCTTGAGTCAATATATGTCGATCTGAGCACAGCTGGGCGCCGTATATACAGCATGGGGGTAGCTCTGATACCAGCCAGATGCAACCCACGGCCATATAGGACCTACAGGCGATGTTCTTGAGTCGATATATGTCGATCTGAGCACATCTGGGCCACGTATATACAGCATGGGGGTAGCTGTGATACCAGCCAGCTGCAACCCACGGCTATATAGGACCTACAGGCGATGTTCTTAAGTCGATATATGTCGATCTGAGCACAGCTGGGCGCCGTATATACAGCATGGGGGTAGCTCTGATACTAGCCAGATGCAACCCACGGCCATATAGGACCTACATGCGATGTTCTTGAGTGGATATATGTCGATCTGAGCACAGCTGGGCGCCGTATATACAGCATGGGGGTAGTTCTGATACCAGCCAGATGCAAGCCACGGCCATATAGGACCTACAGGCGATGTTCTTGAGTCGATATATGTCGATCTAAGCACATCTGGGCCACGTATATACAGCATGGGGGTAGCTGTGATCCAGCCAGCTGCCACCCACGGCTATATAGGACCTACAGGCGATGTTCTTGAGTCGATATATGTCGATCTGAGCACAGCTGGGCCACGTATATACAGCATGGGGGTAGCTTTGATACCAGCCAGATGCAACCCACGGCCATATAGAACCCACAGGCGATGTTCTTGAGTGGATATATGTCGATCTGAGCACAGCTGGGCGCCGTATATACAGCATGGGGGTAGCTCTGATACCAGCCAGATGCAACCCACGGCCATATAGGACCTACAGTCGATGTTCTTGAGTGGATATATGTCGATCTGAGCACAGCTGGGCGCCGTATATACAGCATGGGGGTAGCTCTGATACCAGCCAGATGCAACCCACGGCCATATAGGACCTACAGGCGATGTTCTTGAGTCGATATATGTGGATCTGAGCCCAGCTGGGCCACGTATATACAGCATGGGGGTAGCTTTGATACCAACCAGATGCAACCCACGGCCATATAGAACCCACAGGCGATGTTCTTGAGTGGATATAGGTCGATCTGAGCACAGCTGGGCGCCGTATATACAGCATGGGGGTAGCTCTGATACCAGCCAGATGCAAGCCACGGCCATATAGGACCTACAGGCGATGTTCTTGAGTCGATATATGTCGCTCTGAGCACAGCTGGGCCACGTATATACAGCATAAGGGTAGCTGTGATACCAGCCAGCTGCAACCCACGGCTATATAGGACCTACAGGCGATGTTCTTGAGTCGATATATGTCGATCTGAGCACAGCTGGGCCCCGTATATACAGCATGGGGGTAGCTCTGATACCAGCCAGATGCAACCCACGGCCATATAGGACCTACAGGCGATGTTCTTGAGTCGATATATGTCGCTCTGAGCACAGCTGGGCCACGTATATACAGCATAAGGGTAGCTGTGATACCAGCCAGCTGCAACCCACGGCTATATAGGACCTACAGGCGATGTTCTTGAGTCGATATATGTCGATCTGAGCACAGCTGGGCCCCGTATATACAGCATGGGGGTAGCTCTGATACCAGCCAGATGCAACCCACGGCCATAAAGGACCTACAGGCGATGTTCTTGAGTGGATATATGTCGATCTGAGCACAGCTGGGCGCCGTATATACAGCATGGGGGTAGTTCTGATACCTGCCAGATGCAACCCACGGCCATATAGGACCTACAGGCGATGTTCTAAGTCGATATATGACGATCTGAGCACAGCTGGGCCACGTATATACAGCATGGGGGTAGCTGTTATACCAGCCAGCTGCAACCCACGGCTATATAGGACCTACAGGCGATGTTCTTGAGTCGATATATGTCGATCTGAGCACAGCTGGGCCCCGTATATACAGCATGGGGGTAGCTCTGATACCAGCCAGATGCAACCCACGGCCATATAGGACCTACAGGCGATGTTCTTGAGTGGATATATGTCGATCTGAGCATAGCTGGGCGCCGTATATACATCATGGTTGCAGCTCTGATACCAGCAAGATGCAACCCACGGCCATATAGGACCTACAGGCGATGTTCCTGAGTCGATATATGTCGATCTGAGCACAGCTGGGCCACGTATATACAGCATGGGGATAGCTGTGATACCAGCTAGCTGCAACCCACGGCTATATAGCACCTACAGGCGATGTTCTTGAGTCGATATATGTCGATCTGAGCACAGCTGGGCCCCGTATATACAGCATGGGGATAGGTCTGATACCAGCCAGATGCAACCCACGGCCATCTAGGACTTACAGGCGATGTTCTTGAGTGGATATATGTCGATCTGAGCACAGCTGGGCGCCGTATATACAGCATGGGGGTAGCTCTGATACCAGCCAGATGCAACCCACAGCTATACAGGACCTACAGGCGATGTTCTTTAGTCGATATATGTCGATCTGAGCACAGCTGGGCCACGTATATACAGCATGGGGGTAGCTGTGATACCAGCCAGCTGCAACCCACGGCTATATAGGACCCACAGGCGATGTTCTTGAGTCGATATATGTCGATCTGAGCACAGCTGGTCCCCGTATTTACAGCATGGGGGTAGCTCTGATACCAGCCAGATGCAACCCACGGCTATATAGGACCTACAGGCGATGTTCTTGAGTTGATATATGTCGATCTGAGCACAGCTGGGAGCCGTATATACAGCATGGGGGTAGCTCTGATACCAGCCAGATGCAACCCACGGCCATATAGGACCTACAGGCGATGTTCTTGAGTCGATATATGTCGATCTGAGCACAGCTGGGCCACGTATATACAGCATGGGGGTAGCTGTGATACCAGCCAGCTGCAACCCACGGCTATATACGACCTACAGGCGATGTTCTAGAGTCGATATATGTCGATCTGAGCACAGCTGGGTTCCGTATATACAGCATGGGGGTAGCTCTGATACCAGCCAGATACAACCCACGGCCATATAGGACCTACAGGCGATGGATGTTCTTGAGTGGATATATGTCGATCTGAGCACAGCTGGGCGCCGTATATACAGCATGGGGGTAGCTCTGATACCAGCCAGATGCAACCCACGGCCATATAGGACCTACAGGCGATGTTCTTGAGTCGATATATGTCGATCTGAGCACAGCTGGGCCACGTATATACAGCATGGGGGTAGCTGTGATACTAGCCAGCTGCAACCTACGGCTATATAGGACCTACAGGCGATGTTCTTGAGTGGATATATCTCGATCTGAGCACAGCTGGGCCACGTATATACAGCATGGGGTTAGCTGTGATACACCAGCCAGCTGCAACCCACGGCTATATAGGACCTACAGGCGATGTTCTTGAGTTGATATATATCGATCTGAGCACAGCTGGTCCCCGTATATACAGCATGGGGGTAGCTCTGATACCAGCCAGATGCAACCCACGGCCATATAGGACCTACAGGCGATGTTCTTGAGTGGATATATCTCGATCTGAGCACAGCTGGGCGCCTTATATACAGCATGGGGGTAGCTCTGATACCTGCCAGATGCAACCCACGGCCATATAGGATCTACAGGTGATGTTCTTAAGTCGATATATGTCGATCTGAGCACAGCTGGGCCACGTATATACAGCATGGAGGTAGCTGTGATACCAGCCATCTGCAACCCACGGCTATATAGGACCTACAGGCGATGTTCTTGAGTGGATATATGTCGATCTGAGCACAGCTGGGCGCCGTATATACTGCATGGGGGTAGCTCTGATACCAGCCAGCTGCAACCCACGGCTATATAGAACCTACAGGCGATGTTCTTAAGTCGATATATGTCAATCTGAGCACAGCTGGGCCCCGTATATACAGCATGGGGATAGCTGTGATACACCAGCCAGCTGCAACATACGGCTATATAGGACCTACAGGCGATGTTCTTGAGTCGATATATGTCGATCTGAGCACAGCTGGGCCCCGTATATAAAGCATGGAGGTAGCTCTGATACTAGCCAGATGCAACCCACGGCCATATAGGACATACAGGCGATGTTCTTGAGTGGATATATGTCGATCTGAGCACAGCTGGGCGCCGTATATACAGCATAGGTGTAGCTCTGATACCAGCCAGATGCAACCCACGGCCATATAGGACCTACAGGCGATGTTCTAGAGTCGATATATGTCGATCTGAGCACAGCTGGGCCACGTATATACAGCATGGGGGTAGCTGTGATACCAGCCAGCTGCAACCCACGGCTATATAGGACCTACAGGCGATGTTCTTGAGTCAATATATGTCGATCTGAGCACAGCTGGGCGCCGTATATAAAGCATGGGGGTAGCTCTGATACCAGCCAGATCCAACCCACGGCCATATAGGCCTACAGGCGATGTTCTTGAGTCGATATATGTCGATCTGAGCACATCTGGGCCACGTATATACATCATGGGGGTAGCTGTGATACCAGCCAGCTGCAACCCACGGCTATATAGGACCTACAGGCGATGTTCTTGAGTCGATATATGTCGATCTGAGCACAGCTGGGCGCCGTATATACAGCATGGGGGTAGCTCTGATACTAGCCAGATGCAACCCACGGCCATATAGGACCTACATGCGATGTTCTTGAGTGGATATATGTCGATCTAAACACAGCTGGGCGCCGTATATACAGCATGGGGGTAGCTCTGATACCAGCCAGATGCAAGCCACGGCCATATAGGACCTACAGGCGATGTTCTTGAGTCGATATATGTCGATCTAAGCACATCTGGGCCACGTATATACAGCATGGGGGTAGCTGTGATACCAGCCAGCTGCCACCCACGGCTATATAGGACCTACAGGCGATGTTCTTGAGTCGATATATGTCGATCTGAGCACAGCTGGGCCACGTATATACAGCATGGGGGTAGCTTTGATACCAGCCAGATGCAACCCACGGCCATATAGAACCCACAGGCGATGTTCTTGAGTGGATATATGTCGATCTGAGCACAGCTGGGCGCCGTATATACAGCATGGGGGTAGCTCTGATACCAGCCAGATGCAACCCACGGCCATATAGGACCTACAGTCGATGTTCTTGAGTGGATATATGTCGATCTGAGCACAGCTGGGCGCCGTATATACAGCATGGGGGTAGCTCTGATACCAGCCAGATGCAACCCACGGCCATATAGGACCTACAGGCGATGTTCTTGAGTCGATATATGTGGATCTGAGCACAGCTGGGCCACGTATATACAGCATGGGGGTAGCTTTGATACCAACCAGATGCAACCCACGGCCATATAGAACCCACAGGCGATGTTCTTGAGTGGATATAGGTCGATCTGAGCACAGCTGGGCGCCGAATATACAGCATGGGGGTAGCTCTGATACCAGCCAGATGCAAGCCACGGCCATATAGGACCTACAGGCGATGTTCTTGAGTCGATATATGTCGATCTGAGCACAGCTGGGCCCCGTATATACAGCATGGGGGTAGCTCTGATACCAGCCAGATGCAACCCACGGCCATATAGGACCTACAGGCGATGTTCTTGAGTCGATATATGTCGCTCTGAGCACAGCTGGGCCACGTATATACAGCATAAGGGTAGCTGTGATACCAGCCAGCTGCAACCCACGGCTATATAGGACCTACAGGCGATGTTCTTGAGTCGATATATGTCGATCTGAGCACAGCTGGGCCCCGTATATACAGCATGGGGGTAGCTCTGATACCAGCCAGATGCAACCCACGGCCATAAAGGACCTACAGGCGATGTTCTTGAGTGGATATATGTCGATCTGAGCACAGCTGGGCGCCGTATATACAGCATGGGCGTAGCTCTGATACCTGCCAGATGCAACCCACGGCCATATAGGACCTACAGGTGATGTTCTTGAGTCGATATATGTCGATCTGAGCACAGCTGGGCCACGTATATACAGCATGGGGGTAGCTGTGATACCAGCCATCTGCAACCCACGGCTATATAGGACCTACAGGCAATGTTCTTGAGTCGATATATGTCGATCTGAGCACAGCTGGGCCCCGTATATACAGCATGGGGGTAGCTCTGATACCAGCCAGATGCAACCCACGGCCATATTGGACCTACAGGCGATGTTCTTGAGTGGATATATGTCGATCTGAGCACAGCTGGGCGCCGTATATACAGCATGGGGGTAGCTCTGATACCAGCCAGATGCAACCCACGGCCATATAGGACCAACAAGCGATGTTCTTGAGTCGATATATGTCGATCTGAGCACAGCTGGGCCCCGTATATACAGCATGGGGGTAGCTCTGATACCAGCCAGATGCAACCCACGGCCATATAGGACCTACAGGCGATGTTCTTGAGTCGATATATGTCGCTCTGAGCACAGCTGGGCCACGTATATACAGCATAAGGGTAGCTGTGATACCAGCCAGCTGCAACCCACGGCCATATAGGACCTACAGGCGATGTTCTTGAGTCGATATATGTCGATCTGAGCACAGCTGGGCCCCGTATATACGGCATGGGGGTAGCTCTGATACCAGCCAGATGCAACCCACGGCCATATAGGACCTACAGGCGATGTTCTTGAGTCGATATATGTCGCTCTGAGCACAGCTGGGCCACGTATATACAGCATAAGGGTAGCTGTGATACCAGCCAGCTGCAACCCACGGCCATATAGGACCTACAGGCGATGTTCTTGAGTCGATATATGTCGATCTGAGCACAGCTGGGCCACGTATATACAGCATGGGGGTAGCTGTGATACCAGCCAACTGCAACCCACGGCTATATAGGACCTACAGGCGATGTTCTTGAGTCGATATATGTCGATCTGAGCACAGCTGGGCCCCGTATATACAGCATGGGTGTAGCTCTGATACCAGCCAGATGCAACCCACGGCCATATAGGACCTACAGGCGATGTTCTTGAGTGGATATATGGCAATCTGAGCACAGCTGGGCGCCGTATATACAGCATGGGGGTAGCTCTGATACCAGCCAGATGCAACCCACGACCATATAGGACCTACAGGCGATATTCTTGAGTCGATATATGTCAATCTGAGTACATCTGGGCCACGTATATACAGCATGGGGGTAGCTGTGATACCAGCCAGCTGCAACCCACAACCATATAGGACCTACAGGCGATATTCTTGAGTCGATATATGTCAATCTGAGTACATCTGGGCCACGTATATACAGCATGGGAGTAGCTGTGATACCAGCCAGCTGCAACCCACGGCTATATAGGACCTACAGGCGATGTTCTTGAGTCGATATATGTCGATCTGAGCACATCTGGGCCCCGTATATACAGCATGGGTGTAGCTCTGATACCAGCCAGATGCAACCCACGGCCATATAGGACCTACAGGCGATGTTCTTGAGTCGATATATGTCGATCTGAGCACACCTGGGCCCCGTATATACAGCATGGGGGTAGCTCTGATACCAGCCAGATGCAACCCACGGCCATATAGGACCTACAGGCGATGTTCTTGAGTCGATATATGTGGATCTGAGCACAGCTGGGCCACGTATATACAGCATGGGGGTAGCTTTGATACCAACCAGATGCAACCCACGGCCATATAGAACCCACAGGCGATGTTCTTGAGTGGATATAGGTCGATCTGAGCACAGCTGGGCGCCGAATATACAGCATGGGGGTAGCTCTGATATCAGCCAGATGCAAGCCACGGCCATATAGGACCTACAGGCGATGTTCTTGAGTCGATATATGTCGATCTGAGCACAGCTGGGCCCCGTATATACAGCATGGGGGTAGCTCTGATACCAGCCAGATGCAACCCACGGCCATATAGGACCTACAGGCGATGTTCTTGAGTCGATATATGTCGCTCTGAGCACAGCTGGGCCACGTATATACAGCATAAGGGTAGCTGTGATACCAGCCAGCTGCAACCCACGGCTATATAGGACCTACAGGCGATGTTCTTGAGTCGATATATGTCGATCTGAGCACAGCTGGGCCCCGTATATACAGCATGGGGGTAGCTCTGATACCAGCCAGATGCAACCCACGGCCATAAAGGACCTACAGGCGATGTTCTTGAGTGGATATATGTCGATCTGAGCACAGCTGGGCGCCGTATATAGCATGGGGGTAGCTTTGATACCAGCCAGATGCAACCCACGGCCATAAAGGACCTACAGGCGATGTTCTTGAGTCGATATATGTCGCTCTGAGCACAGCTGGGCCACGTATATACAGCATAAGGGTAGCTGTGATACCAGCCAGCTGCAACCCACGGCTATATAGGACCTACAGGCGATGTTCTTGAGTCGATATATGTCGATCTGAGCACAGCTGGGCCCCGTATATACAGCATGGGGGTAGCTCTGATACCAGCCAGATGCAACCCACGGCCATATAGGACCTACAGGCGATGTTCCTGAGTGGATATATGTCGATCTGAGCATAGCTGGGCGGCGTATATACATCATGGTTGCAGCTCTGATACCAGCAAGATGCAACCCACGGCCATATAGGACCTACAGGCGATGTTCCTGAGTCGATATATGTCGATCTGAGCACAGCTGGGCCACGTATATACAGCATGGGGATAGCTGTGATACCAGCTAGCTGCAACCCACGGCTATATAGCACCTACAGGCGATGTTCTTGAGTCGATATATGTCGATCTGAGCACAGCTGGGCCCCGTATATACAGCATGGGGATAGGTCTGATACCAGCCAGATGCAACCCACGGCCATCTAGGACTTACAGGCGATGTTCTTGAGTGGATATATGTCGATCTGAGCACATTTGGGCGCCGTATATACAGCATGGGGGTAGCTCTGATACCAGCCAGATGCAACCCACAGCTATACAGGACCTACAGGCGATGTTCTTTAGTCGATATATGTCGATCTGAGCACAGCTGGGCCACGTATATACAGCATGGGGGTAGCTGTGATACGAGCCAGCTGCAACCCACGGCTATATAGGACCCACAGGCGATGTTCTTGAGTCGATATATGTCGATCTGAGCACAGCTGGTCCCCGTATTTACAGCATGGGGGTAGCTCTGATACCGGCCAGATGCAACCCACGGCTATATAGGACCTACAGGCGAGGTTCTTGAGTTGATATATGTCGATCTGAGCACAGCTGGGAGCCGTATATACAGCATGGGGGTAGCTCTGATACCAGCCAGATGCAACCCACGGCCATATAGGACCTACAGGCGATGTTCTTGAGTCGATATATGTCGATCTGAGCACAGCTGGGCCACGTATATACAGCATGGGGGTAGCTGTGATACCAGCCAGCTGCAACCCACGGCTATATACGACCTACAGGCGATGTTCTAGAGTCGATATATGTCGATCTGAGCACAGCTGGGTTCCGTATATACAGCATGGGGGTAGCTCTGATACCAGCCAGATACAACCCACGGCCATATAGGACCTACAGGCGATGGATGTTCTTGAGTGGATATATGTCGATCTGAGCACAGCTGGGCGCCGTATATACAGCATGGGGGTAGCTCTGATACCAGCCAGATGCAACCCACGGCCATATAGGACCTACAGGCGATGTTCTTGAGTCGATATATGTCGATCTGAGCACAGCTGGGCCACGTATATACAGCATGGGGGTAGCTGTGATACTAGCCAGCTGCAACCCACGGCTATATAGGACCTACAGGCGATGTTCTTGAGTGGATATATCTCGATCTGAGCACAGCTGGGCCACGTATATACAGCATGGGGTTAGCTGTGATACACCAGCCAGCTGCAACCCACGGCTATATAGGACCTACAGGCGATGTTCTTGAGTCGATATATGTCGATCTGAGCACAGCTGGTCCCCGTATATACAGCATGGGGGTAGCTCTGATACCAGCCAGATGCAACCCACGGCCATATAGGACCTACAGGCGATGTTCTTGAGTGGATATATCTCGATCTGAGCACAGCTGGGCGCCGTATATACAGCATGGGGGTAGCTCTGATACCTGCCAGATGCAACCCACGGCCATATAGGATCTACAGGTGATGTTCTTAAGTCGATATATGTCGATCTGAGCACAGCTGGGCCACGTATATACAGCATGGAGGTAGCTGTGATACCAGCCATCTGCAACCCACGGCTATATAGGACCTACAGGCGATGTTCTTGAGTGGATATATGTTGATCTGAGCACAGCTGGGCGCCGTATATACTGCATGGGGGTAGCTCTGATACCAGCCAGCTGCAACCCACGGCTATATAGGACCTACAGGCGATGTTCTTGAGTCGATATATGTCAATTTGAGGACAGCTGGGCCCAGTATATACAACATGGGGATAGCTGTGATACACCAGCCAGCTGCAACATACGGCTATATAGGACCTACAGGCGATGTTCTTGAGTCGATATATGTCGATCTGAGCACAGCTGGGCCCCGTATATAAAGCATGGAGGTAGCTCTGATACTAGCCAGATGCAACCCACGGCCATATAGGACATACAGGCGATGTTCTTGAGTGGATATATGTCGATCTGAGCACAGCTGGGCGCCGTATATACAGCATAGGTGTAGCTCTGATACCAGCCAGATGCAACCCACGGCCATATAGGACCTACAGGCGATGTTCTAGAGTCGATATATGTCGATCTGAGCACATCTGGGCCACGTATATACAGCATGGGGGTAGCTGTGATACCAGCCAGCTGCAACCCACGGCTATATAGGACCTACAGGCGATGTTCTTGAGTCGATATATGTCGATCTGAGCACAGCTGGGCGCCGTATATACAGCATGGGGGTAGCTCTGATACTAGCCAGATGCAACCCACGGCCATATAGGACCTACATGCGATGTTCTTGAGTGGATATATGTCGATCTAAACACAGCTGGGCGCCGTATATACAGCATGGGGGTAGCTCTGATACCAGCCAGATGCAAGCCACGGCCATATAGGACCTACAGGCGATGTTCTTGAGTCGATATATGTCGATCTAAGCACATCTGGGCCACGTATATACAGCATGGGGGTAGCTGTGATACCAGCCAGCTGCCACCCACGGCTATATAGGACCTACAGGCGATGTTCTTGAGTCGATATATGTCGATCTGAGCACAGCTGGGCCACGTATATACAGCATGGGGGTAGCTTTGATACCAGCCAGATGCAACCCACGGCCATATAGAACCCACAGGCGATGTTCTTGAGTGGATATATGTCGATCTGAGCACAGCTGGGCGCCGTATATACAGCATGGGGGTAGCTCTGATACCAGCCAGATGCAACCCACGGCCATATAGGACCTACAGTCGATGTTCTTGAGTGGATATATGTCGATCTGAGCACAGCTGGGCGCCGTATATACAGCATGGGGGTAGCTCTGATACCAGCCAGATGCAACCCACGGCCATATAGGACCTACAGGCGATGTTCTTGAGTCGATATATGTGGATCTAAGCACAGCTGGGCCACGTATATACAGCATGGGGGTAGCTTTGATACCAACCAGATGCAACCCACGGCCATATAGAACCCACAGGCGATGTTCTTGAGTGGATATAGGTCGATCTGAGCACAGCTGGGCGCCGAATATACAGCATGGGGGTAGCTCTGATACCAGCCAGATGCAAGCCACGGCCATATAGGACCTACAGGCGATGTTCTTGAGTCGATATATGTCGATCTGAGCACAGCTGGGCCCCGTATATACAGCATGGGGGTAGCTCTGATACCAGCCAGATGCAACCCACGGCCATATAGGACCTACAGGCGATGTTCTTGAGTCGATATATGTCGCTCTGAGCACAGCTGGGCCACGTATATACAGCATAAGGGTAGCTGTGATACCAGCCAGCTGCAACCCACGGCTATATAGGACCTACAGGCGATGTTCTTGAGTCGATATATGTCGATCTGAGCACAGCTGGGCCCCGTATATACAGCATGGGGGTAGCTCTGATACCAGCCAGATGCAACCCACGGCCATAAAGGACCTACAGGCGATGTTCTTGAGTGGATATATGTCGATCTGAGCACAGCTGGGCGCCGTATATACAGCATGGGGGTAGCTCTGATACCTGCCAGATGCAACCCACGGCCATATAGGACCTACAGGTGATGTTCTTGAGTCGATATATGTCGATCTGAGCACAGCTGGGCCACGTATATACAGCATGGGGGTAGCTGTGATACCAGCCATCTGCAACCCACGGCTATATAGGACCTACAGGCAATGTTCTTGAGTCGATATATGTCGATCTGAGCACAGCTGGGCCCCGTATATACAGCATGGGGGTAGCTCTGATACCAGCCAGATGCAACCCACGGCCATATTGGACCTACAGGCGATGTTCTTGAGTGGATATATGTCGATCTGAGCACAGCTGGGCGCCGTATATACAGCATGGGGGTAGCTCTGATACCAGCCAGATGCAACCCACGGCCATATAGGACCAACAAGCGATGTTCTTGAGTCGATATATGTCGATCTGAGCACAGCTGGGCCACGTATATACAGCATGGGGGTAGCTGTGATACCAGCCAACTGCAACCCACGGCTATATAGGACCTACAGGGGATGTTCTTGAGTCGATATATGTCGATCTGAGCACAGCTGGGCCCCGTATATACAGCATGGGTGTAGCTCTGATACCAGCCAGATGCAACCCACGGCCATATAGGACCTACAGGCGATGTTCTTGAGTGGATATATGTCAATCTGAGCACAGCTGGGCGCCGTATATACAGCATGGGGGTAGCTCTGATACCAGCCAGATGCAACCCACGACCATATAGGACCTACAGGCGATATTCTTGAGTCGATATATGTCAATCTAAGTACATCTGGGCCACGTATATACAGCATGGAGGTAGCTGTGATACCAGCCAGCTGCAACCCACGGCTATATAGGACCTACAGGCGATGTTCTTGAGTCGATATATGTCGATCTGAGCACATCTGGGCCCCGTATATACAGCATGGGTGTAGCTCTGATACCAGCCAGATGCAACCCACGGCCATATAGGACCTACAGGCGATGTTCTTGAGTGGATATATGTCGATCTGAGCACAGCTGGGAGCCGTATATACAGCATGGGGGTAGCTCTGATACCAGCCAGATGCAACCCACGACCATATAGAACCTACAGGCGATATTCTTGAGTCGATATATGTCAATCTGAGTACATCTGGGCCACGTATATACAGCATGGGGGTAGCTGTGATACCAGCCAGCTGCAACCCACGGCTATATAGGACCTACAGGCGATGTTCTTGAGTCGATATATGTCGATCTGAGCACACCTGGGCCCCGTATATACAGCATGGGGGTAGCTCTGATACCAGCCAGATGCAACCCATGGCCATATAGGACCTACAGGCGATGTTCTTGAGTGGATATATGTCGATCTGAGCACAGCTGGGCGCCGTATATACAGCATGGGGGTAGCTCTGATACCAGCCAGATGCAACCCACGGCCATATAGGACCTACAGGCGATGTTCTTAAGTGGATATATATCGATCTGAGCACAGCTGGGCGCCGTATATACAGCATGGGGGTAGCTCTGATACCAGCCAGATGCAACCCACGGCCATATAGGACCTACAGGCGATGTTCTTGAGTCGATATATGTCGATCTGAGCACAGCTGGGCCCCGTATATACAGCATGGGACCAGCCAGATGCAACCCACGGCCATATAGGACCTACAGGCGATGTTCTCGAGTCGATATACGTCGATCTGAGCACAGCTGGGCCACGTATATACAGCATGGGGGTAGCTGTGATACCAGCCAGGTGCAACCCACGGCTATGTAGGACCTACAGGCGATGTTCTTGAGTCGATATATGTCGATCTGAGCACAGCTGCGCCCCGTATATACTGCATGGGGGGTAGCTCTGATTCCAGCCAGATGCCACCCACGGCCATATAGGACCTACAGGCGATGTTTTTGAGTGGATATATGTCGATCTGAGCACAGCTGGGCGCCGTATATACAGCATGGAGGTAGCTCTGATACTAGCCAGATGCAACCCACGGCCATATAGGACCTACAGGCGATGTTCTTGAGTGGATATATGTCGATCTGAGCACAGCTGGGCGCCGTATATACAGCATGGGGGTAGCTCTGATACCAGCCAGATGCAACCCACGGCCATATAGGACCTACAGGCGATGTTCTTGAGTCGATATATGTCGGTCTGAGCACATCTGGGCCACGTATATACAGCATGGGGGTAGCTGTGATACCAGCCAGCTGCAACCCACGGCTATGTAGGACCTACAGGCGATGTTCTTGAGTCGATATATGTCGATCAGAGCACAGCTGGGCCCCGTATATACAGCATCGGGGTAGCTCTGATACCAGCCAGATGCAACCCACGGCCATATAGGACCTACAGTCGATGTTCTTGAGTGGATATATGTCGATCTGAGCACAGCTGGGCGCCGTATATACAGCATGGGGGTAGCTCTGATACCAGCCAGATGCAACCCACGGCCATATAGGACCTACAGGCGATGTTCTTGAGTCGATATATGTCGATCTGAGCACAGCTTGGCCACGTATATACAGCATGGGGGTAGCTTTGATACCAGCCAGATGCAACCCACGGCCATATAGGACCCACAGGCGATGTTCTTGAGTGGATATATGTCGATCTGAGCACAGCTGGGCGCCGTATATACAGCATGGGGATAGCTCTGATACCAGCCAGATGCAAGCCACGGCCATATAGCACCTACAGGCGATGTTCTTGAGTCGATATATGTCGATCTAAGCACATCTGGGCCACGTATATACAGCATGGGGGTAGCGGTGATACCAGCCAGCTGCCACCCACGGCTATATAGGACCTACAGGCGATGTTCTTGAGTCGATATATGTCGATCTGAGCACAGCTGGGCCCCGTATATACAGCATGGGGGTAGCTCTGATACCAGCCAGATGCAACCCACGGCCATATAGGACATACAGGCGATGTTCTTGAGTGGATATATGTCGATCTGTGCACAGCTGGGCGCCGTATATACAGCACGAGGGTAGCTCTGATACCAGCCAGATGCAACCCACGGCCATATAGGACCTACAGGCGATGTTCTTGAGTGGATATATGTCGATCTGAGCACAGCTGGGTGCCGTATATACAGGAAGGGGGTAGCTCTGATACCAGCCAGTTGCAACCCACGGCCATATAGGACCTACAGGCGATGTTCTTGAGTCGATATATGTCGATCTGAGCATAGCTGGGCCATGTATATACAGCATGGGGGTAGCTGTGATACCAGCCAGCTGCAACCCACGGCTATATAGGACCTACAGGCGATGTTCTTGAGTCGATATATGTCGATCTGAGCACAGCTGGGCCCCGTATATACAGCATGGGACCAGCCAGATGCAACCCACGGCCATATATTACCTACAGGCGATGTTCTTGAGTCCATATATTTCGATCTGAGCACAGCTGGGCTACGTATATACAGCATGGGGGTAGCTGTGATACCAGCCAGCTGCAACCCACGGCTATATAGGACCTACAGGCGATGTTCTTGAGTCGATATATGTCGATCTGAGCACAGCTGGTCCCGTATATACAGCATGGGGGTAGCTCTGATGCCAGCCAGATGCAACCCACGGCCATATAGATCCTACAGGCGATGTTCTTGAGTGGATATATGTCGATCTGAGAACAGCTGGGCGCCGTATATACAGCATGGGGGTAGCTCTGATACCAGCCAGATGCAACCCACGGCCATATAGGACCTACAGGCGATGTTCTTGAGTCGATATATGTCGATCTGAGCACAGCTGGGTCACGTATATACATGATGGCGGTAGCTGTGATACAAGCCAGCTGCAAACCACGGCTATATAGGACCTACAGGCGATGTTCTTGAGTCGATATATGTCGATCTGAGCACAGCTGGGCCCCGTATATACAGCTTGGGGGTAGGTCTGATACCAGCCAGATGCAACCCACGGCCATATAGGACCTACAGGCGAAGTTCTTGAGTGGATATATGTCGATCTGAGCACAGCTGGGCGCCGTATATACAGCATAGGGGTAGCTCTGATACCAGCCAGATACAAATCACGGCCATATAGGACCTACAGGCGTTGTTCTTGAGTCGATATATGTCGATCTGAGCACAGCTGGGCCACGTATATACAGCATGGGGTAGCTGTGATACCAGCCAGCTGCAACCCACGGCTATATAGGACCTACAGGCGATGTTCTTGAGTCGATATATGTAGATCTGAGCACAGCTGGGCCCCGTATATACAGCATGGGACCAGCCAGATGCAAGCCACGGCCATATAGGACCTACAGGCGATGTTCTTGAGTCGATATATGTCGGTCTGAGGACAGCTGGGCCACGTATATACAGCATGGGGGTAGCTGTGATACCAGCCAGCTGCAACCCACGGCTATATAGGACCTACAGGCGATGTTCTTGAGTCGATATATGTCGATCTGAGCACAGCTGGGCCCCGTATATACAGCATGGGACCAGACAGATGCAACCCACGGCCATATAGGACCTACAGGCGATGTTCTTGAGTCGATATATGTCGATCTGAGCACAGCTGGGCCACGTATATACAGCATGGGGGTAGCTGTGATACCAGCCAGCTGCAACCCACGGCTATATAGGACCTACAGGCGATGTTCTTGAGTCGATATAGGTCGATCTGAGCACAGCTGGGCCCCGTATATACAGCATGGGACCAGCCAGATGC
Organism: Lordithon lunulatus; assembly: GCA_963942505.1. NCBI lineage: Eukaryota > Metazoa > Arthropoda > Insecta > Coleoptera > Staphylinidae > Lordithon > Lordithon lunulatus. The sequence continues at coordinate 31,589,037 of OZ012667.1, read as the reverse complement.
AACCCACGGCCATATAGGACCTACAGGCGATGTTCTTGAGTCGATATATGTCTATCTGAGCACAGCTGGGCCACGTATATACAGCATGGGGGTAGCTGTGATACCAGCCAGCTGCAACCCACGGCTATATAGGACCTACAGGCGATGTTCTTGAGTCGATATATGTCGATCTGAGCAGAGCTGGGTCCCGTATATACAGCTTGGGGGTAGGTCTGATACCAGCCAGCTGCAACCCACGGCCATATAGGACCTACAGGTGAAGTTCTTGAGTGGATATATGTCGATCTGAGCACAGCTGGGCGCCGTATATACAGCATGGGGGTAGCTCTGATACCAGCCAGATGCAAATCACGGCCATATAGGACCTACAGGCGATGTTCTTGAGTCGATATATGTCGATCTGAGTACAGCTGGGCCACGTATATACAGCATGGGGGTAGCTGTGATACCAGCCAGCTGCAACCCACGGCTATATAGGACCTACAGGCGATGTTCTTGAGTCGATATATGTCGATCTGAGCACAGCTGGGTCCGTATATACAGCATGGGACCAGCCAGATGCAACCCACGGCCATATAGGACCTACAGGCGATGTTCTTGAGTCGATATATGTCGATCTGAGCACAGCTGGGCCACGTATATACAGCATGGGGGTAGCTGTGATACCAGCCAGCTGCAACCCACGGCTATATAGGACCTACAGGCGATGTTCTTGAGTCGATATATGTCGATCTGAGCACAGCTGGGCCCCGTATATACAGCTTGGGGGTAGGTCTGATACCAGCCAGCTGCAACCCGCGGCCATATAGGACCTACAGGTGAAGTTCTTGAGTGGATATATGTCGATCTGAGCACAGCTGGGCGCCGTATATACAGCATGGGGGTAGCTCTGATACCAGCCAGATGCAAATCACGGCCATATAGGACCTACAGGCGATGTTCTTGAGTCGATATATGTCGATCTGATTACAGCTGGGCCACGTATATACAGCATGGGGGTAGCTGTGATACCAGCCAGCTGCAACCCACGGCTATATAGGACCTACAGGCGATGTTCTTGAGTCGATATATGTCGATCTGAGCACAGCTGGGCCCCGTATATACAGCATGGGACCAGCCAGATGCAAATCACGGCCATATAGGACCTACAGGCGACGTTCTTGAGTCGATATATGTCGATCTGAGCACAGCTAGGCCACGTATATACAACATGGGGGTAGCTGTGATACAAGCCAGCTGCAACCCACGGCTATATAGGACCGACAGGCGATGTTCTTGAGTCGATATATGTCGATCTGAGGACAGCTGGGCCCCGTATATACAGCATGGGGGTAGCTCTGATACCAGCCAGATGCAACCCACGGCCATATAGGACCTACAGGCGATGTTCTTGAGTGGATATATGTCGATCGGAGCACAGCTGGGCGCCGTATATACAGCGTGGGGGTAGCTCTGATACCGGCCAGATGCAACCCACGGCCATAGAGGACCTACAGGCGATGTTCTTGAGTAGATATATGTCGATCTGAGCACAGCTGGGCCACGTATATACAGCATGGGGGTAGCTGTGATAAAAGCCAGCTGCAACCCACGGCTATATAGGACCTACAGGCGATATTCTTGAGTCGATATTTGTCGATCTGAGCACAGCTGGGCCCCGTATATACAGCATGGGGGTAGCTCTGATACCAGCCAGCTGCAACCCACGGCTATATAGGACCTACAGGCGATGTTCTTGAGTCGATATATGTCGATCTGAGCACAGCTGGGCACCGTATATACAGCATGGGGTAGCTCTGATACCAGCCAGATGCAACCCACGGCCAAGTAGGACCTACAGGCGATGTTCCTGAGTCGATATATGTTGATCTGAGCATAGCTGGGCCACGTATATACAGCATGGGGGTAGCTGTGATACCAGCCAGCTGCAACCCACGGCTATATAGGACCTACAGGCGATGTTCTTGAGTCGATATATGTCGATCTGAGCACAGCTGGGCCACGTATATACAGCATGGGGGTAGCTGTGATACCAGCCAGCTGCAACCCACGGCCATATAGGACCCACAAGCGATGTTCTTGATTGGATATATGTCGATCTGAGCACAGCTGTGCGCCGTATATACAGCATGGGGGTAGCTCTGATACCAGCCAGATGCAACCCACGGCCATATAGGACCTACAGCCGATGTTCTTGAGTGGATAATGTCGATCTGAGCACAGCTGGGCGCCGTATATACAGCATGGGAGTAGCTGTGATACCAGCCAGCTGCAACCCACGGCTATATAGGACCTACAGGCGATCTTCTTGAGTCGATATATGTCGATCTGAGCACAGCTGAGCCCCGTATATACAGCATGGGGGTAGCTCTGATACCAGCCAGATGCAACCCACGGCCATATAGGACCTACAGGCGATGTTCTTGAGTCGATATATGTCGATCTGAGCACAGCTGGGCCACTTATATACAGCATGAGGGTAGCTGTGATACCAGCCAGCTGCAACCCACGGCTATATAGGACCGACAGGAGATGTTCTTGAGTCGATATATGTCGATCTGAGCACAGCTGGGCCCCGTATATACAGCATGGGGGTAGCTCTGATACCAGCCAGATGCAACCCACGGCCATATAGGACCTACAGGCGATGTTCTTGAGTGGATATATGTCGATCGGAGCACAGCTGGGCGCCGTATATACAGCGTGGGGGTAGCTCTGATACCGGCCAGATGCAACCCACAACCATATAGGACCTACAGGCGATGTTCTTGAGTAGATATATGTCGATCTGAGCACAGCTGGGCCACGTATATACAGCATGGGGGTAGCTGTGATAAAAGCCAGCTGCAACCCACGGCTATATAGGACCTACAGGCGATATTCTTGAGTCGATATTTGTCGATCTGAGCACAGCTGGGCCCCGTATATACAGCATGGGGGTAGCTCTGATACCAGCCAGCTGCAACCCACGGCTATATAGGACCTACAGGCGATGTTCTTGAGTCGATATATGTCGATCTGAGCACAGCTGGGCCCCGTATATACAGCATAGGGGTAGCTCTGATACCAGTCAGATGCAACCCACGGCCAAATAGGACCTACAGGCGATGTTCTTGAGTCGATATATGTCGATCTGAGCATAGCTGGGCCACGTATATACAGCATGGGGGTAGCTGTGATACCAGCCAGCTGCAACCCACGGCTATATAGGACCTACAGGCGATGTTCTTGAGTCGATATATGTCGATCTGAGCACAGCTGGGCCACGTATATACAGCATGGGGGTAGCTGTGATACCAGCCAGCTGCAACCCACGGCCATATAGGACCCACAAGCGATGTTCTTGATTGGATATATGTCGATCTGAGCACAACTGGGCACCGTATATACAGCATGGGGGTAGCTCTGATACCAGCCAGATGCAACGCACGGCCATATAGGACATACAGGCAATATTCTTGAGTCGATATATGTCGATCTAAGCACAGCTGGGCCACGTATATACAGCATGGGGGTAGCTGTGATACCAGCCAGCTGCAACCCACGGCTATATAGGACCTACAGGCGATGTTCTTGAGTCGATATATGTCGATCTGAGCACAGCTGGGCCACGTATATACAGCATGGGGGTAGCTGTGATACCAGCTAGCTGCAACCCACGGCTATATAGGACCCACAGGCGATGTTCTTTAGTCGATATATGTCGATCTGAGCACAGCTGGGCCACGTATATACAGCATGGGGGTAGCTATGATACCAGCCAGCTGCAACCCACGGCTATATAGGACCTACAGGCGATGTTCTTTAGTCGATATATGTCGATCTGAGCACAGCTGGGCCCCGTATATACAGCATGGGGGTAGCTCTGATACCAGCCAGATGCAACCCATGGCCATATAGGACCTACAGGCGATGTTCTTGAGTGGATATATGTCGATCTGAGCACAGCTGGGCGCCGTATATACAGCATGAGGATAGCTCTGATACCAGCCAGATGCAACCCACGGCCATATCGGACCTACAGGCGATGTTCTTGAGTCGATATATGTCGATCTGAGCACAGCTGGGCCACGTATATACAGCATGGGGGTAGCTGTGATACCAGCCAGCTGCAACCCACGGCTATATAGGACCAACAGGCGATCTTCTTGAGTCGATATATGTCGATCTGAGCACAGCTGAGCCCCGTATATACAGCATGGGAGTAGCTCTGATACCAGCCAGGTGCAACCCACGGCCATATAGGACCTACAGGCGATGTTCTTGAGTCGATATATGTCGATCTGAGCACAGCTGGGCCACTTATATACAGCATGAGGGTAGCTGTGATACCAGCCAGATGCAACGCACGGCCATATAGGACCTACAGGCTATGTTCTTGAGTCGATATATGTCGATCTGAGCACAGCTGGGCCACGTATATACAGCATGGGGGTAGCTGTGATATCAGCCAGCTGCAACCCACAGCTATATAGGACCTACAGGCGATGTTCTGGAGTCGATATATGTCGATCTGAGCACAGCTGGGCCCCGTATATACAGCATGGGGGTAGCTCTGATACCAGCCAGATGCAACCCACGGCCATATAGGACCTACAGCCGATGTTCTTGAGTGGATAATGACGATCTGAGCACAGCTGGGCGCCGTATATACAGCATGGGGGTAGCTCTGATACCAGCCAGATGCAACCCACGGCCATATAGGACCTACAGCCGATGTTCTTGAGTGGATAATGTCGATCTGAGCACAGCTGGGCGCCGTATATACAGCATGGGGGTAGCTGTGATACCAGCCAGCTGCAACCCACGGCTATATAGGACCTACAGGCGATCTTCTTGAGTCGATATATGTCGATCTGAGCACAGCTGAGCCCCGTATATACAGCATGGGAGTAGCTCTGATACCAGCCAGATGCAACCCACGGCCATATAGGACCTACAGGCGATCTTCTTGAGTCGATATATGTCGATCTGAGCACAGCTGAGCCCCGTATATACAGCATGGGAGTAGCTCTGATACCAGCCAGATGCAACCCACGGCCATATAGGACCTACAGGCGATGTTCTTGAGTCGATATATGTCGATCTGAGCACAGCTGGGCCACTTATATACAGCATGAGGGTAGCTGTGATACCAGCCAGCTGCAACCCACGGCCATATAGGACCTACAGGCGATGTTCTTGAGTCGATATATGACGATCTGAGCACAGCTGGGCCCCGTATATACAGCATAGGGGTAGCTCTGATACCAGCTAGATGCAACCCACGGCCATATAGGACCTACAGGCGACGTTCTTGAGTCGATATATGTCGATCTGAGCACAGCTAGGCCACGTATATACAACATGGGGGTAGCTGTGATACAAGCCAGCTGCAACCCACGGCTATATAGGACCGACAGGCGATGTTCTTGAGTCGATATATGTCGATCTGAGCACAGCTGGGCCCCGTATATACAGCATGGGGGTAGCTCTGATACCAGCCAGATGCAACCCACGGCCATATAGGACCTACAGGCGATGTTCTTGAGTGGATATATGTCGATCGGAGCACAGCTGGGCGCCGTATATACAGCGTGGGGGTAGCTCTGATACCGGCCAGATGCAACCCACGGCCATATAGGACCTACAGGCGATGTTCTTGAGTAGATATATGTCGATCTGAGCACAGCTGGGCCACGTATATACAGCATGGGGGTAGCTGTGATAAAATCCAGCTGCAACCCACGGCTATATAGGACCTACAGGCGATATTCTTGAGTCGATATTTGTCGATCTGAGCACAGCTGGGCCCCGTATATACAGCATGGGGGTAGCTCTGATACCAGCCAGCTGCAACCCACGGCTATATAGGACCTACAGGCGATGTTCTTGAGTCGATATATGTCGATCTGAGCACAGCTGGGCCCCGTATATACAGCATGGGGGTAGCTCTGATACCAGCCAGATGCAACCCACGACCATATAGGACCTACAGGCGATGTTCTTGAGTCGATATATGTCGATCTGAGCACAGCTGGGCCACGTATATACAGCATGGGGGTAGCTCTGATACCAGCCAGATGCAACCCACGGCCATATAGGACCTACAGGCGATGTTCTTTAGTAGATATATGTCGATCTGAGCACAGCTGGGCCACGTATATACAGCATGGGGGTAGCTGTGATACCAGCCAGCTGGAACCCACGGCTATATAGGACCTACAGGCGATGTTCTTGAGTCGATATATGTCGATCTGAGCACAGTTGGGCCCCGTATATACAGCATGGGGATAGCTCTGATACCAGCCAGATGCAACCCACGGCCATATATGACCTACAGGCGATGTTCTTGAGTAGATATATGTCGATCTGAGCACAGCTGGGCGCCGTATATACAGCATGGGGGTAGCTCTGATACCAACCAGATGCAACCCACGGCCATACAGGACCTACAGGCGATGTTCTTGAGTCGATATATGTCGATCTGAGCACAGCTGGGCCACGTATATACAGCATGGACGTAGCTGTGATCCAGCCAGATGCAACCCACGGCCATATAGGACCTACAGGCGATGTTCTTGAATGGATATATGTCGATCTAAACACAGCTGGGCGCCGTATTTACAGCAAAGGGGTAGCTCTGATACCTGCCAGATGCAACCCATGGCCATATAGGACCTACAGGCGATGTTCTTGAGTCGATATATGTCGATCTGAGCACAGCTGGGCCACGTATATACAGCATGGAGGTAGCTGTGATACCAGCCAGATGCAACCCACGGTCATATAGGACCTACAGGCGATGTTCTTGAGTGGATATATGTCAATCTGAGCACAGCTGGGCGCCGTATTTACAGAAAAGGGGTAGCTCTGATACCAGCCAGATGCAACCCACGGCCATATAGGACCTACAGGCGATGCTCTTGAGTAGATATATGTCGAACTGAGCACAGCTGGGCGCCGTATATACAGCAAGGGGGTAGCTCTGATACCAGCCAGACGCAACCCACGGTTATATAGGACCTACAGGCGATGTTCTTGAGTCGATATATGTCGATCTGAGCACAGCTGGGCCCCGTATATACAGCATGGGGGTAGCTCTGATACCAGCTAGATGCAACCCACGGCCATATAGGACCTACAGGCGATGTTCTTGAGTGGATATATGTCGATCTGAGCACAGCTGGGCGCCGTATATACAGCATGGGGGTAGCTCTGATACCAGCCAGATGCAACACACGGCCATTTAGGACCTACAGGCGATGTTCTTAAGTCGATATATGTCGATCTGAGCACAGCTGGGCCACGTATATACAGCATGGGGGTAGCTGTGATACCAGCCAGCTGCAACCCACAGCTATATATGACCTACAGGCGATGTTCTTGAGTGGATATATGTCGATCGGAGCACAGCTGGGCGCCGTATATACAGCGTGGGGGTAGCTCTGATACCGGCCAGATGCAACCCACGGACATATAGGACCTACAGGCGATGTTCTTGAGTAGATATATGTCGATCTGAGCACAGCTGGGCCACGTATATACAGCATGGGGGTAGATGTGATACAAGCCAGCTGCAACCCACGGCTATATAGGACCTACAGGCGATGTTCTTGAGTCGATATTTGTCGATCTGAGCACAGCTGGGCCCCGTATATACAGCATGGGGGTAGCTCTGATACCAGCCAGCTGCAACCCACGGCTATATAGGACCTACAGGCGATGTTCTTGAGTCGATATATGTCGATCTGAGCACAGCTGGGCCACGTATATACAGCATGGGGGTAGCTGTGATACAAGCCAGCTGCAACCCACGGCTATATAGGACCTACAGGCGATGTTCTTGAGTCGATATTTGTCGATCTGAGCACAGCTGGGCGCCGTATATACAGCATGGGGGTAGCTGTGATACCAGCCAGCTGCAACCCACGGCTATATAGGACCTACAGGCGATGTTCTTGAGTCGATATATGTCGATCTGAGCACAGCTGGGCCCCGTATATACAGCATGGTGGTAGCTCTGATACCAGCCAGATGCAACCCACGGCCATATAGGATATACAGGCGATGTCACAGCTGGGCCACGTATATACAGCATGGGGGTAGCTGTGATACCAGCCAGCTGCAACCCACGGCTATATAGGACCTACAGGCGATGTTCTTGAGTCGATATATGTCGATCTGAACACAGCTGGGCCCCGTATATACAGCATGGGGGTAGCTCTGATACCAGCCAGATGCAACCCACGGCCATATAGGACCTACAGGCGATGTTGTTGAGTCCATATATGTCGATCTGAGCACAGCTGGGCCACGTATATACAGCATGGGGGTAGCTGTGATACCAGCCAGCTGCAACCCACGGCTATATAGGACCTACAGGCGATGTACTTGAGTCGATATATGTCGATCTGAGCACAGGTGGGCCCCGTATATACAGCATGGGGGTAGCTCTAATACCAGCCAGATGCAACCCACGGCCATATAGGACCTACAGGCGATGTTCTTGAGTCGATATATGTCGATCTGAGCACAGCTGGGCCACTTATATACAGCATGAGGGTAGCTGTGATACCAGCCAGCTGCAACCCACGGCCATATAGGACCTACAGGCGATGTTCTTGAGTCGATATATGACGATCTGAGCACAGCTGGGCCCCGTATATACAGCATAGGGGTAGCTCTGATACCAGCTAGATGCAACCCACGGCCATATAGGACCTACAGGCGACGTTCTTGAGTCGATATATGTCGATCTGAGCACAGCTAGGCCACGTATATACAAGATGGGGGTAGCTGTGATACAAGCCAGCTGCAACCCACGGCTATATAGGACCGACAGGCGATGTTCTTGTGTCGATATATGTCGATCTGAGCACAGCTGGGCCCCGTATATACAGCATGGGGGTAGCTCTGATACCAGCCAGATGCAACCCACGGCCATATAGGACCTACAGGCGATGTTCTTGAGTGGATATATGTCGATCGGAGCACAGCTGGGCGCCGTATATACAGCGTGGGGGTAGCTCTGATACCGGCCAGATGCAACCCACGGCCATATAGGACCTACAGGCGATGTTCTTGAGTAGATATATGTCGATCTGAGCACAGCTGGGCCTCGTATATACAGCATGGGGGTAGCTGTGATAAAATCCAGCTGCAACCCACGGCTATATAGGACCTACAGGCGATATTCTTGAGTCGATATTTGTCGATCTGAGCACAGCTGGGCCCCGTATATACAGCATGGGGGTAGCTCTGATACCAGCCAGCTGCAACCCACGGCTATATAGGACCTACAGGCGATGTTCTTGAGTCGATATATGTCGATCTGAGCACAGCTGGGCCCCGTATATACAGCATGGGGGTAGCTCTGATACCAGCCAGATGCAACCCACGACCATATAGGACCTACAGGCGATGTTCTTGAGTCGATATATGTCGATCTGAGCACAGCTGGGCCACGTATATACAGCATGGGGGTAGCTCTGATACCAGCCAGATGCAACCCACGGCCATATAGGACCTACAGGCGATGTTCTTTAGTAGATATATGTCGATCTGAGCACAGCTGGGCCACGTATATACAGCATGGGGGTAGCTGTGATACCAGCCAGCTGGAACCCACGGCTATATAGGACCTACAGGCGATGTTCTTGAGTCGATATATGTCGATCTGAGCACAGTTGGGCCCCGTATATACAGCATGGGGATAGCTCTGATACCAGCCAGATGCAACCCACGGCCATATATGACCTACAGGCGATGTTCTTGAGTAGATATATGTCGATCTGAGCACAGCTGGGCGCCGTATATACAGCATGGGGGTAGCTCTGATACCAACCAGATGCAACCCACGGCCATATAGGACCTACAGGCGATGTTCTTGAGTCGATATATGTCGATCTGAGCACAGCTGGGCCACGTATATACAGCATGGACGTAGCTGTGATCCAGCCAGATGCAACCCACGGCCATATAGGACCTACAGGCGATGTTCTTGAATGGATATATGTCGATCTAAACACAGCTGGGCGCCGTATTTACAGCAAAGGGGTAGCTCTGATACCAGCCAGATGCAACCCATGGCCATATAGGACCTACAGGCGATGTCCTTGAGTCGATATATGTCGATCTGAGCACAGCTGGGCCACATATATACAGCATGGAGGTAGCTGTGATACCAGCCAGATGCAACCCACGGCCATATAGGACCTACAGGCGATGTTCTTGAGTGGATATATGTCGATCTGAGCACAGCTGGGCGCCGTATTTACAGCAAAGGGGTAGCTCTGATACCAGCCAGATGCAACCCACGGCCATATAGGACCTACAGGCGATGCTCTTGAGTAGATATATGTCGAACTGAGCACAGCTGGGCGCCGTATATACAGCAAGGGGGTAGCTCTGATACCAGCCAGATGCAACCCACGGTTATATAGGACCTACAGGCGATGTTCTTGAGTCGATATATGTCGATCTCAGCACAGCTGGGCCCCGTATATACAGCATGGGGGTAGCTCTGATACCAGCTAGATGCAACCCACGGCCATATAGGACCTACAGGCGCTGTTCTTGAGTGGATATATGTCGATCTGAGCACAGCTGGGCGCCGTATATACAGCATGGGGGTAGCTCTGATACCAGCCAGATGCAACACACGGCCATTTAGGACCTACAGGCGATGTTCTTAAGTCGATATATGTCGATCTGAGCACAGCTGGGCCACGTATATACAGCATGGGGGTAGCTGTGATACCAGCCAGCTGCAACCCACAGCTATATATGACCTACAGGCGATGTTCTTGAGTGGATATATGTCGATCGGAGCACAGCTGGGCGCCGTATATACAGCATGGTGGTAGCTCTGATACCAGCCAGATGCAACCCACGGCCATATAGGATATACAGGCGATGTCACAGCTGGGCCACGTATATACAGCATGGGGGTAGCTGTGATACCAGCCAGCTGCAACCCACGGCTATATAGGACCTACAGGCGATGTTCTTGAGTAGATATATGTCGATCTGAGCACAGCTGGGCCACGTATATACAGCATGGGGGTAGATGTGATACAAGCCAGCTGCAACCCACGGCTATATAGGACCTACAGGCGATGTTCTTGAGTCGATATTTGTCGATCTGAGCACAGCTGGGCCCCGTATATACAGCATGGGGGTAGCTCTGATACCAGCCAGCTGCAACCGACGGCTATATAGGACCTACAGGCGATGTTCTTGAGTCGATATATGTCGATCTGAGCACAGCTGGGCCCCGTATATACAGCATGGTGGTAGCTCTGATACCAGCCAGATGCAACCCACGGCCATATAGGATATACAGGCGATGTCACAGCTGGGCCACGTATATACAGCATGGGGGTAGCTGTGATACCAGCCAGCTGCAACCCACGGCCATATAGGACCTACAGGCGATGTTCTTGAGTGGATATATGTCGATCTGAGCACAGCTGGGCCCCGTATATACAGCATGGGGGTAGCTCTGATACCAGCCAGATGCAACCCACGGCCATATAGGACATACAGGCGATGTTCTTGTGTGGATATATGTCGATCTGAGCACAGCTGGGCGCCGTATATACAGCATGGTGGTAGCTCTGATACCAGCCAGATGCAACCCACGGCCATATAGGACCTACAGGCGATGTTCTTGAGTCGATATATGTCGATCTGAGCACAGCTGGGCGCCGTATAAAAAGCATAGGGGTAGCTCTGATACCAGCCAGATGCAACCCACGGCCATATAGGACCTACAGGCGATGTTCTTTAGTAGATATATGTCGATCTGAGCACAGCTGGGCCACGTATATACAGCATGGGGGTAGCTGTGATACCAGCCAGCTGGAACCCACGGCTATATAGGACCTACAGGCGATGTTCTTGAGTCGATATATGTCGATCTGAGCACAGTTGGGCCCCGTATATACAGCATGAAGATAGCTCTGATACCAGCCAGATGCAACCCACGGCCATATATGACCTACAGGCGATGTTCTTGAGTAGATATATGTCGATCTGAGCACAGCTGGGCGCCGTATATACAGCATGGGGGTAGCTCTGATACCAACCAGATGCAACCCACGGCCATATAGGACCTACAGGCGATGTTCTTGAGTCGATATATGTCGATCTGAGCACAGCTGGGCCACGTATATACAGCATGGACGTAGCTGTGATCCAGCCAGATGCAACCCACGGCCATATAGGACCTACAGGCGATGTTCTTGAATGGATATATGTCGATCTAAACACAGCTGGGCGCCGTATTTACAGCAAAGGGGTAGCTCTGATACCAGCCAGATGCAACCCATGGCCATATAGGACCTACAGGCGATGTCCTTGAGTCGATATATGTCGATCTGAGCACAGCTGGGCCACGTATATACAGCATGGAGGTAGCTGTGATACCAGCCAGATGCAACCCACGGCCATATAGGACCTACAGGCGATGTTCTTGAGTGGATATATGTCGATCTGAGCACAGCTGGGCGCCGTATTTACAGCAAAGGGGTAGCTCTGATACCAGCCAGATGCAACCCACGGCCATATAGGACCTACAGGCGATGCTCTTGAGTAGATATATGTCGAACTGAGCACAGCTGGGCGCCGTATATACAGCAAGGGGGTAGCTCTGATACCAGCCAGATGCAACCCACGGTTATATAGGACCTACAGGCGATGTTCTTGAGTCGATATATGTCGATCTCAGCACAGCTGGGCCCCGTATATACAGCATGGGGGTAGCTCTGATACCAGCTAGATGCAACCCACGGCCATATAGGACCTACAGGCGATGTTCTTGAGTGGATATATGTCGATCTGAGCACAGCTGGGCGCCGTATATACAGCATGGGGGTAGCTCTGATACCAGCCAGATGCAACACACGGCCATTTAGGACCTACAGGCGATGTTCTTAAGTCGATATATGTCGATCTGAGCACAGCTGGGCCACGTATATACAGCATGGGGGTAGCTGTGATACCAGCCAGCTGCAACCCACAGCTATATATGACCTACAGGCGATGTTCTTGAGTGGATATATGTCGATCGGAGCACAGCTGGGCGCCGTATATACAGCGTGGGGGTAGCTCTGATACCGGCCAGATGCAACCCACGGCCATATAGGACCTACAGGCGATGTTCTTGAGTAGATATATGTCGATCTGAGCACAGCTGGGCCACGTATATACAGCATGGGGGTAGATGTGATACAAGCCAGCTGCAACCCACGGCTATATAGGACCTACAGGCGATGTTCTTGAGTCGATATTTGTCGATCTGAGCACAGCTGGGCCCCGTATATACAGCATGGGGGTAGCTCTGATACCAGCCAGCTGCAACCCACGGCTATATAGGACCTACAGGCGATGTTCTTGAGTCGATATATGTCGATCTGAGCACAGCTGGGCCACGTATATACAGCATGGGGGTAGCTGTGATACAAGCCAGCTGCAACCCACGGCTATATAGGACCTACAGGCGATGTTCTTGAGTCGATATTTGTCGATCTGAGCACAGCTGGGCGCCGTATATACAGCATGGGGGTAGCTGTGATACCAGCCAACTGCAACCCACGGCTATATAGGACCTACAGGCGATGTTCTTGAGTCGATATATGTCGATCTGAGCACAGCTGGGCCCCGTATATACAGCATGGTGGTAGCTCTGATACCAGCCAGATGCAACCCACGGCCATATAGGATATACAGGCGATGTCACAGCTGGGCCACGTATATACAGCATGGGGGTAGCTGTGATACCAGCCAGCTGCAACCCACGGCTATATAGGACCTACAGGCGATGTTCTTGAGTCGATATATGTCGATCTGAACACAGCTGGGCCCCGTATATACAGCATGGGGGTAGCTCTGATACCAGCCAGATGCAACCCACGGCCATATAGGACATACAGGCGATGTTCTTGTGTGGATATATGTCGATCTGAGCACAGCTGGGCGCCGTATATACAGCATGGTGGTAGCTCTGATACCAGCCAGATGCAACCCACGGCCATATAGGACCTACAGGCGATGTTCTTGAGTCGATATATGTCGATCTGAGCACAGCTGGGCGCCGTATAAAAAGCATAGGGGTAGCTGTGATACCAGCCAGATGCAACCCACGGCCATAAAGGACCTACAGGCGATGTTCTTGTGTGGATATATGTCGATCTGAGCACATCTGGGCGCCGTATATACAGCAAGGGGGTAGCTCTGATACCAGACAGATGCAACCCACGGCCATATAGGACCTACAGGCGATGTTCTTGAGTGGATATATGTCGATCTGAGCACAGCTGGGCGCCATATATACAGCATGGGGGTAGCTCTGATAGCAGCCAGATGCAACCCACGGCCATATAGGACCTACAGGCGATGTTGTTGAGTCCATATATGTCGATCTGAGCACAGCTGGGCCACGTATATACAGCATGGGGGTAGCTGTGATACCAGCCAGCTGCAACCCACGGCTATATAGGACCTACAGGCGATGTACTTGAGTCGATATATGTCGATCTGAGCACAGGTGGGCCCCGTATATACAGCATGGGGGTAGCTCTAATACCAGCTAGATGCAACCCACGGCCATATAGGACCTACAGGCGATGTTCTTAAGTCGATATATGTCGATCTGAGCACAGCTGAGCCCCGTATATACAGCATGGGGGTAGCTGTGATCCAGCGAGCTGCAACCCACGGCTATATAGGACCTACAGGCGATATTCTTGAGTCGATATATGTCGATCTGAGCACAGCTGGGCCCCGTATATACAGCATGGGGGTAGCTCTGACACCAGCCCGATGCAACCCACGGCCATATAGGACCTACATGCGATGTTCTTGAGTCGATATATGTCGATCTGAGCACAGCTGGGCCACTTATATACAGCATGAGGGTAGCTGTGATACCAGCCAGCTGCAACCCACGGCCATATAGGACCTACAGGCGATGTTCTTGAGTCGATATATGACGATCTGAGCACAGCTGGTCCCCGTATATACAGCATAGGGATAGCTCTGATACCAGCTAGATGCAACCCACGGCCATATAGGACCTACAGGCGATGTTCTTGAGTGGATATATGTCGATCTGAGCACAGCTGGGCGCCGTATATACAGCATGGGGGTAGCTCTGATACCAGACAGATGCAACCCACGGCCATATAGGACCTACAGGCGATGTTCTTGAGTGGATATATGTCGATCTGAGCACAGCTGGGCGACGTATATACAGCATGGGGTAGCTCTGATACCAGCCAGATGCAACCCACGGCCATATAGGACCTACAGGCGATGTTCTTGAGTCGATATATGTCGATCTGAGCACAGCTGGGCCACGTATATACAGCATGGGGGTAGCTGTGATACCAGCCAGCTGCAACCCACAGCTATATAGGACCTACAGGCGATGTTCTTGAGTCGATATATGTCGATCTGAGCACAGCTGGGCCCCGTATATACAGCATGGGGGTAGCTCTGATACCAGCCAGATGCAACCCACGGCCATATAGGACCTACAGCCGATGTTCTTGAGTGGATAATGTCGATCTGAGCACAGCTGGGCGCCGTATATACAGCATGGGGGTAGCTGTGATACCAGCCAGCTGCAACCCACGGCTATATAGGACCTACAGGCGATCTTCTTGAGTCGATATATGTCGATCTGAGCACAGCTGAGCCCCGTATATACAGCATGGGGGTAGCTCTAATACCAGCCAGATGCAACCCACGGCCATATAGGACCTACAGGCGATGTTCTTGAGTCGATATATGTCGATCTGAGCACAGCTGGGCCACTTATATACAGCATGAGGGTAGCTGTGATACCAGCCAGCTGCAACCCACGGCCATATAGGACCTACAGGCGATGTTCTTGAGTCGATATATGACGATCTGAGCACAGCTGGGCCACTTATATACAGCATGAGGGTAGCTGTGATACCAGCCAGCTGCAACCCACGGCCATATATGACCTACAGGCGACGTTCTTGAGTCGATATATGTCGATCTGAGCACAGCTAGGCCACGTATATACAACATGGGGGTAGCTGTGATACAAGCCAGCTGCAACCCACGGCTATATAGGACCGACAGGCGATGTTCTTGAGTCGATATATGTCGATCTGAGCACAGCTGGGCCCCGTATATACAGCATGGGGGTAGCTCTGATACCAGCCAGATGCAACCCATGGCCATATAGGACCTACAGGCGATGTTCTTGAGTGGATATATGTCGATCGGAGCACAGCTGGGCGCCGTATATACAGCGTGGGGGTAGCTCTGATACCGGCCAGATGCAACCCACGGCCATATAGGACCTACAGGCGATGTTCTTGAGTAGATATATGTCGATCTGAGCACAGCTGGGCCACGTATATACAGGATGGGGGTAGCTGTGATAAAAGCCAGCTGCAACCCACGGCTATATAGGACCTACAGGCGATATTCTTGAGTCGATATTTGTCGATCTGAGCACAGCTGGGCCCCGTATATACAGCATGGGGGTAGCTCTGATACCAGCCAGCTGCAACCCACGGCTATATAGGACCTACAGGCGATGTTCTTGAGTCGATATATGTCGATCTGAGCACAGCTGGGCCCCGTATATACAGCATGGGGGTAGCTCTGATACCACCCAGATGCAACCCACAGCCAAATAGGACCTAAAGGCGATGTACTTGAGTCGATATATGTCGATCTGAGCATAGCTGGGCCACGTATATACAGCATGGGGGTAGCTGTGATTCCAGCCAGCTGCAACCCACGGCTATATAGGACGTACAGGCGATGTTCTTGAGTCGATATATGTCGATCTGAGCACAGCTGGGCCACGTATATACAGCATGGTGGTAGCTGTGATACCAGCCAGCTGCAACCCACGGCCATATAGGACCCACAAGCGATGTTCTTGATTGGATATATGTCGATCTGAGCACAACTGGGCACCGTATATACAGCATGGGGGTAGCTCTGATACCAGCCAGATGCAACGCACGGCCATATAGGACCTACAGGCTATGTTCTTGAGTCGATATATGTCGATCTAAGCACAGCTGGGCCACGTATATACAGCATGGGGGTAGCTGTGATACCAGCCAGCTGCAACCCACGGCTATATAGGACCTACAGGCGATGTTCTTGAGTCGATATATGTCGATCTGAGCACAGCTGGGCCACGTATATACAGCATGGGGGTAGCTGTGATACCAGCTAGCTGCAACCCACGGCCATATAGGACCTACAAGCGATGTTCTTGATTGGATATATGTCGATCTGAGCACAACTGGGCACCGTATATACAGCATGGGGGTAGCTCTGATACCAGCCAGATGCAACCCACGGCCATATAGGACCTACAGGCGATGTTCTTGAGTCGATATATGTCGATCTGAGCACAGCTGGGCCACGTATATACAGCATGGGGGTAGCTGTGATACCAGCCAGCTGCAACCCACGGCTATATAGGACCTACAGGCGATGTTCTTGAGTCGATATATGTCGATCTGAGCACAGCTGGGCCCCGTATATACAGCATGGGGATAGCTCTGATACCAGCCAGATGCAACCCACGGCCATATAGAACCTACAGGCGATGTTCTTAAGTGGATATATGTCGATCTGAGCACAGCTGGGCGCCGTATATACAGCATGGGGGTAGCTCTGATACCAGCCAGATGCAACCCACGGCCATATCGGACCTACAGGCGATGTTCTTGAGTCGATATATGTCGATCTGAGCACAGCTGGGCCACGTATATACAGCATGGGGGTAGCTGTGATACCAGCCTGCTGCAACCCACGGCTATATATGACCTACAGGCAATGTTCTTGAGTCGATATATGTCGATCTGAGCACAGCTGGGCCCCGTATATACAGCATGGGGATAGCTCTGATACCAGCCAGATGCAACCCACGGCCATATATGACCTAAAGGCAATGTTCTTGAGTGGATATATGTCAAACTGAGCACATCTGGGCGCCGTATATACAGCATGGAGGTAGCTGTGACACCAGCCAGATGCAACCCACGGCCATATAGGACCTACAGGCGATGTTCTTGAGTGGATATATGTCGATCTGAGCACAGCTGGGCGCCGTATTTACAGCAAGGGGGTAGCTGTGATACCAGCCAGCTGCAACCCAGGGCTATATAGGACCTACAGGCGATGTTCTTGAGTCGATATATGTCGATTTGACCACAGCTGGGCTTCGTATATACAGCATGGGGGTAGCTCTGATACCTGCCAGATGCAACCCACGGCCATATAGGACCTACAGCCGATGTTCTTGAGTCGATATAAGTCGATCTGAGCACAGCTGGGCCACGTATATACAACATGGGGGTAGCTGTGATACCAGCCAGCTGCAACCCACGGCTATATAGGACCTACAGGCGATGTTCTTGAGTCGATATATGTCGATCTGAGCACAGCTGGGCCCCATATATACAGCATGGGGGTAGCTCTGATACCAGCCAGATGCAACCCACGGCCATATAGGACCTACAGGCGATGTTCTTGAGTGGATATATGTCGATCTGAGCACAGCTGGGCGCCGTATATACAGCATGGGGGTAGCTCTGATACCAGCCAGATGCAACCCACGGCCATATAGGACCTACAGGCGATGTTCTTGAGTCGATATATGTCGATCTGAGCACAGGTGGGCCCCGTATATACAGCATGGGGGTGGCTCTGATACCAGCCAGATGCAACCCACGCCCATATAGGACCTACAGGCGATGTTCTTGAGTCGATATATGTCGATCTGAGCACAGCTGGGCCACGTATATACAGCATGGGGGTAGCTGTGATACCAGCCAGCTGCAACCCACGGCTATATAGGACCTACAGGCGATGTTCTTGAGTCGATATATGTCGATCTGAGCACAGTTGGGCCCCGTATATCCAGCATGGGGGTAGCTCTGATACCAGCTAGATGCAACCCACGGCCATATAGGACCTACAGGCGATGTTCTTGAGTGGATATATGTCGATCTGAGCACAGCTGGGCGCCGTATATACAGCATGGGGGAAACTCTGATACCAGCAGCCAGATGCAACCCACGGCCATATAGGACCTACAGGCGATGTTCTTGAGTCGATATATGTCGATCTGAGCACAGGTGGGCCCCGTATATACAGCATGGGGGTGGCTCTGATACCAGCCAAATGCAACCCACGGCCATATAGGACCTACAGACGATGTTCTTGAGTGGATATATGTCGATCTGAGCACATCTGGGCGCAATATATACAGCATGGGGGTAGCTCTGATACCAGCCAGATGCAACCCACGACCATATAGGACCTACAGGCGATGTTCTTGAGTCGATATATGTCGATCTGAGCACAGCTGGGCCACGTATATACAGCATGGGGGTAGCTGTGATACCAGCCAGCTGCAACCCACGGCTATATAGGACCTACAGGCGATGTTCTTGAGTCGATATATGTCGATCTGAGCACAGTTGGGCACCGTATATACAGCATGGGGATAGCTCTGATACCAGCCAGATGCAACCCACGGCCATATATGACCTACAGGCGATTTTCTTGAGTAGATATATGTCGATCTGAGCACAGCTGGGCGCCGTATATACAGCATGGGGGTAGCTCTGATACCAACGAGATGCAACCCACGGCCATATAGGACCTACAGGCGATGTTCTTGAGTCGATATATGTCGATCTGAGCACAGCTGGGCCACGTATATACAGCATGGACGTAGCTGTGATCCAGCCAGATGTAACCCACGGCCATATAGGACCTACAGGCGATGTTCTTGAGTGGATATATGTCGATCTGAGCACAGCTGGGCGCCGTATTTACAGCAAAGGGGTAGCTCTGATACCAGCCAGATGCAACCCATGGCCATATAGGACCTACAGGCGATGTTCTTGAGTCGATATATGTCGATCTGAGCACAGCTGGGCCACGTATATACAGCATGGAGGTAGCTGTGATACCAGCCAAATGCAACCCACGGCCATATAGGACCTACAGGCGATGTTCTTGAGTGGATATATGTCGATCTGAGCACAGCTGGGCGCCGTATTTACAGCAAAGGGGTAGCTCTGATACCAGCCAGATGCAACCCACGGCCATATATGACCTACAGGCGATGTTCTTGAGTCGATATATGTCGATCTGAGCGCAGCTGGGCCACGTATATATAGCATGGGGGAAGCTGTGATACCAGCCAGCTGCAACCCACGGCTATATAGGACCTACAGGCGATCTTCTTGAGTCGATATATGTCGATCTGAGCACAGCTGAGCCCCGTATATAAAGCATGGGGGTAGCTCTGATACCAGCCAGATGCAACCCACGGCCATATAGGACCTACAGGCGATGTTCTTGAGTCGATATATGTCGATCTGAGCACAGCTGGGCCACGTATATACAGCATGAGGGTAGCTGTGATACGAGCCAGCTGCAACCCACGGCTATATAGGACCTACAGGCGATGTTCTTGAGTCGATATATGTCGATCTGAGCACAGCTGGGCCCCGTATATACAGCATGGGGGTAGCTCTGATACCAGCTAGATGCAACCCACGGCCATATAGGACCTACAAGCGATGTTCTTGAGTGGATATATGTCGATCTGAGCACAGCTGGGCCACGTATATACAGCATGGGGGTAGCTGTGAAACAAGCCAGCTGCAACCCACGGCTATATAGGACCTACAGGCGATGTTCTTGAGTCGATATATGTCGATCTGAGCATAGCTGGGCCACGTATATACAGCATGGGGATAGCTGTGATACCAGCCAGCTGCAACCCACGGCTATATAGGACCTACAGGCGATGTTCTTGAGTCGATATATGTCGATCTGAGCACAGCTGGGCCCCGTATACACAGCATGGGGGTTGGTCTGATACCAGCCAGATGCAACCCACAGCCATATATGACCTACAGGCGATGTTCTTGAGTGGATATATGTCGATCTGAGCACAGCTGGGCGCCGTATATACAGCATGGGGGTAGCTGTGATACCAGCCAGCTGCAACCCACGGCTATATAGGACCTACAGGCGATGTTCTTGAGTCGATATATGTCGATCTGAGCACAGCTGGGCCACGTATATACAGCATGGGGGTAGCTGTGATACCAGCTAGCTGCAACCCACGGCTATATAAGACCTACAGGCGATGTTCTTTAGTCGATATATGTCGATCTGAGCACAGCTGGGCCACGTATATACAGCATGGGGGTAGCTATGATACCAGCCAGCTGCAACCCACGGCTATATAGGACCTACAGGCGATGTTCTTTAGTCGATATATGTCGATCTGAGCACAGCTGGGCCCCGTATATACAGCATGGGGGTAGCTCTGATACCAGCCAGATGCAACCCATGGCCATATAGGACCTACAGGCGATGTTCTTGAGTGGATATATGTCGATCTGAGCACAGCTGGGCGCCGAATATACAGCACGAGGATAGCTCTGATACCAGCCAGATGCAACCCACGGCCATATCGGACCTACAGGCGATGTTCTTGAGTCGATATATGTCGATCTGAGCACAGCTGGGCCACGTATATACAGCATGGGGGTAGCTGTGATACCAGCCAGCTGCAACCCACGGCTATATAGGACCTACAGGCGATCTTCTTGAGTCGATATATGTCGATCTGAGCACAGTTGAGCCCCGTATATACAGCATGGGAGTAGCTCTGATACCAGCCAGATGCAACCCACGGCCATATAGGACCTACAGGCGATGTTCTTGAGTCGATATATGTCGATCTGAGCACAGCTGGGCCACTTATATACAGCATGAGGGTAGCTGTGATACCAGCCAGATGCAACGCACGGCCATATAGGACCTACAGGCTATGTTCTTGAGTCGATATATGTCGATCTGAGCACAGCTGGGCCACGTATATACAGCATGGGGGTAGCTGTGATACCAGCCTGCTGCAACCCACAGCTATATAGGACCTACAGGCGATGTTCTGGAGTCGATATATGTCGATCTGAGCACAGCTGGGCCCCGTATATACAGCATGGGGGTAGCTCTGATACCAGCCAGATGCAACCCACGGCCATATAGGACCTACAGCCGATGTTCTTGAGTGGATAATGTCGATCTGAGCACAGCTGGGCGCCGTATATACAGCATGGGGGTAGCTCTGATACCAGCCAGATGCAACCCACGGCCATATAGGACCTACAGCCGATGTTCTTGAGTGGATAATGTCGATCTGAGCACAGCTGGGCGCCGTATATACAGCATGGGGGTAGCTGTGATACCAGCCAGCTGCAACCCACGGCTATATAGGACCTACAGGCGATCTTCTTGAGTCGATATATGTCGATCTGAGCACAGCTGAGCCCCGTATATACAGCATGGGAGTAGCTCTGATACCAGCCAGATGCAACCCACGGCCATATAGGACCTACAGGCGATCTTCTTGAGTCGATATATGTCGATCTGAGCACAGCTGAGCCCCGTACATACAGCATGGGAGTAGCTCTGATACCAGCCAGATGCAACCCACGGCCATATAGGACCTACAGGCGATGTTCTTGAGTCGATATATGTCGATCTGAGCACAGCTGGGCCACTTATATACAGCATGAGGGTAGCTGTGATACCAGCCAGCTGCAACCCACGGCCATATAGGACCTACAGGCGATGTTCTTGAGTCGATATATGACGATCTGAGCACAGCTGGGCCCCGTATATACAGCATAGGGGTAGCTCTGATACCAGCTAGATGCAACCCACGGCCATATAGGACCTACAGGCGACGTTCTTGAGTCGATATATGTCGATCTGAGCACAGCTAGGCCACGTATATACAACATGGGGGTAGCTGTGATACAAGCCAGCTGCAACCCACGGCTATATAGGACCGACAGGCGATGTTCTTGAGTCGATATATGTCGATCTGAGCACAGCTGGGCCCCGTATATACAGCATGGGGGTAGCTCTGATACCAGCCAGATGCAACCCACGGCCATATAGGACCTACAGGCGATGTTCTTGAGTGGATATATGTCGATCGGAGCACAGCTGGGCGCCGTATATACAGCGTGGGGGTAGCTCTGATACCGGCCAGATGCAACCCACGGCCATATAGGACCTACAGGCGATGTTCTTGAGTAGATATATGTCGATCTGAGCACAGCTGGGCCACGTATATACAGCATGGGGGTAGCTGTGATAAAATCCAGCTGCAACCCACGGCTATATAGGACCTACGGGCGATATTCTTGAGTCGATATTTGTCGATCTGAGCACAGCTGGGCCCCGTATATACAGCATGGGGGTAGCTCTGATACCAGCCAGCTGCAACCCACGGCTATATAGGACCTACAGGCGATGTTCTTGAGTCGATATATGTCGATCTGAGCACAGCTGGGCCCCGTATATACAGCATGGAGGTAGCTCTGATACCAGCCAGATGCAACCCACGGCCAAATAGGACCTACAGGCGATGTTCTTGAGTCGATATATGTCGATCTGAGCATAGCTGGGCCACGTATATACAGCATGGGGGTAGCTGTGATACCAGCCAGCTACAACCCACGGCTATATAGGACCTACAGGCGATGTTCTTGAGTCGATATATGTCGATCTGAGCACAGCTGGGCCACGTATATACAGCATGGGGGTAGCTGTGATACCAGCCAGCTGCAACCCACGGCCATATGGGACCCACAAGCGATGTTCTTGATTGGATATATGTCGATCTGAGCACAACTGGGCACCGTATATACAGCATGGGGGTAGCTCTGATACCAGCCAGATGCAACGCACGGCCATATAGGACCTACAGGCTATGTTCTTGAGTCGATATATGTCGATCTAAGCACAGCTGGGCCACGTATATACAGCATGGGGGTAGCTGTGATACCAGCCAGCTGCAACCCACGGCTATATAGGACCTACAGGCGATGTTCTTGAGTCGATATATGTCGCTCTGAGCACAGCTGGGCCACGTATATACAGCATGGGGGTAGCTGTGATACCAGCTAGCTGCAACCCACGGCCATATAGGACCTACAAGCGATGTTCTTGATTGGATATATGTCGATCTGAGCACAACTGGGCACCGTATATACAGCATGGGGGTAGCTCTGATACCAGCCAGATGCAACCCACGGCCATATAGGACCTACAGGCGATGTTCTTGAGTCGATATATGTCGATCTGAGCACAGCTGGGCCACGTATATACAGCATGGGGGTAGCTGTGATACCAGCCAGCTGCAACCCACGGCTATATAGGACCTACAGGCGATGTTCTTGAGTCGATATATGTCGATCTGAGCACAGCTGGGCCCCGTATATACAGCATGGGGATAGCTCTGATACCAGCCAGATGCAACCCACGGCCATATAGAACCTACAGGCGATGTTCTTAAGTGGATATATGTCGATCTGAGCACAGCTGGGCGCCGTATATACAGCATGGGGGTAGCTCTGATACCAGCCAGATGCAACCCACGGCCATATCGGACCTACAGGCGATGTTCTTGAGTCGATATTTGTCGATCTGAGCACAGCTGGGCCACGTATATACAGCATGGGGGTAGCTGTGATACCAGCCTGCTGCAACCCACGGCTATATATGACCTACAGGCAATGTTCTTGAGTCGATATATGTCGATCTGAGCACAGCTGGGCCCCGTATATACAGCATGGGGATAGCTCTGATACCAGCAAGATGCAACCCACGGCCATATATGACCTACAGGCAATGTTCTTGAGTGGATATATGTTGATCTGAGCACATCTGGGCGCCGTATATACAGCATGGAAGTAGCTGTGACACCAGCCAGATGCAACCCACGGCCATATAGGACCTACAGGCGATGTTCTTGAGTGGATATATGTCGATCTGAGCACAGCTGGGCGCCGTATTTACAGCAAGGGGGTAGCTGTGATACCAGCCAGCTGCAACCCAGGGCTATATAGGACCTACAGGCGATGTTCTTGAGTCGATATATGTCGATTTGACCACAGCTGGGCTTCGTATATACAGCATGGGGGTAGCTCTGATACCTGCCAGATGCAACCCACGGCCATATAGGACCTACAGGCGATGTTCTTGAGTCGATATATGTCGATCTGAGCACAGCTGGGCCACGTATATACAGCATGGGGATAGCTCTGATACCAGCCAGATGCAACCCACGGCCATATAGAACCTACAGGCGATGTTCTTAAGTGGATATATGTCGATCTGAGCACAGCTGGGCGCCGTATATACAGCATGGGGGTAGCTCTGATACCAGCCAGATGCAACCCACGGCCATATCGGACCTACAGGCGATGTTCTTGAGTCGATATATGTCGATCTGAGCACAGCTGGGCCACGTATATACAGCATGGGGGTAGCTGTGATACCAGCCTGCTGCAACCCACGGCTATATATGACCTACAGGCAATGTTCTTGAGTCGATATATGTCGATCTGAGCACAGCTGGGCCCCGTATATACAGCATGGGGATAGCTCTGATACCAGCCAGATGCAACCCACGGCCATATATGACCTAAAGGCAATGTTCTTGAGTGGATATATGTCAAACTGAGCACATCTGGGCGCCGTATATACAGCATGGAGGTAGCTGTGACACCAGCCAGATGCAACCCACGGCCATATAGGACCTACAGGCGATGTTCTTGAGTGGATATATGTCGATCTGAGCACAGCTGGGCGCCGTATTTACAGCAAGGGGGTAGCTGTGATACCAGCCAGCTGCAACCCAGGGCTATATAGGACCTACAGGCGATGTTCTTGAGTCGATATATGTCGATTTGACCACAGCTGGGCTTCGTATATACAGCATGGGGGTAGCTCTGATACCTTGCAGATGCAACCCACGGCCATATAGGACCTACAGCCGATGTTCTTGAGTCGATATAAGTCGATCTGAGCACAGCTGGGCCACGTATATACAACATGGGGGTAGCTGTGATACCAGCCAGCTGCAACCCACGGCTATATAGGACCTACAGGCGATGTTCTTGAGTCGATATATGTCGATCTGAGCACAGCTGGGCCCCATATATACAGCATGGGGGTAGCTCTGATACCAGCCAGATGCAACCCACGGCCATATAGGACCTACAGGCGATGTTCTTGAGTGGATATATGTCGATCTGAGCACAGCTGGGCGCCGTATATACAGCATGGGGGTAGCTCTGATACCAGCCAGATGCAACCCACGGCCATATAGGACCTACAGGCGATGTTCTTGAGTCGATATATGTCGATCTGAGCACAGGTGGGCCCCGTATATACAGCATGGGGGTGGCTCTGATACCAGCCAGATGCAACCCACGCCCATATAGGACCTACAGGCGATGTTCTTGAGTCGATATATGTCGATCTGAGCACAGCTGGGCCACGTATATACAGCATGGGGGTAGCTGTGATACCAGCCAGCTGCAACCCACGGCTATATAGGACCTACAGGCGATGTTCTTGAGTCGATATATGTCGATCTGAGCACAGTTGGGCCCCGTATATCCAGCATGGGGGTAGCTCTGATACCAGCTAGATGCAACCCACGGCCATATAGGACCTACAGGCGATGTTCTTGAGTGGATATATGTCGATCTGAGCACAGCTGGGCGCCGTATATACAGCATGGGGGAAACTCTGATACCAGCCAGATGCAACCCACGGCCATATAGGACCTACAGACGATGTTCTTGAGTGGATATATGTCGATCTGAGCACATCTGGGCGCAATATATACAGCATGGGGATAGCTCTGATACCAGCCAGATGCAACCCACGGCCATATATGACCTACAGGCGATTTTCTTGAGTAGATATATGTCGATCTGAGCACAGCTGGGCGCCGTATATACAGCATGGGGGTAGCTCTGATACCAACGAGATGCAACCCACGGCCATATAGGACCTACAGGCGATGTTCTTGAGTCGATATATGTCGATCTGAGCACAGCTGGGCCACGTATATACAGCATGGACGTAGCTGTGATCCAGCCAGATGTAACCCACGGCCATATAGGACCTACAGGCGATGTTCTTGAGTGGATATATGTCGATCTGAGCACAGCTGGGCGCCGTATTTACAGCAAAGGGGTAGCTCTGATACCAGCCAGATGCAACCCATGGCCATATAGGACCTACAGGCGATGTTCTTGAGTCGATATATGTCGATCTGAGCACAGCTGGGCCACGTATATACAGCATGGAGGTAGCTGTGATACCAGCCAGATGCAACCCACGGCCATATAGGACCTACAGGCGATGTTCTTGAGTGGATATATGTCGATCTGAGCACAGCTGGGCGCCGTATTTACAGCAAAGGGGTAGCTCTGATACCAGACAGATGCAACCCACGGCCATATAGGACCTACAGGCGATGTTCTTGAGTCGATATATGTCGATCTGAGCGCAGCTGGGCCACGTATATATAGCATGGGGGAAGCTGTGATACCAGCCAGCTGCAACCCACGGCTATATAGGACCTACAGGCGATCTTCTTGAGTCGATATATGTCGATCTGAGCACAGCTGAGCCCCGTATATAAAGCATGGGGGTAGCTCTGATACCAGCCAGATGCAACCCACGGCCATATAGGACCTACAGGCGATGTTCTTGAGTCGATATATGTCGATCTGAGCACAGCTGGGCCACGTATATACAGCATGAGGGTAGCTGTGATACGAGCCAGCTGCAACCCACGGCTATATAGGACCTACAGGCGATGTTCTTGAGTCGATATATGTCGATCTGAGCACAGCTGGGCCCCGTATATACAGCATGGGGGTAGCTCTGATACCAGCTAGATGCAACCCACGGCCATATAGGACCTACAAGCGATGTTCTTGAGTGGATATATGTCGATCTGAGCACAGCTGGGCCACGTATATACAGCATGGGGGTAGCTGTGAAACAAGCCAGCTGCAACCCACGGCTATATAGGACCTACAGGCGATGTTCTTGAGTCGATATATGTCGATCTGAGCATAGCTGGGCCACGTATATACAGCATGGGGATAGCTGTGATACCAGCCAGCTGCAACCCACGGCTATATAGGACCTACAGGCGATGTTCTTGAGTCGATATATGTCGATCTGAGCACAGCTGGGCCCCGTATACACAGCATGGGGGTTGGTCTGATACCAGCCAGATGCAACCCACAGCCATATATGACCTACAGGCGATGTTCTTGAGTGGATATATGTCGATCTGAGCACAGCTGGGCGCCGTATATACAGCATGGGGGTAGCTGTGATACCAGCCAGCTGCAACCCACGGCTATATAGGACCTACAGGCGATGTTCTTGAGTCGATATATGTCGATCTGAGCACAGCTGGGCCACGTATATACAGCATGGGGGTAGCTGTGATACCAGCTAGCTGCAACCCACGGCTATATAAGACCTACAGGCGATGTTCTTTAGTCGATATATGTCGATCTGAGCACAGCTGGGCCACGTATATACAGCATGGGGGTAGCTATGATACCAGCCAGCTGCAACCCACGGCTATATAGGACCTACAGGCGATGTTCTTTAGTCGATATATGTCGATCTGAGCACAGCTGGGCCCCGTATATACAGCATGGGGGTAGCTCTGATACCAGCCAGATGCAACCCATGGCCATATAGGACCTACAGGCGATGTTCTTGAGTGGATATATGTCGATCTGAGCACAGCTGGGCGCCGAATATACAGCACGAGGATAGCTCTGATACCAGCCAGATGCAACCCACGGCCATATCGGACCTACAGGCGATGTTCTTGAGTCGATATATGTCGATCTGAGCACAGCTGGGCCACGTATATACAGCATGGGGGTAGCTGTGATACCAGCCAGCTGCAACCCACGGCTATATAGGACCTACAGGCGATCTTCTTGAGTCGATATATGTCGATCTGAGCACAGTTGAGCCCCGTATATACAGCATGGGAGTAGCTCTGATACCAGCCAGATGCAACCCACGGCCATATAGGACCTACAGGCGATGTTCTTGAGTCGATATATGTCGATCTGAGCACAGCTGGGCCACTTATATACAGCATGAGGGTAGCTGTGATACCAGCCAGATGCAACGCACGGCCATATAGGACCTACAGGCTATGTTCTTGAGTCGATATATGTCGATCTGAGCACAGCTGGGCCACGTATATACAGCATGGGGGTAGCTGTGATACCAGCCTGCTGCAACCCACAGCTATATAGGACCTACAGGCGATGTTCTGGAGTCGATATATGTCGATCTGAGCACAGCTGGGCCACTTATATACAGCATGAGGGTAGCTGTGATACCAGCCAGCTGCAACCCACGGCCATATAGGACCTACAGGCGATGTTCTTGAGTCGATATATGACGATCTGAGCACAGCTGGGCCCCGTATATACAGCATAGGGATAGCTCTGATACCAGCTAGATGCAACCCACGGCCATATAGGACCTACAGGCGATGTTCTTGAGTGGATATATGTCGATCTGAGCACAGCTGGGCGCCGTATATACAGCATGGGGGTAGCTCTGATACCAGACAGATGCAACCCACGGCCATATAGGACCTACAGGCGATGTTCTTGAGTGGATATATGTCGATCTGAGCACAGCTGGGCGACGTATATACAGCATGGGGTAGCTCTGATACCAGCCAGATGCAACCCACGGCCATATAGGACCTACAGGCGATGTTCTTGAGTCGATATATGTCGATCTGAGCACAGCTGGGCCACGTATATACAGCATGGGGGTAGCTGTGATACCAGCCAGCTGCAACCCACAGCTATATAGGACCTACAGGCGATGTTCTTGAGTCGATATATGTCGATCTGAGCACAGCTGGGCCCCGTATATACAGCATGGGGGTAGCTCTGATACCAGCCAGATGCAACCCACGGCCATATAGGACCTACAGCCGATGTTCTTGAGTGGATAATGTCGATCTGAGCACAGCTGGGCGCCGTATATACAGCATGGGGGTAGCTGTGATACCAGCCAGCTGCAACCCACGGCTATATAGGACCTACAGGCGATCTTCTTGAGTCGATATATGTCGATCTGAGCACAGCTGAGCCCCGTATATACAGCATGGGGGTAGCTCTAATACCAGCCAGATGCAACCCACGGCCATATAGGACCTACAGGCGATGTTCTTGAGTCGATATATGTCGATCTGAGCACAGCTGGGCCACTTATATACAGCATGAGGGTAGCTGTGATACCAGCCAGCTGCAACCCACGGCCATATAGGACCTACAGGCGATGTTCTTGAGTCGATATATGACGATCTGAGCACAGCTGGGCCACTTATATACAGCATGAGGGTAGCTGTGATACCAGCCAGCTGCAACCCACGGCCATATATGACCTACAGGCGACGTTCTTGAGTCGATATATGTCGATCTGAGCACAGCTAGGCCACGTATATACAACATGGGGGTAGCTGTGATACAAGCCAGCTGCAACCCACGGCTATATAGGACCGACAGGCGATGTTCTTGAGTCGATATATGTCGATCTGAGCACAGCTGGGCCCCGTATATACAGCATGGGGGTAGCTCTGATACCAGCCAGATGCAACCCATGGCCATATAGGACCTACAGGCGATGTTCTTGAGTGGATATATGTCGATCGGAGCACAGCTGGGCGCCGTATATACAGCGTGGGGGTAGCTCTGATACCGGCCAGATGCAACCCACGGCCATATAGGACCTACAGGCGATGTTCTTGAGTAGATATATGTCGATCTGAGCACAGCTGGGCCACGTATATACAGCATGGGGGTAGCTGTGATAAAAGCCAGCTGCAACCCACGGCTATATAGGACCTACAGGCGATATTCTTGAGTCGATATTTGTCGATCTGAGCACAGCTGGGCCCCGTATATACAGCATGGGGGTAGCTCTGATACCAGCCAGCTGCAACCCACGGCTATATAGGACCTACAGGCGATGTTCTTGAGTCGATATATGTCGATCTGAGCACAGCTGGGCCCCGTATATACAGCATGGGGGTAGCTCTGATACCACCCAGATGCAACCCACAGCCAAATAGGACCTAAAGGCGATGTTCTTGAGTCGATATATGTCGATCTGAGCATAGCTGGGCCACGTATATACAGCATGGGGGTAGCTGTGATTCCAGCCAGCTGCAACCCACGGCTATATAGGACGTACAGGCGATGTTCTTGAGTCGATATATGTCGATCTGAGCACAGCTGGGCCACGTATATACAGCATGGTGGTAGCTGTGATACCAGCCAGCTGCAACCCACGGCCATATAGGACCCACAAGCGATGTTCTTGATTGGATATATGTCGATCTGAGCACAACTGGGCACCGTATATACAGCATGGGGGTAGCTCTGATACCAGCCAGATGCAACGCACGGCCATATAGGACCTACAGGCTATGTTCTTGAGTCGATATATGTCGATCTAAGCACAGCTGGGCCACGTATATACAGCATGGGGGTAGCTGTGATACCAGCCAGCTGCAACCCACGGCTATATAGGACCTACAGGCGATGTTCTTGAGTCGATATATGTCGATCTGAGCACAGCTGGGCCACGTATATACAGCATGGGGGTAGCTGTGATACCAGCTAGCTGCAACCCACGGCCATATAGGACCTACAAGCGATGTTCTTGATTGGATATATGTCGATCTGAGCACAACTGGGCACCGTATATACAGCATGGGGGTAGCTCTGATACCAGCCAGATGCAACCCACGGCCATATAGGACCTACAGGCGATGTTCTTGAGTCGATATATGTCGATCTGAGCACAGCTGGGCCACGTATATACAGCATGGGGGTAGCTGTGATACCAGCCTGCTGCAACCCACGGCTATATAGGACCTACAGGCAATGTTCTTGAGTCGATATATGTCGATCTGAGCACAGCTGGGCCCCGTATATACAGCATGGGGATAGCTCTGATACCAGCCAGATGCAACCCACGGCCATATATGACCTAAAGGCAATGTTCTTGAGTGGATATATGTCAAACTGAGCACATCTGGGCGCCGTATATACAGCATGGAGGTAGCTGTGACACCAGCCAGATGCAACCCACGGCCATATAGGACCTACAGGCGATGTTCTTGAGTGGATATATGTCGATCTGAGCACAGCTGGGCGCCGTATTTACAGCAAGGGGGTAGCTGTGATACCAGCCAGCTGCAACCCAGGGCTATATAGGACCTACAGGCGATGTTCTTGAGTCGATATATGTCGATTTGACCACAGCTGGGCTTCGTATATACAGCATGGGGGTAGCTCTGATACCTGCCAGATGCAACCCACGGCCATATAGGACCTACAGCCGATGTTCTTGAGTCGATATATGTCGATCTGAGCACAGCTGGGCCACGTATATACAACATGGGGGTAGCTGTGATACCAGCCAGCTGCAACCCACGGCTATATAGGACCTACAGGCGATGTTCTTGAGTCGATATATGTCGATCTGAGCACAGCTGGGCCCCATATATACAGCATGGGGGTAGCTCTGATACCAGCCAGATGCAACCCACGGCCATATAGGACCTACAGGCGATGTTCTTGAGTGGATATATGTCGATCTGAGCACAGCTGGGCGCCGTATATACAGCATGGGGGTAGCTCTGATACCAGCCAGATGCAACCCACGGCCATATAGGACCTACAGGCGATGTTCTTGAGTCGATATATGTCGATCTGAGCACAGGTGGGCCCCGTATATACAGCATGGGGGTGGCTCTGATACCAGCCAGATGCAACCCACGCCCATATAGGACCTACAGGCGATGTTCTTGAGTCGATATATGTCGATCTGAGCACAGCTGGGCCACGTATATACAGCATGGTGGTAGCTGTGATACCAGCCAGCTGCAACCCACGGCTATATAGGACCTACAGGCGATGTTCTTGAGTCGATATATGTCGATCTGAGCACAGTTGGGCCCCGTATATCCAGCATGGGGGTAGCTCTGATACCAGCTAGATGCAACCCACGGCC
The DNA here is from genome assembly GCA_963942505.1 of Lordithon lunulatus. Lineage (NCBI taxonomy): Eukaryota > Metazoa > Arthropoda > Insecta > Coleoptera > Staphylinidae > Lordithon > Lordithon lunulatus. The sequence continues at coordinate 31,556,052 of OZ012667.1, read as the reverse complement.
ATATAGGACCTACAGGCGATGTTCTTGAGTGGATATATGTCGATCTGAGCACAGCTGGGCGCCGTATATACAGCATGGGGGAAACTCTGATACCAGCCAGATGCAACCCACGGCCATATAGGACCTACAGGCGATGTTCTTGAGTCGATATATGTCGATCTGAGCACAGGTGGGCCCCGTATATACAGCATGGGGGTGGCTCTGATACCAGCCAAATGCAACCCACGGCCATATAGGACCTACAGACGATGTTCTTGAGTGGATATATGTCGATCTGAGCACATCTGGGCGCAATATATACAGCATGGGGGTAGCTCTGATACCAGCCAGATGCAACCCACGACCATATAGGACCTACAGGCGATGTTCTTGAGTCGATATATGTCGATCTGAGCACAGCTGGGCCACGTATATACAGCATGGGGGTAGCTGTGATACCAGCCAGCTGCAACCCACGGCTATATAGGACCTACAGGCGATGTTCTTGAGTCGATATATGTCGATCTGAGCACAGTTGGGCACCGTATATACAGCATGGGGATAGCTCTGATACCAGCCAGATGCAACCCACGGCCATATATGACCTACAGGCGATTTTCTTGAGTAGATATATGTCGATCTGAGCACAGCTGGGCGCCGTATATACAGCATGGGGGTAGCTCTGATACCAAAGAGATGCAACCCACGGCCATATAGGACCTACAGGCGATGTTCTTGAGTCGATATATGTCGATCTGAGCACAGCTGGGCCACGTATATACAGCATGGACGTAGCTGTGATCCAGCCAGATGTAACCCACGGCCATATAGGACCTACAGGCGATGTTCTTGAGTGGATATATGTCGATCTGAGCACAGCTGGGCGCCGTATTTACAGCAAAGGGGTAGCTCTGATACCAGCCAGATGCAACCCATGGCCATATAGGACCTACAGGCGATGTTCTTGAGTCGATATATGTCGATCTGAGCACAGCTGGGCCACGTATATACAGCATGGAGGTAGCTGTGATACCAGCCAGATGCAACCCACGGCCATATAGGACCTACAGGCGATGTTCTTGAGTGGATATATGTCGATCTGAGCACAGCTGGGCGCCGTATTTACAGCAAAGGGGTAGCTCTGATACCAGCCAGATGCAACCCACGGCCATATAGGACCTACAGGCGATGTTCTTGAGTCGATATATGTCGATCTGAGCGCAGCTGGGCCACGTATATATAGCATGGGGGAAGCTGTGATACCAGCCAGCTGCAACCCACGGCTATATAGGACCTACAGGCGATCTTCTTGAGTCGATATATGTCGATCTGAGCACAGCTGAGCCCCGTATATAAAGCATGGGGGTAGCTCTGATACCAGCCAGATGCAACCCACGGCCATATAGGACCTACAGGCGATGTTCTTGAGTCGATATATGTCGATCTGAGCACAGCTGGGCCACGTATATACAGCATGAGGGTAGCTGTGATACGAGCCAGCTGCAACCCACGGCTATATAGGACCTACAGGCGATGTTCTTGAGTCGATATATGTCGATCTGAGCACAGCTGGGCCCCGTATATACAGCATGGGGGTAGCTCTGATACCAGCTAGATGCAACCCACGGCCATATAGGACCTACAAGCGATGTACTTGAGTGGATATATGTCGATCTGAGCACAGCTGGGCCACGTATATACAGCATGGGGGTAGCTGTGAAACAAGCCAGCTGCAACCCACGGCTATATAGGACCTACAGGCGATGTTCTTGAGTCGATATATGTCGATCTGAGCATAGCTGGGCCACGTATATACAGCATGGGGATAGCTGTGATACCAGCCAGCTGCAACCCACGGCTATATAGGACCTACAGGCGATGTTCTTGAGTCGATATATGTCGATCTGAGCACAGCTGGGCCCCGTATACACAGCATGGGGGTTGGTCTGATACCAGCCAGATGCAACCCACAGCCATATATGACCTACAGGCGATGTTCTTGAGTGGATATATGTCGATCTGAGCACAGCTGGGCGCCGTATATACAGCATGGGGGTAGCTGTGATACCAGCCAGCTGCAACCCACGGCTATATAGGACCTACAGGCGATGTTCTTGAGTCGATATATGTCGATCTGAGCACAGCTGGGCCACGTATATACAGCATGGGGGTAGCTGTGATACCAGCTAGCTGCAACCCACGGCTATATAAGACCTACAGGCGATGTTCTTTAGTCGATATATGTCGATCTGAGCACAGCTGGGCCACGTATATACAGCATGGGGGTAGCTATGATACCAGCCAGCTGCAACCCACGGCTATATAGGACCTACAGGCGATGTTCTTTAGTCGATATATGTCGATCTGAGCACAGCTGGGCCCCGTATATACAGCATGGGGGTAGCTCTGATACCAGCCAGATGCAACCCATGGCCATATAGGACCTACAGGCGATGTTCTTGAGTGGATATATGTCGATCTGAGCACAGCTGGGCGCCGAATATACAGCACGAGGATAGCTCTGATACCAGCCAGATGCAACCCACGGCCATATCGGACCTACAGGCGATGTTCTTGAGTCGATATATGTCGATCTGAGCACAGCTGGGCCACGTATATACAGCATGGGGGTAGCTGTGATACCAGCCAGCTGCAACCCACGGCTATATAGGACCTACAGGCGATCTTCTTGAGTCGATATATGTCGATCTGAGCACAGTTGAGCCCCGTATATACAGCATGGGAGTAGCTCTGATACCAGCCAGATGCAACCCACGGCCATATAGGACCTACAGGCGATGTTCTTGAGTCGATATATGTCGATCTGAGCACAGCTGGGCCACTTATATACAGCATGAGGGTAGCTGTGATACCAGCCAGATGCAACGCACGGCCATATAGGACCTACAGGCTATGTTCTTGAGTCGATATATGTCGATCTGAGCACAGCTGGGCCACGTATATACAGCATGGGGGTAGCTGTGATACCAGCCTGCTGCAACCCACAGCTATATAGGACCTACAGGCGATGTTCTGGAGTCGATATATGTCGATCTGAGCACAGCTGGGCCCCGTATATACAGCATGGGGGTAGCTCTGATACCAGCCAGATGCAACCCACGGCCATATAGGACCTACAGCCGATGTTCTTGAGTGGATAATGTCGATCTGAGCACAGCTGGGCGCCGTATATACAGCATGGGGGTAGCTCTGATACCAGCCAGATGCAACCCACGGCCATATAGGACCTACAGCCGATGTTCTTGAGTGGATAATGTCGATCTGAGCACAGCTGGGCGCCGTATATACAGCATGGGGGTAGCTGTGATACCAGCCAGCTGCAACCCACGGCTATATAGGACCTACAGGCGATCTTCTTGAGTCGATATATGTCGATCTGAGCACAGCTGAGCCCCGTATATACAGCATGGGAGTAGCTCTGATACCAGCCAGATGCAACCCACGGCCATATAGGACCTACAGGCGATCTTCTTGAGTCGATATATGTCGATCTGAGCACAGCTGAGCCCCGTACATACAGCATGGGAGTAGCTCTGATACCAGCCAGATGCAACCCACGGCCATATAGGACCTACAGGCGATGTTCTTGAGTCGATATATGTCGATCTGAGCACAGCTGGGCCACTTATATACAGCATGAGGGTAGCTGTGATACCAGCCAGCTGCAACCCACGGCCATATAGGACCTACAGGCGATGTTCTTGAGTCGATATATGACGATCTGAGCACAGCTGGGCCCCGTATATACAGCATAGGGGTAGCTCTGATACCAGCTAGATGCAACCCACGGCCATATAGGACCTACAGGCGACGTTCTTGAGTCGATATATGTCGATCTGAGCACAGCTAGGCCACGTATATACAACATGGGGGTAGCTGTGATACAAGCCAGCTGCAACCCACGGCTATATAGGACCGACAGGCTATGTTCTTGAGTCGATATATGTCGATCTGAGCACAGCTGGGCCCCGTATATACAGCATGGGGGTAGCTCTGATACCAGCCAGATGCAACCCACGGCCATATAGGACCTACAGGCGATGTTCTTGAGTGGATATATGTCGATCGGAGCACAGCTGGGCGCCGTATATACAGCGTGGGGGTAGCTCTGATACCGGCCAGATGCAACCCACGGCCATATAGGACCTACAGGCGATGTTCTTGAGTAGATATATGTCGATCTGAGCACAGCTGGGCCACGTATATACAGCATGGGGGTAGCTGTGATAAAATCCAGCTGCAACCCACGGCTATATAGGACCTACGGGCGATATTCTTGAGTCGATATTTGTCGATCTGAGCACAGCTGGGCCCCGTATATACAGCATGGGGGTAGCTCTGATACCAGCCAGCTGCAACCCACGGCTATATAGGACCTACAGGCGATGTTCTTGAGTCGATATATGTCGATCTGAGCACAGCTGGGCCCCGTATATACAGCATGGAGGTAGCTCTGATACCAGCCAGATGCAACCCACGGCCAAATAGGACCTACAGGCGATGTTCTTGAGTCGATATATGTCGATCTGAGCATAGCTGGGCCACGTATATACAGCATGGGGGTAGCTGTGATACCAGCCAGCTACAACCCACGGCTATATAGGACCTACAGGCGATGTTCTTGAGTCGATATATGTCGATTTGAGCACAGCTGGGCCACGTATATACAGCATGGGGGTAGCTGTGATACCAGCCAGCTGCAACCCACGGCCATATGGGACCCACAAGCGATGTTCTTGATTGGATATATGTCGATCTGAGCACAACTGGGCACCGTATATACAGCATGGGGGTAGCTCTGATACCAGCCAGATGCAACGCACGGCCATATAGGACCTACAGGCTATGTTCTTGAGTCGATATATGTCGATCTAAGCACAGCTGGGCCACGTATATACAGCATGGGGGTAGCTGTGATACCAGCCAGCTGCAACCCACGGCTATATAGGACCTACAGGCGATGTTCTTGAGTCGATATATGTCGCTCTGAGCACAGCTGGGCCACGTATATACAGCATGGGGGTAGCTGTGATACCAGCTAGCTGCAACCCACGGCCATATAGGACCTACAAGCGATGTTCTTGATTGGATATATGTCGATCTGAGCACAACTGGGCACCGTATATACAGCATGGGGGTAGCTCTGATACCAGCCAGATGCAACCCACGGCCATATAGGACCTACAGGCGATGTTCTTGAGTCGATATATGTCGATCTGAGCACAGCTGGGCCACGTATATACAGCATGGGGGTAGCTGTGATACCAGCCAGCTGCAACCCACGGCTATATAGGACCTACAGGCGATGTTCTTGAGTCGATATATGTCGATCTGAGCACAGCTGGGCCCCGTATATACAGCATGGGGATAGCTCTGATACCAGCCAGATGCAACCCACGGCCATATAGAACCTACAGGCGATGTTCTTAAGTGGATATATGTCGATCTGAGCACAGCTGGGCGCCGTATATACAGCATGGGGGTAGCTCTGATACCAGCCAGATGCAACCCACGGCCATATCGGACCTACAGGCGATGTTCTTGAGTCGATATTTGTCGATCTGAGCACAGCTGGGCCACGTATATACAGCATGGGGGTAGCTGTGATACCAGCCTGCTGCAACCCACGGCTATATATGACCTACAGGCAATGTTCTTGAGTCGATATATGTCGATCTGAGCACAGCTGGGCCCCGTATATACAGCATGGGGATAGCTCTGATACCAGCCAGATGCAACCCACGGCCATATATGACCTACAGGCAATGTTCTTGAGTGGATATATGTTGATCTGAGCACATCTGGGCGCCGTATATACAGCATGGAAGTAGCTGTGACACCAGCCAGATGCAACCCACGGCCATATAGGACCTACAGGCGATGTTCTTGAGTGGATATATGTCGATCTGAGCACAGCTGGGCGCCGTATTTACAGCAAGGGGGTAGCTGTGATACCAGCCAGCTGCAACCCAGGGCTATATAGGACCTACAGGCGATGTTCTTGAGTCGATATATGTCGATTTGACCACAGCTGGGCTTCGTATATACAGCATGGGGGTAGCTCTGATACCTGCCAGATGCAACCCACGGCCATATAGGACCTACAGGCGATGTTCTTGAGTCGATATATGTCGATCTGAGCACAGCTGGGCCACGTATATACAACATGGGGGTAGCTGTGATACCAGCCAGCTGCAACCCACGGCTATATAGGACCTACAGGCGATGTTCTTGAGTCGATATATGTCGATCTGAGCACAGCTGGGCCCCGTATATACAGCATGGGGGTAGCTCTGATACCAGCCAGATGCAACCCACGGCCATATAGGACCTACAGGCGATGTTCTTGAGTGGATATATGTCGATCTGAGCACAGCTGGGCGCCGTATATACAGCATCGGGGTAGCTCTGATACCAGCCAGATGCAACCCACGGCCATATAGGACCTACAGGCGATGTTCTTGAGTCGATATATGTCGATCTGAGCACAGGTGGGCCCCGTATATACAGCATGGGGGTGGCTCTGATACCAGCCAGATGCAACCCACGGCCATATAGGACCTACAGACGATGTTCTTGAGTGGATATATGTCGATTTGAGCACATCTGGGCGAAATATATACAGCATGGGGGTAGCTCTGATACCAGCCAGATGCAACCCACGACCATATAGGACCTACAGGCGATGTTCTTGAGTCGATATATGTCGATCTGAGCACAGCTGGGCCACGTATATACAGCATGGGGGTAGCTCTGATACCAGCCAGATGCAACCCACGGCCATATAGGACCTACAGGCGATGTTCTTTAGTAGATATATGTCGATCTGAGCACAGCTGGGCCACGTATATACAGCATGGGGGTAGCTGTGATACCAGCCAGCTGGAACCCACGGCTATATAGGACCTACAGGCGATGTTCTTGAGTCGATATATGTCGATCTGAGCACAGTTGGGCCCCGTATATACAGCATGGGGATAGCTCTGATACCAGCCAGATGCAACCCACGGCCATATATGACCTACAGGCGATGTTCTTGAGTAGATATATGTCGATCTGAGCACAGCTGGGCGCCGTATATACAGCATGGGGGTAGCTCTGATACCAACCAGATGCAACCCACGGCCATATAGGACCTACAGGCGATGTTCTTGAGTCGATATATGTCGATCTGAGCACAGCTGGGCCACGTATATACAGCATGGACGTAGCTGTGATCCAGCCAGATGCAACCCACGGCCATATAGGACCTACAGGCGATGTTCTTGAGTGGATATATGTCGATCTGAGCACAGCTGGGCGCCGTATTTACAGCAAAGGGGTAGCTCTGATACCAGCCAGATGCAACCCATGGCCATATAGGACCTACAGGCGATGTTCTTGAGTCGATATATGTCGATCTGAGCACAGCTGGGCCACGTATATACAGCATGGAGGTAGCTGTGATACCAGCCAGATGCAACCCACGGCCATATAGGACCTACAGGCGATGTTCTTGAGTGGATATATGTCGATCTGAGCACAGCTGGGCGCCGTATTTACAGCAAAGGGGTAGCTCTGATACCAGCCAGATGCAACCCACGGCCATATAGGACCTACAGGCGATGCTCTTGAGTAGATATATGTCGATCTGAGCACAGCTGGGCGCCGTATATACAGCAAGGGGGTAGCTCTGATACCAGCCAGATGCAACCCACGGTTACATAGGACCTACAGGCTATGTTCTTGAGTCGATATATGTCGATCTGAGCGCAGCTGGGCCACGTATATACAGCATGGGGGAAGCTGTGATACCAGCCAGCTGCAACCCACGGCTATATAGGACCTACAGGCGATCTTCTTGAGTCGATATTTGTCGATCTGAGCACAGCTGAGCCCCGTATATACAGCATGGGGGTAGCTCTGATACCAGTCAGATGCAACCCACGGCCATATAGGACCTACAGGCGATGTTCTTGAGTCGATATATGTCGATCTGAGCACAGCTGGGCCACGTATATACAGCATGAGGGTAGCTGTGATACCAGCCAGCTGCAACCCACGGTTATATAGGACCTACAGGCGATGTTCTTGAGTCGATATATGTCGATCTGAGCACAGCTGGGCCCCGTATATACAGCATGGGGGTAGCTCTGATATCAGCTAGATGCAACCCACGGCCATATAGGACCTACAGGCGATGTTCTTGAGTGGATATATGTCGATCTGAGCACAGCTGGGCGCCGTATATACAGCATGGGGGTAGCTCTGATACCAGCCAGATGCAACACACGGCCATTTAGGACCTACAGGCGATGTTCTTAAGTCGATATATGTCGATCTGAGCACAGCTGGGCCACGTATATACAGCATAGGGGTAGCTGTGATACCAGCCAGTTGCAACCCACAGCTATATATGACCTACAGGCGATGTTCTTGAGTGGATATATGTCGATCGGAGCACAGCTGGGCGCCGTATATACAGCGTGGGGGTAGCTCTGATACCGGCCAGATGCAACCCACGGCCATATAGGACCTACAGGCGATGTTCTTGAGTAGATATATGTCGATCTGAGCACAGCTGGGCCACGTATATACAGCATGGGGGTAGATGTGATACAAGCCAGCTGCAACCCACGGCTATATAGAACCTACAGGCGATGTTCTTGAGTCGATATTTGTCGATCTGAGCACAGCTGGGCCCCGTATATACAGCATGGGGGTAGCTCTGATACCAGCCAGCTGCAACCCACGGCTATATAGGACCTACAGGCGATGTTCTTGAGTCGATATATGTCGATCTGAGCACAGCTGGGCCACGTATATACACCATGGGGGTAGCTGTGATACAAGCCAGCTGCAACCCACGGCTATATAGGACCTACAGGCGATGTTCTTGAGTCGATATTTGTCGATCTGAGCACAGCTGGGCGCCGTATATACAGCATGGGGGTAGCTGTGATACCAGCCAGCTGCAACCTACGGCTATATAGGACCTACAGGCGATGTTCTTGAGTCGATATATGTCGATCTGAGCACAGCTGGGCCCCGTATATACAGCATGGTGGTAGCTCTGATACCAGCCAGATGCAACCCACGGCCATATAGGATATACAGGCGATGTCACAGCTGGGCCACGTATATACAGCATGGGGGTAGCTGTGATACCAGCCAGCTGCAACCCACGGCTATATAGGACCTACAGGCGATGTTCTTGAGTCGATATATGTCGATCTGAACACAGCTGGGCCCCGTATATACAGCATGGGGGTAGCTCTGATACCAGCCAGATGCAACCCACGGCCATATAGGACATACAGGCGATGTTCTTGTGTGGATATATGTCGATCTGAGTACAGCTGGGCGCCGTATATACAGCATGGTGGTAGCTCTGATACCAGCCAGATGCAACCCACGGCCATATAGGACCTACAGGCGATGTTCTTGAGTCGATATATGTCGATCTGAGCACAGCTGGGCGCCGTATAAAAAGCATAGGGGTAGCTGTGATACCAGCCAGATGCAACCCACGGCCATAAAGGACCTACAGGCGATGTTCTTGAGTGGATATATGTCGATCTGAGCACATCTGGGCGCCGTATATACAGCAAGGGGGTAGCTCTGATACCAGCCAGATGCAACCTACGGCCATATAGGACCTACAGGCGATGTTCTTGAGTGGATATATGTCGATCTGAGCACAGCTGGGCGCCATATATACAGCATGGGGGTAGCTCTGATAGCAGCCAGATGCAACCCACGGCCATATAGGACCTACAGGCGATGTTGTTGAGTCCATATATGTCGATCTGAGCACAGCTGGGCCACGTATATACAGCATGGGGGTAGCTGTGATACAAGCCAGCTGCAACCCACGGCTATATAGGACCTACAGGCGATGTACTTGAGTCGATATATGTCGATCTGAGCACAGGTGGGCCCCGTATATACAGCATGGGGGTAGCTCTAATACCAGCCAGATGCAACCCACGGCCATATAGGACCTACAGGCGATGTTCTTAAGTCGATATATGTCGATCTGAGCACAGCTGAGCCCCGTATATACAGCATGGGGGTAGCTGTGATCCAGCGAGCTGCAACCCACGGCTATATAGGACCTACAGGCGATGTTCTTGAGTCGATATATGTCGATCTGAGCACAGCTGGGCCCCGTATATACAGCATGGGGGTAGCTCTGACACCAGCCCGATGCAACCCACGGCCATATAGGACCTACAGGCGATGTTCTTGAGTCGATATATGTCGATCTGAGCACAGCTGGGCCACTTATATACAGCATGAGGGTAGCTGTGATACCAGCCAGCTGCAACCCACGGCCATATAGGACCTACAGGCGATGTTCTTGAGTCGATATATGACGATCTGAGCACAGCTGGGCCCCGTATATACAGCATAGGGTTAGCTCTGATACCAGCTAGATGCAACCCACGGCCATATAGGACCTATAGGCGATGTTCTTGAGTGGATATATGTCGATCTGAGCACAGCTGGGCGCCGTATATACAGCATGGGGGTAGCTCTGATACCAGACAGATGCAACCCACGGCCATATAGGACCTACAGGCGATGTTCTTGAGTCGATATATGTCGATCTGAGCACAGCTGGGCCACGTATATACAGCATGGGGGTAGCTGTGATACCAGCCAGCTGCAACCCACAGCTATATAGGACCTACAGGCGATGTTCTTGAGTCGATATATGTCGATCTGAGCACAGCTGGGCCCCGTATATACAGCATGGGGGTAGCTCTGATACCAGCCAGATGCAACCCACGGCCATATAGGACCTACAGCCGATGTTCTTGAGTGGATAATGTCGATCTGAGCACAGCTGGGCGCCGTATATACAGCATGGGGGTAGCTGTGATACCAGCCAGCTGCAACCCACGGCTATATAGGACCTACAGGCGATCTTCTTGAGTCGATATATGTCGATCTGAGCACAGCTGAGCCCCGTATATACAGCATGGGGGTAGCTCTAATACCAGCCAGATGCAACCCACGGCCATATAGGACCTACAGGCGATGTTCTTGAGTCGATATATGTCGATCTGAGCACAGCTGGGCCACTTATATACAGCATGAGGGTAGCTGTGATACCAGCCAGCTGCAACCCACGGCCATATAGGACCTACAGGCGATGTTCTTGAGTCGATATATGACGATCTGAGCACAGCTGGGCCACTTATATACAGCATGAGGGTAGCTGTGATACCAGCCAGCTGCAACCCACGGCCATATAGGACCTACAGGCGACGTTCTTGAGTCGATATATGTCGATCTGAGCACAGCTAGGCCACGTATATACAACATGGGGGTAGCTGTGATACAAGCCAGCTGCAACCCACGGCTATATAGGACCGACAGGCGATGTTCTTGAGTCGATATATGTCGATCTGAGCACAGCTGGGCCCCGTATATACAGCATGGGGGTAGCTCTGATACCAGCCAGATGCAACCCATGGCCATATAGGACCTACAGGCGATGTTCTTGAGTGGATATATGTCGATCGGAGCACAGCTGGGCGCCGTATATACAGCGTGGGGGTAGCTCTGATACCGGCCAGATGCAACCCACGGCCATATAGGACCTACAGGCGATGTTCTTGAGTAGATATATGTCGATCTGAGCACAGCTGGGCCACGTATATACAGCGTGGGGGTAGCTGTGATAAAAGCCAGCTGCAACCCACGGCTATATAGGACCTACAGGCGATATTCTTGAGTCGATATTTGTCGATCTGAGCACAGCTGGGCCCCGTATATACAGCATGGGGGTAGCTCTGATACCAGCCAGCTGCAACCCACGGCTATATAGGACCTACAGGCGATGTTCTTGAGTCGATATATGTCGATCTGAGCACAGCTGGGCCCCGTATATACAGCATGGGGGTAGCTCTGATACCACCCAGATGCAACCCACAGCCAAATAGGACCTAAAGGCGATGTTCTTGAGTCGATATATGTCGATCTGAGCATAGCTGGGCCACGTATATACAGCATGGGGGTAGCTGTGATTCCAGCCAGCTGCAACCCACGGCTATATAGGACCTACAGGCGATGTTCTTGAGTCGATATATGTCGATCTGAGCACAGCTGGGCCACGTATATACAGCATGGTGGTAGCTGTGATACCAGCCAGCTGCAACCCACGGCCATATAGGACCCACAAGCGATGTTCTTGATCGGATATATGTCGATCTGAGCACAACTGGGCACTGTATATACAGCATGGGGGTAGCTCTGATACCAGCCAGATGCAACGCACGGCCATATAGGACCTACAGGCTATGTTCTTGAGTCGATATATGTCGATCTAAGCACAGCTGGGCCACGTATATACAGCATGGGGGTAGCTGTGATACCAGCCAGCTGCAACCCACGGCTATATAGGACCTACAGGCGATGTTCTTGAGTCGATATATGTCGATCTGAGCACAGCTGGGCCACGTATATACAGCATGGGGGTAGCTGTGATACCAGCTAGCTGCAAGCCACGGCCATATAGGACCTACAAGCGATGTTCTTGATTGGATATATGTCGATCTGAGCACAACTGGGCACCGTATATACAGCATGGGGGTAGCTCTGATACCAGCCAGATGCAACCCACGGCCATATAGGACCTACAGGCGATGTTCTTGAGTCGATATATGTCGATCTGAGCACAGCTGGGCCACGTATATACAGCATGGGGGTAGCTGTGATACCAGCCAGCTGCAACCCACGGCTATATAGGACCTACAGGCGATGTTCTTGAGTCGATATATGTCGATCTGAGCACAGCTGGGCCCCGTATATACAGCATGGGGATAGCTCTGATACCAGCCAGATGCAACCCACGGCCATATAGAACCTACAGGCGATGTTCTTAAGTGGATATATGTCGATCTGAGCACAGCTGGGCGCCGTATATACAGCATGGGGGTAGCTCTGATACCAGCCAGATGCAACCCACGGCCATATCGGACCTACAGGCGATGTTCTTGAGTCGATATATGTCGATCTGAGCACAGCTGGGCCACGTATATACAGCATGGGGGTAGCTGTGATACCAGCCTGCTGCAACCCACGGCTATATATGACCTACAGGCAATGTTCTTGAGTCGATATATGTCGATCTGAGCACAGCTGGGCCCCGTATATACAGCATGGGGATAGCTCTGATACCAGCCAGATGCAACCCACGGCCATATATGACCTAAAGGCAATGTTCTTGAGTGGATATATGTCGATCTGAGCACATCTGGGCGCCGTATATACAGCATGGAGGTAGCTGTGACACCAGCCAGATGCAACCCACGGCCATATAGGACCTACAGGCGATGTTCTTGAGTGGATATATGTCGATCTGAGCACAGCTGGGCGCCGTATTTACAGCAAGGGGGTAGCTGTGATACCAGCCAGCTGCAACCCAGGGCTATATAGGACCTACAGGCGATGTTCTTGAGTCGATATATGTCGATTTGACCACAGCTGGGCTTCGTATATACAGCATGGGGGTAGCTCTGATACCTGCCAGATGCAACCCACGGCCATATAGGACCTACAGCCGATGTTCTTGAGTCGATATATGTCGATCTGAGCACAGCTGGGCCACGTATATACAACATGGGGGTAGCTGTGATACCAGCCAGCTGCAACCCACGGCTATATAGGACCTAGAGGCGATGTTCTTGAGTCGATATATATCGATCTGAGCACAGCTGGGCCCCGTATATACAGCATGGGGGTAGCTCTGATACCAGCCAGATGCAACCCACGGCCATATAGGACCTACAGGCGATGTTCTTGAGTGGATATATGTCGATCTGAGCACAGCTGGGCGCCGTATATACAGCATGGGGGTAGCTCTGATACCAGCCAGATGCAACCCACGGCCATATAGGACCTACAGGCGATGTTCTTGAGTCGATATATGTCGATCTGAGCACAGGTGGGCCCCGTATATACAGCATGGGGGTGGCTCTGATACCAGCCAGATGCAACCCACGCCCATATAGGACCTACAGGCGATGTTCTTGAGTCGATATATGTCGATCTGAGCACAGCTGGGCCACGTATATACAGCATGGGGGTAGCTGTGATACCAGCCAGCTGCAACCCACGGCTATATAGGACCTACAGGCGATGTTCTTGAGTCGATATATGTCGATCTGAGCACAGTTGGGCCCCGTATATACAGCATGCGGGTAGCTCTGATACCAGCTAGATGCAACCCACGGCCATATAGGACCTACAGGCGATGTTCTTGAGTGGATATATGTCGATCTGAGCACAGCTGGGCGCCGTATATACAGCATGGGGGTAGCTCTGATACCAGCCAGATGCAACCCACGGCCATATAGGACCTACAGGCGATGTTCTTGAGTCGATATATGTCGATCTGAGCACAGGTGGGCCCCGTATATACAGCATGGGGGTGGCTCTGATACCAGCCAGATGCAACCCACGGCCATATAGGACCTACAGACGATGTTCTTGAGTGGATATATGTCGATCTGAGCACATCTGGGCGCAATATATACAGCATGGGGGTAGCTCTGATACCAGCCAGATGCAACCCACGACCATATAGGACCTACAGGCGATGTTCTTGAGTCGATATATGTCGATCTGAGCACAGCTGGGCCACGTATATACAGCATGGGGGTAGTTCTGATACCAGCCAGATGCAACCCACGCCCATATAGGACCTACAGGCGATGTTCTTGAGTCGATATATGCCGATCTGAGCACAGCTGGGCCACGTATATACAGCATGGGGGTAGGTATGATACCAGCCAGCTGCAACCCACGGCTATATAGGACCTACAGGCGATGTTCTTGAGTCAATATATGTCGATCTGAGCACAGTTGGGCACCGTATATACAGCATGGGGATAGCTCTGATACCAGCCAGATGCAACCCACGGCCATATATGACCTACAGGCGATGTTCTTGAGTAGATATATGTCGATCTGAACACAGCTGGGCGCCGTATATACAGCATGGGGGTAGCTCTGATACCAACCAGATGCAACCCACGGCCATATAGGACCTACAGGCGATGTTCTTGAGTCGATATATGTCGATCTGAGCACAGCTGGGCCACGTATATACAGCATGGACGTAGCTGTGATCCAGCCAGATGTAACCCACGGCCATATAGGACCTACAGGCGATGTTCTTGAGTGGATATATGTCGATCTGAGCACAGCTGGGCGCCGTATTTACAGCAAAGGGGTAGCTCTGATACCAGCCAGATGCAACCCATGGCCATATAGGACCTACAGGCGATGTTCTTGAGTCGATATATGTCGATCTGAGCACAGCTGGGCCACGTATATACAGCATGGAGGTAGCTGTGATACCAGCCAGATGCAACCCACGGCCATATAGGACCTACAGGCGATGTTCTTGAGTGGATATATGTCGATCTGAGCACAGCTGGGCGCCGTATTTACAGCAAAGGGGTAGCTCTGATACCAGCCAGATGCAACCCACGGCCATATAGGACCTACAGGCGATGCTCTTGAGTAGATATATGTCGATCTGAGCACAGCTGGGCGCCGTATATACAGAAAGGGGGTAGCTCTGATACCAGCCAGATGCAACCCACGGCCATATAGGACCTACAGGCTATGTTCTTGAGTCGATATACGTCGATCTGAGCGCAGCTGGGCCACGTATATACAGCATGGGGGAAGCTGTGATACCAGCCAGCTGCAACCCACGGCTATATAGGACCTACAGGCGATCTTCTTGAGTCGATATATGTCGATCTGAGCACAGCTGAGCCCCGTATATAAAGCATGGGGGTAGCTCTGATACCAGCCAGATGCAACCCACGGCCATATAGGACCTACAGGCGATGTTCTTGAGTGGATATATGTCGATCTGAGCACAGCTGGGCGCCGTATTTACAGCAAAGGGGTAGCTCTGATACCAGCCAGATGCAACCCACGGCCATATAGGACCTACAGGCGATGCTCTTGAGTAGATATATGTCGATCTGAGCACAGCTGGGCGCCGTATATACAGAAAGGGGGTAGCTCTGATACCAGCCAGATGCAACCCACGGCCATATAGGACCTACAGGCTATGTTCTTGAGTCGATATATGTCGATCTGAGCGCAGCTGGGCCACGTATATACAGCATGGGGGAAGCTGTGATACCAGCCAGCTGCAACCCACGGCTATATAGGACCTACAGGCGATCTTCTTGAGTCGATATATGTCGATCTGAGCACAGCTGAGCCCCGTATATAAAGCATGGGGGTAGCTCTGATACCAGCCAGATGCAACCCACGGCCATATAGGACCTACAGGCGATGTTCTTGAGTCGATATATGTCGATCTGAGCACAGCTGGGCCACGTATATACAGCATGAGGGTAGCTGTGATACCAGCCAGCTGCAACCCACGGCTATATAGGACCTACAGGCGATGTTCTTGAGTCGATATATGTCGATCTGAGCACAGCTGGGCCCCGTATATACAGCATGGGGGTAGCTCTGATACCAGCTAGATGCAACCCACGGCCATATAGGACCTACAGGCGATGTTCTTGAGTGGATATATGTCGATCTGAGCACAGCTGGGCCACGTATATACAGCATGGGGGTAGCTGTGAAACAAGCCAGCTGCAACCCACGGCTATATAGGACCTACAGGCGATGTTCTTGAGTCGATATATGTCGATCTGAGCACAGTTGGGCACCGTATATACAGCATGGGGATAGCTCTGATACCAGCCAGATGCAACCCACGGCCATATATGACCTACAGGCGATGTTCTTGAGTAGATATATGTCGATCTGAACACAGCTGGGCGCAGTATATACAGCATGGGGGTAGCTCTGATACCAACCAGATGCAACCCACGGCCATATAGGACCTACAGGCGATGTTCTTGAGTCGATATATGTCGATCTGAGCACAGCTGGGCCACGTATATACAGCATGGACGTAGCTGTGATCCAGCCAGATGTAACCCACGGCCATATAGGACCTACAGGCGATGTTCTTGAGTGGATATATGTCGATCTGAGCACAGCTGGGCGCCGTATTTACAGCAAAGGGGTAGCTCTGATACCAGCCAGATGCAACCCATGGCCATATAGGACCTACAGGCGATGTTCTTGAGTCGATATATGTCGATCTGAGCACAGCTGGGCCACGTATATACAGCATGGAGGTAGCTGTGATACCAGCCAGATGCAACCCACGGCCATATAGGACCTACAGGCGATGTTCTTGAGTGGATATATGTCGATCTGAGCACAGCTGGGCGCCGTATTTACAGCAAAAGGGTAGCTTTGATACCAGCCAGATGCAACCCACGGCCATATAGGACCTACAGGCGATGCTCTTGAGTAGATATATGTCGATCTGAGCACAGCTGGGCGCCGTATATACAGAAAGGGGGTAGCTCTGATACCAGCCAGATGCAACCCACGGCCATATAGGACCTACAGGCTATGTTCTTGAGTCGATATACGTCGATCTGAGCGCAGCTGGGCCACGTATATACAGCATGGGGGAAGCTGTGATACCAGCCAGCTGCAACCCACGGCCATATAGGACCTACAGGCTATGTTCTTGAGTCGATATACGTCGATCTGAACGCAGCTGGGCCACGTATATACAGCATGGGGGAAGCTGTGATACCAGCCAGCTGCAACCCACGGCTATATAGGACCTACAGGCGATCTTCTTGAGTCGATATATGTCGATCTGAGCACAGCTGAGCCCCGTATATAAAGCATGGGGGTAGCTCTGATACCAGCCAGATGCAACCCACGGCCATATAGGACCTACAGGCGATGTTCTTGAGTGGATATATGTCGATCTGAGCACAGCTGGGCGCCGTATTTACAGCAAAGGGGTAGCTCTGATACCAGCCAGATGCAACCCACGGCCATATAGGACCTACAGGCGATGCTCTTGAGTAGATATATGTCGATCTGAGCACAGCTGGGCGCCGTATATACAGAAAGGGGGTAGCTCTGATACCAGCCAGATGCAACCCACGGCCATATAGGACCTACAGGCTATGTTCTTGAGTCGATATATGTCGATCTGAGCGCAGCTGGGCCACGTATATACAGCATGGGGGAAGCTGTGATACCAGCCAGCTGCAACCCACGGCTATATAGGACCTACAGGCGATCTTCTTGAGTCGATATATGTCGATCTGAGCACAGCTGAGCCCCGTATATAAAGCATGGGGGTAGCTCTGATACCAGCCAGATGCAACCCACGGCCATATAGGACCTACAGGCGATGTTCTTGAGTCGATATATGTCGATCTGAGCACAGCTGGGCCACGTATATACAGCATGAGGGTAGCTGTGATACCAGCCAGCTGCAACCCACGGCTATATAGGACCTACAGGCGATGTTCTTGAGTCGATATATGTCGATCTGAGCACAGCTGGGCCCCGTATATACAGCATGGGGGTAGCTCTGATACCAGCTAGATGCAACCCACGGCCATATAGGACCTACAGGCGATGTTCTTGAGTGGATATATGTCGATCTGAGCACAGCTGGGCCACGTATATACAGCATGGGGGTAGCTGTGAAACAAGCCAGCTGCAACCCACGGCTATATAGGACCTACAGGCGATGTTCTTGAGTCGATATATGTCGATCTGAGCACAGTTGGGCACCGTATATACAGCATGGGGATAGCTCTGATACCAGCCAGATGCAACCCACGGCCATATATGACCTACAGGCGATGTTCTTGAGTAGATATATGTCGATCTGAACACAGCTGGGCGCAGTATATACAGTATGGGGGTAGCTCTGATACCAACCAGATGCAACCCACGGCCATATAGGACCTACAGGCGATGTTCTTGAGTCGATATATGTCGATCTGAGCACAGCTGGGCCACGTATATACAGCATGGACGTAGCTGTGATCCAGCCAGATGTAACCCACGGCCATATAGGACCTACAGGCGATGTTCTTGAGTGGATATATGTCGATCTGAGCACAGCTGGGCGCCGTATTTACAGCAAAGGGGTAGCTCTGATACCAGCCAGATGCAACCCATGGCCATATAGGACCTACAGGCGATGTTCTTGAGTCGATATATGTCGATCTGAGCACAGCTGGGCCACGTATATACAGCATGGAGGTAGCTGTGATACCAGCCAGATGCAACCCACGGCCATATAGGACCTACAGGCGATGTTCTTGAGTGGATATATGTCGATCTGAGCACAGCTGGGCGCCGTATTTACAGCAAAGGGGTAGCTCTGATACCAGCCAGATGCAACCCACGGCCATATAGGACCTACAGGCGATGCTCTTGAGTAGATATATGTCGATCTGAGCACAGCTGGGCGCCGTATATACAGAAAGGGGGTAGCTCTGATACCAGCCAGATGCAACCCACGGCCATATAGGACCTACAGGCTATGTTCTTGAGTCGATATACGTCGATCTGAGCGCAGCTGGGCCACGTATATACAGCATGGGGGAAGCTGTGATACCAGACAGCTGCAACCCACGGCTATATAGGACCTACAGGCGATCTTCTTGAGTCGATATATGTCGATCTGAGCACAGCTGAGCCCCGTATATAAAGCATGGGGGTAGCTCTGATACCAGCCAGATGCAACCCACGGCCATATAGGACCTACAGGCGATGTTCTTGAGTGGATATATGTCGATCTGAGCACAGCTGGGCGCCGTATTTACAGCAAAGGGGTAGCTCTGATACCAGCCAGATGCAACCCACGGCCATATAGGACCTACAGGCGATGCTCTTGAGTAGATATATGTCGATCTGAGCACAGCTGGGCGCCGTATATACAGAAAGGGGGTAGCTCTGATACCAGCCAGATGCAACCCACGGCCATATAGGACCTACAGGCTATGTTCTTGAGTCGATATATGTCGATCTGAGCGCAGCTGGGCCACGTATATACAGCATGGGGGAAGCTGTGATACCAGCCAGCTGCAACCCACGGCTATATAGGACCTACAGGCGATCTTCTTGAGTCGATATATGTCGATCTGAGCACAGCTGAGCCCCGTATATAAAGCATGGGGGTAGCTCTGATACCAGCCAGATGCAACCCACGGCCATATAGGACCTACAGGCGATGTTCTTGAGTCGATATATGTCGATCTGAGCACAGCTGGGCCACGTATATACAGCATGAGGGTAGCTGTGATACCAGCCAGCTGCAACCCACGGCTATATAGGACCTACAGGCGATGTTCTTGAGTCGATATATGTCGATCTGAGCACAGCTGGGCCCCGTATATACAGCATGGGGGTAGCTCTGATACCAGCTAGATGCAACCCACGGCCATATAGGACCTACAGGCGATGTTCTTGAGTGGATATATGTCGATCTGAGCACAGCTGGGCCACGTATATACAGCATGGGGGTAGCTGTGAAACAAGCCAGCTGCAACCCACGGCTATATAGGACCTACAGGCGATGTTCTTGAGTCGATATATGTCGATCTGAGCATAGCTGGGCCACGTATATACAGCATGGGGATAGCTGTGATACCAGCCAGCTGCAACCCACGGCTATATAGGACCTAAAGGCGATGTTCTTGAGTCGATATATGTCGATCTGAGCACAGCTGGGCCCCGTATACACAGCATGGGGGTTGGTCTGATACCAGCCAGATGCAACCCACAGCCATATATGACCTACAGGCGATGTTCTTGAGTGGATATATGTCGATCTGAGCACAGCTGGGCGCCGTATATACAGCATGGGGGTAGCTGTGATACTAGCCAGATGCAACCCACGGCCATAAAGAACCTACAGGCGATCTTCTTGAGTCGATATATGTCGATCTGAGCACAGCTGGGCCACGTATATACAGCATGGGGGTAGCTGTGATACCAGCGAGCTGTAACCCACGGCTATATAGGACCTGCAGGCGATGTTCTTGAGTCGATATATGTCGATTTGAGCACAGCTGGGCCCCGTATATACAGCATGGGGGTAGCGCTGATACCAGCCCGATGCAACCCACGGCCATATAGGACCTACAGGCGATGTTCTTGAGTGGATATATGTCGATCTGAGCACAGCTGGGCGCCGTATATACAGCAAGGGGGTAGCTCTGATACCAGCCAGATGCAACCCACGGCCATATAGGACCTACAGGCGATGTTCTTGAGTGGATATATGTCGATCGGAGCACATTTGGGCGCCGTATATACAGCGTGGGGGTAGCTCTGATACCGGCCAGATGCAACCCACGGCCATATAGGACCTACAGGCGATGTTCTTGAGTAGATATATGTCGATCTGAGCACAGCTGGGCCACGTATATACAGCATGGGGGTAGCTGTGATACAAGCCAGCTGCAACCCACGGCTATATAGGACCTACAGGCGATGTTCTTGAGTCGATATTTGTCGATCTGAGCACAGCTGGGCCCCGTATATACAGCATGGGGGTAGCTCTGATACCAGCCAGCTGCAACCCACGGCTATATAGGACCTACAGGCGATGTTCTTGAGTCGATATATGTCGATCTGAGCACAGCTGGGCCACGTATATACAGCATGGGGGTAGCTGTGATACAAGCCAGCTGCAACCCACGGCTATATAGGACCTACAGGCGATGTTCTTGAGTCGATATTTGTCGATCTGAGCACAGCTGGGCCCCCTATATACAGCATGGGGGTAGCTCTGATACCAGCTAGATGCAACCCACGGCCATATAGGACCTACAGGCGATGTTCTTGAGTGGATATATGTCGATCTGAGCACAGCTGGGCGCCGTATATACAGCATGGGGATAGCTCTGATACCAGCCAGATACAACACACGGCCATTTAGGACCTACAGGCGATGTTCTTGAGTCGATATATGTCGATCTGAGCACAGCTGGGCCACGTATATACAGCATGGGGGTAGCTGTGATACAAGCCAGCTGCAACCCACGGCTATATAGGACCTACAGGCGATGTTCTTGAGTCGATATTTGTCGATCTGAGCACAGCTGGGCCCCGTATATACAGCATGGGGGTAGCTCTGATACCAGCCAGCTGCAACCCACGGCTATATAGGACCTACAGGCGATGTACTTGAGTCAATATATGTCGATCTAAGCACAGCTGGGCCACGTATATACAGCATGGGGGTAGCTCTGATACCAGCCAGATGCAACCCACGGCCATATAGGACCCACAGGCGATGTTCTTGAGTCGATATATGTCGATCTGAGCATAGCTGGGCCACGTATATACAGCATGGGGGTAGCTGTGATACCAGCCAGGTGCAACCCACGGCTATATAGGACCTACGGGCGATGTTCTTGAGTCGATATATGTCGATCTGAGCACAGCTGGGCCACGTATATACAGCATGGGGGTAGCTGCGATACCAGCCAGCTGCAACCCACGACCATATAGGACCCACAAGCGATGTTCTTGATTGGATATATGTCGATCTGAGCACAACTGGGCACCGTATATACAGCATGGGGGTAGCTCTGATACCAGCAAGATGCAACCCACGGCCATATAGGACCTACAGGCGATGTTCTTGAGTCGATATATGTCGATCTGAGCACAGCTGGGCCACGTATATACAGCATGGGGGTAGCTGTGATACCAGCCAGCTGCAACCCACGGCTATATAGGACCTACAGGCGATGTTCTTGAGTCGATATATGTCGATCTGAGCACAGCTGGGCCACGTATATACAGCATGGGGGTAGCTGTGATACCATCCAGCTGAAACCCACGGCCATATAGGACCTACAAGCGATGTTCTTGATTGGATATATGTCGATCTGAGCACAACTGGGCACCGTATATACAGCATGGGGGTAGCTCTGATACCAGCCAGATGCAACCCACGGCCATATAGGACCTACAGGCGATGTTCTTGAGTCGATATATGTCAATCTGAGCACAGCTGGGCCACGTATATACAGCATGGGGGAAGCTCTGATACCAGCCAGATGCAACCCACGGCCATTTAGGACCTACAGGCGATGTTCTTGAGTCGATATATGTCGATCTGAGCACAGTTGGGCCACGTATATACAGCATGGGGGTAGCTCTGATACCTGCCAGATGCAACCCACTGCCATAAATGACCTACAGGCGATGTTCTTGAGTGGATAGATGTCGATCTGAGCAAAGCTGGGCGCCGTATATACAGCATGGGGGTAACTCTGGTACCAGCCAGATGCAACCCACGGCCATATAGGACCTACAGGCGATGTTCTTGAGTCGATATATGTCAATCTGAGCACAGCTGGGCCACGTATATACAGCATGGGGGTAGCTGTGATACCAGCCAGCTGCAACCCACGGCTATATAGGACCTACAGGCGATGTTCTTGAGTCGATATATGTCGATCTGAGCACAGGTGGGCCCCGTATATACAGCATGGGGGTAGCTCTGATACCAGCCTGGTGCAACCCACGGCCATATAGGACCTACAGGCGATGTTCTTGAGTGGATATATGTCGATCTGAGCACAGCTGGGCGCCGTATATACAGCATGGGGGTAGCTCTGATACCAGCCAGATGCAACCCACGGCCATATAGGACCTACAGGCGATGTTCTTGAGTCTATATATGTCGATCTGAGCACAGCTGGGCCACGTATATACAGCATGGGGGTAGCTTTGTTACCAGCCAGATGCAACCCACGGCCATATAGGACCCACAGGCGATGTTCTTGAGTGGATATATGTCGATCTGAGCACAGCTGGGCGCCGTATTTACAGCATGGGGGTAGCTCTGATACCAGCCAGATGCAAGCCACGGCCATATAGTGCCTACAGGCGATGTTCTTGAGTCGATATATGTCGATCTAAGCACATCTGGGCCACGTATATACAGCATGGGGGTAGCTGTGATACCAGCCAGCTGCCACCCACGGCTATATAGGACCTACAGGCGATGTTCTTGAGTCGATATATGTCGATCTGAGCATAGCTGGGCCCCGTATATACAGCATGGGGGTAGCGCTGATACCAGCCAGATGCAACCGACGGCCATATAGGACATACAGGCGATGTTCTTGAGTGGATATATGTCGATCTGTGCACAGCTGGGCGCCGTATATACAGCACGGGGGTAGCTCTAATACCAGCCAGATGCAACCCACGGCTATATAGGACCTACAGGCGATGTTCTTGAGTCGATATATGTCGCTCTGAGCACAGCTGGGCCACGTATATACAGCATAAGGGTGGCTGTGATACCAGCCAGCTGCAACCCACGGCTATATAGGACCTACAGGCGATGTTCTTGAGTCGATATATGTCGATCTGAGCACAGCTGGGCCCCGTATATACAGCATGGTGGTAGCTCTGATACCAGCCAGATGCAACCCATGGCCATAAAGGACCTACAGGCGATGTTCTTGGGTGGATATATGTCGATCTTAGCACAGCTGGGCGCCGTATATACAGCATAGGGGTAGCTCTGATACCTGCCAGATGCAACCCACGGCCATATAGGACCTACAAGTGATGTTCTTGAGTCGATATATGTCGATCTGAGCACAGCAGGGCGCCGTATATACTGCATGGGACCAGCCAGATGCAACCCACGGCCATATAGGACCTACAGGCGATATTCTTGAGTCGATATATGTCGATCTGAGCACTGCTGCGCCCCGTATATACAGCATCGAGGTAGCTCTTATACCAGCCAGATACAACCCACGGCCATATAGGACCTACAGGCGATGTTCTTGAGTGGATATATGTCGATCTGAGCACAGCTGGGCGCCGTATATACAGCATGGGGGTAGCTCTGATACCAGCCAGATGCAACCCACGGCCATATAGGACCTACAGGCGATGTTCTTGAGTCCATATATTTCGATCTGAGCACAGCTGGGCCACGTATATACAGCATGGGGGTAGCTGTGATACCAGCCAGCTGCAACCCACGGCTATATAGGACCTACAGGCGATGTTCTTGAGTCGATATATGTCGATCTGAGCACAGCTGGGCCCCGTATATACAGCATGGGGGTAGCTCTGATACCAGCCAGATGCAACCCACGGCCATATAGATCCTACAGACGATGTTCTTGAGTGGATATATGTCGATCTGAGCACAGCTGGGCGCCGTATATACAGCATGGGGGTAGCTCTGATACCAGCCAGATGCAACCCACGGCCATATAGGACCTACAGGCGATGTTCTTGAGTCGATATATGTCGATCTGAGCACAGCTGGGCCACGTATATACAGCATGGGGGTAGCTGTGATACCAGCCAGCTGCAACCCACGGTCATATTGGACCTACAGGCGATGTTCTTGAGTGGATATATGTAGATCTGAGCACAGCTGGGCGCCGTATATACAGCATGGGGGTAGCTCTGATACCAGCCAGATGCAACCCACGGCCATATAGGACCTACAGGCGATGTTCTTGAGTCGATATATGACGATCTGAGCACAGCTGGGCCCCGTATATACAGCATAGGGGTAGCTCTGATACCAGCTAGATGCAACCCACGGCCATATAGGACCTACAGGCGACGTTCTTGAGTCGATATATGTCGATCTGAGCACAGCTAGGCCACGTATATACAACATGGGGGTAGCTGTGATACAAGCCAGCTGCAACCCACGGCTATATAGGACCGACAGGCGATGTTCTTGAGTCGATATATGTCGATCTGAGCACAGCTGGGCCCCATATATACAGCATGGGGGTAGGTCTGATACCAGCCAGATGCAACCCACGGCCATATAGGACCTACAGGCGATGTTCTTGAGTGGATATATGTCGATCGGAGCACAGCTGGGCGCCGTATATACAGCGTGGGGGTAGCTCTGATACCGGCCAGATGCAACCCACGGCCATATAGGACCTACAGGCGATGTTCTTGAGTAGATATATGTCGATCTGAGCACAGCTGGGCCACGTATATACAGCATGGGGGTAGCTGTGATAAAATCCAGCTGCAACCCACGGCTATATAGGACCTACAGGCGATATTCTTGAGTCGATATTTGTCGATCTGAGCACAGCTGGGCCCCGTATATACAGCATGGGGGTAGCTCTGATACCAGCCAGCTGCAACCCACGGCTATATAGGACCTACAGGCGATGTTCTTGAGTCGATATATGTCGATCTGAGCACAGCTGGGCCCCGTATATACAGCATGGGGGTAGCTCTGATACCAGCCAGATGCAACGCACGGCCATATAGGACCTACAGGCTATGTTCTTGAGTCGATATATGTCGATCTAAGCACAGCTGGGCCACGTATATACAGCATGGGGGTAGCTGTGATACCAGCCAGCTGCAACCCACGGCTATATAGGACCTACAGGCGATGTTCTTGAGTCGATATATGTCGCTCTGAGCACAGCTGGGCCACGTATATACAGCATGGGGGTAGCTGTGATACCAGCCAGCTGCAACCCACGGCTATATAGGACCTACAGGCGATGTTCTTGAGTCGATATATGTCGATCTGAGCACAGCTGGGCCCCGTATATACAGCATGGGGGTAGCTCTGATACCAGCCAGATGCAACCCACGGCCATATAGGACCTACAGGCGATGTTCTTGAGTGGATATATGTCGATCTGAGCACAGCTGGGCGCCGTATATACAGCATGGGGGTAGCTCTGATACCAGCCAGATGCAACCCACGGCCATATAGGACCTACAGGCGATGTTCTTGAGTCGATATATGTCGATCTGAGCACAGGTGGGCCCCGTATATACAGCATGGGGGTGGCTCTGATACCAGCCAGATGCAACCCACGGCCATATAGGACCTACAGACGATGTTCTTGAGTGGATATATGTCGATCTGAGCACATCTGGGCGAAATATATACAGCATGGGGGTAGCTCTGATACCAGCCAGATGCAACCTACGACCATATAGGACCTACAGGCGATGTTCTTGAGTCGATATATGTCGATCTGAGCACAGCTGGGCCACGTATATACAGCATGGGGGTAGCTCTGATACCAGCCAGATGCAACCCACGGCCATATAGGACCTACAGGCGATGTTCTTTAGTAGATATATGTCGATCTGAGCACAGCTGGGCCACGTATATACAGCATGGGGGTAGCTGTGATACCAGCCAGCTGGAACCCACGGCTATATAGGACCTACAGGCGATGTTCTTGAGTCGATATATGTCGATCTGAGCACAGTTGGGCCCCGTATATACAGCATGGGAATAGCTCTGATACCAGCCAGATGCAACCCACGGCCATATATGACCTACAGGCGATGTTCTTGAGTAGATATATGTCGATCTGAGCACAGCTGGGCGCCGTATATACAGCATGGGGGTAGCTCTGATACCAACCAGATGCAACCCACGGCCATATAGGACCTACAGGCGATGTTCTTGAGTCGATATATGTCGATCTGAGCACAGCTGGGCCACGTATATACAGCATGGACGTAGCTGTGATCCAGCCAGATGCAACCCACGGCCATATAGGACCTACAGGCGATGTTCTTGAGTGGATATATGTCGATCTGAGCACAGCTGGGCGCCGTATTTACAGCAAAGGGGTAGCTCTGATACCAGCCAGATGCAACCCATGGCCATATAGGACCTACAGGCGATGTTCTTGAGTCGATATATGTCGATCTGAGCACAGCTGGGCCACGTATATACAGCATGGAGGTAGCTGTGATACCAGCCAGATGCAACCCACGGCCATATAGGACCTACAGGCGATGTTCTTGAGTGGATATATGTCGATCTGAGCACAGCTGGGCGCCGTATTTACAGCAAAGGGGTAGCTCTGATACCAGCCAGATGCAACCCACGGCCATATAGGACCTACAGGCGATGTTCTTGAGTCGATATATGTCGATCTGAGCGCAGCTGGGCCACGTATATACAGCATGGGGGAAGCTGTGATACCAGCCAGCTGCAACCCACGGCTATATAGGACCTACAGGCGATCTTCTTGAGTCGATATTTGTCGATCTGAGCACAGCTGAGCCCCGTATATACAGCATGGGGGTAGCTCTGATACCAGTCAGATGCAACCCACGGCCATATAGGACCTACAGGCGATGTTCTTGAGTCGATATATGTCGATCTGAGCACAGCTGGGCCACGTATATACAGCATGAGGGTAGCTGTGATACCAGCCAGCTGCAACCCACGGTTATATAGGACCTACAGGCGATGTTCTTGAGTCGATATATGTCGATCTGAGCACAGCTGGGCCCCGTATATACAGCATGGGGGTAGCTCTGATACCAGCTAGTTGCAACCCACGGCCATATAGGACCTACAGGCGATGTTCTTGAGTGGATATATGTCGATCTGAGCACAGCTGGGCGCCGTATATACAGCATGGGGGTAGCTCTGATACCAGCCAGATGCAACACACGGCCATTTAGGACCTACAGGCGATGTTCTTAAGTCGATATATGTCGATCTGAGCACAGCTGGGCCACGTATATACAGCATGGGGGTAGCTGTGATACCAGCCAGCTGCAACCCACAGCTATATATGACCTACAGGCGATGTTCTTGAGTGGATATATGTCGATCGGAGCACAGCTGGGCGCCGTATATACAGCGTGGGGGTATCTCTGATACCGGCCAGATGCAACCCACGGCCATATAGGACCTACAGGCGATGTTCTTGAGTAGATATATGTCGATCTGAGCACAGCTGGGCCACGTATATACAGCATGGGGGTAGATGTGATACAAGCCAGCTGCAACCCACGGCTATATAGGACCTACAGGCGATGTTCTTGAGTCGATATTTGTCGATCTGAGCACAGCTGGGCCCCGTATATACAGTATGGGGGTAGCTCTGATACCAGCCAGCTGCAACCCACGGCTATATAGGACCTACAGGCGATGTTCTTGAGTCGATATATGTCGATCTGAGCACAGCTGGGCCACGTATATACAGCATGGGGGTAGCTGTGATACAAGCCAGCTGCAACCCACGGCTATATAGGACCTACAGGCGATGTTCTTGAGTCGATATTTGTCGATCTGAGCACAGCTGGGCGCCGTATATACAGCATGGGGGTAGCTGTGATACCAGCCAGCTGCAACCTACGGCTATATAGGACCTACAGGCGATGTTCTTGAGTCGATATATGTCGATCTGAGCACAGCTGGGCCCCGTATATACAGCATGGTGGTAGCTCTGATACCAGCCAGATGCAACCCACGGCCATATAGGATATACAGGCGATGTCACAGCTGGGCCACGTATATACAGCATGGGGGTAGCTGTGATACCAGCCAGCTGCAACCCACGGCTATATAGGACCTACAGGCGATGTTCTTGAGTCGATATATGTCGATCTGAACACAGCTGGGCCCCGTATATACATCATGGGGGTAGCTCTGATACCAGCCAGATGCAACCCACGGCCATATAGGACATACAGGCGATGTTCTTGTGTGGATATATATCGATCTGAGTACAGCTGGGCGCCGTATATACAGCATGGTGGTAGCTCTGATACCAGCCAGATGCAACCCACGGCCATATAGGACCTACAGGCGATGTTCTTGAGTCGATATATGTCGATCTGAGCACAGCTGGGCGCCGTATAAAAAGCATAGGGGTAGCTGTGACCAGCCAGATGCAACCCACGGCCATAAAGGACCTACAGGCGATGTTCTTGAGTGGATATATGTCGATCTGAGCACATCTGGGCGCCGTATATACAGCAAGGGGGTAGCTCTGATACCAGCCAGATGCAACCTACGGCCATATAGGACCTACAGGCGATGTTCTTGAGTGGATATATGTCGATCTGAGCACAGCTGGGCGCCATATATACAGCATGGGGGTAGCTCTGATAGCAGCCAGATGCAACCCACGGCCATATAGGACCTACAGGCGATGTTGTTGAGTCCATATATGTCGATCTGAGCACAGCTGGGCCACGTATATACAGCATGGGGGTAGCTGTGATACCAGCCAGCTGCAACCCACGGCTATATAGGACCTACAGGCGATGTACTTGAGTCGATATATGTCGATCTGAGCACAGGTGGGCCCCGTATATACAGCATGGGGGTAGCTCTAATACCAGCCAGATGCAACCCACGGCCATATAGGACCTACAGGCGATGTTCTTAAGTCGATATATGTCGATCTGAGCACAGCTGAGCCCCGTATATACAGCATGGGGGTAGCTGTGATCCAGCGAGCTGCAACCAACGGCTATATAGGACCTACAGGCGATGTTCTTGAGTCGATATATGTCGATCTGAGCACAGCTGGGCCCCGTATATACAGCATGGGGGTAGCTCTGACACCAGCCCGATGCAACCCACGGCCATATAGGACCTACAGGCGATGTTCTTGAGTCGATATATGTCGATCTGAGCACAGCTGGGCCACTTATATACAGCATGAGGGTAGCTGTGATACCAGCCAGCTGCAACCCACGGCCATATAGGACCTACAGGCGATGTTCTTGAGTCGATATATGACGATCTGAGCACAGCTGGGCCCCGTATATACAGCATAGGGATAGCTCTGATACCAGCTAGATGCAACCCACGGCCATATAGGACCTACAGGCGATGTTCTTGAGTGGATATATGTCGATCTGAGCACAGCTAGGCGCCGTATATACAGCATGGGGGTAGCTCTGATACCAGACAGATGCAACCCACGGCCATATAGGACCTACAGGCGATGTTCTTGAGTGGATATATGTCGATCTGAGCACAGCTGGGCGACGTATATACAGCATGGGGTAGCTCTGATACCAGCCAGATGCAACCCACGGCCATATAGGACCTACAGGCGATGTTCTTGAGTCGATATATTTCGATCTGAGCACAGCTGGGCCACGTATATACAGCATGGGGGTAGCTGTGATACCAGCCAGCTGCAACCCACAGCTATATAGGACCTACAGGCGATGTTCTTGAGTCGATATATGTCGATCTGAGCACAGCTGGGTCCCGTATATACAGCATGGGGGTAGCTCTGATACCAGCCAGATGCAACCCACGGCCATATAGGACCTACAGCCGATGTTCTTGAGTGGATAATGTCGATCTGAGCACAGCTGGGCGCCGTATATACAGCATGGGGGTAGCTGTGATACCAGCCAGCTGCAACCCACGGCTATATAGGACCTACAGGCGATCTTCTTGAGTCGATACATGTCGATCTGAGCACAGCTGAGCCCCGTATATACAGCATGGGGTAGCTCTAATACCAGCCAGATGCAACCCACGGCCATATAGGACCTACAGGCGATGTTCTTGAGTCGATATATGTCGATCTGAGCACAGCTGGGCCACTTATATACAGCATGAGGGTAGCTGTGATACCAGCCAGCTGCAACCCACGGCCATATAGGACCTACAGGCGACGTTCTTGAGTCGATATATGTCGATCTGAGCACAGCTAGGCCACGTATATACAACATGGGGGTAGCTGTGATACAAGCCAGCTGCAACCCACGGCTATATAGGACCGACAGGCGATGTTCTTGAGTCGATATATGTCGATCTGAGCACAGCTGGGCCCCGTATATACAGCATGGGGGTAGCTCTGATACCAGCCAGATGCAACCCATGGCCATATAGGACCTACAGGCGATGTTCTTGAGTGGATATATGTCGATCGGAGCACAGCTGGGCGCCGTATATACAGCGTGGGGGTAGCTCTGATACCGGCCAGATGCAACCCACGGCCATATAGGACCTACAGGCGATGTTCTTGAGTAGATATATGTCGATCTGAGCACAGCTGGGCCACGTATATACAGCATGGGGGTAGCTGTAAAAAAAGCCAGCTGCAACCCACGGCTATATAGGACCTACCGGCGATATTCTTGAGTCGATATTTGTCGATCTGAGCACAGCTGGGCCCCGTATATACAGCATGGGGGTAGCTCTGATACCAGCCAGCTGCAACCCACGGCTATATAGGACCTACAGGCGATGTTCTTGAGTCGATATATGTCGATCTGAGCACAGCTGGGCCCCGTATATAAAGCATGGGGGTAGCTCTGATACCACCCAGATGCAACCCACAGCCAAATAGGACCTAAAGGCGATGTTCTTGAGTCGATATATGTCGATCTGAGCATAGCTGGGCCACGTATATACAGCATGGGGGTAGCTGTGATTCCAGCCAGCTGCAACCCACGGCTATATAGGACCTACAGGCGATGTTCTTGAGTCGCTATATGTCGATCTGAGCACAGCTGGGCCACGTATATACAGCATGGTGGTAGCTGTGATAACAGCCAGCTGCAACCCACGGCCATATAGGACCCACAAGCGATGTTCTTGATTGGATATATGTCGATCTGAGCACAACTGGGCACCGTATATACAGCATGGGGGTAGCTCTGATACCAGCCAGATGCAACGCACGGCCATATAGGACCTACAGGCTATGTTCTTGAGTCGATATATGTCGATCTAAGCACAGCTGGGCCACGTATATACAGCATGGGGGTAGCTGTGATACCAGCCAGCTGCAACCCACGGCTATATAGGACCTACAGGCGATGTTCTTGTGTCGATATATGTCGATCTGAGCACAGCTGGGCCACGTATATACAGCATGGGGGTAGCTGTGATACCAGCTATCTGCAACCCACGGCCATATAGGACCTACAAGCGATGTTCTTGATTGGATATATGTCGATCTGAGCACAACTGGGCACCGTATATACAGCATGGGGGTAGCTCTGATACCAGCCAGATGCAACCCACGGCCATATAGGACCTACAGGCGATGTTCTTGAGTCGATATATGTCGATCTGAGCACAGCTGGGCCACGTATATACAGCATGGGGGTAGCTGTGATACCAGCCAGCTGCAACCCACGGCTATATAGGACCTACAGGCGATGTTCTTGAGTCGATATATGTCGATCTGAGCACAGCTGGGCCCCGTATATACAGCATGGGGATAGCTCTGATACCAGCCAGATGCAACCCACGGCCATATAGAACCTACAGGCGATGTTCTTAAGTGGATATATGTCGATCTGAGCACAGCTGGGCGCCGTATATACAGCATGGGGGTAGCTCTGATACCAGCCAGATGCAACCCACGGCCATATCGGACCTACAGGCGATGTTCTTGAGTCGATATATGTCGATCTGAGCACAGCTGGGCCACGTATATACAGCATGGGGGTAGCTGTGATACCAGCCTGCTGCAACCCACGGCTATATATGACCTACAGGCAATGTACTTGAGTCGATATATGTCGATCTGAGCACAGCTGGGCCCCGTATATACAGCATGGGGATAGCTCTGATACCAGCCAGATGCAACCCACGGCCATATATGATCTAAAGGCAATGTTCTTGAGTGGATATATGTCGATCTGTGCACATCTGGGCGCCGTATATACAGCATGGAGGTAGCTGTGACACCAGCCAGATGCAACCCGCGGCCATATAGGACCTACAGGCGATGTTCTTGAGTGGATATATGTCGATCTGAGCACAGCTGGGCGCCGTATTTACAGCAAGGGGGTAGCTGTGATACCAGCCAGCTGCAACCCATGGCTATATAGGACCTACAGGCGATGTTCTTGAGTCGATATATGTCGATTTGACCACAGCTGGGCTTCGTATATACAGCATGGGGGTAGCTCTGATAGCTGCCAGATGCAACCCACGGCCATATAGGACCTACAGCCGATGTTCTTGAGTCGATATATGTCGATCTGAGCACAGCTGGGCCACTTATATACAGCATGAGGGTAGCTGTGATACCAGCCAGCTGCAACCCACGGCCATATAGGACCTACAGGCGATGTTCTTGAGTCGATATATGACGATCTGAGCACAGCTGGGCCACTTATATACAGCATGAGGGTAGCTGTGATACCAGCCAGCTGCAACCCACGGCCATATAGGACCTACAGGCGACGTTCTTGAGTCGATATATGTCGATCTGAGCACAGCTAGGCCACGTATATACAACATGGGGGTAGCTGTGATACAAGCCAGCTGCAACCCACGGCTATATAGGACCGACAGGCGATGTTCTTGAGTCGATATATGTCGATCTGAGCACAGCTGGGCCCCGTATATACAGCATGGGGGTAGCTCTGATACCAGCCAGATGCAACCCATGGCCATATAGGACCTACAGGCGATGTTCTTGAGTGGATATATGTCGATCGGAGCACAGCTGGGCGCCGTATATACAGCGTGGGGGTAGCTCTGATACCGGCCAGATGCAACCCACGGCCATATAGGACCTACAGGCGATGTTCTTGAGTAGATATATGTCGATCTGAGCACAGCTGGGCCACGTATATACAGCATGGGGGTAGCTGTGATAAAAGCCAGCTGCAACCCACGGCTATATAGGACCTACCGGCGATATTCTTGAGTCGATATTTGTCGATCTGAGCACAGCTGGGCCCCGTATATACAGCATGGGGGTAGCTCTGATACCAGCCAGCTGCAACCCACGGCTATATAGGACCTACAGGCGATGTTCTTGAGTCGATATATGTCGATCTGAGCACAGCTGGGCCCCGTATATACAGCATGGGGGTAGCTCTGATACCACCCAGATGCAACCCACAGCCAAATAGGACCTAAAGGCGATGTTCTTGAGTCGATATATGTCGATCTGAGCATAGCTGGGCCACGTATATACAGCATGGGGG
Organism: Lordithon lunulatus; assembly: GCA_963942505.1. Classification (NCBI taxonomy): domain Eukaryota; kingdom Metazoa; phylum Arthropoda; class Insecta; order Coleoptera; family Staphylinidae; genus Lordithon; species Lordithon lunulatus. Next base: position 31,521,438 of record OZ012667.1, on the reverse strand, counting down.
TAGCTGTGATTCCAGCCAGCTGCAACCCACGGCTATATAGGACCTACAGGCGATGTTCTTGAGTCGCTATATGTCGATCTGAGCACAGCTGGGCCACGTATATACAGCATGGTGGTAGCTGTGATAACAGCCAGCTGCAACCCACGGCCATATAGGACCCACAAGCGATGTTCTTGATTGGATATATGTCGATCTGAGCACAACTGGGCACCGTATATACAGCATGGGGGTAGCTCTGATACCAGCCAGATGCAACGCACGGCCATATAGGACCTACAGCCTATGTTCTTGAGTCGATATATGTCGATCTAAGCACAGCTGGGCCACGTATATACAGCATGGGGGTAGCTGTGATACCAGCCAGCTGCAACCCACGGCTATATAGGACCTACAGGCGATGTTCTTGTGTCGATATATGTCGATCTGAGCACAGCTGGGCCACGTATATACAGCATGGGGGTAGCTGTGATACCAGCTAGCTGCAACCCACGGCCATATAGGACCTACAAGCGATGTTCTTGATTGGATATATGTCGATCTGAGCACAACTGGGCACCGTATATACAGCATGGGGGTAGCTCTGATACCAGCCAGATGCAACCCACGGCCATATAGGACCTACAGGCGATGTTCTTGAGTCGATATATGTCGATCTGAGCACAGCTGGGCCACGTATATACAGCATGGGGGTAGCTGTGATACCAGCCAGCTGCAACCCACGGCTATATAGGACCTACAGGCGATGTTCTTGAGTCGATATATGTCGATCTGAGCACAGCTGGGCCCCGTATATACAGCATGGGGATAGCTCTGATACCAGCCAGATGCAACCCACGGCCATATAGAACCTACAGGCGATGTTCTTAAGTTGATATATGTCGATCTGAGCACAGCTGGGCGCCGTATATACAGCATGGGGGTAGCTCTGATACCAGCCAGATGCAACCCACGGCCATATCGGACCTACAGGCGATGTTCTTGAGTCGATATATGTCGATCTGAGCACAGCTGGGCCACGTATATACAGCATGGGGGTAGCTGTGATACCAGCCTGCTGCAACCCACGGCTATATATGACCTACAGGCAATGTTCTTGAGTCGATATATGTCGATCTGAGCACAGCTGGGCCCCGTATATACAGCATGGGGATAGCTCTGATACCAGCCAGATGCAACCCACGGCCATATATGACCTAAAGGCAATGTTCTTGAGTGGATATATGTCGATCTGTGCACATCTGGGCGCCGTATATACAGCATGGAGGTAGCTGTGACACCAGCCAGATGCAACCCACGGCCATATAGGACCTACAGGCGATGTTCTTGAGTGGATATATGTCGATCTGAGCACAGCTGGGCGCCGTATTTACAGCAAGGGGGTAGCTGTGATACCAGCCAGCTGCAACCCAGGGCTATATAGGACCTACAGTCGATGTTCTTGAGTCGATATATGTCGATTTGACCACAGCTGGGCTTCGTATATACAGCATGGGGGTAGCTCTGATACCTGCCAGATGCAACCCACGGCCATATAGGACCTACAGCCGATGTTCTTGAGTCGATATATGTCGATCTGAGCACAGCTGGGCCACGTATATACAACATGGGGGTAGCTGTGATACCAGCCAGCTGCAACCCACGGCTATATAGGACCTACAGGCGATGTTCTTGAGTCGATATATGTCGATCTGAGCACAGCTGGGCCCCGTATATACAGCATGGGGGTAGCTCTGATACCAGCCAGATGCAACCCACGGCCATATAGGACCTACAGGCGATGTTCTTGAGTGGATATATGTCGATCTGAGCACAGCTGGGCGCCGTATATACAGCATGGGGGTAGCTCTGATACCAGCCAGATGCAACCCACGGCCATATAGGACCTACAGGCGATGTTCTTGAGTCGATATATGTCGATCTGAGCACAGGTGGGCCCCGTATATACAGCATGGGGGTGGCTCTGATACCAGCCAGATGCAACCCACGCCCATATAGGACCTACAGGCGATGTTCTTGAGTCGATATATGTCGATCTGAGCACAGCTGGGCCACGTATATACAGCATGGGGGTAGCTGTGATACCAGCCAGCTGCAACCCACGGCTATATAGGACCTACAGGCGATGTTCTTGAGTGGATATATGTCGATCTGAGCACAGCTGGGCGCCGTATATACAGCATGGGGGTAGCTCTGATACCAGCCAGATGCAACCCACGGCCATATAGGACCTACAGGCGATGTTCTTGAGTCGATATATGTCGATCTGAGCACAGGTGGGCCCCGTATATACAGCATGGGGGTGGCTCTGATACCAGCCAGATGCAACTTACGGCCATATAGGACCTACAGACGATGTTCTTGAGTGGATATATGTCGATCTGAGCACATCTGGGCGCAATATATACAGCATGGGGGTAGTTCTGATACCAGCCAGATGCAACCCACGACCATATAGGACCTACAGGCGATGTTCTTGAGTCGATATATGTCGATCTGAGCACAGCTGGGCCACGTATATACAGCATGGGGGTAGTTCTGATACCAGCCAGATGCAACCCACGCCCATATAGGACCTACAGGCGATGTTCTTGAGTCGATATATGTCGATCTGAGCACAGCTGGGCCACGTATATACAGCATGGGGGTAGGTGTGATACCAGCCAGCTGCAACCCACGGCTATATAGGACCTACAGGCGATGTTCTTGAGTCGATATTTGTCGATCTGAGCACAGTTGGGCACCGTATATACAGCATGGGGATAGCTCTGATACCAGCCAGATGCAACCCACGGCCATATATGACCTACAGGCGATGTTCTTGAGTAGATATATGTCGATCTGAGCACAGCTGGGCGCCGTATATACAGCATGGGGGTAGCTCTGATACCAACCAGATGCAACCCACGGCCATATAGGACCTACAGGCGATGTTCTTGAGGCGATATATGTCGATCTGAGCACAGCTGGGCCACGTATATACAGCATGGACGTAGCTGTGATCCAGCCAGATGTAACCCACGGCCATATAGGACCTACAGGCGATGTTCTTGAGTGGATATATGTCGATCTGAGCACAGCTGGGCGCCGTATTTACAGCAAAGGGGTAGCTCTGATACCAGCCAGATGCAACCCATGGCCATATAGGACCTACAGGCGATGTTCTTGAGTGGATATATGTCGATCTGAGCACAGCTGGGCGCCGTATTTACAGCAAAGGGGTAGCTCTGATACCAGCCAGATGCAACCCATGGCCATATCGGACCTACAGGCGATGTTCTTGAGTCGATATATGTCGATCTGAGCACAGCTGGGCCACGTATATACAGCATGGGGGTAGCTGTGATACCAGCCTGCTGCAACCCACGGCTATATATGACCTACAGGCAATGTTCTTGAGTCGATATATGTCGATCTGAGCACAGCTGGGCCCCGTATATACAGCATGGGGATAGCTCTGATACCAGCCAGATGCAACCCACGGCCATATATGACCTAAAGGCAATGTTCTTGAGTGGATATATGTCGATCTGTGCACATCTGGGCGCCGTATATACAGCATGGAGGTAGCTGTGACACCAGCCAGATGCAACCCACGGCCATATAGGACCTACAGGCGATGTTCTTGAGTGGATATATGTCGATCTGAGCACAGCTGGGCCACGTATATACAGCATGGGGGTAGTTCTGATACCAGCCAGATGCAACCCACGCCCATATAGGACCTACAGGCGATGTTCTTGAGTCGATATATGTCGATCTGAGCACAGCTGGGCCACGTATATACAGCATGGGGGTAGGTGTGATACCAGCCAGCTGCAACCCACGGCTATATAGGACCTACAGGCGATGTTCTTGAGTCGATATTTGTCGATCTGAGCACAGTTGGGCACCGTATATACAGCATGGGGATAGCTCTGATACCAGCCAGATGCAACCCACGGCCATATATGACCTACAGGCGATGTTCTTGAGTAGATATATGTCGATCTGAGCACAGCTGGGCGCCGTATATACAGCATGGGGGTAGCTCTGATACCAACCAGATGCAACCCACGGCCATATAGGACCTACAGGCGATGTTCTTGAGGCGATATATGTCGATCTGAGCACAGCTGGGCCACGTATATACAGCATGGACGTAGCTGTGATCCAGCCAGATGTAACCCACGGCCATATAGGACCTACAGGCGATGTTCTTGAGTGGATATATGTCGATCTGAGCACAGCTGGGCGCCGTATTTACAGCAAAGGGGTAGCTCTGATACCAGCCAGATGCAACCCATGGCCATATAGGACCTACAGGCGATGTTCTTGAGTCGATATATGTCGATCTGAGCACAGCTGGGCCACGTATATACAGCATGGAGGTAGCTGTGATACCAGCCAGATGCAACCCACGGCCATATAGGACCTACAGGCGATGTTCGTATATACAGCATGGGGGAAGCTGTGATACCAGCCAGCTGCAACCCACGGCTATATAGGACCTACAGGCGATCTTCTTGAGTCGATATATGTCGATCTGAGCACAGCTGAGCCCCGTATATAAAGCATGGGGGTAGCTCTGATACCAGCCAGATGCAACCCACGGCCATATAGGACCTACAGGCGATGTTCTTGAGTGGATATATGTCGATCTGAGCACAGCTGGGCGCCGTATTTACAGCGAAGGGGTAGCTCTGATACCAGCCAGATGCAACCCACGGCCATATAGGACCTACAGGCGATGCTCTTGAGTAGATATATGTCGATCTGAGCACAGCTGGGCGCCGTATATACAGAAAGGGGGTAGCTCTGATAACAGCCAGATGCAACCCACGGCCATATAGGACCTACAGGCTATGTTCTTGAGTCGATATATGTCGATCTGAGCGCAGCTGGGCCACGTATATACAGCATGGGGGAAGCTGTGATACCAGCCAGCTGCAACCCACGGCTATATAGGACCTACAGGCGATCTTCTTGAGTCGATATATGTCGATCTGAGCACAGCTGAGCCCCGTATATAAAGCATGGGGGTAGCCAGATGCAACCCACGGCCATATATGACCTACAGGCGATGTTCTTGAGTAGATATATGTCGATCTGAGCACAGCTGGGCGCCGTATATACAGGATGGGGGTAGCTCTGATACCAACCAGATGCAACCCACGGCCATATAGGACCTACAGGCGATGTTCTTGAGTCGATATATGTCGATCTGAGCACAGCTGGGCCACGTATATACAGCATGGACGTAGCTGTGATCCAGCCAGATGTAACCCACGGCCATATAGGACCTACAGGCGATGTTCTTGAGTGGATATATGTCGATCTGAGCACAGCTGGGCGCCGTATTTACAGCAAAGGGGTAGCTCTGATACCAGCCAGATGCAACCCATGGCCATATAGGACCTACAGGCGATGTTCTTGAGTCGATATATGTCGATCTGAGCACAGCTGGGCCACGTATATACAGCATGGAGGTAGCTGTGATACCAGCCAGATGCAACCCACGGCCATATAGGACCTACAGGCGATGTTCTTGAGTGGATATATGTCGATCTGAGCACAGCTGGGCGCCGTATTTACAGCAAAGGGGTAGCTCTGATACCAGCCAGATGCAACCCACGGCCATATAGGACCTACAGGCGATGCTCTTGAGTAGATATATGTCGATCTGAGCACAGCTGGGCGCCGTATATACAGAAAGGGGGTAGCTCTGATACCAGCCAGATGCAACCCACGGCCATATAGGACCTACAGGCTATGTTCTTGAGTCGATATATGTCGATCTGAGCGCAGCTGGGCCACGTATATACAGCATGGGGGAAGCTGTGATACCAGCCAGCTGCAACCCACGGCTATATAGGACCTACAGGCGATCTTCTTGAGTCGATATATGTCGATCTGAGCACAGCTGAGCCCCGTATATAAAGCATGGGGGTAGCTCTGATACCAGCCAGATGCAACCCACGGCCATATAGGACCTACAGGCGATGTTCTTGAGTGGATATATGTCAATCTGAGCACAGCTGGGCGCCGTATTTACAGCAAAGGGGTAGCTCTGATACCAGCCAGATGCAACCCACGGCCATATAGGACCTACAGGCGATGCTCTTGAGTAGATATATGTCGATCTGAGCACAGCTGGGCGCCGTATATACAGAAAGGGGGTAGCTCTGATAACAGCCAGATGCAACCCACGGCCATATAGGACCTACAGGCTATGTTCTTGAGTCGATATATGTCGATCTGAGCGCAGCTGGGCCACGTATATACAGCATGGGGGAAGCTGTGATACCAGCCAGCTGCAACCCACGGCTATATAGGACCTACAGGCGATCTTCTTGAGTCGATATATGTCGATCTGAGCACAGCTGGGCCACGTATATACAGCATGAGGGTAGCTGTGATACCAGCCAGCTGCAACCCACGGCTATATAGGACCTACAGGCGATGTTCTTGAGTCGATATATGTCGATCTGAGCACAGCTGGGCCCCGTATATACAGCATGGGGGTAGCTCTGATACCAGCTAGATGCAACCCACGGCCATATAGGACCTACAGGCGATGTTCTTGAGTGGATATATGTCGATCTGAGCACAGCTGGGCCACGTATATACAGCATGGGGGTAGCTGTGAAACAAGCCAGCTGCAACCCACGGCTATATAGGACCTACAGGCGATGTTCTTGAGTCGATATATGTCGATCTGAGCATAGCTGGGCCACGTATATACAGCATGGGGATAGCTGTGATACCAGCCAGCTGCAACCCACGGCTATATAGGACCTACAGGCGATGTTCTTGAGTCGATATATGTCGATCTGAGCACAGCTGGGCCCCGTATACACAGCATGGGGGTTGGTCTGATACCAGCCAGATGCAACCCACAGCCATATATGACCTACAGGCGATGTTCTTGAGTGGATATATGTCGATCTGAGCACAGCTGGGCGCCGTATATACAGCATGGGGGTAGCTGTGATACTAGCCAGATGCAACCCACGGCCATAAAGAACCCACAGGCGATCTTCTTGAGTCGATATATGTCGATCTGAGCACAGCTGGGCCACGTATATACAGCATGGGGGTAGCTGTGATACCAGCGAGCTGTAACCCACGGCTATATAGGACCTGCAGGCGATGTTCTTGAGTCGATATATGTCGATTTGAGCACAGCTGGGCCCCGTATATACAGCATGGGGGTAGCGCTGATACCAGCCCGATGCAACCCACGGCCATATAGGACCTACAGGCGATGTTCTTGAGTGGATATATGTCGATCTGAGCACAGCTGGGCGCCGTATATACAGCAAGGGGGTAGCTCTGATACCAGCCAGATGCAACCCACGGCCATATAGGACCTACAGGCGATGTTCTTGAGTGGATATATGTCGATCGGAGCACATTTGGGCGCCGTATATACAGCGTGGGGGTAGCTCTGATACCGGCCAGATGCAACCCACGGCCATATAGGACCTACAGGCGATGTTCTTGAGTAGATATATGTCGATCTGAGCACAGCTGGGCCACGTATATACAGCATGGGGGTAGCTGTGATACAAGCCAGCTGCAACCCACGGCTATATAGGACCTACAGGCGATGTTCTTGAGTCGATATATGTCGATCTGAGCACAGCTGGGCCACGTATATACAGCATGGGGGTAGCTGTGATACAAGCCAGCTGCAACCCACGGCTATATAGGACCTACAGGCGATGTTCTTGAGTCGATATTTGTCGATCTGAGCACAGCTGGGCCCCGTATATACAGCATGGGGGTAGCTCTGATACCAGCTAGATGCAACCCACGGCCATATAGGACCTACAGGCGATGTTCTTGAGTGGATATATGTCGATCTGAGCACAGCTGGGCGCCGTATATACAGCATGGGGATAGCTCTGATACCAGCCAGATACAACACACGGCCATTTAGGACCTACAGGCGATGTTCTTGAGTCGATATATGTCGATCTGAGCACAGCTGGGCCACGTATATACAGCATGGGGGTAGCTGTGATACAAGCCAGCTGCAACCCACGGCTATATAGGACCTACAGGCGATGTTCTTGAGTCGATATTTGTCGATCTGAGCACAGCTGGGCCCCGTATATACAGCATGGGGGTAGCTCTGATACCAGCCAGCTGCAACCCACGGCTATATAGGACCTACAGGCGATGTACTTGAGTCAATATATGTCGATCTAAGCACAGCTGGGCCACGTATATACAGCATGGGGGTAGCTCTGATACCAGCCAGATGCAACCCACGGCCATATAGGACCTACAGGCGATGTTCTTGAGTCGATATATGTCGATCTGAGCATAGCTGGGCCACGTATATACAGCATGGGGGTAGCTATGATACCAGCCAGGTGCAACCCACGGCTATATAGGACCTACGGGCGATGTTCTTGAGTCGATATATGTCGATCTGAGCACAGCTGGGCCACGTATATACAGCATGGGGGTAGCTGCGATACCAGCCAGCTGCAACCCACGACCATATAGGACCCACAAGCGATGTTCTTGATTGGATATATGTCGATCTGAGCACAACTGGGCACCGTATATACAGCATGGGGGTAGCTCTGATACCAGCAAGATGCAACCCACGGCCATATAGGACCTACAGGCGATGTTCTTGAGTCGATATATGTCGATCTGAGCACAGCTGGGCCACGTATATACAGCATGGGGGTAGCTGTGATACCAGCCAGCTGCAACCCACGGCTATATAGGACCTACAGGCGATGTTCTTGAGTCGATATATGTCGATCTGAGCACAGCTGGGCCACGTATATACAGCATGGGGGTAGCTGTGATACCAGCCAGCTGAAACCCACGGCCATATAGGACCTACAAGCGATGTTCTTGATTGGATATATGTCGATCTGAGAACAACTGGGCACCGTATATACAGCATGGGGGTAGCTCTGATACCAGCCAGATGCAACCCACGGCCATATAGGACCTACAGGCGATGTTCTTGAGTCGATATATGTCAATCTGAGCACAGCTGGGCCACGTATATACAGCATGGGGGTAGCTGTGATACCAGCCAGCTGCAACCCACGGCCATATAGGACCTACAAGCGATGTTCTTGAGTAGATATATGTCGATCTGAGCACAGCTGGGCGCCGTATATACAGCATGGGGGAAGCTCTGATACCAGCCAGATGCAACCCACGGCCATTTAGGACCTACAGGCGATGTTCTTGAGTCGATATATGTCGATCTGAGCACAGCTGGGCCACGTATATACAGCATGGGGGTAGCTCTGATACCTGCCAGATGCAACCCACTGCCATAAATGACCTACAGGCGATGTTCTTGAGTGGATAGATGTCGATCTGAGCAAAGCTGGGCGCCGTATATACAGCATGGGGGTAACTCTGGTACCAGCCAGATGCAACCCACGGCCATATAGGACCTACAGGCGATGTTCTTGAGTCGATATATGTCAATCTGAGCACAGCTGGGCCACGTATATACAGCATGGGGGTAGCTGTGATACCAGCCAGCTGCAACCCACGGCTATATAGGACCTACAGGCGATGTTCTTGAGTCGATATATGTCGATCTGAGCACAGGTGGGCCCCGTATATACAGCATGGGGGTAGCTCTGATACCAGCCTGGTGCAACCCACGGCCATATAGGACCTACAGGCGATGTTCTTGAGTGGATATATGTCGATCTGAGCACAGCTGGGCGCCGTATATACAGCATGGGGGTAGCTCTGATACCAGCCAGATGCAACCCACGGCCATATAGGACCTACAGGCGATGTTCTTGAGTCTATATATGTCGATCTGAGCACAGCTGGGCCACGTATATACAGCATGGGGGTAGCTTTGTTACCAGCCAGATGCAACCCACGGCCATATAGGACCCACAGGCGATGTTCTTGAGTGGATATATGTCGATCTGAGCACAGCTGGGCGCCGTATATACAGCATGGGGGTAGCTCTGATACCAGCCAGATGCAAGCCACGGCCATATAGTGCCTACAGGCGATGTTCTTGAGTCGATATATGTCGATCTAAGCACATCTGGGCCACGTATATACAGCATGGGGGTAGCTGTGATACCAGCCAGCTGCCACCCACGGCTATATAGGACCTACAGGCGATGTTCTTGAGTCGATATATGTCGATCTGAGCACAGCTGGGCCCCGTATATACAGCATGGGGGTAGCGCTGATACCAGCCAGATGCAACCCACGGCCATATAGGACATACAGGCGATGTTCTTGAGTGGATATATGTCGATCTGTGCACAGCTGGGCGCCGTATATACAGCACGGGGGTAGCTCTAATACCAGCCAGATGCAACCCACGGCCATATAGGACCTACAGGCGATGTTCTTGAGTCGATATATGTCGCTCTGAGCACAGCTGGGCCACGTATATACAGCATAAGGGTGGCTGTGATACCAGCCAGCTGCAACCCACGGCTATATAGGACCTACAGGCGATGTTCTTGAGTCGATATATGTCGATCTGAGCACAGCTGGGCCCCGTATATACAGCATGGTGGTAGCTCTGATACCAGCCAGATGCAACCCACGGCCATAAAGGACCTACAGGCGATGTTCTTGGGTGGATATATGTCGATCTTAGCACAGCTGGGCGCCGTATATACAGCATGGGGGTAGCTCTGATACCTGCCAGATGCAACCCACGGCCATATAGGACCTACAGGTGATGTTCTTGAGTCGATATATGTCGATCTGAGCACAGCAGGGCGCCGTATATACTGCATGGGACCAGCCAGATGCAACCCACGGCCATATAGGACCTACAGGCGATATTCTTGAGTCGATATATGTCGATCTGAGCACTGCTGCGCCCCGTATATACAGCATCGAGGTAGCTCTTATACCAGCCAGATACAACCCACGGTCATATAGGACCTACAGGCGATGTTCTTGAGTGGATATATGTCGATCTGAGCACAGCTGGGCGCCGTATATACAGCATGGGGGTAGCTCTGATACCAGCCAGATGCAACCCACGGCCATATAGGACCTACAGGCGATGTTCTTGAGTCCATATATTTCGATCTGAGCACAGCTGGGCCACGTATATACAGCATGGGGGTAGCTGTGATACCAGCCAGCTGCAACCCACGGCTATATAGGACCTACAGGCGATGTTCTTGAGTCGATATATGTCGATCTGAGCACAGCTGGGCCCCGTATATACAGCATGGGGGTAGCTCTGATACCAGCCGGATGCAACCCACGGCCATATAGATCCTACAGACGATGTTCTTGAGTGGATATATGTCGATCTGAGCACAGCTGGGCGCCGTATATACAGCATGGGGGTATCTCTGATACTAGCCAGATGCAACCCACGGCCATATAGGACCTACAGGCGATGTTCTTGAGTCGATATATGTCGATCTGAGCACAGCTGGGCCACGTATATACAGCATGGGGGTAGCTGTGATACCAGCCAGCTGCAACCCACGGTCATATTGGACCTACAGGCGATGTTCTTGAGTGGATATATGTAGATCTGAGCACAGCTGGGCGCCGTATATACAGCATGGGGGTAGCTCTGATACCAGCCAAATGCAACCCACGGCCATATAGGATCTACAGGCGATGTTCTTGAGTGGATATATGTCGTTCTGAGCACAGCTGGGCGCCGTATATACAGCATGGGGGTATCTCAGATACCAGCCGGATGCAACCCACGGCCATATAGGACCTACAGGCGATGTTCTTGTGTCGATATATGTCGATCTGAGCACAGCTGGGCCACGTATATACAGCATGGGGGTAGCTGTGATACCAGCCATCTGCAACCCACGGCTATATAGGACCTACAGGCGATGTTCTTGAGTCGATATATGTCGATCTGAGCACAGCTGGGCCCTTTATATACAGCATGGGGGTAGCTCTGATACCAGCCAGATGCAACTTACGGCCATATATGACCTACAGACGATGTTCTTGAGTCGATATATGTCGATCTGAGCACAGCTGGGCCACGTGTATACAGCATGGGGGTAGCTGTGATACCAGCCAGCTGCAACCCACCGCTATATAGGACCTACAGGCGATGTTCTTGAGTCGATATATGTCGATCTGAGCACTGCTGCGCCCCGTATATACAGCATGGGGGTAGCTCTGATACCAGCCAGATGCAACCCACGGCCATATAGGACCTACAGTCGATGTTCTTGAGTGGATATATGTCGATCTGAGCACAGCTGGGCGTTGTATATACAGCATGGGGGTAGCTCTGATACCAGCCAGATGCAACCCACGGCCATATAGGACCTACAGGCGATGTTCTTGAGTGGATATATGTCGATCTGAGCACAGCTGGGCGCCGTATATACAGCATGGGGGTAGCTCTGATACCAGCCAGATGCAATCCACGGCCATATAGGACCTACAGGCGATGTTCTTGAGTCGATATATGTCGATCTGAGCACAGCTGCGCCACGTATATACAGCATGGGGGTAGCTGTGATACCAGCCAGCTGCAACCCACGGCTATATAGGACCTACAGGCGATGTTCTTGAGTCGATATATGTCGATCTGAGCACAGCTGGGCCCCGTATATACAGCTTGGCGGTAGGTCTGATCCAGCCAGATACAACCCACGACCATATAGGAGCTACAGGCGAAGTTCTTGAGTGGATATATGTCGATCTGAGCACAGCTGGGCGCCGTATATACAGCATGGGGGTATCTCAGATACCAGCCGGATGCAACCCACGGCCATATAGGACCTACAGGCGATGTTCTTGTGTCGATATTTGTCGATCTGAGCACAGCTGGGCCACGTATATACAGCATGGGGGTAGCTGTGATACCAGCCAGCTGCAACCCACGGCTATATAGGACCTACAGGCGATGTTCTTGAGTCGATATATGTCGATCTGAGCACAGCTGGGCCCCGTATATACAGCTTGGGGGTAGGTCTGATACCAGCCAGATGCAACCCACGGCCATATAGGACCTACAGGCGAAGTTCTTGAGTGGATATATGTCGATCTGAGCACAGCTGGGCGCCGTATATACAGCATGGGGGTAGCTCTGATACTAGCCAGATGCAATCCACGGCCATATAGGACCTAGTGCGATGTTCTTGAGTCGATATATGTCGATCTGAGCACAGCTGGGCCACGTATATACAGCATGGGGGTAGCTTTGTTACCAGCCAGATGCAACCCACGGCCATATAGGACCCACAGGCGATGTTCTTGAGTGGATATATGTCGATCTGAGCACAGCTGGGCGCCGTATATACAGCATGGGGGTAGCTTTGATACCAGCCAGATGCAAGCCACGGCCATATAGTACCTACAGGCGATGTTCTTGAGTCGATATATGTCGATCTAAGCACATCTGGGCCACGTATATACAGCATGGGGGTAGCTGTGATACAAGCCAGCTGCCACCCACGGCTATATAGGACCTACAGGCGATGTTCTTGAGTCGATATATGTCGATCTGAGCACAGCTGGGCCCCGTATATACAGCATGGGGGTAGCGCTGATACCAGCCAGATGCAACCCACGGCCATATAGGACATACAGACGATGTTCTTGAGTGGATATATGTCGATCTGTGCACAGATGGGCGCCGTATATACAGCACGGGGGTAGCTCTGATACCAGCCAGATGCAACCCACGGCCATATAGGACCTACAGGCGATGTTCTTGAGTCGATATATGTCGCTCTGAGCACAGCTGGGCCACGTATATACAGCATAAGGGTGGCTGTGATACCAGCCAGCTGCAACCCACGGCTATATAGGACCTACAGGCGATGTTCTTGAGTCGATATATGTCGATCTGAGCACAGCTGGGCCACGTATATACAGCATGGGGGTAGCTGTGATACCAGCCAGATGCAACCCACGGCCATATTGGACCTACAGGCGATGTTCTTGAGTGGATATATGTCGATCTGAGCACAGCTGGGCGCCGTATATACAGCATGGGGGGTAGCTCTGATACCAGCCAGATGCAACCCACGGCCATATAGGACCAACAGGCGATGTTCTTGAGTCGATATATGTCGATCTGAGCACAACTGGGCCACGTATATACAGCATGGGGGTAGCTGTGATACCAGCCAACTGCAACCCACGGCTATATAGGACCTACAGACGATGTTCTTGCGTCGATATATGTCGATCTGAGCACAGCTGGGCCCCGTATATACAGCATGGGTGTAGCTCTGATACCAGCCAGATGCAACCCACCGCCATATAGGACCTACAGGCGATGTTCTTGAGTGGATATATGTCAATCTGAGCACAGCTGGGCGCCGTATATACAGCATGGGGGTAGCTCTGATACCAGCCAGATGCAACCCACGACCATATAGGACCTACAGGCGATGTTCTTGAGTCGATATATGTCGATCTGAGCACATCTGGGCCACGTATATACAGCATGGGGGTAGCTGTGATACCAGCCAGCTGTAACCCACGGCTATATAGGACCTACAGGCGATGTTCTTGAGTCGATATATGTCGATCTGAACACAGCTGGGCCCCGTATATACAGCATGGGTGTAGCTCTGATACCAGCCAGATGCAACCCACGGCCATATATGACCTACAGGCGATGTTCTTGAGTGGATATATGTCGATCTGAGCACAGCTGGGCGCCGTATATACAGCATGGGGGTAGCTCTGATACCAGCCAGATGCAACCCACGGCCATATAGGACCTACAGGCGATGTTCTTGAGTCGATATATGTCGATCTGAGCACATCTGGGCCACGTATATACAGCATGGGGGTAGCTGTGATACCAGTCAGCTGCAACCCACGGCTATATAGGACCTACAGGCGATGTTCTTGAGTCGATATATGTCGATCTGAGCACACCTGGGCCCCGTATATACAGCATGGGGGTAGCTCTGATACCAGCCAGATGCAACCCATGGCCATATAGGACCTACAGGCGATGTTCTTGAGTGGATATATGTTGATCTGAGCACAGCTGGGCGCCGTATATACAGCTTGGGGGTAGCTCTGATACTAGCCAGATGCAATCCCCGGCCATATAGGACCTACAGGCGATGTTCTTGAATCGATATATGTCGATCTGAGCACAGCTGGGCCACGTATATACAGCATGGGGGTAGCTGTGATAGCAGCCAGCAGCAACCCACGGCTATATAGGACCTACAGGCGATGTTCTTGAGTCGATATATGTCGACCTGAGCACAGCTGGGCCCCGTATATACAGCATCGGGGTAGCTCTGATACCAGCCAGATGCAACCCACGGCCATATAGGACCTACAGTCGATGTTCTTGAGTGGATATATGTCGATCTGAGCACAGCTGGGCGCCGTATATACAGCATGGGGGTAGCTCTGATACCAGCCAGATGCAACCCACGGCCATATAGGACCTACAGAAGCTGTTCTTGAGTCGATATATGTTGATCTGAGCACAGCTGGGCCACGTATATACAGCATGGGGGTAGCTTTGATACCAGCCAGATGCAACCCACGGCCATATAGGACCCACAGGCGATGTTCTTGAGTGGATTTATGTCGATCTGAGCACAGCTGGGCGCCGTATATACAGCATGGGGGTAGCGATGATACCAGCCAGCTGCCACCCACGGCTATATAGGACCTACAGGCGATGTTCTTGAGTCGATATATGTCGATCTGAGCACAGCTGGGCCCCGTATATACAGCATGGGGGTAGCTCTGATACCAGCCAGATGCAACCCACGGCCATATAGGACATACAGGCGACGTTCTTGAGTGGATATATGTCGATCTGTGCACAGCTGGGCGCCGTATATACAGCACGAGGTTAGCTCTGATACCAGCCAGATGCAACCCACGGCCATATAGGACCTACAGGCGATGTTCTTGAGTGGATATATGTCGATCTGAGCACAGCTGGGCGCCGTATATACAGGAAGGGGGTAGCTCTGATACCAGCCAGTTGCAACCCACGGCCATATAGGACCTACAGGCGATGTTCTTGAGTCGATATATGTCGATCTGAGCATAGCTGGGCCATGTATATACAGCATGGGGGTAGCTGTGATACCAGCCAGCTGAAACCCACGGCTATATAGGACCTACAGGCGATGTTCTTTAGTCGATATATGTCGATCTGAGCACTACTGGGCCCCGTATATACAGCATGGGGGTAGCTCTGATACCAGCCAGATGCAACCCACGGCCATATAGGGCCTACAGGCGATGTTCTTGAGTCGATATATGTCGATCTGAGCACAGCTGGGCCCCGTATATACAGCTTGGGGGTAGGTCTGATACCAGCCAGATACAACCCACGGCTATATAGGACCTACAGGCGAAGTTCTTGAGTGGATATATGTCGATCTGAGCACAGCTGGGCGCCGTATATACAGCATGGGGGTAGCTCTGATACCAGCCAGATGCAACCCACGGCCATATAGGACCTACAGGCGATGTTCTTGAGTCGATATAAGTCGATCTGAGCACAGCTGGGCCACGTATATACAGCATGGGGGTAGCTGTGATACCAGCCAGCTGCAACCCACGGCTATATAGGACCTACAGGCGATGTTCTTGAGTCGATATATGTCGATCTGAGCACAGCTGGGCTACGTATATACAGCATGGGGGTAGCTGTGATACCAGCCAGCTGCAACCCACGGCTATATAGGACCTACAGGCGATGTTCTTGAGTCGATATATGTCGATCTGAGCACAGCTGGTCCCGTATATACAGCATGGGGTTAGCTCTGATGCCAGCCAGATGCAACCCACGGCCATATAGATCCTACAGCCGATGTTCTTGAGTGGATATATGTCGATCTGAGCACAGCTGGGCCCCGTATATACAGCATGGAACCAGCCAGATGCAACCCACGGCCATATATTACCTACAGGCGATGTTCTTGAGTCCATATATTTCGATCTGAGCACAGCTGGGCTACGTATATACAGCATGGGGGTAGCTGTGATACCAGCCAGCTGCAACCCACGGCTATATAGGACCTACAGGCGATGTTCTTGAGTCGATATATGTCGATCTGAGCACAGCTGGGCCACGTATATACATGATAGCGGTAGCTGTGATACAAGCCAGCTGCAACCCACGGCTATATAGGACCTACAGGCGATGTTCTTGAGTCGATATATATCGATCTGAGCACAGCTGGGCCCCGTATATACAGCTTGGGGGTAGGTCTGATACCAACCAGATGCAACCCACGGCCATATAGGACCTACAGGCGATGTTCTTGAGTCGATATAGGTCGATCTGAGCACAGCTGGGCCCCGTATATACAGCATGGGACCAGCCAGATGCAACCCACGGCCATATAGGACCTACAGGCGATGTTCTTGAGTCGATATATGTCGATCTGAGCATAGCTGGGCCACGTATATACAGCATGGGGGTAGCTGTGATACCAGCCAGCTGCAACCCACGGCTATATAACACCTACAGGCGATGTTCTTGAGTCGATATATGTCGATCTGAGCACAGCTGGGCCCCGTATATACAGCTTGGGGGTAGGTCTGATACCAGCCAGCTGCAACCCACGGCCATATAGGACCTACAAGTGAAGTTCTTGAGTGGATATATGTCGATATGAGCACAGCTGGGCGCCGTATATACAGCATGGGGGTAGCTCTGATACCAGCCAGATGCAAATCATGGCCATATAGGACCTACAGGCGATGTTCTTGAGTCGATATATGTCGATCTGAGTACAGCTGGGCCACGTATATACAGCATGGGGGTAGCTGTGATACCAGCCAGCTGCAACCCACGGCTATATATGACCTACAGGCGATGTTCTTGAGTCGATATATGTCGATCTGAGCACAGCAGGGCGCCGTATATACTGCATGGGACCAGCCAGATGCAACCCACGGCCATATAGGACCTACAGGCGATATTCTTGAGTCGATATATGTCGATCTGAGGACAGCTGGGCCACGTATATACAGCATGGGGGTAGCTGTGATACCAGCCAGCTGCAACCCACGGCTATATAGGACCTACAGGCGATGTTCTTGAGTCGATATATGTCGATCTGAGCACAGCTGGGCGCCACGTATATACAGCATGGGGGTAGCTGTGATACCAGCCAGCTGCAACCCACGGCTATATAGGACCTACAGGCGATGTTCTTGAGTCGATATATGTCGATCTGAGCACAGCTGGGCCACGTATATACAGCATGGGGGTAGCTGTGATACCAGCCAGCTGCAACCCACGGCTATATAGGACCTACAGGCGATGTTCTTGAGTCGATATATGTCGATCTGAGCACAGCTAGGCCCCGTATATACAGCTTGGGGGTAGGTCTGATACCAGCCAGCTGCAACCCACGGCCATATAGGACCTACAGGTGAAGTTCTTGAGTGGATATATGTCGATCTGAGCACAGCTGGGCGCCGTATATACAGCATGGGGGTAGCTCTGATACCAGCCAGATGCAAATCACGGCCATATAGGACCTACAGGCGATGTTCTTGAGTCGATATATGTCGATCTGAGTACAGCTGGGCCACGTATATACAGCATGGGGGTAGCTGTGATACCATCCAGCTGCAACCCACGGCTATATAGGACCTACAGGCGATGTTCTTCAGTCGATATATGTCAATCTGAGCACAGCTGGGCCCCGTATATACAGCATGGGACCAGCCAGATGCACCCCACGGCCATATAGGACCTACAGGCGATATTCTTGAGTCGATATATGTCGATCTGAGTACAGCTGGGCCACGTATATACAGCATGGGGGTAGCTGTGATACCAGCCAGCTGCAACCCACGGCTATATAGGACCTACAGGCGATGTTCTTGAGTCGATATATGTCGATCTGAGCACAGCTGGACCCCGTATATACAGCATGGGACCAGCCAGATGCAACCCAAGGCCATATAGGACCTACAGGCGATGTTCTTGAGTCGATATACGTCGATCTGAGCACAGCTGGGCCACGTATATACAGCATGGGGGTAGCTGTGATACCAGCCAGCTGCAACCCACGGCTATATAGGACCTACATGCGATGTTCTTGATTCGATATATAGCGATCTGAGCACAGCTGGGCCCCGTATATATAGCATGGGGGTAGCTGTGATACCAGCCAGCTGCAACCCACGGCCATATAGGACCTACAGGTGAAGTTCTTGAGTGGATATATGTCGATCTGAGCACAGCTGGGCGCCGTATATACAGCATGGGGGTAGCTCTGATACCAGCCCGATGCAACCCACGGCCATATAGGACCTACAGGCGATGTTCTAGAGTCGATATGTGTTGATCTGAGCACAGCTGGGCCACGTATATATAGCATGGGGGTAGCTGTGATACCAGCCAGATGAAACCCACGGCTATATAGGACCTACAGGCGATGTTCTTGAGTCAATATATGTCGATTTGAGCACAGCTGGGCCCCGTATATACAGCATGGGGGTAGCTCTGATACCAGCCAGATGCAACACACGACCATATAGGACCTACAGGCGATGTTCTTGAGTGGATATATGTCGATCTGAGCACAGCTGGGCGCCGTATATACAGCATGGGGGTAGCTCTGATACCAGCCAGCTGCAACCCACGGCTATATAGGACCTACAGGCGATGTTCTTGAGTCAATATATGTCGATTTGAGCACAGCTGGGCCCCGTATATACAGCATGGGGGTAGCTCTGATACCAGCCAGATGCAACACACGGCCATATAGGACCTACAGGCGATGTTCTTGAGTGGATATATGTCGATCTGAGCACAGCTGGGCGCCGTAAATACAGCATGGGGGTAGCTCTGATACCAGCCAGATGCTACCCACGGCCATATAGGACCTACAGGCGATGTTCTAGAGTCGATATGTGTTGATCTGAGCACAGCTGGGCCACGTATATATAGCATGGGGGTAGCTGTGATACCAGCCAGCTGCAACCCACGGCTATATAGGACCTACAGGCGATGTTCTTGAGTCAATATATGTCGATTTGAGCACAGCTGGGCCCCGTATATACAGCATGGGGGTAGCTCTGATACCAGCCAGATGCAACCCACGGCCATATAAGACCTACAGGCGATGTTCTTGAGTCGATATATGTCGATCTGAGCACAGCTTGGCCACGTATATACAGCATGGGGGTAGCTGTGATACCAGCCAGCTGCAACCCACGGCTATATAGGAACTACAGGCGATGTTCTTGAGTCGATATATAGCGATCTGAGCACAGCTGGGCCCCGTATATACAGCATGGGGGTAGCTCTGATACCAGCCAGATGCAACCCACGGCCATATAGGACCTACAGGCGATGTTCTAGAGTCGATATGTGTTGATCTGAGCACAGCTGGGCCACGTATATATAGCATGGGGGTAGCTGTGATACCAGCCAGCTGCAACCCACGGCTATATAGGACCTACAGGCGATGTTCTTGAGTCAATATATGTCGATCTGAGCACAGCTGGGCCCCGTATATACAGCATGGGGGTAGCTCTGATACCAGCCAGATGCAACACACGGCCATATAGGACCTACAGGCGATGTTCTTGAGTGGATATATGTCGATCTGAGCACAGCTGGGCGCCGTATATACAGCATGGGGGTAGCTCTGATACCAGCCAGATGTAACCCACGGCCATATAGGACCTACAGGCGATGTTCTTGAGTCGATATATGTCGATCTAAACACAGCTGGGCCACGTATATACAGCATGGGGGTAGCTCTGATACCAGCCAGATGCAACCCACGGCCATATAGGACCTACAGGCGATGTTCTTGAGTCGATATATGTCAATCTGAGCACAGCTGGGCCACGTATATACAGCATGGGGGTAGCTGTGATACCAGCCAGCTGCAACCCACGGCCATATAGGACCTACAAGCGATGTTCTTGAGTAGATATATGTCGATCTGAGCACAGCTGGGCGCCGTATATACAGCATGGGGGAAGCTCTGATACCAGCCAGATGCAACCCACGGCCATTTAGGACCTACAGGCGATGTTCTTGAGTCGATATATGTCGATCTGAGCACAGCTGGGCCACGTATATACAGCATGGGGGTAGCTCTGATACCTGCCAGATGCAACCCACTGCCATAAATGACCTACAGGCGATGTTCTTGAGTGGATAGATGTCGATCTGAGCAAAGCTGGGCGCCGTATATACAGCATGGGGGTAACTCTGGTACCAGCCAGATGCAACCCACGGCCATATAGGGCCTACAGGCGATGTTCTTGAGTCGATATATGTCAATCTGAGCACAGCTGGGCCACGTATATACAGCATGGGGGTAGCTGTGATACCAGCCAGCTGCAACCCACGGCTATATAGGACCTACAGGCGATGTTCTTGAGTCGATATATGTCGATCTGAGCACAGGTGGGCCCCGTATATACAGCATGGGGGTAGCTCTGATACCAGCCTGGTGCAA
This sequence comes from Lordithon lunulatus, assembly GCA_963942505.1. Classification (NCBI taxonomy): domain Eukaryota; kingdom Metazoa; phylum Arthropoda; class Insecta; order Coleoptera; family Staphylinidae; genus Lordithon; species Lordithon lunulatus. The sequence continues at coordinate 31,500,034 of OZ012667.1, read as the reverse complement.
CCCACGGCCATATAGGACCTACAGGCGATGTTCTTGAGTGGATATATGTCGATCTGAGCACAGCTGGGCGCCGTATATACAGCATGGGGGTAGCTCTGATACCAGCCAGATGCAACCCACGGCCATATAGGACCTACAGGCGATGTTCTTGAGTCTATATATGTCGATCTGAGCACAGCTGGGCCACGTATATACAGCATGGGGGTAGCTTTGTTACCAGCCAGATGCAACCCACGGCCATATAGGACCCACAGGCGATGTTCTTGAGTGGATATATGTCGATCTGAGCACAGCTGGGCGCCGTATATACAGCATGGGGGTAGCTCTGATACCAGCCAGATGCAAGCCACGGCCATATAGTGCCTACAGGCGATGTTCTTGAGTCGATATATGTCGATCTAAGCACATCTGGGCCACGTATATACAGCATGGGGGTAGCTGTGATACCAGCCAGCTGCCACCCACGGCTATATAGGACCTACAGGCGATGTTCTTGAGTCGATATATGTCGATCTGAGCACAGCTGGGCCCCGTATATACAGCATGGGGGTAGCGCTGATACCAGCCAGATGCAACCCACGGCCATATAGGACATACAGGCGATGTTCTTGAGTGGATATATGTCGATCTGTGCACAGCTGGGCGCCGTATATACAGCACGGGGGTAGCTCTAATACCAGCCAGATGCAACCCACGGCCATATAGGACCTACAGGCGATGTTCTTGAGTTGATATATGTCGCTCTGAGCACAGCTGGGCCACGTATATACAGCATAAGGGTGGCTGTGATACCAGCCAGCTGCAACCCACGGCTATATAGGACCTACAGGCGATGTTCTTGAGTCGATATATGTCGATCTGAGCACAGCTGGGCCCCGTATATACAGCATGGTGGTAGCTCTGATACCAGCCAGATGCAACCCACGGCCATAAAGGACCTACAGGCGATGTTCTTGGGTGGATATATGTCGATCTTAGCACAGCTGGGCGCCGTATATACAGCATGGGGGTAACTCTGATACCTGCCAGATGCAACCCACGGCCATATAGGACCTACAGGTGATGTTCTTGAGTCGATATATGTCGATCTGAGCACAGCAGGGCGCCGTATATACTGCATGGGACCAGCCAGATGCAACCCACGGCCATATAGGACCTACAGGCGATATTCTTGAGTCGATATATGTCGATCTGAGCACTGCTGCGCCCCGTATATACAGCATCGAGGTAGCTCTTATACCAGCCAGATACAACCCACGGCCATATAGGACCTACAGGCGATGTTCTTGAGTGGATATATGTCGATCTGAGCACAGCTGGGCGCCGTATATACAGCATGGGGGTAGCTCTGATACCAGCCAGATGCAACCCACGGCCATATAGGACCTACAGGCGATGTTCTTGAGTCCATATATTTCGATCTGAGCAGAGCTGGGCCACGTATATACAGCATGGGGGTAGCTGTGATACCAGCCAGCTGCAACCCACGGCTATATAGGACCTACAGGCGATGTTCTTGAGTCGATATATGTCGATCTGAGCACAGCTGGGCCCCGTATATACAGCATGGGGGTAGCTCTGATACCAGCCAGATGCAACCCACGGCCATATAGATCCTACAGACGATGTTCTTGAGTGGATATATGTCGATCTGAGCACAGCTGGGCGCCGTATATACAGCATGGGGGTATCTCTGATACTAGCCAGATGCAACCCACGGCCATATAGGACCTACAGGCGATGTTCTTGAGTCGATATATGTCGATCTGAGCACAGCTGGGCCACGTATATACAGCATGGGGGTAGCTGTGATACCAGCCAGCTGCAACCCACGGTCATATTGGACCTACAGGCGATGTTCTTGAGTGGATATATGTAGATCTGAGCACAGCTGGGCGCCGTATATACAGCATGGGGGTAGCTCTGATACCAGCCAAATGCAACCCACGGCCATATAGGACCTACAGGCGATGTTCTTGAGTGGATATATGTCGTTCTGAGCACAGCTGGGCGCCGTATATACAGCATGGGGGTATCTCAGATACCAGCCGGATGCAACCCACGGCCATATAGGACCTACAGGCGATGTTCTTGTGTCGATATATGTCGATCTGAGCACAGCTGGGCCACGTATATACAGCATGGGGGTAGCTGTGATACCAGCCAGCTGCAACCCACGGCTATATAGGACCTACAGGCGATGTTCTTGAGTCGATATATGTCGATCTGAGCACAGCTGGGCCCTTTATATACAGCATGGGGGTAGCTCTGATACCAGCCAGATGCAACCCACGGCCATATATGACCTACAGACGATGTTCTTGAGTCGATATATGTCGATCTGAGCACAGCTGGGCCACGTGTATACAGCATGGGGGTAGCTGTGATACCAGCCAGCTGCAACCCACCTCTATATAGGACCTACAGGCGATGTTCTTGAGTCGATATATGTCGATCTGAGCACTGCTGCGCCCCGTATATACAGCATGGGGGTAGCTCTGATACCAGCCAGATGCAACCCACGGCCATATAGGACCTACAGTCGATGTTCTTGAGTGGATATATGTCGATCTGAGCACAGCTGGGCGTTGTATATACAGCATGGGGGTAGCTCTGATACCAGCCAGATGCAACCCACGGCCATATAGGACCTACAGGCGATGTTCTTGAGTGGATATATGTCGATCTGAGCACAGCTGGGCGCCGTATATACAGCATGGGGGTAGCTCTGATACCAGCCAGATGCAATCCACGGCCATATAGGACCTACAGGCGATGTTCTTGAGTCGATATATGTCGATCTGAGCACAGCTGGGCCACGTATATACAGCATGGGGGTAGCTGTGATACCAGCCAGCTGCAACCCACGGCTATATAGGACCTACAGGCGATGTTCTTGAGTCGATATATGTCGATCTGAGCACAGCTGGGCCCCGTATATACAGCTTGGCGGTAGGTCTGATCCAGCCAGATACAACCCACGACCATATAGGAGCTACAGGCGAAGTTCTTGAGTGGATATATGTCGATCTGAGCACAGCTGGGCGCCGTATATACAGCATGGGGGTATCTCAGATACCAGCCGGATGCAACCCACGGCCATATAGGACCTACAGGCGATGTTCTTGTGTCGATATATGTCGATCTGAGCACAGCTGGGCCACGTATATACAGCATGGGGGTAGCTGTGATACCAGCCAGCTGCAAACCACGGCTATATAGGACCTACAGGCGATGTTCTTGAGTCGATATATGTCGATCTGAGCACAGCTGGGCCCTTTATATACAGCATGGGGGTAGCTCTGATACCAGCCAGATGCAACCCACGGCCATATATGACCTACAGACGATGTTCTTGAGTCGATATATGTCGATCTGAGCACAGCTGGGCCACGTGTATACAGCATGGGGGTAGCTGTGATACCAGCCAGCTGCAACCCACCGCTATATAGGACCTACAGGCGATGTTCTTGAGTCGATATATGTCGATCTGAGCACTGCTGCGCCCCGTATATACAGCATGGGGGTAGCTCTGATACCAGCCAGATGCAACCCACGGCCATATAGGACCTACAGTCGATGTTCTTGAGTGGATATATGTCGATCTGAGCACAGCTGGGCGTTGTATATACAGCATGGGGGTAGGTCTGATACCAGCCAGATGCAACCCACGGCCATATAGGACCTACAGGCGATGTTCTTGAGTGGATATATGTCGATCTGAGCACAGCTGGGCGCCGTATATACAGCATGGGGGTAGCTCTGATACCAGCCAGATGCAATCCACGGCCATATAGGACCTACAGGCGATGTTCTTGAGTCGATATATGTCGATCTGAGCACAGCTGGGCCACGTATATACAGCATGGGGGAAGCTGTGATACCAGCCAGCTGCAACCCACGGCTATATAGGACCTACAGGCGATGTTCTTGAGTCGATATATGTCGATCTGAGCACAGCTGGCCCCGTATATACAGCTTGGCGGTAGGTCTGATCCAGCCAGATACAACCCACGACCATATAGGAGCTACAGGCGAAGTTCTTGAGTGGATATATGTCGATCTGAGCACAGCTGGGCGCCGTATATACAGCATGGGGGTAGCTCTGATACCAGCCAGATGCAATCCACGGCCATATAGGACCTACAGGCGATGTTATTGAGTCGATATATGTCGATCTGAGCACAGCTGGGCGACGTATATACAGCATGGGGGTAGCTGTGATACCAGCCAGCTGCAACCCACGGCTATATAGGACCTACAGGCGATGTTCTTGAGTCGATATATGTCGATCTGAGCACAGCTGGGCCCCGTATATACAGCTTGGGGGTAGGTCTGATACCAGCCAGATGCAACCCACGGCCATATAGGACCTACAGGCGAAGTTCTTGAGTGGATATATGTCGATCTGAGCACAGCTGGGCGCCGTATATACAGCATGGGGGTAGCTCTGATACTAGCCAGATGCAATCCACGGCCATATAGGACCTAGTGCGATGTTCTTGAGTCGATATATGTCGATCTGAGCACAGCTGGGCCACGTATATACAGCATGGGGGTAGCTTTGTTACCAGCCAGATGCAACCCACGGCCATATAGGACCCACAGGCGATGTTCTTGAGTGGATATATGTCGATCTGAGCACAGCTGGGCGCCGTATATACAGCATGGGGGTAGCTCTGATACCAGCCAGATGCAAGCCACGGCCATATAGTACCTACAGGCGATGTTCTTGAGTCGATATATGTCGATCTAAGCACATCTGGGCCACGTATATACAGCATGGGGGTAGCTGTGATACCAGCCAGCTGCCACCCACGGCTATATAGGACCTACAGGCGATGTTCTTGAGTCGATATATGTCGATCTGAGCACAGCTGGGCCCCGTATATACAGCATGGGGGTAGCGCTGATACCAGCCAGATGCAACCCACGGCCATATAGGACCTACAGGCGTTGTTCTTGAGTCGATATATGTCGCTCTGAGCACAGCTGGGCCACGTATATACAGCATAAGGGTGGCTGTGATACCAGCCAGCTGCAACCCACGGCTATATAGGACCTACAGGCGATGTTCTTGAGTCGATATATGTCGATCTGAGCACAGCTGGGCCACGTATATACAGCATGGGGGTAGCTGTGATACCAGCCAGCTGCAACCCACGGCTATATAGGACCTACAGGCGATGTTCTTGAGTCGATATATGTCGATCTGAGCACAGCTGGGCCCCGTATATACAGCATCGGGGTAGCTCTGATACCAGCCAGATGCAACCCACGGCCATATAGGACCTACAGTCGATGTTCTTAAGTGGATATATGTCGATCTGAGCACAGCTGGGCGCCGTATATACAGCATGGGGGTAGCTCTGATACCAGCCAGATGCAACCCACGGCCATATAGGACCTACAGGCGATGTTCTTGAGTCTATATATGTCGATCTGAGCACAGCTGGGCCACGTATATACAGCATGGGGGTAGCTTTGTTACCAGCCAGATGCAACCCATGGCCATATAGGACCCACAGGCGATGTTCTTGAGTGGATATATGTCGATCTGAGCACAGCTGGGCGCCGTATATACAGCATGGGGGTAGCTCTGATACCAGCCAGATGCAAGCCACGGCCATATAGTGCCTACAGGCGATGTTCTTGAGTCGATATATGTCGATCTAAGCACATCTGGGCCACGTATATACAGCATGGGGGTAGCTGTGATACCAGCCAGCTGCCACCCACGGCTATATAGGACCTACAGGCGATGTTCTTGAGTCGATATATGTCGATCTGAGCACAGCTGGGCCCCGTATATACAGCATGGGGGTAGCGCTGATACCAGCCAGATGCAACCCACGGCCATATAGGACATACAGGCGATGTTCTTGAGTGGATATATGTCGATCTGTGCACAGCTGGGCGCCGTATATACAGCACGGGGGTAGCTCTAATACCAGCCAGATGCAACCCACGGCCTTATAGGACCTACAGGCGATGTTCTTGAGTCGATATATGTCGCTCTGAGCACAGCTGGGCCACGTATATACAGCATAAGGGTGGCTGTGATACCAGCCAGCTGCAACCCACGGCTATATAGGACCTACAGGCGATGTTCTTGAGTCGATATATGTCGATCTGAGCACAGCTGGGCCCCGTATATACAGCATGGTGGTAGCTCTGATACCAGCCAGATGCAACCCACGGCCATAAAGGACCTACAGGCGATGTTCTTGGGTGGATATATGTCGATCTTAGCACAGCTGGGCGCCGTATATACAGCATGGGGGTAGCTCTGATACCTGCCAGATGCAACCCACGGTCATATAGGACCTACAGGTGATGTTCTTGAGTCGATATATGTCGATCTGAGCACAGCTGGGCCACGTATATACAGCATGGGGGTAGCTGTGATACCAGCCATCTGCAATCCACGGCTATATAGGCCCTACAGGCAATGTTCTTGAGTCGATATATGTCGATCTGAGCACAGCTGGGCCCCGTATATACAGCATGGGGGTAGCTCTGATACCAGCCAGATGCAACCCACGGCCATATTGGACCTACAGGCGATGTTCTTGAGTGGATATATGTCGATCTGAGCACAGCTGGGCGCCGTATATACAGCATGGGGGGTAGCTCTGATACCAGCCAGATGCAACCCACGGCCATATAGGACCAACAGGCGATGTTCTTGAGTCGATATATGTCGATCTGAGCACAACTGGGCCACGTATATACAGCATGGGGGTAGCTGTGATACCAGCCAACTGCAACCCACGGCTATATAGGACCTACAGACGATGTTCTTGCGTCGATATATGTCGATCTGAGCACAGCTGGGCCCCGTATATACAGCATGGGTGTAGCTCTGATACCAGCCAGATGCAACCCACGGCCATATAGGACCTACAGGCGATGTTCTTGAGTGGATATATGTCAATCTGAGCACAGCTGGGCGCCGTATATACAGCATGGGGGTAGCTCTGATACCAGCCAGATGCAACCCACGACCATATAGGACCTACAGGCGATGTTCTTGAGTCGATATATGTCGATCTGAGCACATCTGGGCCACGTATATACAGCATGGGGGTAGCTGTGATACCAGCCAGCTGTAACCCACGGCTATATAGGACCTACAGACGATGTTCTTGCGTCGATATATGTCGATCTGAGCACAGCTGGGCCCCGTATATACAGCATGGGTGTAGCTCTGATACCAGCCAGATGCAACCCACGGCCATATAGGACCTACAGGCGATGTTCTTGAGTGGATATATGTCGATCTGAGCACAGCTGGGCGCCGTATATACAGCATGGGGGTAGCTCTGATACCAGCCAGATGCAACCCACGGCCATATAGGACCTACAGGCGATGTTCTTGAGTCGATATATGTCGATCTGAGCACATCTGGGCCACGTATATACAGCATGGGGGTAGCTGTGATACCAGCCAGCTGCAACCCACGGCTATATAGGACCTACAGGCGATGTTCTTGAGTCGATATATGTCGATCTGAGCACACCTGGGCCCCGTATATACAGCATGGGGGTAGCTCTGATACCAGCCAGATGCAACCCATGGCCATATAGGACCTACAGGCGATGTTCTTGAGTGGATATATGTTGATCTGAGCACAGCTGGGCGCCGTATATACAGCTTGGGGGTAGCTCTGATACTAGCCAGATGCAATCCCCGGCCATATAGGACCTACAGGCGATGTTCTTGAGTCGATATATGTCGACCTGAGCACAGCTGGGCCCCGTATATACAGCATCGGGGTAGCTCTGATACCAGCCAGATGCAACCCACGGCCATATAGGACCTACAGTCGATGTTCTTGAGTGGATATATGTCGATCTGAGCACAGCTGGGCGCCGTATATACAGCATGGGGGTAGCTCTGATACCAGCCAGATGCAACCCACGGCCATATAGGACCTACAGGAGATGTTCTTGAGTCGATATATGTTGATCTGAGCACAGCTGGGCCACGTATATACAGCATGGGGGTAGCTTTGATACCAGCCAGATGCAACCCACGGCCATATAGGACCCACAGGCGATGTTCTTGAGTGGATATATGTCGATCTGAGCACAGCTGGGCGCCGTATATACAGCATGGGGGTAGCTCTGATACCAGCCAGATGCAAGCCACGGCCACATAGCACCTACAGGCGATGTTCTTGAGTCGATATATGTCGATCTAAGCACATCTGGGCCACGTATATACAGCATGGGGGTAGCGCTGATACCAGCCAGCTGCCACCCACGGCTATATAGGACCTACAGGCGATGTTCTTGAGTCGATATATGTCGATCTGAGCACAGCTGGGCCCCGTATATACAGCATGGGGGTAGCTCTGATACCAGCCAGATGCAACCCACGGCCATATAGGACATACAGGCGATGTTCTTGAGTGGATATATGTCGATCTGTGCACAGCTGGGCGCCGTATATACAGCACGAGGTTAGCTCTGATACCAGCCAGATGCAACCCACGGCCATATAGGACCTACAGGCGATGTTCTTGAGTGGATATATGTCGATCTGAGCACAGCTGGGCGCCGTATATACAGCATGGGGGTAGCTCTGATACTAGCCAGATGCAATCCACGGCCATATAGGACCTAGTGCGATGTTCTTGAGTCGATATATGTCGATCTGAGCACAGCTGGGCCACGTATATACAGCATGGGGGTAGCTTTGTTACCAGCCAGATGCAACCCACGGCCATATAGGACCCACAGGCGATGTTCTTGAGTGGATATATGTCGATCTGAGCACAGCTGGGCGCCGTATATACAGCATGGGGGTAGCTCTGATACCAGCCAGATGCAAGCCACGGCCATATAGTACCTACAGGCGATGTTCTTGAGTCGATATATGTCGATCTAAGCACATCTGGGCCACGTATATACAGCATGGGGGTAGCTGTGATACCAGCCAGCTGCCACCCACGGCTATATAGGACCTACAGGCGATGTTCTTGAGTCGATATATGTCGATCTGAGCACAGCTGGGCCCCGTATATACAGCATGGGGGTAGCGCTGATACCAGCCAGATGCAACCCACGGCCATATAGGACCTACAGGCGTTGTTCTTGAGTCGATATATGTCGCTCTGAGCACAGCTGGGCCACGTATATACAGCATAAGGGTGGCTGTGATACCAGCCAGCTGCAACCCACGGCTATATAGGACCTACAGGCGATGTTCTTGAGTCGATATATGTCGATCTGAGCACAGCTGGGCCACGTATATACAGCATGGGGGTAGCTGTGATACCAGCCAGCTGCAACCCACGGCTATATAGGACCTACAGGCGATGTTCTTGAGTCGATATATGTCGATCTGAGCACAGCTGGGCCCCGTATATACAGCATCGGGGTAGCTCTGATACCAGCCAGATGCAACCCACGGCCATATAGGACCTACAGTCGATGTTCTTAAGTGGATATATGTCGATCTGAGCACAGCTGGGCGCCGTATATACAGCATGGGGGTAGCTCTGATACCAGCCAGATGCAACCCACGGCCATATAGGACCTACAGAAGATGTTCTTGAGTCGATATATGTTGATCTGAGCACAGCTGGGCCACGTATATACAGCATGGGGGTAGCTTTGATACCAGCCAGATGCAACCCACGGCCATATAGGACCTACAGGCGATGTTCTTGAGTCCATATATTTCGATCTGAGCACAGCTGGGCCACGTATATACAGCATGGGGGTAGCTGTGATACCAGCCAGCTGCAACCCACGGCTATATAGGACCTACAGGCGATGTTCTTGAGTCGATATATGTCGATCTGAGCACAGCTGGGCCCCGTATATACAGCATGGGGGTAGCTCTGATACCAGCCGGATGCAACCCACGGCCATATAGATCCTACAGACGATGTTCTTGAGTGGATATATGTCGATCTGAGCACAGCTGGGCGCCGTATATACAGCATGGGGGTATCTCTGATACTAGCCAGATGCAACCCACGGCCATATAGGACCTACAGGCGATGTTCTTGAGTCGATATATGTCGATCTGAGCACAGCTGGGCCACGTATATACAGCATGGGGGTAGCTGTGATACCAGCCAGCTGCAACCCACGGTCATATTGGACCTACAGGCGATGTTCTTGAGTGGATATATGTAGATCTGAGCACAGCTGGGCGCCGTATATACAGCATGGGGGTAGCTCTGATACCAGCCAAATGCAACCCACGGCCATATAGGATCTACAGGCGATGTTCTTGAGTGGATATATGTCGTTCTGAGCACAGCTGGGCGCCGTATATACAGCATGGGGGTATCTCAGATACCAGCCGGATGCAACCCACGGCCATATAGGACCTACAGGCGATGTTCTTGTGTCGATATATGTCGATCTGAGCACAGCTGGGCCACGTATATACAGCATGGGGGTAGCTGTGATACCAGCCATCTGCAACCCACGGCTATATAGGACCTACAGGCGATGTTCTTGAGTCGATATATGTCGATCTGAGCACAGCTGGGCCCTTTATATACAGCATGGGGGTAGCTCTGATACCAGCCAGATGCAACTTACGGCCATATATGACCTACAGACGATGTTCTTGAGTCGATATATGTCGATCTGAGCACAGCTGGGCCACGTGTATACAGCATGGGGGTAGCTGTGATACCAGCCAGCTGCAACCCACCGCTATATAGGACCTACAGGCGATGTTCTTGAGTCGATATATGTCGATCTGAGCACTGCTGCGCCCCGTATATACAGCATGGGGGTAGCTCTGATACCAGCCAGATGCAACCCACGGCCATATAGGACCTACAGTCGATGTTCTTGAGTGGATATATGTCGATCTGAGCACAGCTGGGCGTTGTATATACAGCATGGGGGTAGCTCTGATACCAGCCAGATGCAACCCACGGCCATATAGGACCTACAGGCGATGTTCTTGAGTGGATATATGTCGATCTGAGCACAGCTGGGCGCCGTATATACAGCATGGGGGTAGCTCTGATACCAGCCAGATGCAATCCACGGCCATATAGGACCTACAGGCGATGTTCTTGAGTCGATATATGTCGATCTGAGCACAGCTGCGCCACGTATATACAGCATGGGGGTAGCTGTGATACCAGCCAGCTGCAACCCACGGCTATATAGGACCTACAGGCGATGTTCTTGAGTCGATATATGTCGATCTGAGCACAGCTGGGCCCCGTATATACAGCTTGGCGGTAGGTCTGATCCAGCCAGATACAACCCACGACCATATAGGAGCTACAGGCGAAGTTCTTGAGTGGATATATGTCGATCTGAGCACAGCTGGGCGCCGTATATACAGCATGGGGGTATCTCAGATACCAGCCGGATGCAACCCACGGCCATATAGGACCTACAGGCGATGTTCTTGTGTCGATATTTGTCGATCTGAGCACAGCTGGGCCACGTATATACAGCATGGGGGTAGCTGTGATACCAGCCAGCTGCAACCCACGGCTATATAGGACCTACAGGCGATGTTCTTGAGTCGATATATGTCGATCTGAGCACAGCTGGGCCCCGTATATACAGCTTGGGGGTAGGTCTGATACCAGCCAGATGCAACCCACGGCCATATAGGACCTACAGGCGAAGTTCTTGAGTGGATATATGTCGATCTGAGCACAGCTGGGCGCCGTATATACAGCATGGGGGTAGCTCTGATACTAGCCAGATGCAATCCACGGCCATATAGGACCTAGTGCGATGTTCTTGAGTCGATATATGTCGATCTGAGCACAGCTGGGCCACGTATATACAGCATGGGGGTAGCTTTGTTACCAGCCAGATGCAACCCACGGCCATATAGGACCCACAGGCGATGTTCTTGAGTGGATATATGTCGATCTGAGCACAGCTGGGCGCCGTATATACAGCATGGGGGTAGCTTTGATACCAGCCAGATGCAAGCCACGGCCATATAGTACCTACAGGCGATGTTCTTGAGTCGATATATGTCGATCTAAGCACATCTGGGCCACGTATATACAGCATGGGGGTAGCTGTGATACAAGCCAGCTGCCACCCACGGCTATATAGGACCTACAGGCGATGTTCTTGAGTCGATATATGTCGATCTGAGCACAGCTGGGCCCCGTATATACAGCATGGGGGTAGCGCTGATACCAGCCAGATGCAACCCACGGCCATATAGGACATACAGACGATGTTCTTGAGTGGATATATGTCGATCTGTGCACAGATGGGCGCCGTATATACAGCACGGGGGTAGCTCTGATACCAGCCAGATGCAACCCACGGCCATATAGGACCTACAGGCGATGTTCTTGAGTCGATATATGTCGCTCTGAGCACAGCTGGGCCACGTATATACAGCATAAGGGTGGCTGTGATACCAGCCAGCTGCAACCCACGGCTATATAGGACCTACAGGCGATGTTCTTGAGTCGATATATGTCGATCTGAGCACAGCTGGGCCACGTATATACAGCATGGGGGTAGCTGTGATACCAGCCAGATGCAACCCACGGCCATATTGGACCTACAGGCGATGTTCTTGAGTGGATATATGTCGATCTGAGCACAGCTGGGCGCCGTATATACAGCATGGGGGGTAGCTCTGATACCAGCCAGATGCAACCCACGGCCATATAGGACCAACAGGCGATGTTCTTGAGTCGATATATGTCGATCTGAGCACAACTGGGCCACGTATATACAGCATGGGGGTAGCTGTGATACCAGCCAACTGCAACCCACGGCTATATAGGACCTACAGACGATGTTCTTGCGTCGATATATGTCGATCTGAGCACAGCTGGGCCCCGTATATACAGCATGGGTGTAGCTCTGATACCAGCCAGATGCAACCCACCGCCATATAGGACCTACAGGCGATGTTCTTGAGTGGATATATGTCAATCTGAGCACAGCTGGGCGCCGTATATACAGCATGGGGGTAGCTCTGATACCAGCCAGATGCAACCCACGACCATATAGGACCTACAGGCGATGTTCTTGAGTCGATATATGTCGATCTGAGCACATCTGGGCCACGTATATACAGCATGGGGGTAGCTGTGATACCAGCCAGCTGTAACCCACGGCTATATAGGACCTACAGGCGATGTTCTTGAGTCGATATATGTCGATCTGAACACAGCTGGGCCCCGTATATACAGCATGGGTGTAGCTCTGATACCAGCCAGATGCAACCCACGGCCATATATGACCTACAGGCGATGTTCTTGAGTGGATATATGTCGATCTGAGCACAGCTGGGCGCCGTATATACAGCATGGGGGTAGCTCTGATACCAGCCAGATGCAACCCACGGCCATATAGGACCTACAGGCGATGTTCTTGAGTCGATATATGTCGATCTGAGCACATCTGGGCCACGTATATACAGCATGGGGGTAGCTGTGATACCAGTCAGCTGCAACCCACGGCTATATAGGACCTACAGGCGATGTTCTTGAGTCGATATATGTCGATCTGAGCACACCTGGGCCCCGTATATACAGCATGGGGGTAGCTCTGATACCAGCCAGATGCAACCCATGGCCATATAGGACCTACAGGCGATGTTCTTGAGTGGATATATGTTGATCTGAGCACAGCTGGGCGCCGTATATACAGCTTGGGGGTAGCTCTGATACTAGCCAGATGCAATCCCCGGCCATATAGGACCTACAGGCGATGTTCTTGAATCGATATATGTCGATCTGAGCACAGCTGGGCCACGTATATACAGCATGGGGGTAGCTGTGATAGCAGCCAGCAGCAACCCACGGCTATATAGGACCTACAGGCGATGTTCTTGAGTCGATATATGTCGACCTGAGCACAGCTGGGCCCCGTATATACAGCATCGGGGTAGCTCTGATACCAGCCAGATGCAACCCACGGCCATATAGGACCTACAGTCGATGTTCTTGAGTGGATATATGTCGATCTGAGCACAGCTGGGCGCCGTATATACAGCATGGGGGTAGCTCTGATACCAGCCAGATGCAACCCACGGCCATATAGGACCTACAGAAGATGTTCTTGAGTCGATATATGTTGATCTGAGCACAGCTGGGCCACGTATATACAGCATGGGGGTAGCTTTGATACCAGCCAGATGCAACCCACGGCCATATAGGACCCACAGGCGATGTTCTTGAGTGGATTTATGTCGATCTGAGCACAGCTGGGCGCCGTATATACAGCATGGGGGTAGCGATGATACCAGCCAGCTGCCACCCACGGCTATATAGGACCTACAGGCGATGTTCTTGAGTCGATATATGTCGATCTGAGCACAGCTGGGCCCCGTATATACAGCATGGGGGTAGCTCTGATACCAGCCAGATGCAACCCACGGCCATATAGGACATACAGGCGACGTTCTTGAGTGGATATATGTCGATCTGTGCACAGCTGGGCGCCGTATATACAGCACGAGGTTAGCTCTGATACCAGCCAGATGCAACCCACGGCCATATAGGACCTACAGGCGATGTTCTTGAGTGGATATATGTCGATCTGAGCACAGCTGGGCGCCGTATATACAGGAAGGGGGTAGCTCTGATACCAGCCAGTTGCAACCCACGGCCATATAGGACCTACAGGCGATGTTCTTGAGTCGATATATGTCGATCTGAGCATAGCTGGGCCATGTATATACAGCATGGGGGTAGCTGTGATACCAGCCAGCTGAAACCCACGGCTATATAGGACCTACAGGCGATGTTCTTTAGTCGATATATGTCGATCTGAGCACTACTGGGCCCCGTATATACAGCATGGGGGTAGCTCTGATACCAGCCAGATGCAACCCACGGCCATATAGGGCCTACAGGCGATGTTCTTGAGTCGATATATGTCGATCTGAGCACAGCTGGGCCCCGTATATACAGCTTGGGGGTAGGTCTGATACCAGCCAGATACAACCCACGGCTATATAGGACCTACAGGCGAAGTTCTTGAGTGGATATATGTCGATCTGAGCACAGCTGGGCGCCGTATATACAGCATGGGGGTAGCTCTGATACCAGCCAGATGCAACCCACGGCCATATAGGACCTACAGGCGATGTTCTTGAGTCGATATAAGTCGATCTGAGCACAGCTGGGCCACGTATATACAGCATGGGGGTAGCTGTGATACCAGCCAGCTGCAACCCACGGCTATATAGGACCTACAGGCGATGTTCTTGAGTCGATATATGTCGATCTGAGCACAGCTGGGCTACGTATATACAGCATGGGGGTAGCTGTGATACCAGCCAGCTGCAACCCACGGCTATATAGGACCTACAGGCGATGTTCTTGAGTCGATATATGTCGATCTGAGCACAGCTGGTCCCGTATATACAGCATGGGGTTAGCTCTGATGCCAGCCAGATGCAACCCACGGCCATATAGATCCTACAGCCGATGTTCTTGAGTGGATATATGTCGATCTGAGCACAGCTGGGCCCCGTATATACAGCATGGAACCAGCCAGATGCAACCCACGGCCATATATTACCTACAGGCGATGTTCTTGAGTCCATATATTTCGATCTGAGCACAGCTGGGCTACGTATATACAGCATGGGGGTAGCTGTGATACCAGCCAGCTGCAACCCACGGCTATATAGGACCTACAGGCGATGTTCTTGAGTCGATATATGTCGATCTGAGCACAGCTGGGCCACGTATATACATGATAGCGGTAGCTGTGATACAAGCCAGCTGCAACCCACGGCTATATAGGACCTACAGGCGATGTTCTTGAGTCGATATATATCGATCTGAGCACAGCTGGGCCCCGTATATACAGCTTGGGGGTAGGTCTGATACCAACCAGATGCAACCCACGGCCATATAGGACCTACAGGCGATGTTCTTGAGTCGATATAGGTCGATCTGAGCACAGCTGGGCCCCGTATATACAGCATGGGACCAGCCAGATGCAACCCACGGCCATATAGGACCTACAGGCGATGTTCTTGAGTCGATATATGTCGATCTGAGCATAGCTGGGCCACGTATATACAGCATGGGGGTAGCTGTGATACCAGCCAGCTGCAACCCACGGCTATATAACACCTACAGGCGATGTTCTTGAGTCGATATATGTCGATCTGAGCACAGCTGGGCCCCGTATATACAGCTTGGGGGTAGGTCTGATACCAGCCAGCTGCAACCCACGGCCATATAGGACCTACAAGTGAAGTTCTTGAGTGGATATATGTCGATATGAGCACAGCTGGGCGCCGTATATACAGCATGGGGGTAGCTCTGATACCAGCCAGATGCAAATCATGGCCATATAGGACCTACAGGCGATGTTCTTGAGTCGATATATGTCGATCTGAGTACAGCTGGGCCACGTATATACAGCATGGGGGTAGCTGTGATACCAGCCAGCTGCAACCCACGGCTATATATGACCTACAGGCGATGTTCTTGAGTCGATATATGTCGATCTGAGCACAGCAGGGCGCCGTATATACTGCATGGGACCAGCCAGATGCAACCCACGGCCATATAGGACCTACAGGCGATATTCTTGAGTCGATATATGTCGATCTGAGGACAGCTGGGCCACGTATATACAGCATGGGGGTAGCTGTGATACCAGCCAGCTGCAACCCACGGCTATATAGGACCTACAGGCGATGTTCTTGAGTCGATATATGTCGATCTGAGCACAGCTGGGCGCCACGTATATACAGCATGGGGGTAGCTGTGATACCAGCCAGCTGCAACCCACGGCTATATAGGACCTACAGGCGATGTTCTTGAGTCGATATATGTCGATCTGAGCACAGCTGGGCCACGTATATACAGCATGGGGGTAGCTGTGATACCAGCCAGCTGCAACCCACGGCTATATAGGACCTACAGGCGATGTTCTTGAGTCGATATATGTCGATCTGAGCACAGCTAGGCCCCGTATATACAGCTTGGGGGTAGGTCTGATACCAGCCAGCTGCAACCCACGGCCATATAGGACCTACAGGTGAAGTTCTTGAGTGGATATATGTCGATCTGAGCACAGCTGGGCGCCGTATATACAGCATGGGGGTAGCTCTGATACCAGCCAGATGCAAATCACGGCCATATAGGACCTACAGGCGATGTTCTTGAGTCGATATATGTCGATCTGAGTACAGCTGGGCCACGTATATACAGCATGGGGGTAGCTGTGATACCATCCAGCTGCAACCCACGGCTATATAGGACCTACAGGCGATGTTCTTCAGTCGATATATGTCAATCTGAGCACAGCTGGGCCCCGTATATACAGCATGGGACCAGCCAGATGCACCCCACGGCCATATAGGACCTACAGGCGATATTCTTGAGTCGATATATGTCGATCTGAGTACAGCTGGGCCACGTATATACAGCATGGGGGTAGCTGTGATACCAGCCAGCTGCAACCCACGGCTATATAGGACCTACAGGCGATGTTCTTGAGTCGATATATGTCGATCTGAGCACAGCTGGACCCCGTATATACAGCATGGGACCAGCCAGATGCAACCCAAGGCCATATAGGACCTACAGGCGATGTTCTTGAGTCGATATACGTCGATCTGAGCACAGCTGGGCCACGTATATACAGCATGGGGGTAGCTGTGATACCAGCCAGCTGCAACCCACGGCTATATAGGACCTACATGCGATGTTCTTGATTCGATATATAGCGATCTGAGCACAGCTGGGCCCCGTATATATAGCATGGGGGTAGCTGTGATACCAGCCAGCTGCAACCCACGGCCATATAGGACCTACAGGTGAAGTTCTTGAGTGGATATATGTCGATCTGAGCACAGCTGGGCGCCGTATATACAGCATGGGGGTAGCTCTGATACCAGCCCGATGCAACCCACGGCCATATAGGACCTACAGGCGATGTTCTAGAGTCGATATGTGTTGATCTGAGCACAGCTGGGCCACGTATATATAGCATGGGGGTAGCTGTGATACCAGCCAGATGAAACCCACGGCTATATAGGACCTACAGGCGATGTTCTTGAGTCAATATATGTCGATTTGAGCACAGCTGGGCCCCGTATATACAGCATGGGGGTAGCTCTGATACCAGCCAGATGCAACACACGACCATATAGGACCTACAGGCGATGTTCTTGAGTGGATATATGTCGATCTGAGCACAGCTGGGCGCCGTATATACAGCATGGGGGTAGCTCTGATACCAGCCAGCTGCAACCCACGGCTATATAGGACCTACAGGCGATGTTCTTGAGTCAATATATGTCGATTTGAGCACAGCTGGGCCCCGTATATACAGCATGGGGGTAGCTCTGATACCAGCCAGATGCAACACACGGCCATATAGGACCTACAGGCGATGTTCTTGAGTGGATATATGTCGATCTGAGCACAGCTGGGCGCCGTAAATACAGCATGGGGGTAGCTCTGATACCAGCCAGATGCTACCCACGGCCATATAGGACCTACAGGCGATGTTCTAGAGTCGATATGTGTTGATCTGAGCACAGCTGGGCCACGTATATATAGCATGGGGGTAGCTGTGATACCAGCCAGCTGCAACCCACGGCTATATAGGACCTACAGGCGATGTTCTTGAGTCAATATATGTCGATTTGAGCACAGCTGGGCCCCGTATATACAGCATGGGGGTAGCTCTGATACCAGCCAGATGCAACCCACGGCCATATAAGACCTACAGGCGATGTTCTTGAGTCGATATATGTCGATCTGAGCACAGCTTGGCCACGTATATACAGCATGGGGGTAGCTGTGATACCAGCCAGCTGCAACCCACGGCTATATAGGAACTACAGGCGATGTTCTTGAGTCGATATATAGCGATCTGAGCACAGCTGGGCCCCGTATATACAGCATGGGGGTAGCTCTGATACCAGCCAGATGCAACCCACGGCCATATAGGACCTACAGGCGATGTTCTAGAGTCGATATGTGTTGATCTGAGCACAGCTGGGCCACGTATATATAGCATGGGGGTAGCTGTGATACCAGCCAGCTGCAACCCACGGCTATATAGGACCTACAGGCGATGTTCTTGAGTCAATATATGTCGATCTGAGCACAGCTGGGCCCCGTATATACAGCATGGGGGTAGCTCTGATACCAGCCAGATGCAACACACGGCCATATAGGACCTACAGGCGATGTTCTTGAGTGGATATATGTCGATCTGAGCACAGCTGGGCGCCGTATATACAGCATGGGGGTAGCTCTGATACCAGCCAGATGTAACCCACGGCCATATAGGACCTACAGGCGATGTTCTTGAGTCGATATATGTCGATCTAAACACAGCTGGGCCACGTATATACAGCATGGGGGTAGCTCTGATACCAGCCAGATGCAACCCACGGCCATATAGGACCTACAGGCGATGTTCTTGAGTCGATATATGTCAATCTGAGCACAGCTGGGCCACGTATATACAGCATGGGGGTAGCTGTGATACCAGCCAGCTGCAACCCACGGCCATATAGGACCTACAAGCGATGTTCTTGAGTAGATATATGTCGATCTGAGCACAGCTGGGCGCCGTATATACAGCATGGGGGAAGCTCTGATACCAGCCAGATGCAACCCACGGCCATTTAGGACCTACAGGCGATGTTCTTGAGTCGATATATGTCGATCTGAGCACAGCTGGGCCACGTATATACAGCATGGGGGTAGCTCTGATACCTGCCAGATGCAACCCACTGCCATAAATGACCTACAGGCGATGTTCTTGAGTGGATAGATGTCGATCTGAGCAAAGCTGGGCGCCGTATATACAGCATGGGGGTAACTCTGGTACCAGCCAGATGCAACCCACGGCCATATAGGGCCTACAGGCGATGTTCTTGAGTCGATATATGTCAATCTGAGCACAGCTGGGCCACGTATATACAGCATGGGGGTAGCTGTGATACCAGCCAGCTGCAACCCACGGCTATATAGGACCTACAGGCGATGTTCTTGAGTCGATATATGTCGATCTGAGCACAGGTGGGCCCCGTATATACAGCATGGGGGTAGCTCTGATACCAGCCTGGTGCAACCCACGGCCATATAGGACCTACAGGCGATGTTCTTGAGTGGATATATGTCGATCTGAGCACAGCTGGGCGCCGTATATACAGCATGGGGGTAGCTCTGATACCAGCCAGATGCAACCCACGGCCATATAGGACCTACAGGCGATGTTCTTGAGTCTATATATGTCGATCTGAGCACAGCTGGGCCACGTATATACAGCATGGGGGTAGCTTTGTTACCAGCCAGATGCAACCCACGGCCATATAGGACCCACAGGCGATGTTCTTGAGTGGATATATGTCGATCTGAGCACAGCTGGGCGCCGTATATACAGCATGGGGGTAGCTCTGATACCAGCCAGATGCAAGCCACGGCCATATAGTGCCTACAGGCGATGTTCTTGAGTCGATATATGTCGATCTAAGCACATCTGGGCCACGTATATACAGCATGGGGGTAGCTGTGATACCAGCCAGCTGCCACCCACGGCTATATAGGACCTACAGGCGATGTTCTTGAGTCGATATATGTCGATCTGAGCACAGCTGGGCCCCGTATATACAGCATGGGGGTAGCGCTGATACCAGCCAGATGCAACCCACGGCCATATAGGACATACAGGCGATGTTCTTGAGTGGATATATGTCGATCTGTGCACAGCTGGGCGCCGTATATACAGCACGGGGGTAGCTCTAATACCAGCCAGATGCAACCCACGGCCATATAGGACCTACAGGCGATGTTCTTGAGTTGATATATGTCGCTCTGAGCACAGCTGGGCCACGTATATACAGCATAAGGGTGGCTGTGATACCAGCCAGCTGCAACCCACGGCTATATAGGACCTACAGGCGATGTTCTTGAGTCGATATATGTCGATCTGAGCACAGCTGGGCCCCGTATATACAGCATGGTGGTAGCTCTGATACCAGCCAGATGCAACCCACGGCCATAAAGGACCTACAGGCGATGTTCTTGGGTGGATATATGTCGATCTTAGCACAGCTGGGCGCCGTATATACAGCATGGGGGTAACTCTGATACCTGCCAGATGCAACCCACGGCCATATAGGACCTACAGGTGATGTTCTTGAGTCGATATATGTCGATCTGAGCACAGCAGGGCGCCGTATATACTGCATGGGACCAGCCAGATGCAACCCACGGCCATATAGGACCTACAGGCGATATTCTTGAGTCGATATATGTCGATCTGAGCACTGCTGCGCCCCGTATATACAGCATCGAGGTAGCTCTTATACCAGCCAGATACAACCCACGGCCATATAGGACCTACAGGCGATGTTCTTGAGTGGATATATGTCGATCTGAGCACAGCTGGGCGCCGTATATACAGCATGGGGGTAGCTCTGATACCAGCCAGATGCAACCCACGGCCATATAGGACCTACAGGCGATGTTCTTGAGTCCATATATTTCGATCTGAGCAGAGCTGGGCCACGTATATACAGCATGGGGGTAGCTGTGATACCAGCCAGCTGCAACCCACGGCTATATAGGACCTACAGGCGATGTTCTTGAGTCGATATATGTCGATCTGAGCACAGCTGGGCCCCGTATATACAGCATGGGGGTAGCTCTGATACCAGCCAGATGCAACCCACGGCCATATAGATCCTACAGACGATGTTCTTGAGTGGATATATGTCGATCTGAGCACAGCTGGGCGCCGTATATACAGCATGGGGGTATCTCTGATACTAGCCAGATGCAACCCACGGCCATATAGGACCTACAGGCGATGTTCTTGAGTCGATATATGTCGATCTGAGCACAGCTGGGCCACGTATATACAGCATGGGGGTAGCTGTGATACCAGCCAGCTGCAACCCACGGTCATATTGGACCTACAGGCGATGTTCTTGAGTGGATATATGTAGATCTGAGCACAGCTGGGCGCCGTATATACAGCATGGGGGTAGCTCTGATACCAGCCAAATGCAACCCACGGCCATATAGGACCTACAGGCGATGTTCTTGAGTGGATATATGTCGTTCTGAGCACAGCTGGGCGCCGTATATACAGCATGGGGGTATCTCAGATACCAGCCGGATGCAACCCACGGCCATATAGGACCTACAGGCGATGTTCTTGTGTCGATATATGTCGATCTGAGCACAGCTGGGCCACGTATATACAGCATGGGGGTAGCTGTGATACCAGCCAGCTGCAACCCACGGCTATATAGGACCTACAGGCGATGTTCTTGAGTCGATATATGTCGATCTGAGCACAGCTGGGCCCTTTATATACAGCATGGGGGTAGCTCTGATACCAGCCAGATGCAACCCACGGCCATATATGACCTACAGACGATGTTCTTGAGTCGATATATGTCGATCTGAGCACAGCTGGGCCACGTGTATACAGCATGGGGGTAGCTGTGATACCAGCCAGCTGCAACCCACCTCTATATAGGACCTACAGGCGATGTTCTTGAGTCGATATATGTCGATCTGAGCACTGCTGCGCCCCGTATATACAGCATGGGGGTAGCTCTGATACCAGCCAGATGCAACCCACGGCCATATAGGACCTACAGTCGATGTTCTTGAGTGGATATATGTCGATCTGAGCACAGCTGGGCGTTGTATATACAGCATGGGGGTAGCTCTGATACCAGCCAGATGCAACCCACGGCCATATAGGACCTACAGGCGATGTTCTTGAGTGGATATATGTCGATCTGAGCACAGCTGGGCGCCGTATATACAGCATGGGGGTAGCTCTGATACCAGCCAGATGCAATCCACGGCCATATAGGACCTACAGGCGATGTTCTTGAGTCGATATATGTCGATCTGAGCACAGCTGGGCCACGTATATACAGCATGGGGGTAGCTGTGATACCAGCCAGCTGCAACCCACGGCTATATAGGACCTACAGGCGATGTTCTTGAGTCGATATATGTCGATCTGAGCACAGCTGGGCCCCGTATATACAGCTTGGCGGTAGGTCTGATCCAGCCAGATACAACCCACGACCATATAGGAGCTACAGGCGAAGTTCTTGAGTGGATATATGTCGATCTGAGCACAGCTGGGCGCCGTATATACAGCATGGGGGTATCTCAGATACCAGCCGGATGCAACCCACGGCCATATAGGACCTACAGGCGATGTTCTTGTGTCGATATATGTCGATCTGAGCACAGCTGGGCCACGTATATACAGCATGGGGGTAGCTGTGATACCAGCCAGCTGCAAACCACGGCTATATAGGACCTACAGGCGATGTTCTTGAGTCGATATATGTCGATCTGAGCACAGCTGGGCCCTTTATATACAGCATGGGGGTAGCTCTGATACCAGCCAGATGCAACCCACGGCCATATATGACCTACAGACGATGTTCTTGAGTCGATATATGTCGATCTGAGCACAGCTGGGCCACGTGTATACAGCATGGGGGTAGCTGTGATACCAGCCAGCTGCAACCCACCGCTATATAGGACCTACAGGCGATGTTCTTGAGTCGATATATGTCGATCTGAGCACTGCTGCGCCCCGTATATACAGCATGGGGGTAGCTCTGATACCAGCCAGATGCAACCCACGGCCATATAGGACCTACAGTCGATGTTCTTGAGTGGATATATGTCGATCTGAGCACAGCTGGGCGTTGTATATACAGCATGGGGGTAGGTCTGATACCAGCCAGATGCAACCCACGGCCATATAGGACCTACAGGCGATGTTCTTGAGTGGATATATGTCGATCTGAGCACAGCTGGGCGCCGTATATACAGCATGGGGGTAGCTCTGATACCAGCCAGATGCAATCCACGGCCATATAGGACCTACAGGCGATGTTCTTGAGTCGATATATGTCGATCTGAGCACAGCTGGGCCACGTATATACAGCATGGGGGAAGCTGTGATACCAGCCAGCTGCAACCCACGGCTATATAGGACCTACAGGCGATGTTCTTGAGTCGATATATGTCGATCTGAGCACAGCTGGCCCCGTATATACAGCTTGGCGGTAGGTCTGATCCAGCCAGATACAACCCACGACCATATAGGAGCTACAGGCGAAGTTCTTGAGTGGATATATGTCGATCTGAGCACAGCTGGGCGCCGTATATACAGCATGGGGGTAGCTCTGATACCAGCCAGATGCAATCCACGGCCATATAGGACCTACAGGCGATGTTATTGAGTCGATATATGTCGATCTGAGCACAGCTGGGCGACGTATATACAGCATGGGGGTAGCTGTGATACCAGCCAGCTGCAACCCACGGCTATATAGGACCTACAGGCGATGTTCTTGAGTCGATATATGTCGATCTGAGCACAGCTGGGCCCCGTATATACAGCTTGGGGGTAGGTCTGATACCAGCCAGATGCAACCCACGGCCATATAGGACCTACAGGCGAAGTTCTTGAGTGGATATATGTCGATCTGAGCACAGCTGGGCGCCGTATATACAGCATGGGGGTAGCTCTGATACTAGCCAGATGCAATCCACGGCCATATAGGACCTAGTGCGATGTTCTTGAGTCGATATATGTCGATCTGAGCACAGCTGGGCCACGTATATACAGCATGGGGGTAGCTTTGTTACCAGCCAGATGCAACCCACGGCCATATAGGACCCACAGGCGATGTTCTTGAGTGGATATATGTCGATCTGAGCACAGCTGGGCGCCGTATATACAGCATGGGGGTAGCTCTGATACCAGCCAGATGCAAGCCACGGCCATATAGTACCTACAGGCGATGTTCTTGAGTCGATATATGTCGATCTAAGCACATCTGGGCCACGTATATACAGCATGGGGGTAGCTGTGATACCAGCCAGCTGCCACCCACGGCTATATAGGACCTACAGGCGATGTTCTTGAGTCGATATATGTCGATCTGAGCACAGCTGGGCCCCGTATATACAGCATGGGGGTAGCGCTGATACCAGCCAGATGCAACCCACGGCCATATAGGACCTACAGGCGTTGTTCTTGAGTCGATATATGTCGCTCTGAGCACAGCTGGGCCACGTATATACAGCATAAGGGTGGCTGTGATACCAGCCAGCTGCAACCCACGGCTATATAGGACCTACAGGCGATGTTCTTGAGTCGATATATGTCGATCTGAGCACAGCTGGGCCACGTATATACAGCATGGGGGTAGCTGTGATACCAGCCAGCTGCAACCCACGGCTATATAGGACCTACAGGCGATGTTCTTGAGTCGATATATGTCGATCTGAGCACAGCTGGGCCCCGTATATACAGCATCGGGGTAGCTCTGATACCAGCCAGATGCAACCCACGGCCATATAGGACCTACAGTCGATGTTCTTAAGTGGATATATGTCGATCTGAGCACAGCTGGGCGCCGTATATACAGCATGGGGGTAGCTCTGATACCAGCCAGATGCAACCCACGGCCATATAGGACCTACAGGCGATGTTCTTGAGTCTATATATGTCGATCTGAGCACAGCTGGGCCACGTATATACAGCATGGGGGTAGCTTTGTTACCAGCCAGATGCAACCCATGGCCATATAGGACCCACAGGCGATGTTCTTGAGTGGATATATGTCGATCTGAGCACAGCTGGGCGCCGTATATACAGCATGGGGGTAGCTCTGATACCAGCCAGATGCAAGCCACGGCCATATAGTGCCTACAGGCGATGTTCTTGAGTCGATATATGTCGATCTAAGCACATCTGGGCCACGTATATACAGCATGGGGGTAGCTGTGATACCAGCCAGCTGCCACCCACGGCTATATAGGACCTACAGGCGATGTTCTTGAGTCGATATATGTCGATCTGAGCACAGCTGGGCCCCGTATATACAGCATGGGGGTAGCGCTGATACCAGCCAGATGCAACCCACGGCCATATAGGACATACAGGCGATGTTCTTGAGTGGATATATGTCGATCTGTGCACAGCTGGGCGCCGTATATACAGCACGGGGGTAGCTCTAATACCAGCCAGATGCAACCCACGGCCTTATAGGACCTACAGGCGATGTTCTTGAGTCGATATATGTCGCTCTGAGCACAGCTGGGCCACGTATATACAGCATAAGGGTGGCTGTGATACCAGCCAGCTGCAACCCACGGCTATATAGGACCTACAGGCGATGTTCTTGAGTCGATATATGTCGATCTGAGCACAGCTGGGCCCCGTATATACAGCATGGTGGTAGCTCTGATACCAGCCAGATGCAACCCACGGCCATAAAGGACCTACAGGCGATGTTCTTGGGTGGATATATGTCGATCTTAGCACAGCTGGGCGCCGTATATACAGCATGGGGGTAGCTCTGATACCTGCCAGATGCAACCCACGGTCATATAGGACCTACAGGTGATGTTCTTGAGTCGATATATGTCGATCTGAGCACAGCTGGGCCACGTATATACAGCATGGGGGTAGCTGTGATACCAGCCATCTGCAATCCACGGCTATATAGGCCCTACAGGCAATGTTCTTGAGTCGATATATGTCGATCTGAGCACAGCTGGGCCCCGTATATACAGCATGGGGGTAGCTCTGATACCAGCCAGATGCAACCCACGGCCATATTGGACCTACAGGCGATGTTCTTGAGTGGATATATGTCGATCTGAGCACAGCTGGGCGCCGTATATACAGCATGGGGGGTAGCTCTGATACCAGCCAGATGCAACCCACGGCCATATAGGACCAACAGGCGATGTTCTTGAGTCGATATATGTCGATCTGAGCACAACTGGGCCACGTATATACAGCATGGGGGTAGCTGTGATACCAGCCAACTGCAACCCACGGCTATATAGGACCTACAGACGATGTTCTTGCGTCGATATATGTCGATCTGAGCACAGCTGGGCCCCGTATATACAGCATGGGTGTAGCTCTGATACCAGCCAGATGCAACCCACGGCCATATAGGACCTACAGGCGATGTTCTTGAGTGGATATATGTCAATCTGAGCACAGCTGGGCGCCGTATATACAGCATGGGGGTAGCTCTGATACCAGCCAGATGCAACCCACGACCATATAGGACCTACAGGCGATGTTCTTGAGTCGATATATGTCGATCTGAGCACATCTGGGCCACGTATATACAGCATGGGGGTAGCTGTGATACCAGCCAGCTGTAACCCACGGCTATATAGGACCTACAGACGATGTTCTTGCGTCGATATATGTCGATCTGAGCACAGCTGGGCCCCGTATATACAGCATGGGTGTAGCTCTGATACCAGCCAGATGCAACCCACGGCCATATAGGACCTACAGGCGATGTTCTTGAGTGGATATATGTCGATCTGAGCACAGCTGGGCGCCGTATATACAGCATGGGGGTAGCTCTGATACCAGCCAGATGCAACCCACGGCCATATAGGACCTACAGGCGATGTTCTTGAGTCGATATATGTCGATCTGAGCACATCTGGGCCACGTATATACAGCATGGGGGTAGCTGTGATACCAGCCAGCTGCAACCCACGGCTATATAGGACCTACAGGCGATGTTCTTGAGTCGATATATGTCGATCTGAGCACACCTGGGCCCCGTATATACAGCATGGGGGTAGCTCTGATACCAGCCAGATGCAACCCATGGCCATATAGGACCTACAGGCGATGTTCTTGAGTGGATATATGTTGATCTGAGCACAGCTGGGCGCCGTATATACAGCTTGGGGGTAGCTCTGATACTAGCCAGATGCAATCCCCGGCCATATAGGACCTACAGGCGATGTTCTTGAGTCGATATATGTCGACCTGAGCACAGCTGGGCCCCGTATATACAGCATCGGGGTAGCTCTGATACCAGCCAGATGCAACCCACGGCCATATAGGACCTACAGTCGATGTTCTTGAGTGGATATATGTCGATCTGAGCACAGCTGGGCGCCGTATATACAGCATGGGGGTAGCTCTGATACCAGCCAGATGCAACCCACGGCCATATAGGACCTACAGGAGATGTTCTTGAGTCGATATATGTTGATCTGAGCACAGCTGGGCCACGTATATACAGCATGGGGGTAGCTTTGATACCAGCCAGATGCAACCCACGGCCATATAGGACCCACAGGCGATGTTCTTGAGTGGATATATGTCGATCTGAGCACAGCTGGGCGCCGTATATACAGCATGGGGGTAGCTCTGATACCAGCCAGATGCAAGCCACGGCCACATAGCACCTACAGGCGATGTTCTTGAGTCGATATATGTCGATCTAAGCACATCTGGGCCACGTATATACAGCATGGGGGTAGCGCTGATACCAGCCAGCTGCCACCCACGGCTATATAGGACCTACAGGCGATGTTCTTGAGTCGATATATGTCGATCTGAGCACAGCTGGGCCCCGTATATACAGCATGGGGGTAGCTCTGATACCAGCCAGATGCAACCCACGGCCATATAGGACATACAGGCGATGTTCTTGAGTGGATATATGTCGATCTGTGCACAGCTGGGCGCCGTATATACAGCACGAGGTTAGCTCTGATACCAGCCAGATGCAACCCACGGCCATATAGGACCTACAGGCGATGTTCTTGAGTGGATATATGTCGATCTGAGCACAGCTGGGCGCCGTATATACAGCATGGGGGTAGCTCTGATACTAGCCAGATGCAATCCACGGCCATATAGGACCTAGTGCGATGTTCTTGAGTCGATATATGTCGATCTGAGCACAGCTGGGCCACGTATATACAGCATGGGGGTAGCTTTGTTACCAGCCAGATGCAACCCACGGCCATATAGGACCCACAGGCGATGTTCTTGAGTGGATATATGTCGATCTGAGCACAGCTGGGCGCCGTATATACAGCATGGGGGTAGCTCTGATACCAGCCAGATGCAAGCCACGGCCATATAGTACCTACAGGCGATGTTCTTGAGTCGATATATGTCGATCTAAGCACATCTGGGCCACGTATATACAGCATGGGGGTAGCTGTGATACCAGCCAGCTGCCACCCACGGCTATATAGGACCTACAGGCGATGTTCTTGAGTCGATATATGTCGATCTGAGCACAGCTGGGCCCCGTATATACAGCATGGGGGTAGCGCTGATACCAGCCAGATGCAACCCACGGCCATATAGGACCTACAGGCGTTGTTCTTGAGTCGATATATGTCGCTCTGAGCACAGCTGGGCCACGTATATACAGCATAAGGGTGGCTGTGATACCAGCCAGCTGCAACCCACGGCTATATAGGACCTACAGGCGATGTTCTTGAGTCGATATATGTCGATCTGAGCACAGCTGGGCCACGTATATACAGCATGGGGGTAGCTGTGATACCAGCCAGCTGCAACCCACGGCTATATAGGACCTACAGGCGATGTTCTTGAGTCGATATATGTCGATCTGAGCACAGCTGGGCCCCGTATATACAGCATCGGGGTAGCTCTGATACCAGCCAGATGCAACCCACGGCCATATAGGACCTACAGTCGATGTTCTTAAGTGGATATATGTCGATCTGAGCACAGCTGGGCGCCGTATATACAGCATGGGGGTAGCTCTGATACCAGCCAGATGCAACCCACGGCCATATAGGACCTACAGAAGATGTTCTTGAGTCGATATATGTTGATCTGAGCACAGCTGGGCCACGTATATACAGCATGGGGGTAGCTTTGATACCAGCCAGATGCAACCCACGGCCATATAGGACCTACAGGCGATGTTCTTGAGTCCATATATTTCGATCTGAGCACAGCTGGGCCACGTATATACAGCATGGGGGTAGCTGTGATACCAGCCAGCTGCAACCCACGGCTATATAGGACCTACAGGCGATGTTCTTGAGTCGATATATGTCGATCTGAGCACAGCTGGGCCCCGTATATACAGCATGGGGGTAGCTCTGATACCAGCCGGATGCAACCCACGGCCATATAGATCCTACAGACGATGTTCTTGAGTGGATATATGTCGATCTGAGCACAGCTGGGCGCCGTATATACAGCATGGGGGTATCTCTGATACTAGCCAGATGCAACCCACGGCCATATAGGACCTACAGGCGATGTTCTTGAGTCGATATATGTCGATCTGAGCACAGCTGGGCCACGTATATACAGCATGGGGGTAGCTGTGATACCAGCCAGCTGCAACCCACGGTCATATTGGACCTACAGGCGATGTTCTTGAGTGGATATATGTAGATCTGAGCACAGCTGGGCGCCGTATATACAGCATGGGGGTAGCTCTGATACCAGCCAAATGCAACCCACGGCCATATAGGATCTACAGGCGATGTTCTTGAGTGGATATATGTCGTTCTGAGCACAGCTGGGCGCCGTATATACAGCATGGGGGTATCTCAGATACCAGCCGGATGCAACCCACGGCCATATAGGACCTACAGGCGATGTTCTTGTGTCGATATATGTCGATCTGAGCACAGCTGGGCCACGTATATACAGCATGGGGGTAGCTGTGATACCAGCCATCTGCAACCCACGGCTATATAGGACCTACAGGCGATGTTCTTGAGTCGATATATGTCGATCTGAGCACAGCTGGGCCCTTTATATACAGCATGGGGGTAGCTCTGATACCAGCCAGATGCAACTTACGGCCATATATGACCTACAGACGATGTTCTTGAGTCGATATATGTCGATCTGAGCACAGCTGGGCCACGTGTATACAGCATGGGGGTAGCTGTGATACCAGCCAGCTGCAACCCACCGCTATATAGGACCTACAGGCGATGTTCTTGAGTCGATATATGTCGATCTGAGCACTGCTGCGCCCCGTATATACAGCATGGGGGTAGCTCTGATACCAGCCAGATGCAACCCACGGCCATATAGGACCTACAGTCGATGTTCTTGAGTGGATATATGTCGATCTGAGCACAGCTGGGCGTTGTATATACAGCATGGGGGTAGCTCTGATACCAGCCAGATGCAACCCACGGCCATATAGGACCTACAGGCGATGTTCTTGAGTGGATATATGTCGATCTGAGCACAGCTGGGCGCCGTATATACAGCATGGGGGTAGCTCTGATACCAGCCAGATGCAATCCACGGCCATATAGGACCTACAGGCGATGTTCTTGAGTCGATATATGTCGATCTGAGCACAGCTGCGCCACGTATATACAGCATGGGGGTAGCTGTGATACCAGCCAGCTGCAACCCACGGCTATATAGGACCTACAGGCGATGTTCTTGAGTCGATATATGTCGATCTGAGCACAGCTGGGCCCCGTATATACAGCTTGGCGGTAGGTCTGATCCAGCCAGATACAACCCACGACCATATAGGAGCTACAGGCGAAGTTCTTGAGTGGATATATGTCGATCTGAGCACAGCTGGGCGCCGTATATACAGCATGGGGGTATCTCAGATACCAGCCGGATGCAACCCACGGCCATATAGGACCTACAGGCGATGTTCTTGTGTCGATATTTGTCGATCTGAGCACAGCTGGGCCACGTATATACAGCATGGGGGTAGCTGTGATACCAGCCAGCTGCAACCCACGGCTATATAGGACCTACAGGCGATGTTCTTGAGTCGATATATGTCGATCTGAGCACAGCTGGGCCCCGTATATACAGCTTGGGGGTAGGTCTGATACCAGCCAGATGCAACCCACGGCCATATAGGACCTACAGGCGAAGTTCTTGAGTGGATATATGTCGATCTGAGCACAGCTGGGCGCCGTATATACAGCATGGGGGTAGCTCTGATACTAGCCAGATGCAATCCACGGCCATATAGGACCTAGTGCGATGTTCTTGAGTCGATATATGTCGATCTGAGCACAGCTGGGCCACGTATATACAGCATGGGGGTAGCTTTGTTACCAGCCAGATGCAACCCACGGCCATATAGGACCCACAGGCGATGTTCTTGAGTGGATATATGTCGATCTGAGCACAGCTGGGCGCCGTATATACAGCATGGGGGTAGCTTTGATACCAGCCAGATGCAAGCCACGGCCATATAGTACCTACAGGCGATGTTCTTGAGTCGATATATGTCGATCTAAGCACATCTGGGCCACGTATATACAGCATGGGGGTAGCTGTGATACAAGCCAGCTGCCACCCACGGCTATATAGGACCTACAGGCGATGTTCTTGAGTCGATATATGTCGATCTGAGCACAGCTGGGCCCCGTATATACAGCATGGGGGTAGCGCTGATACCAGCCAGATGCAACCCACGGCCATATAGGACATACAGACGATGTTCTTGAGTGGATATATGTCGATCTGTGCACAGATGGGCGCCGTATATACAGCACGGGGGTAGCTCTGATACCAGCCAGATGCAACCCACGGCCATATAGGACCTACAGGCGATGTTCTTGAGTCGATATATGTCGCTCTGAGCACAGCTGGGCCACGTATATACAGCATAAGGGTGGCTGTGATACCAGCCAGCTGCAACCCACGGCTATATAGGACCTACAGGCGATGTTCTTGAGTCGATATATGTCGATCTGAGCACAGCTGGGCCACGTATATACAGCATGGGGGTAGCTGTGATACCAGCCAGATGCAACCCACGGCCATATTGGACCTACAGGCGATGTTCTTGAGTGGATATATGTCGATCTGAGCACAGCTGGGCGCCGTATATACAGCATGGGGGGTAGCTCTGATACCAGCCAGATGCAACCCACGGCCATATAGGACCAACAGGCGATGTTCTTGAGTCGATATATGTCGATCTGAGCACAACTGGGCCACGTATATACAGCATGGGGGTAGCTGTGATACCAGCCAACTGCAACCCACGGCTATATAGGACCTACAGACGATGTTCTTGCGTCGATATATGTCGATCTGAGCACAGCTGGGCCCCGTATATACAGCATGGGTGTAGCTCTGATACCAGCCAGATGCAACCCACCGCCATATAGGACCTACAGGCGAT
This sequence comes from Lordithon lunulatus, assembly GCA_963942505.1. Taxonomy (NCBI): domain Eukaryota; kingdom Metazoa; phylum Arthropoda; class Insecta; order Coleoptera; family Staphylinidae; genus Lordithon; species Lordithon lunulatus. The sequence goes on along the minus strand of OZ012667.1, from coordinate 31,467,093 downwards.
GTTCTTGAGTGGATATATGTCAATCTGAGCACAGCTGGGCGCCGTATATACAGCATGGGGGTAGCTCTGATACCAGCCAGATGCAACCCACGACCATATAGGACCTACAGGCGATGTTCTTGAGTCGATATATGTCGATCTGAGCACATCTGGGCCACGTATATACAGCATGGGGGTAGCTGTGATACCAGCCAGCTGTAACCCACGGCTATATAGGACCTACAGGCGATGTTCTTGAGTCGATATATGTCGATCTGAACACAGCTGGGCCCCGTATATACAGCATGGGTGTAGCTCTGATACCAGCCAGATGCAACCCACGGCCATATATGACCTACAGGCGATGTTCTTGAGTGGATATATGTCGATCTGAGCACAGCTGGGCGCCGTATATACAGCATGGGGGTAGCTCTGATACCAGCCAGATGCAACCCACGGCCATATAGGACCTACAGGCGATGTTCTTGAGTCGATATATGTCGATCTGAGCACATCTGGGCCACGTATATACAGCATGGGGGTAGCTGTGATACCAGTCAGCTGCAACCCACGGCTATATAGGACCTACAGGCGATGTTCTTGAGTCGATATATGTCGATCTGAGCACACCTGGGCCCCGTATATACAGCATGGGGGTAGCTCTGATACCAGCCAGATGCAACCCATGGCCATATAGGACCTACAGGCGATGTTCTTGAGTGGATATATGTTGATCTGAGCACAGCTGGGCGCCGTATATACAGCTTGGGGGTAGCTCTGATACTAGCCAGATGCAATCCCCGGCCATATAGGACCTACAGGCGATGTTCTTGAATCGATATATGTCGATCTGAGCACAGCTGGGCCACGTATATACAGCATGGGGGTAGCTGTGATAGCAGCCAGCAGCAACCCACGGCTATATAGGACCTACAGGCGATGTTCTTGAGTCGATATATGTCGACCTGAGCACAGCTGGGCCCCGTATATACAGCATCGGGGTAGCTCTGATACCAGCCAGATGCAACCCACGGCCATATAGGACCTACAGTCGATGTTCTTGAGTGGATATATGTCGATCTGAGCACAGCTGGGCGCCGTATATACAGCATGGGGGTAGCTCTGATACCAGCCAGATGCAACCCACGGCCATATAGGACCTACAGAAGATGTTCTTGAGTCGATATATGTTGATCTGAGCACAGCTGGGCCACGTATATACAGCATGGGGGTAGCTTTGATACCAGCCAGATGCAACCCACGGCCATATAGGACCCACAGGCGATGTTCTTGAGTGGATTTATGTCGATCTGAGCACAGCTGGGCGCCGTATATACAGCATGGGGGTAGCGATGATACCAGCCAGCTGCCACCCACGGCTATATAGGACCTACAGGCGATGTTCTTGAGTCGATATATGTCGATCTGAGCACAGCTGGGCCCCGTATATACAGCATGGGGGTAGCTCTGATACCAGCCAGATGCAACCCACGGCCATATAGGACATACAGGCGACGTTCTTGAGTGGATATATGTCGATCTGTGCACAGCTGGGCGCCGTATATACAGCACGAGGTTAGCTCTGATACCAGCCAGATGCAACCCACGGCCATATAGGACCTACAGGCGATGTTCTTGAGTGGATATATGTCGATCTGAGCACAGCTGGGCGCCGTATATACAGGAAGGGGGTAGCTCTGATACCAGCCAGTTGCAACCCACGGCCATATAGGACCTACAGGCGATGTTCTTGAGTCGATATATGTCGATCTGAGCATAGCTGGGCCATGTATATACAGCATGGGGGTAGCTGTGATACCAGCCAGCTGAAACCCACGGCTATATAGGACCTACAGGCGATGTTCTTTAGTCGATATATGTCGATCTGAGCACTACTGGGCCCCGTATATACAGCATGGGGGTAGCTCTGATACCAGCCAGATGCAACCCACGGCCATATAGGGCCTACAGGCGATGTTCTTGAGTCGATATATGTCGATCTGAGCACAGCTGGGCCCCGTATATACAGCTTGGGGGTAGGTCTGATACCAGCCAGATACAACCCACGGCTATATAGGACCTACAGGCGAAGTTCTTGAGTGGATATATGTCGATCTGAGCACAGCTGGGCGCCGTATATACAGCATGGGGGTAGCTCTGATACCAGCCAGATGCAACCCACGGCCATATAGGACCTACAGGCGATGTTCTTGAGTCGATATAAGTCGATCTGAGCACAGCTGGGCCACGTATATACAGCATGGGGGTAGCTGTGATACCAGCCAGCTGCAACCCACGGCTATATAGGACCTACAGGCGATGTTCTTGAGTCGATATATGTCGATCTGAGCACAGCTGGGCTACGTATATACAGCATGGGGGTAGCTGTGATACCAGCCAGCTGCAACCCACGGCTATATAGGACCTACAGGCGATGTTCTTGAGTCGATATATGTCGATCTGAGCACAGCTGGTCCCGTATATACAGCATGGGGTTAGCTCTGATGCCAGCCAGATGCAACCCACGGCCATATAGATCCTACAGCCGATGTTCTTGAGTGGATATATGTCGATCTGAGCACAGCTGGGCCCCGTATATACAGCATGGAACCAGCCAGATGCAACCCACGGCCATATATTACCTACAGGCGATGTTCTTGAGTCCATATATTTCGATCTGAGCACAGCTGGGCTACGTATATACAGCATGGGGGTAGCTGTGATACCAGCCAGCTGCAACCCACGGCTATATAGGACCTACAGGCGATGTTCTTGAGTCGATATATGTCGATCTGAGCACAGCTGGGCCACGTATATACATGATAGCGGTAGCTGTGATACAAGCCAGCTGCAACCCACGGCTATATAGGACCTACAGGCGATGTTCTTGAGTCGATATATATCGATCTGAGCACAGCTGGGCCCCGTATATACAGCTTGGGGGTAGGTCTGATACCAACCAGATGCAACCCACGGCCATATAGGACCTACAGGCGATGTTCTTGAGTCGATATAGGTCGATCTGAGCACAGCTGGGCCCCGTATATACAGCATGGGACCAGCCAGATGCAACCCACGGCCATATAGGACCTACAGGCGATGTTCTTGAGTCGATATATGTCGATCTGAGCATAGCTGGGCCACGTATATACAGCATGGGGGTAGCTGTGATACCAGCCAGCTGCAACCCACGGCTATATAACACCTACAGGCGATGTTCTTGAGTCGATATATGTCGATCTGAGCACAGCTGGGCCCCGTATATACAGCTTGGGGGTAGGTCTGATACCAGCCAGCTGCAACCCACGGCCATATAGGACCTACAAGTGAAGTTCTTGAGTGGATATATGTCGATATGAGCACAGCTGGGCGCCGTATATACAGCATGGGGGTAGCTCTGATACCAGCCAGATGCAAATCATGGCCATATAGGACCTACAGGCGATGTTCTTGAGTCGATATATGTCGATCTGAGTACAGCTGGGCCACGTATATACAGCATGGGGGTAGCTGTGATACCAGCCAGCTGCAACCCACGGCTATATATGACCTACAGGCGATGTTCTTGAGTCGATATATGTCGATCTGAGCACAGCAGGGCGCCGTATATACTGCATGGGACCAGCCAGATGCAACCCACGGCCATATAGGACCTACAGGCGATATTCTTGAGTCGATATATGTCGATCTGAGGACAGCTGGGCCACGTATATACAGCATGGGGGTAGCTGTGATACCAGCCAGCTGCAACCCACGGCTATATAGGACCTACAGGCGATGTTCTTGAGTCGATATATGTCGATCTGAGCACAGCTGGGCGCCACGTATATACAGCATGGGGGTAGCTGTGATACCAGCCAGCTGCAACCCACGGCTATATAGGACCTACAGGCGATGTTCTTGAGTCGATATATGTCGATCTGAGCACAGCTGGGCCACGTATATACAGCATGGGGGTAGCTGTGATACCAGCCAGCTGCAACCCACGGCTATATAGGACCTACAGGCGATGTTCTTGAGTCGATATATGTCGATCTGAGCACAGCTAGGCCCCGTATATACAGCTTGGGGGTAGGTCTGATACCAGCCAGCTGCAACCCACGGCCATATAGGACCTACAGGTGAAGTTCTTGAGTGGATATATGTCGATCTGAGCACAGCTGGGCGCCGTATATACAGCATGGGGGTAGCTCTGATACCAGCCAGATGCAAATCACGGCCATATAGGACCTACAGGCGATGTTCTTGAGTCGATATATGTCGATCTGAGTACAGCTGGGCCACGTATATACAGCATGGGGGTAGCTGTGATACCATCCAGCTGCAACCCACGGCTATATAGGACCTACAGGCGATGTTCTTCAGTCGATATATGTCAATCTGAGCACAGCTGGGCCCCGTATATACAGCATGGGACCAGCCAGATGCACCCCACGGCCATATAGGACCTACAGGCGATATTCTTGAGTCGATATATGTCGATCTGAGTACAGCTGGGCCACGTATATACAGCATGGGGGTAGCTGTGATACCAGCCAGCTGCAACCCACGGCTATATAGGACCTACAGGCGATGTTCTTGAGTCGATATATGTCGATCTGAGCACAGCTGGACCCCGTATATACAGCATGGGACCAGCCAGATGCAACCCAAGGCCATATAGGACCTACAGGCGATGTTCTTGAGTCGATATACGTCGATCTGAGCACAGCTGGGCCACGTATATACAGCATGGGGGTAGCTGTGATACCAGCCAGCTGCAACCCACGGCTATATAGGACCTACATGCGATGTTCTTGATTCGATATATAGCGATCTGAGCACAGCTGGGCCCCGTATATATAGCATGGGGGTAGCTGTGATACCAGCCAGCTGCAACCCACGGCCATATAGGACCTACAGGTGAAGTTCTTGAGTGGATATATGTCGATCTGAGCACAGCTGGGCGCCGTATATACAGCATGGGGGTAGCTCTGATACCAGCCCGATGCAACCCACGGCCATATAGGACCTACAGGCGATGTTCTAGAGTCGATATGTGTTGATCTGAGCACAGCTGGGCCACGTATATATAGCATGGGGGTAGCTGTGATACCAGCCAGATGAAACCCACGGCTATATAGGACCTACAGGCGATGTTCTTGAGTCAATATATGTCGATTTGAGCACAGCTGGGCCCCGTATATACAGCATGGGGGTAGCTCTGATACCAGCCAGATGCAACACACGACCATATAGGACCTACAGGCGATGTTCTTGAGTGGATATATGTCGATCTGAGCACAGCTGGGCGCCGTATATACAGCATGGGGGTAGCTCTGATACCAGCCAGCTGCAACCCACGGCTATATAGGACCTACAGGCGATGTTCTTGAGTCAATATATGTCGATTTGAGCACAGCTGGGCCCCGTATATACAGCATGGGGGTAGCTCTGATACCAGCCAGATGCAACACACGGCCATATAGGACCTACAGGCGATGTTCTTGAGTGGATATATGTCGATCTGAGCACAGCTGGGCGCCGTAAATACAGCATGGGGGTAGCTCTGATACCAGCCAGATGCTACCCACGGCCATATAGGACCTACAGGCGATGTTCTAGAGTCGATATGTGTTGATCTGAGCACAGCTGGGCCACGTATATATAGCATGGGGGTAGCTGTGATACCAGCCAGCTGCAACCCACGGCTATATAGGACCTACAGGCGATGTTCTTGAGTCAATATATGTCGATTTGAGCACAGCTGGGCCCCGTATATACAGCATGGGGGTAGCTCTGATACCAGCCAGATGCAACCCACGGCCATATAAGACCTACAGGCGATGTTCTTGAGTCGATATATGTCGATCTGAGCACAGCTTGGCCACGTATATACAGCATGGGGGTAGCTGTGATACCAGCCAGCTGCAACCCACGGCTATATAGGAACTACAGGCGATGTTCTTGAGTCGATATATAGCGATCTGAGCACAGCTGGGCCCCGTATATACAGCATGGGGGTAGCTCTGATACCAGCCAGATGCAACCCACGGCCATATAGGACCTACAGGCGATGTTCTAGAGTCGATATGTGTTGATCTGAGCACAGCTGGGCCACGTATATATAGCATGGGGGTAGCTGTGATACCAGCCAGCTGCAACCCACGGCTATATAGGACCTACAGGCGATGTTCTTGAGTCAATATATGTCGATCTGAGCACAGCTGGGCCCCGTATATACAGCATGGGGGTAGCTCTGATACCAGCCAGATGCAACACACGGCCATATAGGACCTACAGGCGATGTTCTTGAGTGGATATATGTCGATCTGAGCACAGCTGGGCGCCGTATATACAGCATGGGGGTAGCTCTGATACCAGCCAGATGTAACCCACGGCCATATAGGACCTACAGGCGATGTTCTTGAGTCGATATATGTCGATCTAAACACAGCTGGGCCACGTATATACAGCATGGGGGTAGCTCTGATACCAGCCAGATGCAACCCACGGCCATATAGGACCTACAGGCGATGTTCTTGAGTCGATATATGTCAATCTGAGCACAGCTGGGCCACGTATATACAGCATGGGGGTAGCTGTGATACCAGCCAGCTGCAACCCACGGCCATATAGGACCTACAAGCGATGTTCTTGAGTAGATATATGTCGATCTGAGCACAGCTGGGCGCCGTATATACAGCATGGGGGAAGCTCTGATACCAGCCAGATGCAACCCACGGCCATTTAGGACCTACAGGCGATGTTCTTGAGTCGATATATGTCGATCTGAGCACAGCTGGGCCACGTATATACAGCATGGGGGTAGCTCTGATACCTGCCAGATGCAACCCACTGCCATAAATGACCTACAGGCGATGTTCTTGAGTGGATAGATGTCGATCTGAGCAAAGCTGGGCGCCGTATATACAGCATGGGGGTAACTCTGGTACCAGCCAGATGCAACCCACGGCCATATAGGGCCTACAGGCGATGTTCTTGAGTCGATATATGTCAATCTGAGCACAGCTGGGCCACGTATATACAGCATGGGGGTAGCTGTGATACCAGCCAGCTGCAACCCACGGCTATATAGGACCTACAGGCGATGTTCTTGAGTCGATATATGTCGATCTGAGCACAGGTGGGCCCCGTATATACAGCATGGGGGTAGCTCTGATACCAGCCTGGTGCAACCCACGGCCATATAGGACCTACAGGCGATGTTCTTGAGTGGATATATGTCGATCTGAGCACAGCTGGGCGCCGTATATACAGCATGGGGGTAGCTCTGATACCAGCCAGATGCAACCCACGGCCATATAGGACCTACAGGCGATGTTCTTGAGTCTATATATGTCGATCTGAGCACAGCTGGGCCACGTATATACAGCATGGGGGTAGCTTTGTTACCAGCCAGATGCAACCCACGGCCATATAGGACCCACAGGCGATGTTCTTGAGTGGATATATGTCGATCTGAGCACAGCTGGGCGCCGTATATACAGCATGGGGGTAGCTCTGATACCAGCCAGATGCAAGCCACGGCCATATAGTGCCTACAGGCGATGTTCTTGAGTCGATATATGTCGATCTAAGCACATCTGGGCCACGTATATACAGCATGGGGGTAGCTGTGATACCAGCCAGCTGCCACCCACGGCTATATAGGACCTACAGGCGATGTTCTTGAGTCGATATATGTCGATCTGAGCACAGCTGGGCCCCGTATATACAGCATGGGGGTAGCGCTGATACCAGCCAGATGCAACCCACGGCCATATAGGACATACAGGCGATGTTCTTGAGTGGATATATGTCGATCTGTGCACAGCTGGGCGCCGTATATACAGCACGGGGGTAGCTCTAATACCAGCCAGATGCAACCCACGGCCATATAGGACCTACAGGCGATGTTCTTGAGTTGATATATGTCGCTCTGAGCACAGCTGGGCCACGTATATACAGCATAAGGGTGGCTGTGATACCAGCCAGCTGCAACCCACGGCTATATAGGACCTACAGGCGATGTTCTTGAGTCGATATATGTCGATCTGAGCACAGCTGGGCCCCGTATATACAGCATGGTGGTAGCTCTGATACCAGCCAGATGCAACCCACGGCCATAAAGGACCTACAGGCGATGTTCTTGGGTGGATATATGTCGATCTTAGCACAGCTGGGCGCCGTATATACAGCATGGGGGTAACTCTGATACCTGCCAGATGCAACCCACGGCCATATAGGACCTACAGGTGATGTTCTTGAGTCGATATATGTCGATCTGAGCACAGCAGGGCGCCGTATATACTGCATGGGACCAGCCAGATGCAACCCACGGCCATATAGGACCTACAGGCGATATTCTTGAGTCGATATATGTCGATCTGAGCACTGCTGCGCCCCGTATATACAGCATCGAGGTAGCTCTTATACCAGCCAGATACAACCCACGGCCATATAGGACCTACAGGCGATGTTCTTGAGTGGATATATGTCGATCTGAGCACAGCTGGGCGCCGTATATACAGCATGGGGGTAGCTCTGATACCAGCCAGATGCAACCCACGGCCATATAGGACCTACAGGCGATGTTCTTGAGTCCATATATTTCGATCTGAGCAGAGCTGGGCCACGTATATACAGCATGGGGGTAGCTGTGATACCAGCCAGCTGCAACCCACGGCTATATAGGACCTACAGGCGATGTTCTTGAGTCGATATATGTCGATCTGAGCACAGCTGGGCCCCGTATATACAGCATGGGGGTAGCTCTGATACCAGCCAGATGCAACCCACGGCCATATAGATCCTACAGACGATGTTCTTGAGTGGATATATGTCGATCTGAGCACAGCTGGGCGCCGTATATACAGCATGGGGGTATCTCTGATACTAGCCAGATGCAACCCACGGCCATATAGGACCTACAGGCGATGTTCTTGAGTCGATATATGTCGATCTGAGCACAGCTGGGCCACGTATATACAGCATGGGGGTAGCTGTGATACCAGCCAGCTGCAACCCACGGTCATATTGGACCTACAGGCGATGTTCTTGAGTGGATATATGTAGATCTGAGCACAGCTGGGCGCCGTATATACAGCATGGGGGTAGCTCTGATACCAGCCAAATGCAACCCACGGCCATATAGGACCTACAGGCGATGTTCTTGAGTGGATATATGTCGTTCTGAGCACAGCTGGGCGCCGTATATACAGCATGGGGGTATCTCAGATACCAGCCGGATGCAACCCACGGCCATATAGGACCTACAGGCGATGTTCTTGTGTCGATATATGTCGATCTGAGCACAGCTGGGCCACGTATATACAGCATGGGGGTAGCTGTGATACCAGCCAGCTGCAACCCACGGCTATATAGGACCTACAGGCGATGTTCTTGAGTCGATATATGTCGATCTGAGCACAGCTGGGCCCTTTATATACAGCATGGGGGTAGCTCTGATACCAGCCAGATGCAACCCACGGCCATATATGACCTACAGACGATGTTCTTGAGTCGATATATGTCGATCTGAGCACAGCTGGGCCACGTGTATACAGCATGGGGGTAGCTGTGATACCAGCCAGCTGCAACCCACCTCTATATAGGACCTACAGGCGATGTTCTTGAGTCGATATATGTCGATCTGAGCACTGCTGCGCCCCGTATATACAGCATGGGGGTAGCTCTGATACCAGCCAGATGCAACCCACGGCCATATAGGACCTACAGTCGATGTTCTTGAGTGGATATATGTCGATCTGAGCACAGCTGGGCGTTGTATATACAGCATGGGGGTAGCTCTGATACCAGCCAGATGCAACCCACGGCCATATAGGACCTACAGGCGATGTTCTTGAGTGGATATATGTCGATCTGAGCACAGCTGGGCGCCGTATATACAGCATGGGGGTAGCTCTGATACCAGCCAGATGCAATCCACGGCCATATAGGACCTACAGGCGATGTTCTTGAGTCGATATATGTCGATCTGAGCACAGCTGGGCCACGTATATACAGCATGGGGGTAGCTGTGATACCAGCCAGCTGCAACCCACGGCTATATAGGACCTACAGGCGATGTTCTTGAGTCGATATATGTCGATCTGAGCACAGCTGGGCCCCGTATATACAGCTTGGCGGTAGGTCTGATCCAGCCAGATACAACCCACGACCATATAGGAGCTACAGGCGAAGTTCTTGAGTGGATATATGTCGATCTGAGCACAGCTGGGCGCCGTATATACAGCATGGGGGTATCTCAGATACCAGCCGGATGCAACCCACGGCCATATAGGACCTACAGGCGATGTTCTTGTGTCGATATATGTCGATCTGAGCACAGCTGGGCCACGTATATACAGCATGGGGGTAGCTGTGATACCAGCCAGCTGCAAACCACGGCTATATAGGACCTACAGGCGATGTTCTTGAGTCGATATATGTCGATCTGAGCACAGCTGGGCCCTTTATATACAGCATGGGGGTAGCTCTGATACCAGCCAGATGCAACCCACGGCCATATATGACCTACAGACGATGTTCTTGAGTCGATATATGTCGATCTGAGCACAGCTGGGCCACGTGTATACAGCATGGGGGTAGCTGTGATACCAGCCAGCTGCAACCCACCGCTATATAGGACCTACAGGCGATGTTCTTGAGTCGATATATGTCGATCTGAGCACTGCTGCGCCCCGTATATACAGCATGGGGGTAGCTCTGATACCAGCCAGATGCAACCCACGGCCATATAGGACCTACAGTCGATGTTCTTGAGTGGATATATGTCGATCTGAGCACAGCTGGGCGTTGTATATACAGCATGGGGGTAGGTCTGATACCAGCCAGATGCAACCCACGGCCATATAGGACCTACAGGCGATGTTCTTGAGTGGATATATGTCGATCTGAGCACAGCTGGGCGCCGTATATACAGCATGGGGGTAGCTCTGATACCAGCCAGATGCAATCCACGGCCATATAGGACCTACAGGCGATGTTCTTGAGTCGATATATGTCGATCTGAGCACAGCTGGGCCACGTATATACAGCATGGGGGAAGCTGTGATACCAGCCAGCTGCAACCCACGGCTATATAGGACCTACAGGCGATGTTCTTGAGTCGATATATGTCGATCTGAGCACAGCTGGCCCCGTATATACAGCTTGGCGGTAGGTCTGATCCAGCCAGATACAACCCACGACCATATAGGAGCTACAGGCGAAGTTCTTGAGTGGATATATGTCGATCTGAGCACAGCTGGGCGCCGTATATACAGCATGGGGGTAGCTCTGATACCAGCCAGATGCAATCCACGGCCATATAGGACCTACAGGCGATGTTATTGAGTCGATATATGTCGATCTGAGCACAGCTGGGCGACGTATATACAGCATGGGGGTAGCTGTGATACCAGCCAGCTGCAACCCACGGCTATATAGGACCTACAGGCGATGTTCTTGAGTCGATATATGTCGATCTGAGCACAGCTGGGCCCCGTATATACAGCTTGGGGGTAGGTCTGATACCAGCCAGATGCAACCCACGGCCATATAGGACCTACAGGCGAAGTTCTTGAGTGGATATATGTCGATCTGAGCACAGCTGGGCGCCGTATATACAGCATGGGGGTAGCTCTGATACTAGCCAGATGCAATCCACGGCCATATAGGACCTAGTGCGATGTTCTTGAGTCGATATATGTCGATCTGAGCACAGCTGGGCCACGTATATACAGCATGGGGGTAGCTTTGTTACCAGCCAGATGCAACCCACGGCCATATAGGACCCACAGGCGATGTTCTTGAGTGGATATATGTCGATCTGAGCACAGCTGGGCGCCGTATATACAGCATGGGGGTAGCTCTGATACCAGCCAGATGCAAGCCACGGCCATATAGTACCTACAGGCGATGTTCTTGAGTCGATATATGTCGATCTAAGCACATCTGGGCCACGTATATACAGCATGGGGGTAGCTGTGATACCAGCCAGCTGCCACCCACGGCTATATAGGACCTACAGGCGATGTTCTTGAGTCGATATATGTCGATCTGAGCACAGCTGGGCCCCGTATATACAGCATGGGGGTAGCGCTGATACCAGCCAGATGCAACCCACGGCCATATAGGACCTACAGGCGTTGTTCTTGAGTCGATATATGTCGCTCTGAGCACAGCTGGGCCACGTATATACAGCATAAGGGTGGCTGTGATACCAGCCAGCTGCAACCCACGGCTATATAGGACCTACAGGCGATGTTCTTGAGTCGATATATGTCGATCTGAGCACAGCTGGGCCACGTATATACAGCATGGGGGTAGCTGTGATACCAGCCAGCTGCAACCCACGGCTATATAGGACCTACAGGCGATGTTCTTGAGTCGATATATGTCGATCTGAGCACAGCTGGGCCCCGTATATACAGCATCGGGGTAGCTCTGATACCAGCCAGATGCAACCCACGGCCATATAGGACCTACAGTCGATGTTCTTAAGTGGATATATGTCGATCTGAGCACAGCTGGGCGCCGTATATACAGCATGGGGGTAGCTCTGATACCAGCCAGATGCAACCCACGGCCATATAGGACCTACAGGCGATGTTCTTGAGTCTATATATGTCGATCTGAGCACAGCTGGGCCACGTATATACAGCATGGGGGTAGCTTTGTTACCAGCCAGATGCAACCCATGGCCATATAGGACCCACAGGCGATGTTCTTGAGTGGATATATGTCGATCTGAGCACAGCTGGGCGCCGTATATACAGCATGGGGGTAGCTCTGATACCAGCCAGATGCAAGCCACGGCCATATAGTGCCTACAGGCGATGTTCTTGAGTCGATATATGTCGATCTAAGCACATCTGGGCCACGTATATACAGCATGGGGGTAGCTGTGATACCAGCCAGCTGCCACCCACGGCTATATAGGACCTACAGGCGATGTTCTTGAGTCGATATATGTCGATCTGAGCACAGCTGGGCCCCGTATATACAGCATGGGGGTAGCGCTGATACCAGCCAGATGCAACCCACGGCCATATAGGACATACAGGCGATGTTCTTGAGTGGATATATGTCGATCTGTGCACAGCTGGGCGCCGTATATACAGCACGGGGGTAGCTCTAATACCAGCCAGATGCAACCCACGGCCTTATAGGACCTACAGGCGATGTTCTTGAGTCGATATATGTCGCTCTGAGCACAGCTGGGCCACGTATATACAGCATAAGGGTGGCTGTGATACCAGCCAGCTGCAACCCACGGCTATATAGGACCTACAGGCGATGTTCTTGAGTCGATATATGTCGATCTGAGCACAGCTGGGCCCCGTATATACAGCATGGTGGTAGCTCTGATACCAGCCAGATGCAACCCACGGCCATAAAGGACCTACAGGCGATGTTCTTGGGTGGATATATGTCGATCTTAGCACAGCTGGGCGCCGTATATACAGCATGGGGGTAGCTCTGATACCTGCCAGATGCAACCCACGGTCATATAGGACCTACAGGTGATGTTCTTGAGTCGATATATGTCGATCTGAGCACAGCTGGGCCACGTATATACAGCATGGGGGTAGCTGTGATACCAGCCATCTGCAATCCACGGCTATATAGGCCCTACAGGCAATGTTCTTGAGTCGATATATGTCGATCTGAGCACAGCTGGGCCCCGTATATACAGCATGGGGGTAGCTCTGATACCAGCCAGATGCAACCCACGGCCATATTGGACCTACAGGCGATGTTCTTGAGTGGATATATGTCGATCTGAGCACAGCTGGGCGCCGTATATACAGCATGGGGGGTAGCTCTGATACCAGCCAGATGCAACCCACGGCCATATAGGACCAACAGGCGATGTTCTTGAGTCGATATATGTCGATCTGAGCACAACTGGGCCACGTATATACAGCATGGGGGTAGCTGTGATACCAGCCAACTGCAACCCACGGCTATATAGGACCTACAGACGATGTTCTTGCGTCGATATATGTCGATCTGAGCACAGCTGGGCCCCGTATATACAGCATGGGTGTAGCTCTGATACCAGCCAGATGCAACCCACGGCCATATAGGACCTACAGGCGATGTTCTTGAGTGGATATATGTCAATCTGAGCACAGCTGGGCGCCGTATATACAGCATGGGGGTAGCTCTGATACCAGCCAGATGCAACCCACGACCATATAGGACCTACAGGCGATGTTCTTGAGTCGATATATGTCGATCTGAGCACATCTGGGCCACGTATATACAGCATGGGGGTAGCTGTGATACCAGCCAGCTGTAACCCACGGCTATATAGGACCTACAGACGATGTTCTTGCGTCGATATATGTCGATCTGAGCACAGCTGGGCCCCGTATATACAGCATGGGTGTAGCTCTGATACCAGCCAGATGCAACCCACGGCCATATAGGACCTACAGGCGATGTTCTTGAGTGGATATATGTCGATCTGAGCACAGCTGGGCGCCGTATATACAGCATGGGGGTAGCTCTGATACCAGCCAGATGCAACCCACGGCCATATAGGACCTACAGGCGATGTTCTTGAGTCGATATATGTCGATCTGAGCACATCTGGGCCACGTATATACAGCATGGGGGTAGCTGTGATACCAGCCAGCTGCAACCCACGGCTATATAGGACCTACAGGCGATGTTCTTGAGTCGATATATGTCGATCTGAGCACACCTGGGCCCCGTATATACAGCATGGGGGTAGCTCTGATACCAGCCAGATGCAACCCATGGCCATATAGGACCTACAGGCGATGTTCTTGAGTGGATATATGTTGATCTGAGCACAGCTGGGCGCCGTATATACAGCTTGGGGGTAGCTCTGATACTAGCCAGATGCAATCCCCGGCCATATAGGACCTACAGGCGATGTTCTTGAGTCGATATATGTCGACCTGAGCACAGCTGGGCCCCGTATATACAGCATCGGGGTAGCTCTGATACCAGCCAGATGCAACCCACGGCCATATAGGACCTACAGTCGATGTTCTTGAGTGGATATATGTCGATCTGAGCACAGCTGGGCGCCGTATATACAGCATGGGGGTAGCTCTGATACCAGCCAGATGCAACCCACGGCCATATAGGACCTACAGGAGATGTTCTTGAGTCGATATATGTTGATCTGAGCACAGCTGGGCCACGTATATACAGCATGGGGGTAGCTTTGATACCAGCCAGATGCAACCCACGGCCATATAGGACCCACAGGCGATGTTCTTGAGTGGATATATGTCGATCTGAGCACAGCTGGGCGCCGTATATACAGCATGGGGGTAGCTCTGATACCAGCCAGATGCAAGCCACGGCCACATAGCACCTACAGGCGATGTTCTTGAGTCGATATATGTCGATCTAAGCACATCTGGGCCACGTATATACAGCATGGGGGTAGCGCTGATACCAGCCAGCTGCCACCCACGGCTATATAGGACCTACAGGCGATGTTCTTGAGTCGATATATGTCGATCTGAGCACAGCTGGGCCCCGTATATACAGCATGGGGGTAGCTCTGATACCAGCCAGATGCAACCCACGGCCATATAGGACATACAGGCGATGTTCTTGAGTGGATATATGTCGATCTGTGCACAGCTGGGCGCCGTATATACAGCACGAGGTTAGCTCTGATACCAGCCAGATGCAACCCACGGCCATATAGGACCTACAGGCGATGTTCTTGAGTGGATATATGTCGATCTGAGCACAGCTGGGCGCCGTATATACAGGAAGGGGGTAGCTCTGATACCAGCCAGTTGCAACCCACGGCCATATAGGACCTACAGGCGATGTTCTTGAGTCGATATATGTCGATCTGAGCATAGCTGGGCCATGTATATACAGCATGGGGGTAGCTGTGATACCAGCCAGCTGAAACCCACGGCTATATAGGACCTACAGGCGATGTTCTTTAGTCGATATATGTCGATCTGAGCACTACTGGGCCCCGTATATACAGCATGGGGGTAGCTCTGATACCAGCCAGATGCAACCCACGGCCATATAGGACCTACAGGCGATGTTCTTGAGTCGATATATGTCGATCTGAGCACAGCTGGGCCACGTATATACAGCATGGGGGTAGCTGTGATACCAGCCGGCTGCAACCCACGGCTATATAGGACCCACAGGCGATGTTCTTGAGTCGATATATGTCGATCTGAGCACAGCTGGGCCCCGTAAATACAGCTTGGGGGTAGGTCTGATACCAGCCAGATACAACCCACGGCTATATAGGACCTACAGGCGAAGTTCTTGAGTGGATATATGTCGATCTGAGCACAGCTGGGCGCCGTATATACAGCATGGGGGTAGCTCTGATACCAGCCAGATGCAACCCACGGCCATATAGGACCTACAGGCGATGTTCTTGAGTCGATATAAGTCGATCTGAGCACAGCTGGGCCACGTATATACAGCATGGGGGTAGCTGTGATACCAGCCAGCTGCAACCCACGGCTATATAGGACCTACAGGCGATGTTCTTGAGTCGATATATGTCGATCTGAGCACAGCTGGGCTACGTATATACAGCATGGGGGTAGCTGTGATACCAGCCAGCTGCAACCCACGGCTATATAGGACCTACAGGCGATGTTCTTGAGTCGATATATGTCGATCTGAGCACAGCTGGTCCCGTATATACAGCATGGGGTTAGCTCTGATGCCAGCCAGATGCAACCCACGGCCATATAGATCCTACAGCCGATGTTCTTGAGTGGATATATGTCGATCTGAGCACAGCTGGGCGCCGTATATACAGCATGGGGGTAGCTCTGATACCAGCCAGATGCAACCCACGGCCATATAGGACCTACAGGCGATGTTCTTGAGTCGATATAAGTCGATCTGAGCACAGCTGGGCCACGTATATACAGCATGGGGGTAGCTGTGATACCAGCCAGCTGCAACCCACGGCTATATAGGACCTACAGGCGATGTTCTTGAGTCGATATATGTCGATCTGAGCACAGCTGGGCCCCGTATATACAGCATGGAACCAGCCAGATGCAACCCACGGCCATATATTACCTACAGGCGATGTTCTTGAGTCCATATATTTCGATCTGAGCACAGCTGGGCTACGTATATACAGCATGGGGGTAGCTGTGATACCAGCCAGCTGCAACCCACGGCTATATAGGACCTACAGGCGATGTTCTTGAGTCGATATATGTCGATCTGAGCACAGCTGGGCCACGTATATACATGATGGCGGTAGCTGTGATACAAGCCAGCTGCAACCCACGGCTATATAGGACCTACAGGCGATGTTCTTGAGTCGATATATATCGATCTTAGCACAGCTGGGCCCCGTATATACAGCTTGGGGGTAGGTCTGATACCAACCAGATGCAACCCACGGCCATATAGGACCTACAGGCGATGTTCTTGAGTCGATATAGGTCGATCTGAGCACAGCTGGGCCCCGTATATACAGCATGGGACCAGCCAGATGCAACCCACGGCCATATAGGACCTACAGGCGATGTTCTTGAGTCGATATATGTCGATCTGAGCATAGCTGGGCCACGTATATACAGCATGGGGGTAGCTGTGATACCAGCCAGCTGCAACCCACGGCTATATAACACCTACAGGCGATGTTCTTGAGTCGATATATGTCGATCTGAGCACAGCTGGGCCCCGTATATACAGCTTGGGGGTAGGTCTGATACCAGCCAGCTGCAACCCACGGCCATATAGGACCTACAAGTGAAGTTCTTGAGTGGATATATGTCGATATGAGCACAGCTGGGCGCCGTATATACAGCATGGGGGTAGCTCTGATACCAGCCAGATGCAAATCATGGCCATATAGGACCTACAGGCGATGTTCTTGAGTCGATATATGTCGATCTGAGTACAGCTGGGCCACGTATATACAGCATGGGGGTAGCTGTGATACCAGCCAGCTGCAACCCACGGCTATATAGGACCTACAGGCGATGTTCTTGAGTCGATATATGTCGATCTGAGCACAGCAGGGCGCCGTATATACTGCATGGACCAGCCAGATGCAACACACGGCCATATAGGACCTACAGGCGATATTCTTGAGTCGATATATGTCGATCTGAGGACAGCTGGGCCACGTATATACAGCATGGGGGTAGCTGTGATACCAGCCAGCTGCAACCCACGGCTATATAGGACCTACAGGCGATGTTCTTGAGTCGATATATGTCGATCTGAGCACAGCTGGGCCACGTATATACAGCATGGGGGTAGCTGTGATACCAGCCAGCTGCAACCCACGGCTATATAGGACCTACAGGCGATGTTCTTGAGTCGATATATGTCGATCTGAGCACAGCTGGGCCACGTATATACAGCATGGGGGTAGCTGTGATACCAGCCAGCTGCAACCCACGGCTATATAGGACCTACAGGCGATGTTCTTGAGTCGATATATGTCGATCTGAGCACAGCTAGGCCCCGTATATACAGCTTGGGGGTAGGTCTGATACCAGCCAGCTGCAACCCACGGCCATATAGGACCTACAGGTGAAGTTCTTGAGTGGATATATGTCGATCTGAGCACAGCTGGGCGCCGTATATACAGCATGGGGGTAGCTCTGATACCAGCCAGATGCAAATCACGGCCATATAGGACCTACAGGCGATGTTCTTGAGTCGATATATGTCGATCTGAGTACAGCTGGGCCACGTATATACAGCATGGGGGTAGCTGTGATACCATCCAGCTGCAACCCACGGCTATATAGGACCTACAGGCGATGTTCTTCAGTCGATATATGTCGATCTGAGCACAGCTGGGCCCCGTATATACAGCATGGGACCAGCCAGATGCACCCCACGGCCATATAGGACCTACAGGCGATATTCTTGAGTCGATATATGTCGATCTGAGTACAGCTGGGCCACGTATATACAGCATGGGGGTAGCTGTGATACCAGCCAGCTGCAACCCACGGCTATATAGGACCTACAGGCGATGTTCTTGAGTCGATATATGTCGATCTGAGCACAGCTGGGCCCCGTATATACAGCATGGGACCAGCCAGATGCAACCCAAGGCCATATAGGACCTACAGGCGATGTTCTTGAGTCGATATACGTCGATCTGAGCACAGCTGGGCCACGTATATACAGCATGGGGGTAGCTGTGATACCAGCCAGCTGCAACCCACGGCTATATAGGACCTACATGCGATGTTCTTGATTCGATATATAGCGATCTGAGCACAGCTGGGCCCCGTATATATAGCATGGGGGTAGCTGTGATACCAGCCAGCTGCAACCCACGGCCATATAGGACCTACAGGTGAAGTTCTTGAGTGGATATATGTCGATCTGAGCACAGCTGGGCGCCGTATAAACAGCATGGGGGTAGCTCTGATACCAGCCAGATGCAACCCACGGCCATATAGGACCTACAGGCGATGTTCTAGAGTCGATATGTGTTGATCTGAGCACAGCTGGGCCACGTATATATAGCATGGGGGTAGCTGTGATACCAGCCAGCTGAAACCCACGGCTATATAGGACCTACAGGCGATGTTCTTGAGTCAATATATGTCGATTTGAGCACAGCTGGGCCCCGTATATACAGCATGGGGGTAGCTCTGATACCAGCCAGATGCAACACACGGCCATATAGGACCTACAGGCGATGTTCTTGAGTGGATATATGTCGATCTGAGCACAGCTGGTCGCCGTATATACAGCATGGGGGTAGCTCTGATACCAGCCAGATGCAACCCACGGCCATATAGGACCTACAGGCGATGTTCTAGAGTCGATATGTGTTGATCTGAGCACAGCTGGGCCACGTATATATAGCATGGGGGTAGCTGTGATACCAGCCAGCTGCAACCCACGGCTATATAGGACCTACAGGCGATGTTCTTGAGTCAATATATGTCGATTTGAGCACAGCTGGGCCCCGTATATACAGCATGGGGGTAGCTCTGATACCAGCCAGATGCAACACACGGCCATATAGGACCTACAGGCGATGTTCTTGAGTGGATATATGTCGATCTGAGCACAGCTGGGCGCCGTAAATACAGCATGGGGGTAGCTCTGATACCAGCCAGATGCTACCCACGGCCATATAGGACCTACAGGCGATGTTCTAGAGTCGATATGTGTTGATCTGAGCACAGCTGGGCCACGTATATATAGCATGGGGGTAGCTGTGATACCAGCCAGCTGCAACCCACGGCTATATAGGACCTACAGGCGATGTTCTTGAGTCAATATATGTCGATTTGAGCACAGCTGGGCCCCGTATATACAGCATGGGGGTAGCTCTGATACCAGCCAGATGCAACCCACGGCCATATAAGACCTACAGGCGATGTTCTTGAGTCGATATATGTCGATCTGAGCACAGCTTGGCCACGTATATACAGCATGGGGGTAGCTGTGATACCAGCCAGCTGCAACCCACGGCTATATAGGAACTACAGGCGATGTTCTTGAGTCGATATATAGCGATCTGAGCACAGCTGGGCCCCGTATATACAGCATGGGGGTAGCTCTGATACCAGCCAGATGCAACCCACGGCCATATAGGACCTACAGGCGATGTTCTAGAGTCGATATGTGTTGATCTGAGCACAGCTGGGCCACGTATATATAGCATGGGGGTAGCTGTGATACCAGCCAGCTGCAACCCACGGCTATATAGGACCTACAGGCGATGTTCTTGAGTCAATATATGTCGATCTGAGCACAGCTGGGCCCCGTATATACAGCATGGGGGTAGCTCTGATACCAGCCAGATGCAACACACGGCCATATAGGACCTACAGGCGATGTTCTTGAGTGGATATATGTCGATCTGAGCACAGCTGGGCGCCGTATATACAGCATGGGGGTAGCTCTGATACCAGCCAGATGCAACCCACGGCCATATAGGACCTACAGGCGATGTTCTTGAGTCGATATATGTCGATCTAAACACAGCTGGGCCACGTATATACAGCATGGGGGTAGCTGTGATACCAGCTAGCTGCAACCCACGGCTATATAGGACCTACAGGCGATGTTCTTGAGTCGATATATATCGATCTGAGCACAGCTGGGCCCCGTATATACAGCATGGGGGTAGCTCTGATACCAGTTAGATGCAACCCACGGCCATATAGGACCTACAGGCGATGTTCTTGAGTCGATATATGTCGATCTGAGCACAGCTGGGCCACGTATATACAGCATGGAGGTAGCTGTGATACCAGCCAGCTGCAACCCACGGCTATATAGGACCTACAGGCGATGTTCTTGAGTCGATATATATCGATCTGAGCACAGCTGGGCCCCGTATATACAGCATGGTGGTAGCTCTGATAACAGACAGATGCAACCCACGGCCATATAGGACCAACAGGCGATGTTCTTGAGTGGATATATGTCAATCTGAGCACAGCTGGGCGCCGTATATACAGCATGGGGGTAGCTCTGATACCAGCTAGATGCATCCCACGGCCATATAGGACCTACAGGCGATGTTCTTGAGTCGATATATGTCGATCTGTGCACAGCTGGGCCACGTATATACAGCATGGGGGTAGCTGTGATACCAGCCAGCTGCAACACACGGCTATATAGGACCTACAGGCGATGTTCTTGAGTCGATATATGTCGATCTGAGCACAGCTGGGCCCCGTATATACAGCATGGGGGTAGGTCTGATACAAGCCATATTCAACCCACGGCCATATAGGACCTACAGGCGATGTTCTTGAGTGGATATATGTCGATCTGAGCACAGCTGGGCGCCGTATATACAGCATGGGGGTAGCTCTGATACCAGCCAGATGCAACCCACGGCCATATAGGACCTACAGGCGATGTTCTTGAATCGATATATGTCGATCTGAGCACAGCTGGGCCACGTATATACAGCATGGGGGTAGCTGTCATACCAGCCAGCTGCAACCCACGGCTATATAGGACTTACAGGCGATGTTCTTGAGTGGATATATGTCGATCTGAGCACAGCTGGGCGCCGTATATACAGCATGGGGGTAGCTCTGATACCAGTTAGATGCAACCCACGGCCATATAGGACCTACAGGCGATGTTCTTGAGTCGATATATATATCCATCTGAGCACAGCTGGGCCACGTATATACAGCATGGGGGTAGCTGTGATACCAGCCAGCTGCAACCCACGGCTATATAGGACCTACAGGCGATGTTCTTGAGTCGATATATGTCGATCTGAGCACAGCTGGTCCCCGTATATACAGCTTGGGGGTAGGTCTGATACCAGCCAGATGCAACCCACGGCCATATAGGACCTACAGGCGATGTTCTTGAATCGATATATGTCGATCTGAGCACAGCTGGGCCACGTGTATACAGCATGGGGGTAGCTGTCATACCAGCCAGCTGCAACCCACGGCTATATAGGACTTACAGGCGATGTTCTTGAGTGGATATATGTCGATCTGAGCACAGCTGGGCGCCGTATATACAGCATGGGGGTAGCTCTGATACCAGTTAGATGCAACCCACGGCCATATAGGACCTACAGGCGATGTTCTTGAGTCGATATATATATCCATCTGAGCACAGCTGGGCCACGTATATACAGCATGGGGGTAGCTGTGATACCAGCCAGCTGCAACCCACGGCTATATAGGACCTACAGGCGATGTTCTTGAGTCGATATATATCGATCTGAGCACAGCTGGGCCCCGTATATACAGCATGGGGGTAGCTCTGATAACAGACAGATGCAACCCACGGCCATATAGGACCAACAGGCGATGTTCTTGAGTGGATATATGTCAATCTGAGCACAGCTGGGCGCCGTATATACAGCATGGGGGTAGCTCTGATACCAGCTAGATGCAACCCACGGCCATATAGGACCTTCAGGCGATGTTCTTGAGTCAATATATGTCGATCTGAGCACAGCTGGGCCCCGTATATACAGCATGGAGGTAGCTCTGATACCAGCCAGATGCAACACACGGCCATATAGGACCTACAGGCGATGTTCTTGAGTGGATATATGTCGATCTGAGCACAGCTGGGCGCCGTATATACAGCATGGGGGTAGCTCTGATACCAGCCAGATGCAACCCACGGCCATATAGGACCTACAGGCGATGTTCTTGAGTCGATATATGTCGATCTAAACACAGCTGGGCCACGTATATACAGCATGGGGGTAGCTGTGATACCAGCCAGCTGCAAGCCACGGCTATATAGGACCTACAGGCGATGTTCTTGAGTCGATATATATCGATCTGAGCACAGCTGGGCCCCGTATATACAGCATGGGGGTAGCTCTGATACCAGTTAGATGCAACCCACGGCCATATAGGACCTACAGGCGATGTTCTTGAGTTGATATATATATATATATATATATATATATATATATATATATATCCATCTGAGCACAGCTGGGCCACGTATATACAGCATGGGGGTAGCTGTGATACCAGCCAGCTGCAACCCACGGCTATATAGGACCTACAGGCGATGTTCTTGAGTCGATATATATCGATCTGAGCACAGCTGGGCCCCGTATATACAGCATGGTGGTAGCTCTGATAACAGACAGATGCAACCCACGGCCATATAGGACCAACAGGCGATGTTCTTGAGTGGATATATGTCAATCTGAGCACAGCTGGGCGCCGTATATACAGCATGGGGGTAGCTCTGATACCAGCTAGATGCAACCCACGGCCATATAGGACCTACAGGCGATGTTCTTGAGTCGATATATGTCGATCTGTGCACAGCTGGGCCACGTATATACAGCATGGGGGTAGCTGTGATACCAGCCAGCTGCAACCCACGGCTATATAGGACCTACAGGCGATGTTCTTGAGTCGATATATGTCGATCTGAGCACAGCTGGGCCCCGTATATACAGCATGGGGGTAGGTCTGATACCAGCCATATTCAACCCACGGCCATATAAGACCTACAGGCGATGTTCTTGAGTGGATATATGTCGATCTGAGCACAGCTGGGCGCCGTATATACAGCATGGGGGTAGCTCTGATACCAGCCAGATGCAACCCACGGCCATATAGGACCTACAGGCGATGTTCTTGAGTCAATATATGTCGATCTGAGCACAGCTGGGCCACGTATATACAGCATGGGGCTAGCTGTGATACCAACCTGCTGCAACCCACGGCTATATAGGACCTACAGGCGATGTTCTTGAGTCGATATATGTCGATCTGAGCACAGCTGGGCCCCGTATATACAGCATGGGGGTAGCTCTGATACCAGCCAGATGTAACCCACGGCCATATAGGACCTACAGGCGATGTTCTTGAGTCGATATATGTCGATCTGAGCACAGCTGGGCCACGTATATACAGCATGGGGGTAGCTGTGATACAAGCCAGCTGCAACCCACGGCTATATAGGACCTACAGGCGATGTTCTTGAGTCGATATATGTCGATCTGAGCACAGCTGGTCCCCGTATATACAGCTTGGGGGTAGGTCTGATACCAGCCAGATGCAACCCACGGCCATATAGGACCTACAGGCGAAGTTCTTGAGTGGATATATGTCGATCTGAGCACAGCTGGGCGCCGTATATACAGCATGGGGGAAGCTTTGATACCAGCCAGATGGAACCCACGGCCATATAGGACCTACAGGCGATGTTCTTGAGTCGATATATGTCGACCTGAGCACAGCTGGGCCACGTATATACAGCATGGGGGTAGCTGTGATACCAGCCAGCTGCAACCCACGGCTATAGAGGACCTACAGGCGATGTTCTTGAGTCGATATATGTCGATCTGAGCACAGCTGGGCGCCGTATATACAGCATGGGGGTAGCTCTGATACCAGCCAGATGCAACCCACGGCCATATAGGACCTACAGGCGATGTTCTTGAGTCCATATATTTCGATCTGAGCACAGCTGGGCCACGTATATACAGCATGGGGGTAGCTGTGATACCAGCCAGCTGCAACCCACGGCTATATAGGACCTACAGGCGATGTTCTTGAGTCGATATATGTCGATCTGAGCACAGCTGGGCCCCGTATATACAGCATGGGGGTAGGTCTGATACCAGCCATATTCAACCCACGGCCATATAGGACCTACAGGCGATGTTCTTGAGTGGATATATGTCGATCTGAGCACAGCTGGGCGCCGTATATACATAATGGGGGTAGCTCTGATACCAGCCAGATGCAACCCACGGCCATATAGGACCTACAGGCGATGTTCTTGAATCGATATATGTCGAACTGAGCACAGCTGGGCCACGTATATACAGCATGGGGGTAGCTGTGATACCAGCCAGCTGCAACCCACGGCTATATAGGACTTACAGGCGATGTTCTTGAGTGGATATATGTCGATCTGAGCACAGCTGGGCGCCGTATATACAGCATGGGGGTAGCTCTGATACCAGCCAGATGCAACCCACGGCCATATAGGACCTACAGGCGATGTTCTTGAGTCACTATATGTCGATCTGAGCACAGCTGGGCCACGTATATACAGCATGGGGCTAGCTGTGATACCAACCAGCTGCAACCCACGGCTATATAGGACCTACAGGCGATGTTCTTGAGTCGATATATGTCGATCTGAGCACAGCTGGGCCCCGTATATACAGCATGGGGGTAGCTCTGATACCAGCCAGATGTAACCCACGGCCATATAGGACCTGCAGGCGATGTTCTTGAGTCGATATATGTCGATCTGAGCACAGCTGGGCCACGTATATACAGCATGGGGGTAGCTGTGATACAAGCCAGCTGCAACCCACGGCTATATAGGACCTACAGGCGATGTTCTTGAGTCGATATATGTCGATCTGAGCACAGCTGGGCCCCGTATATACGTACAGCTTGGGGGGTAGGTCTGATACCAGCCAGATGCAACCCACGGCCATATAGGACCTACAGGCGAAGTTCTTGAGTGGATACATGTCGATCTGAGCACAGCTGGGCGCCGTATATACAGCATGGGGGAAGCTTTGATACCAGCCAGATGGAACCCACGGCCATATAGGACCTACAGGCGATGTTCTTGAGTCGATATATGTCGATCTGAGCACAGCTGGGCCACGTATATACAGCATGGGGGTAGCTGTGATACCAGCCAGCTGCAATC
Source organism: Lordithon lunulatus (assembly GCA_963942505.1). Lineage (NCBI taxonomy): Eukaryota > Metazoa > Arthropoda > Insecta > Coleoptera > Staphylinidae > Lordithon > Lordithon lunulatus. The sequence goes on along the minus strand of OZ012667.1, from coordinate 31,440,993 downwards.
CACGGCTATAGAGGACCTACAGGCGATGTTCTTGAGTCGATATATGTCGATCTGAGCACAGCTGGGCGCCGTATATACAGCATGGGGGTAGCTCTGATACCAGCCAGATGCAACCCACGGCCATATAGGACCAACAGGCGATGTTCTTGAGTCCATATATTTCGATCTGAGCACAGCTGGGCCACGTATATACAGCATGGGGGTAGCTGTGATACCAGCCAGCTGCAACCCACGGCTATATAGGACCTACAGGCGATGTTCTTGAGTCGATATATGTCGATCTGAGCACAGCTGGGCCCCGTATATACAGCATGGGGGTAGCTCTGATACCAGCCAGATGCAACCCACGGCCATATAGATCCTACAGGCGATGTTCTTGAATGGATATATGTCGAGCTGAGCACAGCTGGGCGCCGTATATACAGCATGGGTTAGCTCTGATACCAGCCAGATGCAACCCACGGCCATATAGGACCTACAGGCGATGTACTTGAGTCGATATATGTCGATCTGAGCACAGCTGGGCCATGTATATACAGCATGGGGGTAGCTGTGATACCAGCCAGCTGCAACCCACGGCTATATAGGACCTACAGGCGATGTTCTTGAGTCGATATATGTCGATCTGAGCACAGCTGGGCCCCGTATATACAGCTTGGGGGTAGGTCTAATACCAGCCAGATGCAACCCACGGCCATATAGGACCTACAGGCGAAGTTCTTGAGTGGATATATGTCGATCTGAGCACAGCTGGGCGCCGTATATACAGCATGGGGGTAGCTCTGATACCAGCCAGATGCAACCCACGGCCATATAGGACCTACAGGCGATGTTCTTGAGTCGATATATGTCGATCTGAGCACAGCTGGGCCTCGTATATACAGCATGGGGGTAGCTGTGATACCAGCCAGCTGCAACCCACGGCTATATTGGACCTACAGGTGATGTTCTTGAGTCGATATATGTCGATCTGAGCACAGCTGGGCCCCGTATATACAACATGGGACCAGCCAGATGCAACCCACGGCCATATAGGACCTACAGGCGATGTTCTTGAGTCGATATATGTCGATCTGAGCACTACTGGGCCCCGTATATACAGCATGGGGGTAGCTCTGATACCAGCCAGATGCAACCCACGGCCATATAGGACCTACAGGCGATGTTCTTGAGTCGATATATGTCGATCTGAGCACAGCTGGGCCACGTATATACAGCATGGGGGTAGCTGTGATACCAGCCGGCTGCAACCCACGGCTATATAGGACCCACAGGCGATGTTCTTGAGTCGATATATGTCGATCTGAGCACAGCTGGGCCCCGTAAATACAGCTTGGGGGTAGGTCTGATACCAGCCAGATACAACCCACGGCTATATAGGACCTACAGGCGAAGTTCTTGAGTGGATATATGTCGATCTGAGCACAGCTGGGCGCCGTATATACAGCATGGGGGTAGCTCTGATACCAGCCAGATGCAACCCACGGCCATATAGGACCTACAGGCGATGTTCTTGAGTCGATATAAGTCGATCTGAGCACAGCTGGGCCACGTATATACAGCATGGGGGTAGCTGTGATACCAGCCAGCTGCAACCCACGGCTATATAGGACCTACAGGCGATGTTCTTGAGTCGATATATGTCGATCTGAGCACAGCTGGGCTACGTATATACAGCATGGGGGTAGCTGTGATACCAGCCAGCTGCAACCCACGGCTATATAGGACCTACAGGCGATGTTCTTGAGTCGATATATGTCGATCTGAGCACAGCTGGTCCCGTATATACAGCATGGGGTTAGCTCTGATGCCAGCCAGATGCAACCCACGGCCATATAGATCCTACAGCCGATGTTCTTGAGTGGATATATGTCGATCTGAGCACAGCTGGGCGCCGTATATACAGCATGGGGGTAGCTCTGATACCAGCCAGATGCAACCCACGGCCATATAGGACCTACAGGCGATGTTCTTGAGTCGATATAAGTCGATCTGAGCACAGCTGGGCCACGTATATACAGCATGGGGGTAGCTGTGATACCAGCCAGCTGCAACCCACGGCTATATAGGACCTACAGGCGATGTTCTTGAGTCGATATATGTCGATCTGAGCACAGCTGGGCCCCGTATATACAGCATGGAACCAGCCAGATGCAACCCACGGCCATATATTACCTACAGGCGATGTTCTTGAGTCCATATATTTCGATCTGAGCACAGCTGGGCTACGTATATACAGCATGGGGGTAGCTGTGATACCAGCCACCTGCAACCCACGGCTATATAGGACCTACAGGCGATGTTCTTGAGTCGATATATGTCGATCTGAGCACAGCTGGGCCACGTATATACATGATGGCGGTAGCTGTGATACAAGCCAGCTGCAACCCACGGCTATATAGGACCTACAGGCGATGTTCTTGAGTCGATATATATCGATCTGAGCACAGCTGGGCCCCGTATATACAGCTTGGGGGTAGGTCTGATACCAACCAGATGCAACCCACGGCCATATAGGACCTACAGGCGATGTTCTTGAGTCGATATAGGTCGATCTGAGCACAGCTGGGCCCCGTATATACAGCATGGGACCAGCCAGATGCAACCCACGGCCATATAGGACCTACAGGCGATGTTCTTGAGTCGATATATGTCGATCTGAGCATAGCTGGGCCACGTATATACAGCATGGGGGTAGCTGTGATACCAGCCAGCTGCAACCCACGGCTATATAACACCAACAGGCGATGTTCTTGAGTCGATATATGTCGATCTGAGCACAGCTGGGCCCCGTATATACAGCTTGGGGGTAGGTCTGATACCAGCCAGCTGCAACCCACGGCCATATAGGACCTACAAGTGAAGTTCTTGAGTGGATATATGTCGATATGAGCACAGCTGGGCGCCGTATATACAGCATGGGGGTAGCTCTGATACCAGCCAGATGCAAATCATGGCCATATAGGACCTACAGGCGATGTTCTTGAGTCGATATATGTCGATCTGAGTACAGCTGGGCCACGTATATACAGCATGGGGGTAGCTGTGATACCAGCCAGCTGCAACCCACGGCTATATAGGACCTACAGGCGATGTTCTTGAGTCGATATATGTCGATCTGAGCACAGCAGGGCGCCGTATATACTGCATGGGACCAGCCAGATGCAACCCACGGCCATATAGGACCTACAGGCGATATTCTTGAGTCGATATATGTCGATCTGAGGACAGCTGGGCCACGTATATACAGCATGGGGGTAGCTGTGATACCAGCCAGCTGCAACCCACGGCTATATAGGACCTACAGGCGATGTTCTTGAGTCGATATATGTCGATCTGAGCACAGCTGGGCCACGTATATACAGCATGGGGGTAGCTGTGATACCAGCCAGCTGCAACCCACGGCTATATAGGACCTACAGGCGATGTTCTTGAGTCGATATATGTCGATCTGAGCACAGCTGGGCCACGTATATACAGCATGGGGGTAGCTGTGATACCAGCCAGCTGCAACCCACGGCTATATAGGACCTACAGGCGATGTTCTTGAGTCGATATATGTCGATCTGAGCACAGCTAGGCCCCGTATATACAGCTTGGGGGTAGGTCTGATACCAGCCAGCTGCAACCCACGGCCATATAGGACCTACAGGTGAAGTTCTTGAGTGGATATATGTCGATCTGAGCACAGCTGGGCGCCGTATATACAGCATGGGGGTAGCTCTGATACCAGCCAGATGCAAATCACGGCCATATAGGACCTACAGGCGATGTTCTTGAGTCGATATATGTCGATCTGAGTACAGCTGGGCCACGTATATACAGCATGGGGTTAGCTGTGATACCATCCAGCTGCAACCCACGGCTATATAGGACCTACAGGCGATGTTCTTCAGTCGATATATGTCGATCTGAGCACAGCTGGGCCCCGTATATACAGCATGGGACCAGCCAGATGCACCCCACGGCCATATAGGACCTACAGGCGATATTCTTGAGTCGATATATGTCGATCTGAGTACAGCTGGGCCACGTATATACAGCATGGGGGTAGCTGTGATACCAGCCAGCTGCAACCCACGGCTATATAGGACCTACAGGCGATGTTCTTGAGTCGATATATGTCGATCTGAGCACAGCTGGACCCCGTATATACAGCATGGGACCAGCCAGATGCAACCCAAGGCCATATAGGACCTACAGGCGATGTTCTTGAGTCGATATACGTCGATCTGAGCACAGCTGGGCCACGTATATACAGCATGGGGGTAGCTGTGATACCAGCCAGCTGCAACCCACGGCTATATAGGACCTACATGCGATGTTCTTGATTCGATATATAGCGATCTGAGCACAGCTGGGCCCCGTATATATATAGCATGGGGGTAGCTGTGATACCAGCCAGCTGCAACCCACGGCCATATAGGACCTACAGGTGAAGTTCTTGAGTGGATATATGTCGATCTGAGCACAGCTGGGCGCCGTATATACAGCATGGGGGTAGCTCTGATACCAGCCAGATGCAACCCACGGCCATATAGGACCTACAGGCGATGTTCTAGAGTCGATATGTGTTGATCTGAGCACAGCTGGGCCACGTATATATAGCATGGGGGTAGCTGTGATACCAGCCAGCTGAAACCCACGGCTATATAGGACCTACAGGCGATGTTCTTGAGTCGATATATATCGATCTGAGCACAGCTGGGCCCCGTATATACAGCATGGGGGTAGCTCTGATAACAGACAGATGCAACCCACGGCCATATATGACCAACAGGCGATGTTCTTGAGTGGATATATGTCAATCTGAGCACAGCTGGGCGCCGTATATACAGCATGGGGGTAGCTCTGATACCAGCTAGATGCAACCCACGGCCATATAGGACCTACAGGCGATGTTCTTGAGTCGATATATGTCGATCTGTGCACAGCTGGGCCACGTATATACAGCATGGGGGTAGCTGTGATACCAGCCAGCTGCAACCCACGGCTATATAGGACCTACAGGCGATGTTCTTGAGTCGATATATGTCGATCTGAGCACAGCTGGGCCCCGTATATACAGCATGGGGGTAGGTCTGATACCAGCCATATTCAACCCACGGCCATATAAGACCTACAGGCGATGTTCTTGAGTGGATATATGTCGATCTGAGCACAGCTGGGCGCCGTATATACAGCATGGGGGTAGCTCTGATACCAGCCAGATGCAACCCACGGCCATATAGGACCTACAGGCGATGTTCTTGAGTCAATATATGTCGATCTGAGCACAGCTGGGCCACGTATATACAGCATGGGGCTAGCTGTGATACCAACCTGCTGCAACCCACGGCTATATAGGACCTACAGGCGATGTTCTTGAGTCGATATATGTCGATCTGAGCACAGCTGGGCCCCGTATATACAGCATGGGGGTAGCTCTGATACCAGCCAGATGTAACCCACGGCCATATAGGACCTACAGGCGATGTTCTTGAGTCGATATATGTCGATCTGAGCACAGCTGGGCCACGTATATACAGCATGGGGGTAGCTGTGATACAAGCCAGCTGCAACCCACGGCTATATAGGACCTACAGGCGATGTTCTTGAGTCGATATATGTCGATCTGAGCACAGCTGGTCCCCGTATATACAGCTTGGGGGTAGGTCTGATACCAGCCAGATGCAACCCACGGCCATATAGGACCTACAGGCGAAGTTCTTGAGTGGATATATGTCGATCTGAGCACAGCTGGGCGCCGTATATACAGCATGGGGGAAGCTTTGATACCAGCCAGATGGAACCCACGGCCATATAGGACCTACAGGCGATGTTCTTGAGTCGATATATGTCGACCTGAGCACAGCTGGGCCACGTATATACAGCATGGGGGTAGCTGTGATACCAGCCAGCTGCAACCCACGGCTATAGAGGACCTACAGGCGATGTTCTTGAGTCGATATATGTCGATCTGAGCACAGCTGGGCGCCGTATATACAGCATGGGGGTAGCTCTGATACCAGCCAGATGCAACCCACGGCCATATAGGACCTACAGGCGATGTTCTTGAGTCCATATATTTCGATCTGAGCACAGCTGGGCCACGTATATATAGCATGGGGGTAGCTGTGATACCAGCCAGCTGCAACCCACGGCTATATAGGACCTACAGGCGATGTTCTTGAGTCGATATATGTCGATCTGAGCACAGCTGGGCCCCGTATATACAGCATGGGGGTAGGTCTGATACCAGCCATATTCAACCCACGGCCATATAGGACCTACAGGCGATGTTCTTGAGTGGATATATGTCGATCTGAGCACAGCTGGGCGCCGTATATACATAATGGGGGTAGCTCTGATACCAGCCAGATGCAACCCACGGCCATATAGGACCTACAGGCGATGTTCTTGAATCGATATATGTCGAACTGAGCACAGCTGGGCCACGTATATACAGCATGGGGGTAGCTGTGATACCAGCCAGCTGCAACCCACGGCTATATAGGACTTACAGGCGATGTTCTTGAGTGGATATATGTCGATCTGAGCACAGCTGGGCGCCGTATATACAGCATGGGGGTAGCTCTGATACCAGCCAGATGCAACCCACGGCCATATAGGACCTACAGGCGATGTTCTTGAGTCACTATATGTCGATCTGAGCACAGCTGGGCCACGTATATACAGCATGGGGCTAGCTGTGATACCAACCAGCTGCAACCCACGGCTATATAGGACCTACAGGCGATGTTCTTGAGTCGATATATGTCGATCTGAGCACAGCTGGGCCCCGTATATACAGCATGGGGGTAGCTCTGATACCAGCCAGATGTAACCCACGGCCATATAGGACCTGCAGGCGATGTTCTTGAGTCGATATATGTCGATCTGAGCACAGCTGGGCCACGTATATACAGCATGGGGGTAGCTGTGATACAAGCCAGCTGCAACCCACGGCTATATAGGACCTACAGGCGATGTTCTTGAGTCGATATATGTCGATCTGAGCACAGCTGGGCCCCGTATATACGTACAGCTTGGGGGGTAGGTCTGATACCAGCCAGATGCAACCCACGGCCATATAGGACCTACAGGCGAAGTTCTTGAGTGGATACATGTCGATCTGAGCACAGCTGGGCGCCGTATATACAGCATGGGGGAAGCTTTGATACCAGCCAGATGGAACCCACGGCCATATAGGACCTACAGGCGATGTTCTTGAGTCGATATATGTCGATCTGAGCACAGCTGGGCCACGTATATACAGCATGGGGGTAGCTGTGATACCAGCCAGCTGCAACCCACGGCTATAGAGGACCTACAGGCGATGTTCTTGAGTCGATATATGTCGATCTGAGCACAGCTGGGCGCCGTATATACAGCATGGGGGTAGCTCTGATACCAGCCAGATGCAACCCACGGCCATATAGGACCAACAGGCGATGTTCTTGAGTCCATATATTTCGATCTGAGCACAGCTGGGCCACGTATATACAGCATGGGGGTAGCTGTGATACCAGCCAGCTGCAACCCACGGCTATATAGGACCTACAGGCGATGTTCTTGAGTCGATATATGTCGATCTGAGCACAGCTGGGCCCCGTATATACAGCATGGGGGTAGCTCTGATACCAGCCAGATGCAACCCACGGCCATATAGATCCTACAGGCGATGTTCTTGAAAGGATATATGTCGATCTGAGCACAGCTGGGCGCCGTATATACAGCATGGGTTAGCTCTGATACCAGCCAGATGCAACCCACGGCCATATAGGACCTACAGGCGATGTACTTGAGTCGATATATGTCGATCTGAGCACAGCTGGGCCATGTATATACAGCATGGGGGTAGCTGTGATACCAGCCAGCTGCAACCCACGGCTATATAGGACCTACAGGCGATGTTCTTGAGTCGATATATGTCGATCTGAGCACAGCTGGGCCCCGTATATACAGCTTGGGGGTAGGTCTAATACCAGCCAGATGCAACCCACGGCCATATAGGACCTACAGGCGAAGTTCTTGAGTGGATATATGTCGATCTGAGCACAGCTGGGCGCCGTATATACAGCATGGGGGTAGCTCTGATACCAGCCAGATGCAACCCACGGCCATATAGGACCTACAGGCGATGTTCTTGAGTCGATATATGTCGATCTGAGCACAGCTGGGCCTCGTATATACAGCATGGGGGTAGCTGTGATACCAGCCAGCTGCAACCCACGGCTATATTGGACCTACAGGTGATGTTCTTGAGTCGATATATGTCGATCTGAGCACAGCTGGGCCCCGTATATACAACATGGGACCAGCCAGATGCAACCCACGGCCATATAGGACCTACAGGCGATGTTCTTGAGTCGATATATGTCGATCTGAGCACAGCTGGGCCACGTATATACAGCATGGGCGTAGCTGTGATACCAGCCAGCTGCAACCCACGGCTATATAGGACTTACAGGCGATGTACTTGAGTCGATATATGTCGATCTGAGCACAGCTGGGCCCCGTATATACAGCATGGGGGAAGCTCTGATACCAGCCAGATGCAACCCACGGCCATATAGGACCTACAGGCGATGTTCTTGAGTCCATATATTTCGATCTGAGCACAGCTGGGTTACGTATATACAACATGGGGGTAGCTGTGATACCAGCCAGCTGCAACCCACGGCTATATAGGACCTACAGGCGATGTTCTTGAGTCGATATATGTCGATCTGAGCACAGCTGGGCCCCGTATATACAGCATGGGGGTAGCTCTGATACCAGCCAGATGCAACCCACGGCCATATAGATCCTACAGGCGATGTTCTTGAGTGGATATATGTCGATCTGAGCACAGCTGGGCGCCGTATATACAGCATGGGGGTAGCTCTGATACCAGCCAGATGCAACCCACGGCCATATAGGACCTACAGGCGATGTTCTTGAGTCGATATATGTCGATCTGAGCACAGCTGGGCCACGTATATACAGCATGGGGGTAGCTGTGATACCAGCCAGCTGCAACCCACGGCCATATAGGACCTACAGGCAATGTTATTGAGTGAATATATGTAGATCTGAGCACAGCTGGGCGCCGTATATACAGCATGGGGGTAGCTCTGATACCAGCCAAATGCAACCCACGGCCATATTGGACCTACAGGCGATGTTCTTGAGTGGATATATGTCGTTCTGAGTACAGCTGGGCGCCGTATATACAGCATGGGGGTAGCTCAGATACCAGCCGGATGCAACCCACGGCCATATAGGACCTACAGGCGATGTTCTTGAGTCGATATATGTCGATCTGAGCACAGCTGAGCCACGTATATACAGCATGGGGGTAGCTGTGATACCAGCCAGCTGCAACCCACGGCTATATAGGACCTACAGGCGATGTTCTTCAGTCGATATATGTCGATCTGAGCACAGCTGGGCCCCGTATATACAGCATGGGGGTAGCTCTGATACCAGTCAGATGCAACCCACGGCCATATAGGACCTACAGGCGATGTTCTTGAGTGGACATATGTCGATCTGAGCACAGCTGGGCGCCGTATATACAGCATGGGGGTAGCTCTGATACCAGCCAGATGCAACCCACGGCCATATAGGACCTACAGGCGATGTTCTTGAGTCGATATATTTCGATCTGAGCACAGCTGGGCCACGTATATACAGCATGGGGGTAGCTCTGATACCAGCCAGATGCAACCCACGGCCATATAGGACCTACAGGCGATGTTCTTGAGTCGATATATGTCGATCTGAGCACAGCTGGGCCACGTATATACAGCATGGGGGTAGCTGTGATACCAGCCAGCTGCAACCCACGGCTATATAGGACCTACAGGCGATGTTCTTGAGTCGATATATGTCGATCTGAGCACAGCTGGGCCCCGTATATACAGCTTGGGACCAGCCAGATGCAACCCACGGCCATATAGGACCTACAGGCGATGTTCTTGAGTCCATATATTTCGATCTGAGCACAGCTGGGCTACGTATATACAGCATGGGGTAGCTGTGATACCAGCCAGCTGCAACCCACGGCTATATAGGACCTACAAGCGATGTTCTTGTGTCGATATATGTCGATCTGAGCACAGCTGGGCCCCGTATATACAGCATGGGGGTAGCTCTGATGCCAGCCAGATGCAACCCACGGCCATATAGATCCTACAGGCGATGTTCTTGAGTGGATATATGTCGATCTGAGCACAGCTGGGCGCCGTATATACAGCATGGGGGTAGCTCTGATACCAGCCAGATGCAACCCACGTCCATATAGGACCTACAGGCGATGTTCTTGAGTCGATATATGTCGATCTGAGCACAGCTGGGCCACGTATATACATGATGGGGGTAGCTGTGATACAAGCCAGCTGCAACCCACGGCTATATAGGACCTACAGGCGGTGTTCTTGAGTCGATATATGTCGATCTGAGCACAGCTAGGCGCCGTATATACAGCATGGGGGTAGCTCTGATACCAGCCAGATGCATCCCACGGCCATATAGGACCTACAGACGATGTTCTTGAGTCGATATATGTCGATCTGAGCACAGCTGGGCCACGTGTATACAGCATGGGGGTAGCTGCGATACCAGCCAGCTGCAACCCACGGCTATATAGGACCTACAGGCGATGTTCTTGAGTCGATATATGTCGATCTGAGCACTCCTGCGCCCCGTATATACAGCATGGGGGTAGCTCTGATACGGCTATATAGGACCTACAGGCGATGTTCTTGAGTCGATATATGTCGATCTGAGCACAGCTGCGCCCCGTATATACAGCATCGAGGTAGCTCTTATACCAGCCAGATGCAACCCACGGCCATATAGGACCTACAGGCGATGTTCTTGAGTGGATATATGTCGATCTGAGCACAGCTGGGCGAGGTATATACAGCATGGGGGTAGCTCTGATACCAGCCAGATGCAACCCACGGCCATATAGGACCTACAGGCGATGTTCTTGAGTCCATATATTTCGATCTGAGCACAGCTGGGCCACGTATATACAGCATGGGGGTAGCTGTGATACCAGCCAGCTGCAACCCACGGCTATATAGGACCTACAGGCGATGTTCTTGAGTCGATATATGTCGATCTGAGCACAGCTGGGCCCCGTATATACAGCATTGGGGTAGCTCTAATACCAGCCAGATGCAACCCACGGCCATATAGATCCTACAGACGATGTTCTTGAGTAGATATATGTCGATCTGAGCACAGCTGGGCGCCGTATATACAGCATGGGGGTAGCTCTGATACTAGCCAGATGCAACCCACGGCCATATAGGACCTACAGGCGATGTTCTTGAGTCGATATATGTCGATCTGAGCACAGCTGGGCCACGTATATACAGCATGGGGGTAGCTGTGATACCAGCCAGCTGCAACCCACGGCCATATTGGACCTACAGGCGATGTTCTTGAGTGGATATATGTAGATCTGAGCACAGCTGGGCGCCGTATATACAGCATGGGGGTAGCTCTGATACCAGCCAAATGCAACCCACGGCCATATAGGACCTACAGGCGATGTTCTTGAGTGGATATATGTCGTTCTGAGCACAGCTGGGCGCCGTATATACAGCATGGGGGTATCTCAGATACCAGCCGGATGCAACCCACGGCCATATAGGACCTACAAGCGATGTTCTTGTGTCGATATATGTCGATCTGAGCACAGCTGGGCCACGTATATACAGCATGGGGGTAGCTGTGATACCAGCCAGCTGCAACCCACGGCTATATAGGACCTACAGGCGATGTTCTTGAGTCGATATATGTCGATCTGAGCACAGCTGGGCCCCGTATATACAGCATGGGGGTAGCTCTGATACCAGCCAGATGCAACCCACGGCCATATAGGACCTACAGACGATGTTCTTGAGTCGATATATGTCGATCTGAGCACAGCTGGGCCACGTGTATACAGCATGGGGATAGCTGTGATACCAGCCAGCTGCAACCCACCGCTATATAGGACCTACAGGCGATGTTCTTGAGTCAATATATGTCGATCTGAGCACTGCTGCGCCCCGTATATACAGCATGGGGGTAGCTCTGATACCAGCCAGATGCAACCCACGGCCATATAGGACCTACAGTCGATGTTCTTGAGTGAATAAATGTCGATCTGAGCACAGCTGGGCGCCGTATATACAGCATGGGGGTAGCTCTGATGCCAGCCAGATGCAACCCACGGCCATATAGATCCTACAGGCGATGTTCTTGAGTGGATATATGTCGATCTGAGCACAGCTGGGCGCCGTATATACAGCATGGGGGTAGCTCTGATACCAGCCAGATGCAACCCACGTCCATATAGGACCTACAGGCGATGTTCTTGAGTCGATATATGTCGATCTGAGCACAGCTGGGCCACGTATATACATGATGGGGGTAGCTGTGATACAAGCCAGCTGCAACCCACGGCTATATAGGACCTACAGGCGGTGTTCTTGAGTCGATATATGTCGATCTGAGCACAGCTAGGCGCCGTATATACAGCATGGGGGTAGCTCTGATACCAGCCAGATGCATCCCACGGCCATATAGGACCTACAGACGATGTTCTTGAGTCGATATATGTCGATCTGAGCACAGCTGGGCCACGTGTATACAGCATGGGGGTAGCTGCGATACCAGCCAGCTGCAACCCACGGCTATATAGGACCTACAGGCGATGTTCTTGAGTCGATATATGTCGATCTGAGCACAGCTGGGCGCCGTATATACAGCATGGGGGTAGCTCTGATACCAGCCAGATGCAACCCACGGCCATATAGGACCAACAGGCGATGTTCTTGAGTCCATATATTTCGATCTGAGCACAGCTGGGCCACGTATATACAGCATGGGGGTAGCTGTGATACCAGCCAGCTGCAACCCACGGCTATATAGGACCTACAGGCGATGTTCTTGAGTCGATATATGTCGATCTGAGCACAGCTGGGCCCCGTATATACAGCATGGGGGTAGCTCTGATACCAGCCAGATGCAACCCACGGCCATATAGATCCTACAGGCGATGTTCTTGAATGGATATATGTCGAGCTGAGCACAGCTGGGCGCCGTATATACAGCATGGGTTAGCTCTGATACCAGCCAGATGCAACCCACGGCCATATAGGACCTACAGGCGATGTACTTGAGTCGATATATGTCGATCTGAGCACAGCTGGGCCATGTATATACAGCATGGGGGTAGCTGTGATACCAGCCAGCTGCAACCCACGGCTATATAGGACCTACAGGCGATGTTCTTGAGTCGATATATGTCGATCTGAGCACAGCTGGGCCCCGTATATACAGCTTGGGGGTAGGTCTAATACCAGCCAGATGCAACCCACGGCCATATAGGACCTACAGGCGAAGTTCTTGAGTGGATATATGTCGATCTGAGCACAGCTGGGCGCCGTATATACAGCATGGGGGTAGCTCTGATACCAGCCAGATGCAACCCACGGCCATATAGGACCTACAGGCGATGTTCTTGAGTCGATATATGTCGATCTGAGCACAGCTGGGCCTCGTATATACAGCATGGGGGTAGCTGTGATACCAGCCAGCTGCAACCCACGGCTATATTGGACCTACAGGTGATGTTCTTGAGTCGATATATGTCGATCTGAGCACAGCTGGGCCCCGTATATACAACATGGGACCAGCCAGATGCAACCCACGGCCATATAGGACCTACAGGCGATGTTCTTGAGTCGATATATGTCGATCTGAGCACTACTGGGCCCCGTATATACAGCATGGGGGTAGCTCTGATACCAGCCAGATGCAACCCACGGCCATATAGGACCTACAGGCGATGTTCTTGAGTCGATATATGTCGATCTGAGCACAGCTGGGCCACGTATATACAGCATGGGGGTAGCTGTGATACCAGCCGGCTGCAACCCACGGCTATATAGGACCCACAGGCGATGTTCTTGAGTCGATATATGTCGATCTGAGCACAGCTGGGCCCCGTAAATACAGCTTGGGGGTAGGTCTGATACCAGCCAGATACAACCCACGGCTATATAGGACCTACAGGCGAAGTTCTTGAGTGGATATATGTCGATCTGAGCACAGCTGGGCGCCGTATATACAGCATGGGGGTAGCTCTGATACCAGCCAGATGCAACCCACGGCCATATAGGACCTACAGGCGATGTTCTTGAGTCGATATAAGTCGATCTGAGCACAGCTGGGCCACGTATATACAGCATGGGGGTAGCTGTGATACCAGCCAGCTGCAACCCACGGCTATATAGGACCTACAGGCGATGTTCTTGAGTCGATATATGTCGATCTGAGCACAGCTGGGCTACGTATATACAGCATGGGGGTAGCTGTGATACCAGCCAGCTGCAACCCACGGCTATATAGGACCTACAGGCGATGTTCTTGAGTCGATATATGTCGATCTGAGCACAGCTGGTCCCGTATATACAGCATGGGGTTAGCTCTGATGCCAGCCAGATGCAACCCACGGCCATATAGATCCTACAGCCGATGTTCTTGAGTGGATATATGTCGATCTGAGCACAGCTGGGCGCCGTATATACAGCATGGGGGTAGCTCTGATACCAGCCAGATGCAACCCACGGCCATATAGGACCTACAGGCGATGTTCTTGAGTCGATATAAGTCGATCTGAGCACAGCTGGGCCACGTATATACAGCATGGGGGTAGCTGTGATACCAGCCAGCTGCAACCCACGGCTATATAGGACCTACAGGCGATGTTCTTGAGTCGATATATGTCGATCTGAGCACAGCTGGGCCCCGTATATACAGCATGGAACCAGCCAGATGCAACCCACGGCCATATATTACCTACAGGCGATGTTCTTGAGTCCATATATTTCGATCTGAGCACAGCTGGGCTACGTATATACAGCATGGGGGTAGCTGTGATACCAGCCACCTGCAACCCACGGCTATATAGGACCTACAGGCGATGTTCTTGAGTCGATATATGTCGATCTGAGCACAGCTGGGCCACGTATATACATGATGGCGGTAGCTGTGATACAAGCCAGCTGCAACCCACGGCTATATAGGACCTACAGGCGATGTTCTTGAGTCGATATATATCGATCTGAGCACAGCTGGGCCCCGTATATACAGCTTGGGGGTAGGTCTGATACCAACCAGATGCAACCCACGGCCATATAGGACCTACAGGCGATGTTCTTGAGTCGATATAGGTCGATCTGAGCACAGCTGGGCCCCGTATATACAGCATGGGACCAGCCAGATGCAACCCACGGCCATATAGGACCTACAGGCGATGTTCTTGAGTCGATATATGTCGATCTGAGCATAGCTGGGCCACGTATATACAGCATGGGGGTAGCTGTGATACCAGCCAGCTGCAACCCACGGCTATATAACACCAACAGGCGATGTTCTTGAGTCGATATATGTCGATCTGAGCACAGCTGGGCCCCGTATATACAGCTTGGGGGTAGGTCTGATACCAGCCAGCTGCAACCCACGGCCATATAGGACCTACAAGTGAAGTTCTTGAGTGGATATATGTCGATATGAGCACAGCTGGGCGCCGTATATACAGCATGGGGGTAGCTCTGATACCAGCCAGATGCAAATCATGGCCATATAGGACCTACAGGCGATGTTCTTGAGTCGATATATGTCGATCTGAGTACAGCTGGGCCACGTATATACAGCATGGGGGTAGCTGTGATACCAGCCAGCTGCAACCCACGGCTATATAGGACCTACAGGCGATGTTCTTGAGTCGATATATGTCGATCTGAGCACAGCAGGGCGCCGTATATACTGCATGGGACCAGCCAGATGCAACCCACGGCCATATAGGACCTACAGGCGATATTCTTGAGTCGATATATGTCGATCTGAGGACAGCTGGGCCACGTATATACAGCATGGGGGTAGCTGTGATACCAGCCAGCTGCAACCCACGGCTATATAGGACCTACAGGCGATGTTCTTGAGTCGATATATGTCGATCTGAGCACAGCTGGGCCACGTATATACAGCATGGGGGTAGCTGTGATACCAGCCAGCTGCAACCCACGGCTATATAGGACCTACAGGCGATGTTCTTGAGTCGATATATGTCGATCTGAGCACAGCTGGGCCACGTATATACAGCATGGGGGTAGCTGTGATACCAGCCAGCTGCAACCCACGGCTATATAGGACCTACAGGCGATGTTCTTGAGTCGATATATGTCGATCTGAGCACAGCTAGGCCCCGTATATACAGCTTGGGGGTAGGTCTGATACCAGCCAGCTGCAACCCACGGCCATATAGGACCTACAGGTGAAGTTCTTGAGTGGATATATGTCGATCTGAGCACAGCTGGGCGCCGTATATACAGCATGGGGGTAGCTCTGATACCAGCCAGATGCAAATCACGGCCATATAGGACCTACAGGCGATGTTCTTGAGTCGATATATGTCGATCTGAGTACAGCTGGGCCACGTATATACAGCATGGGGTTAGCTGTGATACCATCCAGCTGCAACCCACGGCTATATAGGACCTACAGGCGATGTTCTTCAGTCGATATATGTCGATCTGAGCACAGCTGGGCCCCGTATATACAGCATGGGACCAGCCAGATGCACCCCACGGCCATATAGGACCTACAGGCGATATTCTTGAGTCGATATATGTCGATCTGAGTACAGCTGGGCCACGTATATACAGCATGGGGGTAGCTGTGATACCAGCCAGCTGCAACCCACGGCTATATAGGACCTACAGGCGATGTTCTTGAGTCGATATATGTCGATCTGAGCACAGCTGGACCCCGTATATACAGCATGGGACCAGCCAGATGCAACCCAAGGCCATATAGGACCTACAGGCGATGTTCTTGAGTCGATATACGTCGATCTGAGCACAGCTGGGCCACGTATATACAGCATGGGGGTAGCTGTGATACCAGCCAGCTGCAACCCACGGCTATATAGGACCTACATGCGATGTTCTTGATTCGATATATAGCGATCTGAGCACAGCTGGGCCCCGTATATATATAGCATGGGGGTAGCTGTGATACCAGCCAGCTGCAACCCACGGCCATATAGGACCTACAGGTGAAGTTCTTGAGTGGATATATGTCGATCTGAGCACAGCTGGGCGCCGTATATACAGCATGGGGGTAGCTCTGATACCAGCCAGATGCAACCCACGGCCATATAGGACCTACAGGCGATGTTCTAGAGTCGATATGTGTTGATCTGAGCACAGCTGGGCCACGTATATATAGCATGGGGGTAGCTGTGATACCAGCCAGCTGAAACCCACGGCTATATAGGACCTACAGGCGATGTTCTTGAGTCGATATATATCGATCTGAGCACAGCTGGGCCCCGTATATACAGCATGGGGGTAGCTCTGATAACAGACAGATGCAACCCACGGCCATATATGACTAACAGGCGATGTTCTTGAGTGGATATATGTCAATCTGAGCACAGCTGGGCGCCGTATATACAGCATGGGGGTAGCTCTGATACCAGCTAGATGCAACCCACGGCCATATAGGACCTACAGGCGATGTTCTTGAGTCGATATATGTCGATCTGTGCACAGCTGGGCCACGTATATACAGCATGGGGGTAGCTGTGATACCAGCCAGCTGCAACCCACGGCTATATAGGACCTACAGGCGATGTTCTTGAGTCGATATATGTCGATCTGAGCACAGCTGGGCCCCGTATATACAGCATGGGGGTAGGTCTGATACCAGCCATATTCAACCCACGGCCATATAAGACCTACAGGCGATGTTCTTGAGTGGATATATGTCGATCTGAGCACAGCTGGGCGCCGTATATACAGCATGGGGGTAGCTCTGATACCAGCCAGATGCAACCCACGGCCATATAGGACCTACAGGCGATGTTCTTGAGTCAATATATGTCGATCTGAGCACAGCTGGGCCACGTATATACAGCATGGGGCTAGCTGTGATACCAACCTGCTGCAACCCACGGCTATATAGGACCTACAGGCGATGTTCTTGAGTCGATATATGTCGATCTGAGCACAGCTGGGCCCCGTATATACAGCATGGGGGTAGCTCTGATACCAGCCAGATGTAACCCACGGCCATATAGGACCTACAGGCGATGTTCTTGAGTCGATATATGTCGATCTGAGCACAGCTGGGCCACGTATATACAGCATGGGGGTAGCTGTGATACAAGCCAGCTGCAACCCACGGCTATATAGGACCTACAGGCGATGTTCTTGAGTCGATATATGTCGATCTGAGCACAGCTGGTCCCCGTATATACAGCTTGGGGGTAGGTCTGATACCAGCCAGATGCAACCCACGGCCATATAGGACCTACAGGCGAAGTTCTTGAGTGGATATATGTCGATCTGAGCACAGCTGGGCGCCGTATATACAGCATGGGGGAAGCTTTGATACCAGCCAGATGGAACCCACGGCCATATAGGACCTACAGGCGATGTTCTTGAGTCGATATATGTCGACCTGAGCACAGCTGGGCCACGTATATACAGCATGGGGGTAGCTGTGATACCAGCCAGCTGCAACCCACGGCTATAGAGGACCTACAGGCGATGTTCTTGAGTCGATATATGTCGATCTGAGCACAGCTGGGCGCCGTATATACAGCATGGGGGTAGCTCTGATACCAGCCAGATGCAACCCACGGCCATATAGGACCTACAGGCGATGTTCTTGAGTCCATATATTTCGATCTGAGCACAGCTGGGCCACGTATATATAGCATGGGGGTAGCTGTGATACCAGCCAGCTGCAACCCACGGCTATATAGGACCTACAGGCGATGTTCTTGAGTCGATATATGTCGATCTGAGCACAGCTGGGCCCCGTATATACAGCATGGGGGTAGGTCTGATACCAGCCATATTCAACCCACGGCCATATAGGACCTACAGGCGATGTTCTTGAGTGGATATATGTCGATCTGAGCACAGCTGGGCGCCGTATATACATAATGGGGGTAGCTCTGATACCAGCCAGATGCAACCCACGGCCATATAGGACCTACAGGCGATGTTCTTGAATCGATATATGTCGAACTGAGCACAGCTGGGCCACGTATATACAGCATGGGGGTAGCTGTGATACCAGCCAGCTGCAACCCACGGCTATATAGGACTTACAGGCGATGTTCTTGAGTGGATATATGTCGATCTGAGCACAGCTGGGCGCCGTATATACAGCATGGGGGTAGCTCTGATACCAGCCAGATGCAACCCACGGCCATATAGGACCTACAGGCGATGTTCTTGAGTCACTATATGTCGATCTGAGCACAGCTGGGCCACGTATATACAGCATGGGGCTAGCTGTGATACCAACCAGCTGCAACCCACGGCTATATAGGACCTACAGGCGATGTTCTTGAGTCGATATATGTCGATCTGAGCACAGCTGGGCCCCGTATATACAGCATGGGGGTAGCTCTGATACCAGCCAGATGTAACCCACGGCCATATAGGACCTGCAGGCGATGTTCTTGAGTCGATATATGTCGATCTGAGCACAGCTGGGCCACGTATATACAGCATGGGGGTAGCTGTGATACAAGCCAGCTGCAACCCACGGCTATATAGGACCTACAGGCGATGTTCTTGAGTCGATATATGTCGATCTGAGCACAGCTGGGCCCCGTATATACGTACAGCTTGGGGGGTAGGTCTGATACCAGCCAGATGCAACCCACGGCCATATAGGACCTACAGGCGAAGTTCTTGAGTGGATACATGTCGATCTGAGCACAGCTGGGCGCCGTATATACAGCATGGGGGAAGCTTTGATACCAGCCAGATGGAACCCACGGCCATATAGGACCTACAGGCGATGTTCTTGAGTCGATATATGTCGATCTGAGCACAGCTGGGCCACGTATATACAGCATGGGGGTAGCTGTGATACCAGCCAGCTGCAACCCACGGCTATAGAGGACCTACAGGCGATGTTCTTGAGTCGATATATGTCGATCTGAGCACAGCTGGGCGCCGTATATACAGCATGGGGGTAGCTCTGATACCAGCCAGATGCAACCCACGGCCATATAGGACCAACAGGCGATGTTCTTGAGTCCATATATTTCGATCTGAGCACAGCTGGGCCACGTATATACAGCATGGGGGTAGCTGTGATACCAGCCAGCTGCAACCCACGGCTATATAGGACCTACAGGCGATGTTCTTGAGTCGATATATGTCGATCTGAGCACAGCTGGGCCCCGTATATACAGCATGGGGGTAGCTCTGATACCAGCCAGATGCAACCCACGGCCATATAGATCCTACAGGCGATGTTCTTGAAAGGATATATGTCGATCTGAGCACAGCTGGGCGCCGTATATACAGCATGGGTTAGCTCTGATACCAGCCAGATGCAACCCACGGCCATATAGGACCTACAGGCGATGTACTTGAGTCGATATATGTCGATCTGAGCACAGCTGGGCCATGTATATACAGCATGGGGGTAGCTGTGATACCAGCCAGCTGCAACCCACGGCTATATAGGACCTACAGGCGATGTTCTTGAGTCGATATATGTCGATCTGAGCACAGCTGGGCCCCGTATATACAGCTTGGGGGTAGGTCTAATACCAGCCAGATGCAACCCACGGCCATATAGGACCTACAGGCGAAGTTCTTGAGTGGATATATGTCGATCTGAGCACAGCTGGGCGCCGTATATACAGCATGGGGGTAGCTCTGATACCAGCCAGATGCAACCCACGGCCATATAGGACCTACAGGCGATGTTCTTGAGTCGATATATGTCGATCTGAGCACAGCTGGGCCTCGTATATACAGCATGGGGGTAGCTGTGATACCAGCCAGCTGCAACCCACGGCTATATTGGACCTACAGGTGATGTTCTTGAGTCGATATATGTCGATCTGAGCACAGCTGGGCCCCGTATATACAACATGGGACCAGCCAGATGCAACCCACGGCCATATAGGACCTACAGGCGATGTTCTTGAGTCGATATATGTCGATCTGAGCACAGCTGGGCCACGTATATACAGCATGGGCGTAGCTGTGATACCAGCCAGCTGCAACCCACGGCTATATAGGACTTACAGGCGATGTACTTGAGTCGATATATGTCGATCTGAGCACAGCTGGGCCCCGTATATACAGCATGGGGGAAGCTCTGATACCAGCCAGATGCAACCCACGGCCATATAGGACCTACAGGCGATGTTCTTGAGTCCATATATTTCGATCTGAGCACAGCTGGGTTACGTATATACAACATGGGGGTAGCTGTGATACCAGCCAGCTGCAACCCACGGCTATATAGGACCTACAGGCGATGTTCTTGAGTCGATATATGTCGATCTGAGCACAGCTGGGCCCCGTATATACAGCATGGGGGTAGCTCTGATACCAGCCAGATGCAACCCACGGCCATATAGATCCTACAGGCGATGTTCTTGAGTGGATATATGTCGATCTGAGCACAGCTGGGCGCCGTATATACAGCATGGGGGTAGCTCTGATACCAGCCAGATGCAACCCACGGCCATATAGGACCTACAGGCGATGTTCTTGAGTCGATATATGTCGATCTGAGCACAGCTGGGCCACGTATATACAGCATGGGGGTAGCTGTGATACCAGCCAGCTGCAACCCACGGCCATATAGGACCTACAGGCAATGTTATTGAGTGAATATATGTAGATCTGAGCACAGCTGGGCGCCGTATATACAGCATGGGGGTAGCTCTGATACCAGCCAAATGCAACCCACGGCCATATTGGACCTACAGGCGATGTTCTTGAGTGGATATATGTCGTTCTGAGTACAGCTGGGCGCCGTATATACAGCATGGGGGTAGCTCAGATACCAGCCGGATGCAACCCACGGCCATATAGGACCTACAGGCGATGTTCTTGAGTCGATATATGTCGATCTGAGCACAGCTGAGCCACGTATATACAGCATGGGGGTAGCTGTGATACCAGCCAGCTGCAACCCACGGCTATATAGGACCTACAGGCGATGTTCTTCAGTCGATATATGTCGATCTGAGCACAGCTGGGCCCCGTATATACAGCATGGGGGTAGCTCTGATACCAGTCAGATGCAACCCACGGCCATATAGGACCTACAGGCGATGTTCTTGAGTGGACATATGTCGATCTGAGCACAGCTGGGCGCCGTATATACAGCATGGGGGTAGCTCTGATACCAGCCAGATGCAACCCACGGCCATATAGGACCTACAGGCGATGTTCTTGAGTCGATATATTTCGATCTGAGCACAGCTGGGCCACGTATATACAGCATGGGGGTAGCTCTGATACCAGCCAGATGCAACCCACGGCCATATAGGACCTACAGGCGATGTTCTTGAGTCGATATATGTCGATCTGAGCACAGCTGGGCCACGTATATACAGCATGGGGGTAGCTGTGATACCAGCCAGCTGCAACCCACGGCTATATAGGACCTACAGGCGATGTTCTTGAGTCGATATATGTCGATCTGAGCACAGCTGGGCCCCGTATATACAGCTTGGGACCAGCCAGATGCAACCCACGGCCATATAGGACCTACAGGCGATGTTCTTGAGTCCATATATTTCGATCTGAGCACAGCTGGGCTACGTATATACAGCATGGGGTAGCTGTGATACCAGCCAGCTGCAACCCACGGCTATATAGGACCTACAAGCGATGTTCTTGTGTCGATATATGTCGATCTGAGCACAGCTGGGCCCCGTATATACAGCATGGGGGTAGCTCTGATGCCAGCCAGATGCAACCCACGGCCATATAGATCCTACAGGCGATGTTCTTGAGTGGATATATGTCGATCTGAGCACAGCTGGGCGCCGTATATACAGCATGGGGGTAGCTCTGATACCAGCCAGATGCAACCCACGTCCATATAGGACCTACAGGCGATGTTCTTGAGTCGATATATGTCGATCTGAGCACAGCTGGGCCACGTATATACATGATGGGGGTAGCTGTGATACAAGCCAGCTGCAACCCACGGCTATATAGGACCTACAGGCGGTGTTCTTGAGTCGATATATGTCGATCTGAGCACAGCTAGGCGCCGTATATACAGCATGGGGGTAGCTCTGATACCAGCCAGATGCATCCCACGGCCATATAGGACCTACAGACGATGTTCTTGAGTCGATATATGTCGATCTGAGCACAGCTGGGCCACGTGTATACAGCATGGGGGTAGCTGCGATACCAGCCAGCTGCAACCCACGGCTATATAGGACCTACAGGCGATGTTCTTGAGTCGATATATGTCGATCTGAGCACTCCTGCGCCCCGTATATACAGCATGGGGGTAGCTCTGATACGGCTATATAGGACCTACAGGCGATGTTCTTGAGTCGATATATGTCGATCTGAGCACAGCTGCGCCCCGTATATACAGCATCGAGGTAGCTCTTATACCAGCCAGATGCAACCCACGGCCATATAGGACCTACAGGCGATGTTCTTGAGTGGATATATGTCGATCTGAGCACAGCTGGGCGAGGTATATACAGCATGGGGGTAGCTCTGATACCAGCCAGATGCAACCCACGGCCATATAGGACCTACAGGCGATGTTCTTGAGTCCATATATTTCGATCTGAGCACAGCTGGGCCACGTATATACAGCATGGGGGTAGCTGTGATACCAGCCAGCTGCAACCCACGGCTATATAGGACCTACAGGCGATGTTCTTGAGTCGATATATGTCGATCTGAGCACAGCTGGGCCCCGTATATACAGCATTGGGGTAGCTCTAATACCAGCCAGATGCAACCCACGGCCATATAGATCCTACAGACGATGTTCTTGAGTAGATATATGTCGATCTGAGCACAGCTGGGCGCCGTATATACAGCATGGGGGTAGCTCTGATACTAGCCAGATGCAACCCACGGCCATATAGGACCTACAGGCGATGTTCTTGAGTCGATATATGTCGATCTGAGCACAGCTGGGCCACGTATATACAGCATGGGGGTAGCTGTGATACCAGCCAGCTGCAACCCACGGCCATATTGGACCTACAGGCGATGTTCTTGAGTGGATATATGTAGATCTGAGCACAGCTGGGCGCCGTATATACAGCATGGGGGTAGCTCTGATACCAGCCAAATGCAACCCACGGCCATATAGGACCTACAGGCGATGTTCTTGAGTGGATATATGTCGTTCTGAGCACAGCTGGGCGCCGTATATACAGCATGGGGGTATCTCAGATACCAGCCGGATGCAACCCACGGCCATATAGGACCTACAAGCGATGTTCTTGTGTCGATATATGTCGATCTGAGCACAGCTGGGCCACGTATATACAGCATGGGGGTAGCTGTGATACCAGCCAGCTGCAACCCACGGCTATATAGGACCTACAGGCGATGTTCTTGAGTCGATATATGTCGATCTGAGCACAGCTGGGCCCCGTATATACAGCATGGGGGTAGCTCTGATACCAGCCAGATGCAACCCACGGCCATATAGGACCTACAGACGATGTTCTTGAGTCGATATATGTCGATCTGAGCACAGCTGGGCCACGTGTATACAGCATGGGGATAGCTGTGATACCAGCCAGCTGCAACCCACCGCTATATAGGACCTACAGGCGATGTTCTTGAGTCAATATATGTCGATCTGAGCACTGCTGCGCCCCGTATATACAGCATGGGGGTAGCTCTGATACCAGCCAGATGCAACCCACGGCCATATAGGACCTACAGTCGATGTTCTTGAGTGAATAAATGTCGATCTGAGCACAGCTGGGCGCCGTATATACAGCATGGGGGTAGCTCTGATACCAGCCAGATGCAACCCACGGCCATATAGGACCTACAGGCGATGTTCTTGAGTCCATATATTTCGATCTGAGCACAGCTGGGCCAGGTATATACAGCATGGGGGTAGCTGTGATACCAGCCAGCTGCAACCTACGGCTATATAGGACCTACAGGCGATGTTCTTGAGTCGATATATGACGATCTGAGCACAGCTGGGCCCCGTATATACAGCATGGGGGTAGCTCTGATACCAGCCAGATGCAACCCACGGCCATATAGATCCTACAGGCGATGTTCTTGAGTGGATATATGTCGATCTGAGCACAGCTGGGCCCCGTATATACAGCTTGGGGGTAGGTCTGATACCAGCCAGATGCAACCCACGGCCATATAGGACCTACAGGCGAAGTTCTTGAGTGGATATATGTCGATCTGAGCACAGCTGGGCGCCGTATATACAGCATGGGACCAGCCAGATGCAACTCACGGCTATATAGGACCTACAGGCGATGTTCTTGAGTCGATATATGTCGATCTGAGGACAGCTGGGCCACGTATATACAGCATGGGGGTAGCTGTGATACCAGCCAGCTGCAACCCACGGCTATATAGGACCTACAGGCGATGTTCTTGAGTCGATATATGTCGATCTGAGCACAGTTGGACCCCGTATATACAGCATCGAAGTAGCTCTTATTCCAGCCAGATGCAACCCACGGCCATATAGGACCTACAGGCGATGTTCTTGAGTCGATATACTTCGATCTGAGCACAGCTGGGCCACGTATATACAGCATGGGGGTAGCTGTGATACCAGCCAGCTGCAACCCACGGCTATATAGGACCTACAGGCGATGTTCTTGAGTCGATATATGTCGATCTGAGCACAGCTGGGCCCCGTATATACAGCTTGGGGGTAGGTCTGATACCAGCCAGATGCAACCCACGGCCATATAAGACCTACAGGCGAAGTTCTTGAGTGGATATATGTCGATCTGAGCACAGCTGGGCGCCGTATATACAGCATGGGGGTAGCTCTGATACCAGCCAGATGCAAATCACGGCCATATAGGACCTACAGGCGATGTTCTTGAGTCGATATATGTCGATCTGAGCACAGCTGGACCCGTATATACAGCTTGGGGGTAGGTCTGATACCAGCCAGATGCAACCCACGGCCATATAGGACCTACAGGCGAAGTTCTTGAGTGGATATATGTCGATCTGAGCACAGCTGGGCGCCGTATATACAGCATGGGGGTAGCTCTGATACCAGCCAAATGCAACCCACGGCCATATTGGACCTACAGGCGATGTTCTTGAGTGGATATATGTCGTTCTGAGTACAGCTGGGCGCCGTATATACAGCATGGGGGTAGCACAGATACCAGCCGGATGCAACCCACGGCCATATAGGACCTACAGGCGATGTTCTTGAGTCGATATATGTCGATCTGAGCACAGCTGGGCCACGTATATACAGCATGGGGGTAGCTGTGATACCAGCCAGCTGCAACCCACGGCTATATAGGACCTACAGGCGATGTTCTTGAGTCGATATATGTTGATCTGAGCACAGCTGGGCCCCGTATATACAGCATGGGGGTAGCTCTGATACCAGTCAGATGCAACCCACGGCCATATAGGACCTACAGGCGATGTTGTTGAGTGGATATATGTCGATCTGAGCACAGCTGGGCGCCGTATATACAGCATGGGGGTAGCTCTGATACCAGCCAGATGCAACCCACGGCCATATAGGACCTACAGGCGATGTTCTTGAGTCGATATATTTCGATCTGAGCACAGCTGGGCCACGTATATACAGCATGGGGGTAGCTCTGATACCAGCCAGATGTAACCCACGGCCATATAGGACCTACAGGCGATGTTCTTGAGTCGATATATGTCGATCTGAGCACAGCTGGGCCACGTATATATAGCATGGGGGTAGCTGTGATACCAGCCAGCTGCAACCCACGGCTATATAGGACCTACAGGCGATGTTCTTGAGTCGATATATGTCGATCTGAGCACACCTGGGCCCCGTATATACAGCTTGGGACCAGCCAGATGCAACCCACGGCCATATAGGACCTACAGGCGATGTTCTTGAGTCCATTAATTTCGATCTGAGCACAGCTGGGCTACGTATATACAGCATGGGGGTAGCTGTGATACCAGCCAGCTACAACCCACGGCTATATAGGACCTACAGGCGATGTTCTTGTGTCGATATATGTCGATCTGAGCACAGCTGGGCCCCGTATATACAGCACGGGGGTAGCTCTGATGCCAGCCAGATGCAACCCACGGCCATATAGATCCTACAGGCGATGTTCTTGAGTGGATATATGTCGATCTGAGCACAGCTGGGCGCCGTATATACAGCATGGGGGTAGCTCTGATACCAGCCAGATGCAACCCACGGCCATATAGGACCTACAGGCGATGTTCTTGAGTCGATATATGTCGATCTGAGCACAGCTGGGCCACGTATATACATGATGGGGGTAGCTGTGATACAAGCCAGCTGCAACCCACGGCTATATAGGACCTACAGGCGATGTTATTGAGTCGATATATGTCGATCTGAGCACAGCTAGGCGCCGTATATACAGCATGGGGGTAGCTCTGATACCAGCCAGATGCAACCCACGGCCATATAGGACCTACAGGCGATGTTCTTGAGTGGATATATGTCGATCTGAGCACAGCTGGGCGCCGTATATACAGCATGGGGGTAGCTCTGTTACCAGCCAGATGCAACCCACGGCCATATAGATCCTACAGACGATGTTCTTGAGTGGATATATGTCGATCTGAGCACAGCTGGGCGCCGTATATATAGCATGGGGGTAGCTCTGATACTAGCCAGATGCAACCCACGGCCATATAGGAATTACAGGCGATGTTCTTGAGTCGATATATGTCGATCTGAGCACAGCTGGGCCACGTATATACAGCATGGGGGTAGCTGTGATACCAGCCAGCTGCAACCCACGGCCATATTGGACCTACAGGCGATTTTCTTGAGTGGATATATGTAGATCTGAGCACAGCTGGGCGCCGTATATACAGCATGGGGGTAGCTCTGATACCAGCCAAATGCAACCCACGGCCATATAGGACTTACAGGCGATGTTCTTGAGTGGATACATGTCGTTCTGAGCACAGCTGGGCGCCGTATATACAGCATGGGGGTATCTCAGATACCAGCCGGATGCAACCCACGGCCATATAGGACCTACAGGCGATGTTCTTGTGTCGATATATGTCGATCTGAGCACAGCTGGGCCACGTATATACAGCATGGGGGTAGCTGTGATACCAGCCAGCTGCAACCCACGGCTATATAGGACCTACAGGCGATGTTCTTGAGTCGATATATGTCGATCTGAGCACAGCTGGGCCCCGTATATACAGCATGGGGGTAGCTCTGATACCAGCCAGATGCAACCCACGGCCATATAGGACCTACAGACGATGTTCTTGAGTCGATATATGTCGATCTGAGCACAGCTGGGCCACGTGTATACAGCATGGGGGTAGCTGTGATACCAGCCAGCTGCAACCCACCGCTATATAGGACCTACAGGCGATGTTCTTGAGTCGATATATGTCGATCTGAGCACTGCTGCGCCCCGTATATACAGCATGGGGGTAGCTCTGATACGGCTATATAGGACCTACAGGCGATGTTCTTGAGTCAATATATGTCGATCTGAGCACTGCTGCGCCCCGTATATACAGCATGGGGGTAGCTCTGATACCAGCCAGATGCAACCCACGGCCATATAGGACCTACAGTCGATGTTCTTGAGTGGATATATGTCGATCTGAGCACAGCTGGGCGCCGTATATACAGCATGGGGGTAGCTCTGATACCAGCCAGATGCAATCCACGGCCATATAGGACCTACAGTCGATGTTCTTGAGTCGATATATGTCGATCTGAGCACAGCTGGGCGACGTATATACAGCATGGGGGTAGCTGTGATACCAGGCAGCTGCAACCCACGGCTATATAGGACCTACAGGCGATGTTCTTGAGTCGATATATGTCGATCTGAGCATAGCTGGGCCCGTATATACAGCTTGGGGGTAGGTCTGATACCAGCCAGATGCAACCCACGGCCATATAGGACCTACAGGCGAAGTTCTTGAGTGGATATATGTCGATCTGAGCACAGCTGGGCGCCGTATATACAGCATGGCGGTAGCTCTGATACTAGCCAGATGCAATCCACGGCCATATAGGACCTACGGCCGATGTTCTTGAGTCGATATATGTCGATCTGAGCACAGCTGGGCCACGTATATACAGCATGGGGGTAGCTTTGTTACCAGCCAGATGCAACCTACGGCCATATAGGACCCACAGGCGATGTTCTTGAGTGGATATATGTCGATCTGAGCACAGCTGGGCGCCGTATATACAGCATGGGGGTAGCTCTGATACCAGCCAGATGCAACCCACGGCCATATAGGACCTACAGACGATGTTCTTGAGTCGATATATGTCGATCTGAGCACAGCTGGGCCACGTGTATACAGCATGGAGGTAGCTGTGATACCAGCCAGCTGCAACCCACCGCTATATAGGACCTACAGGCGATGTTCTTGAGTCGATATATGTCGATCTGAGCACTGCTGCGCCCCGTATATACAGCATGGGGGTAGCTCTGATACCAGCCAGATGCAACCCACGGCCATATAGGACCTACAGGCGATGTTCTTAAGTCCATATATTTCGATCTGAGCACAGCTGGGCCCCGTATATACAGCATGGGGGTAGCTCTGATACCAGCCAGATGCAACCCACGGCCATATAGATCCTACAGGCGATGTTCTTGAGTGGATATATGTCGATCTGAGCACAGCTGGGCGCCGTATATACAGCATGGGGGTAGCGCTGATACCAGCCAGATGCAACCCACGGCCATATAGGACATACAGGCGATGTTCTTGAGTGGATATATGTCGATCTGTGCACAGCTGGGCGCCGTATATACAGCACGGGGGTAGCTCTAATACCAGCCAGATGCAACCCACGGCCATATAGGACCTACAGGCGATGTTCTTGAGTCGATATATGTCGCTCTGAGCACAGCTGGGCCACGTATATACAGCATAAGGGTGGCTGTGATACCAGCCAGCTGCAACCCACGGCTATATAGGACCTACAGGCGATGTTCTTGAGTCGATATATGTCGATCTGAGCACAGCTGGGCCCCGTATATACAGCATGGTGGTAGCTCTGATACCAGCCAGATGCAACCACGGCCATAAAGGACCTACAGGCGATGTTCTTGGGTGGATATATGTCGATCTTAGCACAGCTGGGCGCCGTATATACAGCATGGGGGTAGCTCTGATGCCTGCCAGATGCAACCCACGGCCATATAGGACCTACAGGTGATGTTCTTGAGTCGATATATGTCGATCTGAGCACAGCTGGGTCACGTGTATATACAGCATGGGGGTAGCTGTGATACCAGCCATCTGCAACCCACGGCTATATAGGACCTACAGGCAATGTTCTTGAGTCGATATATGTCGATCTGAGCACAGCTGGGCCCCGTATATACAGCATGGGGGTAGCTCTGATACCAGCCAGATGCAACCCACGGCCATATTGGACCTACAGGCGATGTTCTTGAGTGGATATATGTCGATCTGAGCACAGCTGGGCGCCGTATATACAGCATGGGGGTAGCTCTGATATCAGCCAGATGCAACCCACGGCCATATAGGACCAACAGGCGATGTTCTTGAGTCGATATATGTCGATCTGAGCACAACTGGGCCACGTATATACAGCATGGGGGTAGCTGTGATACCAGCCAACTGCAACCCACGGCTATATAGGACCTACAGGCGATGTTCTTGCGTCGATATATGTCGATCTGAGCACAGCTGGGCCCCGTATATACAGCATGGGTGTAGCTCTGATACCAGCCAGATGCAACCCACGGCCATATAGGACCTACAGGCGATGTTCTTGAGTGGATATATGTCAATCTGAGCACAGCTGGGCGCCGTATATACAGCATGGGGGTAGCTCTGATACCAGCCAGATGCAACCCACGACCATATAGGACCTACAGGCGATGTTCTTGAGTCGATATATGTCGATCTGAGCACATCTGGGCCACGTATATACAGCATGGGGGTAGCTGTGATTCCAGCCAGCTGTCGATCTGAGCACAGCTGGGCCACGTATATACAGCATGGGGGTAGCTGTGATACCAGCCAGCTGCAACCCACGGCCATATTGGACCTACAGGCGATGTTCTTGAGTGGATATATGTAGATCTGAGCACAGCTGGGCGCCGTATATACAGCATGGGGGTAGCTCTGATACCAGCCAAATGCAACCCACGGCCATATAGGACCTACAGGCGATGTTCTTGAGTGGATATATGTCGTTCTGAGCACAGCTGGGCGCCGTATATACAGCATGGGGGTATCTCAGATACCAGCCGGATGCAACCCACGGCCATATAGGACCTACAGGCGATGTTCTTGTGTCGATATATGTCGATCTGAGCACAGCTGGGCCACGTATATACAGCATGGGGGTAGCTGTGATACCAGCCAGCTGCAACCCACGGCTATATAGGACCTACAGGCGATGTTCTTGAGTCGATATATGTCGATCTGAGCACAGCTGGGCCCCGTATATACAGCATGGGGGTAGCTCTGATACCAGCCAGATGCAACCCACGGCCATATAGGACCTACAGACGATGTTCTTGAGTCGATATATGTCGATCTGAGCACAGCTGGGCCACGTGTATACAGCATGGGGATAGCTGTGATACCAGCCAGCTGCAACCCACCGCTATATAGGACCTACAGGCGATGTTCTTGAGTCAATATATGTCGATCTGAGCACTGCTGCGCCCCGTATATACAGCATGGGGGTAGCTCTGATACGGCTATATAGGACCTACAGGCGATGTTCTTGAGTCAATATATGTCGATCTGAGCACTGCTGCGCCCCGTATATACAGCATAGGGGTAGCTCTGATACCAGCCAGATGCAACCCACGGCCATATAGGACCTACAGTCGATGTTCTTGAGTGAATAAATGTCGATCTGAGCACAGCTGGGCGCCGTATATACAGCATGGGGGTAGCTCTGATACCAGCCAGATGCAACCCACGGCCATATAGGACCTACAGGCGATGTTCTTGAGTCCATATATTTCGATCTGAGCACAGCTGGGCCAGGTATATACAGCATGGGGGTAGCTGTGATACCAGCCAGCTGCAACCCACGGCTATATAGGACCTACAGGCGATGTTCTTGAGTCGATATATGACGATCTGAGCACAGCTGGGCCCCGTATATACAGCATGGGGGTAGCTCTGATACCAGCCAGATGCAACCCACGGCCATATAGATCCTACAGGCGATGTTCTTGAGTGGATATATGTCGATCTGAGCACAGCTGGGCCCCGTATATACAGCTTGGGGGTAGGTCTGATACCAGCCAGATGCAACCCACGGCCATATAGGACCTACAGGCGAAGTTCTTGAGTGGATATATGTCGATCTGAGCACAGCTGGGCGCCGTATATACAGCATGGGACCAGCCAGATGCAACTCACGGCTATATAGGACCTACAGGCGATGTTCTTGAGTCGATATATGTCGATCTGAGGACAGCTGGGCCACGTATATACAGCATGGGGGTAGCTGTGATACCAGCCAGCTGCAACCCACGGCTATATAGGACCTACAGGCGATGTTCTTGAGTCGATATATGTCGATCTGAGCACAGCTGGACCCCGTATATACAACATCGAAGTAGCTCTTATTCCAGCCAGATGCAACCCACGGCCATATAGGACCTACAGGCGATGTTCTTGAGTCGATATACTTCGATCTGAGCACAGCTGGGCCACGTATATACAGCATGGGGGTAGCTGTGATACCAGCCAGCTGCAACCCACGGCTATATAGGACCTACAGGCGATGTTCTTGAGTCGATATATGTCGATCTGAGCACAGCTGGGCCCCGTATATACAGCTTGGGGGTAGGTCTGATACCAGCCAGATGCAACCCACGGCCATATAAGACCTACAGGCGAAGTTCTTGAGTGGATATATGTCGATCTGAGCACAGCTGGGCGCCGTATATACAGCATGGGGGTAGCTCTGATACCAGCCAGATGCAAATCACGGCCATATAGGACCTACAGGCGATGTTCTTGAGTCGATATATGTCGATCTGAGCACAGCTGGACCCGTATATACAGCTTGGGGGTAGGTCTGATACCAGCCAGATGCAACCCACGGCCATATAGGACCTACAGGCGAAGTTCTTGAGTGGATATATGTCGATCTGAGCACAGCTGGGCGCCGTATATACAGCATGGGGGTAGCTCTGATACCAGCCAAATGCAACCCACGGCCATATTGGACCTACAGGCGATGTTCTTGAGTGGATATATGTCGTTCTGAGTACAGCTGGGCGCCGTATATACAGCATGGGGGTAGCACAGATACCAGCCGGATGCAACCCACGGCCATATAGGACCTACAGGCGATGTTCTTGAGTCGATATATGTCGATCTGAGCACAGCTGGGCCACGTATATACAGCATGGGGGTAGCTGTGATACCAGCCAGCTGCAACCCACGGCTATATAGGACCTACAGGCGATGTTCTTGAGTCGATATATGTTGATCTGAGCACAGCTGGGCCCCGTATATACAGCATGGGGGTAGCTCTGATACCAGTCAGATGCAACCCACGGCCATATAGGACCTACAGGCGATGTTGTTGAGTGGATATATGTCGATCTGAGCACAGCTGGGCGCCGTATATACAGCATGGGGGTAGCTCTGATACCAGCCAGATGCAACCCACGGCCATATAGGACCTACAGGCGATGTTCTTGAGTCGATATATTTCGATCTGAGCACAGCTGGGCCACGTATATACAGCATGGGGGTAGCTCTGATACCAGCCAGATGCAACCCACGGCCATATAGGACCTACAGGCGATGTTCTTGAGTCGATATATGTCGATCTGAGCACAGCTGGGCCACGTAAATATAGCATGGGGGTAGCTGTGATACCAGCCAGCTGCAACCCACGGCTATATAGGACCTACAGGCGATGTTCTTGAGTCGATATATGTCGATCTGAGCACAGCTGGGCCCCGTATATACAGCTTGGGACCAGCCAGATGCAACCCACGGCCATATAGGACCTACAGGCGATGTTCTTGAGTCCATATATTTCGATCTGAGCACAGCTGGGCTACGTATATACAGCATGAGGGTAGCTGTGATACCAGCCAGCTACAACCCACGGCTATATAGGACCTACAGGCGATGTTCTTGTGTCGATATATGTCGATCTGAGCACAGCTGGGCCCCGTATATACAGCACGGGGGTAGCTCTGATGCCAGCCAGATGCAACCCACGGCCATATAGATCCTACAGGCGATGTTCTTGAGTGGATATATGTCGATCTGAGCACAGCTGGGCGCCGTATATACAGCATGGGGGTAGCTCTGATACCAGCCAGATGCAACCCACGGCCATATAGGACCTACAGGCGATGTTCTTGAGTCGATATATGTCGATCTGAGCACAGCTGGGCCACGTATATACATGATGGGGGTAGCTGTGATACAAGCCAGCTGCAACCCACGGCTATATAGGACCTACAGGCGATGTTATTGAGTCGATATATGTCGATCTGAGCACAGCTAGGCGCCGTATATACAGCATAAGGGTAGCTCTGATACCAGCCAGATGCAACCCACGGCCATATAGGACCTACAGGCGATGTTCTTGAGTGGATATATGTCGATCTGAGCACAGCTGGGCGCCGTATATACAGCATGGGGGTAGCTCTGTTACCAGCCAGATGCAACCCACGGCCATATAGATCCTACAGACGATGTTCTTGAGTGGATATATGTCGATCTGAGCACAGCTGGGCGCCGTATATATAGCATGGGGGTAGCTCTGATACTAGCCAGATGCAACCCACGGCCATATAGGAATTACAGGCGATGTTCTTGAGTCGATATATGTCGATCTGAGCACAGCTGGGCCACGTATATACAGCATGGGGGTAGCTGTGATACCAGCCAGCTGCAACCCACGGCCATATTGGACCTACAGGCGATTTTCTTGAGTGGATATATGTAGATCTGAGCACAGCTGGGCGCCGTATATACAGCATGGGGGTAGCTCTGATACCAGCCAAATGCAACCCACGGCCATATAGGACTTACAGGCGATGTTCTTGAGTGGATACATGTCGTTCTGAGCACAGCTGGGCGCCGTATATACAGCATGGGGGTATCTCAGATACCAGCCGGATGCAACCCACGGTCATATAGGACCTACAGGCGATGTTCTTGAGTCGATATATGTCGATCTGAGCACAGCTGGGCCCCGTATATACAGCATGGGGGTAGCTCTGATACCAGCCAGATGCAACCCACGGCCATATAGGACCTACAGACGATGTTCTTGAGTCGATATATGTCGATCTGAGCACAGCTGGGCCACGTGTATACAGCATGGGGGTAGCTGTGATACCAGCCAGCTGCAACCCACCGCTATATAGGACCTACAGGCGATGTTCTTGAGTCGATATATGTCGATCTGAGCACTGCTGCGCCCCGTATATACAGCATGGGGGTAGCTCTGATACGGCTATATAGGACCTACAGGCGATGTTCTTGAGTCAATATATGTCGATCTGAGCACTGCTGCGCCCCGTATATACAGCATGGGGGTAGCTCTGATACCAGCCAGATGCAACCCACGGCCATATAGGACCTACAGTCGATGTTCTTGAGTGGATATATGTCGATCTGAGCACAGCTGGGCGCCGTATATACAGCATGGGGGTAGCTCTGATACCAGCCAGATGCAATCCACGGCCATATAGGACCTACAGTCGATGTTCTTGAGTCGATATATGTCGATCTGAGCACAGCTGGGCGACGTATATACAGCATGGGGGTAGCTGTGATACCAGGCAGCTGCAACCCACGGCTATATAGGACCTACAGGCGATGTTCTTGAGTCGATATATGTCGATCTGAGCATAGCTGGGCCCGTATATACAGCTTGGGGGTAGGTCTGATACCAGCCAGATACAACCCACGGCCATATAGGACCTACAGGCGAAGTTCTTGAGTGGATATATGTCGATCTGAGCACAGCTGGGCGCCGTATATACAGCATGGCGGTAGCTCTGATACTAGCCAGATGCAATCCACGGCCATATAGGACCTACAGGCGATGTTCTTGAGTCGATATATGTCGATCTGAGCACAGCTGGGCCACGTATATACAGCATGGGGGTAGCTTTGTTACCAGCCAGATGCAACCCACGGCCATATAGGACCCACAGGCGATGTTCTTGAGTGGATATATGTCGATCTGAGCACAGCTGGGCGCCGTATATACAGCATGGGGGTAGCTCTGATACCAGCCAGATGCAACCCACGGCCATATAGGACCTACAGACGATGTTCTTGAGTCGATATATGTCGATCTGAGCACAGCTGGGCCACGTGTATACAGCATGGAGGTAGCTGTGATACCAGCCAGCTGCAACCCACCGCTATATAGGACCTACAGGCGATGTTCTTGAGTCGATATATGTCGATCTGAGCACTGCTGCGCCCCGTATATACAGCATGGGGGTAGCTCTGATACCAGCCAGATGCAACCCACGGCCATATAGGACCTACAGGCGATGTTCTTGAGTCCATATATTTCGATCTGAGCACAGCTGGGCCCCGTATATACAGCATGGGGGTAGCTCTGATACCAGCCAGATGCAACCCACGGCCATATAGATCCTACAGGCGATGTTCTTGAGTGGATATATGTCGATCTGAGCACAGCTGGGCGCCGTATATACAGCATGGGGGTAGCGCTGATACCAGCCAGATGCAACCCACGGCCATATAGGACATACAGGCGATGTTCTTGAGTGGATATATGTCGATCTGTGCACAGCTGGGCGCCGTATATACAGCACGGGGGTAGCTCTAATACCAGCCAGATGCAACCCACGGCCATATAGGACCTACAGGCGATGTTCTTGAGTCGATATATGTCGCTCTGAGCACAGCTGGGCCACGTATATACAGCATAAGGGTGGCTGTGATACCAGCCAGCTGCAACCCACGGCTATATAGGACCTACAGGCGATGTTCTTGAGTCGATATATGTCGATCTGAGCACAGCTGGGCCCCGTATATACAGCATGGTGGTAGCTCTGATACCAACCAGATGCAACCACGGCCATAAAGGACCTACAGGCGATGTTCTTGGGTGGATATATGTCGATCTTAGCACAGCTGGGCGCCGTATATACAGCATGGGGGTAGCTCTGATGCCTGCCAGATGCAACCCACGGCCATATAGGACCTACAGGTGATGTTCTTGAGTCGATATATGTCGATCTGAGCACAGCTGGGTCACGTGTATATACAGCATGGGGGTAGCTGTGATACCAGCCATCTGCAACCCACGGCTATATAGGACCTACAGGCAATGTTCTTGAGTCGATATATGTCGATCTGAGCACAGCTGGGCCCCGTATATACAGCATGGGGGTAGCTCTGATACCAGCCAGATGCAACCCACGGCCATATTGGACCTACAGGCGATGTTCTTGAGTGGATATATGTCGATCTGAGCACAGCTGGGCGCCGTATATACAGCATGGGGGTAGCTCTGATATCAGCCAGATGCAACCCACGGCCATATAGGACCAACAGGCGATGTTCTTGAGTCGATATATGTCGATCTGAGCACAACTGGGCCACGTATATACAGCATGGGGGTAGCTGTGATACCAGCCAACTGCAACCCACGGCTATATAGGACCTACAGGCGATGTTCTTGCGTCGATATATGTCGATCTGAGCACAGCTGGGCCCCGTATATACAGCATGGGTGTAGCTCTGATACCAGCCAGATGCAACCCACGGCCATATAGGACCTACAGGCGATGTTCTTGAGTGGATATATGTCAATCTGAGCACAGCTGGGCGCCGTATATACAGCATGGGGGTAGCTCTGATACCAGCCAGATGCAACCCACGACCATATAGGACCTACAGGCGATGTTCTTGAGTCGATATATGTCGATCTGAGCACATCTGGGCCACGTATATACAGCATGGGGGTAGCTGTGATTCCAGCCAGCTGCAACCCACGGCTATATAGGACCTACAGGCGATGTTCTTGAGTCCATATATGTCGATCTGAGCACAGCTGGGCCCCGTATATACAGCATGGGTGTAGCTCTGATACCAGCCAGATGCAACCCACGGCCATATAGGACCAACAGGCGATGTTCTTGAGTGGATATATGTCGATCTGAGCACAGCTGGGCGCCGTATATACAGCATGGGGGTAGCTCTGATACCAGCCAGATGCAATCCACGGCCATATAGGACCTACAGTCGATGTTCTTGAGTCGATATATGTCGATCTGAGCACAGCTGGGCGACGTATATACAGCATGGGGGTAGCTGTGATACCAGGCAGCTGCAACCCACGGCTATATAGGACCTACAGGCGATGTTCTTGAGTCGATATATGTCGATCTGAGCATAGCTGGGCCCGTATATACAGCTTGGGGGTAGGTCTGATACCAGCCAGATGCAACCCTCGGCCATATAGGACCTACAGGCGAAGTTCTTGAGTGGATATATGTCGATCTGAGCACAGCTGGGCGCCGTATATACAGCATGGCGGTAGCTCTGATACTAGCCAGATGCAATCCACGGCCATATAGGACCTACAGGCGATGTTCTTGAGTCGATATATGTCGATCTGAGCACAGCTGGGCCACGTATATACAGCATGGGGGTAGCTTTGTTACCAGCCAGATGCAACCCACGGCCATATAGGACCCACAGGCGATGTTCTTGAGTGGATATATGTCGATCTGAGCACAGCTGGGCGCCGTATATACAGCATGGGGGTAGCTCTGATACCAGCCAGATGCAACCCACGGCCATATAGGACCTACAGACGATGTTCTTGAGTCGATATATGTCGATCTGAGCACAGCTGGGCCACGTGTATACAGCATGGAGGTAGCTGTGATACCAGCCAGCTGCAACCCACCGCTATATAGGACCTACAGGCGATGTTCTTGAGTCGATATATGTCGATCTGAGCACTGCTGCGCCCCGTATATACAGCATGGGGGTAGCTCTGATACCAGCCAGATGCAACCCACGGCCATATAGGACCTACAGGCGATGTTCTTGAGTCCATATATTTCGATCTGAGCACAGCTGGGCCCCGTATATACAGCATGGTGGTAGCTCTGATACCAGCCAGATGCAACCCACGGCCATATAGATCCTACAGGCGATGTTCTTGAGTGGATATATGTCGATCTGAGCACAGCTGGGCGCCGTATATACAGCATGGGGGTAGCGCTGATACCAACCAGATGCAACCCACGGCCATATAGGACATACAGGCGATGTTCTTGAGTGGATATATGTCGATCTGTGCACAGCAGGGCGCCGTATATACAGCACGGGGGTAGCTCTAATACCAGCCAGATGCAACCCACGGCCATATAGGACCTACAGGCGATGTTCTTGAGTCGATATATGTCGCTCTGAGCACAGCTGGACCACGTATATACAGCATAAGGGTGGCTGTGATACCAGCCAGCTGCAACCCA
The DNA here is from genome assembly GCA_963942505.1 of Lordithon lunulatus. Taxonomy (NCBI): domain Eukaryota; kingdom Metazoa; phylum Arthropoda; class Insecta; order Coleoptera; family Staphylinidae; genus Lordithon; species Lordithon lunulatus. The sequence continues at coordinate 31,401,464 of OZ012667.1, read as the reverse complement.
CGGCTATATAGGACCTACAGGCGATGTTCTTGAGTCGATATATGTCGATCTGAGCACAGCTGGGCCCCGTATATACAGCATGGTGGTAGCTCTGATACCAGCCAGATGCAACCACGGCCATAAAGGACCTACAGGCGATGTTCTTGGGTGGATATATGTCGATCTGAGCACAGCTGGGCCACGTATATACAGCATGGGGGTAGCTGTGATACCAGCCAGCTGCAACCCACGGCTATATAGGACCTACAGGCGATGTTCTTGAGTCGATATATGTCGATCTGAGCACAGCTGGGCCCCGTATATACAGCATGGGGGTAGCTCTGATACCAGCCAGATGCAACCCACGGCCATATAGATCCTACAGGCGATGTTCTTGAAAGGATATATGTCGATCTGAGCACAGCTGGGCGCCGTATATACAGCATGGGTTAGCTCTGATACCAGCCAGATGCAACCCACGGCCATATAGGACCTACAGGCGATGTACTTGAGTCGATATATGTCGATCTGAGCACAGCTGGGCCATGTATATACAGCATGGGGGTAGCTGTGATACCAGCCAGCTGCAACCCACGGCTATATAGGACCTACAGGCGATGTTCTTGAGTCGATATATGTCGATCTGAGCACAGCTGGGCCCCGTATATACAGCTTGGGGGTAGGTCTAATACCAGCCAGATGCAACCCACGGCCATATAGGACCTACAGGCGAAGTTCTTGAGTGGATATATGTCGATCTGAGCACAGCTGGGCGCCGTATATACAGCATGGGGGTAGCTCTGATACCAGCCAGATGCAACCCACGGCCATATAGGACCTACAGGCGATGTTCTTGAGTCGATATATGTCGATCTGAGCACAGCTGGGCCTCGTATATACAGCATGGGGGTAGCTGTGATACCAGCCAGCTGCAACCCACGGCTATATTGGACCTACAGGTGATGTTCTTGAGTCGATATATGTCGATCTGAGCACAGCTGGGCCCCGTATATACAACATGGGACCAGCCAGATGCAACCCACGGCCATATAGGACCTACAGGCGATGTTCTTGAGTCGATATATGTCGATCTGAGCACAGCTGGGCCACGTATATACAGCATGGGCGTAGCTGTGATACCAGCCAGCTGCAACCCACGGCTATATAGGACTTACAGGCGATGTACTTGAGTCGATATATGTCGATCTGAGCACAGCTGGGCCCCGTATATACAGCATGGGGGAAGCTCTGATACCAGCCAGATGCAACCCACGGCCATATAGGACCTACAGGCGATGTTCTTGAGTCCATATATTTCGATCTGAGCACAGCTGGGTTACGTATATACAACATGGGGGTAGCTGTGATACCAGCCAGCTGCAACCCACGGCTATATAGGACCTACAGGCGATGTTCTTGAGTCGATATATGTCGATCTGAGCACAGCTGGGCCCCGTATATACAGCATGGGGGTAGCTCTGATACCAGCCAGATGCAACCCACGGCCATATAGATCCTACAGGCGATGTTCTTGAGTGGATATATGTCGATCTGAGCACAGCTGGGCGCCGTATATACAGCATGGGGGTAGCTCTGATACCAGCCAGATGCAACCCACGGCCATATAGGACCTACAGGCGATGTTCTTGAGTCGATATATGTCGATCTGAGCACAGCTGGGCCACGTATATACAGCATGGGGGTAGCTGTGATACCAGCCAGCTGCAACCCACGGCCATATAGGACCTACAGGCAATGTTATTGAGTGAATATATGTAGATCTGAGCACAGCTGGGCGCCGTATATACAGCATGGGGGTAGCTCTGATACCAGCCAAATGCAACCCACGGCCATATTGGACCTACAGGCGATGTTCTTGAGTGGATATATGTCGTTCTGAGTACAGCTGGGCGCCGTATATACAGCATGGGGGTAGCTCAGATACCAGCCGGATGCAACCCACGGCCATATAGGACCTACAGGCGATGTTCTTGAGTCGATATATGTCGATCTGAGCACAGCTGAGCCACGTATATACAGCATGGGGGTAGCTGTGATACCAGCCAGCTGCAACCCACGGCTATATAGGACCTACAGGCGATGTTCTTCAGTCGATATATGTCGATCTGAGCACAGCTGGGCCCCGTATATACAGCATGGGGGTAGCTCTGATACCAGTCAGATGCAACCCACGGCCATATAGGACCTACAGGCGATGTTCTTGAGTGGACATATGTCGATCTGAGCACAGCTGGGCGCCGTATATACAGCATGGGGGTAGCTCTGATACCAGCCAGATGCAACCCACGGCCATATAGGACCTACAGGCGATGTTCTTGAGTCGATATATTTCGATCTGAGCACAGCTGGGCCACGTATATACAGCATGGGGGTAGCTCTGATACCAGCCAGATGCAACCCACGGCCATATAGGACCTACAGGCGATGTTCTTGAGTCGATATATGTCGATCTGAGCACAGCTGGGCCACGTATATACAGCATGGGGGTAGCTGTGATACCAGCCAGCTGCAACCCACGGCTATATAGGACCTACAGGCGATGTTCTTGAGTCGATATATGTCGATCTGAGCACAGCTGGGCCCCGTATATACAGCTTGGGACCAGCCAGATGCAACCCACGGCCATATAGGACCTACAGGCGATGTTCTTGAGTCCATATATTTCGATCTGAGCACAGCTGGGCTACGTATATACAGCATGGGGTAGCTGTGATACCAGCCAGCTGCAACCCACGGCTATATAGGACCTACAAGCGATGTTCTTGTGTCGATATATGTCGATCTGAGCACAGCTGGGCCCCGTATATACAGCATGGGGGTAGCTCTGATGCCAGCCAGATGCAACCCACGGCCATATAGATCCTACAGGCGATGTTCTTGAGTGGATATATGTCGATCTGAGCACAGCTGGGCGCCGTATATACAGCATGGGGGTAGCTCTGATACCAGCCAGATGCAACCCACGTCCATATAGGACCTACAGGCGATGTTCTTGAGTCGATATATGTCGATCTGAGCACAGCTGGGCCACGTATATACATGATGGGGGTAGCTGTGATACAAGCCAGCTGCAACCCACGGCTATATAGGACCTACAGGCGGTGTTCTTGAGTCGATATATGTCGATCTGAGCACAGCTAGGCGCCGTATATACAGCATGGGGGTAGCTCTGATACCAGCCAGATGCATCCCACGGCCATATAGGACCTACAGACGATGTTCTTGAGTCGATATATGTCGATCTGAGCACAGCTGGGCCACGTGTATACAGCATGGGGGTAGCTGCGATACCAGCCAGCTGCAACCCACGGCTATATAGGACCTACAGGCGATGTTCTTGAGTCGATATATGTCGATCTGAGCACTCCTGCGCCCCGTATATACAGCATGGGGGTAGCTCTGATACGGCTATATAGGACCTACAGGCGATGTTCTTGAGTCGATATATGTCGATCTGAGCACAGCTGCGCCCCGTATATACAGCATCGAGGTAGCTCTTATACCAGCCAGATGCAACCCACGGCCATATAGGACCTACAGGCGATGTTCTTGAGTGGATATATGTCGATCTGAGCACAGCTGGGCGAGGTATATACAGCATGGGGGTAGCTCTGATACCAGCCAGATGCAACCCACGGCCATATAGGACCTACAGGCGATGTTCTTGAGTCCATATATTTCGATCTGAGCACAGCTGGGCCACGTATATACAGCATGGGGGTAGCTGTGATACCAGCCAGCTGCAACCCACGGCTATATAGGACCTACAGGCGATGTTCTTGAGTCGATATATGTCGATCTGAGCACAGCTGGGCCCCGTATATACAGCATTGGGGTAGCTCTAATACCAGCCAGATGCAACCCACGGCCATATAGATCCTACAGACGATGTTCTTGAGTAGATATATGTCGATCTGAGCACAGCTGGGCGCCGTATATACAGCATGGGGGTAGCTCTGATACTAGCCAGATGCAACCCACGGCCATATAGGACCTACAGGCGATGTTCTTGAGTCGATATATGTCGATCTGAGCACAGCTGGGCCACGTATATACAGCATGGGGGTAGCTGTGATACCAGCCAGCTGCAACCCACGGCCATATTGGACCTACAGGCGATGTTCTTGAGTGGATATATGTAGATCTGAGCACAGCTGGGCGCCGTATATACAGCATGGGGGTAGCTCTGATACCAGCCAAATGCAACCCACGGCCATATAGGACCTACAGGCGATGTTCTTGAGTGGATATATGTCGTTCTGAGCACAGCTGGGCGCCGTATATACAGCATGGGGGTATCTCAGATACCAGCCGGATGCAACCCACGGCCATATAGGACCTACAAGCGATGTTCTTGTGTCGATATATGTCGATCTGAGCACAGCTGGGCCACGTATATACAGCATGGGGGTAGCTGTGATACCAGCCAGCTGCAACCCACGGCTATATAGGACCTACAGGCGATGTTCTTGAGTCGATATATGTCGATCTGAGCACAGCTGGGCCCCGTATATACAGCATGGGGGTAGCTCTGATACCAGCCAGATGCAACCCACGGCCATATAGGACCTACAGACGATGTTCTTGAGTCGATATATGTCGATCTGAGCACAGCTGGGCCACGTGTATACAGCATGGGGATAGCTGTGATACCAGCCAGCTGCAACCCACCGCTATATAGGACCTACAGGCGATGTTCTTGAGTCAATATATGTCGATCTGAGCACTGCTGCGCCCCGTATATACAGCATGGGGGTAGCTCTGATACCAGCCAGATGCAACCCACGGCCATATAGGACCTACAGTCGATGTTCTTGAGTGAATAAATGTCGATCTGAGCACAGCTGGGCGCCGTATATACAGCATGGGGGTAGCTCTGATACCAGCCAGATGCAACCCACGGCCATATAGGACCTACAGGCGATGTTCTTGAGTCCATATATTTCGATCTGAGCACAGCTGGGCCAGGTATATACAGCATGGGGGTAGCTGTGATACCAGCCAGCTGCAACCTACGGCTATATAGGACCTACAGGCGATGTTCTTGAGTCGATATATGACGATCTGAGCACAGCTGGGCCCCGTATATACAGCATGGGGGTAGCTCTGATACCAGCCAGATGCAACCCACGGCCATATAGATCCTACAGGCGATGTTCTTGAGTGGATATATGTCGATCTGAGCACAGCTGGGCCCCGTATATACAGCTTGGGGGTAGGTCTGATACCAGCCAGATGCAACCCACGGCCATATAGGACCTACAGGCGAAGTTCTTGAGTGGATATATGTCGATCTGAGCACAGCTGGGCGCCGTATATACAGCATGGGACCAGCCAGATGCAACTCACGGCTATATAGGACCTACAGGCGATGTTCTTGAGTCGATATATGTCGATCTGAGGACAGCTGGGCCACGTATATACAGCATGGGGGTAGCTGTGATACCAGCCAGCTGCAACCCACGGCTATATAGGACCTACAGGCGATGTTCTTGAGTCGATATATGTCGATCTGAGCACAGTTGGACCCCGTATATACAGCATCGAAGTAGCTCTTATTCCAGCCAGATGCAACCCACGGCCATATAGGACCTACAGGCGATGTTCTTGAGTCGATATACTTCGATCTGAGCACAGCTGGGCCACGTATATACAGCATGGGGGTAGCTGTGATACCAGCCAGCTGCAACCCACGGCTATATAGGACCTACAGGCGATGTTCTTGAGTCGATATATGTCGATCTGAGCACAGCTGGGCCCCGTATATACAGCTTGGGGGTAGGTCTGATACCAGCCAGATGCAACCCACGGCCATATAAGACCTACAGGCGAAGTTCTTGAGTGGATATATGTCGATCTGAGCACAGCTGGGCGCCGTATATACAGCATGGGGGTAGCTCTGATACCAGCCAGATGCAAATCACGGCCATATAGGACCTACAGGCGATGTTCTTGAGTCGATATATGTCGATCTGAGCACAGCTGGACCCGTATATACAGCTTGGGGGTAGGTCTGATACCAGCCAGATGCAACCCACGGCCATATAGGACCTACAGGCGAAGTTCTTGAGTGGATATATGTCGATCTGAGCACAGCTGGGCGCCGTATATACAGCATGGGGGTAGCTCTGATACCAGCCAAATGCAACCCACGGCCATATTGGACCTACAGGCGATGTTCTTGAGTGGATATATGTCGTTCTGAGTACAGCTGGGCGCCGTATATACAGCATGGGGGTAGCACAGATACCAGCCGGATGCAACCCACGGCCATATAGGACCTACAGGCGATGTTCTTGAGTCGATATATGTCGATCTGAGCACAGCTGGGCCACGTATATACAGCATGGGGGTAGCTGTGATACCAGCCAGCTGCAACCCACGGCTATATAGGACCTACAGGCGATGTTCTTGAGTCGATATATGTTGATCTGAGCACAGCTGGGCCCCGTATATACAGCATGGGGGTAGCTCTGATACCAGTCAGATGCAACCCACGGCCATATAGGACCTACAGGCGATGTTGTTGAGTGGATATATGTCGATCTGAGCACAGCTGGGCGCCGTATATACAGCATGGGGGTAGCTCTGATACCAGCCAGATGCAACCCACGGCCATATAGGACCTACAGGCGATGTTCTTGAGTCGATATATTTCGATCTGAGCACAGCTGGGCCACGTATATACAGCATGGGGGTAGCTCTGATACCAGCCAGATGCAACCCACGGCCATATAGGACCTACAGGCGATGTTCTTGAGTCGATATATGTCGATCTGAGCACAGCTGGGCCACGTATATATAGCATGGGGGTAGCTGTGATACCAGCCAGCTGCAACCCACGGCTATATAGGACCTACAGGCGATGTTCTTGAGTCGATATATGTCGATCTGAGCACACCTGGGCCCCGTATATACAGCTTGGGACCAGCCAGATGCAACCCACGGCCATATAGGACCTACAGGCGATGTTCTTGAGTCCATTAATTTCGATCTGAGCACAGCTGGGCTACGTATATACAGCATGGGGGTAGCTGTGATACCAGCCAGCTACAACCCACGGCTATATAGGACCTACAGGCGATGTTCTTGTGTCGATATATGTCGATCTGAGCACAGCTGGGCCCCGTATATACAGCACGGGGGTAGCTCTGATGCCAGCCAGATGCAACCCACGGCCATATAGATCCTACAGGCGATGTTCTTGAGTGGATATATGTCGATCTGAGCACAGCTGGGCGCCGTATATACAGCATGGGGGTAGCTCTGATACCAGCCAGATGCAACCCACGGCCATATAGGACCTACAGGCGATGTTCTTGAGTCGATATATGTCGATCTGAGCACAGCTGGGCCACGTATATACATGATGGGGGTAGCTGTGATACAAGCCAGCTGCAACCCACGGCTATATAGGACCTACAGGCGATGTTATTGAGTCGATATATGTCGATCTGAGCACAGCTAGGCGCCGTATATACAGCATGGGGGTAGCTCTGATACCAGCCAGATGCAACCCACGGCCATATAGGACCTACAGGCGATGTTCTTGAGTGGATATATGTCGATCTGAGCACAGCTGGGCGCCGTATATACAGCATGGGGGTAGCTCTGTTACCAGCCAGATGCAACCCACGGCCATATAGATCCTACAGACGATGTTCTTGAGTGGATATATGTCGATCTGAGCACAGCTGGGCGCCGTATATATAGCATGGGGGTAGCTCTGATACTAGCCAGATGCAACCCACGGCCATATAGGAATTACAGGCGATGTTCTTGAGTCGATATATGTCGATCTGAGCACAGCTGGGCCACGTATATACAGCATGGGGGTAGCTGTGATACCAGCCAGCTGCAACCCACGGCCATATTGGACCTACAGGCGATTTTCTTGAGTGGATATATGTAGATCTGAGCACAGCTGGGCGCCGTATATACAGCATGGGGGTAGCTCTGATACCAGCCAAATGCAACCCACGGCCATATAGGACTTACAGGCGATGTTCTTGAGTGGATACATGTCGTTCTGAGCACAGCTGGGCGCCGTATATACAGCATGGGGGTATCTCAGATACCAGCCGGATGCAACCCACGGCCATATAGGACCTACAGGCGATGTTCTTGTGTCGATATATGTCGATCTGAGCACAGCTGGGCCACGTATATACAGCATGGGGGTAGCTGTGATACCAGCCAGCTGCAACCCACGGCTATATAGGACCTACAGGCGATGTTCTTGAGTCGATATATGTCGATCTGAGCACAGCTGGGCCCCGTATATACAGCATGGGGGTAGCTCTGATACCAGCCAGATGCAACCCACGGCCATATAGGACCTACAGACGATGTTCTTGAGTCGATATATGTCGATCTGAGCACAGCTGGGCCACGTGTATACAGCATGGGGGTAGCTGTGATACCAGCCAGCTGCAACCCACCGCTATATAGGACCTACAGGCGATGTTCTTGAGTCGATATATGTCGATCTGAGCACTGCTGCGCCCCGTATATACAGCATGGGGGTAGCTCTGATACGGCTATATAGGACCTACAGGCGATGTTCTTGAGTCAATATATGTCGATCTGAGCACTGCTGCGCCCCGTATATACAGCATGGGGGTAGCTCTGATACCAGCCAGATGCAACCCACGGCCATATAGGACCTACAGTCGATGTTCTTGAGTGGATATATGTCGATCTGAGCACAGCTGGGCGCCGTATATACAGCATGGGGGTAGCTCTGATACCAGCCAGATGCAATCCACGGCCATATAGGACCTACAGTCGATGTTCTTGAGTCGATATATGTCGATCTGAGCACAGCTGGGCGACGTATATACAGCATGGGGGTAGCTGTGATACCAGGCAGCTGCAACCCACGGCTATATAGGACCTACAGGCGATGTTCTTGAGTCGATATATGTCGATCTGAGCATAGCTGGGCCCGTATATACAGCTTGGGGGTAGGTCTGATACCAGCCAGATGCAACCCACGGCCATATAGGACCTACAGGCGAAGTTCTTGAGTGGATATATGTCGATCTGAGCACAGCTGGGCGCCGTATATACAGCATGGCGGTAGCTCTGATACTAGCCAGATGCAATCCACGGCCATATAGGACCTACGGCCGATGTTCTTGAGTCGATATATGTCGATCTGAGCACAGCTGGGCCACGTATATACAGCATGGGGGTAGCTTTGTTACCAGCCAGATGCAACCTACGGCCATATAGGACCCACAGGCGATGTTCTTGAGTGGATATATGTCGATCTGAGCACAGCTGGGCGCCGTATATACAGCATGGGGGTAGCTCTGATACCAGCCAGATGCAACCCACGGCCATATAGGACCTACAGACGATGTTCTTGAGTCGATATATGTCGATCTGAGCACAGCTGGGCCACGTGTATACAGCATGGAGGTAGCTGTGATACCAGCCAGCTGCAACCCACCGCTATATAGGACCTACAGGCGATGTTCTTGAGTCGATATATGTCGATCTGAGCACTGCTGCGCCCCGTATATACAGCATGGGGGTAGCTCTGATACCAGCCAGATGCAACCCACGGCCATATAGGACCTACAGGCGATGTTCTTAAGTCCATATATTTCGATCTGAGCACAGCTGGGCCCCGTATATACAGCATGGGGGTAGCTCTGATACCAGCCAGATGCAACCCACGGCCATATAGATCCTACAGGCGATGTTCTTGAGTGGATATATGTCGATCTGAGCACAGCTGGGCGCCGTATATACAGCATGGGGGTAGCGCTGATACCAGCCAGATGCAACCCACGGCCATATAGGACATACAGGCGATGTTCTTGAGTGGATATATGTCGATCTGTGCACAGCTGGGCGCCGTATATACAGCACGGGGGTAGCTCTAATACCAGCCAGATGCAACCCACGGCCATATAGGACCTACAGGCGATGTTCTTGAGTCGATATATGTCGCTCTGAGCACAGCTGGGCCACGTATATACAGCATAAGGGTGGCTGTGATACCAGCCAGCTGCAACCCACGGCTATATAGGACCTACAGGCGATGTTCTTGAGTCGATATATGTCGATCTGAGCACAGCTGGGCCCCGTATATACAGCATGGTGGTAGCTCTGATACCAGCCAGATGCAACCACGGCCATAAAGGACCTACAGGCGATGTTCTTGGGTGGATATATGTCGATCTTAGCACAGCTGGGCGCCGTATATACAGCATGGGGGTAGCTCTGATGCCTGCCAGATGCAACCCACGGCCATATAGGACCTACAGGTGATGTTCTTGAGTCGATATATGTCGATCTGAGCACAGCTGGGTCACGTGTATATACAGCATGGGGGTAGCTGTGATACCAGCCATCTGCAACCCACGGCTATATAGGACCTACAGGCAATGTTCTTGAGTCGATATATGTCGATCTGAGCACAGCTGGGCCCCGTATATACAGCATGGGGGTAGCTCTGATACCAGCCAGATGCAACCCACGGCCATATTGGACCTACAGGCGATGTTCTTGAGTGGATATATGTCGATCTGAGCACAGCTGGGCGCCGTATATACAGCATGGGGGTAGCTCTGATATCAGCCAGATGCAACCCACGGCCATATAGGACCAACAGGCGATGTTCTTGAGTCGATATATGTCGATCTGAGCACAACTGGGCCACGTATATACAGCATGGGGGTAGCTGTGATACCAGCCAACTGCAACCCACGGCTATATAGGACCTACAGGCGATGTTCTTGCGTCGATATATGTCGATCTGAGCACAGCTGGGCCCCGTATATACAGCATGGGTGTAGCTCTGATACCAGCCAGATGCAACCCACGGCCATATAGGACCTACAGGCGATGTTCTTGAGTGGATATATGTCAATCTGAGCACAGCTGGGCGCCGTATATACAGCATGGGGGTAGCTCTGATACCAGCCAGATGCAACCCACGACCATATAGGACCTACAGGCGATGTTCTTGAGTCGATATATGTCGATCTGAGCACATCTGGGCCACGTATATACAGCATGGGGGTAGCTGTGATTCCAGCCAGCTGTCGATCTGAGCACAGCTGGGCCACGTATATACAGCATGGGGGTAGCTGTGATACCAGCCAGCTGCAACCCACGGCCATATTGGACCTACAGGCGATGTTCTTGAGTGGATATATGTAGATCTGAGCACAGCTGGGCGCCGTATATACAGCATGGGGGTAGCTCTGATACCAGCCAAATGCAACCCACGGCCATATAGGACCTACAGGCGATGTTCTTGAGTGGATATATGTCGTTCTGAGCACAGCTGGGCGCCGTATATACAGCATGGGGGTATCTCAGATACCAGCCGGATGCAACCCACGGCCATATAGGACCTACAGGCGATGTTCTTGTGTCGATATATGTCGATCTGAGCACAGCTGGGCCACGTATATACAGCATGGGGGTAGCTGTGATACCAGCCAGCTGCAACCCACGGCTATATAGGACCTACAGGCGATGTTCTTGAGTCGATATATGTCGATCTGAGCACAGCTGGGCCCCGTATATACAGCATGGGGGTAGCTCTGATACCAGCCAGATGCAACCCACGGCCATATAGGACCTACAGACGATGTTCTTGAGTCGATATATGTCGATCTGAGCACAGCTGGGCCACGTGTATACAGCATGGGGATAGCTGTGATACCAGCCAGCTGCAACCCACCGCTATATAGGACCTACAGGCGATGTTCTTGAGTCAATATATGTCGATCTGAGCACTGCTGCGCCCCGTATATACAGCATGGGGGTAGCTCTGATACGGCTATATAGGACCTACAGGCGATGTTCTTGAGTCAATATATGTCGATCTGAGCACTGCTGCGCCCCGTATATACAGCATAGGGGTAGCTCTGATACCAGCCAGATGCAACCCACGGCCATATAGGACCTACAGTCGATGTTCTTGAGTGAATAAATGTCGATCTGAGCACAGCTGGGCGCCGTATATACAGCATGGGGGTAGCTCTGATACCAGCCAGATGCAACCCACGGCCATATAGGACCTACAGGCGATGTTCTTGAGTCCATATATTTCGATCTGAGCACAGCTGGGCCAGGTATATACAGCATGGGGGTAGCTGTGATACCAGCCAGCTGCAACCCACGGCTATATAGGACCTACAGGCGATGTTCTTGAGTCGATATATGACGATCTGAGCACAGCTGGGCCCCGTATATACAGCATGGGGGTAGCTCTGATACCAGCCAGATGCAACCCACGGCCATATAGATCCTACAGGCGATGTTCTTGAGTGGATATATGTCGATCTGAGCACAGCTGGGCCCCGTATATACAGCTTGGGGGTAGGTCTGATACCAGCCAGATGCAACCCACGGCCATATAGGACCTACAGGCGAAGTTCTTGAGTGGATATATGTCGATCTGAGCACAGCTGGGCGCCGTATATACAGCATGGGACCAGCCAGATGCAACTCACGGCTATATAGGACCTACAGGCGATGTTCTTGAGTCGATATATGTCGATCTGAGGACAGCTGGGCCACGTATATACAGCATGGGGGTAGCTGTGATACCAGCCAGCTGCAACCCACGGCTATATAGGACCTACAGGCGATGTTCTTGAGTCGATATATGTCGATCTGAGCACAGCTGGACCCCGTATATACAACATCGAAGTAGCTCTTATTCCAGCCAGATGCAACCCACGGCCATATAGGACCTACAGGCGATGTTCTTGAGTCGATATACTTCGATCTGAGCACAGCTGGGCCACGTATATACAGCATGGGGGTAGCTGTGATACCAGCCAGCTGCAACCCACGGCTATATAGGACCTACAGGCGATGTTCTTGAGTCGATATATGTCGATCTGAGCACAGCTGGGCCCCGTATATACAGCTTGGGGGTAGGTCTGATACCAGCCAGATGCAACCCACGGCCATATAAGACCTACAGGCGAAGTTCTTGAGTGGATATATGTCGATCTGAGCACAGCTGGGCGCCGTATATACAGCATGGGGGTAGCTCTGATACCAGCCAGATGCAAATCACGGCCATATAGGACCTACAGGCGATGTTCTTGAGTCGATATATGTCGATCTGAGCACAGCTGGACCCGTATATACAGCTTGGGGGTAGGTCTGATACCAGCCAGATGCAACCCACGGCCATATAGGACCTACAGGCGAAGTTCTTGAGTGGATATATGTCGATCTGAGCACAGCTGGGCGCCGTATATACAGCATGGGGGTAGCTCTGATACCAGCCAAATGCAACCCACGGCCATATTGGACCTACAGGCGATGTTCTTGAGTGGATATATGTCGTTCTGAGTACAGCTGGGCGCCGTATATACAGCATGGGGGTAGCACAGATACCAGCCGGATGCAACCCACGGCCATATAGGACCTACAGGCGATGTTCTTGAGTCGATATATGTCGATCTGAGCACAGCTGGGCCACGTATATACAGCATGGGGGTAGCTGTGATACCAGCCAGCTGCAACCCACGGCTATATAGGACCTACAGGCGATGTTCTTGAGTCGATATATGTTGATCTGAGCACAGCTGGGCCCCGTATATACAGCATGGGGGTAGCTCTGATACCAGTCAGATGCAACCCACGGCCATATAGGACCTACAGGCGATGTTGTTGAGTGGATATATGTCGATCTGAGCACAGCTGGGCGCCGTATATACAGCATGGGGGTAGCTCTGATACCAGCCAGATGCAACCCACGGCCATATAGGACCTACAGGCGATGTTCTTGAGTCGATATATTTCGATCTGAGCACAGCTGGGCCACGTATATACAGCATGGGGGTAGCTCTGATACCAGCCAGATGCAACCCACGGCCATATAGGACCTACAGGCGATGTTCTTGAGTCGATATATGTCGATCTGAGCACAGCTGGGCCACGTATATATAGCATGGGGGTAGCTGTGATACCAGCCAGCTGCAACCCACGGCTATATAGGACCTACAGGCGATGTTCTTGAGTCGATATATGTCGATCTGAGCACAGCTGGGCCCCGTATATACAGCTTGGGACCAGCCAGATGCAACCCACGGCCATATAGGACCTACAGGCGATGTTCTTGAGTCCATATATTTCGATCTGAGCACAGCTGGGCTACGTATATACAGCATGAGGGTAGCTGTGATACCAGCCAGCTACAACCCACGGCTATATAGGACCTACAGGCGATGTTCTTGTGTCGATATATGTCGATCTGAGCACAGCTGGGCCCCGTATATACAGCACGGGGGTAGCTCTGATGCCAGCCAGATGCAACCCACGGCCATATAGATCCTACAGGCGATGTTCTTGAGTGGATATATGTCGATCTGAGCACAGCTGGGCGCCGTATATACAGCATGGGGGTAGCTCTGATACCAGCCAGATGCAACCCACGGCCATATAGGACCTACAGGCGATGTTCTTGAGTCGATATATGTCGATCTGAGCACAGCTGGGCCACGTATATACATGATGGGGGTAGCTGTGATACAAGCCAGCTGCAACCCACGGCTATATAGGACCTACAGGCGATGTTATTGAGTCGATATATGTCGATCTGAGCACAGCTAGGCGCCGTATATACAGCATAAGGGTAGCTCTGATACCAGCCAGATGCAACCCACGGCCATATAGGACCTACAGGCGATGTTCTTGAGTGGATATATGTCGATCTGAGCACAGCTGGGCGCCGTATATACAGCATGGGGGTAGCTCTGTTACCAGCCAGATGCAACCCACGGCCATATAGATCCTACAGACGATGTTCTTGAGTGGATATATGTCGATCTGAGCACAGCTGGGCGCCGTATATATAGCATGGGGGTAGCTCTGATACTAGCCAGATGCAACCCACGGCCATATAGGAATTACAGGCGATGTTCTTGAGTCGATATATGTCGATCTGAGCACAGCTGGGCCACGTATATACAGCATGGGGGTAGCTGTGATACCAGCCAGCTGCAACCCACGGCCATATTGGACCTACAGGCGATTTTCTTGAGTGGATATATGTAGATCTGAGCACAGCTGGGCGCCGTATATACAGCATGGGGGTAGCTCTGATACCAGCCAAATGCAACCCACGGCCATATAGGACTTACAGGCGATGTTCTTGAGTGGATACATGTCGTTCTGAGCACAGCTGGGCGCCGTATATACAGCATGGGGGTATCTCAGATACCAGCCGGATGCAACCCACGGTCATATAGGACCTACAGGCGATGTTCTTGAGTCGATATATGTCGATCTGAGCACAGCTGGGCCCCGTATATACAGCATGGGGGTAGCTCTGATACCAGCCAGATGCAACCCACGGCCATATAGGACCTACAGACGATGTTCTTGAGTCGATATATGTCGATCTGAGCACAGCTGGGCCACGTGTATACAGCATGGGGGTAGCTGTGATACCAGCCAGCTGCAACCCACCGCTATATAGGACCTACAGGCGATGTTCTTGAGTCGATATATGTCGATCTGAGCACTGCTGCGCCCCGTATATACAGCATGGGGGTAGCTCTGATACGGCTATATAGGACCTACAGGCGATGTTCTTGAGTCAATATATGTCGATCTGAGCACTGCTGCGCCCCGTATATACAGCATGGGGGTAGCTCTGATACCAGCCAGATGCAACCCACGGCCATATAGGACCTACAGTCGATGTTCTTGAGTGGATATATGTCGATCTGAGCACAGCTGGGCGCCGTATATACAGCATGGGGGTAGCTCTGATACCAGCCAGATGCAATCCACGGCCATATAGGACCTACAGTCGATGTTCTTGAGTCGATATATGTCGATCTGAGCACAGCTGGGCGACGTATATACAGCATGGGGGTAGCTGTGATACCAGGCAGCTGCAACCCACGGCTATATAGGACCTACAGGCGATGTTCTTGAGTCGATATATGTCGATCTGAGCATAGCTGGGCCCGTATATACAGCTTGGGGGTAGGTCTGATACCAGCCAGATACAACCCACGGCCATATAGGACCTACAGGCGAAGTTCTTGAGTGGATATATGTCGATCTGAGCACAGCTGGGCGCCGTATATACAGCATGGCGGTAGCTCTGATACTAGCCAGATGCAATCCACGGCCATATAGGACCTACAGGCGATGTTCTTGAGTCGATATATGTCGATCTGAGCACAGCTGGGCCACGTATATACAGCATGGGGGTAGCTTTGTTACCAGCCAGATGCAACCCACGGCCATATAGGACCCACAGGCGATGTTCTTGAGTGGATATATGTCGATCTGAGCACAGCTGGGCGCCGTATATACAGCATGGGGGTAGCTCTGATACCAGCCAGATGCAACCCACGGCCATATAGGACCTACAGACGATGTTCTTGAGTCGATATATGTCGATCTGAGCACAGCTGGGCCACGTGTATACAGCATGGAGGTAGCTGTGATACCAGCCAGCTGCAACCCACCGCTATATAGGACCTACAGGCGATGTTCTTGAGTCGATATATGTCGATCTGAGCACTGCTGCGCCCCGTATATACAGCATGGGGGTAGCTCTGATACCAGCCAGATGCAACCCACGGCCATATAGGACCTACAGGCGATGTTCTTGAGTCCATATATTTCGATCTGAGCACAGCTGGGCCCCGTATATACAGCATGGGGGTAGCTCTGATACCAGCCAGATGCAACCCACGGCCATATAGATCCTACAGGCGATGTTCTTGAGTGGATATATGTCGATCTGAGCACAGCTGGGCGCCGTATATACAGCATGGGGGTAGCGCTGATACCAGCCAGATGCAACCCACGGCCATATAGGACATACAGGCGATGTTCTTGAGTGGATATATGTCGATCTGTGCACAGCTGGGCGCCGTATATACAGCACGGGGGTAGCTCTAATACCAGCCAGATGCAACCCACGGCCATATAGGACCTACAGGCGATGTTCTTGAGTCGATATATGTCGCTCTGAGCACAGCTGGGCCACGTATATACAGCATAAGGGTGGCTGTGATACCAGCCAGCTGCAACCCACGGCTATATAGGACCTACAGGCGATGTTCTTGAGTCGATATATGTCGATCTGAGCACAGCTGGGCCCCGTATATACAGCATGGTGGTAGCTCTGATACCAACCAGATGCAACCACGGCCATAAAGGACCTACAGGCGATGTTCTTGGGTGGATATATGTCGATCTTAGCACAGCTGGGCGCCGTATATACAGCATGGGGGTAGCTCTGATGCCTGCCAGATGCAACCCACGGCCATATAGGACCTACAGGTGATGTTCTTGAGTCGATATATGTCGATCTGAGCACAGCTGGGTCACGTGTATATACAGCATGGGGGTAGCTGTGATACCAGCCATCTGCAACCCACGGCTATATAGGACCTACAGGCAATGTTCTTGAGTCGATATATGTCGATCTGAGCACAGCTGGGCCCCGTATATACAGCATGGGGGTAGCTCTGATACCAGCCAGATGCAACCCACGGCCATATTGGACCTACAGGCGATGTTCTTGAGTGGATATATGTCGATCTGAGCACAGCTGGGCGCCGTATATACAGCATGGGGGTAGCTCTGATATCAGCCAGATGCAACCCACGGCCATATAGGACCAACAGGCGATGTTCTTGAGTCGATATATGTCGATCTGAGCACAACTGGGCCACGTATATACAGCATGGGGGTAGCTGTGATACCAGCCAACTGCAACCCACGGCTATATAGGACCTACAGGCGATGTTCTTGCGTCGATATATGTCGATCTGAGCACAGCTGGGCCCCGTATATACAGCATGGGTGTAGCTCTGATACCAGCCAGATGCAACCCACGGCCATATAGGACCTACAGGCGATGTTCTTGAGTGGATATATGTCAATCTGAGCACAGCTGGGCGCCGTATATACAGCATGGGGGTAGCTCTGATACCAGCCAGATGCAACCCACGACCATATAGGACCTACAGGCGATGTTCTTGAGTCGATATATGTCGATCTGAGCACATCTGGGCCACGTATATACAGCATGGGGGTAGCTGTGATTCCAGCCAGCTGCAACCCACGGCTATATAGGACCTACAGGCGATGTTCTTGAGTCCATATATGTCGATCTGAGCACAGCTGGGCCCCGTATATACAGCATGGGTGTAGCTCTGATACCAGCCAGATGCAACCCACGGCCATATAGGACCAACAGGCGATGTTCTTGAGTGGATATATGTCGATCTGAGCACAGCTGGGCGCCGTATATACAGCATGGGGGTAGCTCTGATACCAGCCAGATGCAATCCACGGCCATATAGGACCTACAGTCGATGTTCTTGAGTCGATATATGTCGATCTGAGCACAGCTGGGCGACGTATATACAGCATGGGGGTAGCTGTGATACCAGGCAGCTGCAACCCACGGCTATATAGGACCTACAGGCGATGTTCTTGAGTCGATATATGTCGATCTGAGCATAGCTGGGCCCGTATATACAGCTTGGGGGTAGGTCTGATACCAGCCAGATGCAACCCTCGGCCATATAGGACCTACAGGCGAAGTTCTTGAGTGGATATATGTCGATCTGAGCACAGCTGGGCGCCGTATATACAGCATGGCGGTAGCTCTGATACTAGCCAGATGCAATCCACGGCCATATAGGACCTACAGGCGATGTTCTTGAGTCGATATATGTCGATCTGAGCACAGCTGGGCCACGTATATACAGCATGGGGGTAGCTTTGTTACCAGCCAGATGCAACCCACGGCCATATAGGACCCACAGGCGATGTTCTTGAGTGGATATATGTCGATCTGAGCACAGCTGGGCGCCGTATATACAGCATGGGGGTAGCTCTGATACCAGCCAGATGCAACCCACGGCCATATAGGACCTACAGACGATGTTCTTGAGTCGATATATGTCGATCTGAGCACAGCTGGGCCACGTGTATACAGCATGGAGGTAGCTGTGATACCAGCCAGCTGCAACCCACCGCTATATAGGACCTACAGGCGATGTTCTTGAGTCGATATATGTCGATCTGAGCACTGCTGCGCCCCGTATATACAGCATGGGGGTAGCTCTGATACCAGCCAGATGCAACCCACGGCCATATAGGACCTACAGGCGATGTTCTTGAGTCCATATATTTCGATCTGAGCACAGCTGGGCCCCGTATATACAGCATGGTGGTAGCTCTGATACCAGCCAGATGCAACCCACGGCCATATAGATCCTACAGGCGATGTTCTTGAGTGGATATATGTCGATCTGAGCACAGCTGGGCGCCGTATATACAGCATGGGGGTAGCGCTGATACCAACCAGATGCAACCCACGGCCATATAGGACATACAGGCGATGTTCTTGAGTGGATATATGTCGATCTGTGCACAGCAGGGCGCCGTATATACAGCACGGGGGTAGCTCTAATACCAGCCAGATGCAATCCACGGCCATATAGGACCCACAGGCGATGTTCTTGAGTGGATATATGTCGATCTGAGCACAGCTGGGCGCCGTATATACAGCATGGGGGTAGCTCTGATACCAGCCAGATGCAACCCACGGCCATATAGGACCTACAGACGATGTTCTTGAGTCGATATATGTCGATCTGAGCATAGCTGGGCCCGTATATACAGCTTGGGGGTAGGTCTGATACCAGCCAGATGCAACCCTCGGCCATATAGATCCTACAGGCGATGTTCTTGAGTGGATATATGTCGATCTGAGCACAGCTGGGCGCCGTATATACAGCATGGCGGTAGCTCTGATACTAGCCAGATGCAATCCACGGCCATATAGGACCTACAGGCGATGTTCTTGAGTCGATATATGTCGATCTGAGCACAGCTGGGCCACGTATATACAGCATGGGGGTAGCTTTGTTACCAGCCAGATGCAACCCACGGCCATATAGGACCCACAGGCGATGTTCTTGAGTGGATATATGTCGATCTGAGCACAGCTGGGCGCCGTATATACAGCATGGGGGTAGCTCTGATACCAGCCAGATGCAACCCACGGCCATATAGGACCTACAGACGATGTTCTTGAGTCGATATATGTCGATCTGAGCACAGCTGGGCCACGTGTATACAGCATGGAGGTAGCTGTGATACCAGCCAGCTGCAACCCACCGCTATATAGGACCTACAGGCGATGTTCTTGAGTCGATATATGTCGATCTGAGCACTGCTGCGCCCCGTATATACAGCATGGGGGTAGCTCTGATACCAGCCAGATGCAACCCACGGCCATATAGGACCTACAGGCGATGTTCTTGAGTCGATATATGTCGCTCTGAGCACAGCTGGACCACGTATATACAGCATAAGGGTGGCTGTGATACCAGCCAGCTGCAACCCACGGCTATATAGGACCTACAGGCGATGTTCTTGAGTCGATATATGTCGATCTGAGCACAGCTGGGCCCCGTATATACAGCATGGTGGTAGCTCTGATACCAGCCAGATGCAACCACGGCCATAAAGGACCTACAGGCGATGTTCTTGGGTGGATATATGTCGATCTTAGCACAGCTGGGCGCCGTATATACAGCATGGGGGTAGCTCTGATACCTGCCAGATGCAACCCACGGCCATATAGGACCTACAGGTGATGTTCTTGAGTCGATATATGTCGATCTGAGCACAGCTGGGTCACGTGTATATACAGCATGGGGGTAGCTGTGATACCAGCCATCTGCAACCCACGGCTATATAGGACCTACAGGCAATGTTCTTGAGTCGATATATGTCGATCTGAGCACAGCTGGGCCCCGTATATACAGCATGGGGGTAGCTCTGATACCAGCCAGATGCAACCCACGGCCATATTGGACCTACAGGCGATGTTCTTGAGTGGATATATGTCGATCTGAGCACAGCTGGGCGCCGTATATACAGCATGGGGGTAGCTCTGATATCAGCCAGATGCAACCCACGGCCATATAGGACCAACAGGCGATGTTCTTGAGTCGATATATGTCGATCTGAGCACAACTGGGCCACGTATATACAGCATGGGGGTAGCTGTGATACCAGCCAACTGCAACCCACGGCTATATAGGACCTACAGGCGATGTTCTTGCGTCGATATATGTCGATCTGAGCACAGCTGGGCCCCGTATATACAGCATGGGTGTAGCTCTGATACCAGCCAGATGCAACCCACGGCCATATAGGACCTACAGGCGATGTTCTTGAGTGGATATATGTCAATCTGAGCACAGCTGGGCGCCGTATATACAGCATGGGGGTAGCTCTGATACCAGCCAGATGCAACCCACGGCCATATAGGACCAACAGGCGATGTTCTTGAGTGGATATATGTCGATCTGAGCACAGCTGGGCGCCGTATATACAGCATGGGGGTAGCTCTGATACCAGCCAGATGCAATCCACGGCCATATAGGACCTACAGTCGATGTTCTTGAGTCGATATATGTCGATCTGAGCACAACTGGGCGACGTATATACAGCATGGAGGTAGCTGTGATACCAGGCAGCTGCAACCCACGGCTATATAGGACCTACAGGCGATGTTCTTGAGTCGATATATGTCGATCTGAGCATAGCTGGGCCCGTATATACAGCTTGGGGGTAGGTCTGATACCAGCCAGATGCAACCCACGGCCATATAGGACCTACAGGCGAAGTTCTTGAGTGGATATATGTCGATCTGAGCACAGCTGGGCGCCGTATATACAGCATGGCGGTAGCTCTGATACTAGCCAGATGCAATCCACGGCCATATAGGACCTACAGGCGATGTTCTTGAGTCGATATATGTCGATCTGAGCACAGCTGGGCCACGTATATACAGCATGGGGGTAGCTTTGTTACCAGCCAGATGCAACCCACGGCCATATAGGACCCACAGGCGATGTTCTTGAGTGGATATATGTCGATCTGAGCACAGCTGGGCGCCGTATATACAGCATGGGGGTAGCTCTGATACCAGCCAGATGCAACCCACGGCCATATAGGACCTACAGACGATGTTCTTGAGTCGATATATGTCGATCTGAGCACAGCTGGGCCACGTGTATACAGCATGGAGGTAGCTGTGATACCAGCCAGCTGCAACCCACCGCTATATAGGACCTACAGGCGATGTTCTTGAGTCGATATATGTCGATCTGAGCACTGCTGCGCCCCGTATATACAGCATGGGGGTAGCTCTGATACCAGCCAGATGCAACCCACGGCCATATAGGACCTACAGGCGATGTTCTTGAGTCCATATATTTCGATCTGAGCACAGCTGGGCCCCGTATATACAGCATGGGGGTAGCTCTGATACCAGCCAGATGCAACCCACGGCCATATAGATCCTACAGGCGATGTTCTTGAGTGGATATATGTCGATCTGAGCACAGCTGGGCGCCGTATATACAGCATGGGGGTAGCGCTGATACCAGCCAGATGCAACCCACGGCCATATAGGACATACAGGCGATGTTCTTGAGTGGATATATGTCGATCTGTGCACAGCTGGGCGCCGTATATACAGCACGGGGGTAGCTCTAATACCAGCCAGATGCAACCCACGGCCATATAGGACCTACAGGCGATGTTCTTGAGTCGATATATGTCGCTCTGAGCACAGCTGGGCCACGTATATACAGCATAAGGGTGGCTGTGATACCAGCCAGCTGCAACCCACGGCTATATAGGACCTACAGGCGATGTTCTTGAGTCGATATATGTCGATCTGAGCACAGCTGGGCCCCGTATATACAGCATGGTGGTAGCTCTGATACCAGCCAGATGCAACCACGGCCATAAAGGACCTACAGGCGATGTTCTTGGGTGGATATATGTCGATCTTAGCACAGCTGGGCGCCGTATATACAGCATGGGGGTAGCTCTGATACCTGCCAGATGCAACCCACGGCCATATAGGACCTACAGGTGATGTTCTTGAGTCGATATATGTCGATCTGAGCACAGCTGGGTCACGTGTATATACAGCATGGGGGTAGCTGTGATACCAGCCATCTGCATCCCACGGCTATATAGGACCTACAGGCAATGTTCTTGAGTCGATATATGTCGATCTGAGCACAGCTGGGCCCCGTATATACAGCATGGGGGTAGCTCTGATACCAGCCAGATGCAACCCACGGCCATATTGGACCTACAGGCGATGTTCTTGAGTGGATATATGTCGATCTGAGCACAGCTGGGCGCCGTATATACAGCATGGGGGTAGCTCTGATATCAGCCAGATGCAACCCACGGCCATATAGAACCAACAGGCGATGTTCTTGAGTCGATATATGTCGATCTGAGCACAACTGGGCCACGTATATACAGCATGGGGGTAGCTGTGATACCAGCCAACTGCAACCCACGGCTATATAGGACCTACAGGCGATGTTCTTGCGTCGATATATGTCGATCTGAGCACAGCTGGGCGCCGTATATACAGCATGGGTGTAGCTCTGATACCAGCCAGATGCAACCCACGGCCATATAGGACCTACAGGCGATGTTCTTGAGTGGATATATGTCAATCTGAGCACAGCTGGGCGCCGTATATACAGCATGGGGGTAGCTCTGATACCAGCCAGATGCAACCCACGACCATATAGGACCTACAGGCGATGTTCTTGAGTCGATATATGTCGATCTGAGCACATCTGGGCCACGTATATACAGCATGGGGGTAGCTGTGATTCCAGCCAGCTGCAACCCACGGCTATATAGGACCTACAGGCGATGTTCTTGAGTCCATATATGTCGATCTGAGCACAGCTGGGCCCCGTATATACAGCATGGGTGTAGCTCTGATACCAGCCAGATGCAACCCACGGCCATATAGGACCAACAGGCGATGTTCTTGAGTGGATATATGTCGATCTGAGCACAGCTGGGCGCCGTATATACAGCATGGGGGTAGCTCTGATACCAGCCAGATGCAACCCACGGCCATATAGGACCTACAGGCGATGTTCTCGAGTCGATATATGTCGATCTGAGCACATCTGGGCCACGTATATACAGCATGGGGGTAGCTGTGATACCAGCCAGCTGCAACCCACGGCTATCTATATATGTAGGTCCTATGACCTACAGGCGATGTTCTTGAGTCCATATATGTCGATCTGAGCACACCTGGGCCCCGTATATACAGCATGGGGGTAGCTCTGATACCAGCCAGATGCAACCCATGGCCATATAGGACCTACAGGCGATGTTCTTGAGTGGATATATGTTGATCTGAGCACATCTGGGCGCCGTATATACAGCTTGGGGGTAGCTCTGATACTAGCCAGATGCAATCCCCGGCCATATAGGACCTACAGGCTATTGTTCTTGAATCGATATATGTCGATCTGAGCACAGCTGGGCCACGTATATACAGCATGGGGGTAGCTGTGATAGCAGCCAGCAGCAACCCACGGCTATATAGGACCTACAGGCGATGTTCTTGAGTCGATATATGTCGATCTGAGCACAGCTGGGCCCCGTATATACAGCATCGGGGTAGCTCTGATACCAGCCAGATGCAACCCACGGCCATATAGGACCTACAGTCGATGTTCTTGAGTGGATATATGTCGATCTGAGCACAGCTGTGATACCAGCCAACTGCAACCCACGGCTATATAGGACCTACAGGCGATGTTCTTGCGTCGATATATGTCGATCTGAGCACAGCTGGGCCCCGTATATACAGCATGGGTGTAGCTCTGATACCAGCCAGATGCAACCCACGGCCATATAGGACCTACAGGCGATGTTCTTGAGTGGATATATGTCAATCTGAGCACAGCTGGGCGCCGTATATACAGCATGGGGGTAGCTCTGATACCAGCCAGATGCAACCCACGACCATATAGGACCTACAGGCGATGTTCTTGAGTCGATATATGTCGATCTGAGCACATCTGGGCCACGTATATACAGCATGGGGGTAGCTGTGATTCCAGCCAGCTGCAACCCACGGCTATATAGGACCTACAGGCGATGTTCTTGAGTCCATATATGTCGATCTGAGCACAGCTGGGCCCCGTATATACAGCATGGGTGTAGCTCTGATACCAGCCAGATGCAACCCACGGCCATATAGGACCAACAGGCGATGTTCTTGAGTGGATATATGTCGATCTGAGCACAGCTGGGCGCCGTATATACAGCATGGGGGTAGCTCTGATACCAGCCAGATGCAACCCACGGCCATATAGGACCTACAGGCGATGTTCTCGAGTCGATATATGTCGATCTGAGCACATCTGGGCCACGTATATACAGCATGGGGGTAGCTGTGATACCAGCCAGCTGCAACCCACGGCTATATAGGACCTACAGGCGATGTTCTTGAGTCCATATATGTCGATCTGAGCACACCTGGGCCCCGTATATACAGCATGGGGGTAGCTCTGATACCAGCCAGATGCAACCCATGGCCATATAGGACCTACAGGCGATGTTCTTGAGTGGATATATGTTGATCTGAGCACATCTGGGCGCCGTATATACAGCTTGGGGGTAGCTCTGATACTAGCCAGATGCAATCCCCGGCCATATAGGACCTACAGGCTATTGTTCTTGAATCGATATATGTCGATCTGAGCACAGCTGGGCCACGTATATACAGCATGGGGGTAGCTGTGATAGCAGCCAGCAGCAACCCACGGCTATATAGGACCTACAGGCGATGTTCTTGAGTCGATATATGTCGATCTGAGCACAGCTGGGCCCCGTATATACAGCATCGGGGTAGCTCTGATACCAGCCAGATGCAACCCACGGCCATATAGGACCTACAGTCGATGTTCTTGAGTGGATATATGTCGATCTGAGCACAGCTGGGCGCCGTATATACAGCATGGGGGTAGCTCTGATACCAGCCAGATGCAACCCACGGCCATATAGGACCTACAGGCGATGTTCTTGAGTCGATATATGTCGATCTGAGCACAGCTGGGCCACGTATATACAGCATGGGGGTAGCTTTGATACCAGCCAGATGCAACCCACGGCCATATAGGACCCACAGGCGATGTTCTTGAGTGGATATATGTCGATCTGAGCACAGCTGGGCGCCGTATATACAGCATGGGGGTAGCTCTGACACCAGCCAGATGCAAGCCACGGCCATATAGCACCTACAGGCGATGTTCTTGAGTCGATATATGTCGATCTAAGCACATCTGGGCCACGTATATACAGCATGGGGGTAGCGGTGATACCAGCCAGCTGCCACCCACGGCTATATAGGACCTACAGGCGATGTTCTTGAGTCGATATATGTCGATCTGAGCACAGCTGGGCCCCGTATATACAGCATGGGGGTAGCTCTGATACCAGCCAGATGCAACCCACGGCCATATAGGACATACAGGCGATGTTCTTGAGTGGATATATGTCGATCTGTGCACAGCTGGGCGCCGTATATACAGCACGAGGTTAGCTCTGATACCAGCCAGATGCAACCCACGGCCATATAGGACCTACAGGCGATGTTCTTGAGTGGATATATGTCGATCTGAGCACAGCTGGGCGCCGTATATACAGGAAGGGGGTAGCTCTGATACCAGCCAGTTGCAACCCACGGCCATATAGGACCTACAGGCGATGTTCTTGAGTCGATATATGTCGATCTGAGCATAGCTGGGCCATGTATATACAGCATGGGGGTAGCTGTGATACCAGCCAGCTGAAACCCACGGCTATATAGGACCTACAGGCGATGTTCTTTAGTCGATATATGTCGATCTGAGCACTACTGGGCCCCGTATATACAGCATGGGGGTAGCTCTGATACCAGCCAGATGCAACCCACGGCCATAAAGGACCTACAGGCGATGTTCTTGAGTCGATATATGTCGATCTGAGCACAGCTGGGCCACGTATATACAGCATGGGGGTAGCTGTGATACCAGCCAGCTGCAACCCACGGCTATATAGGACCCACAGGTGATGTTCTTGAGTCGATATATGAGCTGTGCTCAGATCGACATATAACGAAACAAGAACATCGGCTGTAGGTCCTATATGGCCATGGGTTGCATCTGGCTGATATCAGAGCCACCCACATGCCGTATATACGGGGCCCACCTGAGCTCAGATCGACATATATCGACTCAAGAACATCGCCTGTAGGTCCTATATGGCCGTGGGTTGCATCTGGCTGGTATCAGAGCCACCCACATGCCGTATATACGAGGCCCAGCTGTGCTCAGATCGACATATATCGACTCAAGAACATCGGCTGTAGGTCCTATATGGCCGTGGGATGCATATAGCTGGTATCAGAGCCACCCACATGCCGTATATACGGGGCCCAGCTGTGCTCAGATCGACATATATCGACTCAAGAACATCGCCTGTAGGTCCTATATGGCCGTGGGTTGCATCTGGCTGGTATCAGAGCTACCCCCATGCTGTATATACGGGGTCCAGCTGTGCTCAGATCGACATATATCGACTTAAGAACATCGCCTGTAGGTCCTATATGGCCGTCTGTTGCAGCTGGCTGGTATCACAGCTACCCCCACGCTGTATATACGTGGCCCCGCTGTGCTCAGAACGACATATATCGACTCAAGAACATCGCCTGTGGGTCTTATATGGCCGTGGGTTGCAGCTGGCTGGTATCAGAGCTACCCCCAGGCTGTATATACATGGCCCAGCTGTACTCAGATCGACATATATCGACTCAAGAACAGCGCCTGTAGGTGTTATATGGCCGTGGGTTGCATCTGGCTGGTATCAGAGCTACCCCATGCTGTATATACGGCGCCCAGCTGTGCTCAGATCGACATATATCGACTCAAGAATATCGCCTGTAGGTCTTATATGGCCGTGGGTTGCATCTGGCTGGTATCAGAGCCACCCACATGCCGTATATACGGGGCCCAGCTGTGCTCGGATCGACATATATCGACTCAAGAACATCGCCTGTAGGTCCTATATGGCCGTGGATTGAATCTGGCTGGTATCATAACTACCCCCATGCTGTATATACGGCGCCCAGCTGTGCTCAGATCGACATATATCGACTCAAGAACATCGCCTGTAGGTCCTATATAGCCGTGGGTTGCAGTTGGCTGGTATCACAGCTATCCCCATGCTGTATTTACGTGGCCCAGCTGTGCTCAGGTCGACATATATCGACTCAAGAACATCGCATGTAGGTCCTATATGGCCGTGGGTTGCAAATGGCTGGTATCAGAGCTACCCCCATGCTGTATATACGAGGCCCAGCTGTGCTCAGATCGACATATATCGACTCAAGAACATCGCCTGTGGGTCTTATATGGCCGTGGGTTGCAGCTGGCTGGTATCAGAGCTACCCCCATGCTGTATATACGTGGCCCAGCTGTGCTCAGATCGACATATATCGACTTAAGCACATCGCCGGTAGGTCCTGTATGCCCATGGGTTGCGTCTGGCTGGTATCAGATCCACCCACATGCCGTATATACGCTGGCCCAGCTGTGCTCAGATCGTCATATATCGACTCAGGAACATCGCCTGTAGGTCCTATATGGCCGTGGGTTGCATCTGGCTGGTATCAGAGCCACCCACATGCTGTATATACGGTACCCAGCTGTTCTCAGATCGACATATATCGACTCAAGAACATCGCCCGTAGGTCCTATATGGCCGTGGGTTGTATATGGCTGGTATCAGAGCCACCCACATGCCGTATATACGGGGCCCAGCTGTGCTCAGATCGACATATATCGACTCAAGAACATCGCCTGTAGGTCCTATATGGCCGTGGTTTGCATCTGGCTGGTATCGGAGCTACCCCTATGGTGTATATACGGCGCCCAGCTGCGCTCAGATCGACATATATCGACTCAAGAACATCGCCTGTAGGTCCTATATGGCCGTGGGTTGTATATGGCTGGTATCAGAGCTACCCACACGCCCTATATACGGGGGTCCAGCTGTGCTCAGATCGACCATATATCGAATCAAGAACATCGCCTGTAGGTCCTATATGGCCGTGGGTTGCATCTGGCTGATATCAGAGCCACCCACATGCCGTATATACGGTGGCCCAGCTGTGCTCAGATCGTCATATATCGACTCAAGAACATCGCCTGTAGGTCCTATATGGCCGTGGGTTGCATCTGGCTGGTATCAGAGCCACCCATATGCCGTATATACGGTACCCAGCTGTGCTCAGATCGACATATATCGACTCAAGAACATCGCCTGTAGGTCCTATATGGCCGTGGGTTGTATATGGCTGGTATCAGAGCCACCCACATGACGTATATACGGGGCCCAGATGTGCTCAGATCGACATATATCGACTCAAGAACATCGCCTGTAGGTCCTATATGGCCGTGGGTTGCATCTGGCTGGTATCAGAGCTACCCCCATGCTGTATATACGGCGCCCAGCTGTGCTCAGATCGACATATATCGACTCAAGAACATCGCCTGTAGGTCCTATATGGGCATAGGTTGCACCTGGCTGGTGTCGGAGCGGCCCCAATGCTGCATATACGGTGCATAGCGGTGCTCAAATCGACATATATCGAATCAAGAACATCGCCTGTAGGTCCTATATGGCAGTGGGTTGCATCTGGCTGATATCAGAGCCACTCACATGCCGTATATACGGTGGCCCAGCTGTGCTCAGATCGTCATATATCGACTCAGGAACATCGCCTGTAGGTCCTATATGGCCGTGGGTTGAGTCTGGCTGGTATCAGATCCACCCACATGCTGTATATACGGTACCCAGCTGTGCTCAGATCGACATATATCGACTCAAGAACATCGCCTGTAGGTCCTATATGGCCGTGGGTTGTATATGGCTGGTATCAGAGCCACCCACATGCCGTATATACGGGGCCCAGCTGTGCTCAGATCGACATATATCGACTCAAGAACATCGCCTGTAGGTCCTATATGGCCGCGGTTTGCATCTGGCTGGTATCGGAGCTACCCCCATGGTGTATATACGGCGCCCAGCTGTGCTCAGATCGACATATATCGACTCAAGAACATCGCCTGTAGGTCCTATATGGCCGTGGGTTGTATATGGCTGGTATCAGAGCCACCCACATGCCCTATATACGGGGGTCCAGCTGTGCTCAGATCGACCATATATCGAATCAAGAACATCGCCTGTAGGTCCTATATGGGCATAGGTTGCACCTGGCTGGTGTCGGAGCGGCCCCAATGCTGCATATACGGTGCATAGCGGTGCTCAAATCGACATATATCGAATCAAGAACATCGCCTGTAGGTCCTATATGGCAGTGGGTTGCATCTGGCTGATATCAGAGCCACTCACATGCCGTATATACGGTGGCCCAGCTGTGCTCAGATCGTCATATATCGACTCAGGAACATCGCCTGTAGGTCCTATATGGCCGTGGGTTGCGTCTGGCTGGTATCAGATCCACCCACATGCTGTATATACGGTACCCAGCTGTGCTCAGATCGACATATATCGACTCAAGAACATCGCCTGTAGGTCCTATATGGCCGTGGGTTGTATATGGCTGGTATCAGAGCCACCCACATGCCGTATATACGGGGCCCAGCTGTGCTCAGATCGACATATATCGAATCAAGAACATCGCCTGTAGGTCCTATATGGCCGCGGTTTGCATCTGGCTGGTATCGGAGCTACCCCCATGGTGTATATACGGCGCCCAGCTGCGCTCAGATCGACATATATCGACTCAAGAACATCGCCTATAGGTCCTATATGGCTGTGGGTTGCATCTGGCTGGTATCAGAGCTACCCCCATGCTGTATATACGAGGCCCAGCTGTGCTCAGATCGACATATATCGACTCAAGAACATCGCCTGTTGGTCTTATATGGCCGTGGGTTGCAGCTGGCTGGTATCAGAGCTACCCCCAGGCTGTATATACGTGGCCCAGCTGTGCTCAGATCGACATATATCGACTCAAGAACATCGCCTGTAGGTGCTATATGGCCGTGGGTTGCATCTGGCTGGTATCAGAGCTACCCCCATGCTGTATATACGGCGCCAAGCTGTGCTCAGATCGAAATATATATCGACTCAAGAACATCGCTTGTAGGTCCTATATGGCCGTGGGTTGCATCTGGCTGGTATCAGTGCTACCCCCATGCTGTATATAAGACGCCCAGCTGTACTCAGATCGACATATATCGACTCAAGAATATCGCCTGTAGGTCCTATATGGCCGTGGGTTGCATCTCGCTGGTATCAGAGCCACCCACATGCCGTATATACGGGGCCCAGCTGTGCTCGGATCGACATATATCGACTCAAGAACATCGCCTGTAGGTTCTATATGGCCGTGGATTGAATCTGGCTGGTATCAGAGCTACCCCCATGCTGTATATACGGCGCCCAGCTGTGCTCAGATTGACATATATCGACTCAAGAACATCGCCTGTAGGTCCTATATAGCCGTGGGTTGCAGTTGGCTGGTATCACAGCTACCCCCATGCTGTATATACGTGGCCCAGCTGTGCTCAGGTCGACATATATCGACTCAAGAACATCGCCTGTAGGTCCTATATGGCTGTGGGTTGCATATGGCTGGTATCAGAGCCACCCACATGCCGTATATACGGGGCCCAGCTGTGCTCAGATCGACATATATCGAATCATGACTATCGCCTGAAGGTCCTGTATGGCCGTGGGTTGCATCTGGCTGGTATCAGAGCCACCCACATGCCGTATATACGTTACCCAGCTGTGCCCAGATCGACATATATCGACTCAAGAACATCGCCTGTAGGTCCTATATGACCGTGGGTTGCATATGGCTGGTATCAGAGCTACCCCCATGCTGTATATACGAGGCCCAGCTTTGCTCAGATCGACATATATCGACTCAAGAACATCGCCTGTGGGTCCTATATGGCCGTGGGTTGCATCTGGCTGGTATCAGAGCTACCCCCATGCTGTGTATACGGCGCCCAGCTGTGCTCAGATCGACATATATCGACTCAAGAACATCGCCTGTAGGTCCTACATGGCCGTGGGTTGCATCTGGCTGGTATCAGTGCTAATCCCATGCTGTATATACGGCGCCCAGCTATGCTCAAATCGACATATATCGACTCAAGAACATCGCCTGTAGGTCCTATATGGCCGTGGGTTGCATCTGGCTGGTATCAGTGCTAATCCCATGCTGTATAAACGGCGCCCAGCTGTGCTCAGATCGACATATATCGACTCAAGAACATCGCCTGTGGGTCCTATATAGCCGTGGGCTGCAGCTGGCTGGTATCACAGCTACCCCCATGCTGTATATACGTGGCCCAGCTGTGCTCAGATCGACATATATCGACTCAAGAACATCGCCTGTAGGTCTTATATGGCCGTGGGTTGCAGCTGGCTGGTATCAGAGCCACCCACATGCCGTATATACGGGGCCCAGCTGTGCTCAGATCGACATATATCGACGGAAGAACATCGCCTGTAGGTCCTATATGGCCATGGGTTGCACCTGGCTGGTATCACAGCTACCCCCATGCTGTATATACGTAGCGCAGCTGTGCTCAGATCGACATATATCGACTCAAGAACATCGCCTGTAGGTCCTATATGCCCGTGGGTTGCATCTGGCTGGAATCAGAGCCACCGACATGCTGCATATACAATGCATAGCGGAGCTCATATCGACATATATCGACTCAAGAACATCGCCTGTAGGTCCTATATGGGCATAGGTTGCACCTGGCTGGTGTCGAAGCGGTGCATAGCGGTGCTCAGATCGATATATATCGACTCAAGAACATCGCTTGTAGGTCCTATATTGCTGTGGGTTGCATCTGGCTGATATCAGAGCCACCCACATGCCGTATATACGGGGGCCCAGCTGTGCTCAGATCGACATATATCGACTCAAGAACATCGGCTGTAGGTCCTATATGGCCGTGGGTTGCATCTGGCTGGTATCAGAGCCACCCACATGCCGTATATACGGGAGCCTCGCTGTGCTCAGATCGACATATATCGACTCAAGAACATCGCCTGTAGGTCATATATGGCCGTGGGTTGCATCTGGCTGGTATGAGAGCTACCCCCATGCTGTATATACGGGACTCAGCTGTGCTCAAATCGACATATATCGACTCAAGAACATCGCCTGTATGTCCTATATGGCCGTGGGTTGCATCTGGCTGGTATACCATATATACGGGGCCCAGCTGTGCTCAGATCGACATATATAGACGGAAGAACATCGCCTGTAGGTCCTATATGGCCATGGGTTGCATCTGGCTGGTATCACAGCTACCCCCATGCTGTATATACGTAGCCCAGCTGTGCTCAGATTGACATATATCGACTCAAGAACATCGCCTGTAGGTCCTATATGCCCGTGGGTTGCATCTAGCTGGAATCAGAGCTACCCACATGCTGCATATACAATGCATAGCGGAGCTCATATCGACATATATCGACTCAAGAACATCGCCTGTAGGTCCTATATGGGCATAGGTTGCACCTGGCTGGTGTCGAAGCGACCCCAATGCTGCATATACGGTGCATAGCGGTGCTCAGATCGACATATATCGACTCAAGAACATCGCCTGTAGGACCTATATGGCCTTGGGTTGCATCTGGCTGGTATCAGAGCCACCCACATGCCGTATATACGAGGCCCAGCTGTGCTCAGATCGACATATATCGATTCAAGAACATCGCCTGTAGGTTCTATATGGCCGTGGGTTGCATCTGGCTGGTATCAGAGCTACCCCCATGCTGTATATACGGCGCCAAGCTGTGCTCAGATCGAAATATATATCGACTCAAGAACATCGCTTGTAGGTCCTATATGGCCGTGGGTTGCATCTGGCTGGTATCAGTGCTACCCCCATGCTGTATATACGACTCCCAGCTGTACTCAGATCGACATATATCGACACAAGAATATCGCCTGTAGGTCCTATATGGCCGTGGGTTGCATCTCGCTGGTATCAGAGCCACCCACATGCCGTATATACGGGGCCCAGTTGTGCTCGGATCGACATATATCGACTCAAGAACATCGCCTGTAGGTCCTATATGGCCGTGGATTGAATCTGGCTGGTATCAGAGCTACCCCCATGCCGTATATACGGCGCCCAGCTGTGCTCAGATCGACATATATCGACTCAAGAACATCGCCTGTAGGTCCTATATAGCCGTGGGTTACAGTTGGCTGGTATCACAGCTACCCTCATGCTGTATATACGTGGCCCAGCTGTGCTCAGGTCGACATATATCGACTCAAGGACATCACCTGTAGGTCATATATGGCCGTGGGGTGCATCTGGCTGGTATCAGAGCTACCCACATGCCGTATATACGGGACCCAGCTATGCTCAGATCGACATATATCGACTCAAGAACATCGCCTGTAGGTCCTATATGGCCGTGGGTTGCATATGGCTGGTATCAGAGCCACCCACATGCCGTATATACGGGGCCCAGCTGTGCTCAGATCGACATATATCGAATCATTACTATCGCCTGAAGGTCCTGTATGGCCGTGGGTTGCATCTGGCTGGTATCAGAGCCACCCACATGCCGTATATACGTTACCCAGCTGTGCCCAGATCGACATATATCGACTCAAGAACATCGCCTGTAGGTCCTATATGGCCGTGGGTTGCATATGGCTGGTATCAGAGCTACCCCCATGCTGTATATACGAGGCCCAGCTTTGCTCAGATCGACATATATCGACTCAAGAACATCGCCTGTGGGTCCTATATGGCCGTGGGTTGTAGCTGGCTGGTATCAGAGCTACCCCCAGGGTGTATATACGTGGCCCAGCTGTGCTCAGATCGACATATATCGACTTAAGAACATCGCCGGTAGGTCCTGTATGCCCATGGGTTGCATCTGGCTGGTATCAGAGCCACCCACATGCCGTATATACGGGGGCCCAGCTGTGCTCAGATCGACATATATCGACTCAAGAACATCGGCTGTAGGTCCTATATGGCCGTGGGTTGCATCTGGCTGATATGCCATATATACGGGGCCCAGCTGTGCTCAGATCGACATATATCGACTCAAGAACATCGCGTGTAGCTCCTATATGGGCATAGGTTGCACCTGGCTGGTGTCGAAGCGGCCCCAATGCTGCATATACGGTGCATAGCGGTGCTCAGATCGACATATATCGACTCAAGAACATCGCCTGTAGGTCCTATATGGCCGTGGGTTGCATCTGGCTGGTATCAGAGCCACCCACATGTCGTTTATACGAGGCCCAGCTGCTCTCAGGTCGACATATATCGACTCAAGAACATCGCCTGAGGGTCCTATATGGCCGTGGGTTGCATCTGGCTGGTATCAGAGCTACCCCCATGCTGTATATACGGCGCCCAGCTGTGCTCAGATCGACATATATCGACTCAAGAACATCGCCTGTAGGTCCTACATGGCCGTGGGTTGCATCTGGCTGGTATCAGTGCTAATCCCATGCTGTATATACGGCGCCTAGCTATGCTCAAATCGACATATATCGACTCAAGAACATCGCCTGTAGGTCCTATATGGCCGTGGGTTGCATCTGGCTGGTTTCAGTGCTAATCCCATGCTGTATAAACGGCGCCCATCTGTGCTCAGATCGACATATATCGACTCAAGAACATCGCCTGTGGGTCCTATATAGCCGTGGGCTGCAGCTGGCTGGTATCACAGCTACCCCCA
This sequence comes from Lordithon lunulatus, assembly GCA_963942505.1. NCBI lineage: Eukaryota > Metazoa > Arthropoda > Insecta > Coleoptera > Staphylinidae > Lordithon > Lordithon lunulatus. The sequence goes on along the minus strand of OZ012667.1, from coordinate 31,365,809 downwards.
TGCTGTATATACGTGGCCCAGCTGTGCTCAGATCGACATATATCGACTCAGAACATCGCCTGTAGGTCCTATATGGCCGTGGGTTGCAGCTGGCTGGTATCAGAGCCACCCACATGCCGTATATACGGGGCCCAGCTGTGCTCAGATCGACATATATCGACGGAAGAACATCGCCTGTAGGTCCTATATGGCCATGGGTTGCACCTGGCTGGTATCACAGCTACCCCCATGCTGTATATACGTAGCGCAGCTGTGCTCAGATCGACATATCGACTCAAGAACATCGCCTGTAGGTCCTATATGCCCGTGGGTTGCATCTGGCTGGAATCAGAGCCACCCACATGCTGCATATACAATGAATAGCGGAGCTCATATCGACATATATCGACTCAAGAACATCGCCTGTAGGTCCTATATGGGCATAGGTTGCACCTGGCTGGTGTCGAAGCGGCCCCAATGCTGCATATACGGTGCATAGCGGTGCTCAGATCGACATATATCGACTCAAGAACATCGCTTGTAGGTCCTATATTGCTGTGGGTTGCATCTGGCTGATATCAGCGCCACCCACATGCCGTATATACGGGGGCCCAGCTGTGCTCAGATCGACATATATCGACTCAAGAACATCGGCAGTAGGTCCTATATGGCCGTGGGTTGCATCTGGCTGGTACCAGAGCCACACACATGCCGTATATACGGGAGCCCAGCTGTGCTCAGATCGACATATATCGACTCAAGTACATCGCCTGTAGGTCATATATGGCCGTGGGTTGCATCTGGCTGGTATGAGAGCTACCCCCATGCTGTATATACGGGACTCAGCTGTGCTCAAATCGACATATATCGACTCAAGAACATCGCCTGTATGTCCTATATCGCCGTGGGTTGCATCCGGCTGGTATGCCATATATACGGGGCCCAGCTGTGCTCAGATCGACATATATAGACGGAAGAACATCGCCTGTAGGTCCTATATGGCCATGGGTTGCATCTGGCTGGTATCACAGCTACCCCCATGCTGTATATACGTAGCCCAGCTGTGCTCAGATTGACATATATCGACTCAAGGACATCGCCTGTAGGTCCTATATGCCCGTGGGTTGCATCTAGCTGGAATCAGAGCCACCCACATGCTGCATATACAATGCATAGCGGAGCTCATATCGACATATATCGACTCAAGAACATCGCCTGTAGGTCCTATATGGTAATAGGTTGCACCTGGCTGGTGTCGAAGCGACCCCAATGCTGCATATACGGTGCATAGCGGTGCTCAGATCGACATATATCGACTCAAGAACATCGCCTGTATGTCCTATATGGCCCTGGGTTGCATCTGGCTGATATGCCATATATACGGGGCCCAGCTGTGCTCAGATCGACATATATCGACTCAAGAACATCGCGTGTAGCTCCTATATGGGCATAGGTTGCACCTGGCTGGTGTCGAAGCGGCCCCAATGCTGCATATACGGTGCATAGCGGTGCTCAGATCGACATATATCGACTCAAGAACATCGCCTGTAGGTCCTATATGGCCGTGGGTTGCATCTAGCTGGTATCAGAGCCACCCACATGCCGTATATACGGGGCCCAGCTGTGCTCAGATCGACATATATCGACTCAAGAACATCGCCTGTAGGTCATATATGGCCGTGGGTTGCATCTGGCTGGTATCAGAGCTACCCCCATGCTGTATATACGGGGCCCAGCTGTGCTCATATCGACATATATCGACTCAAGAACATCGCCTGTATGTCCTATATGGCCGTGGGTTGCATCTGGCTGATATGCCATATATACGGGGCCCAGCTGTGCTCAGATCGACATATATCGACTCAAGAACATCGCGTGTAGCTCCTATATGGGCATAGGTTGCACCTGGCTGGTGTCGAAGCGGCCCCAATGCTGCATAACGGTGCATAGCGGTGCTCAGATCGACATATATCGACTCAAGAACATCGCCTGTAGGTCCTATATGGCCGTGGGTTGCATCTGGCTGGTATCAGAGCCACCCACATGTCGTATATACGAGGCCCAGCTGCTCTCAGGTCGACATATATCGACTCAAGAACATCGCCTGAGGGTCCTATATGGCCGTGGGTTGCATCTGGCTGGTATCAGAGCTACCCCCATGCTGTATATACGGCGCCCAGCTGTGCTCAGATCGACATATATCGACTCAAGAACATCGCCTGTAGGTCCTACATGGCCTTGGGTTGCATCTGGCTGGTATCAGTGCTAATCCCATGCTGTATATACGGCGCCCAGCTATGCTCAAATCGACATATATCGACTCAAGAACATCGCCTGTAGGTCCTATATGGCCGTGGATTGCATCTGGCTGGTATCAGTGCTAATCCCATGCTGTATAAACGGCGCCCAGCTGTGCTCAGATCGACATATATCGACTCAAGAACATCGCCTGTGGGTCCTATATAGCCTTGGGCTGCAGCTGGCTGGTATCACAGCTACCCCCATGCTGTATATACGTGGCCCAGCTGTGCTCAGATCGACATATATCGACTCAGAACATCGCCTGTAGGTCCTATATGGCCGTGGGTTGCAGCTGGCTGGTATCAGAGCCACCCACATGCCGTATATACGGGGCCCAGCTGTGCTCAGATCGACATATATCGACGGAAGAACATCGCCTGTAGGTCCTATATGGCCATGGGTTGCACCTGGCTGGTATCACAGCTACCCCCATGCTGTATATACGTAGCGCAGCTGTGCTCAGATCGACATATCGACTCAAGAACATCGCCTATAGGTCCTATATGCCCGTGGGTTGCATCTGGCTGGAATCAGAGCCACCCACATGCTGCATATACAATGAATAGCGGAGCTCATATCGACATATATCGACTCAAGAACATCGCCTGTAGGTCCTATATGGGCATAGGTTGCACCTGGCTGGTGTCGAAGCGGCCCCAATGCTGCATATACGGTGCATAGCGGTGCTCAGATCGACATATATCGGCTCAAGAACATCGCTTGTAGGTCCTATATTGCTGTGGGTTGCATCTGGCTGATATCAGAGCCACCCACATGCCGTATATACGGGGGCCCAGCTGTGCTCAGATCGACATATATCGACTGAAGAACATCGGCAGTAGGTCCTATATGGCCGTGGGTTGCATCTGGCTGGTATCAGAGCCACACACATGCCGTATATACGGGAACCCAGCTGTGCTCAGATCGACATATATCGACTCAAGAACATCGCCTGTAGGTCATATATGACCGTCGGTTGCATCTGGCTGGTATGAGAGCTACCCCCATGCTGTATATACGGGACTCAGCTGTGCTCAAATCGACATATATCGACTCAAGAACATCGCCTGTATGTCCTATATGGCCGTGGGTTGCATCCGGCTGGTATGCCATATATACGGGGCCCAGCTGTGCTCAGATCGACATATATAGACGGAAGAAAATCGCCTGTAGGTCCTATATGGCCATGGGTTGCATCTGGCTGGTATCACAGCTACCCCCATGCTGTATATACGTAGCCCAGCTGTGCTCAGATTGACATATATCGACTCAAGGACATCGCCTGTAGGTCCTATATGCCCGTGGGTTGCATCTAGCTGGAATCAGAGCCACCCACATGCTGCATATACAATGCATAGCGGAGCTCATATCGACATATATCGATTCAAGAACATCGCCTGTAGGTCCTATATGGTAATAGGTTGCACCTGGCTGGTGTCGAAGCGACCCCAATGCTGCATATACGGTGCATAGCGGTGCTCAGATCGACATATATCGACTCAAGAACATCGCCTGTAGGACCTATATGGCCTTGGGTTGCATCTGGCTGGTATCAGAGCCACCCACATGCCGTATATACGAGGCCCAGCTGTGCTCAGATCGACATATATCGATTCAAGAACATCGCCTGTAGGTTCTATATGGCCGTGGGTTGCATACGGCTGGTATCAGAGCCACCCACATGCCGTATATACGGGGCCCAGCTGTGCGCAGATCGACATATATCGACTCAAGAACATCGCCTGTAGGTCATATATGGCCGTGGGTTGCATCTGGCTGGTATCAGAGCCACCCACATGCCGTATATACGGGGGCCCAGCTGTGCTCAGATCGACATATATCGACTTAAGAACATCGCCGGTAGATCCTGTATGCCCATGGGTTGCATCTGGCTGGTATCAGAGCTACCCCCATGCTGTATATACGAGGCCCAGCTTTGCTCAGATCGACATATATCGACTCAAGAACATCGCCTGTGGGTCCTATATGGCCGTGGGTTGTAGCTGGCTGGTATCAGAGCTACCCCCAGGGTGTATATACGTGGCCCAGCTGTGCTCAGATCGACATATATCGACTTAAGAACATCGCCGGTAGGTCCTATATGCCCATGGGTTGCATCTGGCTGGTATCAGAGCCACCCACATGCCGTATATACGGGGGCCCAGCTGTGCTCAGATCGACATATATCGACTCAAGAACATCGCCTGTAGGTCCTATATGGCCATGGGTTGCACCTGGCTGGTATCACAGCTACCCCCATGCTGTATATACGTAGCCCATCTGTGCTCAGATCGACATATATCGACTCAAAAACATCGCCTGTAGGTCCTATATGCCCGTGGGTTGCATCTGGCTGGAATCAGAGCCACCCACATGCTGCATATACAATGCATAGCGGAGCTCATATCGACATATATCGACTCAAGAACATCGCCTGTAGGTCCTATATGGGCATAGGTTGCACCTGGTTGGTGTCGAAGCAGCACCAATGCTGCATAGCGGTGCTCAGATCGACATATATCGACTCAATAACATCGCCTGTAGGTCCTATATGGCCGTGGGTTGCATCTGGCTGGTATCAGAGCCACCCACATGCCGTATATACGAGGCCCAGCTGTGCTCAGATCGACATATATCGACTCAAGAACATCGCCTGTAGGTTGTATATGGCCGTGGGTTGCATATCGCTGGTATCAGAGCCACCCACATGCCGTATATACGGGGCCCAGCTGTGCGCAGATCGACATATATCGACTCAAGAACATCGCCTGTAGGTCCTATATGGCCGTGGGTTGCATATGGCTGGTATCAGAGCCACCCACATGCCGTATATACGGGGCCCAGCTGTGCTCAGATCGACATATATCGACTCAAGAACATCGCCTGTAGGTCTTATATGGCCGTGGGTTGCATCTGGCTGGTATCAGAGCTACACCCATGGTGTATATACGGCGCCCAGCTGTGCTCAGATCGACATATATCGACTCAAGAACATCGCCTGTAGGGTCTATATGGCCGTGGGTTGCATCTGGCTGGTATCAGAGCTACCCCTATACTGTATATACGGCGAGCAGCTTTGCTCAGATCGACATATATCGACTCAAGAACATCGCCTGTGTAGGTCCTATATGGCCGTGGGTTGCATCTGGCTGGTAACAGAGCTACCCCCATGCTGTATATACGGGGCCCAGCTGTGCTCAGATCGACATATATCGACTCAAGAACATCGCCTGTAGGTCCTATATGGCCGTGGGTTGCATCTGGGTGGTATCAGAGCTACCCCCATGCTGTATATACGGGGCCCAGCTGTGCTCAGATCGACATATATCGACTCAAGAACATCGCCTGTAGGTCCTATATAACCGTGGGTTGCAGCTGGCTGGTATCACAGCTACCCCCATGCTATATATACGGCGCCCAGCTGTGCTCAGATCGACATATATCGACTCAAGAACATCGCCTGTAGGTCATATATGGCCGTGGGTTGCATCTGGCTGGTTTCAGAGCTACCCCCATGTTGTATATACGGGGCCCAGCTGTGCTCAGATCGACATATATTGACTTAAGAACATCGTCTATAGGTCCTATATGGCCGTGGGTTGCAGCTGGCTGGTATCACAGCTACCCCCATGCTGTATATACGTGGCCCAGCTGTGCTGAGATCGACATATATCGACTCAAGAACATCGCCTGTAGGTCCTATATGCCCGTGGGTTGCATCTGGCTGGAATCAGAGCCACCCACATGCTGCATATACAGGGCATAGCGGAGCTCATATCGACATATATCGACTCAAGAACATCGCCTGTAGGTCCCATATGGGCATAGGTTGCACCTGGCTGGTGTCCAAACGGCCCCAATGTTGCATATACGGTACATAGCGGTGCTCAGATCGACATATATCGACTCAAGAACATCGCCTGTAGGTCCTATATGGCTGTGGGTTGCATCTGGCTGATATCAGACCCACCCACATGCCGTATATACGGGGGCCCAGCTGTGCTCAGATCGACATATATCGACTCAAGAACATTGGCTCTAGGTCCTATATTGCCGTGGGTTGCATCTGGCTGGTATCAGAGCCACCCACATGCCGTATATACGGGGCCCAGCTGTGCTCAGATCGACATATATCGACTCAAGAATATCGCCTGTAGGTCCTATATGGCCGTGGGTTGCATCTGGCTGGTATCAGAGCTACCCCCATGGTGTATATACGGCGCCCAGCTGTGCTCAAATCGACATATATCGATTAAAGTACATCGCCTGTAGGTCCTATATGGCCGTGGGTTGGATCTGGCTGGTATCAGAGCTACTCCCATGCTGTATATACGAGGCCCAGCTGTGCTCAGATCGACATATATCGACTCAAGAACATCGCCTGTGGGTCTTATATGGCCGTGGGCTGCAGCTGGCTGGTATCAGAGCTACCCCCAGGCTGTATATACGTGGCTCAGCTGTGCTCAGATCGACATATATCGACTCAAGAATATCGCCTGTAGGTGCTGTATGGCCGTGGGTTGCATCTGGCTGGTATAAGAGCTACCCCCATGCTGTATATACGGCGCCCAGCTGTGCTCACATCGACATATATCAACTCAAGAACATCGCCTGTAGGTCCTATATGGCCGTGGGTTGCATCTGGCTGGTATCATAGCTTCCCCCATGCTGTATATACGGGGCCCAGCTGTGCTCAGAGCGACATATATCGACTCAAGAACATCGCCTGTAGGTCCTATGTAGCCGTGGGTTGCAGCTGGCTGGTATCACAGCTATTCCCATGCTGTATATACGTGGCCCAGCTGTGCTCAGATCGACATATATCGACTCAAGAACATCGCCTGTAGGTCCTATATGGCCGTGGGTTGCAGCTGGCTGTTATCAGAGCCACCCACATGCCGTATATGCGGGGCCCAGCTGTGCTCAGCTCGACATATAACGACTCAAAAACATCGCCTCTAGGTCCTATATGGCCGTGGGTTGCATCTGGCTGGTATCAGAGCTACCCCCATGCTGTATATACGGCGCCCAGCTGTGCTCAGATCGACATATATCGACTCAAAAACATCGCCTGTAGGTCCTATATGGCCGTGGGTTGCATCTGGCTGGTATCATAGCTTCCCTCATGCTGTATATACGGGGCCCAGCTGTGCTCAGAGCGACATATATCGACTCAAGAACATCGCCTATAGGTCCTATGTAGCCGTAAGTTGCAGCTGGCTGGTATGACAGCTACCCCCATGCTGTATATACGTGGTCCAGCTGTGCTCAGATCGACATAGATCGACTCAAGAACATCGCCTGTATGTCCTATATGGCCGTGGGTTGCAGCTGGCTGGTATCAGAGCCACCCACATGCCGTATATACGGGGACCAGCTGTGCTCAGATCGACATATATCGACTCAAGAACATCGCCTGTAGGTCCTATATGGCCGTGGGTTGCATCTGGCTGGTATCAGAGCTACCCCCATGCTGTATATACTAGGCCCAGCTGTGCTCAGATCGACATATATCGACTCAAGAACATCGCCTGAAGGTCCTATATGGCCGTGGGTTGCATCTGGCTGGTATCAAAGCTTCCCCCATGCTGTATATACGGGGCCCAGCTGTGCTCAGAGCGACATATATCGACACAAGAACATCGCCTGTAGGTCCTATGTAGCCGTGGGTTGCAGCTGGCTGGTATCACAGCTACCCCCATGCTGTATATACGTGGCCCAGCTGTGCTCAGATCGACATAGATCGACTCAAGAACATCGCCTGTAGGTCCTATATGGCCTTGGGTTGCAGCTGGCTGTTATCAGAGCCACCCACATGCCGTATATGCGGGGCCCAGCTGTGCTCAGCTCGACATATAACGACAAAAACATCGACTCTAGGTCCTATATGGCCGTGGGTTGCATCTGGCTGGTATCAGAGCTATCCCCATGCTGTATATACGGCGCCCAGCTGTGCTCAGATCGACATATATCGACTCAAAAACATCGCCTGTAGGTCCTATATGGCCGTGGGTTGCATCTGGCTGGTATCATAGCTTCCCCCATGCTGTATATACGGGGCCGACCTGTGCTCAGAGCGACATATATCGACTCAAGAACATCGCCTGTATGTCCTATGTAGCCGTGGGTTGCAGCTGGCTGGTATGACAGCTACCCCCATGCTGTATATACGTGGCCCAGCTCTGCTCAGATCGACATATATCGACTCAAGAACATCGCCTGTAGGTCCTATATGGCCGTGGGTTGCAGCTGGCTGGTATCAGAGCTACCCCCATGCTGTATATACTAGGCCCAGCTGTGCTCAGATCGACATATATCGACTCAAGAACATCGCCTGTATGTCCTATATGGCCGTGGGTTGCATCTGGCTGGTATCAGAGCTACCCCCATGCTGTATATACGGGGCCCAGCTGTGCTCAGATCGACATATATCGACTCAAGAACATCGCCTGTAGGTCCTATATAGCCGTGGGTTGCAGCTGGCTGGTATCACAGCTACCCCCATGCTGTATATACGTGGCCCAGCTGTGCTCAGATCGATATATATCGACTCAAGAACATCGCCTGTTGGTCCTATATGGCCGTGGGTTGCATCTGGCTGGTATCAGAGCTACCCCCATGCTGTATATACGGCGCCCAGCTGTGCTCAGATCGACATATATCGACTCAAGAACATCGCCTGTAGGTCATATATGGCCATGGGTTGCATCTGGCTGGTATCAGAGCTACCCCCATGCTATATATACGGGGCCCAGCTGTGCTCAAATCGACATATATCGACTCAAGAACATCGCCTGTAGGTGCTATATGGAAGTGGGTTGCATCTGGCTGGTATCAGAGCTACCCCCATGCTGTATATACGGCGCCCAGCTGTGCTCAGATCGACATATATCGACTCAAGAACATCGCTTGTAGGTCCTATATGGCCGTGGGTTGCATCTGGCTGGTATCAGTGCTACCCCCATGCTGTATATACGGCGTCCAGCTGTGCTCAGATCGACATATATCGACTCAAGAAAATCGCCTGTAGGTCCTATATGGCCGTGGGTTGCATATGGCTGGTATCAGAGCCACCCACATGCCGTATATACGGGGCCCAGCTGTGCTCAGATCGACATATATCGACTCAAGAACATCGCCTGTAGGTCCTATATGGCCGTGGGTTTCATCTGGCTGGTATCAGAGCTACACCCATGGTGTATATACGGCGAGCAGCTGTGCTCAGATCGACATATATCGACTCAAGAACATCGCCTGTAGGTCCTATATGGCCGTGGGTTGCATCTGGCTGGTATCAGAGCTACCCCCATGCTGTATATACGGGGCCCAGCTGTGCTCAGATCGACATATATCGACTCAAGAACATCGCCTGTGGGTCTTGTATGGCCGTGGGTTGCAGCTGGCTGGTATCAGAGCTACCCCCAGGCTGTATATACGTGGCCCAGCTGTGCTCAGATCGACATATATCGACTCAAGAACATCGCCTGTATGTGCTATATGGCCGTGGGTTGCATCTGGCTGGTATCAGAGCTACCCCCATGCTGTATTTACGGGGCCCAGCTGTTCCCACATCGACATATATCGAATCAAGAACATCGCTTGTAGGTCCTATATAGCCGTGGGTTGCAGCTGGCTGGTATCACAGCTACCTCCATGCTGTATATACGTGGCCCAGCTGTGCTCCGATCGACATATATCGACTCAAGAACATCGCCTGTAGGTCCTATATGGCCGTGGGTTGCATCTGGCTGGTATCAGAGCTACCCCTATGCTGTATATACGGCGAGCAGCTGTGCTTAGATCGACATATATCGACTCAAGCACATCGCCTGTAGGTCCTATATGGCCGTGGGTTGCATCTGGCTGGTATCAGAGCTACCCCAATGCTGTATATACGGGGCCCAGCTGTGCTCAGATCGACATATATCGACTCAAGAACATCGCCTGTGGGTCTTATATGGCCGTGGGTTGCAGCTGGCTGGTATCAGAGCTACCCCCAGGCTGTATATACGTGGCCCAGCTGTGCTAAGATCGACATATATCGACTCAAGAACATCGCCTGTATGTGCTATATGGCCGTGGGTTGCATCTGGCTGGTATCAGAGCTACCCCCATGCTGTATATACGTGGCCCAGCTGTGCTCAGATCGACATATATCGACTCAAGAACATCGCCTGTAGGTGCTATATGGCCGTGGGTTGCATCTGGCTGGTATCAGAGCTACCCCCATGCTGTATATACGGCGCCCAGCTGTGCTCAGATCGACATATATCGACTCATAAACATCGCCTGTAGGTCCTATATAGGCATAGGTTGCACCTGGCTGGTGTCGGAGCGGCCCCAATGCTGCATATACGGTGCATAGCGGTGCTCAGATCGACATATATCGAATCAAGAACATCGCCTGTAGGTCCTATATGGCAGTGGGTTGCATCTGGCTGATATCAGAGCCACCCACATGCCGTATATACGGTGGCCCAGCTGTGCTCAGATCGTCATATATCGACTCATGAACATCGCCTGTAGGTCCTGTATGGCCGTGGGTTTGCGTCTGGCTGGTATCAGAGCTACCCCCATGCTGTATTTACGGGGCCCAGCTGTTCCCACATCGACATATATCGAATCAAGAACATCGCTTGTAGGTCCTATATAGCCGTGGGTTGCAGCTGGCTGGTATCACAACTACCTCCATGCTGTATATACGTGGCCCAGCTGTGCTCCGATCGACATATATCGACTCAAGAACATCGCCTGTATGTGCTATATGGCCGTGGGTTGCATCTGGCTGGTATCAGAGCTACCCCCATTCTATATATACGTGGCCCAGCTGTGCTCAGATCGACATATATCGACTCAAGAACATCGCCTGTGGGTAGAAGCTGGCTGGTATCAGAGCTACCCCCAGGCTGTATATACGTGGCCCAGCTGTGCTCAGATCGACATATATCGACTCAAGAACATCACCTGTAGGTGCTATATGGCCGTGGGTTGCATCTGGCTGGTATCAGAGCTACCCCCATGCTGTATATGCGGCGCCCAGCTGAGCTCAGATCGAAATATATCGACTCAAGAACATCGCTTGTAGGTCCTATATGGCCGTGGCTTGCATCTGGCTGGTATCAAATCCACCCCCATGCTGTATATACGGGGTCCAGCTGTGCTCAGATCGACATATATCGACTCAAGAATATCGCCTGTAGGTCCTATATGGCCGTGGGTTGCAGCTTTCTGGTATCACAGCTACCCCCACGCTGTATATACGTGGCCCCGCTGTGCTCAGAACGACATATATCGACTCAAGAACATCGCCTGTGGGTCTTATATGGCCGTGGATTGAATCTGGCTGGTATCATAACTACCCCCATGCTGTATATACGGCGCCCAGCTGTGCTCAGATCGACATATATCGACTCTAGAACATCGCCTGTAGGTCCTATATAGCCGTGGGTTGCAAATGGCTGGTATCAGAGCTACCCCCATGCTGTATATACGAGGCCCAGCTGTGCTCAGATCGACATATATCGACTCAAGAACATCGCCTGTGGGTCTTATATGGCCGTGGGTGTCAAATGGCTGGTATCAGAGCTACCCCCATGCTGTATATACGAGGCCCAGCTGTGCTCAGATCGACATATATCGACTCAAGAACATCGCCTGTGGGTCTTATATGGCCGTGGGTTGCAGCTGGCTGATATCAGAGCTACCCCCAGGCTGTATATACGTGGCCCAGCTGTGCTCAGATCGACATATATCGACTTAAGCACATCGCCGGTAGGTTCTGTATGCCCATGGGTTGCATCTGGCTGGTATCAGAGCCACCCACATGCCGTATATACGGGGCCCAGCTGTGCTCGGATCGACATATATCGACTCAAGAACATCGCCTGTGGGTCTTATATGGCCGTAAATTGAATCTGGCTGGTATCATAACTACCCCCATGCTGTATATACGGCGCCCAGCTGTGCTCAGATCGACATATATCGACTCTAGAACATCGCCTGTAGGTCCTATATAGCCGTGGGTTGCAAATGGCTGGTATCAGAGCTACCCCCATGCTGTATATACGAGGCCCAGCTGTGCTCAGTTCGACATATATCGACTCAAGAACATCGCCTGTGGGTCTTATATGGCCGTGGGTTGCAAATGGCTGGTATCAGAGCTACCCCCCAGGCTGTATATACGTGGCCCAGCTGTACTCAGATCGACATATATCGACTCAAGAACAGCGCCTGTAGGTGTTATATGGCCGTGGGTTGCATCTGGCTGGTATCAGAGCTACCCCATGCTGTATATACGGCGCCCAGCTGTGCTCAGATCGACATATATCGACTCAAGAATATCGCCTGTAGGTCTTATATGGCCGTGGGTTGCATCTGGCTGGTATCAGAGCCACCCACATGCCGTATATACGGGGCCCAGCTGTGCTCGGATCGACATATATCGACTCAAGAACATCGCCTGTAGGTCCTATATGGCCGTGGATTGAATCTGGCTGGTATCATAACTACCCCCATGCTGTATATACGGCGCCCAGCTGTGCTCAGATCGACATATATCGACTCTAGAACATCGCCTGTAGGTCCTATATAGCCGTGGGTTGCAGTTGGCTGGTATCACAGCTATGCCCATGCTGTATTTACGTGGCCCAGCTGTGCTCAGGTCGACATATATCGACTCAAGAACATCGCCTGTAGGTCCTATATGGCCGTGGGTTGCAAATGGCTGGTATCAGAGCTACCCCCATGCTGTATATACGAGGCCCAGCTGTGCTCAGATCGACATATATCGACTCAAGAACATCGCCTGTGGGTCTTATATGGCCGTGGGTTGCAGCTGGCTGATATCAGAGCTACCCCCAGGCTGTATATACGTGGCCCAGCTGTGCTCAGATCGACATATATCGACTTAAGCACATCGCCGGTAGGTTCTGTATGCCCATGGGTTGCATCTGGCTGGTATCAGAGCCACCCACATGCCGTATATACGCTGGCCCAGCTGTGCTCAGATCGTCATATATCGACTCAGGAACATCGCCTGTAGGTCCTATATGGCCGTGGGTTGCATCTGGCTGGTATCAGAGCCACCCACATGCTGTATATACGGTACCCAGCTGTTCTCAGATCGACATATATCCACTCAAGAACATCGCCTGTAGGTCCTATATGGCCGTGGGTTGTATATGGCTGGTATCAGAGCCACCCACATGCCGTATATACGGGGCCCAGCTGTGCTCAGATCGACATATATCGACTCAAGAACATCGCCTGTAGGTCCTATATGGCCGTGGTTTGCATCTGGCTGGTATCGGAGCTACCCCTATGGTGTATATACGGCGCCCAGCTGCGCTCAGATCGACATATATCGACTCAAGAACATCGCCTGTAGGTCCTATATGGCCGTGGGTTGTATATGGTTGGTATCAGAGCTACCCACATGACCTATATACGGGGGTCCAGCTGTGCTCAGATCGACCATATATCGAATCAAGAACATCGCCTGTAGGTCCTATATGGCCGTGGGTTGCATCTGGCTGATATCAGAGCCACCCACATGCCGTATATACGGTGGCCCAGCTGTGCTCAGATCGTCATATATCGACTCAAGAACATCGCCTGTAGGTCCTATATGGCCGTGGGTTGCATCTGGCTGGTATCAGAGCCACCCACATGCCGTATATACGGTACCCAGCTGTGCTCAGATCGACATATATCGACTCAAGAACATCGCCTGTATGTCCTATATGGCCGTGGCTTGTATATGGCTGGTATCAGAGCCACCCACATGACGTATATACGGGGCCCAGATGTGCTCAGATCGACATATATCGACTCAAGAACATCGCCTGTAGGTCCTATATGGCCGTGGATTGCATCTGGCTGGTATCAGAGCCACCCACATGCCCTATATACGGGGGTCCAGCTGTGCTCAGATCGACCATATATCGAATCAAGAACATCGCCTGTAGGTCCTATATGGGCATAGGTTGCACCTGGCTGGTGTCGGAGCGGACCCAATGCTGCATATACGGTGCATAGCGGTGCTCAAATCGACATTTATCGAATCAAGAACATCGCCTGTAGGTCCTATATGGCAGTAGGTTGCATCTGGCTGATATCAGAGCCACTCACATGCCGTATATACGGTGGCCCAGCTGTGCTCAGATCGTCATATATCGACTCAGGAACATCGCCTGTAGGTCCTATATGGCCGTGGGTTGCGTCTGGCTGGTATCAGATCCACCCACATGCTGTATATACGGTACCCAGCTGTGCTCAGATCGACATATATCGACTCAAGAACATCGCCTGTAGGTCCTATATGGCCGTGGGTTGTATATGGCTGGTATCAGAGCCACCCACATGCCGTATATACGGGAGCCTCGCTATGCTCAGATCGACATATATCGACTCAAGAACATCGCCTGTATGTCCTATATGGCCGTGGGTTGCATCTGGCTGGTATGCCATATATACGGGGCCCAGCTGTGCTCAGATCGACATATATAGACGGAAGAACATCGCCTGTAGGTCCTATATGGCCATGGGTTGCATCTGGCTGGTATCACAGCTACCCCCATGCTGTATATACGTAGCCCAGCTGTGCTCAGATTGACATATATCGACTCAAGAACATCGCCTGTAGGTCCTATATGCCCGTGGGTTGCATCTAGCTGGAATCAGAGCCACCCACATGCTGCATATACAATGCATAGCGGAGCTCATATCGACATATATCGACTCAAGAACATCGCCTGTAGGTCCTATATGGGCATGGTTGCACCTGGCTGGTGTCGAAGCGACCCCAATGCTGCATATACGGTGCATAGCGGTGCTCAGATCGACATATATCGACTCAAGAACATCGCCTGTAGGACCTATATGGCCTTGGGTTGCATCTGGCTGGTATCAGAGCCACCCACATGCCGTATATACGAGGCCCAGCTGTGCTCAGATCGACATATATCGATTCAAGAACATCGCCTGTAGGTTCTATATGGCCGTGGGTTGCATCTGGCTGGTATCAGAGCTACCCCCATGCTGTATATAACTGTGCTCTGATCGAAATATATATCGACTCAAGAACATCGCTTGTAGGTCTTATATGGCCGTGGGTTGCATCTGGCTGGTATCAGTGCTACCCCCATGCTGTATATACGACTCCCAGCTGTACTCAGATCGACATATATCGACTCAAGAATATCGCCTGTAGGTCCTATATGGCCGTGGGTTGCATCTCGCTGGTGTCAGAGCCACCCACATGCCGTATATACGGGGCCCAGTTGTCCTCGGATCGACATATATCGACTCAAGAACATCGCCTGTAGGTCCTATATGGCCGTGGATTGAATCTGGCTGGTATCAGAGCTACCCCCATGCCGTATATACGGCGCCCAGCTGTGCTCAGATCGACATATATCGACTCAAGAACATCGCCTGTAGGTCCTATATAGCCGTGGGTTATAGTTGGCTGGTATCACAGCTACCCCCATGCTGTATATACGTGGCCCAGCTGTGCTCAGGTCGACATATATCGACTCAAGGACATCACCTGTAGGTCCTATATGGCCGTGGGGTGCATCTGGCTGGTATCAGAGCTACCCACATGCCGTATATACGGGACCCAGCTATGCTCAGATCGACATATATCGACTCAAGAACATCGCCTGTAGGTCCTATATGGCCGTGGGTTGCATATGGCTGGTATCAGAGCCACCCACATGCCGTATATACGGGGCCCAGCTGTGCTCAGATCGACATATATCGAATCATGACTATCGCCTGAAGGTCCTGTATGGCCGTGGGTTGCATCTGGCTGGTATCAGAGCCACCCACATGCCGTATATACGTTACCCAGCTGTGCCCAGATCGACATATATCGACTCAAGAACATCGCCTGTAGGTCCTATATGGCCGTGGGTTGCATATGGCTGGTATCAGAGCTACCCCCATGCTGTATATACGAAGCCCAGCTTTGCTCAGATCGACATATATCGACTCAAGAACATCGCCTGTGGGTCCTATATGGCCGTGGGTTGTAGCTGGCTGGTATCAGAGCTACCCCCAGGGTGTATATACGTGGCCCAGCTGTGCTCAGATCGACATATATCGACTTAAGAACATCGCCGGTAGGTCCTGTATGCCCATGGGTTGCATCTGGCTGGTATCAGAGCCACCCACATGCCGTATATACGGGGGCCCAGCTGTGCTCAGATCGACATATATCGACTCAAGAACATCGCCTGTAGGTCATATATGGCCGTGGGTTGCATCTGGCTGGTATCAGAGCTACACCCATGCTGTATATACGGGGCCCAGCTGTGCTCAAATCGACATATATCGACTCAAGAACATCGCCTGTATGTCCTATATGGCCGTGGATTGCATCTGGCTGATATGCCATATATACGGGGCCCAGCTGTGCTCAGATCGACATATATCGACTCAAGAACATCGCGTGTAGCTCCTATATGGGCATAGGTTGCACCTGGCTGGTGTCGAAGCGGCCCTAATGCTGCATATACGGTGCATAGCGGTGCTCAGATCGACATATATCGACTCAAGAACATCGCCTGTAGGTCCTATATGGCCGTGGGTTGCATCTGGCTGGTATCAGAGCCACCCACATGTCGTATATACGAGGCCCAGCTGCTCTCAGATCGACATATATCGACTCAAGAACATCGCCTGAGGGTCCTATATGGCCGTGGGTTGCATCTGGCTGGTATCAGAGCTACCCCCATGCTGTATATACGGCGCCCAGCTGTGCTCAGATCGACATATATCGACTCAAGAACATCGCCTGTAGGTCCTACATAACCGTGGGTTGCATCTGGCTGGTATCAGTGCTAATCCCATGCTGTATATACGGCGCCCAGCTATGCTCAAATCGACATATATCGACTCAAGAACATCGCCTGTAGGTCCTATATGGCCGTGGGTTGCATCTGGCTGGTATCAGTGCTAATCCCATGCTGTATAAACGGCGCCCAGCTGTGCTCAGATCGACATATATCGACTCAAGAACATCGCCTGTGGGTCCTATATAGCCGTGGGCTTCAGCTGGCTGGTATCACAGCTACCCCCATGCTGTATATACGTGGCCCAGCTGTGCTCAGATCGACATATATCGACTCAGAACATCGCCTGTAGGTCCTATATGGCCGTGGGTTGCAGCTGGCTGGTATCAGAGCCACCCACATGCCGTATATACGGGGCCCAGCTGTGCTCAGATCGACATATATCGACGGAAGAACATTGCCTGTAGGTCCTATATGGCCATGGGTTGCACCTGGCTGGTATCACAGCTACCCCCATGCTGTATATACGTAGCGCAGCTGTGCTCAGATCGACATATCGACTCAAGAACATCGCCTGTAGGTCCTATATGCCCGTGATTTGCATCTGGCTGGAATCAGAGCCACCCACATGCTGCATATACAATGAATAGCGGAGCTCATATCGACATATATCGACTCAAGAACATCGCCTGTAGGTCCTATATGGGCATAGGTTGCACCTGGCTGGTGACAAAGCGGCTCCAATGCTGCATATACGGTGCATAGCGGTGCTCAGATCGACATATATCGACTCAGAAACATCGCTTGTAGGTCCTATATTGCTGTGGGTTGCATCTGGCTGATATCAGAGCCACCCACATGCCGTATATACGGGGGCCCAGCTGTGCTCAGATCGACATATATCGACTCAAGAACATCGGCAGTAGGTCCTATATGGCCGTGGGTTGCATCTGGCTGGTATCAGAGCCACACACATGCCGTATATACGGGAGCCCAGCTGTGCTCAGATCGACATATATCGACTCAAGAACATCGCCTGTAGGTCATATATGGCCGTGGGTTGCATCTGGCTGGTATGAGAGCTACCCCCATGCTGTATATACGGGACTCAGCTGTGCTCAAATCGACATATATCGACTCAAGAACATCGCCTGTATGTCCTATATGGCCGTGGGTTGCATCCGGCTGGTATGCCATATATACGGGGCCCAGCTGTGCTCAGATCGACATATATAGACGGAAGAACATCGCCTGTAGGTCCTATATGGCCATGGGTTGCATCTGGCTGGTATCACAGCTACCCCCATGCTGTATATACGTAGCCCAGCTGTGCTCAGATTGACATATATCGACTCAAGGACATCGCCTGTAGGTCCTATATGCCCGTGGGTTGCATCTAGCTGGAATCAGAGCCACCCACATGCTGCATATACAATGCATAGCGGAGCTCATATCGACATATATCGACTCAAGAACATCGCCTGTAGGTCCTATATGGTAATAGGTTGCACCTGGCTGGTGTCGAAGCGATCCCAATGCTGCATATACGGTGCATAGCGGTGCTCAGATCGACATATATCGACTCAAGAACATCGCCTGTAGGACCTATATGGCCTTGGGTTGCATCTGGCTGGTATCAGAGCCACCCACATGCCGTATATACGAGGCCCAGCTGTGCTCAGATCGACATATATCGATTCAAGAACATCGCCTGTAGGTTCTATATGGCCGTGGGTTGCATATGGCTGGTATCAGAGCCACCCACATGCCGTATATACGGGGCCCAGCTGTGCGCAGATCGACATATATCGACTGAAGAACATCGCCTGTAGGTCCTATATGGCCGTGGGTTGCATATGGCTGGTATCAGAGCCACCCACATGCCGTATATACGGGGCCCAGCTGAGCCCAGATCGACATATATCGACTCAAGAGCATCGCCTGTAGGTCCTATATGGCCGTGGGTTGCATCTGCCTGGTATCAGAGCTACACCCATGGTGTATATACGGCGCCCAGCTGTGCTCAGATCGACATATATCGACTCAAGAACATCGCCTGTAGGTCCTATATGGCCGTGGGTTGCATCTGGCTGGTATCAGAGCTACCCCTATGCTGTATATACGGCGAGCAGCTGTGCTCAGATCGACATATATCGACTCAAGAACATCGCCTGTAGGTCCTATATGGCCGTGGGTTGCATCTGGCTGGTATCAGAGCTAAACCCATGCTGTATATACGGGGCCCAGCTGTGCTCAGATCGACATATATCGACTCAAGAACATCACCTGTAGGTCCTATATGGCCGTGGGTTGCATCTGGGTGGTATCAGAGCTACCCCCATGCTGTATATACGGGGCACAGCTGTGCTCAGATCGACATATATCGACTCAAGAACATCGCCTGTAGGTCCAATATAACCGTGGGTTGCAGCTGGCTGGTATCACAGCTGCCCCCATGCTATACATACGGCGCCCAGCTGTGCTCAGATCTACATATATCGACTCAAGAACATCGCCTGTAGATCCTATATGGCCGTGGGTTGCATCTGGCTGGTTTCAGAGCTACCCCCATGCTGTATATACGGGGCCCAGCTGTGCTCAGATCGACATATATCGACTCAAGAACATCGCCTGTAGGTCCTATATGGCCGTGGGTTGCAGCTGGCTGGTATCACAGCTACCCCCATGCTGTATATACGTGGCCCAGCTGTGCTCAGATCGACATATATCGACTCAAGAACATCGCCTGTAGGTCCTATATGCCCGTGGGTTGCATCTGGCTGGAATCAGAGCCACCCACATGCTGCATATACAGGGCATAGCGGAGCTCATATCGACATATATCGACTCAAGAACATCGCCTGTAGGTCCCATATGGGCATAGGTTGCACCTGGCTTGTGTCGGAGCGGCCCCAATGTTGCATATATGGTGAATAGCGGTGCTCAGATCGACATATATCGACTCAAGAACATCGCCTGTAGGTCCTATATGGCAGTGGGTTGCATCTGGCTGATATTAGAGCCACCCACATGCCATATATACGGGGACCCAGCTGTGCTCAGATCGACATACATCGACTCAAGAACATCGGCTCTAGGTCCTATATGGCCGTGAGTTGCATCTGGCTGGTATCAGAGCCACCCACATGCCGTATATACGGGGCCCAGCTGTGCTCAGATCGACATATATCGACTCAAGAATATCGCCTGTAGGTCCTATATGGCCGTGGGTTGCATCTGGCTTGTATCAGAGCTACCCCCATGGTGTATATACGGCGCCCAGCTGTGCTCAAATCGACATATATCGATTCAAGTACATCGCCTGTAGGTCCTATGTGGCCGTGGGTTGGATCTGGCTGGTATCAGAGCTACTCCCATGCTGTATATACGAGGCCCAGCTGTGCTCAGATCGACATATATCGACTCAAGAACATCGCCTGTGGGTCTTATATGGCCGTGGGTTGCAGCTGGCTGGTATCAGAGCTACCCCCAGGCTGTATATACGTGGCCCAGCTGTGCTCAGATCGACATATATCGACTCAAGAATATCGCCTGTAGGTGCTGTATGGCCGTGGGTTGCATCTGGCTGGTATCAGAGCTACCCCAATGCTGTATATACGGCGCCAAGCTGTGCTCAGATCGACATATATCGACTCAAGAACATCGCCTGTAGGTCCTATATGGCCGTGGGTTGCATCTGGCTGGTATCATAGCTTCCCCCATGCTGTATATACGGGGCCCAGCTGTGCTCAGAGCGACATATATCGACTCAAGAACATCGCCTGTAGGTCCTATGTAGCCGTGGGTTGCAGCTGGCTGGTATCACAGCTACCCCCATGCTGTATATACGTGGCCCAGCTGTGCTCAGATCGACATATATCGACTCAAGAACATCGCCTGTAGGTCCTATATGGCCGTGGGATGCAGCTGGCTGGTATCAGAGCCACCCACATGCCGTATATACGGGGCCCAGCTGTGCTCAGCTCGACATATATCGACTCAAAAACATCGCCTCTAGGTCCTATATGGCCGTGGGTTGCATCTGGCTGGTATAAGAGCTACCCCCATGCTGTATATACGGCGCCCAGCTGTGCTCAGATCGACATATATCGACTCAAAAACATTGCCTGTAGGTCCTATATGGCCGTGGGTTGCATCTGGCTGGTATCATAGCTTCCCCCATGCTGTATATACGGGGCCCAGCTGTGCTCAGAGCGACATATATCGACTCAAGTACATCGCCTGTAGGTTCTATGTAGCCGTGGGTTGCAGCTGGCTGGTATGACAGCTGCCCCCATGCTGTATATACGTGGCCCAGCTGTGCTCAGATCGACATATATCGACTCAAGAACATCGCCTGTAGGTCCTATATGGCCGTGGGTTGCAGCTGGCTGGTATCAGAGCCACCCACATGCCGTATATACGGGGACCAGCTGTGCTCAGATCGACATATATCGACTCAAGAACATCGCCTGTAGGTCCTATATGGCCGTGGGTTGCATCTAGCTGGTATCAGAGCTACCCCCATGCAGTATATACTGGGCCCAGCTGTGCTCAGATCGACATAATATATCGACTCAAGAACATCGCCTGTAGGTCCTATATAGCCGTGGGTTGCAGCTGGCTGGTATCCCAGCTACCCCCATGCTGTATATACGTGGCCCAGCTGTGCTCAGATCGACATATATCGACTCAAGAACTTCGCCTGTAGGTCCTATATGGCCGTGGGTTGCATCTGGCTGGTATCAGAGCTACCCCCATGCTGTATATACGGCGCCCAGCTGTGCTCAGATCGACATATATCGACTCAAGAACATCGACTGTAGGTCCCATATGGGCATAGGTTGCACCTGGCTGGTGTCGGAGCGGCCCCAATGTTGCATATACGGTGCATAGCGGTGCTCAGATCGACATATATCGACTCAAGAACATCGGCTCTAGGTCCTATATAGCCGTGGGTTGCATCTGGCTGGTATCAGAGCCACACACATGCCGTATATACGGGGCCCAGCTGTGCACAGATCGACATATATCGACTCAAGAATATCGCCTGTAGGTCCTATATGGCCGTGGGTTGCATCTGGCTGGTATCAGAGCTACCCCCATGGTGTATATACGGCGCCCAGCTGTGCTCAAATGGACATATATCGATTCAAGAACATCGCCTGTAGGTCCTATATGGCCGTGGGTTGGATCTGGCTGGTACCAGAGCTACTCCCATGCTGTATATACGAGGCCCAGCTGTGCTCAGATCGACATATATCGACCCAAGAACATCGCCTGTGGGTCTTATATGGCCGTGGGTTGCAGCTGGCTGGTATCAGAGCTACCCCTAGGCTGTATATACGTGGCCCAGCTGTGCTCAGATCGACATATATCGACTCAAGAATATCGCCTGTAGGTGCTGTATGGCCGTGGGTTGCATCTGGCTGGTATCAGAGCTACACCCATGTTGTATATACGGCGCCCAGCTGTGCTCAGATCGACATATATCGACTCAAGAACGTCGCCTGTAGGTCCTATATGGCCGTGGTTTGCATCTGGCTGGTATCGGAGCTACCCCCATGGTGTTTATACGGCCCAGCTGTGCTCAGATCGACATATATCGACTCAAGAACATCGCCTGTAGGTCATATATGGCCGTGGGTTGCATCTGGCTGGTATCAGAGCTACCCCCATGCTGTATATACGGGGCCCAGCTGTGCTCAAATCGACATATATCGACTCAAGAACATCGCCTGTATGTCCTATATGGCCGTGGGTTGCATCTGGCTGATATGCCATATATAAGGGGCCCAGCTGTGCTCAGATCGACATATATCGACTCAAGAACATCGCCTGTAGCTCCTATATGGGCATAGGTTGCACCTGGCTGGTGTCAAAGCGGCCCCAATGCTGCATATACGGTGCATAGCGGTGCTCAGATCGACATATATCGACTCAAGAACATCGCCTGTAGGTCCTATATGGCCGTGGGTTGCATCTGGCTGGTATCAGAGCCACCCACATGTCGTATATACGAGGCCCAGCTGCTCTCAGATCGACATATATCGACTCAAGAACATCGCCTTTAGGTTCTATATGGCCGTGGGTTGCATCTGGCTGGTATCAAAAGTACCCCCATGCTGTATATAAGGCGCCCAGCTGTGCTCAGATCGACATATATCGACTCAAGAACATCGCCTGAGGGTCCTATATGGCCGTGGGTTGCATCTGGCTGGTATCAGAGCTACCCCCATGCTGTATATACGGCGCCCAACTGTGCTCAGATCGACATATATCGACTCAAGAACATCGCCTGTAGGTCCTACATGGCCGTGGGTTGCATCTGGCTGGTATCAGTGCTAATCCCATGCTGTATAAACGGCGCCCAGCTATGCTCAAATCGACATATATCGACTCAAGAACATCGCCTGTAGGTCCTATATGGCCGTGGGTTGCATCTGGCTGGTATCAGTGCTAATCCCATGCTGTATAAACGGCGCCCAGCTGTGCTCAGATCGACATATATCGACTCAAGAACATCGCCTGTGGGTCCTATATAGCCGTGGGCTGCAGCTGGCTGGTATCACGGCTACCCCCATGCTGTATATACGTGGCCCAGCTGTGCTCAGATCGACATATATCGACTCAAGAACATCGCCTGTAGGTCCTGTATGGCCGTGGGTTGCAGCTGGCTGGTATCAGAGCCACCCACATGCCGTATATACGGGGCCCAGCTGTGCTCAGATCGACATATATCGACGGAAGAACATCGCCTGTAGGTCCTATATGGCCATGGGTTGCACCTGGCTGGTATCACAGCTACCCCCATGCTGTATATACGTAGCGCAGCTGTGCTCAGATCGACATATATCGACTCAAGAACATCGCCTGTAGGTCTTATATGGCCGTGGGTTGCATCTGGCTGGTATCAGTGCTAATCCCATGCTGTATAAACGGCGCCCAGCTGTGCTCAGATCGACATATATCGACTCAAGAACATCGCCTGTGGGTCCTATATAGCCGTGGGCTTCAGCTGGCTGGTATCACAGCTACCCCCATGCTGTATATACGTGGCCCAGCTGTGCTCAGATCGACATATATCGACTCAGAACATCGCCTGTAGGTCCTATATGGCCGTGGGTTGCAGCTGGCTGGTATCAGAGCCACCCACATGCCGTATATACGGGGCCCAGCTGTGCTCAGATCGACATATATCGACGGAAGAACAGCGCCTGTAGGTCCTATATGGCCATGGGTTGCACCTGGCTGGTATTACAGCTACCCCCATGCTGTATATACGTAGCGCAGCTGTGCTCAGATCGACATATCGACTCAAGAACATCGCCTGTAGGTCCTATATGCCCGTGGGTTGCATCTGGCTGGAATCAGAGCCACCCACATGCTGCATATACAATGAATAGCGGAGCTCATATCGACATATATCGACTCAAGAACATCGCCTGTAGGTCCTATATGGGCATAGGTTGCACCTGGCTGGTGACAAAGCGGCTCCAATGCTGCATATACGGTGCATAGCGGTGCTCAGATCGACATATATCGACTCAGAAACATCGCTTGTAGGTCCTATATTGCTGTGGGTTGCATCTGGCTGATATCAGAGCCACCCACATGCCGTATATACGGGGGCCCAGCTGTGCTCAGATCGACATATATCGACTCAAGAACATCGGCAGTAGGTCCTATATGGCCGTGGGTTGCATCTGGCTGGTATCAGAGCCACACACATGCCGTATATACGGGAGCCCAGCTGTGCTCAGATCGACATATATCGACTCAAGAACATCGCCTGTAGGTCATATATGGCCGTGGGTTGCATCTGGCTGGTATGAGAGCTACCCCCATGCTGTATATACGGGACTCAGCTGTGCTCAAATCGACATATATCGACTCAAGAACATCGCCTGTATGTCCTATATGGCCGTGGGTTGCATCCGGCTGGTATGCCATATATACGGGGCCCAGCTGTGCTCAGATCGACATATATAGACGGAAGAACATCGCCTGTAGGTCCTATATGGCCATGGGTTGCATCTGGCTGGTATCACAGCTACCCCCATGCTGTATATACGTAGCCCAGCTGTGCTCAGATTGACATATATCGACTCAAGGACATCGCCTGTAGGTCCTATATGCCCGTGGGTTGCATCTAGCTGGAATCAGAGCCACCCACATGCTGCATATACAATGCATAGCGGAGCTCATATCGACATATATCGACTCAAGAACATCGCCTGTAGGTCCTATATGGTAATAGGTTGCACCTGGCTGGTGTCGAAGCGATCCCAATGCTGCATATACGGTGCATAGCGGTGCTCAGATCGACATATATCGACTCAAGAACATCGCCTGTAGGACCTATATGGCCTTGGGTTGCATCTGGCTGGTATCAGAGCCACCCACATGCCGTATATACGAGGCCCAGCTGTGCTCAGATCGACATATATCGATTCAAGAACATCGCCTGTAGGTTCTATATGGCCGTGGGTTGCATATGGCTGGTATCAGAGCCACCCACATGCCGTATATACGGGGCCCAGCTGTGCGCAGATCGACATATATCGACTGAAGAACATCGCCTGTAGGTCCTATATGGCCGTGGGTTGCATCTGCCTGGTATCAGAGCTACACCCATGGTGTATATACGGCGCCCAGCTGTGCTCAGATCGACATATATCGACTCAAGAACATCGCCTGTAGGTCCTATATGGCCGTGGGTTGCATCTGGCTGGTATCAGAGCTACCCCTATGCTGTATATACGGCGAGCAGCTGTGCTCAGATCGACATATATCGACTCAAGAACATCGCCTGTAGGTCCTATATGGCCGTGGGTTGCATCTGGCTGGTATCAGAGCTAAACCCATGCTGTATATACGGGGCCCAGCTGTGCTCAGATCGACATATATCGACTCAAGAACATCACCTGTAGGTCCTATATGGCCGTGGGTTGCATCTGGGTGGTATCAGAGCTACCCCCATGCTGTATATACGGGGCACAGCTGTGCTCAGATCGACATATATCGACTCAAGAACATCGCCTGTAGGTCCAATATAACCGTGGGTTGCAGCTGGCTGGTATCACAGCTGCCCCCATGCTATACATACGGCGCCCAGCTGTGCTCAGATCTACATATATCGACTCAAGAACATCGCCTGTAGATCCTATATGGCCGTGGGTTGCATCTGGCTGGTTTCAGAGCTACCCCCATGCTGTATATACGGGGCCCAGCTGTGCTCAGATCGACATATATCGACTCAAGAACATCGCCTGTAGGTCCTATATGGCCGTGGATTGCAGCTGGCTGGTATCACAGCTACCCCCATGCTGTATATACGTGGCCCAGCTGTGCTCAGATCGACATATATCGACTCAAGAACATCGCCTGTAGGTCCTATATGCCCGTGGGTTGCATCTGGCTGGAATCAGAGCCACCCACATGCTGCATATACAGGGCATAGCGGAGCTCATATCGACATATATCGACTCAAGAACATCGCCTGTAGGTCCCATATGGGCATAGGTTGCACCTGGCTTGTGTCGGAGCGGCCCCAATGTTGCATATATGGTGAATAGCGGTGCTCAGATCGACATATATCGACTCAAGAACATCGCCTGTAGGTCCTATATGGCAGTGGGTTGCATCTGGCTGATATTAGAGCCACCCACATGCCATATATACGGGGGCCCAGCTGTGCTCAGATCGACATACATCGACTCAAGAACATCGGCTCTAGGTCCTATATGGCCGTGAGTTGCATCTGGCTGGTATCAGAGCCACCCACATGCCGTATATACGGGGCCCAGCTGTGCTCAGATCGACATATATCGACTCAAGAATATCGCCTGTAGGTCCTATATGGCCGTGGGTTGCATCTGGCTTGTATCAGAGCTACCCCCATGGTGTATATACGGCGCCCAGCTGTGCTCAAATCGACATATATCGATTCAAGTACATCGCCTGTAGGTCCTATGTGGCCGTGGGTTGGATCTGGCTGGTATCAGAGCTACTCCCATGCTGTATATACGAGGCCCAGCTGTGCTCAGATCGACATATATCGACTCAAGAACATCGCCTGTGGGTCTTATATGGCCGTGGGTTGCAGCTGGCTGGTATCAGAGCTACCCCCAGGCTGTATATACGTGGCCCAGCTGTGCTCAGATCGACATATATCGACTCAAGAATATCGCCTGTAGGTGCTGTATGGCCGTGGGTTGCATCTGGCTGGTATCAGAGCTACCCCAATGCTGTATATACGGCGCCAAGCTGTGCTCAGATCGACATATATCGACTCAAGAACATCGCCTGTAGGTCCTATATGGCCGTGGGTTGCATCTGGCTGGTATCATAGCTTCCCCCATGCTGTATATACGGGGCCCAGCTGTGCTCAGAGCGACATATATCGACTCAAGAACATCGCCTGTAGGTCCTATGTAGCCGTGGGTTGCAGCTGGCTGGTATCACAGCTACCCCCATGCTGTATATACGTGGCCCAGCTGTGCTCAGATCGACATATATCGACTCAAGAACATCGCCTGTAGGTCCTATATGGCCGTGGGTTGCAGCTGGCTGGTATCAGAGCCACCCACATGCCGTATATACGGGGCCCAGCTGTGCTCAGCTCGACATATATCGACTCAAAAACATCGCCTCTACGTCCTATATGGCCGTGGGTTGCATCTGGCTGGTATAAGAGCTACCCCCATGCTGTATATACGGCGCCCAGCTGTGCTCAGATCGACATATATCGACTCAAAAACATTGCCTGTAGGTCCTATATGGCCGTGGGTTGCATCTGGCTGGTATCATAGCTTCCCCCATGCTGTATATACGGGGCCCAGCTGTGCTCAGAGCGACATATATCGACTCAAGTACATCGCCTGTAGGTCCTATGTAGCCGTGGGTTGCAGCTGGCTGGTATGACAGCTACCCCCATGCTGTATATACGTGGCCCAGCTGTGCTCAGATCGACATATATCGACTCAAGAACATTGCCTGTAGGTCCTATATGGCCGTGGGTTGCAGCTGGCTGGTATCAGAGCCACCCACATGCCGTATATACGGGGACCAGCTGTGCTCAGATCGACATATATCGACTCAAGAACATCGCCTGTAGGTCCTATATGGCCGTGGGTTGCATCTAGCTGGTATCAGAGCTACCCCCATGCAGTATATACTGGGCCCAGCTGTGCTCAGATCGACATAATATATCGACTCAAGAACATCGCCTGTAGGTCCTATATAGCCGTGGGTTGCAGCTGGCTGGTATCCCAGCTACCCCCATGCTGTATATACGTGGCCCAGCTGTGCTCAGATCGACATATATCGACTCAAGAACTTCGCCTGTAGGTCCTATATGGCCGTGGGTTGCATCTGGCTGGTATCAGAGCTACCCCCATGCTGTATATACGGCGCCCAGCTGTGCTCAGATCGACATATATCGACTCAAGAACATCGCCTGTAGGTCCCATATGGGCATAGGTTGCACCTGGCTGGTGTCGGAGCGGCCCCAATGTTGCATATACGGTGCATAGCGGTGCTCAGATCGACATATATCGACTCAAGAACATCGGCTCTAGGTCCTATATAGCCGTGGGTTGCATCTGGCTGGTATCAGAGCCACACACATGCCGTATATACGGGGCCCAGCTGTGCACAGATCGACATATATCGACTCAAGAATATCGCCTGTAGGTCCTATATGGCCGTGGGTTGCATCTGGCTGGTATCAGAGCTACCCCCATGGTGTATATACGGCGCCCAGCTGTGCTCAAATGGACATATATCGATTCAAGAACATCGCCTGTAGGTCCTATATGGCCGTGGGTTGGATCTGGCTGGTACCAGAGCTACTCCCATGCTGTATATACGAGGCCCAGCTGTGCTCAGATCGACATATATCGACCCAAGAACATCGCCTGTGGGTCTTATATGGCCGTGGGTTGCAGCTGGCTGGTATCAGAGCTACCCCTAGGCTGTATATACGTGGCCCAGCTGTGCTCAGATCGACATATATCGACTCAAGAATATCGCCTGTAGGTGCTGTATGGCCGTGGGTTGCATCTGGCTGGTATCAGAGCTACACCCATGTTGTATATACGGCGCCCAGCTGTGCTCAGATCGACATATATCGACTCAAGAACGTCGCCTGTAGGTCCTATATGGCCGTGGTTTGCATCTGGCTGGTATCGGAGCTACCCCCATGGTGTTTATACGGCCCAGCTGTGCTCAGATCGACATATATCGACTCAAGAACATCGCCTGTAGGTCATATATGGCCGTGGGTTGCATCTGGCTGGTATCAGAGCTACCCCCATGCTGTATATACGGGGCCCAGCTGTGCTCAAATCGACATATATCGACTCAAGAACATCGCCTGTATGTCCTATATGGCCGTGGGTTGCATCTGGCTGATATGCCATATATAAGGGGCCCAGCTGTGCTCAGATCGACATATATCGACTCAAGAACATCGCCTGTAGCTCCTATATGGGCATAGGTTGCACCTGGCTGGTGTCAAAGCGGCCCCAATGCTGCATATACGGTGCATAGCGGTGCTCAGATCGACATATATCGACTCAAGAACATCGCCTGTAGGTCCTATATGGCCGTGGGTTGCATCTGGCTGGTATCAGAGCCACCCACATGTCGTATATACGAGGCCCAGCTGCTCTCAGATCGACATATATCGACTCAAGAACATCGCCTTTAGGTTCTATATGGCCGTGGGTTGCATCTGGCTGGTATCAGAGGTACCCCCATGCTGTATATAAGGCGCCCAGCTGTGCTCAGATCGACATATATCGACTCAAGAACATCGCCTGAGGGTCCTATATGGCCGTGGGTTGCATCTGGCTGGTATCAGAGCTACCCCCATGCTGTATATACGGCGCCCAACTGTGCTCAGATCGACATATATCGACTCAAGAACATCGCCTGTAGGTCCTACATGGCCGTGGGTTGCATCTGGCTGGTATCAGTGCTAATCCCATGCTGTATAAACGGCGCCCAGCTATGCTCAAATCGACATATATCGACTCAAGAACATCGCCTGTAGGTCCTATATGGCCGTGGGTTGCATCTGGCTGGTATCAGTGCTAATCCCATGCTGTATAAACGGCGCCCAGCTGTGCTCAGATCGACATATATCGACTCAAGAACATCGCCTGTGGGTCCTATATAGCCGTGGGCTGCAGCTGGCTGGTATCACGGCTACCCCCATGCTGTATATACGTGGCCCAGCTGTGCTCAGATCGACATATATCGACTCAAGAACATCGCCTGTAGGTCCTATATGGCCGTGGGTTGCAGCTGGCTGGTATCAGAGCCACCCACATGCCGTATATACGGGGCCCAGCTGTGCTCAGATCGACATATATCGACGGAAGAACATCGCCTGTAGGTCCTATATGGCCATGGGTTGCACCTGGCTGGTATCACAGCTACCCCCATGCTGTATATACGTAGCGCAGCTGTGCTCAGATCGACATATATCGACTCAAGAACATCGCCTGTAGGTCCCATATGCCCGTGGGTTGCATCTGGCTGGAATCAGAGCCACCCACATGCTGCATATACAATGCATAGCGGAGCTCATATCGACATATATCGACTCAAGAACATCGCCTGTAGGTCCTATATGGGCATAGGTTGCACCTGGCTGGTGTCGAAGCGGCCCCAATGCTGCATATACGGTGCATAGCGGTGCTCAGATCGACATATATCGACTCAAGAACATCGCCTGTAGGTCCTATATGGCCGTGGGTTGCATCTGGCTGGTATCAGAGCCACCCACATGTCGTATATACGAGGCCCAGCTGCTCTCAGATCGACATATATCGACTCAAGAACATCGCCTGTAGGTTCTATATGGCCGTGGGTTGCATCTGGCTGGTATCAGAGGTACCCCCATGCTGTATATACGGCGCCCAGCTGTGCTCAGATCGACATATATCGACTCAAGAACATCGCCTGAGGGTCCTATATGGCCGTGGGTTGCATCTGGCTGGTATCAGAGCTACCCCCATGCTGTATATACGGCGCCCAACTGTGCTCAGATCGACATATATCGACTCAAGAACATCGCCTGTAGGTCCTACATGGCCGTGGGTTGCATCTGGCTGGTATCAGTGCTAATCCCATGCTGTATAAACGGCGCCCAGCTATGCTCAAATCGACATATATCGACTCAAGAACATCGCCTGTAGGTCCTATATGGCCGTGGGTTGCATCTGGCTGGTATCAGTGCTAATCCCATGCTGTATAAACGGCGCCCAGCTGTGCTCAGATCGACATATATCGACTCAAGAACATCGCCTGTGGGTCCTATATAGCCGTGGGCTGCAGCTGGCTGGTATCACGGCTACCCCCATGCTGTATATACGTGGCCCAGCTGTGCTCAGATCGACATATATCGACTCAAGAACATCGCCTGTAGGTCCTATATGGCCGTGGGTTGCAGCTGGCTGGTATCAGAGCCACCCACATGCCGTATATACGGGGCCCAGCTGTGCTCAGATCGACATATATCGACGGAAGAACATCGCCTGTAGGTCCTATATGGCCATGGGTTGCACCTGGCTGGTATCACAGCTACCCCCATGCTGTATATACGTAGCGCAGCTGTGCTCAGATCGACATATATCGACTCAAGAACATCGCCTGTAGGTCCCATATGCCCGTGGGTTGCATCTGGCTGGAATCAGAGCCACCCACATGCTGCATATACAATGCATAGCGGAGCTCATATCGACATATATCGACTAAAGAACATCGCCTGTAGGTCCTATATGGGCATAGGTTGCACCTGGCTGGTGTCAAAGCGGCCCCAATGCTGCATATACGGTGCATAGCGGTGCTCAGATCGACATATATCGACTCAAGAACATCGCCTGTAGGTCCTATATGGCCGTGGGTTGCATCTGGCTGGTATCAGAGCCACCCACATGTCGTATATACGAGGCCCAGCTGCTCTCATATCGACATATATCGACTCAAGAACACCGCCTGTAGGTTCTATATGGCCGTGGGTTGCATCTGGCTGGTATCAGAGGTACCCCCATGCTGTATATACGGCGCCCAGCTGTGCTCAGATCGACATATATCGACTCAAGAACATCGCCTGAGGGTCCTATATGGCCGTGGGTTGCATCTGGCTGGTATCAGAGCTACCCCAATGCTGTATATACGGCGCCCAACTGTGCTCAGATCGACATATATCGACTCAAGAACATCGCCTGTAGGTCCTACATGGCCGTGGGTTGCATCTGGCTGGTATCAGTGCTAATCCCATGCTGTATAAACGGCGCCCAGCTATGCTCAAATCGACATATATCGACTCAAGAACATCGCCTGTAGGTCCTATATGGCCGTGGGTTGCATCTGGCTGGTATCAGTGCTAATCCCATGCTGTATAAACGGCGCCCAGCTGTGCTCAGATCGACATATATCGACTCAAGAACATCGCCTGTGGGTCCTATATAGCCGTGGGCTGCAGCTGGCTGGTATCACGGCTACCCCCATGATGTATATACGTGGCCCAGCTGTGCTCAGATCGACATATATCGACTCAAGAACATCGCCTGTAGGTCCCATATGCCCGTGGGTTGCATCTGGCTGGAATCAGAGCCACCCACATGCTGCATATACAATGCATAGCGGAGCTCATATCGACATATATCGACTCAAGAACATCGCCTGTAGGTCCTATATGGGCATAGGTTGCACCTGGCTGGTGTCGAAGCGGCCCCAATGCTGCATATACGGTGCATAGCGGTGCTCAGATCGACATATATCGACTCAAGAACATCGCTTGTAGGTCCTATATTGCTGTGGGTTGCATCTGGCTGATATCAGAGCCACC
The DNA here is from genome assembly GCA_963942505.1 of Lordithon lunulatus. Lineage (NCBI taxonomy): Eukaryota > Metazoa > Arthropoda > Insecta > Coleoptera > Staphylinidae > Lordithon > Lordithon lunulatus. The sequence continues at coordinate 31,332,866 of OZ012667.1, read as the reverse complement.
CACATGCCGTATATACGGGGGCCCAGCTGTGCTCAGATCGACATATATCGACTCAAGAACATCGGCAGTAGGTCCTATATGGCCGTGGGTTGCATCTGGCTGGTATCAGAGCCACCCACATGCCGTATATACAGGAGCCCAGCTGTGCTCAGATCGACATATATCGACTCAAGAACATCGCCTGTAGGTCATATATGGCCGTGGGTTGCATCTGGCTGGTATGAGAGCTACCCCAATGCTGTATATACGGGACTCAGCTGTGCTCAAATCGACATATATCGACTCAAGAACATCGCCTGTATGTCCTATATGGCCGTGGGTTGCATCTGGCTGGTATGCCATATATACGGGGCCCAGCTGTGCTCAGATCGACATATATCGATTCAAGAACATCGCCTGTAGGTTCTATATGGCCGTGGGTTGCATATGGCTGGTATCAGAGCCACCCACATGCCGTATATACGGGGCCCAGCTGTGCGCAGATCGACATATATCGACTCAAGAACATCGCCTGTAGGTCCTATATGGCCGTGGGTTGCATATGGCTGGTATCAGAGCCACCCACATGCCGTATATACGGGGCCCAGCTGAGCCCAGATCGACATATATCGACTCAAGAGCATCGCCTGTAGGTCCTATATGGCCGTGGGTTGCATCTGCCTGGTATCAGAGCTACACCCATGGTGTATATACGGCGCCCAGCTGTTCTCAGATCGACATATATCGACTCAAGAACATCGCCTGTAGGTCCTATATGGCCGTGGGTTGCATCTGGCTGGTATCAGAGCTACCCCCATGCTGTATATACGGCGCCCAGCTGTGCTCAGATCGACATATATCGACTCAAAAACATCGCCTGTAGGTCCTATATGGCCGTGGGTTGCATCTGGCTGGTATCATAGCTTCCCCCATGCTGTATATACGGGGCCGATCTGTGCTCAGAGCGACATATATCGACTCAAGAACATCGCCTGTATGTTCTATGTAGCCGTGGGTTGCAGCTGGCTGGTATGACAGCTACCCCCATGCTGTATATACGTGGCCCAGCTCTGCTCAGATCGACATATATCGACTCAAGAACATCGCCTGTAGGTCCTATATGGCCGTGGGTTCCAGCTGGCTGGTATCAGAGCTACCCCCATGCTGTATATACTAGGCCCAGCTGTGCTCAGATCGACATATATCGACTCAAGAACATCGCCTGTATGTCCTATATGGCCGTGGGTTGCATCTGGCTGGTATCAGAGCTACCCCCATGCTGTATATACGGGGCCCAGCTGTGCTCAGATCGACATATATCGACTCAAGAACATCGCCTGTAGGTCCTATATAGCCGTGGGTTGCAGCTGGCTGGTATCACAGCCACCCCCATGCTGTATATACGTGGCCCAGCTGTGCTCAGATCGATATATATCGACTCAAGAACATCGCCTGTTGGTCCTATATGGCCGTGGGTTGCATCTGGCTGGTATCAGAGCTACCCCCATGCTGTATATACGGCGCCCAGCTGTGCTCAGATCGACATATATCGACTCAAGAACATCGCCTGTAGGTCATATATGGCCATGGGTTGCATCTGGCTGGTATCAGAGCTACCCCCATGCTATATATACGGGGCCCAGCTGTGCTCAAATCGACATATATCGACTCAAGAACATCGCCTGTAGGTGCTATATGGAAGTGGGTTGCATCTGGCTGGTATCAGAGCTACCCCCATGCTGTATATACGGCGCCCAGCTGTGCTCAGATCGACATATATCGACTCAAGAACATCGCTTGTAGGTCCTATATGGCCGTGGGTTGCATCTGGCTGGTATCAGTGCTACCCCCATGCTGTATATACGGCGTCCAGCTGTGCTCAGATCGACATATATCGACTCAAGAAAATCGCCTGTAGGTGATATATGGCCGTGGGTTGCATATGGCTGGTATCAGAGCCACCCACATGCCGTATATACGGGGCCCAGCTGTGCTCAGATCGACATATATCGACTCAAGAACATCGCCTGTAGGTCCTATATGGCCGTGGGTTTCATCTGGCTGGTATCAGAGCTACACCCATGGTGTATATACGGCGAGCAGCTGTGCTCAGATCGACATATATCGACTCAAGAACATTGCCTGTAGGTCCTATATGGCCGTGGGTTGCATCTGGCTGGTATCAGAGCTACCCCCATGCTGTATATACGGGGCCCAGCTGTGCTCAGATCGACATATATCGACTCAAGAACATCGCCTGTGGGTCTTATATGGCCGTGGGTTGCAGCTGGCTGGTATCAGAGCTACCCCCAGGCTGTATATACGTGGCCCAGCTGTGCTCAGATCGACATATATCGACTCAAGAACATCGCCTGTATGTGCTATATGGCCGTGGGTTGCATCTGGCTGGTATCAGAGCTACCCCCATGCTGTATATACGGCGCCCAGCTGTGCTCAGATCGACATATATCGACTCAAGAACATCGCTTGTAGGTCCTATATGGCCGTGGGTTGCATCTGGCTGGTATCAGTGCTACCCCCATGCTGTATATACGGCGTCCAGCTGTGCTCAGATCGACATATATCGACTCAAGAAAATCGCCTGTAGGTCCTATATGGCCGTGGGTTGCATATGGCTGGTATCAGAGCCACCCACATGCCGTATATACGGGGCCCAGCTGTGCTCAGATCGACATATATCGACTCAAGAACATCGCCTGTAGGTCCTATATTGCCGTGGGTTGCATCTGGCTGGTATCAGAGCTACCCCCATGCTGTATTTACGGGGCCCAGCTGTTCCCACATCGACATATATCGAATCAAGAACATCGCTTGTAGGTCCTATATAGCCGTGGGTTGCAGCTGGCTGGTATCACAGCTACCTCCATGCTGTATATACGTGGCCCAGCTGTGCTCCGATCGACATATATCGACTCAAGAACATCGCCTGTAGGTCCTATATGGCCGTGGGTTGCATCTGGCTGGTATCAGAGCTACCCCTATGCTGTATATACGGCGAGCAGCTGTGCTCAGATCGACATATATCGACTCAAGAACATCGCCTGTAGGTCCTATATGGCCGTGGGTTGCATCTGGCTGGTATCAGAGCTACCCCAATGCTGTATATACGGGGCCCAGCTGTGCTCAGATCGACATATATCGACTCAAGAACATCGCCTGTGGGTCTTATATGGCCGTGGGTTGCAGCTGGCTGGTATCAGAGCTACCCCCAGGCTGTATATACGTGGCCCAGCTGTGCTAAGATCGACATATATCGACTCAAGAACATCGCCTGTATGTGCTATATGGCCGTGGATTGCATCTGGCTGGTATCAGAGCTACCCCCATGCTGTATATACGTGGCCCAGCTGTGCTCAGATCGACATATATCGACTCAAGAACATCGCCTGTAGGTGCTATATGGCCGTGGGTTGCATCTGGCTGGTATCAGAGCTACCCCCATGCTGTATATACGGCGCCCAGCTGTGCTCAGATCGACATATATCGACTCATAAACATCGCCTGTAGGTCCTATATAGGCATAGGTTGCACCTGGCTGGTGTCGGAGCGGCCCCAATGCTGCATATACGGTGCATAGCGGTGCTCAGATCGACATATATCGAATCAAGAACATCGCCTGTAGGTCCTATATGGCAGTGGGTTGCATCTGGCTGATATCAGAGCCACCCACATGCCGTATATACGGTGGCCCAGCTGTGCTCAGATCGTCATATATCGACTCATGAACATCGCCTGTAGGTCCTGTATGGCCGTGGGTTTGCATCTGGCTGGTATCAGAGCTACCCCCATGCTGTATTTACGGGGCCCAGCTGTTCCCACAGCGACATATATCGAATCAAGAACATCGCTTGTAGGTCCTATATAGCCGTGGGTTGCAGCTGGCTGGTATCACAGCTACCTCCATGCTGTATTTACGTGGCCCAGCTGTGCTCCGATCGACATATATCGACTCAAGAACATCGCCTGTATGTGCTATATGGCCGTGGGTTGCATCTGGCTGGTATCAGAGCTACCCCCATTCTGTATATACGTGGCCCAGCTGTGCTCAGATCGACATATATCGACTCAAGAACATCGCCTGTGGGTAGCAGCTGGCTGGTATCAGAGCTACCCCCAGGCTGTATATACGTGGCCCAGCTGTGCTCAGATCGACATATATCGACTCAAGAACATCACCTGTAGGTGCTATATGGCCGTGGGTTGCATCTGGCTGGTATCAGAACTACCCCCATGCTGTATATGCGGCGCCCAGCTGAGCTCAGATCGACATATATCGACTCAAGAACATCGCTTGTAGGTCCTATATGGCCGTGGCTTGCATCTGGCTGGTATCAAATCCACCCACATGCCAAATATACGGGGCCCAGCTGTGCTCAGATCGACATATATCGACTCAAGAACATCGCCTGTAGGTTCTATATGGCCGTGGCTTGCATCTGGCTGGTATCAGAGCCACCCACATGCCGTATATACGGGGCCCACCTGTGCTCAGATCGACATATATCGACTCAAGAACAACGCCTGTAGGTGCTATATGGCCGTGGGTTGTATCTGGCTGGTATCAGAGCTACCCCCATGCTGTATATACGGCGCCCAGCTGTGCTCAGATCGACATATATCGACTCAAGAACATCGCCTGTAGGTCCTATATGGCCGTGGGTTGCATCTGGGTGGTATCAGTGCTACACCCGTGCTGTATATACGGGACCCAGCTGTGCTCAGATCGACATATATCGACTCAAGAACATCGCCTGTAGGTCCTATATGGCCGTGGGTTGCATCTGGCTGATATCAGAGCCACCCACATGCCGTATATACGAGGGCCCAGCTGTGCTCAGATCGACATATATCGAAACAAGAACATCGGCTGTAGGTCCTATATGGCCATGGGTTGCATCTGGCTGATATCAGAGCCACCCACATGCCGTATATACGGGGCCCACCTGAGCTCAGATCGACATATATCGACTCAAGAACATCGCCTGTAGGTCCTATATGGCCGTGGGTTGCATCTGGCTGGTATCAGAGCCACCCACATGCCGTATATACGAGGCCCAGCTGTGCTCAGATCGACATATATCGACTCAAGAACATCGGCTGTAGGTAATATATGGCCGTGGGATGCATATAGCTGGTATCAGAGCCACCCACATGCCGTATATACGGGGCCCAGCTGTGCTCAGATCGACATATATCGACTCAAGAACATCGCCTGTAGGTCCTATATGGCCGTGGGTTGCATCTGGCTGGTATCAGAGCTACCCCCATGCTGTATATACGGGGTCCAGCTGTGCTCAGATCGACATATATCGACTTAAGAACATCGCCTGTAGGTCCTATATGGCCGTCTGTTGCAGCTGGCTGGTATCACAGCTACCCCCACGCTGTATATACGTGGCCCCGCTGTGCTCAGAACGACATATATCTACTCAAGAACATCGCCTGTGGGTCTTATATGGCCGTGGGTTGCAGCTGGCTGGTATCAGAGCTACCCCCAGGCTGTATATACATGGCCCAGCTGTACTCAGATCGACATATATCGACTCAAGAACAGCGCCTGTAGGTGTTATATGGCCGTGGGTTGCATCTGGCTGGTATCAGAGCTACCCCATGCTGTATATACGGCGCCCAGCTGTGCTCAGATCGACATATATCGACTCAAGAATATCGCCTGTAGGTCTTATATGGCCGTGGGTTGCATCTGGCTGGTATCAGAGCCACCCACATGCCGTATATACGGGGCCCAGCTGTGCTCGGATCGACATATATCGACTCAAGAACATCGCCTGTAGGTCCTATATGGCCGTGGATTGAATCTGGCTGGTATCATAACTACCCCCATGCTGTATATACGGCGCCCAGCTGTGCTCAGATCGACATATATCGACTCAAGAACATCGCCTGTAGGTCCTATATAGCCGTGGGTTGCAGTTGGCTGGTATCACAGCTATCCCCATGCTGTATTTACGTGGCCCAGCTGTGCTCAGGTCGACATATATCGACTCAAGAACATCGCATGTAGGTCCTATATGGCCGTGGGTTGCAAATGGCTGGTATCAGAGCTACCCCCATGCTGTATATACGAGGCCCAGCTGTGCTCAGATCGACATATATCGACTTAAGAACATCGCCTGTAGGTCCTATATGGCCGTCTGTTGCAGCTGGCTGGTATCACAGCTACCCCCACGCTGTATATACGTGGCCCCGCTGTGCTCAGAACGACATATATCGACTCAAGAACATCGCCTGTGGGTCTTATATGGCCGTGGGTTGCAGCTGGCTGGTATCAGAGCTACCCCCAGGCTGTATATACATGGCCCAGCTGTACTCAGATCGACATATATCGACTCAAGAACAGCGCCTGTAGGTGTTATATGGCCGTGGGTTGCATCTGGCTGGTATCAGAGCTACCCCATGCTGTATATACGGCGCCCAGCTGTGCTCAGATCGACATATATCGACTCAAGAATATCGCCTGTAGGTCTTATATGGCCGTGGGTTGCATCTGGCTGGTATCAGAGCCACCCACATGCCGTATATACGGGGCCCAGCTGTGCTCGGATCGACATATATCGACTCAAGAACATCGCCTGTAGGTCCTATATGGCCGTGGATTGAATCTGGCTGGTATCATAACTACCACCATGCTGTATATACGGCGCCCAGCTGTGCTCAGATCGACATATATCGACTCAAGAACATCGCCTGTAGGTCCTATATAGCCGTGGGTTGCAGTTGGCTAGTATCACAGCTATCCCCATGCTGTATTTACGTGGCCCAGCTGTGCTCAGGTCGACATATATCGACTCAAGAACATCGCATGTAGGTCCTATATGGCCGTGGGTTGCAAATGGCTGGTATCAGAGCTACCCCCATGCTGTATATACGAGGCCCAGCTGTGCTCAGATCGACATATATCGACTCAAGAACATCGCCTGTGGGTCTTATATGGCCGTGGGTTGCAGCTGGCTGGTATCAGAGCTACCCCCATGCTGTATATACGTGGCCCAGCTGTGCTCAGATCGACATATATCGACTTAAGCACATCGCCGGTAGGTCCTGTATGCCCATGGGTTGCGTCTGGCTGGTATCAGAGCCACCCACATGCCGTATATACGCTGGCCCAGCTGTGCTCAGATCGTCATATATCGACTCAGGAACATCGCCTGTAGGTCCTATATGGCCGTGGGTTGCATCTGGCTGGTATCAGAGCCACCCACATGCTGTATATACGGTACCCAGCTGTTCTCAGATCGACATATATCGACTCAAGAACATCGCCCGTAGGTCCTATATGGCCGTGGGTTGTATATGGCTGGTATCAGAGCCACCCACATGCCGTATATACGGGGCCCAGCTGTGCTCAGATCGACATATATCGACTCAAGAACATCGCCTGTAGGTCCTATATGGCCGTGGTTTGCATCTGGCTGGTATCGGAGCTACCCCTATGGTGTATATACGGCGCCCAGCTGCGCTCAGATCGACATATATCGACTCAAGAACATCGCCTGTAGGTCCTATATGGCCGTGGGTTGTATATGGCTGGTATCAGAGCTACCCACACGCCCTATATACGGGGGTCCAGCTGTGCTCAGATCGACCATATATCGAATCAAGAACATCGCCTGTAGGTCCTATATGGCCGTGGGTTGCATCTGGCTGATATCAGAGCCACCCACATGCCGTATATACGGTGGCCCAGCTGTGCTCAGATCGTCATATATCGACTCAAGAACATCGCCTGTAGGTCCTATATGGCCGTGGGTTGCATCTGGCTGGTATCAGAGCCACCCACATGCCGTATATACGGTACCCAGCTGTGCTCAGATCGACATATATCGACTCAAGAACATCGCCTGTAGGTCCTATATGGCCGTGGGTTGTATATGGCTGGTATCAGAGCCACCCACATGACGTATATACGGGGCCCAGATGTGCTCAGATCGACATATATCGACTCAAGAACATCGCCTGTAGGTCCTATATGGCCGTGGGTTGCATCTGGCTGGTATCAGAGCTACCCCCATGCTGTATATACGGCGCCCAGCTGTGCTCAGATCGACATATATCGACTCAAGAACATCGCCTGTAGGTCCTATATGGGCATAGGTTGCTCCTGGCTGGTGTCGGAGCGGCCCCAATGCTGCATATACGGTGCATAGCGGTGCTCAAATCGACATATATCGAATCAAGAACATCGCCTGTAGGTCCTATATGGCAGTGGGTTGCATCTGGCTGATATCAGAGCCACTCACATGCCGTATATACGGTGGCCCAGCTGTGCTCAGATCGTCATATATCGACTCAGGAACATCGCCTGTAGGTCCTATATGGCCGTGGGTTGCGTCTGGCTGGTAACAGATCCACCCACATGCTGTATATACGGTACCCAGCTGTGCTCAGATCGACATATATCGACTCAAGAACATCGCCTGTAGGTCCTATATGGCCGTGGGTTGTATATGGCTGGTATCAGAGCCACCCACATGCTGTATATACGGGGCCCAGCTGTGCTCAGATCGACATATATCGACTCAAGAACATCGCCTGTAGGTCCTATATGGCCGCGGTTTGCATCTGGCTGGTATCGGAGCTACCCCCATGGTGTATATACGGCGCCCAGCTGTGCTCAGATCGACATATATCGACTCAAGAACATCGCCTGTAGGTCCTATATGGCCGTGGGTTGTATATGGCTGGTATCAGAGCCACCCACATGCCCTATATACGGGGGTCCAGCTGTGCTCAGATCGACCATATATCGAATCAAGAACATCGCCTGTAGGTCCTATATGGGCATAGGTTGCACCTGGCTGGTGTCGGAGCGGCCCCAATGCTGCATATACGGTGCATAGCGGTGCTCAAATCGACATATATCGAATCAAGAACATCGCCTGTAGGTCCTATATGGCAGTGGGTTGCATCTGGCTGATATCAGAGCCACTCACATGCCGTATATACGGTGGCCCAGCTGTGCTCAGATCGTCATATATCGACTCAGGAACATCGCCTGTAGGTCCTATATGGCCGTGGGTTGCGTCTGGCTGGTATCAGATCCACCCACATGCTGTATATACGGTACCCAGCTGTGCTCAGATCGACATATATCGACTCAAGAACATCGCCTGTAGGTCCTATATGGCCGTGGGTTGTATATGGCTGGTATCAGAGCCACCCACATGCCGTATATACGGGGCCCAGCTGTGCTCAGATCGACATATATCGACTCAAGAACATCGCCTGTAGGTCCTATATGGCCGCGGTTTGCATCTGGCTGGTATCGGAGCTACCCCCATGGTGTATATACGGCGCCCAGCTGCGCTCAGATCGACATATATCGACTCAAGAACATCGCCTATAGGTCCTATATGGCTGTGGGTTGCATCTGGCTGGTATCAGAGCTACCCCCATGCTGTATATACGAGGCCCAGCTGTGCTCAGATCGACATATATCGACTCAAGAACATCGCCTGTTGGTCTTATATGGCCGTGGGTTGCAGCTGGCTGGTATCAGAGCTACCCCCAGGCTGTATATACGTGGCCCAGCTGTGCTCAGATCGACATATATCGACTCAAGAACATCGCCTGTAGGTGCTATATGGCCGTGGGTTGCATCTGGCTGGTATCAGAGCTACCCCCATGCTGTATATACGGTGCCAAGCTGTGCTCAGATCGAAATATATATCGACTCAAGAACATCGCTTGTAGGTCCTATATGGCCGTGGGTTGCATCTGGCTGGTATCAGTGCTACCCCCATGCTGTATATAAGACGCCCAGCTGTACTCAGATCGACATATATCGACTCAAGAATATCGCCTGTAAGTCCTATATGGCCGTGGGTTGCATCTCGCTGGTATCAGAGCCACCCACATGCCGTATATACGGGGCCCAGCTGTGCTCGGATCGACATATATCGACTCAAGAACATCGCCTGTAGGTCCTATATGGCCGTGGATTGAATCTGGCTGGTATCAGAGCTACCCCCATGCTGTATATACGGCGCCCAGCTGTGCTCAGATTGACATATATCGACTCAAGAACATCGCCTGTAGGTCCTATATAGCCGTGGGTTGCAGTTGGCTGGTATCACAGCTACCCCCATGCTGTATATACGTGGCCCAGCTGTGCTCAGGTCGACATATATCGACTCAAGAACATCGCCTGTAGGTCCTATATGGCTGTGGGTTGCATATGGCTGGTATCAGAGCCACCCACATGCCGTATATACGGGGCCCAGCTGTGCTCAGATCGACATATATCGAATCATGACTATCGCCTGAAGGTCCTGTATGGCCGTGGGTTGCATCTGGCTGGTATCAGAGCCACCCACATGCCGTATATACGTTACCCAGCTGTGCCCAGATCGACATATATCGACTCAAGAACATCGCCTGTAGGTCCTATATGACCGTGGGTTGCATATGGCTGGTATCAGAGCTACCCCCATGCTGTATATACGAGGCCCAGCTTTGCTCAGATCGACATATATCGACTCAAGAACATCGCCTGTGGGTCCTATATGGCCGTGGGTTGTAGCTGGCTGGTATCAGAGCTACCCCCAGGGTGTATATACGTGGCCCAGCTGTGCTCAGATCGACATATATCGACTTAAGAACATCGCCGGTAGGTCCTGTATGCCCATGGGTTGCATCTGGCTGGTATCAGAGCCACCCACATGCCGTATATACGGGGGCCCAGCTGTGCTCAGATCGACATATATCGACTCAAGAACATCGGCTGTAGGTCCTATATGGCCGTGGGTTGCATCTAGCTGGTATCAGAGCCACCCACATGTAGTATATACGTTACCCAGCTGTGCTCAGATCGACATATATCGACTCAAGAACATCGCCTGTAGCTCCTATATGGGCATAGGTTGCACCTGGCTGGTGTCGAAGCGGCCCCAATGCTGCATATACGGTGCATAGCGGTGCTCAGATCGACATATATCGACTCAAGAACATCGCCTGTAGGTCCTATATGGCCGTGGGTTGCATCTGGCTGGTATCAGAGCCACCCACATGTCGTATATACGAGGCCCAGCTGCTCTCAGATCGACATATATCGACTCAAGAACATCGCCTGTAGGTTCTATATGGCCGTGGGTAGCATCTGGCTGGTATCAGAGGTACCCCCATGCTGTATATACGGCGCCCAGCTGTGCTCAGATCGACATATATCGACTCAAGAACATCGCTTGAGGGTCCTATATGGCCGTGGGTTGCATCTGGCTGGTATCAGAGCTACCCCCATGCTGTATATACGGCGCCCAGCTGTGCTCAGATCGACATATATCGACTCAAGAACATCGCCTGTAGGTCCTACATGGCCGTGGGTTGCATCTGGCTGGTATCAGTGCTAATCCCATGCTGTATATACGGCGCCCAGCTATGCTCAAATCGACATATATCGACTCAATAACATCGCCTGTAGGTCCTATATGGCCGTGGGTTGCATCTGGCTGGTATCAGTGCTAATCCCATGCTGTATAAACGGCGCCCAGCTGTGCTCAGATCGACATATATCGACTCAAGAACATCGCCTGTGGGTCCTATATAGCCGTGGGCTGCAGCTGGCTGGTATCACAGCTACCCCATGCTGTATATACGTGGCCCAGCTGTGCTCAGATCGACATATATGGACTCAAGAACATCGCCTGTAGGTCCTATATGGCCGTGGGTTGCAGCTGGCTGGTATCAGAGCCACCCACATGCCGTATATACGGGGCCCAGCTGTGCTCAGATCGACATATATCGACGGAAGAACATCGCCTGTAGGTCCTATATGGCCATGGGTTGCACCTGGCTGGTATCACAGCTACCCCCATGCTGTATATACGTAGCGCAGCTGTGCTCAGATCGACATATATCGACTCAAGAACATCGCCTGTAGGTCCTATATGCCCGTGGGTTGCATCTGGCTGGAATCAGAGCCACCGACATGCTGCATATACAATGCATAGCGGAGCTCATATCGACATATATCGACTCAAGAACATCGCCTGTAGGTCCTATATGGACATAGGTTGCACCTGGCTGGTGTCGAAGCGGTGCATAGCGGTGCTCAGATCGATATATATCGACTCAAGAACATCGCTTGTAGGTCCTATATTGCTGTGGGTTGCATCTGGCTGATATCAGAGCCACCCACATGCCGTATATACGGGGGCCCAGCTGTGCTCAGATCGACATATATCGACTCAAGAACATCGGCTGTAGGTCCTATATGGCCGTGGGTTGCATCTGGCTGGTATCAGAGCCACCCACATGCCGTATATACGGGAGCCTCGCTGTGCTCAGATCGACATATATCGACTCAAGAACATCGCCTGTAGGTCATATATGGCCGTGGGTTGCATCTGGCTGGTATGAGAGCTACCCCCATGCTGTATATACGGGACTCAGCTGTGCTCAAATCGACATATATCGACTCAAGAACATCGCCTGTATGTCCTATATATACCATATATACGGGGCCCAGCTGTGCTCAGATCGACATATATAGACGGAAGAACATCGCCTGTAGGTCCTATATGGCCATGGGTTGCATCTGGCTGGTATCACAGCTACCCCCATGCTGTATATACGTAGCCCAGCTGTGCTCAGATTGACATATATCGACTCAAGAACATCGCCTGTAGGTCCTATATGCCCGTGGGTTGCATATAGCTGGAATCAGAGCTACCCACATGCTGCATATACAATGCATAGCGGAGCTCATATCGACATATATCGACTCAAGAACATCGCCTGTAGGTCCTATATGGGCATAGGTTGCACCTGGCTGGTGTCGAAGCGACCCCAATGCTGCATATACGGTGCATAGCGGTGCTCAGATCGACATATATCGACTCAAGAACATCGCCTGTAGGACCTATATGGCCTTGGGTTGCATCTGGCTGGTATCAGAGCCACCCACATGCCGTATATACGAGGCCCAGCTGTGCTCAGATCGACATATATCGATTCAAGAACATCGCCTGTAGGTTCTATATGGCCGTGGGTTGCATCTGGCTGGTATCAGAGATACCCCCATGCTGTATATACGGCGCCAAGCTGTGCTCAGATCGAAATATATATCGACTCAAGAACATCGCTTGTAGGTCCTATATGGCCGTGGGTTGCATCTGGCTGGTATCAGTGCTACCCCCATGCTGTATATACGACTCCCAGCTGTACTCAGATCGACATATATCGACACAAGAATATCGCCTGTAGGTCCTATATGGCCGTGGGTTGCATCTCGCTGGTATCAGAGCCACCCACATGCCGTATATACGGGGCCCAGTTGTGCTCGGATCGACATATATCGACTCAAGAACATCGCCTGTAGGTCCTATATGGCCGTGGATTGAATCTGGCTGGTATCAGAGCTACCCCCATGCCGTATAAACGGCGCCCAGCTGTGCTCAGATCGACATATATCGACTCAAGAACATCGCCTGTAGGTCCTATATAGCCGTGGGTTACAGTTGGCTGGTATCACAGCTACCCCCATGCTGTATATACGTGGCCCAGCTGTGCTCAGGTCGACATATATCGACTCAAGGACATCACCTGTAGGTCATATATGGCCGTGGGGTGCATCTGGCTGGTATCAGAGCTACCCACATGCCGTATATACGGGACCCAGCTATGCTCAGATCGACATATATCGACTCAAGAACATCGCCTGTAGGTCCTATATGGCCGTGGGTTGCATATGGCTGGTATCAGAGCCACCCACATGCCGTATATACGGGGCCCAGCTGTGCTCAGATCGACATATATCGAATCATTACTATCGCCTGAAGGTCCTGTATGGCCGTGGGTTGCATCTGGCTGGTATCAGAGCCACCCACATGCCGTATATACGTTACCCAGCTGTGCCCAGATCGACATATATCGACTCAAGAACATCGCCTGTAGGTCCTATATGGCCGTGGGTTGCATATGGCTGGTATCAGAGCTACCCCCATGCTGTATATACGAGGCCCAACTTTGCTCAGATCGACATATATCGACTCAAGAACATCGCCTGTGGGTCCTATATGGCCGTGGGTTGTAGCTGGCTGGTATCAGAGCTACCCCCAGGGTGTATATACGTGGCCCAGCTGTGCTCAGATCGACATATATCGACTTAAGAACATCGCCGGTAGGTCCTGTATGCCCATGGGTTGCATCTGGCTGGTATCAGAGCCACCCACATGCCGTATATACGGGGGCCCAGCTGTGCTCAGATCGACATATATCGACTCAAGAACATCGGCTGTAGTTCCTATATGGCCGTGGGTTGCATCTAGCTGGTATCAAAGCCACCCACATGCCGTATATACGGGGCCCAGCTGTGCTCAGATCGACATATATCGGCCCAAGAACATCGCCTGTAGGTCATATATGGCCGTGGGTTGCATCTGGCTGGTATCAGAGCTACCCCCATGCTGTATATACGGGGCCCAGCTGTGCTCAAATCGACATATATCGACTCAAGAACATCGCCTGTATGTCCTATATGGCCGTGGGTTGCATCTGGCTGATATGCCATATATACGGGGCCCAGCTGTGCTCAGATCGACATATATCGACTCAAGAACATCGCGTGTAGCTCCTATATGGGCATAGGTTGCACCTGGCTGGTGTCGAAGCGGCCCCAATGCTGCATATACGGTGCATAGCGGTGCTCAGATCGACATATATCGACTCAAGAACATCGCCTGTAGGTCCTATATGGCCGTGGGTTGCATCTGGCTGGTATCAGAGCCACCCACATGTCGTATATACGAGGCCCAGCTGCTCTCAGGTCAACATATATCGACTCAAGAACATCGCCTGAGGGTCCTATATGGCCGTGGGTTGCATCTGGCTGGTATCAGAGCTACCCCCATGCTGTATATACGGCGCCCAGCTGTGCTCAGATCGACATATATCGATTCAAGAACATCGCCTGTAGGTCCTACATGGCCGTGGGTTGCATCTGGCTGGTATCAGTGCTAATCCCATGCTGTATATACGGCGCCCAGCTATGCTCAAATCGACATATATCGACTCAAGAACATCGCCTGTAGGTCCTATATGGCCGTGGGTTGCATCTGGCTGGTTTCAGTGCTAATCCCATGCTGTATAAACGGCGCCCAGCTGTGCTCAGATCGACATATATCGACTCAAGAACATCGCCTGTGGGTCCTATATAGCCGTGGGCTGCAGCTGGCTGGTATCACAGCTACCCCCATGCTGTATATACGTGGCCCAGCTGTGCTCAGATCGACATATATCGACTCAGAACATCGCCTGTAGGTCCTATATGGCCGTGGGTTGCAGCTGGCTGGTATCAGAGCCACCCACATGCCGTATATACGGGGCCCAGCTGTGCTCAGATCGACATATATCGACGGAAGAACATCGCCTGTAGGTCCTATATGGCCATGGGTTGCACCTGGCTGGTATCACAGCTACCCCCATGCTGTATATACGTAGCGCAGCTGTGCTCAGATCGACATATCGACTCAAGAACATCGCCTGTAGGTCCTATATGCCCGTGGGTTGCATCTGGCTGGAATCAGAGCCACCCACATGCTGCATATACAATGAATAGCGGAGCTCATATCGACATATATCGACTCAAGAACATCGCCTGTAGGTCCTATATGGGCATAGGTTGCATCTGGCTGGTGTCGAAGCGGCCCCAATGCTGCATATACGGTGCATAGCGGTGCTCAGATCGACATATATCGACTCAAGAACATCGCTTGTAGGTCCTATATTGCTGTGGGTTGCATCTGGCTGATATCAGTGCCACCCACATGCCGTATATACGGGGGCCCAGCTGTGCTCAGATCGACATATATCGACTCAAGAACATCGGCAGTAGGTCCTATATGGCCGTGGGTTGCATCTGGCTGGTACCAGAGCCACACACATGCCGTATATACGGGAGCCCAGCTGTGCTCAGATCGACATATATCGACTCAAGAACATCGCCTGTAGGTCATATATGGCCGTGGGTTGCATCTGGCTGGTATGAGAGCTACCCACATGCTGTATATACGGGACTCAGCTGTGCTCAAATCGACATATATCGACTCAAGAACATCGCCTGTATGTCCTATATCGCCGTGGGTTGCATCCGGCTGGTATGCCATATATACGGGGCCCAGCTGTGCTCAGATCGACATATATAGACGGAAGAACATCGCCTGTAGGTCCTATATGGCCATGGGTTGTATCTGGCTGGTATCACAGCTACCCCCATGCTGTATATACGTAGCCCAGCTGTGCTCAGATTGACATATATCGACTCAAGGACATCGCCTGTAGGTCCTATATGCCCGTGGGTTGCATCTAGCTGGAATCAGAGCCACCCACATGCTGCATATACAATGCATAGCGGAGCTCATATCGACATATATCGACTCAAGAACATCGCCTGTAGGTCCTATATGGTAATAGGTTGCACCTGGCTGGTGTCGAAGCGACCCCAATGCTGCATATACGGTGCATAGCGGTGCTCAGATCGACATATATCGACTCAAGAACATCGCCTGTATGTCCTATATGGCCCTGGGTTGCATCTGGCTGATATGCCATATATACGGGGCCCAGCTGTGCTCAGATCGACATATATCGACTCAAGAACATCGCGTGTAGCTCCTATATGGGCATAGGTTGCACCTGGCTGGTGTCGAAGCGGCCCCAATGCTGCATATACGGTGCATAGCGGTGCTCAGATCGACATATATCGACTCAAGAACATCGCCTGTAGGTCCTATATGGCCGTGGGTTGCATCTAGCTGGTATCAGAGCCACCCACATGCCGTATATACGGGGCCCAGCTGTGCTCAGATCGACATATATCGACTCAAGAACATCGCCTGTAGGTCATATATGGCCGTGGGTTGCATCTGGCTGGTATCAGAGCTACCCCCATGCTGTATATACGGGGCCCAGCTGTGCTCAAATCGACATATATCGACTCAAGAACATCGCCTGTATGTCCTATATGGCCGTGGGTTGCATCTGGCTGATATGCCATATATACGGGGCCCAGCTGTGCTCAGATCGACATATATCGACTCAAGAACATCGCGTGTAGCTCCTATATGGGCATAGGTTGCACCTGGCTGGTGTCGAAGCGGCCCCAATGCTGCATATACGGTGCATAGCGGTGCTCAGATCGACATATATCGACTCAAGAACATCGCCTGTAGGTCCTATATGGCCGTGGGTTGCATCTGGCTGGTATCAGAGCCACCCACATGTCGTATATACGAGGCCCAGCTGCTCTCAGGTCGACATATATCGACTCAAGAACATCGCCTGAGGGTCCTATATGGCCGTGGGTTGCATCTGGCTGGTATCAGAGCTACCCCCATGCTGTATATACGGCGCCCAGCTGTGCTCAGATCGACATATATCGATTCAAGAACATCGCCTGTAGGTCCTACATGGCCGTGGGTTGCATCTGGCTGGTATCAGTGCTAATCCCATGCTGTATATACGGCGCCCAGCTATGCTCAAATCGACATATATCGACTCAAGAACATCGCCTGTAGGTCCTATATGGCCGTGGGTTGCATCTGGCTGGTTTCAGTGCTAATCCCATGCTGTATAAACGGCGCCCAGCTGTGCTCAGATCGACATATATCGACTCAAGAACATCGCCTGTGGGTCCTATATAGCCGTGGGCTGCAGCTGGCTGGTATCACAGCTACCCCCATGCTGTATATACGTGGCCCAGCTGTGCTCAGATCGACATATATCGACTCAGAACATCGCCTGTAGGTCCTATATGGCCGTGGGTTGCAGCTGGCTGGTATCAGAGCCACCCACATGCCGTATATACGGGGCCCAGCTGTGCTCAGATCGACATATATCGACGGAAGAACATCGCCTGTAGGTCCTATATGGCCATGGGTTGCACCTGGCTGGTATCACAGCTACCCCCATGCTGTATATACGTAGCGCAGCTGTGCTCAGATCGACATATCGACTCAAGAACATCGCCTGTAGGTCCTATATGCCCGTGGGTTGCATCTGGCTGGAATCAGAGCCACCCACATGCTGCATATACAATGAATAGCGGAGCTCATATCGACATATATCGACTCAAGAACATCGCCTGTAGGTCCTATATGGGCATAGGTTGCACCTGGCTGGTGTCGAAGCGGCCCCAATGCTGCATATACGGTGCATAGCGGTGCTCAGATCGACATATATCGACTCAAGAACATCGCTTGTAGGTCCTATATTGCTGTGGGTTGCATCTGGCTGATATCAGTGCCACCCACATGCCGTATATACGGGGGCCCAGCTGTGCTCAGATCGACATATATCGACTCAAGAACATCGGCAGTAGGTCCTATATGGCCGTGGGTTGCATCTGGCTGGTACCAGAGCCACACACATGCCGTATATACGGGAGCCCAGCTGTGCTCAGATCGACATATATCGACTCAAGAACATCGCCTGTAGGTCATATATGGCCGTGGGTTGCATCTGGCTGGTATGAGAGCTACCCACATGCTGTATATACGGGACTCAGCTGTGCTCAAATCGACATATATCGACTCAAGAACATCGCCTGTATGTCCTATATCGCCGTGGGTTGCATCCGGCTGGTATGCCATATATACGGGGCCCAGCTGTGCTCAGATCGACATATATAGACGGAAGAACATCGCCTGTAGGTCCTATATGGCCATGGGTTGTATCTGGCTGGTATCACAGCTACCCCCATGCTGTATATACGTAGCCCAGCTGTGCTCAGATTGACATATATCGACTCAAGGACATCGCCTGTAGGTCCTATATGCCCGTGGGTTGCATCTAGCTGGAATCAGAGCCACCCACATGCTGCATATACAATGCATAGCGGAGCTCATATCGACATATATCGACTCAAGAACATCGCCTGTAGGTCCTATATGGTAATAGGTTGCACCTGGCTGGTGTCGAAGCGACCCCAATGCTGCATATACGGTGCATAGCGGTGCTCAGATCGACATATATCGACTTAAGAACATCGCCTGTATGTCCTATATGGCCCTGGGTTGCATCTGGCTGATATGCCATATATACGGGGCCCAGCTGTGCTCAGATCGACATATATCGACTCAAGAACATCGCGTGTAGCTCCTATATGGGCATAGGTTGCACCTGGCTGGTGTCGAAGCGGCCCCAATGCTGCATATACGGTGCATAGCGGTGCTCAGATCGACATATATCGACTCAAGAACATCGCCTGTAGGTCCTATATGGCCGTGGGTTGCATCTAGCTGGTATCAGAGCCACCCACATGCCGTATATACGGGGCCCAGCTGTGCTCAGATCGACATATATCGACTCAAGAACATCGCCTGTAGGTCATATATGGCCGTGGGTTGCATCTGGCTGGTATCAGAGCTACCCCCATGCTGTATATACGGGGCCCAGCTGTGCTCAAATCGACATATATCGACTCAAGAACATCGCCTGTATGTCCTATATGGCCGTGGGTTGCATCTGGCTGATATGCCATATATACGGGGCCCAGCTGTGCTCAGATCGACATATATCGACTCAAGAACATCGCGTGTAGCTCCTATATGGGCATAGGTTGCACCTGGCTGGTGTCGAAGCGGCCCCAATGCTGCATATACGGTGCATAGCGGTGCTCAGATCGACATATATCGACTCAAGAACATCGCCTGTATGTCCTATATGGCCGTGGGTTGCATCTGGCTGGTATCAGAGCCACCCACATGTCGTATATACGAGGCCCAGCTGCTCTCAGGTCGACATATATCGACTCAAGAACATCGCCTGAGGGTCCTATATGGCCGTGGGTTGCATCTGGCTGGTATCAGAGCTACCCCCATGCTGTATATACGGCGCCCAGCTGTGCTCAGATCGACATATATCGACTCAAGAACATCGCCTGTAGGTCCTACATGGCCTTGGGTTGCATCTGGCTGGTATCAGTGCTAATCCCATGCTGTATATACGGCGCCCAGCTATGCTCAAATCGACATATATCGACTCAAGAACATCGCCTGTAGGTCCTATATGGCCGTGGGTTGCATCTGGCTGGTATCAGTGCTAATCCCATGCTGTATAAACGGCGCCCAGCTGTGCTCAGATCGACATATATCGACTCAAGAACATCGCCTGTGGGTCCTATATAGCCTTGGGCTGCAGCTGGCTGGTATCACAGCTACCCCCATGCTGTATATACGTGGCCCAGCTGTGCTCAGATCGACATATATCGACTCAGAACATCGCCTGTAGGTCCTATATGGCCGTGGGTTGCAGCTGGCTGGTATCAGAGCCACCCACATGCCGTATATACGGGGCCCAGCTGTGCTCAGATCGACATATATCGACGGAAGAACATCGCCTGTAGGTCCTATATGGCCATGGGTTGCACCTGGCTGGTATCACAGCTACCCCCATGCTGTATATACGTAGCGCAGCTGTGCTCAGATCGACATATCGACTCAAGAACATCGCCTATAGGTCCTATATGCCCGTGGGTTGCATCTGGCTGGAATCAGAGCCACCCACATGCTGCATATACAATGAATAGCGGAGCTCATATCGACATATATCGACTCAAGAACATCGCCTGTAGGTCCTATATGGGCATAGGTTGCACCTGGCTGGTGTCGAAGCGGCCCCAATGCTGCATATACGGTGCATAGCGGTGCTCAGATCGACATATATCGGCTCAAGAACATCGCTTGTAGGTCCTATATTGCTGTGGGTTGCATCTGGCTGATATCAGAGCCACCCACATGCCGTATATACGGGGGCCCAGCTGTGCTCAGATCGACATATATCGACTCAAGAACATCGGCAGTAGGTCCTATATGGCCGTGGGTTGCATCTGGCTGGTATCAGAGCCACACACATGCCGTATATACGGGAACCCAGCTGTGCTCAGATCGACATATATCGACTCAAGAACATCGCCTGTAGGTCATATATGGCCGTCGGTTGCATCTGGCTGGTATGAGAGCTACCCCCATGCTGTATATACGGGACTCAGCTGTGCTCAAATCGACATATATCGACTCAAGAACATCGCCTGTATGTCCTATATGGCCGTGGGTTGCAGCCGGCTGGTATGCCATATATACGGGGCCCAGCTGTGCTCAGATCGACATATATAGACGGAAGAACATCGCCTGTAGGTCCTATATGGCCATGGGTTGCATCTGGCTGGTATCACAGCTACCCCCATGCTGTATATACGTAGCCCAGCTGTGCTCAGATTGACATATATCGACTCAAGGACATCGCCTGTAGGTCCTATATGCCCGTGGGTTGCATCTAGCTGGAATCAGAGCCACCCACATGCTGCATATACAATGCATAGCGGAGCTCATATCGACATATATCGACTCAAGAACATCGCCTGTAGGTCCTATATGGTAATAGGTTGCACCTGGCTGGTGTCGAAGCGACCCCAATGCTGCATATACGGTGCATAGCGGTGCTCAGATCGACATATATCGACTCAAGAACATCGCCTGTAGGACCTATATGGCCTTGGGTTGCATCTGGCTGGTATCAGAGCCACCCACATGCCGTATATACGAGGCCCAGCTGTGCTCAGATCGACATATATCGATTCAAGAACATCGCCTGTAGGTTCTATATGGCCGTGGGTTGCATACGGCTGGTATCAGAGCCACCCACATGCCGTATATACGGGGCCCAGCTGTGCGCAGATCGACATATATCGACTGAAGAACATCGGCTGTAGGTCCTATATGGCCGTGGGTTGCATCTGCCTGGTATCAGAGCTACACCCATGGTGTATATACGGCGCCCAGCTGTGCTCAGATCGACATATATCGACTCAAGAACATCGCCTGTAGGTCCTATATGGCCGTGGGTTGCATCTGGCTGGTATCAGAGCTACCCCTATGCTGTATATACGGCGAGCAGCTGTGCTCAGATCGACATATATCGACTCAAGAACATCGCCTGTAGGTCCTATATGGCCGTGGGTTGCATCTGGCTGGTATCAGAGCTAACCCCATGCTGTATATACGGGGCCCAGCTGTGCTCAGATCGACATATATCGACTCAAGAACATCACCTGTAGGTCCTATATGGCCGTGGGTTGCATCTGGGTGGTATCAGAGCTACCCCCATGCTGTATATACGGGGCACAGCTGTGCTCAGATCGACATATATCGACTCAAGAACATCGCCTGTAGGTCCAATATAACCGTGGGTTGCAGCTGGCTGGTATCACAGCTACCCCCATGCTATATATACGGCGCCCAGCTGTGCTCAGATCTACATATATCGACTCAAGAACATCGCCTGTAGATCCTATATGGCCGTGGGTTGCATCTGGCTGGTTTCAGAGCTACCCCCATGCTGTATATACGGGGCCCAGCTGTGCTCAGATCGACATATATCGACTCAAGAACATCGCCTGTAGGTCCTATATGGCCGTGGGTTGCAGCTGGCTGGTATCACAGCTACCCCCATGCTGTATATACGTGGCCCAGCTGTGCTCAGATCGACATATATCGACTCAAGAACATCGCCTGTAGGTCCTATATGCCCGTGGGTTGCATCTGGCTGGAATCAGAGCCACCCACATGCTGCATATACATGGCATAGCGGAGCTCATATCGACATATATCGACTCAAGAACATCGCCTGTAGGTCCCATATGGGCATAGGTTGCACCTGGCTTGTGTCGGAGCGGCCCCAATGTTGCATATACGGTGAATAGCGGTGCTCAGATCGACATATATCGACTCAAGAACATCGCCTGTAGGTCCTATATGGCAGTGGGTTGCATCTGGCTGATATTAGAGCCACCCACATGCCATATATACGGGGGCCCAGCTGTGCTCAGATCGACATACATCGACTCAAGAACATCGGCTCTAGGTCCTATATGGCCGTGGGTTGCATCTGGCTGGTATCAGAGCCACCCACATGCCGTATATACGTGGCCCAGCTGTGCTTAGATCGACATATATCGACTCCAGAATATCGCCTGTAGGTCCTATATGGCCGTGGGTTGCATCTGGCTTGTATCAGAGCTACCCCCATGGTGTATATACGGCGCCCAGCTGTGCTCAAATCGACATATATCGATTCAAGTACATCGCCTGTAGGTCCTATGTGGCCGTGGGTTGGATCTGGCTGGTATCAGAGCTACTCCCATGCTGTATATACGAGGCCCAGCTGTGCTCAGATCGACATATATCGACTCAAGAACATCGCCTGTGGGTCTTATATGGCCGTGGGTTGCAGCTGGCTGGTATCAGAGCTACCCCCAGGCTGTATATACGTGGCCCAGCTGTGCTCAGATCGACATATATCGACTCAAGAATATCGCCTGTAGGTGCTGTATGGCCGTGGGTTGCATCTGGCTGGTATCAGAGCTACCTCAATGCTGTATATACGGCGCCAAGCTGTGCTCAGATCGACATATATCGACTCAAGAACATCGCCTGTAGGTCCTATATGGCCGTGGGTTGCATCTGGCTGGTATCATAGCTTCCCCCATGCTGTATATACGGGGCCCAGCTGTGCTCAGAGCGACATATATCGACTCAAGAACATCGCCTGTAGGTCCTATGTAGCCGTGGGTTGCAGCTGGGTGGTATCACAGCTACCCCCATGCTGTATATACGTGGCCCAGCTGTGCTCAGATCGACATATATCGACTCAAGAACATCGCCTGTAGGTCCTATATGGCCGTGGGTTGCAGCTGGCTGGTATCAGAGCCACCCACATGCCGTATATACGGGGCCCAGCTGTGCTCAGCTCGACATATATCGACTCAAAAACATCGCCTCTAGGTCCTATATGGCCGTGGGTTGCATCTGGCTGGTATAAGAGCTACCCCCATGCTGTATATACGGCGCCCAGCTGTGCTCAGATCGACATATATCGACTCAAAAACATTGCCTGTAGGTCTTATATGGCCGTGGGTTGCATCTGGCTTGTATCATAGCTTCCCCCATGCTGTATATACGGGGCCCAGCTGTGCTCAGAGCGACATATATCGACTCAAGTACATCGCCTGTAGGTCCTATGTAGCCGTGGGTTGCAGCTGGCTGGTATGACAGCTACCCCCATGCTGTATATACGTGGCCCAGCTGTGCTCAGATCGACATATATCGACTCAAGAACATCGCCTGTAGGTCCTATATGGCCGTGGGTTGCATCTCGCTGGTATCAGAGCCACCCTCATGCCGTATATACGGGGCCCAGTTGTGCTCGGATCGACATATATCGACTCAAGAACATCGCCTGTAGGTCCTATATGGCCGTGGATTGAATCTGGCTGGTATCAGAGCTACCCCCATGCCGTATATACGGCGCCCAGCTGTGCTCAGATGTACATATATCGACTCAAGAACATCGCCTGTAGGTCCTATATAGCCGTGGGTTACAGTTGGCTGGTATCACAGCTACCCCCATGCTGTATATACGTGGCCCAGCTGTGCTCAGGTCGACATATATCGACTCAAGGACATCGCCTGTAGCTCCTATATGGGCATAGGTTGCACCTGGCTGGTGTCGAAGCGGCCCCAATGCTGCATATACGGTGCATAGCGGTGCTCAGATCGACATATATCGACTCAAGAACATCGCCTGTAGGTCCTATATGGCCGCGGTTTGCATCTGGCTGGTATCGGAGCTACCCCCATGGTGTATATACGGCGCCCAGCTGCGCTCAGATCGACATATATCGACTCAAGAACATCGCCTATAGGTCCTATATGGCTGTGGGTTGCATCTGGCTGGTATCAGAGCTACCCCCATGCTGTATATACGAGGCCCAGCTGTGCTCAGATCGACATATATCGACTCAAGAACATCGCCTGTTGGTCTTATATGGCCGTGGGTTGCAGCTGGCTGGTATCAGAGCTACCCCCAGGCTGTATATACGTGGCCCAGCTGTGCTCAGATCGACATATATCGACTCAAGAACATCGCCTGTAGGTGCTATCTGGCCGTGGGTTGCATCTGGCTGGTATCAGAGCTACCCCCATGCTGTATATACGGCGCCAAGCTGTGCTCAGATCGAAATATATATCGACTCAAGAACATCGCTTGTAGGTCCTATATGGCCGTGGGTTGCATCTGGCTGGTAGCAGTGCTACCCCCATGCTGTATATAAGACGCCCAGCTGTACTCAGATCGACATATATCGACTCAAGAATATCGCCTGTAGGTCCTATATGGCCGTGGGTTGCATCTCGCTGGTATCAGAGCCACCCACATGCCGTATATACAGGGCCCAGCTGTGCTCGGATCGACATATATCGACTCAAGAACATCGCCTGTAGGTCCTATATGGCCGTGGATTGAATCTGGCTGGTATCAGAGCTACCCCCATGCTGTATATACGGCGCCCAGCTGTGCTCAGATCGACATATATCGACTCAAGAACATCGCCTGTAGGTCCTATATAGCCGTGGGTTGCAGTTGGCTGGTATCACAGCTACCCCCATGCTGTATATACGTGGCCCAGCTGTGCTCAGGTCGACATATATCGACTCAAGAACATCGCCTGTAGGTCCTATATGGCCGTGGGTTGCATATGGCTGGTATCAGAGCCACCCACTTGCCGTATATACGGGGCCCAGCTGTGCTCAGATCGACATATATCGAATCATGACTATCGCCTGAAGGTCCTGTATGGCCGTGGGTTGCATCTGGCTGGTATCAGAGCCACCCACATGCCGTATATACGTTACCCAGCTGTGCCCAGATCGACATATATCGACTCAAGAACATCGCCTGTAGGTCCTATATGACCGTGGGTTGCATATGGCTGGTATCAGAGCTACCCCCATGCTGTATATACGAGGCCCAGCTTTGCTCAGATCGACATATATCGACTAAAGAACATCGCCTGTGGGTCCTATATGGCCGTGGGTTGTAGCTGGCTGGTATCAGAGCTACCCCCAGGGTGTATATACGTGGCCCAGCTGTGCTCAGATCGACATATATCGACTTAAGAACATCGCCGGTAGGTCCTGTATGCCCATGGGTTGCATCTGGCTGGTATCAGAGCCACCCACATGCCGTATATACGGGGGCCCAGCTGTGCTCAGATCGACATATATCGACTCAAGAACATCGGCTGTAGGTCCTATATGGCCGTGGGTTGCATCTAGCTGGTATCAGAGCCACCCACATGTAGTATATACGTTACCCAGCTGTGCTCAGATCGACATATATCGACTCAAGAACATCGCCTGTAGCTCCTATATGGGCATAGGTTGCACCTGGCTGGTGTCGAAGCGGCCCCAATGCTGCATATACGGTGCATAGCGGTGCTCAGATCGACATATATCGACTCAAGAACATCGCCTGTAGGTCCTATATGGCCGTGGGTTGCATCTGGCTGGTATCAGAGCCACCCACATGTCGTATATACGAGGCCCAGCTGCTCTCAGATCGACATATATCGACTCAAGAACATCGCCTGTAGGTTCTATATGGCCGTGGGTAGCATCTGGCTGGTATCAGAGGTACCCCCATGCTGTATATACGGCGCCCAGCTGTGCTCAGATCGACATATATCGACTCAAGAACATCGCTTGAGGGTCCTATATGGCCGTGGGTTGCATCTGGCTGGTATCAGAGCTACCCCCATGCTGCATATACGGCGCCCAGCTGAGCTCAGATCGACATATATCGACTCAAGAACATCGCCTGTAGGTCCTACATGGCCGTGGGTTGCATCTGGCTGGTATCAGTGCTAATCCCATGCTGTATATACGCCGCCCAGCTATGCTCAAATCGACATATATCGACTCAAGAACATCGCCTGTAGGTCCTATATGGCCGTGGGTTGCATCTGGCTGGTATCAGTGCTAATCCCATGCTGTATAAACGGCGCCCAGCTGTGCTCAGATCGACATATATCGACTCAAGAACATCGCCTGTGGGTCCTATATAGCCGTGGGCTGCAGCTGGCTGGTATCACAGCTACCCCCATGCTGTATATACGTGGCCCAGCTGTGCTCAGATCGACGTATATCGACTCAAGAACATCGCCTGTAGGTCCTATATGGCCGTGGGTTGCAGCTGGCTGGTATCAGAGCCACCCACATGCCGTATATACGGGGCCCAGCTGTGCTCAGATCGACATTTATCGACGGAAGAACATCGCCTGTAGGTCCTATATGGCCATGGGTTGCACCTGGCTGGATCACAGCTACCCCCATGCTGTATATACGTAGCGCAGCTGTGCTCAGATCGACATATATCGACTCAAGAACATCGCCTGTAGGTCCTATATGCCCGTGGGTTGCATCTGGCTGGAATCAGAGCCACCGACATGCTGCATATACAATGCATAGCGGAGCTCATATCGACATATATCGACTCAAGAACATCGCCTGTAGGTCCTATATGGGCATAGGTTGCACCTGGCTGGTGTCGAAGCGGTGCATAGCGGTGCTCAGATCGATATATATCGACTCAAGAACATCGCTTGTAGGTCCTATATTGCTGTGGGTTGCATCTGGCTGATATCAGAGCCACCCACATGCCGTATATACGGGGGCCCAGCTGTGCTCAGATCGACATATATCGACTCAAGAACATCGGCTGTAGGTCCTATATGGCCGTGGGTTGCATCTGGCTGGTATCAGAGCCACCCACATGCCGTATATACGGGAGCCTCGCTGTGCTCAGATCGACATATATCGACTCAAGAACATCGCCTGTAGGTCATATATGGCCGTGGGTTGCATCTGGCTGGTATGAGAGCTACCCACATGCTGTATATACGGGACTCAGCTGTGCTCAAATCGACATATATCGACTCAAGAACATCGCCTGTATGTCCTATATGGCCGTGGGTTGCATCTGGCTGGTATACCATATATACGGGGCCCAGCTGTGCTCAGATCGACATATATAGACGGAAGAACATCGCCTGTAGGTCCTATATGGCCATGGGTTGCATCTGGCTGGTATCACAGCTACCCCCATGCTGCATATATAATGCATAGCGGAGCTCATATCGACATATATCGACTCTGCTGTATGTACGTAGCCCAGCTGTGCTCAGATTGACATATATCGACTCAAGAACATCGCCTGTAGGTCCTATATGCCCGTGGGTTGCATCTAGCTGGAATCAGAGCTACCCACATGCTGCATATACAATGCATAGCGGAGCTCATATCGACATATATCGACTCAAGAACATCGCCTGTAGGTCCTATATGGGCATAGGTTGCACCTGGCTGGTGTCGAAGCGACCCCAATGCTGCATATACGGTGCATAGCGGTGCTCAGATCGACATATATCGACTCAAGAACATCGCCTGTAGGACCTATATGGCCTTGGGTTCAATCTGGCTGGTATCAGAGCCACCCACATGCCGTATATACGAGGCCCAGCTGTGCTCAGATCGACATATATCGATTCAAGAACATCGCCTGTAGGTTCTATATGGCCGTGGGTTGCATCTGGCTGGTATCAGAGCTACCCCCATGCTGTATATACGGCGCCAAGCTGTGCTCAGATCGAAATATATATCGACTCAAGAACATCGCTTGTAGGTCCTATATGGCCGTGGGTTGCATCTGGCTGGTATCAGTGCTACCCCCATGCTGTATATACGACTCCCAGCTGTACTCAGATCGACATATATCGACACAAGAATATCGCCTGTAGGTCCTATATGGCCGTGGGTTGCATCTCGCTGGTATCAGAGCCACCCACATGCCGTATATACGGGGCCCAGTTGTGCTCGGATCGACATATATCGACTCAAGAACATCGCCTGTAGGTCCTATATGGCCGTGGATTGAATCTGGCTGGTATCAGAGCTACCCCCATGCCGTATATACGGCGCCCTGCTGTGCTCAGATCGACATATATCGACTCAAGAACATCGCCTGTAGGTCCTATATAGCCGTGGGTTACAGTTGGCTGGTATCACAGCTACCCCCATGCTGTATATACGTGGCCCAGCTGTGCTCAGGTCGACATATATCGACTCAAGGACATCACCTGTAGGTCATATATGGCCGTGGGGTGCATCTGGCTGGTATCAGAGCTACCCACATGCCGTATATACGGGACCCAGCTATGCTCAGATCGACATATATCGACTCAAGAACATCGCCTGTAGGTCCTATATGGCCGTGGGTTGCATATGGCTGGTATCAGAGCCACCCACATGCCGTATATACGGGGCCCAGCTGTGCTCAGATCGACATATATCGAATCATGACTATCGCCTGAAGGTCCTGTATGGCCGTGGGTTGCATCTGGCTGGTATCAGAGCCACCCACATGCCGTTTATACGTTACCCAGCTGTGCCCAGATCGACATATATCGACTCAAGAACATCGCCTGTAGGTCCTATATGACCGTGGGTTGCATATGGCTGGTATCAGAGCTACCCCCATGCTGTATATACGAGGCCCAGCTTTGCTCAGATCGACATATATCGACTCAAGAACATCGCCTGTGGGTCCTATATGGCCGTGGGTTGTAGCTGGCTGGTATCAGAGCTACCCCCAGGGTGTATATACGTGGCCCAGCTGTGCTCAGATAGACATATATCGACTTAAGAACATCGCCGGTAGGTCCTGTATGCCCATGGGTTGCATCTGGCTGGTATCAGAGCCACCCACATGCCGTATATACGGGGGCCCAGCTGTGCTCAGATCGACATATATCGACTCAAGAACATCGGCTGTAGGTCCTATATGGCCGTGGGTTGCATCTAGCTGGTATCAGAGCCACCCACATGTAGTATATACGTTACCCAGCTGTGCTCAGATCGACATATATCGACTCAAGAACATCGCCTGTAGCTCCTATATGGGCATAGGTTGCACCTGGCTGGTGTCGAAGCGGCCCCAATGCTGCATATACGGTGCATAGCGGTGCTCAGATCGACATATATCGACTCAAGAACATCGCCTGTAGGTCCTATATGGCCGTGGGTTGCATCTGGCTGGTATCAGAGCCACCCACATGTCGTATATACGAGGCCCAGCTGCTCTCAGATCGACATATATCGACTCAAGAACATCGCCTGTAGGTTCTATATGGCCGTGGGTAGCATCTGGCTGGTATCAGAGGTACCCCCATGCTGTATATACGGCGCCCAGCTGTGCTCAGATCGACATATATCGACTCAAGAACATCGCTTGAGGGTCGTATATGGCCGTGGGTTGCATCTGGCTGGTATCAGAGCTACCCCCATGCTGTATATACGGCGCCCAGCTGAGCTCAGATCGACATATATCGACTCAAGAACATCGCCTGTAGGTCCTACATGGCCGTGGGTTGCATCTGGCTGGTATCAGTGCTAATCCCATGCTGTATATACGGCGCCCAGCTATGCTCAAATCGACATATATCGACTCAAGAACATCGCCTGTAGGTCCTATATGGCCGTGGGTTGCATCTGGCTGGTATCAGTGCTAATCCCATGCTGTATAAACGGCGCCCAGCTGTGCTCAGATCGACATATATCGACTCAAGAACATCGCCTGTGGGTCCTATATAGCCGTGGGCTGCAGCTGGCTGGTATCACAGCTACCCCCATGCTGTATATACGTGGCCCAGCTGTGCTCAGATCGACGTATATCGACTCAAGAACATCGCCTGTAGGTCCTATATGGCCGTGGGTTGCAGCTGGCTGGTATCAGAGCCACCCACATGCCGTATATACGGGGCCCAGCTGTGCTCAGATCGACATTTATCGACGGAAGAACATCGCCTGTAGGTCCTATATGGCCATGGGTTGCACCTGGCTGGTATCACAGCTACCCCCATGCTGTATATACGTAGCGCAGCTGTGCTCAGATCGACATATATCGACTCAAGAACATCGCCTGTAGGTCCTATATGCCCGTGGGTTGCATCTGGCTGGAATCAGAGCCACCGACATGCTGCATATACAATGCATAGCGGAGCTCATATCGACATATATCGACTCAAGAACATCGCCTGTAGGTCCTATATGGGCATAGGTTGCACCTGGCTGGTGTCGAAGCGGTGCATAGCGGTGCTCAGATCGATATATATCGACTCAAGAACATCGCTTGTAGGTCCTATATTGCTGTGGGTTGCATCTGGCTGATATCAGAGCCACCCACATGCCGTATATACGGGGGCCCAGCTGTGCTCAGATCGACATATATCGACTCAAGAACATCGGCTGTAGGTCCTATATGGCCGTGGGTTGCATCTGGCTGGTATCAGAGCCACCCACATGCCGTATATACGGGAGCCTCGCTGTGCTCAGATCGACATATATCGACTCAAGAACATCGCCTGTAGGTCATATATGGCCGTGGGTTGCATCTGGCTGGTATGAGAGCTACCCCCATGCTGTATATACGGGACTCAGCTGTGCTCAAATCGACATATATCGACTCAAGAACATCGCCTGTATGTCCTATATGGCCGTGGGTTGCATCTGGCTGGTATACCATATATACGGGGCCCAGCTGTGCTCAGATCGACATATATAGACGGAAGAACATCGCCTGTAGGTCCTATATGGCCATGGGTTGCATCTGGCTGGTATCACAGCTACCCCCATGCTGTATATACGTAGCCCAGCTGTGCTCAGATTGACATATATCGACTCAAGAACATCGCCTGTAGGTCCTATATGCCCGTGGGTTGCATCTAGCTGGAATCAGAGCTACCCACATGCTGCATATACAATGCATAGCGGAGCTCATATCGACATATATCGACTCAAGAACATCGCCTGTAGGTCCTATATGGGCATAGGTTGCACCTGGCTGGTGTCGAAGCGACCCCAATGCTGCATATACGGTGCATAGCGGTGCTCAGATCGACATATATCGACTCAAGAACATCGCCTGTAGGACCTTGGGTTCAATCTGGCTGGTATCAGAGCCACCCACATGCCGTATATACGAGGCCCAGCTGTGCTCAGATCGACATATATCGATTCAAGAACATCGCCTGTAGGTTCTATATGGCCGTGGGTTGCATCTGGCTGGTATCAGAGCTACCCCCATGCTGTATATACGGCGCCAAGCTGTGCTCAGATCGAAATATATATCGACTCAAGAACATCGCTTGTAGGTCCTATATGGCCGTGGGTTGCATCTGGCTGGTATCAGTGCTACCCCCATGCTGTATATACGACTCCCAGCTGTACTCAGATCGACATATATCGACACAAGAATATCGCCTGTAGGTCCTATATGGCCGTGGGTTGCATCTCGCTGGTATCAGAGCCACCCACATGCCGTATATACGGGGCCCAGTTGTGCTCGGATCGACATATATCGACTCAAGAACATCGCCTGTAGGTCCTATATGGCCGTGGATTGAATCTGGCTGGTATCAGAGCTACCCCCATGCCGTATATACGGCGCCCTGCTGTGCTCAGATCGACATATATCGACTCAAGAACATCGCCTGTAGGTCCTATATAGCCGTGGGTTACAGTTGGCTGGTATCACAGCTACCCCCATGCTGTATATACGTGGCCCAGCTGTGCTCAGGTCGACATATATCGACTCAAGGACATCACCGGTAGGTCATATATGGCCGTGGGGTGCATCTGGCTGGTATCAGAGCTACCCACATGCCGTATATACGGGACCCAGCTATGCTCAGATCGACATATATCGACTCAAGAACATCGCCTGTAGGTCCTATATGGACGTGGGTTGCATATGGCTGGTATCAGAGCCACCCACATGCCGTATATACGGGGCCCAGCTGTGCTCAGATCGACATATATCGAATCATGACTATCGCCTGAAGGTCCTGTATGGCCGTGGGTTGCATCTGGCTGGTATCAGAGCCACCCACATGCCGTATATACGTTACCCAGCTGTGCCCAGATCGACATATATCGACTCAAGAACATCGCCTGTAGGTCCTATATGGCCGTGGGTTGCATATGGCTGGTATCAGAGCTACCCCCATGCTGTATATACGAGGCCCAGCTTTGCTCAGATCGACATATATCGACTCAAGAACATCGCCTGTGGGTCCTATATGGCCGTGGGTTGTAGCTGGCTGGTATCAGAGCTACCCCCAGGGTGTATATACGTGGCCCAGCTGTGCTCAGATCGACATATATCGACTTAAGAACATCGCCGGTAGGTCCTGTATGCCCATGGGTTGCATCTGGCTGGTATCAGAGCCACCCACATGCCGTATATACGGGGGCCCAGCTGTGCTCAGATCGACATATATCGACTCAAGAACATCGGCTGTAGGTCCTATATGGCCGTGGGTTGCATCTAGCTGGTATCAGAGCCACCCACATGCCGTATATACGGGGCCCAGCTGTGCTCAGATCGACATATATCGACTCAAGAACATCGCCTGTAGGTCATATATGGCCGTGGGTTGCATCTGGCTGGTATCAGAGCTACCCCCATGCTGTATATACGGGGCCCAGCTGTGCTCAAATCGACATATATCGACTCAAGAACATCGCCTGTATGTCCTATATGGCCGTGGGTTGTATCTGGCTGATATGCCATATATACGGGGCCCAGCTGTGCTCAGATCGACATATATCGACTCAAGAACATCGCGTGTAGCTCCTATATGGGCATAGGTTGCACCTGGCTGGTGTCGAAGCGGCCCCAATGCTGCATATACGGTGCATAGCGGTGCTCAGATCGACATATATCGACTCAAGAACATCGCCTGTAGGTCCTATATGGCCGTGGGTTGCATCTGGCTGGTATCAGAGCCACCCACATGTCGTATATACGAGGCCCAGCTGCTCTCAGGTCGACATATATCGACTCAAGAACATCGCCTGAGGGTCCTATATGGCCGTGGGTTGCATCTGGCTGGTATCAGAGCTACCCCCATGCTGTATATACGGCGCCCAGCTGTGCTCAGATCGACATATATCGACTCAAGAACATCGCCTGTAGGTCCTACATGGCCGTGGGTTGCATCTGGCTGGTATCAGTGCTAATCCCATGCTGTATATACGGCGCCCAGCTGTGCTCAGATCGAAATATATCGACTCAGAACATCGCCTGTAGGTCCTATATGGCCGTGGGTTGCAGCTGGCTGGTATCAGAGCCACCCACATGCCGTATATACGGGGCCCAGCTGTGCTCAGATCGACATATATCGACGGAAGAACATCGCCTGTAGGTCCTATATGGCCATGGGTTGCACCTGGCTGGTATCACAGCTACCCCCATGCTGTATATACGTAGCGCAGCTGTGCTCAGATCGACATATCGACTCAAGAACATCGCCTGTAGGTCCTATATTCCCGTGGGTTGCATCTGGCTGGAATCAGAGCCACCCACATGCTGCATATACAATGAATAGCGGAGCTCATATCGACATATATCGACTCAAGAACATCGCCTGTAGGTCCTATATGGGCATAGGTTGCACCTGGCTGGTGTCGAAGCGGCCCCAATGCTGCATATACGGTGCATAGCGGTGCTCAGATCGACATATATCGACTCAAGAACATCGCTTGTAGGTCCTATATTGCTGTGGGTTGCATCTGGCTGATATCAGTGCCACCCACATGCCGTATATACGGGGGCCCAGCTGTGCTCAGATCGACATATATCGACTCAAGAACATCGGCAGTAGGTCCTATATGGCCGTGGGTTGCATCTGGCTGGTACCAGAGCCACACACATGCCGTATATACGGGAGCCCAGCTGTGCTCAGATCGACATATATCGACTCAAGAACATCGCCTGTAGGTCATATATGGCCGTGGGTTGCATCTGGCTGGTATGAGAGCTACCCCCATGCTGTATATACGGGACTCAGCTGTGCTCAAATCGACATATATCGACTCAAGAACATCGCCTGTATGTCCTATATGGCCGTGGGTTGCATCCGGCTGGTATGCCATATATACGGGGCCCAGCTGTGCTCAGATCGACATATATAGACGGAAGAACATCGCCTGTAGGTCCTATACGGCCATGGGTTGCATCTGGCTGGTATCACAGCTATCCCCATGCTGTATATACGTAGCCCAGCTGTGCTCAGATTGACATATATCGACTCAAGGACATCGCCTGTAGGTCCTATATGCCCGTGGGTTGCATCTAGCTGGAATCAGAGCCACCCACATGCTGCATATACAATGCATAGCGGAGCTCATATCGACATATATCGACTCAAGAACATCGCCTGTAGGTCCTATATGGTAATAGGTTGCACCTGGCTGGTGTCGAAGCGACCCCAATGCTGCATATACGGTGCATAGCGGTGCTCAGATCGACATATATCGACTCAAGAACATCGCCTGTATGTCCTATATGGCCGTGGGTTGCATCTGGCTGATATGCCATATATACGGGGCCCAGCTGTGCTCAGATCGACATATATCGACTCAAGAACATCGCGTGTAGCTCCTATATGGGCATAGGTTGCACCTGGCTGGTGTCGAAGCGGCCCCAATGCTGCATATACGGTGCATAGCGGTGCTCAGATCGACATATATCGACTCAAGAACATCGCCTGTAGGTCCTATATGGCCGTGGGTTGCATCTAGCTGGTATCAGAGCCACCCACATGCCGTATATACGGGGCCCAGCTGTGCTCAGATCGACATATATCGACTCAAGAACATCGCCTGTAGGTCATATATGGCCGTGGGTTGCATCTGGCTGGTATCAGAGCTACCCCCATGCTGTATATACGGGGCCCAGCTGTGCTCAAATCGACATATATCGACTCAAAAACATCGCCTGTATGTCCTATATGGCCGTGGGTTGCATCTGGCTGATATGCCATATATACGGGGCCCAGCTGTGCTCAGATCGACATATATCGACTCAAGAACATCGCGTGTAGCTCCTATATGGGCATAGGTTGCACCTGGCTGGTGTCGAAGCGGCCCCAATGCTGCATATACGGTGCATAGCGGTGCTCAGATCGACATATATCGACTCAAGAACATCGCCTGTAGGTCCTATATGGCCGTGGGTTGCATCTGGCTGGTATCAGAGCCACCCACATGTCGTATATACGAGGCCCAGCTGCTCTCAGGTCGACATATATCGACTCAAGAACATCGCCTTAGGGTCCTATATGGCCGTGGGTTGCATCTGGCTGGTATCAGAGCTACCCCCATGCTGTATATACGGCGCCCAGCTGTGCTCAGATCGACATATATCGACTCAAGAACATCGCCTGTAGGTCCTACATGGCCTTGGGTTGCATCTGGCTGGTATCAGTGCTAATCCCATGCTGTATATACGGCGCCCAGCTATGCTCAAATCGACATATATCGACTCAAGAACATCGCCTGTAGGTCCTATATGGCCGTGGGTTGCATCTGGCTGGTATCAGTGCTAATCCCATGCTGTATAAACGGCGCCCAGCTGTGCTCAGATCGACATATATCGACTCAAGAACATCGCCTGTGGGTCCTATATAGCCGTGGGCTGCAGCTGGCTGGTATCACAGCTACCCCCATGCTGTATATACGTGGCCCAGCTGTGCTCAGATCGACATATATCGACTCAGAACATCGCCTGTAGGTCCTATATGGCCGTGGGTTGCAGCTGGCTGGTATCAGAGCCACCCACATGCCGTATATACGGGGCCCAGCTGTGCTCAGATCGACATATATCGACGGAAGAACATCGCCTGTAGGTCCTATATGGCCATGGGTTGCACCTGGCTGGTATCACAGCTACCCCCATGCTGTATGTACGTAGCGCAGCTGTGCTCAGATCGACATATCGACTCAAGAACATCGCCTGTAGGTCCTATATGCCCGTGGGTTGCATCTGGCTGGAATCAGAGCCACCCACATGCTGCATATACAATGAATAGCGGAGCTCATATCGACATATATCGACTCAAGAACATCGCCTGTAGGTCCTATATGGGCATAGGTTGCACCTGGCTGGTGTCGAAGCGGCCCCAATGCTGCATATACGGTGCATAGCGGTGCTCAGATCGACATATATCGGCTCAAGAACATCGCTTGTAGGTCCTATATTGCTGTGGGTTGCATCTGGCTGATATCAGAGCCACCCACATGCCGTATATACGGGGGCCCAGCTGTGCTCAGATCGACATATATCGACTCAAGAACATCGCCTGTAGGTCATATATGGCCGTGGGTTGCATCTGGCTGGTATCAGAGCTACCCCCATGCTGTATATACGGGGCCCAGCTGTGCTCAAATAGACATATATCGACTCAAGAACATCGCCTGTATGTCCTATATGGCCGTGGGTTGCATCTGGCTGATATGCCATATATACGGGGCCCAGCTGTGCTCAGATCGACATATATCGACTCAAGAACATCGCGTGTAGCTCCTATATGGGCATAGGTTGCACCTGGCTGGTGTCGAAGCGGCCCCAATGCTGCATATACGGTGCATAGCGGTGCTCAGATCGACATATATCGACTCAAGAACATCGCCTGTAGGTCCTATATGGCCGTGGGTTGCATCTGGCTGGTATCAGAGCCACCCACATGTCGTATATACGAGGCCCAGCTGCTCTCAGGTCGACATATATCGACTCAAGAACATCGCCTGAGGGTCCTATATGGCCGTGGGTTGCATCTGGCTGGTATCAGAGCTACCCCCATGCTGTATATACGGCGCCCAGCTGTGCTCAGATCGACATATATCGACTCAAGAACATCGCCTGTAGGTCCTACATGGCCGTGGGTTGCATCTGGCTGGTATCAGTGCTAATCCCATGCTGTATATACGGCGCCCAGCTGTGCTCAGATCGACATATATCGACTCAGAACATCGCCTGTAGGTCCTATATGGCCGTGGGTTGCAGCTGGCTGGTATCAGAGCCACCCACATGCCGTATATACGGGGCCCAGCTGTGCTCAGATCGACATATATCGACGGAAGAACATCGCCTGTAGGTCCTATATGGCCATGGGTTGCACCTGGCTGGTATCACAGCTACCCCCATGCTGTATATACGTAGCGCAGCTGTGCTCAGATCGACATATCGACTCAAGAACATCGCCTGTAGGTCCTATATGCCCGTGGGTTGCATCTGGCTGGAATCAGAGCCACCCACATGCTGCATATACAATGAATAGCGGAGCTCATATCGACATATATCGACTCAAGAACATCGCCTGTAGGTCCTATATGGGCATAGGTTGCACCTGGCTGGTGTCGAAGCGGCCCCAATGCTGCATATACGGTGCATAGCGGTGCTCAGATCGACATATATCGACTCAAGAACATCGCTTGTAGGTCCTATATTGCTGTGGGTTGCATCTGGCTGATATCAGTGCCACCCACATGCCGTATATACGGGGGCCCAGCTGTGCTCAGATCGACATATATCGACTCAAGAACATCGGCAGTAGGTCCTATATGGCCGTGGGTTGCATCTGGCTGGTACCAGAGCCACACACATGCCGTATATACGGGAGCCCAGCTGTGCTCAGATCGACATATATCGACTCAAGAACATCGCCTGTAGGTCATATATGGCCGTGGGTTGCATCTGGCTGGTATGAGAGCTACCCCCATGCTGTATATACGGGACTCAGCTGTTCTCAAATCGACATATATCGACTCAAGAACATCGCCTGTATGTCCTATATGGCCGTGGGTTGCATCCGGCTGGTATGCCATATATACGGGGCCCAGCTGTGCTCAGATCGACATATATAGACGGAAGAACATCGCCTGTAGGTCCTATATGGCCATGGGTTGCATCTGGCTGGTATCACAGCTACCCCCATGCTGTATATACGTAGCCCAGCTGTGCTCAGATTGACATATATCGACTCAAGGACATCGCCTGTAGGTCCTATATGCCCGTGGGTTGCATCTAGCTGGAATCAGAGCCACCCACATGCTGCATATACAATGCATAGCGGAGCTCATATCGACATATATCGACTCAAGAACATCGCCTGTAGGTCCTATATGGTAATAGGTTGCACCTGTCTGGTGTCGAAGCGACCCCAATGCTGCATATACGGTGCATAGCGGTGCTCAGATCGACATATATCGACTCAAGAACATCGCCTGTATGTCCTATATGGCCGTGGGTTGCATCTGGCTGATATGCCATATATACGGGGCCCAGCTGTGCTCAGATCGACATATATCGACTCAAGAACATCGCGTGTAGCTCCTATATGGGCATAGGTTGCACCTGGCTGGTGTCGAAGCGGCCCCAATGCTGCATATACGGTGCATAGCGGTGCTCAGATCGACATATATCGACTCAAGAACATCGCCTGTAGGTCCTATATGGCCGTGGGTTGCATCTAGCTGGTATCAGAGCCACCCACATGCCGTATATACGGGGCCCAGCTGTGCTCAGATCGACATATATCGACTCAAGAACATCGCCTGTAGGTCATATATGGCCGTGGGTTGCATCTGGCTGGTATCAGAGCTACCCCCATGCTGTATATACGGGGCCCAGCTGTGCTCAAATCGACATATATCGACTCAAAAACATCGCCTGTATGTCCTATATGGCCGTGGGTTGCATCTGGCTGATATGCCATATATACGGGGCCCAGCTGTGCTCAGATCGACATATATCGACTCAAGAACATCGCGTGTAGCTCCTATATGGGCATAGGTTGCACCTGGCTGGAGTCGAAGCGGCCCCAATGCTGCATATACGGTGCATAGCGGTGCTCAGATCGACATATATCGACTCAAGAACATCGCCTGTAGGTCCTATATGGCCGTGGGTTGCATCTGGCTGGTATCAGAGCCGCCCACATGTCGTATATACGAGGCCCAGCTGCTCTCAGGTCGACATATATCGACTCAAGAACATCGCCTTAGGGTCCTATATGGCCGTGGGTTGCATCTGGCTGGTATCAGAGCTACCCCCATGCTGTATATACGGCGCCCAGCTGTGCTCAGATCGACATATATCGACTCAAGAACATCGCCTGTAGGTCCTACATGGCCTTGGGTTGCATCTGGCTGGTATCAGTGCTAATCCCATGCTGTATATACGGCGCCCAGCTATGCTCAAATCGACATATATCGACTCAAGAACATCGCCTGTAGGTCCTATATGGCCGTGGGTTGCATCTGGCTGGTATCAGTGCTAATCCCATGCTGTATAAACGGCGCCCAGCTGTGCTCAGATCGACATATATCGACTCAAGAACATCGCCTGTGGGTCCTATATAGCCGTGGGCTGCAGCTGGCTGGTATCACAGCTACCCCCATGCTGTATATACGTGGCCCAGCTGTGCTCAGATCGACATATATCGACTCAGAACATCGCCTGTAGGTCCTATATGGCCGTGGGTGGCAGCTGGCTGGTATCAGAGCCACCCACATGCCGTATATACGGGGCCCAGCTGTGCTCAGATCGACATATATCGACGGAAGAACATCGCCTGTAGGTCCTATATGGCCATGGGTTGCACCTGGCTGGTATCACAGCTACCCCCATGCTGTATATACGTAGCGCAGCTGTGCTCAGATCGACATATCGACTCAAGAACATCGCCTGTAGGTCCTATATGCCCGTGGGTTGCATCTGGCTGGAATCAGAGCCACCCACATGCTGCATATACAATGAATAGCGGAGCTCATATCGACATATATCGACTCAAGAACATCGCCTGTAGGTCCTATATGGGCATAGGTTGCACCTGGCTGGTGTCGAAGCGGCCCCAATGCTGCATATACGGTGCATAGCGGTGCTCAGATCGACATATATCGGCTCAAGAACATCGCTTGTAGGTCCTATATTGCTGTGGGTTGCATCTGGCTGATATCAGAGCCACCCACATGCCGTATATACGGGGGCCCAGCTGTGCTCAGATCGACATATATCGACTCAAGAACATCGGCAGTAGGTCCTATATGGCCGTGGGTTGCATCTGGCTGGTATCAGAGCCACACACATGCCGTATATACGGGAACCCAGCTGTGCTCAGATCGACATATATCGACTCAAGAACATCGCCTGTAGGTCATATATGGCCGTCGGTTGCATCTGGCTGGTATGAGAGCTACCCCCATGCTGTATATACGGGACTCAGCTGTGCTCAAATCGACATATATCGACTCAAGAACATCGCCTGTATGTCCTATATGGCCGTGGGTTGCATCCGGCTGGTATGCCATATATACGGGGCCCAGCTGTGCTCAGATCGACATATATAGACGGAAGAACATCGCCTGTAGGTCCTATATGGCCATGGGTTGTATCTGGCTGGTATCACAGCTACCCCCATGCTGTATATACGTAGCCCAGCTGTGCTCAGTTTGACATTTATCGACTCAAGGACATCGCCTGTAGGTCCTATATGCCCGTGGGTTGCATCTAGCTGGAATCAAAGCCACCCACATGCTGCATATACAATGCATAGCGGAGCTCATATCGACATATATCGACTCAAGAACATCGCCTGTAGGTCCTATATGGTAATAGGTTGCACCTGGCTGGTGTCGAAGCGACCGCAATGCTGCATATACGGTGCATAGCGGTGCTCAGATCGACATATATCGACTCAAGAACATCGCCTGTAGGACCTATATGGCCTTGGGTTGCATCTGGCTGGTATCAGAGCCACCCACATGCCGTATATACGAGGCCCAGCTGTGCTCAGATCGACATATATCGATTCAAGAACATCGCCTGTAGGTTCTATATGGCCGTGGGTTGCATATGGCTGGTATCAGAGCCACCCACATGCCGTATATACGGGGCCCAGCTGTGCGCAGATCGACATATATCGACTGAAGAACATCGCCTGTAGGTCCTATATGGCCGTGGGTTGCATCTGCCTGGTATCAGAGCTACACCCATGGTGTATATACGGCGCCCAGCTGTGCTCAGATCGACATATATCGACTCAAGAACATCGCCTGTAGGTCCTATATGGCCGTGGGTTGCATCTGGCTGGTATCAGAGCTACCCCTATGCTGTATATACGGCGAGCAGCTGTGCTCAGATCGACATATATCGACTCAAGAACATCGCCTGTAGGTCCTATATGGCCGTGGGTTGCATCTGGCTGGTATCAGAGCTAACCCCATGCTGTATATACGGGGCCCAGCTGTGCTCAGATCGACATATATCGACTCAAGAACATCACCTGTAGGTCCTATATGGCCGTGGGTTGCATCTGGGTGGTATCAGAGCTACCCCCATGCTGTATATACGGGGCACAGCTGTGCTCAGATCGACATATATCGACTCAAGAACATCGCCTGTAGGTCCAATATAACCGTGGGTTGCAGCTGGCTGGTATCACAGCTACCCCCATGCTATATATACGGCGCCCAGCTGTGCTCAGATCTACATATATCGACTAAAGAACATCGCCTGTAGATCCTATATGGCCGTGGGTTGCATCTGGCTGGTTTCAGAGCTACCCCCATGCTGTATATACGGGGCCCAGCTGTGCTCAGATCGACATATATCGACTCAAGAACATCGCCTGTAGGTCCTATATGCCCGTGGGTTGCATCTGGCTGGAATCAGAGCCACCCACATGCTGCATATACAGGGCATAGCGGAGCTCATATCGACATATATCGACTCAAGAACATCGCCTGTAGGTCCCATATGGGCATAGGTTGCACCTGGCTTGTGTCGGAGCGGCCCCAATGTTGCATATACGGTGAATAGCGGTGCTCAGATCGACATATATCGACTGAAGAACATCGCCTGTAGGTCCTATATGGCAGTGGGTTGCATCTGGCTGATATTAGAGCCACCCACATGCCATATATACGGGGGCCCAGCTGTGCTCAGATCGACATACATCGACTCAAGAACATCGGCTCTAGGTCCTATATGGCCGTGGGTTGCATCTGGCTGGTATCAGAGCCACCCACATGCCGTATATACGTGGCCCAGCTGTGCTCAGATCGACATATATCGACTCAAGAATATCGCCTGTAGGTCCTATATGGCCGTGGGTTGCATCTGGCTTGTATCAGAGCTACCCCCATGGTGTATATACGGCGCCCAGCTGTGCTCAAATCGACATATATCGATTCAAGTACATCGCCTGTAGGTCCTATGTGGCCGTGGGTTGGATCTGGCTGGTATCAGAGCTACTCCCATGCTGTATATACGAGGCCCAGCTGTGCTCAGATCGACATATATCGACTCAAGAACATCGCCTGTGGGTCTTATATGGCCGTGGGTTGCAGCTGGCTGGTATCAGAGCTACCCCCAGGCTGTATATACGTGGCCCAGCTGTGCTCAGATCGACATATATCGACTCAAGAATATCGCCTGTAGGTGCTGTATGGCCGTGGGTTGCATCTGGCTGGTATCAGAGCTACCTCAATGCTGTATATACGGCGCCAAGCTGTGCTCAGATCGACATATATCGACTCAAGAACATCGCCTGTAGGTCCTATATGGCCGTGGGTTGCATCTGGCTGGTATCATAGCTTCCCCCATGCTGTATATACGGGGCCCAGCTGTGCTCAGAGCGACATATATCGACTCAAGAACATCGCCTGTAGGTCCTATGTAGCCGTGGGTTGCAGCTGGCTGGTATCACAGCTACCCCCATGCTGTATATACGTGGCCCAGCTGTGCTCAGATCGACATATATCGACTCAAGAACATCGCCTGTAGGTCCTATATGGCCGTGGGTTGCAGCTGGCTGGTATCAGAGCCACCCACATGCCGTATATACGGGGCCCAGCTATGCTCAGCTCGACATATATCGACTCAAAAACATCGCCTCTAGGTCCTATATGGCCGTGGGTTGCATCTGGCTGGTATAAGAGCTACCCCCATGCTGTATATACGGCGCCCAGCTGTGCTCAGATCGACATATATCGACTCAAAAACATTGCCTGTAGGTCCTATATGGCCGTGGGTTGCATCTGGCTTGTATCATAGCTTCCCCCATGCTGTATATACGGGGCCCAGCTGTGCTCAGAGCGACATATATCGACTCAAGTACATCGCCTGTAGGTCCTATGTAGCCGTGGGTTGCAGCTGGCTGGTATGACAGCTACCCCCATGCTGTATATACGTGGCCCAGCTGTGCTCAGATCGACATATATCGACTCAAGAACATCGCCTTTAGGTCCTATATGGCCGTGGGTTGCAGCTGGCTGGTATCAGAGCCACCCACATGCCGTATATACGGGAACCAGCTGTGCTCAGATCGACATATATCGACTCAAGAACATCGCCTGTAGGTCCTATATGGCCGTGGGTTGCATCTAGCTGGTATCAGAGCTACCCCCATGCAGTATATACTGGGCCCAGCTGTGCTCAGATCGACATAATATATCGACTCAAGAACATCGCCTGTAGGTCCTATATAGCCGTGGGTTGCAGCTGGCTGGTATCCCAGCTACCCCCATGCTGTATATACGTGGCCCAGCTGTGCTCAGATCGACATATATCGACTCAAGAACTTCGCCTGTAGGTCCTATATGGCCGTGGGTTGCATCTGGCTGGTATCAGAGCTACCCCCATGCTGTATATACGGCGCCCAGCTGTGCTCAGATCGACATATATCGACTCAAGAACATCGCCTGTAGGTCCCATATGGGCATAGGTTGCACCTGGCTGGTGTCGGAGCGGCCCCAATGTTGCATATACGGTGCATAGCGGTGCTC
This sequence comes from Lordithon lunulatus, assembly GCA_963942505.1. Lineage (NCBI taxonomy): Eukaryota > Metazoa > Arthropoda > Insecta > Coleoptera > Staphylinidae > Lordithon > Lordithon lunulatus. The sequence continues at coordinate 31,288,332 of OZ012667.1, read as the reverse complement.
AGATCGACATATATCGACTCAAGAACATCGGCTCTAGGTCCTATATAGCCGTGGGTTGCATCTGGCTGGTATCAGAGCCACACACATGCCGTATATACGGGGCCCAGCTGTGCACAGATCGACATATATCGACTCAAGAATATCGCCTGTAGGTCCTATATGGCCGTGGGTTGCATCTGGCTGGTATCAGAGCTACCCCCATGGTGTATATACGGCGCCCAGCTGTGCTCAAATCGACATATATCGATTCAAGAACATCGCCTGTAGGTCCTATATGGCCGTGGGTTGGATCTGGCTGGTACCAGAGCTACTCCCATGCTGTATATACGAGGCCCAGCTGTGCTCAGATCGACATATATCGACCCAAGAACATCGCCTGTGGGTCTTATATGGCAGTGGGTTGCATCTGGCTGATATTAGAGCCACCCACATGCCATATATACGGGGGCCCAGCTGTGCTCAGATCGACATACATCGACTCAAGAACATCGGCTCTAGGTCCTATATGGCCGTGGGTTGCATCTGGCTGGTATCAGAGCCACCCACATGCCGTATATACGTGGCCCAGCTGTGCTCAGATCGACATATATCGACTCAAGAATATCGCCTGTAGGTCCTATATGGCCGTGGGTTGCATCTGGCTTGTATCAGAGCTACCCCCATGGTGTATATACGGCGCCCAGCTGTGCTCAAATCGACATATATCGATTCAAGTACATCGCCTGTAGGTCCTATGTGGCCGTGGGTTGGATCTGGCTGGTATCAGAGCTACTCCCATGCTGTATATACGAGGCCCAGCTGTGCTCAGATCGACATATATCGACTCAAGAACATCGCCTGTGGGTCTTATATGGCCGTGGGTTGCAGCTGGCTGGTATCAGAGCTACCCCCAGGCTGTATATACGTGGCCCAGCTGTGCTCAGATCGACATATATCGACTCAAGAATATCGCCTGTAGGTGCTGTATGGCCGTGGGTTGCATCTGGCTGGTATCAGAGCTACCTCAATGCTGTATATACGGCGCCAAGCTGTGCTCAGATCGACATATATCGACTCAAGAACATCGCCTGTAGGTCCTATATGGCCGTGGGTTGCATCTGGCTGGTATCAGAGCCACCCACATGCCGTATATACGGGGCCCAGCTATGCTCAGCTCGACATATATCGACTCAAAAACATCGCCTCTAGGTCCTATATGGCCGTGGGTTGCATCTGGCTGGTATAAGAGCTACCCCCATGCTGTATATACGGCGCCCAGCTGTGCTCAGATCGACATATATCGACTCAAAAACATTGCCTGTAGGTCCTATATGGCCGTGGGTTGCATCTGGCTTGTATCATAGCTTCCCCCATGCTGTATATACGGGGCCCAGCTGTGCTCAGAGCGACATATATCGACTCAAGTACATCGCCTGTAGGTCCTATGTAGCCGTGGGTTGCAGCTGGCTGGTATGACAGCTACCCCCATGCTGTATATACGTGGCCCAGCTGTGCTCAGATCGACATATATCGACTCAAGAACATCGCCTGTAGGTCCTATATGGCCGTGGGTTGCAGCTGGCTGGTATCAGAGCCACCCACATGCCGTATATACGGGAACCAGCTGTGCTCAGATCGACATATATCGACTCAAGAACATCGCCTGTAGGTCCTATATGGCCGTGGGTTGCATCTAGCTGGTATCAGAGCTACCCCCATGCAGTATATACTGGGCCCAGCTGTGCTCAGATCGACATAATATATCGACTCAAGAACATCGCCTGTAGGTCCTATATAGCCGTGGGTTGCAGCTGGCTGGTATCCCAGCTACCCCCATGCTGTATATACGTGGCCCAGCTGTGCTCAGATCGACATATATCGACTCAAGAACTTCGCCTGTAGGTCCTATATGGCCGTGGGTTGCATCTGGCTGGTATCAGAGCTACCCCCATGCTGTATATACGGCGCCCAGCTGTGCTCAGATCGACATATATCGACTCAAGAACATCGGCTCTAGGTCCTATATAGCCGTGGGTTGCATCTGGCTGGTATCAGAGCCACACACATGCCGTATATACGGTGCCCAGCTGTGCACAGATCGACATATATCGACTCAAGAATATCGCCTGTAGGTCCTATATGGCCGTGGGTTGCATCTGGCTGGTATCAGAGCTACCCCCATGGTGTATATACGGCGCCCAGCTGTGCTCAAATCGACATATATCGATTCAAGAACATCGCCTGTAGGTCCTATATGGCCGTGGGTTGGATCTGGCTGGTACCAGAGCTACTCCCATGCTGTATATACGAGGCCCAGCTGTGCTCAGATCGACATATATCGACCCAAGAACATCGCCTGTGGGTCTTATATGGCCGTGGGTTGCAGCTGGCTGGTATCAGAGTTACCCCTAGGCTGTATATACGTGGCCCAGCTGTGCTCAGATCGACATATATCGACTCAAGAATATCGCCTGTAGGTGCTGTATGGCCGTGGGTTGCATCTGGCTGGTATCAGAGCTACACCCATGTTGTATATACGGCGCCCAGCTGTGCTCAGATCGACATATATCGACTCAAGAACGTCGCCTGTAGGTCCTATATGGCCGTGGTTTGCATCTGGCTGGTATCGGAGCTACCCCCATGGTGTTTATACGGCCCAGCTGTGCTCAGATCGACATATATCGACTCAAGAACATCGCCTGTAGGTCATATATGGCCGTGGGTTGCATCTGGCTGGTATCAGAGCTACCCCCATGCTGTATATACGGGGCCCAGCTGTGCTCAAATCGACATATATCGACTCAAGAACATCGCCTGTATGTCCTATATGGCCGTGGGTTGCATCTGGCTGATATGCCATATATAAGGGGCCCAGCTGTGCTCAGATCGACATATATCGACTCAAGAACATCGCCTGTAGCTCCTATATGGGCATAGGTTGCACCTGGCTGGTGTCAAAGCGGCCCCAATGCTGCATATACGGTGCATAGCGGTGCTCAGATCGACATATATCGACTCAAGAACATCGCCTGTAGGTCCTAAATGGCCGTGGGTTGCTTCTGGCTGGTATCAGAGCCACCCACATGTCGTATATACGAGGCCCAGCTGCTCTCAGATCGACATATATCGACTCAAGAACATCGCCTGTAGGTTCTATATGGCCGTGGGTTGCATCTGGCTGGTATCAGAGGTACCCCCATGCTGTATATACGGCGCCCAGCTGTGCTCAGATCGACATATATCGACTCAAGAACATCGCCTGAGGGTCCTATATGGCCGTGGCTTGCATCTGGCTGGTATCAGAGCTACCCCCATGCTGTATATCCGGCGCCCAACTGTGCTCAGATCGACATATATCGACTCAAGAACATCACCTGTAGGTCCTACATGGCCGTGGGTTGCATCTGGCTGGTATCAGTGCTAATCCCATGCTGTATAAACGGCGCCCAGCTATGCTCAAATCGACATATATCGACTCAAGAACATCGCCTGTAGGTCCTATATGGCCGTGGGTTGCATCTGGCTGGTATCAGTGCTAATCCCATGCTGTATAAACGGCGCCCAGCTGTGCTCAGATCGACATTTATCGACTCAAGAACATCGCCTGTGGGTCCTATATTGCCGTGGGCTGCAGCTGGCTGGTATCACAGCTACCCCCATGCTGTATATACGTGGCCCAGCTGTGCTCAGATCGACATATATCGACTCAAGAACATAGCCTGTAGGTCCTATATGGCCGTGGGTTGCAGCTGGCTGGTATCAGAGCCACCCACATGCCGTATATACGGGGCCCAGCTGTGCTCAGATCGACATATATCGACGGAAGAACATCGCCTGTAGGTCCTATATGGCCATGGGTTGCACCTGGCTGGTATCACAGCTACCCCCATGCTGTATATACGTAGCGCAGCTGTGCTCAGATCGACATATATCGACTCAAGAACATCGCCTGTAGGTCCCATATGCCCGTGGGTTGCATCTGGCTGGAATCAGAGCCACCCACATGCTGCATATACAATGCATAGCGGAGCTCATATCGACATATATCGACTCAAGAACATCGCCTGTAGGTCCTATATGGGCATAGGTTGCACCTGGCTGGTGTCGAAGCGGCCCCAATGCTGCATATACGGTGCATAGCGGTGCTCAGATCGACATATATCGACTCAAGAACATCGCTTGTAGGTCCTATATTGCTGTGGGTTGCATCTGGCTGATATCAGAGCCACCCACATGCCGTATATACGGGGGCCCAGCTGTGCTCAGATCGACATATATCGACTCAAGAACATCGGCAGTAGGTCCTATATGGCCGTGGGTTGCATCTGGCTGGTATCAGAGCCACCCACATGCCGTATATACGGGAGCCCAGCTGTGCTCAGATCGACATATATCGACTCAAGAACATCGCCTGTAGGTCATATATGGCCGTGGGTTGCATCTGGCTGGTATGAGAGCTACCCCCATGCTGTATATACGGGACTCAGCTGTGCTCAAATCGACATATATCGACTCAAGAACATCGCCTGTATGTCCTATATGGCCGTGGGTTGCATCTGGCTGGTATGCCATATATACGGGGCCCAGCTGTGCTCAGATCGACATATATAGACGGAAGAACATCGCCTGTAGGTCCTATATGGCCCTTCTTGCGTGGTTCTTATAGCGGTCGGACGTGTTTTTTAATCAGTCCCGCGAATCGTTGTTTTTTCCGCGAGTGTTCGGTAGTAAGTAACTGTATTTTAGTCCTGCAGCATTGGATTGTGTGTGCGAGAGAAGCATTAGCGTTTGCGCGGCAGCGAAGCCCCGCACGGGTCAACTACGTAAATCTTGACATTATAACCTCAAAATCGTGCAACCAAATCGTGCTGGGCAGTTTGAGGCGGCAGCCAAGTGCTACATTACGCCCCGGCTCATTCGGGGGTGCTATTTCCCTATTTTTTGTTACTGTCAAACGGTCCACGAGAGCGGACGGCTGTATTTTCCTCACATATCTGTCGAGCAAGCATAAGGGGCTCCCACGGTCTCTAATAGCCTCTGCCCCGCGCGGCATATCATCGTACCCATCCCGCGAGAGAACGCGGAATAGCGATGAGCTCGCGGGGCTATATTAGCACCCCGCGAGACAGATTAGTGCATCGGGCGCTCCGGGGGTCAGTGACAGCATGTAGCGCGGAGACGAACGCATACAATGGGCTCGCTTCGGGCATGTGTAGTCCGGCGTGCGGCGGCGAGATGGCGCGCAACGAGACAGTTCGCGTGCGGTGCGATCACGCGGTCAATCCTGAAGAAGCGGCAGCCTCTACCATAGGCAACCAGAGTGACAGCTCAGACAACGATCCGGTTGCCAAGGGTGACGTTTCTGGGACTGTGGAGATGAACATAAACGCAGCAGGTATCACCGTTAAGGCATGCACGGCTAGCAAGGCATGCATTTCCGGTAAAGCAGGCAGAGCCGTTAATGAAAGCAGCGCCTGCAGTGAATGCAGTGTTGTCAAAGGAGGCAGCAGAATACCAGTTAGAGATCAGCAGCCCAAAAGGAAGCGCAATGTACACGCGCGTGGGCGCGTATCTCTTGATACTTCTGGAGTGCAGGACATTATAAGGAATGGGCTAGTGCCAAACGAGACAGAAGGGTTATCTGCGAGTTGTGATGACACTAACATAGTGACGGATGGTTGTGACACTGATGTGAAGGATGAACTCGGTGACGAGATTCAGCGCCTATTGGACTTAGCAGATAGGCTTGGAAAACTCTCTTCCGAGAACTCTAACACGAAAAGAGAGATTAGATGGGCGATAGCGGAGCTGGGCGTGCGTGCCAGATCCATTTATAAGGTGCACAATGAGCGTAACGTGATGAAAAGCGAACCTCTTCGCACTCCCAGTGTGACTGCCACAGCATACACACAGACTGTAAACCCGAATGTCACTCATCTGGGTACGCAAGTAGATGGCAACTTCGATGACTCTGCTGCAACTAACCAGGATATCGACATCTTTATGAAGGATAATCCTTCCCCGAACAGTGAGGCTATTGAATTCTTGGGTCGACTTTGGGCTGAAGATACTTTAGAATCATCTAAAGTCATTGTAGGTTCCCCGTTGTTGTCTCCTTGCGACGTAGATCTGCTACTAATACTAACGCATGGCGAAGCCCAGCTTGGAAAGGGTATTGGTAACATGTTTTTTGAGCGTTATCCCGAAATTAAAGAGCTAGACAATGACATTGATAAGGTTCAGTGCCTCGAGCACAGTGTTACAGTATCCGGTGTGACTAGCAGGAGGGATATCTGGTATGTTAACCATGCCAAGAGGATGGAGAATGGTACTCCACCTGAGATTAATCTTCTTAATATCCTAAACGAGGTCAGAGATGGTATGGTAAAGCGACACCGAGATAAGTTGGCATTTCCAATTACGGATGGGCTATCTCTTGAATTCATGAGAAAGGCCGTAGAGATGGTATTTAGGAAGTCCGGCATCGTGATCTGTATCTACATCCCTTATAACAGAAGTGCCCAACCACCAAAGCTGACTCCAAATACTATCAAGAGGCAGACAGATGCGATCATTGTAAGCTGCAAGTCTACTTCCTATTCAGACATGCTAAAAAGGATCAAGGCCAGTGTAGGAGCCGATAAGTGTGCAAACATCAGGAAAGTCCAGAAGTCTAAACAGGGCGATTTACTTATAGTGACTGACAAATCTGAGGAAGAGACTGACAAGCTAAGAGAGACCATTTCAATGGAGCTTAAGGATGTAGATGTTAGGATTGGTGGGCTGAGAGGAGATCGCACTGTCCTGCACGCGAGCGGAATTGACGAGGTGGCTTCCAAAGAGGAGGTGATATCTGCTTTAAAGCGTGAAGCTCAGGACCACCCCAACAGATATGTTAGAGTCCGCAGTATCTGGCATGGCCATGGCGGACTCCAGTCGGCGATAATTGATGCCGACAAGCAGTCAGCTAGCTTCCTAATAGAGAGAGGCTTTGTTAGAATTGGAATAAGCAGATGTACTATACGTGAGCGCGTAACTATAGTTAAGTGCTTCAAGTGCCTAGAAATTGGGCATAAGGCCGCTACATGTAGGGGCCCCGACAGACGAGACTTATGTCGGCGATGTGGCGAGAAGGGTCATCGCGAAGCCGCTTGTACAGAGGACGCCAGCTGCATATCTTGCGGACTGCCGGGACACAAAATGAATTCCGTCAACTGTCATAGGTATAGGAAAGAAGTAAGTGCCGCTTTAAGAACAGGCCAGAAACGCGCATCACAATTATTGAATGGTTAAGTTCCTCCAATGCAACCTAAATAGATGTAGAGATGCCCTAGATCTCATGCTCCATGAAGCCCAAATCGGGGGAATTGATATTATTGTTGTGTCTGAACCAAATAAGCGAAAGGTACAAGGTGGAGGGTGGTATCTTGACCACAGGTGTGATGTGGCGATTAAAATACTAGGGAATAGTGTAACAGTTAAGGCCTACGGGCAGGAAAATGGTTTTGTCTGGGTACAATGCGGTGACATTGTTATATATGGATGCTATATATCGCCTAATGTGCGGTTGGAGGCCTATGAGGCTTTCCTTAATAGATTGGAATATAGCATTAATGAACTCTGTCTCGATGTGTTAATCTGCGGAGATTTCAACGCAAAGTCTATGGCTTGGAGTTCCACTACGGAAGATGCGAGAGGACAAATGCTAGTCGAGTGGATCTCTGGTAGAAACTTTTCTATATGCAACCAAGGAGACACTCCGACCAGAGCTGCTCGCGGCTCTGAGTCTTTCATCGACCTGACTTTCGGCTCCACAAAAGTTGCCTCCCGGGTTACCGAGTGGGAGGTACACGCAGAAGAGGAGAACCTTAGTGACCACAGGAACATATACTTCCGATTAGACTTAAAGCAGGCAGAGCCTATTGCGCTACCGCCTCCCCCACGTTGGAAACCCAACATAAGAAAAGTGGATAAGTTTATATGGAATGTTCGATCTAAGCTGCATGGGGAGAAACCTCACTCACCAGAGGTGTTCACGCATATATTGCAGCAAGCCTGTGGTGAGGTCTTCTCCAAGAAACCGGATCACGGAAGGCGACCAGCATACTGGTGGTGTCACGAGGTGGCTGTTAGTCATAGGGAGTGCAATGCAGCTAGGCGTGCACTTACTAGAATAAGGGGTGCTAGGCGCTCTGCTAGCACCGAGCTGAGGGCTCACCAGGTCTACAGAGATGCAAGGAAAAGACTGAAGCTGGACATTTACAAAGCTAAAGACGCCTCGTGGAAGAGACTAGTGGATGATGTGGAGAACGATCCATTTGGAAATGCTTACCGCATTGTTACAGGTAAGCTACGTCAGCATACCCCAATTGCTGAGGGGACGAAGATTCGTGAGGCCATAAGGCTATTTCCATCTCACAGACCCGTTAACTGGATTAGCAAGGCCATTGCAGAAGCTGATGTACCACTATTTACTGAAGAAGAACTGGTACATGCGATTGGATGCATTAAACTGAGTAAGGCGTCTGGCCCTGACCACCTGCCTCCTGAGGTTGTCAAATGGGCCCTTACGGATAGTAAGGATGTCTTTTTAGCCATAGTAAACCAAGAACTCTTGGTGGGCTCCTTCCCGAAGATCTGGAAGGAGGCTAGATTGGCGCTAATTGAGAAGGAAAAAAAGCAACAGCAACCGGTGGGCTATAGGCCATTATGCATTCTCAACGTGATGGCCAAGACGCTGGAGCATATGATAATTGAGAGACTTAAGACGGAGGTCGACGCAAAGGGCGGTCTTGCGGAGGCTCAGTTTGGCTTCCGTGAGGGTCGATCCACCATCATGGCTATGGAGAGGGTGCGTGATGTTGCCAGAACGGCGGCTCATGAAAGGAAATTATGCCTGCTAATTACTTTGGACATAAGAAATGCCTTTAATTCTGTTCCATGGATAGAGTTAATAAGCGCACTGAGAGACAAGGGTCTAAGTGGATATCTCCTGGAAATACTCAAGAGTTACCTGATGGATAGGAAACTTTTCATCGGCGGAAAACACCATATGCAGATCACCTGCGGTGTTCCACAGGGATCAGTGCTTGGCCCCCTGTTATGGAATCTATATTATGACGAGCTTCTTAATCTACCTATGCCGGAGGGAATAAAGTTTGTGGCTTATGCAGATGACCTTGCCATCCTTGCGGTAGCAGGTACCCCTAGGGAACTTGCGGTCATGAGTGACACAACTATTGGCTTAGTAGCAGACTGGATGTGTAGGCGAAAGCTTGATCTGGCGCCTGAAAAGACAGAAATGGTGCTTTTATCTGGGAGCAGAAGGGCGAAGAATATTGAAGTGTGCGTGGGTGACAGGGTTATAACTCCACAGAAACAGCTCAAATACCTTGGCGTTCTCTTCGGCCAAGATTTACATATGGGAGCACACGTGTCTCGATGCTGTCTCAAGGCAAATAAAGTAAGTAGCGCTCTGTCAAGAATCATGCCTAACATTACTGGGCCTAGGCAGAAGAAGAGGGAACTCTTGGTAAGTGCAGCTCTATCCATGATGCTCTATGGCGCGAGCATTTGGGGAACAGCACTAAGCACAAAGACGCACAGACACCGGGCCATGAGCACGCATAGACGGCTCATGATGAGAATAGCCTCTGCGTATCGCACCATCTCTTCCATGGCTGTGACAACAATAACGTCTTCCCTCCCCATCGATCTCCTATGCGAAGAAAGAAACAGGATATACCATGAAGGCGCTGAAGCCAAAGACAACATACGATCAGATATGCTGAACAAGTGGCAAGAGAGATGGTCTTCTCACAGTGGTACAGCGGATTGGACCCGCAGAATTATACCAGAGGTACGGAAGTGGTATAACCGAAAGTTCGGAGAGATTAACTTCCACCTCTCGCAATTCCTGTCTGGACACGGATGCTTCAAGTATTATTTGAATAGATTCAATCTTGCCACAGATGGTATGTGCTGGTTCTGCCCAGCAATAGATGACGTGGAGCATACCTTCTTTTCCTGTGCCCGGTGGGCTACGGAAAAGCTTCGTGCGGAAGCGGCGCTGGGAATGGAGCTACGCCCGGATAACGTAGTCGAAGCAATGCTTTCTGATAAAAGAAACTGGAATGCAATCCAATCCTGGATTGGTAGAGTCCTGAAGACCAAGGAGACATATGAAAGAGATAGGGAAAATCACTGAATGCATAAGGCATAAGATAAAGAGAGCCGACGACTGTGAAATGCCAACGGCGAAACCGGCGTCGGCTTAGTGCAAGGGTTAGGGTTTAGTCGGTATTCCAAGTTTGGTGAGTCCGACACACCCCGGCTAGAAAGCCGGGACGGTGCCTAAATGCATTCCCCCCCATAGAAAAAAAAAAAAAAAAAAAAAGGTCCTATATGGCCATGGGTTGCATCTGGCTGGTATCACAGCTACCCCCATGCTGTATATACGTAGCCCAGCTGTGCTCAGATTGACATATATCGACTCAAGAACATCGCCTGTAGGTCCTATATGCCCGTGGGATGCATCTAGCTGGAATCAGAGCCACCCACATGCTGCATATACAATGCATAGCGGAGCTCATATCGACATATATCGACTCAAGAACATCGCCTGTAGGTCCTATATGGGAATAGGTTGCACCTGGCTGGTGTCGAAGCGACCCCAATGCTGCATATACGGTGCATAGCGGTGCTCAGATCGACATATATCGACTCAAGAACATCGCCTGTAGGACCTATATGGCCTTGGGTTGCATCTGGCTGGTATCAGAGCCACCCACATGCCGTATATACGAGGCCCAGCTGTGCTCAGATCGACATATATCGATTCAAGAACATCGCCTGTAGGTTCTATATGGCCGTGGGTTGCATCTGGCTGGTATCAGAGCTACCCCTATGCTGTATATACGGCGAGCAGCTGTGCTCAGATCGACATATATCGACTCAAGAACATCGCCTGTAGGTCCTATATGGCCGTGGGTTGCATCTGGCTGGTATCAGAGCTAACCCCATGCTGTATATACGGGGCCCAGCTGTGCTCAGATCGACATATATCGACTCAAGAACATCACCTGTAGGTCCTATATGGCCGTGGGTTGCATCTGGGTGGTATCAGAGCTACCCCCATGCTGTATATACGGGGCCCAGCTGTGGTCAGATCGACATATATCGACTCAAGAACATCGCCTGTGGGTCTTATATGGCCGTGGGTTGCAGCTGGCTGGTATCAGAGCTACCCCCAGGCTGTATATACGTGGCCCAGCTGTGCTCAGATCGACATATATCGACTCAAGAATATCGCCTGTAGGTGCTGTATGGCCGTGGGTTGCATCTGGCTGGTATCAGAGCTACCCCAATGCTGTATATACGGCGCCAAGCTGTGCTCAGATCGACATATATCGACTCAAGAACATCGCCTGTAGGTCCTATATGGCCGTGGGTTGCATCTGGCTGGTATCATAGCTTCCCCCATGCTGTATATACGGGGCCCAGCTGTGCTCAGAGCGACATATATCGACTCAAGAACATCGCCTGTAGGTCCTATGTAGCCGTGGGTTGCAGCTGGCTGGTATCACAGCTACCCCCATGCTGTATATACATGGCCCAGCTGTGCTCAGATCGACATATATCGACTCAAGAACATCGCCTGTAGGTCCTATATGGCCGTGGGTTGCATCTGGCTGGTATCAGAGCCACCCACATGCCGTATATACGGGGCCCAGCTGTGCTCAGATCGACATATATCGACTCAAAAACATCGCCTCTAGGTCCTATATGGCCGTGGGTTGCATCTGGCTGGTATAAGAGCTACCCCCATGCTGTATATACGGCGCCCAGCTGTGCTCAGATCGACATATATCGACTCAACAACATTGCCTGTAGGTGCTATATGGCCGTGGGTTGCATCTGGCTGGTATCATAGCTTCCCCCATGCTGTATATACGGGGCCCAGCTGTGCTCAGAGCGACATATATCGACTCAAGTACATCGCCTGTAGGTCCTATGTAGCCGTGGGTTGCAGCTGGCTGGTATGACAGCTACCCCCATGCCGTATATACGTGGCCCAGCTGTGCTCAGATCGACATATATCGACTCAAGAACATCGCCTGTAGGTCCTATATGGCCGTGGGTTGCAGCTGGCTGGTATCAGAGCCACCCACATGCCGTATATACGGGGACCAGCTGTGCTCAGATCGACATATGTCGACTCAAGAACATCGCCTGTAGGTCCTATATGGCCGTGGGTTGCATCTGGCTGGTATCAGAGCTACCCCCAAGCAGTATATACTGGGCCCAGCTGTGCTCAGATCGACATAATATATCGACTCAAGAACATCGCCTGTAGGTCCTATATAGCCGTGGGTTGCAGCTGGCTGGTATCCCAGCTACCCCCATGCTGTATATACGTGGCCCAGCTGTGCTCAGATCGACATATATCGACTCAAGAACTTCGCCTGTAGGTCCTATATGGCCGTGGGTTGCATCTGGCTGGTATCAGAGCTACCCCCATGCTGTATATACGGCGCCCAGCTGTGCTCAGATCGACATATATCGACTCAAGAACATCGCCTGTAGGTCCCATATGGGCATAGGTTGCACCTGGCTGGTGTCGGAGCGGCCCCAATGTTGCATATACGGTGCATAGCGGTGCTCAGATCGACATATATCGACTCAAGAACATCGGCTCTAGGTCCTATATAGCCGTGGGTTGCATCTGGCTGGTATCAGAGCCACACACATGCCATATATACGGCGCCCAGCTGTGCTCAAATCGACATATATCGATTCAAGAACATCGCCTGTAGGTCCTATATGGCCGTGGGTTGGATCTGGCTGGTACCAGAGCTACTCCCATGCTGTATATACGAGGCCCAGCTGTGCTCAGATCGACATATATCGACCCAAGAACATCGCCTGTGGGTCTTATATGGCCGTGGGTTGCAGCTGGCTGGTATCAGAGCTACCCCTAGGCTGTATATACGTGGCCCAGCTGTACTCAGATCGACATATATCGACTCAAGAATATCGCCTGTAGGTGCTGTATGGCCGTCGGTTGCATCTGGCTGGTATCAGAGCTACACCCATGTTGTATATACGGCGCCCAGCTGTGCTCAGATCGACATATATCGACTCAAGAACGTCGCCTGTAGGTCCTATATGGCCGTGGTTTGCATCTGGCTGGTATCGGAGCTACCCCCATGGTGTTTATACGGCGCCCAGCTGCGCTCAGATCGACATATATCGACTCAAGAACATCGCCTATAGGTCCTATATGGCTGTGGGTTGCATCTGGCTGGTATCAGAGCTACCCCCATGCTGTATATACGAGGTCCAGCTGTGCTCAGATCGACATATATCGACTCAAGAACATCGCCTGTGGATCTTATATGGCCGTGGGTTGCAGCTGGCTGGTATCAGAGCTACCCCCAGGCTTTATATACGTGGCCCAGCTGTGCTCAGATCGACATATATCGACTCAAGAACATCTCCTGTAGGTGCTATATGGCCGTGGGTTGCATCTGGCTGGTATCAGAGCTACCCTCATGCTGTATATACGGCACCAAGCTGTGCTCAGATCGACATATATCGACTCAAGAATATTGCTTGTAGGTCCTATATGGCCGTGGGTTGCATCTGGCTGGTATCAGTGCTACCCCCATTCTGTATATACGGCGCCCAGCTGTGCTCAGATCGACATATATCGACTCAAGAATATCGCCTGTAGGTCCTATATGGCCGTGGGTTGCATCTGGCTGGTATCAGAGCCACCCACATGCCGTATATACGGAGCCCAGCTGTGCTCGGATCGACATATATCGACTCAAGAACATCGCCTGTAGGTCCTATATAGCCGTGGATTGAATCTGGCTGGTATCATAACTACCCCCATGCTGTATATACGGCGCCCAGCTGTGCTCAGATCGACATATATCGACTCAAGAACATCGCCTGTAGGTCCTATATAGCCGTGGGTTGCAGTTGGCTGGTATCACAGCTACCCCCATGCTGTATTTACGTGGCCCAGCTGTGCTCAGGTCGACATATATCGACACAAGGACATCACCTGTAGGTCCTGTATGGCCGTGGGTTGCAGCTGGCTGGTATCAGAGCCACCCACATGCCCTATATACGGGGGTCCAGCTGTGCTCAGATCGACATATATCGACTCAAGAACATCGCCTGTAGGTCCTATATGGCCGTGGGTTGCATCTGGCTGGTATCAGAGCTACCCACATGCCGTATATACGGGACCCAGCTGTGCTCAGATCGACATATGTCGACTCAAGAACATCGCCTGTAGGTCCTATATGGCCGTGGGTTGCATATGGCTGGTATCAGAGCCACCCACATGCCGTATATACGGGGCCCATCTGTGCAGATCGACATATATCGAATCATGACCATCGCCTGTAGGTCCTATATGGCCGTGGGTTGCATCTGGCTGGTATCAGAGCCACCCACATGCCGTATATACGTTACCCAGCTGTGCCCAGATCGACATATATCGACTCAAGAACATCGCCTGTAGGTCCTATATGGCAGTGGGTTGCATATGGCTGGTATCAGAGCTACCCCCATGCTGTATATACGAGGCCCAGCTGTGCTCAGATCGACATATATCGACTCAAGAACATCGCCTGTGGGTCTTATATAGCTGTGGGTTGCAGCTGGCTGGTATCAGAGCTACCCCCAGGCTGTATATACGTGGCCCAGCTGTGCCCAGATCGACATATATCGACTCAAGAACATCGCCTGTAGGTCCTATATGGCAGTGGGTTGCATATGGCTGGTATCAGAGCTACCCCCATGCTGTATATACGGGGCCCAGCTGTGCTCAGATCGACATATATCGACTCAAGAACATCGCCTGTAGGTCCTATATGGCCGTGGATTGCAGCTGGCTGGTATCACAGCTACCCCCATGCTGTATATACGTGGCACAGCTGTGCTCAGATCGACATATATCGACTCAAGAACATCGCCTGTAGGTCCTAATTGGGCGTAGGTTGCACCTGGCTGGTGTCGAAGCGGCCCCAATGCTGCATATACGGTGCATAGCGGTGCTCAGATCGACATATATCGACTCAAGAACATCGCCTGTAGGTCCTATATGGCCATGGATTGCACCTGGCTGATATCAGAGCCACACCACATGCCGTATATACGGGAGCCCAGCTGTGCTCAAATCGACATATATCGAATCAAGAACATCGGCTGTAGGTCCTATATGGCCGTGGGTTGCATATGGCTGGTATCAGAGCCACCCACATGCCGTATATACGGGGCCCAGCTGTGCAGATCGACATATATCGATTCATGACCATCGCCTGTAGGTCCTATATGGCCGTGGGTTGCATCTGGCTGGTATCAGAGCCACCCACATGCCGTATATACGTTACCCAGCTGTGCCCAGATCGACATATATCGACTCAAGAACATCGCCTGTAGGTCCTATATGGCAGTGGGTTGCATATGGCTGGTATCAGAGCTACACCCATGCTGTATATACGAGGCCCAGATGTGCTCAGATCGACATATATCGACTCAAGAACATCGCCTGTGGGTCTTATATAGCTGTGGGTTGCAGCTGGCTGGTATCAGAGCTACCCCCAGGCTGTATATACGTGGCCCAGCTGTGCCCAGATCGACATATATCGACTCAAGAACATCGCCTGTAGGTCCTATATGGCAGTGGGTTGCATAAGGCTGGTATCAGAGCTACCCCCATGCTGTATATACGGGGCCCAGCTGTGCTCAGATCGACATATATCGACTCAAGAACATCGCCTGTAGGTCCTATATGGCCGTGGGTTGCATCTGGCTGGTATCAGAGCCACCCACATGCCGTATATACGTTACCCAGCTGTGCCCAGATCGACATATATATATATATATATATATATATATATGGCAGTGGGTTGCATCTGGCTGATATCAGAGCTACCCACATGCCGTATATACGGTGGCCCAGCTGTGCTCAAATCGTCATATATCGACTCATGAACATCGCCTGTAGGTCCTATATGGCCGTGGGTTGCGTCTGGCTGGTATCAGAGCCACCCACATGCTGTATATAAGGTACCCAGCTGTGCTCAGATCGACATATATCGACTCAAGAACATCGCCTGTAGGTCCTATATGGCCGTGGGTTGTATATGGCTGGTATCAGAGCCACCCACATGCCGTATATACGGGGCCCAGCTGTGCTCAGATCGACATATATCGACTCAAGAACATCGCCTGTAGGTCCTATATGGCCGTGGTTTGCATCTGGCTGTTATCGGAGCTACCCCCATGGTGTATATACGGCGCCCAGCTGCGCTCAGATCGACATATATCGACTCAAGAACATCGCCTATAGGTCCTATATGGCTGTGGGTTGCATCTGGCTGGTATCAGAGCTACCCCCATGCTGTATATACCAGGCCCAGCTGTGCTCAGATCGACATATATCGACTCAAGAACATCGCCTGTGGGTCTTATATGGCCGTGGGTTGCAGCTGGCTGGTATCAGAGCTACCCCCAGGCTGTTTATACGGGGCCCAGCTGTGCTCAGATCGACATATATCGACTCAAGAACATCGCCTGTAGGTCATATATGGCCGTGGGTTGCATCTGGCTGGTATGAGAGCTACCCCCATGCTGTATATACGGGACCCAGCTGTGCTCAAATCGACATATATCGACTCAAGAACATCGCCTGTATGTCCTATATGGCCGTGGGTTGCATCTGGCTGGTATCCCATATATACGGGGCCCAGCTGTGCTCAGATCGACATATATCGACTCAAGAACATCGCCTGTAGCTCCTATATGGGCATAGGTTGCACCTGGCTGGTGTCGAAGCGGCCCCAATGCTGCATATACGGTGCATAGCGGTGCTCAGATCGACATATATCGACTCAAGAACATCGCCTGTAGGTCCTATATGGCCGTGGGTTGCATCTGGCTGGTATGCCATATATACGGGGCCCAGCTGTGCTCAGATCGACATATATCGACTCAAGAACATCGCCTGTAGGTCCTATATGGCCGTGGGTTGCAGCTGGCTGGTATCACAGCTACCCCCATGCTGTATATACGTGGCGCAGCTGTGCTCTGATCGACATATATCGACTCAAGAACATCGCCTGTAGGTCCTATATGGGCGTAGGTTGCACATGGCTGGTGTCGAAGCGGCCCCAATGCTGCATATACGGTGCATAGCGGTGCTCAGATCGACATATATCGACTCAAGAATATCGCCTGTAGGTCCTATATGGCCATGGATTGCACCTGGCTGATATCAGAGCCACACCACATGCCGTATATACGGGGGCCCAGCTGTGCTCAAATCGACATATATCGAATCAAGAACATCGGCTGTAGGTCCTATATGGCCGTGGGTTGCATATGGCTGGTATCAGAGCCACCCACATGCCGTATATACGGGGCCCAGCTGTGCAGATCGACATATATCGAATCATGACCATCGCCTGTAGGTCCTATATGGCCGTGGGTTGCATCTGGCTGGTATCAGAGCCACCCACATGCCGTATATACGTTACCCAACTGTGCCCAGATCGACATATATCGACTCAAGAACATCGCCTGTAGGTCCTATATGGCAGTGGGTTGCATATGGCTGGTATCAGAGCTACACCCATGCTGTATATACGAGGCCCAGCTGTGCTCAGATCGACATATATCGACTCAAGAACATCGCCTGTGGGTCTTATATAGCTGTGGGTTGCAGCTGGCTGGTATCAGAGCTACCCCCATGCTGTATATACGGGGCCCAGCTGTGCTCAGATCGACATATATCGACTCAAGAACATCGCCTGTAGGTCCTATATGGCCGTGGGTTGCATCTGGCTGGTATCAGAGCTACCCCCATGCTGTATATACGGGGCCCAGCTGTGCTCAGATCGACATATATCGACTCAAGAACATCGCCTGTGGGTCTTATATGGCCGTGGGTTGCAGCTGGCTGGTATCAGAGCTACCCCCAGGCTGTATATACGTGGCCCAGCTGTGCTCAGATCGACATATATCGACTCAAGAACATCGCCTGTATGTGCTATATGGCCGTGGGTTGCATCTGGCTGGTATCAGAGCTACCCCCATGCTGTATATACGGCGCCCAGCTGTGCTCAGATCGACATATATCGACTCAAGAACATCGCTTGTAGGTCCTATATGGCCGTGGGTTGCATCTGGCTGGTATCAGTGCTACCCCCATGCTGTATATACGGCGTCCAGCTGTGCTCAGATCGACATATATCGACTCAAGAAAATCGCCTGTAGGTCCTATATGGCAGTGGGTTGCATCTGGCTGATATTAGAGCCACCCACATGCCATATATACGGGGGCCCAGCTGTGCTCAGATCGACATACATCGACTCAAGAACATCGGCTCTAGGTCCTATATGGCCGTGGGTTGCATCTGGCTGGTATCAGAGCCACCCACATGCCGTATATACGTGGCCCAGCTGTGCTCAGATCGACATATATCGACTCAAGAATATCGCCTGTAGGTCCTATATGGCCGTGGGTTGCATCTGGCTTGTATCAGAGCTACCCCCATGGTGTATATACGGCGCCCAGCTGTGCTCAAATCGACATATATCGATTCAAGTACATCGCCTGTAGGTCCTATGTGGCCGTGGGTTGGATCTGGCTGGTATCAGAGCTACTCCCATGCTGTATATACGAGGCCCAGCTGTGCTCAGATCGACATATATCGACTCAAGAACATCGCCTGTGGGTCTTATATGGCCGTGGGTTGCAGCTGGCTGGTATCAGAGCTACCCCCAGGCTGTATATACGTGGCCCAGCTGTGCTCAGATCGACATATATCGACTCAAGAATATCGCCTGTAGGTGCTGTATGGCCGTGGGTTGCATCTGGCTGGTATCAGAGCTACCCCAATGCTGTATATACGGCGCCAAGCTGTGCTCAGATCGACATATATCGACTCAAGAACATCGCCTGTAGGTCCTATATGGCCGTGGGTTGCATCTGGCTGGTATCATAGCTTCCCCCATGCTGTATATACGGGGCCCAGCTGTGCTCAGAGCGACATATATCGACTCAAGAACATCGCCTGTAGGTCCTATGTAGCCGTGGGTTGCAGCTGGCTGGTATCACAGCTACCCCCATGCTGTATATACGTGGCCCAGCTGTGCTCAGATCGACATATATCGACTCAAGAACATCGCCTGTAGGTCCTATATGGCCGTGGGTTGCAGCTGGCTGGTATCAGAGCCACCCACATGCCATATATACGGGGCCCAGCTGTGCTCAGCTCGACATATATCGACTCAAAAACATCGCCTCTAGGTCCTATATGGCCGTGGGTTGCATCTGGCTGGTATAAGAGCTACCCCCATGCTGTATATATGGCGCCCAGCTGTGCTCAGATCGACATATATCGACTCAAAAACATTGCCTGTAGGTCCTATATGGCCGTGGGTTGCATCTGGCTGGTATCATAGCTTCCCCCATGCTGTATATACGGGGCCCAGCTGTGCTCAGATCGACATATATCGACTCAAGAACATCGCCTGTAGGTCCTATATGGCCGTGGGTTGCATCTAGCTGGTATCAGAGCTACCCCCATGCAGTATATACTGGGCCCAGCTGTGCTCAGATCGACATAATATATCGACTCAAGAACATCGCCTGTAGGTCCTATATAGCCGTGGGTTGCAGCTGGCTGGTATCCCAGCTACCCCCATGCTGTATATACGTGGCCCAGCTGTGCTCAGATCGACATATATCGACTCAAGAACTTCGCCTGTAGGTCCTATATGGCCGTGGGTTGCATCTGGCTGGTATCAGAGCTACCCCCATGCTGTATATACGGCGCCCAGCTGTGCTCAGATCGACATATATCGACTCAAGAACATCGCCTGTAGGTCCCATATGGGCATAGGTTGCACCTGGCTGGTGTCGGAGCGGCCCCAATGTTGCATATACGGTGCATAGCGGTGCTCAGATCGACATATATCGACTCAAGAACATCGGCTCTAGGTCCTATATAGCCGTGGGTTGCATCTGGCTGGTATCAGAGCCACACACATGCCGTATATACGGGGCCCAGCTGTGCACAGATCGACATATATCGACTCAAGAATATCGCCTGTAGGTCCTATATGGCCGTGGGTTGCATCTGGCTGGTATCAGAGCTACCCCCATGGTGTATATACGGCGCCCAGCTGTGCTCAAATCGACATATATCGATTCAAGAACATCGCCTGTAGGTCCTATATGGCCGTGGGTTGGATCTGGCTGGTACCAGAGCTACTCCCATGCTGTATATACGAGGCCCAGCTGTGCTCAGATCGACATATATCGACCCAAGAACATCGCCTGTGGGTCTTATATGGCCGTGGGTTGCAGCTGGCTGGTATCAGAGCTACCCCTAGGCTGTATATACGTGGCCCAGCTGTGCTCAGATCGACATATATCGACTCAAGAATATCGCCTGTAGGTGCTGTATGGCCGTGGGTTGCATCTGGCTGGTATCAGAGCTACACCCATGTTGTATATACGGCGCCCAGCTGTGCTCAGATCGACATATATCGACTCAAGAACGTCGCCTGTAGGTCCTATATGGCCGTGGTTTGCATCTGGCTGGTATCGGAGCTACCCCCATGGTGTTTATACGGCCCAGCTGTGCTCAGATCGACATATATCGACTCAAGAACATCGCCTGTAGGTCATATATGGCCGTGGGTTGCATCTGGCTGGTATCAGAGCTACCCCCATGCTGTATATACGGGGCCCAGCTGTGCTCAAATCGACATATATCGACTCAAGAACATCGCCTGTATGTCCTATATGGCCGTGGGTTGCATCTGGCTGATATGCCATATATAAGGGGCCCAGATGTGCTCAGATCGACATATATCGACTCAAGAACATCGCCTGTAGCTCCTATATGGGCATAGGTTGCACCTGGCTGGTGTCAAAGCGGCCCCAATGCTGCATATACGGTGCATAGCGGTGCTCAGATCGACATATATCGACTCAAGAACATCGCCTGTAGGTCCTAAATGGCCGTGGGTTGCATCTGGCTGGTATCAGAGCCACCCACATGTCGTATATACGAGGCCCAGCTGCTCTCAGATCGACATATATCGACTCAAGAACATCGCCTGTAGGTTCTATATGGCCGTGGGTTGCATCTGGCTGGTATCAGAGGTACCCCCATGCTGTATATACGGCGCCCAGCTGTGCTCAGATCGACATATATCGACTCAAGAACATCGCCTGAGGGTCCTATATGGCCGTGGGTTGCATCTGGCTGGTATCAGAGCTACCCCCATGCTGTATATACGGCGCCCAACTGTGCTCAGATCGACATATATCGACTCAAGAACATCGCCTGTAGGTCCTACATGGCCGTGGGTTGCATCTGGCTGGTATCAGTGCTAATCCCATGCTGTATAAACGGCGCCCAGCTATGCTCAAATCGACATATATCGACTCAAGAACATCGCCTGTAGGTCCTATATGGCCGTGGGTTGCATCTGGCTGGTATCAGTGCTAATCCCATGCTGTATAAACGGCGCCCAGCTGTGCACAGATCGACATATATCGACTCAAGAACATCGCCTGTGGGTCCTATATAGCCGTGGGCTGCAGCTGGCTGGTATCACAGCTACCCCCATGCTGTATATACGTGGCCCAGCTGTGCTCAGATCGACATATATCGACTCAAGAACATCGCCTGTAGGTCCTATATGGCCGTGGGTTGCATCTGGCTGGTATCAGTGCTAATCCCATGCTGTATAAACGGCGCCCAGCTGTGCACAGATCGACATATATCGACTCAAGAACATCGCCTGTGGGTCCTATATAGCCGTGGGCTGCAGCTGGCTGGTATCACAGCTACCCCCATGCTGTATATACGTAGCGCAGCTGTGCTCAGATCGACATATATCGACTCAAGAACATCGCCTGTAGGTCCCATATGCCCGTGGGTTGCATCTGGCTGGAATCAGAGCCACCCACATGCTGCATATACAATGCATAGCGGAGCTCATATCGACATATATCGACTCAAGAACATCGCCTGTAGGTCCTATATGGGCATAGGTTGCACCTGGCTGGTGTCGAAGCGGCCCCAATGCTGCATATACGGTGCATAGCGGTGCTCAGATCGACATATATCGACTCAAGAACATCGCTTGTAGGTCCTATATTGCTGTGGGTTGCATCTGGCTGATATCAGAGCCACCCACATGCCGTATATACGGGGGCCCAGCTGTGCTCAGATCGACATATATCGACTCAAGAACATCGGCAGTAGGTCCTATATGGCCGTGGGTTGCATCTGGCTGGTATCAGAGCCACCCACATGCCGTATATACGGGAGCCCAGCTGTGCTCAGATCGACATATATCGACTCAAGAACATCGCCTGTAGGTCATATATGGCCGTGGGTTGCATCTGGCTGGTATGAGAGCTACCCCCATGCTGTATATACGGGACTCAGCTGTGCTCAAATCGACATATATCGACTCAAGAACATCGCCTGTATGTCCTATATGGCCGTGGGTTGCATCTGGCTGGTATGCCATATATACGGGGCCCAGCTGTGCTCAGATCGACATATATAGACGGAAGAACATCGCCTGTAGGTCCTATATGGCCATGGGTTGCATCTGGCTGGTATCACAGCTACCCCCATGCTGTATATACGTAGCCCAGCTGTGCTCAGATTGACATATATCGACTCAAGAACATCGCCTGTAGGTCCTATATGCCCGTGGGATGCATCTAGCTGGAATCAGAGCCACCCACATGCTGCATATACAATGCATAGCGGAGCTCATATCGACATATATCGACTCAAGAACATCGCCTGTAGGTCCTATATGGGAATAGGTTGCACCTGGCTGGTGTCGAAGCGACCCCAATGCTGCATATAAGGTGCATAGCGGTGCTCAGATCGACATATATCGACTCAAGAACATCGCCTGTAGGACCTATATGGCCTTGGGTTGCATCTGGCTGGTATCAGAGCCACCCACATGCCGTATATACGAGGCCCAGCTGTGCTCAGATCGACATATATCGATTCAAGAACATCGCCTGTAGGTTCTATATGGCCGTGGGTTGCATCTGGCTGGTATCAGAGCTACCCCTATGCTGTATATACGGCGAGCAGCTGTGCTCAGATCGACGTATATCGACTCAAGAACATCGCCTGTAGGTCCTATATGGCCGTGGGTTGCATCTGGCTGGTATCAGAGCTAACCCCATGCTGTATATACGGGGCCCAGCTGTGCTCAGATCGACATATATCGACTCAAGAACATCACCTGTAGGTCCTATATGGCCGTGGGTTGCATCTGGGTGGTATCAGAGCTACCCCCATGCTGTATATACGGGGCCCAGCTGTGGTCAGATCGACATATATCGACTCAAGAACATCGCCTGTGGGTCTTATATGGCCGTGGGTTGCAGCTGGCTGGTATCAGAGCTACCCCCAGGCTGTATATACGTGGCCCAGCTGTGCTCAGATCGACATATATCGACTCAAGAATATCGCCTGTAGGTGCTGTATGGCCGTGGGTTGCATCTGGCTGGTATCAGAGCTACCCCAATGCTGTATAAACGGCGCCAAGCTGTGCTCAGATCGACATATATCGACTCAAGAACATCGCCTGTAGGTCCTATATGGCCGTGGGTTGCATCTGGCTGGTATCATAGATTCCCCCATGCTGTATATACGGGGCCCAGCTGTGCTCAGAGCGACATATATCGACTCAAGAACATCGCCTGTAGGTCCTATGTAGCCGTGGGTTGCAGCTGGCTGGTATCACAGCTACCCCCATGCTGTATATACGTGGCCCAGCTGTGCTCAGATCGACATATATCGACTCAAGAACATCGCCTGTAGGTCCTATATGGCCGTGGGTTGCATCTGGCTGGTATCAGAGCCACCCACATGCCGTATATACGGGGCCCAGCTGTGCTCAGATCGACATATATCGACTCAAAAACATCGCCTCTAGGTCCTATATGGCCGTGGGTTGCATCTGGCTGGTATAAGAGCTACCCCCATGCTGTATATACGGCGCCCAGCTGTGCTCAGATCGACATATATCGACTCAACAACATTGCCTGTAGGTGCTATATGGCCGTGGGTTGCATCTGGCTGGTATCATAGCTTCCCCCATGCTGTATATACGGGGCCCAGCTGTGCTCAGAGCGACATATATCGACTCAAGTACATCGCCTGTAGGTCCTATGTAGCCGTGGGTTGCAGCTGGCTGGTATGACAGCTACCCCCATGCCGTATATACGTGGCCCAGCTGTGCTCAGATCGACATATATCGACTCAAGAACATCGCCTGTAGGTCCTATATGGCCGTGGGTTGCAGCTGGCTGGTATCAGAGCCACCCACATGCCGTATATACGGGGACCAGCTGTGCTCAGATCGACCTATATCGACTCAAGAACATCGCCTGTAGGTCCTATATGGCCGTGGGTTGTATCTGGCTGGTATCAGAGCTACCCCCAAGCAGTATATACTGGGCCCAGCTGTGCTCAGATCGACATAATATATCGACTCAAGAACATCGCCTGTAGGTCCTATATAGCCGTGGGTTGCAGCTGGCTGGTATCCCAGCTACCCCCATGCTGTATATACGTGGCCCAGCTGTGCTCAGATCGACATATATCGACTCAAGAACTTCGCCTGTAGGTCCTATATGGCCGTGGGTTGCATCTGGCTGGTATCAGAGCTACCCCCATGCTGTATATACGGCGCCCAGCTGTGCTCAGATCGACATATATCGACTCAAGAACATCGCCTGTAGGTCCCATATGGGCATAGGTTGCACCTGGCTGGTGTCGGAGCGGCCCCAATGTTGCATATACGGTGCATAGCGGTGCTCAGATCGACATATATCGACTCAAGAACATCGGCTCTAGTTCCTATATAGCCGTGGGTTGCATCTGGCTGGTATCAGAGCCACACACATGCCATATATACGGCGCCCAGCTGTGCTCAAATCGACATATATCGATTCAAGAACATCGCCTGTAGGTCCTATATGGCCGTGGGTTGGATCTGGCTGGTACCAGAGCTACTCCCATGCTGTATATACGAGGCCCAGCTGTGCTCAGATCGACATATATCGACCCAAGAACATCGCCTGTGGGTCTTATATGGCTGTGGGTTGCAGCTGGCTGGTATCAGAGCTACCCCTAGGCTGTATATACGTGGCCCAGCTGTGCTCAGATCGACATATATCGACTCAAGAATATCGCCTGTAGGTGCTGTATGGCCGTCGGTTGCATCTGGCTGGTATCAGAGCTACACCCATGTTGTATATACGGCGCCCAGCTGTGCTCAGATCGACATATATCGACTCAAGAACGTAGCCTGTAGGTCCTATATGGCCGTGGTTTGCATCTGGCTGGTATCGGAGCTACCCCCATGGTGTTTATACGGCGCCCAGCTGCGCTCAGATCGACATATATCGACTCAAGAACATCGCCAATAGGTCCTATATGGCTGTGGGTTGCATCTGGCTGGTATCAGAGCTACCCCCATGCTGTATATACGAGGTCCAGCTGTGCTCAGATCGACATATATCGACTCAAGAACATCGCCTGTGGGTCTTATATGGCCGTGGGTTGCAGCTGGCTGGTATCAGAGCTACCCCCAGGCTTTATATACGTGGCCCAGCTGTACTCAGATCGACATATATCGACTCAAGAACATCTCCTGTAGGTGCTATATGGCCGTGGGTTGCATCTGGCTGGTATCAGAGCTACCCTCATGCTGTATATACGGCACCAAGCTGTGCTCAGATCGACATATATCGACTCAAGAATATTGCTTGTAGGTCCTATATGGCCGTGGGTTGCATCTGGCTGGTATCAGTGCTACCCCCATTCGGTATATACGGCGCCCAGCTGTGCTCAGATCGACATATATCGACTCAAGAATATCGCCTGTAGGTCCTATATGGCCGTGGGTTGCATCTGGCTGGTATCAGAGCCACCCACATGCCGTATATACGGAGCCCAGCTGTGCTCGGATCGACATATATCGACTCAAGAACATCGCCTGTAGGTCCTATATAGCCGTGGATTGAATCTGGCTGGTATCATAACTACCCCCATGCTGTATATACGGCGCCCAGCTGTGCTCAGATCGACATATATCGACTCAAGAACATCGCCTGTAGGTCCTATATAGCCGTGGGTTGCAGTTGGCTGGTATCACAGCTACCCCCATGCTGTATTTACGTGGCCCAGCTGTGCTCAGGTCGACATATATCGACACAAGGACATCACCTGTAGGTCCTGTATGGCCGTGGGTTGCAGCTGGCTGGTATCAGAGCCACCCACATGCCCTATATACGGGGGTCCAGCTGTGCTCAGATCGACATATATCGACTCAAGAACATCGCCTGTAGGTCCTATATGGCCGTGGGTTGCATCTGGATGGTATCAGAGCTACCCACATGCCGTATATACGGGACCCAGCTGTGCTCAGATCGACATATATCGACTCAAGAACATCGCCTGTAGGTCCTATATGGCCGTGGGTTGCATATGGCTGGTATCAGAGCCACCCACATGCCGTATATACGGGGCCCATCTGTGCAGATCGACATATATCGAATCATGACCATCGCCTGTAGGTCCTATATGGCCGTGGGTTGCATCTGGCTGGTATCAGAGCCACCCACATGCCGTATATACGTTACCCAGCTGTGCCCAGATCGACATATATCGACTCAAGAACATCGCCTGTAGGTCCTATATGGCCGTGGGTTGCATCTGGCTGGTATCAGAGCCACCCACATGCCGTATATACGTTACCCAGCTGTGCCCAGATCGACATATATCGACTCAAGAACATCGCCTGTAGGTCCTATATGGCAGTGGGTTGCATATGGCTGGTATCAGAGCTACCCCCATGCTGTATATACGAGGCCCAGCTGTGCTCAGATCGACATATATCGACTCAAGAACATCGCCTGTGGGTCTTATATAGCTGTGGGTTGCAGCTGGCTGGTATCAGAGCTACCCCCAGGCTGTATATACGTGGCCCAGCTGTGCCCAGATCGACATATATCGACTCAAGAACATCGCCTGTAGGTCCTATATGGCAGTGGGTTGCATATGGCTGGTATCAGAGCTACCCCCATGCTGTATATACGGGGCCCAGCTGTGCTCAGATCGACATATATCGACTCAAGAACATCGCCTGTAGGTCCTATATGGCCGTGGATTGCAGCTGGCTGGTATCACAGCTACCCCCATGCTGTATATACGTGGCACAGCTGTGCTCAGATCGACATATATCGACTCAAGAACATCGCCTGTAGGTCCCATATGGCAGTGGGTTGCATATGGCTGGTATCAGAGCTACCCCCATGCTGTATATACGAGGCCCAGCTGTGCTCAGATCGACATATATCGACTCAAGAACATCGCCTGTGGGTCTTATCTAGCTGTGGGTTGCAGCTGGCTGGTATCAGAGCTACCCCCAGGCTGTATATACGTGGCCCAGCTGTGGCCAGATCGACATATATCGACTCAAGAACATCGCCTGTAGGTCCTATATGGCAGTGGGTTGCATATGGCTGGTATCAGAGCTACCCCCATGCTGTATATACGGGGCCCAGATCGACATATATCGACTCAAGAACATCGCCTGTAGGTCCTATATGGCCGTGGATTGCAGCTGGCTGGTATCACAGCTACCCCCATGCTGTATATACGTGGCACAGCTGTGCTCAGATCGACATATATCGACTCAAGAACATCGCCTGTAGGTCCTATATGGGCGTAGGTTGCACCTGGCTGGTGTCGAAGCGGCCCCAATGCTGCATATACGGTGCATAGCGGTGCTCAGATCGACATATATCGACTCAAGAACATCGCCTGTAGGTCCTATGTGGCCATGGATTGCACCTGGCTGATATCAGAGCCACACCACATGCCGTATATACGGGGGCCCAGCTGTGCTCAAATCGACATATATCGAATCAAGAACATCGGCTGTAGGTCCTATATGGCCGTGGGTTGCATATGGCTGGTATCAGAGCCACCCACATGCCGTATATACGGGGCCCAGCTGTGCAGATCGACATATATCGATTCATGACCATCGCCTGTAGGTCCTATATGGCCGTGGGTTGCATCTGGCTAGTATCAGAGCCACCCACATGCCGTATATACGTTACCCAGCTGTGCCCAGATCGACATATATCGACTCAAGAACATCGCCTGTAGGTCCTATATGGCAGTGGGTTGCATATGGCTGGTATCAGAGCTACACCCATGCTGTATATACGAGGCCCAGCTGTGCTCAGATCGACATATATCGACTCAAGAACATCGCCTGTGGGTCTTATATAGCTGTGGGTTGCAGCTGGCTGGTATCAGAGCTACCCCCAGGCTGTATATACGTGGCCCAGCTGTGCCCAGATCGACATATATCGACTCAAGAACATCGCCTGTAGGTCCTTAATGGCAGTGGGTTGCATATGGCTGGTATCAGAGCTACCCCCATGCTGTATATACGGGGCCCAGCTGTGCTCAGATCGACATATATCGACTCAAGAACATCGCCTGTAGGTCCTATATGGCCGTGGGTTGCATCTGGCTGGTATCAGAGCCACCCACATGCCGTATATACGTTACCCAGCTGTGCCCAGATCGACATATATATATATATATATATATATATATATATATATGGCAGTGGGTTGCATCTGGCTGATATCAGAGCCACCCACATGCCGTACATACGGTGGCCCAGCTGTGCTCAGATCGTCATATATCGACTCATGAACATCGCCTGTAGGTCCTATATGGCCGTGGGTTGCGTCTGGCTGGTATCAGAGCCACCCACATGCTGTATATAAGGTACCCAGCTGTGCTCAGATCGACATATATCGACTCAAGAACATCGCCTGTAGGTCCTATATGGCCGTGGGTTGTATATGGCTGGTATCAGAGCCACCCACATACCGTATATACGGGGCCCAGCTGTGCTCAGATCGACATATATCGACTCAAGAACATCGCCTGTAGGTCCTATATGGCCGTGGTTTGCATCTGGCTGTTATCGGAGCTACCCCCATGGTGTATATACGGCGCCCAGCTGCGCTCAGATCGACATATATCGACTCAAGAACATCGCCTATAGGTCCTATATGGCTGTGGGTTGCATCTGGCTGGTATCAGAGCTACCCCCATGCTGTATATACCAGGCCCAGCTGTGCTCAGATCGACATATATCGACTCAAGAACATCGCCTGTGGGTCTTATATGGCCGTGGGTTGCAGCTGGCTGGTATCAGAGCTACCCCCAGGCTGTTTATACGGGGCCCAGCTGTGCTCAGATCGACATATATCGACTCAAGAACATCGGCTGTAGGTCCTATATGGCCGTGGGTTGCATCTAGCTGGTATCAGAGCCACCCACATGCCGTATATACGGGGCCCAGCTGTGCTCAGATCGACATATATCGACTCAAGAACATCGCCTGTAGGTCATATATGGCCGTGGGTTGCATCTGGCTGGTATGAGAGCTACCCCCATGCTGTATATACGGGACCCAGCTGTGCTCAAATCGACATATATCGACTCAAGAACATCGCCTGTATGTCCTATATGGCCGTGGGTTGCATCTGGCTGGTATCCCATATATACGGGGCCCAGCTGTGCTCAGATCGACATATATCGACTCAAGAACATCGCCTGTAGCTCCTATATGGGCATAGGTTGCACCTGGCTGGTGTCGAAGCGGCCCCAATGCTGCATATACGGTGCATAGCGGTGCTCAGATCGACATATATCGACTCAAGAACATCGCCTGTAGGTCCTATATGGCCGTGGGTTGCATCTGGCTGGTATGCCATATATACGGGGCCCAGCTGTGCTCAGATCGACATATATCGACTCAAGAACATCGCCTGTAGGTCCTATATGGCCGTGGGTTGCAGCTGGCTGGTATCACAGCTACCCCCATGCTGTATATACGTGGCGCAGCTGTGCTCTGATCGACATATATCGACTCAAGAACATCGCCTGTAGGTCCTATATGGGCGTAGGTTGCACCTGACTGGTGTCGAAGCGGCCCCAATGCTGCATATACGGTGCATAGCGGTGCTCAGATCGACATATATCGACTCAAGAACATCGCCTGTAGGTCCTATATGGCCATGGATTGCACCTGGCTGATATCAGAGCCACACCACATGCCGTATATACGGGGGCCCAGCTGTGCTCAAATCGACATATATCGAATCAAGAACATTGGCTGTAGGTCCTATATGGCCGTGGGTTGCATATGGCTGGTATCAGAGCCACCCACATGCCGTATATACGGGGCCCAGCTGTGCAGATCGACATATATCGAATCATGACCATCGCCTGTAGGTCCTATATGGCCGTGGGTTGCATCTGGCTGGTATCAGAGCCACCCACATGCCGTATATACGTTACCCAGCTGTGCCCAGATCGACATATATCGACTCAAAAACATCGCCTGTAGGTCCTATATGGCAGTGGGTTGCATATGGCTGGTATCAGAGCTACACCCATGCTGTATATACGAGGCCCAGCTGTGCTCAGATCGACATATATCGACTCAAGAACATCGCCTGTAGGTCCTATATGGCAGTGGGTTGCATATGGCTGGTATCAGAGCTACCCCCATGCTGTATATACGGGGCCCAGCTGTGCTCAGATCGACATATATCGACTCAAGAACATCGCCTGTGGGTCTTATATGGCCGTGGGTTGCAGCTGGCTGGTATCAGAGCTACCCCCAGGCTGTATATACGTGGCCCAGCTGTGCTCAGATCGACATATATCGACTCAAGAACATCGCCTGTAGGTCCTATATGGCAGTGGGTTGCATATGGCTGGTATCAGAGCTACCCCCATGCTGTATATACGGGGCCCAGCTGTGCTCAGATCGACATATATCGACTCAAGAACATCGCCTGTAGGTCCTATATGGCCGTGGGTTGCATCTGGCTGGTATCAGAGCTACCCCCATGCTGTATATACGGGGCCCAGCTGTGCTCAGATCGACATATATCGACTCAAGAACATCGCCTGTGGGTCTTATATGGCCGTGGGTTGCAGCTGGCTGGTATCAGAGCTACCCCCAGGCTGTATATACGTGGCCCAGCTGTGCTCAGATCGACATATATCGACTCAAGAACATCGCCTGTATGTGCTATATGGCCGTGGGTTGCATCTGGCTGGTATCAGAGCTACCCCCATGCTGTATATACGGCGCCCAGCTGTGCTCAGATCGACATATATTGACTCAAGAACATCGCTTGTAGGTCCTATATGGCCGTGGGTTGCATCTGGCTGGTATCAGTGCTACCCCCATGCTGTATATACGGCGTCCAGCTGTGCTCAGTTCGACATATATCGACTCAAGAAAATCGCCTGTAGGTCCTATATGGCCGTGGGTTGCATATGGCTGGTATCAGAGCCACCCACATGCCGTATATACGGGGCCCAGCTGTGCTCAGATCGACATATATCGACTCAAGAACATCGCCTGTAGGTCCTATATGGCCGTGGGTTGCATCTGGCTGGTATCAGAGCTACCCCCATGCTGTATTTACGGGGCCCAGCTGTTCCCACATCGACATATATCGAATCAAGAACATCGCTTGTAGGTCCTATATAGCCGTGGGTTGCAGCTGGCTGGTATCACAGCTACCTCCATGCTGTATATACGTGGCCCAGCTGTGCTCCGATCGACATATATCGACTCAAGAACATCGCCTGTAGGTCCTATATGGCCGTGGGTTGCATCTGGCTGGTATCAGAGCTAGCCCTATGCTGTATATACGGCGAGCAGCTGTGCTCAGATCGACATATATCGACTCAAGAACATCGCCTGTAGGTCCTATATGGCCGTGGGTTGCATCTGGCTGGTATCAAAGCTACCCCCATGCTGCATATACGGGGCCCAGCTGTGCTCAGATCGACATATATCGACTCAAGAACATCGCCTGTGGGTCTTATATGGCCGTGGGTTGCAGCTGGCTGGTATCAGAGCTACCCCCAGGCTGTATATACGTGGCCCAGCTGTGCTCAGATCGACATATATCGACTCAAGAACATCGCCTGTATGTGCTATATGGCCGTGGGTTGCATCTGGCTGGTATCAGAGCTACCCCCATGCTGTATATACGTGGCCCAGCTGTGCTCAGATCGACATATATCGACTCAAGAACATCGCCTGTAGGTGCTATATGGCCGTGGGTTGCATCTGGCTAGTATCAGAGCTACCCCCATGCTGTATATACGGCGCCCAGCTGTGCTTAGATCGACATATATCGACTCAAAAACATCGCCTGTAGGTCCTATATGGGCATAGGTTGCACCTGGCTGGTGTCGGAGCGGCCCCAATGCTGCATATACGGTGCATAGCGGTGCTCAGATCGACATATATCGAATCAAGAACATCGCCTGTAGGTCCTATATGGCAGTGGGTTGCATCTGGCTGATATCAGAGCCACCCACATGCCGTATATACGGTGGCCCAGCTGTGCTCAGATCGTCATATATCGACTCATGAACATCGCCTGTAGGTCCTATATGGCCGTGGGTTGCGTCTGGCTGGTATCAGAGCCACCCACATGCTGTATATAAGGTACCCAGCTGTGCTCAGATCGACATATATCGACTCAAGAACATCGCCTGTAGGTCCTATATGGCCGTGGGTTGTATATGGCTGGTATCAGAGCCACCCACATGCCGTATATACGGGGCCCAGCTGTGCTCAGATCGACATATATCGACTCAAGAACATCGCCTGTAGGTCCTATATGGCCGTGGTTTGCATCTGGCTGGTATCGGAGCTACCCCCATGGTGTATATACGGCGCCCAGCTGCGCTCAGATCGACATATATCGACTCAAGAACATCGCCTGTATGTGCTATATGGCCGTGGGTTGCATCTGGCTGGTATCAGAACTACCCCCATGCTGTATATACTAGGCCCAGCTGTTCTCAGATCGACATATATCGACTCAAGAACATCGCCTGTGGGTCTTATATGGCCGTGGGTTGCAGCTGGCTGGTATCAGAGCTACCCCCAGGCTGTATATACGTGGCCCAGCTGTGCTCAGATCGACATATATCGACTCAAGAACATCGCCTGTAGGTGCTATATGGCCGTGGGTTTCATCTGGCTGGTATCAGAGCTACCCCCATGCTGTATATACGGCGCCAAGCTGTGCTCAGATCGAAATATATATCGACTCAAGAACATCGCTTGTAGGTCCTATATGGCCGTGGGTTGCATCTGGCTGGTATCAGTGCTACCCCCATGCTGTATATACGACGCCCAGCTGTACTCAGATCGACATATATCGACTCAAGAATATCGCCTGTAGGTCCTATATGGCCGTCGGTTGCATCTGGCTGGTATAAGAGCCACCCACATGCCGTATATACGGGGCCCAGCTGTGCTCGGATCGACATATATCGACTCAAGAACATCGCCTGTAGGTCCTATATGGCCGTGGATTGAATCTGGCTGGTATCAGAGCTACCCCCATGCTGTATATACGGCGCCCAGCTGTGCTCAGATCGACATATATCGACTCAAGAACATCGCCTGTAGGTCCTATATAGCCGTGGGTTGCAGTTGGCTGGTATCACAGCTACCCCCATGCTGTATATACGTGGCCCAGCTGTGCTCAGGTCGACATATATCGACTCAAGGACATCACCTGTAGGTCCTATATGGCCGTGGGGTGCATCTGGCTGGT
Organism: Lordithon lunulatus; assembly: GCA_963942505.1. NCBI lineage: Eukaryota > Metazoa > Arthropoda > Insecta > Coleoptera > Staphylinidae > Lordithon > Lordithon lunulatus. The sequence goes on along the minus strand of OZ012667.1, from coordinate 31,254,560 downwards.
ATCATAGCTACCCACATGCCGTATATACGGGACCCATCTATGCTCAGATCGACATATATCGACTCAAGAACATCGCCTGTAGGTCCTATATGGCCGTGGGTTGCATATGGCTGGTATCAGAGCCACCCACATGCCGTATACACGGGGCCCAGCTGTGCTCAGATCGACATAAATCGAATCATGACCATCGCCTGAAGGTCCTGTATGGCCGTGGGTTGCATATGGCTGGTATCAGAGCTACCCCCATGCTGTATATACGAGGCCCAGCTGTGCTCAGATCGACATATATCGACTCAAGAACATCGCCTGTAGGTCCTATATGGCCGTGGGTTGCATCTGGATGGTATCAGAGCTACCCACATGCCGTATATACGGGACCCAGCTGTGCTCAGATCGACATATATCGACTCAAGAACATCGCCTGTAGGTCCTATATGGCCGTGGGTTGCATATGGCTGGTATCAGAGCCACCCACATGCCGTATATACGGGGCCCATCTGTGCAGATCGACATATATCGAATCATGACCATCGCCTGTAGGTCCTATATGGCCGTGGGTTGCATCTGGCTGGTATCAGAGCCACCCACATGCCGTATATACGTTACCCAGCTGTGCCCAGATCGACATATATCGACTCAAGAACATCGCCTGTAGGTCCTATATGGCCGTGGGTTGCATCTGGCTGGTATCAGAGCCACCCACATGCCGTATATACGTTACCCAGCTGTGCCCAGATCGACATATATCGACTCAAGAACATCGCCTGTAGGTCCTATATGGCAGTGGGTTGCATATGGCTGGTATCAGAGCTACCCCCATGCTGTATATACGAGGCCCAGCTGTGCTCAGATCGACATATATCGACTCAAGAACATCGCCTGTGGGTCTTATATAGCTGTGGGTTGCAGCTGGCTGGTATCAGAGCTACCCCCAGGCTGTATATACGTGGCCCAGCTGTGCCCAGATCGACATATATCGACTCAAGAACATCGCCTGTAGGTCCTATATGGCAGTGGGTTGCATATGGCTGGTATCAGAGCTACCCCCATGCTGTATATACGGGGCCCAGCTGTGCTCAGATCGACATATATCGACTCAAGAACATCGCCTGTAGGTCCTATATGGCCGTGGATTGCAGCTGGCTGGTATCACAGCTACCCCCATGCTGTATATACGTGGCACAGCTGTGCTCAGATCGACATATATCGACTCAAGAACATCGCCTGTAGGTCCCATATGGCAGTGGGTTGCATATGGCTGGTATCAGAGCTACCCCCATGCTGTATATACGAGGCCCAGCTGTGCTCAGATCGACATATATCGACTCAAGAACATCGCCTGTGGGTCTTATCTAGCTGTGGGTTGCAGCTGGCTGGTATCAGAGCTACCCCCAGGCTGTATATACGTGGCCCAGCTGTGGCCAGATCGACATATATCGACTCAAGAACATCGCCTGTAGGTCCTATATGGCAGTGGGTTGCATATGGCTGGTATCAGAGCTACCCCCATGCTGTATATACGGGGCCCAGATCGACATATATCGACTCAAGAACATCGCCTGTAGGTCCTATATGGCCGTGGATTGCAGCTGGCTGGTATCACAGCTACCCCCATGCTGTATATACGTGGCACAGCTGTGCTCAGATCGACATATATCGACTCAAGAACATCGCCTGTAGGTCCTATATGGGCGTAGGTTGCACCTGGCTGGTGTCGAAGCGGCCCCAATGCTGCATATACGGTGCATAGCGGTGCTCAGATCGACATATATCGACTCAAGAACATCGCCTGTAGGTCCTATGTGGCCATGGATTGCACCTGGCTGATATCAGAGCCACACCACATGCCGTATATACGGGGGCCCAGCTGTGCTCAAATCGACATATATCGAATCAAGAACATCGGCTGTAGGTCCTATATGGCCGTGGGTTGCATATGGCTGGTATCAGAGCCACCCACATGCCGTATATACGGGGCCCAGCTGTGCAGATCGACATATATCGATTCATGACCATCGCCTGTAGGTCCTATATGGCCGTGGGTTGCATCTGGCTAGTATCAGAGCCACCCACATGCCGTATATACGTTACCCAGCTGTGCCCAGATCGACATATATCGACTCAAGAACATCGCCTGTAGGTCCTATATGGCAGTGGGTTGCATATGGCTGGTATCAGAGCTACACCCATGCTGTATATACGAGGCCCAGCTGTGCTCAGATCGACATATATCGACTCAAGAACATCGCCTGTGGGTCTTATATAGCTGTGGGTTGCAGCTGGCTGGTATCAGAGCTACCCCCAGGCTGTATATACGTGGCCCAGCTGTGCCCAGATCGACATATATCGACTCAAGAACATCGCCTGTAGGTCCTTAATGGCAGTGGGTTGCATATGGCTGGTATCAGAGCTACCCCCATGCTGTATATACGGGGCCCAGCTGTGCTCAGATCGACATATATCGACTCAAGAACATCGCCTGTAGGTCCTATATGGCCGTGGGTTGCATCTGGCTGGTATCAGAGCCACCCACATGCCGTATATACGTTACCCAGCTGTGCCCAGATCGACATATATATATATATATATATATATATATATATATATATGGCAGTGGGTTGCATCTGGCTGATATCAGAGCCACCCACATGCCGTACATACGGTGGCCCAGCTGTGCTCAGATCGTCATATATCGACTCATGAACATCGCCTGTAGGTCCTATATGGCCGTGGGTTGCGTCTGGCTGGTATCAGAGCCACCCACATGCTGTATATAAGGTACCCAGCTGTGCTCAGATCGACATATATCGACTCAAGAACATCGCCTGTAGGTCCTATATGGCCGTGGGTTGTATATGGCTGGTATCAGAGCCACCCACATGCCGTATATACGGGGCCCAGCTGTGCTCAGATCGACATATATCGACTCAAGAACATCGCCTGTAGGTCCTATATGGCCGTGGTTTGCATCTGGCTGTTATCGGAGCTACCCCCATGGTGTATATACGGCGCCCAGCTGCGCTCAGATCGACATATATCGACTCAAGAACATCGCCTATAGGTCCTATATGGCTGTGGGTTGCATCTGGTTGGTATCAGAGCTACCCCCATGCTGTATATACCAGGCCCAGCTGTGCTCAGATCGACATATATCGACTCAAGAACATCGCCTGTGGGTCTTATATGGCCGTGGGTTGCAGCTGGCTGGTATCAGAGCTACCCCCAGGCTGTTTATACGGGGCCCAGCTGTGCTCAGATCGACATATATCGACTCAAGAACATCGGCTGTAGGTCCTATATGGCCGTGGGTTGCATCTAGCTGGTATCAGAGCCACCCACATGCCGTATATACGGGGCCCAGCTGTGCTCAGATCGACATATATCGACTCAAGAACATCGCCTGTAGGTCATATATGGCCGTGGGTTGCATCTGGCTGGTATGAGAGCTACCCCCATGCTGTATATACGGGACCCAGCTGTGCTCAAATCGACATATATCGACTCAAGAACATCGCCTGTATGTCCTATATGGCCGTGGGTTGCATCTGGCTGGTATCCCATATATACGGGGCCCAGCTGTGCTCAGATCGACATATATCGACTCAAGAACATCGCCTGTAGCTCCTATATGGGCATAAGTTGCACCTGGCTGGTGTCGAAGCGGCCCCAATGCTGCATATACGGTGCATAGCGGTGCTCAGATCGACATATATCGACTCAAGAACATCGCCTGTAGGTCCTATATGGCCGTGGGTTGCATCTGGCTGGTATGCCATATATACGGGGCCCAGCTGTGCTCAGATCGACATATATCGACTCAAGAACATCGCCTGTAGGTCCTATATGGCCGTGGGTTGCAGCTGGCTGGTATCACAGCTACCCCCATGCTGTATATACGCGGCGCAGCTGTGCTCTGATCGACATATATCGACTCAAGAACATCGCCTGTAGGTCCTATATGGGCGTAGGTTGCACCTGACTGGTGTCGAAGCGGCCCCAATGCTGCATATACGGTGCATAGCGGTGCTCAGATCGACATATATCGACTCAAGAACATCGCCTGTAGGTCCTATATGGCCATGGATTGCACCTGGCTGATATCAGAGCCACACCACATGCCGTATATACGGGGGCCCAGCTGTGCTCAAATCGACATATATCGAATCAAGAACATTGGCTGTAGGTCCTATATGGCCGTGGGTTGCATATGGCTGGTATCAGAGCCACCCACATGCCGTATATACGGGGCCCAGCTGTGCAGATCGACATATATCGAATCATGACCATCGCCTGTAGGTCCTATATGGCCGTGGGTTGCATCTGGCTGGTATCAGAGCCACCCACATGCCGTATATACGTTACCCAGCTGTGCCCAGATCGACATATATCGACTCAAAAACATCGCCTGTAGGTCCTATATGGCAGTGGGTTGCATATGGCTGGTATCAGAGCTACACCCATGCTGTATATACGAGGCCCAGCTGTGCTCAGATCGACATATATCGACTCAAGAACATCGCCTGTGGGTCTTATATAGCTGTGGGTTGCAGCTGGCTGGTATCAGAGCTACCCCCAGGCTGTATATACGTGGCCCAGCTGTGCCCAGATCGACATATATCGACTCAAGAACATCGCCTGTAGGTCCTATATGGCAGTGGGTTGCATATGGCTGGTATCAGAGCTACCCCCATGCTGTATATACGGGGCCCAGCTGTGCTCAGATCGACATATATCGACTCAAGAACATCGCCTGTAGGTCCTATATGGCCGTGGGTTGCATCTGGCTGGTATCAGAGCTACCCCCATGCTGTATATACGGGGCCCAGCTGTGCTCAGATCGACATATATCGATTCAAGAACATCGCCTGTGGGTCTTATATGGCCGTGGGTTGCAGCTGGCTGGTATCAGAGCTACCCCCAGGCTGTATATACGTGGCCCAGCTGTGCTCAGATCGACATATATCGACTCAAGAACATCGCCTGTATGTGCTATATGGCCGTGGGTTGCATCTGGCTGGTATCAGAGCTACCCCCATGCTGTATATACGGCGCCCAGCTGTGCTCAGATCGACATATATTGACTCAAGAACATCGCTTGTAGGTCCTATATGGCCGTGGGTTGCATCTGGCTGGTATCAGTGCTACCCCCATGCTGTATATACGGCGTCCAGCTGTGCTCAGTTCGACATATATCGACTCAAGAAAATCGCCTGTAGGTCCTATATGGCCGTGGGTTGCATATGGCTGGTATCAGAGCCACCCACATGCCGTATATACGGGGCCCAGCTGTGCTCAGATCGACATATATCGACTCAAGAACATCGCCTGTAGGTCCTATATGGCCGTGGGTTGCATCTGGCTGGTATCAGAGCTACCCCCATGCTGTATTTACGGGGCCCAGCTGTTCCCACATCGACATATATCGAATCAAGAACATCGCTTGTAGGTCCTATATAGCCGTGGGTTGCAGCTGGCTGGTATCACAGCTACCTCCATGCTGTATATACGTGGCCCAGCTGTGCTCCGATCGACATATATCGACTCAAGAACATCGCCTGTAGGTCCTATATGGCCGTGGGTTGCATCTGGCTGGTATCAGAGCTAGCCCTATGCTGTATATACGGCGAGCAGCTGTGCTCAGATCGACATATATCGACTCAAGAACATCGCCTGTAGGTCCTATATGGCCGTGGGTTGCATCTGGCTGGTATCAAAGCTACCCCCATGCTGCATATACGGGGCCCAGCTGTGCTCAGATCGACATATATCGACTCAAGAACATCGCCTGTGGGTCTTATATGGCCGTGGGTTGCAGCTGGCTGGTATCAGAGCTACCCCCAGGCTGTATATACGTGGCCCAGCTGTGCTCAGATCGACATATATCGACTCAAGAACATCGCCTGTATGTGCTATATGGCCGTGGGTTGCATCTGGCTGGTATCAGAGCTACCCCCATGCTGTATATACGTGGCCCAGCTGTGCTCAGATCGACATATATCGACTCAAGAACATCGCCTGTAGGTGCTATATGGCCGTGGGTTGCATCTGGCTAGTATCAGAGCTACCCCCATGCTGTATATACGGCGCCCAGCTGTGCTTAGATCGACATATATCGACTCAAAAACATCGCCTGTAGGTCCTATATGGGCATAGGTTGCACCTGGCTGGTGTCGGAGCGGCCCCAATGCTGCATATACGGTGCATAGCGGTGCTCAGATCGACATATATCGAATCAAGAACATCGCCTGTAGGTCCTATATGGCAGTGGGTTGCATCTGGCTGATATCAGAGCCACCCACATGCCGTATATACGGTGGCCCAGCTGTGCTCAGATCGTCATATATCGACTCATGAACATCGCCTGTAGGTCCTATATGGCCGTGGGTTGCGTCTGGCTGGTATCAGAGCCACCCACATGCTGTATATAAGGTACCCAGCTGTGCTCAGATCGACATATATCGACTCAAGAACATCGCCTGTAGGTCCTATATGGCCGTGGGTTGTATATGGCTGGTATCAGAGCCACCCACATGCCGTATATACGGGGCCCAGCTGTGCTCAGATCGACATATATCGACTCAAGAACATCGCCTGTAGGTCCTATATGGCCGTGGTTTGCATCTGGCTGGTATCGGAGCTACCCCCATGGTGTATATACGGCGCCCAGCTGCGCTCAGATCGACATATATCGACTCAAGAACATCGCCTGTATGTGCTATATGGCCGTGGGTTGCATCTGGCTGGTATCAGAACTACCCCCATGCTGTATATACTAGGCCCAGCTGTTCTCAGATCGACATATATCGACTCAAGAACATCGCCTGTGGGTCTTATATGGCCGTGGGTTGCAGCTGGCTGGTATCACAGCTACCCCCATGCTGTATATACGTGGCCCAGCTGTGCTCAGGTCGACATATATCGACTCAAGGACATCACCTGTAGGTCCTATATGGCCGTGGGGTGCATCTGGCTGGTATCATAGCTACCCACATGCCGTATATACGGGACCCATCTATGCTCAGATCGACATATATCGACTCAAGAACATCGCCTGTAGGTCCTATATGGCCGTGGGTTGCATATGGCTGGTATCAGAGCCACCCACATGCCGTATACACGGGGCCCAGCTGTGCTCAGATCGACATAAATCGAATCATGACCATCGCCTGAAGGTCCTGTATGGCCGTGGGTTGCATATGGCTGGTATCAGAGCTACCCCCATGCTGTATATACGAGGCCCAGCTTTGCTCAGATCGACATATATCGACTCAAGAACATCGCCTGTAGGTCCTATATGGCCGTGGGTTGCATATGGCTGGTATCAGAGCCACCCACATGCCGTATATACGTTACCCAGCTGTGCCCAGATCGACATATATCGACTCAAGAACATCGCCTGTAGGTCCTATATGGCCGTGGGTTGCAGCTGGCTGGTATCAGAGCTACCCCCAGGGTGTATATACGTGGCCCAGCTGTGCTCAGGTCGACATATATCGACTCAAGGACATCACCTGTAGGTCCTATATGGCCGTGGGGTGCATCTGGCTGGTATCAGAGCTACTCACATGCCGTATATACGGGACCAAGCTATGCTCAGATCGACATATATCGACTCAAGAACATCGCCTGTAGGTCCTATATGGCCGTGGGTTGCATATGGCTGGTATCAGAGCCACCCACATGCCGTATATACGTTACCCAGCTGTGCCCAGATCGACATATATCGACTCAAGAACATCGCCTGTAGGTCCTATATGGCCGTGGGTTGCATATGGCTGGTATCAGAGCTACCCCCATGCTGTATATACGAGGCCCAGCTTTGCTCAGATCGACATATATCGACTCAAGAACATCGCCTGTGGGTCCTATATGGCCGTGGGTTGCAGCTGACTGGTATCAGAGCTACCCCCAGGGTGTATATACGTGGCCCAGCTGTGCTCAGATCGACATATATCGACTTAAGAACATCGCCGGTAGGTCCTGTATGCCCATGGGTTGCATCTGGCTGGTATCAGAGCCACCCACATGTCGTTTATACGGGGCCCAGCTGTGCTCAGATCGACATATATCGACTCAAGAACATCGGCTGTAGGTCCTATATGGCCGTGGGTTGCATCTACTGGTATCAGAGCCACCCACATGCCGTATATACGGGGCCCAGCTGTGCTCAGATCGACATATATCGACTCAAGAACATCGCCTGTAGGTCATATATGGCCGTGGGTTGCATCTGGCTGGTATGAGAGCTACCCCCATGCTGTATATACGGGACACAGCTGTGCTCAAATCGACATATATCGACTCAAGAACATCGCCTGTATGTCCTATATGGCCGTGGGTTGCATCTGGCTGGTATGCCATATATACGGGGCCCAGCTGTGCTCAGATCGACATATATCGACTCAAGAACATCGCCTGTAGCTCCTATATGGGCATAGGTTGCACCTGGCTGGTGTCGAAGCGGCCCCAATGCTGCATATACGGTGCATAGCGGTGCTCAGATCGACATATATCGACTCAAGAACATCGCCTGTAGGTCCTATATGGCCGTGGGTTGCATCTGGCTGGTATCAGAGCCACCCACATGTCGTATATACGAGGCCCAGCTGCTCTCAGATCGACATATATCGACTCAAGAACATCGCCTGTAGGTTCTATATGGCCGTGGGTTGCATCTGGCTGGTATCAGAGGTACCCCCATGCTGTATATACGGCGCCCAGCTGTGCTCAGATCGACATATATCGACTCAAGAACATCGCCTGAGGGTTCTATATGGCCGTGGGTTGCATCTGGTTGGTATCAGAGCTACCCCCATGCTGTATATACGGCGCCCAGCTGTGCTCAGATCGACATATATCGACTCAAGAACATCGCCTGTAGGTCCTACATGGCCGTGGGTTGCATCTGGCTGGTATCAGTGCTAATCCCATGCTGTATATACGGCGCCCAGCTATGCTCAAATCGACATATATCGACTCAAGAACATCGCCTGTAGGTCCTATATGGCCGTGGGTTGCATCTGGCTGGTATCAGTGCTAATCCCATGCTGTATAAACGGCGCCCAGCTGTGCTCAGATCGACATATATCGACTCAAGAACATCGCCTGTGGGTCCTATATAGCCGTGGGCTGCAGCTGGCTGGTATCACAGCTACCCCCATGCTGTATATACGTGGCCCAGCTGTGCTCAGATCGATATATATCGACTCAAGAACATCGCCTGTAGGACCTATATGGCCGTGGGTTGCAGCTGGCTGGTATCAGAGCCACCCACATGCCGTATATACGGGGCCCAGCTGTGCTCAGATCGACATATATCGACGGAAGAACATCTCCTGTAGGTCCTATATGGCCATGGGTTGCACCTGGCTGGTATCACAGGTACCCCCATGCTGTATATACGTAGCGCAGCTGTGCTCAGATCGACATATATCGACTCAAGAACATCGCCTGTAGGTCCTATATGCCCGTGGGTTGCATCTGGCTGGAATCAGAGCCACCCACATGCTGCATATACAATGCATAGCGGAGCTCATATCGACAAATATCGACTAAAGAACATCGCCCGTAGGTCCTATATGGGCATAGGTTGCACCTGGCTGGTGTCGAAGCGGCCCCAATACTGCATATACGGTGCATAGCGGTGCTCAGATCGACATATATCGACTCAAGAACATCGCTTGTAGGTCCTATATTGCCGTGGGTTGCATCTGGCTGATATCAGAGCCACCCACATGCCGTATATACGGGGGCCCAGCTGTGCTCAGATCGACATATATCGACTCAAGAACATCGGCTGTAGGTCCTATATGGCCGTGGGTTGCATCTGGCTGGTATCAGAGCCACCCACATGCCGTATATACGGGGGCCCAGCTGTGCTCAGATCGACATATATCGACTCAAGAACATCGCCTGTAGGTCATATATGGCCGTGGGTTGCATCTGGCTGGTATGAGAGCTACCCCCATGCTGTATATACGGGACTCAACTGTGCTCAAATCGACATATATCGACTCAAGAACATCGCCTGTATGTCCTATATGGCCGTGGGTTGCATCTGGCTGGTATGCTATATATACGGGGCCCAGCTGTGCTCAGTTCGACATATATAGACGGAAGAACATCGCCTGTAGGTCCTATATGGCCATGGGTTGTATCTGGCTGGTATCACAGCTACCCCCATGCTGTATATACGTAGCCCAGCTGTTCTCAGATTGACATATATCGACTCAAGAACATCGCCTGTAGGTCCTATATGCCTGTGGGTTGCATCTAGCTGGAATCAGAGCCACCCACATGCTGCATATACAATGCATAGCGGAGCTCATATCGACATATATCGACTCAAGAACATCGCATGTAGGTCCTATATGGGCATAGGTTGCACCTGGCTGGTGTCGAAGCGACCCCAATGCTGCATATACGGTGCATAGCAGTGCTCAGATCGACATATATCGACTCAAGAACATCGCCTGTAGGACCTATATGGCCTTGGGTTGCATCTGGCTGGTATCAGAGCCACCCACATGCCGTATATACGAGGCCCAGCTGTGCTCAGTTCGACATATATCGATTCAAGAACATCGCCTGTAGGTTCTATATGGCCGTGGGTTGCATATGGCTGGTATCAGAGCCACCCACATGCCTTATATACGGGGCCCAGCTGTGCGCAGATCGACATATATCGACTCAAGAACATCGCCTGTAGGTCCTATATGGCCGTGGGTTGCATATGGCTGGTATCAGAGCCACCCACATGCCGTATATACGGGGCCCAGCTATGCTCAGATCGACATATATCGACTCAAGAACATCGCCTGTAGGTCCTATATGGCCGTGGGTTGCATCTGCCTGGTATCAGAGCTACACCCATGGTGTATATTCGGCGCCCAGCTGTGCTGAGATCGACATATATCGACTCAAGAACATCGCCTGTAGGTCCTATATGGCCGTGGGTTGCATCTGGCTGGTATCAGAGCTACCCCTATGCTGTATATACGGCGAGCAGCTGTGCTCAGATCGACATATATCGACCCAAGAACATCGCCTATAGGTCCTATATGGCCGTGGGTTGCATCTGGCTGGTATCAGAGCTAACCCCATGCTGTATATACGGGGCCCAGCTGTGCTCAGATCGACATATATCGACTCAAGAACATCGCCTGTAGGTCCTATATGGCCGTGGGTTGCATCTGGGTGGTATCAGAGCTACCCCCATGCTGTATATACGGGGCCCAGCTGTGCTCAGATCGACATATATCGACTCAAGAACATCGCCTGTAGTCCAATATAACCGTGGGTTGCAGCTGGCTGGAATCACAGCTACCCTCATGCTATATATACGGCGCCCAGCTGTGCTCAGATCTACATATATCGACTCAAGAACATCGCCTGTAGATCCTATATGGCCGTGGGTTGCATCTGGCTGGTTTCAGAGCTACCCCCATTCTGTATATACGGGGCCCAGCTGTGCTCAGATCGACATATATCGACTCAAGAACATCGCCTGTGGGTCTTATATGGCCGTGGATTGCATCTGGCTGGTATCAGAGCTACTCCCATGCTGTATATACGGCGCCCAGCTGTGCCCAGATCGACATATATCGACTCAAGAACATCGCCTGTAGGTCCTATATGGCCGTGGCTTGCAGCTGGCTGGTATCACAGCTACCCCCATGCTGTATATACGTGGCCCAGCTGTGCTCAGATCGACATATATCGACTCAAGAACATCGCCTGTGGGTCTTATATGGCCGTGGATTGCATCTGGCTGGTATCAGAGCTACTCCCATGCTGTATATACGGCGAGCAGCTGTGCTCAGATCGATATATATCGACTCAAGAACATCGCCTGTAGGTCCTATATGGCCGTGGGTTGCATCTGGCTGGAATCAGAGCCACCCACATGCTGCATATACAGGGCATAGCGGAGCTCATATCGACATATATCGACTCAAGAACATCGCCTGTAGGTGCCATATGGGCATAGGTTGCACCTGGCTTGTGTCGGAGCGGCCCCAATGTTGCATATACGGTGAATAGCGGTGCTCAGATCGACATATATCGACTCAAGAACATCGCCTGTAGGTCCTATATGGCAGTGGGTTGCATCTGGCTTATATTAGAGCCACCCACATGCCGTATATACGGGGGCTCAGCTGTGCTCAGATCGACATATATCGACTCAAGAACATCGGCTCTAGGTCCTATATGGCCGTGGGTTGCATCTGGCTGGTATCAGAGCCACCCACATGCCGTATATACGGGGCCCAGCTGTGCTCAGATCGACATATATCGACTCAAGAATATCGCCTGTAGGTCCTATATGGCCGTGGGTTGCATCTGGCTTGTATCAGAGCTACCCCCATGGTGTATATACGGCGCCCAGCTGTGCTCAAATCGACATATATCGATTCAAGTACATCGCCTGTAGGTCCTATATGGCCGTGGGTTGGATCTGGCTGGTATCAGAGCTACTCCCATGCTGTATATACGAGGCCCAGCTGTGCTCAGATCGACATATATCGACTCAAGAACATCGCCTGTGGGTCTTATATGGCCGTGGGTTGCAGCTGGCTGGTATCAGAGCTACCCCCAGGCTGTATATACGTGGCCCAGCTGTGCTCAGATCGACATATATCGACTCAAGAATATCGCCTGTAGGTGCTGTATGGCCGTGGGTTGCATCTGGCTGGTATCAGAGCTACCCCAATGCTGTATATACGGCGCCAAGCTGTGCTCAGATCGACATATATCGACTCAAGAACATCGCCTGTAGGTCCTATATGGCCGTGGGTTGCATCTGGCACCAGCCAGATGATACCAATCATAGCTTCCCCCATGCTGTATATACGGGGCCCAGCTGTGCTCAGAGCGACATATATCGAGTCAAGTACATCGCCTGTAGGTCCTATGTAGCCGTGGGTTGCAGCTGGCTGGTATGACAGCTACCCCCATGCTGTATATACGTGGCCCAGCTGTGCTCAGATCGACATATATCGACTCAAGAACATCGCCTGTAGGTCCTATATGGCCGTGGGTTGCAGCTGGCTGGTATCAGAGCCACCCACATGCCGTATATACGGGGCCCAGCTGTGCTCAGCTCGACATATATCGACTCAAAAACATCGCCTCTAGGTCCTATATGGCCGTGGGTTGCATCTGGCTGGTATCAGCGCTACCCCCATGCTGTATATACGGCGCCCAGCTGTGCTCAGATCGACATATATCGACTCAAAAGCATTGCCTGTAGGTCCTATATGGCCGTGGGTTGCATCTGGCTGGTATCATAGCTTCCCCCATGCTGTATATACGGGGCCCAGCTGTGCTCAGAGCGACATATATCGAGTCAAGTACATCGCCTGTAGGTCCTATGTAGCCGTGGGTTGCAGCTGGCTGGTATGACAGCTACCCACATGCTGTATATACGTGGCCCAGCTGTGCTCAGATCGACATATATCGACTCAAGAACATCGCCTGTAGGTCCTATATGGCCGAGGGTTGCAGCTGGCTGGTATCAGAGCCACCCACATGCCGTATATACGGGGACCAGATGTGCTCAGATCGACATATATCGACTCAAGAACATCGCCTGTAGGTCCTATATGGCCGTGGGTTGCATCTGGCTGGTATCAGAGCTACCCCCATGCTGTATATACGGGGCCCAGCTGTGCTCAGATCGACATATATCGACTCAAGAACATCGCCTGTAGGTCCTATATAGCCGTGGGTTGCAGCTGGCTGGTATCCCAGCTACCCCCATGCTGTATATACGTGGCCCAGCTGTGCTCAGATCGACATATATCGACTCAAGAACTTCGCCTGTAGGTCCTATATGGCCGTGGGTTGCATCTGGCTGGTATCAGAGCTACCACCATGCTGTATATACGGCGCCCAGCTGTGCTCAGATCGACATATATCGACTCAAGAACATCGCCTGTAGGTCCTATATGGCCGTGGGTTGCATCTGGCTGGTATCAGAGCTACCACCATGCTGTATATACGGGGCCCAGCTGTGCTCAGATCGACATATATCGACTCAAGAACATCGCCTGTAGGTCCTATATGGCCGTGGGTTGCATCTGGGTGGTATCAGAGCTACCCCCATGCTGTATATACGGGGCCCAGCTGTGCTCAGATCGACATATATCGACTCAAGAACATCGCCTGTAGGTCCTATATAACCGTGGGTTGCAGCTGGCTGGTATCACAGCTACCTCCATGCTATATATACGGCGCCCAGCTGTGCTCAGATCGACATATATCGACTCAAGAACATCGCCTGTAGGTCCTATATGGCCGTGGGTTGCATCTGGCTGGTTTCAGAGCTACCCCCATGCTGTATATACGGGGCCCAGCTGTGCTCAGATCGACATATATCGACTCAAGAACATCGCCTGTAGGTCCTATATGGCCGTGGGTTGCAGCCGGCTGGTATCACAGCTACCCCTATGCTGTATATACGTGGCCCAGCTGTGCTCAGATCGACATATATCGTCTCAAGAACATCGCCTGTAGGTCCTATATGGCCGTGGGTTGCAGCTGGCTGGTATCACAGCTACCCGCATGCTGTATATACGTGGCCCAGCTGTGCTCAGATCGACATATATCGACTCAAGAACATCGCCTGTAGGTCCTATATGCCCGTGGGTTGCATCGGGCTGGAATCAGAGCCACCCACATGCTGCATATACAGGGCATAGCGGAGCTCATATCGACATATATCGACTCAAGAACATCGCCTGTAGGTCCCATATGGGCATAGGTTGCACCTGGCTGGTGTCGGAGCGGCCCCAATGTTGCATATACGGTGCATAGCGGTGCTCAGATCGACATATATCGACTCAAGAACATCGGCTCTAGGTCCTATATGGCCGTGGGTTGCATCTGGCTGGTATCAGAGCCACCCACATGCCGTATATACGGGGCCCAGCTGTGCACAGATCGACATATATTGACTCAAGAATATCGCCTGTAGGTCCTATATGGCCGTGGGTTGCATCTGGCTGGTATCAGAGCTACCCCCATGGTGTATATACGGCGCCCAGCTGTGCTCAAATCGACATATATCGATTCAAGAACATCGCCTGTAGGTCCTATATGGCCGTGGGTTGGATCTGGCTGGTATCAGAGCTACTCCCATGCTGTATATACGAGGCCCAGCTGTGCTCAGATCGACATATATCGACCCAAGAACATCGCCTGTGGGTCTTATATGGCCGTGGGTTGCAGCTGGCTGGTATCAAAGCTACCCCTAGGCTGTATATACGTGGCCCAGCTGTGCTCAGATCGACATATATCGACTCAAGTATATCGCCTGTAGGTGCTGTATGGCCGTGGGTTGCATCTGGCTGGTATCAGAGCTACCCCCATGCTGTATATACGGCGCCCAGCTGTGCTCAGATCGACATATATCGACTCAAGAACGTCGCCTGTAGGTCCTATATGGCCGTGGTTTGCATCTGGCTGGTATCGGAGCTACCCCCATGGTGTTTATACGGCGCCCAGCTGCGCTCAGATCGACACATATCAACTCAAGAACATCGCCTATAGGTCCTATATGGCTGTGGGTTGCATCTGGCTGGTATCAGAGCTACCCCCATGCTGTATATACGAGGCCCAGCTGTGCTCAGATCGACATATATCGACTCAAGAACATCGCCTGTGGGTCTTATATGGCCGTGGGTTGCAGCTGGCTGGTATCAGAGCTACTCCCAGGCTTTATATACGTGGCCCAGCTGTGCTCAGATCGACATATATCGACTCAAGAACATCGCCTGTAGGTGCTATATGGCCGTGGGTTGCATCTGGCTGGTATCAGAGCTACCCTCATGCTGTATATACGGCGCCAAGCTGTGCTCAGATCGACATATATCGAGTCAAGAACATCGCCTGTAGGTCCTATATGGCCGTGGGTTGCATCTGGCTGGTATCAGAGCCACCCACATGCCGTATATACGGGGCCCAGCTGTGCTCGGATCGACATATATCGACTCAAGAACATCGCCTGTAGGTCCTATATGGCCGTGGATTGAATCTGGCTGGTATCATAACTACCCCCATGCTGTATATACGGCGCCCAGCTGTGCTCAGATCGACATATATCGACCCAAGAACATCGCCTGTAGGTCCTATATAGCCGTGGGTTGCAGTTGGCTGGTATCACAGCTACCCCCATGCTGTATTTACGTGGCCCAGCTGTGCTCAGGTCGACATATATCGACACAAGGACATCACCTGTAGGTCCTGTATGGCCGTGTGTTGCAGCTGGCTGGTATCAGAGCCACCCACATGCCCTATATACGGGGGTCCAGCTGTGCTCAGATCGACATATATCGACTCAAGAACATCGCCTGTAGGTCCTATATGGCCGTGGGTTGCATCTGGCTGGTATCAGAGCTACCCACATGCCGTATATACGGGACCCAGCTGTGCTCAGATCGACATATATCGACTCAAGAACATCGCCTGTAGGTCCTATATGGCCGTGGGTTGCATATGGCTGGTATCAGAGCCACCCACATGCCGTATATACGGGGCCCAGCTGTGCAGATCGACATATATCGAATCATGACCATCGCCTGTAGGTCCTATATGGCCGTGGGTTGCATCTGGCTGGTATCAGAGCCACGCACATGCCATATATACTTTACCCAGCTGTGCCCAGATCGACATATATCGACTCAAGAACATCGCCTGTAGGTCCTTTATGGCAGTGGGTTGCATATGGCTGGTATCAGAGCTACCCCCATGCTGTATATACGAGGCCCAGCTGTGCTCAGATCGACATATATCGACTAAAGAACATCGCCTGTGGGTCTTATATAGCTGTGGGTTGCAGCTGGCTGGTATCAGAGCTACCCCCAGGCGGTATATACGTGGCCCAGCTGTGCCCAGATCGACATATATCGACTCAAGAACATCGCCTGTAGGTCCTATATGGCAGTGGGTTGCATATGGCTGGTATCAGAGCTACCCCCATGCTGTATATACGGGGCCCAGCTGTGCTCAGATCGACATATATCGACTCAAGAACATCGCCTGTAGGTCCTATATGGCCGTGGGTTGCAGCTGGCTGGTATCACAGCTACCCCCATGCTGTATATACGTGGCCCAGCTGTGCTCAGATCGACATATATCGACTCAAAAACATCGCCTGTAGGTCCTATATGGGAATAGGTTACACCTGGCTGGTGTCGAAGCGGCCCCAATGCTGCATATACGGTGCATAGCGGTGCTCAGATCGACATATATCGACTCAAGAACATCGCCTGTAGGTCCTATATGGCCATGGATTGCACCTGGCTGATATCAGAGCCACCCACATTCCGTATATACGGGGGCCCAGCTGTGCTCAAATCGACATATATCGAATCAAGAACATCGGCTGTAGGTCCTATATGGCCGTGGGTTGCATCTGGCTGGTATCAGAGCTACCCTAATGCTGTATATACGGGGCCCAGCTGTGCTCAGATCGACATATATCGACTCAAGAACATCGCCTGTAGGTCCTATATAGCCGTGGCTTGCAGCTGGCTGGTATCAGAGCCACCCACATGCCGTATATACGGGGCCCAGCTGTGCTCAGATCGGCATATATCGACTCAAGAACATCGCCTGTAGGTCCTATACGGCCGTGGGTTGCATCTGGCTGGTATCAGAGCTACCCCCAAGCTGTATATACGAGGACCAGCTGTGCTCAGATCGACATATATCGACTTAAGAACATCGCCTGTAGGTCCTATATGGCCGTGTGTTGCATCTGGCTGGTATCAGAGCTACCCTAATGCTGTATATACGGGGCCCAGCTGTGCTCAGATCGACATATATCGACTCAAGAACATCGCCTGTAGGTCCTATATGGCCGTGGGTTGCAGCTGGCTGGTATCAGAGCCACCCACATGCCGTATATACAGGGCCCAGCTGTGCTCAGATCGACATATATCGACTCAAGAACATCGCCTGTAGGTCCTATATGGCCGTGGGTTGCATCTGGCTGGTATCAGAGCTACCCCCATGCTGTGTATACGGGGCCCAGCTGTGCTCAGATTGACATATATTGACTCAAGAACATCGCCTGTAGGTCCTATATGGCCGTGGGTTGCATCTGGCTGGTATCAGAGCTACCCCCATGCTGTATATACGGGGCCCAGCTGTGCTCAGATCAACATATATCGACTCAAGAACATCGCCTGTAGGTCCTATATGGCCTTGGGTTGCAGCTGGCTGGTATCAGAGCCACCCACATGCCGTATATACAGGGCCCAGCTGTGCTCAGATCGACATATATCGACTCAAGAACATCGCCTGTAGGTCCTATATAGCCGTGGGTTGCATCTGGCTGGTATCAGAGCTACCCCCATGCTGTATATACGGGGCCCAGCTGTGCTCAGCTCGACATATATCGACTCAAAAACATCGCCTATAGGTCCTATATGGCCTTGGGTTGCAGCTGGCTGGTATCAGAGCCACCCACATGCCGTATATACAGGGCCCAGCTGTGCTCAGATCGACATATATCGACTCAAGAACATCGCCTGTAGGTCCTATATGGCCGTGGGTTGCATCTGGCTGGTATCAGAGCTACCCCCATGCTGTATATACGGGGCCCAGCTGTGCTCAGATCGACATATATCGACTCAAGAACATCGCCTGTAGGTCCTATATGGCCGTGGGTTGCATCTGGCTGGTATCAGAGCTAACCCCATGCTGTATATACGGGGCCCAGCTGTGCTCAGATCGACATATATCGACTCAAGAACATCGCCTGTAGGTCCTATATAGCCGTGGGTTGCATCTGGCTGGTATCAGAGCTACCCCCATGCTGTATATACGGGGCCCAGCTGTGCTCAGCTCGACATATATCGACTCAAAAACATCGCCTATAGGTCCTATATGGCCTTGGGTTGCAGCTGGCTGGTATCAGAGCCACCCACATGCCGTATATACAGGGCCCAGCTGTGCTCAGATCGACATATATCGACTCAAGAACATCGCCTGTAGGTCCTATATGGGCGTGGGTTGCATCTGGCTGGTATCAGAGCTACCCCCATGCTGTATATACGGGGCCCAGCTGTGATCAGATCGACATATATCGACTCAAGAACATCGCCTGTAGGTCCTATATGGCCGTGGGTTGCAGCTGGCTGGTATCACAGCTACCCCTGCGATGTATATACGTGGCCCAGCTGTGCTCAGAACGACATATATCGACTCAAGAACATCGCCTGTGGGTCTTATATGGCCGTGGGATGCAGCTGGCTGGTATCAGAGCTACCCCCAGGCTGTATATACGTGGCCCAGCTGTACTCAGATCGACATATATCGACTCAAGTACATCGCCTTTAGGTGCTATATGGCCGTGGGTTGCATCTAGATGGTATCAGAGCTACCCCCATGCTGTATATACGGCGCCAAGCTGTGCTCAGATCGACATATATCGACTCAAGAACATTGCTTGTAGGTCCTATATGGGCGTGGGTTGCATCTGGCTGGTATCAGTGCTACCCCCATGCTGTATATACGGGGCCCAGCTGTGCTCAGATCGACATATATCGACTCAAGAACATCGCCTGTAGGTGATATATGGCCGTGGGTTGCATCTGGGTGGTATCAGAGCTACCCCCATGCTGTATATACGGGGCCCAGCTATGCTCAGATCGACATATATCGACTCAAGAACATCGCCTGTAGGTCCTATATAACCGTGGGTTGCAGCTGGCTGGTATCACAGCTACCCCCATGCTATATATACGGCGCCCAGCTGAGCTCAGATCGACATATATCGACTCAAGAACATCGCCTGTAGGTCCTATATGGCCGTGGGTTGCATCTGGCTGGTTTCAGAGCTACCCCCATGCTGTATATACGGGGCCCAGCTGTGCTCAGATCGACATATATCGACTCAAGAACATCGCCTGTAGGTCCTATATGGCCGTGGGTTGCAGCTGGCTGGTATCAGAGCCACCCACATGCCGTATATACGGGGCCCAGGTGTGCTCAGATCGACATATATCGACTCAAGAACATCGCCTGTAGGTCCTATATGGCCGTGGGTTGCATCTGGCTGGTATCAGAGCTACCCCCATGCTGTATATACGGGGCCCAGCTGTGCTCAGATCGACATATATCGACTCAAGAACATCGCCTGTAGGTCCTATATGGCCGTGGGTTGCAGCTGCCTGGTATCACAGCTACCCCCACGCTGTATATACGTGGTCCAGCTGTGCTCAGAACGACATATATCGACTCAAGAACATCGCCTGTGGGTCTTATATGGCCGTGGGTTGCAGCTGGCTGGTATCAGAGCCACCCACATGCCGTATATACGGGGCCCAGCTGTGCTCAGATCGACATATATCGACTCAAGAATATCGCCTGTAGGTCCTATATGGCCGTGGGTTGCATCTGCCTGGTATCAGAGCTACACCCATGGTGTATATTCAGCGCCCAGCTGTGCTCAGATCGACATATATCGACTCAAGAACATCGCCTGTAGGTCCTATATGGCCGTGGGTTGCATCTGGCTGGTATCAGAGCTACCCCTATGCTGTATATACGGCGAGCAGCTGTGCTCAGATCGACATATATCGACTCAAGAACATCGCCTGTAGGTCCTATATGGCCGTGGGTTGCATCTGGCTGGTATCAGAGCTAACCCCATGCTGTATATACGGCACCAAGCTGTGCTCAGATCGACATATATCGAATCAAGAATATTGCTTGTAGGTCCTATATGGCCGTGGGTTGCATCTGGCTGGTATCAGTGCTACCCCCATTCTGTATATACGGCGCCCAGCTGTGCTCAGATCGACATATATCGACTCAAGAATATCGCCTGTAGGTCCTATATGGCCGTGGGTTGCATCTGGCTGGTATCAGAGCCACCCACATGCCGTATATACGGGGCCCAGCTGTGCTCGGATCGACATATATCGACTCAAGAACATCGCCTGTAGGTCCTATATAGCCGTGGATTGAATCTGGCTGGTATCATAACTAACCCCATGCTGTATATACGGCGCCCAGCTGTGCTCAGATCGACATATATCGACTCAAGAACATCGCCTGTAGGTCCTATATAGCCGTGGGTTGCAGTTGGCTGGTATCACAGCTACCCCCATGCTGTATTTACGTGGCCCAGCTGTGCTCAGGTCGACATATATCGACACAAGGACATCACCTGTAGGTCTTGTATGGCCGTGGGTTGCAGCTGGCTGGTATCAGAGCCACCCACATGCCCTATATTCGGGGGTCCAGCTGTGCTCAGATCGACATATATCGACTCAAGAACATCGCCTGTAGGTCCTATATGGCCGTGGGTTGCATCTGGCTGGTATCAGAGCTACCCACATGCCGTATATACGGGACCCAGCTGTGCTCAGATCGACATATATCGACTCAAGAACATCGCCTGTAGGTCCTATATGGCCGTGGGTTGCATATGGCTGGTATCAGAGCCACCCACATGCCGTATATACGGGGCCCATCTGTGCAGATCGACATATATCGAATCATGACCATCGCCTGTAGGTCCTATATGGCCGTGGGTTGCACCTGGCTGGTATCAGAGCCACCCACATGCCGTATATACGTTACCCAGCTGTGCCCAGATCGACATATATCGACTCAAGAACATCGCCTGTAGGTCCTATATGGCAGTGGGTTGCATATGGCTGGTATCAGAGCTACCCCCATGCTGTATATACGAGGCCCAGCTGTGCTCAGATCGACATATATCGACTCAAGAACATCGCCTGTGGGTCTTATATAGCTGTGGGTTGCAGCTGGCTGGTATCAGAGCTACCCCCAGGCTGTATATACGTGGCCCAGCTGTGCCCAGATCGACATATATCGACTCAAGAACATCGCCTGTAGGTCCTATATGGCAGTGGGTTGCATATGGCTGGTATCAGAGCTACCCCCATGCTGTATATACGGGGCCCAGCTGTGCTCAGATCGACATATATCGACTCAAGAACATCGCCTGTAGGTCCTATATGGCCGTGGATTGCAGCTGGCTGGTATCACAGCTACCCCCATGCTGTATATACGTGGCACAGCTGTGCTCAGATAGACATATATCGACTCAAGAACATCGCCTGTAGGTCCTATATGGGCGTAGGTTGCACCTGGCTGGTGTCGAAGCGGCCCCAATGCTGCATATACGGTGCATAGCGGTGCTCAGATCGACATATATCGACTCAAGAACATCGCCTGTAGGTCCTATATGGCCATGGATTGCACCTGGCTGATATCAGAGCCACACCACATGCCGTATATACGGGGGCCCAGCTGTGCTCAAATCGACATATATCGAATCAAGAACATCGGTTGTAGGTCCTATATGGCCGTGGGTTGCATATGGCTGGTATCAGAGCCACCCACATGCCGCATATACGGGGCCCAGCTGTGCAGATCGACATATATCGATTCATGACCATCGCCTGTAGGTCCTATATGGCCGTGGGTTGCATCTGGCTGGTATCAGAGCCACCCACATGCCGTATATACGTTACCCAGCTGTGCTCAGATCGACATATATCGACTCAAGAACATCGCCTGTAGGTCCTATATGGCAGTGGGTTGCATATGGCTGGTATCAGAGCTACACCCATGCTGTATATACGAGGCCCAGCTGTGCTCAGATCGACATATATCGACTCAAGAACATCGCCTGTGGGTCTTATATAGCTGTGGGTTGCAGCTGGCTGGTATCAGAGCTACCCCCAGGCTGTATATACGTGGCCCAGCTGTGCCCAGATCGACATATATCGACTCAAGAACATCGCCTGTAGGTCCTATATGGCAGTGGGTTGCATATGGCTGGTATCAGAGCTACCCCCATGCTGTATATACGGGGCCCAGCTGTGCTCAGATCGACATATATCGACTCAAGAACATCGCCTGTAGGTCCTATATGGCCGTGGGTTGCATCTGGCTGGTATCAGAGCCACCCACATGCCGTATATACGTTACCCAGCTGTGCCCAGATCGACATATATATATATATATATATATATATATATGGCAGTGGGTTGCATCTGGCTGATATCAGAGCCACCCACATGCCGTATATACGGTGGCCCAGCTGTGCTCAGATCGTCATATATCGACTCATGAACATCGCCTGTAGGTCCTATATGGCCGTGGGTTGCGTCTGGCTGGTATCAGAGCCACCCACATGCTGTATATAAGGTACCCAGCTGTGCTCAGATCGACATATATCGACTCAAGAACATCGCCTGTAGGTCCTATATGGCCGTGGGTTGCATCTGGCTGGTATCAGAGCTACCCCTATGCTGTATATACGGCGAGCAGCTGTGCTCAGATCGACATATATCGACTCAAGAACATCGCCTGTAGGTCCTATATGGCCGTGGGTTGCATCTGGCTGGTATCAGAGCTAACCCCATGCTGTATATACGGCACCAAGCTGTGCTCAGATCGACATATATCGACTCAAGAATATTGCTTGTAGGTCCTATATGGCCGTGGGTTGCATCTGGCTGGTATCAGTGCTACCCCCATTCTGTATATACGGCGCCCAGCTGTGCTCAGATCGACATATATCGACTCAAGAATATCGCCTGTAGGTCCTATATGGCCGTGGGTTGCATCTGGCTGGTATCAGAGCCACCCACATGCCGTATATACGGGGCCCAGCTGTGCTCGGATCGACATATATCGACTCAAGAACATCGCCTGTAGGTCCTATATAGCCGTGGATTGAATCTGGCTGGTATCATAACTAACCCCATGCTGTATATACGGCGCCCAGCTGTGCTCAGATCGACATATATCGACTCAAGAACATCGCCTGTAGGTCCTATATAGCCGTGGGTTGCAGTTGGCTGGTATCACAGCTACCCCCATGCTGTATTTACGTGGCCCAGCTGTGCTCAGGTCGACATATATCGACACAAGGACATCACCTGTAGGTCTTGTATGGCCGTGGGTTGCAGCTGGCTGGTATCAGAGCCACCCACATGCCCTATATTCGGGGGTCCAGCTGTGCTCAGATCGACATATATCGACTCAAGAACATCGCCTGTAGGTCCTATATGGCCGTGGGTTGCATCTGGCTGGTATCAGAGCTACCCACATGCCGTATATACGGGACCCAGCTGTGCTCAGATCGACATATATCGACTCAAGAACATCGCCTGTAGGTCCTATATGGCCGTGGGTTGCATATGGCTGGTATCAGAGCCACCCACATGCCGTATATATGGGGCCCATCTGTGCAGATCGACATATATCGAATCATGACCATCGCCTGTAGGTCCTATATGGCCGTGGGTTGCACCTGGCTGGTATCAGAGCCACCCACATGCCGTATATACGTTACCCAGCTGTGCCCAGATCGACATATATCGACTCAAGAACATCGCCTGTAGGTCCTATATGGCAGTGGGTTGCATATGGCTGGTATCAGAGCTACCCCCATGCTGTATATACGAGGCCCAGCTGTGCTCAGATCGACATATATCGACTCAAGAACATCGCCTGTGGGTCTTATATAGCTGTGGGTTGCAGCTGGCTGGTATCAGAGCTACCCCCAGGCTGTATATACGTGGCCCAGCTGTGCCCAGATCGACATATATCGACTCAAGAACATCGCCTGTAGGTCCTATATGGCAGTGGGTTGCATATGGCTGGTATCAGAGCTACCCCCATGCTGTATATACGGGGCCCAGCTGTGCTCAGATCGACATATATCGACTCAAGAACATCGCCTGTAGGTCCTATATGGCCGTGGATTGCAGCTGGCTGGTATCACAGCTACCCCCATGCTGTATATACGTGGCACAGCTGTGCTCAGATAGACATATATCGACTCAAGAACATCGCCTGTAGGTCCTATATGGGCGTAGGTTGCACCTGGCTGGTGTCGAAGCGGCCCCAATGCTGCATATACGGTGCATAGCGGTGCTCAGATCGACATATATCGACTCAAGAACATCGCCTGTAGGTCCTATATGGCCATGGATTGCACCTGGCTGATATCAGAGCCACACCACATGCCGTATATACGGGGGCCCAGCTGTGCTCAAATCGACATATATCGAATCAAGAACATCGGTTGTAGGTCCTATATGGCCGTGGGTTGCATATGGCTGGTATCAGAGCCACCCACATGCCGCATATACGGGGCCCAGCTGTGCAGATCGACATATATCGATTCATGACCATCGCCTGTAGGTCCTATATGGCCGTGGGTTGCATCTGGCTGGTATCAGAGCCACCCACATGCCGTATATACGTTACCCAGCTGTGCTCAGATCGACATATATCGACTCAAGAACATCGCCTGTAGGTCCTATATGGCAGTGGGTTGCATATGGCTGGTATCAGAGCTACACCCATGCTGTATATACGAGGCCCAGCTGTGCTCAGATCGACATATATCGACTCAAGAACATCGCCTGTGGGTCTTATATAGCTGTGGGTTGCAGCTGGCTGGTATCAGAGCTACCCCCAGGCTGTATATACGTGGCCCAGCTGTGCCCAGATCGACATATATCGACTCAAGAACATCGCCTGTAGGTCCTATATGGCAGTGGGTTGCATATGGCTGGTATCAGAGCTACCCCCATGCTGTATATACGGGGCCCAGCTGTGCTCAGATCGACATATATCGACTCAAGAACATCGCCTGTAGGTCCTATATGGCCGTGGGTTGCATCTGGCTGGTATCAGAGCCACCCACATGCCGTATATACGTTACCCAGCTGTGCCCAGATCGACATATATATATATATATATATATATATATATATATATATATATATATATATATATATATATATATATATATGGCAGTGGGTTGCATCTGGCTGATATCAGAGCCACCCACATGCCGTATATACGGTGGCCCAGCTGTGCTCAGATCGTCATATATCGACTCATGAACATCGCCTGTAGGTCCTATATGGCCGTGGGTTGCGTCTGGCTGGTATCAGAGCCACCCACATGCTGTATATAAGGTACCCAGCTGTGCTCAGATCGACATATATCGACTCAAGAACATCGCCTGTAGGTCCTATATGGCCGTGGGTTGTATATGGCTGGTATCAGAGCCACCCACATGCCGTATATACGGGGCCCAGCTGTGCTCAGATCGACATATATCGACTCAAGAACATCGCCTGTAGGTCCTATATGGCCGTGGTTTGCATCTGGCTGTTATCGGAGCTACCCCCATGGTGTATATACGGCGCCCAGCTGCGCTCAGATCGACATATATCGACTCAAGAACATCGCCTATAGGTCCTATATGGCTGTGGGTTGCATCTGGCTGGTATCAGAGCTACCCCCATGCTGTATATACGAGGCCCAGCTGTGCTCAGATCGACATATATCGACTCAAGAACATCGCCTGTGGGTCTTATATGGCCGTGGGTTGCAGCTGGCTGGTATCACAGCTACCCCCAGGCTGTTTATACGGGGCCCAGCTGTGCTCAGATCGACATATATCGACTCAAGAACATCGGCTGTAGGTCCTATATGGCCGTGGGTTGCATCTAGCTGGTATCAGAGCCACCCACATGCCGTATATACGGGGCCCAGCTGTGCTCAGATCGACATATATCGACTCAAGAACATCGCCTGTAGGTCATATATGGCCGTGGGTTGCATCTGGCTGGTATGAGAGCTACCCCCATGCTGTATATACGGGACCCAACTGTGCTCAAATCGACATATATCGACTCAAGAACATCGCCTGTATGTCCTATATGGCCGTGGGTTGCATCTGGCTGGTATCCCATATATACGGGGCCCAGCTGTGCTCAGATCGACATATATCGACTCAAGAACATCGCCTGTAGCTCCTATATGGGCATAGGTTGCACCTGGCTGGTGTCGAAGCGGCCCCAATGCTGCATATACGGTGCATAGCGGTGCTCAGATCGACATATATCGACTCAAGAACATCGCCTGTAGGTCCTATATGGCCGTGGGTTGCATCTGGCTGGTATGCCATATATACGGGGCCCAGCTGTGCTCAGATCGACATATATCGACTCAAGAACATCGCCTGTAGGTCCTATATGGCCGTGCGTTGCAGCTGGCAGGTATCACAGCTACCCCCATGCTGTATATACGTGGCGCAGCTGTGCTCTGATCGACATATATCGACTCAAGAACATCGCCTGTAGGTCCTATATGGGCGTAGGTTGCACCTGGCTGGTGTCGAAGCGGCCCCAATGCTGCATATACGGTGCATAGCGGTGCTCAGATCGACATATATCGACTCAAGAACATCGCCTGTAGGTCCTATATGGCCATGGATTGCACCTGGCTGATATCAGAGCCACACCACATGCCGTATATACGGGGGCCCAGCTGTGCTCAAATCGACATATATCGAATCAAGAACATCGGCTGTAGGTCCTATATGGCCGTGGGTTGCATATGGCTGGTATCAGAGCCACCCACATGCCGTATATACGGGGCCCAGCTGTGCAGATCGACATATATCGAATCATGACCATCGCCTGTAGGTCCTATATGGCCGTGGGTTGCATCTGGCTGGTATCAGAGCCACCCACATGCCGTATATTCGTTACCCAGCTGTGCCCAGATCGACATATATCGACTCAAGAACATCGCCTGTAGGTCCTATATGGCAGTGGGTTGCATATGGCTGGTATCAGAGCTACACCCATGCTGTATATACGAGGCCCAGCTGTGCTCAGATCGACATATATCGACTCAAGAACATCGCCTGTGGGTCTTATATAGCTGTGGGTTGCAGCTGGCTGGTATCAGAGCTACCCCCAGGCTGTATATACGTGGCCCAGCTGTGCCCAGATCGACATATATCGACTCAAGAACATCGCCTGTAGGTCCTATATGGCAGTGGGTTGCATATGGCTGGTATCAGAGCTACCCCCATGCTGTATATACGGGGCCCAGCTGTGCTGAGATCGACATATATCGACTCAAGAACATCGCCTGTAGGTCCTATATGGCCGTGGGTTGCATCTGGCTGGTATCAGAGCTACCCCCATGCTGTATATACGGCGCCCAGCTGTGCTCAGATCGACATATATCGACTCAAGAACATCGCTTGTAGGTCCTATATGGCCGTGGGTTGCATCTGGCTGGTATCAGTGCTACCCCCATGCTGTATATACGGCGTCCAGCTGTGCTCAGATCGACATATATCGACTCAAGAAAATCGCCTGTAGGTCCTATATGGCCGTGGGTTGCATATGGCTGGTATCAGAGCCACCCACATGCCGTATATACGGGGCCCAGCTGTGCTCGGATCGACATATATCGACTCAAGAACATCGCCTGTAGGTCCTATATAGCCGTGGATTGAATCTGGCTGGTATCATAACTACCCCCATGCTGTATATACGGCGCCCAGCTGTGCTCAGATCGACATATATCGACTCAAGAACATCGCCTGTAGGTCCTATATAGCCGTGGGTTGCAGTTGGCTGGTATCACAGCTACCCCCATGCTGTATTTACGTGGCCCAGCTGTGCTCAGGTCGACATATATCGACACAAGGACATCACCTGTAGGTCCTGTATGGCCGTGGGTTGCAGCTGGCTGGTATCAGAGCCACCCACATGCCCTATATACGGGGGTCCAGCTGTGCTCAGATCGACATATATCGACTCAAGAACATCGCCTGTAGGTCCTATATGGCCGTGGGTTGCATCTGGCTGGTATCAGAGCTACCCACATGCCGTATATACGGGACCCAGCTGTGCTCAGATAGACATATATCGACTCAAGAACATCGCCTGTAGGTCCTATATGGCCGTGGGTTGCATATGGCTGGTATCAGAGCCACCCACATGCCGTATATACGGGGCCCATCTGTGCAGATCGACATATATCGAATCATGACCATCGCCTGTAGGTCCTATATGGCCGTGGGTTGCACCTGGCTGGTATCAGAGCCACCCACATGCCGTATATACGTTACCCAGCTGTGCCCAGATCGACATATATCGACTCAAGAACATCGCCTGTAGGTCCTATATGGCAGTGGGTTGCATATGGCTGGTATCAGAGCTACCCCCATGCTGTATATACGAGGCCCAGCTGTGCTCAGATCGACATATATCGACTCAAGAACATCGCCTGTGGGTCTTATATAGCTGTGGGTTGCAGCTGGCTGGTATCAAAGCTACCCCCAGGCTGTATATACGTGGCCCAGCTGTGCCCAGATCGACATATATCGACTCAAGAACATCGCCTGTAGGTCCTATATGGCAGTGGGTTGCATATGGCTGGTATCAGAGCTACCCCAATGCTGTATATACGGGGCCCAGCTGTGCTCAGATCGACATATATCGACTCAAGAACATCGCCTGTAGGTCCTATATGGCCGTGGATTGCAGCTGGCTGGTATCACAGCTACCCCCATGCTGTATATACGTGGCACAGCTGTGCTCAGATAGACATATATCGACTCAAGAACATCGCCTGTAGGTCCTATATGGGCGTAGGTTGCACCTGGCTGGTGTCGAAGCGGCCCCAATGCTGCATATACGGTGCATAGCGGTGCTCAGATCGACATATATCGACTCAAGAACATCGCCTGTAGGTCCTATATGGCCATGGATTGCACCTGGCTGATATCAGAGCCACACCACATGCCGTATATACGGGGGCCCAGCTGTGCTCAAATCGACATATATCGAATCAAGAACATCGGTTGTAGGTCCTATATGGCCGTGGGTTGCATATGGCTGGTATCAGAGCCACCCACATGCCGTATATACGGGGCCCAGCTGTGCAGATCGACATATATCGATTCATGACCATCGCCTGTAGGTCCTATATGGCCGTGGGTTGCATCTGGCTGGTATCAGAGCCACCCACATGCCGTATATACGTTACCCAGCTGTGCTCAGATCGACATATATCGACTCAAGAACATCGCCTGTAGGTCCTATATGGCAGTGGGTTGCATATGGCTGGTATCAGAGCTACACCCATGCTGTATATACGAGGCCCAGCTGTGCTCAGATCGACATATATCGACTCAAGAACATCGCCTGTGGGTCTTATATAGCTGTGGGTTGCAGCTGGCTGGTATCAGAGCTACCCCCAGGCTGTATATACGTGGCCCAGCTGTGCCCAGATCGACATATATCGACTCAAGAACATCGCCTGTAGGTCCTATATGGCAGTGGGTTGCATATGGCTGGTATCAGAGCTACCCCCATGCTGTATATACGGGGCCCAGCTGTGCTCAGATCGACATATATCGACTCAAGAACATCGGCTGTAGGTCCTATATGGCCGTGGGTTGCATCTGGCTGGTATCAGAGCCACCCACATGCCGTATATACGTTACCCAGCTGTGCCCAGATCGACATATATATATATATATATATATATATATATATATATATATATATATATATATATATATATATATATGGCAGTGGGTTGCATCTGGCTGATATCAGAGCCACCCACATGCCGTATATACGGTGGCCCAGCTGTGCTCAGATCGTCATATATCGACTCATGAACATCGCCTGTAGGTCCTATATGGCCGTGGGTTGCGTCTGGCTGGTATCAGAGCCACCCACATGCTGTATATAAGGTACCCAGCTGTGCTCAGATCGACATATATCGACTCAAGAACATCGCCTGTAGGTCCTATATGGCCGTGGGTTGTATATGGCTGGTATCAGAGCCACCCACATGCCGTATATACGGGGCCCAGCTGTGCTCAGATCGACATATATCGACTCAAGAACATCGCCTGTAGGTCCTATATGGCCGTGGTTTGCATCTGGCTGTTATCGGAGCTACCCCCATGGTGTATATACGGCGCCCAGCTGCGCTCAGATCGACATATATCGACTCAAGAACATCGCCTATAGGTCCTATATGGCTGTGGGTTGCATCTGGCTGGTATCAGAGCTACCCCCATGCTGTATATACGAGGCCCAGCTGTGCTCAGATCGACATATATCGACTCAAGAACATCGCCTGTGGGTCTTATATGGCCGTGGGTTGCAGCTGGCTGGTATCAGAGCTACCCCCAGGCTGTTTATACGGGGCCCAGCTGTGCTCAGATCGACATATATCGACTCAAGAACATCGGCTGTAGGTCCTATATGGCCGTGGGTTGCATCTAGCTGGTATCAGAGCCACCCACATGCCGTATATACGGGGCCCAGCTGTGCTCAGATCGACATATATCGACTCAAGAACATCGCCTGTAGGTCATATATGGCCGTGGGTTGCATCTGGCTGGTATGAGAGCTACCCCCATGCTGTATATACGGGACCCAGCTGTGCTCAAATCGACATATATCGACTCAAGAACATCGCCTGTATGTCCTATATGGCCGTGGGTTGCATCTGGCTGGTATCCCATATATACGGGGCCCAGCTGTGCTCAGATCGACATATATCGACTCAAGAACATCGCCTGTAGCTCCTATATGGGCATAGGTTGCACCTGGCTGGTGTCGAAGCGGCCCGAATGCTGCATATACGGTGCATAGCGGTGCTCAGATCGACATATATCGACTCAAGAACATCGCCTGTAGGTCCTATATGGCCGTGGGTTGCATCTGGCTGGTATGCCATATATACGGGGCCCAGCTGTGCTCAGATCGACATATATCGACTCAAGAACATCGCCTGTAGGTCCTATATGGCCGTGGGTTGCAGCTGGCTGGTATCACAGCTACCCCCATGCTGTATATACGTGGCGCAGCTGTGCTCTGATCGACATATATCGACTCAAGAACATCGCCTGTAGGTCCTATATGGGCGTAGGTTGCACCTGGCTGGTGTCGAAGCGGCCCCAATGCTGCATATACGGTGCATAGCGGTGCTCAGATCGACATATATCGACTCAAGAACATCGCCTGTAGGTCCTATATGGCCATGGATTGCACCTGGCTGATATCAGAGCCACACCACATGCCGTATATACGGGGGCCCAGCTGTGCTCAAATCGACATATATCGAATCAAGAACATCGGCTGTAGGTCCTATATGGCCGTGGGTTGCATATGGCTGGTATCAGAGCCACCCACATGCCGTATATACGGGGCCCAGCTGTGCAGATCGACATATATCGAATCATGACCATCGCCTGTAGGTCCTATATGGCCGTGGGTTGCATCTGGCTGGTATCAGAGCCACCCACATGCCGTATATTCGTTACCCAGCTGTGCCCAGATCGACATATATCGACTCAAGAACATCGCCTGTAGGTCCTATATGGCAGTGGGTTGCATATGGCTGGTATCAGAGCTACACCCATGCTGTATATACGAGGCCCAGCTGTGCTCAGATCGACATATATCGACTCAAGAACATCGCCTGTGGGTCTTATATAGCTGTGGGTTGCAGCTGGCTGGTATCAGAGCTACCCCCAGGCTGTATATACGTGGCCCAGCTGTGCCCAGATCGACATATATCGACTCAAGAACATCGCCTGTACGTCCTATATGGCAGTGGGTTGCATATGGCTGGTATCAGAGCTACCCCCATGCTGTATATACGGGGCCCAGCTGTGCTCAGATCGACATATATCGACTCAAGAACATCGCCTGTAGGTCCTATATGGCCGTGGGTTGCATCTGGCTGGTATCAGAGCTACCCCCATGCTGTATATACGGCGCCCAGCTGTGCTCAGATCGACATATATCGACTCAAGAACATCGCTTGTAGGTCCTATATGGCCGTGGGTTGCATCTGGCTGGTATCAGTGCTACCCCCATGCTGTATATACGGCGTCCAGCTGTGCTCAGATCGACATAAATCGACTCAAGAAAATCGCCTGTAGGTCCTATATGGCCGTGGGTTGCATATGGCTGGTATCAGAGCTACCCACATGCCGTATATACGGGGCCCAGCTGTGCTCAGATCGACATATATCGACTCAAGAACATCGCCTGTAGGTCCTATATGGCCATGGGCTGCATCTGGCTGGTATCAGAGCTACCCCCATGCTGTATTTACGGGGCCCAGCTGTTCCCACATCGACATATATCGAATCAAGAACATCGCTTGTAGGTCCTATATAGCCGTGGGTTGCAGTTGGCTGGTATCACAGCTACCCCCATGCTGTATATACGTGGCCCAGCTGTGCTCAGATCGTCATATATCGACTCATGAACATCGCCTGTAGGTCCTATATGGCCGTGGGTTGCGTCTGGCTGGTATCAGAGCCACCCACATGCTGTATATAAGGTACCCAGCTGTGCTCAGATCGACATATATCGACTCAAGAACATCGCCTGTAGGTCCTATATGGCCGTGGGTTGTATATGGCTGGTATCAGAGCCACCCACATGCCGTATATACGTTACCCAGCTGTGCCCAGATCGACATATATATATATATATATATATATATATATATATATATATATATATATATATATGGCAGTGGGTTGCATCTGGCTGATATCAGAGCCACCCACATGCCGTATATACGGTGGCCCAGCTGTGCTCAGATCGTCATATATCGACTCATGAACATCGCCTGTAGGTCCTATATGGCTGTGGGTTGCATCTGGCTGGTATCACAGCTACCTCCATGCTGTATATACGTGGCCCAGCTGTGCTCCGATCGACATATATCGACTCAAGAACATCGCCTGTAGGTCCTATATGGCCGTGGGTTGCATCTGGCTGGTATCAGAGCTAGCCCTATGCTGTATATACGGCGAGCAGCTGTGCTCAGATCGACATATATCGACTCAAGAACATCGCCTGTAGGTCCTATATGGCCGTGGGTTGCATCTGGCTGGTATCAAAGCTACCCCCATGCTGTATATACGGGGCCCAGCTGTGCTCAGATCGACATATATCGACTCAAGAACATCGCCTGTGGGTCTTATATGGCCGTGGGTTGCAGCTGGCTGGTATCAGAGGTACCCCCAGGCTGTATATACGTGGCCCAGCTGTGCTCAGATCGACATATATCGACTCAAGAACATCGCCTGTATGTGCTATATGGCCGTGGGTTGCATCTGGCTGGTATCAGAGCTACCCCCATGCTGTATATACGTGGCCCAGCTGTGCTCAGATCGACATATATCGACTCAAGAACATCGCCTGTAGGTGCTATAGGGCCGTGGGTTGCATCTGGCTGGTATCAGAGCTACCCCCATGCTGTATATACGGCGCCCAGCTGTGCTCAGATCGATATATATCGACTCAAAAACATCGCCTGTAGGTCCTATATGGGCATAGGTTGCACCTGGCTGGTGTCGGAGCGGCCCCAATGCTGCATATACGGTGCATCAATCAAGAACATCGCCTGTAGGTCCTATATGGCAGTGGGTTGCATCTGGCTGATATCAGAGCCACCCACATGCCGTATATACGGTGGCCCAGCTGTGCTCAGATCGTCATATATCGACTCATGAACATCGCCTGTAGGTCCTATATGGCCGTGGGTTGCGTCTGGCTGGTATCAGAGCCATCCACATGCTGTATATAAGGTACCCAGCTGTGCTCAGATCGACATATATCGACTCAAGAACATCGCCTGTAGGTCCTATATGGCCGTGGGTTGTATATGGCTGGTATCAGAGCCACCCACATGCCGTATATACGGGGCCCAGCTGTGCTCAGATCGACATATATCGACTCAAGAACATCGCCTGTAGGTCCTATATGGCCGTGGTTTGCATCTGGCTGGTATCGGAGCTACCCCCATGGTGTATATACGGCGCCCAGCTGCGCTCAGATCGACATATATCGACTCAAGAACATCGCCTGTATGTGCTATATGGCCGTGGGTTGCATCTGGCTGGTATCAGAGCTACCCCCATGCTGTATATACTAGGCCCAGCTGTGCTCAGATCGACATATATCGACTCAAGAACATCGCCTGTGGGTCTTATATGGCCGTGGGTTGCAGCTGGCTGGTATCAGAGCTACCCCCAGGCTGTATATACGTGGCCCAGCTGTGCTCAGATCGACATATATCGACTCAAGAACATCGCCTGTAGGTGCTATATGGCCGTGGGTTTCGTCTGGCTGGTATCAGAGCTACCCCCATGCTGTATATACGGCGCCAAGCTGTGCTCAGATCGAAATATATATCGACTCAAGAACATCGCTTGTAGGTCCTATATGGCCGTGGGTTGCATCTGGCTGGTATCAGTGCTACCCCCATGCTGTATATACGACGCCCAGCTGTACTCAGATCGACATATATCGACTCAAGAATATCGCCTGTAGGTCCTATATGGCCGTGGGTTGCATCTGGCTGGTATAAGAGCCACCCACATGCCGTATATACGGGGCCCAGCTGTGCTCGGATCGACATATATCGACTCAAGAACATCGCCTGTAGGTCCTATATGGCCGTGGATTGAATCTGGCTGGTATCAGAGTTACCCCCATGCTGTATATACGGCGCCCAGCTGTGCTCAGATCGACATATATCGACTCAAGAACATCGCCTGTAGGTCCTATATAGCCGTGGGTTGCAGTTGGCTGGTATCACAGCTACCCCCATGCTGTATATACGTGGCCCAGCTGTGCTCAGGTCGACATATATCGACTCAAGGACATCACCTGTAGGTCCTATATGGCCGTGGGGTGCATCTGGCTGGTATCAGAGCTACCCACATGCCGTATATACGGGACCCATCTATGCTCAGATCGACATATATCGACTCAAGAACATCGCCTGTAGGTCCTATATGGCCGTGGGTTGCATATGGCTGGTATCAGAGCCACCCACATGCCGTATATACGTTACCCAGCTGTGCCCAGATCGACATATATCGACTCAAGAACATCGCCTGTAGGTCCTATATGGCCGTGGGTTGCATATGGCTGTTATCAGAGCCACCCACATGCCGTATATACGTTACCCAGCTGTGCCCAGATCGACATATATCGACTCAAGAACTTCGCCTGTAAGTCCTATATGGCCGTGGGTTGCATATGGCTGATATCAGAGATACCCTCATGCTGTATATACGAGGCCCAGCTTTGCTCAGATCGACATATATTGACTCAAGAACATCGCCTGTGGGTCCTATATGGCCGTGGGTTGCAGCTGGCTGGTATCAGAGCTACCCCCAGGGTGTATATACGTGGCCCAGCTGTGCTCAGATCGACATATATCGACTTAAGAACATCGCCGGTAGGTCCTGTATGCCCATGGGTTGCATCTGGCTGGTATCAGAGCCACCCACATGCCGTTTATACGGGGCCCAGCTGTGCTCAGATCGACATATATCGACTCAAGAACATCGGCTGTAGGTCCTATATGGCCGTGGGTTGCATCTAGCTGGTATCAGAGCCACCCACATGCCGTATATACGGGGACCAGCTGTGCTCAGATCGACATATATCGACTCAAGAACATCGCCTGTAGGTCATATATGGCCGTGGGTTGCATCTGGCTGGTATGAGAGCTACCCCCATGCTGTATATACGGGACCCAGCTGTGCTCAAATCGACATATATCGACTCAAGAACATCGCCTGTATGTCCTATATGGCCGTGGGTTGCATCTGGCTGGTATGCCATATATACGGGGCCCAGCTGTGCTCAGATCGACATATATCGACTCAAGAACATCGCCTGTAGCTCCTATATGGGCATAGGTTGCACCTGGCTGGAGTCGAAGCGGCCCCAATGCTGCATATACGGTGCATAGCGGTGCTCAGATCGACATATATCGACTCAAGAACATCGCCTGTAAGTGCTATATGGCCGTGGGTTGCATCTGGCTGGTATCAGAGCCACCCACATGTCGTATATACGAGGCCCAGCTGCTCTCAGATCGACATATATCGACTCAAGAACATCGCCTGTAGGTTCTATATGGCCGTGGGTTGCATCTGGCTGGTATCAGAGGTACCCCCATGCTGTATATACGGCGCCCAGCTGTGCTCAGATCGACATATATCGACTCAAGAACATCGCCTGAGGGTTCTATATGGCCGTGGGTTGCATCTGGTTGGTATCAGAGCTACCCCCATGCTGTATATACGGCGCCCAGCTGTGCTCAGATCGACATATATCGACTCAAGAACATCGCCTGTAGGTCCTACATGGCCGTGGGTTGCATCTGGCTGGTATCAGTGCTAATCCCATGCTGTATATACGGCGCCCAGCTATGCTAAAATCGACATATATCGACTCAAGAACATCGCCTGTAGGTCCTATATGGCCGTGGGTTGCATCTGGCTGGTATCAGTGCTAATCCCATGCTGTATAAACGGCGCCCAGCTGTGCTCAGATCGACATATATCGACTCAAGAACATCGCCTGTGGGTCCTATATAGCCGTGGGCTGCAGCTGGCTGGTATCACAGCTACCCCCATGCTGTATATACGTGGCCCAGCTGTGCTCAGATCGACATATATCGACTCAAGAACATCGCCTGTAGGACCTATATGGCCGTGGGTTGCAGCTGGCTGGTATCAGAGCCACCCACATGCCGTATATACGGGGCCCAGCTGTGCTCAGATCGACATATATCGACGGAAGAACATCTCCTGTAGGTCCTATATGGCCATGGGTTGCACCTGGCTGGTATCACAGCTACCCCCATGCTGTATATACGTAGCGCAGCTGTGCTCAGATCGACATATATCGACTCAAGAACATCGCCTGTAGGTCCTATATGCCCGTGGGTTGCATCTGGCTGGAATCAGAGCCACCCACATGCTGCATATACAATGCATAGCGGAGCTCATATCGACATATATCGACTCAAGAACATCGCCTGTAGGTCCTATATGGGCATAGGTTGCACCTGGCTGGTGTCGAAGCGGCCCCAATGCTGCATATACGGTGCATAGCGGTGCTCAGATCGACATATATCGATTCAAGAACATCGCTTGTAGGTCCTATATTGCCGTGGGTTGCATCTGGCTGATATCAGAGCCACCCACATGCCGTATATACGGGGGCCCAGCTGTGCTCAGATCGACATATATCGACTCAAGAACATCGGCTGTAGGTCCTATATGGCCGTGGGTTGCATCTGGCTGGTATCAGAGCCACCCACATGCCGTATATACGGGGGCCCAGCTGTGCTCAGATCGACATATATCGACTCAAGAACATCGCCTGTAGGTCATATATGGCCGTGGGTTGCATCTGGCTGGTATGAGAGCTACCCCCATGCTGTATATACGGGACTCAGCTGTGCTCAAATCGACATATATCGACTCAAGAACATCGCCTGTATGTCCTATATGGCCGTGGGTTGCATCTGGCTGGTATGCTATATATACGGGGCCCAGCTGTGCTCAGTTCGACATATATAGACGGAAGAACATCGCCTGTAGGTCCTATATGGCCATGGGTTGCATCTGGCTGGTTTCACAGCTACCCGCATGCTGTATATACGTAGCCCAGCTGTGCTCAGATTGACATATATCGACTCAAGAACATCGCCTGTAGGTCCTATATGCCTGTGGGTTGCATCTAGCTGGAATCAGAGCCACCCACATGCTGCATATACAATGCATAGCGGAGCTCATATCGACATATATCGACTCAAGAACATCGCATGTAGGTCCTATATGGGCATAGGTTGCACCTGGCTGGTGTCGAAGCGACCCCAATGCTGCATATACGGTGCATAGCAGTGCTCAGATCGACATATATCGACTCAAGAACATCGCCTGTAGGACCTATATGGCCTTGGGTTGCATCTGACTGGTATCAGAGCCACCCACATGCCGTATATACGAGGCCCAGCTGTGCTCAGTTCGACATATATCGATTCAAGAACATCGCCTGTAGGTTCTATATGGCCGTGGGTTGCATATGGCTGGTATCAGAGCCACCCACATGCCTTATATACGGGGCCCAGCTGTGCGCAGATCGACATATATCGACTCAAGAACATCGCCTGTAGGTCCTATATGGCCGTGGGTTGCATATGGCTGGTATCAGAGCCACCCACATGCCGTATATACGGGGCCCAGCTGTGCTCAGATCGACATATATCGACTCAAGAACATCGCCTGTAGGTCCTATATGGCCGTGGGTTGCATCTGCCTGGTATCAGATCTACACCCATGGTGTATATTCGGCGCCCAGCTGTGCTCAGATCGACATATATCGACTCAAGAACATCGCCTGTAGGTCCTATATGGCCGTGGGTTGCATCTGGCTGGTATCAGAGCTACCCCTATGCTGTATATACGGCGAGCAGCTGTGCTCAGATCGAAAAATATCGACTCAAGAACATCGCCTGTAGGTCCTATATGGCCGTGGGTTGCATCTGGCTGGTATCAGAGCTAACCCCATGCTGTATATACGGGGCCCAGCTGTGCTCAGATCGACATATATCGACTCAAGAACATCGCCTGTAGGTCCTATATGGCCGTGGGTTGCATCTGGGTGGTATCAGAGCTACCCCCATGCTGTATATACGGGGCCCAGCTGTGCTCAGATCGACATATATCGACTCAAGAACATCGCCTGTAGGTCCAATATAACCGTGGGTTGCAGCTGGCTGGAATCACAGCTACCCCCATGCTATATATACGGCGCCCAGCTGTGCTCAGATCTACATATATCGACTCAAGAACATCGCCTGTAGATCCTATATGGCCGTGGGTTGCATCTGGCTGGTTTCAGAGCTACCCCCATTCTGTATATACGGGGCCCAGCTGTGCTCAGATCGACATATATCGACTCAAGAACATCGCCTGTGGGTCTTATATGGCCGTGGATTGCATCTGGCTGGTATCAGAGCTACTCCCATGCTGTATATACGGCGCCCAGCTGTGCCCAGATCGACATATATCGACTCAAGAACATCGCCTGTAGGTCCTATATGGCCGTGGCTTGCAGCTGGCTGGTATCACAGCTACCCCCATGCTGTATATACGTGGCCCAGCTGTGCTCAGATCGACATATATCGACTCAGGAACATCGCCTGTGGGTCTTA
Source organism: Lordithon lunulatus (assembly GCA_963942505.1). Taxonomy (NCBI): domain Eukaryota; kingdom Metazoa; phylum Arthropoda; class Insecta; order Coleoptera; family Staphylinidae; genus Lordithon; species Lordithon lunulatus. The sequence goes on along the minus strand of OZ012667.1, from coordinate 31,214,663 downwards.
TATGGCCGTGGATTGCATCTGGCTGGTATCAGAGCTACTCCCATGCTGTATATACGGCGAGCAGCTGTGCTCAGATCGACATATATCGACTCAAGAACATCGCCTGTAGGTCCTATATGGCCGTGGGTTGCATCTGGCTGGAATCAGAGCCACCCACATGCTGCATATACAGGGCATAGCGGAGCTCATATCGACATATATCGACTCAAGAACATCGCCTGTAGGTGCCATATGGGCATAGGTTGCACCTGGCTTGTGTCGGAGCGGCCCCAATGTTGCATATACGGTGAATAGCGGTGCTCAGATCGACATATATCGACTCAAGATCATCGCCTGTAGGTCCTATATGGCAGTGGGTTGCATCTGGCTTATATTAGAGCCACCCACATGCCGTATATACGGGGGCCCAGCTGTGCTCAGATCGACATATATCGACTCAAGAACATCGGCTCTAGGTCCTATATGGCCGTGGGTTGCATCTGGCTGGTATCAGAGCCACCCACATGCCGTATATACGGGGCCCAGCTGTGCTCAGATCGACATATATCGACTCAAGAATATCGCCTGTAGGTCCTATATGGCCGTGGGTTGCATCTGGCTTGTATCAGAGCTACCCCCATGGTGTATATACGGCGCCCAGCTGTGCTCAAATCGACATATATCGATTCAAGTACATCGCCTGTAGGTCCTATATGGCCGTGGGTTGGATCTGGCTGGTATCAGAGCTACTCCCATGCTGTATATACGAGGCCCAGCTGTGCTCAGATCGACATATATCGACTCAAGAACATCGCCTGTGGGTCTTATATGGCCGTGGGTTGCAGCTGGCTGGTATCAGAGCTACCCCCAGGCTGTATATACGTGGCCCAGCTGTGCTCAGATCGACATATATCGACTCAAGAATATCGCCTGTAGGTGCTGTATGGCCGTGGGTTGCATCTGGCTGGTATCAGAGCTACCCCAATGCTGTATATACGGCGCCAAGCTGTGCTCAGATCGACATATATCGACTCAAGAACATCGCCTGTAGGTCCTATATGGCCGTGGGTTGCATCTGGCTGGTATCATAGCTTCCCCCATGCTGTATATACGGGGCCCAGCTGTGCTCAGAGCGACATATATCGAGTCAAGTACATCGCCTGTAGGTCCTATGTAGCCGTGGGTTGCAGCTGGCTGGTATGACAGCTACCCCCATGCTGTATATACGTGGCCCAGCTGTGCTCAGATCGACATATATCGACTCAAGAACATCGCCTGTAGGTCCTATATGGCCGTGGGTTGCAGCTGGCTGGTATCAGAGCCACCCACATGCCGTATATACGGGGCCCAGCTGTGCTCAGCTCGACATATATCGACTCAACAACATCGCCTCTAGGTCCTATATGGCCGTGGGTTGCATCTGGCTGGTATCAGAGCTACCCCCATGCTGTATATACGGCGCCCAGCTGTGCTCAGATCGACATATATCGACTCAAAAGCATTGCCTGTAGGTCCTATATGGCCGTGGGTTGCATCTGGCTGGTATCATAGCTTCCCCCATGCTGTATATACGGGGCCCAGCTGTGCTCAGAGCGACATATATCGAGTCAAGTACATCGCCTGTAGGTCCTATGTAGCCGTGGGTTGCAGCTGGCTGGTATGACAGCTACCCCCATGCTGTATATACGTGGCCCAGCTGTGCTCAGATCGACATATATCGACTCAAGAACATCGCCTGTAGGTCCTATATGGCCGAGGGTTGCAGCTGGCTGGTATCAGAGCCACCCACATGCCGTATATACGGGGACCAGATGTGCTCAGATCGACATATATCGACTCAAGAACATCGCCTGTAGGTCCTATATGGCCGTGGGTTGCATCTGGCTGGTATCAGAGCTACCCCCATGCTGTATATACGGGGCCCAGCTGTGCTCAGATCGACATATATCGACTCAAGAACATCGCCTGTAGGTCCTATATAGCCGTGGGTTGCAGCTGGCTGGTATCCCAGCTACCCCCATGCTGTATATACGTGGCCCAGCTGTGCTCAGATCGACATATATCGACTCAAGAACTTCGCCTGTAGGTCCTATATGGCCGTGGGTTGCATCTGGCTGGTATCAGAGCTACCCCCATGCTGTATATACGGCGCCCAGCTGTGCTCAGATCGACATATATCGACTCAAGAACATCGCCTGTAGGTCATATATGGCCGTGGGTTGTATCTGACTGGTATCAGAGCTACCCCCATGCTGTATACACGGGGCCCAGCTGTGCTCAAATCGACATATATCGACTCAAGAACATCGCCTGTAGGTCCTATATGGCCGTGGGTTGCAGCTGGCTGGTATCAGAGCTACCCCCATGCTGTATATACGTGGCCCAGCTGTGCTCAGATCGACATATATCGACTCAAGAACATCGCCTGTGGGTCTTATATGGCCGTAGGTTGCAGCTGGCTGGTATCAGAGCTACCCCCAGGCTGTATATACGTGGCCCAGCTGTGCTCAGATCGACATATATCGACTCAAGAACATCGCCTGTAGGTGCTATATGGCCGTGGGTTGCATCTGGCTGGTATCAGAGCTACCCCCATGCTGTATATACGGCGCCCAGCTGTGCTCAGATCGACATATATCGACTCAAGAACATCGCTTGTAGGTCCTATATGGCCGTGGGTTGCATCTGGCTGGTATCAGTGCTACCCCCATGCTGTATATACGGCGTCCAGCTGTGCTCAGATCGACATATATCGACTCAAGAACATCGCCTGTAGGTCCTATATGGCCGTGGGTTGCATATGGCTGGTATCAGAGATACCCCCATGCTGTATATACGGGACCCAGCTGTTTTCACATCGACATATATCGAATCAAGAACATCGCTTGTAGGTTCTATATAGCCATGGGTTGCAGCTGGCTGGTATCACAGCTACCCCCATGCTGTATATACGTGGCCCAGATGTGCTCCGATCGATATATATCGACTCAAGAACATCGCCTGTAGGTCCTATATGGCCGTGGGTTGTATCTGGCTGGTATCAGAGCTACCCCTATGCTGTATATACGGCGAGCAGCTGTGCTCAGATCGACATATATCGACTCAAGAACATCGCCTGTAGGTCCTATATGGCCGTGGGTTGCATCTTACTGGTATCAGAGCTACCCCCATGCTGTATATACGGGGCCCAGCTGTGCTCAGATCGACATATATCGACCCAAGAACATCGCCTGTGGGTTTTATATGCCGTGGGTTGCAGCTGGCAGGTATCAGAGCTACCCCCAGGCTGTATATACGTGACCCAGCTGTGCTCAGATCGACATATGTCGACTCAAGAACATCGCCTGTATGTGCTATATGGCCGTGGGTTGCATCTGGCTGGTATCAGAGCTACCCCCATGCTGTATATACGTGGCCCAGCTGTGCTCAGATCGACATATATCGACTCAAGAACATCGCCTGTGGGTCTTATATGGCTGTGGATTGCATCTGGCTGGTATCAGAGCTACTCCCATGCTGTATATACGGCGCCCAGCTGTGCTCAGATCGACATATATCGACCCAATAACATCGCCTGTAGGTCCTATATGGCCGTGGCTTGCATCTGGCTGGTATCAGAGCCACCCACATGCCGTATATACGGGGCCCAGCTGTGCTCAGATCGACATATATCGACTCAAGAACAACGCCTGTAGGTGCTATATGGCCGTGGGTTGCATCTGGCTGGTATCAGAGCTACCCCCATGCTGTATATACGGCGCCCAGCTGTGCTCAGATCGACATATATCGACTCAAGAACATCGCCTGTAGGTCCTATATGGCCGTGGGTTGCATCTGGCTGGTATCAGAGCTACCCCCATGCTGTATATACGGGGCCCAGCTGTGCTCAGATCGATATATATCGACTCAAGAACATCGCCTGTAGGTCCTATATGGCCGTGGGTTGCATCTGGGTGGTATCAGAGCTACCCCCATGCATTATATACGGGGCCCAGCTGTGCTCAGATCGACATATATCGACTCAAGAACATCGCCTGTAGGTCCTATATGGCCGTGGGTTGCATCTGGCTGGTTTCAGAGCTACCCCCATGCTGTATATACGGGGCCCAGCTGTGCTCAGATCGACATATATCGACTCAAGAACATCGCCTGTAGGTCCTATATGGCCGTGGGTTGCAGCCGGCTGGTATCACAGCTACCCCCATGCTGTATATACGTGGCCCAGCTGTGCTCAGATCGACATATATCGTCTCAAGAACATCGCCTGTAGGTCCTATATGGCCGTGGGTTGCAGCTGGCTGGTATCACAGCTACCCGCATGCTGTATATACGTGGCCCAGCTGTGCTCAGATCGACATATATCGACTCAAGAACATCGCCTGTAGGTCCTATATGCCCGTGGGTTGCATCGGGCTGGAATCAGAGCCACCCACATGCTGCATATACAGGGCATAGCGGAGCTCATATCGACATATATCGACTCAAGAACATCGCCTGTAGGTCCCATATGGGCATAGGTTGCACCTGGCTGGTGTCGGAGCGGCCCCAATGTTGCATATACGGTGCATAGCGGTGCTCAGATCGACATATATCGACTCAAGAACATCGGCTCTAGGTCCTATATGGCCGTGGGTTGCATCTGGCTGGTATCAGAGCCACCCACATGCCGTATATACGGGGCCCAGCTGTGCACAGATCGACATATATTGACTCAAGAATATCGCCTGTAGGTCCTATATGGCCGTGGGTTGCATCTGGCTGGTATCAGAGCTACCCCCATGGTGTATATACGGCGCCCAGCTGTGCTCAAATCGACATATATCGATTCAAGAACATCGCCTGTAGGTCCTATATGGCCGTGGGTTGGATCTGGCTGGTATCAGAGCTACTCCCATGCTGTATATACGAGGCCCAGCTGTGCTCAGATCGACATATATCGACCCAAGAACATCGCCTGTGGGTCTTATATGGCCGTGGGTTGCAGCTGGCTGGTATCAAAGCTACCCCTAGGCTGTATATACGTGGCCCAGCTGTGCTCAGATCGACATATATCGACTCAAGTATATCGCCTGTAGGTGCTGTATGGCCGTGGGTTGCATCTGGCTGGTATCAGAGCTACCCCCATGCTGTATATACGGCGCCCAGCTGTGCTCAGATCGACATATATCGACTCAAGAACGTCGCCTGTAGGTCCTATATGGCCGTGGTTTGCATCTGGCTGGTATCGGAGCTACCCCCATGGTGTTTATACGGCGCCCAGCTGCGCTCAGATCGACACATATCAATTCAAGAACATCGCCTATAGGTCCTATATGGCTGTGGGTTGCATCTGGCTGGTATCAGAGCTACCCCCATGCTGTATATACGAGGCCCAGCTGTGCTCAGATCGACATATATCGACTCAAGAACATCGCCTGTGGGTCTTATATGGCCGTGGGTTGCAGCTGGCTGGTATCAGAGCTACTCCCAGGCTTTATATACGTGGCCCAGCTGTGCTCAGATCGACATATATCGACTCAAGAACATCGCCTGTAGGTGCTATATGGCCGTGGGTTGCATCTGGCTGGTATCAGAGCTACCCTCATGCTGTACATACGGCGCCAAGCTGTGCTCAGATCGACATATATCGAGTCAAGAACATTGCTTGTAGGTCCTATATGGCCGTGGGTTGCATCTGGCTGGTATCAGTGCTACCCCCATTCTGTATATACGGCGCCCAGCTGTGCTCAGATGGACATATATCGACTCAAGAATATCGCCTGTAGGTCCTATATGGCCGTGGGTTGCATCTGGCTGGTATCAGAGCCACCCACATGCCGTATATACGGGGCCCAGCTGTGCTCGGATCGACATATATCGACTCAAGAACATCGCCTGTAGGTCCTATATGGCCGTGGATTGAATCTGGCTGGTATCATAACTACCCCCATGCTGTATATACGGCGCCCAGCTGTGCTCAGATCGACATATATCAACCCAAGAACATCGCCTGTAGGTCCTATATAGCCGTGGGTTGCAGTTGGCTGGTATCACAGCTACCCCCATGCTGTATTTACGTGGCCCAGCTGTGCTCAGGTCGACATATATCGACACAAGGACATCACCTGTAGGTCCTGTATGGCCGTGTGTTGCAGCTGGCTGGTATCAGGGCCACCCACATGCCCTATATACGGGGGTCCAGCTGTGCTCAGATCGACATATATCGACTCAAGAACATCGCCTGTAGGTCCTATATGGCCGTGGGTTGCATCTGGCTGGTATCAGAGCTACCCACATGCCGTATATACGGGACCCAGCTGTGCTCAGATCGACATATATCGACTCAAGAACATCGCCTGTAGGTCCTATATGGCCGTGGGTTGCATATGGCTGGTATCAGAGCCACCCACATGCCGTATATACGGGGCCCAGCTGTGCAGATCGACATATATCGAATCATGACCATCGCCTGTAGGTCCTATATGGCCGTGGGTTGCATCTGGCTGGTATCAGAGCCACCCACATGCCATATATACTTTACCCAGCTGTGCCCAGATCGACATATATCGACTCAAGAACATCGCCTGTAGGTCCTTTATGGCAGTGGGTTGCATATGGCTGGTATCAGAGCTACCCCCATGCTGTATATACGAGGCCCAGCTGTGCTCAGATCGACATATATCGACTAAAGAACATCGCCTGTGGGTCTTATATAGCTGTGGGTTGCAGCTGGCTGGTATCAGAGCTACCCCCAGGCTGTATATACGTGGCCCAGCTGTGCCCAGATCGACATATATCGACTCAAGAACATCGCCTGTAGGTCCTATATGGCAGTGGGTTGCATATGGCTGGTATCAGAGCTACCCCCATGCTGTATATACGGGGCCCAGCTGTGCTCAGATCGACATATATCGACTCAATAACATCGCCTGTAGGTCCTATATGGCCGTGGGTTGCAGCTGGCTGGTATCACAGCTACCCCCATGCTGTATATACGTGGCCCAGCTGTGCTCAGATCGACATATATCGACTCAAGAACATCGCCTGTAGGTCCTATATGGGCATAGGTTACACCTGGCTGGTGTCGAAGCGGCCCCAATGCTGCATATACGGTGCATAGCGGTGCTCAGATCGACATATATCGACTCAAGAACATCGCCTGTAGGTCCTATATGGCCATGGATTGCACCTGGCTGATATCAGAGCCACCCACATTCCGTATATACGGGGGCCCAGCTGTGCTCAAATCGACATATATCGAATCAAGAACATCGGCTGTAGGTCCTATATGGCCGTGGGTTGCATCTGGCTGGTATCAGAGCTACCCTAATGCTGTATATACGGGGCCCAGCTGTGCTCAGATCGACATATATCGACTCAAGAACATCGCCTGTAGGTCCTATATGGCCGTGGCTTGCAGCTGGCTGGTATCAGAGCCACCCACATGCCGTATATACGGGGCCCAGCTGTGCTCAGATCGGCATATATCGACTCAAGAACATCGCCTGTAGGTCCTATACGGCCGTGGGTTGCATCTGGCTGGTATCAGAGCTACCCCCAAGCTGTATATACGAGGACCAGCTGTGCTCAGATCGACATATATCGACTTAAGAACATCGCCTGTAGGTCCTATATGGCCGTGGGTTGCATCTGGCTGGTATCAGAGCTACCCTAATGCTGTATATACGGGGCCCAGCTGTGCTCAGATCGACATATATCGACTCAAGAACATCGCCTGTAGGTCCTATATGGCCGTGGGTTGCAGCTGGCTGGTATCAGAGCCACCCACATGCCGTATATACAGGGCCCAGCTGTGCTCAGATCGACATATATCGACTCAAGAACATCGCCTGTACGTCCTATATGGCCGTGGGTTGCATCTGGCTGGTATCAGAGCTACCCCCATGCTGTGTATACGGGGCCCAGCTGTGCTCAGATTGACATATATCGACTCAAGAACATCGCCTGTAGGTCCTATATGGCCGTGGGTTGCATCTGGCTGGTATCAGAGCTACCCCCATGCTGTATATACGGGGCCCAGCTGTGCTCAGATCAACATATATCGACTCAAGAACATCGCCTGTAGGTCCTATATGGCCTTGGGTTGCAGCTGGCTGGTATCAGAGCCACCCACATGCCGTATATACAGGGCCCAGCTGTGCTCAGATCGACATATATCGACTCAAGAACATCGCCTGTAGGTCCTATATAGCCGTGGGTTGCATCTGGCTGGTATCAGAGCTACCCTAATGCTGTATATACGGGGCCCAGCTGTGCTCAGATCGACATATATCGACTCAAGAACATCGCCTGTAGGTCCTATATGGCCGTGGGTTGCAGCTGGCTGGTATCAGAGCCACCCACATGCCGTATATACAGGGCCCAGCTGTGCTCAGCTCGACATATATCGACTCAAAAACATCGCCTATAGGTCCTATATGGCCTTGGGATGCAGCTGGCTGGTATCAGAGCCACCCACATGCCGTATATACAGGGCCCAGCTGTGCTCAGATCGACATATATCGACTCAAGAACATCGCCTGTAGGTCCTATATGGCCCTGGGTTGCATCTGGCTGGTATCAGAGCTACCCCCATGCTGTATATACGGGGCCCAGCTGTGCTCAGATCGACATATATCGACTCAAGAACATCGCCTGTAGGTCCTATATGGCCGTGGGTTGCATCTGGCTAGTATCAGAGCTAACCCCATGCTGTATATACGGGGCCCAGCTGTGCTCAGATCGACATATATCGACTCAAGAACATCACCTGTAGGTCCTATATGGCCGTGGGTTGCAGCTGGCTGGTATCAGAGCCACCCACATGCCGTATATACAGGGCCCAGCTGTGCTCAGATCGACATATATCGACTCAAGAACATCGCCTGTAGGTCCTATATGGGCGTGGGTTGCATCTGGCTGGTATCAGAGCTACCCCCATGCTGTATATACGGGGCCCAGCTGTGCTCAGATCGACATATATCGACTCAAGAACATCGCCTGTAGGTCCTATATGGCCGTGGGTTGCAGCTGGCTGGTATCATAGCTACCCCTGCGATGTATTTACGTGGCCCAGCTGTGCTCAGAACGACATATATCGACTCAAGAACATCGCCTGTGGGTCTTATATGGCCGTGGGATGCAGCTGGCTGGTATCAGAGCTACCCCCAGGCTGTATATACGTGGCCCAGCTGTACTCAGATCGACATATATCGACTCAAGAACATCGCCTTTAGGTGCTATATGGCCGTGGGTTGCATCTAGATGGTATCAGAGCTACCCCCATGCTGTATATACGGCGCCAAGCTGTGCTCAGATCGACATATATCGACTCAAGAACATTGCTTGTAGGTCCTATATGGGCGTGGGTTGCATCTGGCTGGTATCAGTGCTACCCCCATGCTGTATATACGGGGCCCAGCTGTGCTCAGATCGACATATATCGACTCAAGAACATCGCCTGTAGGTGATATATGGCCGTGGGTTGCATCTGGGTGGTATCAGAGCTACCCCCATGCTGTATATACGGGGCCCAGCTATGCTCAGATCGACATATATCGACTCAAGAACATCGCCTGTAGGTCCTATATAACCGTGGGTTGCAGCTGGCTGGTATCACAGCTACCCCCTTGCTATATATACGGCGCCCAGCTGTGCTCAGATCGACATATATCGACTCAAGAACATCGCCTGTAGGTCCTATATGGCCGTGGGTTGCATCTGGCTGGTTTCAGAGCTACCCCCATGCTGTATATACGGGGCCCAGCTGTGCTCAGATCGACATATATCGACTCAAGAACATCGCCTGTAGGTCCTATATGGCCGTGGGTTGCAGCTGGCTGGTATCAGAGCCACCCACATGCCGTATATACGGGGCCCAGGTGTGCTCAGATCGACATATATCGACTCAAGAACATCGCCTGTAGGTCCTATATGGCCGTGGGTTGCATCTGGCTGGTATCAGAGCTACCCCCATGCTGTATATACGGGGCCCAGCTGTGCTCAGATCGACATATATCGACTCAAGAACATCGCCTGTAGGTCCTATATGGCCGTGGGTTGCAGCTGCCTGGTATCACAGCTACCCCCACGCTGTATATATGTGGTCCAGCTGTGCTCAGAACGACATATATCGACTCAAGAACATCGCCTGTGGGTCTTATATGGCCGTGGGTTGCAGCTGGCTGGTATCAGAGCCACCCACATGCCGTATATACGGGGCCCAGCTGTGCTCAGATCGACATATATCGACTCAAGAACATCGCCTGTAGGTCCTATATGGCCGTGGGTTGCATCTGGCTGGTATCAGAGCTACCCCCATGCTGTATATACGGCGCCCAGCTGTGCTCAGATCGACATATATTGACTCAAGAACATCGCCTGTAGGTCCTATATGTGCATAGGTTGCACCTGGCTGGTGTCGAAGCGGCCCCAATGCTGCATATACGGTGCATAGCGGTGCTCAGATCAACATATATCGACTCAAGAACATCGCCTGTAGGTCCTATATGGCCATGGGTTGCATCTGGCTGGTATCAGAGCCACGCACATGCCGTATATACGGTGACCAGCTGTGCCCAGATCGACATATATCGACTCAAGAACATCGCCTGTAGGTGCTATATGGCCGTGGGTTGCATCTGGCTGGTATCAGAGCTACCCCCATGCTGTATATACGGCGCCCAGCTGTGCTCAGATCGACATATATTGACTCAAGAACATCGCCTGTAGCTCCTATATGGCTGTGGGTTGCATCTGGCTGGTATCAGAGCTACCACCATGCTGTATATACGGGGCCCAGCTGTGCTCAGATCGACATATATCGACTCAAGAACATCGCGTGTAGGTCCTCTATGGCCGTGGGTTGCAGCTGGCTGGTATCACAGCTACCACCCATGCTGTATATACGTGGCCCAGCTGTGCTCAGATAGACATATATCGACTCAAGAACATCGCCTGTAGGTCCTATATGGCCGTGAGTTGCAGCTGGCTAGTATCAGAGCCAACCACATGCCGTATATACGGGGCCCAACTGTGCTCAGCTCGACATATATCGACTCAAAAACATCGCCTATAGGTCCTATATGGCCTTGGGTTGCAGCTGGCTGGTATCAGAGCCACCCACATGCCGTATATACTGGGCCCAGCTGTGCATAGATCGACATATATCGACTCAAGAACATCGCCTGTAGGTCCTATATGGCCGTGGGTTGCATCTGGCTGGTATCAGAGCTACTCCCATGCTGTATATACGGGGCCCAGCTGTGCTCAGATCGACATATATCGACTCAAGAACATCGGCTGTAGGTCCTATATGGCCGTGGGTTGCATCTGGCTGGTATCAGAGCTACCCCCATGCTGTATATACTGGGCCCAGCTGTGCTCAGATCGACATATATCGACTTAAGAACATCGCCTGTAGGTCCTATATGGCCGTGGGTTGCAGCTGGCTGGTATCAGAGCCACCAACATGCCGTATATACGGGGCCCAGCTGTGCTCAGATCGACATATATCGACTCAAGAACATCGCCTGTAGGTCCTATATGGCCGTGGGTTGCATCTGGCTGGTATCAGAGCTACCCCCATGCTGTATATACGGGGCCCAGCTGTGCTCAGATCGACATATATCGACTCAAGAACATCGCCTGTAGGTCCTATATGGCCGCGGGTTGCAGCTGCCTGGTATCACAGCTACCCCCACGCTGTATATACGTGGCCCAGCTGTGCTCAGAACGACATATATCGACTCAAGAACATCGGCTGTAGGTCCTATATGGCCGTGGGTTGCATCTGGCTGGTATCAGAGCTACCCCCACGCTGTATATACGGGGCCCAGCTGTGCTCAGATCGACATATATCGACTCAAGAACATCGCCTGTAGGTCCTATATGGCCATGGCTTGCATCTGGCTGGTATCAGAGCCACGCACATGCCGTATATACGGGGACCAGCTGTAACCAGATCGACATATATCGACTCAAGAACATCGCCTGTAGGTGCTATATGGCCGTGGGTTGCATCTGGCTGGTATCAGAGCTACACCCATGCTGTATATACGGCGCCCAGCTGTGCTCAGATCGACATATATTGACTCAAGAACATCGCCTGTAGGTCCTATATGGCTGTGGGTTGCATCTGGCTGGTATCAGAGCTACCCCCATGCTGTATATACGGGGCCCAGCTGTGCTCAGATCGACATATATCGACTCAAGAACATCGCGTGTAGGTCCTCTATGGCCGTGGGTTGCAGCTGGCTGGTATCACAGCTACCCCCATGCTGTATATACGTGGCCCAGCTGTGCTCAGATCGACATATATCGACTCAAGAACATCGCCTGTAGGTCCTATATGGCCGTGAGTTGCAGCTGGCTAGTATCAGAGCCAACCACATGCCGTATATACGGGGCCCAACTGTGCTCAGCTCGACATATAGGTCCTATATGGCCTTGGGTTGCAGCTGGCTGGTATCAGAGCCACCCACATGCCGTATATACTGGGCCCAGCTGTGCTCAGATCGACATATATCGACTCAAGAACATCGGCTGTAGGTCCTATATGGCCGTGGGTTGCATCTGGCTGGTATCAGAGCTACCCCCATGCTGTATATACGGGGCCCAGCTGTGCTCAGATCGACATATATCGACTCAAGAACATCGCCTGTAGGTCCTATATGGCCGTGGGTTGCAGCTGGCTGGTATCAGAGCCACCCACATGCCGTATATACGGGGCCCAGCTGTGCTCAGATCGACATATATCGACTCAAGAACATCGCCTGTAGGTCCTATATGGCCGTGGGTTGCATCTGGCTGGTATCAGAGCTACCCCCATGCTGTATATACGGGGCCCAGCTATGCTCAGATCGACATATATCGACTCAAGAACATCGCCTGTAGGTCCTATATGGCCGCGGGTTGCAGCTGCCTGGTATCACAGCTACCCCCACGCTGTATATACGTGGCCCAGCTGTGCTCAGAACGACATATATCGACTCAAGAACATCGCCTGTGGGTCTTATATGGCCGTGGGTTGCAGCTGGCTGGTATCAGAGCTACCCCCAGGATGTATATACGTGGCCCAGCTGTACTCAGATCGACATATATCGACTCAAGAACGTCGCCTGTAGGTGCTATATGGCCGTGGGTTGCATCTGGCTGGTATCAGAGCTACCCCCATGCTTTATATACGGCGCCAAGCTGTGCTCAGATCGACATATATCGACTCAAGAACATTGCTTGTAGGTCCTATATGGCCGTGGGTTGCATCTGGCTGGTATCAGTGCTACCCCCATGCTGTATATACGGCGCCCAGCTGTGCTCAGATCGACATATATCGACTCAAGAATATCGCCTGTAGGTCCTATATGGCCGTGGGTTGCATCTGGCTTGTATCAGAGCCACCCACATGCCGTATATACGGGGCCCAGCTGTGCTCGGATCGACATATATCGACTCAAGAACATCGCCTGTAGGTCCTATATGGCCGTCGGTTGCATCTGGCTGGTATCAGAGCTACCCCCATGCTCTATATACGGGGCCCAGCTGTGCTCAGATCGACATATATCGACTCAAGAACATCGCCTGTAGGTCCTATATGGCCGTGGGTTGCATCTGGCTGATATCAGAGCCACCCACATGCCGTATATACGGGGGCCCAGCTGTGCTCAGATCGACATATATCGAATCATGACCATCGCCTGTAGGTCCTATATGGCCGTGGGTTGCATCTGGCTGGTATCAGAGCCACCCACATGCCGTATATACGTTACCCAGCTGTGCCCAGATCGACATTTATCGACTCAAGAACATCGCCTGTAGGTCCTATATGGCCGTGGGTTGCATCTGGCTGGTATCAGAGCTACCCACATGCCGTATATACGGGACCCAGCTGTGCTCAGATCGACATATATCGACTCAAGAACATCGCCTGTAGGTCCTATATGGCCGTGGGTTGCATATGGCTGGTATCAGAGCCACCCACATGCCGTATATACGGGGCCCAGCTGTGCTCAGATCGACATATATCGAATCATGACCATCGCCTGTAGGTCCTATATGGCCGTGGGTTGCATCTGGCTGGTATCAGAGCCACCCACATGCCGTATATACGTTACCCAGCTGTGCCCAGATCGACATATATCGACTCAAGAACATCGCCTGTAGGTACTATATGGCCGTGGGTTGCAAATGGCTGGTATCAGAGCTACCCTCATTCTGTATATACGAGGCCCAGCTGTGCTCAGATCGACATATATCGACTCAAGAACATCGCCTGTGGGTCTTATATGGCCGTGGGTTGCAGCTGGCTGGTATCAGAGCTACCCCCAGGCTGTATATACGTGGCCCAGCTGTGCTCAGATCGACATATATCGACTTAAGAACATCGCCGGTAGGTCCTGTATGCCCATGGGTTGCATCTGGCTGGTATCAGAGCCACCCACATGCCGTATATACGGGGACCAGCTGTGCTCAGATCGACATATATCGACTCAAGAACATCGCCTGTAGGTCCAATATGGCCGTGGGTTGCAGCTGGCTGTTATCAAAGCTACAGCCATGGTGTATATACGGCGCCCAGCTGTGCTCAGGACGACATATATCGACTCAAGAACATCGCCTGTAGGTCCTATATGGCCGTGGGTTGCATCTGGCTGGTATCAGAGCTACCCCTATGCTGTATATACGGCGAGCAGCTGTGCTCAGATCGACATATATCGACTCAAGAACATCGCCTGTAGGTCCTATATGGCCGTAGGTTGCATCTGGCTGGTATCAGAGCTACCCCCATGCTGTATATACGGGGCCCAGCTGTGCTCAGATCGACATATATCGACTCAAGAACATCGCCTGTAGGTCCTATATGGCCGTGGGTTGCATCTGGGTGGTATCAGAGCTACCCCCATGCTGTATATACGGGGCCCAGCTGTGCTCAGATGACATATATCGACTCAAGAATATCGCCTGTAGGTCCTATATAACCGTGGGTTGCAGCTAGCTGGTATCACAGCTACCCCTATGCTATATATACGACGCCCAGCTGTGCTCAGATCGACATATATCGACTCAAGAACATCGCCTGTAGGTCCTATATGGCCGTGGGTTGCATCTGGCTGGTTTCAGAGCTACCCCCATGCTGTATATACAGGGCCCTGCTGTGCTCAGATCGACATATATCGACTCAAGAACATCGCCTGTAGGTGCTATATGGCCGTGAGTTGCAGCTGGCTGGTATCACAGCTACCCCCATGCTGTATATACGTGGCCCAGCTGTGCTCAGATCGACATATATCGACTCAAGAACATCGCCTGTAGGTCCTATATGCCCGTGGGTTGCATCTGGCTAGAATCAGAGCCACCCACATGCTGCATATATAGGGCATAGCGGAGCTCATATCGACATATATCGACTCAAGAACATCGCCTGTAGGTCCCATATGGGCATAGGCTGCACCTGGCTGGTGTCGGAGCGGCCCCAATGTTGCATATACGGTGCATAGCGGTGCTCAGATCGACATATATCGACTCAAGAACATCGCCTGTAGGTCCTATATGGCAGTGGGTTGCATCTGGCTGATATCAGAGCCACCCACATGCCGTATATACGGGGGTCCATCTGTGCTCAGATCGACATATATCGACTCAAGAACATCGGCTCTAGGTCCTATATGGCCGTGGGTTGCATCTGGCTGGTATCAGAGCCACCCACATGCCGTATATACGGGGCCCAGCTGTGCTCAGATCGACATATATCGACTCAAGAATGTCGCCTGTAGGTCCTATATGGCCGTCGGTTGCAACTGGCTGGTATCAGAGCTACCCCCATGGTGTATATACGGCGCCCAGCTGTGCTCAAATCGACATATATCGATTCAAGTACATCGCCTGTAGGTCCTATATGGCAGTGGGTTGCAGTTGGCTGTTATCAGAGCCACCCACATGCCGTATATGCGGGGCCCAGCTGTGCTCAGCTCGACATATAACGACTCAAAAACATCGCCTGTAGGTCCTATATGGCCGTGGGTTGCATCTGGCTGGTATCATAGCTTCCCTCATGCTGTATATACGGGGCCCAGCTGTGCTCAGAGCGACATATATCGACTCAAGAACATCGCCTATAGGTCCTATGTAGCCGTGGGTTGCAGCTGGCTGGTATGACAGCTACCCCCATGCTGTATATACGTGGCCCAGCTGTGCTCAGATCGACATATATCGACTCAAGAACATCGCCTGTAGGTCCTATATGGCCGTGGGTTGCAGCTGGCTGGTATCAGAGCCACCCACATGCCGTATATACGGGGACCAGCTGAGCTCAGATCGACATATATCGACTCAAGAACATCGCCTGTAGGTCCTATATGGCCGTGGGTTGCATCTGGCTGGTATCAGAGCTACCCCCATGCTGTATATACTAGGCCCAGCTGTGCTCAGATCGACATATATCGACTCAAGAATATCGCCTGTAGGTGCTGTATGGCCGTGGGTTGCATCTGGCTGGTATCAGAGCTGCCCCCATGCTGTATATACGGTGCATAGCGGTGCTCAGATCGACATATATCGACTCAAGAACATCGCCTGTAGGTCCTATATGGCAGTGGGTTGCATCTGGCTGATATCAAAGCCACCCACATGCCGTATATACGGGGGTCCATCTGTGCTCAGATCGACATATATCGACTCAAGAACATCGGCTCTAGGTCCTATATGGCCGTGGGTTGCATCTAGCTGGTATCAGAGCCACCCACATGCCGTATATACGGGGCACAGCTGTGCTCAGATCGACATATATCGACTCAAGAATGTCGCCTGTAGGTCCTATATGGCCGTCGGTTGCAACTGGCTGGTATCAGAGCTACCCCCATGGTGTATATACGGCGCCCAGCTGTGCTCAAATCGACATATATCGATTCAAGTACATCGCCTGTAGGTCCTGTATGGCCGTGGGTTGCAGTTGGCTGTTATCAGAGCCACCCACATGCCGTATATGCGGGGCCCCGCTGTGCTCAGCTCGACATATAACGACTCAAAAACATCGCCTGTAGGTCCTATATGGCCGTGGGTTGCATCTGGCTGGTATCATAGCTTCCCTCATGCTGTATATACGGGGCCCAGCTGTGCTCAGAGCGACATATATCGACTCAAGAACATCGCCTATAGGTCCTATGTAGCCGTGGGTTGCAGCTGGCTGGTATGACAGCTACCCCCATGCTGTATATACGTGGCCCAGCTGTGCTCAGATCGACATATATCGACTCAAGAACATCGCCTGTAGGTCCTATATGGCCGTGGGTTGCAGCTGGCTGGTATCAGAGCCACCCACATGCCGTATATACGGGGACCAGCTGTGCTCAGATCGACATATATCGACTCAAGAACATCGTCTGTAGGTCCTATATGGCCGTGGGTTGCATCTGGCTGGTATCAGAGCTACCCCCATGCTGTATATACTAGGCCCAGCTGTGCTCAGATCGACATATATCGACTCAAGAATATCGCCTGTAGGTGCTGTATGGCCGTGGGTTGCATCTGGCTGGTATCAGAGCTGCCCCCATGCTGTATATACGGCGCCCAGCTGTGCTCAGATCGACATATATCGACTCAAGAACATCGCCTGTAGGTCCTATATGGCCTTGGGTTGCATCTGGGTGGTATCATAGCTTCCCCCATGCTGTATATACGGGGCCCAGCTGTGCTCAGAGCGACATATATCAACTCAAGAACATCGCCTGTATATCCTATGTAGCCGTGGCTTGCATCTGGCTGGTATCACAGCTACCCCCATGCTGTATATACGTGGCCCAGCTGTGCTCAGATCGACATATATCGACTCAAGAACATCGCCTGTAGGTCCTATATGGCCGTGGGTTGCAGCTGGCTGTTATCAGAGCCACCCACATGCCGTATATGCGGGGCCCAGCTGTGCTCAGCTCGACATATAACGACTCAAAAACATCGCCTCTAGGTCCTATATGGCCGTGGGTTGCATCTGGCTGGTATCAGAGCTACCCCCATGCTGTATATACGGCGCCCAGCTGTGCTCAGATCGACATATATCGACTCAAAAACATCGCCTGTAGGTCCTATATGGCCGTGGGTTGCATCTGGGTGGTATCAGAGCTACACCCGTGCTGTATATACGGGATCCAGCTGTGCTCAGATCGACATATATCGACTCAAGAACATCGCCTGTAGGTCCTATATGGCCGTGGGTTGCATCTGGCTGATATCAGAGCCACCCACATGCCGTATATACGAGGGCCCAGCTGTTCTCAGATCGACATATATCGAATCAAGAACATCGGCTGTAGGTCCTATATGGCCATGCGTTGCATCTGGCTGATATCAGAGCCACCCACATGCCGTATATACGGGGCCCACCTGTGCTCAGATCGACATATATCGACTCAAGAACATCGCCTGTAGGTCCTATATGGCCGTGGGTTGCATCTGGCTGGTATCATAGCCACCCACATACCGTATATACGAGGCCCAGCTGTGCTCAGATCGACATATATCGACTCAAGAACATCGGCTGTAGGTCCTATATGGCCGTGGGATGCATATAGCTGGTATCAGAGCCACCCGCATGCCGTATATACGGGGCCCAGCTGTGCTCAGATCGACATATATCGACTCAAGAACATCGCCTGTAGGTCCTATATGGCTGTGGGTTGCATCTGGCTGGTATCAGAGCTACCCTCTTGCTGTATATACGGGGCCCAGCTGTGCTCAGATCGACATATATCGACTCAAGAACATCGCCTGTAGGTCCTATATGGCCGTGGGTTGCATCTGGCTGGTATCAGAGCTACACCCATGCCGTATATACGGGGCCCAGTTGTGCTCAGATCGACATATATCGACTCAAGAACATCGCCTGTAGGTCCTATATGGCCGTCGGTTGCAGCTGGCTCGTATCAGAGCCACCCACATGCCGTATATACGGGGCCCAGCTGTGCTCAGATCGACATATATCGACACAAGAATATCGCCTGTAGGTCCTATATGGCCGTGGGTTGCATCTGGCTGGTATCAGAGCTACCCCCATGCTGTATATACGGGGTCCAGCTGTGCTCAGATCGACATATATCGACTCAAGAACATCGCCTGTAGGTCCTATATGGCCGTGGGTTGCAGCTGGCTGGTATCAGAGCTGCCCCCATGCTGTATATACGGCGCCCAGCTGTGCTCAGATCGACATATATCGACTCAAGAACATCGCCTGTAGGTCCTATATGGCCGTGGGTTGCATCTGGGTGGTATCATAGCTTCCCCCATGCTGTATATACGGGGCCCAGCTGTGCTCAGAGCGACATATATCAACTCAAGAACATCGCCTGTATATCCTATGTAGCCGTGGGTTGCATCTGGCTGGTATCACAGCTACCCCCATGCTGTATATACGTGGCCCAGCTGTGCTCAGATCGACATATATCGACTCAAGAACATCGCCTGTAGGTCCTATATGGCCGTGGGTTGCAGCTGGCTGTTATCAGAGCCACCCACATGCCGTATATGCGGGGCCCAGCTGTGCTCAGCTCGACATATAACGACTCAAAAACATCGCCTCTAGGTCCTATATGGCCGTGGGTTGCATCTGGCTGGTATCAGAGCTACCCCCATGCTGTATATACGGCGCCCAGCTGTGCTCAGATCGACATATATCGACTCAAAAACATCGCCTGTAGGTCCTATATGGCCGTGGGTTGCATCTGGGTGGTATCAGAGCTACACCCGTGCTGTATATACGGGATCCAGCTGTGCTCAGATCGACATATATCGACTCAAGAACATCGCCTGTAGGTCCTATATGGCCGTGGGTTGCATCTGGCTGATATCAGAGCCACCCACATGCCGTATATACGAGGGCCCAGCTGTGCTCAGATCGACATATATCGAATCAAGAACATCGGCTGTAGGTCCTATATGGCCATGCGTTGCATCTGGCTGATATCAGAGCCACCCACATGCCGTATATACGGGGCCCACCTGTGCTCAGATCGACATATATCGACTCAAGAACATCGCCTGTAGGTCCTATATGGCCGTGGGTTGCATCTGGCTGGTATCAGAGCCACCCACATACCGTATATACGAGGCCCAGCTGTGCTCAGATCGACATATATCGACTCAAGAACATCGGCTGTAGGTCCTATATGGCCGTGGGATGCATATAGCTGGTATCAGAGCCCCCGCATGCCGTATATACGGGGCCCAGCTGTGCTCAGATCGACATATATCGACTCAAGAACATCGCCTGTAGGTCCTATATGGCTGTGGGTTGCATCTGGCTGGTATCAGAGCTACCCTCTTGCTGTATATACGGGGCCCAGCTGTGCTCAGATCGACATATATCGACTCAAGAACATCGCCTGTAGGTCCTATATGGCCGTGGGTTGCATCTGGCTGGTATCAGAGCTACACCCATGCTGTATATACGGGGCCCAGTTGTGCTCAGATCGACATATATCGACTCAAGAACATCGCCTGTAGGTCCTATATGGCCGTGGGTTGCAGCTGGCTCGTATCAGAGCCACCCACATGCCGTATATACGGGGCCCAGCTGTGCTCAGATCGACATATATCGACACAAGAATATCGCCTGTAGGTCCTATATGGCCGTGGGTTGCATCTGGCTGGTATCAGAGCTACCCCCATGCTGTATATACGGGGTCCAGCTGTGCTCAGATCAACATATATCGACTCAAGAACATCGCCTGTAGGTCCTATATGGCCGTTGGTTGCAGCTGGCTGGTATCACAGCTACCCGCACGCTGTATATACGTGGCCCCGCTGTGCTCAGAACGACATATATCCATTCAAGAACATCGCATGTGGGTCTTATATGGCCGTGGGTTGCATCTGGCTGGTATCAGAGCCACCCACATGCCGTATATACGGGGCCCAGCTGTGCTCGGATCGACATATATCGACTCAAGAACATCGCTTGTAGGTCCTATATGGCCGTGGATTGAATCTGGCTGGTATCATAACTACCCCCATGCTGTATATACGGCGCCCAGCTGTGCTCAGATCGACATATATCGACTCAAGAACATCGCCTGTAGGTACTATATAGCCGTGGGTTGCAGTTGGCTGGTATCACAGCTATCCCCATGCTGTATTTACGTGGCCCAGCTGTGCTCAGGTCGACATATATCGACTCAAGGACATCACCTGTAGGTCCTATATGGCCGTGGGTTGCAGCTGGCTGGTATCAGAGCCACCCACATGCCCTATATACGGGGGTCCAGCTGTGCTCAGATCGACATATATCGACTCAAGAACATCGCCTGTAGGTCCTATATGGCCGTGGGTTGCAGCTGGCTGGTATCAGAGCCACCCACATGCCGTATATACGGGGACCAGCTGTGCTCAGATCGACATATATCGACTCAAGAACATCGCCTGTAGGTCCTATATGGCCGTGGGTTGCATCTGGCTGGTATCAGAGCTACCCCCAAGCAGTATATACTGGGCCCAGCTGTGCTCAGATCGACATAATATATCGACTCAAGAACATCGCCTGTAGGTCCTATATAGCCGTGGGTTGCAGCTGGCTGGTATCCCAGCTACCCCCATGCTGTATATACGTGGCCCAGCTGTGCTCAGATCGACATATATCGACTCAAGAACTTCGCCTGTAGGTCCTATATGGCCGTGGGTTGCATCTGGCTGGTATCAGAGCTACCCCCATGCTGTATATACGGCGCCCAGCTGTGCTCAGATCGACATATATCGACTCAAGAACATCGCCTGTAGGTCCCATATGGGCATAGGTTGCACCTGGCTGGTGTCGGAGCGGCCCCAATGTTGCATATACGGTGCATAGCGGTGCTCAGATCGACATATATCGACTCAAGAACATCGGCTCTAGTTCCTATATAGCCGTGGGTTGCATCTGGCTGGTATCAGAGCCACACACATGCCATATTTACGGCGCCCAGCTGTGCTCAAATCGACATATATCGATTCAAGAACATCGCCTGTAGGTCCTATATGGCCGTGGGTTGGATCTGGCTGGTACCAGAGCTACTCCCATGCTGTATATACGAGGCCCAGCTGTGCTCAGATCGACATATATCGACCCAAGAACATCGCCTGTGGGTCTTATATGGCTGTGGGTTGCAGCTGGCTGGTATCAGAGCTACCCCTAGGCTGTATATACGTGGCCCAGCTGTGCTCAGATCGACATATATCGACTCAAGAATATCGCCTGTAGGTGCTGTATGGCCGTCGGTTGCATCTGGCTGGTATCAGAGCTACACCCATGTTGTATATACGGCGCCCAGCTGTGCTCAGATCGACATATATCGACTCAAGAACGTCGCCTGTAGGTCCTATATGGCCGTGGTTTGCATCTGGCTGGTATCGGAGCTACCCCCATGGTGTTTATACGGCGCCCAGCTGCGCTCAGATCGACATATATCGACTCAAGAACATCGCCTATAGGTCCTATATGGCTGTGGGTTGCATCTGGCTGGTATCAGAGCTACCCCCATGCTGTATATACGAGGTCCAGCTGTGCTCAGATCGACATATATCGACTCAAGAACATCGCCTGTGGGTCTTATATGGCCGTGGGTTGCAGCTGGCTGGTATCAGAGCTACCCCCAGGCTTTATATACGTGGCCCAGCTGTACTCAGATCGACATATATCGACTCAAGAACATCTCCTGTAGGTGCTATATGGCCGTGGGTTGCATCTGGCTGGTATCAGAGCTACCCTCATGCTGTATATACGGCACCAAGCTGTGCTCAGATCGACATATATCGACTCAAGAATATTGCTTGTAGGTCCTATATGGCCGTGGGTTGCATCTGGCTGGTATCAGTGCTACCCCCATTCGGTATATACGGCGCCCAGCTGTGCTCAGATCGACATATATCGACTCAAGAATATCGCCTGTAGGTCCTATATGGCCGTGGGTTGCATCTGGCTGGTATCAGAGCCACCCACATGCCGTATATACGGAGCCCAGCTGTGCTCGGATCGACATATATCGACTCAAGAACATCGCCTGTAGGTCCTATATAGCCGTGGATTGAATCTGGCTGGTATCATAACTACCCCCATGCTGTATATACGGCGCCCAGCTGTGCTCAGATCGACATATATCGACTCAAGAACATCGCCTGTAGGTCCTATATAGCCGTGGGTTGCAGTTGGCTGGTATCACAACTACCCCCATGCTGTATTTACGTGGCCCAGCTGTGCTCAGGTCGACATATATCGACACAAGGACATCACCTGTAGGTCCTGTATGGCCGTGGGTTGCAGCTGGCTGGTATCAGAGCCACCCACATGCCCTATATACGGGGGTCCAGCTGTGCTCAGATCGACATATATCGACTCAAGAACATCGCCTGTAGGTCCTATATGGCCGTGGGTTGCATCTGGATGGTATCAGAGCTACCCACATGCCGTATATACGGGACCCAGCTGTGCTCAGATCGACATATATCGACTCAAGAACATCGCCTGTAGGTCCTATATGGCCGTGGGTTGCATATGGCTGGTATCAGAGCCACCCACATGCCGTATATACGGGGCCCATCTGTGCAGATCGACATATATCGAATCATGACCATCGCCTGTAGGTCCTATATGGCCGTGGGTTGCATCTGGCTGGTATCAGAGCCACCCACATGCCGTATATACGTTACCCAGCTGTGCCCAGATCGACATATATCGACTCAAGAACATCGCCTGTAGGTCCTATATGGCAGTGGGTTGCATATGGCTGGTATCAGAGCTACCCCCATGCTGTATATACGAGGCCCAGCTGTGCTCAGATCGACATATATCGAATCAAGAACATCGCCTGTGGGTCTTATATAGCTGTGGGTTGCAGCTGGCTGGTATCAGAGCTACCCCCAGGCTGTATATACGTGGCCCAGCTGTGCCCAGATCGACATATATCGACTCAAGAACATCGCCTGTAGGTCCTATATGGCAGTGGGTTGCATATGGCTGGTATCAGAGCTACCCCCATGCTGTATATACGGGGCCCAGCTGTGCTCAGATCGACATATATCGACTCAAGAACATCGCCTGTAGGTCCTATATGGCCGTGGATTGCAGCTGGCTGGTATCACAGCTACCCCCATGCTGTATATACGTGGCACAGCTGTGCTCAGATCGACATATATCGACTCAAGAACATCGCCTGTAGGTCCTATATGGCAGTGGGTTGCATATGGCTGGTATCAGAGCTACCCCCATGCTGTATATACGAGGCCCAGCTGTGCTCAGATCGACATATATCGACTCAAGAACATCGCCTGTGGGTCTTATATAGCTGTGGGTTGCAGCTGGCTGGTATCAGAGCTACCCCCAGGCTGTATATACGTGGCCCAGCTGTGCCCAGATCGACATATATCGACTCAAGAACATCGCCTGTAGGTCCTATATGGCAGTGGGTTGCATATGGCTGGTATCAGAGCTACCCCCATGCTGTATATACGGGGCCCAGCTGTGCTCAGATCGACATATATCGACTCAAGAACATCGCCTGTAGGTCCTATATGGCGGTGGATTGCAGCTGGCTGGTATCACAGCTACCCCCATGCTGTATATACGTGGCACAGCTGTGCTCAGATCGACATATATCGACTCAAGAACATCGCCTGTAGGTCCTATATGGGCGTAGGTTGCACCTGGCTGGTGTCGAAGCGGCCCCAATGCTGCATATACGGTGCATAGCGGTGCTCAGATCGACATATATCGACTCAAGAACATCGCCTGTAGGTCGTATGTGGCCATGGATTGCACCTGGCTGATATCAGAGCCACACCACATGCCGTATATACGGGGGCCCAGCTGTGCTCAAATCGACATATATCGAATCAAGAACATCGGCTGTAGGTCCTATATGGCCGTGGGTTGCATATGGCTGGTATCAGAGCCACCCACATGCCGTATATACGGGGCCCAGCTGTGCAGATCGACATATATCGATTCATGACCATCGCCTGTAGGTCCTATATGGCCGTGGGTTGCATCTGGCTAGTATCAGAGCCACCCACATGCCGTATATACGTTACCCAGCTGTGCCCAGATCGACATATATCGACTCAAGAACATCGCCTGTAGGTCCTATATGGCAGTGGGTTGCATATGGCTGGTATCAGAGCTACACCCATGCTGTATATACGAGGCCCAGCTGTGCTCAGATCGACATATATCGACTCAAGAACATCGCCTGTGGGTCTTATATAGCTGTGGGTTGCAGCTGGCTGGTATCAGAGCTACCCCCAGGCTGTATATACGTGGCCCAGCTGTGCCCAGATCGACATATATCGACTCAAGAACATCGCCTGTAGGTCCTTCATGGCAGTGGGTTGCATATGGCTGGTATCAGAGCTACCCCCATGCTGTATATACGGGGCCCAGCTGTGCTCAGATCGACATATATCGACTCAAGAACATCGCCTGTAGGTCCTATATGGCCGTGGGTTGCATCTGGCTGGTATCAGAGCCACCCACATGCCGTATATACGTTACCCAGCTGTGCCCAGATCGACATATATATATATATATATATATGGCAGTGGGTTGCATCTGGCTGATATCAGAGCCACCCACATGCCGTACATACGGTGGCCCAGCTGTGCTCAGATCGTCATATATCGACTTAAGAACATCGCCTGTAGGTCCTATATGGCCGTGGGTTGCATCTGGCTGGTATCAGAGCTACCCTAATGCTGTATATACGGGGCCCAGCTGTGCTCAGATCGACATATATCGACTCAAGAACATCGCCTGTAGGTCCTATATGGCCGTGGGTTGCAGCTGGCTGGTATCAGAGCCACCCACATGCCGTATATACAGGGCCCAGCTGTGCTCAGATCGACATATATCGACTCAAGAACATCGCCTGTAGGTCCTATATGGCCGTGGGTTGCATCTGGCTGGTATCAGAGCTACCCCCATGCTGTGTATACGGGGCCCAGCTGTGCTCAGATTGACATATATCGACTCAAGAACATCGCCTGTAGGTCCTATATGGCCGTGGGTTGCATCTGGCTGGTATCAGAGCTACCCCCATGCAGTATATACGGGGCCCAGCTGTGCTCAGATCAACATATATCGACTCAAGAACATCGCCTGTAGGTCCTATATGGCCTTGGGTTGCAGCTGGCTGGTATCAGAGCCACCCACATGCCGTATATACAGGGCCCAGCTGTGCTCAGATCGACATATATCGACTCAAGAACATCGCCTGTAGGTCCTATATAGCCGTGGGTTGCATCTGGCTGGTATCAGAGCTACCCCCATGCTGTATATACGGGGCCCAGCTGTGCTCAGCTCGACATATATCGACTCAAAAACATCGCCTATAGGTCCTATATGGCCTTGGGTTGCAGCTGGCTGGTATCAGAGCCACCCACATGCCGTATATACAGGGCCCAGCTGTGCTCAGATCGACATATATCGACTCAAGAACATCGCCTGTAGGTCCTATATGGCCGTGGGTTGCATCTGGCTGGTATCAGAGCTACCCCCATGCTGTATATACGGGGCCCAGCTGTGCTCAGATCGACATATATCGACTCAAGAACATCGCCTGTAGGTCCTATATGGCCGTGGGTTGCATCTGGCTGGTATCAGAGCTAACCCCATGCTGTATATACGGGGCCCAGCTGTGCTCAGATCGACATATATCGACTCAAGAACATCACCTGTAGGTCCTATATGGCCGTGGGTTGCAGCTGGCTGGTATCAGAGCCACCCACATGCCGTATATACAGGGCCCAGCTGTGCTCAGATCGACATATATCGACTCAAGAACATCGCCTGTAGGTCCTATATGGGCGTGGGTTGCATCTGGCTGGTATCAGAGCTACCCCCATGCTGTATATACGGGGCCCAGCTGTGATCAGATCGACATATATCGACTCAAGAACATCGCCTGTAGGTCCTATATGGCCGTGGGTTGCAGCTGGCTGGTATCACAGCTACCCCTGCGATGTATATACGTGGCCCAGCTGTGCTCAGAACGACATATATCGACTCAAGAACATCGCCTGTGGGTCTTATATGGCCGTGGGATGCAGCTGGCTGGTATCAGAGCTACCCCCAGGCTGTATATACGTGGCCCAGCTGTACTCAGATCGACATATATCGACTCAAGTACATCGCCTTTAGGTGCTATATGGCCGTGGGTTGCATCTAGATGGTATCAGAGCTACCCCCATGCTGTATATACGGCGCCAAGCTGTGCTCAGATCGACATATATCGACTCAAGAACATTGCTTGTAGGTCCTATATGGGCGTGGGTTGCATCTGGCTGGTATCAGTGCTACCCCCATGCTGTATATACGGGGCCCAGCTGTGCTCAGATCGACATATATCGACTCAAGAACATCGCCTGTAGGTGATATATGGCCGTGGGTTGCATCTGGGTGGTATCAGAGCTACCCCCATGCTGTATATACGGGGCCCAGCTATGCTCAGATCGACATATATCGACTCAAGAACATCGCCTGTAGGTCCTATATAACCGTGGTTATACCAGCTGGCTGGTATAACAGCTACCCCCTTGCTATATATACGGCGCCCAGCTGTGCTCAGATCGACATATATCGACTCAAGAACATCGCCTGTAGGTCCTATATGGCCGTGGGTTGCATCTGGCTGGTTTCAGAGCTACCCCCATGCTGTATATACGAGGCCCAGCTGTGCTCAGATCGACATATATCGACTCAAGAACATCGCCTGTAGGTCCTATATGGCCGTGGGTTGCAGCTGGCTGGTATCAGAGCCACCCACATGCCGTATATACCGGGCCCAGGTGTGCTCAGATCGACATATATCGACTCAAGAACATCGCCTGTAGGTCCTATATGGCCGTGGGTTGCATCTGGCTGGTATCAGAGCTACCCCCATGCTGTATATACGGGGCCCAGCTGTGCTCAGATCGACATATATCGACTCAAGAACATCGCCTGTAGGTCCTATATGGCCGTGGGTTGCAGCTGCCTGGTATCACAGCTACCCCCACGCTGTATATACGTGGTCCAGCTGTGCTCAGAACGACATATATCGACTCAAGAACATCGCCTGTGGGTCTTATATGGCCGTGGGTTGCAGCTGGCTGGTATCAGAGCCACCCACATGCCGTATATACGGGGCGCAGCTGTGCTCAGATCGACATATATCGACTCAAGAATATCGCCTGTAGGTCCTATATGGCCGTGGGTTGCAGCTGGCTGGTATCAGAGCCACCCACATGCCGTATATACCGGGCCCAGGTGTGCTCAGATCGACATATATCGACTCAAGAACATCGCCTGTAGGTCCTATATGGCCGTGGGTTGCATCTGGCTGGTATCAGAGCTACCCCCATGCTGTATATACGGGGCCCAGCTGTGCTCAGATCGACATATATCGACTCAAGAACATCGCCTGTAGGTCCTATATGGCCGTGGGTTGCAGCTGCCTGGTATCACAGCTACCCCCACGCTGTATATACGTGGTCCAGCTGTGCTCAGAACGACATATATCGACTCAAGAACATCGCCTGTGGGTCTTATATGGCCGTGGGTTGCAGCTGGCTGGTATCAGAGCCACCCACATGCCGTATATACGGGGCGCAGCTGTGCTCAGATCGACATATATCGACTCAAGAATATCGCCTGTAGGTCCTATATGGCCGTGGGTTGCATCTGCCTGGTATCAGAGCTACACCCATGGTGTATATTCAGCGCCCAGCTGTGCTCAGATCGACATATATCGACTCAAGAACATCGCCTGTAGGTCCTATATGGCCGTGGGTTGCATCTGGCTGGTATCAGAGCTACCCCTATGCTGTATATACGGCGAGCAGCTGTGCTCAGATCGACATATATCGACTCAAGAACATCGCCTGTAGGTCCTATATGGCCGTGGGTTGCATCTGGCTGGTATCAGAGCTAACCCCATGCTGTATATACGGCACCAAGCTGTGCTCAGATCGACATATATCGACTCAAGAATATTGCTTGTAGGTCCTATATGGCCGTGGGTTGCATCTGGCTGGTATCAGTGCTACCCCCATTCTGTATATACGGCGCCCAGCTGTGCTCAGATCGACATATATCGACTCAAGAATATCGCCTGTAGGTCCTATATGGCCGTGGGTTGCATCTGGCTGGTATCAGAGCCACCCACATGCCGTATATACGGGGCCCAGCTGTGCTCGGATCGACATATATCGACTCAAGAACATCGCCTGTAGGTCCTATATAGCCGTGGATTGAATCTGGCTGGTATCATAACTACCCCCATGCTGTATATACGGCGCCCAGCTGTGCTCAGATCGACATATATCGACTCAAGAACATCGCCTGTAGGTCCTATATAGCCGTGGGTTGCAGTTGGCTGGTATCACAGCTACCCCCATGCTGTATTTACGTGGCCCAGCTGTGCTCAGGTCGACATATATCGACACAAGGACATCACCTGTAGGTCTTGTATGGCCGTGGGTTGCAGCTGGCTGGTATCAGAGCCACCCACATGCCCTATATTCGGGGGTCCAGCTGTGCTCAGATCGACATATATCGACTCAAGAACATCGCCTGTAGGTCCTATATGGCCGTGGGTTGCATCTGGCTGGTATCAGAGCTACCCACATGCCGTATATACGGGACCCAGCTGTGCTCAGATCGACATATATCGACTCAAGAACATCGCCTGTAGGTCCTATATGGCCGTGGGTTGCATATGGCTGGTATCAGAGCCACCCACATGCCGTATATACGGGGCCCATCTGTGCAGATCGACATATATCGAATCATGACCATCGCCTGTAGGTCCTATATGGCCGTGGGTTGCACCTGGCTGGTATCAGAGCCACCCACATGCCGTATATACGTTACCCAGCTGTGCCCAGATCGACATATATCGACTCAAGAACATCGCCTGTAGGTCCTATATGGCAGTGGGTTGCATATGGCTGGTATCAGAGCTACCCCCATGCTGTATATACGAGGCCCAGCTGTGCTCAGATCGACATATATCGACTCAAGAACATCGCCTGTGGGTCTTATATAGCTGTGGGTTGCAGCTGGCTGGTATCAGAGCTACCCCCAGGCTGTATATACGTGGCCCAGCTGTGCCCAGATCGACATATATCGACTCAAGAACATCGCCTGTAGGTCCTATATGGCAGTGGGTTGCATATGGCTGGTATCAGAGCTACCCCCATGCTGTATATACGGGGCCCAGCTGTGCTCAGATCGACATATATCGACTCAAGAACATCGCCTGTAGGTCCTATATGGCCGTGGATTGCAGCTGGCTGGTATCACAGCTACCCCCATGCTGTATATACGTGGCACAGCTGTGCTCAGATAGACATATATCGACTCAAGAACATCGCCTGTAGGTCCTATATGGGCGTGGGTTGTATATGGCTGGTATCAGAGCCACCCACATGCCGTATATACGGGGCCCAGCTGTGCTCAGATCGACATATATCGACTCAAGAACATCGCCTGTAGGTCCTATATGGCCATGGATTGCACCTGGCTGATATCAGAGCCACACCACATGCCGTATATACGGGGGCCCAGCTGTGCTCAAATCGACATATATCGAATCAAGAACATCGGTTGTAGGTCCTATATGGCCGTGGGTTGCATATGGCTGGTATCAGAGCCACCCACATGCCGTATATACGGGGCCCAGCTGTGCAGATCGACATATATCGATTCATGACCATCGCCTGTAGGTCCTATATGGCCGTGGGTTGCATCTGGCTGGTATCAGAGCCACCCACATGCCGTATATACGTTACCCAGCTGTGCCCAGATCGACATATATATATATATATATATATATATATATATATATATATATATATATATATATGGCAGTGGGTTGCATCTGGCTGATATCAGAGCCACCCACATGCCGTATATACGGTGGCCCAGCTGTGCTCAGATCGTCATATATCGACTCATGAACATCGCCTGTAGGTCCTATATGGCCGTGGGTTGCGTCTGGCTGGTATCAGAGCCACCCACATGCTGTATATAAGGTACCCAGCTGTGCTCAGATCGACATATATCGACTCAAGAACATCGCCTGTAGGTCCTATATGGCCGTGGGTTGTATATGGCTGGTATCAGAGCCACCCACATGCCGTATATACGGGGCCCAGCTGTGCTCAGATCGACATATATCGACTCAAGAACATCGCCTGTAGGTCCTATATGGCCGTGGTTTGCATCTGGCTGTTATCGGAGCTACCCCCATGGTGTATATACGGCGCCCAGCTGCGCTCAGATCGACATATATCGACTCAAGAACATCGCCTATAGGTCCTATATGGCTGTGGGTTGCATCTGGCTGGTATCAGAGCTACCCCCATGCTGTATATACGAGGCCCAGCTGTGCTCAGATCGACATATATCGACTCAAGAACATCGCCTGTGGGTCTTATATGGCCGTGGGTTGCAACTGGCTGGTATCAGAGCTACCCCCAGGCTGTTTATACGGGGCCCAGCTGTGCTCAGATCGACATATATCGACTCAAGAACATCGGCTGTAGGTCCTATATGGCCGTGGGTTGCATCTAGCTGGTATCAGAGCCACCCACATGCCGTATATACGGGGCCCAGCTGTGCTCAGATCGACATATATCGACTCAAGAACATCGCCTGTAGGTCATATATGGCCGTGGGTTGCATCTGGCTGGTATGAGAGCTACCCCCATGCTGTATATACGGGACCCAGCTGTGCTCAAATCGACATATATCGACTCAAGAACATCGCCTGTATGTCCTATATGGCCGTGGGTTGCATCTGGCTGGTATCCCATATATACGGGGCCCAGCTGTGCTCAGATCGACATATATCGACTCAAGAACATCGCCTGTAGCTCCTATATGGGCATAGGTTGCACCTGGCTGGTGTCGAAGCGGCCCCAATGCTGCATATACGGTGCATAGCGGTGCTCAGATCGACATATATCGACTCAAGAACATCGCCTGTAGGTCCTATATGGCCGTGGGTTGCATCTGGCTGGTATGCCATATATACGGGGCCCAGCTGTGCTCAGATCGACATATATCGACTCAAGAACATCGCCTGTAGGTCCTATATGGCCGTGGGTTGCAGCTGGCTGGTATCACAGCTACCCCCATGCTGCATATACGTGGCGCAGCTGTGCTCTGATCGACATATATCGACTCAAGAACATCGCCTGTAGGTCCTATATGGGCGTAGGTTGCACCTGGCTGGTGTCGAAGCGGCCCCAATGCTGCATATACGGTGCATAGCGGTGCTCAGATCGACATATATCGACTCAAGAACATCGCCTGTAGGTCCTATATGGCCATGGATTGCACCTGGCTGATATCAGAGCCACACCACATGCCGTATATACGGGGGCCCAGCTGTGCTCAAATCGACATATATCGAATCAAGAACATCGGCTGTAGGTCCTATATGGCCGTGGGTTGCATATGGCTGGTATCAGAGCCACCCACATGCCGTATATACGGGGCCCAGCTGTGCAGATCGACATATATCGAATCATGACCATCGCCTGTAGGTCCTATATGGCCGTGGGTTGCATCTGGCTGGTATCAGAGCCACCCACATGCCGTATATTCGTTACCCAGCTGTGCCCAGATCGACACATATCGACTCAAGAACATCGCCTGTAGGTCCTATATGGCAGTGGGTTGCATATGGCTGGTATCAGAGCTATACCCATGCTGTATATACGAGGCCCAGCTGTGCTCAGATCGACATATATCGACTCAAGAACATCGCCTGTGGGTCTTATATAGCTGTGGGTTGCAGCTGGCTGGTATCAGAGCTACCCCTAGGCTGTATATACGTGGCCCAGCTGTGCCCAGATCGATATATATCGACTCAAGAACATCGCCTGTAGGTCCTATATGGCAGTGGGTTGCATATGGCTGGTATCAGAGCTACCCCCATGCTGTATATACGGGGCCCAGCTGTGCTCAGATCGACATATATCGACTCAAGAACATCGCCTGTAGGTCCTATATGGCCGTGGGTTGCATCTGGCTGGTATCAGAGCTACCCCCATGCTGTATATACGGCGCCCAGCTGTGCTCAGATCGACATATATAGACTCAAGAACATCGCTTGTAGGTCCTATATGGCCGTGGGTTGCATCTGGCTGGTATCAGTGCTACCCCCATGCTGTATATACGGCGTCCAGCTGTGCTCAGATCGACATATATCGACTCAAGAAAATCGCCTGTAGGTCCTATATGGCCGTGGGTTGCATATGGCTGGTATCAGAGCCACCCACATGCCGTATATACGGGGCCCAGCTGTGCTCGGATCGACATATATCGACTCAAGAACATCGCCTGTAGGTCCTATATAGCCGTGGATTGAATCTGGCTGGTATCATAACTACCCCCATGCTGTATATACGGCGCCCAGCTGTGCTCAGATCGACATATATCGACTCAAGAACATCGCCTGTAGGTCCTATATAGCCGTGGGTTGCAGTTGGCTGGTATCACAGCTACCCCCATGCTGTATTTACGTGGCCCAGCTGTGCTCAGGTCGACATATATCGACACAAGGACATCACCTGTAGGTCCTGTATGGCCGTGGGTTGCAGCTGGCTGGTATCAGAGCCACCCACATGCCCTATATACGGGGGTCCAGCTGTGCTCAGATCGACATATATCGACTCAAGAACATCGCCTGTAGGTCCTATATGGCCGTGGGTTGCATCTGGCTGGTATCAGAGCTACCCACATGCCGTATATACGGGACCCAGCTGTGCTCAGATCGACATATATCGACTCAAGAACATCGCCTGTAGGTCCTATATGGCCGTGGGTTGCATATGGCTGGTATCAGAGCCACCCACATGCCGTATATACGGGGCCCATCTGTGCAGATCGACATATATCGAATCATGACCATCGCCTGTAGGTCCTATATGGCCGTGGGTTGCACCTGGCTGGTATCAGAGCCACCCACATGCCGTATATACGTTACCCAGCTGTGCCCAGATCGACATATATCGACTCAAGAACATCGCCTGTAGGTCCTATATGGCAGTGGGTTGCATATGGCTGGTATCAGAGCTACCCCCATGCTGTATATACGAGGCCCAGCTGTGCTCAGATCGACATATATCGACTCAAGAACATCGCCTGTGGGTCTTATATAGCTGTGGGTTGCAGCTGGCTGGTATGAGAGCTACCCCCAGGCTGTATATACGTGGCCCAGCTGTGCCCAGATCGACATATATCGACTCAAGAACATCGCCTGTAGGTCCTATATGGCAGTGGGTTGCATATGGCTGGTATCAGAGCTACCCCCATGCTGTATATACGGGGCCCAGCTGTGCTCAGATCGACATATATCGACTCAAGAACATCGCCTGTAGGTCCTATATGGCCGTGGATTGCAGCTGGCTGGTATCACAGCTACCCCCATGCTGTATATACGTGGCACAGCTGTGCTCAGATAGACATATATCGACTCAAGAACATCGCCTGTAGGTCCTATATGGGCGTAGGTTGCACCTGGCTGGTGTCGAAGCGGCCCCAATGCTGCATATACGGTGCATAGCGGTGCTCAGATCGACATATATCGACTCAAGAACATCGCCTGTAGGTCCTATATGGCCATGGATTGCACCTGGCTGATATCAGAGCCACACCACATGCCGTATATACGGGGGCCCAGCTGTGCTCAAATCGACATATATCGAATCAAGAACATCGGTTGTAGGTCCTATATGGCCGTGGGTTGCATATGGCTGGTATCAGAGCCACCCACATGCCGTATATACGGGGCCCAGCTGTGCAGATCGACATATATCGATTCATGACCATCGCCTGTAGGTCCTATATGGCCGTGGGTTGCATCTGGCTGGTATCAGAGCCACCCACATGCCGTATATACGTTACCCAGCTGTGCTCAGATCGACATATATCGACTCAAGAACATCGCCTGTAGGTCCTATATGGCAGTGGGTTGCATATGGCTGGTATCAGAGCTACCCCCATGCTGTATATACGAGGCCCAGCTGTGCTCAGATCGACATATATCGACTCAAGAACATCGCCTGTGGGTCTTATATAGCTGTGGGTTGCAGCTGGCTGGTATGAGAGCTACCCCCAGGCTGTATATACGTGGCCCAGCTGTGCCCAGATCGACATATATCGACTCAAGAACATCGCCTGTAGGTCCTATATGGCAGTGGGTTGCATATGGCTGGTATCAGAGCTACCCCCATGCTGTATATACGGGGCCCAGCTGTGCTCAGATCGACATATATCGACTCAAGAACATCGCCTGTAGGTCCTATATGGCCGTGGATTGCAGCTGGCTGGTATCACAGCTACCCCCATGCTGTATATACGTGGCACAGCTGTGCTCAGATAGACATATATCGACTCAAGAACATCGCCTGTAGGTCCTATATGGGCGTAGGTTGCACCTGGCTGGTGTCGAAGCGGCCCCAATGCTGCATATACGGTGCATAGCGGTGCTCAGATCGACATATATCGACTCAAGAACATCGCCTGTAGGTCCTATATGGCCATGGATTGCACCTGGCTGATATCAGAGCCACACCACATGCCGTATATACGGGGGCCCAGCTGTGCTCAAATCGACATATATCGAATCAAGAACATCGGTTGTAGGTCCTATATGGCAGTGGGTTGCATATGGCTGGTATCAGAGCTACACCCATGCTGTATATACGAGGCCCAGCTGTGCTCAGATCGACATATATCGACTCAAGAACATCGCCTGTGGGTCTTATATAGCTGTGGGTTGCAGCTGGCTGGTATCAGAGCTACCCCCAGGCTGTATATACGTGGCCCAGCTGTGCCCAGATCGACATATATCGACTCAAGAACATCGCCTGTAGGTCCTATATGGCAGTGGGTTGCATATGGCTGGTATCAGAGCTACCCCCATGCTGTATATACGGGGCCCAGCTGTGCTCAGATCGACATATATCGACTCAAGAACATCGCCTGTAGGTCCTATATGGCCGTGGGTTGCATCTGGCTGGTATCAGAGCCACCCACATGCCGTATATACGTTACCCAGCTGTGCCCAGATCGACATATATATATATATATATATATATGGCAGTGGGTTGCATCTGGCTGATATCAGAGCCACCCACATGCCGTATATACGGTGGCCCAGCTGTGCTCAGATCGTCATATATCGACTCATGAACATCGCCTGTAGGTCCTATATGGCCGTGGGTTGCGTCTGGCTGGTATCAGAGCCACCCACATGCTGTATATAAGGTACCCAGCTGTGCTCAGATCGACATATATCGACTCAAGAACATCGCCTGTAGGTCCTATATGGCCGTGGGTTGTATATGGCTGGTATCAGAGCCACCCACATGCCGTATATACGGGGCCCAGCTGTGCTCAGATCGACATATATCGACTCAAGAACATCGCCTGTAGGTCCTATATGGCCGTGGTTTGCATCTGGCTGTTATCGGAGCTACCCCCATGGTGTATATACGGCGCCCAGCTGCGCTCAGATCGACATATATCGACTCAAGAACATCGCCTATAGGTCCTATATGGCTGTGGGTTGCATCTGGCTGGTATCAGAGCTACCCCCATGCTGTATATACGAGGCCCAGCTGTGCTCAGATCGACATATATCGACTCAAGAACATCGCCTGTGGGTCTTATATGGCCGTGGGTTGCAGCTGGCTGGTATCAGAGCTACCCCCAGGCTGTTTATACGGGGCCCAGCTGTGCTCAGATCGACATATATCGACTCAAGAACATCGGCTGTAGGTCCTATATGGCCGTGGGTTGCATCTAGCTGGTATCAGAGCCACCCACATGCCGTATATACGGGGCCCAGCTGTGCTCAGATCGACATATATCGACTCAAGAACATCGCCTGTAGGTCATATATGGCCGTGGGTTGCATCTGGCTGGTATGAGAGCTACCCCCATGCTGTATATACGGGACCCAGCTGTGCTCAAATCGACATATATCGACTCAAGAACATCGCCTGTATGTCCTATATGGCCGTGGGTTGCATCTGGCTGGTATCCCATATATACGGGGCCCAGCGGTGCTCAGATCGACATATATCGACTCAAGAACATCGCCTGTAGGTCCTATATGGCCATGGATTGCACCTGGCTGATATCAGAGCCACACCATATGCCGTATATACGGGGGCCCAGCTGTGCTCAAATCGACATATATCGAATCAAGAACATCGGCTGTAGGTCCTATATGGCCGTGGGTTGCATATGGCTGGTATCAGAGCCACCCACATGCCGTATATACGGGGCCCAGCTGTGCAGATCGACATATATCGAATCATGACCATCGCCTGTAGGTCCTATATGGCCGTGGGTTGCATCTGGCTGGTATCAGAGCCACCCACATGCCGTATATTCGTTACCCAGCTGTGCCCAGATCGACACATATCGACTCAAGAACATCGCCTGTAGGTCCTATATGGCAGTGGGTTGCATATGGCTGGTATCAGAGCTACACCCATGCTGTATATACGAGGCCCAGCTGTGCTCAGATCGACATATATCGACTCAAGAACATCGCCTGTGGGTCTTATATAGCTGTGGGTTGCAGCTGGCTGGTATCAGAGCTACCCCTAGGCTATATATACGTGGCCCAGCTGTGCCCAGATCGACATATATCGACTCAAGAACATCGCCTGTAGGTCCTATATGGCAGTGGGTTGCATATGGCTGGTATCAGAGCTACCCCCATGCTGTATATACGGGGCCCAGCTGTGCTCAGATCGACATATATCGACTCAAGAACATCGCCTGTAGGTCCTATATGGCCGTGGGTTGCATCTGGCTGGTATCAGAGCTACCCCCATGCTGTATATACGGCGCCCAGCTGTGCTCAGATCGACATATATAGACTCAAGAACATCGCTTGTAGGTCCTATATGGCCGTGGGTTGCATCTGGCTGGTATCAGTGCTACCCCCATGCTGTATATACGGCGTCCAGCTGTGCTCAGATCGACATATATCGACTCAAGAAAATCGCCTGTAGGTCCTATATGGCCGTGGGTTGCATATGGCTGGTATCAGAGCCACCCACATGCCGTATATACGGGGCCCAGCTGTGCTCGGATCGACATATATCGACTCAAGAACATCGCCTGTAGGTCCTATATAGCCGTGGATTGAATCTGGCTGGTATCATAACTACCCCCATGCTGTATATACGGCGCCCAGCTGTGCTCAGATCGACATATATCGACTCAAGAACATCGCCTGTAGGTCCTATATAGCCGTGGGTTGCAGTTGGCTGGTATCACAGCTACCCCCATGCTGTATTTACGTGGCCCAGCTGTGCTCAGGTCGACATATATCGACACAAGGACATCACCTGTAGGTCCTGTATGGCCGTGGGTTGCAGCTGGCTGGTATCAGAGCCACCCACATGCCCTATATACGGGGGTCCAGCTGTGCTCAGATCGACATATATCGACTCAAGAACATCGCCTGTAGGTCCTATATGGCCGTGGGTTGCATCTGGCTGGTATCAGAGCTACCCACATGCCGTATATACGGGACCCAGCTGTGCTCAGATCGACATATATCGACTCAAGAACATCGCCTGTAGGTCCTATATGGCCGTGGGTTGCATATGGCTGGTATCAGAGCCACCCACATGCCGTATATACGGGGCCCATCTGTGCAGATCGACATATATCGAATCATGACCATCGCCTGTAGGTCCTATATGGCCGTGGGTTGCACCTGGCTGGTATCAGAGCCACCCACATGCCGTATATACGTTACCCAGCTGTGCCCAGATCGACATATATCGACTCAAGAACATCGCCTGTAGGTCCTATATGGTAGTGGGTTGCATATGGCTGGTATCAGAGCTACCCCCATGCTGTATATACGAGGCCCAGCTGTGCTCAGATCGACATATATCGACTCAAGAACATCGCCTGTGGGTCTTATATAGCTGTGGGTTGCAGCTGGCTGGTATGAGAGCTACCCCCAGGCTGTATATACGTGGCCCAGCTGTGCCCAGATCGACATATATCGACTCAAGAACATCGCCTGTAGGTCCTATATGGCAGTGGGTTGCATATGGCTGGTATCAGAGCTACCCCCATGCTGTATATACGGGGCCCAGCTGTGCTCAGATCGACATATATCGACTCAAGAACATCGCCTGTAGGTCCTATATGGCCGTGGATTGCAGCTGGCTGGTATCACAGCTACCCCCATGCTGTATATACGTGGCACAGCTGTGCTCAGATAGACATATATCGACTCAAGAACATCGCCTGTAGGTCCTATATGGGCGTAGGTTGCACCTGGCTGGTGTCGAAGCGGCCCCAATGCTGCATATACGGTGCATAGCGGTGCTCAGATCGACATATATCGACTCAAGAACATCGCCTGTAGGTCCTATATGGCCATGGATTGCACCTGGCTGATATCAGAGCCACACCACATGCCGTATATACGGGGGCCCAGCTGTGCTCAAATCGACATATATCGAATCAAGAACATCGGTTGTAGGTCCTATATGGCCGTGGGTTGCATATGGCTGGTATCAGAGCCACCCACATGCCGTATATACGGGGCCCAGCTGTGCAGATCGACATATATCGATTCATGACCATCGCCTGTAGGTCCTATATGGCCGTGGGTTGCATCTGGCTGGTATCAGAGCCACCCACATGCCGTATATACGTTACCCAGCTGTGCTCAGATCGACATATATCGACTCAAGAACATCGCCTGTAGGTCCTATATGGCAGTGGGTTGCATATGGCTGGTATCAGAGCTACACCCATGCTGTATATACGAGGCCCAGCTGTGCTCAGATCGACATATATCGACTCAAGAACATCGCCTGTGGGTCTTATATAGCTGTGGGTTGCAGCTGGCTGGTATCAGAGCTACCCCCAGGCTGTATATACGTGGCCCAGCTGTGCCCAGATCGACATATATCGACTCAAGAACATCGCCTGTAGGTCCTATATGGCAGTGGGTTGCATATGGCTGGTATCAGAGCTACCCCCATGCTGTATATACGGGGCCCAGCTGTGCTCAGATCGACATATATCGACTCAAGAACATCGCCTGTAGGTCCTATATGGCCGTGGGTTGCATCTGGCTGGTATCAGAGCCACCCACATGCCGTATATACGTTACCCAGCTGTGCCCAGATCGACATATATATATATATATATATATATATATATATATATATATATATATGGCAGTGGGTTGCATCTGGCTGATATCAGAGCCACCCACATGCCGTATATACGGTGGCCCAGCTGTGCTCAGATCGTCATATATCGACTCATGAACATCGCCTGTAGGTCCTATATGACCGTGGGTTGCGTCTGGCTGGTATCAGAGCCACCCACATGCTGTATATAAGGTACCCAGCTGTGCTCAGATCGACATATATCGACTCAAGAACATCGCCTGTAGGTCCTATATGGCCGTGGGTTGTATATGGCTGGTATCAGAGCCACCCACATGCCGTATATACGGGGCCCAGCTGTGCTCAGATCGACATATATCGACTCAAGAACATCGCCTGTAGGTCCTATATGGCCGTGGTTTGCATCTGGCTGTTATCGGAGCTACCCTCATGGTGTATATACGGCGCCCAGCTGCGCTCAGATCGACATATATCGACTCAAGAACATCGCCTATAGGTCCTATATGGCTGTGGGTTGCATCTGGCTGGTATCAGAGCTACCCCCATGCTGTATATACGAGGCCCAGCTGTGCTCAGATCGACATATATCGACTCAAGAACATCGCCTGTGGGTCTTATATGGCCGTGGGTTGCAGCTGGCTTGTATCAGAGCTACCCCCAGGCTGTTTATACGGGGCCCAGCTGTGCTCAGATCGACATATATCGACTCAAGAACATCGCCTGTAGGTCCTATATGGCCGTGGGTTGTATATGGCTGGTATCAGAGCCACCCACATGCCGTATATACGGGGCCCAGCTGTGCTCAGATCGACATATATCGACTCAAGAACATCGCCTGTAGGTCCTATATGGCCGTGGTTTGCATCTGGCTGTTATCGGAGCTACCCCCATGGTGTATATACGGCGCCCAGCTGCGCTCAGATCGACATATATCGACTCAAGAACATCGCCTATAGGTCCTATATGGCTGTGGGTTGCATCTGGCTGGTATCAGAGCTACCCCCATGCTGTATATACGAGGCCCAGCTGTGCTCAGATCGACATATATCGACTCAAGAACATCGCCTGTGGGTCTTATATGGCCGTGGGTTGCAACTGGCTGGTATCAGAGCTACCCCCAGGCTGTTTATACGGGGCCCAGCTGTGCTCAGATCGACATATATCGACTCAAGAACATCGGCTGTAGGTCCTATATGGCCGTGGGTTGCATCTAGCTGGTATCAGAGCCACCCACATGCCGTATATACGGGGCCCAGCTGTGCTCAGATCGACATATATCGACTCAAGAACATCGCCTGTAGGTCATATATGGCCGTGGGTTGCATCTGGCTGGTATGAGAGCTACCCCCATGCTGTATATACGGGACCCAGCTGTGCTCAAATCGACATATATCGACTCAAGAACATCGCCTGTATGTCCTATATGGCCGTGGGTTGCATCTGGCTGGTATCCCATATATACGGGGCCCAGCTGTGCTCAGATCGACATATATCGACTCAAGAACATCGCCTGTAGCTCCTATATGGGCATAGGTTGCACCTGGCTGGTGTCGAAGCGGCCCCAATGCTGCATATACGGTGCATAGCGGTGCTCAGATCGACATATATCGACTCAAGAACATCGCCTGTAGGTCCTATATGGCCGTGGGTTGCATCTGGCTGGTATGCCATATATACGGGGCCCAGCTGTGCCCAGATCGACATATATCGACTCAAGAACATCGCCTGTAGGTCCTATATGGCCGTGGGTTGCAGCTGGCTGGTATCACAGCTACCCCCATGCTGCATATACGTGGCGCAGCTGTGCTCTGATCGACATATATCGACTCAAGAACATCGCCTGTAGGTCCTATATGGGCGTAGGTTGCACCTGGCTGGTGTCGAAGCGGCCCCAATGCTGCATATACGGTGCATAGCGGTGCTCAGATCGACATATATCGACTCAAGAACATCGCCTGTAGGTCCTATATGGCCATGGATTGCACCTGGCTGATATCAGAGCCACACCACATGCCGTATATACGGGGGCCCAGCTGTGCTCAAATCGACATATATCGAATCAAGAACATCGGCTGTAGGTCCTATATGGCCGTGGGTTGCATATGGCTGGTATCAGAGCCACCCACATGCCGTATATACGGGGCCCAGCTGTGCAGATCGACATATATCGAATCATGACCATCGCCTGTAGGTCCTATATGGCCGTGGGTTGCATCTGGCTGGTATCAGAGCCACCCACATGCCGTATATTCGTTACCCAGCTGTGCCCAGATCGACACATATCGACTCAAGAACATCGCCTGTAGGTCCTATATGGCAGTGGGTTGCATATGGCTGGTATCAGAGCTATACCCATGCTGTATATACGAGGCCCAGCTGTGCTCAGATCGACATATATCGACTCAAGAACATCGCCTGTGGGTCTTATATAGCTGTGGGTTGCAGCTGGCTGGTATCAGAGCTACCCCTAGGCTGTATATACGTGGCCCAGCTGTGCCCAGATCGACATATAT
This sequence comes from Lordithon lunulatus, assembly GCA_963942505.1. Classification (NCBI taxonomy): domain Eukaryota; kingdom Metazoa; phylum Arthropoda; class Insecta; order Coleoptera; family Staphylinidae; genus Lordithon; species Lordithon lunulatus. The sequence continues at coordinate 31,172,004 of OZ012667.1, read as the reverse complement.
CGACTCAAGAACATCGCCTGTAGGTCCTATATGGCAGTGGGTTGCATATGGCTGGTATCAGAGCTACCCCCATGCTGTATATACGGGGCCCAGCTGTGCTCAGATCGACATATATCGACTCAAGAACATCGCCTGTAGGTCCTATATGGCCGTGGGTTGCATCTGGCTGGTATCAGAGCTACCCCCATGCTGTATATACGGCGCCCAGCTGTGCTCAGATCGACATATATAGACTCAAGAACATCGCTTGTAGGTCCTATATGGCCGTGGGTTGCATCTGGCTGGTATCAGTGCTACCCCCATGCTGTATATACGGCGTCCAGCTGTGCTCAGATCGACATATATCGACTCAAGAAAATCGCCTGTAGGTCCTATATGGCCGTGGGTTGCATATGGCTGGTATCAGAGCCACCCACATGCCGTATATACGGGGCCCAGCTGTGCTCGGATCGACATATATCGACTCAAGAACATCGCCTGTAGGTCCTATATAGCCGTGGATTGAATCTGGCTGGTATCATAACTACCCCCATGCTGTATATACGGCGCCCAGCTGTGCTCAGATCGACATATATCGACTCAAGAACATCGCCTGTAGGTCCTATATAGCCGTGGGTTGCAGTTGGCTGGTATCACAGCTACCCCCATGCTGTATTTACGTGGCCCAGCTGTGCTCAGGTCGACATATATCGACACAAGGACATCACCTGTAGGTCCTGTATGGCCGTGGGTTGCAGCTGGCTGGTATCAGAGCCACCCACATGCCCTATATACGGGGGTCCAGCTGTGCTCAGATCGACATATATCGACTCAAGAACATCGCCTGTAGGTCCTATATGGCCGTGGGTTGCATCTGGCTGGTATCAGAGCTACCCACATGCCGTATATACGGGACCCAGCTGTGCTCAGATCGACATATATCGACTCAAGAACATCGCCTGTAGGTCCTATATGGCCGTGGGTTGCATATGGCTGGTATCAGAGCCACCCACATGCCGTATATACGGGGCCCATCTGTGCAGATCGACATATATCGAATCATGACCATCGCCTGTAGGTCCTATATGGCCGTGGGTTGCACCTGGCTGGTATCAGAGCCACCCACATGCCGTATATACGTTACCCAGCTGTGCCCAGATCGACATATATCGACTCAAGAACATCGCCTGTAGGTCCTATATGGCAGTGGGTTGCATATGGCTGGTATCAGAGCTACCCCCATGCTGTATATACGAGGCCCAGCTGTGCTCAGATCGACATATATCGACTCAAGAACATCGCCTGTGGGTCTTATATAGCTGTGGGTTGCAGCTGGCTGGTATGAGAGCTACCCCCAGGCTGTATATACGTGGCCCAGCTGTGCCCAGATCGACATATATCGACTCAAGAACATCGCCTGTAGGTCCTATATGGCAGTGGGTTGCATATGGCTGGTATCAGAGCTACCCCCATGCTGTATATACGGGGCCCAGCTGTGCTCAGATCGACATATATCGACTCAAGAACATCGCCTGTAGGTCCTATATGGCCGTGGATTGCAGCTGGCTGGTATCACAGCTACCCCCATGCTGTATATACGTGGCACAGCTGTGCTCAGATAGACATATATCGACTCAAGAACATCGCCTGTAGGTCCTATATGGGCGTAGGTTGCACCTGGCTGGTGTCGAAGCGGCCCCAATGCTGCATATACGGTGCATAGCGGTGCTCAGATCGACATATATCGACTCAAGAACATCGCCTGTAGGTCCTATATGGCCATGGATTGCACCTGGCTGATATCAGAGCCACACCACATGCCGTATATACGGGGGCCCAGCTGTGCTCAAATCGACATATATCGAATCAAGAACATCGGTTGTAGGTCCTATATGGCCGTGGGTTGCATATGGCTGGTATCAGAGCCACCCACATGCCGTATATACGGGGCCCAGCTGTGCAGATCGACATATATCGATTCATGACCATCGCCTGTAGGTCCTATATGGCCGTGGGTTGCATCTGGCTGGTATCAGAGCCACCCACATGCCGTATATACGTTACCCAGCTGTGCTCAGATCGACATATATCGACTCAAGAACATCGCCTGTAGGTCCTATATGGCAGTGGGTTGCATATGGCTGGTATCAGAGCTACCCCCATGCTGTATATACGAGGCCCAGCTGTGCTCAGATCGACATATATCGACTCAAGAACATCGCCTGTGGGTCTTATATAGCTGTGGGTTGCAGCTGGCTGGTATGAGAGCTACCCCCAGGCTGTATATACGTGGCCCAGCTGTGCCCAGATCGACATATATCGACTCAAGAACATCGCCTGTAGGTCCTATATGGCAGTGGGTTGCATATGGCTGGTATCAGAGCTACCCCCATGCTGTATATACGGGGCCCAGCTGTGCTCAGATCGACATATATCGACTCAAGAACATCGCCTGTAGGTCCTATATGGCCGTGGATTGCAGCTGGCTGGTATCACAGCTACCCCCATGCTGTATATACGTGGCACAGCTGTGCTCAGATAGACATATATCGACTCAAGAACATCGCCTGTAGGTCCTATATGGGCGTAGGTTGCACCTGGCTGGTGTCGAAGCGGCCCCAATGCTGCATATACGGTGCATAGCGGTGCTCAGATCGACATATATCGACTCAAGAACATCGCCTGTAGGTCCTATATGGCCATGGATTGCACCTGGCTGATATCAGAGCCACACCACATGCCGTATATACGGGGGCCCAGCTGTGCTCAAATCGACATATATCGAATCAAGAACATCGGTTGTAGGTCCTATATGGCAGTGGGTTGCATATGGCTGGTATCAGAGCTACACCCATGCTGTATATACGAGGCCCAGCTGTGCTCAGATCGACATATATCGACTCAAGAACATCGCCTGTGGGTCTTATATAGCTGTGGGTTGCAGCTGGCTGGTATCAGAGCTACCCCCAGGCTGTATATACGTGGCCCAGCTGTGCCCAGATCGACATATATCGACTCAAGAACATCGCCTGTAGGTCCTATATGGCAGTGGGTTGCATATGGCTGGTATCAGAGCTACCCCCATGCTGTATATACGGGGCCCAGCTGTGCTCAGATCGACATATATCGACTCAAGAACATCGCCTGTAGGTCCTATATGGCCGTGGGTTGCATCTGGCTGGTATCAGAGCCACCCACATGCCGTATATACGTTACCCAGCTGTGCCCAGATCGACATATATATATATATATATATATATATGGCAGTGGGTTGCATCTGGCTGATATCAGAGCCACCCACATGCCGTATATACGGTGGCCCAGCTGTGCTCAGATCGTCATATATCGACTCATGAACATCGCCTGTAGGTCCTATATGGCCGTGGGTTGCGTCTGGCTGGTATCAGAGCCACCCACATGCTGTATATAAGGTACCCAGCTGTGCTCAGATCGACATATATCGACTCAAGAACATCGCCTGTAGGTCCTATATGGCCGTGGGTTGTATATGGCTGGTATCAGAGCCACCCACATGCCGTATATACGGGGCCCAGCTGTGCTCAGATCGACATATATCGACTCAAGAACATCGCCTGTAGGTCCTATATGGCCGTGGTTTGCATCTGGCTGTTATCGGAGCTACCCCCATGGTGTATATACGGCGCCCAGCTGCGCTCAGATCGACATATATCGACTCAAGAACATCGCCTATAGGTCCTATATGGCTGTGGGTTGCATCTGGCTGGTATCAGAGCTACCCCCATGCTGTATATACGAGGCCCAGCTGTGCTCAGATCGACATATATCGACTCAAGAACATCGCCTGTGGGTCTTATATGGCCGTGGGTTGCAGCTGGCTGGTATCAGAGCTACCCCCAGGCTGTTTATACGGGGCCCAGCTGTGCTCAGATCGACATATATCGACTCAAGAACATCGGCTGTAGGTCCTATATGGCCGTGGGTTGCATCTAGCTGGTATCAGAGCCACCCACATGCCGTATATACGGGGCCCAGCTGTGCTCAGATCGACATATATCGACTCAAGAACATCGCCTGTAGGTCATATATGGCCGTGGGTTGCATCTGGCTGGTATGAGAGCTACCCCCATGCTGTATATACGGGACCCAGCTGTGCTCAAATCGACATATATCGACTCAAGAACATCGCCTGTATGTCCTATATGGCCGTGGGTTGCATCTGGCTGGTATCCCATATATACGGGGCCCAGCGGTGCTCAGATCGACATATATCGACTCAAGAACATCGCCTGTAGGTCCTATATGGCCATGGATTGCACCTGGCTGATATCAGAGCCACACCATATGCCGTATATACGGGGGCCCAGCTGTGCTCAAATCGACATATATCGAATCAAGAACATCGGCTGTAGGTCCTATATGGCCGTGGGTTGCATATGGCTGGTATCAGAGCCACCCACATGCCGTATATACGGGGCCCAGCTGTGCAGATCGACATATATCGAATCATGACCATCGCCTGTAGGTCCTATATGGCCGTGGGTTGCATCTGGCTGGTATCAGAGCCACCCACATGCCGTATATTCGTTACCCAGCTGTGCCCAGATCGACACATATCGACTCAAGAACATCGCCTGTAGGTCCTATATGGCAGTGGGTTGCATATGGCTGGTATCAGAGCTACACCCATGCTGTATATACGAGGCCCAGCTGTGCTCAGATCGACATATATCGACTCAAGAACATCGCCTGTGGGTCTTATATAGCTGTGGGTTGCAGCTGGCTGGTATCAGAGCTACCCCTAGGCTATATATACGTGGCCCAGCTGTGCCCAGATCGACATATATCGACTCAAGAACATCGCCTGTAGGTCCTATATGGCAGTGGGTTGCATATGGCTGGTATCAGAGCTACCCCCATGCTGTATATACGGGGCCCAGCTGTGCTCAGATCGACATATATCGACTCAAGAACATCGCCTGTAGGTCCTATATGGCCGTGGGTTGCATCTGGCTGGTATCAGAGCTACCCCCATGCTGTATATACGGCGCCCAGCTGTGCTCAGATCGACATATATAGACTCAAGAACATCGCTTGTAGGTCCTATATGGCCGTGGGTTGCATCTGGCTGGTATCAGTGCTACCCCCATGCTGTATATACGGCGTCCAGCTGTGCTCAGATCGACATATATCGACTCAAGAAAATCGCCTGTAGGTCCTATATGGCCGTGGGTTGCATATGGCTGGTATCAGAGCCACCCACATGCCGTATATACGGGGCCCAGCTGTGCTCGGATCGACATATATCGACTCAAGAACATCGCCTGTAGGTCCTATATAGCCGTGGATTGAATCTGGCTGGTATCATAACTACCCCCATGCTGTATATACGGCGCCCAGCTGTGCTCAGATCGACATATATCGACTCAAGAACATCGCCTGTAGGTCCTATATAGCCGTGGGTTGCAGTTGGCTGGTATCACAGCTACCCCCATGCTGTATTTACGTGGCCCAGCTGTGCTCAGGTCGACATATATCGACACAAGGACATCACCTGTAGGTCCTGTATGGCCGTGGGTTGCAGCTGGCTGGTATCAGAGCCACCCACATGCCCTATATACGGGGGTCCAGCTGTGCTCAGATCGACATATATCGACTCAAGAACATCGCCTGTAGGTCCTATATGGCCGTGGGTTGCATCTGGCTGGTATCAGAGCTACCCACATGCCGTATATACGGGACCCAGCTGTGCTCAGATCGACATATATCGACTCAAGAACATCGCCTGTAGGTCCTATATGGCCGTGGGTTGCATATGGCTGGTATCAGAGCCACCCACATGCCGTATATACGGGGCCCATCTGTGCAGATCGACATATATCGAATCATGACCATCGCCTGTAGGTCCTATATGGCCGTGGGTTGCACCTGGCTGGTATCAGAGCCACCCACATGCCGTATATACGTTACCCAGCTGTGCCCAGATCGACATATATCGACTCAAGAACATCGCCTGTAGGTCCTATATGGTAGTGGGTTGCATATGGCTGGTATCAGAGCTACCCCCATGCTGTATATACGAGGCCCAGCTGTGCTCAGATCGACATATATCGACTCAAGAACATCGCCTGTGGGTCTTATATAGCTGTGGGTTGCAGCTGGCTGGTATGAGAGCTACCCCCAGGCTGTATATACGTGGCCCAGCTGTGCCCAGATCGACATATATCGACTCAAGAACATCGCCTGTAGGTCCTATATGGCAGTGGGTTGCATATGGCTGGTATCAGAGCTACCCCCATGCTGTATATACGGGGCCCAGCTGTGCTCAGATCGACATATATCGACTCAAGAACATCGCCTGTAGGTCCTATATGGCCGTGGATTGCAGCTGGCTGGTATCACAGCTACCCCCATGCTGTATATACGTGGCACAGCTGTGCTCAGATAGACATATATCGACTCAAGAACATCGCCTGTAGGTCCTATATGGGCGTAGGTTGCACCTGGCTGGTGTCGAAGCGGCCCCAATGCTGCATATACGGTGCATAGCGGTGCTCAGATCGACATATATCGACTCAAGAACATCGCCTGTAGGTCCTATATGGCCATGGATTGCACCTGGCTGATATCAGAGCCACACCACATGCCGTATATACGGGGGCCCAGCTGTGCTCAAATCGACATATATCGAATCAAGAACATCGGTTGTAGGTCCTATATGGCCGTGGGTTGCATATGGCTGGTATCATAGCCACCCACATGCCGTATATACGGGGCCCAGCTGTGCAGATCGACATATATCGATTCATGACCATCGCCTGTAGGTCCTATATGGCCGTGGGTTGCATCTGGCTGGTATCAGAGCCACCCACATGCCGTATATACGTTACCCAGCTGTGCTCAGATCGACATATATCGACTCAAGAACATCGCCTGTAGGTCCTATATGGCAGTGGGTTGCATATGGCTGGTATCAGAGCTACACCCATGCTGTATATACGAGGCCCAGCTGTGCTCAGATCGACATATATCGACTCAAGAACATCGCCTGTGGGTCTTATATAGCTGTGGGTTGCAGCTGGCTGGTATCAGAGCTACCCCCAGGCTGTATATACGTGGCCCAGCTGTGCTCAGATCGACATATATCGACTCAAGAACATCGCCTGTAGGTCCTATATGACCGTGGGTTGCATCTGGCTGGTATCAGAGCCACCCACATGCCGTATATACGTTACCCAGCTGTGCCCAGATCGACATATATATATATATATATATATATATATATATATATATATATATATATATATGGCAGTGGGTTGCATCTGGCTGATATCAGAGCCACCCACATGCCGTATATACGGTGGCCCAGCTGTGCTCAGATCGTCATATATCGACTCATGAACATCGCCTGTAGGTCCTATATGACCGTGGGTTGCGTCTGGCTGGTATCAGAGCCACCCACATGCTGTATATAAGGTACCCAGCTGTGCTCAGATCGACATATATCGACTCAAGAACATCGCCTGTAGGTCCTATATGGCCGTGGGTTGTATATGGCTGGTATCAGAGCCACCCACATGCCGTATATACGGGGCCCAGCTGTGCTCAGATCGACATATATCGACTCAAGAACATCGCCTGTAGGTCCTATATGGCCGTGGTTTGCATCTGGCTGTTATCGGAGCTACCCCCATGGTGTATATACGGCGCCCAGCTGCGCTCAGATCCACATATATCGACTCAAGAACATCGCCTATAGGTCCTATATGGCTGTGGGTTGCATCTGGCTGGTATCAGAGCTACCCCCATGCTGTATATACGAGGCCCAGCTGTGCTCAGATCGACATATATCGACTCAAGAACATCGCCTGTGGGTCTTATATGGCCGTGGGTTGCAGCTGGCTTGTATCAGAGCTACCCCCAGGCTGTTTATACGGGGCCCAGCTGTGCTCAGATCGACATATATCGACTCAAGAACATCGGCTGTAGGTCCTATATGGCCGTGGGTTGCATCTAGCTGGTATCAGAGCCACCCACATGCCGTATATACGGGGCCCAGCTGTGCTCAGATCGACATATATCGACTCAAGAACATCGCCTGTAGGTCATATATGGCCGTGGGTTGCATCTGGCTGGTATGAGAGCTACCCCCATGCTGTATATACGGGACCCAGCTGTGCTCAAATCGACATATATCGACTCAAGAACATCGCCTGTATGTCCTATATGGCCGTGGGTTGCATCTGGCTGGTATCCCATATATACGGGGCCCAGCTGTGCTCAGATCGACATATATCGACTCAAGAACATCGCCTGTAGCTCCTATATGGGCATAGGTTGCACCTGGCTGGTGTCGAAGCGGCCCCAATGCTGCATATACGGTGCATAGCGGTGCTCAGATCGACATATATCGACTCAAGAACATCGCCTGTAGGTCCTGTATGGCCGTGGGTTGCATCTGGCTGGTATGCCATATATACGGGGCCCAGCTGTGCTCAGATCGACATATATCGACTCAAGAACATCGCCTGTAGGTCCTATATGGCCGTGGGTTGCAGCTGGCTGGTATCACAGCTACCCCCATGCTGTATATACGTGGCGCAGCTGTGCTCTGATCGACATATATCGACTCAAGAACATCGCCTGTAGGTCCTATATGGGCGTAGGTTGCACCTGGCTGGTGTCGAAGCGGCCCCAATGCTGCATATACGGTGCATAGCGGTGCTCAGATCGACATATATCGACTCAAGAACATCGCCTGTAGGTCCTATATGGCCATGGATTGCACCTGGCTGATATCAGAGCCACACCACATGCCGTATATACGGGGGCCCAGCTGTGCTCAAATCGACATATATCGAATCAAGAACATCGGCTGTAGGTCCTATATGGCCGTGGGTTGCATATGGCTGGTATCAGAGCCACCCACATGCCGTATACACGGGGCCCAGCTGTGCAGATCGACATATATCGAATCATGACCATCGCCTGTAGGTCCTATATGGCCGTGGGTTGCATCTGGCTGGTATCAGAGCCACCCACATGCCGTATATTCGTTACCCAGCTGTGCCCAGATCGACATATATCGACTCAAGAACATCGCCTGTAGGTCCTATATGGCAGTGGGTTGCATATGGCTGGTATCAGAGCTACACCCATGCTGTATATACGAGGCCCAGCTGTGCTCAGATCGACATATATCGACTCAAGAACATCGCCTGTGGGTCTTATATAGCTGTGGGTTGCAGCTGGCTGGTATCAGAGCTACCCCCAGGCTGTCTATACGTGGCCCAGCTGTGCCCAGATCGACATATATCGACTCAAGAACATCGCCTGTAGGTCCTATATGGCAGTGGGTTGCATATGGCTGGTATCAGAGCTACCCCCATGCTGTATATACGGGGCCCAGCTGTGCTCAGATCGACATATATCGACTCAAGAACATCGCCTGTAGGTCCTATATGGCCGTGGGTTGCATCTGGCTGGTATCAGAGCTACCCCCATGCTGTATATACGGCGCCCAGCTGTGCTCAGATCGACATATATCGACTCAAGAACATCGCTTGTAGGTCCTATATGGCCGTGGGTTGCATCTGGCTGGTATCAGTGCTACCCCCATGCTGTATATACGGCGTCCAGCTGTGCTCAGATCGACATATATCGACTCAAGAAAATCGCCTGTAGGTCCTATATGGCCGTGGGTTGCATATGGCTGGTATCAGAGCTACCCACATGCCGTATATACGGGGCCCAGCTGTGCTCAGATCGACATAAATCGACTCAAGAACATCGCCTGTAGGTCCTATATGGCCATGGGTTGCATCTGGCTGGTATCAGAGCTACCCCCATGCTGTATTTACGGGGCCCAGCTGTTCCCACATCGACATATATCGAATCAAGAACATCGCTTGTAGGTCCTATATAGGCGTGGGTTGCAGCTGGCTGGTATCACAGCTACCTCCATGCTGTATATACGTGGCCCAGCTGTGCTCCGATCGACATATATCGACTCAAGAACATCGCCTGTAGGTCCTATATGGCCGTGGGTTGCATCTGGCTGGTATCAGAGCTAGCCCTATGCTGTATATACGGCGAGCAGCTGTGCTCAGATCGACATATATCGACTCAAGAACATCGCCTGTAGGTCCTATATGGCCGTGGGTTGCATCTGGCTGGTATCAAAGCTACCCCCATGCTGTATATACGGGGCCCAGCTGTGCTCAGATCGACATATATCGACTCAAGAACATCGCCTGTGGGTCTTATATGGCCGTGGGTTGCAGCTGGCTGGTATCAGAGGTACCCCCAGGCTGTATATACGTGGCCCAGCTGTGCTCAGATCGACATATATCGACTCAAGAACATCGCCTGTATGTGCTATATGGCCGTGGGTTGCATCTGGCTGGTATCAGAGCTACCCCCATGCTGTATATACGTGGCCCAGCTGTGCTCAGATCGACATATATCGACTCAAGAACATCGCCTGTAGGTGCTATATGGCCGTGGGTTGCATCTGGCTGGTATCAGAGCTACCCCCATGCTGTATATACGGCGCCCAGCTGTGCTCAGATCGACATATATCGACTCAAAAACATCGCCTGTAGGTCCTATATGGGCATAGGTTGCACCTGGCTGGTGTCGGAGCGGCCCCAATGCTGCATATACGGTGCATCAATCAAGAACATCGCCTGTAGGTCCTATATGGCAGTGGGTTGCATCTGGCTGATATCAGAGCCACCCACATGCCGTATATACGGTGGCCCAGCTGTGCTCAGATCGTCATATATCGACTCATGAACATCGCCTGTAGGTCCTATATGGCCGTGGGTTGCGTCTGGCTGGTATCAGAGCCACCCACATGCTGTATATAAGGTACCCAGCTGTGCTCAGATCGACATATATCGACTCAAGAACATCGCCTGTAGGTCCTATATGGCCGTGGGTTGTATATGGCTGGTATCAGAGCCACCCACATGCCGTATATACGGGGCCCAGCTGTGCTCAGATCGACATATATCGACTCAAGAACATCGCCTGTAGGTCCTATATGGCCGTGGTTTGCATCTGGCTGGTATCGGAGCTACCCCCATGGTGTATATACGGCGCCCAGCTGCGCTCAGATCGACATATATCGACTCAAGAACATCGCCTGTATGTGCTATATGGCCGTGGGTTGCATCTGGCTGGTATCAGAGCTACCCCCATGCTGTATATACTAGGCCCAGCTGTGCTCAGATCGACATATATCGACTCAAGAACATCGCCTGTGGGTCTTATATGGCCGTGGGTTGCAGCTGGCTGGTATCAGAGCTACCCCCAGGCTGTATATACGTGGCCCAGCTGTGCTCAGATCGACATATATCGACTCAAGAACATCGCCTGTAGGTCCTATATGGCCGTGGGTTGCATCTGGCTGGTATCAGTGCTACCCCCATGCTGTATATACGACGCCCAGCTGTACTCAGATCGACATATATCGACTCAAGAATATCGCCTGTAGGTCCTATATGGCCGTGGGTTGCATCTGGCTGGTATAAGAGCCACCCACATGCCGTATATACGGGGCCCAGCTGTGCTCGGATCGACATATATCGACTCAAGAACATCGCCTGTAGGTCCTATATGGCCGTGGATTGAATCTGGCTGGTATCAGAGCTACCCCCATGCTGTATATACGGCGCCCAGCTGTGCTCAGATCGACATATATCGACTCAAGAACATCGCCTGTAGGTCCTATATAGCCGTGGGTTGCAGTTGGCTGGTATCACAGCTACCCCCATGCTGTATATACGTGGCCCAGCTGTGCTCAGGTCGACATATATCGACTCAAGGACATCACCTGTAGGTCCTATATGGCCGTGGGGTGCATCTGGCTGGTATCAGAGCTACCCACATGCCGTATATACGGGACCCATCTATGCTCAGATCGACATATATCGACTCAAGAACATCGCCTGTAGGTCCTATATGGCCGTGGGTTGCATATGGCTGGTATCAGAGCCACCCACATGCCGTATATACGTTACCCAGCTGTGCCCAGATCGACATATATCGACTCAAGAACATCGCCTGTAGGTCCTATATGGCCGTGGGTTGCATATGGCTGTTATCAGAGCCACCCACATGCCGTATATACGTTACCCAGCTGTGCCCAGATCGACATATATCGACTCAAGAACTTCGCCTGTAAGTCCTATATGGCCGTGGGTTGCATATGGCTGATATCAGAGATACCCCCATGCTGTATATACGAGGCCCAGCTTTGCTCAGATCGACATATATTGACTCAAGAACATCGCCTGTGGGTCCTATATGGCCGTGGGTTGCAGCTGGCTGGTATCAGAGCTACCCCCAGGGTGTATATACGTGGCCCAGCTGTGCTCAGATCGACATATATCGACTTAAGAACATCGCCGGTAGGTCCTGTATGCCCATGGGTTGCATCTGGCTGGTATCAGAGCCACCCACATGCCGTTTATACGGGGCCCAGCTGTGCTCAGATCGACATATATCGACTCAAGAACATCGGCTGTAGGTCCTATATGGCCGTGGGTTGCATCTAGCTGGTATCAGAGCCACCCACATGCCGTATATACGGGGACCAGCTGTGCTCAGATCGACATATATCGACTCAAGAACATCGCCTGTAGGTCATATATGGCCGTGGGTTGCATCTGGCTGGTATGAGAGCTACCCCCATGCTGTATATACGGGACCCAGCTGTGCTCAAATCGACATATATCGACTCAAGAACATCGCCTGTATGTCCTATATGGCCGTGGGTTGCATCTGGCTGGTATGCCATATATACGGGGCCCAGCTGTGCTCAGATCGACATATATCGACTCAAGAACATCGCCTGTAGCTCCTATATGGGCATAGGTTGCACCTGGCTGGAGTCGAAGCGGCCCCAATGCTGCATATACGGTGCATAGCGGTGCTCAGATCGACATATATCGACTCAAGAACATCGCCTGTAAGTGCTATATGGCCGTGGGTTGCATCTGGCTGGTATCAGAGCCACCCACATGTCGTATATACGAGGCCCAGCTGCTCTCAGATCGACATATATCGACTCAAGAACATCGCCTGTAGGTTCTATATGGCCGTGGGTTGCATCTGGCTGGTATCAGAGGTACCCTCATGCTGTATATACGGCGCCCAGCTGTGCTCAGATCGACATATATCGACTTAAGAACATCGCCTGAGGGTTCTATATGGCCGTGGGTTGCATCTGGTTGGTATCAGAGCTACCCCCATGCTGTATATACGGCGCCCAGCTGTGCTCAGATCGACATATATCGACTCAAGAACATCGCCTGTAGGTCCTACATGGCCGTGGGTTGCATCTGGCTGGTATCAGTGCTAATCCCATGCTGTATATACGGCGCCCAGCTATGCTCAAATCGACATATATCGACTCAAGAACATCGCCTGTAGGTCCTATATGGCCGTGGGTTGCATCTGGCTGGTATCAGTGCTAATCCCATGCTGTATAAACGGCGCCCAGCTGTGCTCAGATCGACATATATCGACTCAAGAACATCGCCTGTGGGTCCTATATAGCCGTGGGCTGCAGCTGGCTGGTATCACAGCTACCCCCATGCTGTATATACGTGGCCCAGCTGTGCTCAGATCGACATATATCGACTCAAGAACATCGCCTGTAGGACCTATATGGCCGTGGGTTGCAGCTGGCTGGTATCAGAGCCACCCACATGCCGTATATACGGGGCCCAGCTGTGCTCAGATCGACATATATGTACGGAAGAACATCTCCTGTAGGTCCTATATGGCCATGGGTTGCACCTGGCTGGTATCACAGCTACCCCCATGCTGTATATACGTAGCGCAGCTGTGCTCAGATCGACATATATCGACTCAAGAACATCGCCTGTAGGTCCTATATGCCCGTGGGTTGCATCTGGCTGGAATCAGAGCCACCCACATGCTGCATATACAATGCATAGCGGAGCTCATATCGACATATATCGACTCAAGAACATCGCCTGTAGGTCCTATATGGGCATAGGTTGCACCTGGCTGGTGTCGAAGCGGCCCCAATGCTGCATATACGGTGCATAGCGGTGCTCAGATCGACATATATCGACTCAAGAACATCGCTTGTAGGTCCTATATTGCCGTGGGTTGCATCTGGCTGATATCAGAGCCACCCACATGCCGTATATACGGGGGCCCAGCTGTGCTCAGATCGACATATATCGACTCAAGAACATCGGCTGTAGGTCCTATATGGCCGTGGGTTGCATCTGGCTGGAATCAGAGCCACCCACATGCCGTATATACGGGGGCCCAGCTGTGCTCAGATCGACATATATCGACTCAAGAACATCGCCTGTAGGTCATATATGGCCGTGGGTTGCATCTGGCTGGTATGAGAGCTACCCCCATGCTGTATATACGGGACTCAGCTGTGCTCAAATCGACATATATCGACTCAAGAACATCGCCTGTATGTCCTATATGGCCGTGGGTTGCATCTGGCTGGTATGCTATATATACGGGGCCCAGCTGTGCTCAGTTCGACATATATAGACGGAAGAACATCGCCTGTAGGTCCTATATGGCCATGGGTTGCATCTGGCTGGTTTCACAGCTACCCCCATGCTGTATATACGTAGCCCAGCTGTGCTCAGATTGACATATATCGACTCAAGAACATCGCCTGTAGGTCCTATATGCCTGTGGGTTGCAGCTAGCTGGAATCAGAGCCACCCACATGCTGCATATACAATGCATAGCGGAGCTCATATCGACATATATCGACTCAAGAACATCGCATGTAGGTCCTATATGGGCATAGGTTGCACCTGGCTGGTGTCGAAGCGACCCCAATGCTGCATATACGGTGCATAGCAGTGCTCAGATCGACATATATCGACTCAAGAACATCGCCTGTAGGACCTATATGGCCTTGGGTTGCATCTGGCTGGTATCAGAGCCACCCACATGCCGTATATACGAGGCCCAGCTGTGCTCAGTTCGACATATATCGATTCAAGAACATCGCCTGTAGGTTCTATATGGCCGTGGGTTGCATATGGCTGGTATCAGAGCCACCCACATGCCTTATATACGGGGCCCAGCTGTGCGCAGATCGACATATATCGACTCAAGAACATCGCCTGTAGGTCCTATATGGCCGTGGGTTGCATATGGCTGGTATCAGAGCCACCCACATGCCGTATATACGGGGCCCAGCTGTGCTCAGATCGACATATATCGACTCAAGAACATCGCCTGTAGGTCCTATATGGCCGTGGGTTGCATCTGCCTGGTATCAGAGCTACACCCATGGTGTATATTCGGCGCCCAGCTGTGCTCAGATCGACATATATCGACTCAAGAACATCGCCTGTAGGTCCTATATGGCCGTGGGTTGCATCTGGCTGGTATCAGAGCTACCCCTATGCTGTATATACGGCGAGCAGCTGTGCTCAGATCGAAAAATATCGACTCAAGAACATCGCCTGTAGGTCCTATATGGCCGTGGGTTGCATCTGGCTGGTATCAGAGCTAACCCCATGCTGTATATACGGGGCCCAGCTGTGCTCAGATCGACATATATCGACTCAAGAACATCGCCTGTAGGTCCTATATGGTCGTGGGTTGCATCTGGGTGGTATCAGAGCTACCCCCATGCTGTATATACGGGGCCCAGCTGTGCTCAGATCGACATATATCGACTCAAGAACATCGCCTGTAGGTCCAATATAACCGTGGGTTGCAGCTGGCTGGAATCACAGCTACCCCCATGCTATATATACGGCGCCCAGCTGTGCTCAGATCTACATATATCGACTCAAGAACATCGCCTGTAGATCCTATATGGCCGTGGGTTGCATCTGGCTGGTTTCAGAGCTACCCCCATTCTGTATATACGGGGCCCAGCTGTGCTCAGATCGACATATATCGACTCAAGAACATCGCCTGTGGGTCTTATATGGCCGTGGATTGCATCTGGCTGGTATCAGAGCTACTCCCATGCTGTATATACGGCGCCCAGCTGTGCCCAGATCGACATATATCGACTCAAGAACATCGCCTGTAGGTCCTATATGGCCGTGGCTTGCAGCTGGCTGGTATCACAGCTACCCCCATGCTGTATATACGTGGCCCAGCTGTGCTCAGATCGACATATATCGACTCAGGAACATCGCCTGTGGGTCTTATATGGCCGTGGATTGCATCTGGCTGGTATCAGAGCTACTCCCATGCTGTATATACGGCGAGCAGCTGTGCTCAGATCGACATATATCGACTCAAGAACATCGCCTGTAGGTCCTATATGGCCGTGGGTTGCATCTGGCTGGAATCAGAGCCACCCACATGCTGCATATACAGGGCATAGCGGAGCTCATATCGACATATATCGACTCAAGAACATCGCCTGTAGGTGCCATATGGGCATAGGTTGCACCTGGCTTGTGTCGGAGCGGCCCCAATGTTGCATATACGGTGAATAGCGGTGCTCAGATCGACATATATCGACTCAAGATCATCGCCTGTAGGTCCTATATGGCAGTGGGTTGCATCTGGCTTATATTAGAGCCACCCACATGCCGTATATACGGGGGCCCAGCTGTGCTCAGATCGACATATATCGACTCAAGAACATCGGCTCTAGGTCCTATATGGCCGTGGGTTGCATATGGCTGGTATCAGAGCCACCCACATGCCGTATATACGGGGCCCAGCTGTGCTCAGATCGACATATATCGACTCAAGAATATCGCCTGTAGGTCCTATATGGCCGTGGGTTGCATCTGGCTTGTATCAGAGCTACCCCCATGGTGTATATACGGCGCCCAGCTGTGCTCAAATCGACATATATCGATTCAAGTACATCGCCTGTAGGTCCTATATGGCCGTGGGTTGGATCTGGCTGGTATCAGAGCTACTCCCATGCTGTATATACGAGGCCCAGCTGTGCTCAGATCGACATATATCGACTCAAGAACATCGCCTGTGGGTCTTATATGGCCGTGGGTTGCAGCTGGCTGGTATCAGAGCTACCCCCAGGCTGTATATACGTGGCCCAGCTGTGCTCAGATCGACATATATCGACTCAAGAATATCGCCTGTAGGTGCTGTATGGCCGTGGGTTGCATCTGGCTGGTATCAGAGCTACCCCAATGCTGTATATACGGCGCCAAGCTGTGCTCAGATCGACATATATCGACTCAAGAACATCGCCTGTAGGTCCTATATGGCCGTGGGTTGCATCTGGCTGGTATCATAGCTTCCCCCATGCTGTATATACGGGGCCCAGCTGTGCTCAGAGCGACATATATCGAGTCAAGTACATCGCCTGTAGGTCCTATGTAGCCGTGGGTTGCAGCTGGCTGGTATGACAGCTACCCCCATGCTGTATATACGTGGCCCAGCTGTGCTCAGATCGACATATATCGACTCAAGAACATCGCCTGTAGGTCCTATATGGCCGTGGGTTGCAGCTGGCTGGTATCAGAGCCACCCACATGCCGTATATACGGGGCCCAGCTGTGCTCAGCTCGACATATATCGACTCAACAACATCGCCTCTAGGTCCTATATGGCCGTGGGTTGCATCTGGCTGGTATCAGAGCTACCCCGATGCTGTATATACGGCGCCCAGCTGTGCTCAGATCGACATATATCGACTCAAAAGCATTGCCTGTAGGTCCTATATGGCCGTGGGTTGCATCTGGCTGGTATCATAGCTTCCCCCATGCTGTATATACGGGGCCCAGCTGTGCTCAGAGCGACATATATCGAGTCAAGTACATCGCCTGTAGGTCCTATGTAGCCGTGGGTTGCAGCTGGCTGGTATGACAGCTACCCCCATGCTGTATATACGTGGCCCAGCTGTGCTCAGATCGACATATATCGACTCAAGAACATCGCCTGTCCTATATGGCCGAGGGTTGCAGCTGGCTGGTATCAGAGCCACCCACATGCCGTATATACGGGGACCAGATGTGCTCAGATCGACATATATCGACTCAAGAACATCGCCTGTAGGTCCTATATGGCCGTGGGTTGCATCTGGCTGGTATCAGAGCTACCCCCATGCTGTATATACGGGGCCCAGCTGTGCTCAGATCGACATATATCGACTCAAGAACATCGCCTGTAGGTCCTATATAGCCGTGGGTTGCAGCTGGCTGGTATCCCAGCTACCCCCATGCTGTATATACGTGGCCCAGCTGTGCTCAGATCGACATATATCGACTCAAGAACTTCGCCTGTAGGTCCTATATGACCGTGGGTTGCATCTGGCTGGTATCAGAGCTACCCCCATGCTGTATATACGGCGCCCAGCTGTGCTCAGATCGACATATATCGACTCAAGAACATCGCCTGTAGGTCATATATGGCCGTGGGTTGTATCTGACTGGTATCAGAGCTACCCCCATGCTGTATACACGGGGCCCAGCTGTGCTCAAATCGACATATATCGACTCAAGAACATCGCCTGTAGGTCCTATATGGCCGTGGGTTGCAGCTGGCTGGTATCAGAGCTACCCCCATGCTGTATATACGTGGCCCAGCTGTGCTCAGATCGACATATATCGACTCAAGAACATCGCCTGTGGGTCTTATATGGCCGTGGGTTGCAGCTGGCTGGTATCAGAGCTACCCCCAGGCTGTATATACGTGGCCCAGCTGTGCTCAGATCGACATATATCGACTCAAGAACATCGCCTGTAGGTGCTATATGGCCGTGGGTTGCATCTGGCTGGTATCAGAGCTACACCCATGCTGTATATACGGCGCCCAGCTGTGCTCAGATCGACATATATCGACTCAAGAACATCGCTTGTAGGTCCTATATGGCCGTGGGTTGCATCTGGCTGGTATCAGTGCTACCCCCATGCTGTATATACGGCGTCCAGCTGTGCTCAGATCGACATATATCGACTCAAGAACATCGCCTGTAGGTCCTATATGGCCGTGGGTTGCATATGGCTGGTATCAGAGCTACCCCCATGCTGTATATACGGGACCCAGCTGTTTTCACATCGACATATATCGAATCAAGAACATCGCTTGTAGGTCCTATATAGCCATGGGTTGCAGCTGGCTGGTATCACAGCTACCCCCATGCTGTATATACGTGGCCCAGATGTGCTCCGATCGATATATATCGACTCAAGAACATCGCCTGTAGGTCCTATATGGCCGTGGGTTGTATCTGGCTGGTATCAGAGCTACCCCTATGCTGTATATACGGCGAGCAGCTGTGCTCAGATCCACATATATCGACTCAAGAACATCGCCTGTAGGTCCTATATGGCCGTGGGTTGCATCTTACTGGTATCAGAGCTACCCCCATGCTGTATATACGGGGCCCAGCTGTGCTCAGATCGACATATATCGACCCAAGAACATCGCCTGTGGGTTTTATATGCCGTGGGTTGCAGCTGGCAGGTATCAGAGCTACCCCCAGGCTGTATATACGTGACCCAGCTGTGCTCAGATCGACATATATCGACACAAGAACATCGCCTGTATGTGCTATATGGCCGTGGGTTGCATCTGGCTGGTATCAGAGCTACCCCCATGCTGTATATACGTGGCCCAGCTGTGCTCAGATCGACATATATCGACTCAAGAACATCGCCTGTGGGTCTTATATGGCCGTGGATTGCATCTGGCTGGTATCAGAGCTACTCCCATGCTGTATATACGGCGCCCAGCTGTGCTCAGATCGACATATATCGACCCAATAACATCGCCTGTAGGTCCTATATGGCCGTGGCTTGCATCTGGCTGGTATCAGAGCCACCCACATGCCGTATATACGGGGCCCAGCTGTGCTCAGATCGACATATATCGACTCAAGAACAACGCCTGTAGGTGCTATATGGCCGTGGGTTGCATCTGGCTGGTATCAGAGCTACCCCCATGCTGTATATACGGCGCCCAGCTGTGCTCAGATCGACATATATCGACTCAAGAACATCGCCTGTAGGTCCTATATGGCCGTGGGTTGCATCTGGCTGGTATCAGAGCTACCCCCATGCTGTATATACGGGGCCCAGCTGTGCTCAGATCGATATATATCGACTCAAGAACATCGCCTGTAGGTCCTATATGGCCGTGGGTTGCATCTGGGTGGTATCAGAGCTACCCCCATGCTGTATATACGGGGCCCAGCTGTGCTCAGATCGACATATATCGACTCAAGAACATCGCCTGTAGGTCCTATATAACCGTGGGTTGCAGCTGGCTGGTATCACAGCTACCTCCATTCTATATATACGGCGCCCAGCTGTGCTCAGATCGACATATATCGACTCAAGAACATCGCCTGTAGGTCCTATATGGCCGTGGGTTGCATCTGGCTGGTTTCAGAGCTACCCCCATGCTGTATATACGGGGCCCAGCTGTGCTCAGATCGACATATATCGACTCAAGAACATCGCCTGTAGGTCCTATATGGCCGTGGGTTGCAGCCGGCTGGTATCACAGCTACCCCCATGCTGTATATACGTGGCCCAGCTGTGCTCAGATCGACATATATCGTCTCAAGAACATCGCCTGTAGGTCCTATATGGCCGTGGGTTGAAGCTGGCTGGTATCACAGCTACCCGCATGCTGTATATACGTGGCCCAGCTGTGCTCAGATCGACATATATCGACTCAAGAACATCGCCTGTAGGTCCTATATGCCCGTGGGTTGCATCGGGCTGGAATCAGAGCCACCCACATGCTGCATATACAGGGCATAGCGGAGCTCATATCGACATATATCGACTCAAGAACATCGCCTGTAGGTCCCATATGGGCATAGGTTGCACCTGGCTGGTGTCGGAGCGGCCCCAATGTTGCATATACGGTGCATAGCGGTGCTCAGATCGACATATATCGACTCAAGAACATCGGCTCTAGGTCCTATATGGCCGTGGGTTGCATCTGGCTGGTATCAGAGCCACCCACATGCCGTATATACGGGGCCCAGCTGTGCACAGATCGACATATATTGACTCAAGAATATCGCCTGTAGGTCCTATATGGCCGTGGGTTGCAGTTGGCTGGTATCAGAGCTACCCCCAGGCTGTATATACGTGGCCCAGCTGTGCTCAGATCGACATATATCGACTCAAGAATATCGCCTGTAGGTGCTGTATGGCCGTGGGTTGCATCTGGCTGGTATCAGAGCTACCCCAATGCTGTATATACGGCGCCAAGCTGTGCTCAGATCGACATATATCGACTCAAGAACATCGCCTGTAGGTCCTATATGGCCGTGGGTTGCATCTGGCTGGTATCATAGCTTCCCCCATGCTGTATATACGGGGCCCAGCTGTGCTCAGAGCGACATATATCGAGTCAAGTACATCGCCTGTAGGTCCTATGTAGCCGTGGGTTGCAGCTGGCTGGTATGACAGCTACCCCCATGCTGTATATACGTGGCCCAGCTGTGCTCAGATCGACATATATCGACTCAAGAACATCGCCTGTAGGTCCTATATGGCCGTGGGTTGCAGCTGGCTGGTATCAGAGCCACCCACATGCCGTATATACGGGGCCCAGCTGTGCTCAGCTCGACATATATCGACTCAACAACATCGCCTCTAGGTCCTATATGGCCGTGGGTTGCATCTGGCTGGTATCAGAGCTACCCCCATGCTGTATATACGGCGCCCAGCTGTGCTCAGATCGACATATATCGACTCAAAAGCATTGCCTGTAGGTCCTATATGGCCGTGGGTTGCATCTGGCTGGTATCATAGCTTCCCCCATGCTGTATATACGGGGCCCAGCTGTGCTCAGAGCGACATATATCGAGTCAAGTACATCGCCTGTAGGTCCTATGTAGCCGTGGGTTGCAGCTGGCTGGTATGACAGCTACCCCCATGCTGTATATACGTGGCCCAGCTGTGCTCAGATCGACATATATCGACTCAAGAACATCGCCTGTCCTATATGGCCGAGGGTTGCAGCTGGCTGGTATCAGAGCCACCCACATGCCGTATATACGGGGACCAGATGTGCTCAGATCGACATATATCGACTCAAGAACATCGCCTGTAGGTCCTATATGGCCGTGGGTTGCATCTGGCTGGTATCAGAGCTACCCCCATGCTGTATATACGGGGCCCAGCTGTGCTCAGATCGACATATATCGACTCAAGAACATCGCCTGTAGGTCCTATATAGCCGTGGGTTGCAGCTGGCTGGTACCCCAGCTACCCCCATGCTGTATATACGTGGCCCAGCTGTGCTCAGATCGACATATATCGACTCAAGAACTTCGCCTGTAGGTCCTATATGGCCGTGGGTTGCATCTGGCTGGTATCAGAGCTACCCCCATGCTGTATATACGGCGCCCAGCTGTGCTCAGATCGACATATATCGACTCAAGAACATCGCCTGTAGGTCATATATGGCCGTGGGTTGTATCTGACTGGTATCAGAGCTACCCCCATGCTGTATACACGGGGCCCAGCTGTGCTCAAATCGACATATATCGACTCAAGAACATCGCCTGTAGGTCCTATATGGCCGTGGGTTGCAGCTGGCTGGTATCAGAGCTACGCCCATGCTGTATATACGTGGCCCAGCTGTGCTCAGATCGACATATATCGACTCAAGAACATCGCCTGTGGGTCTTATATGGCCGTGGGTTGCAGCTGGCTGGTATCAGAGCTACCCCCAGGCTGTATATACGTGGCCCAGCTGTGCTCAGATCGACATATATCGACTCAAGAACATCGCCTGTAGGTCCTATATGGCCGTGGGTTGCATATGGCTGGTATCAGAGCTACCCCCATGCTGTATATACGGCGCCCAGCTGTGCTCAGATCGACATATATTGACTCAAGAACATCGCCTGTAGGTCCTATATGGCTGTGGGTTGCATCTGGCTGGTATCAGAGCTACCACCATGCTGTATATACGGGGCCCAGCTGTGCTCAGATCGACATATATCGACTCAAGAACATCGCGTGTAGGTCCTCTATGGCCGTGGGTTGCAGCTGGCTGGTATCACAGCTACCCCCCATGCTGTATATACGTGGCCCAGCTGTGCTCAGATAGACATATATCGACTCAAGAACATCGCCTGTAGGTCCTATATGGCCGTGAGTTGCAGCTGGCTAGTATCAGAGCCAACCACATGCCGTATATACGGGGCCCAACTGTGCTCAGCTCGACATATATCGACTCAAAAACATCGCCTATAGGTCCTATATGGCCTTGGGTTGCAGCTGGCTGGTATCAGAGCCACCCACATGCCGTATATACTGGGCCCAGCTGTGCATAGATCGACATATATCGACTCAAGAACATCGCCTGTAGGTCCTATATGGCCGTGGGTTGCATCTGGCTGGTATCAGAGCTACTCCCATGCTGTATATACGGGGCCCAGCTGTGCTCAGATCGACATATATCGACTCAAGAACATCGGCTGTAGGTCCTATATGGCCGTGGGTTGCATCTGGCTGGTATCAGAGCTACCCCCATGCTGTATATACTGGGCCCAGCTGTGCTCAGATCGACATATATCGACTCAAGAACATCGCCTGTAGGTCCTATATGGCCGTGGGTTGCAGCTGGCTGGTATCAGAGCCACCAACATGCCGTATATACGGGGCCCAGCTGTGCTCAGATCGACATATATCGACTCAAGAACATCGCCTGTAGGTCCTATATGGCCGTGGGTTGCATCTGGCTGGTATCAGAGCTACCCCCATGCTGTATATACGGGGCCCAGCTGTGCTCAGATCGACATATATCGACTCAAGAACATCGCCTGTAGGTCCTATATGGCCGCGGGTTGCAGCTGCCTGGTATCACAGCTACCCCCACGCTGTATATACGTGGCCCAGCTGTGCTCAGAACGACATATATCGACTCAAGAACATCGGCTGTAGGTCCTATATGGCCGTGGGTTGCATCTGGCTGGTATCAGAGCTACCCCCACGCTGTATATACGGGGCCCAGCTGTGCTCAGATCGACATATATCGACTCAAGAACATCGCCTGTAGGTCCTATATGGCCATGGCTTGCATCTGGCTGGTATCAGAGCCACGCACATGCCGTATATACGGGGACTAGCTGTAACCAGATCGACATATATCGACTCAAGAACATCGCCTGTAGGTGCTATATGGCCGTGGGTTGCATCTGGCTGGTATCAGAGCTACCCCCATGCTGTATATACGGCGCCCAGCTGTGCTCAGATCGACATATATTGACTCAAGAACATCGCCTGTAGGTCCTATATGGCTGTGGGTTGCATCTGGCTGGTATCAGAGCTACCCCCATGCTGTATATACGGGGCCCAGCTGTGCTCAGATCGACATATATCGACTCAAGAACATCGCGTGTAGGTCCTCTATGGCCGTGGGTTGCAGCTGGCTGGTATCACAGCTACCCCCATGCTGTATATACGTGGCCCAGCTGTGCTCAGATCGACATATATCGACTCAAGAACATCGCCTGTAGGTCCTATATGGCCGTGAGTTGCAGCTGGCTAGTATCAGAGCCAACCACATGCCGTATATACGGGGCCCAACTGTGCTCAGCTCGACATATATCGACTCAAAAACATCGCCTATAGGTCCTATATGGCCTTGGGTTGCAGCTGGCTGGTATCAGAGCCACCCACATGCCGTATATACTGGGCCCAGCTGTGCTCAGATCGACATATATCGACTCAAGAACATCGCCTGTAGGTGATATATGGCCGTGGGTTGCATCTGGGTGGTATCAGAGCTACCCCCATGCTGTATATACGGGGCCCAGCTATGCTCAGATCGACATATATCGACTCAAGAACATCGCCTGTAGGTCCTATATAACCGTGGGTTGCAGCTGGCTGGTATCACAGCTACCCCCTTACTATATATACGGCGCCCAGCTGTGCTCAGATCGACATATATCGACTCAAGAACATCGCCTGTAGGTCCTATATGGCCGTGGGTTGCATCTGGCTGGTTTCAGAGCTACCCCCATGCTGTATATACGGGGCCCAGCTGTGCTCAGATCGACATATATCGACTCAAGAACATCGCCTGTAGGTCCTATATGGCCGTGGGTTGCAGCTGGTTGGTATCAGAGCCACCCACATGCCGTATATACGGGGCCCAGGTGTGCTCAGATCGACATATATCGACTCAAGAACATCGCCTGTAGGTCCTATATGGCCGTGGGTTGCATCTGGCTGGTATCAGAGCTACCTCCATGCTGTATATACGGGGCCCAGCTGTGCTCAGATCGACATATATCGACTCAAGAACATCGCCTGTAGGTCCTATATGGCCGTGGGTTGCAGCTGCCTGGTATCACAGCTACCCCCACGCTGTATATACGTGGTCCAGCTGTGCTCAGAACGACATATATCGACTCAAGAACATCGCCTGTGGGTCTTATATGGCCGTGGGTTGCAGCTGGCTGGTATCAGAGCCACCCACATGCCGTATATACGGGGCCCAGCTGTGCTCAGATCGACATTTATCGACTCAAGAACATCGCCTGTAGGTCCTATATGGCCGTGGGTTGCATCTGGCTGGTATCAGAGCTACCCCCATGCTGTATATACGGCGCCCAGCTGTGCTCAGATCGACATATATTGACTCAAGAACATCGCCTGTAGGTCCTATATGTGCATAGGTTGCACCTGGCTGGTGTCGAAGCGGCCCCAATGCTGCATATACGGTGCATAGCGGTGCTCAGATCAACATATATCGACTCAAGAACATCGCCTGTAGGTCCTATATGGCCATGGGTTGCATCTGGCTGGTATCAGAGCCACGCACATGCCGTATATACGGTGACCAGCTGTGCCCAGATCGACATATATCGACTCAAGAACATCGCCTGTAGGTGCTATATGGCCGTGGGTTGCATCTGGCTGGTATCAGAGCTACCCCCATGCTGTATATACGGCGCCCAGCTGTGCTCAGATCGACATATATTGACTCAAGAACATCGCCTGTAGGTCCTATATGGCTGTGGGTTGCATCTGGCTGGTATCAGAGCTACCACCATGCTGTATATACGGGGCCCAGCTGTGCTCAGATCGAAATATATCGACTCAAGAACATCGCGTGTAGGTCCTCTATGGCCGTGGGTTGCAGCTGGCTGGTATCACAGCTACCCCCCATGCTGTATATACGTGGCCCAGCTGTGCTCAGATAGACATATATCGACTCAAGAACATCGCCTGTAGGTCCTATATGGCCGTGAGTTGCAGCTGGCTAGTATCAGAGCCAACCACATGCCATATATACGGGGCCCAACTGTGCTCAGCTCGACATATATCGACTCAAAAACATCGCCTATAGGTCCTATATGGCCTTGGGTTGCAGCTGGCTGGTATCAGAGACACCCACATGCCGTATATACTGGGCCCAGCTGTGCATAGATCGACATATATCGACTCAAGAACATCGCCTGTAGGTCCTATATGGCCGTGGGTTGCATCTGGCTGGTATCAGAGCTACTCCCATGCTGTATATACGGGGCCCAGCTGTGCTCAGATCGACATATATCGACTCAAGAACATCGGCTGTAGGTCCTATATGGCCGTGGGTTGCATCTGGCTGGTATCAGAGCTACCCCCATGCTGTATATACTGGGCCCAGCTGTGCTCAGATCGACATATATCGACTCAAGAACATCGCCTGTAGGTCCTATATGGCCGTGGGTTGCAGCTGGCTGGTATCAGAGCCACCCACATGCCGTATATACGGGGCCCAGCTGTGCTCAGATCGACATATATCGACTCAAGAACATCGCCTGTAGGTCCTATATGGCCGTGGGTTGCATCTGGCTGGTATCAGAGCTACCCCCATGCTGTATATACGGGGCCCAGCTGTGCTCAGATCGACATATATCGACTCAAGAACATCGCCTGTAGGTCCTATATGGCCGCGGGTTGCAGCTGCCTGGTATCACAGCTACCCCCACGCTGTATATACGTGGCCCAACTGTGCTCAGAACGACATATATCGACTCAAGAACATCGGCTGTAGGTCCTATATGGCCGTGGGTTGCATCTGGCTGGTATCAGAGCTACCCCCATGCTGTATATACGGGGCCCAGCTGTGCTCAGATCGACATATATCGACTCAAGAACATCGCCTGTAGGTCCTATATGGCCATGGCTTGCATCTGGCTGGTATCAGAGCCACGCACTTGCCGTATATACGGGGACCAGCTGTAACCAGATCGACATATATCGACTCAAGAACATCGCCTGTAGGTGCTATATGGCCGTGGGTTGCATCTGGCTGGTATCAGAGCTACCCCCATGCTGTATATACAGCGCCCAGCTGTGCTCAGATCGACATATATTGACTCAAGAACATCGCCTGTAGGTCCTATATGGCTGTGGGTTGCATCTGGCTGGTATCAGAGCTACCCCCATGCTGTATATACGGGGCCCAGCTGTGCTCAGATCGACATATATAGACTCAAGAACATCGCGTGTAGGTCCTCTATGGCCGTGGGTTGCAGCTGGCTGGTATCACAGCTACCCCCATGCTGTATATACGTGGCCCAGCTGTGCTCAGATCGACATATATCGACTCAAGAACATCGCCTGTAGGTCCTATATGGCCGTGAGTTGCAGCTGGCTAGTATCAGAGCCAACCACATGCCGTATATACGGGGCCCAACTGTGCTCAGCTCGACATATAGGTCCTATATGGCCTTGGGTTGCAGCTGGCTGGTATCAGAGCCACCCACATGCCGTATATACTGGGCCCAGCTGTGCTCAGATCGACATATATCGACTCAAGAACATCGGCTGTAGGTCCTATATGGCCGTGGGTTGCATCTGGCTGGTATCAGAGCTACCCCCATGCTGTATATACGGGGCCCAGCTGTGCTCAGATCGACATATATCGACTCAAGAACATCGCCTGTAGGTCCTATATGGCCGTGGGTTGCAGCTGGCTGGTATCAGAGCCACCCACATGCCGTATATACGGGGCCCAGCTGTGCTCAGATCGACATATATCGACTCAAGAACATCGCCTGTAGGTCCTATATGGCCGTGGGTTGCATCTGGCTGGTATCAGAGCTACCCCCATGCTGTATATACGGGGCCCAGCTATGCTCAGATCGACATATATCGACTCAAGAACATCGCCTGTAGGTCCTATATGGCCGCGGGTTGCAGCTGCCTGGTATCACAGCTACCCCCACGCTGTATATACGTGGCCCAGCTGTGCTCAGAACGACATATATCGACTCAAGAACATCGCCTGTGGGTCTTATATGGCCGTGGGTTGCAGCTGGCTGGTATCAGAGCTACCCCCAGGATGTATATACGTGGCCCAGCTGTACTCAGATCGACATATATCGACTCAAGAACGTCGCCTGTAGGTGCTATATGGCCGTGGGTTGCATCTGGCTGGTATCAGAGCTACCCCCATGCTTTATATACGGCGCCAAGCTGTGCTCAGATCGACATATATCGACTCAAGAACATTGCTTGTAGGTCCTATATGGCCGTGGGTTGCATCTGGCTGGTATCAGTGCTACCCCCATGCTGTATATACGGCGCCCAGCTGTGCTCAGATCGACATATATCGACTCAAGAATATCGCCTGTAGGTCCTATATGGCCGTGGGTTGCATCTGGCTTGTATCAGAGCCACCCACATGCCGTATATACGGGGCCCAGCTGTGCTCGGATCGACATATATCGACTCAAGAACATCGCCTGTAGGTCCTATATGGCCGTGGGTTGCATCTGGCTGGTATCAGAGCTACCCCCATGCTCTATATACGGGGCCCAGCTGTGCTCAGATCGACATATATCGACTCAAGAACATCGCCTGTAGGTCCTATATGGCCGTGGGTTGCATCTGGCTGATATCAGAGCCACCCACATGCCGTATATACGGGGGCCCAGCTGTGCTCAGATCGACATATATCGAATCATGACCATCGCCTGTAGGTCCTATATGGCCGTGGGTTGCATCTGGCTGGTATCAGAGCCACCCACATGCCGTATATACGTTACCCAGCTGTGCCCAGATCGACATTTATCGACTCAAGAACATCGCCTGTAGGTCCTATATGGCCGTGGGTTGCATCTGGCTGGTATCAGAGCTACCCACATGCCGTATATACGTTACCCAGCTGTGCCCAGATCGACATATATCGACTCAAGAACATCGCCTGTAGGTACTATATGGCCGTGGGTTGCAAATGGCTGGTATCAGAGCTACCCTCATTCTGTATATACGAGGCCCAGCTGTGCTCAGATCGACATATATCGACTCAAGAACATCGCCTGTGGGTCTTATATGGCCGTGGGTTGCAGCTGGCTGGTATCAGAGCTACCCCCAGGCTGTATATACGTGGCCCAGCTGTGCTCAGATCGACATATATCGACTTAAGAACATCGCCGGTAGGTCCTGTATGCCCATGGGTTGCATCTGGCTGGTATCAGAGCCACCCACATGCCGTATATACGGGGACCAGCTGTGCTCAGATCGACATATATCGACTCAAGAACATCGCCTGTAGGTCCAATATGGCCGTGGGTTGCAGCTGGCTGTTATCAAAGCTACAGCCATGGTGTATATACGGCGCCCAGCTGTGCTCAGGACGACATATATCGACTCAAGAACATCGCCTGTAGGTCCTATATGGCCGTGGGTTGCATCTGGCTGGTATCAGAGCTACCCCTATGCTGTATATACGGCGAGCAGCTGTGCTCAGATCGACATATATCGACTCAAGAACATCGCCTGTAGGTCCTATATGGCCGTAGGTTGCATCTGGCTGGTATCAGAGCTACCCCCATGCTGTATATACGGGGCCCAGCTGTGCTCAGATCGACATATATCGACTCAAGAACATCGCCTGTAGGTCCTATATGGCCGTGGGTTGCATCTGGGTGGTATCAGAGCTACCCCCATGCTGTATATACGGGGCCCAGCTGTGCTCAGATGACATATATCGACTCAAGAATATCGCCTGTAGGTCCTATATAACCGTGGGTTGCAGCTAGCTGGTATCACAGCTACCCCCATGCTATATATACGACGCCCAGCTGTGCTCAGATCGACATATATCGACTCAAGAACATCGCCTGTAGGTCCTATATGGCCGTGGGTTGCATCTGGCTGGTTTCAGAGCTACCCCCATGCTGTATATACAGGGCCCTACTGTGCTCAGATCGACATATATCGACTCAAGAACATCGCCTGTAGGTGCTATATGGCCGTGAGTTGCAGCTGGCTGGTATCACAGCTACCCCCATGCTGTATATACGTGGCCCAGCTGTGCTCAGATCGACATATATCGACTCAAGAACATCGCCTGTAGGTCCTATATGCCCGTGGGTTGCATCTGGCTAGAATCAGAGCCACCCACATGCTGCATATATAGGGCATAGCGGAGCTCATATCGACATATATCGACTCAAGAACATCGCCTGTAGGTCCCATATGGGCATAGGCTGCACCTGGCTGGTGTCGGAGCGGCCCCAATGTTGCATATACGGTGCATAGCGGTGCTCAGATCGACATATATCGACTCAAGAACATCGCCTGTAGGTCCTATATGGCAGTGGGTTGCATCTGGCTGATATCAGAGCCACCCACATGCCGTATATACGGGGCCCAGCTGTGCTCAGATCGACATATATCGACTCAAGAATGTCGCCTGTAGGTCCTATATGGCCGTCGGTTGCAACTGGCTGGTATCAGAGCTACCCCCATGGTGTATATACGGCGCCCAGCTGTGCTCAAATCGACATATATCGATTCAAGTACATCGCCTGTAGGTCCTATATGGCAGTGGGTTGCAGTTGGCTGTTATCAGAGCCACCCACATGCCGTATATGCGGGGCCCAGCTGTGCTCAGCTCGACATATAACGACTCAAAAACATCGCCTGTAGGTCCTATATGGCCGTGGGTTGCATCTGGCTGGTATCATAGCTTCCCTCATGCTGTATATACGGGGCCCAGCTGTGCTCAGAGCGACATATATCGACTCAAGAACATCGCCTATAGGTCCTATGTAGCCGTGGGTTGCAGCTGGCTGGTATGACAGCTACCCCCATGCTGTATATACGTGGCCCAGCTGTGCTCAGATCGACATATATCGACTCAAGAACATCGCCTGTAGGTCCTATATGGCCGTGGGTTGCAGCTGGCTGGTATCAGAGCCACCCACATGCCGTATATACGGGGACCAGCTGAGCTCAGATCGACATATATCGACTCAAGAACATCGCCTGTAGGTCCTATATGGCCGTGGGTTGCATCTGGCTGGTATCAGAGCTACCCCCATGCTGTATATACTAGGCCCAGCTGTGCTCAGATCGACATATATCGACTCAAGAATATCGCCTGTAGGTGCTGTATGGCCGTGGGTTGCATCTGGCTGGTATCAGAGCTGCCCCCATGCTGTATATACGGTGCATAGCGGTGCTCAGATCGACATATATCGACTCAAGAACATCGCCTGTAGGTCCTATATGGCAGTGGGTTGCATCTGGCTGATATCAAAGCCACCCACATGCCGTATATACGGGGGTCCATCTGTGCTCAGATCGACATATATCGACTCAAGAACATCGGCTCTAGGTCCTATATGGCCGTGGGTTGCATCTGGCTGGTATCAGAGCCACCCACATGCCGTATATACGGGGCACAGCTGTGCTCAGATCGACATATATCGACTCAAGAATGTCGCCTGTAGGTCCTATATGGCCGTCGGTTGCAACTGGCTGGTATCAGAGCTACCCCCATGGTGTATATACGGCGCCCAGCTGTGCTCAAATCGACATATATCGATTCAAGTACATCGCATGTAGGTCCTATATGGCCGTGGGTTGCAGTTGGCTGTTATCAGAGCCACCCACATGCCGTATATGCGGGGCCCAGCTGTGCTCAGCTCGACATATAACGACTCAAAAACATCGCCTGTAGGTCCTATATGGCCGTGGGTTGCATCTGGCTGGTATCATAGCTTCCCTCATGCTGTATATACGGGGCCCAGCTGTGCTCAGAGCGACATATATCGACTCAAGAACATCGCCTATAGGTCCTATGTAGCCGTGGGTTGCAGCTGGCTGGTATGACAGCTACCCCCATGCTGTATATACGTGGCCCAGCTGTGCTCAGATCGACATATATCGACTCAAGAACATCGCCTGTAGGTCCTATATGGCCGTGGGTTGCAGCTGGCTGGTATCAGAGCCACCCACATGCCGTATATACGGGGACCAGCTGTGCTCAGATCGACATATATCGACTCAAGAACATCGTCTGTGGGTCCTATATGGCCGTGGGTTGCATCTGGCTGGTATCAGAGCTACCCCCATGCTGTATATACTAGGCCCAGCTGTGCTCAGATCGACATATATCGACTCAAGAACATCGCCTGTAGGTCCTATATGGCCTTGGGTTGCATCTGGGTGGTATCATAGCTTCCCCCATGCTGTATATACGGGGCCCAGCTGTGCTCAGAGCGACATATATCAACTCAAGAACATCGCCTGTATATCCTATGTAGCCGTGGGTTGCATCTGGCTGGTATCACAGCTACCCCCATGCTGTATATACGTGGCCCAGCTGTGCTCAGATCGACATATATCGACTCAAGAACATCGGCTGTAGGTCCTATATGGCCGTGGGTTGCATCTGGCTGGTATCAGAGCTACCCCCATGCTGTATATACAGCGCCCAGCTGTGCTCAGATCGACATATATTGACTCAAGAACATCGCCTGTAGGTCCTATATGGCCATGGCTTGCATCTGGCTGGTATCAGAGCCACGCACTTGCCGTATATACGGGGACCAGCTGTAACCAGATCGACATATATCGACTCAAGAACATCGCCTGTAGGTGCTATATGGCCGTGGGTTGCATCTGGCTGGTATCAGAGCTACCCCCATGCTGTATATACAGCGCCCAGCTGTGCTCAGATCGACATATATTGACTCAAGAACATCGCCTGTAGGTCCTATATGGCTGTGGGTTGCATCTGGCTGGTATCAGAGCTACCCCCATGCTGTATATACGGGGCCCAGCTGTGCTCAGATCGACATATATAGACTCAAGAACATCGCGTGTAGGTCCTCTATGGCCGTGGGTTGCAGCTGGCTGGTATCACAGCTACCCCCATGCTGTATATACGTGGCCCAGCTATGCTCAGATCGACATATATCGACTCAAGAACATCGCCTGCAGGTCCTATATGGCCGTGAGTTGCAGCTGGCTAGTATCAGAGCCAACCACATGCCGTATATACGGGGCCCAACTGTGCTCAGCTCGACATATAGGTCCTATATGGCCTTGGGTTGCAGCTGGCTGGTATCAGAGCCACCCACATGCCGTATATACTGGGCCCAGCTGTGCTCAGATCGACATATATCGACTCAAGAACATCGGCTGTAGGTCCTATATGGCCGTGGGTTGCATCTGGCTGGTATCAGAGCTACCCCCATGCTGTATATACGGGGCCCAGCTGTGCTCAGATCGACATATATCGACTCAAGAACATCGCCTGTAGGTCCTATATGGCCGTGGGTTGCAGCTGGCTGGTATCAGAGCCACCCACATGCCGTATATACGGGGCCCAGCTGTGCTCAGATCGACATATATCGACTCAAGAACATCGCCTGTAGGTCCTATATGGCCGTGGGTTGCATCTGGCTGGTATCAGAGCTACCCCCATGCTGTATATACGGGGCCCAGCTATGCTCAGATCGACATATATCGACTCAAGAACATCGCCTGTAGGTCCTATATGGCCGCGGGTTGCAGTTGCCTGGTATCACAGCTACCCCCACGCTGTATATACGTGGCCCAGCTGTGCTCAGATCGACATATATCGACTCAAGAACATCGCCTGTGGGTCTTATATGGCCGTGGGTTGCAGCTGGCTGGTATCAGAGCTACCCCCAGGATGTATATACGTGGCCCAGCTGTACTCAGATCGACATATATCGACTCAAGAACGTCGCCTGTAGGTGCTATATGGCCGTGGGTTGCATCTGGCTGGTATCAGAGCTACCCCCATGCTTTATATACGGCGCCAGGCTGTGCTCAGATCGACATATATCGACTCAAGAACATTGCTTGTAGGTCCTATATGGCCGTGGGTTGCATCTGGCTGGTATCAGTGCTACCCCCATGCTGTATATACGGCGCCCAGCTGTGCTCAGATCGACATATATCGACTCAAGAATATCGCCTGTAGGTCCTATATGGCCGTGGGTTGCATCTGGCTTGTATCAGAGCCACCCACATGCCGTATATACGGGGCCCAGCTGTGCTCGGATCGACATATATCGACTCAAGAACATCGCCTGTAGGTCCTATATGGCCGTGGGTTGCATCTGGCTGGTATCAGAGCTACCCCCATGCTCTATATACGGGGCCCAGCTGTGCTCAGATCGACATATATCGACTCAAGAACATCGCCTGTAGGTCCTATATGGCCGTGGGTTGCATCTGGCTGATATCAGAGCCACCCACATGCCGTATATACGGGGGCCCAGCTGTGCTCAGATCGACATATATCGAATCATGACCATCGCCTGTAGGTCCTATATGGCCGTGGGTTGCATCTGGCTGGTATCAGAGCCACCCACATGCCGTATATACGTTACCCAGCTGTACCCAGATCGACATTTATCGACTCAAGAACATCGCCTGTAGGTCCTATATGGCCGTGGGTTGCATCTGGCTGGTATCAGAGCTACCCACATGCCGTATATACGGGACCCAGCTGTGCTCAGATCGACATATATCGACTCAAGAACATCGCCTGTAGGTCCTATATGGCCGTGGGTTGCATATGGCTGGTATCAGAGCCACCCACATGCCGTATATACGGGGCCCAGCTGTGCTCAGATCGACATATATCGAATCATGACCATCGCCTGTAGGTCCTATATGGCCGTGGGTTGCATCTGGCTGGTATCAGAGCCACCCACATGCCGTATATACGTTACCCAGCTGTGCCCAGATCGACATATATCGACTCAAGAACATCGCCTGTAGGTACTATATGGCCGTGGGTTGCAAATGGCTGGTATCAGAGCTACCCTCATTCTGTATATACGAGGCCCAGCTGTGCTCAGATCGACATATATCGACTCAAGAACATCGCCTGTGGGTCTTATATGGCCGTGGGTTGCAGCTGGCTGGTATCAGAGCTACCCCCAGGCTGTATATACGTGGCCCAGCTGTGCTCAGATCGACATATATCGACTTAAGAACATCGCCGGTAGGTCCTGTATGCCCATGGGTTGCATCTGGCTGGTATCAGAGCCACCCACATGCCGTATATACGGGGACCAGCTGTGCTCAGATCGACATATATCGACTCAAGAACATCGTCTGTAGGTCCAATATGGCCGTGGGTTGCAGCTGGCTGTTATCAAAGCTACAGCCATGGTGTATATACGGCGCCCAGCTGTGCTCAGGACGACATATATCGACTCAAGAACATCGCCTGTAGGTCCTATATGGCCGTGGGTTGCATCTGGCTGGTATCAGAGCTACCCCTATGCTGTATATACGGCGAGCAGCTGTGCTCAGATCGACATATATCGACTCAAGAACATCGCCTGTAGGTCCTATATAGCCGTAGGTTGCATCTGGCTGGTATCAGAGCTACCCCCATGCTGTATATACGGGGCCCAGCTGTGCTCAGATCGACATATATCGACTCAAGAACATCGCCTGTAGGTCCTATATGGCCGTGGGTTGCATCTGGGTGGTATCAGAGCTACCCCCATGCTGTATATACGGGGCCCAGCTGTGCTCAGATGACATATATCGACTCAAGAATATCGCCTGTAGGTCCTATATAACCGTGGGTTGCAGCTAGCTGGTATCACAGCTACCCCCATGCTATATATACGACGCCCAGCTGTGCTCAGATCGACATATATCGACTCAAGAACATCGCCTGTAGGTCCTATATGGCCGTGGGTTGCATCTGGCTGGTTTCAGAGCTACCCCCATGCTGTATATACAGGGCCCTGCTGTGCTCAGATCGACATATATCGACTCAAGAACATCGCCTGTAGGTGCTATATGGCCGTGAGTTGCAGCTGGCTGGTATCACAGCTACCCCCATGCTGTATATACGTGGCCCAGCTGTGCTCAGATCGACATATATCGACTCAAGAACATCGCCTGTAGGTCCTATATGCCCGTGGGTTGCATCTGGCTAGAATCAGAGCCACCCACATGCTGCATATATAGGGCATAGCGGAGCTCATATCGACATATATCGACTCAAGAACATCGCCTGTAGGTCCCATATGGGCATAGGCTGCACCTGGCTGGTGTCGGAGCGGCCCCAATGTTGCATATACGGTGCATAGCGGTGCTCAGATCGACATATATCGACTCAAGAACATCGCCTGTAGGTCCTATATGGCAGTGGGTTGCATCTGGCTGATATCAGAGCCACCCACATGCCGTATATACGGGGGTCCATCTGTGCTCAGATCGACATATATCGACTCAAGAACATCGGCTCTAGGTCCTATATGGCCGTGGGTTGCATCTGGCTGGTATCAGAGCCACCCACATGCCGTATATACGGGGCCCAGCTGTGCTCAGATCGACATATATCGACTCAAGAATGTCGCCTGTAGGTCCTATATGGCCGTCGGTTGCAACTGGCTGGTATCAGAGCTACCCCCATGGTGTATATACGGCGCCCAGCTGTGCTCAAATCGACATATATCGATTCAAGTACATCGCCTGTAGGTCCTATATGGCAGTGGGTTGCAGTTGGCTGTTATCAGAGCCACCCACATGCCGTATATGCGGGGCCCAGCTGTGCTCAGCTCGACATATAACGACTCAAAAACATCGCCTGTAGGTCCTATATGGCCGTGGGTTGCATCTGGCTGGTATCATAGCTTCCCTCATGCTGTATATACGGGGCCCAGCTGTGCTCAGAGCGACATATATCGACTCAAGAACATCGCCTATAGGTCCTATGTAGCCGTGGGTTGCAGCTGGCTGGTATGACAGCTACCCCCATGCTGTATATACGTGGCCCAGCTGTGCTCAGATCGACATATATCGACTCAAGAACATCGCCTGTAGGTCCTATATGGCCGTGGGTTGCAGCTGGCTGGTATCAGAGCCACCCACATGCCGTATATACGGGGACCAGCTGAGCTCAGATCGACATATATCGACTCAAGAACATCGCCTGTAGGTCCTATATGGCCGTGGGTTGCATCTGGCTGGTATCAGAGCTACCCCCATGCTGTATATACTAGGCCCAGCTGTGCTCAGATCGACATATATCGACTCAAGAATATCGCCTGTAGGTGCTGTATGGCCGTGGGTTGCATCTGGCTGGTATCAGAGCTGCCCCCATGCTGTATATACGGTGCATAGCGGTGCTCAGATCGACATATATCGACTCAAGAACATCGCCTGTAGGTCCTATATGGCAGTGGGTTGCATCTGGCTGATATCAAAGCCACCCACATGCCGTATATACGGGGGTCCATCTGTGCTCAGATCGACATATATCGACTCAAGAACATCGGCTCTAGGTCCTATATGGCCGTGGGTTGCATCTGGCTGGTATCAGAGCCACCCACATGCCGTATATACGGGGCACAGCTGTGCTCAGATCGACATATATCGACTCAAGAATGTCGCCTGTAGGTCCTATATGGCCGTCGGTTGCAACTGGCTGGTATCAGAGCTACCCCCATGGTGTATATACGGCGCCCAGCTGTGCTCAAATCGACATATATCGATTCAAGTACATCGCCTGTAGGTCCTATATGGCCGTGGGTTGCAGTTGGCTGTTATCAGAGCCACCCACATGCCGTATATGCGGGGCCCAGCTGTGCTCAGCTCGACATATAACGACTCAAAAACATCGCCTGTAGGTCCTATATGGCCGTGGGTTGCATCTGGCTGGTATCATAGCTTCCCTCATGCTGTATATACGGGGCCCAGCTGTGCTCAGAGCGACATATATCGACTCAAGAACATCGCCTATAGGTCCTATGTAGCCGTGGGTTGCAGCTGGCTGGTATGACAGCTACCCCCATGCTGTATATACGTGGCCCAGCTGTGCTCAGATCGACATATATCGACTCAAGAACATCGCCTGTAGGTCCTATATAGCCGTGGGTTGCAGCTGGCTGGTATCAGAGCCACCCACATGCCGTATATACGGGGACCAGCTGTGCTCAGATCGACATATATCGACTCAAGAACATCGTCTGTAGGTCCTATATGGCCGTAGGTTGCATCTGGCTGGTATCAGAGCTACCCCCATGCTGTATATACTAGGCCCAGCTGTGCTCAGATCGACATATATCGACTCAAGAATATCGCCTGTAGGTGCTGTATGGCCGTGGGTTGCATCTGGCTGGTATCAGAGCTGCCCCCATGCTGTATATACGGCGCCCAGCTGTGCTCAGATCGACATATATCGACTCAAGAACATCGCCTGTAGGTCCTATATGGCCTTGGGTTGCATCTGGGTGGTATCATAGCTTCCCCCATGCTGTCTATACGGGGCCCAGCTGTGCTCAGAGCGACATATATCAACTCAAGAACATCGCCTGTATATCCTATGTAGCCGTGGGTTGCATCTGGCTGGTATCACAGCTACCCCCATGCTGTATATACGTGGCCCAGCTGTGCTCAGATCGACATATATCGACTCAAGAACATCGCCTGTAGGTCCTATATGGCCGTGGGTTGCAGCTGGCTGTTATCAGAGCCACCCACATGCCGTATATGCGGGGCCCAGCTGTGCTCAGCTCGACATATAACGACTCAAAAACATCGCCTCTAGGTCCTATATGGCCGTGGGTTGCATCTGGCTGGTATCAGAGCTACCCCCATGCTTTATATACGGCGCCCAGCTGTGCTCAGATCGACATATATCGACTCAAAAACATCGCCTGTAGGTCCTATATGGCCGTGGGTTGCATCTGGGTGGTATCAGAGCTACACCCGTGCTGTATATACGGGATCCAGCTGTGCTCAGATCGACATATATCGACTCAAGAACATCGCATGTAGGTCCTATATGGCCGTGGGTTGCATCTGGCTGATATCAGAGCCACCCACATGCCGTATATACGAGGGCCCAGCTGTGCTCAGATCGACATATATCGAATCAAGAACATCGGCTGTAGGTCCTATATGGCCATGCGTTGCATCTGGCTGATATCAGAGCCACCCACATGCCGTATATACGGGGCCCACCTGTGCTCAGATCGACATATATCGACTCAAGAACATCGCCTGTAGGTCCTATATGGCCGTGGGTTGCATCTGGCTGGTATCAGAGCCACCCACATACCGTATATACGAGGCCCAGCTGTGCTCAGATCGACATATATCGACTCAAGAACATCGGCTGTAGGTCCTATATGGCCGTGGGATGCATATAGCTGGTATCACAGCCACCCGCATGCCGTATATACGGGGCCCAGCTGTGCTCAGATCGACATATATCGACTCAAGAACATCGCCTGTAGGTCTTATATGGCTGTGGGTTGCATCTGGCTGGTATCAGAGCTACCCTCTTGCTGTATATACGGGGCCCAGCTGTGCTCAGATCGACATATATCGACTCAAGAACATCGCCTGTAGGTCCTATATGGCCGTGGGTTGCATCTGGCTGGTATCAGAGCTACACCCATGCTGTATATACGGGGCCCAGTTGTGCTCAGATCGACATATATCGACTCAAGAACATCGCCTGTAGGTCCTATATGGCCGTGGGTTGCAGCTGGCTCGTATCAGAGCCACCCACATGCCGTATATACGGGGCCCAGCTGTGCTCAGATCGACATATATCGACACAAGAATATCGCCTGTAGGTCCTATATGGCCGTGGGTTGCATCTGGCTGGTATCAGAGCTACCCCCATGCTGTATATACGGGGTCCAGCTGTGCTCAGATCGACATATATCGACTCAAGAACATCGCCTGTAGGTCCTATATGGCCGTGGGTTGCAGCTGGCTGGTATCAGAGCTGCCCCCATGCTGTATATACGGCGCCCAGCTGTGCTCAGATCGACATATATCGACTCAAGAACATCGCCTGTAGGTCCTATATGGCCGTGGGTTGCATCTGGGTGGTATCATAGCTTCCCCCATGCTGTATATACGGGGCCCAGCTGTGCTCAGAGCGACATATATCAACTCAAGAACATCGCCTGTATATCCTATGTAGCCGTGGGTTGCATCTGGCTGGTATCACAGCTACCCCCATGCTGTATATACGTGGCCCAGCTGTGCTCAGATCGACATATATCGACTCAAGAACATCGCCTGTAGGTCCTATATGGCCGTGGGTTGCAGCTGGCTGTTATCAGAGCCACCCACATGCCGTATATGCGGGGCCCAGCTGTGCTCAGCTCGACATATAACGACTCAAAAACATCGCCTCTAGGTCCTATATGGCCGTGGGTTGCATCTGGCTGGTATCAGAGCTACCCCCATGCTGTATATACGGCGCCCAGCTGTGCTCAGATCGACATATATCGACTCAAAAACATCGCCTGTAGGTCCTATATGGCCGTGGGTTGCATCTGGGTGGTATCAGAGCTACACCCGTGCTGTATATACGGGATCCAGCTGTGCTCAGATCGACATATATCGACTCAAGAACATCGCCTGTAGGTCCTATATGGCCGTGGGTTGCATCTGGCTGATATCAGAGCCACCCACATGCCGTATATACGAGGGCCCAGCTGTGCTCAGATCGACATATATCGAATCAAGAACATCGGCTGTAGGTCCTATATGGCCATGCGTTGCATCTGGCTGATATCAGAGCCACCCACATGCCGTATATACGGGGCCCACCTGTGCTCAGATCGACATATATCGACTCAAGAACATCGCCTGTAGGTCCTATATGGCCGTGGGTTGCATCTGGCTGGTATCAGAGCCACCCACATACCGTATATACGAGGCCCAGCTGTGCTCAGATCGACATATATCGACTCAAGAACATCGGCTGTAGGTCCTATATGGCCGTGGGATGCATATAGCTGGTATCAGAGCCACCCGCATGCCGTATATACGGGGCCCAGCTGTGCTCAGATCGACATATATCGACTCAAGAACATCGCCTGTAGGTCCTATATGGCTGTGGGTTGCATCTGGCTGGTATCAGAGCTACCCTCTTGCTGTATATACGGGGCCCAGCTGTGCTCAGATCGACATATATCGACTCAAGAACATCGCCTGTAGGTCCTATATGGCCGTGGGTTGCATCTGGCTGGTATCAGAGCTACACCCATGCTGTATATACGGGGCCCAGTTGTGCTCAGATCGACATATATCGACTCAAAAACATCGCCTGTAGGTCCTATATGGCCGTGGGTTGCAGCTGGCTCGTATCAGAGCCACCCACATGCCGTATATACGGGGCCCAGCTGTGCTCAGATCGACATATATCGACACAAGAATATCGCCTGTAGGTCCTATATGGCCGTGGGTTGCATCTGGCTGGTATCAGAGCTACCCCCATGCTGTATATACGGGGTCCAGCTGTGCTCAGATCAACATATATCGACTCAAGAACATCGCCTGTAGGTCCTATATGGCCGTGGGTTGCAGCTGGCTGGTATCACAGCTACCCGCACGCTGTATATACGTGGCCCCGCTGTGCTCAGAACGACATATATCCATTCAAGAACATCGCCTGTGGGTCTTATATGGCCGTGGGTTGCATCTGGCTGGTATCAGAGCCACCCACATGCCGTATATACGGGGCCCAGCTGTGCTCGGATCGACATATATCGACTCAAGAACATCGCCTGTAGGTCCTATATGGCCGTGGATTGAATCTGGCTGGTATCATAACTACCCCCATGCTGTATATACGGCGCCCAGCTGTGCTCAGATCGACATATATCGACTCAAGAACATCGCCTGTAGGTACTATATAGCCGTGGGTTGCAGTTGGCTGGTATCACAGCTATCCCCATGCTGTATTTACGTGGCCCAGCTGTGCTCAGGTCGACATATATCGACTCAAGGACATCACCTGTAGGTCCTATATGGCCGTGGGTTGCAGCTGGCTGGTATCAGAGCCACCCACATGCCCTATATACGGGGGTCCAGCTGTGCTCAGATCGACATATATCGACTCAAGAACATCGCCTGTAGGTCCTATATGGCCTTGGGTTGCATCTGGCTGGTATCAGAGCCACCCACATGCCGTATATACGTTACCCAGCTGTGCCCAGATCGACATATATCGACTCAAGAACATCGCCTGTAGGTCCTATATGGCCGTGGGTTGCAAATGGCTGGTATCAGAGCTACCCCCATGCTGTATATACGAGGCCCAGCTGTGCTCAGATCGACATATATCGACTCAAGAACATCGCCTGTGGGTCTTATATGGCCGTGGGTTGCAGCTGGCTGGTATCAGAGCTACCCCCAGGCTGTATATACGTGGCCCAG
Organism: Lordithon lunulatus; assembly: GCA_963942505.1. Taxonomy (NCBI): domain Eukaryota; kingdom Metazoa; phylum Arthropoda; class Insecta; order Coleoptera; family Staphylinidae; genus Lordithon; species Lordithon lunulatus. The sequence goes on along the minus strand of OZ012667.1, from coordinate 31,129,615 downwards.
ATGTGCTCAGATCGACATATATCGACATAAGAACATCGCCGGTAGGTTCTGTATGCCCATGGGTTGCATCTGGCTGGTATCAGAGCCACCAACATGGCGTATATACGGGGACCAGCTGTGCTTAGATCGACATATATCGACTTAAGAACATCGCCTGTAGGTCCTATATGGCCGTGGGTTGCATCTGGCTCGTATCAGAGCTACCCCCATGCTGTATATACTGCGCCAAGCTGTGCTCAGATCGACATATATCGACTCAAGAAAATCGGCTGTAGGTCCTATATGGCCGTGGGTTGCAGCTGGCTGGTATCACAGCTACCCCCATGCTGTATATACGTGGCCCAGCTGTGCTTAGATCGACATATATCGACTCAAGAACATCGCCTGTAGGTCCTATATGGCCGTGGGTTGCATCTGGCTGGTATCAGAGCCACCCACATGCCGTATATACGGTACCCAGCTGTGCTCAGATCGACATATATCGACTCAAGAACATCGCCTGTAGGTCCTATATGGCCGTGGGTTGTATATGGCTGGTATCAGAGACATCCACATGCCGTATATACGGGGCCCAGCTGTGCTCAGATCGACATATATCGACTCAAGAACATCGCCTGTAGGTCCTATATGGCCGTGGTTTGCATCTGGCTGGTATCGGAGCTACCCCCATGTTGTATATACGGCGCCCAGCTGCGCTCAGATCGACATATATCGACCCAAGAACATCGCCTATAGGTCCTATTTGGCTGTGGGTTGCATCTGGCTGGTTTCAGAGCTACCCCCATGCTGTATATACGGGGCCCAGCTGTGCTCAGATCGACATATATCGACTCAAGAACATCGCCTGTAGGTGCTATATGGCCGTGGGTTGCATCTGGCTGGTATCAGAGCTACCCCCATGCTGTATATACGGGGCCCAGCTGTGCTCAGATCGACATATATCGACTCAAGAACATCGCCTGTAGGTCCTATGTGGCCGTGGGTTGCATCTGGGTGGTATCAGAGCTACCCCTATGCTGTATATACGGGGCCCAGCTGTGCTCAGATCGACATATATCGACTCAAGAAGATCGCCTGTAGGTCCTATATAACCGTGGGTTGCAGCTGGCTGGTATCACAGCTACCCCCATGCTATATATACGGCGCCCAGCTGTGCTCAGATCGACATATATCGACTCAAGAAGATCGCCTGTAGGTCCTATATAACCGTGGGTTGCAACTGGCTGGTATCACAGCTACCCCCATGCTATATATACGGCGCCCAGCTGTGCTCAGATCGACATATATCGACTCAAGAACATCGCCTGTAGGTCCTATATGGCCGTGGGTTGCAGCTGGCTGGTATCACAGCTACCCCCATGCTGTATATACGTGGCCCAGCTGTTCTCAGATCGACATATATCGACTCAAGAACATCGCCTGTAGGTCCTATATGGCCGTGGGTTGCATCTGGCTGGTTTCAGAGCTACCCCCATGCTGTATATACGGGGCCCAGCTGTGCTCAGATCGACATATATCGACTCAAGAACATCGCCTGTAGGTCCTATATGGCCGTGGGTTGCAGCTGGCTGGTATCACAGCTACCCCCATGCTGTATATACGTGGCCCAGCTGTGCTCAGATCGACATATATCGACTCAAGAACATCGCCTGTAGGTCCTATATGGCCGTGGGTTGCAGCTGGCTGGTATCACAGCTACCCGCATGCTGTATATACGTGGCCCAGCTGTGCTCAGATCGACATATATCGACTCAAGAACATCGCCTGTAGGTCCTATATGCCCGTGGGTTGCATCGGGCTGGAATCAGAGCCACCCACATGCTGCATATACAGGGCATAGCGGAGCTCATGTCGACATATATCGACTCAAGAACATCGCCTGTAGGTCCCATATGGGCATAGGTTGCACCTGGCTGGTGTCGGAGCGGCCCCAATGTTGCATATACGGTGCATAGCGGTGCTCAGATCGACATATATCGACTCAAGAACATTGGCTCTAGGTCCTATATGGCCGTGGGTTGCATCTGGCTGGTATCAGAGCCACCCACATGCCGTATATACGGGGCCCAGCTGTGCTCAGATCGACATATATCGACTCAAGAACATCGCCTGTAGGTCCTATATGGCCGTGGGTTGCAGCTGGCTGGTATCACAGCTACCCCCATGCTGTATATACGTGGCCCAGCTGTGCTCAGATCGACATATATCGACTCAAGAACATCGCCTGTAGGTCCTATATGGCCGTGGGTTGCAGCTGGCTGGTATCACAGCTACCCCCATGCTGTATATACGTGGCCCAGCTGTGCTCAGATCGACATATATCGACTCAAGAACATCGCCTGTAGGTCCTATATGCCCGTGGGTTGCATCGGGCTGGAATCAGAGCCACCCACATGCTGCATATACAGGGCATAGCGGAGCTCATATCGACATATATCGACTCAAGAACATCGCCTGTAGGTCCCATATGGGCATAGGTTGCACCTGGCTGGTGTCGGAGCGGCCCCAATGTTGCATATACGATGCATAGCGGTGCTCAGATCGACATATATCGACTCAAGAACATCGGCTCTAGGTCCTATATGGCCGTGGGTTGCATCTGGCTGGTATCCGAGCCACCCACATGCCGTATATACGGGGCCCAGCTGTGCACAGATCGACATATATCGACTCAAGAATATCGCCTGTGGGTCCTATATGGCCGTGGGTTGCATCTGGCTGGTATCAGAGCTACCCCCATGGTGTATATACGGCGCCCAGCTGTGCTCAAATCGACATATATCGATTCAAGAACATCGCCTGTAGGTCCTATATGGCCGTGGGTTGGATCTGGCTGGTATCAGAGCTACTCCCATGCTGTATATACGAGGCCCAGCTGTGCTCAGATCGACATATATCGACCCAAGAACATCGCCTGTGGGTCTTATATGGCCGTGGTTTGCAGCTGGCTGGTATCAGAGCTACCCCTAGGCTGTATATACGTGGCCCAGCTGTGCTCAGATCGACATATATCGACTCAAGAATATCGCCTGTAGGTGCTGTATGGCCGTGGGTTGCATCTGGCTGGTATCAGAGCTACCCCCATGCTGTATATACGGCGCCCAGCTGTGCTCAGATCGACATATATCGACTCAAGAACGTCGCCTGTAGGTCCTATATGGCCGTGGTTTGCATCTGGCTGGTATCGGAGCTACCCCCATGGTGTTTATACGGCGCCCAGCTGCGCTCAGATCGACATATATCGACTCAAGAACATCGCCTATAGTTCCTATATGGCTGTGGGTTGCATCTGGCTGGTATCAGAGCTACCCCCATGCTGTATATACGAGGCCCAGCTGTGCTCAGATCGACATATATCGACTCAAGAACATCGCCTGTGGGTCTTATATGGCCGTGGGTTGCAGCTGGCTGGTATCAGAGCTACCCCAAGGCTTTATATACGTGGCCCAGTTGTGCTCAGATCGACATATATCGACTCAAGAACATCGCCTGTAGGTGCTATATGGCCGTGGGTTGCATCTGGCTGGTATCAGAGCTACCCTTATGCTGTATATACGGCGCCAAGCTGTGCTCAGATCGACATATATCGACTCAAGAACATTGCTTGTAGGTCCTATATGGCCGTGGGTTGCATCTGGCTGGTATCAGTGCTACCCCCCATTCTGTATATACGGCGCCCAGCTGTGCTCGGATCGACATATAACGACTCAAGAACATCGCCTGTAGGTCCTATATGGCCGTGGATTGAATCTGGCTGGTATCATAACTACCCCCATGCTGTATATACGGCTCCCAGCTGTGCTCAGATCGACATATATCGACTCAAGAACATCGCCTGTAGGTCCTATATAGCCGTGGGTTGCAGTTGGCTGGTATCACACCTACCCCCATGCTGTATTTACGTGGCCCAGCTGTGCTCAGGTCGACATATATCGACTCAAGAACATCGCCTGTAGGTCCTATATGGCCGTGGGTTGCATCTGGCTGGTATCAGAGCTACCCACATGCCGTATATACGGGACCCAGCTGTGCTCAGATCGACATATATCGACTCAAGAACATCGCCTGTAGGTCCTATATGGCAGTGGGTTGCATATAGCTGGTATCAGAGCCACCCACATGCCGTATATACGGGGCCCAGCTGTGCAGATCGACATATATCGAATCATGACCATCGCCTGTAGGTCCTATATGGCCGTGGGTTGCATCTGGCTGGTATCAGAGCCACCCACATGCCGTATATACGTTACCCAGCTGTGCCCAGATCGACATATATCGACTCAAGAACATCGCCTGTAGGTCCTATATGGCAGTGGGTTGCATATGGCTGGTATCAGAGCTACCCCCATGCTGTATATACGAGGCCCAGCTGTGCTCAGATCGACATATATCGACTCAAGAACATCGCCTGTGGGTCTTATATAGCTGTGGGTTGCAGCTGGCTGGTATCAGAGCTACCCCCAGGCTCTATATACGTGGCCCAGCTGTGCCCAGATCGACATATATCGACTCAAGAACATCGCCTGTAGGTCCTATATGGCCGTGGGTTGCAGCTGGCTGGTATCACAGCTACCCCCATGCAGTATATACGTGGCCCAGCTGTGCTCAGATCGACATATATCGACTCAAGAACATCGCCTGTAGGTCCTATATGGGCATAGGTTACACCTGGCTGGTGTCGAAGCGGCCCCAATGCTGCATATACGGTGCATAGCGGTGCTCAGATCGACATATATCGACTCAAGTACATCGCCTGTAGGTCCTATATGGCCATGGATTGCACCTGGCTGATATCAGAGCCACCCACATGCCGTATATACGGGGGCCCAGCTGTGCTCAAATCGACATATATCGAATCAAGAACATCGGCTGTAGGTCCTATATGGCCGTGGGTTGCATCTGGCTGGTATCAGAGCCACCCACATGCCGTATATACGGGGCCCAGCTGTGCTCAGATCAGCATATATCGACTCAAGAACATCGCCTGTAGGTCCTATACGGCCGTGGGTTGCATCTGGCTGGTATCAGAGCTACCCCCAAGCTGTATATACGAGGACCAGCTGTGCTCAGATCGACATATATCGACTCAAGAACATCGCCTGTAGGTCCTATATGGCCGTGGGTTGCATCTGGCTGGTATCAGAGCTACCCTAATGCTGTATATACGGGGCCCAGCTGTGCTCAGATCGACATATATCGACTCAAGAACATCGCCTGTAGGTCCTATATGGCCGTGGGTTGCAGCTGGCTGGTATCAGAGCCACCAACATGCCGTATATACAGAGCCCAGCTGTGCTCAGATCGACATATATCGACTCAAGAACATCGCCTGTAGGTCCTATATGGCCGTGGGTTGCATCTGGCTGGTATCAGAGCTACCCCCATGCTGTGTATACGGGGCCCAGCTGTGCTCAGTTTGACATATATCGACTCAAGAACATCGCCTGTAGGTCCTATATGGCCGTGGGTTGCATCTGGCTGGTATCAGAGCTACCCCAATGCTGTATATACGGCGCCAAGCTGTGCTCAGATCGACATATATCGACTCAAGAACATCGCCTGTAGGTCCTATATGGCCGTGGGTTGCATCTGGCTGGTATCATAGCTTCCCCCATGCTGTATATACGGGGCCCAGCTGTGCTCAGAGCGACATATATCGAGTCAAGTACATCGCCTGTAGGTCCTATGTAGCCGTGGGTTGCAGCTGGCTGATATGACAGCTACCCCCATGGTGTATATACGGCGCCCAGCTGTGCTCAAATCGACATATATCGATTCAAGTACATCGCCTGTAGGTCCTATATGGCCGTGGGTTGGATCTGGCTGGTATCAGAGCTACTCCCATGCTGTATATACGAGGCCCAGATGTGCTCAGATCGACATATATCGACTCAAGAACATCGCCTGTGGGTCTTATATGGCCGTGGGTTGCAGCTGGCTGGTATCAGAGCCACCCACATGCCGTATATACGGGGCCCAGCTGTGCTCAGCTCGACATATATCGACTCAAAAACATCGCCTCTAGGTCCTATATGGCCGTGGGTTGCATCTGGCTGGTATCAGAGCTACCCCCATGCTGTATATACGGCGCCCAGCTGTGCTCAGATCGACATATATCGACTCAAAAGCATTGCCTGTAGGTCCTATATGGCCGTGGGTTGCATCTGGCTGGTATCATAGCTTCCCCCATGCTGTATATACGGGGCCCAGCTATGCTCAGAGCGACATATATCGAGTCAAGTACATCGCCTGTAGGTCCTATGTAGCCGTGGGTTGCAGCTGGCTGGTATGACAGCTACCCCCATGCTGTATATACGTGGCCCAGCTGTGCTCAGATCGACATATATCGACTCAAGAACATCGCCTTTAGGTCCTATATGGCCGAGGGTTGCAGCTGGCTGGTATCAGAGCCACCCACATGCCGTATATACGGGGACCAGATGTGCTCAGATCGACATATATCGACTCAAGAACATCGCCTGTAGGTCCTATATGGCCGTGGGTTGCAGCTGGCTGGTATCCCAGCTACCCCCATGCTGTATATACGAGGCCCAGCTGTGCTCAGATCGACATATATCGACTCAAGAACTTCGCCTGTAGGTCCTATATGGCCGTGGGTTGCATCTGGCTGGTATCAGAGCTACCCCCATGCTGTATATACGGCGCCCAGCTGTGCTCAGATCGACATATATCGACTCAAGAACATCGCCTGTAGGTCTTATATGGCCGTGGGTTGTATCTGACTGGTATCAGAGCTACACCCATGCTGTATACACGGGGCCCAGCTGTGCTCAGATCGACATATATCGACTCAAGAACATCGCCTGTAGGTCCTATATAGCCGTGGGTTGCAGTTGGCTGGTATCACACCTACCCCCATGCTGTATTTACGTGGCCCAGCTGTGCTCAGGTCGACATATATCGACACAAGGACATCACCTGTAGGTCCTGTATGGCCGTGGGTTGCAGCTGGCTGGTATCAGAGCCACCCACATGCCCTATATACGGGGGTCCAGCTGTGCTCAGATCGACATATATCGACTCAAGAACATCGCCTGTAGGTCCTATATGGCCGTGGGTTGCATCTGGCTGGTATCAGAGCTACCCACATGCCGTATATACGGGACCCAGCTGTGCTCAGATCGACATATATCGACTCAAGAACATCGCCTGTAGGTCCTATATGGCAGTGGGTTGCATATAGCTGGTATCAGAGCCACCCACATGCCGTATATACGGGGCCCAGCTGTGCAGATCGACATATATCGAATCATGACCATCGCCTGTAGGTCCTATATGGCCGTGGGTTGCATCTGGCTGGTATCAGAGCCACCCACATGCCGTATATACGTTACCCAGCTGTGCCCAGATCGACATATATCGACTCAAGAACATCGCCTGTAGGTCCTATATGGCCGTGGGTTGCATCTGGCTGGTATCAGAGCTACCCCCATGCTGTATATACGGCGCCCAGCTGTGCTCAGATCGACATATATCGACTCAAGAACATCGCCTGTAGTTCATATATGGCCGTGGGTTGTATCTGACTGGTATCAGAGCTACCCCCATGCTGTATACACGGGGCCCAGCTGTGCTCAGATCGACATATATCGACTCAAGAACATCGCCTGTGGGTCTTATATGGCCGTGGGTTGCAGCTGGCTGGTATCAGAGCTACCCCCAGGCTGTATATACGTGGCCCAGCTGTGCTCAGATCGACATATATCGACTCAAGAACATCGCCTGTAGGTCCTATATGGGCGTAGGTTGCACCTGGCTGGTGTCGAAGCGGCCCCAATGCTGCATATACGGTGCATAGCGGTGCTCAGATCGACATATATCGACTCAAGAACATCGCCTGTAGGTCCTATATGGCCATGGATTGCACCTGGCTGATATCAGAGCCACACCACATGCCGTATATACGGGGGCCCAGCTGTGCTCAAATCGACATATATCGAATCAAGAACATCGGCTGTAGGTCCTATATGGCCGTGGGTTGCATATGGCTGGTATCAGAGCCACCCACATGCCGTATATACGGGGCCCAGCTGTGCAGATCGACATATATCGAATCATGACCATCGCCTGTAGGTCCTATATGGCCGTGGGTTGCATCTGGCTGGTATCATAGCCACCCACATGCCGTATATACGTTACCCAGCTGTGCCCAGATCGACATATATCGACTCAAGAACATCGCCTGTAGGTCCTATATGGCAGTGGGTTGCATATGGCTGGTATCAGAGCTACACCCATGCTGTATATACGAGGCCCAGCTGTGCTCAGATCGACATATATCGACTCAAGAACATCGCCTGTGGGTCTTATATAGCTGTGGGTTGCAGCTGGCTGGTATCAGAGCTACCCCCAGGCTGTATATACGTGGCCCAGCTGTGCCCAGATCGACATATATCGACTCAAGAACATCGCCTGTAGGTCCTATATGGCAGTGGGTTGCATATGGCTGGTATCAGAGCTACCCCCATGCTGTATATACGGGGCCCAGCTGTGCTCAGATCGACATATATCGACTCAAGAACATCGCCTGTAGGTCCTATATGGCCGTGGGTTGCATCTGGCTGGTATCAGAGCTACCCCCATGCTGTATATACGGGGCCCAGCTGTGCTCAGATCGACATATATCGACTCAAGAACATCGCCTGTGGGTCTTATATGGCCGTGGGTTGCAGCTGGCTGGTATCAGAGCTACCCCCAGGCTGTATATACGTGGCCCAGCTGTGCTCAGATCGACATATATCGACTCAAGAACATCGCCTGTATGTGCTATATGGCCGTGGGTTGCATCTGGCTGGTATCAGAGCTACCCCCATGCTGTATATACGGCGCCCAGCTGTGCTCAGATCGACATATATCGACTCAAGAACATCGCTTGTAGGTCCTATATGGCCGTGGGTTGCATCTGGCTGGTATCAGTGCTACCCCCATGCTGTATATACGGCGTCCAGCTGTGCTCAGATCGACATATATCGACTCAAGAAAATCGCCTGTAGGTCCTATATGGCCGTGGGTTGCATATGGCTGGTATCAGAGCTACCCACATGCCGTATATACGGGGCCCAGCTGTGCTCAGATCGACATATATCGACTCAAGAACATCGCCTGTAGGTCCTATATGGCCGTGGGTTGCATCTGGCTGGTATCAGAGCTACCCCCATGCTGTATTTACGGGGCCCAGCTGTTCCCACATCGACATATATCGAATCAAGAACATCGCTTGTAGGTCCTATATAGCCGTGGGTTGCAGCTGGCTGGTATCAGAGCTACCTCCATGCTGTATATACGTGGCCCAGCTGTGCTCCGATCGACATATATCGACTCAAGAACATCGCCTGTAGGTCCTATATGGCCGTGGGTTGCATCTGGCTGGTATCAGAGCTAGCCCTATGCTGTATATACGGCGAGCAGCTGTGCTCAGATCGACATATATCGACTCAAGAACATCGCCTGTAGGTCCTATATGGCCGTGGGTTGCATCTGGCTGGTATCAAAGCTACCCCCATGCTGTATATACGGGGCCCAGCTGTGCTCAGATCGACATATATCGACTCAAGAACATCGCCTGTGGGTCTTATATGGCCGTGGGTTGCAGCTGGCTGGTATCAGAGCTACCCCCAGGCTGTATATACGTGGCCCAGCTGTGCTCAGATCGACATATATCGACTCAAGAACATCGCCTGTATGTGCTATATGGCCGTGGGTTGCATCTGGCTGGTATCAGAGCTACCCCCATGCTGTATATACGTGGCCCAGCTGTGCTCAGATCGACATATATCGACTCAAGAACATCGCCTGTAGGTGCTATATGGCCGTGGGTTGCATCTGGCTGGTATCAGAGCTACCCCCATGCTGTATATACGTCGCCCAGCTGTGCTCAGATCGACATATATCGACTCAAAAACATCGCCTGTAGGTCCTATATGGGCATAGGTTGCACCTGGCTGGTGTCGGAGCGGCCCCAATGCTGCATATACGGTGCATAGCGGTGCTCAGATCGACATATATCGAATCAAGAACATCGCCTGTAGGTCCTATATGGCAGTGGGTTGCATCTGGCTGATATCAGAGCCACCCACATGCCGTATATACGGTGGCCCAGCTGTGCTCAGATCGTCATATATCGACTCATGAACATCGCCTGTAGGTCCTATATGGCCGTGGGTTGCGTCTGGCTGGTATCAGAGCCACCCACATGCTGTATATAAGGTACCCAGCTGTGCTCAGATCGACATATATCGACTCAAGAACATCGCCTGTAGGTCCTATATGGCCGTGGGTTGTATATGGCTGGTATCAGAGCCACCCACATGCCGTATATACGGGGCCCAGCTGTGCTCAGATCGACATATATCGACTCAAGAACATCGCCTGTAGGTCCTATATGGCCGTGGTTTGCATCTGGCTGGTATCGGAGCTACCCCCATGGTGTATATACGGCGCCCAGCTGCGCTCAGATCGACATATATCGACTCAAGAACATCGCCTGTATGTGCTATATGGCCGTGGGTTGCATCTGGCTGGTATCAGAGCTACCCCCATGCTGTATATACTAGGCCCAGCTGTGCTCAGATCGACATATATCGACTCAAGAACATCGCCTGTGGGTCTTATATGGCCGTGGGTTGCAGCTGGCTGGTATCAGAGCTACCCCCAGGCTGTATATACGTGGCCCAGCTGTGCTCAGATCGACATATATCGACTCAAGAACATCGCCTGTAGGTGCTATATGGCCGTGGGTTTCATCTGGCTGGTATCAGAGCTACCCCCATGCTGTATATACGTCGCCAAGCTGTACTCAGATCGAAATATATATCGACTCAAGAACATCGCTTGTAGGTCCTATATGGCCGTGGGTTGCATCTGGCCGGTATCAGTGCTACCCCCATGCTGTATATACGACGCCCAGCTGTACTCAGATCGACATATATCGACTCAAGAATATCGCCTGTAGGTCCTAAATGGCCGTGGGTTGCATCTGGCTGGTATAAGAGCCACCCACATGCCGTATATACGGGGCCCAGCTGTGCTCGGATCGACATATATCGACTCAAGAACATCGCCTGTAGGTCCTATATGGCCGTGGATTGAATCTGGCTGGTATCAGAGCTACCCCCATACTGTATATACGGCGCCCAGCTGTGCTCAGATCGACATATATCGACTCAAGAACATCGCCTGTAGGTCCTATATAGCCGTGGGTTGCAGTTGGCTGGTATCACAGCTACCCCCATGCTGTATATACGTGGCCCAGCTGTGCTCAGGTCGACATATATCGACTCAAGGACATCACCTGTAGGTCCTATATGGCCGTGGGGTGCATCTGGCTGGTATCAGAGCTACCCACATGCCGTATATACGGGACCCATCTATGCTCAGATCGACATATATCGACTCAAGAACATCGCCTGAAGGTCCTATATGGCCGTGTGTTGCATATGGCTGGTATCAGAGCCACACACATGCCGTATATACGGGGCCCAGCTGTGCTCAGATCGACATATATCGAATCATGACCATCGCCTGAAGGTCCTGTATGGCTGTGGGTTGCATATGGCTGGTATCAGAGCTACCCCCATGCTGTATATACGAGGCCCAGCTTTGCTCAGATCGACATATATCGACTCAAGAACATCGCCTGTAGGTCCTATATGGCCGTGGGTTGCATCTGGCTGGTATGCCATATATACGGGGCCCAGCTGTGCTCAGATCGACATATATCGACTCAAGAACATCGCCTGTAGCTCCTATATGGGCATAGGTTGCACCTGGCTGGTGTCGAAGCGGCCCCAATGCTGCATATACGGTGCATAGCGGTGCTCAGATCGACATATATCGACTCAAGAACATCGCCTGTAGGTCCTATATGGCCGTGGGTTGCATCTGGCCGGTATCAGAGCCACCCACATGTCGTATATACGAGGCCCAGCTGCTCTCAGATCGACATATATCGACTCAAGAACATCGCCTGTAGGTTCTATATGGCCTTGGGTTGCATCTGGCTGGTATCAGAGGTACCCCCATGCTGTATATACGGCGCCCAGCTGTGCTCAGATCGACATATATCGACTCAAGAACATCGCCTGAGGGTTCTATATGGCCGTGGGTTGCATCTGGTTGGTATCAGAGCTACCCCCATGCTGTATATACGGCGCCCAGCTGTGCTCAGATCGACATATATCGACTCAAGAACATCGCCTGTAGGTCCTACATGGCCGTGGGTTGCATCTGGCTGGTATCAGTGCTAATCCCATGCTGTATATACGGCGCCCAACTATGCTCAAATCGACATATATCGACTAAAGAACATCGCCTGTAGGTCCTATATGGCCGTGGGTTGCATCTGGCTGGTATCAGTGCTAATCCCATGCTGTATAAACGGCGCCCAGCTGTGCTCAGATCGACATATATCGACTCAAGAACATCGCCTGTGGGTCCTATATAGCCGTGGGCTGCAGCTGGCTGGTATCACAGCTACCCCCATGCTGTATATACGTGGCCCAGGTGTGCTCAGATCGACATATATCGACTCAAGAACATCGCCTGTAGGACCTATATGGCCGTGGGTTGCAGCTGGCTGGTATCAGAGCCACCCACATGCCGTAGATACGGGGCCCAGCTGTGCTCAGATCGACATATATCGACGGAAGAACATCTCCTGTAGGTCCTATATGGCCATGGGTTGCACCTGGCTGGTATCACAGCTACCCCCATGCTGTATATACGTAGCGCAGCTGTGCTCAGATCGACATATATCGACTCAAGAACATCGCCTGTAGGTCCTATATGCCCGTGGGTTGCATCTGGCTGGAATCAGAGCCACCCACATGCTGCATATACAATGCATAGCGGAGCTCATATCGACATATATCGACCCAAGAACATCGCCTGTAGGTCCTATATGGGCATAGGTTGCACCTGGCTGGTGTCGAAGCGGCCCCAATGCTGCATATACGGTGCATAGCGGTGCTCAGATCGACATATATCGACTCAAGAACATCGCTTGTAGGTCCTATATTGCCGTGGGTTGCATCTGGCTGATATCAGAGCCACCCACATGCCGTATATACGGGGGCCCAGCTGTGCTCAGATCGACATATATCGACTCAAGAACATCGGCTGTAGGTCCTATATGGCCGTGGGTTGCATCTGGCTGGTATCAGAGCCACCCACATGCCTTATATACGGGGGCCCAGCTGTGCTCAAATCGACATATATCGACTCAAGAACATCGCCTGTAGGTCATATATGGCCGTGGGTTGCATCTGGCTGGTATGAGAGCTACCCCCATGCTGTATATACGGGACTCAGCTGTGCTCAAATCGACATATATCGACTCAAGAACATCGCCTGTATGTCCTATATGGCCGTGGGTTGCATCTGGCTGGTATGCTATATATACGGGGCCCAGCTGTGCTCAGTTCGACATATATAGACGGAAGAACATCGCCTTTAGGTCCTATATGGCCATGGGTTGCATCTGGCTGGTATCACAGCTACCTCCATGCTGTATATACGTAGCCCAGCTGTGCTCAGATTGACATATATCGACTCAAGAACATCGCCTGTAGGTCCTATATGCCTGTGGGTTGCATCTAGCTGGAATCAGAGCCACCCACATGCTGCATATACAATGCATAGCGGAGCTCATATCGACATATATCGACTCAAGAACATCGCATGTAGGTCCTATATGGGCATAGGTTGCACCTGGCTGGTGTCGAAGCGACCCCAATGCTGCATATACGGTGCATAGCAGTGCTCAGATCGACATATATCGACTCAAGAACATCGCCTGTAGGACCTATATGGCCTTGGGTTGCATCTGGCTGGTATCAGAGCCACCCACATGCCGTATATACGAGGCCCAGCTGTGCTCAGTTCGACATATATCGATTCAAGAACATCGCCTGTAGGTTCTATATGGCCGTGGGTTGCATATGGCTGGTATCAGAGCCACCCACATGCCTTATATACGGGGCCCAGCTGTGCGCAGATCGACATATATCGACTCAAGAACATCGCCTGTAGGTCCTATATGGCCGTGGGTTGCAGCTGGCTGGTATCACAGCTACCCGCATGCTGTATATACGTGGCCCAGCTGTGCTCAGATCGACATATATCGACTCAAGAACATCGCCTGTAGGTCCTATATGCCCGTGGGTTGCATCGGGCTGGAATCAGAGCCACCCACATGCTGCATATACAGGGCATAGCGGAGCTCATATCGACATATATCGACTCAAGAACATCGCCTGTAGGTCCCATATGGGCATAGGTTGCACCTGGCTGGTGTCGGAGCGGCCCCAATGTTGCATATACGGTGCATAACGGTGCTCAGATCGACATATATCGACTCAAGAACATTGGCTCTAGGTCCTATATGGCCGTGGGTTGCATCTGGCTGGTATCAGAGCCACCCACATGCCGTATATACGGGGCCCAGCTGTGCTCAGATCGACATATATCGACTCAAGAACATCGCCTGTAGGTCCTATATGGCCGTGGGTTGCAGCTGGCTGGTATCACAGCTACCCCCATGCTGTATATACGTGGCCCAGCTGTGCTCAGATCGACATATATCGACTCAAGAACATCGCCTGTAGGTCCTATATGGCCGTGGGTTGCAGCTGGCTGGTATCACAGCTACCCCCATGCTGTATATACGTGGCCCAGCTGTGCTCAGATCGACATATATCGACTCAAGAACATCGCCTGTAGGTCCTATATGCCCGTGGGTTGCATCGGGCTGGAATCAGAGCCACCCACATGCTGCATATACAGGGCATAGCGGAGCTCATATCGACATATATCGACTCAAGAACATCGCCTGTAGGTCCCATATGGGCATAGGTTGCACCTGGCTGGTGTCGGAGCGGCCCCAATGTTGCATATACGATGCATAGCGGTGCTCAGATCGACATATATCGACTCAAGAACATCGGCTCTAGGTCCTATATGGCCGTGGGTTGCATCTGGCTGGTATCCGAGCCACCCACATGCCGTATATACGGGGCCCAGCTGTGCACAGATCGACATATATCGACTCAAGAATATCGCCTGTGGGTCCTATATGGCCGTGGGTTGCATCTGGCTGGTATCAGAGCTACCCCCATGGTGTATATACGGCGCCCAGCTGTGCTCAAATCGACATATATCGATTCAAGAACATCGCCTGTAGGTCCTATATGGCCGTGGGTTGGATCTGGCTGGTATCAGAGCTACTCCCATGCTGTATATACGAGGCCCAGCTGTGCTCAGATCGACATATATCGACCCAAGAACATCGCCTGTGGGTCTTATATGGCCGTGGTTTGCAGCTGGCTGGTATCAGAGCTACCCCTAGGCTGTATATACGTGGCCCAGCTGTGCTCAGATCGACATATATCGACTCAAGAATATCGCCTGTAGGTGCTGTATGGCCGTGGGTTGCATCTGGCTGGTATCAGAGCTACCCCCATGCTGTATATACGGCGCCCAGCTGTGCTCAGATCGACATATATCGACTCAAGAACGTCGCCTGTAGGTCCTATATGGCCGTGGTTTGCATCTGGCTGGTATCGGAGCTACCCCCATGGTGTTTATACGGCGCCCAGCTGCGCTCAGATCGACATATATCGACTCAAGAACATCGCCTATAGTTCCTATATGGCTGTGGGTTGCATCTGGCTGGTATCAGAGCTACCCCCATGCTGTATATACGAGGCCCAGCTGTGCTCAGATCGACATATATCGACTCAAGAACATCGCCTGTGGGTCTTATATGGCCGTGGGTTGCAGCTGGCTGGTATCAGAGCTACCCCAAGGCTTTATATACGTGGCCCAGTTGTGCTCAGATCGACATATATCGACTCAAGAACATCGCCTGTAGGTGCTATATGGCCGTGGGTTGCATCTGGCTGGTATCAGAGCTACCCTTATGCTGTATATACGGCGCCAAGCTGTGCTCAGATCGACATATATCGACTCAAGAACATTGCTTGTAGGTCCTATATGGCCGTGGGTTGCATCTGGCTGGTATCAGTGCTACCCCCCATTCTGTATATACGGCGCCCAGCTGTGCTCGGATCGACATATAACGACTCAAGAACATCGCCTGTAGGTCCTATATGGCCGTGGATTGAATCTGGCTGGTATCATAACTACCCCCATGCTGTATATACGGCTCCCAGCTGTGCTCAGATCGACATATATCGACTCAAGAACATCGCCTGTAGGTCCTATATAGCCGTGGGTTGCAGTTGGCTGGTATCACACCTACCCCCATGCTGTATTTACGTGGCCCAGCTGTGCTCAGGTCGACATATATCGACTCAAGAACATCGCCTGTAGGTCCTATATGGCCGTGGGTTGCATCTGGCTGGTATCAGAGCTACCCACATGCCGTATATACGGGACCCAGCTGTGCTCAGATCGACATATATCGACTCAAGAACATCGCCTGTAGGTCCTATATGGCAGTGGGTTGCATATAGCTGGTATCAGAGCCACCCACATGCCGTATATACGGGGCCCAGCTGTGCAGATCGACATATATCGAATCATGACCATCGCCTGTAGGTCCTATATGGCCGTGGGTTGCATCTGGCTGGTATCAGAGCCACCCACATGCCGTATATACGTTACCCAGCTGTGCCCAGATCGACATATATCGACTCAAGAACATCGCCTGTAGGTCCTATATGGCAGTGGGTTGCATATGGCTGGTATCAGAGCTACCCCCATGCTGTATATACGAGGCCCAGCTGTGCTCAGATCGACATATATCGACTCAAGAACATCGCCTGTGGGTCTTATATAGCTGTGGGTTGCAGCTGGCTGGTATCAGAGCTACCCCCAGGCTCTATATACGTGGCCCAGCTGTGCCCAGATCGACATATATCGACTCAAGAACATCGCCTGTAGGTCCTATATGGCCGTGGGTTGCAGCTGGCTGGTATCACAGCTACCCCCATGCAGTATATACGTGGCCCAGCTGTGCTCAGATCGACATATATCGACTCAAGAACATCGCCTGTAGGTCCTATATGGGCATAGGTTACACCTGGCTGGTGTCGAAGCGGCCCCAATGCTGCATATACGGTGCATAGCGGTGCTCAGATCGACATATATCGACTCAAGTACATCGCCTGTAGGTCCTATATGGCCATGGATTGCACCTGGCTGATATCAGAGCCACCCACATGCCGTATATACGGGGGCCCAGCTGTGCTCAAATCGACATATATCGAATCAAGAACATCGGCTGTAGGTCCTATATGGCCGTGGGTTGCATCTGGCTGGTATCAGAGCCACCCACATGCCGTATATACGGGGCCCAGCTGTGCTCAGATCAGCATATATCGACTCAAGAACATCGCCTGTAGGTCCTATACGGCCGTGGGTTGCATCTGGCTGGTATCAGAGCTACCCCCAAGCTGTATATACGAGGACCAGCTGTGCTCAGATCGACATATATCGACTCAAGAACATCGCCTGTAGGTCCTATATGGCCGTGGGTTGCATCTGGCTGGTATCAGAGCTACCCTAATGCTGTATATACGGGGCCCAGCTGTGCTCAGATCGACATATATCGACTCAAGAACATCGCCTGTAGGTCCTATATGGCCGTGGGTTGCAGCTGGCTGGTATCAGAGCCACCAACATGCCGTATATACAGAGCCCAGCTGTGCTCAGATCGACATATATCGACTCAAGAACATCGCCTGTAGGTCCTATATGGCCGTGGGTTGCATCTGGCTGGTATCAGAGCTACCCCCATGCTGTGTATACGGGGCCCAGCTGTGCTCAGTTTGACATATATCGACTCAAGAACATCGCCTGTAGGTCCTATATGGCCGTGGGTTGCATCTGGCTGGTATCAGAGCTACCCCAATGCTGTATATACGGCGCCAAGCTGTGCTCAGATCGACATATATCGACTCAAGAACATCGCCTGTAGGTCCTATATGGCCGTGGGTTGCATCTGGCTGGTATCATAGCTTCCCCCATGCTGTATATACGGGGCCCAGCTGTGCTCAGAGCGACATATATCGAGTCAAGTACATCGCCTGTAGGTCCTATGTAGCCGTGGGTTGCAGCTGGCTGATATGACAGCTACCCCCATGGTGTATATACGGCGCCCAGCTGTGCTCAAATCGACATATATCGATTCAAGTACATCGCCTGTAGGTCCTATATGGCCGTGGGTTGGATCTGGCTGGTATCAGAGCTACTCCCATGCTGTATATACGAGGCCCAGATGTGCTCAGATCGACATATATCGACTCAAGAACATCGCCTGTGGGTCTTATATGGCCGTGGGTTGCAGCTGGCTGGTATCAGAGCCACCCACATGCCGTATATACGGGGCCCAGCTGTGCTCAGCTCGACATATATCGACTCAAAAACATCGCCTCTAGGTCCTATATGGCCGTGGGTTGCATCTGGCTGGTATCAGAGCTACCCCCATGCTGTATATACGGCGCCCAGCTGTGCTCAGATCGACATATATCGACTCAAAAGCATTGCCTGTAGGTCCTATATGGCCGTGGGTTGCATCTGGCTGGTATCATAGCTTCCCCCATGCTGTATATACGGGGCCCAGCTATGCTCAGAGCGACATATATCGAGTCAAGTACATCGCCTGTAGGTCCTATGTAGCCGTGGGTTGCAGCTGGCTGGTATGACAGCTACCCCCATGCTGTATATACGTGGCCCAGCTGTGCTCAGATCGACATATATCGACTCAAGAACATCGCCTTTAGGTCCTATATGGCCGAGGGTTGCAGCTGGCTGGTATCAGAGCCACCCACATGCCGTATATACGGGGACCAGATGTGCTCAGATCGACATATATCGACTCAAGAACATCGCCTGTAGGTCCTATATGGCCGTGGGTTGCAGCTGGCTGGTATCCCAGCTACCCCCATGCTGTATATACGAGGCCCAGCTGTGCTCAGATCGACATATATCGACTCAAGAACTTCGCCTGTAGGTCCTATATGGCCGTGGGTTGCATCTGGCTGGTATCAGAGCTACCCCCATGCTGTATATACGGCGCCCAGCTGTGCTCAGATCGACATATATCGACTCAAGAACATCGCCTGTAGGTCTTATATGGCCGTGGGTTGTATCTGACTGGTATCAGAGCTACACCCATGCTGTATACACGGGGCCCAGCTGTGCTCAGATCGACATATATCGACTCAAGAACATCGCCTGTAGGTCCTATATAGCCGTGGGTTGCAGTTGGCTGGTATCACACCTACCCCCATGCTGTATTTACGTGGCCCAGCTGTGCTCAGGTCGACATATATCGACACAAGGACATCACCTGTAGGTCCTGTATGGCCGTGGGTTGCAGCTGGCTGGTATCAGAGCCACCCACATGCCCTATATACGGGGGTCCAGCTGTGCTCAGATCGACATATATCGACTCAAGAACATCGCCTGTAGGTCCTATATGGCCGTGGGTTGCATCTGGCTGGTATCAGAGCTACCCACATGCCGTATATACGGGACCCAGCTGTGCTCAGATCGACATATATCGACTCAAGAACATCGCCTGTAGGTCCTATATGGCAGTGGGTTGCATATAGCTGGTATCAGAGCCACCCACATGCCGTATATACGGGGCCCAGCTGTGCAGATCGACATATATCGAATCATGACCATCGCCTGTAGGTCCTATATGGCCGTGGGTTGCATCTGGCTGGTATCAGAGCCACCCACATGCCGTATATACGTTACCCAGCTGTGCCCAGATCGACATATATCGACTCAAGAACATCGCCTGTAGGTCCTATATGGCCGTGGGTTGCATCTGGCTGGTATCAGAGCTACCCCCATGCTGTATATACGGCGCCCAGCTGTGCTCAGATCGACATATATCGACTCAAGAACATCGCCTGTAGTTCATATATGGCCGTGGGTTGTATCTGACTGGTATCAGAGCTACCCCCATGCTGTATACACGGGGCCCAGCTGTGCTCAGATCGACATATATCGACTCAAGAACATCGCCTGTGGGTCTTATATGGCCGTGGGTTGCAGCTGGCTGGTATCAGAGCTACCCCCAGGCTGTATATACGTGGCCCAGCTGTGCTCAGATCGACATATATCGACTCAAGAACATCGCCTGTAGGTCCTATATGGGCGTAGGTTGCACCTGGCTGGTGTCGAAGCGGCCCCAATGCTGCATATACGGTGCATAGCGGTGCTCAGATCGACATATATCGACTCAAGAACATCGCCTGTAGGTCCTATATGGCCATGGATTGCACCTGGCTGATATCAGAGCCACACCACATGCCGTATATACGGGGGCCCAGCTGTGCTCAAATCGACATATATCGAATCAAGAACATCGGCTGTAGGTCCTATATGGCCGTGGGTTGCATATGGCTGGTATCAGAGCCACCCACATGCCGTATATACGGGGCCCAGCTGTGCAGATCGACATATATCGAATCATGACCATCGCCTGTAGGTCCTATATGGCCGTGGGTTGCATCTGGCTGGTATCATAGCCACCCACATGCCGTATATACGTTACCCAGCTGTGCCCAGATCGACATATATCGACTCAAGAACATCGCCTGTAGGTCCTATATGGCAGTGGGTTGCATATGGCTGGTATCAGAGCTACACCCATGCTGTATATACGAGGCCCAGCTGTGCTCAGATCGACATATATCGACTCAAGAACATCGCCTGTGGGTCTTATATAGCTGTGGGTTGCAGCTGGCTGGTATCAGAGCTACCCCCAGGCTGTATATACGTGGCCCAGCTGTGCCCAGATCGACATATATCGACTCAAGAACATCGCCTGTAGGTCCTATATGGCAGTGGGTTGCATATGGCTGGTATCAGAGCTACCCCCATGCTGTATATACGGGGCCCAGCTGTGCTCAGATCGACATATATCGACTCAAGAACATCGCCTGTAGGTCCTATATGGCCGTGGGTTGCATCTGGCTGGTATCAGAGCTACCCCCATGCTGTATATACGGGGCCCAGCTGTGCTCAGATCGACATATATCGACTCAAGAACATCGCCTGTGGGTCTTATATGGCCGTGGGTTGCAGCTGGCTGGTATCAGAGCTACCCCCAGGCTGTATATACGTGGCCCAGCTGTGCTCAGATCGACATATATCGACTCAAGAACATCGCCTGTATGTGCTATATGGCCGTGGGTTGCATCTGGCTGGTATCAGAGCTACCCCCATGCTGTATATACGGCGCCCAGCTGTGCTCAGATCGACATATATCGACTCAAGAACATCGCTTGTAGGTCCTATATGGCCGTGGGTTGCATCTGGCTGGTATCAGTGCTACCCCCATGCTGTATATACGGCGTCCAGCTGTGCTCAGATCGACATATATCGACTCAAGAAAATCGCCTGTAGGTCCTATATGGCCGTGGGTTGCATATGGCTGGTATCAGAGCTACCCACATGCCGTATATACGGGGCCCAGCTGTGCTCAGATCGACATATATCGACTCAAGAACATCGCCTGTAGGTCCTATATGGCCGTGGGTTGCATCTGGCTGGTATCAGAGCTACCCCCATGCTGTATTTACGGGGCCCAGCTGTTCCCACATCGACATATATCGAATCAAGAACATCGCTTGTAGGTCCTATATAGCCGTGGGTTGCAGCTGGCTGGTATCAGAGCTACCTCCATGCTGTATATACGTGGCCCAGCTGTGCTCCGATCGACATATATCGACTCAAGAACATCGCCTGTAGGTCCTATATGGCCGTGGGTTGCATCTGGCTGGTATCAGAGCTAGCCCTATGCTGTATATACGGCGAGCAGCTGTGCTCAGATCGACATATATCGACTCAAGAACATCGCCTGTAGGTCCTATATGGCCGTGGGTTGCATCTGGCTGGTATCAAAGCTACCCCCATGCTGTATATACGGGGCCCAGCTGTGCTCAGATCGACATATATCGACTCAAGAACATCGCCTGTGGGTCTTATATGGCCGTGGGTTGCAGCTGGCTGGTATCAGAGCTACCCCCAGGCTGTATATACGTGGCCCAGCTGTGCTCAGATCGACATATATCGACTCAAGAACATCGCCTGTATGTGCTATATGGCCGTGGGTTGCATCTGGCTGGTATCAGAGCTACCCCCATGCTGTATATACGTGGCCCAGCTGTGCTCAGATCGACATATATCGACTCAAGAACATCGCCTGTAGGTGCTATATGGCCGTGGGTTGCATCTGGCTGGTATCAGAGCTACCCCCATGCTGTATATACGTCGCCCAGCTGTGCTCAGATCGACATATATCGACTCAAAAACATCGCCTGTAGGTCCTATATGGGCATAGGTTGCACCTGGCTGGTGTCGGAGCGGCCCCAATGCTGCATATACGGTGCATAGCGGTGCTCAGATCGACATATATCGAATCAAGAACATCGCCTGTAGGTCCTATATGGCAGTGGGTTGTATCTGGCTGATATCAGAGCCACCCACATGCCGTATATACGGTGGCCCAGCTGTGCTCAGATCGTCATATATCGACTCATGAACATCGCCTGTAGGTCCTATATGGCCGTGGGTTGCGTCTGGCTGGTATCAGAGCCACCCACATGCTGTATATAAGGTACCCAGCTGTGCTCAGATCGACATATATCGACTCAAGAACATCGCCTGTAGGTCCTATATGGCCGTGGGTTGTATATGGCTGGTATCAGAGCCACCCACATGCCGTATATACGGGGCCCAGCTGTGCTCAGATCGACATATATCGACTCAAGAACATCGCCTGTAGGTCCTATATGGCCGTGGTTTGCATCTGGCTGGTATCGGAGCTACCCCCATGGTGTATATACGGCGCCCAGCTGCGCTCAGATCGACATATATCGACTCAAGAACATCGCCTGTATGTGCTATATGGCCGTGGGTTGCATCTGGCTGGTATCAGAGCTACCCCCATGCTGTATATACTAGGCCCAGCTGTGCTCAGATCGACATATATCGACTCAAGAACATCGCCTGTGGGTCTTATATGGCCGTGGGTTGCAGCTGGCTGGTATCAGAGCTACCCCCAGGCTGTATATACGTGGCCCAGCTGTGCTCAGATCGACATATATCGACTCAAGAACATCGCCTGTAGGTGCTATATGGCCGTGGGTTTCATCTGGCTGGTATCAGAGCTACCCCCATGCTGTATATACGTCGCCAAGCTGTACTCAGATCGAAATATATATCGACTCAAGAACATCGCTTGTAGGTCCTATATGGCCGTGGGTTGCATCTGGCCGGTATCAGTGCTACCCCCATGCTGTATATACGACGCCCAGCTGTACTCAGATCGACATATATCGACTCAAGAATATCGCCTGTAGGTCCTAAATGGCCGTGGGTTGCATCTGGCTGGTATAAGAGCCACCCACATGCCGTATATACGGGGCCCAGCTGTGCTCGGATCGACATATATCGACTCAAGAACATCGCCTGTAGGTCCTATATGGCCGTGGATTGAATCTGGCTGGTATCAGAGCTACCCCCATACTGTATATACGGCGCCCAGCTGTGCTCAGATCGACATATATCGACTCAAGAACATCGCCTGTAGGTCCTATATAGCCGTGGGTTGCAGTTGGCTGGTATCACAGCTACCCCCATGCTGTATATACGTGGCCCAGCTGTGCTCAGGTCGACATATATCGACTCAAGGACATCACCTGTAGGTCCTATATGGCCGTGGGGTGCATCTGGCTGGTATCAGAGCTACCCACATGCCGTATATACGGGACCCATCTATGCTCAGATCGACATATATCGACTCAAGAACATCGCCTGAAGGTCCTATATGGCCGTGTGTTGCATATGGCTGGTATCAGAGCCACACACATGCCGTATATACGGGGCCCAGCTGTGCTCAGATCGACATATATCGAATCATGACCATCGCCTGAAGGTCCTGTATGGCTGTGGGTTGCATATGGCTGGTATCAGAGCTACCCCCATGCTGTATATACGAGGCCCAGCTTTGCTCAGATCGACATATATCGACTCAAGAACATCGCCTGTAGGTCCTATATGGCCGTGGGTTGCATCTGGCTGGTATGCCATATATACGGGGCCCAGCTGTGCTCAGATCGACATATATCGACTCAAGAACATCGCCTGTAGCTCCTATATGGGCATAGGTTGCACCTGGCTGGTGTCGAAGCGGCCCCAATGCTGCATATACGGTGCATAGCGGTGCTCAGATCGACATATATCGACTCAAGAACATCGCCTGTAGGTCCTATATGGCCGTGGGTTGCATCTGGCTGGTATCAGAGCCACCCACATGTCGTATATACGAGGCCCAGCTGCTCTCAGATCGACATATATCGACTCAAGAACATCGCCTGTAGGTTCTATATGGCCTTGGGTTGCATCTGGCTGGTATCAGAGGTACCCCCATGCTGTATATACGGCGCCCAGCTGTGCTCAGATCGACATATATCGACTCAAGAACATCGCCTGAGGGTTCTATATGGCCGTGGGTTGCATCTGGTTGGTATCAGAGCTACCCCCATGCTGTATATACGGCGCCCAGCTGTGCTCAGATCGACATATATCGACTCAAGAACATCGCCTGTAGGTCCTACATGGCCGTGGGTTGCATCTGGCTGGTATCAGTGCTAATCCCATGCTGTATATACGGCGCCCAACTATGCTCAAATCGACATATATCGACTAAAGAACATCGCCTGTAGGTCCTATATGGCCGTGGGTTGCATCTGGCTGGTATCAGTGCTAATCCCATGCTGTATAAACGGCGCCCAGCTGTGCTCAGATCGACATATATCGACTCAAGAACATCGCCTGTGGGTCCTATATAGCCGTGGGCTGCAGCTGGCTGGTATCACAGCTACCCCCATGCTGTATATACGTGGCCCAGGTGTGCTCAGATCGACATATATCGACTCAAGAACATCGCCTGTAGGACCTATATGGCCGTGGGTTGCAGCTGGCTGGTATCAGAGCCACCCACATGCCGTAGATACGGGGCCCAGCTGTGCTCAGATCGACATATATCGACGGAAGAACATCTCCTGTAGGTCCTATATGGCCATGGGTTGCACCTGGCTGGTATCACAGCTACCCCCATGCTGTATATACGTAGCGCAGCTGTGCTCAGATCGACATATATCGACTCAAGAACATCGCCTGTAGGTCCTATATGCCCGTGGGTTGCATCTGGCTGGAATCAGAGCCACCCACATGCTGCATATACAATGCATAGCGGAGCTCATATCGACATATATCGACCCAAGAACATCGCCTGTAGGTCCTATATGGGCATAGGTTGCACCTGGCTGGTGTCGAAGCGGCCCCAATGCTGCATATACGGTGCATAGCGGTGCTCAGATCGACATATATCGACTCAAGAACATCGCTTGTAGGTCCTATATTGCCGTGGGTTGCATCTGGCTGATATCAGAGCCACCCACATGCCGTATATACGGGGGCCCAGCTGTGCTCAGATCGACATATATCGACTCAAGAACATCGGCTGTAGGTCCTATATGGCCGTGGGTTGCATCTGGCTGGTATCAGAGCCACCCACATGCCTTATATACGGGGGCCCAGCTGTGCTCAAATCGACATATATCGACTCAAGAACATCGCCTGTAGGTCATATATGGCCGTGGGTTGCATCTGGCTGGTATGAGAGCTACCCCCATGCTGTATATACGGGACTCAGCTGTGCTCAAATCGACATATATCGACTCAAGAACATCGCCTGTATGTCCTATATGGCCGTGGGTTGCATCTGGCTGGTATGCTATATATACGGGGCCCAGCTGTGCTCAGTTCGACATATATAGACGGAAGAACATCGCCTTTAGGTCCTATATGGCCATGGGTTGCATCTGGCTGGTATCACAGCTACCTCCATGCTGTATATACGTAGCCCAGCTGTGCTCAGATTGACATATATCGACTCAAGAACATCGCCTGTAGGTCCTATATGCCTGTGGGTTGCATCTAGCTGGAATCAGAGCCACCCACATGCTGCATATACAATGCATAGCGGAGCTCATATCGACATATATCGACTCAAGAACATCGCATGTAGGTCCTATATGGGCATAGGTTGCACCTGGCTGGTGTCGAAGCGACCCCAATGCTGCATATACGGTGCATAGCAGTGCTCAGATCGACATATATCGACTCAAGAACATCGCCTGTAGGACCTATATGGCCTTGGGTTGCATCTGGCTGGTATCAGAGCCACCCACATGCCGTATATACGAGGCCCAGCTGTGCTCAGTTCGACATATATCGATTCAAGAACATCGCCTGTAGGTTCTATATGGCCGTGGGTTGCATATGGCTGGTATCAGAGCCACCCACATGCCTTATATACGGGGCCCAGCTGTGCGCAGATCGACATATATCGACTCAAGAACATCGCCTGTAGGTCCTATATGGCCGTGGGTTGCATATGGCTGGTATCAGAGCCACCCACATGCCGTATATACGGGGCCCAGCTGTGCTCAGATCGACATATATCGACTCAAGAACATCGCCTGTAGGTCCTATATGGCCGTGGGTTGCATCTGCCTGGTATCAGAGCTACACCCATGGTGTATGTTCGGCGCCCAGCTGTGCTCAGATCGACATATATCGACTCAAGAACATCGCCTGTAGGTCCTATATGGCCGTGGGTTGCATCTGGCTGGTATCAGAGCTACCCCTATGCTGTATATACGGCGAGCAGCTGTGCTCAGATCGACATATATCGACTCAAGAACATCGCCTGTAGGTCCAATATAACCGTGGGTTGCAGCTGGCTGGAATCACAGCTACCCCCATGCTATATATACGGCGCCCAGCTGTGCTCAGATCTACATATATCGACTCAAGAACATCGCCTGTAGATCCTATATGGCCGTGGGTTGCATCTGGCTGGTTTCAGAGCTACACCCATTCTGTATATACGGGGCCCAGCTGTGCTCAGATCGACATATATCGACTCAAGAACATCGCCTGTGGGTCTTATATGGCCGTGGATTGCATCTGGCTGGTATCAGAGCCACCCACATGCCGTATATACGGGGCCCAGCTGTGCTCAGATCGACATATATCGACTCAAGAACATCGCCTGTAGGTCCTATATGGCCGTGGGTTGCATCTGGCTGGTATCAGAGCTAACCCCATGCTGTATATACGGGGCCCAGCTGTGCTCAGATCGACATATATCGACTCAAGAACATCGCCTGTAGGTCTTATATGGCCGTTAATTGCATCTGGCTGGTATCAGAGCCACCCACATGCCGTATATACGGGGCCCAGCTGTGCTCAGATCGACATATATCGACTCAAGAACATCGCCTGTAGGTCCTATATGGCCGTGGGTTGCATATGGCTGGTATCAGAGCCACCCACATGCCGTATATACGGGGCCCAGCTGTGCTCAGATCGACATATATCGACTCAAGAACATCGCCTGTAGGTCCTATATGGCCGTGGGTTGCATCTGGGTGGTATCAGAGCTACCCCCATGCTGTATATACGGGGCCCAGCTGTGCTCAGATCGACATATATCGACTCAAGAACATCGCCTGTAGGTCCAATATAACCGTGGGTTGCAGCTGGCTGGAATCACAGCTACCCCCATGCTATATATACGGCGCCCAGCTGTGCTCAGATCTACATATATCGACTCAAGAACATCGCCTGTAGATCCTATATGGCCGTGGGTTGCATCTGGCTGGTTTCAGAGCTACACCCATTCTGTATATACGGGGCCCAGCTGTGCTCAGATCGACATATATCGACTCAAGAACATCGCCTGTGGGTCTTATATGGCCGTGGATTGCATCTGGCTGGTATCAGAGCTACTCCCATGCTGTATATACGGCGCACAGCTGTGCCCAGATCGACATATATCGACTCAAGAACATCGCCTGTAGGTCCTATATGGCCGTGGCTTGCAGCTGGCTGGTATCACAGCTACCCCCATGCTGTATATACGTGGCCCAGCTGTGCTCAGATCGACATATATCGACTCAAGAACATCGCCTGTGGGTCTTATATGGCCGTGGATTGCATCTGGCTGGTATCAGAGCTACTCCCATGCTGTATATACGGCGAGCAGCTGTGCTCAGAACGACATATATCGACTCAAGAACATCGCCTGTATGTCCTATATGGCCGTGGGTTGCATCTGGCTGGAATCAGAGCCACCCACATGCTGCATATACAGGGCATAGCGGAGCTCATATCGACATATATCGACTCAAGAACATCGCCTGTAGGTGCCATATGGGCATAGGTTGCACCTGGCTTGTGTCGGAGCGGCCCCAATGTTGCATATACGGTGAATAGCGGTGCTCAGATCGACATATATCGACTCAAGAACATTGCCTGTAGGTCCTATATGGCAGTGGGTTGCATCTGGCTTATATTAGAGCCACCCACATGCCGTATATACGGGGGCCCAGCTGTGCTCAGATCGACATATATCGACTCAAGAACATCGGCTCTAGGTCCTATATGGCCGTGGGTTGCATCTGGCTGGTATCAGAGCCACCCACATGCCGTATATACGGGGCCCAGCTGTGCTCAGATCGACATATATCGACTCAAGAATATCGCCTGTAGGTCCTATATGGCCGTGGGTTGCATCTGGCTTGTATCAGAGCTACCCCCATGGTGTATATACGGCGCCCAGCTGTGCTCAAATCGACATATATCGATTCAAGTACATCATCTGTAGGTCCTATATGGCCGTGGGTTGGATCTGGCTGGTATCAGAGTTACTCCCATGCTGTATATACGAGGCCCAGCTGTGCTCAGATCGACATATATCGACTCAAGAACATCGCCTGTGGGTCTTATATGGCCGTGGGTTGCAGCTGGCTGGTATCAGAGCTACCCCCAGGCTGTATATACGGGGCCCAGCTGTGCTCAGATCGACATATATCGACTCAAGAACATCGCCTGTAGGTCCTATATGGCCGTGGGTTGCATCTGGCTGGTATCAGAGCTAACCCCATGCTGTATATACGGGGCCCAGCTGTGCTCAGATCGACATATATCGACTCAAGAACATCGCCTGTAGGTCTTATATGGCCGTGGATTGCATCTGGCTGGTATCAGAGCCACCCACATGCCGTATATACGGGGCCCAGCTGTGCTCAGATCGACATATATCGACTCAAGAACATCGCCTGTAGGTCCTATATGGCCGTGGGTTGCATATGGCTGGTATCAGAGCCACCCACATGCCGTATATACGGGGCCCAGCTGTGCTCAGATCGACATATATCGACTCAAGAACATCGTCTGTAGGTCCTATATGGCCGTGGGTTGCATCTGGCTGGTATCAGAGCTAACCCCATGCTGTATATACGGGGCCCAGCTGTGCTCAGATCGACATATATCGACTCAAGAACATCGCCTGTAGGTCCTATATGGCCGTGGGTTGCATCTGGGTGGTATCAGAGCTACCCCCATGCTGTATATACGGGGCCCAGCTGTGCTCAGATCGACATATATCGACTCAAGAACATCGCCTGTAGGTCCAATATAACCGTGGGTTGCAGCTGGCTGGAATCACAGCTACCCCCATGCTATATATACGGCGCCCAGCTGTGCTCAGATCTACATATATCGACTCAAGAACATCGCCTGTAGATCCTATATGGCCGTGGGTTGCATCTGGCTGGTTTCAGAGCTACACCCATTCTGTATATACGGGGCCCAGCTGTGCTCAGATCGACATATATCGACTCAAGAACATCGCCTGTGGGTCTTATATGGCCGTGGATTGCATCTGGCTGGTATCAGAGCTACTCCCATGCTGTATATACGGCGCACAGCTGTGCCCAGATCGACATATATCGACTCAAGAACATCGCCTGTAGGTCCTATATGGCCGTGGCTTGCAGCTGGCTGGTATCACAGCTACCCCCATGCTGTATATACGTGGCCCAGCTGTGCTCAGATCGACATATATCGACTCAAGAACATCGCCTGTGGGTCTTATATGGCCGTGGATTGCATCTGGCTGGTATCAGAGCTACTCCCATGCTGTATATACGGCGAGCAGCTGTGCTCAGAACGACATATATCGACTCAAGAACATCGCCTGTATGTCCTATATGGCCGTGGGTTGCATCTGGCTGGAATCAGAGCCACCCACATGCTGCATATACAGGGCATAGCGGAGCTCATATCGACATATATCGACTCAAGAACATCGCCTGTAGGTGCCATATGGGCATAGGTTGCACCTGGCTTGTGTCGGAGCGGCCCCAATGTTGCATATACGGTGAATAGCGGTGCTCAGATCGACATATATCGACTCAAGAACATTGCCTGTAGGTCCTATATGGCAGTGGGTTGCATCTGGCTTATATTAGAGCCACCCACATGCCGTATATACGGGGGCCCAGCTGTGCTCAGATCGACATATATGGACTCAAGAACATCGGCTCTAGGTCCTATATGGCCGTGGGTTGCATCTGGCTGGTATCAGAGCCACCCACATGCCGTATATACGGGGCCCAGCTGTGCTCAGATCGACATATATCGACTCAAGAATATCGCCTGTAGGTCCTATATGGCCGTGGGTTGCATCTGGCTTGTATCAGAGCTACCCCCATGGTGTATATACGGCGCCCAGCTGTGCTCAAATCGACATATATCGATTCAAGTACATCATCTGTAGGTCCTATATGGCCGTGGGTTGGATCTGGCTGGTATCAGAGTTACTCCCATGCTGTATATACGAGGCCCAGCTGTGCTCAGATCGACATATATCGACTCAAGAACATCGCCTGTGGGTCTTATATGGCCGTGGGTTGCAGCTGGCTGGTATCAGAGCTACCCCCAGGCTGTATATACGTGGCCCAGCTGTGCTCAGATCGACATATATCGACTCAAGAATATCGCCTGTAGGTGCTGTATGGCCGTGGGTTGCATCTGGCTGGTATCAGAGCTACCCCAATGCTGTATATACGGCGCCAAGCTGTGCTCAGATCGACATATATCGACTCAAGAACATCGCCTGTAGGTCCTATATGGCCGTGGGTTGCATCTGGCTGGTATCATAGCTTCCCCCATGCTGTATATACGGGGCCCAGCTGTGCTCAGAGCGACATATATCGAGTCAAGTACATCGCCTGTAGGTCCTATGTAGCCGTGGGTTGCAGCTGGCTGGTATGACAGCTACCCCCATGCTGTATATACGTGGCCCAGCTGTGCTCAGATCGACATATATCGACTCAAGAACATCGCCTGTAGGTCCTATATGGCCGTGGGTTGCAGCTGGCTGGTATCAGAGCCACCCACATGCCGTATATACGGGGCCCAGCTGTGCTCAGCTCGACATATATCGACTCAAAAACATCGCCTCTAGGTCCTATATGGCCGTGGGTTGCATCTGGCTGGTATCAGAGCTACCCCCATGCTGTGTATACGGCGCCCAGCTGTGCTCAGATCGACATATATCGACTCAAAAGCATTGCCTGTAGGTCCTATATGGCCGTGGGTTGCATCTGGCTGGTATCATAGCTTCCCCCATGCTGTATATACGGGGCCCAGCTGTGCTCAGAGCGACATATATCGAGTCAAGTACATCGCCTGTAGGTCCTATGTAGCCGTGGGTTGCAGCTGGCTGGTATGACAGCTACCCCCATGCTGTATATACGTGGCCCAGCTGTGCTCAGATCGACATATATCGACTCAAGAACATCGCCTGTAGGTCCTATATGGCCGAGGGTTGCAGCTGGCTGGTATCAGAGCCACCCACATGCCGTATATACGGGGACCAGATGTGCTCAGATCGACATATATCGACTCAAGAACATCGCCTGTAGGTCCTATATGGCCGTGGGTTGCATCTGGCTGGTATCAGAGCTACCCCCATGCTGTATATACGGGGCCCAGCTGTGCTCAGATCGACATATATCGACTCAAGAACATCGCCTGTAGGTCCTATATAGCCGTGGGTTGCAGCTGGCTGGTATCCCAGCTACCCCCATGCTGTATATACGTGGCCCAGCTGTGCTCAGATCGACATATATCGACTCAAGAACTTCGCCTGTAGGTCCTATATGGCCGTGGGTTGCATCTGGCTGGTATCAGAGCTACCCCCATGCTGTATATACGGCGCCCAGCTGTGCTCAGATCGACATATATCGACTCAAGAACATCGCCTGTAGGTCATATATGGCCGTGGGTTGTATCTGACTGGTATCAGAGCTACCCCCATGCTGTATACACGGGGCCCAGCTGTGCTCAAATCGACATATATCGACTCAAGAACATCGCCTGTAGGTCCTATATGGCCGTGGGTTGCAGCTGGCTGGTATCAGAGCTACCCCCATGCTGTATATACGTGGCCCAGCTGTGCTCAGATCGACATATATCGACTCAAGAACATCGGCTGTGGGTCTTATATGGCCGTGGGTTGCAGCTGGCTGGTATCAGAGCTACCCCCAGGCTGTATATACGTGGCCCAGCTGTGCTCAGATCGACATATATCGACTCAAGAACATCGCCTGTAGGTGCTATATGGCCGTGGGTTGCATCTGGCTGGTATCAGAGCTACCCCCATGCTGTATATACGGCGCCCAGCTGTGCTCAGATCGACATATATCGACTCAAGAACATCGCTTGTAGGTCCTATATGGCCGTGGGTTGCATCTGGCTGGTATCAGTGCTACCCCCATGCTGTATATACGGCGTCCAGCTGTGCTCAGATCGACATATATCGACTCAAGAACATCGCCTGTAGGTCCTATATGGCCGTGGGTTGCATATGGCTGGTATCAGAGCTACCCCCATGCTGTATATACGGGACCCAGCTGTTTTCACATCGACATATATCGAATCAAGAACATTGCTTGTAGGTCCTATATAGCCATGGGTTGCAGCTGGCTGGTATCACAGCTACCCCCATGCTGTATATACGTGGCCCAGATGTGCTCCGATCGATATATATCGACTCAAGAACATCGCCTGTAGGTCCTATATGGCCGTGGGTTGTATCTGGCTGGTATCAGAGCTACCCCTATGCTGTATATACGGCGAGCAGCTGTGCTCAGATCGACATATATCGACTCAAGAACATCGCCTGTAGGTCCTATATGGCCGTGGGTTGCATCTGGCTGGTATCAGAGCAACCCCCATGCTGTATATACGGGGCCCAGCTGTGCTCAGATCGACATATATCGACCCAAGAACATCGCCTGTGGGTTTTATATGCCGTGGGTTGCAGCTGGCAGGTATCAGAGCTACCCCCAGGCTGTATATACGTGACCCAGCTGTGCTCAGATCGACATATATCGACTCAAGAACATCGCCTGTATGTGCTATATGGCCGTGGGTTGCATCTGGCTGGTATCAGAGCTACCTCCATGCTGTATATACGTGGCCCAGCTGTGCTCAGATCGACATATATCGACTCAAGAACATCGCCTGTGGGTCTTATATGGCCGTGGATTGCATCTGGCTGGTATCAGAGCTACTCCCATGCTGTATATACGGCGCCCAGCTGTGCTCAGATCGACATATATCGACCCAATAACATCGCCTGTAGGTCCTATATGGCCGTGGCTTGCATCTGGCTGGTATCAGAGCCACCCACATGCCGTATATACGGGGCCCAGCTGTGCTCAGATCGACATATATCGACTCAAGAACAACGCCTGTAGGTGCTATATGGCCGTGGGTTGCATCTGGCTGGTATCAGAGCTACCCCCATGCTGTATATACGGCGCCCAGCTGTGCTCAGATCGACATATATCGACTCAAGAACATCGCCTGTAGGTCCTATATGGCCGTGGGTTGCATCTGGCTGGTATCAGAGCTACCCCCATGCTGTATATACGGGGCCCAGCTGTGCTCAGATCGACATATATCGACTCAAGAACATCGCCTGTAGGTCCTATATGGCCGTGGGTTGCATCTGGGTGGTATCAGAGCTACCCTCATGCTGTATATACGGGGCCCAGCTGTGCTCAGATCGACATATATCGACTCAAGAACATCGCCTGTAGGTCCTATCTAACCGTGGGTTGCAGCTGGCTGGTATCACAGCTACCTCCATGCTATATATACGGCGCCCAGCTGTGCTCAGATCGACATATATCGACTCAAGAACATCGCCTGTAGGTCCTATATGGCCGTGGGTTGCATCTGGCTGGTTTCAGAGCTACCCCCATGCTGTATATACGGGGCCCAGCTGTGCTCAGATCGACATATATCGACTCAAGAACATCGCCTGTAGGTCCTATATGGCCGTGGGTTGCAGCCGGCTGGTATCACAGCTACCCCCATGCTGTATATACGTGGCCCAGCTGTGCTCAGATCGACATATATCGTCTCAAGAACATCGCCTGTAGGTCCTATATGGCCGTGGGTTGCAGCTGGCTGGTATCACAGCTACCCGCATGCTGTATATACGTGGCCCAGCTGTGCTCAGATCGACATATATCGACTCAAGAACATCGCCTGTAGGTCCTATATGCCCGTGGGTTGCATCTGGCTGGTATTGGAGCTACCCCCATGGTGTTTATACGGCGCCCAGCTGCGCTCAGATCGACACATATCAACTCAAGAACATCGCCTATAGGTCCTATATGGCTGTGGGTTGCATCTGACTGGTATCAGAGCTACCCCCATGCTGTATATACGGGGCCCAGCTGTGCTCAGATCGACATATATCGACTCAAGAACATCGCCTGTAGGTCCTATATGGCCGTGGGTTGCAGCCGGCTGATATCACAGCTACCCCCATGCTGTATATACGTGGCCCAGCTGTGCTCAGATCGACATATATCGTCTCAAGAACATCGCCTGTAGGTCCTATATG
The DNA here is from genome assembly GCA_963942505.1 of Lordithon lunulatus. Classification (NCBI taxonomy): domain Eukaryota; kingdom Metazoa; phylum Arthropoda; class Insecta; order Coleoptera; family Staphylinidae; genus Lordithon; species Lordithon lunulatus. The sequence continues at coordinate 31,094,766 of OZ012667.1, read as the reverse complement.
GCCGTGGGTTGCAGCTGGCTGGTATCACAGCTACCCGCATGCTGTATATACGTGGCCCAGCTGTGCTCAGATCGACATATATCGACTCAAGAACATCGCCTGTAGGTCCTATATGCCCGTGGGTTGCATCGGGCTGGAATCAGAGCCACCCACATGCTGCATATACAGGGCATAGCGGAGCTCATATCGACATATATCGACTCAAGAACATCGCCTGTAGGTCCCATATGGGCATAGGTTGCACCTGGCTGGTGTCGGAGCGGCCCCAATGTTGCATATACGGTGCATAGCGGTGCTCAGATCGACATATATCGACTCAAGAACATCGGCTCTAGGTCCTATATGGCCGTGGGTTGCATCTGGCTGGTATCAGAGCCACCCACATGCCGTATATACGGGGCCCAGCTGTGCACAGATCGACATATATTGACTCAAGAATATCGCCTGTAGGTCCTATATGGCCGTGGTTTGCATCTGGCTGGTATCAGAGCTACCCCCATGGTGTATATACGGCGCCCAGCTGTGCTCAAATCGACATATATCGATTCAAGAACATCGCCTGTAGGTCCTATATGGCCGTGGGTTGGATCTGGCTGGTATCAGAGCTACTCCCATGCTGTATATACGAGGCCCAGCTGTGCTCAGATCGACATATATCGACCCAAGAACATCGCCTGTGGGTCTTATATGGCCGTGGGTTGCAGCTGGCTGGTATCAAAGCTACCCCTAGGCTGTATATACGTGGCCCAGCTGTGCTCAGATCGACATATATCGACTCAAGTATATCGCCTGTAGGTGTTGTATGGCCGTGGGTTGCATCTGGCTGGTATCAGAGCTACCCCCATGCTGTATATACGGCGCCCAGCTGTGCTCAGATCGACATATATCGACTCAAGAACATCGCCTGTAGGTCCTATATGGCCGTGGTTTGCATCTGGCTGGTATCGGAGCTACCCCCATGGTGTTTATACGGCGCCCAGCTGCGCTCAGATCGACACATATCAACTCAAGAACATCGCCTATAGGTCCTATATGGCTGTGGGTTGCATCTGACTGGTATCAGAGCTACCCCCATGCTGTATATACGAGGCCCAGCTGTGCTCAGATCGACATATATCGACTCAAGAACATCGCCTGTAGGTGCCATATGGGCATAGGTTGCACCTGGCTTGTGTCGGAGCGGCCCCAATGTTGCATATACGGTGAATAGCGGTGCTCAGATCGACATATATCGACTCAAGAACATCGCCTGTAGGTCCTATATGGCAGTGGGTTGCATCTGGCTTATATTAGAGCCACCCACATGCCGTATATACGGGGGCCCAGCTGTGCTCAGATCGACATATATCGACTCAAGAACATCGGCTCTAGGTCCTATATGGCCGTGGGTTGCATCTGGCTGGTATCAGAGCCACCCACATGCCGTATATACGGGGCCCAGCTGTGCTCAGATCGACATATATCGACTCAAGAATATCGCCTGTAGGTCCTATATGGCCGTGGGTTGCATCTGGCTTGTATCAGAGCTACCCCCATGGTGTATATACGGCGCCCAGCTGTGCTCAAATCGACATATATCGATTCAAGTACATCGCCTGTAGGTCCTATATGGCCGTGGGTTGGATCTGGCTGGTATCAGAGTTACTCCCATGCTGTATATACGAGGCCCAGCTGTGCTCAGATCGACATATATCGACTCAAGAACATCGCCTGTGGGTCTTATATGGCCGTGGGTTGCAGCTGGCTGGTATCAGAGCTACCCCCAGGCTGTATATACGTGGCCCAGCTGTGCTCAGATCGACATATATCGACTCAAGAATATCGCCTGTAGGTGCTGTATGGCCGTGGGTTGCATCTGGCTGGTATCAGAGCTACCCCAATGCTGTATATACGGCGCCAAGCTGTGCTCAGATCGACATATATCGACTCAAGAACATCGCCTGTAGGTCCTATATGGCCGTGGGTTGCATCTGGCTGGTATCATAGCTTCCCCCATGCTGTATATACGGGGCCCAGCTGTGCTCAGAGCGACATATATCGAGTCAAGTACATCGCCTGTAGGTCCTATGTAGCCGTGGGTTGCAGCTGGCTGTTATGACAGCTACCCCCATGCTGTATATACGTGGCCCAGCTGTGCTCAGATCGACATATATCGACTCAAGAACATCGCCTGTAGGTCCTATATGGCCGTGGGTTGCAGCTGGCTGGTATCAGAGCCACCCACATGCCGTATATACGGGGCCCAGCTGTGCTCAGCTCGACATATATCGACTCAAAAACATCGCCTCTAGGTCCTATATGGCCGTGGGTTGCATCTGGCTGGTATCAGAGCTACCCCCATGCTGTGTATACGGCGCCCAGCTGTGCTCAGATCGACATATATCGACTCAAAAGCATTGCCTGTAGGTCCTATATGGCCGTGGGTTGCATCTGGCTGGTATCATAGCTTCCCCCATGCTGTATATACGGGGCCCAGCTGTGCTCAGAGCGACATATATCGAGTCAAGTACATCCCCTGTAGGTCCTATATAGCCGTGGGTTGCAGCTGGCTGGTATGACAGCTACCCCCATGCTGTATATACGTGGCCCAGCTGTGCTCAGATCGACATATATCGACTCAAGAACATCGCCTGTAGGTCCTATATGGCCGAGGGTTGCAGCTGGCTGGTATCAGAGCCACCCACATGCCGTATATACGGGGACCAGATGTGCTCAGATCGACATATATCGACTCAAGAACATCGCCTGTAGGTCCTATATGGCCGTGGGTTGCATCTGGCTGGTATCAGAGCTACCCCCATGCTGTATATACGGGGCCCAGCTGTGCTCAGATCGACATATATCGACTCAAGAACATCGCCTGTAGGTCCTATATAGCCGTGGGTTGCAGCTGGCTGGTATCCCAGCTACCCCCATGCTGTATATACGTGGCCCAGCTGTGCTCAGATCGACATATATCGACTCAAGAACTTCGCCTGTAGGTCCTATATGGCCGTGGGTTGCATCTGGCTGGTATCAGAGCTACCCCCATGCTGTATATACGGCGCCCAGCTGTGCTCAGATCGACATATATCGACTCAAGAACATCGCCTGTAGGTCATATATGGCCGTGGGTTGTATCTGACTGGTATCAGTGCTACCCCCATGCTGTATACACGGGGCCCAGCTGTGCTCAAATCGACATATATCGACTCAAGAACATCGCCTGTAGGTCCTATATGGCCGTGGGTTGCAGCTGGCTGGTATCAGAGCTACCCCCATGCTGTATATACGTGGCCCAGCTGTGCTCAGATCGACATATATCGACTCAAGAACATCGGCTGTGGGTCTTATATGGCCGTGGGTTGCAGCTGGCTGGTATCAGAGCTACCCCCAGGCTGTATATACGTGGCCCAGCTGTGCTCAGATCGACATATATCGACTCAAGAACATCGCCTGTAGGTGCTATATGGCCGTGGGTTGCATCTGGCTGGTATCAGAGCTACCCCCATGCTGTATATACGGCGCCCAGCTGTGCTCAGATCGACATATATCGACTCAAGAACATCGCTTGTAGGTCCTATATGGCCGTGGGTTGCATCTGGCTGGTATCAGTGCTACCCCCATGCTGTATATACGGCGTCCAGCTGTGCTCAGATCGACATATATCGACTCAAGAACATCGCCTGTAGGTCCTATATGGCCGTGGGTTGCATATGGCTGGTATCAGAGCTACCCCCATGCTGTATATACGGGACCCAACTGTTTTCACATCGACATATATCGAATCAAGAACATCGCTTGTAGGTCCTATATAGCCATGGGTTGCAGCTGGCTGGTATCACAGCTACCCCCATGCTGTATATACGTGGCACAGATGTGCTCCGATCGATATATATCGACTCAAGAACATCGCCTGTAGGTCCTATATGGCCGTGGGTTGTATCTGGCTGGTATCAGAGCTACCCCTATGCTGTATATACGGCGAGCAGCTGTGCTCAGATCGACATATATCGACTCAAGAACATCGCCTGTAGGTCCTATATGGCCGTGGGTTGCATCTGGCTGGTATCAGAGCTACCCCCATGCTGTATATACGGGGCCCAGCTGTGCTCAGATCGACATATATCGACCCAAGAACATCGCCTGTGGGTTTTATATGCCGTGGGTTGCAGCTGGCAGGTATCAGAGCTACCCCCAGGCTGTATATACGTGACCCAGCTGTGCTCAGATCGACATATATCGACTCAAGAACATCGCCTGTATGTGCTATATGGCCGTGGGTTGCATCTGGCTGGTATCAGAGCTACCCCCATGCTGTATATACGTGGCCCAGCTGTGCTCAGATCGACATATATCGACTCAAGAACATCGCCTGTGGGTCTTATATGGCCGTGGATTGCATCTGGCTGGTATCAGAGCTACTCCCATGCTGTATATACGGCGCCCAGCTGTGCTCAGATCGACATATATCGACCCAATAACATCGCCTGTAGGTCCTATATGGCCGTGGGTTGCATCTGGGTGGTATCAGAGCTACTCCCATGCTGTATATACGGCGAGCAGCTGTGCTCAGATCGACATATATCGACTCAAGAACATCGCCTGTAGGTCCTATATGGCCGTGGGTTGCATCTGGCTGGAATCAGAGCCACCCACATGCTGCATATACAGGGCATAGCGGAGCTCATATCGACATATATCGACTCAAGAACATCGCCTGTAGGTGCCATATGGGCATAGGTTGCACCTGGCTTGTGTCGGAGCGGCCCCAATGTTGCATAACCGGTGAATAGCGGTGCTCAGATCGACATATATCGACTCAAGAACATCGCCTGTAGGTCCTATATGGCAGTGGGTTGCATCTGGCTTATATTAGAGCCACCCACATGCCGTATATACGGGGGCCCAGCTGTGCTCAGATCGACATATATCGACTCAAGAACATCGGCTCTAGGTCCTATATGGCCGTGGGTTGCATCTGGCTGGTATCAGAGCCACCCACATGCCGTATATACGGGGCCCAGCTGTGCTCAGATCGACATATATCGACTCAAGAATATCGCCTGTAGGTCCTATATGGCCGTGGGTTGCATCTGGCTTGTATCAGAGCTACCCCCATGGTGTATATACGGCGCCCAGCTGTGCTCAAATCGACATATATCGATTCAAGTACATCGCCTGTAGGTCCTATATGGCCGTGGGTTGGATCTGGCTGGTATCAGAGTTACTCCCATGCTGTATATACGAGGCCCAGCTGTGCTCAGATCGACATATATCGACTCAAGAACATCGCCTGTGGGTCTTATATGGCCGTGGGTTGCAGCTGGCTGGTATCAGAGCTACCCCCAGGCTGTATATACGTGGCCCAGCTGTGCTCAGATCGACATATATCGACTTAAGAACATCGCCGGTAGGTTCTGTATGCCCATGGGTTGCATCTGGCTGGTATCAGAGCCACCAACATGCCGTATATACGGGGACCAGCTGTGCTCAGATCGACATATATCGACTTAAGAACATCGCCTGTAGGTCCTATATGGCCGTGGGTTGCATCTGGCTCGTATCAGAGCTACCCCCATGCTGTATATACTGCGCCAAGCTGTGCTCAGATCGACATATATCGACTCAAGAAAATCGGCTGTAGGTCCTATATGGCCGTGGGTTGCAGCTGGCTGGTATCACAGCTACCCCCATGCTGTATATACGTGGCCCAGCTGTGCTTAGATCGACATATATCGACTCAAGAACATCGCCTGTAGGTCCTATATGGCCGTGGGTTGCATCTGGCTGGTATCAGAGCCACCCACATGCCGTATATACGGTACCTAGCTGTGCTCAGATCGACATATATCGACTCAAGAACATCGCCTGTAGGTCCTATATGGCCGTGGGTTGTATATGGCTGGTATCAGAGACATCCACATGCCGTATATACGGGGCCCAGCTGTGCTCAGATCGACATATATCGACTCAAGAACATCGCCTGTAGGTCCTATATGGCCGTGGTTTGCATCTGGCTGGTATCGGAGCTACCCCCATGTTGTATATACGGCGCCCAGCTGCGCTCAGATCGACATATATCGACTCAAGAACATCGCCTATAGGTCCTATTTGGCTGTGGGTTGCATCTGGCTGGTATCAGAGCTACCCCCATGCTGTATATACGAGGCCCAGCTGTGCTCAGATCGACATATATCGACTCAAGAACATCGCCTGTGGGTCTTATATGGCCGTGGGTTGCAGCTGGCTGGTATCAGAGCTACCCGCAGGCTGTATATACGTGGCCCAGTTGTGCTCAGATCGACATATATCGACTCAAGAACATCGCCAGTAGGTGCTATATGGCCGTGGGTTGCATCTGGCTGGTATCAGTGCTACCCCCATGCTGTATATACGGCGCCCAGCTGTGCTCAGATCGACATATATCGACTCAAGAATATCTCCTGTAGGTCCTATATGGCCGTGGGTTGCATCTGGCTGGTATCAGAGCCACCCACATGCCGTATATACCGGGCCCAGCTGTGCTCCGATCGACATATATCGACTCAAGAACATCGCCTGTAGGTCCTATATGGCCGTGGATTGAATCTGGCTGGTATCAGAGCTACCCCCATGTTGTATATACGGTACCCAGCTGTGCTCAGATCGACATATATCGACTCAAGAACATCGCCTGTAGGTCCTATATGGCCGTGGGTTGTATATGGCTGGTATCAGAGACATCCACATGCCGTATATACGGGGCCCAGCTGTGCTCAGATCGACATATATCGACTCAAGAACATCGCCTGTAGGTCCTATATGGCCGTGGTTTGCATCTGGCTGGTATAGGAGCTACCCCCATGTTGTATATACGGCGCCCAGCTGCGCTCAGATCGACATAGATCGACTCAAGAACATCGCCTGTGGGTCTTATATGGCCGTGGGTTGCAGCTGGCTGGTATCAGAGCTAGCCGCAGGCTGTATATACGTGGCCCAGTTGTGCTCAGATCGACATATATCGACTCAAGAACATCGCCAGTAGGTGCTATATGGCCGTGGGTTGCATCTGGCTGGTATCAGTGCTACCCCCATGCTGTATATACGGCGCCCAGCTGTGCTCAGATCGACATATATCGACTCAAGAATATCTCCTGTAGGTCCTATATGGCCGTGGGTTGCATCTGGCTGGTATCAGAGCCACCCACATGCCGTATATACCGGGCCCAGCTGTGCTCCGATCGACATATATCGACTCAAGAACATCGCCTGTAGGTCCTATATGGCCGTGGATTGAATCTGGCTGGTATCAGAGCCACCCACATGCCGTATATACGGTACCCAGCTGTGCTCAGATCGACATATATCGACTCAAGAACATCGCCTGTAGGTCCTATATAGCCGTAGGTTGCAGTTGGCTGGTATCACAGCTACCCCCATGCTGTATATACGTGGCCCAGCTGTGCTCAGGTCGACATATATCGACTCAAGGACATCACCTGTAGGTCCTATATGGCCGTGGGTTGCAGCTGGCTGGTATCAGAGCCACCCACATGCCCTATATACGGCTGTGCTCAGATCGACCATATATCGAATCAAGAACATCGCCTGTAGGTCCTAAATGGCCGTGGGTTGCATCTGGCTGATATCAGAGCCACCCACATGCCGTATATACGGTGGCCCAGCTGTGCTCAGATCGTCATATATCGACTCAAGAACATCGCCTGTAGGTCCTATATGGCCGTGGGTTGCATCTGGCTGGTATCAGAGCCACCCACATGCCGTATATACGGTACCCAGCTGTGCTCAGATCGACATATATCGACTCAAGAACATCGCCTGTAGGTCCTATATGGCCGTGGGTTGTATATGGCTGGTATCAGAGCCACCCACATGACGTATATACGGGGCCCAGCTGTGCTCAGATCGACATATATCGACTCAAAAACATCGCCTGTAGGTCCTATATGGGCATAGGTTGCACCTGGCTGGTGTCGGAGCGGCCCCAATGCTGCATATACGGTGCATAGCGGTGCTCAGATCGACATATATCGAATCAAGAACATCGCCTGTAGGTCCTATATGGCCGTGGGTTGCATCTGGCAGATATCAGAGCCACCCACATGCCGTATATACGCTGGCCCAGCTGTGCTCGGATCGACATATATCGACTCAAGAACATCGCCTGTAGGTCCTATATGGCCGTGGATTGAATCTGGCTGGTATCAGAGCTACCCCCATGCTGTATATACGGCGCCCAGCTGTGCTCAGATCGACATATATCGACTCAAGAACATCGCCTGTAGGTCCTATATAGCCGTGGGTTGCAGTTGGCTGGTATCACAGCTACCCCCATGCTGTATATACGTGGCCCAGCTGTGCTCAGGTCGACATATATCGACTCAAGGACATCACCTGTAGGTCCTATATGGCCGTGCGGTGCATCTGGCTGGTATCAGAGCTACCCACATGCCGTATATACGGGACCCAGCTATGATCAGATCGACATATATCGACTCAAGAACATAGCCTGTATGTCCTATATGGCCGTGGGTTGCATATGGCTGGTATCAGAGCCACCCACATGCCGTATATACGGGGCCCAGCTGTGCTCAGATCGACATATATCGAATCATGACCATCGCCTGAAGGTCCTGTATGGCCGTGGGTTGCATCTGGCTGGTATCAGAGCCACCCACATGCCGTATATACGTTACCCCGCTGTGCCCAGATCGACATATATCGACTCAAGAACATCGCCGGTAGGTCCTGTATGCACATGGGTTGCATCTGGCTGGTATCAGAGCCACCCACATGCCGTATATACGGGGGCCCAGCTGTGCTCAGATCGACATATATCGACTCAAGAACATCGGCTGTAGGTCCTATATGGCCGTGGGTTGCATCTAGCTGGTATCAGAGCCACCCACATGCCGTATATACGGGGCCCAGCTGTGCTCAGATCGACATATATCGACTCAAGAACATCGCCTGTAGGTCATATATGGCCGTGGGTTGCATCTGGCTGATATGAGAGCTACCCCCATGCTGTATATACGGGGCCCAGCTGTGCTCAAATCGACATATATCGACTCAAGAACATCGCCTGTATGTCCTATATGGCCGTGGGTTGCATCTGGCTGCTATGCCATATATACGGGGCCCAGCTGTGCTCAGATCGACATATATCGACTCAAGATCATCGCCTGTAGCTCCTATATGGGCATAGGTTGCACCTGGCTGGTGTCGAAGCGGCCCCAATGCTGCATATACGGTGCATAGCGGTGCTCAGATCGACATATATCGACTCAAAAACATCGCCTGTAGGTCCTATATGGCCGTGGGTTGCATCTGGCTGGTATCAGAGCCACCCACATGTCGTATATACGAGGCCCAGCTGCTCTCAGATCGACATATATCGACTCAAGAACATCGCCTGTAGGTTCTATATGGCCGTGGGTTGCATCTGGCTGGTATCAGAGGTACCCCCATGCTGTATATACGGCGCCCAGCTGTGCTCAGATCGACATATATCGACTCAAGAACATCGCCTGAGGGTCCTATATGGCCGTGGGTTGCATCTGGCTGGTATCAGAGCTACCCCCATGATGTATATACGGCGCCCAGCTGTGCTCAGATCGACATATATCGACTCAAGAACTACGCCTGTAGGTCCTACATCGCCGTGGGTTGCATCTGGCTGGTATCAGTGCTAATCCCATGCTGTATATACGGCACCCAGCTATGCTCAAATCGACATATATCGACTCAAGAACATCGCCTGTAGGTCCTATATGGCCGTGGGTTGCATCTGGCTGGTATCAGTGCTAATCCCATGCTGTATAAACGGCGCCCAGCTGTGCTCAGATCGACATATATCGACTCAAGAACATCGCCTGTGGGTCCTATATAGCCGTGGGCTGCAGCTGGCTGGTATCACAGCTACCCCCATGCTGTATATACGTGGCCCAGCTGTGCTCAGATCGACATATATCGACTCAAGAACATCGCATGTAGGTCCTATATGGCCGTGGGTTGCATCTAGCTGGTATCAGAGCCACCCACATGCCGTATATACGGGGCCCAGCTGTGCTCAGATCGACATATATCGACTCAAGAACATCGCCTGTAGGTCATATATGGCCGTGGGTTGCATCTGGCTGATATGAGAGCTACCCCCATGCTGTATATACGGGGCCCAGCTGTGCTCAAATCGACATATATCGACTCAAGAACATCGCCTGTATGTCCTATATGGCCGTGGGTTGCATCTGGCTGCTATGCCATATATACGGGGCCCAGCTGTGCTCAGATCGACATATATCGACTCAAGATCATCGCCTGTAGCTCCTATATGGGCATAGGTTGCACCTGGCTGGTGTCGAAGCGGCCCCAATGCTGCATATACGGTGCATGGCGGTGCTCAGATCGACATATATCGACTCAAAAACATCGCCTGTAGGTCCTATATGGCCGTGGGTTGCATCTGGCTGGTATCAGAGCCACCCACATGTCGTATATACGAGGCCCAGCTGCTCTCAGATCGACATATATCGACTCAAGAACATCGCCTGTAGGTTCTATATGGCCGTGGGTTGCATCTGGCTGGTATCAGAGGTACCCCCATGCTGTATATACGGCGCCCAGCTGTGCTCAGATCGACATATATCGACTCAAGAACATCGCCTGAGGGTCCTATATGGCCGTGGGTTGCATCTGGCTGGTATCAGAGCTACCCCCATGATGTATATACGGCGCCCAGCTGTGCTCAGATCGACATATATCGACTCAAGAACTACGCCTGTAGGTCCTACATCGCCGTGGGTTGCATCTGGCTGGTATCAGTGCTAATCCCATGCTGTATATACGGCACCCAGCTATGCTCAAATCGACATATATCGACTCAAGAACATCGCCTGTAGGTCCTATATGGCCGTGGGTTGCATCTGGCTGGTATCAGTGCTAATCCCATGCTGTATAAACGGCGCCCAGCTGTGCTCAGATCGACATATATCGACTCAAGAACATCGCCTGTGGGTCCTATATAGCCGTGGGCTGCAGCTGGCTGGTATCACAGCTACCCCCATGCTGTATATACGTGGCCCAGCTGTGCTCAGATCGACATATATCGACTCAAGAACATCGCATGTAGGTCCTATATGGCCGTGGGTTGCAGCTGGCTGGTATCAGAGCCACCCACATGCCGTATATACGGGGCCCAGCTGTGCTCAGATCGACATATATCGACGGAAGAACATCGCCTGTAGGTCCTATATGGCCATCGGTTGCACCTGGCTGGTATCACAGCTACCCCCATGCTGTATATACGTAGCGCAGCTGTGCTCAGATCGACATATATCGACTCAAGAACATCGCCTGTAGGTCCTATATGCCCGTGGGTTGCATCTGGCTGGAATCAGAGCTACCCACATGCTGCATATACAATGCATAGCGGAGCTCATATCGACATATATCGACTCAAGAACATCGCCTGTAGGTCCTATATGGGCATAGGTTGCACCTGGCTGGTGTCGAAGCGGCCCAGCTGTGCTCAGATCGACATATATCGACGCAAGAACATCGGCTGTAGGTCCTATATGGCCGTGGGTTGCATCTGGCTGGTATCAGAGCCACCCACATGCCGTATATACGGGAGCCCATCTGTGCTCAGATCGACATATACGTGGGTTGCATCTGGCTGGTATGAGAGCTACCCCCATGCTGTATATACGGGACTCAGCTGTGCTCAAATCGACACATATCGACTCAAGAACATCGCCTGTATGTCCTATATGGCCGTGGGTTGCATCTGGCTGGTATGCCATATATACGGGGCCCAGCTGTGCTCAGATCGACATATATAGACGGATGAACATCGCTTGTAGGTCCTATATGGCCATGGGTTGCATCTGGCTGGTATCGCAGCTACCCCCATGCTGTATATACGTAGCCCAGCTGTGCTCAGATTGACATATATCGACTCAAGAACATCGCCTGTAGGTCCTATATGGCCGTGGGTTGCAGCTGGCTGGTATCAGAGCCACCCACATGCCGTATATACGGGGCCCAGCTGTGCTCAGATCGACATATATCGACTCAAGAACATCGCCTGTAGGTCCTATATAGCCGTGGGTTGCAGCTGGCTGGTATCCCAGCTACCCCCATGCTGTATATACGTGGCCCAGCTGTGCTCAGATTGACATATATCGACTCAAGAACTTCGCCTGTAGGTCCTATATGGCCGTGGGTTGCATCTGGCTGGTATCAGAGCTACTCCCATGCTGTATATACGGCGCCCAGCTGTGCTCAGATCGACATATATCGACTCAAGAACATCGCCTGTAGGTCATATATGGCCGTGGGTTGTATCTGACTGGTATCAGAGCTACCCCCATGCTGTATACACGGGGCCCAGCTGTGCTCAAATCGACATATATCGACTCAAGAACATCGCCTGTAGGTCATATATGGCCGTGGGTTGCAGCTGGCTGGTATCAGAGCTACCCCCATGCTGTATATACGTGGCCCCGCTGTGCTCAGATCGACATATATCGACTCAAGAACATCGCCTGTAGGTGCTATATGGCCGTGGGTTGCAGCTGGCTGGTATCACAGCTACCCCCATGCTGTATATACGTGGCCCAGCTGTGCTCAGATTGACATATATCGACTCAAGAACTTCGCCTGTAGGTCCTATATGGCCGTGGGTTGCATCTGGCTGGTATCAGAGCTACCCCCATGCTGTATATACGGCGCCCAGCTGTGCTCAGATCGACATATATCGACTCAAGAACATCGCCTGTAGGTCATATATGGCCGTGGGTTGTATCTGGCTGGTATGAGAGCTACCCCCATGCTGTATATACGGGACTCAGCTGTGCTCAGATCGACATATATCGACTCAAGAACATCGCCTGTGGGTCTTATATGGCCGTGGGTTGCAGCTGGCTGGTATCAGAGCTACCCCCATGCTGTATATACGTGGCCCCGCTGTGCTCAGATCGACATATATCGACTCAAGAACATCGCCTGTAGGTGCTATATGGCCGTGGGTTGCAGCTGGCTGGTATCACAGCTACCCCCATGCTGTATATACGTGGCCCAGCTGTGCTCAGATCGACATATATCGACTCAAGAACATCGCCTATAGGTCCTATATGGCTGTGGGTTGCATCTGGCTGGTATCAGAGCTACCCCCATGCTGTATATACGAGGCCCAGCTGTGCTCAGATCGACATATATCGACTCAAGAACATCGCCTGTAGGTGCTATATGGCCGTGGGTTGCATCTGGCTGGTATCAGAGCTACCCCCATGCTGTATATACGGGGCCCAGCTGTGCTCAGATCGACATATATCGACTCAAGAACATCGCCTGTAGGTCCTATATGGCCGTGGGTTGCATCTGGGTGGTATCAGAGCTACCCCTATGCTGTATATACGGGGCCCAGCTGTGCTCAGATCGACATATATCGACTCAAGAAGATCGCCTGTAGGTCCTATATAACCGTGGGTTGCAGCTGGCTGGTATCACAGCTACCCCCATGCTATATATATATATGGCGCCCAGCTGTGCTCAGATCGACATATATCGACTCAAGAACATCGCCTGTAGGTCCTATATGGCCGTGGGTTGCATCTGGCTGGTTTCAGAGCTACCCCCATGCTGTATATACGGGGCCCAGCTGTGCTCAGATCGACATATATCGACTCAAGAACATCGCCTGTAGGTCCTATATGGCCGTGGGTTGCAGCTGGCTGGTATCACAGCTACCCCCATGCTGTATATACGTGGCCCAGCTGTGCTCAGATCGACATATATCGACTCAAGAACATCGCCTGTAGGTCCTATATGGCCGTGGGTTGCAGCTGGCTGGTATCACAGCTACCCGCATGCTGTATATACGTGGCCCAGCTGTGCTCAGATCGACATATATCGACTCAAGAACATCGCCTGTAGGTCCTATATGCCCGTGGGTTGCATCGGGCTGGAATCAGAGCCACCCACATGCTGCATATACAGGGCATAGCGGAGCTCATATCGACATATATCGACTCAAGAACATCGCCTGTAGGTCCCATATGGGCATAGGTTGCACCTGGCTGGTGTCGGAGCGGCCCCAATGTTGCATATACGGTGCATAGCGGTGCTCAGATCGACATATATCGACTCAAGAACATCGGCTCTAGGTCCTATATGGCCGTGGGTTGCATCTGGCTGGTATCACAGCCACCCACATGCCGTATATACGGGGCCCAGCTGTGCTCAGATCGACATATATCGACTCAAGAACATCGCCTGTAGGTCCTATATGGCCGTGGGTTGCAGCTGGCTGGTATCACAGCTACCCCCATGCTGTATATACGTGGCCCAGCTGTGCTCAGATCGACATATATCGACTCAAGAACATCGCCTGTAGGTCCTATATGGCCGTGGGTTGCAGCTGGCTGGTATCACAGCTACCCCCATGCTGTATATACGTGGCCCAGCTGTGCTCAGATCGACATATATCGACTCAAGAACATCTCCTTTAGGTCCTATATGCCCGTGGGTTGCATCGGGCTGGAATCAGAGCCACCCACATGCTGCATATACAGGGCATAGCGGAGCTCATATCGACATATATCGACTCAAGAACATCGCCTGTAGGTCCCATATGGGCATAGGTTGCACCTGGCTGGTGTCGGAGCGGCCCCAATGTTGCATATACGGTGCATAGCGGTGCTCAGATCGACATATATCGACTCAAGAACATCGGCTCTAGGTCCTATATGGCCGTGGGTTGCATCTGGCTGGTATCAGAGCCACCCACATGCCGTATATACGGGGCCCAGCTGAGCACAGATCGACATATATCGACTCAAGAATATCGCCTGAAGGTCCTATATGGCCGTGGGTTGCATCTGGCTGGTATCAGAGCTACCCCCATGGTGTATATACGGCGCCCAGCTGTGCTCAAATCGACATATATCGATTCAAGAACATCGCCTGTAGGTCCTATATGGCCGTGGGTTGGATCTGGCTGGTATCAGAGCTACTCCCATGCTGTATATACGAGGCCCAGCTGTGCTCAGATCGACATATATCGACCCAAGAACATCGCCTGTGGGTCTTATATGGCCGTGGTTTGCAGCTGGCTGGTATCAGAGCTACCCCTAGGCTGTATATACGTGGCCCAGCTGTGCTCAGATCGACATATATCGACTCAAGAATATCGCCTGTAGGTGCTGTATGGCCGTGGGTTGCATCTGGCTGGTATCAGAGCTACCCCCATGCTGTATATACGGCGCCCAGCTGTGCTCAGATCGACATATATCGACTCAAGAACGTCGCCTGTAGGTCCTATATGGCCGTGGTTTGCATCTGGCTGGTATCGGAGCTACCCCCATGGTGTTTATACGGCGCCCAGCTGCGCTCAGATCGACATATATCGACTCAAGAACATCGCCTATAGGTCCTATATGGCTGTGGGTTGCATCTGGCTGGTATCAGAGCTACCCCCATGCTGTATATACGAGGCCCAGCTGTGCTCAGATCGACATATATCGACTCAAGAACATCGCCTGTGGGTCTTATATGGCCGTGGGTTGCAGCTGGCTGGTATCAGAGCTACCCCCAGGCTTTATATACGTGGCCCAGCTGTGCTCAGATCAACATATATCGACTCAAGAACATCGCCTGTAGGTGCTATATGGCCGTGGGTTGCATCTGGCTGGTATCAGAGCTACCCTTATGCTGTATATACGGCGCCAAGCTGTGCTCAGATCGACATATATCGACTCAAGAACATCGGCTCTAGGTCCTATATGGCCGTGGGTTGCATCTGGCTGGTATCAGAGCCACCCACATGCCGTATATACGGGGCCCAGCTGAGCACAGATCGACATATATCGACTCAAGAATATCGCCTGTAGGTCCTATATGGCCGTGGGTTGCATCTGGCTGGTATCAGAGCTACCCCCATGGTGTATATACGGCGCCCAGCTGTGCTCAAATCGACATATATCGATTCAAGAACATCGCCTGTAGGTCCTATATGGCCGTGGGTTGGATCTGGCTGGTATCAGAGCTACTCCCATGCTGTATATACGAGGCCCAGCTGTGCTCAGATCGACATATATCGACCCAAGAACATCGCCTGTGGGTCTTATATGGCCGTGGTTTGCAGCTGGCTGGTATCAGAGCTACCTCCATGGTGTTTATACGGCGCCCAGCTGCGCTCAGATCGACATATATCGACTCAAGAACATCGCCTATAGGTGCTGTATGGCCGTGGGTTGCATCTGGCTGGTATCAGAGCTACCCCCATGCTGTATATACGGCGCCCAGCTGTGCTCAGATCGACATATATCGACTCAAGAACGTCGCCTGTAGGTCCTATATGGCCGTGGTTTGCATCTGGCTGGTATCGGAGCTACCCCCATGGTGTTTATACGGCGCCCAGCTGCGCTCAGATCGACATATATCGACTCAAGAACATCGCCTATAGGTCCTATATGGCTGTGGGTTGCATCTGGCTGGTATCAGAGCTACCCCCATGCTGTATATACGAGGCCCAGCTGTGCTCAGATCGACATATATCGACTCAAGAACATCGCCTGTGGGTCTTATATGGCCGTGGGTTGCAGCTGGCTGGTATCAGAGCTACCCCCAGGCTTTATATACGTGGCCCAGCTGTGCTCAGATCGACATATATCGACTCAAGAACATCGCCTGTAGGTGCTATATGGCCGTGGGTTGCATCTGGCTGGTATCAGAGCTACCCTTATGCTGTATATACGGCGCCAAGCTGTGCTCAGATCGACATATATCGACTCAAGAACATTGCTTGTAGGTCCTATATGGCCGTGGGTTGCATCTGGCTGGTATCAGTGCTACCCCCCATTCTGTATATACGGCGCCCAGCTGTGCTCGGATCGACATATAACGACTCAAGAACATCGCCTGTAGGTCCTATATGGCCGTGGATTGAATCTGGCTGGTATCATAACTACCCCCATGCTGTATATACGGCTCCCAGCTGTGCTCAGATCGACATATATCGACTCAAGAACATCGCCTGTAGGTCCTATATAGCCGTGGGTTGCAGTTGGCTGGTATCACACCTACCCCCATGCTGTATTTACGTGGCCCAGCTGTGCTCAGGTCGACATATATCGACACAAGGACATCACCTGTAGGTCCTGTATGGCCGTGGGTTGCAGCTGGCTGGTATCAGAGCCACCCACATGCCCTATATACGGGGGTCCAGCTGTGTTTAGATCGACATATATCGACTCAAGAACATCGCCTGTAGGTCCTATATGGCCGTGGGTTGCATCTGGCTGGTATCAGAGCTACCCACATGCCGTATATACGGGACCCAGCTGTGCTCAGATCGACATATATCGACTTAAGAACATCGCCTGTAGGTCCTATATGGCAGTGGGTTGCATATAGCTGGTATCAGAGCCACCCACATGCCGTATATACGGGGCCCAGCTGTGCAGATCGACATATATCGAATCATGACCATCGCCTGTAGGTCCTATATGGCCGTGGGTTGCATCTGGCTGGTATCAGAGCCACCCACATGCCGTATATACGTTACCCAGCTGTGCCCAGATCGACATATATCGACTCAAGAACATCGCCTGTAGGTCCTATATGGCAGTGGGTTGCATATGGCTGGTATCACAGCTACCCCCATGCTGTATATACGTGGCCTAGCTGTGCTCAGATCGACATATATCGACTCAAGAACATCGCCTGTAGGTC
The DNA here is from genome assembly GCA_963942505.1 of Lordithon lunulatus. Taxonomy (NCBI): domain Eukaryota; kingdom Metazoa; phylum Arthropoda; class Insecta; order Coleoptera; family Staphylinidae; genus Lordithon; species Lordithon lunulatus. The sequence goes on along the minus strand of OZ012667.1, from coordinate 31,077,048 downwards.
CTATATGGCCGTGGGTTGCAGCTGGCTGGTATCACAGCTACCCCCATGCTGTATATACGTGGCCCAGCTGTGCTCAGATCGACATATATCGACTCAAGAACATCGCCTGTAGGTCCTATATGGCAGTGGGTTGCATATGGCTGGTATCAGAGCTACCCCCATGCTGTATATACGGGGCCCAGCTGTGCTCAGATCGACATATATCGACTCAAGAACATCGCCTGTAGGTCCTATACGGCCGTGGGTTGCATCTGGCTGGTATCAGAGCTACCCCCAAGCTGTATATACGAGGACCAGCCGTGCTCAGATCGACATATATCGACTCAAGAACATCGCCTGTAGGTCCTATATGGCCGTGGGTTGCATCTGGCTGGTATCATAGCTTCCCCCATGCTGTATATACGGGGCCCAGCTGTGCTCAGAGCGACATATATCGAGTCAAGTACATCGCCTGTAAGTCCTATGTAGCCGTGGGTTGCAGCTGGCTGGTATGACAGCTACCCCCAAGCTGTATATACGAGGACCAGCTTTGCTCAGATCGACATATATCGACTCAAGAACATCGCCTGTAGGTCCTATATGGCCGTGGGTTGCATCTGGCTGGTATCAGAGCTACCCTAATGCTGTATATACGGGGCCCAGCTGTGCTCAGATCGACATATATCGACTCAAGAACATCGCCTGTAGGTCCTATATGGTCGTGGGTTGCATCTGGCTGGTATCAGAGCTACCCCCATGCTGTGTATACGGGGCCCAGCTGTGCTCAGATTGACATATATCGACTCAAGAACATCGCCTGTAGGTCCTATATGGCCGTGGGTTGCATCTGGCTGGTATCAGAGCTACCCCAATGCTGTATATACGGCGCCAAGCTGTGCTCAGATCGACATATATCGACTCAAGAACATCGCCTGTAGGTCCTATATGGCCGTGGGTTGCATCTGGCTGGTATCATAGCTTCCCCCATGCTGTATATACGGGGCCCAGCTGTGCTCAGAGCGACATATATCGAGTCAAGTACATTGCCTGTAGGTCCTATGTAGCCGTGGGTTACAGCTGGCTGATATGACAGCTACCCCCATGGTGTATATACGGCGCCCAGCTGTGCTCAAATCGACATATATCGATTCAAGTACATCGCCTGTAGGTCCTATATGGCCGTGGGTTGGATCTGGCTGGTATCAGAGCTACTCCCATGCTGTATATACGAGGCCCAGATATGCTCAGATCGACATATATCGACTCAAGAACATCGCCTGTGGGTCTTATATGGCCGTGGGTTGCAGCTGGCTGGTATCAGAGCTACCCCCAGGCTGTATATACGTGGCCCAGCTGTGCTACGATCGACATATATCGACTCAAGAATATCGCCTGTAGGTGCTGTATGGCCGTGGGTTGCATCTGGCTGGTATCAGAGCTACCCCAATGCTGTATATACGGCGCCAAGCTGTGCTCATATCGACATATATCGACTCAAGAACATCGCCTGTAGGTCCTATATGGCCGTGGGTTGCATCTGGCTGGTATCATAGCTTCCCCCATGCTGTATATACGGGGCCCAGCTGTGCTCAGAGCGACATATATCGAGTCAAGTACATCGCCTGTAGGTCCTATGTAGCCATGGGTTGCAGCTGGCTGGTATGACAGCTACCCCCATGCTGTATATACGTGGCCCAGCTGTGCTCAGATCGACATATATCGACTCAAGAACATCGCCTGTAGGTCCTATATGGCCGTGGGTTGCAGCTGGCTGGTATCAGAGCCACCCACATGTCGTATATACGGGGCCCAGCTGTGCTCAGCTCGACATATATCGACTCAAAAACATCGCCTCTAGGTCCTATATGGCCGTGGGTTGCATCTGGCTGGTATCAGAGCTACCCTCTTGCTGTATATACGGCGCCCAGCTGTGCTCAGATCGACATATATCGACTCAAAAGCATTGCCTGTAGGTCCTATATGGCCGTGGGTTGCATCTGGCTGGTATCATAGCTTCCCCCATGCTGTATATACGGGGCCCAGCTATGCTCAGAGCGACATATATCGAGTCAAGTACATCGCCTGTAGGTACTATGTAGCCGTGGGTTGCAGCTGGCTGGTATGACAGCTACCCCCATGCTGTATATACGTGGCCCAGCTGTGCTCAGATCGACATATATCGACTCAAGAACATCGCCTGTAGGTCCTATATGGCCGAGGGTTGCAGCTGGCTGGTATCAGAGCCACCCACATGCCGTATATACGGGGACCAGATGTGCTCAGATCGACATATATCGACTCAAGAACATCGCCTGTAGGTCCTATATGGCCGTGGGTTGCAGCTGGCTGGTATCCCAGCTACCCCCATGCTGTATATACGTGGCCCAGCTGTGCTCAGATCGACATATATCGACTCAAGAACTTCGCCTGTAGGTCCTATATGGCCGTGGGTTGTATCTGGCTGGTATCAGAGCTACCCACATGCTGTATATACGGCGCCCAGCTGTGCTCAGATCGACATATATCGACTCAAGAACATCGCCTGTAGGTCATATATGGCCGTGGGTTGTATCTGACTGGTATCAGAGCTACCCCCATGCTGTATACACGGGGCCCAGCTGTGCTCAGATCGACATATATCGACTCAAGAACATCGCCTGTGGGTCTTATATGGCCGTGGGTTGCAGCTGGCTGGTATCAGAGCTACCCCCAGGCTGTATATACGTGGCCCAGCTGTGCTCAGATCGACATATATCGACTCAAGAACATCGCCTGTAGGTGCTATATGGCCGTGGGTTGCATCTGGCTGGTATCAGAGCTACCCCCATGCTGTATATACGGCGCCCAGCTGTGCTCAGATCGACATATATCGACTCAAGAACATCGCTTGTAGGTCCTATATGGCCGTGGGTTGCATCTGGTATCAGTGATACCCCCATGCTGTATATACGGCGTCCAGCTGTGCTCAGATCGACATATATCGACTCAAGAACATCGCCTGTAGGTCCTATATGGCCGTGGGTTGCATATGGCTGGTATCAGAGCTACCCCCATGCTGTATATACGGGACCCAGCTGTTCCCACATCGACATATATCGAATCAAGAACATCGCTGGTAGGTCCTATATAGCCATGGGTTGCAGCTGGCTGGTATCACAGCTACCCCCATGCTGTATATACGTGGCCCAGATGTGCTCCGATCGATATATATCGACTCAAGAACATCGCCTGTAGGTCCTATATGGCCGTGGGTTGCATCTGGCTGGTATCAGAGCTACCCCCATGCTGTATATACGGGGCCCAGCTGTGCTCAGATCGACATATATCGACTCAAGAACATCGCCTGTAGGTCCTATATGGCCGTGGGTTGCATCTGGGTGGTATCAGAGCTACCCCCATGCTGTATATACGGGGCCCAGCTGTGCTCAGATCGACATATATCGACTCAAGAACATCGCCTGTAGGTCCTATATAACCGTGGGTTGCAGCTGGCTGGTATCACAGCTACCCCCCTGCAGTATATACGGCGCCCAGCTGTGCTCAGATCGACATATATCGACTCAAGAACATCGCCTGTAGGTCCTATATGGCCGTGGGTTGCAGCCGGCTGGTATCACAGCTACCCCCATGCTGTATATACGTGGCCTAGCTGTGCTCAGATCGACATATATCGACTCAAGAACATCGCCTGTAGGTCCTATATGGCCGTGGGTTGCAGCTGGCTGGTATCACAGCTACCCGCATGCTGTATATACGTGGCCCAGCTGTGCTCAGATCGACATATATCGACTCAAGAACATCGCCTGTAGATCCTATATGCCCGTGGGTTGCATCGGGCTGGAATCAGAGCCACCCACATGCTGCATATACAGGCCATAGCGGAGCTCATATCGACATATATCGACTCAAGAACATCGCCTGTAGGTCCCATATGGGCATAGGTTGCACCTGGCTGGTGTCGGAGCGGCCCCAATGTTGCATATACGGTGCATAGCGGTGCTCAGATCGACATATATCGACTCAAGAACATCGGCTCTAGGTCCTATATGGCCGTGGGTTGTATCTGGCTGGTATCAGAGCCACCCACATGCCGTATATACGGGGCCCAGCTGTGCACAGATCGACATATATTGACTCAAGAATATCGCCTGTAGGTCCTATATGGCCGTGGGTTGGATCTGGCTGGTATCAGAGCTACTCCCATGCTGTATATACGAGGCCCAGCTGTGCTCAGATCGACATATATCGACCCAAGAACATCGCCTGTGGGTCTTATATGGCCGTGGGTTGCAGCTGGCTGGTATCAAAGCTACCCCTAGGCTGTATATACGTGGCCCAGCTGTGCTCAGATCGACATATATCGACTCAAGTATATCGCCTGTAGGTGCTGTATGGCCGTGGGTTGCATCTGGCTGGTATCAGAGCTACCCACATGCCGTATATACGGGACCCAGCTGTGCTCAGATCGACATATATCGACTCAAGAACGTCGCCTGTAGGTCCTATATGGCCGTGGTTTGCATCTGGCTGGTATCGGAGCTACCCCCATGGTGTTTATACGGCGCCCAGCTGCGCTCAGATCGACACATATCAACTCAAGAACATCGCCTATAGGTCCTATATGGCTGTGGGTTGCATCTGGCTGGTATCAGAGCTACCCCCATGCTGTATATACGAGGCCCAACTGTGCTCAGATCGACATATATCGACTCAAGAACATCGCCTGTAGGTCCTATATGGCCGTGGGTTGCATCTGGCTGATATCAGAGCCACCCACATGCCGTATATACGGGGGCCCAGCTGTGCTCAGATCGACATATGTCGACTCAAGAATATCGCCTGTAGGTCCTATATGGCCGTGGGTTGCATCTGGCTTGTATCAGAGCCACCCACATGCCGTATATACGGGGCCCAGCTGTGCTCGGATCGACATATATCGACTCAAGAACATCGCCTGTAGGTCCTATATGGCCGTGGGTTGCATCTGGCTGGTATCAGAGCTACCCCCATGCTGTATATACGGGGCCCAGCTGTGCTCAGATCGACATATATCGACTCAAGAACATCGCCTGTAGGTCCTATATGGCCGTGGGTTGCATCTGGCTGATATCAGAGCCACCCACATGCCGTATATACGGGGGCCCAGCTGTGCTCAGATCGACATATATCGACTCAAGAACATCGGCTGTAGGTCCTATATGGCCGTGGGTTGCATCTGGCTGGTATCAGAGCCACCCACATGCCGTATATACGGGAGCCCATCTGTGCTCAGGTCGACATATATCGACTCAAGAATATCGCCTGTAGGTCATATATGGCCGTGGGTTGCATCTGGCTGGTATGAGAGCTACCCCCATGCTGTATATACGGGACTCAGCTGTGCTCAAATCGACATATATCGACTCAAGAACATCGCCTGTATGTCCTATATGGCCGTGGGTTGCATCTGGCTGGTATGCCATATATACGGGGCCCAGCTGTGCTCAGATCGACATATATAGACGGATGAACATCGCCTGTAGGTCCTATATGGCCATGGGTTGCATCTGGCTGGTATCGCAGCTACCCCCATGCTGTATATACGTAGCCCAGCTGTGCTCAGATTGACATATATCGACTCAAGAACATCGCCTGTAGGTCCTATATGGCCGTGGGTTGCAGCTGGCTGGTATCAGAGCCACCCACATGCCGTATATACGGGGCCCAGCTGTGCTCAGATCGACATATATCGACGGAAGAACATCGCCTGTAGGTCCTATATGGCCATGGGTTGCACCTGGCTGGTATCGCAGCTACCCCCATGCTGTATATACGTAGCGCAGCTGTGCTCAGATCGACATATATCGACTCAAGAACATCGCCTGTAGGTCCTATATGCCCGTGGGTTGCATCTGGCTGGAATCAGAGCCACCCACATGCTGCATATACAATGCATAGCGGAGCTCATATCGACATATATCGACTCAAGAACATCGCCTGCAGTTCCTATATGGGCATAGGTTGCACCTGGCTGGTGTCGAAGCGACCCCAATGCTGCATATACGGTGCATAGCGGTGCTCAGATCGACATATATCGACTCAAGAACATTGCTTGTAGGTCCTATATGGCCGTGGGTTGCATCTGGCTGGTATCAGTGCTACCCCCCATTCTGTATATACGGCGCCCAGCTGTGCTCGGATCGACATATAACGACTCAAGAACATCGCCTGTAGGTCCTATATGGCGTGGATTGAATCTGGCTGGTATCATAACTACCCCCATGCTGTATATACGGCTCCCAGCTGTGCTCAGATCGACATATATCGACTCAAGAACATCGCCTGTAGGTCCTATATAGCCGTGGGTTGCAGTTGGCTGGTATCACACCTACCCCCATGCTGTATTTACGTGGCCCAGCTGTGCTCAGGTCGACATATATCGACACAAGGACATCACCTGTAGGTCCTGTATGGCCGTGGGTTGCAGCTGGCTGGTATCAGAGCCACCCACATGCCCTATATACGGGGGTCCAGCTGTGCTCAGATCGACATATATCGACTCAAGAACATCGCCTGTAGGTCCTATATGGCCGTGGGTTGCATCTGGCTGGTATCAGAGCTACCCACATGCCGTATATACGGGACCCAGCTGTGCTCAGATCGACATATATCGACTCAAGAACATCGCCTGTAGGTCCTATATGGCAGTGGGTTGCATATAGCTGGTATCAGAGCCACCCACATGCCGTATATACGGGGCCCAGCTGTGCAGATCGACATATATCGAATCATGACCATCGCCTGTAGGTCCTATATGGCCGTGGGTTGCATCTGGCTGGTATCAGAGCCACCCACATGCCGTATATACGTTACCCAGCTGTGCCCAGATCGACATATATCGACTCAAGAACATCGCCTGTAGGTCCTATATGGCAGTGGGTTGCATATGGCTGGTATCAGAGCTACCCCCATGCTGTATATACGAGGCCCAGCTGTGCTCAGATCGACATATATCGACTCAAGAACATCGCCTGTGGGTCTTATATAGCTGTGGGTTGCAGCTGGCTGGTATCAGAGCTACCCCCAGGCTGTATATACGTGGCCCAGCTGTGCCCAGATCGACATATATCGACTCAAGAACATCGCCTGTAGGTCCTATATGGCAGTGGGTTGCATATGGCTGGTATCAGAGCTACCCCCATGCTGTATATACGGGGCCCAGCTGTGCTCAGATCGACATATATCGACTCAAGAACATCGCCTGTAGGTCCTATATGGCCGTGGGTTGCAGCTGGCTGGTATCACAGCTACCCACATGCTGTATATACGTGGCCCAGCTGTGCTCAGATCGACATATATCGACTCAAGAACATCGCCTGTAGGTCCTATATGGGCATAGGTTACACCTGGCTGGTGTCGAAGCGGCCCCAATGCTGCATATACGGTGCATAGCGGTGCTCAGATCGACATATATCGACTCAAGTACATCGCCTGTAGGTCCTATATGGTCATGGATTGCACCTGGCTGATATCAGAGCCACCCACATGCCGTATATACGGGGGCCCAGCTGTGCTCAAATCGACATATATCGAATCAAGAACATCGGCTGTAGGTCCTATATGGCCGTGGGTTGCATCTGGCTGGTATCAGAGCCACCCACATGCCGTATATACGGGGCCCAGCTGTGCTCAGATCAGCATATATCGACTCAAGAACATCGCCTGTAGGTCCTATACGGCCGTGGGTTGCATCTGGCTGGTATCAGAGCTACCCCCAAGCTGTATATACGAGGACCAGCTGTGCTCAGATCGACATATATCGACTCAAGAACATCGCCTGTAGGTCCTATATGGCCGTGGGTTGCATCTGGCTGGTATCATAGCTTCCCCCATGCTGTATATACGGGGCCCAGCTGTGCTCAGAGCGACATATATCGAGTCAAGTACATCGCCTGTAGGTCCTATGTAGCCGTGGGTTGCAGCTGACTGGTATGACAGCTACCCCCAAGCTGTATATACGAGGACCAGCTGTGCTCAGATCGACATATATCGACTCAAGAACATCGCCTGTAGGTCCTATATGGCCGTGGGTTGCATCTGGCTGGTATCAGAGCTACCCTAATGCTGTATATACGGGGCCCAGCTGTGCTCAGATCGACATATATCGACTCAAGAACATCGCCTGTAGGTCCTATATGGCCGTGGGTTGCAGCTGGCTGGTATCAGAGCCACCCACATGCCGTATATACAGGGCCCAGCTGTGCTCAGATCGACATATATCGACTCAAGAACATCGCCTGTAGGTCCTATATGGCCGTGTGTTGCATCTGGCTGGTATCAGAGCTACCCCCATGCTGTGTATACGGGGCCCAGCTGTGCTCAGATTGACATATATCGACTCAAGAACATCGCCTGTAGGTCCTATATGGCCGTGGGTTGCATCTGGCTGGTATCAGAGCTACCCCAATGCTGTATATACGGCGCCAAGCTGTGCTCAGATCGACATATATCGACTCAAGAACATCGCCTGTAGGTCCTATATGGCCGTGGGTTGCATCTGGCTGGTATCATAGCTTCCCCCATGCTGTATATACGGGGCCCAGCTGTGCTCAGAGCGACATATATCGAGTCAAGTACATCGCCTGTAGGTCCTATGTAGCCGTGGGTTGCAGCTGGCTGATATGACAGCTACCCCCATGGTGTATATACGGCGCCCAGCTGTGCTCAAATCGACATATATCGATTCAAGTACATCGCCTGTAGGTCCTATATGGCCGTGGGTTGGATCTGGCTGGTATTAGAGCTACTCCCATGCTGTATATACGAGGCCCAGATGTGCTCAGATCGACATATATCGACTCAAGAACATCGCCTGTGGGTCTTATATGGCCGTGGGTTGCAGCTGGCTGGTATCAGAGCTACCCCCAGGCTGTATATACGTGGCCCAGCTGTGCTACGATCGACATATATCGACTCAAGAATATCGCCTGTAGGTGCTGTATGGCCGTGGGTTGCATCTGGCTGGTATCAGAGCTACCCCAATGCTGTATATACGGCGCCAAGCTGTGCTCAGATCGACATATATCGACTCAAGAACATCGCCTGTAGGTCCTATATGGCCGTGGGTTGCATCTGGCTGGTATCATAGCTTCCCCCATGCTGTATATACGGGGCCCAGCTGTGCTCAGAGCGACATATATCGAGTCAAGTACATCGCCTGTAGGTCCTATGTAGCCATGGGTTGCAGCTGGCTGGTATGACAGCTACCCCCATGCTGTATATACGTGGCCCAGCTGTGCTCAGATCGACATATATCGACTCAAGAACATCGCCTGTAGGTCCTATATGGCCGTGGGTTGCAGCTGGCTGGTATCAGAGCCACCCACATGCCGTATATACGGGGCCCAGCTGTGCTCAGCTCGACATATATCGACTCAAAAACATCGCCTCTAGGTCCTATATGGCCGTGGGTTGCATCTGGCTGGTATCAGAGCTACCCCGATGCTGTATATACGGCGCCCAGCTGTGCTCAGATCGACATATATCGACTCAAAAGCATTGCCTGTAGGTCCTATATGGCCGTAGGTTGCATCTGGCTGGTATCATAGCTTCCCCCATGCTGTATATACGGGGCCCAGCTATGCTCAGAGCGACATATATCGAGTCAAGTACATCGCCTGTAGGTCCTATGTAGCCGTGGGTTGCAGCTGGCTGGTATGACAGCTACCCCCATGCTGTATATACGTGGCCCAGCTGTGCTCAGATCGACATATATCGACTCAAGAACATCGCCTGTAGGTCCTATATGGCCGAGGGTTGCAGCTAGCTGGTATCAGAGCCACCCACATGCCGTATATACGGGGACCAGATGTGCTCAGATCGACATATATCGACTCAAGAACATCGCCTGTAGGTCCTATATGGCCGTGGGTTGCAGCTGGCTGGTATCCCAGCTACCCCCATGCTGTATATACGTGGCCCAGCTGTGCTCAGATCGACATATATCGACTCAAGAACTTCGCCTGTAGGTCCTATATGGCCGTGGGTTGTATCTGGCTGGTATCAGAGCTACCCCCATGCTGTATATACGGCGCCCAGCTGTGCTCAGATCGACATATATCGACTCAAGAACATCGCCTGTAGGTCATATATGGCCGTGGGTTGTATCTGACTGGTATCAGAGCTACCCCCCTGCTGTATACACGGGGCCCAGCTGTGCTCAGATCGACATATATCGACTCAAGAACATCGCCTGTGGGTCTTATATGGCCGTGGGTTGCAGCTGGCTGGTATCAGAGCTACCCCCAGGCTGTATATACGTGGCCCAGCTGTGCTCAGATCGCCATATATCGACTCAAGAACATCGCCTGTAGGTGCTATATGGCCGTGGGTTGCATCTGGCTGGTATCAGAGCTACCCCCATGCTGTATATACGGCGCCCAGCTGTGCTCAGATCGACATATATCGACTCAAGAACATCGCTTGTAGGTCCTATATGGCCGTGGGTTGCATCTGGTATCAGTGATACCCCCATGCTGTATATACGGCGTCCAGCTGTGCTCAGATCGACATATATCGACTCAAGAACATCGCCTGTAGGTCCTATATGGCCGTGGGTTGCATATGGCTGGTATCAGAGCTACCCCCATGCTGTATATACGGGACCCAGCTGTTCCCACATCGACATATATCGAATCAAGAACATCGCTGGTAGGTCCTATATAGCCATGGGTTGCAGCTGGCTGGTATCACAGCTACCCCCATGCTGTATATACGTGGCCCAGATGTGCTCCGATCGATATATATCGACTCAAGAACATCGCCTGTAGGTCCTATATGGCCGTGGGTTGCATCTGGCTGGTATCAGAGCTACCCCCATGCTGTATATACGGGGCCCAGCTGTGCTCAGATCGACATATATCGACTCAAGAACATCGCCTGTAGGTCCTATATGGCCGTGGGTTGCATCTGGGTGGTATCAGAGCTACCCCCATGCTGTATATACGGGGCCCAGCTGTGCTCAGATCGACATATATCGACTCAAGAACATCGCCTGTAGGTCCTATATAACCGTGGAATGCAGCTGGCTGGTATCACAGCTACCCCCCTGCAGTATATACGGCGCCCAGCTGTGCTCAGATCGACATATATCGACTCAAAAACATCGCCTGTAGGTCCTATGTGGCCGTGGGTTGCAGCCGGCTGGTATCACAGCTACCCCCATGCTGTATATACGTGGCCCAGCTGTGCTCTGATCGACATATATCGACTCAAGAACATCGCCTGTAGGTCCTATATGGCCGTGGGTTGCAGCTGGCTGGTATCACAGCTACCCGCATGCTGTATATACGTGGCCCAGCTGTGCTCAGATCGACATATATCGACTCAAGAACATCGCCTGTAGATCCTATATGCCCGTAGGTTGCATCGGGCTGGAATCAGAGCCACCCACATGCTGCATATACAGGGCATAGCGGAGCTCATATCGACATATATCGACTCAAGAACATCGCCTGTAGGTCCCATATGGGCATAGGTTGCACCTGGCTGGTGTCGGAGCGGCCCCAATGTTGCATATACGGTGCATAGCGGTGCTCAGATCGACATATATCGACTCAAGAACATCGCCTGTAGGTCCTATATGGCCGTGGGTTGCATATGGCTGGTATCAGAGCTACCCCCATGCTGTATATACGGGACCCAGCTGTTCCCACATCGACATATATCGAATCAAGAACATCGCTGGTAGGTCCTATATAGCCATGGGTTGCAGCTGGCTGGTATCACAGCTACCCCCATGCTGTATATACGTGGCCCAGATGTGCTCCGATCGATATATATCGACTCAAGAACATCGCCTGTAGGTCCTATATGGCCGTGGGTTGCATCTGGCTGGTATCAGAGCTACCCCCATGCTGTATATACGGGGCCCAGCTGTGCTCAGATCGACATATATCGACTCAAGAACATCGCCTGTAGGTCCTATATGGCCGTGGGTTGCATCTGGGTGGTATCAGAGCTACCCCCATGCTGTATATACGGGGCCCAGCTGTGCTCAGATCGACATATATCGACTCAAGAACATCGCCTGTAGGTCCTATATAACCGTGGGATGCAGCTGGCTGGTATCACAGCTACCCCCCTGCAGTATATACGGCGCCCAGCTGTGCTCAGATCGACATATATCGACTCAAGAACATCGCCTGTAGGTCCTATATGGCCGTGGGTTGCAGCCGGCTGGTATCACAGCTACCCCCATGCTGTATATACGTGGCCCAGCTGTGCTCTGATCGACATATATCGACTCAAGAACATCGCCTGTAGGTCCTATATGGCCGTGGGTTGCAGCTGGCTGGTATCACAGCTACCCGCATGCTGTATATACGTGGCCCAGCTGTGCTCAGATCGACATATATCGACTCAAGAACATCGCCTGTAGATCCTATATGCCCGTGGGTTGCATCGGGCTGGAATCAGAGCCACCCACATGCTGCATATACAGGGCATAGCGGAGCTCATATCGACATATATCGACTCAAGAACATCGCCTGTAGGTCCTATATGGGCATAGGTTGCACCTGGCTGGTGTCGGAGCGGCCCCAATGTTGCATATACGGTGCATAGCGGTGCTCAGATCGACATATATCGACTCAAGAACATCGGCTCTAGGTCCTATATGGCCGTGGGTTGCATCTGGCTGGTATCAGAGCCACCCACATGCCGTATATACGGGGCCCAGCTGTGCACAGATCGACATATATTGACTCAAGAATATCGCCTGTAGGTCCTATATGGCCGTGGGTTGGATCTGGCTGGTATCAGAGCTACTCCCATGCTGTATATACGAGGCCCAGCTGTGCTCAGATCGACATATATCGACCCAAGAACATCGCCTGTGGGTCTTATATGGCCGTGGGTTGCAGCTGGATGGTATCAAAGCTACCCCTAGGCTGTATATACGTGGCCCAGCTGTGCTCAGATCGACATATATCGACTCAAGTATATCGCCTGTAGGTGCTGTATGGCCGTGGGTTGCATCTGGCTGGTATCAGAGCTACCCACATGCCGTATATACGGGACCCAGCTGTGCTCAGATCGACATATATCGACTCAAGAACGTCGCCTGTAGGTCCTATATGGCCGTGGTTTGCATCTGGCTGGTATCGGAGCTACCCCCATGGTGTTTATACGGCGCCCAGCTGCGCTCAGATCGACACATATCAACTCAAGAACATCGCCTATAGGTCCTATATGGCTGTGGGTTGCATCTGGCTGGTATCAGAGCTACCCCCATGCTGTATATACGAGGCCCAGCTGTGCTCAGATCGACATATATCGACTCAAGAACATCGCCTGTAGGTCCTATATGGCCGTGGGTTGCATCTGGCTGATATAAGAGCCACCCACATGCCGTATATACGGGGGCCCAGCTGTGCTCAGATCGACATATATCGACTCAAGAATATCGCCTGTAGGTCCTATATGGCCGTGGGTTGCATCTGGCTTGTATCAGAGCCACCCACATGCCGTATATACGGGGTCCAGCTGTGCTCGGATCGACATATATCGACTCAAGAACATCGCCTGTAGGTCCTATATGGCCGTGGGTTGCATCTGGCTGGTATGAGAGCTACCCCCATGCTGTATATACGGGACTCAGCTGTGCTCAAATCGACATATATCGACTCAAGAACATCGCCTGTATGTCCTATATGGCCGTGGGTTGCATCTGGCTGGTATGCCATATATACGGGGCCCAGCTGTGCTCAGATCGACATATATAGACGGATGAACATCGCCTGTAGGTCCTATATGGCCATGGGTTGCATCTGGCTGGTATCGCAGCTACCCCCATGCTGTATATACGTAGCCCAGCTGTGCTCAGATTGACATATATCGACTCAAGAACATCGCCTGTAGGTCCTATATGGCCGTGGGTTGCAGCTGGCTGGTATCAGAGCCACCCACATGCCGTATATACGGGGCCCAGCTGTGCTCAGATCGACATATATCGACGGAAGAACATCGCCTGTAGGTCCTATATGGCCATGGGTTGCACCTGGCTGGTATCACAGCTACCCCCATGCTGTATATACGTAGCGCAGCTGTGCTCAGATCGACATATATCGACTCAAGAACATCGCCTGTAGGTCCTATATGCCCGTGGGTTGCATCTGGCTGGAATCAGAGCCACCCACTTGCTGCATATACAATGCATAGCGGAGCTCATATCGACATATATCGACTCAAGAACATCGCTTGCAGGTCCTATATGGGCATAGGTTGCACCTGGCTGGTGTCGAAGCGACCTCAATGCTGCATATACGGTGCATAGCGGTGCTCAGATCGACATATATCGACTCAGGAACATCGCCTGTAGGACCTATATGGCCTTGGGTTGCATCTGGCTGGTATCAGAGCCACCCACATGCCGTATATACGAGGCCCAGCTGTGCTCAGATCGACATATATCGATTCAAGAACATCGCCTGTACGTTCTATATGGCGGTGGGTTGCATATGGTTGGTATCAGAGCCACCCACATGCCGTATATACGGGGCCCAGCTGTGCGCAGATCGACATATATCGACTCAAGAACATCGCCTGTAGGTCCTATATGGCCGTGGGTTGCATATGGCTGGTATCAGAGCCACCCACATGCCGTATATACGGGGCCCAGCTGAGCCCAGATCGACATATATCGACTCAAGAACATCGCCTGTAGGTCCTATATGGCCGTGGGTTGCATCTGCCTGGTATCAGAGCTACACCCATGGTTTATATACGGCGCCCAGCTGTGCTCAGATCGACATATATCGACTCAAGAACATCGCCTGTGGGTCTTATATGGCCGTGGGTTGCAGCTGGCTGGTATCAGAGCTACCCCCAGGCTGTATATACGTGGCCCAGCTGTGCTCAGATCGCCATATATCGACTCAAGAACATCGCCTGTAGGTGCTATATGGCCGTGGGTTGCATCTGGCTGGTATCAGAGCTACCCCCATGCTGTATATACGGCGCCCAGCTGTGCTCAGATCGACATATATCGACTCAAGAACATCGCTTGTAGGTCCTATATGGCCGTGGGTTGCATCTGGTATCAGTGATACCCCCATGCTGTATATACGGCGTCCAGCTGTGCTCAGATCGACATATATCGACTCAAGAACATCGCCTGTAGGTCCTATATGGCCGTGGGTTGCATATGGCTGGTATCAGAGCTACCCCCATGCTGTATATACGGGACCCAGCTGTTCCCACATCGACATATATCGAATCAAGAACATCGCTGGTAGGTCCTATATAGCCATGGGTTGCAGCTGGCTGGTATCACAGCTACCCCCATGCTGTATATACGTGGCCCAGATGTGCTCCGATCGATATATATCGACTCAAGAACATCGCCTGTAGGTCCTATATGGCCGTGGGTTGCATCTGGCTGGTATCAGAGCTACCCCCATGCTGTATATACGGGGCCCAGCTGTGCTCAGATCGACATATATCGACTCAAGAACATCGCCTGTAGGTCCTATATGGCCGTGGGTTGCATCTGGGTGGTATCAGAGCTACCCCCATGCTGTATATACGGGGCCCAGCTGTGCTCAGATCGACATATATCGACTCAAGAACATCGCCTGTAGGTCCTATATAACCGTGGAATGCAGCTGGCTGGTATCACAGCTACCCCCCTGCAGTATATACGGCGCCCAGCTGTGCTCAGATCGACATATATCGACTCAAGAACATCGCCTGTAGGTCCTATGTGGCCGTGGGTTGCAGCCGGCTGGTATCACAGCTACCCCCATGCTGTATATACGTGGCCCAGCTGTGCTCTGATCGACATATATCGACTCAAGAACATCGCCTGTAGGTCCTATATGGCCGTGGGTTGCAGCTGGCTGGTATCACAGCTACCCGCATGCTGTATATACGTGGCCCAGCTGTGCTCAGATCGACATATATCGACTCAAGAACATCGCCTGTAGATCCTATATGCCCGTAGGTTGCATCGGGCTGGAATCAGAGCCACCCACATGCTGCATATACAGGGCATAGCGGAGCTCATATCGACATATATCGACTCAAGAACATCGCCTGTAGGTCCCATATGGGCATAGGTTGCACCTGGCTGGTGTCGGAGCGGCCCCAATGTTGCATATACGGTGCATAGCGGTGCTCAGATCGACATATATCGACTCAAGAACATCGCCTGTAGGTCCTATATGGCCGTGGGTTGCATATGGCTGGTATCAGAGCTACCCCCATGCTGTATATACGGGACCCAGCTGTTCCCACATCGACATATATCGAATCAAGAACATCGCTGGTAGGTCCTATATAGCCATGGGTTGCAGCTGGCTGGTATCACAGCTACCCCCATGCTGTATATACGTGGCCCAGATGTGCTCCGATCGATATATATCGACTCAAGAACATCGCCTGTAGGTCCTATATGGCCGTGGGTTGCATCTGGCTGGTATCAGAGCTACCCCCATGCTGTATATACGGGGCCCAGCTGTGCTCAGATCGACATATATCGACTCAAGAACATCGCCTGTAGGTCCTATATGGCCGTGGGTTGCATCTGGGTGGTATCAGAGCTACCCCCATGCTGTATATACGGGGCCCAGCTGTGCTCAGATCGACATATATCGACTCAAGAACATCGCCTGTAGGTCCTATATAACCGTGGGATGCAGCTGGCTGGTATCACAGCTACCCCCCTGCAGTATATACGGCGCCCAGCTGTGCTCAGATCGACATATATCGACTCAAGAACATCGCCTGTAGGTCCTATATGGCCGTGGGTTGCAGCCGGCTGGTATCACAGCTACCCCCATGCTGTATATACGTGGCCCAGCTGTGCTCTGATCGACATATATCGACTCAAGAACATCGCCTGTAGGTCCTATATGGCCGTGGGTTGCAGCTGGCTGGTATCACAGCTACCCGCATGCTGTATATACGTGGCCCAGCTGTGCTCAGATCGACATATATCGACTCAAGAACATCGCCTGTAGATCCTATATGCCCGTGGGTTGCATCGGGCTGGAATCAGAGCCACCCACATGCTGCATATACAGGGCATAGCGGAGCTCATATCGACATATATCGACTCAAGAACATCGCCTGTAGGTCCTATATGGGCATAGGTTGCACCTGGCTGGTGTCGGAGCGGCCCCAATGTTGCATATACGGTGCATAGCGGTGCTCAGATCGACATATATCGACTCAAGAACATCGGCTCTAGGTCCTATATGGCCGTGGGTTGCATCTGGCTGGTATCAGAGCCACCCACATGCCGTATATACGGGGCCCAGCTGTGCACAGATCGACATATATTGACTCAAGAATATCGCCTGTAGGTCCTATATGGCCGTGGGTTGGATCTGGCTGGTATCAGAGCTACTCCCATGCTGTATATACGAGGCCCAGCTGTGCTCAGATCGACATATATCGACCCAAGAACATCGCCTGTGGGTCTTATATGGCCGTGGGTTGCAGCTGGATGGTATCAAAGCTACCCCTAGGCTGTATATACGTGGCCCAGCTGTGCTCAGATCGACATATATCGACTCAAGTATATCGCCTGTAGGTGCTGTATGGCCGTGGGTTGCATCTGGCTGGTATCAGAGCTACCCACATGCCGTATATACGGGACCCAGCTGTGCTCAGATCGACATATATCGACTCAAGAACGTCGCCTGTAGGTCCTATATGGCCGTGGTTTGCATCTGGCTGGTATCGGAGCTACCCCCATGGTGTTTATACGGCGCCCAGCTGCGCTCAGATCGACACATATCAACTCAAGAACATCGCCTATAGGTCCTATATGGCTGTGGGTTGCATCTGGCTGGTATCAGAGCTACCCCCATGCTGTATATACGAGGCCCAGCTGTGCTCAGATCGACATATATCGACTCAAGAACATCGCCTGTAGGTCCTATATGGCCGTGGGTTGCATCTGGCTGATATAAGAGCCACCCACATGCCGTATATACGGGGGCCCAGCTGTGCTCAGATCGACATATATCGACTCAAGAATATCGCCTGTAGGTCCTATATGGCCGTGGGTTGCATCTGGCTTGTATCAGAGCCACCCACATGCCGTATATACGGGGTCCAGCTGTGCTCGGATCGACATATATCGACTCAAGAACATCGCCTGTAGGTCCTATATGGCCGTGGGTTGCATCTGGCTGGTATGAGAGCTACCCCCATGCTGTATATACGGGACTCAGCTGTGCTCAAATCGACATATATCGACTCAAGAACATCGCCTGTATGTCCTATATGGCCGTGGGTTGCATCTGGCTGGTATGCCATATATACGGGGCCCAGCTGTGCTCAGATCGACATATATAGACGGATGAACATCGCCTGTAGGTCCTATATGGCCATGGGTTGCATCTGGCTGGTATCGCAGCTACCCCCATGCTGTATATACGTAGCCCAGCTGTGCTCAGATTGACATATATCGACTCAAGAACATCGCCTGTAGGTCCTATATGGCCGTGGGTTGCAGCTGGCTGGTATCAGAGCCACCCACATGCCGTATATACGGGGCCCAGCTGTGCTCAGATCGACATATATCGACGGAAGAACATCGCCTGTAGGTCCTATATGGCCATGGGTTGCACCTGGCTGGTATCACAGCTACCCCCATGCTGTATATACGTAGCGCAGCTGTGCTCAGATCGACATATATCGACTCAAGAACATCGCCTGTAGGTCCTATATGCCCGTGGGTTGCATCTGGCTGGAATCAGAGCCACCCACTTGCTGCATATACAATGCATAGCGGAGCTCATATCGACATATATCGACTCAAGAACATCGCTTGCAGGTCCTATATGGGCATAGGTTGCACCTGGCTGGTGTCGAAGCGACCTCAATGCTGCATATACGGTGCATAGCGGTGCTCAGATCGACATATATCGACTCAGGAACATCGCCTGTAGGACCTATATGGCCTTGGGTTGCATCTGGCTGGTATCAGAGCCACCCACATGCCGTATATACGAGGCCCAGCTGTGCTCAGATCGACATATATCGATTCAAGAACATCGCCTGTACGTTCTATATGGCGGTGGGTTGCATATGGTTGGTATCAGAGCCACCCACATGCCGTATATACGGGGCCCAGCTGTGCGCAGATCGACATATATCGACTCAAGAACATCGCCTGTAGGTCCTATATGGCCGTGGGTTGCATATGGCTGGTATCAGAGCCACCCACATGCCGTATATACGGGGCCCAGCTGAGCCCAGATCGACATATATCGACTCAAGAACATCGCCTGTAGGTCCTATATGGCCGTGGGTTGCATCTGCCTGGTATCAGAGCTACACCCATGGTTTATATACGGCGCCCAGCTGTGCTCAGATCGACATATATCGACTCAAGAACATCGCCTGTAGGTCCTATATGGCCGTGGGTTGCATCTGGCTGGTATCAGAGCTACCCCTATGCTGTATATACGGCGAGCAGCTGTGCTCAGATCGACATATATCGACTCAAGAACATCGCCTGTAGGTCCTATATGGCCGTGGGTTGCATCTGGCTGGTATCAGAGCTAACCCCATGCTGTATATACGGGGCCCAGCTGTGCTCAGATCGACATATATCGACTCAAGAACAACGCCTGTAGGTCCTATATGGCCGTGGGTTGCATCTGGGTGGTATCAGAGCTACCCCCATGCTGTATATACGGGGCCCAGCTGTGCTCAGATCGACATATATCGACTCAAGAACATCGCCTTTAGGTCCAATATAACCGTGGGTTGCAGCTAGCTGGTATCACAGCTACCCCCATGCTATATATACGTGGCCCAGCTGTGCTCAGATCGACATATATCGACTCAAGAACATCGCCTGTAGATCCTATATGGCCGTTCGTTGCATCTGGCTGGTTTCAGAGCTACCCCCATGCTGTATATACGGGGCCCAGCTGTGCTCAGATCGACATATATCCACTCAAGAACATCGCCTGTAGGTCCAATATAACCGTGGGTTGCAGCTGGCTGGTATCACAGCTACCCCCATGCTATATATACGTGGCCCAGCTGTGCTCAGATCTACATATATCGACTCAAGAACATCGCCTGTAGATCCTATATGGCCGTGGGTTGCATCTGGCTGGTTTCAGAGCTACCCCCATGCTGTATATACGGGGCCCAGCTGTGCTCAGATCGACATATATCGACTCAAGAAGATCGCCTGTAGGTCCTATATAACCGTGGGTTGCAGCTGGCTGGTATCACAGCTACCCCTAGGCTGTATATACGTGGCCCAGCTGTGCTCAGATCGACACATATCGACTCAAGAATATCGCCTGTAGGTGCTGTATGGCCGTGGGTTGCATCTGGCTGGTATCAGAGCTACCCCCATGCTGTATATACGGCGCCCAGCTGTGCTCAGATCGACATATATCGACTCAAGAACGTCGACTGTAGGTCCTATATGGCCGTGGTTTGCATCTGGCTGATATCGGAGCTACCCCCATGGTGTTTATACGGCGCCCAGCTGCGCTCAGATCGACATATATCGACCCAAGAACATCGCCTATAGGTCCTATATGGCTGTGGGTTGCATCTGGCTGGTATCAGAGCTACCCCCATGCTGTATATACGAGGCCCAGCTGTGCTCAGATCGACATATATCGACTCAAGAACATCGCCTGTGGGTCTTATATGGCCGTGGGTTGCAGCTGGCTGGTATCAGAGCTACCCCCAGGCTTTATATACGTAGCCCAGCTGTGATCAGATCGACATATATCGACTCAAGAACATCGCCTGTAGGTGCTATATGGCCGTGGGTTGCATCTGGCTGGTATCAGAGCTACCCTCATGCTGTATATACGGCGCCAAGCTGTGCTCAGATCGACATATATCGACTCAAGAACATTGCTTGTAGGTCCTATATGGCCGTGGGTTGCATCTGGCTGGTATCAGTGCTACCCCCATTCGGTATATACGGCGCCCAGCTATGCTCAGATCGACATATATCGACTCAAGAATATCGCCTGTAGGTCCTATATGGCCGTGGGTTGTATCTGGCTGGTATCAGAGCCACCCACATGCCGTATATACGGGGCCCAGCTGTGCTCGGATCGACATATATCGACTCAAGAACATCGCCTGTAGGTCCTATATAGCCGTGGATTGAATCTGGCTGGTATCATAACTACCCCCATGCTGTATATACGGCGCCCAGCTGTGCTCAGAGCGACATATATCGACTCAAGAACATCGCCTGTAGGTCCTATATAGCCGAGGGTTGCAGTTGGCTGGTATCACAGCTACCCCCATGCTGTATTTACGTGGCCCAGCTGTGCTCAGGTCGTCATATATATACATAAGGACATCACCTGTAGGTCCTGTATGGCCGTGGGTTGCAGCTGGCTGGTATCAGAGCCACCCACATGCCCTATATACGGGGGTCCAGCTGTGCTCAGATCGACATATATCGACTCAAGAACATCGCCTGTAGGTCCTATATGGCCGTGGGTTGCATCTGGCTGGTATCAGAGCTACCCACATGCCGTATATACGGGACCCAGCTGTGCTCAGATCGACATATATCGACTCAAGAACATCGCCTGTAGGTCCTATATGGCCGTGGGTTGCATATGGCTGGTATCAGAGCCATCCACATGCCGTATATACGGGGTCCAGCTGTGCAGATCGACATATATCGAATCATGACCATCGCCTGTAGGTCCTATATGGCCGTGGGTTGCATCTGGCTGGTATCAGAGCCACCCACATGCCGTATATACGTTACCCAGCTGTGCCCAGATCGACATATATCGACTCAAGAACATCGCCTGTAGGTCCTATATGGCAGTGGGTTGCATATGGCTGGTATCAGAGCTACCCCCATGCTGTATATACGAGGCCCAGCTGTGCTCAGATCGACATATATCGACTCAAGAACATCGCCTGTGGGTCTTATATAGCTGTGGGTTGCTGCTGGCTGGTATCAGAGCTACCTCCAGGCTGTATATACGTGGCCCAGCTGTGCCCAGATCGACATATATCGACTCAAGAACATCGCCTGTAGGTCCTATATGGGCATAGGTTACACCTGGCTGGTGTCGAAGCGGCCCCAATGCTGCATATACGGTGCATAGCGGTGCTCAGATCGACATATATCGACTCAAGAACATCGCCTGTATGTCCTATATGGCCATGGATTGCACCTGGCTGATATCAGAGCCACCCACATGCCGTATATACGGGGGCCCAGCTGTGCTCAAATCGACATATATCGAATCAAGAACATCGGCTGTAGGTCCTATATGGCCGTGGGTTGCATCTGGCTGGTATCAGAGCCACCCACATGCCGTATATACGGGGCCCAGCTGTGCTCAGATCGGCATATATCGACTCAAGAACATCGCCTGTAGGTCCTATACGGCCGTGGGTTGCATCTGGCTGGTATCAGAGCTACCCCCAAGCTGTATATACGAGGACCAGCTGTGCTCAGATCGACATATATCGACTCAAGAACATCGCCTGTAGGTCCTATATGGCCGTGGGTTGCATCTGGCTGGTATCAGAGCTACCCTAATGCTGTATATACGGGGCCCAGCTGTGCTCAGATCGACATATATCGACTCAAGAACATCGCCTGTAGGTCCTATATGGCCGTGGGTTGCAGCTGGCTGGTATCAGAGCCACCCACATGCCGTATATACAGGACCCAGCTGTGCTCAGATCGACATATATCGACTCAAGAACATCGCCTGTAAATCCTATATGGCCGTGGGTTGCATCTGGCTGGTATCAGAGCTACCCCCATGCTGTGTATACGGGGCCCAGCTGTGTTCAGATTGACATATATCGACTCAAGAACATCGCCTGTAGGTCCTATATGGCCGTGGGTTGCATCTGGCTGGTATCAGAGCTACCCCAATGCTGTATATACGGCGCCAAGCTGTGCTCAGATCGACATATATCGACTCAAGAACATCGCCTGTAGGTCCTATATGGCCGTGGGTTGCATCTGGCTGGTATCATAGCTTCCCCCATGCTGTATATACGGGGCCCAGCTGTACTCAGAGCGACATATATCGAGTCAAGTACATCGCCTGTAGGTCCTATGTAGCCGTGGGTTGCAGCTGGCTGGTATGACAGCTACCCCCATGGTGTATATACGGCGCCCAGCTGTGCTCAAATCGACATATATCGATTCAAGTACATCGCCTGTAGGTCCTATATGGCCGTGGGTTGGATCTGGCTGGTATCAGAGCTACTCCCATGCTGTATATACGAGGCCCAGATGTGCTCAGATCGACATATATCGACTCAAGAACATCCCCTGTGGGTCTTATATGGCCGTGGGTTGCAGCTGGCTGGTATCAGAGCTACCCCCAGGCTGTATATACGTGGCCCAGCTGTGCTCAGATCGACATATATCGACTCAAGAATATCGCCTGTAGGTGCTGTATGGCCGTGGGTTGCATCTGGCTGGTATCAGAGCTACCCCAATGCTGTATATACGGCGCCAAGCTGTGCTCAGATCGACATATATCGACTCAAGAACATCGCCTGTAGGTCATATATGGCCGTGGGTTGCATCTGGCTGGTATCATAGCTTCCCCCATGCTGTATATACGGGGCCCAGCTGTGCTCAGAGCGACATATATCGAGTCAAGTACATCGCCTGTAGGTCCTATGTAGCCGTGGGTTGCAGCTGGCTGGTATGACAGCTACCCCCATGCTGTATATACGTGGCCCAGCTGTGCTCAGATCGACATATATCGACTCAAGAACATCGCCTGTAGGACCTATATGGCCTTGGGTTGCATCTGGCTGGTATCAGAGCCACCCACATGCCGTATATACGAGGCCCAGCTGTGCTCAGATCGACATATATCGATTCAAGAACATCGCCTGTACGTTCTATATGGCCGTGGGTTGCATATGGTTGGTATCAGAGCCACCCACATGCCGTATATACGGGGCCCAGCTGTGCGCAGATCGACATATATCGACTCAAGAACATCGCCTGTAGGTCCTATATGGCCGTGGGTTGCATATGGCTGGTATCAGAGCCACCCACATGCCGTATATACGGGGCCCAGCTGAGCCCAGATCGACATATATCGACTCAAGAACATCGCCTGTAGGTCCTATATGGCCGTGGGTTGCATCTGCCTGGTATCAGAGCTACACCCATGGTTTATATACGGCGCCCAGCTGTGCTCAGATCGACATATATCGACTCAAGAACATCGCCTGTAGGTTCTATATGGCCGTGGGTTGCATCTGGCTGGTATCAGAGCTACCCCTATGCTGTATATACGGCGAGCAGCTGTGCTCAGATCGACATATATCGACTCAAGAACATCGCCTGTAGGTCCTATATGGCCGTGGGTTGCATCTGGCTGGTATCAGAGCTAACCCCATGCTGTATATACGGGGCCCAGCTGTGCTCAGATCGACATATATCGACTCAAGAACAACGCCTGTAGGTCCTATATGGCCGTGGGTTGCATCTGGGTGGTATCAGAGCTACCCCTATGCTGTATATACGGGGCCCAGCAGTGCTCAGATCGACATATATCGACTCAAGAACATCGCCTTTAGGTCCAATATAACCGTGGGTTGCAGCTGGCTGGTATCACAGCTACCCCCATGCTATATATACGTGGCCCAGCTGTGCTCAGATCGACATATATCGACTCAAGAACATCGCCTGTAGATCCTATATGGCCGTGGGTTGCATCTGGCTGGTTTCAGAGCTACCCCCATGCTGTATATACGGGGCCCAGCTGTGCTCAGATCGACATATATCGACTCAAGAACATCGCCTGTAGATCCTATATGGCCGTGGGTTGCATCTGGCTGGTTTCAGAGCTACCCCCATGCTGTATATACGTGGCCCAGCTGTGCTCAGATCGACATATATCGACTCAAGAACATCGCCTGTAGGTCCTATATGCCCGTGGGTTGCATCTGGCTGGAATCAGAGCCACCCACATGCTGCATATACAGGGCATAGCGGAGCTCATATCGACATATATCGACTCAAGAACATGGCGTGTAGGTCCCATATGGGCATAGGTTGCACCTGGCTTGTGTCGGAGCGGCCCCAATGTTGCATATACGGTGAATAGCGGTGCTCAGATCGACATATATCGACTCAAGAACATCGCCTGTAAGTCCTATATGGCAGTGGGTTGCATCTGGCTGCTATTAGAGCCACCCACATGCCATATATACGGGGGCCCAGCTGTGCTCAGATCGACATATATCGACTCAAGAACATCGGCTCTAGGTCCTATATGGCAGTGGGTTGCATCTGGCTGGTATCAGAGCCACCCACATGCCGTATATACGGGGCCCAGCTGTGCTCAGATCGACATATATCGACTCAAGAATATCGCCTGTAGGTCCTATATGGCCGTGGGTTGCATCTGGCTTGTATCAGAGCTACCCCCATGGTGTATATACGGCGCCCAGCTGTGCTCAAATCGATATATATATATATATATATATATCGATTCAAGTACATCGCCTGTAGGTCCTATGTGGCCGTGGGTTGGATCTGGCTGGTATCAGAGCTACTCCCATGCTGTATATACGAGGCCCAGCTGTGCTCAGATCGACATATATCGACTCAAGAACATCGCCTGTGGGTCTTATATGGCCGAGGGTTGCAGCTGGCTGGTATCAGAGCTACCCCCAGGCTGTATATACGTGGCCCAGCTGCGCTCAGATCGACATATATCGACTCAAGAATATCGTCTGTAGGTGCTGTATGGCCGTGGGTTGCATCTGCCTGGTATCAGAGCTACCCCAATGCTGTATATACGGCGCCAAGCTGTGCTCAGATCGACATATATTGACTCAAGAACATCGCCTGTAGGTCCTATATGGCCGTGGGTTGCATCTGGCAGGTATCATAGCTTCCCCCATGCTGTATATACGGGGCCCAGCTGTGCTCAGAGCGACATATATCGACTCAAGAACATCGCCTGTAGGTCCTATGTAGCCGTGGGTTGCAGCTGGCTGGTATCACAGCTACCCCCATGCTGTATATACGTGGCCCAGCTGTGCTCAGATCGACATATATCGACTCAAGAACATCGCCTGTAGGTCCTATATGGCCGTGGGTTGCAGCTGGCTGGTATCAGAGCCACCCACATGCCGTATATACGGGGCCCAGCTGTGCTCAGCTCGACATATATCGACTCGAGAACATCGCCTGTAGGTCCTATATGGCCGTGGGTTGCAGCTGGCTGGTATCACAGCTACCACCATGCTGTATATACGGGGCCCAGCTGTGCTCAGATCGACATATATCGACTCAAGAATATCGCCTGTAGGTACTATATGGCCGTGGGTTGCATCTGGCTTGTATCAGAGCTACCCCCATGGTGTATATACGGCGCCCAGCTGTGCTCAAATCGATATATATATCGATTCAAGTACATCGCCTGTAGGTCCTATGTGGCCGTGGGTTGGATCTGGCTGGTATCAGAGCTACTCCCATGCTGTATATACGAGGCCCAGCTGTGCTCAGATCGACATATATCGACTCAAGAACATCGCCCGTGGGTCTTATATGGCCGTGGGTTGCAGCTGGCTGGTATCAGAGCTACCCCCAGGCTGTATATACGTGGCCCAGCTGTGCTCAGATCGACATATATCGACTCAAGAATATCGCCTGTAGGTGCTGTATGGCCGTGGGTTGCATCTGGCTGGTATCACAGCTACCCCAATGCTGTATATACGGCGCCAAGCTGTGCTCAGATCGACAGATATCAACTCAAGAACATCGCCTGTAGGTCCTATATGGCCGTGGGTTGCATCTGGCTGGTATCATAGCTTCCCCCATGCTGTATATACGGGGCCCAGCTGTGCTCAGAGCGACATATATCGACTCAAGAACATCGCCTGTAGGTCCTATGTAGCCGTGGGTTACAGCTAGCTGGTATCACAGCTACCCCCATGCTGTATATACGTGGCCCAGCTGTGCTCAGATCGACATATATCGACTCAAGAACATCGCCTGTAGGTCCTATATGGCCGTGGGTTGCAGCTGGCTGGTATCAGAGCCACCCACATGCCGTATATACGGGGCCCAGCTGTGCTCAGCTCGACATATATCGACTCAAAAACATCGCCTCTAGGTCCTATATGGCCGTGGGTTGCATCTGGCTGGTATCAGAGCTACCCCCACGCTGTATATACGGCGCCCAGCTGTGCTCAGATCGACATATATCGACTCAAAAACATTGCCTGTAGGTCCTATATGGCCGTGGGTTGCATCTTTCTGGTATCAGAGCTACCCCCATGTTGTATATACGGCGCCCAGCTGTGCTCAGATCGACATATATCGACTCAAGAACATCGCCTGTAGGTCATATATGGCCGTGGGTTGTATCTGACTGGTATCAGAGCTACCCCCATGCTGTATACACGGGGCCCAGCTGTGCTCAAATCGACATATATCGACTCAAGAACATCGCCTGTGGGTCTTATATGGCCGTGGGTTGCAGCTGGCTGGTATCAGAGCTACCGCCATGCCGTATATACGTGGCCCAGCTGTGCTCAGATCGACATATATCGACTCAAGAACATCGCCTGTAGGTCCTATATAGCCGTGGGTTGCAGCTAGCTGGTATCCCAGCTACCCCCATGCTGTATATACGTGGCCCAGCTGTGCTCAGATCGACATATATCGACTCAAGAACATCGCTTGTAGGTCCTTAATGGCCGTGGGTTGCATCTGGCTGGTATCAGTGCTACCCCCATGCTGTATATACGGCGTCCAGCTGTGCTCAGATCGACATATATCGACTCAAGAACATCGCCTGTAGGTCCTATATGGCCGTGGGTTGCATATGGCTGGTATCAGAGCTACCCCCATGCTGTATATACGTGGCCCAGCTGTGCTCCGATCGACATATATCGACTCAAGAACATCGCCTGTAGGTCCTATATGGCCGTGGGTTGTATCTAACTGGTATCAGAGCTACCCCTATGCTGTATATACGGCGAGCAGCTGTGCTCAGATCGACATATATCGACTCAAGAACATCGCCTGTAGGTCCTATATGGCCGTGGGTTGCATCTGGCTGGTATCAGAGCTACCCCCATGCTGTATATACGGGGCCCAGCTGTGCTCAGATCGACATATATCGACTCAAGAACATCGCCTGTATGTGCTATATGGCCGTGGGTTGCATCTGGCTGGTATCAGAGCTACCCCCATGCTGTATATACGTGGCCCAGCTGTGCTCAGATCGACATATATCGACTCAAGAACATCGCCTGTGGGTCTTATATGGCCGTGGATTGCATCTGGCTGGTATCAGAGCTACTCCCATGCTGTATATACGGCGCCCAGCTGTGCTCAGATCGACATATATCGACCCAATAACATCGCCTGTAGGTCCTATATGGCCGTGGCTTGCATCTGGCTGGTATCAGAGCCACCCACATGCCGTATATACGGGGCCCAGCTGTGCTCAGATCGACATATATCGACTCAAGAACATCGCCTGTAGGTCCTATATGGCCGTGGGTTGCATCTGGCTGGTATCAGAGCTACACCCATGCTGTATATACGGGACCCAGTTGTGCTCAGATCGACATATATCGACTCAAGAACATCGCCTGTAGGTCCTATATGGCCGTGGGCTGCATCTGGCTGGTATCAGAGCTACCCCCATGCTGTATATACGGGGCCCAGCTGTGCTCAGATCGACATATATCGACTCAAGAAGATCGCCTGTAGGTCCTATATAACCGTGGGTTGCAGCTGGCTGGTATCACAGCTACCCCCATGCTATATATACGGCGCACAGCTGTGCTCAGATCGACATATATCGACTCAAGAACATCGCCTGTAGGTCCTATATGGCCGTGGGTTGCATCTGGCTGGTTTCAGAGCTACCCCCATGCTGTATATACGGGGCCCAGCTGTGCTCAGATCGACATATATCGACTCAAGAACATCGCCTGTAGGTCATATATGGCCGTGGGTTGCAGCTGGCTGGTATCACAGCTACCCCCATGCTGTATATACGTGGCCCAGCTGTGCTCAGATCGACATATATCGACTCAAGAACATCGCCTGTAGGTCCTATATGGCCGTGGGTTGCAGCTGGCTGGTATCACAGCTACCCCCATGCTGTATATACGTGGCCCAGCTGTGCTCAGATCGACATATATCGACTCAAGAACATCGCCTGTAGGTCCTATATGCCCGTGGGTTGCATCGGGCTGGAATCAGAGCCACCCACATGCTGCATATACAGGGCATAGCGGAGCTCATATCGACATATATCGACTCAAGAACATCACCTGTAGGTCCCATATGGGCATAGATTGCACCTGGCTGGTGTCGGAGCGGCCCCAATGTTGCATATACGGTGCATAGCGGTGCTCAGATCGACATATATCGACTCAAGAACATCGGCTCTAGGTCCTATATAGCCGTGGGTTGCATCTGGCTGGTATCAGAGCCACCCACATGCCGTATATACGGGGCCCAGCTGTGCACAGATCGACATATATCGACTCAAGAATATCGCCTGTAGGTCCTATATGGCCGTGGGTTGCATCTGGCTGGTATCAGAGCTACCCCCATGGTGTATATACGGCGCCCAGCTGTGCTCAAATCGACATATATCGATTCAAGAACATCGCCTGTAGGTCCTATATGGCCGTGGGTTGGATCTGGCTGGTATCAGAGCTACTCCCATGCTGTATATACGAGGCCCAGCTGTGCTCAGATCGACATATGTCGACCCAAGAACATCGCCTGTGGGTCTTATATGGCCGTGGGTTGCAGCTGGCTGGTATCAGAGCTACCCCTAGGCTGTATATACGTGGCCCAGCTGTGCTCAGATCGACACATATCGACTCAAGAATATCGCCTGTAGGTGCTGTATGGCCGTGGGTTGCATCTGGCTGGTATCAGAGCTACCCCCATGCTGTATATACGGCGCCCAGCTGTGCTCAGATCGACATATATCGACTCAAGAACGTCGACTGTAGGTCCTATATGGCCGTGGTTTGCATCTGGCTGGTATCGGAGCTACCCCCATGGTGTTTATACGGCGCCCAGCTGCGCTCAGATCGACATATATCGACCCAAGAACATCGCCTATAGGTCCTATATGGCTGTGGGTTGCATCTGGCTGGTATCAGAGCTACCCCCATGCTGTATATACGAGGCCCAGCTGTGCTCAGATCGACATATATCGACTCAAGAACATCGCCTGTGGGTCTTATATGGCCGTGGGTTGCAGCTGGCTGGTATCAGAGCTACCCCCAGGCTTTATATACGTGGCCCAGCTGTGATCAGATCGACATATATCGACTCAAGAACATCGCCTGTAGGTGCTATATGGCCGTGGGTTGCATCTGGCTGGTATCAGAGCTACCCTCATGCTGTATATACGGCGCCAAGCTGTGCTCAGATCGACATATATCGACTCAAGAACATTGCTTGTAGGTCCTATATGGCCGTGGGTTGCATCTGGCTGGTATCAGTGCTACCCCCATTCGGTATATACGGCGCCCAGCTGTGCTCAGATCGACATATATCGACTCAAGAATATCGCCTGTAGTTCCTATATGGCCGTGGGTTGTATCTGGCTGGTATCAGAGCCACCCACATGCCGTATATACGGGGCCCAGCTGTGCTCGGATCGACATATATCGACTCAAGAACATCGCCTGTAGGTCCTATATAGCCGTGGATTGAATCTGGCTGGTATCATAACTACCCCCATGCTGTATATACGGCGCCCAGCTGTGCTCAGATCGACATATATCGACTCAAGAACATCGCCTGTAGGTCCTATATAGCCGTGGGTTGCAGCTGGCTGGTATCACAGCTACCCCCATGCTGTATTTACGTGGCCCAGTTGTGCTCAGGTCGTCATATATATATACATAAGGACATCACCTGTAGGTCCTGTATGGCCGTGGGTTGCAGCTGGCTGGTATCAGAGCCACCCACATGCCCTATATACGGGGGTCCAGCTGTGCTCAGATCGACATATATCGACTCAAGAACATCGCCTGTAGGTCCTATATGGCCGTGGGTTGCATCTGGCTGGTATCAGAGCTACCCACAAGCCGTATATACGGGACCCAGCTGTGCTCAGATCGACATATATCGACTCAAGAACATCGCCTGTAGGTCCTATATGGCCGTGGGTTGCATATGGCTGGTATCAGAGCCATCCACATGCCGTATATACGGGGCCCAGCTGTGCAGATCGACATATATCGAATCATGACCATCGCCTGTAGGTCCTATATGGCCGTGGGTTGCATCTGGCTGGTATCAGAGCCACCCACATGCCGTATATACGTTACCCAGCTGTGCCCAGATCGACATATATCGACTCAAGAACATCGCCTGTAGGTCCCATATGGCAGTGGGTTGCATATGGCTGGTATCACAGCTACCCCCATGCTGTATATACGAGGCCCAGCTGTGCTCAGATCGACATATATCGACTCAAGAACATCGCCTGTGGGTCTTATATAGCTGTGGGTTGCTGCTGGCTGGTATCAGAGCTACCTCCAGGCTGTATATACGTGGCCCAGCTGTGCCCAGATCGACATATATCGACTCAAGAACATCGCCTGTAGGTCCTATATGGGCATAGGTTACACCTGGCTGGTGTCGAAGCGGCCCCAATGCTGCATATACGGTGCATAGCGGTGCTCAGATCGACATATATCGACTCAAGAACATCGCCTGTATGTCCTATATGGCCATGGATTGCACCTGGCTGATATCAGAGCCACCCACATGCCGTATATACGGGGGCCCAGCTGTGCTCAAATCGACATATATCGAATCAAGAACATCGGCTGTAGGTCCTATATGGCCGTGGGTTGCATCTGGCTGGTATCAGAGCCACCCACATGCCGTATATACGGGGCCCAGCTGTGCTCAGATCGGCATATATCGACTCAAGAACATCGCCTGTAGGTCCTATACGGCCGTGGGTTGCATCTGGCTGGTATCAGAGCTACCCCCAAGCTGTATATACGAGGACCAGCTGTGCTCAGATCGACATATATCGACTCAAGAACATCGCCTGTAGGTCCAATATGGCCGTGGGTTGCATCTGGCTGGTATCAGAGCTACCCTAATGCTGTATATACGGGGCCCAGCTGTGTTCAGATCGACATATATGGACTCAAGAACATCGCCTGTAGGTCCTATATGGCCGTGGGTTGCAGCTGGCTGGTATCAGAGCCACCCACATGCCGTATATACAGGGCCCAGCTGTGCTCAGATCGACATATATCGACTCAAGAACATCGCCTGTAGATCCTATATGGCCGTGGGTTGCATCTGGCTGGTATCAGAGCTACCCCAATGCTGTATATACGGCGCCAAGCTGTGCTCAGATCGACATATATCGACTCAAGAACATCGCCTGTAGGTCATATATGGCCGTGGGTTGCATCTGGCTGGTATCATAGCTTCCCCCATGCTGTATATACGGGGCCCAGCTGTGCTCAGAGCGACATATATCGAGTCAAGTACATCGCCTGTAGGTCCTATGTAGCCGTGGGTTGCAGCTGGCTGGTATGACAGCTACCCCCATGCTGTATATACGTGGCCCAGCTGTGCTCAGATCGACATATATCGACTCAAGAACATCGCCTGTAGGTTCTATATGGCCGTGGGTTGCAGCTGGCTGGTATCAGAGCCACCCACATGCCGTATATACGGGGCCCAGCTGTGCTCAGATCGACATATATCGACTCAAGAACATCGCCTGTAGGTCCTATATAGCCGTGGGTTGCAGCTGGCTGGTATCCCAGCTACCCCCATGCTGTATATACGTGGCCCAGCTGTGCTCAGATCGACATATATCGACTCAAGAACTTCGCCTGTAGGTCCTATATGGCCGTGGGTTGCATCTGGCTGGTATCAGAGCTACCCCCATGCTGTATATACGGCGCCCAGCTGTGCTCAGATCGACATATATCGACTCAAGAACATCGCATGTAGGTCATATATGGCCGTGGGTTGTATCTGACTGGTATCAGAGCTACCCCCATGCTGTATACACGGGGCCCAGCTGTGCTCAAATCGACATATATCGACTCTAGAACATCGCCTGTAGGTCCTATATGGCCGTGGGTTGCAGCTGGCTGGTATCAGAGCTACCCCCATGCTGTATATACGTGGCCCAGCTGTGCTCAGATCGACATATATCGACTCAAGAACATCGCCTGTGGGTCTTATATGGCCGTGGGTTGCAGCTGGCTGGTATCACAGCTACCCCCAGGCTGTATATACGTGGCCCAGCTGTGCTCAGATCGACATATATCGACTCAAGAACATCGCCTGTAGGTGCTATATGGCCGTGGGTTGCATCTGGCTGGTATCAGAGCTACCCCCATGCTGTATATACGGCGCCCAGCTGTGCTCAGATCGACATATATCGACTAAAGAACATCGCTTGTAGGTCCTATATGGCCGTGGGTTGCATCTGGCTGGTATCAGTGCTACCCCCATGCTGTATATACGGCGTCCAGCTGTGCTCAGATCGACATATATCGACTCAAGAACATCGCCTGTAGGTCCTATATGGCCGTGGGTTGCATATGGCTGGTATCAGAGCTACCCCCATGCTGTATATACGGGACCCAGCTGTTCCCACATCGACATATATCGAATCAAGAACATCGCTTGTAGGTCCTATATAGCCATGGGTTGCAGCTGGCTGGTATCACAGCTACCCCCATGCTGTATATACGTGGCCCAGCTGTGCTCCGATCGATATATATCGACTCAAGAACATCGCCTGTAGGTGCTATATGGCCGTGGGTTGCATCTGGCTGGTATCAGAGCTACCCCCATGCTGTATATACGTGGCCCCGCTGTGCTCAGATCGACATATATCGACTCAAGAACATCGCCTGTAGGTGCTATTTGGCCGTGGGTTGCATCTGGCTGGTATCAGAGCCACCCACATGCCGTATATACGGGGCCCAGCTGTGCTCAGATCGACATATATCGACTCAAGAACATCGCCTGTAGGTCCTATATGGCCGTGGGTTGCATCTGGCTGGTATCAGAGCTACACCCATGCTGTATATACGGGACCCAGTTGTGCTCAGATCGACATATATAGACTCAAGAACATCGCCTGTAGGTCCTATATGGCCGTGGGTTGCATCTGGCTGGTATCAGAGCTACCCCCATGCTGTATATACGGGGCCCAGCTGTGCTCAGATCGACGTATATCGACTCAAGAACATCGCCTGTAGGTCCTATATGGCCGTGGGTTGCATCTGGGTGGTATCAGAGCTACCCCCATGCTGTATATACGGGGCCCAGCTGTGCTCAGATCGACATATATCGACTCAAGAACATCGCCTGTAGGTCCTATATGGCCGTGGGTTGTATATGGCTGGTATCAGAGCCACCCACATGCCGTATATACGGGGCCCAGCTGTGCTCAGATCGACATATATCGACTCAAGAACATCGCCTGTAGGTCCTATATGGCCGTGGGTTGCATCTGGCTGGTTTCAGAGCTACCCCCATGCTGTATATACGGGGCCCAGCTGTGCTCAGATCGACATATATCGACTCAAGAACATCGCCTGTAGGTCATATATGGCCGTGGGTTGCAGCTGGCTGGTATCACAGCTACCCCCATGCTGTATATACGTGGCCCAGCTGTGCTCAGATCGACATATATCGACTCAAGAACATCGCCTGTAGGTCCTATATGGCCGTGGGTTGCAGCTGGCTGGTATCACAGCTACCCCCATGCTGTATATACGTGGCCCAGCTGTGCTCAGATCGACATATATCGACTCAAGAACATCGCCTGTAGGTCCTATATGCCCGTGGGTTGCATCGGGCTGGAATCAGAGCCACCCACATGCTGCATATACAGGGCATAGCGGAGCTCATATCGACATATATCGACTCAAGAACATCGCCTGTAGGTCCCATATGGGCATAGATTGCACCTGGCTGGTGTCGGAGCGGCCCCAATGTTGCATATACGGTGCATAGCGGTGCTCAGATCGACATATATCAACTCAAGAACATCGGCTCTAGGTCCTATATAGCCGTGGGTTGCATCTGGCTGGTATCAGAGCCACCCACATGCCGTATATACGGGGCCCAGCTGTGCACAGATCGACATATATCGACTCAAGAATATCGCCTGTAGGTCCTATATGGCCGTGGGTTGCATCTGGCTGGTATCAGAGCTACCCCCATGGTGTATATACGGCGCCCAGCTGTGCTCAAATCGACATATATCGATTCAAGAACATCGCCTGTAGGTCCTATATGGCCGTGGGTTGGATCTGGCTAGTATCAGAGCTACTCCCATGCTGTATATACGAGGCCCAGCTGTGCTCAGATCGACATATGTCGACCCAAGAACATCGCCTGTGGGTCTTATATGGCCGTGGGTTGCAGCTGGCTGGTATCAGAGCTACCCCTAGGCTGTATATACGTGGCCCAGCTGTGCTCAGATCGACACATATCGACTCAAGAATATCGCCTGTAGGTGCTGTATGGCCGTGGGTTGCATCTGGCTGGTATCAGAGCTACCCCCATGCTGTATATACGGCGCCCAGCTGTGCTCAGATCGTCATATATCGACTCAAGAACGTCGACTGTAGGTCCTATATGGCCGTGGTTTGCATCTGGCTGGTATCGGAGCTACCCCCATGGTGTTTATACGGCGCCCAGCTGCGCTCAGATCGACATATATCGACCCAAGAACATCGCCTATAGGTCCTATATGGCTGTGGGTTGCATCTGGCTGGTATCAGAGCTACCCCCATGCTGTATATACGAGGCCCAGCTGTGCTCAGATCGACATATATCGACTCAAGAACATCGCCTGTGGGTCTTATATGGCCGTGGGTTGCAGCTGGCTGGTATCAGAGCTACCCCCAGGCTTTATATACGTGGCCCAGCTGTGATCAGATCGACATATATCGACTCAAGAACATCGCCTGTAGGTGCTATATGGCCGTGGGTTGCATCTGGCTGGTATCAGAGCTACCCTCATGCTGTATATACGGCGCCAAGCTGTGCTCAGATCGACATATATCGACTCAAGAACATTGCTTGTAGGTCCTATATGGCCGTGGGTTGCATCTGGCTGGTATCAGTGCTACCCCCATTCTGTATATACGGCGCCCAGCTGTGCTCAGATCGACATATATCGACTCAAGAATATCGCCTGTAGGTCCTATATGGCCGTGGGTTGCATCTGGCTGGTATCAGAGCTACCCCCATGGTGTATATACGGCGCCCAGCTGTGCTCAAATCGACATATATCGATTCAAGAACATCGCCTGTAGGTCCTATATGGCCGTGGGTTGGATCTGGCTGGTGTCAGAGCTACTCCCATGCTGTATATACGAGGCCCAGCTGTGCTCAGATCGACATATGTCGACCCAAGAACATCGCCTGTGGGTCTTATATGGCCGTGGGTTGCAGCTGGCTGGTGTCAGAGCTACCCCTAGGCTGTATATACGTGGCCCAGCTGTGCTCAGATCGACACATATCGACTCAAGAATATCGCCTGTAGGTGCTGTATGGCCGTGGGTTGCATCTGGCTGGTATCAGAGCTACCCCCATGCTGTATATACGGCGCCCAGCTGTGCTCAGATCGTCATATATCGACTCAAGAACGTCGACTGTAGGTCCTATATGGCCGTGGTTTGCATCTGGCTGGTATCGGAGCTACCCCCATGGTGTTTATACGGCGCCCAGCTGCGCTCAGATCGACATATATCGACCCAAGAACATCGCCTATAGGTCCTATATGGCTGTGGGTTGCATCTGGCTGGTATCAGAGCTACCCCCATGCTGTATATACGAGGCCCAGCTGTGCTCAGATCGACATATATCGACTCAAGAACATCGCCTGTGGGTCTTATATGGCCGTGGGTTGCAGCTGGCTGGTATCAGAGATACCCCCAGGCTTTATATACGTGGCCCAGCTGTGATCAGATCGACATATATCGACTCAAGAACATCGCCTGTAGGTGCTATATGGCCGTGGGTTGCATCTGGCTGGTATCAGAGCTACCCTCATGCTGTATATACGGCGCCAAGTTGTGCTCAGATCGACATATATCGACTCAAGAACATTGCTTGTAGGTCCTATATGGCCGTGGGTTGCATCTGGCTGGTATCAGTGCTACCCCCATTCTGTATATACGGCGCCCAGCTGTGCTCAGATCGACATATATCGACTCAAGAATATCGCCTGTAGGTCCTATATGGCCGTGGGTTGTATCTGGCTGGTATCAGAGCCACCCACATGCCGTATATACGGGGCCCAGCTGTGCTCGGATCGACATATATCGACTCAAGAACATCGCCTGTAGGTCCTATATAGCCGTGGATTGAATCTGGCTGGTATCATAACTACCCCCATGCTGTATATACGGCGCCCAGCTGTGCTCAGATCGACATATGTCGACCCAAGAACATCGCCTGTGGGTCTTATATGGCCGTGGGTTGCAGCTGGCTGGTGTCAGAGCTACCCCTAGGCTGTATATACGTGGCCCAGCTGTGCTCAGATCGACACATATCGACTCAAGAATATCGCCTGTAGGTGCTGTATGGCCGTGGGTTGCATCTGGCTGGTATCAGAGCTACCCCAATGCTGTATATACGGCGCCAAGCTGTGCTCAGATCGACATATATCGACTCAAGAACATCGCCTGTAGGTCATATATGGCCGTGGGTTGCATCTGGCTGGTATCATAGCTTCCCCCATGCTGTATATACGGGGCCCAGCTGTGCTCAGAGCGACATATATCGAGTCAAGTACATCGCCTGTAGGTCCTATGTAGCCGTGGGTTGCAGCTGGCTGGTATGACAGCTACCCCCATGCTGTATATACGTGGCCCAGCTGTGCTCAGATCGACATATATCGACTCAAGAACATCGCCTGTAGGTTCTATATGGCCGTGGGTTGCAGCTGGCTGGTATCAGAGCCACCCACATGCCGTATATACGGGGCCCAGCTGTGCTCAGATCGACATATATCGACTCAAGAACATCGCCTGTAGGTCCTATATAGCCGTGGGTTGCAGCTGGCTGGTATCCCAGCTACCCCCATGCTGTATATACGTGGCCCAGCTGTGCTCAGATCGACATATATCGACTCAAGAACTTCGCCTGTAGGTCCTATATGGCCGTGGGTTGCATCTGGCTGGTATCAGAGCTACCCCCATGCTGTATATACGGCGCCCAGCTGTGCTCAGATCGACATATATCGACTCAAGAACATCGCATGTAGGTCATATATGGCCGTGGGTTGTATCTGACTGGTATCAGAGCTACCCCCATGCTGTATACACGGGGCCCAGCTGTGCTCAAATCGACATATATCGACTCCAGAACATCGCCTGTAGGTCCTATATGGCCGTGGGTTGCAGCTGGCTGGTATCAGAGCTACCCCCATGCTGTATATACGTGGCCCAGCTGTGCTCAGATCGACATATATCGACTCAAGAACATCGCCTGTGGGTCTTATATGGCCGTGGGTTGCAGCTGGCTGGTATCAGAGCTACCCCCAGGCTGTATATACGTGGCCCAGCTGTGCTCAGATCGACATATATCGACTCAAGAACATCGCCTGTAGGTGCTATATGGCCGTGGGTTGCATCTGGCTGGTATCAGAGCTACCCCCATGCTGTATATACGGCGCCCAGCTGTGCTCAGATCGACATATATCGACTAAAGAACATCGCTTGTAGGTCCTATATGGCCGTGGGTTGCATCTGGCTGGTATCAGTGCTACCCCCATGCTGTATATACGGCGTCCAGCTGTGCTCAGATCGACATATATCGACTCAAGAACATCGCCTGTTGGTCCTATATGGCCGTGGGTTGCATATGGCTGGTATCAGAGCTACCCCCATGCTGTATATACGGGACCCAGCTGTTCCCACATCGACATATATCGAATCAAGAACATCGCTTGTAGGTCCTATATAGCCATGGGTTGCAGCTGGCTGGTATCACAGCTACCCCCATGCTGTATATACGTGGCCCAGCTGTGCTCCGATCGATATATATCGACTCAAGAACATCGCCTGTAGGTGCTATATGGCCGTGGGTTGCATCTGGCTGGTATCAGAGCTACCCCCATGCTGTATATACGTGGCCCCGCTGTGCTCAGATCGACATATATCGACTCAAGAACATCGCCTGTAGGTGCTATATGGCCGTGGGTTGCAGCTGGCTGGTATCACAGCTACCCCCATGCTGTATATACGTGGCCCAGCTGTGCTCAGATCGACATATATCCACTCAAGAACATCGCCTGTAGGTCCAATATAACCGTGGGTTGCAGCTGGCTGGTATCACAGCTACCCCCATGCTATATATACGTGGCCCAGCTGTGCTCAGATCTACATATATCGACTCAAGAACATCGCCTGTAGATCCTATATGGCCGTGGGTTGCATCTGGCTGGTTTCAGAGCTACCCCCATGCTATATATACGTGGCCCAGCTGTGCTCAGATCTACATATATCGACTCAAGAACATCGCCTGTAGATCCTATATGGCCGTGGGTTGCATCTGGCTGGTTTCAGAGCTACCCCCATGCTGTATATACGGGGCCCAGCTGTGCTCAGCTCGACATATATCGACTCAAAAACATCGCCTATAGGTCCTATATGGCCTTGGGATGCAGCTGGCTGGTATCAGAGCCACCCACATGCCGTATATACAGGGCCCAGCTGTGCTCAGATCGACATATATCGACTCAAGAACATCGCCTGTAGGTCCTATATGGCCGTGGGTTGCATCTGGCTGGTATCAGAGCTACCCCCATGCTGTATATACGGGGCCCAGCTGTGCTCAGATCGACATATATCGACTCAAGAACATCGCCTGTAGGTCCTATATGGCCGTGGGTTGCATCTGGCTGGTATCAGAGCTAACCCCATGCTGTATATACGGGGCCCAGCTGTGCTCAGATCGACATATATCGACTCAAGAACATCACCTGTAGGTCCTATATGGCCGTGGGTTGCAGCTGGCTGGTATCAGAGCCACCCACATGCCGTATATACAGGGCCCAGCTGTGCTCAGATCGACATATATCGACTCAAGAACATCGCCTGTAGGTCCTATATGGGCGTGGGTTGCATCTGGCTGGTATCAGAGCTACCCCCATGCTGTATATACGGGGCCCAGCTGTGCTCAGATCGACATATATCGACTCAAGAACATCGCCTGTAGGTCCTATATGGCCGTGGGTTGCAGCTGGCTGGTATCACAGCTACCCCTGCGATGTATTTACGTGGCCCAGCTGTGCTCAGAACGACATATATCGACTCAAGAACATCGCCTGTGGGTCTTATATGGCCGTGGGATGCAGCTGGCTGGTATCAGAGCTACCCCCAGGCTGTATATACGTGGCCCAGCTGTACTCAGATCGACATATATCGACTCAAGAACATCGCCTTTAGGTGCTATATGGCCGTGGGTTGCATCTAGATGGTATCAGAGCTACCCCCATGCTGTATATACGGCGCCAAGCTGTGCTCAGATCGACATATATCGACTCAAGAACATTGCTTGTAGGTCCTATATGGGCGTGGGTTGCATCTGGCTGGTATCAGTGCTACCCCCATGCTGTATATACGGGGCCCAGCTGTGCTCAGATCGACATATATCGACTCAAGAACATCGCCTGTAGGTGATATATGGCCGTGGGTTGCATCTGGGTGGTATCAGAGCTACCCCCATGCTGTATATACGGGGCCCAGCTATGCTCAGATCGACATATATCGACTCAAGAACATCCCCTGTAGGTCCTATATAACCGTGGGTTGCAGCTGGCTGGTATCACAGCTACCCCCTTGCTATATATACGGCGCCCAGCTGTGCTCAGATCGACATATATCGACTCAAGAACATCGCCTGTAGGTCCTATATGGCCGTGGGTTGCATCTGGCTGGTTTCAGAGCTACCCCCATGCTGTATATACGGGGCCCAGCTGTGCTCAGAT
This sequence comes from Lordithon lunulatus, assembly GCA_963942505.1. Taxonomy (NCBI): domain Eukaryota; kingdom Metazoa; phylum Arthropoda; class Insecta; order Coleoptera; family Staphylinidae; genus Lordithon; species Lordithon lunulatus. The sequence goes on along the minus strand of OZ012667.1, from coordinate 31,036,060 downwards.
CGACATATATCGACTCAAGAACATCGCCTGTAGGTCCTATATGGCCGTGGGTTGCAGCTGGCTGGTATCAGAGCCACCCACATGCCGTATATACGGGGCCCAGGTGTGCTCAGATCGACATATATCGACTCAAGAACATCGCCTGTAGGTCCTATATGGCCGTGGGTTGCATCTGGCTGGTATCAGAGCTACCCCCATGCTGTATATACGGGGCCCAGCTGTGCTCAGATCGACATATATCGACTCAAGAACATCGCCTGTAGGTCCTATATGGCCGTGGGTTGCAGCTGCCTGGTATCACAGCTACCCCCACGCTGTATATACGTGGTCCAGCTGTGCTCAGAACGACATATATCGACTCAAGAACATCGCCTGTGGGTCTTATATGGCCGTGGGTTGCAGCTGGCTGGTATCAGAGCCACCCACATGCCGTATACACGGGGCCCAGCTGTGCTCAGATCGACATATATCGACTCAAGAACATCGCCTGTAGGTCCTATATGGCCGTGGGTTGCATCTGGCTGGTATCAGAGCTACCCCCATGCTGTATATACGGCGCCCAGCTGTGCTCAGATCGACATATATTGACTCAAGAACATAGCCTGTAGGTCCTATATGTGCATAGGTTGCACCTGGCTGGTGTCGAAGCAGCCCCAATGCTGCATATACGGTGCATAGCGGTGCTCAGATCAACATATATCGACTCAAGAACATCGCCTGTAGGTCCTATATGGCCATGGGTTGCATCTGGCTGGTATCAGAGCCACGCACATGCCGTATATACGGTGACCAGCTGTGCCCAGATCGACATATATCGACTCAAGAACATCGCCTGTAGGTGCTATATGGCCGTGGGTTGCATCTGGCTGGTATCAGAGCTACCCCCATGCTGTATATACGGCGCCCAGCTGTGCTCAGATCGACATATATTGACTCAAGAACATCGCCTGTAGGTCCTATATGGCTGTGGGTTGCATCTGGCTGGTATCAGAGCTACCACCATGCTGTATATACGGGGCCCAGCTGTGCTCAGATCGACATATATCGACTCAAGAACATCGCGTGTAGGTCCTCTATGGCCGTGGGTTGCAGCTGGCTGGTATCACAGCTACCCCCCATGCTGTATATACGTGGCCCAGCTGTGCTCAGATAGACATATATCGACTCAAGAACATCGCCTGTAGGTCCTATATGGCCGTGAGTTGCAGCTGGCTAGTATCAGAGCCAACCACATGCCGTATATACGGGGCCCAACTGTGCTCAGCTCGACATATATCGACTCAAAAACATCGCCTATAGGTCCTATATGGCCTTGGGTTGCAGCTGGCTGGTATCAGAGCCACCCACATGCCGTATATACTGGGCCCAGCTGTGCATAGATCGACATATATCGACTCAAGAACATCGCCTGTAGGTCCTATATGGCCGTGGGTTGCATCTGGCTGGTATCAGAGCTACTCCCATGCTGTATATACGGGGCCCAGCTGTGCTCAGATCGACATATATCGACTCAAGAACATCGGCTGTAGGTCCTATATGGCCGTGGGTTGCATCTGGCTGGTATCAGAGCTACCCCCATGCTGTATATACTGGGCCCAGCTGTGCTCAGATCGACATATATCGACTCAAGAACATCGCCTGTAGGTCCTATATGGCCGTGGGTTGCAGCTGGCTGGTATCAGAGCCACCAACATGCCGTATATACGGGGCCCAGCTGTGCTCAGATCGACATATATCGACTCAAGAACATCGCCTGTAGGTCCTATATGGCCGTGGGTTGCATCTGGCTGGTATCAGAGCTACCCCCATGCTGTATATACGGGGCCCAGCTGTGCTCAGATCGACATATATCGACTCAAGAACATCGCCTGTAGGTCCTATATGGCCGCGGGTTGCAGCTGCCTGGTATCACAGCTACCCCCACGCTGTATATACGTGGCCCAGCTGTGCTCAGAACGACATATATCGACTCAAGAACATCGGCTGTAGGTCCTATATGGCCGTGGGTTGCATCTGGCTGGTATCAGAGCTACCCCCACGCTGTATATACGGGGCCCAGCTGTGCTCAGATCGACATATATCGACTCAAGAACATCGCCTGTAGGTCCTATATGGCCATGGCTTGCATCTGGCTGGTATCAGAGCCACGCACATGCCGTATATACGGGGACTAGCTGTAACCAGATCGACATATATCGACTCAAGAACATCGCCTGTAGGTGCTATATGGCCGTGGGTTGCATCTGGCTGGTATCAGAGCTACCCCCATGCTGTATATACGGCGCCCAGCTGTGCTCAGATCGACATATATTGACTCAAGAACATCGCCTGTAGGTCCTATATGGCTGTGGGTTGCATCTGGCTGGTATCAGAGCTACCCCCATGCTGTATATACGGGGCCCAGCTGTGCTCAGATCGACATATATCGACTCAAGAACATCGCGTGTAGGTCCTCTATGGCCGTGGGTTGCAGCTGGCTGGTATCACAGCTACCCCCATGCCGTATATACGGGGCCCAACTGTGCTCAGCTCGACATATATCGACTCAAAAACATCGCCTATAGGTCCTATATGGCCTTGGGTTGCAGCTGGCTGGTATCAGAGCCACCCACATGCCGTATATACTGGGCCCAGCTGTGCTCAGATCGACATATATCGACTCAAGAACATCGCCTGTAGGTGATATATGGCCGTGGGTTGCATCTGGGTGGTATCAGAGCTACCCCCATGCTGTATATACGGGGCCCAGCTATGCTCAGATCGACATATATCGACTCAAGAACATCGCCTGTAGGTCCTATATAACCGTGGGTTGCAGCTGGCTGGTATCACAGCTACCCCCTTACTATATATACGGCGCCCAGCTGTGCTCAGATCGACATATATCGACTCAAGAACATCGCCTGTAGGTCCTATATGGCCGTGGGTTGCATCTGGCTGGTTTCAGAGCTACCCCCATGCTGTATATACGGGGCCCAGCTGTGCTCAGATCGACATATATCGACTCAAGAACATCGCCTGTAGGTCCTATATGGCCGTGGGTTGCAGCTGGTTGGTATCAGAGCCACCCACATGCCGTATATACGGGGCCCAGGTGTGCTCAGATCGACATATATCGACTCAAGAACATCGCCTGTAGGTCCTATATGGCCGTGGGTTGCATCTGGCTGGTATCAGAGCTACCCCCATGCTGTATATACGGGGCCCAGCTGTGCTCAGATCGACATATATCGACTCAAGAACATCGCCTGTAGGTCCTATATGGCCGTGGGTTGCAGCTGCCTGGTATCACAGCTACCCCCACGCTGTATATACGTGGTCCAGCTGTGCTCAGAACGACATATATCGACTCAAGAACATCGCCTGTGGGTCTTATATGGCCGTGGGTTGCAGCTGGCTGGTATCAGAGCCACCCACATGCCGTATATACGGGGCCCAGCTGTGCTCAGATCGACATTTATCGACTCAAGAACATCGCCTGTAGGTCCTATATGGCCGTGGGTTGCATCTGGCTGGTATCAGAGCTACCCCCATGCTGTATATACGGCGCCCAGCTGTGCTCAGATCGACATATATTGACTCAAGAACATCGCCTGTAGGTCCTATATGTGCATAGGTTGCACCTGGCTGGTGTCGAAGCGGCCCCAATGCTGCATATACGGTGCATAGCGGTGCTCAGATCAACATATATCGACTCAAGAACATCGCCTGTAGGTCCTATATGGCCATGGGTTGCATCTGGCTGGTATCAGAGCCACGCACATGCCGTATATACGGTGACCAGCTGTGCCCAGATCGACATATATCGACTCAAGAACATCGCCTGTAGGTGCTATATGGCCGTGGGTTGCATCTGGCTGGTATCAGAGCTACCCCCATGCTGTATATACGGCGCCCAGCTGTGCTCAGATCGACATATATTGACTCAAGAACATCGCCTGTAGGTCCTATATGGCTGTGGGTTGCATCTGGCTGGTATCAGAGCTACCACCATGCTGTATATACGGGGCCCAGCTGTGCTCAGATCGAAATATATCGACTCAAGAACATCGCGTGTAGGTCCTCTATGGCCGTGGGTTGCAGCTGGCTGGTATCACAGCTACCCCCCATGCTGTATATACGTGGCCCAGCTGTGCTCAGATAGACATATATCGACTCAAGAACATCGCCTGTAGGTCCTATATGGCCGTGAGTTGCAGCTGGCTAGTATCAGAGCCAACCACATGCCGTATATACGGGGCCCAACTGTGCTCAGCTCGACATATATCGACTCAAAAACATCGCCTATAGGTCCTATATGGCCTTGGGTTGCAGCTGGCTGGTATCAGAGACACCCACATGCCGTATATACTGGGCCCAGCTGTGCATAGATCGACATATATCGACTCAAGAACATCGCCTGTAGGTCCTATATGGCCGTGGGTTGCATCTGGCTGGTATCAGAGCTACTCCCATGCTGTATATACGGGGCCCAGCTGTGCTCAGATCGACATATATCGACTCAAGAACATCGGCTGTAGGTCCTATATGGCCGTGGGTTGCATCTGGCTGGTATCAGAGCTACCCCCATGCTGTATATACTGGGCCCAGCTGTGCTCAGATCGACATATATCGACTCAAGAACATCGCCTGTAGGTCCTATATGGCCGTGGGTTGCAGCTGGCTGGTATCAGAGCCACCCACATGCCGTATATACGGGGCCCAGCTGTGCTCAGATCGACATATATCGACTCAAGAACATCGCCTGTAGGTCCTATATGGCCGTGGGTTGCATCTGGCTGGTATCAGAGCTACCCCCATGCTGTATATACGGGGCCCAGCTGTGCTCAGATCGACATATATCGACTCAAGAACATCGCCTGTAGGTCCTATATGGCCGCGGGTTGCAGCTGCCTGGTATCACAGCTACCCCCACGCTGTATATACGTGGCCCAACTGTGCTCAGAACGACATATATCGACTCAAGAACATCGGCTGTAGGTCCTATATGGCCGTGGGTTGCATCTGGCTGGTATCAGAGCTACCCCCATGCTGTATATACGGGGCCCAGCTGTGCTCAGATCGACATATATCGACTCAAGAACATCGCCTGTAGGTCCTATATGGCCATGGCTTGCATCTGGCTGGTATCAGAGCCACGCACTTGCCGTATATACGGGGACCAGCTGTAACCAGATCGACATATATCGACTCAAGAACATCGCCTGTAGGTGCTATATGGCCGTGGGTTGCATCTGGCTGGTATCAGAGCTACCCCCATGCTGTATATACAGCGCCCAGCTGTGCTCAGATCGACATATATTGACTGAAGAACATCGCCTGTAGGTCCTATATGGCTGTGGGTTGCATCTGGCTGGTATCAGAGCTACCCCCATGCTGTATATACGGGGCCCAGCTGTGCTCAGATCGACATATATAGACTCAAGAACATCGCGTGTAGGTCCTCTATGGCCGTGGGTTGCAGCTGGCTGGTATCACAGCTACCCCCATGCTGTATATACGTGGCCCAGCTGTGCTCAGATCGACATATATCGACTCAAGAACATCGCCTGTAGGTCCTATATGGCCGTGAGTTGCAGCTGGCTAGTATCAGAGCCAACCACATGCCGTATATACGGGGCCCAACTGTGCTCAGCTCGACATATAGGTCCTATATGGCCTTGGGTTGCAGCTGGCTGGTATCAGAGCCACCCACATGCCGTATATACTGGGCCCAGCTGTGCTCAGATCGACATATATCGACTCAAGAACATCGGCTGTAGGTCCTATATGGCCGTGGGTTGCATCTGGCTGGTATCAGAGCTACCCCCATGCTGTATATACGGGGCCCAGCTGTGCTCAGATCGACATATATCGACTCAAGAACATCGCCTGTAGGTCCTATATGGCCGTGGGTTGCAGCTGGCTGGTATCAGAGCCACCCACATGCCGTATATACGGGGCCCAGCTGTGCTCAGATCGACATATATCGACTCAAGAACATCGCCTGTAGGTCCTATATGGCCGTGGGTTGCATCTGGCTGGTATCAGAGCTACCCCCATGCTGTATATACGGGGCCCAGCTATGCTCAGATCGACATATATCGACTCAAGAACATCGCCTGTAGGTCCTATATGGCCGCGGGTTGCAGCTGCCTGGTATCACAGCTACCCCCACGCTGTATATACGTGGCCCAGCTGTGCTCAGAACGACATATATCGACTCAAGAACATCGTCTGTGGGTCTTATATGGCCGTGGGTTGCAGCTGGCTGGTATCAGAGCTACCCCCAGGATGTATATACGTGGCCCAGCTGTACTCAGATCGACATATATCGACTCAAGAACGTCGCCTGTAGGTGCTATATGGCCGTGGGTTGCATCTGGCTGGTATCAGAGCTACCCCCATGCTTTATATACGGCGCCAAGCTGTGCTCAGATCGACATATATCGACTCAAGAACATTGCTTGTAGGTCCTATATGGCCGTGGGTTGCATCTGGCTGGTATCAGTGCTACCCCCATGCTGTATATACGGCGCCCAGCTGTGCTCAGATCGACATATATCGACTCAAGAATATCGCCTGTAGGTCCTATATGGCCGTGGGTTGCATCTGGCTTGTATCAGAGCCACCCACATGCCGTATATACGGGGCCCAGCTGTGCTCGGATCGACATATATCGACTCAAGAACATCGCCTGTAGGTCCTATATGGCCGTGGGTTGCATCTGGCTGGTATCAGAGCTACCCCCATGCTCTATATACGGGGCCCAGCTGTGCTCAGATCGACATATATCGACTCAAGAACATCGCCTGTACGTCCTATATGGCCGTGGGTTGCATCTGGCTGATATCAGAGCCACCCACATGCCGTATATACGGGGGCCCAGCTGTGCTCAGATCGACATATATCGAATCATGACCATCGCATGTAGGTCCTATATGGCCGTGGGTTGCATCTGGCTGGTATCAGAGCCACCCACATGCCGTATATACGTTACCCAACTGTGCCCAGATCGACATTTATCGACTCAAGAACATCGCCTGTAGGTCCTATATGGCCGTGGGTTGCATCTGGCTGGTATCAGAGCTACCCACATGCCGTATATACGTTACCCAGCTGTGCCCAGATCGACATATATCGACTCAAGAACATCGCCTGTAGGTACTATATGGCCGTGGGTTGCAAATGGCTGGTATCAGAGCTACCCTCATTCTGTATATACGAGGCCCAGCTGTGCTCAGATCGACATATATCGACTCAAGAACATCGCCTGTGGGTCTTATATGGCCGTGGGTTGCAGCTGGCTGGTATCAGAGCTACCCCCAGGCTGTATATACGTGGCCCAGCTGTGCTCAGATCGACATATATCGACTTAAGAACATCGCCGGTAGGTCCTGTATGCCCATGGGTTGCATCTGGCTGGTATCAGAGCCACCCACATGCCGTATATACGGGGACCAGCTGTGCTCAGATCGACATATATCGACTCAAGAACATCGCCTGTAGGTCCAATATGGCCGTGGGTTGCAGCTGGCTGTTATCAAAGCTACAGCCATGGTGTATATACGGCGCCCAGCTGTGCTCAGGACGACATATATCGACTCAAGAACATCGCCTGTAGGTCCTATATGGCCGTGGGTTGCATCTGGCTGGTATCAGAGCTACCCCTATGCTGTATATACGGCGAGCAGCTGTGCTCAGATCGACATATATCGACTCAAGAACATCGCCTATAGGTCCTATATGGCCGTAGGTTGCATCTGGCTGGTATCAGAGCTACCCCCATGCTGTATATACGGGGCCCAGCTGTGCTCAGATCGACATATATCGACTCAAGAACATCGCCTGTAGGTCCTATATGGCCGTGGGTTGCATCTGGGTGGTATCAGAGCTACCCCCATGCTGTATATACGGGGCCCAGCTGTGCTCAGATGACATATATCGACTCAAGAATATCGCCTGTAGGTCCTATATAACCGTGGGTTGCAGCTAGCTGGTATCACAGCTACCCCCATGCTATATATACGACGCCCAGCTGTGCTCAGATCGACATATATCGACTCAAGAACATCGCCTGTAGGTCCTATATGGCCGTGGGTTGCATCTGGCTGGTTTCAGAGCTACCCCCATGCTGTATATACAGGGCCCTGATGTGCTCAGATCGACATATATCGACTCAAGAACATCGCCTGTAGGTGCTATATGGCCGTGAGTTGCAGCTGGCTGGTATCACAGCTACCCCCATGCTGTATATACGTGGCCCAGCTGTGCTCAGATCGACATATATCGACTCAAGAACATTGCTTGTAGGTCCTATATGGCCGTGGGTTGCATCTGGCTGGTATCAGTGCTACCCCCATTCTGTATATACGGCGCCCAGCTGTGCTCAGATCGACATATATCGACTCAAGAATATCGCCTGTAGGTCCTATATGGCCGTGGGTTGTATCTGGCTGGTATCAGAGCCACCCACATGCCGTATATACGGGGCCCAGCTGTGCTCGGATCGACATATATCGACTCAAGAACATCGCCTGTAGGTCCTATATAGCCGTGGATTGAATCTGGCTGGTATCATAACTACCCCCATGCTGTATATACGGCGCCCAGCTGTGCTCAGATCGACATATGTCGACCCAAGAACATCGCCTGTGGGTCTTATATGGCCGTGGGTTGCAGCTGGCTGGTGTCAGAGCTACCCCTAGGCTGTATATACGTGGCCCAGCTGTGCTCAGATCGACACATATCGACTCAAGAATATCGCCTGTAGGTGCTGTATGGCCGTGGGTTGCATCTGGCTGGTATCAGAGCTACCCCAATGCTGTATATACGGCGCCAAGCTGTGCTCAGATCGACATATATCGACTCAAGAACATCGCCTGTAGGTCATATATGGCCGTGGGTTGCATCTGGCTGGTATCATAGCTTCCCCCATGCTGTATATACGGGGCCCAGCTGTGCTCAGAGCGACATATATCGAGTCAAGTACATCGCCTGTAGGTCCTATGTAGCCGTGGGTTGCAGCTGGCTGGTATGACAGCTACCCCCATGCTGTATATACGTGGCCCAGCTGTGCTCAGATCGACATATATCGACTCAAGAACATCGCCTGTAGGTTCTATATGGCCGTGGGTTGCAGCTGGCTGGTATCAGAGCCACCCACATGCCGTATATACGGGGCCCAGCTGTGCTCAGATCGACATATATCGACTCAAGAACATCGCCTGTAGGTCCTATATAGCCGTGGGTTGCAGCTGGCTGGTATCCCAGCTACCCCCATGCTGTATATACGTGGCCCAGCTGTGCTCAGATCGACATATATCGACTCAAGAACTTCGCCTGTAGGTCCTATATGGCCGTGGGTTGCATCTGGCTGGTATCAGAGCTACCCCCATGCTGTATATACGGCGCCCAGCTGTGCTCAGATCGACATATATCGACTCAAGAACATCGCATGTAGGTCATATATGGCCGTGGGTTGTATCTGACTGGTATCAGAGCTACCCCCATGCTGTATACACGGGGCCCAGCTGTGCTCAAATCGACATATATCGACTCCAGAACATCGCCTGTAGGTCCTATATGGCCGTGGGTTGCAGCTGGCTGGTATCAGAGCTACCCCCATGCTGTATATACGTGGCCCAGCTGTGCTCAGATCGACATATATCGACTCAAGAACATCGCCTGTAGGTGCTATATGGCCGTGGGTTGCATCTGGCTGGTATCAGAGCTACCCCCATGCTGTATATACGGCGCCCAGCTGTGCTCAGATCGACATATATCGACTAAAGAACATCGCTTGTAGGTCCTATATGGCCGTGGGTTGCATCTGGCTGGTATCAGTGCTACCCCCATGCTGTATATACGGCGTCCAGCTGTGCTCAGATCGACATATATCGACTCAAGAACATCGCCTGTTGGTCCTATATGGCCGTGGGTTGCATATGGCTGGTATCAGAGCTACCCCCATGCTGTATATACGGGACCCAGCTGTTCCCACATCGACATATATCGAATCAAGAACATCGCTTGTAGGTCCTATATAGCCATGGGTTGCAGCTGGCTGGTATCACAGCTACCCCCATGCTGTATATACGTGGCCCAGCTGTGCTCCGATCGATATATATCGACTCAAGAACATCGCCTGTAGGTGCTATATGGCCGTGGGTTGCATCTGGCTGGTATTAGAGCTACCCCCATGCTGTATATACGTGGCCCCGCTGTGCTCAGATCGACATATATCGACTCAAGAACATCGCCTGTAGGTGCTATATGGCCGTGGGTTGCAGCTGGCTGGTATCACAGCTACCCCCATGCTGTATATACGTGGCCCAGCTGTGCTCAGATCGACATATATCCACTCAAGAACATCGCCTGTAGGTCCAATATAACCGTGGGTTGCAGCTGGCTGGTATCACAGCTACCCCCATGCTATATATACGTGGCCCAGCTGTGCTCAGATCTACATATATCGACTCAAGAACATCGCCTGTAGATCCTATATGGCCGTGGGTTGCATCTGGCTGGTTTCAGAGCTACCCCCATGCTATATATACGTGGCCCAGCTGTGCTCAGATCTACATATATCGACTCAAGAACATCGCCTGTAGATCCTATATGGCCGTGGGTTGCATCTGGCTGGTTTCAGAGCTACCCCCATGCTGTATATACGGGGCCCAGCTGTGCTCAGCTCGACATATATCGACTCAAAAACATCGCCTATAGGTCCTATATGGCCTTGGGATGCAGCTGGCTGGTATCAGAGCCACCCACATGCCGTATATACAGGGCCCAGCTGTGCTCAGATCGACATATATCGACTCAAGAACATCGCCTGTAGGTCCTATATGGCCGTGGGTTGCATCTGGCTGGTATCAGAGCTACCCCCATGCTGTATATACGGGGCCCAGCTGTGCTCAGATCGACATATATCGACTCAAGAACATCGCCTGTAGGTCCTATATGGCCGTGGGTTGCATCTGGCTGGTATCAGAGCTAACCCCATGCTGTATATACGGGGCCCAGCTGTGCTCAGATCGACATATATCGACTCAAGAACATCACCTGTAGGTCCTATATGGCCGTGGGTTGCAGCTGGCTGGTATCAGAGCCACCCACATGCCGTATATACAGGGCCCAGCTGTGCTCAGATCGACATATATCGACTCAAGAACATCGCCTGTAGGTCCTATATGGGCGTGGGTTGCATCTGGCTGGTATCAGAGCTACCCCCATGCTGTATATACGGGGCCCAGCTGTGCTCAGATCGACATATATCGACTCAAGAACATCGCCTGTAGGTCCTATATGGCCGTGGGTTGCAGCTGGCTGGTATCACAGCTACCCCTGCGATGTATTTACGTGGCCCAGCTGTGCTCAGAACGACATATATCGACTCAAGAACATCGCCTGTGGGTCTTATATGGCCGTGGGATGCAGCTGGCTGGTATCAGAGCTACCCCCAGGCTGTATATACGTGGCCCAGCTGTACTCAGATCGACATATATCGACTCAAGAACATCGCCTTTAGGTGCTATATGGCCGTGGGTTGCATCTAGATGGTATCAGAGCTACCCCCATGCTGTATATACGGCGCCAAGCTGTGCTCAGATCGACATATATCGACTCAAGAACATTGCTTGTAGGTCCTATATGGGCGTGGGTTGCATCTGGCTGGTATCAGTGCTACCCCCATGCTGTATATACGGGGCCCAGCTGTGCTCAGATCGACATATATCGACTCAAGAACATCGCCTGTAGGTGATATATGGCCGTGGGTTGCATCTGGGTGGTATCAGAGCTACCCCCATGCTGTATATACGGGGCCCAGCTATGCTCAGATCGACATATATCGACTCAAGAACATCGCCTGTAGGTCCTATATAACCGTGGGTTGCAGCTGGCTGGTATCACAGCTACCCCCTTGCTATATATACGGCGCCCAGCTGTGCTCAGATCGACATATATCGACTCAAGAACATCGCCTGTAGGTCCTATATGGCCGTGGGTTGCATCTGGCTGGTTTCAGAGCTACCCCCATGCTGTATATACGGGGCCCAGCTGTGCTCAGATCGACATATATCGACTCAAGAACATCGCCTGTAGGTCCTATATGGCCGTGGGTTGCAGCTGGCTGGTATCAGAGCCACCCACATGCCGTATATACGGGGCCCAGGTGTGCTCAGATCGACATATATCGACTCAAGAACATCGCCTGTAGGTCCTATATGGCCGTGGGTTGCATCTGGCTGGTATCAGAGCTACCCCCATGCTGTATATACGGGGCCCAGCTGTGCTCAGATCGACATATATCGACTCAAGAACATCGCCTGTAGGTCCTATATGGCCGTGGGTTGCAGCTGCCTGGTATCACAGCTACCCCCACGCTGTATATACGTGGTCCAGCTGTGCTCAGAACGACATATATCGACTCAAGAACATCGCCTGTGGGTCTTATATGGCCGTGGGTTGCAGCTGGCTGGTATCAGAGCCACCCACATGCCGTATATACGGGGCCCAGCTGTGCTCAGATCGACATATATCGACTCAAGAACATCGCCTGTAGGTCCTATATGGCCGTGGGTTGCATCTGGCTGGTATCAGAGCTACCCCCATGCTGTATATACGGCGCCCAGCTGTGCTCAGATCGACATATATTGACTCAAGAACATAGCCTGTAGGTCCTATATGTGCATAGGTTGCACCTGGCTGGTGTCGAAGCGGCCCCAATGCTGCATATACGGTGCATAGCGGTGCTCAGATCAACATATATCGACTCAAGAACATCGCCTGTAGGTCCTATATGGCCATGGGTTGCATCTGGCTGGTATCAGAGCCACGCACATGCCGTATATACGGTGACCAGCTGTGCCCAGATCGACATATATCGACTCAAGAACATCGCCTGTAGGTGCTATATGGCCGTGGGTTGCATCTGGCTGGTATCAGAGCTACCCCCATGCTGTATATACGGCGCCCAGCTGTGCTCAGATCGACATATATTGACTCAAGAACATCGCCTGTAGGTCCTATATGGCTGTGGGTTGCATCTGGCTGGTATCAGAGCTACCACCATGCTGTATATACGGGGCCCAGCTGTGCTCAGATCGACATATATCGACTCAAGAACATCGCGTGTAGGTCCTCTATGGCCGTGGGTTGCAGCTGGCTGGTATCACAGCTACCCCCCATGCTGTATATACGTGGCCCAGCTGTGCTCAGATAGACATATATCGACTCAAGAACATCGCCTGTAGGTCCTATATGGCCGTGAGTTGCAGCTGGCTAGTATCAGAGCCAACCACATGCCGTATATACGGGGCCCAACTGTGCTCAGCTCGACATATATCGACTCAAAAACATCGCCTATAGGTCCTATATGGCCTTGGGTTGCAGCTGGCTGGTATCAGAGCCACCCACATGCCGTATATACTGGGCCCAGCTGTGCATAGATCGACATATATCGACTCAAGAACATCGCCTGTAGGTCCTATATGGCCGTGGGTTGCATCTGGCTGGTATCAGAGCTACTCCCATGCTGTATATACGGGGCCCAGCTGTGCTCAGATCGACATATATCGACTCAAGAACATCGGCTGTAGGTCCTATATGGCCGTGGGTTGCATCTGGCTGGTATCAGAGCTACCCCCATGCTGTATATACTGGGCCCAGCTGTGCTCAGATCGACATATATCGACTCAAGAACATCGCCTGTAGGTCCTATATGGCCGTGGGTTGCAGCTGGCTGGTATCAGAGCCACCAACATGCCGTATATACGGGGCCCAGCTGTGCTCAGATCGACATATATCGACTCAAGAACATCGCCTGTAGGTCCTATATGGCCGTGGGTTGCATCTGGCTGGTATCAGAGCTACCCCCATGCTGTATATACGGGGCCCAGCTGTGCTCAGATCGACATATATCGACTCAAGAACATCGCCTGTAGGTCCTATATGGCCGCGGGTTGCAGCTGCCTGGTATCACAGCTACCCCCACGCTGTATATACGTGGCCCAGCTGTGCTCAGAACGACATATATCGACTCAAGAACATCGGCTGTAGGTCCTATATGGCCGTGGGTTGCATCTGGCTGGTATCAGAGCTACCCCCACGCTGTATATACGGGGCCCAGCTGTGCTCAGATCGACATATATCGACTCAAGAACATCGCCTGTAGGTCCTATATGGCCATGGCTTGCATCTGGCTGGTATCAGAGCCACGCACATGCCGTATATACGGGGACTAGCTGTAACCAGATCGACATATATCGACTCAAGAACATCGCCTGTAGGTGCTATATGGCCGTGGGTTGCATCTGGCTGGTATCAGAGCTACCCCCATGCTGTATATACGGCGCCCAGCTGTGCTCAGATCGACATATATTGACTCAAGAACATCGCCTGTAGGTCCTATATGGCTGTGGGTTGCATCTGGCTGGTATCAGAGCTACCCCCATGCTGTATATACGGGGCCCAGCTGTGCTCAGATCGACATATATCGACTCAAGAACATCGCGTGTAGGTCCTCTATGGCCGTGGGTTGCAGCTGGCTGGTATCACAGCTACCCCCATGCTGTATATACGTGGCCCAGCTGTGCTCAGATCGACATATATCGACTCAAGAACATCGCCTGTAGGTCCTATATGGCCGTGAGTTGCAGCTGGCTAGTATCAGAGCCAACCACATGCCGTATATACGGGGCCCAACTGTGCTCAGCTCGACATATATCGACTCAAAAACATCGCCTATAGGTCCTATATGGCCTTGGGTTGCAGCTGGCTGGTATCAGAGCCACCCACATGCCGTATATACTGGGCCCAGCTGTGCTCAGATCGACATATATCGACTCAAGAACATCGCCTGTAGGTGATATATGGCCGTGGGTTGCATCTGGGTGGTATCAGAGCTACCCCCATGCTGTATATACGGGGCCCAGCTATGCTCAGATCGACATATATCGACTCAAGAACATCGCCTGTAGGTCCTATATAACCGTGGGTTGCAGCTGGCTGGTATCACAGCTACCCCCTTACTATATATACGGCGCCCAGCTGTGCTCAGATCGACATATATCGACTCAAGAACATCGCCTGTAGGTCCTATATGGCCGTGGGTTGCATCTGGCTGGTTTCAGAGCTACCCCCATGCTGTATATACGGGGCCCAGCTGTGCTCAGATCGACATATATCGACTCAAGAACATCGCCTGTAGGTCCTATATGGCCGTGGGTTGCAGCTGGTTGGTATCAGAGCCACCCACATGCCGTATATACGGGGCCCAGGTGTGCTCAGATCGACATATATCGACTCAAGAACATCGCCTGTAGGTCCTATATGGCCGTGGGTTGCATCTGGCTGGTATCAGAGCTACCCCCATGCTGTATATACGGGGCCCAGCTGTGCTCAGATCGACATATATCGACTCAAGAACATCGCCTGTAGGTCCTATATGGCCGTGGGTTGCAGCTGCCTGGTATCACAGCTACCCCCACGCTGTATATACGTGGTCCAGCTGTGCTCAGAACGACATATATCGACTCAAGAACATCGCCTGTGGGTCTTATATGGCCGTGGGTTGCAGCTGGCTGGTATCAGAGCCACCCACATGCCGTATATACGGGGCCCAGCTGTGCTCAGATCGACATTTATCGACTCAAGAACATCGCCTGTAGGTCCTATATGGCCGTGGGTTGCATCTGGCTGGTATCAGAGCTACCCCCATGCTGTATATACGGCGCCCAGCTGTGCTCAGATCGACATATATTGACTCAAGAACATCGCCTGTAGGTCCTATATGTGCATAGGTTGCACCTGGCTGGTGTCGAAGCGGCCCCAATGCTGCATATACGGTGCATAGCGGTGCTCAGATCAACATATATCGACTCAAGAACATCGCCTGTAGGTCCTATATGGCCATGGGTTGCATCTGGCTGGTATCAGAGCCACGCACATGCCGTATATACGGTGACCAGCTGTGCCCAGATCGACATATATCGACTCAAGAACATCGCCTGTAGGTGCTATATGGCCGTGGGTTGCATCTGGCTGGTATCAGAGCTACCCCCATGCTGTATATACGGCGCCCAGCTGTGCTCAGATCGACATATATTGACTCAAGAACATCGCCTGTAGGTCCTATATGGCTGTGGGTTGCATCTGGCTGGTATCAGAGCTACCACCATGCTGTATATACGGGGCCCAGCTGTGCTCAGATCGAAATATATCGACTCAAGAACATCGCGTGTAGGTCCTCTATGGCCGTGGGTTGCAGCTGGCTGGTATCACAGCTACCCCCCATGCTGTATATACGTGGCCCAGCTGTGCTCAGATAGACATATATCGACTCAAGAACATCGCCTGTAGGTCCTATATGGCCGTGAGTTGCAGCTGGCTAGTATCAGAGCCAACCACATGCCGTATATACGGGGCCCAACTGTGCTCAGCTCGACATATATCGACTCAAAAACATCGCCTATAGGTCCTATATGGCCTTGGGTTGCAGCTGGCTGGTATCAGAGACACCCACATGCCGTATATACTGGGCCCAGCTGTGCATAGATCGACATATATCGACTCAAGAACATCGCCTGTAGGTCCTATATGGCCGTGGGTTGCATCTGGCTGGTATCAGAGCTACTCCCATGCTGTATATACGGGGCCCAGCTGTGCTCAGATCGACATATATCGACTCAAGAACATCGGCTGTAGGTCCTATATGGCCGTGGGTTGCATCTGGCTGGTATCAGAGCTACCCCCATGCTGTATATACTGGGCCCAGCTGTGCTCAGATCGACATATATCGACTCAAGAACAGCGCCTGTAGGTCCTATATGGCCGTGGGTTGCAGCTGGCTGGTATCAGAGCCACCCACATGCCGTATATACGGGGCCCAGCTGTGCTCAGATCGACATATATCGACTCAAGAACATCGCCTGTAGGTCCTATATGGCCGTGGGTTGCATCTGGCTGGTATCAGAGCTACCCCCATGCTGTATATACGGGGCCCAGCTGTGCTCAGATCGACATATATCGACTCAAGAACATCGCCTGTAGGTCCTATATGGCCGCGGGTTGCAGCTGCCTGGTATCACAGCTACCCCCACGCTGTATATACGTGGCCCAACTGTGCTCAGAACAACATATATCGACTCAAGAACATCGGCTGTAGGTCCTATATGGCCGTGGGTTGCATCTGGCTGGTATCAGAGCTACCCCCATGCTGTATATACGGGGCCCAGCTGTGCTCAGATCGACATATATCGACTCAAGAACATCGCCTGTAGGTCCTATATGGCCATGGCTTGCATCTGGCTGGTATCAGAGCCACGCACTTGCCGTATATACGGGGACCAGCTGTAACCAGATCGACATATATCGACTCAAGAACATCGCCTGTAGGTGCTATATGGCCGTGGGTTGCATCTGGCTGGTATCAGAGCTACCCCCATGCTGTATATACAGCGCCCAGCTGTGCTCAGATCGACATATATTGACTCAAGAACATCGCCTGTAGGTCCTATATGGCTGTGGGTTGCATCTGGCTGGTATCAGAGCTACCCCCATGCTGTATATACGGGGCCCAGCTGTGCTCAGATCGACATATATAGACTCAAGAACATCGCGTGTAGGTCCTCTATGGCCGTGGGTTGCAGCTGGCTGGTATCACAGCTACCCCCATGCTGTATATACGTGGCCCAGCTGTGCTCAGATCGACATATATCGACTCAAGAACATCGCCTGTAGGTCCTATATGGCCGTGAGTTGCAGCTGGCTAGTATCAGAGCCAACCACATGCCGTATATACGGGGCCCAACTGTGCTCAGCTCGACATATAGGTCCTATATGGCCTTGGGTTGCAGCTGGCTGGTATCAGAGCCACCCACATGCCGTATATACTGGGCCCAGCTGTGCTCAGATCGACATATATCGACTCAAGAACATCGGCTGTAGGTCCTATATGGCCGTGGGTTGCATCTGGCTGGTATCAGAGCTACCCCCATGCTGTATATACGGGGCCCAGCTGTGCTCAGATCGACATATATCGACTCAAGAACATCGCCTGTAGGTCCTATATGGCCGTGGGTTGCAGCTGGCTGGTATCAGAGCCACCCACATGCCGTATATACGGGGCCCAGCTGTGCTCAGATCGACATATATCGACTCAAGAACATCGCCTGTAGGTCCTATATGGCCGTGGGTTGCATCTGGCTGGTATCAGAGCTACCCCCATGCTGTATATACGGGGCCCAGCTATGCTCAGATCGACATATATCGACTCAAGAACATCGCCTGTAGGTCCTATATGGCCGCGGGTTGCAGCTGCCTGGTATCACAGCTACCCCCACGCTGTATATACGTGGCCCAGCTGTGCTCAGAACGACATATATCGACTCAAGAACATCGCCTGTGGGTCTTATATGGCCGTGGGTTGCAGCTGGCTGGTATCAGAGCTACCCCCAGGATGTATATACGTGGCCCAGCTGTACTCAGATCGACATATATCGACTCAAGAACGTCGCCTGTAGGTGCTATATGGCCGTGGGTTGCATCTGGCTGGTATCAGAGCTACCCCCATGCTTTATATACGGCGCCAAGCTGTGCTCAGATCGACATATATCGACTCAAGAACATTGCTTGTAGGTCCTATATGGCCGTGGGTTGCATCTGGCTGGTATCAGTGCTACCCCCATGCTGTATATACGGCGCCCAGCTGTGCTCAGATCGACATATATCGACTCAAGAATATCGCCTGTAGGTCCTATATGGCCGTGGGATGCATCTGGCTTGTATCAGAGCCACCCACATGCCGTATATACGGGGCCCAGCTGTGCTCGGATCGACATATATCGACTCAAGAACATCGCCTGTAGGTCCTATATGGCCGTGGGTTGCATCTGGCTGGTATCAGAGCTACCCCCATGCTCTATATACGGGGCCCAGCTGTGCTCAGATCGACATATATCGACTCAAGAACATCGCCTGTAGGTCCTATATGGCCGTGGGTTGCATCTGGCTGATATCAGAGCCACCCACATGCCGTATATACGGGGGCCCAGCTGTGCTCAGATCGACATATATCGAATCATGACCATCGCCTGTAGGTCCTATATGGCCGTGGGTTGCATCTGGCTGGTATCAGAGCCACCCACATGCCGTATATACGTTACCCAGCTGTGCCCAGATCGACATTTATCGACTCAAGAACATCGCCTGTAGGTCCTATATGGCCGTGGGTTGCATCTGGCTGGTATCAGAGCTACCCACATGCCGTATATACGTTACCCAGCTGTGCCCAGATCGACATATATCGACTCAAGAACATCGCCTGTAGGTACTATATGGCCGTGGGTTGCAAATGGCTGGTATCAGAGCTACCCTCATTCTGTATATACGAGGCCCAGCTGTGCTCAGATCGACATATATCGACTCAAGAACATCGCCTGTGGGTCTTATATGGCCGTGGGTTGCAGCTGGCTGGTATCAGAGCTACCCCCAGGCTGTATATACGTGGCCCAGCTGTGCTCAGATCGACATATATCGACTTAAGAACATCGCCGGTAGGTCCTGTATGCCCATGGGTTGCATCTGGCTGGTATCAGAGCCACCCACATGCCGTATATACGGGGACCAGCTGTGCTCAGATCGACATATATCGACTCAAGAACATCGCCTGTAGGTCCAATATGGCCGTGGGTTGCAGCTGGCTGTTATCAAAGCTACAGCCATGGTGTATATACGGCGCCCAGCTGTGCTCAGGACGACATATATCGACTCAAGAACATCGCCTGTAGGTCCTATATGGCCGTGGGTTGCATCTGGCTGGTATCAGAGCTACCCCTATGCTGTATATACGGCGAGCAGCTGTGCTCAGATCGACATATATCGACTCAAGAACATCGCCTGTAGGTCCTATATGGCCGTAGGTTGCATCTGGCTGGTATCAGAGCTACCCCCATGCTGTATATACGGGGCCCAGCTGTGCTCAGATCGACATATATCGACTCAAGAACATCGCCTGTAGGTCCTATATGGCCGTGGGTTGCATCTGGGTGGTATCAGAGCTACCCCCATGCTGTATATACGGGGCCCAGCTGTGCTCAGATGACATATATCGACTCAAGAATATCGCCTGTAGGTCCTATATAACCGTGGGTTGCAGCTAGCTGGTATCACAGCTACCCCCATGCTATATATACGACGCCCAGCTGTGCTCAGATCGACATATATCGACTCAAGAACATCGCCTGTAGGTCCTATATGGCCGTGGGTTGCATCTGGCTGGTTTCAGAGCTACCCCCATGCTGTATATACAGGGCCCTGCTGTGCTCAGATCGACATATATCGACTCAAGAACATCGCCTGTAGGTGCTATATGGCCGTGAGTTGCAGCTGGCTGGTATCACAGCTACCCCCATGCTGTATATACGTGGCCCAGCTGTGCTCAGATCGACATATATCGACTCAAGAACATCGCCTGTAGGTCCTATATGCCCGTGGGTTGCATCTGGCTAGAATCAGAGCCACCCACATGCTGCATATATAGGGCATAGCGGAGCTCATATCGACATATATCGACTCAAGAACATCGCCTGTAGGTCCCATATGGGCATAGGCTGCACCTGGCTGGTGTCGGAGCGGCCCCAATGTTGCATATACGGTGCATAGCGGTGCTCAGATCGACATATATCGACTCAAGAACATCGCCTGTAGGTCCTATATGGCAGTGGGTTGCATCTGGCTGATATCAGAGCCACCCACATGCCGTATATACGGGGGTCCATCTGTGCTCAGATCGACATATATCGACTCAAGAACATCGGCTCTAGGTCCTATATGGCCGTGGGTTGCATCTGGCTGGTATCAGAGCCACCCACATGCCGTATATACGGGGCCCAGCTGTGCTCAGATCGACATATATCGACTCAAGAATGTCGCCTGTAGGTCCTATATGGCCGTCGGTTGCAACTGGCTGGTATCAGAGCTACCCCCATGGTGTATATACGGCGCCCAGCTGTGCTCAAATCGACATATATCGATTCAAGTACATCGCCTGTAGGTCCTATATGGCAGTGGGTTGCAGTTGGCTGTTATCAGAGCCACCCACATGCCGTATATGCGGGGCCCAGCTGTGCTCAGCTCGACATATAACGACTCAAAAACATCGCCTGTAGGTCCTATATGGCCGTGGGTTGCATCTGGCTGGTATCATAGCTTCCCTCATGCTGTATATACGGGGCCCAGCTGTGCTCAGAGCGACATATATCGACTCAAGAACATCGCCTATAGGTCCTATGTAGCCGTGGGTTGCAGCTGGCTGGTATGACAGCTACCCCCATGCTGTATATACGTGGCCCAGCTGTGCTCAGATCGACATATATCGACTCAAGAACATCGCCTGTAGGTCCTATATGGCCGTGGGTTGCAGCTGGCTGGTATCAGAGCCACCCACATGCCGTATATACGGGGACCAGCTGAGCTCAGATCGACATATATCGACTCAAGAACATCGCCTGTAGGTCCTATATGGCCGTGGGTTGCATCTGGCTGGTATCAGAGCTACCCCCATGCTGTATATACTAGGCCCAGCTGTGCTCAGATCGACATATATCGACTCAAGAATATCGCCTGTAGGTGCTGTATGGCCGTGGGTTGCATCTGGCTGGTATCAGAGCTGCCCCCATGCTGTATATACGGTGCATAGCGGTGCTCAGATCGACATATATCGACTCAAGAACATCGCCTGTAGGTCCTATATGGCAGTGGGTTGCATCTGGCTGATATCAAAGCCACCCACATGCCGTATATACGGGGGTCCATCTGTGCTCAGATCGACATATATCGACTCAAGAACATCGGCTCTAGGTCCTATATGGCCGTGGGTTGCATCTGGCTGGTATCAGAGCCACCCACATGCCGTATATACGGGGCACAGCTGTGCTCAGATCGACATATATCGACTCAAGAATGTCGCCTGTAGGTCCTATATGGCCGTCGGTTGCAACTGGCTGGTATCAGAGCTACCCCCATGGTGTATATACGGCGCCCAGCTGTGCTCAAATCGACATATATCGATTCAAGTACATCGCATGTAGGTCCTATATGGCCGTGGGTTGCAGTTGGCTGTTATCAGAGCCACCCACATGCCGTATATGCGGGGCCCAGCTGTGCTCAGCTCGACATATAACGACTCAAAAACATCGCCTGTAGGTCCTATATGGCCGTGGGTTGCATCTGGCTGGTATCATAGCTTCCCTCATGCTGTATATACGGGGCCCAGCTGTGCTCAGAGCGACATATATCGACTCAAGAACATCGCCTATAGGTCCTATGTAGCCGTGGGTTGCAGCTGGCTGGTATGACAGCTACCCCCATGCTGTATATACGTGGCCCAGCTGTGCTCAGATCGACATATATCGACTCAAGAACATCGCCTGTAGGTCCTATATGGCCGTGGGTTGCAGCTGGCTGGTATCAGAGCCACCCACTTTCCGTATATACGGGGACCAGCTGTGCTCAGATCGACATATATCGACTCAAGAACATCGTCTGTAGGTCCTATATGGCCGTGGGTTGCATCTGGCTGGTATCAGAGCTACCCCCATGCTGTATATACTAGGCCCAGCTGTGCTCAGATCGACATATATCGACTCAAGAACATCGCCTGTAGGTCCTATATGGCCTTGGGTTGCATCTGGGTGGTATCATAGCTTCCCCCATGCTGTATATACGGGGCCCAGCTGTGCTCAGAGCGACATATATCAACTCAAGAACATCGCCTGTATATCCTATGTAGCCGTGGGTTGCATCTGGCTGGTATCACAGCTACCCCCATGCTGTATATACGTGGCCCAGCTGTGCTCAGATCGACATATATCGACTCAAGAACATCGGCTGTAGGTCCTATATGGCCGTGGGTTGCATCTGGCTGGTATCAGAGCTACCCCCATGCTGTATATACAGCGCCCAGCTGTGCTCAGATCGACATATATTGACTCAAGAACATCGCCTGTAGGTCCTATATGGCCATGGCTTGCATCTGGCTGGTATCAGAGCCACGCACTTGCCGTATATACGGGGACCAGCTGTAACCAGATCGACATATATCGACTCAAGAACATCGCCTGTAGGTGCTATATGGCCGTGGGTTGCATCTGGCTGGTATCAGAGCTACCCCCATGCTGTATATACAGCGCCCAGCTGTGCTCAGATCGACATATATTGACTCAAGAACATCGCCTGTAGGTCCTATATGGCTGTGGGTTGCATCTGGCTGGTATCAGAGCTACCCCCATGCTGTATATACGGGGCCCAGCTGTGCTCAGATCGACATATATAGACTCAAGAACATCGCGTGTAGGTCCTCTATGGCCGTGGGTTGCAGCTGGCTGGTATCACAGCTACCCCCATGCTGTATATACGTGGCCCAGCTGTGCTCAGATCGACATATATCGACTCAAGAACATCGCCTGCAGGTCCTATATGGCCGTGAGTTGCAGCTGGCTAGTATCAGAGCCAACCACATGCCGTATATACGGGGCCCAACTGTGCTCAGCTCGACATATAGGTCCTATATGGCCTTGGGTTGCAGCTGGCTGGTATCAGAGCCACCCACATGCCGTATATACTGGGCCCAGCTGTGCTCAGATCGACATATATCGACTCAAGAACATCGGCTGTAGGTCCTATATGGCCGTGGGTTGCATCTGGCTGGTATCAGAGCTACCCCCATGCTGTATATACGGGGCCCAGCTGTGCTCAGATCGACATATATCGACTCAAGAACATCGCCTGTAGGTCCTATATGGCCGTGGGTTGCAGCTGGCTGGTATCAGAGCCACCCACATGCCGTATATACGGGGCCCAGCTGTGCTCAGATCGACATATATCGACTCAAGAACATCGCCTGTAGGTCCTATATGGCCGTGGGTTGCATCTGGCTGGTATCAGAGCTACCCCCATGCTGTATATACGGGGCCCAGCTATGCTCAGATCGACATATATCGACTCAAGAACATCGCCTGTAGGTCCTATATGGCCGCGGGTTGCAGCTGCCTGGTATCACAGCTACCCCCACGCTGTATATACGTGGCCCAGCTGTGCTCAGAACGACATATATCGACTCAAGAACATCGCCTGTGGGTCTTATATGGCCGTGGGTTGCAGCTGGCTGGTATCAGAGCTACCCCCAGGATGTATATACGTGGCCCAGCTGTACTCAGATCGACATATATCGACTCAAGAACGTCGCCTGTAGGTGCTATATGGCCGTGGGTTGCATCTGGCTGGTATCAGAGCTACCCCCATGCTTTATATACGGCGCCAAGCTGTGCTCAGATCGACATATATCGACTCAAGAACATTGCTTGTAGGTCCTATATGGCCGTGGGTTGCATCTGGCTGGTATCAGTGCTACCCCCATGCTGTATATACGGCGCCCAGCTGTGCTCAGATCGACATATATCGACTCAAGAATATCGCCTGTAGGTCCTATATGGCCGTGGGTTGCATCTGGCTTGTATCAGAGCCACCCACATGCCGTATATACGGGGCCCAGCTGTGCTCGGATCGACATATATCGACTCAAGAACATCGCCTGTAGGTCCTATATGGCCGTGGGTTGCATCTGGCTGGTATCAGAGCTACCCCCATGCTCTATATACGGGGCCCAGCTGTGCTCAGATCGACATATATCGACTCAAGAACATCGCCTGTAGGTCCTATATGGCCGTGGGTTGCATCTGGCTGATATCAGAGCCACCCACATGCCGTATATACGGGGGCCCAGCTGTGCTCAGATCGACATATATCGAATCATGACCATCGCCTGTAGGTCCTATATGGCCGTGGGTTGCATCTGGCTGGTATCAGAGCCACCCACATGCCGTATATACGTTACCCAGCTGTGCCCAGATCGACATTTATCGACTCAAGAACATCGCCTGTAGGTCCTATATGGCCGTGGGTTGCATCTGGCTGGTATCAGAGCTACCCACATGCCGTATATACGTTACCCAGCTGTGCCCAGATCGACATATATCGACTCAAGAACATCGCCTGTAGGTACTATATGGCCGTGGGTTGCAAATGGCTGGTATCAGAGCTACCCTCATTCTGTATATACGAGGCCCAGCTGTGCTCAGATCGACATATATCGACTCAAGAACATCGCCTGTGGGTCTTATATGGCCGTGGGTTGCAGCTGGCTGGTATCAGAGCTACCCCCAGGCTGTATATACGTGGCCCAGCTGTGCTCAGATCGACATATATCGACTTAAGAACATCGCCGGTAGGTCCTGTATGCCCATGGGTTGCATCTGGCTGGTATCAGAGCCACCCACATGCCGTATATACGGGGACCAGCTGTGCTCAGATCGACATATATCGACTCAAGAACATCGCCTGTAGGTCCAATATGGCCGTGGGTTGCAGCTGGCTGTTATCAAAGCTACAGCCATGGTGTATATACGGCGCCCAGCTGTGCTCAGGACGACATATATCGACTCAAGAACATCGCCTGTAGGTCCTATATGGCCGTGGGTTGCATCTGGCTGGTAACAGAGCTACCCCTATGCTGTATATACGGCGAGCAGCTGTGCTCAGATCGACATATATCGACTCAAGAACATCGCCTGTAGGTCCTATATGGCCGTAGGTTGCATCTGGCTGGTATCAGAGCTACCCCCATGCTGTATATACGGGGCCCAGCTGTGCTCAGATCGACATATATCGACTCAAGAACATCGCCTGTAGGTCCTATATGGCCGTGGGTTGCATCTGGGTGGTATCAGAGCTACCCCCATGCTGTATATACGGGGCCCAGCTGTGCTCAGATGACATATATCGACTCAAGAATATCGCCTGTAGGTCCTATATAACCGTGGGTTGCAGCTAGCTGGTATCACAGCTACCCCCATGCTATATATACGACGCCCAGCTGTGCTCAGATCGACATATATCGACTCAAGAACATCGCCTGTAGGTCCTATATGGCCGTGGGTTGCATCTGGCTGGTTTCAGAGCTACCCCCATGCTGTATATACAGGGCCCTGCTGTGCTCAGATCGACATATATCGACTCAAGAACATCGCCTGTAGGTGCTATATGGCCGTGAGTTGCAGCTGGCTGGTATCACAGCTACCCCCATGCTGTATATACGTGGCCCAGCTGTGCTCAGATCGACATATATCGACTCAAGAACATCGCCTGTAGGTCCTATATGCCCGTGGGTTGCATCTGGCTAGAATCAGAGCCACCCACATGCTGCATATATAGGGCATAGCGGAGCTCATATCGACATATATCGACTCAAGAACATCGCCTGTAGGTCCCATATGGGCATAGGCTGCACCTGGCTGGTGTCGGAGCGGCCCCAATGTTGCATATACGGTGCATAGCGGTGCTCAGATCGACATATATCGACTCAAGAACATCGCCTGTAGGTCCTATATGGCAGTGGGTTGCATCTGGCTGATATCAGAGCCACCCACATGCCGTATATACGGGGGTCCATCTGTGCTCAGATCGACATATATCGACTCAAGAACATCGGCTCTAGGTCCTATATGGCCGTGGGTTGCATCTGGCTGGTATCAGAGCCACCCACATGCCGTATATACGGGGCCCAGCTGTGCTCAGATCGACATATATCGACTCAAGAATGTCGCCTGTAGGTCCTATATGGCCGTCGGTTGCAACTGGCTGGTATCAGAGCTACCCCCATGGTGTATATACGGCGCCCAGCTGTGCTCAAATCGACATATATCGATTCAAGTACATCGCCTGTAGGTCCTATATGGCAGTGGGTTGCAGTTGGCTGTTATCAGAGCCACCCACATGCCGTATATGCGGGGCCCAGCTGTGCTCAGCTCGACATATAACGACTCAAAAACATCGCCTGTAGGTCCTATATGGCCGTGGGTTGCATCTGGCTGGTATCATAGCTTCCCTCATGCTGTATATACGGGGCCCAGCTGTGCTCAGAGCGACATATATCGACTCAAGAACATCGCCTATAGGTCCTATGTAGCCGTGGGTTGCAGCTGGCTGGTATGACAGCTACCCCCATGCTGTATATACGTGGCCCAGCTGTGCTCAGATCGACATATATCGACTCAAGAACATCGCCTGTAGGTCCTATATGGCCGTGGGTTGCAGCTGGCTGGTATCAGAGCCACCCACATGCCGTATATACGGGGACCAGCTGAGCTCAGATCGACATATATCGACTCAAGAACATCGCCTGTAGGTCCTATATGGCCGTGGGTTGCATCTGGCTGGTATCAGAGCTACCCCCATGCTGTATATACTAGGCCCAGCTGTGCTCAGATCGACATATATCGACTCAAGAATATCGCCTGTAGGTGCTGTATGGCCGTGGGTTGCATCTGGCTGGTATCAGAGCTGCCCCCATGCTGTATATACGGTGCATAGCGGTGCTCAGATCGACATATATCGACTCAAGAACATCGCCTGTAGGTCCTATATGGCAGTGGGTTGCATCTGGCTGATATCAAAGCCACCCACATGCCGTATATACGGGGGTCCATCTGTGCTCAGATCGACATATATCGACTCAAGAACATCGGCTCTAGGTCCTATATGGCCGTGGGTTGCATCTGGCTGGTATCAGAGCCACCCACATGCCGTATATACGGGGCACAGCTGTGCTCAGATCGACATATATCGACTCAAGAATGTCGCCTGTAGGTCCTATATGGCCGTCGGTTGCAACTGGCTGGTATCAGAGCTACCCCCATGGTGTATATACGGCGCCCAGCTGTGCTCAAATCGACATATATCGATTCAATTACATCGCATGTAGGTCCTATATGGCCGTGGGTTGCAGTTGGCTGTTATCAGAGCCACCCACATGCCGTATATGCGGGGCCCAGCTGTGCTCAGCTCGACATATAACGACTCAAAAACATCGCCTGTAGGTCCTATATGGCCGTGGGTTGCATCTGGCTGGTATCATAGCTTCCCTCATGCTGTATATACGGGGCCCAGCTGTGCTCAGAGCGACATATATCGACTCAAGAACATCGCCTATAGGTCCTATGTAGCCGTGGGTTGCAGCTGGCTGGTATGACAGCTACCCCCATGCTGTATATACGTGGCCCAGCTGTGCTCAGATCGACATATATCGACTCAAGAACATCGCCTGTAGGTCCTATATGGCCGTGGGTTGCAGCTGGCTGGTATCAGAGCCACCCACATGCCGTATATACGGGGACCAGCTGTGCTCAGATCGACATATATCGACTCAAGAACATCGTCTGTAGGTCCTATATGGCCGTGGGTTGCATCTGGCTGGTATCAGAGCTACCCCCATGCTGTATATACTAGGCCCAGCTGTGCTCAGATCGACATATATCGACTCAAGAACATCGCCTGTAGGTCCTATATGGCCTTGGGTTGCATCTGGGTGGTATCATAGCTTCCCCCATGCTGTATATACGGGGCCCAGCTGTGCTCAGAGCGACATATATCAACTCAAGAACATCGCCTGTATATCCTATGTAGCCGTGGGTTGCATCTGGCTGGTATCACAGCTACCCCCATGCTGTATATACGTGGCCCAGCTGTGCTCAGATCGACATATATCGACTCAAGAACATCGGCTGTAGGTCCTATATGGCCGTGGGTTGCATCTGGCTGGTATCAGAGCTACCCCCATGCTGTATATACAGCGCCCAGCTGTGCTCAGATCGACATATATTGACTCAAGAACATCGCCTGTAGGTCCTATATGGCCATGGCTTGCATCTGGCTGGTATCAGAGCCACGCACTTGCCGTATATACGGGGACCAGCTGTAACCAGATCGACATATATCGACTCAAGAACATCGCCTGTAGGTGCTATATGGCCGTGGGTTGCATCTGGCTGGTATCAGAGCTACCCCCATGCTGTATATACAGCGCCCAGCTGTGCTCAGATCGACATATATTGACTCAAGAACATCGCCTGTAGGTCCTATATGGCTGTGGGTTGCATCTGGCTGGTATCAGAGCTACCCCCATGCTGTATATACGGGGCCCAGCTGTGCTCAGATCGACATATATAGACTCAAGAACATCGCGTGTAGGTCCTCTATGGCCGTGGGTTGCAGCTGGCTGGTATCACAGCTACCCCCATGCTGTATATACGTGGCCCAGCTGTGCTCAGATCGACATATATCGACTCAAGAACATCGCCTGCAGGTCCTATATGGCCGTGAGTTGCAGCTGGCTAGTATCAGAGCCAACCACATGCCGTATATACGGGGCCCAACTGTGCTCAGCTCGACATATAGGTCCTATATGGCCTTGGGTTGCAGCTGGCTGGTATCAGAGCCACCCACATGCCGTATATACTGGGCCCAGCTGTGCTCAGATCGACATATATCGACTCAAGAACATCGGCTGTAGGTCCTATATGGCCGTGGGTTGCATCTGGCTGGTATCAGAGCTACCCCCATGCTGTATATACGGGGCCCAGCTGTGCTCAGATCGACATATATCGACTCAAGAACATCGCCTGTAGGTCCTATATGGCCGTGGGTTGCAGCTGGCTGGTATCAGAGCCACCCACATGCCGTATATACGGGGCCCAGCTGTGCTCAGATCGACATATATCGACTCAAGAACATCGCCTGTAGGTCCTATATGGCCGTGGGTTGCATCTGGCTGGTATCAGAGCTACCCCCATGCTGTATATACGGGGCCCAGCTATGCTCAGATCGACATATATCGACTCAAGAACATCGCCTGTAGGTCCTATATGGCCGCGGGTTGCAGCTGCCTGGTATCACAGCTACCCCCACGCTGTATATACGTGGCCCAGCTGTGCTCAGAACGACATATATCGACTCAAGAACATCGCCTGTGGGTCTTATATGGCCGTGGGTTGCAGCTGGCTGGTATCAGAGCTACCCCCAGGATGTATATACGTGGCCCAGCTGTACTCAGATCGACATATATCGACTCAAGAACGTCGCCTGTAGGTGCTATATGGCCGTGGGTTGCATCTGGCTGGTATCAGAGCTACCCCCATGCTTTATATACGGCGCCAAGCTGTGCTCAGATCGACATATATCGACTCAAGAACATTGCTTGTAGGTCCTATATGGCCGTGGGTTGCATCTGGCTGGTATCAGTGCTACCCCCATGCTGTATATACGGCGCCCAGCTGTGCTCAGATCGACATATATCGACTCAAGAATATCGCCTGTAGGTCCTATATGGCCGTGGGTTGCATCTGGCTTGTATCAGAGCCACCCACATGCCGTATATACGGGGCCCAGCTGTGCTCGGATCGACATATATCGACTCAAGAACATCGCCTGTAGGTCCTATATGGCCGTGGGTTGCATCTGGCTGGTATCAGAGCTACCCCCATGCTCTATATACGGGGCCCAGCTGTGCTCAGATCGACATATATCGACTCAAGAACATCGCCTGTAGGTCCTATATGGCCGTGGGTTGCATCTGGCTGATATCAGAGCCACCCACATGCCGTATATACGGGGGCCCAGCTGTGCTCAGATCGACATATATCGAATCATGACCATCGCCTGTAGGTCCTATATGGCCGTGGGTTGCATCTGGCTGGTATCAGAGCCACCCACATGCCGTATATACGTTACCCAGCTGTGCCCAGATCGACATTTATCGACTCAAGAACATCGCCTGTAGGTCCTATATGGCCGTGGGTTGCATCTGGCTGGTATCAGAGCTACCCACATGCCGTATATACGGGACCCAGCTGTGCTCAGATCGACATATATCGACTCAAGAACATCGCCTGTAGGTCCTATATGGCCGTGGGTTGCATATGGCTGGTATCAGAGCCACCCACATGCCGTATATACGGGGCCCAGCTGTGCTCAGATCGACATATATCGAATCATGACCATCGCCTGTAGGTCCTATATGGCCGTGGGTTGCATCTGGCTGGTATCAGAGCCACCCACATGCCGTATATACGTTACCCAGCTGTGCCCAGATCGACATATATCGACTCAAGAACATCGCCTGTAGGTACTATATGGCCGTGGGTTGCAAATGGCTGGTATCAGAGCTACCCTCATTCTGTATATACGAGGCCCAGCTGTGCTCAGATCGACATATATCGACTCAAGAACATCGCCTGTGGGTCTTATATGGCCGTGGGTTGCAGCTGGCTGGTATCAGAGCTACCCCCAGGCTGTATATACGTGGCCCAGCTGTGCTCAGATCGACATATATCGACTTAAGAACATCGCCGGTAGGTCCTGTATGCCCATGGGTTGCATCTGGCTGGTATCAGAGCCACCCACATGCCGTATATACGGGGACCAGCTGTGCTCAGATCGACATATATCGACTCAAGAACATCGCCTGTAGGTCCAATATGGCCGTGGGTTGCAGCTGGCTGTTATCAAAGCTACAGCCATGGTGTATATACGGCGCCCAGCTGTGCTCAGGACGACATATATCGACTCAAGAACATCGCCTGTAGGTCCTATATGGCCGTGGGTTGCATCTGGCTGGTATCAGAGCTACCCCTATGCTGTATATACGGCGAGCAGCTGTGCTCAGATCGACATATATCGACTCAAGAACATCGCCTGTAGGTCCTATATGGCCGTAGGTTGCATCTGGCTGGTATCAGAGCTACCCCCATGCTGTATATACGGGGCCCAGCTGTGCTCAGATCGACATATATCGACTCAAGAACATCGCCTGTAGGTCCTATATGGCCGTGGGTTGCATCTGGGTGGTATCAGAGCTACCCCCATGCTGTATATACGGGGCCCAGCTGTGCTCAGATGACATATATCGACTCAAGAATATCGCCTGTAGGTCCTATATAACCGTGGGTTGCAGCTAGCTGGTATCACAGCTACCCCCATGCTATATATACGACGCCCAGCTGTGCTCAGATCGACATATATCGACTCAAGAACATCGCCTGTAGGTCCTATATGGCCGTGGGTTGCATCTGGCTGGTTTCAGAGCTACCCCCATGCTGTATATACAGGGCCCTGCTGTGCTCAGATCGACATATATCGACTCAAGAACATCGCCTGTAGGTGCTATATGGCCGTGAGTTGCAGCTGGCTGGTATCACAGCTACCCCCATGCTGTATATACGTGGCCCAGCTGTGCTCAGATCGACATATATCGACTCAAGAACATCGCCTGTAGGTCCTATATGCCCGTGGGTTGCATCTGGCTAGAATCAGAGCCACCCACATGCTGCATATATAGGGCATAGCGGAGCTCATATCGACATATATCGACTCAAGAACATCGCCTGTAGGTCCCATATGGGCATAGGCTGCACCTGGCTGGTGTCGGAGCGGCCCCAATGTTGCATATACGGTGCATAGCGGTGCTCAGATCGACATATATCGACTCAAGAACATCGCCTGTAGGTCCTATATGGCAGTGGGTTGCATCTGGCTGATATCAGAGCCACCCACATGCCGTATATACGGGGGTCCATCTGTGCTCAGATCGACATATATCGACTCAAGAACATCGGCTCTAGGTCCTATATGGCCGTGGGTTGCATCTGGCTGGTATCAGAGCCACCCACATGCCGTATATACGGGGCCCAGCTGTGCTCAGATCGACATATATCGACTCAAGAATGTCGCCTGTAGGTCCTATATGGCCGTCGGTTGCAACTGGCTGGTATCAGAGCTACCCCCATGGTGTATATACGGCGCCCAGCTGTGCTCAAATCGACATATATCGATTCAAGTACATCGCCTGTAGGTCCTATATGGCAGTGGGTTGCAGTTGGCTGTTATCAGAGCCACCCACATGCCGTATATGCGGGGCCCAGCTGTGCTCAGCTCGACATATAACGACTCAAAAACATCGCCTGTAGGTCCTATATGGCCGTGGGTTGCATCTGGCTGGTATCATAGCTTCCCTCATGCTGTATATACGGGGCCCAGCTGTGCTCAGAGCGACATATATCGACTCAAGAACATCGCCTATAGGTCCTATGTAGCCGTGGGTTGCAGCTGGCTGGTATGACAGCTACCCCCATGCTGTATATACGTGGCCCAGCTGTGCTCAGATCGACATATATCGACTCAAGAACATCGCCTGTAGGTCCTATATGGCCGTGGGTTGCAGCTGGCTGGTATCAGAGCCACCCACATGCCGTATATACGGGGACCAGCTGAGCTCAGATCGACATATATCGACTCAAGAACATCGCCTGTAGGTCCTATATGGCCGTGGGTTGCATCTGGCTGGTATCAGAGCTACCCCCATGCTGTATATACTAGGCCCAGCTGTGCTCAGATCGACATATATCGACTCAAGAATATCGCCTGTAGGTGCTGTATGGCCGTGGGTTGCATCTGGCTGGTATCAGAGCTGCCCCCATGCTGTATATACGGTGCATAGCGGTGCTCAGATCGACATATATCGACTCAAGAACATCGCCTGTAGGTCCTATATGGCAGTGGGTTGCATCTGGCTGATATCAAAGCCACCCACATGCCGTATATACGGGGGTCCATCTGTGCTCAGATCGACATATATCGACTCAAGAACATCGGCTCTAGGTCCTATATGGCCGTGGGTTGCATCTGGCTGGTATCAGAGCCACCCACATGCCGTATATACGGGGCACAGCTGTGCTCAGATCGACATATATCGACTCAAGAATGTCGCCTGTAGGTCCTATATGGCCGTCGGTTGCAACTGGCTGGTATCAGAGCTACCCCCATGGTGTATATACGGCGCCCAGCTGTGCTCAAATCGACATATATCGATTCAAGTACATCGCCTGTAGGTCCTATATGGCCGTGGGTTGCAGTTGGCTGTTATCAGAGTCACCCACATGCCGTATATGCGGGGCCCAGCTGTGCTCAGCTCGACATATAACGACTCAAAAACATCGCCTGTAGGTCCTATATGGCCGTGGGTTGCATCTGGCTGGTATCATAGCTTCCCTCATGCTGTATATACGGGGCCCAGCTGTGCTCAGAGCGACATATATCGACTCAAGAACATCGCCTATAGGTCCTATGTAGCCGTGGGTTGCAGCTGGCTGGTATGACAGCTACCCCCATGCTGTATATACGTGGCCCAGCTGTGCTCAGATCGACATATATCGACTCAAGAACATCGCCTGTAGGTCCTATATAGCCGTGGGTTGCAGCTGGCTGGTATCAGAGCCACCCACATGCCGTATATACGGGGACCAGCTGTGCTCAGATCGACATATATCGACTCAAGAACATCGTCTGTAGGTCCTATATGGCCGTGGGTTGCATCTGGCTGGTATCAGAGCTACCCCCATGCTGTATATACTAGGCCCAGCTGTGCTCAGATCGACATATATCGACTCAAGAATATCGCCTGTAGGTGCTGTATGGCCGTGGGTTGCATCTGGCTGGTATCAGAGCTGCCCCCATGCTGTATATACGGCGCCCAGCTGTGCTCAGATCGACATATATCGACTCAAGAACATCGCCTGTAGGTCCTATATGGCCTTGGGTTGCATCTGGGTGGTATCATAGCTTCCCCCATGCTGTCTATACGGGGCCCAGCTGTGCTCAGAGCGACATATATCAACTCAAGAACATCGCCTGTATATCCTATGTAGCCGTGGGTTGCATCTGGCTGGTATCACAGCTACCCCCATGCTGTATATACGTGGCCCAGCTGTGCTCAGATCGACATATATCGACTCAAGAACATCGCCTGTAGGTCCTATATGGCCGTGGGTTGCAGCTGGCTGTTATCAGAGCCACCCACATGCCGTATATGCGGGGCCCAGCTGTGCTCAGCTCGACATATAACGACTCAAAAACATCGCCTCTAGGTCCTATATGGCCGTGGGTTGCATCTGGCTGGTATCAGAGCTACCCCCATGCTGTATATACGGCGCCCAGCTGTGCTCAGATCGACATATATCGACTCAAAAACATCGCCTGTAGGTCCTATATGGCCGTGGGTTGCATCTGGGTGGTATCAGAGCTACACCCGTGCTGTATATACGGGATCCAGCTGTGCTCAGATCGACATATATCGACTCAAGAACATCGCATGTAGGTCCTATATGGCCGTGGGTTGCATCTGGCTGATATCAGAGCCACCCACATGCCGTATATACGAGGGCCCAGCTGTGCTCAGATCGACATATATCGAATCAAGAACATCGGCTGTAGGTCCTATATGGCCATGCGTTGCATCTGGCTGATATCAGAGCCACCCACATGCCGTATATACGGGGCCCACCTGTGCTCAGATCGACATATATCGACTCAAGAACATCGCCTGTAGGTCCTATATGGCCGTGGGTTGCATCTGGCTGGTATCAGAGCCACCCACATACCGTATATACGAGGCCCAGCTGTGCTCAGATCGACATATATCGACTCAAGAACATCGGCTGTAGGTCCTATATGGCCGTGGGATGCATATAGCTGGTATCACAGCCACCCGCATGCCGTATATACGGGGCCCAGCTGTGCTCAGATCGACATATATCGACTCAAGAACATCGCCTGTAGGTCCTATATGGCTGTGGGTTGCATCTGGCTGGTATCAGAGCTACCCTCTTGCTGTATATACGGGGCCCAGCTGTGCTCAGATCGACATATATCGACTCAAGAACATCGCCTGTAGGTCCTATATGGCCGTGGGTTGCATCTGGCTGGTATCAGAGCTACACCCATGCTGTATATACGGGGCCCAGTTGTGCTCAGATCGACATATATCGACTCAAGAACATCGCCTGTAGGTCCTATATGGCCGTGGGTTGCAGCTGGCTCTTATCAGAGCCACCCACATGCCGTATATACGGGGCCCAGCTGTGCTCAGATCGACATATATCGACACAAGAATATCGCCTGTAGGTCCTATATGGCCGTGGGTTGCATCTGGCTGGTATCAGAGCTACCCCCATGCTGTATATACGGGGTCCAGCTGTGCTCAGATCGACATATATCGACTCAAGAACATCGCCTGTAGGTCCTATATGGCCGTGGGTTGCAGCTGGCTGGTATCAGAGCTGCCCCCATGCTGTATATACGGCGCCCAGCTGTGCTCAGATCGACATATATCGACTCAAGAACATCGCCTGTAGGTCCTATATGGCCGTGGGTTGCATCTGGGTGGTATCATAGCTTCCCCCATGCTGTATATACGGGGCCCAGCTGTGCTCAGAGCGACATATATCAACTCAAGAACATCGCCTGTATATCCTATGTAGCCGTGGGTTGCATCTGGCTGGTATCACAGCTACCCCCATGCTGTATATACGTGGCCCAGCTGTGCTCAGATCGACATATATCGACTCAAGAACATCGCCTGTAGGTCCTATATGGCCGTGGGTTGCAGCTGGCTGTTATCAGAGCCACCCACATGCCGTATATGCGGGGCCCAGCTGTGCTCAGCTCGACATATAACGACTCAAAAACATCGCCTCTAGGTCCTATATGGCCGTGGGTTGCATCTGGCTGGTATCAGAGCTACCCCCATGCTGTATATACGGCGCCCAGCTGTGCTCAGATCGACATATATCGACTCAAAAACATCGCCTGTAGGTCCTATATGGCCGTGGGTTGCATCTGGGTGGTATCAGAGCTACACCCGTGCTGTATATACGGGATCCAGCTGTGCTCAGATCGACATATATCGACTCAAGAACATCGCCTGTAGGTCCTATATGGCCGTGGGTTGCATCTGGCTGATATCAGAGCCACCCACATGCCGTATATACGAGGGCCCAGCTGTGCTCAGATCGACATATATCGAATCAAGAACATCGGCTGTAGGTCCTATATGGCCATGCGTTGCATCTGGCTGATATCAGAGCCACCCACATGCCGTATATACGGGGCCCACCTGTGCTCAGATCGACATATATCGACTCAAGAACATCGCCTGTAGGTCCTATATGGCCGTGGGTTGCATCTGGCTGGTATCAGAGCCACCCACATACCGTATATACGAGGCCCAGCTGTGCTCAGATCGACATATATCGACTCAAGAACATCGGCTGTAGGTCCTATATGGCCGTGGGATGCATATAGCTGGTATCAGAGCCACCCGCATGCCGTATATACGGGGCCCAGCTGTGCTCAGATCGACATATATCGACTCAAGAACATCGCCTGTAGGTCCTATATGGCTGTGGGTTGCATCTGGCTGGTATCAGAGCTACCCTCTTGCTGTATATACGGGGCCCAGCTGTGCTCAGATCGACATATATCGACTCAAGAACATCGCCTGTAGGTCCTATATGGCCGTGGGTTGCATCTGGCTGGTATCAGAGCTACACCCATGCTGTATATACGGGGCCCAGTTGTGCTCAGATCGACATATATCGACTCAAGAACATCGCCTGTAGGTCCTATATGGCCGTGGGTTGCAGCTGGCTCGTATCAGAGCCACCCACATGCCGTATATACGGGGCCCAGCTGTGCTCAGATCGACATATATCGACACAAGAATATCGCCTGTAGGTCCTATATGGCCGTGGGTTGCATCTGGCTGGTATCAGAGCTACCCCCATGCTGTATATACGGGGTCCAGCTGTGCTCAGATCAACATATATCGACTCAAGAACATCGCCTGTAGGTCCTATATGGCCGTGGGTTGCAGCTGGCTGGTATCACAGCTACCCGCACGCTGTATATACGTGGCCCCGCTGTGCTCAGAACGACATATATCCATTCAAGAACATCGCCTGTGGGTCTTATATGGCCGTGGGTTGCATCTGGCTGGTATCAGAGCCACCCACATGCCGTATATACGGGGCCCAGCTGTGCTCGGATCGACATATATCGACTCAAGAACATCGCCTGTAGGTCCTATATGGCCGTGGATTGAATCTGGCTGGTATCATAACTACCCCCATGCTGTATATACGGCGCCCAGCTGTGCTCAGATCGACATATATCGACTCAAGAACATCGCCTGTAGGTACTATATAGCCGTGGGTTGCAGTTGGCTGGTATCACAGCTATCCCCATGCTGTATTTACGTGGCCCAGCTGTGCTCAGGTCGACATATATCGACTCAAGGACATCACCTGTAGGTCCTATATGGCCGTGGGTTGCAGCTGGCTGGTATCAGAGCCACCCACATGCCCTATATACGGGGGTCCAGCTGTGCTCAGATCGACATATATCGACTCAAGAACATCGCCTGTAGGTCCTATATGGCCTTGGGTTGCATCTGGCTGGTATCAGAGCCACCCACATGCCGTATATACGTTACCCAGCTGTGCCCAGATCGACATATATCGACTCAAGAACATCGCCTGTAGGTCCTATATGGCCGTGGGTTGCAAATGGCTGGTATCAGAGCTACCCCCATGCTGTATATACGAGGCCCAGCTGTGCTCAGATCGACATATATCGACTCAAGAACATCGCCTGTGGGTCTTATATGGCCGTGGGTTGCAGCTGGCTGGTATCAGAGCTACCCCCAGGCTGTATATACGTGGCCCAGCTGTGCTCAGATCGACATATATCGACATAAGAACATCGCCGGTAGGTTCTGTATGCCCATGGGTTGCATCTGGCTGGTATCAGAGCCACCAACATGGCGTATATACGGGGACCAGCTGTGCTCAGATCGACATATATCGACTTAAGAACATCGCCTGTAGGTCCTATATGGCCGTGGGTTGCATCTGGCTCGTATCAGAGCTACCCCCATGCTGTATATACTGCGCCAAGCTGTGCTCAGATCGACATATATCGACTCAAGAAAATCGGCTGTAGGTCCTATATGGCCGTGGGTTGCAGCTGGCTGGTATCACAGCTACCCCCATGCTGTATATACGTGGCCCAGCTGTGCTTAGATCGACATATATCGACTCAAGAACATCGCCTGTAGGTCCTATATGGCCGTGGGTTGCATCTGGCTGGTATCAGAGCCACCCACATGCCGTATATACGGTACCCAGCTGTGCTCAGATCGACATATATCGACTCAAGAACATCGCCTGTAGGTCCTATATGGCCGTGGGTTGTATATGGCTGGTATCAGAGACATCCACATGCCGTATATACGGGGCCCAGCTGTGCTCAGATCGACATATATCGACTCAAGAACATCGCCTGTAGGTCCTATATGGCCGTGGTTTGCATCTGGCTGGTATCGGAGCTACCCCCATGTTGTATATACGGCGCCCAGCTGCGCTCAGATCGACATATATCGACCCAAGAACATCGCCTATAGGTCCTATTTGGCTGTGGGTTGCATCTGGCTGGTTTCAGAGCTACCCCCATGCTGTATATACGGGGCCCAGCTGTGCTCAGATCGACATATATCGACTCAAGAACATCGCCTGTAGGTGCTATATGGCCGTGGGTTGCATCTGGCTGGTATCAGAGCTACCCCCATGCTGTATATACGGGGCCCAGCTGTGCTCAGATCGACATATATCGACTCAAGAACATCGCCTGTAGGTCCTATGTGGCCGTGGGTTGCATCTGGGTGGTATCAGAGCTACCCCTATGCTGTATATACGGGGCCCAGCTGTGCTCAGATCGACATATATCGACTCAAGAAGATCGCCTGTAGGTCCTATATAACCGTGGGTTGCAGCTGGCTGGTATCACAGCTACCCCCATGCTATATATACGGCGCCCAGCTGTGCTCAGATCGACATATATCGACTCAAGAAGATCGCCTGTAGGTCCTATATAACCGTGGGTTGCAACTGGCTGGTATCACAGCTACCCCCATGCTATATATACGGCGCCCAGCTGTGCTCAGATCGACATATATCGACTCAAGAACATCGCCTGTAGGTCCTATATGGCCGTGGGTTGCAGCTGGCTGGTATCACAGCTACCCCCATGCTGTATATACGTGGCCCAGCTGTGCTCAGATCGACATATATCGACTCAAGAACATCGCCTGTAGGTCCTATATGGCCGTGGGTTGCATCTGGCTGGTTTCAGAGCTACCCCCATGCTGTATATACGGGGCCCAGCTGTGCTCAGATCGACATATATCGACTCAAGAACATCGCCTGTAGGTCCTATATGGCCGTGGGTTGCAGCTGGCTGGTATCACAGCTACCCCCATGCTGTATATACGTGGCCCAGCTGTGCTCAGATCGACATATATCGACTCAAGAACATCGCCTGTAGGTCCTATATGGCCGTGGGTTGCAGCTGGCTGGTATCACAGCTACCCGCATGCTGTATATACGTGGCCCAGCTGTGCTCAGATCGACATATATCGACTCAAGAACATCGCCTGTAGGTCCTATATGCCCGTGGGTTGCATCGGGCTGGAATCAGAGCCACCCACATGCTGCATATACAGGGCATAGCGGAGCTCATATCGACATATATCGACTCAAGAACATCGCCTGTAGGTCCCATATGGGCATAGGTTGCACCTGGCTGGTGTCGGAGCGGCCCCAATGTTGCATATACGGTGCATAGCGGTGCTCAGATCGACATATATCGACTCAAGAACATTGGCTCTAGGTCCTATATGGCCGTGGGTTGCATCTGGCTGGTATCAGAGCCACCCACATGCCGTATATACGGGGCCCAGCTGTGCTCAGATCGACATATATCGACTCAAGAACATCGCCTGTAGGTCCTATATGGCCGTGGGTTGCAGCTGGCTGGTATCACAGCTACCCCCATGCTGTATATACGTGGCCCAGCTGTGCTCAGATCGACATATATCGACTCAAGAACATCGCCTGTAGGTCCTATATGGCCGTGGGTTGCAGCTGGCTGGTATCACAGCTACCCCCATGCTGTATATACGTGGCCCAGCTGTGCTCAGATCGACATATATCGACTCAAGAACATCGCCTGTAGGTCCTATATGCCCGTGGGTTGCATCGGGCTGGAATCAGAGCCACCCACATGCTGCATATACAGGGCATAGCGGAGCTCATATCGACATATATCGACTCAAGAACATCGCCTGTAGGTCCCATATGGGCATAGGTTGCACCTGGCTGGTGTCGGAGCGGCCCCAATGTTGCATATACGATGCATAGCGGTGCTCAGATCGACATATATCGACTCAAGAACATCGGCTCTAGGTCCTATATGGCCGTGGGTTGCATCTGGCTGGTATCCGAGCCACCCACATGCCGTATATACGGGGCCCAGCTGTGCACAGATCGACATATATCGACTCAAGAATATCGCCTGTGGGTCCTATATGGCCGTGGGTTGCATCTGGCTGGTATCAGAGCTACCCCCATGGTGTATATACGGCGCCCAGCTGTGCTCAAATCGACATATATCGATTCAAGAACATCGCCTGTAGGTCCTATATGGCCGTGGGTTGGATCTGGCTGGTATCAGAGCTACTCCCATGCTGTATATACGAGGCCCAGCTGTGCTCAGATCGACATATATCGACCCAAGAACATCGCCTGTGGGTCTTATATGGCCGTGGTTTGCAGCTGGCTGGTATCAGAGCTACCCCTAGGCTGTATATACGTGGCCCAGCTGTGCTCAGATCGACATATATCGACTCAAGAATATCGCCTGTAGGTGCTGTATGGCCGTGGGTTGCATCTGGCTGGTATCAGAGCTACCCCCATGCTGTATATACGGCGCCCAGCTGTGCTCAGATCGACATATATCGACTCAAGAACGTCGCCTGTAGGTCCTATATGGCCGTGGTTTGCATCTGGCTGGTATCGGAGCTACCCCCATGGTGTTTATACGGCGCCCAGCTGCGCTCAGATCGACATATATCGACTCAAGAACATCGCCTATAGTTCCTATATGGCTGTGGGTTGCATCTGGCTGGTATCAGAGCTACCCCCATGCTGTATATACGAGGCCCAGCTGTGCTCAGATCGACATATATCGACTCAAGAACATCGCCTGTGGGTCTTATATGGCCGTGGGTTGCAGCTGGCTGGTATCAGAGCTACCCCAAGGCTTTATATACGTGGCCCAGCTGTGCTCAGATCGACATATATCGACTCAAGAACATCGCCTGTAGGTGCTATATGGCCGTGGGTTGCATCTGGCTGGTATCAGAGCTACCCTTATGCTGTATATACGGCGCCAAGCTGTGCTCAGATCGACATATATCGACTCAAGAACATTGCTTGTAGGTCCTATATGGCCGTGGGTTGCATCTGGCTGGTATCAGTGCTACCCCCCATTCTGTATATACGGCGCCCAGCTGTGCTCGGATCGACATATAACGACTCAAGAACATCGCCTGTAGGTCCTATATGGCCGTGGATTGAATCTGGCTGGTATCATAACTACCCCCATGCTGTATATACGGCTCCCAGCTGTGCTCAGATCGACATATATCGACTCAAGAACATCGCCTGTAGGTCCTATATAGCCGTGGGTTGCAGTTGGCTGGTATCACACCTACCCCCATGCTGTATTTACGTGGCCCAGCTGTGCTCAGGTCGACATATATCGACACAAGGACATCACCAGTAGGTCCTGTATGGCCGTGGGTTGCAGCTGGCTGGTATCAGAGCCACCCACATGCCCTATATACGGGGGTCCAGCTGTGCTCAGATCGACATATATCGACTCAAGAACATCGCCTGTAGGTCCTATATGGCCGTGGGTTGCATCTGGCTGGTATCAGAGCTACCCACATGCCGTATATACGGGACCCAGCTGTGCTCAGATCGACATATATCGACTCAAGAACATCGCCTGTAGGTCCTATATGGCAGTGGGTTGCATATAGCTGGTATCAGAGCCACCCACATGCCGTATATACGGGGCCCAGCTGTGCAGATCGACATATATCGAATCATGACCATCGCCTGTAGGTCCTATATGGCCGTGGGTTGCATCTGGCTGGTATCAGAGCCACCCACATGCCGTATATACGTTACCCATCTGTG
The DNA here is from genome assembly GCA_963942505.1 of Lordithon lunulatus. Classification (NCBI taxonomy): domain Eukaryota; kingdom Metazoa; phylum Arthropoda; class Insecta; order Coleoptera; family Staphylinidae; genus Lordithon; species Lordithon lunulatus. The sequence continues at coordinate 30,993,251 of OZ012667.1, read as the reverse complement.
CCCAGATCGACATATATTGACTCAAGAACATCGCCTGTAGGTCCTATATGGCAGTGGGTTGCATATGGCTGGTATCAGAGCTACCCCCATGCTGTATATACGAGGCCCAGCTGTGCTCAGATCGACATATATCGACTCAAGAACATCGCCTGTGGGTCTTATATAGCTGTGGGTTGCAGCTGGCTGGTATCAGAGCTACCCCCAGGCTCTATATACGTGGCCCAGCTGTGCCCAGATCGACATATATCGACTCAAGAACATCGCCTGTAGGTCCTATATGGCCGTGGGTTGCAGCTGGCTGGTATCACAGCTACCCCCATGCAGTATATACGTGGCCCAGCTGTGCTCAGATCGACATATATCGACTCAAGAACATCGCCTGTAGGTCCTATATGGGCATAGGTTACACCTGGCTGGTGTCGAAGCGGCCCCAATGCTGCATATACGGTGCATAGCGGTGCTCAGATCGACATATATCGACTCAAGTACATCGCCTGTAGGTCCTATATGGCCATGGATTGCACCTGGCTGATATCAGAGCCACCCACATGCCGTATATACGGGGGCCCAGCTGTGCTCAAATCGACATATATCGAATCAAGAACATCGGCTGTAGGTCCTATATGGCCGTGGGTTGCATCTGGCTGGTATCAGAGCCACCCACATGCCGTATATACGGGGCCCAGCTGTGCTCAGATCAGCATATATCGACTCAAGAACATCGCCTGTAGGTCCTATACGGCCGTGGGTTGCATCTGGCTGGTATCAGAGCTACCCCCAAGCTGTATATACGAGGACCAGCTGTGCTCAGATCGACATATATCGACTCAAGAACATCGCCTGTAGGTCCTATATGGCCGTGGGTTGCATCTGGCTGGTATCAGAGCTACCCTAATGCTGTATATACGGGGCCCAGCTGTGCTCAGATCGACATATATCGACTCAAGAACATCGCCTGTAGGTCCTATATGGCCGTGGGTTGCAGCTGGCTGGTATCAGAGCCACCAACATGCCGTATATACAGGGCCCAGCTGTGCTCAGATCGACATATATCGACTCAAGAACATCGCCTGTAGGTCCTATATGGCCGTGGGTTGCATCTGGCTGGTATCAGAGCTACCCCCATGCTGTGTATACGGGGCCCAGCTGTGCTCAGTTTGACATATATCGACTCAAGAACATCGCCTGTAGGTCCTATATGGCCGTGGGTTGCATCTGGCTGGTATCAGAGCTACCCCAATGCTGTATATACGGCGCCAAGCTGTGCTCAGATCGACATATATCGACTCAAGAACATCGCCTGTAGGTCCTATATGGCCGTGGGTTGCATCTGGCTGGTATCATAGCTTCCCCCATGCTGTATATACGGGGCCCAGCTGTGCTCAGAGCGACATATATCGAGTCAAGTACATCGCCTGTAGGTCCTATGTAGCCGTGGGTTGCAGCTGGCTGATATGACAGCTACCCCCATGGTGTATATACGGCGCCCAGCTGTGCTCAAATCGACATATATCGATTCAAGTACATCGCCTGTAGGTCCTATATGGCCGTGGGTTGGATCTGGCTGGTATCAGAGCTACTCCCATGCTGTATATACGAGGCCCAGATGTGCTCAGATCGACATATATCGACTCAAGAACATCGCCTGTGGGTCTTATATGGCCGTGGGTTGCAGCTGGCTGGTATCAGAGCCACCCACATGCCGTATATACGGGGCCCAGCTGTGCTCAGCTCGACATATATCGACTCAAAAACATCGCCTCTAGGTCCTATATGGCCGTGGGTTGCATCTGGCTGGTATCAGAGCTACCCCCATGCTGTATATACGGCGCCCAGCTGTGCTCAGATCGACATATATCGACTCAAAAGCATTGCCTGTAGGTCCTATATGGCCGTGGGTTGCATCTGGCTGGTATCATAGCTTCCCCCATGCTGTATATACGGGGCCCAGCTATGCTCAGAGCGACATATATCGAGTCAAGTACATCGCCTGTAGGTCCTATGTAGCCGTGGGTTGCAGCTGGCTGGTATGACAGCTACCCCCATGCTGTATATACGTGGCCCAGCTGTGCTCAGATCGACATATATCGACTCAAGAACATCGCCTTTAGGTCCTATATGGCCGAGGGTTGCAGCTGGCTGGTATCAGAGCCACCCACATGCCGTATATACGGGGACCAGATGTGCTCAGATCGACATATATCGACTCAAGAACATCGCCTGTAGGTCCTATATGGCCGTGGGTTGCAGCTGGCTGGTATCCCAGCTACCCCCATGCTGTATATACGAGGCCCAGCTGTGCTCAGATCGACATATATCGACTCAAGAACTTCGCCTGTAGGTCCTATATGGCCGTGGGTTGCATCTGGCTGGTATCAGAGCTACCCCCATGCTGTATATACGGCGCCCAGCTGTGCTCAGATCGACATATATCGACTCAAGAACATCGCCTGTAGGTCTTATATGGCCGTGGGTTGTATCTGACTGGTATCAGAGCTACACCCATGCTGTATACACGGGGCCCAGCTGTGCTCAGATCGACATATATCGACTCAAGAACATCGCCTGTAGGTCCTATATAGCCGTGGGTTGCAGTTGGCTGGTATCACACCTACCCCCATGCTGTATTTACGTGGCCCAGCTGTGCTCAGGTCGACATATATCGACACAAGGACATCACCTGTAGGTCCTGTATGGCCGTGGGTTGCAGCTGGCTGGTATCAGAGCCACCCACATGCCCTATATACGGGGGTCCAGCTGTGCTCAGATCGACATATATCGACTCAAGAACATCGCCTGTAGGTCCTATATGGCCGTGGGTTGCATCTGGCTGGTATCAGAGCTACCCACATGCCGTATATACGGGACCCAGCTGTGCTCAGATCGATATATATCGACTCAAGAACATCGCCTGTAGGTCCTATACGGCAGTGGGTTGCATATAGCTGGTATCAGAGCCACCCACATGCCGTATATACGGGGCCCAGCTGTGCAGATCGACATATATCGAATCATGACCATCGCCTGTAGGTCCTATATGGCCGTGGGTTGCATCTGGCTGGTATCAGAGCCACCCACATGCCGTATATACGTTACCCAGCTGTGCCCAGATCGACATATATCGACTCAAGAACATCGCCTGTAGGTCCTATATGGCCGTGGGTTGCATCTGGCTGGTATCAGAGCTACCCCCATGCTGTATATACGGCGCCCAGCTGTGCTCAGATCGACATATATCGACTCAAGAACATCGCCTGTAGGTCATATATGGCCGTGGGTTGTATCTGACTGGTATCAGAGCTACCCCCATGCTGTATACACGGGGCCCAGCTGTGCTCAGATCGACATATATCGACTCAAGAACATCGCCTGTGGGTCTTATATGGCCGTGGGTTGCAGCTGGCTGGTATCAGAGCTACCCCCAGGCTGTATATACGTGGCCCAGCTGTGCTCAGATCGACATATATCGACTCAAGAACATCGCCTGTAGGTCCTATATGGGCGTAGGTTGCACCTGGCTGGTGTCGAAGCGGCCCCAATGCTGCATATACGGTGCATAGCGGTGCTCAGATCGACATATATCGACTCAAGAACATCGCCTGTAGGTCCTATATGGCCATGGATTGCACCTGGCTGATATCAGAGCCACACCACATGCCGTATATACGGGGGCCCAGCTGTGCTCAAATCGACATATATCGAATCAAGAACATCGGCTGTAGGTCCTATATGGCCGTGGGTTGCATATGGCTGGTATCAGAGCCACCCACATGCCGTATATACGGGGCCCAGCTGTGCAGATCGACATATATCGAATCATGACCATCGCCTGTAGGTCCTATATGGCCGTGGGTTGCATCTGGCTGGTATCATAGCCACCCACATGCCGTATATACGTTACCCAGCTGTGCCCAGATCGACATATATCGACTCAAGAACATCGCCTGTAGGTCCTATATGGCAGTGGGTTGCATATGGCTGGTATCAGAGCTACACCCATGCTGTATATACGAGGCCCAGCTGTGCTCAGATCGACATATATCGACTCAAGAACATCGCCTGTGGGTCTTATATAGCTGTGGGTTGCAGCTGGCTGGTATCAGAGCTACCCCCAGGCTGTATATACGTGGCCCAGCTGTGCCCAGATCGACATATATCGACTCAAGAACATCGCCTGTAGGTCCTATATGGCAGTGGGTTGCATATGGCTGGTATCAGAGCTACCCCCATGCTGTATATACGGGGCCCAGCTGTGCTCAGATCGACATATATCGACTCAAGAACATCGCCTGTAGGTCCTATATGGCCGTGGGTTGCATCTGGCTGGTATCAGAGCTACCCCGATGCTGTATATACGGGGCCCAGCTGTGCTCAGATCGACATATATCGACTCAAGAACATCGCCTGTGGGTCTTATATGGCCGTGGGTTGCAGCTGGCTGGTATCAGAGCTACCCCCAGGCTGTATATACGTGGCCCAGCTGTGCTCAGATCGACATATATCGACTCAAGAACATCGCCTGTATGTGCTATATGGCCGTGGGTTGCATCTGGCTGGTATCAGAGCTACCCCCATGCTGTATATACGGCGCCCAGCTGTGCTCAGATCGACATATATCGACTCAAGAACATCGCTTGTAGGTCCTATATGGCCGTGGGTTGCATCTGGCTGGTATCAGTGCTACCCCCATGCTGTATATACGGCGTCCAGCTGTGCTCAGATCGACATATATCGACTCAAGAAAATCGCCTGTAGGTCCTATATGGCCGTGGGTTGCATATGGCTGGTATCAGAGCTACCCACATGCCGTATATACGGGGCCCAGCTGTGCTCAGATCGACATATATCGACTCAAGAACATCGCCTGTAGGTCCTATATGGCCGTGGGTTGCATCTGGCTGGTATCAGAGCTACCCCCATGCTGTATGTACGGGGCCCAGCTGTTCCCACATCGACATATATCGAATCAAGAACATCGCTTGTAGGTCCTATATAGCCGTGGGTTGCAGCTGGCTGGTATCAGAGCTACCTCCATGCTGTATATACGTGGCCCAGCTGTGCTCCGATCGACATATATCGACTCAAGAACATCGCCTGTAGGTCCTATATGGCCGTGGGTTGCATCTGGCTGGTATCAGAGCTAGCCCTATGCTGTATATACGGCGAGCAGCTGTGCTCAGATCGACATATATCGACTCAAGAACATCGCCTGTAGGTCCTATATGGCCGTGGGTTGCATCTGGCTGGTATCAAAGCTACCCCCATGCTGTATATACGGGGCCCAGCTGTGCTCAGATCGACATATATCGACTCAAGAACATCGCCTGTGGGTCTTATATGGCCGTGGGTTGCAGCTGGCTGGTATCAGAGCTACCCCCAGGCTGTATATACGTGGCCCAGCTGTGCTCAGATCGACATATATCGACTCAAGAACATCGCCTGTATGTGCTATATGGCCGTAAGTTGCATCTGGCTGGTATCAGAGCTACCCCCATGCTGTATATACGTGGCCCAGCTGTGCTCAGATCGACATATATCGACTCAAGAACATCGCCTGTAGGTGCTATATGGCCGTGGGTTGCATCTGGCTGGTATCAGAGCTACCCCCATGCTGTATATACGTCGCCCAGCTGTGCTCAGATCGACATATATCGACTCAAAAACATCGCCTGTAGGTCCTATATGGGCATAGGTTGCACCTGGCTGGTGTCGGAGCGGCCCCAATGCTGCATATACGGTGCATAGCGGTGCTCAGATCGACATATATCGAATCAAGAACATCGCCTGTAGGTCCTATATGGCAGTGGGTTGCATCTGGCTGATATCAGAGCCACCCACATGCCGTATATACGGTGGCCCAGCTGTGCTCAGATCGTCATATATCGACTCATGAACATCGCCTGTAGGTCCTATATGGCCGTGGGTTGCGTCTGGCTGGTATCAGAGCCACCCACATGCTGTATATAAGGTACCCAGCTGTGCTCAGATCGACATATATCGACTCAAGAACATCGCCTGTAGGTCCTATATGCCGTGGGTTGTATATGGCTGGTATCAGAGCCACCCACATGCCGTATATACGGGGCCCAGCTGTGCTCAGATCGACATATATCGACTCAAGAACATCGCCTGTAGGTCCTATATGGCCGTGGTTTGCATCTGGCTGGTATCGGAGCTACCCCCATGGTGTATATACGGCGCCCAGCTGCGCTCAGATCGACATATATCGACTCAAGAACATCGCCTGTATGTGCTATATGGCCGTGGGTTGCATCTGGCTGGTATCAGAGCTACCCCCATGCTGTATATACTAGGCCCAGCTGTGCTCAGATCGACATATATCGACTCAAGAACATCGCCTGTGGGTCTTATATGGCCGTGGGTTGCAGCTGGCTGGTATCAGAGCTACCCCCAGGCTGTATATACGTGGCCCAGCTGTGCTCAGATCGACATATATCGACTCAAGAACATCGCCTGTAGGTGCTATATGGCCGTGGGTTTCATCTGGCTGGTATCAGAGCTACCCCCATGCTGTATATACGGCGCCAAGCTGTACTCAGATCGAAATATATATCGACTCAAGAACATCGCTTGTAGGTCCTATATGGCCGTGGGTTGCATCTGGCTGGTATCAGTGCTACCCCCATGCTGTATATACGACGCCCAGCTGTACTCAGATCGACATATATCGACTCAAGAATATCGCCTGTAGGTCCTAAATGGCCGTGGGTTGCATCTGGCTGGTATAAGAGCCACCCACATGCCGTATATACGGGGCCCAGCTGTGCTCGGATCGACATATATCGACTCAAGAACATCGCCTGTAGGTCCTATATGGCCGTGGATTGAATCTGGCTGGTATCAGAGCTACCCCCATACTGTATATACGGCGCCCAGCTGTGCTCAGATCGACATATATCGAATCAAGAACATCGCCTGTAGGTCCTATATAGCCGTGGGTTGCAGTTGGCTGGTATCACAGCTACCCCCATGCTGTATATACGTGGCCCAGCTGTGCTCAGGTCGACATATATCGACTCAAGGACATCACCTGTAGGTCCTATATGGCCGTGGGGTGCATCTGGCTGGTATCAGAGCTACCCACATGCCGTATATACGGGACCCATCTATGCTCAGATCGACATATATCGACTCAAGAACATCGCCTGAAGGTCCTATATGGCCGTGTGTTGCATATGGCTGGTATCAGAGCCACCCACATGCCGTATATACGGGGCCCAGCTGTGCTCAGATCGACATATATCGAATCATGACCATCGCCTGAAGGTCCTGTATGGCTGTGGGTTGCATATGGCTGGTATCAGAGCTACCCCCATGCTGTATATACGAGGCCCAGCTTTGCTCAGATCGACATATATCGACTCAAGAACATCGCCTGTAGGTCCTATATGGCCGTGGGTTGCATATGGCTGGTATCAGAGCCACCCACATGCCGTATATACGTTACCCAGCTGTGCCCAGATCGACATATATCGACTCAAGAACATCGCCTGTAGGTCCTATATGGCCGTGGGTTGCATATGGCTGGTATCAGAGCTACCCCCATGCTGTATATACGAGGCCCAGCTTTGCTCAGATCGACATATATCGACTCAAGAACATCGCCTGTGGGTCCTATATGGCCGTGGGTTGCAGCTGGCTGGTATCAGAGCTACCCCCAGGGTGTATATACGTGGCCCAGCTGTGCTCAGGTCGACATATATCGACTCAAGAACATCGGCTGTAGGTCCTATATGGCCGTGGGTTGCATCTAGCTGGTATCAGAGCCACCCACATGCCGTATATACGGGGACCAGCTGTGCTCAGATCGACATATATCGACTCAAGAACATCGCCTGTAAGTCATATATGGCCGTGGGTTGCATCTGGCTGGTATGAGATGCTGTATATACGGGACCCAGCTGTGCTCAAATCGACATATATCGACTCAAGAACATCGCCTGTATGTCCTATATGGCCGTGGGTTGCATCTGGCTGGTATGCCATATATACGGGGCCCAGCTGTGCTCAGATCGACATATATCGACTCAAGAACATCGCCTGTAGCTCCTATATGGGCATAGGTTGCACCTGGCTGGTGTCGAAGCGGCCCCAATGCTGCATATACGGTGCATAGCGGTGCTCAGATCGACATATATCGACTCAAGAACATCGCCTGTAGGTCCTATATGGCCGTGGGTTGCATCTGGCTGGTATCAGAGCCACCCACATGTCGTATATACGAGGCCCAGCTGCTCTCAGATCGACATATATCGACTCAAGAACATCGCCTGTAGGTTCTATATGGCCTTGGGTTGCATCTGGCTGGTATCAGAGGTACCCCCATGCTGTATATACGGCGCCCAGCTGTGCTCAGATCGACATATATCGACTCAAGAACATCGCCTGAGGGTTCTATATGGCCGTGGGTTGCATCTGGTTGGTATCAGAGCTACCCCCATGCTGTATATACGGCGCCCAGCTGTGCTCAGATCGACATATATCGACTCAAGAACATCGCCTGTAGGTCCTACATGGCCGTGGGTTGCATCTGGCTGGTATCAGTGCTAATCCCATGCTGTATATACGGCGCCCAACTATGCTCAAATCGACATATATCGACTAAAGAACATCGCCTGTAGGTCCTATATGGCCGTGGGTTGCATCTGGCTGGTATCAGTGCTAATCCCATGCTGTATAAACGGCGCCCAGCTGTGCTCAGATCGACATATATCGACTCAAGAACATCGCCTGTGGGTCCTATATAGCCGTGGGCTGCAGCTGGCTGGTATCACAGCTACCCCCATGCTGTATATACGTGGCCCAGGTGTGCTCAGATCGACATATATCGACTCAAGAACATCGCCTGTAGGACCTATATGGCCGTGGGTTGCAGCTGGCTGGTATCAGAGCCACCCACATGCCGTATATACGGGGCCCAGCTGTGCTCAGATCGACATATATCGACGGAAGAACATCTCCTGTAGGTCCTATATGGCCATGGGTTGCACCTGGCTGGTATCACAGCTACCCCCATGCTGTATATACGTAGCGCAGCTGTGCTCAGATCGACATATATCGACTCAAGAACATCGCCTGTAGGTCCTATATGCCCGTGGGTTGCATCTGGCTGGAATCAGAGCCACCCACATGCTGCATATACAATGCATAGCGGAGCTCATATCGACATATATCGACCCAAGAACATCGCCTGTAGGTCCTATATGGGCATAGGTTGCACCTGGCTGGTGTCGAAGCGGCCCCAATGCTGCATATACGGTGCATAGCGGTGCTCAGATCGACATATATCGACTCAAGAACATCGCTTGTAGGTCCTATATTGCCGTGGGTTGCATCTGGCTGATATCAGAGCCACCCACATGCCGTATATACGGGGGCCCAGCTGTGCTCAGATCGACATATATCGACTCAAGAACATCGGCTGTAGGTCCTATATGGCCGTGGGTTGCATCTGGCTGGTATCAGAGCCACCCACATGCCGTATATACGGGGGCCCAGCTGTGCTCAAATCGACATATATCGACTCAAGAACATCGCCTGTAGGTCATATATGGCCGTGGGTTGCATCTGGCTGGTATGAGAGCTACCCCCATGCTGTATATACGGGACTCAGCTGTGCTCAAATCGACATATATCGACTCAAGAACATCGCCTGTATGTCCTATATGGCCGTGGGTTGCATCTGGCTGGTATGCTATATATACGGGGCCCAGCTGTGCTCAGTTCGACATATATAGACGGAAGAACATCGCCTGTAGGTCCTATATGGCCATGGGTTGCATCTGGCTGGTATCACAGCTACCTCCATGCTGTATATACGTAGCCCAGCTGTGCTCAGATTGACATATATCGACTCAAGAACATCGCCTGTAGGTCCTATATGCCTGTGGGTTGCATCTAGCTGGAATCAGAGCCACCCACATGCTGCATATACAATGCATAGCGGAGCTCATATCGACATATATCGACTCAAGAACATCGCATGTAGGTCCTATATGGGCATAGGTTGCACCTGGCTGGTGTCGAAGCGACCCCAATGCTGCATATACGGTGCATAGCAGTGCTCAGATCGACATATATCGACTCAAGAACATCGCCTGTAGGACCTATATGGCCTTGGGTTGCATCTGGCTGGTATCAGAGCCACCCACATGCCGTATATACGAGGCCCAGCTGTGCTCAGTTCGACATATATCGATTCAAGAACATCGCCTGTAGGTTCTATATGGCCGTGGGTTGCATATGGCTGGTATCAGAGCCACCCACATGCCTTATATACGGGGCCCAGCTGTGCGCAGATCGACATATATCGACTCAAGAACATCGCCTGTAGGTCCTATATGGCCGTGGGTTGCATATGGCTGGTATCAGAGCCACCCACATGCCGTATATACGGGGCCCAGCTGTGCTCAGATCGACATATATCGACTCAAGAACATCGCCTGTAGGTCCTATATGGCCGTGGGTTGCATCTGCCTGGTATCAGAGCTACACCCATGGTGTATGTTCGGCGCCCAGCTGTGCTCAGATCGACATATATCGACTCAAGAACATCGCCTGTAGGTCCTATATGGCCGTGGGTTGCATCTGGCTGGTATCAGAGCTACCCCTATGCTGTATATACGGCGAGCAGCTGTGCTCAGATCGACATATATCGACTCAAGAACATCGCCTGTAGGTCCAATATAACCGTGGGTTGCAGCTGGCTGGAATCACAGCTACCCCCATGCTATATATACGGCGCCCAGCTGTGCTCAGATCTACATATATCGACTCAAGAACATCGCCTGTAGATCCTATATGGCCGTGGGTTGCATCTGGCTGGTTTCAGAGCTACACCCATTCTGTATATACGGGGCCCAGCTGTGCTCAGATCGACATATATCGACTCAAGAACATCGCCTGTGGGTCTTATATGGCCGTGGATTGCATCTGGCTGGTATCAGAGCCACCCACATGCCGTATATACGGGGCCCAGCTGTGCTCAGATCGACATATATCGACTCAAGAACATCGCCTGTAGGTCCTATATGGCCGTGGGTTGCATCTGGCTGGTATCAGAGCTAACCCCATGCTGTATATACGGGGCCCAGCTGTGCTCAGATCGACATATATCGACTCAAGAACATCGCCTGTAGGTCTTATATGGCCGTTAATTGCATCTGGCTGGTATCAGAGCCACCCACATGCCGTATATACGGGGCCCAGCTGTGCTCAGATCGACATATATCGACTCAAGAACATCGCCTGTAGGTCCTATATGGCCGTGGGTTGCATATGGCTGGTATCAGAGCCACCCACATGCCGTATATACGGGGCCCAGCTGTGCTCAGATCGACATATATCGACTCAAGAACATCGCCTGTAGGTCCTATATGGCCGTGGGTTGCATCTGGGTGGTATCAGAGCTACCCCCATGCTGTATATACGGGGCCCAGCTGTGCTCAGATCGACATATATCGACTCAAGAACATCGCCTGTAGGTCCAATATAACCGTGGGTTGCAGCTGGCTGGAATCACAGCTACCCCCATGCTATATATACGGCGCCCAGCTGTGCTCAGATCTACATATATCGACTCAAGAACATCGCCTGTAGATCCTATATGGCCGTGGGTTGCATCTGGCTGGTTTCAGAGCTACACCCATTCTGTATATACGGGGCCCAGCTGTGCTCAGATCGACATATATCGACTCAAGAACATCGCCTGTGGGTCTTATATGGCCGTGGATTGCATCTGGCTGGTATCAGAGCTACTCCCATGCTGTATATACGGCGCACAGCTGTGCCCAGATCGACATATATCGACTCAAGAACATCGCCTGTAGGTCCTATATGGCCGTGGCTTGCAGCTGGCTGGTATCACAGCTACCCCCATGCTGTATATACGTGGCCCAGCTGTGCTCAGATCGACATATATCGACTCAAGAACATCGCCTGTGGGTCTTATATGGCCGTGGATTGCATCTGGCTGGTATCAGAGCTACTCCCATGCTGTATATACGGCGAGCAGCTGTGCTCAGAACGACATATATCGACTCAAGAACATCGCCTGTATGTCCTATATGGCCGTGGGTTGCATCTGGCTGGAATCAGAGCCACCCACATGCTGCATATACAGGGCATAGCGGAGCTCATATCGACATATATCGACTCAAGAACATCGCCTGTAGGTGCCATATGGGCATAGGTTGCACCTGGCTTGTGTCGGAGCGGCCCCAATGTTGCATATACGGTGAATAGCGGTGCTCAGATCGACATATATCGACTCAAGAACATTGCCTGTAGGTCCTATATGGCAGTGGGTTGCATCTGGCTTATATTAGAGCCACCCACATGCCGTATATACGGGGGCCCAGCTGTGCTCAGATCGACATATATCGACTCAAGAACATCGGCTCTAGGTCCTATATGGCCGTGGGTTGCATCTGGCTGGTATCAGAGCCACCCACATGCCGTATATACGGGGCCCAGCTGTGCTCAGATCGACATATATCGACTCAAGAATATCGCCTGTAGGTCCTATATGGCCGTGGGTTGCATCTGGCTTGTATCAGAGCTACCCCCATGGTGTATATACGGCGCCCAGCTGTGCTCAAATCGACATATATCGATTCAAGTACATCATCTGTAGGTCCTATATGGCCGTGGGTTGGATCTGGCTGGTATCAGAGTTACTCCCATGCTGTATATACGAGGCCCAGCTGTGCTCAGATCGACATATATCGACTCAAGAACATCGCCTGTGGGTCTTATATGGCCGTGGGTTGCAGCTGGCTGGTATCAGAGCTACCCCCAGGCTGTATATACGGGGCCCAGCTGTGCTCAGATCGACATATATCGACTCAAGAACATCGCCTGTAGGTCCTATATGGCCGTGGGTTGCATCTGGCTGGTATCAGAGCTAACCCCATGCTGTATATACGGGGCCCAGCTGTGCTCAGATCGACATATATCGACTCAAGAACATCGCCTGTAGGTCTTATATGGCCGTGGATTGCATCTGGCTGGTATCAGAGCCACCCACATGCCGTATATACGGGGCCCAGCTGTGCTCAGATCGACATATATCGACTCAAGAACATCGCCTGTAGGTCCTATATGGCCGTGGGTTGCATATGGCTGGTATCAGAGCCACCCACATGCCGTATATACGGGGCCCAGCTGTGCTCAGATCGACATATATCGACTCAAGAACATCGCCTGTAGGTCCTATATGGCCGTGGGTTGCATCTGGCTGGTATCAGAGCTAACCCCATGCTGTATATACGGGGCCCAGCTGTGCTCAGATCGACATATATCGACTCAAGAACATCGCCTGTAGGTCCTATATGGCCGTGGGTTGCATCTGGGTGGTATCAGAGCTACCCCCATGCTGTATATACGGGGCCCAGCTGTGCTCAGATCGACATATATCGACTCAAGAACATCGCCTGTAGGTCCAATATAACCGTGGGTTGCAGCTGGCTGGAATCACAGCTACCCCCATGCTATATATACGGCGCCCAGCTGTGCTCAGATCTACATATATCGACTCAAGAACATCGCCTGTAGATCCTATATGGCCGTGGGTTGCATCTGGCTGGTTTCAGAGCTACACCCATTCTGTATATACGGGGCCCAGCTGTGCTCAGATCGACATATATCGACTCAAGAACATCGCCTGTGGGTCTTATATGGCCGTGGATTGCATCTGGCTGGTATCAGAGCTACTCCCATGCTGTATATACGGCGCACAGCTGTGCCCAGATCGACATATATCGACTCAAGAACATCGCCTGTAGGTCCTATATGGCCGTGGCTTGCAGCTGGCTGGTATCACAGCTACCCCCATGCTGTATATACGTGGCCCAGCTGTGCTCAGATCGACATATATCGACTCAAGAACATCGCCTGTGGGTCTTATATGGCCGTGGATTGCATCTGGCTGGTATCAGAGCTACTCCCATGCTGTATATACGGCGAGCAGCTGTGCTCAGAACGACATATATCGACTCAAGAACATCGCCTGTATGTCCTATATGGCCGTGGGTTGCATCTGGCTGGAATCAGAGCCACCCACATGCTGCATATACAGGGCATAGCGGAGCTCATATCGACATATATCGACTCAAGAACATCGCCTGTAGGTGCCATATGGGCATAGGTTGCACCTGGCTTGTGTCGGAGCGGCCCCAATGTTGCATATACGGTGAATAGCGGTGCTCAGATCGACATATATCGACTCAAGAACATTGCCTGTAGGTCCTATATGGCAGTGGGTTGCATCTGGCTTATATTAGAGCCACCCACATGCCGTATATACGGGGGCCCAGCTGTGCTCAGATCGACATATATGGACTCAAGAACATCGGCTCTAGGTCCTATATGGCCGTGGGTTGCATCTGGCTGGTATCAGAGCCACCCACATGCCGTATATACGGGGCCCAGCTGTGCTCAGCTCGACATATATCGACTCAAAAACATCGCCTGTGGGTCTTATATGGCCGTGGGTTGCAGCTGGCTGGTATCAGAGCTACCCCCAGGCTGTATATACGTGGCCCAGCTGTGCTCAGATCGACATATATCGACTCAAGAATATCGCCTGTAGGTGCTGTATGGCCGTGGGTTGCATCTGGCTGGTATCAGAGCTACCCCAATGCTGTATATACGGCGCCAAGCTGTGCTCAGATCGACATATATCGACTCAAGAACATCGCCTGAAGGTCCTATATGGCCGTGGGTTGCATCTGGCTGGTATCATAGCTTCCCCCATGCTGTATATACGGGGCCCAGCTGTGCTCAGAGCGACATATATCGAGTCAAGTACATCGCCTGTAGGTCCTATGTAGCCGTGGGTTGCAGCTGGCTGGTATGACAGCTACCCCCATGCTGTATATACGTGGCCCAGCTGTGCTCAGATCGACATATATCGACTCAAGAACATCGCCTGTAGGTCCTATATGGCCGAGGGTTGCAGCTGGCTGGTATCAGAGCCACCCACATGCCGTATATACGGGGACCAGATGTGCTCAGATCGACATATATCGACTCAAGAACATCGCCTGTAGGTCCTATATGGCCGTGGGTTGCATCTGGCTGGTATCAGAGCTACCCCCATGCTGTATATACGGGGCCCAGCTGTGCTCAGATCGACATATATCGACTCAAGAACATCGCCTGTAGGTCCTATATAGCCGTGGGTTGCAGCTGGCTGGTATCCCAGCTACCCCCATGCTGTATATACGTGGCCCAGCTGTGCTCAGATCGACATATATCGACTCAAGAACTTCGCCTGTAGGTCCTATATGGCCGTGGGTTGCATCTGGCTGGTATCAGAGCTACCCCCATGCTGTATATACGGCGCCCAGCTGTGCTCAGATCGACATATATCGACTCAAGAACATCGCCTGTAGGTCATATATGGCCGTGGGTTGTATCTGACTGGTATCAGAGCTACCCCCATGCTGTATACACGGGGCCCAGCTGTGCTCAAATCGACATATATCGACTCAAGAACATCGCCTGTAGGTCCTATATGGCCGTGGGTTGCAGCTGGCTGGTATCAGAGCTACCCCCATGCTGTATATACGTGGCCCAGCTGTGCTCAGATCGACATATATCGACTCAAGAACATCGGCTGTGGGTCTTATATGGCCGTGGGTTGCAGCTGGCTGGTATCAGAGCTACCCCCAGGCTGTATATACGTGGCCCAGCTGTGCTCAGATCGACATATATCGACTCAAGAACATCGCCTGTAGGTGCTATATGGCCGTGGGTTGCATCTGGCTGGTATCAGAGCTACCCCCATGCTGTATATACGGCGCCCAGCTGTGCTCAGATCGACATATATCGACTCAAGAACATCGCTTGTAGGTCCTATATGGCCGTGGGTTGCATCTGGCTGGTATCAGTGCTACCCCCATGCTTTATATACGGCGTCCAGCTGTGCTCAGATCGACATATATCGACTCAAGAACATCGCCTGTAGGTCCTATATGGCCGTGGGTTGCATATGGCTGGTATCAGAGCTACCCCCATGCTGTATATACGGGACCCAGCTGTTTTCACATCGACATATATCGAATCAAGAACATTGCTTGTAGGTCCTATATAGCCATGGGTTGCAGCTGGCTGGTATCACAGCTACCCCCATGCTGTATATACGTGGCCCAGATGTGCTCCGATCGATATATATCGACTCAAGAACATCGCCTGTAGGTCCTATATGGCCGTGGGTTGTATCTGGCTGGTATCAGAGCTACCCCTATGCTGTATATACGGCGAGCAGCTGTGCTCAGATCGACATATATCGACTCAAGAACATCGCCTGTAGGTCCTATATGGCCGTGGGTTGCATCTGGCTGGTATCAGAGCAACCCCCATGCTGTATATACGGGGCCCAGCTGTGCTCAGATCGACATATATCGACCCAAGAACATCGCCTGTGGGTTTTATATGCCGTGGGTTGCAGCTGGCAGGTATCAGAGCTACCCCCAGGCTGTATATACGTGACCCAGCTGTGCTCAGATCGACATATATCGACTCAAGAACATCGCCTGTATGTGCTATATGGCCGTGGGTTGCATCTGGCTGGTATCAGAGCTACCCCCATGCTGTATATACGTGGCCCAGCTGTGCTCAGATCGACATATATCGACTCAAGAACATCGCCTGTGGGTCTTATATGGCCGTGGATTGCATCTGACTGGTATCAGAGCTACTCCCATGCTGTATATACGGCGCCCAGCTGTGCTCAGATCGACATATATCGACCCAATAACATCGCCTGTAGGTCCTATATGGCCGTGGCTTGCATCTGGCTGGTATCAGAGCCACCCACATGCCGTATATACGGGGCCCAGCTGTGCTCAGATCGACATATATCGACTCAAGAACAACGCCTGTAGGTGCTATATGGCCGTGGGTTGCATCTGGCTGGTATCAGAGCTACCCCCATGCTGTATATACGGCGCCCAGCTGTGCTCAGATCGACATATATCGACTCAAGAACATCGCCTGTAGGTCCTATATGGCCGTGGGTTGCATCTGGCTGGTATCAGAGCTACCCCCATGCTGTATATACGGGGCCCAGCTGTGCTCAGATCGACATATATCGACTCAAGAACATCGCCTGTAGGTCCTATATGGACGTGGGTTGCATCTGGGTGGTATCAGAGCTACCCTCATGCTGTATATACGGGGCCCAGCTGTGCTCAGATCGACATATATCGACTCAAGAACATCGCCTGTAGGTCCTATCTAACCGTGGGTTGCAGCTGGCTGGTATCACAGCTACCTCCATGCTATATATACGGCGCCCAGCTGTGCTCAGATCGACATATATCGACTCAAGAACATCGCCTGTAGGTCCTATATGGCCGTGGGTTGCATCTGGCTGGTTTCAGAGCTACCCCCATGCTGTATATACGGGGCCCAGCTGTGCTCAGATCGACATATATCGACTCAAGAACATCGCCTGTAGGTCCTATATGGCCGTGGGTTGCAGCCGGCTGGTATCACAGCTACCCCCATGCTGTATATACGTGGCCCAGCTGTGCTCAGATCGACATATATCGTCTCAAGAACATCGCCTGTAGGTCCTATATGGCCGTGGGTTGCAGCTGGCTGGTATCACAGCTACCCGCATGCTGTATATACGTGGCCCAGCTGTGCTCAGATCGACATATATCGACTCAAGAACATCGCCTGTAGGTCCTATATGCCCGTGGGTTGCATCTGGCTGGTATCGGAGCTACCCCCATGGTGTTTATACGGCGCCCAGCTGCGCTCAGATCGACACATATCAACTCAAGAACATCGCCTATAGGTCCTATATGGCTGTGGGTTGCATCTGACTGGTATCAGAGCTACCCCCATGCTGTATATACGGGGCCCAGCTGTGCTCAGATCGACATATATCGACTCAAGAACATCGCCTGTAGGTCCTATATGGCCGTGGGTTGCAGCCGGCTGATATCACAGCTACCCCCATGCTGTATATACGTGGCCCAGCTGTGCTCAGATCGACATATATCGTCTCAAGAACATCGCCTGTAGGTCCTATATGGCCGTGGGTTGCAGCTGGCTGGTATCACAGCTACCCGCATGCTGTATATACGTGGCCCAGCTGTGCTCAGATCGACATATATCGACTCAAGAACATCGCCTGTAGGTCCTATATGCCCGTGGGTTGCATCGGGCTGGAATCAGAGCCACCCACATGCTGCATATACAGGGCATAGCGGAGCTCATATCGACATATATCGACTCAAGAACATCGCCTGTAGGTCCCATATGGGCATAGGTTGCACCTGGCTGGTGTCGGAGCGGCCCCAATGTTGCATATACGGTGCATAGCGGTGCTCAGATCGACATATATCGACTCAAGAACATCGGCTCTAGGTCCTATATGGCCGTGGGTTGCATCTGGCTGGTATCAGAGCCAGCCACATGCCGTATATACGGGGCCCAGCTGTGCACAGATCGACATATATTGACTCAAGAATATCGCCTGTAGGTCCTATATGGCCGTGGTTTGCATCTGGCTGGTATCAGAGCTACCCCCATGGTGTATATACGGCGCCCAGCTGTGCTCAAATCGACATATATCGATTCAAGAACATCGCCTGTAGGTCCTATATGGCCGTGGGTTGGATCTGGCTGGTATCAGAGCTACTCCCATGCTGTATATACGAGGCCCAGCTGTGCTCAGATCGACATATATCGACCCAAGAACATCGCCTGTGGGTCTTATATGGCCGTGGGTTGCAGCTGGCTGGTATCAAAGCTACCCCTAGGCTGTATATACGTGGCCCAGCTGTGCTCAGATCGACATATATCGACTCAAGTATATCGCCTGTAGGTGCTGTATGGCCGTGGGTTGCATCTGGCTGGTATCAGAGCTACCCCCAGGCTGTATATACGGCGCCCAGCTGTGCTCAGATCGACATATATCGACTCAAGAACGTCGCCTGTAGGTCCTATATGGCCGTGGTTTGCATCTGGCTGGTATCGGAGCTACCCCCATGGTGTTTATACGGCGCCCAGCTGCGCTCAGATCGACACATATCAACTCAAGAACATCGCCTATAGGTCCTATATGGCTGTGGGTTGCATCTGACTGGTATCAGAGCTACCCCCATGCTGTATATACGAGGCCCAGCTGTGCTCAGATCGACATATATCGACTAAAGAACATCGCCTGTAGGTGCTATATGGCCGTGGGTTGCATCTGGCTGGTATCAGAGCTACCCTCATGCTGTATATACGGCGCCAAGCTGTGCTCAGATCGACATATATCGAGTCAAGAACATTGCTTGTAGGTCCTATATGGCCGTGGGTTGCATCTGGCTGGTATCAGTGCTACCCCCATTCTGTATATACGGCGCCCAGCTGTGCTCAGATGGACATATATCGACTCAAGAATATCGCCTGTAGGTCCTATATGGCCGTGGGTTGCATCTGGCTGGTATCAGAGCCACCCACATGCCATATATACGGGGGTCCAGCTGTGCTCAGATCGACATATATCGACTCAAGAACATCGCCTGTAGGTCCTATATGGCCGTGGGTTGCATCTGGCTGGTCTCAGAGCTACCCACATGCCGTATATACGGGACCCAGCTGTGCTCAGATCGACATATATCGACTCAAGAACATCGCCTGTAGGTCCTATATGGCCGTGGGTTGGATCTGGCTGGTATCAGAGCTACTCCCATGCTGTATATACGAGGCCCAGCTGTGCTCAGATCGACATATATCGACTCAAGAACATCGCCTGTAGGTCCTATATGGCCGTGGATTGAATCTGGCTGGTATCATAACTACCCCCATGCTGTATATACGGCGCCCAGCTGTGCTCAGATCGACATATATCGACCCAAGAACATCGCCTGTAGGTCCTATATAGCCGTAGGTTGCAGTTGGCTGGTATCACAGCTACCCCCATGCTGTATTTACGTGGCCCAGCTGTGCTCAGGTCGACATATATCGACACAAGGACATCACCTGTAGGTCCTGTATGGCCGTGTGTTGCAGCTGGCTGGTATCAGAGCCACCCACATGCCCTATATACGGGGGTCCAGCTGTGCTCAGATCGACATATATCGACTCAAGAACATCGCCTGTAGGTCCTATATGGCCGTGGGTTGCATCTGGCTGGTCTCAGAGCTACCCACATGCCGTATATACGGGACCCAGCTGTGCTCAGATCGACATATATCGACTCAAGAACATCGCCTGTAGGTCCTATATGGCCGTGGGTTGCATATGGCTGGTATCAGAGCCAACCACATGCCGTATATACGGGGCCCAGCTGTGCAGATCGACATATATCGAATCATGACCATCGCCTGTAGGTCCTATATGGCCGTGGGTTGCATCTGGCTGGTATCAGAGCCACCCACATGCCATATATACTTTACCCAGCTGTGCCCAGATCGACATATATCGACTCAAGAACATCGCCTGTAGGTCCTTTATGGCAGTGGGTTGCATATGGCTGGTATCAGAGCTACCCCCATGCTGTATATACGAGGCCCAGCTGTGCTCAGATCGACATATATCGACTAAAGAACATCGCCTGTGGGTCTTATATAGCTGTGGGTTGCAGCTGGCTGGTATCAGAGCTACCCCCAGGCTGTATATACGTGGCCCAGCTGTGCCCAGATCGACATATATCGACTCAAGAACATCGCCTGTAGGTCCTATATGGCAGTGGGTTGCATATGGCTGGTATCAGAGCTACCCCCATGCTGTATATACGGGGCCCAGCTGTGCTCAGATCGACATATATCGACTCAATAACATCGCCTGTAGGTCCTATATGGCCGTGGGTTGCAGCTGGCTGGTATCACAGCTACCCCCATGCTGTATATACGTGGCCCAGCTGTGCTCAGATCGACATATATCGACTCAAGAACATCGCCTGTAGGTCCTATATGGGCATAGGTTACACCTGGCTGGTGTCGAAGCGGCCCCAATGCTGCATATACGGTGCATAGCGGTGCTCAGATCGACATATATCGACTCAAGAACATCGCCTGTAGGTCCTATATGGCCATGGATTGCACCTGGCTGATATCAGAGCCAACCACATTCCGTATATACGGGGGCCCAGCTGTGCTCAAATCGACATATATCGAATCAAGAACATCGGCTGTAGGTCCTATATGGCCGTGGGTTGCATCTGGCTGGTATCAGAGCTACCCTAATGCTGTATATACGGGGCCCAGCTGTGCTCAGATCGACATATATCGACTCAAGAACATCGCCTGTAGGTCCTATATGGCCGTGGCTTGCAGCTGGCTGGTATCAGAGCCACCCACATGCCGTATATACGGGGCCCAGCTGTGCTCAGATCGGCATATATCGACTCAAGAACATCGCCTGTAGGTCCTATACGGCCGTGGGTTGCATCTGGCTGGTATCAGAGCTACCCCCAAGCTGTATATACGAGGACCAGCTGTGCTCAGATCGACATATATCGACTTAAGAACATCGCCTGTAGGTCCTATATGGCCGTGGGTTGCATCTGGCTGGTATCAGAGCTACCCTAATGCTGTATATACGGGGCCCAGCTGTGCTCAGATCGACATATATCGACTCAAGAACATCGCCTGTAGGTCCTATATGGCCGTGGGTTGCAGCTGGCTGGTATCAGAGCCACCCACATGCCGTATATACAGGGCCCAGCTGTGCTCAGATCGACATATATCGACTCAAGAACATCGCCTGTAGGTCCTATATGGCCGTGGGTTGCATCTGGCTGGTATCAGAGCTACCCCCATGCTGTGTATACGGGGCCCAGCTGTGCTCAGATTGACATATATCGACTCAAGAACATCGCCTGTAGGTCCTATATGGCCTTGGGTTGCAGCTGGCTGGTATCAGAGCCACCCACATGCCGTATATACAGGGCCCAGCTGTGCTCAGATCGACATATATCGACTCAAGAACATCGCCTGTAGGTCCTATATAGCCGTGGGTTGCATCTGGCTGGTATCAGAGCTACCCCCATGCTGTATATACGGGGCCCAGCTGTGCTCAGCTCGACATATATCGACTCAAAAACATCGCCTATAGGTCCTATATGGCCTTGGGTTGCAGCTGGCTGGTATCAGAGCCACCCACATGCCGTATATACAGGGCCCAGCTGTGCTCAGATCGACATATATCGACTCAAGAACATCGCCTGTAGGTCCTATATAGCCGTGGGTTGCATCTGGCTGGTATCAGAGCTACCCCCATGCTGTATATACGGGGCCCAGCTGTGCTCAGCTCGACATATATCGACTCAAAAACATCGCCTATAGGTCCTATATGGCCTTGGGTTGCAGCTGGCTGGTATCAGAGCCACCCACATGCCGTATATACAGGGCCCAGCTGTGCTCAGATCGACATATATCGACTCAAGAACATCGCCTGTAGGTCCTATATGGCCGTGGGTTGCATCTGGCTGGTATCAGAGCTACCCCCATGCTGTATATACGGGGCCCAGCTGTGCTCAGATCGACATATATCGACTCAAGAACATCGCCTGTAGGTCCTATATGGCCGTGGGTTGCATCTGGCTGGTATCAGAGCTAACCCCATGCTGTATATACGGGGCCCAGCTGTGCTCAGATCGACATATATCGACTCAAGAACATCACCTGTAGGTCCTATATGGCCGTGGGTTGCAGCTGGCTGGTATCAGAGCCACCCACATGCCGTATATACAGGGCCCAGCTGTGCTCAGATCGACATATATCGACTCAAGAACATCGCCTGTAGGTCCTATATGGGCGTGGGTTGCATCTGGCTGGTATCAGAGCTACCCCCATGCTGTATATACGGGGCCCAGCTGTGCTCAGATCGACATATATCGACTCAAGAACATCGCCTGTAGGTCCTATATGGCCGTGGGTTGCAGCTGGCTGGTATCACAGCTACCCCTGCGATGTATATACGTGGCCCAGCTGTGCTCAGAACGACATATATCGACTCAAGAACATCGCCTGTGGGTCTTATATGGCCGTGGGATGCGGCTGGCTGGTATCAGAGCTACCCCCAGGCTGTATATACGTGGCCCAGCTGTACTCAGATCGACATATATCGACTCAAGAACATCGCCTTTAGGTGCTATATGGCCGTGGGTTGCATCTAGATGGTATCAGAGCTACCCCCATGCTGTATATACGGCGCCAAGCTGTGCTCAGATCGACACATATCGACTCAAGAACATTGCTTGTAGGTCCTATATGGGCGTGGGTTGCATCTGGCTGGTATCAGTGCTACCCCCATGCTGTATATACGGGGCCCAGCTGTGCTCAGATCGACATATATCGACTCAAGAACATCGCCTGTAGGTGATATATGGCCGTGGGTTGCATCTGGGTGGTATCAGAGCTACCCCCATGCTGTATATACGGGGCCCAGCTATGCTCAGATCGACATATATCGACTCAAGAACATCGCCTGTAGGTCCTATATAACCGTGGGTTGCAGCTGGCTGGTATCACAGCTACCCCCTTGCTATATATACGGCGCCCAGCTGTGCTCAGATCGACATATATCGACTCAAGAACATCGCCTGTAGGTCCTATATGGCCGTGGGTTGCATCTGGCTGGTTTCAGAGCTACCCCCATGCTGTATATACGGGGCCCAGCTGTGCTCAGATCGACATATATCGACTCAAGAACATCGCCTGTAGGTCCTATATGGCCGTGGGTTGCAGCTGGCTGGTATCAGAGCCACCCACATGCCGTATATACGGGGCCCAGGTGTGCTCAGATCGACATATATCGACTCAAGAACATCGCCTGTAGGTCCTATATGGCCGTGGGTTGCATCTGGCTGGTATCAGAGCTACCCCCATGCTGTATATACGGGGCCCAGCTGTGCTCAGATCGACATATATCGACTCAAGAACATCGCCTGTAGGTCCTATATAGCCGTGGGTTGCAGCTGGCTGGTATCCCAGCTACCCCCATGCTGTATATACGTGGCCCAGCTGTGCTCAGATCGACATATATCGACTCAAGAACTTCGCCTGTAGGTCCTATATGGCCGTGGGTTGCATCTGGCTGGTATCAGAGCTACCCCCATGCTGTATATACGGCGCCCAGCTGTGCTCAGATCGACATATATCGACTCAAGAACATCGCCTGTAGGTCATATATGGCCGTGGGTTGTATCTGACTGGTATCAGAGCTACCCCCATGCTGTATACACGGGGCCCAGCTGTGCTCAAATCGACATATATCGACTCAAGAACATCGCCTGTAGGTCCTATATGGCCGTGGGTTGCAGCTGGCTGGTATCAGAGCTACCCCCATGCTGTATATACGTGGCCCAGCTGTGCTCAGATCGACATATATCGACTCAAGAACATCGGCTGTGGGTCTTATATGGCCGTGGGTTGCAGCTGGCTGGTATCAGAGCTACCCCCAGGCTGTATATACGTGGCCCAGCTGTGCTCAGATCGACATATATCGACTCAAGAACATCGCCTGTAGGTGCTATATGGCCGTGGGTTGCATCTGGCTGGTATCAGAGCTACCCCCATGCTGTATATACGGCGCCCAGCTGTGCTCAGATCGACATATATCGACTCAAGAACATCGCTTGTAGGTCCTATATGGCCGTGGGTTGCATCTGGCTGGTATCAGTGCTACCCCCATGCTGTATATACGGCGTCCAGCTGTGCTCAGATCGACATATATCGACTCAAGAACATCGCCTGTAGGTCCTATATGGCCGTGGGTTGCATATGGCTGGTATCAGAGCTACCCCCATGCTGTATATACGGGACCCAGCTGTTTTCACATCGACATATATCGAATCAAGAACATCGCTTGTAGGTCCTATATAGCCATGGGTTGCAGCTGGCTGGTATCACAGCTACCCCCATGCTGTATATACGTGGCCCAGATGTGCTCCGATCGATATATATATCGACTCAAGAACATCGCCTGTAGGTCCTATATGGCCGTGGGTTGTATCTGGCTGGTATCAGAGCTACCCCTATGCTGTATATACGGCGAGCAGCTGTGCTCAGATCGACATATATCGACTCAAGAACATCGCCTGTAGGTCCTATATGGCCGTGGGTTGCATCTGGCTGGTATCAGAGCTACCCCCATGCTGTATATACGGGGCCCAGCTGTGCTCAGATCGACATATATCGACCCAAGAACATCGCCTGTGGGTTTTATATGCCGTGGGTTGCAGCTGGCAGGTATCAGAGCTACCCCCAGGCTGTATATACGTGACCCAGCTGTGCTCAGATCGACATATATCGACTCAAGAACATCGCCTGTATGTGCTATATGGCCGTGGGTTGCATCTGGCTGGTATCAGAGCTACCCCCATGCTGTATATACGTGGCCCAGCTGTGCTCAGATCGACATATATCGACTCAAGAACATCGCCTGTGGGTCTTATATGGCCGTGGATTGCATCTGGCTGGTATCAGAGCTACTCCCATGCTGTATATACGGCGCCCAGCTGTGCTCAGATCGACATATATCGACCCAATAACATCGCCTGTAGGTCCTATATGGCCGTGGCTTGCATCTGGCTGGTATCAGAGCCACCCACATGCCGTATATACGGGGCCCAGCTGTGCTCAGATCGACATATATCGACTCAAGAACAACGCCTGTAGGTGCTATATGGCCGTGGGTTGCATCTGGCTGGTATCAGAGCTACCCCCATGCTGTATATACGGCGCCCAGCTGTGCTCAGATCGACATATATCGACTCAAGAACATCGCCTGTAGGTCCTATATGGCCGTGGGTTGCATCTGGCTGGTATCAGAGCTACCCCCATGCTGTATATACGGGGCCCAGCTGTGCTCAGATCGACATATATCGACTCAAGAACATCGCCTGTAGGTCCTATATGGCCGTGGGTTGCATCTGGGTGGTATCAGAGCTACCCCCATGCTGTATATACGGGGCCCAGCTGTGCTCAGATCGACATATATCGACTCAAGAACATCGCCTGTAGGTCCTATATAACCGTGGGTTGCAGCTGGCTGGTATCACAGCTACCTCCATGCTATATATACGGCGCCCAGCTGTGCTCAGATCGACATATATCGACTCAAGAACATCGCCTGTAGATCCTATATGGCCGTGGGTTGCATCTGGCTGGTTTCAGAGCTACCCCCATGCTGTATATACGGGGCCCAGCTGTGCTCAGATCGACATATATCGACTCAAGAACATCGCCTGTAGGTCCTATATGGCCGTGGGTTGCAGCCGGCTGGTATCACAGCTACCCCCATGCTGTATATACGTGGCCCAGCTGTGCTCAGATCGACATATATCGTCTCAAGAACATCGCCTGTAGGTCCTATATGGCCGTGGGTTGCAGCTGGCTGGTATCACAGCTACCCGCATGCTGTATATACGTGGCCTAGCTGTGCTCAGATCGACATATATCGACTCAAGAACATCGCCTGTAGGTCCTATATGCCCGTGGGTTGCATCTGGCTGGTATCGGAGCTACCCCCATGGTGTTTATACGGCGCCCAGCTGCGCTCAGATCGACACATATCAACTCAAGAACATCGCCTATAGGTCCTATATGGCTGTGGGTTGCATCTGACTGGTATCAGAGCTACCCCCATGCTGTATATACGGGGCCCAGCTGTGCTCAGATCGACATATATCGACTCAAGAACATCGCCTGTAGGTCCTATATGGCCGTGGGTTGCAGCCGGCTGGTATCACAGCTACCCCCATGCTGTATATACGTGGCCCAGCTGTGCTCAGATCGACATATATCGTCTCAAGAACATCGCCTGTAGGTCCTATATGGCCGTGGGTAGCAGCTGGCTGGTATCACAGCTACCCGCATGCTGTATATACGTGGCCCAGCTGTGCTCAGATCGACATATATCGACTCAAGAACATCGCCTGTAGGTCCTATATGCCCGTGGGTTGCATCGGGCTGGAATCAGAGCCACCCACATGCTGCATATACAGGGCATAGCGGAGCTCATATCGACATATATCGACTCAAGAACATCGCCTGTAGGTCCCATATGGGCATAGGTTGCACCTGGCTGGTGTCGGAGCGGCCCCAATGTTGCATATACGGTGCATAGCGGTGCTCAGATCGACATATATCGACTCAAGAACATCGGCTCTAGGTCCTATATGGCCGTGGGTTGCATCTGGCTGGTATCAGAGCCACCCACATGCCGTATATACGGGGCCCAGCTGTGCACAGATCGACATATATTGACTCAAGAATATCGCCTGTAGGTCCTATATGGCCGTGGTTTGCATCTGGCTGGTATCAGAGCTACCCCCATGGTGTATATACGGCGCCCAGCTGTGCTCAAATCGACATATATCGATTCAAGAACATCGCCTGTAGGTCCTATATGGCCGTGGGTTGGATCTGGCTGGTATCAGAGCTACTCCCATGCTGTATATACGAGGCCCAGCTGTGCTCAGATCGACATATATCGACCCAAGAACATCGCCTGTGGGTCTTATATGGCCGTGGGTTGCAGCTGGCTGGTATCAAAGCTACCCCTAGGCTGTATATACGTGGCCCAGCTGTGCTCAGATCGACATATATCGACTCAAGTATATCGCCTGTAGGTGTTGTATGGCCGTGGGTTGCATCTGGCTGGTATCAGAGCTACCCCCATGCTGTATATACGGCGCCCAGCTGTGCTCAGATCGACATATATCGACTCAAGAACATCGCCTGTAGATCCTATATGGCCGTGGTTTGCATCTGGCTGGTATCGGAGCTACCCCCATGGTGTTTATACGGCGCCCAGCTGCGCTCAGATCGACACATATCAACTCAAGAACATCGCCTATAGGTCCTATATGGCTGTGGGTTGCATCTGACTGGTATCAGAGCTACCCCCATGCTGTATATACGAGGCCCAGCTGTGCTCAGATCGACATATATCGACTCAAGAACATCGCCTGTAGGTGCCATATGGGCATAGGTTGCACCTGGCTTGTGTCGGAGCGGCCCCAATGTTGCATATACGGTGAATAGCGGTGCTCAGATCGACATATATCGACTCAAGAACATCGCCTGTAGGTCCTATATGGCAGTGGGTTGCATCTGGCTTATATTAGAGCCACCCACATGCCGTATATACGGGGGCCCAGCTGTGCTCAGATCGACATATATCGACTCAAGAACATCGGCTCTAGGTCCTATATGGCCGTGGGTTGCATCTGGCTGGTATCAGAGCCACCCACATGCCGTATATACGGGGCCCAGCTGTGCTCAGATCGACATATATCGACTCAAGAATATCGCCTGTAGGTCCTATATGGCCGTGGGTTGCATCTGGCTTGTATCAGAGCTACCCCCATGGTGTATATACGGCGCCCAGCTGTGCTCAAATCGACATATATCGATTCAAGTACATCGCCTGTAGGTCCTATATGGCCGTGGGTTGGATCTGGCTGGTATCAGAGTTACTCCCATGCTGTATATACGAGGCCCAGCTGTGCTCAGATCGACATATATCGACTCAAGAACATCGCCTGTGGGTCTTATATGGCCGTGGGTTGCAGCTGGCTGGTATCAGAGCTACCCCCAGGCTGTATATACGTGGCCCAGCTGTGCTCAGATCGCCATATATCGACTCAAGAATATCGCCTGTAGGTGCTGTATGGCCGTGGGTTGCATCTGGCTGGTATCAGAGCTACCCCAATGCTGTATATACGGCGCCAAGCTGTGCTCAGATCGACATATATCGACTCAAGAACATCGCCTGTAGGTCCTATATGGCCGTAGGTTGCATCTGGCTGGTATCATAGCTTCCCCCATGCTGTATATACGGGGCCCAGCTGTGCTCAGAGCGACATATATCGAGTCAAGTACATCGCCTGTAGGTCCTATGTAGCCGTGGGTTGCAGCTGGCTGGTATGACAGCTACCCCCATGCTGTATATACGTGGCCCAGCTGTGCTCAGATCGACATATATCGACTCAAGAACATCGCCTGTAGGTCCTATATGGCCGTGGGTTGCAGCTGGCTGGTATCAGAGCCACCCACATGCCGTATATACGGGGCCCAGCTGTGCTCAGCTCGACATATATCGACTCAAAAACATCGCCTCTAGGTCCTATATGGCCGTGGGTTGCATCTGGCTGGTATCAGAGCTACCCCCATGCTGTGTATACGGCGCCCAGCTGTGCTCAGATCGACATATATCGACTCAAAAGCATTGCCTGTAGGTCCTATATGGCCGTGGGTTGCATCTGGCTGGTATCATAGCTTCCCCCATGCTGTATATACGGGGCCCAGCTGTGCTCAGAGCGACATATATCGAGTCAAGTACATCCCCTGTAGGTCCTATATAGCCGTGGGTTGCAGCTGGCTGGTATGACAGCTACCCCCATGCTGTATATACGTGGCCCAGCTGTGCTCAGATCGACATATATCGACTCAAGAACATCGCCTGTAGGTCCTATATGGCCGAGGGTTGCAGCTGGCTGGTATCAGAGCCACCCACATGCCGTATATACGGGGACCAGATGTGCTCAGATCGACATATATCGACTCAAGAACATCGCCTGTAGGTCCTATATGGCCGTGGGTTGCATCTGGCTGGTATCAGAGCTACCCCCATGCTGTATATACGGGGCCCAGCTGTGCTCAGATCGACATATATCGACTCAAGAACATCGCCTGTAGGTCCTATATAGCCGTGGGTTGCAGCTGGCTGGTATCCCAGCTACCCCCATGCTGTATATACGTGGCCCAGCTGTGCTCAGATCGACATATATCGACTCAAGAACTTCGCCTGTAGGTCCTATATGGCCGTGGGTTGCATCTGGCTGGTATCAGAGCTACCCCCATGCTGTATATACGGCGCCCAGCTGTGCTCAGATCGACATATATCGACTCAAGAACATCGCCTGTAGGTCATATATGGCCGTGGGTTGTATCTGACTGGTATCAGTGCTACCCCCATGCTGTATACACGGGGCCCAGCTGTGCTCAAATCGACATATATCGACTCAAGAACATCGCCTGTAGGTCCTATATGGCCGTGGGTTGCAGCTGGCTGGTATCAGAGCTACCCCCATGCTGTATATACGTGGCCCAGCTGTGCTCAGATCGACATATATCGACTCAAGAACATCGGCTGTGGGTCTTATATGGCCGTGGGTTGCAGCTGGCTGGTATCAGAGCTACCCCCAGGCTGTATATACGTGGCCCAGCTGTGCTCAGATCGACATATATCGACTCAAGAACATCGCCTGTAGGTGCTATATGGCCGTGGGTTGCATCTGGCTGGTATCAGAGCTACCCCCATGCTGTATATACGGCGCCCAGCTGTGCTCAGATCGACATATATCGACTCAAGAACATCGCTTGTAGGTCCTATATGGCCGTGGGTTGCATCTGGCTGGTATCAGTGCTACCCCCATGCTGTATATACGGCGTCCAGCTGTGCTCAGATCGACATATATCGACTCAAGAACATCGCCTGTAGGTCCTATATGGCCGTGGGTTGCATATGGCTGGTATCAGAGCTACCCCCATGCTGTATATACGGGACCCAACTGTTTTCACATCGACATATATCGAATCAAGAACATCGCTTGTAGGTCCTATATAGCCATGGGTTGCAGCTGGCTGGTATCACAGCTACCCCCATGCTGTATATACGTGGCCCAGATGTGCTCCGATCGATATATATCGACTCAAGAACATCGCCTGTAGGTCCTATATGGCCGTGGGTTGTATCTGGCTGGTATCAGAGCTACCCCTATGCTGTATATACGGCGAGCAGCTGTGCTCAGATCGACATATATCGACTCAAGAACATCGCCTGTAGGTCCTATATGGCCGTGGGTTGCATCTGGCTGGTATCAGAGCTACCCCCATGCTGTATATACGGGGCCCAGCTGTGCTCAGATCGACATATATCGACCCAAGAACATCGCCTGTGGGTTTTATATGCCGTGGGTTGCAGCTGGCAGGTATCAGAGCTACCCCCAGGCTGTATATACGTGACCCAGCTGTGCTCAGATCGACATATATCGACTCAAGAACATCGCCTGTATGTGCTATATGGCCGTGGGTTGCATCTGGCTGGTATCAGAGCTACCCCCATGCTGTATATACGTGGCCCAGCTGTGCTCAGATCGACATATATCGACTCAAGAACATCGCCTGTGGGTCTTATATGGCCGTGGATTGCATCTGGCTGGTATCAGAGCTACTCCCATGCTGTATATACGGCGCCCAGCTGTGCTCAGATCGACATATATCGACCCAATAACATCGCCTGTAGGTCCTATATGGCCGTGGGTTGCATCTGGGTGGTATCAGAGCTACTCCCATGCTGTATATACGGCGAGCAGCTGTGCTCAGATCGACATATATCGACTCAAGAACATCGCCTGTAGGTCCTATATGGCCGTGGGTTGCATCTGGCTGGAATCAGAGCCACCCACATGCTGCATATACAGGGCATAGCGGAGCTCATATCGACATATATCGACTCAAGAACATCGCCTGTAGGTGCCATATGGGCATAGGTTGCACCTGGCTTGTGTCGGAGCGGCCCCAATGTTGCATATACCCACATGCCGTATATACGGGGGCCCAGCTGTGCTCAGATCGACATATATCGACTCAAGAACATCGGCTCTAGGTCCTATATGGCCGTGGGTTGCATCTGGCTGGTATCAGAGCCACCCACATGCCGTATATACGGGGCCCAGCTGTGCTCAGATCGACATATATCGACTCAAGAATATCGCCTGTAGGTCCTATATGGCCGTGGGTTGCATCTGGCTTGTATCAGAGCTACCCCCATGGTGTATATACGGCGCCCAGCTGTGCTCAAATCGACATATATCGATTCAAGTACATCGCCTGTAGGTCCTATATGGCCGTGGGTTGGATCTGGCTGGTATCAGAGTTACTCCCATGCTGTATATACGAGGCCCAGCTGTGCTCAGATCGACATATATCGACTCAAGAACATCGCCTGTGGGTCTTATATGGCCGTGGGTTGCAGCTGGCTGGTATCAGAGCTACCCCCAGGCTGTATATACGTGGCCCAGCTGTGCTCAGATCGACATATATCGACTTAAGAACATCGCCGGTAGGTTCTGTATGCCCATGGGTTGCATCTGGCTGGTATCAGAGCCACCAACATGCCGTATATACGGGGACCAGCTGTGCTCAGATCGACATATATCGACTTAAGAACATCGCCTGTAGGTCCTATATGGCCGTGGGTTGCATCTGGCTCGTATCAGAGCTACCCCCATGCTGTATATACTGCGCCAAGCTGTGCTCAGATCGACATATATCGACTCAAGAAAATCGGCTGTAGGTCCTATATGGCCGTGGGTTGCAGCTGGCTGGTATCACAGCTACCCCCATGCTGTATATACGTGGCCCAGCTGTGCTTAGATCGACATATATCGACTCAAGAACATCGCCTGTAGGTCCTATATGGCCGTGGGTTGCATCTGGCTGGTATCAGAGCCACCCACATGCC
The DNA here is from genome assembly GCA_963942505.1 of Lordithon lunulatus. Taxonomy (NCBI): domain Eukaryota; kingdom Metazoa; phylum Arthropoda; class Insecta; order Coleoptera; family Staphylinidae; genus Lordithon; species Lordithon lunulatus. The sequence goes on along the minus strand of OZ012667.1, from coordinate 30,960,743 downwards.
GTATATACGGTACCCAGCTGTGCTCAGATCGACATATATCGACTCAAGAACATCGCCTGTAGGTCCTATATGGCCGTGGGTTGTATATGGCTGGTATCAGAGACATCCACATGCCGTATATACGGGGCCCAGCTGTGCTCAGATCGACATATATCGACTCAAGAACATCGCCTGTAGGTCCTATATGGCCGTGGTTTGCATCTGGCTGGTATCGGAGCTACCCCCATGTTGTATATACGGCGCCCAGCTGCGCTCAGATCGACATATATCGACTCAAGAACATCGCCTATAGGTCCTATTTGGCTGTGGGTTGCATCTGGCTGGTATCAGAGCTACCCCCATGCTGTATATACGAGGCCCAGCTGTGCTCAGATCGACATATATCGACTCAAGAACATCGCCTGTGGGTCTTATATGGCCGTGGGTTGCAGCTGGCTGGTATCAGAGCTACCCGCAGGCTGTATATACGTGGCCCAGTTGTGCTCAGATCGACATATATCGACTCAAGAACATCGCCAGTAGGTGCTATATGGCCGTGGGTTGCATCTGGCTGGTATCAGTGCTACCCCCATGCTGTATATACGGCGCCCAGCTGTGCTCAGATCGACATATATCGACTCAAGAATATCTCCTGTAGGTCCTATATGGCCGTGGGTTGCATCTGGCTGGTATCAGAGCCACCCACATGCCGTATATACCGGGCCCAGCTGTGCTCCGATCGACATATATCGACTCAAGAACATCGCCTGTAGGTCCTATATGGCCGTGGATTGAATCTGGCTGGTATCAGAGCTACCCCCATGTTGTATATACAGCGCCCAGCTGTGCTCAGATCGACATATATCGACTCAAGAACATCGCCTGTAGGTCCTATATAGCCGTAGGTTGCAGCTGGCTGGTATCACAGCTACCCCCATGCTGTATATACGTGGCCCAGCTGTGCTCAGATCGACATATATCGACTCAAGAACATCGCCTGTAGGTCCTATATGGCCGTGGGTTGCATCTGGCTGGTATCAGAGCCACCCACATGCCGTATATACGGTACCCAGCTGTGCTCAGATCGACATATATCGACTCAAGAACATCGCCTGTAGGTCCTATATGGCCGTGGGTTGTATATGGCTGGTATCAGAGACATCCACATGCCGTATATACGGGGCCCAGCTGTGCTCAGATCGACATATATCGACTCAAGAACATCGCCTGTAGGTCCTATATGGCCGTGGTTTGCATCTGGCTGGTATAGGAGCTACCCCCATGTTGTATATACGGCGCCCAGCTGCGCTCAGATCGACATATATCGACTCAAGAACATCGCCTGTGGGTCTTATATGGCCGTGGGTTGCAGCTGGCTGGTATCAGAGCTAGCCGCAGGCTGTATATACGTGGCCCAGTTGTGCTCAGATCGACATATATCGACTCAAGAACATCGCCAGTAGGTGCTATATGGCCGTGGGTTGCATCTGGCTGGTATCAGTGCTACCCCCATGCTGTATATACGGCGCCCAGCTGTGCTCAGATCGACATATATCGACTCAAGAATATCTCCTGTAGGTCCTATATGGCCGTGGGTTGCATCTGGCTGGTATCAGAGCCACCCACATGCCGTATATACCGGGCCCAGCTGTGCTCCGATCGACATATATCGACTCAAGAACATCGCCTGTAGGTCCTATATGGCCGTGGATTGAATCTGGCTGGTATCAGAGCCACCCACATGCCGTATATACAGCGCCCAGCTGTGCTCAGATCGACATATATCGACTCAAGAACATCGCCTGTAGGTCCTATATAGCCGTAGGTTGCAGCTGGCTGGTATCACAGCTACCCCCATGCTGTATATACGTGGCCCAGCTGTGCTCAGATCGACATATATCGACTCAAGAACATCGCCTGTAGGTCCTATATGGCCGTGGGTTGCATCTGGCTGGTATCAGAGCCACCCACATGCCGTATATACGGTACCCAGCTGTGCTCAGATCGACATATATCGACTCAAGAACATCGCCTGTAGGTCCTATATGGCCGTGGGTTGTATATGGCTGGTATCAGAGACATCCACATGCCGTATATACGGGGCCCAGCTGTGCTCAGATCGACATATATCGACTCAAGAACATCGCCTGTAGGTCCTATATGGCCGTGGTTTGCATCTGGCTGGTATAGGAGCTACCCCCATGTTGTATATACGGCGCCCAGCTGCGCTCAGATCGACATATATCGACTCAAGAACATCGCCTGTGGGTCTTATATGGCCGTGGGTTGCAGCTGGCTGGTATCAGAGCTAGCCGCAGGCTGTATATACGTGGCCCAGTTGTGCTCAGATCGACATATATCGACTCAAGAACATCGCCAGTAGGTGCTATATGGCCGTGGGTTGCATCTGGCTGGTATCAGTGCTACCCCCATGCTGTATATACGGCGCCCAGCTGTGCTCAGATCGACATATATCGACTGAAGAATATCTCCTGTAGGTCCTATATGGCCGTGGGTTGCATCTGGCTGGTATCAGAGCCACCCACATGCCGTATATACCGGGCCCAGCTGTGCTCCGATCGACATATATCGACTCAAGAACATCGCCTGTAGGTCCTATATGGCCGTGGATTGAATCTGGCTGGTATCAGAGCCACCCACATGCCGTATATACGGTACCCAGCTGTGCTCAGATCGACATATATCGACTCAAGAACATCGCCTGTAGGTCCTATATAGCCGTAGGTTGCAGTTGGCTGGTATCACAGCTACCCCCATGCTGTATATACGTGGCCCAGCTGTGCTCAGGTCGACATATATCGACTCAAGGACATCACCTGTAGGTCCTATATGGCCGTGGGTTGCAGCTGGCTGGTATCAGAGCCACCCACATGCCCTATATACGGCTGTGCTCAGATCGACCATATATCGAATCAAGAACATCGCCTGTAGGTCCTAAATGGCCGTGGGTTGCATCTGGCTGATATCAGAGCCACCCACATGCCGTATATACGGTGGCCCAGCTGTGCTCAGATCGTCATATATCGACTCAAGAACATCGCCTGTAGGTCCTATATGGCCGTGGGTTGCATCTGGCTGGTATCAGAGCCACCCACATGCCGTATATACGGTACCCAGCTGTGCTCAGATCGACATATATCGACTCAAGAACATCGCCTGTAGGTCCTATATGGCCGTGGGTTGTATATGGCTGGTATCAGAGCCACCCACATGACGTATATACGGGGCCCAGCTGTGCTCAGATCGACATATATCGACTCAAAAACATCGCCTGTAGGTCCTATATGGGCATAGGTTGCACCTGGCTGGTGTCGGAGCGGCCCCAATGCTGCATATACGGTGCATAGCGGTGCTCAGATCGACATATATCGAATCAAGAACATCGCCTGTAGGTCCTATATGGCCGTGGGTTGCATCTGGCAGATATCAGAGCCACCCACATGCCGTATATACGCTGGCCCAGCTGTGCTCGGATCGACATATATCGACTCAAGAACATCGCCTGTAGGTCCTATATGGCCGTGGATTGAATCTGGCTGGTATCAGAGCTACCCCCATGCTGTATATACGGCGCCCAGCTGTGCTCAGATCGACATATATCGACTCAAGAACATCGCCTGTAGGTCCTATATAGCCGTGGGTTGCAGTTGGCTGGTATCACAGCTACCCCCATGCTGTATATACGTGGCCCAGCTGTGCTCAGGTCGACATATATCGACTCAAGGACATCACCTGTAGGTCCTATATGGCCGTGCGGTGCATCTGGCTGGTATCAGAGCTACCCACATGCCGTATATACGGGACCCAGCTATGATCAGATCGACATATATCGACTCAAGAACATAGCCTGTATGTCCTATATGGCCGTGGGTTGCATATGGCTGGTATCAGAGCCACCCACATGCCGTATATACGGGGCCCAGCTGTGCTCAGATCGACATATATCGAATCATGACCATCGCCTGAAGGTCCTGTATGGCCGTGGGTTGCATCTGGCTGGTATCAGAGCCACCCACATGCCGTATATACGTTACCCCGCTGTGCCCAGATCGACATATATCGACTCAAGAACATCGCCGGTAGGTCCTGTATGCACATGGGTTGCATCTGGCTGGTATCAGAGCCACCCACATGCCGTATATACGGGGGCCCAGCTGTGCTCAGATCGTCATATATCGACTCAAGAACATCGCCTGTAGGTCCTATATGGCCGTGGGTTGCATCTGGCTGGTATCAGAGCCACCCACATGCCGTATATACGGTACCCAGCTGTGCTCAGATCGACATATATCGACTCAAGAACATCGCCTGTAGGTCGGTTGCATCTGGCTGGTATCAGAGCCACCCACATGCCGTATATACGTTACCCCGCTGTGCCCAGATCGACATATATCGACTCAAGAACATCGCCGGTAGGTCCTGTATGCACATGGGTTGCATCTGGCTGGTATCAGAGCCACCCACATGCCGTATATACGGGGGCCCAGCTGTGCTCAGATCGACATATATCGACTCAAGAACATCGGCTGTAGGTCCTATATGGCCGTGGGTTGCATCTAGCTGGTATCAGAGCCACCCACATGCCGTATATACGGGGCCCAGCTGTGCTCAGATCGACATATATCGACTCAAGAACATCGCCTGTAGGTCATATATGGCCGTGGGTTGCATCTGGCTGATATGAGAGCTACCCCCATGCTGTATATACGGGGCCCAGCTGTGCTCAAATCGACATATATCGACTCAAGAACATCGCCTGTATGTCCTATATGGCCGTGGGTTGCATCTGGCTGCTATGCCATATATACGGGGCCCAGCTGTGCTCAGATCGACATATATCGACTCAAGATCATCGCCTGTAGCTCCTATATGGGCATAGGTTGCACCTGGCTGGTGTCGAAGCGGCCCCAATGCTGCATATACGGTGCATAGCGGTGCTCAGATCGACATATATCGACTCAAAAACATCGCCTGTAGGTCCTATATGGCCGTGGGTTGCATCTGGCTGGTATCAGAGCCACCCACATGTCGTATATACGAGGCCCAGCTGCTCTCAGATCGACATATATCGACTCAAGAACATCGCCTGTAGGTTCTATATGGCCGTGGGTTGCATGTGGCTGGTATCAGAGGTACCCCCATGCTGTATATACGGCGCCCAGCTGTGCTCAGATCGACATATATCGACTCAAGAACATCGCCTGAGGGTCCTATATGGCCGTGGGTTGCATCTGGCTGGTATCAGAGCTACCCCCATGATGTATATACGGCGCCCAGCTGTGCTCAGATCGACATATATCGACTCAAGAACTACGCCTGTAGGTCCTACATCGCCGTGGGTTGCATCTGGCTGGTATCAGTGCTAATCCCATGCTGTATATACGGCACCCAGCTATGCTCAAATCGACATATATCGACTCAAGAACATCGCCTGTAGGTCCTATATGGCCGTGGGTTGCATCTGGCTGGTATCAGTGCTAATCCCATGCTGTATAAACGGCGCCCAGCTGTGCTCAGATCGACATATATCGACTCAAGAACATCGCCTGTGGGTCCTATATAGCCGTGGGCTGCAGCTGGCTGGTATCACAGCTACCCCCATGCTGTATATACGTGGCCCAGCTGTGCTCAGATCGACATATATCGACTCAAGAACATCGCATGTAGGTCCTATATGGCCGTGGGTTGCAGCTGGCTGGTATCAGAGCCACCCACATGCCGTATATACGGGGCCCAGCTGTGCTCAGATCGACATATATCGACGGAAGAACATCGCCTGTAGGTCCTATATGGCCATCGGTTGCACCTGGCTGGTATCACAGCTACCCCCATGCTGTATATACGTAGCGCAGCTGTGCTCAGATCGACATATATCGACTCAAGAACATCGCCTGTAGGTCCTATATGCCCGTGGGTTGCATCTGGCTGGAATCAGAGCTACCCACATGCTGCATATACAATGCATAGCGGAGCTCATATCGACATATATCGACTCAAGAACATCGCCTGTAGGTCCTATATGGGCATAGGTTGCACCTGGCTGGTGTCGAAGCGGCCCCAATGCTGCATATACGGTGCATAGCGGTGCTCAGATCGACATATATCGACTCAAGAACATCGCTTGTAGGTCCTATATTGCTGTGGATTGCATCTGGCTGATAGAGCCACCCACATGCCGTATATACGGGGGCCCAGCTGTGCTCAGATCGACATATATCGACGCAAGAACATCGGCTGTAGGTCCTATATGGCCGTGGGTTGCATCTGGCTGGTATCAGAGCCACCCACATGCCGTATATACGGGAGCCCATCTGTGCTCAGATCGACATATATCGACTCAAGAATATCGCCTGTAGGTCATATATGGCCGTGGGTTGCATCTGGCTGGTATGAGAGCTACCCCCATGCTGTATATACGGGACTCAGCTGTGCTCAAATCGACACATATCGACTCAAGAACATCGCCTGTATGTCCTATATGGCCGTGGGTTGCATCTGGCTGGTATGCCATATATACGGGGCCCAGCTGTGCTCAGATCGACATATATAGACGGATGAACATCGCTTGTAGGTCCTATATGGCCATGGGTTGCATCTGGCTGGTATCGCAGCTACCCCCATGCTGTATATACGTAGCCCAGCTGTGCTCAGATTGACATATATCGACTCAAGAACATTGCCTGTAGGTCCTATATGGCCGTGGGTTGCAGCTGGCTGGTATCAGAGCCACCCACATGCCGTATATACGGGGCCCAGCTGTGCTCAGATCGACATATATCGACTCAAGAACATCGCCTGTAGGTCCTATATAGCCGTGGGTTGCAGCTGGCTGGTATCCCAGCTACCCCCATGCTGTATATACGTGGCCCAGCTGTGCTCAGATTGACATATATCGACTCAAGAACTTCGCCTGTAGGTCCTATATGGCCGTGGGTTGCATCTGGCTGGTATCAGAGCTACTCCCATGCTGTATATACGGCGCCCAGCTGTGCTCAGATCGACATATATCGACTCAAGAACATCGCCTGTAGGTCATATATGGCCGTGGGTTGTATCTGACTGGTATCAGAGCTACCCCCATGCTGTATACACGGGGCCCAGCTGTGCTCAAATCGACATATATCGACTCAAGAACATCGCCTGTAGGTCATATATGGCCGTGGGTTGCAGCTGGCTGGTATCAGAGCTACCCCCATGCTGTATATACGTGGCCCCGCTGTGCTCAGATCGACATATATCGACTCAAGAACATCGCCTGTAGGTGCTATATGGCCGTGGGTTGCAGCTGGCTGGTATCACAGCTACCCCCATGCTGTATATACGTGGCCCAGCTGTGCTCAGATTGACATATATCGACTCAAGAACTTCGCCTGTAGGTCCTATATGGCCGTGGGTTGCATCTGGCTGGTATCAGAGCTACCCCCATGCTGTATATACGGCGCCCAGCTGTGCTCAGATCGACATATATCGACTCAAGAACATCGCCTGTAGGTCATATATGGCCGTGGGTTGTATCTGGCTGGTATGAGAGCTACCCTTATGCTGTATATACGGGACTCAGCTGTGCTCAGATCGACATATATCGACTCAAGAACATCGCCTGTGGGTCTTATATGGCCGTGGGTTGCAGCTGGCTGGTATCAGAGCTACCCCCATGCTGTATATACGTGGCCCCGCTGTGCTCAGATCGACATATATCGACTCAAGAACATCGCCTGTAGGTGCTATATGGCCGTGGGTTGCAGCTGGCTGGTATCACAGCTACCCCCATGCTGTATATACGTGGCCCAGCTGTGCTCAGATCGACATATATCGACTCAAGAACATCGCCTATAGGTCCTATATGGCTGTGGGTTGCATCTGGCTGGTATCAGAGCTACCCCCATGCTGTATATACGAGGCCCAGCTGTGCTCAGATCGACATATATCGACTCAAGAACATCGCCTGTAGGTGCTATATGGCCGTGGGTTGCATCTGGCTGGTATCAGAGCTACCCCCATGCTGTATATACGGGGCCCAGCTGTGCTCAGATCGACATATATCGACTCAAGAACATCGCCTGTAGGTCCTATATGGCCGTGGGTTGCATCTGGGTGGTATCAGAGCTACCCCCATGCTGTATATACGGGGCCCAGCTGTGCTCAGATCGACATATATCGACTCAAGAAGATCGCCTGTAGGTCCTATATAACCGTGGGTTGCAGCTGGCTGGTATCACAGCTACCCCCATGCTATATATATATATGGCGCCCAGCTGTGCTCAGATCGACATATATCGACTCAAGAACATCGCCTGTAGGTCCTATATGGCCGTGGGTTGCATCTGGCTGGTTTCAGAGCTACCCCCATGCTGTATATACGGGGCCCAGCTGTGCTCAGATCGACATATATCGACTCAAGAACATCGCCTGTAGGTCCTATATGGCCGTGGGTTGCAGCTGGCTGGTATCACAGCTACCCCCATGCTGTATATACGTGGCCCAGCTGTGCTCAGATCGACATATATCGACTCAAGAACATCGCCTGTAGGTCCTATATGGCCGTGGGTTGCAGCTGGCTGGTATCACAGCTACCCGCATGCTGTATATACGTGGCCCAGCTGTGCTCAGATCGACATATATCGACTCAAGAACATCGCCTGTAGGTCCTATATGCCCGTGGGTTGCATCGGGCTGGAATCAGAGCCACCCACATGCTGCATATACAGGGCATAGCGGAGCTCATATCGACATATATCGACTCAAGAACATCGCCTGTAGGTCCCATATGGGCATAGGTTGCACCTGGCTGGTGTCGGAGCGGCCCCAATGTTGCATATACGGTGCATAGCGGTGCTCAGATCGACATATATCGACTCAAGAACATCGGCTCTAGGTCCTATATGGCCGTGGGTTGCATCTGGCTGGTATCACAGCCACCCACATGCCGTATATACGGGGCCCAGCTGTGCTCAGATCGACATATATCGACTCAAGAACATCGCCTGTAGGTCCTATATGGCCGTGGGTTGCAGCTGGCTGGTATCACAGCTACCCCCATGCTGTATATACGTGGCCCAGCTGTGCTCAGATCGACATATATCGACTCAAGAACATCGCCTGTAGGTCCTATATGGCCGTGGGTTGCAGCTGGCTGGTATCACAGCTACCCCCATGCTGTATATACGTGGCCCAGCTGTGCTCAGATCGACATATATCGACTCAAGAACATCTCCTGTAGGTCCTATATGCCCGTGGGTTGCATCGGGCTGGAATCAGAGCCACCCACATGCTGCATATACAGGGCATAGCGGAGCTCATATCGACATATATCGACTCAAGAACATCGCCTGTAGGTCCCATATGGGCATAGGTTGCACCTGGCTGGTGTCGGAGCGGCCCCAATGTTGCATATACGGTGCATAGCGGTGCTCAGATCGACATATATCGACTCAAGAACATCGGCTCTAGGTCCTATATGGCCGTGGGTTGCATCTGGCTGGTATCAGAGCCACCCACATGCCGTATATACGGGGCCCAGCTGAGCACAGATCGACATATATCGACTCAAGAATATCGCCTGAAGGTCCTATATGGCCGTGGGTTGCATCTGGCTGGTATCAGAGCTACCCCCATGGTGTATATACGGCGCCCAGCTGTGCTCAAATCGACATATATCGATTCAAGAACATCGCCTGTAGGTCCTATATGGCCGTGGGTTGGATCTGGCTGGTATCAGAGCTACTCCCATGCTGTATATACGAGGCCCAGCTGTGCTCAGATCGACATATATCGACCCAAGAACATCGCCTGTGGGTCTTATATGGCCGTGGTTTGCAGCTGGCTGGTATCAGAGCTACCCCTAGGCTGTATATACGTGGCCCAGCTGTGCTCAGATCGACATATATCGACTCAAGAATATCGCCTGTAGGTGCTGTATGGCCGTGGGTTGCATCTGGCTGGTATCAGAGCTACCCCCATGCTGTATATACGGCGCCCAGCTGTGCTCAGATCGACATATGTCGACTCAAGAACGTCGCCTGTAGGTCCTATATGGCCGTGGTTTGCATCTGGCTGGTATCGGAGCTACCCCCATGGTGTTTATACGGCGCCCAGCTGCGCTCAGATCGACATATATCGACTCAAGAACATCGCCTATAGGTCCTATATGGCTGTGGGTTGCATCTGGCTGGTATCAGAGCTACCCCCATGCTGTATATACGAGGCCCAGCTGTGCTCAGATCGACATATATCGACTCAAGAACATCGCCTGTGGGTCTTATATGGCCGTGGGTTGCAGCTGGCTGGTATCAGAGCCACCCACATGCCGTATATACGTTACCCAGCTGTGCCCAGATCGACATATATCGACTCAAGAACATCGCCTGTAGGTCCTATATGGCAGTGGGTTGCATATGGCTGGTATCAGAGCTACCCCCATGCTGTATATACGAGGCCCAGCTGTGCTCAGATCGACATATATCGACTCAAGAACATCGCCTGTGGGTCTTATATAGCTGTGGGTTGCAGCTGGCTGGTATCAGAGCTACCCCCAGGCTGTATATACGTGGCCCAGCTGTGCCCAGATCGACATATATCGACTCAAGAACATCGCCTGTAGGTCCTATATGGCAGTGGGTTGCATATGGCTGGTATCAGAGCTACCCCCATGCTGTATATACGGGGCCCAGCTGTGCTCAGATCGACATATATCGACTCAAGAACATCGCCTGTAGGTCCTATATGGCCGTGGGTTGCAGCTGGCTGGTATCACAGCTACCCCCATGCTGTATATACGTGGCCCAGCTGTGCTCAGATCGACATATATCGACTCAAGAACATCGCCTGTAGGTCCTATATGGGCATAGGTTACACCTGGCTGGTGTCGAAGCGGCCCCAATGCTGCATATACGGTGCATAGCGGTGCTCAGATCGACATATATCGACTCAAGAACATCGCCTGTAGGTCCTATATGGCCATGGATTGCACCTGGCTGATATCAGAGCCACCCACATGCCGTATATACGGGGGCCCAGCTGTGCTCAAATCGACATATATCGAATCAAGAACATCGGCTGTAGGTCCTATATGGCCGTGGGTTGCATCTGGCTGGTATCAGAGCCACCCACATGCCGTATATACGGGGCCCAGCTGTGCTCAGATCGGCATATATCGACTCAAGAACATCGCCTGTAGGTCCTATACGGCCGTGGGTTGCATCTGGCTGGTATCAGAGCTACCCCCAAGCTGTATATACGAGGACCAGCTGTGCTCAGATCGACATATATCGACTCAAGAACATCGCCTGTAGGTCCTATATGGCCGTGGGTTGCATCTGGCTGGTATCAGAGCTACCCTAATGCTGTATATACGGGGCCCAGCTGTGCTCAGATCGATATATATCGACTCAAGAACATCGCCTGTAGGTCCTATATGGCCGTGGTTTGCATCTGGCTGGTATCAGAGCTACCCCCATGCTGTGTATACGGGGCCCAGCTGTGCTCAGATTGACATATATCGACTCAAGAACATCGCCTGTAGGTCCTATATGGCCGTGGGTTGCATCTGGCTGGTATCAGAGCTACCCCAATGCTGTATATACGGCGCCAAGCTGTGCTCAGATCGACATATATCGACTCAAGAACATCGCTTGTAGGTCCTATATGGCCGTGGGTTGCATCTGGCTGGTATCATAGCTTCCCCCATGCTGTATATACGGGGCCCAGCTGTGCTCAGAGCGACATATATCGAGTCAAGTACATCGCCTGTAGGTCCTATGTAGCCGTGGGTTGCAGCTGGCTGGTATGACAGCTACCCCCATGGTGTATATACGGCGCCCAGCTGTGCTCAAATCGACATATATCGATTCAAGTACATCGCCTGTAGGTGCTATATGGCCGTGGGTTGGATCTGGCTGGTATCAGAGCTACTCCCATGCTGTATATACGAGGCCCAGATGTGCTCAGATCGACATATATCGACTCAAGAACATCGCCTGTGGGTCTTATATGGCCGTGGGTTGCAGCTGGCTGGTATCAGAGCTACCCCCAGGCTGTATATACGTGGCCTAGCTGTGCTCAGATCGACATATATCGACTCAAGAATATCGCCTGTAGGTGCTGTATGGCCGTGGGTTGCATCTGGCTGGTATCAGAGCTACCCCAATGCTGTATATACGGCGCCAAGCTGTGCTCAGATCGACATATATCGACTCAAGAACATCGCCTGTAGGTCCTATATGGCCGTGGGTTGCATCTGGCTGGTATCATAGCTTCCCCCATGCTGTATATACGGGGCCCAGCTGTGCTCAGAGCGACATATATCGAGTCAAGTACATCGCCTGTAGGTCCTATGTAGCCGTGGGTTGCAGCTGGCTGGTATGACAGCTACCCCCATGCTGTATATACGTGGCCCAGCTGTGCTCAGATCGACATATATCGACTCAAGAACATCGCCTGTAGGTCCTATATGGCCGAGGGTTGCAGCTGGCTGGTATCAGAGCCACCCACATGCCGTATATACGGGGACCAGATGTGCTCAGATCGACATATATCGACTCAAGAACATCGCCTGTAGGTCTTATATGGCCGTGGGTTGCATCTGGCTGGTATCAGAGCTACCCCCATGCTGTATATACGGGGCCCAGCTGTGCTCAGATCGACATATATCGACTCAAGAACATCGCCTGTAGGTCCTATATAGCCGTGGGTTGCAGCTGGCTGGTATCCCAGCTACCCCCATGCTGTATATACGTGGCCCAGCTGTGCTCAGATCGACATATATCGACTCAAGAACTTCGCCTGTAGGTCCTATATGGCCGTGGGTTGCATCTGGCTGGTATCAGAGCTACCCCCATGCTGTATATACGGCGCCCAGCTGTGCTCAGATCGACATATATCGACTCAAGAACATCGCCTGTAGGTCATATATGGCCGTGGGTTGTATCTGACTGGTATTAGAGCTACCCCCATGCTGTATACACGGGGCCCAGCTGTGCTCAAATCGACATATATCGACTCAAGAACATCGCCTGTAGGTCCTATATGGCCGTGGGTTGCAGCTGGCTGGTATCAGAGCTACCCCCATGCTGTATATACGGCGCCCAGCTGTGCTCAGATCGACATATATCGACTCAAGAACATCGCTTGTAGGTCCTATATGGCCGTGGGTTGCATCTGGTATCAGTGCTACCCCCATGCTGTATATACGGCGTCCAGCTGTGCTCAGATCGACATATATCGACTCAAGAACATCGCCTGTAGGTCCTATATGGCCGTGGGTTGCATATGGCTGGTATCAGAGCTACCCCCATGCTGTATATACGGGACCCAGCTGTTCCCACATCGACATATATCGAATCAAGAACATCGCTTGTAGGTCCTATATAGCCATGGGTTGCAGCTGGCTGGTATCACAGCTACCCCCATGCTGTATATACGTGGCCCAGATGTGCTCCGATCGATATATATCGACTCAAGAACATCGCCTGTAGGTCCTATATGGCCGTGGGTTGTATCTGGCTGGTATCAGAGCTACCCCTATGCTGTATATACGGCGAGCAGCTGTGCTCAGATCGACATATATCGACTCAAGAACATCGCCTGTAGGTCCTATATGGCCGTGGGTTGCATCTGGCTGGTATCAGAGCTACCCCCATGCTGTATATACGGGGCCCAGCTGTGCTCAGATCGACATATATCGACCCAAGAACATCGACTGTGGGTTTTATATGCCGTGGGTTGCAGCTGGCAGGTATCAGAGCTACCCCCATGCTGTATATACGTGGCCCAGCTGTGCTCAGATCGACATATATCGACTCAAGAACATCGCCTGTGGGTCTTATATGGCCGTGGGTTGCAGCTGGCTGGTATCAGAGCTACCCCCAGGCTGTATATACGTGGCCCAGCTGTGCTCAGATCGACATATATCGACTCAAGAACATCGCCTGTAGGTGCTATATGGCCGTGGGTTGCACCTGGCTGGTATCAGAGCTACCCCCATGCTGTATATACGGCGCCCAGCTGTGCTCAGATCGACATATATCGACTCAAGAACATCGCTTGTAGGTCCTATATGGCCGTGGGTTGCATCTGGTATCAGTGCTACCCCCATGCTGTATATACGTCGTCCAGCTGTGCTCAGATCGACATATATCGACTCAAGAACATCGCCGGTAGGTCCTATATGGCCGTGGGTTGCATATGGCTGGTATCAGAGCTACCCCCATGCTGTATATACGGGACCCAGCTGTTCCCACATCGACATATATCGAATCAAGAACATCGCTTGTTGGTCCTATATAGCCATGGGTTGCAGCTGGCTGGTATCACAGCTACACCCATGCTGTATATACGTGGCCCAGATGTGCTCCGATCGATATATATCGACTCAAGAACATCGCCTGTAGGTCCTATATGGCCGTGGGTTGTATCTGGCTGGTATCAGAGCTACCCCTATGCTGTATATACGGCGAGCAGCTGTGCTCAGATCGACATATATCGACTCAAGAACATCGCCTGTAGGTCCTATATGGCCGTGGGTTGCATCTGGCTGGTATCAGAGCTACCCCCATGCTGTATATACGGGGCCCAGCTGTGCTCAGATCGACATATATCGACCCAAGAACATCGCCTGTGGGTTTTATATGCCGTGGGTTGCAGCTGGCAGGTATCAGAGCTACCCCCAGGCTGTATATACGTGACCCAGCTGTGCTCAGATCGACATATATCGACTCAAGAACATCGCCTGTATGTGCTATATGGCCGTGGGTTGCATCTGGCTGGTATCAGAGCTACCCCCATGCTGTATATACGTGGCCCAGCTGTGCTCAGATCGACATATATCGACTCAAGAACATCGCCTGTGGGTCTTATATGGCCGTGGATTGCATCTGGCTGGTATCAGAGCTACTCCCATGCTGTATATACGGCGCACAGCTGTGCCCAGATCGACATATATCGACTCAAGAACATCGCCTGTAGGTCCTATATGGCCGTGGCTTGCAGCTGGCTGGTATCACAGCTACCCCCATGCTGTATATACGTGGCCCAGCTGTGCTCAGATCGACATATATCGACTCAAGAACATCGCCTGTGGGTCTTATATGGCCGTGGATTGCATCTGGCTGGTATCAGAGCTACTCCCATGCTGTATATACGGCGAGCAGCTGTGCTCAGAACGACATATATCGACTCAAGAACATCGCCTGTATGTCCTATATGGCCGTGGGTTGCATCTGGCTGGAATCAGAGCCACCCACATGCTGCATATACAGGGCATAGCGGAGCTCATATCGACATATATCGACTCAAGAACATCGCCTGTAGGTGCCATATGGGCATAGGTTGCACCTGGCTTGTGTCGGAGCGGCCCCAATGTTGCATATACGGTGAATAGCGGTGCTCAGATCGACATATATCGACTCAAGAACATTGCCTGTAGGTCCTATATGGCAGTGGGTTGCATCTGGCTTATATTAGAGCCACCCACATGCCGTATATACGGGGGCCCAGCTGTGCTCAGATCGACATATATCGACTCAAGAACATCGGCTCTAGGTCCTATATGGCCGTGGGTTGCATCTGGCTGGTATCAGAGCCACCCACATGCCGTATATACGGGGCCCAGCTGTGCTCAGATCGACATATATCGACTCAAGAATATCGCCTGTAGGTCCTATATGGCCGTGGGTTGCATCTGGCTTGTATCAGAGCTACCCCCATGGTGTATATACGGCGCCCAGCTGTGCTCAAATCGACATATATCGATTCAAGTACATCATCTGTAGGTCCTATATGGCCGTGGGTTGGATCTGGCTGGTATCAGAGTTACTCCCATGCTGTATATACGAGGCCCAGCTGTGCTCAGATCGACATATATCGACTCAAGAACATCGCCTGTGGGTCTTATATGGCCGTGGGTTGCAGCTGGCTGGTATCAGAGCTACCCCCAGGCTGTATATACGGGGCCCAGCTGTGCTCAGATCGACATATATCGACTCAAGAACATCGCCTGTAGGTCCTATATGGCCGTGGGTTGCATCTGGCTGGTATCAGAGCTAACCCCATGCTGTATATACGGGGCCCAGCTGTGCTCAGATCGACATATATCGACTCAAGAACATCGCCTGTAGGTCTTATATGGCCGTGGATTGCATCTGGCTGGTATCAGAGCCACCCACATGCCGTATATACGGGGCCCAGCTGTGCTCAGATCGACATATATCGACTCAAGAACATCGCCTGTAGGTCCTATATGGCCGTGGGTTGCATATGGCTGGTATCAGAGCCACCCACATGCCGTATATACGGGGCCCAGCTGTGCTCAGATCGACATATATCGACTCAAGAACATCGCCTGTAGGTCCTATATGGCCGTGGGTTGCATCTGGCTCGTATCAGAGCTAACCCCATGCTGTATATACGGGGCCCAGCTGTGCTCAGATCGACATATATCGACTCAAGAACATCGCCTGTAGGTCCTATATGGCCGTGGGTTGCATCTGGGTGGTATCAGAGCTACCCCCATGCTGTATATACGGGGCCCAGCTGTGCTCAGATCGACATATATCGACTCAAGAACATCGCCTGTAGGTCCAATATAACCGTGGGTTGCAGCTGGCTGGAATCACAGCTACCCCCATGCTATATATACGGCGCCCAGCTGTGCTCAGATCTACATATATCGACTCAAGAACATCGCCTGTAGATCCTATATGGCCGTGGGTTGCATCTGGCTGGTTTCAGAGCTACACCCATTCTGTATATACGGGGCCCAGCTGTGCTCAGATCGACATATATCGACTCAAGAACATCGCCTGTGGGTCTTATATGGCCGTGGATTGCATCTGGCTGGTATCAGAGCTACTCCCATGCTGTATATACGGCGCACAGCTGTGCCCAGATCGACATATATCGACTCAAGAACATCGCCTGTAGGTCCTATATGGCCGTGGCTTGCAGCTGGCTGGTATCACAGCTACCCCCATGCTGTATATACGTGGCCCAGCTGTGCTCAGATCGACATATATCGACTCAAGAACATCGCCTGTGGGTCTTATATGGCCGTGGATTGCATCTGGCTGGTATCAGAGCTACTCCCATGCTGTATATACGGCGAGCAGCTGTGCTCAGAACGACATATATCGACTCAAGAACATCGCCTGTATGTCCTATATGGCCGTGGGTTGCATCTGGCTGGAATCAGAGCCACCCACATGCTGCATATACAGGGCATAGCGGAGCTCATATCGACATATATCGACTCAAGAACATCGCCTGTAGGTGCCATATGGGCATAGGTTGCACCTGGCTTGTGTCGGAGCGGCCCCAATGTTGCATATACGGTGAATAGCGGTGCTCAGATCGACATATATCGACTCAAGAACATTGCCTGTAGGTCCTATATGGCAGTGGGTTGCATCTGGCTTATATTAGAGCCACCCACATGCCGTATATACGGGGGCCCAGCTGTGCTCAGATCGACATATATGGACTCAAGAACATCGGCTCTAGGTCCTATATGGCCGTGGGTTGCATCTGGCTGGTATCAGAGCCACCCACATGCCGTATATACGGGGCCCAGCTGTGCTCAGCTCGACATATATCGACTCAAAAACATCGCCTGTGGGTCTTATATGGCCGTGGGTTGCAGCTGGCTGGTATCAGAGCTACCCCCAGGCTGTATATACGTGGCCCAGCTGTGCTCAGATCGACATATATCGACTCAAGAATATCGCCTGTAGGTGCTGTATGGCCGTGGGTTGCATCTGGCTGGTATCAGAGCTACCCCAATGCTGTATATACGGCGCCAAGCTGTGCTCAGATCGACATATATCGACTCAAGAACATCGCCTGTAGGTCCTATATGGCCGTGGGTTGCATCTGGCTGGTATCATAGCTTCCCCCATGCTGTATATACGGGGCCCAGCTGTGCTCAGAGCGACATATATCGAGTCAAGTACATCGCCTGTAGGTCCTATGTAGCCGTGGGTTGCAGCTGGCTGGTATGACAGCTACCCCCATGCTGTATATACGTGGCCCAGCTGTGCTCAGATCGACATATATCGACTCAAGAACATCGCCTGTAGGTCCTATATGGCCGAGGGTTGCAGCTGGCTGGTATCAGAGCCACCCACATGCCGTATATACGGGGACCAGATGTGCTCAGATCGACATATATCGACTCAAGAACATCGCCTGTAGGTCCTATATGGCCGTGGGTTGCATCTGGCTGGTATCAGAGCTACCCCCATGCTGTATATACGGGGCCCAGCTGTGCTCAGATCGACATATATCGACTCAAGAACATCGCCTGTAGGTCCTATATAGCCGTGGGTTGCAGCTGGCTGGTATCCCAGCTACCCCCATGCTGTATATACGTGGCCCAGCTGTGCTCAGATCGACATATATCGACTCAAGAACTTCGCCTGTAGGTCCTATATGGCCGTGGGTTGCATCTGGCTGGTATCAGAGCTACCCCCATGCTGTATATACGGCGCCCAGCTGTGCTCAGATCGACATATATCGACTCAAGAACATCGCCTGTAGGTCATATATGGCCGTGGGTTGTATCTGACTGGTATCAGAGCTACCCCCATGCTGTATACACGGGGCCCAGCTGTGCTCAAATCGACATATATCGACTCAAGAACATCGCCTGTAGGTCCTATATGGCCGTGGGTTGCAGCTGGCTGGTATCAGAGCTACCCCCATGCTGTATATACGTGGCCCAGCTGTGCTCAGATCGACATATATCGACTCAAGAACATCGGCTGTGGGTCTTATATGGCCGTGGGTTGCAGCTGGCTGGTATCAGAGCTACCCCCAGGCTGTATATACGTGGCCCAGCTGTGCTCAGATCGACATATATCGACTCAAGAACATCGCCTGTAGGTGCTATATGGCCGTGGGTTGCATCTGGCTGGTATCAGAGCTACCCCCATGCTGTATATACGGCGCCCAGCTGTGCTCAGATCGACATATATCGACTCAAGAACATCGCTTGTAGGTCCTATATGGCCGTGGGTTGCATCTGGCTGGTATCAGTGCTACCCCCATGCTTTATATACGGCGTCCAGCTGTGCTCAGATCGACATATATCGACTCAAGAACATCGCCTGTAGGTCCTATATGGCCGTGGGTTGCATATGGCTGGTATCAGAGCTACCCCCATGCTGTATATACGGGACCCAGCTGTTTTCACATCGACATATATCGAATCAAGAACATTGCTTGTAGGTCCTATATAGCCATGGGTTGCAGCTGGCTGGTATCACAGCTACCCCCATGCTGTATATACGTGGCCCAGATGTGCTCCGATCGATATATATCGACTCAAGAACATCGCCTGTAGGTCCTATATGGCCGTGGGTTGTATCTGGCTGGTATCAGAGCTACCCCTATGCTGTATATACGGCGAGCAGCTGTGCTCAGATCGACATATATCGACTCAAGAACATCGCCTGTAGGTCCTATATGGCCGTGGGTTGCATCTGGCTGGTATCAGAGCAACCCCCATGCTGTATATACGGGGCCCAGCTGTGCTCAGATCGACATATATCGACCCAAGAACATCGCCTGTGGGTTTTATATGCCGTGGGTTGCAGCTGGCAGGTATCAGAGCTACCCCCAGGCTGTATATACGTGACCCAGCTGTGCTCAGATCGACATATATCGACTCAAGAACATCGCCTGTATGTGCTATATGGCCGTGGGTTGCATCTGGCTGGTATCAGAGCTACCCCCATGCTGTATATACGTGGCCCAGCTGTGCTCAGATCGACATATATCGACTCAAGAACATCGCCTGTGGGTCTTATATGGCCGTGGATTGCATCTGACTGGTATCAGAGCTACTCCCATGCTGTATATACGGCGCCCAGCTGTGCTCAGATCGACATATATCGACCCAATAACATCGCCTGTAGGTCCTATATGGCCGTGGCTTGCATCTGGCTGGTATCAGAGCCACCCACATGCCGTATATACGGGGCCCAGCTGTGCTCAGATCGACATATATCGACTCAAGAACAACGCCTGTAGGTGCTATATGGCCGTGGGTTGCATCTGGCTGGTATCAGAGCTACCCCCATGCTGTATATACGGCGCCCAGCTGTGCTCAGATCGACATATATCGACTCAAGAACATCGCCTGTAGGTCCTATATGGCCGTGGGTTGCATCTGGCTGGTATCAGAGCTACCCCCATGCTGTATATACGGGGCCCAGCTGTGCTCAGATCGACATATATCGACTCAAGAACATCGCCTGTAGGTCCTATATGGCCGTGGGTTGCATCTGGGTGGTATCAGAGCTACCCTCATGCTGTATATACGGGGCCCAGCTGTGCTCAGATCGACATATATCGACTCAAGAACATCGCCTGTAGGTCCTATCTAACCGTGGGTTGCAGCTGGCTGGTATCACAGCTACCTCCATGCTATATATACGGCGCCCAGCTGTGCTCAGATCGACATATATCGACTCAAGAACATCGCCTGTAGGTCCTATATGGCCGTGGGTTGCATCTGGCTGGTTTCAGAGCTACCCCCATGCTGTATATACGGGGCCCAGCTGTGCTCAGATCGACATATATCGACTCAAGAACATCGCCTGTAGGTCCTATATGGCCGTGGGTTGCAGCCGGCTGGTATCACAGCTACCCCCATGCTGTATATACGTGGCCCAGCTGTGCTCAGATCGACATATATCGTCTCAAGAACATCGCCTGTAGGTCCTATATGGCCGTGGGTTGCAGCTGGCTGGTATCACAGCTACCCGCATGCTGTATATACGTGGCCCAGCTGTGCTCAGATCGACATATATCGACTCAAGAACATCGCCTGTAGGTCCTATATGCCCGTGGGTTGCATCTGGCTGGTATCGGAGCTACCCCCATGGTGTTTATACGGCGCCCAGCTGCGCTCAGATCGACACATATCAACTCAAGAACATCGCCTATAGGTCCTATATGGCTGTGGGTTGCATCTGACTGGTATCAGAGCTACCCCCATGCTGTATATACGGGGCCCAGCTGTGCTCAGATCGACATATATCGACTCAAGAACATCGCCTGTAGGTCCTATATGGCCGTGGGTTGCAGCCGGCTGATATCACAGCTACCCCCATGCTGTATATACGTGGCCCAGCTGTGCTCAGATCGACATATATCGTCTCAAGAACATCGCCTGTAGGTCCTATATGGCCGTGGGTTGCAGCTGGCTGGTATCACAGCTACCCGCATGCTGTATATACGTGGCCCAGCTGTGCTCAGATCGACATATATCGACTCAAGAACATCGCCTGTAGGTCCTATATGCCCGTGGGTTGCATCGGGCTGGAATCAGAGCCACCCACATGCTGCATATACAGGGCATAGCGGAGCTCATATCGACATATATCGACTCAAGAACATCGCCTGTAGGTCCCATATGGGCATAGGTTGCACCTGGCTGGTGTCGGAGCGGCCCCAATGTTGCATATACGGTGCATAGCGGTGCTCAGATCGACATATATCGACTCAAGAACATCGGCTCTAGGTCCTATATGGCCGTGGGTTGCATCTGGCTGGTATCAGAGCCAGCCACATGCCGTATATACGGGGCCCAGCTGTGCACAGATCGACATATATTGACTCAAGAATATCGCCTGTAGGTCCTATATGGCCGTGGTTTGCATCTGGCTGGTATCAGAGCTACCCCCATGGTGTATATACGGCGCCCAGCTGTGCTCAAATCGACATATATCGATTCAAGAACATCGCCTGTAGGTCCTATATGGCCGTGGGTTGGATCTGGCTGGTATCAGAGCTACTCCCATGCTGTATATACGAGGCCCAGCTGTGCTCAGATCGACATATATCGACCCAAGAACATCGCCTGTGGGTCTTATATGGCCGTGGGTTGCAGCTGGCTGGTATCAAAGCTACCCCTAGGCTGTATATACGTGGCCCAGCTGTGCTCAGATCGACATATATCGACTCAAGTATATCGCCTGTAGGTGCTGTATGGCCGTGGGTTGCATCTGGCTGGTATCAGAGCTACCCCCAGGCTGTATATACGGCGCCCAGCTGTGCTCAGATCGACATATATCGACTCAAGAACGTCGCCTGTAGGTCCTATATGGCCGTGGTTTGCATCTGGCTGGTATCGGAGCTACCCCCATGGTGTTTATACGGCGCCCAGCTGCGCTCAGATCGACACATATCAACTCAAGAACATCGCCTATAGGTCCTATATGGCTGTGGGTTGCATCTGACTGGTATCAGAGCTACCCCCATGCTGTATATACGAGGCCCAGCTGTGCTCAGATCGACATATATCGACTAAAGAACATCGCCTGTAGGTGCTATATGGCCGTGGGTTGCATCTGGCTGGTATCAGAGCTACCCTCATGCTGTATATACGGCGCCAAGCTGTGCTCAGATCGACATATATCGAGTCAAGAACATTGCTTGTAGGTCCTATATGGCCGTGGGTTGCATCTGGCTGGTATCAGTGCTACCCCCATTCTGTATATACGGCGCCCAGCTGTGCTCAGATGGACATATATCGACTCAAGAATATCGCCTGTAGGTCCTATATGGCCGTGGGTTGCATCTGGCTGGTATCAGAGCCACCCACATGCCATATATACGGGGGTCCAGCTGTGCTCAGATCGACATATATCGACTCAAGAACATCGCCTGTAGGTCCTATATGGCCGTGGGTTGCATCTGGCTGGTCTCAGAGCTACCCACATGCCGTATATACGGGACCCAGCTGTGCTCAGATCGACATATATCGACTCAAGAACATCGCCTGTAGGTCCTATATGGCCGTGGGTTGGATCTGGCTGGTATCAGAGCTACTCCCATGCTGTATATACGAGGCCCAGCTGTGCTCAGATCGACATATATCGACTCAAGAACATCGCCTGTAGGTCCTATATGGCCGTGGATTGAATCTGGCTGGTATCATAACTACCCCCATGCTGTATATACGGCGCCCAGCTGTGCTCAGATCGACATATATCGACCCAAGAACATCGCCTGTAGGTCCTATATAGCCGTAGGTTGCAGTTGGCTGGTATCACAGCTACCCCCATGCTGTATTTACGTGGCCCAGCTGTGCTCAGGTCGACATATATCGACACAAGGACATCACCTGTAGGTCCTGTATGGCCGTGTGTTGCAGCTGGCTGGTATCAGAGCCACCCACATGCCCTATATACGGGGGTCCAGCTGTGCTCAGATCGACATATATCGACTCAAGAACATCGCCTGTAGGTCCTATATGGCCGTGGGTTGCATCTGGCTGGTCTCAGAGCTACCCACATGCCGTATATACGGGACCCAGCTGTGCTCAGATCGACATATATCGACTCAAGAACATCGCCTGTAGGTCCTATATGGCCGTGGGTTGCATATGGCTGGTATCAGAGCCAACCACATGCCGTATATACGGGGCCCAGCTGTGCAGATCGACATATATCGAATCATGACCATCGCCTGTAGGTCCTATATGGCCGTGGGTTGCATCTGGCTGGTATCAGAGCCACCCACATGCCATATATACTTTACCCAGCTGTGCCCAGATCGACATATATCGACTCAAGAACATCGCCTGTAGGTCCTTTATGGCAGTGGGTTGCATATGGCTGGTATCAGAGCTACCCCCATGCTGTATATACGAGGCCCAGCTGTGCTCAGATCGACATATATCGACTAAAGAACATCGCCTGTGGGTCTTATATAGCTGTGGGTTGCAGCTGGCTGGTATCAGAGCTACCCCCAGGCTGTATATACGTGGCCCAGCTGTGCCCAGATCGACATATATCGACTCAAGAACATCGCCTGTAGGTCCTATATGGCAGTGGGTTGCATATGGCTGGTATCAGAGCTACCCCCATGCTGTATATACGGGGCCCAGCTGTGCTCAGATCGACATATATCGACTCAATAACATCGCCTGTAGGTCCTATATGGCCGTGGGTTGCAGCTGGCTGGTATCACAGCTACCCCCATGCTGTATATACGTGGCCCAGCTGTGCTCAGATCGACATATATCGACTCAAGAACATCGCCTGTAGGTCCTATATGGGCATAGGTTACACCTGGCTGGTGTCGAAGCGGCCCCAATGCTGCATATACGGTGCATAGCGGTGCTCAGATCGACATATATCGACTCAAGAACATCGCCTGTAGGTCCTATATGGCCATGGATTGCACCTGGCTGATATCAGAGCCAACCACATTCCGTATATACGGGGGCCCAGCTGTGCTCAAATCGACATATATCGAATCAAGAACATCGGCTGTAGGTCCTATATGGCCGTGGGTTGCATCTGGCTGGTATCAGAGCTACCCTAATGCTGTATATACGGGGCCCAGCTGTGCTCAGATCGACATATATCGACTCAAGAACATCGCCTGTAGGTCCTATATGGCCGTGGCTTGCAGCTGGCTGGTATCAGAGCCACCCACATGCCGTATATACGGGGCCCAGCTGTGCTCAGATCGGCATATATCGACTCAAGAACATCGCCTGTAGGTCCTATACGGCCGTGGGTTGCATCTGGCTGGTATCAGAGCTACCCCCAAGCTGTATATACGAGGACCAGCTGTGCTCAGATCGACATATATCGACTTAAGAACATCGCCTGTAGGTCCTATATGGCCGTGGGTTGCATCTGGCTGGTATCAGAGCTACCCTAATGCTGTATATACGGGGCCCAGCTGTGCTCAGATCGACATATATCGACTCAAGAACATCGCCTGTAGGTCCTATATGGCCGTGGCTTGCAGCTGGCTGGTATCAGAGCCACCCACATGCCGTATATACGGGGCCCAGCTGTGCTCAGATCGGCATATATCGACTCAAGAACATCGCCTGTAGGTCCTATACGGCCGTGGGTTGCATCTGGCTGGTATCATAGCTTCCCCCATGCTGTATATACGGGGCCCAGCTGTGCTCAGAGCGACATATATCGAGTCAAGTACATCGCCTGTAGGTCCTATGTAGCCGTGGGTTGCAGCTGGCTGGTATGACAGCTACCCCCATGCTGTATATACGTGGCCCAGCTGTGCTCAGATCGACATATATCGACTCAAGAACATCGCCTGTAGGTCCTATATGGCCGAGGGTTGCAGCTGGCTGGTATCAGAGCCACCCACATGCCGTATATACGGGGACCAGATGTGCTCAGATCGACATATATCGACTCAAGAACATCGCCTGTAGGTCCTATATGGCCGTGGGTTGCATCTGGCTGGTATCAGAGCTACCCCCATGCTGTATATACGGGGCCCAGCTGTGCTCAGATCGACATATATCGACTCAAGAACATCGCCTGTAGGTCCTATATAGCCGTGGGTTGCAGCTGGCTGGTATCCCAGCTACCCCCATGCTGTATATACGTGGCCCAGCTGTGCTCAGATCGACATATATCGACTCAAGAACTTCGCCTGTAGGTCCTATATGGCCGTGGGTTGCATCTGGCTGGTATCAGAGCTACCCCCATGCTGTATATACGGCGCCCAGCTGTGCTCAGATCGACATATATCGACTCAAGAACATCGCCTGTAGGTCATATATGGCCGTGGGTTGTATCTGACTGGTATTAGAGCTACCCCCATGCTGTATACACGGGGCCCAGCTGTGCTCAAATCGACATATATCGACTCAAGAACATCGCCTGTAGGTCCTATATGGCCGTGGGTTGCAGCTGGCTGGTATCAGAGCTACCCCCATGCTGTATATACGGCGCCCAGCTGTGCTCAGATCGACATATATCGACTCAAGAACATCGCTTGTAGGTCCTATATGGCCGTGGGTTGCATCTGGTATCAGTGCTACCCCCATGCTGTATATACGGCGTCCAGCTGTGCTCAGATCGACATATATCGACTCAAGAACATCGCCTGTAGGTCCTATATGGCCGTGGGTTGCATATGGCTGGTATCAGAGCTACCCCCATGCTGTATATACGGGACCCAGCTGTTCCCACATCGACATATATCGAATCAAGAACATCGCTTGTAGGTCCTATATAGCCATGGGTTGCAGCTGGCTGGTATCACAGCTACCCCCATGCTGTATATACGTGGCCCAGATGTGCTCCGATCGATATATATCGACTCAAGAACATCGCCTGTAGGTCCTATATGGCCGTGGGTTGTATCTGGCTGGTATCAGAGCTACCCCTATGCTGTATATACGGCGAGCAGCTGTGCTCAGATCGACATATATCGACTCAAGAACATCGCCTGTAGGTCCTATATGGCCGTGGGTTGCATCTGGCTGGTATCAGAGCTACCCCCATGCTGTATATACGGGGCCCAGCTGTGCTCAGATCGACATATATCGACCCAAGAACATCGACTGTGGGTTTTATATGCCGTGGGTTGCAGCTGGCAGGTATCAGAGCTACCCCCATGCTGTATATACGTGGCCCAGCTGTGCTCAGATCGACATATATCGACTCAAGAACATCGCCTGTGGGTCTTATATGGCCGTGGGTTGCAGCTGGCTGGTATCAGAGCTACCCCCAGGCTGTATATACGTGGCCCAGCTGTGCTCAGATCGACATATATCGACTCAAGAACATCGCCTGTAGGTGCTATATGGCCGTGGGTTGCACCTGGCTGGTATCAGAGCTACCCCCATGCTGTATATACGGCGCCCAGCTGTGCTCAGATCGACATATATCGACTCAAGAACATCGCTTGTAGGTCCTATATGGCCGTGGGTTGCATCTGGTATCAGTGCTACCCCCATGCTGTATATACGTCGTCCAGCTGTGCTCAGATCGACATATATCGACTCAAGAACATCGCCGGTAGGTCCTATATGGCCGTGGGTTGCATATGGCTGGTATCAGAGCTACCCCCATGCTGTATATACGGGACCCAGCTGTTCCCACATCGACATATATCGAATCAAGAACATCGCTTGTTGGTCCTATATAGCCATGGGTTGCAGCTGGCTGGTATCACAGCTACACCCATGCTGTATATACGTGGCCCAGATGTGCTCCGATCGATATATATCGACTCAAGAACATCGCCTGTAGGTCCTATATGGCCGTGGGTTGTATCTGGCTGGTATCAGAGCTACCCCTATGCTGTATATACGGCGAGCAGCTGTGCTCAGATCGACATATATCGACTCAAGAACATCGCCTGTAGGTCCTATATGGCCGTGGGTTGCATCTGGCTGGTATCAGAGCTACCCCCATGCTGTATATACGGGGCCCAGCTGTGCTCAGATCGACATATATCGACCCAAGAACATCGCCTGTGGGTTTTATATGCCGTGGGTTGCAGCTGGCAGGTATCAGAGCTACCCCCAGGCTGTATATACGTGACCCAGCTGTGCTCAGATCGACATATATCGACTCAAGAACATCGCCTGTATGTGCTATATGGCCGTGGGTTGCATCTGGCTGGTATCAGAGCTACCCCCATGCTGTATATACGTGGCCCAGCTGTGCTCAGATCGACATATATCGACTCAAGAACATCGCCTGTGGGTCTTATATGGCCGTGGATTGCATCTGGCTGGTATCAGAGCTACCCCCATGCTGTATATACGTGGCCCAGCTGTGCTCAGATCGACATATATCGACTCAAGAACATCGCCTGTGGGTCTTATATGGCCGTGGATTGCATCTGGCTGGTATCAGAGCTACTCCCATGCTGTATATACGGCGCACAGCTGTGCCCAGATCGACATATATCGACTCAAGAACATCGCCTGTAGGTCCTATATGCCCGTGGGTTGCATCTGGCTGGTATCGGAGCTACCCCCATGGTGTTTATACGGCGCCCAGCTGCGCTCAGATCGACACATATCAACTCAAGAACATCGCCTATAGGTCCTATATGGCTGTGGGTTGCATCTGACTGGTATCAGAGCTACCCCCATGCTGTATATACGGGGCCCAGCTGTGCTCAGATCGACATATATCGACTCAAGAACATCGCCTGTAGGTCCTATATGGCCGTGGGTTGCAGCCGGCTGGTATCACAGCTACCCCCATGCTGTATATACGTGGCCCAGCTGTGCTCAGATCGACATATATCGTCTCAAGAACATCGCCTGTAGGTCCTATATGGCCGTGGGTAGCAGCTGGCTGGTATCACAGCTACCCGCATGCTGTATATACGTGGCCCAGCTGTGCTCAGATCGACATATATCGACTCAAGAACATCGCCTGTAGGTCCTATATGCCCGTGGGTTGCATCGGGCTGGAATCAGAGCCACCCACATGCTGCATATACAGGGCATAGCGGAGCTCATATCGACATATATCGACTCAAGAACATCGCCTGTAGGTCCCATATGGGCATAGGTTGCACCTGGCTGGTGTCGGAGCGGCCCCAATGTTGCATATACGGTGCATAGCGGTGCTCAGATCGACATATATCGACTCAAGAACATCGGCTCTAGGTCCTATATGGCCGTGGGTTGCATCTGGCTGGTATCAGAGCCACCCACATGCCGTATATACGGGGCCCAGCTGTGCACAGATCGACATATATTGACTCAAGAATATCGCCTGTAGGTCCTATATGGCCGTGGTTTGCATCTGGCTGGTATCAGAGCTACCCCCATGGTGTATATACGGCGCCCAGCTGTGCTCAAATCGACATATATCGATTCAAGAACATCGCCTGTAGGTCCTATATGGCCGTGGGTTGGATCTGGCTGGTATCAGAGCTACTCCCATGCTGTATATACGAGGCCCAGCTGTGCTCAGATCGACATATATCGACCCAAGAACATCGCCTGTGGGTCTTATATGGCCGTGGGTTGCAGCTGGCTGGTATCAAAGCTACCCCTAGGCTGTATATACGTGGCCCAGCTGTGCTCAGATCGACATATATCGACTCAAGTATATCGCCTGTAGGTGTTGTATGGCCGTGGGTTGCATCTGGCTGGTATCAGAGCTACCCCCATGCTGTATATACGGCGCCCAGCTGTGCTCAGATCGACATATATCGACTCAAGAACATCGCCTGTAGATCCTATATGGCCGTGGTTTGCATCTGGCTGGTATCGGAGCTACCCCCATGGTGTTTATACGGCGCCCAGCTGCGCTCAGATCGACACATATCAACTCAAGAACATCGCCTATAGGTCCTATATGGCTGTGGGTTGCATCTGACTGGTATCAGAGCTACCCCCATGCTGTATATACGAGGCCCAGCTGTGCTCAGATCGACATATATCGACTCAAGAACATCGCCTGTAGGTGCCATATGGGCATAGGTTGCACCTGGCTTGTGTCGGAGCGGCCCCAATGTTGCATATACGGTGAATAGCGGTGCTCAGATCGACATATATCGACTCAAGAACATCGCCTGTAGGTCCTATATGGCAGTGGGTTGCATCTGGCTTATATTAGAGCCACCCACATGCCGTATATACGGGGGCCCAGCTGTGCTCAGATCGACATATATCGACTCAAGAACATCGGCTCTAGGTCCTATATGGCCGTGGGTTGCATCTGGCTGGTATCAGAGCCACCCACATGCCGTATATACGGGGCCCAGCTGTGCTCAGATCGACATATATCGACTCAAGAATATCGCCTGTAGGTCCTATATGGCCGTGGGTTGCATCTGGCTTGTATCAGAGCTACCCCCATGGTGTATATACGGCGCCCAGCTGTGCTCAAATCGACATATATCGATTCAAGTACATCGCCTGTAGGTCCTATATGGCCGTGGGTTGGATCTGGCTGGTATCAGAGTTACTCCCATGCTGTATATACGAGGCCCAGCTGTGCTCAGATCGACATATATCGACTCAAGAACATCGCCTGTGGGTCTTATATGGCCGTGGGTTGCAGCTGGCTGGTATCAGAGCTACCCCCAGGCTGTATATACGTGGCCCAGCTGTGCTCAGATCGACATATATCGACTCAAGAACATCGCCTGTAGGTGCTATATGGCCGTGGGTTGCATCTGGCTGGTATCAGAGCTACCCCCATGCTGTATATACGTAGCGCAGCTGTGCTCAGATCGACATATATCGACTCAAGAACATCGCCTGTAGGTCCTATATGCCCGTGGGTTGCACCCCAATGCTGTATATACGGCGCCAAGCTGTGCTCAGATCGACATATATCGACTCAAGAACATCGCCTGTAGGTCCTATATGGCCGTAGGTTGCATCTGGCTGGTATCATAGCTTCCCCCATGCTGTATATACGGGGCCCAGCTGTGCTCAGAGCGACATATATCGAGTCAAGTACATCGCCTGTAGGTCCTATGTAGCCGTGGGTTGCAGCTGGCTGGTATGACAGCTACCCCCATGCTGTATATACGTGGCCCAGCTGTGCTCAGATCGACATATATCGACTCAAGAACATCGCCTGTAGGTCCTATATGGCCGTGGGTTGCAGCTGGCTGGTATCAGAGCCACCCACATGCCGTATATACGGGGCCCAGCTGTGCTCAGCTCGACATATATCGACTCAAAAACATCGCCTCTAGGTCCTATATGGCCGTGGGTTGCATCTGGCTGGTATCAGAGCTACCCCCATGCTGTGTATACGGCGCCCAGCTGTGCTCAGATCGACATATATCGACTCAAAAGCATTGCCTGTAGGTCCTATATGGCCGTGGGTTGCATCTGGCTGGTATCATAGCTTCCCCCATGCTGTATATACGGGGCCCAGCTGTGCTCAGAGCGACATATATCGAGTCAAGTACATCCCCTGTAGGTCCTATATAGCCGTGGGTTGCAGCTGGCTGGTATGACAGCTACCCCCATGCTGTATATACGTGGCCCAGCTGTGCTCAGATCGACATATATCGACTCAAGAACATCGCCTGTAGGTCCTATATGGCCGAGGGTTGCAGCTGGCTGGTATCAGAGCCACCCACATGCCGTATATACGGGGACCAGATGTGCTCAGATCGACATATATCGACTCAAGAACATCGCCTGTAGGTCCTATATGGCCGTGGGTTGCATCTGGCTGGTATCAGAGCTACCCCCATGCTGTATATACGGGGCCCAGCTGTGCTCAGATCGACATATATCGACTCAAGAACATCGCCTGTAGGTCCTATATAGCCGTGGGTTGCAGCTGGCTGGTATCCCAGCTACCCCCATGCTGTATATACGTGGCCCAGCTGTGCTCAGATCGACATATATCGACTCAAGAACTTCGCCTGTAGGTCCTATATGGCCGTGGGTTGCATCTGGCTGGTATCAGAGCTACCCCCATGCTGTATATACGGCGCCCAGCTGTGCTCAGATCGACATATATCGACTCAAGAACATCGCCTGTAGGTCATATATGGCCGTGGGTTGTATCTGACTGGTATCAGTGCTACCCCCATGCTGTATACACGGGGCCCAGCTGTGCTCAAATCGACATATATCGACTCAAGAACATCGCCTGTAGGTCCTATATGGCCGTGGGTTGCAGCTGGCTGGTATCAGAGCTACCCCCATG
Organism: Lordithon lunulatus; assembly: GCA_963942505.1. Classification (NCBI taxonomy): domain Eukaryota; kingdom Metazoa; phylum Arthropoda; class Insecta; order Coleoptera; family Staphylinidae; genus Lordithon; species Lordithon lunulatus. The sequence goes on along the minus strand of OZ012667.1, from coordinate 30,929,313 downwards.
CTGTATATACGTGGCCCAGCTGTGCTCAGATCGACATATATCGACTCAAGAACATCGGCTGTGGGTCGTATATGGCCGTGGGTTGCAGCTGGCTGGTATCAGAGCTACCCCCAGGCTGTATATACGTGGCCCAGCTGTGCTCAGATCGACATATATCGACTCAAGAACATCGCCTGTAGGTGCTATATGGCCGTGGGTTGCATCTGGCTGGTATCAGAGCTACCCCCATGCTGTATATACGGCGCCCAGCTGTGCTCAGATCGACATATATCGACTCAAGAACATCGCTTGTAGGTCCTATATGGCCGTGGGTTGCATCTGGCTGGTATCAGTGCTACCCCCATGCTGTATATACGGCGTCCAGCTGTGCTCAGATCGACATATATCGACTCAAGAACATCGCCTGTAGGTCCTATATGGCCGTGGGTTGCATATGGCTGGTATCAGAGCTACCCCCATGCTGTATATACGGGACCCAACTGTTTTCACATCGACATATATCGAATCAAGAACATCGCTTGTAGGTCCTATATAGCCATGGGTTGCAGCTGGCTGGTATCACAGCTACCCCCATGCTGTATATACGTGGCCCAGATGTGCTCCGATCGATATATATCGACTCAAGAACATCGCCTGTAGGTCCTATATGGCCGTGGGTTGTATCTGGCTGGTATCAGAGCTACCCCTATGCTGTATATACGGCGAGCAGCTGTGCTCAGATCGACATATATCGACTCAAGAACATCGCCTGTAGGTCCTATATGGCCGTGGGTTGCATCTGGCTGGTATCAGAGCTACCCCCATGCTGTATATACGGGGCCCAGCTGTGCTCAGATCGACATATATCGACCCAAGAACATCGCCTGTGGGTTTTATATGCCGTGGGTTGCAGCTGGCAGGTATCAGAGCTACCCCCAGGCTGTATATACGTGACCCAGCTGTGCTCAGATCGACATATATCGACTCAAGAACATCGCCTGTATGTGCTATATGGCCGTGGGTTGCATCTGGCTGGTATCAGAGCTACCCCCATGCTGTATATACATGGCCCAGCTGTGCTCAGATCGACATATATCGACTCAAGAACATCGCCTGTGGGTCTTATATGGCCGTGGATTGCATCTGGCTGGTATCAGAGCTACTCCCATGCTGTATATACGGCGCCCAGCTGTGCTCAGATCGACATATATCGACCCAATAACATCGCCTGTAGGTCCTATATGGCCGTGGGTTGCATCTGGGTGGTATCAGAGCTACTCCCATGCTGTATATACGGCGAGCAGCTGTGCTCAGATCGACATATATCGACTCAAGAACATCGCCTGTAGGTCCTATATGGCCGTGGGTTGCATCTGGCTGGAATCAGAGCCACCCACATGCTGCATATACAGGGCATAGCGGAGCTCATATCGACATATATCGACTCAAGAACATCGCCTGTAGGTGCCATATGGGCATAGGTTGCACCTGGCTTGTGTCGGAGCGGCCCCAATGTTGCATATACCCACATGCCGTATATACGGGGGCCCAGCTGTGCTCAGATCGACATATATCGACTCAAGAACATCGGCTCTAGGTCCTATATGGCCGTGGGTTGCATCTGGCTGGTATCAGAGCCACCCACATGCCGTATATACGGGGCCCAGCTGTGCTCAGATCGACTTATATCGACTCAAGAATATCGCCTGTAGGTCCTATATGGCCGTGGGTTGCATCTGGCTTGTATCAGAGCTACCCCCATGGTGTATATACGGCGCCCAGCTGTGCTCAAATCGACATATATCGATTCAAGTACATCGCCTGTAGGTCCTATATGGCCGTGGGTTGGATCTGGCTGGTATCAGAGTTACTCCCATGCTGTATATACGAGGCCCAGCTGTGCTCAGATCGACATATATCGACTCAAGAACATCGCCTGTGGGTCTTATATGGCCGTGGGTTGCAGCTGGCTGGTATCAGAGCTACCCCCAGGCTGTATATACGTGGCCCAGCTGTGCTCAGATCGACATATATCGACTTAAGAACATCGCCGGTAGGTTCTGTATGCCCATGGGTTGCATCTGGCTGGTATCAGAGCCACCAACATGCCGTATATACGGGGACCAGCTGTGCTCAGATCGACATATATCGACTTAAGAACATCGCCTGTAGGTCCTATATGGCCGTGGGTTGCATCTGGCTCGTATCAGAGCTACCCCCATGCTGTATATACTGCGCCAAGCTGTGCTCAGATCGACATATATCGACTCAAGAAAATCGGCTGTAGGTCCTATATGGCCGTGGGTTGCAGCTGGCTGGTATCACAGCTACCCCCATGCTGTATATACGTGGCCCAGCTGTGCTTAGATCGACATATATCGACTCAAGAACATCGCCTGTAGGTCCTATATGGCCGTGGGTTGCATCTGGCTGGTATCAGAGCCACCCACATGCCGTATATACGGTACCCAGCTGTGCTCAGATCGACATATATCGACTCAAGAACATCGCCTGTAGGTCCTATATGGCCGTGGGTTGTATATGGCTGGTATCAGAGACATCCACATGCCGTATATACGGGGCCCAGCTGTGCTCAGATCGACATATATCGACTCAAGAACATCGCCTGTAGGTCCTATATGGCCGTGGTTTGCATCTGGCTGGTATCGGAGCTACCCCCATGTTGTATATACGGCGCCCAGCTGCGCTCAGATCGACATATATCGACTCAAGAACATCGCCTATAGGTCCTATTTGGCTGTGGGTTGCATCTGGCTGGTATCAGAGCTACCCCCATGCTGTATATACGAGGCCCAGCTGTGCTCAGATCGACATATATCGACTCAAGAACATCGCCTGTGGGTCTTATATGGCCGTGGGTTGCAGCTGGCTGGTATCAGAGCTACCCGCAGGCTGTATATACGTGGCCCAGTTGTGCTCAGATCGACATATATCGACTCAAGAACATCGCCAGTAGGTGCTATATGGCCGTGGGTTGCATCTGGCTGGTATCAGTGCTACCCCCATGCTGTATATACGGCGCCCAGCTGTGCTCAGATCGACATATATCGACTCAAGAATATCTCCTGTAGGTCCTATATGGCCGTGGGTTGCATCTGGCTGGTATCAGAGCCACCCACATGCCGTATATACCGGGCCCAGCTGTGCTCCGATCGACATATATCGACTCAAGAACATCGCCTGTAGGTCCTATATGGCCGTGGATTGAATCTGGCTGGTATCAGAGCTACCCCCATGTTGTATATACAGCGCCCAGCTGTGCTCAGATCGACATATATCGACTCAAGAACATCGCCTGTAGGTCCTATATAGCCGTAGGTTGCAGCTGGCTGGTATCACAGCTACCCCCATGCTGTATATACGTGGCCCAGCTGTGCTCAGATCGACATATATCGACTCAAGAACATCGCCTGTAGGTCCTATATGGCCGTGGGTTGCATCTGGCTGGTATCAGAGCCACCCACATGCCGTATATACGGTACCCAGCTGTGCTCAGATCGACATATATCGACTCAAGAACATCGCCTGTAGGTCCTATATGGCCGTGGGTTGTATATGGCTGGTATCAGAGACATCCACATGCCGTATATACGGGGCCCAGCTGTGCTCAGATCGACATATATCGACTCAAGAACATCGCCTGTAGGTCCTATATGGCCGTGGTTTGCATCTGGCTGGTATAGGAGCTACCCCCATGTTGTATATACGGCGCCCAGCTGCGCTCAGATCGACATATATCGACTCAAGAACATCGCCTGTGGGTCTTATATGGCCGTGGGTTGCAGCTGGCTGGTATCAGAGCTAGCCGCAGGCTGTATATACGTGGCCCAGTTGTGCTCAGATCGACATATATCGACTCAAGAACATCGCCAGTAGGTGCTATATGGCCGTGGGTTGCATCTGGCTGGTATCAGTGCTACCCCCATGCTGTATATACGGCGCCCAGCTGTGCTCAGATCGACATATATCGACTCAAGAATATCTCCTGTAGGTCCTATATGGCCGTGGGTTGCATCTGGCTGGTATCAGAGCCACCCACATGCCGTATATACCGGGCCCAGCTGTGCTCCGATCGACATATATCGACTCAAGAACATCGCCTGTAGGTCCTATATGGCCGTGGATTGAATCTGGCTGGTATCAGAGCCACCCACATGCCGTATATACAGCGCCCAGCTGTGCTCAGATCGACATATATCGACTCAAGAACATCGCCTGTAGGTCCTATATAGCCGTAGGTTGCAGCTGGCTGGTATCACAGCTACCCCCATGCTGTATATACGTGGCCCAGCTGTGCTCAGATCGACATATATCGACTCAAGAACATCGCCTGTAGGTCCTATATGGCCGTGGGTTGCATCTGGCTGGTATCAGAGCCACCCACATGCCGTATATACGGTACCCAGCTGTGCTCAGATCGACATATATCGACTCAAGAACATCGCCTGTAGGTCCTATATGGCCGTGGGTTGTATATGGCTGGTATCAGAGACATCCACATGCCGTATATACGGGGCCCAGCTGTGCTCAGATCGACATATATCGACTCAAGAACATCGCCTGTAGGTCCTATATGGCCGTGGTTTGCATCTGGCTGGTATAGGAGCTACCCCCATGTTGTATATACGGCGCCCAGCTGCGCTCAGATCGACATATATCGACTCAAGAACATCGCCTGTGGGTCTTATATGGCCGTGGGTTGCAGCTGGCTGGTATCAGAGCTAGCCGCAGGCTGTATATACGTGGCCCAGTTGTGCTCAGATCGACATATATCGACTCAAGAACATCGCCAGTAGGTGCTATATGGCCGTGGGTTGCATCTGGCTGGTATCAGTGCTACCCCCATGCTGTATATACGGCGCCCAGCTGTGCTCAGATCGACATATATCGACTGAAGAATATCTCCTGTAGGTCCTATATGGCCGTGGGTTGCATCTGGCTGGTATCAGAGCCACCCACATGCCGTATATACCGGGCCCAGCTGTGCTCCGATCGACATATATCGACTCAAGAACATCGCCTGTAGGTCCTATATGGCCGTGGATTGAATCTGGCTGGTATCAGAGCCACCCACATGCCGTATATACGGTACCCAGCTGTGCTCAGATCGACATATATCGACTCAAGAACATCGCCTGTAGGTCCTATATAGCCGTAGGTTGCAGTTGGCTGGTATCACAGCTACCCCCATGCTGTATATACGTGGCCCAGCTGTGCTCAGGTCGACATATATCGACTCAAGGACATCACCTGTAGGTCCTATATGGCCGTGGGTTGCAGCTGGCTGGTATCAGAGCCACCCACATGCCCTATATACGGCTGTGCTCAGATCGACCATATATCGAATCAAGAACATCGCCTGTAGGTCCTAAATGGCCGTGGGTTGCATCTGGCTGATATCAGAGCCACCCACATGCCGTATATACGGTGGCCCAGCTGTGCTCAGATCGTCATATATCGACTCAAGAACATCGCCTGTAGGTCCTATATGGCCGTGGGTTGCATCTGGCTGGTATCAGAGCCACCCACATGCCGTATATACGGTACCCAGCTGTGCTCAGATCGACATATATCGACTCAAGAACATCGCCTGTAGGTCCTATATGGCCGTGGGTTGTATATGGCTGGTATCAGAGCCACCCACATGACGTATATACGGGGCCCAGCTGTGCTCAGATCGACATATATCGACTCAAAAACATCGCCTGTAGGTCCTATATGGGCATAGGTTGCACCTGGCTGGTGTCGGAGCGGCCCCAATGCTGCATATACGGTGCATAGCGGTGCTCAGATCGACATATATCGAATCAAGAACATCGCCTGTAGGTCCTATATGGCCGTGGGTTGCATCTGGCAGATATCAGAGCCACCCACATGCCGTATATACGCTGGCCCAGCTGTGCTCGGATCGACATATATCGACTCAAGAACATCGCCTGTAGGTCCTATATGGCCGTGGATTGAATCTGGCTGGTATCAGAGCTACCCCCATGCTGTATATACGGCGCCCAGCTGTGCTCAGATCGACATATATCGACTCAAGAACATCGCCTGTAGGTCCTATATAGCCGTGGGTTGCAGTTGGCTGGTATCACAGCTACCCCCATGCTGTATATACGTGGCCCAGCTGTGCTCAGGTCGACATATATCGACTCAAGGACATCACCTGTAGGTCCTATATGGCCGTGCGGTGCATCTGGCTGGTATCAGAGCTACCCACATGCCGTATATACGGGACCCAGCTATGATCAGATCGACATATATCGACTCAAGAACATAGCCTGTATGTCCTATATGGCCGTGGGTTGCATATGGCTGGTATCAGAGCCACCCACATGCCGTATATACGGGGCCCAGCTGTGCTCAGATCGACATATATCGAATCATGACCATCGCCTGAAGGTCCTGTATGGCCGTGGGTTGCATCTGGCTGGTATCAGAGCCACCCACATGCCGTATATACGTTACCCCGCTGTGCCCAGATCGACATATATCGACTCAAGAACATCGCCGGTAGGTCCTGTATGCACATGGGTTGCATCTGGCTGGTATCAGAGCCACCCACATGCCGTATATACGGGGGCCCAGCTGTGCTCAGATCGACATATATCGACTCAAGAACATCGGCTGTAGGTCCTATATGGCCGTGGGTTGCATCTAGCTGGTATCAGAGCCACCCACATGCCGTATATACGGGGCCCAGCTGTGCTCAGATCGACATATATCGACTCAAGAACATCGCCTGTAGGTCATATATGGCCGTGGGTTGCATCTGGCTGATATGAGAGCTACCCCCATGCTGTATATACGGGGCCCAGCTGTGCTCAAATCGACATATATCGACTCAAGAACATCGCCTGTATGTCCTATATGGCCGTGGGTTGCATCTGGCTGCTATGCCATATATACGGGGCCCAGCTGTGCTCAGATCGACATATATCGACTCAAGATCATCGCCTGTAGCTCCTATATGGGCATAGGTTGCACCTGGCTGGTGTCGAAGCGGCCCCAATGCTGCATATACGGTGCATAGCGGTGCTCAGATCGACATATATCGACTCAAAAACATCGCCTGTAGGTCCTATATGGCCGTGGGTTGCATCTGGCTGGTATCAGAGCCACCCACATGTCGTATATACGAGGCCCAGCTGCTCTCAGATCGACATATATCGACTCAAGAACATCGCCTGTAGGTTCTATATGGCCGTGGGTTGCATCTGGCTGGTATCAGAGGTACCCCCATGCTGTATATACGGCGCCCAGCTGTGCTCAGATCGACATATATCGACTCAAGAACATCGCCTGAGGGTCCTATATGGCCGTGGGTTGCATCTGGCTGGTATCAGAGCTACCCCCATGATGTATATACGGCGCCCAGCTGTGCTCAGATCGACATATATCGACTCAAGAACTACGCCTGTAGGTCCTACATCGCCGTGGGTTGCATCTGGCTGGTATCAGTGCTAATCCCATGCTGTATATACGGCACCCAGCTATGCTCAAATCGACATATATCGACTCAAGAACATCGCCTGTAGGTCCTATATGGCCGTGGGTTGCATCTGGCTGGTATCAGTGCTAATCCCATGCTGTATAAACGGCGCCCAGCTGTGCTCAGATCGACATATATCGACTCAAGAACATCGCCTGTGGGTCCTATATAGCCGTGGGCTGCAGCTGGCTGGTATCACAGCTACCCCCATGCTGTATATACGTGGCCCAGCTGTGCTCAGATCGACATATATCGACTCAAGAACATCGCATGTAGGTCCTATATGGCCGTGGGTTGCAGCTGGCTGGTATCAGAGCCACCCACATGCCGTATATACGGGGCCCAGCTGTGCTCAGATCGACATATATCGACGGAAGAACATCGCCTGTAGGTCCTATATGGCCATCGGTTGCACCTGGCTGGTATCACAGCTACCCCCATGCTGTATATACGTAGCGCAGCTGTGCTCAGATCGACATATATCGACTCAAGAACATCGCCTGTAGGTCCTATATGCCCGTGGGTTGCATCTGGCTGGAATTAGAGCTACCCACATGCTGCATATACAATGCATAGCGGAGCTCATATCGACATATATCGACTCAAGAACATCGCCTGTAGGTCCTATATGGGCATAGGTTGCACCTGGCTGGTGTCGAAGCGGCCCCAATGCTGCATATACGGTGCATAGCGGTGCTCAGATCGACATATATCGACTCAAGAACATCGCTTGTAGGTCCTATATTGCTGTGGATTGCATCTGGCTGATATCAGAGCCACCCACATGCCGTATATACGGGGGCCCAGCTGTGCTCAGATCGACATATATCGACGCAAGAACATCGGCTGTAGGTCCTATATGGCCGTGGGTTGCATCTGGCTGGTATCAGAGCCACCCACATGCCGTATATACGGGAGCCCATCTGTGCTCAGATCGACATATATCGACTCAAGAATATCGCCTGTAGGTCATATATGGCCGTGGGTTGCATCTGGCTGGTATGAGAGCTACCCCCATGCTGTATATACGGGACTCAGCTGTGCTCAAATCGACACATATCGACTCAAGAACATCGCCTGTATGTCCTATATGGCCGTGGGTTGCATCTGGCTGGTATGCCATATATACGGGGCCCAGCTGTGCTCAGATCGACATATATAGACGGATGAACATCGCTTGTAGGTCCTATATGGCCATGGGTTGCATCTGGCTGGTATCGCAGCTACCCCCATGCTGTATATACGTAGCCCAGCTGTGCTCAGATTGACATATATCGACTCAAGAACATTGCCTGTAGGTCCTATATGGCCGTGGGTTGCAGCTGGCTGGTATCAGAGCCACCCACATGCCGTATATACGGGGCCCAGCTGTGCTCAGATCGACATATATCGACTCAAGAACATCGCCTGTAGGTCCTATATAGCCGTGGGTTGCAGCTGGCTGGTATCCCAGCTACCCCCATGCTGTATATACGTGGCCCAGCTGTGCTCAGATTGACATATATCGACTCAAGAACTTCGCCTGTAGGTCCTATATGGCCGTGGGTTGCATCTGGCTGGTATCAGAGCTACTCCCATGCTGTATATACGGCGCCCAGCTGTGCTCAGATCGACATATATCGACTCAAGAACATCGCCTGTAGGTCATATATGGCCGTGGGTTGTATCTGACTGGTATCAGAGCTACCCCCATGCTGTATACACGGGGCCCAGCTGTGCTCAAATCGACATATATCGACTCAAGAACATCGCCTGTAGGTCATATATGGCCGTGGGTTGCAGCTGGCTGGTATCAGAGCTACCCCCATGCTGTATATACGTGGCCCCGCTGTGCTCAGATCGACATATATCGACTCAAGAACATCGCCTGTAGGTGCTATATGGCCGTGGGTTGCAGCTGGCTGGTATCACAGCTACCCCCATGCTGTATATACGTGGCCCAGCTGTGCTCAGATTGACATATATCGACTCAAGAACTTCGCCTGTAGGTCCTATATGGCCGTGGGTTGCATCTGGCTGGTATCAGAGCTACCCCCATGCTGTATATACGGCGCCCAGCTGTGCTCAGATCGACATATATCGACTCAAGAACATCGCCTGTAGGTCATATATGGCCGTGGGTTGTATCTGGCTGGTATGAGAGCTACCCCCATGCTGTATATACGGGACTCAGCTGTGCTCAGATCGACATATATCGACTCAAGAACATCGCCTGTGGGTCTTATATGGCCGTGGGTTGCAGCTGGCTGGTATCAGAGCTACCCCCATGCTGTATATACGTGGCCCCGCTGTGCTCAGATCGACATATATCGACTCAAGAACATCGCCTGTAGGTGCTATATGGCCGTGGGTTGCAGCTGGCTGGTATCACAGCTACCCCCATGCTGTATATACGTGGCCCAGCTGTGCTCAGATCGACATATATCGACTCAAGAACATCGCCTATAGGTCCTATATGGCTGTGGGTTGCATCTGGCTGGTATCAGAGCTACCCCCATGCTGTATATACGAGGCCCAGCTGTGCTCAGATCGACATATATCGACTCAAGAACATCGCCTGTAGGTGCTATATGGCCGTGGGTTGCATCTGGCTGGTATCAGAGCTACCCCCATGCTGTATATACGGGGCCCAGCTGTGCTCAGATCGACATATATCGACTCAAGAACATCGCCTGTAGGTCCTATATGGCCGTGGGTTGCATCTGGGTGGTATCAGAGCTACCCCCATGCTGTATATACGGGGCCCAGCTGTGCTCAGATCGACATATATCGACTCAAGAAGATCGCCTGTAGGTCCTATATAACCGTGGGTTGCAGCTGGCTGGTATCACAGCTACCCCCATGCTATATATATATATGGCGCCCAGCTGTGCTCAGATCGACATATATCGACTCAAGAACATCGCCTGTAGGTCCTATATGGCCGTGGGTTGCATCTGGCTGGTTTCAGAGCTACCCCCATGCTGTATATACGGGGCCCAGCTGTGCTCAGATCGACATATATCGACTCAAGAACATCGCCTGTAGGTCCTATATGGCCGTGGGTTGCAGCTGGCTGGTATCACAGCTACCCCCATGCTGTATATACGTGGCCCAGCTGTGCTCAGATCGACATATATCGACTCAAGAACATCGCCTGTAGGTCCTATATGGCCGTGGGTTGCAGCTGGCTGGTATCACAGCTACCCGCATGCTGTATATACGTGGCCCAGCTGTGCTCAGATCGACATATATCGACTCAAGAACATCGCCTGTAGGTCCTATATGCCCGTGGGTTGCATCGGGCTGGAATCAGAGCCACCCACATGCTGCATATACAGGGCATAGCGGAGCTCATATCGACATATATCGACTCAAGAACATCGCCTGTAGGTCCCATATGGGCATAGGTTGCACCTGGCTGGTGTCGGAGCGGCCCCAATGTTGCATATACGGTGCATAGCGGTGCTCAGATCGACATATATCGACTCAAGAACATCGGCTCTAGGTCCTATATGGCCGTGGGTTGCATCTGGCTGGTATCACAGCCACCCACATGCCGTATATACGGGGCCCAGCTGTGCTCAGATCGACATATATCGACTCAAGAACATCGCCTGTAGGTCCTATATGGCCGTGGGTTGCAGCTGGCTGGTATCACAGCTACCCCCATGCTGTATATACGTGGCGCAGCTGTGCTCAGATCGACATATATCGACTCAAGAACATCGCCTGTAGGTCCTATATGGCCGTGGGTTGCAGCTGGCTGGTATCACAGCTACCCCCATGCTGTATATACGTGGCCCAGCTGTGCTCAGATCGACATATATCGACTCAAGAACATCTCCTGTAGGTCCTATATGCCCGTGGGTTGCATCGGGCTGGAATCAGAGCCACCCACATGCTGCATATACAGGGCATAGCGGAGCTCATATCGACATATATCGACTCAAGAACATCGCCTGTAGGTCCCATATGGGCATAGGTTGCACCTGGCTGGTGTCGGAGCGGCCCCAATGTTGCATATACGGTGCATAGCGGTGCTCAGATCGACATATATCGACTCAAGAACATCGGCTCTAGGTCCTATATGGCCGTGGGTTGCATCTGGCTGGTATCAGAGCCACCCACATGCCGTATATACGGGGCCCAGCTGAGCACAGATCGACATATATCGACTCAAGAATATCGCCTGAAGGTCCTATATGGCCGTGGGTTGCATCTGGCTGGTATCAGAGCTACCCCCATGGTGTATATACGGCGCCCAGCTGTGCTCAAATCGACATATATCGATTCAAGAACATCGCCTGTAGGTCCTATATGGCCGTGGGTTGGATCTGGCTGGTATCAGAGCTACTCCCATGCTGTATATACGAGGCCCAGCTGTGCTCAGATCGACATATATCGACCCAAGAACATCGCCTGTGGGTCTTATATGGCCGTGGTTTGCAGCTGGCTGGTATCAGAGCTACCCCTAGGCTGTATATACGTGGCCCAGCTGTGCTCAGATCGACATATATCGACTCAAGAATATCGCCTGTAGGTGCTGTATGGCCGTGGGTTGCATCTGGCTGGTATCAGAGCTACCCCCATGCTGTATATACGGCGCCCAGCTGTGCTCAGATCGACATATGTCGACTCAAGAACGTCGCCTGTAGGTCCTATATGGCCGTGGTTTGCATCTGGCTGGTATCGGAGCTACCCCCATGGTGTTTATACGGCGCCCAGCTGCGCTCAGATCGACATATATCGACTCAAGAACATCGCCTATAGGTCCTATATGGCTGTGGGTTGCATCTGGCTGGTATCAGAGCTACCCCCATGCTGTATATACGAGGCCCAGCTGTGCTCAGATCGACATATATCGACTCAAGAACATCGCCTGTGGGTCTTATATGGCCGTGGGTTGCAGCTGGCTGGTATCAGAGCTACCCCCAGGCTTTATATACGTGGCCCAGCTGTGCTCAGATCAACATATATCGACTCAAGAACATCGCCTGTAGGTGCTATATGGCCGTGGGTTGCATCTGGCTGGTATCAGAGCTACCCTTATGCTGTATATACGGCGCCAAACTGTGCTCAGATCGACATATATCGACTCAAGAACATCGGCTCTAGGTCCTATATGGCCGTGGGTTGCATCTGGCTGGTATCAGAGCCACCCACATGCCGTATATACGGGGCCCAGCTGAGCACAGATCGACATATATCGACTCAAGAATATCGCCTGTAGGTCCTATATGGCCGTGGGTTGCATCTGGCTGGTATCAGAGCTACCCCCATGGTGTATATACGGCGCCCAGCTGTGCTCAAATCGACATATATCGATTCAAGAACATCGCCTGTAGGTCCTATATGGCCGTGGGTTGGATCTGGCTGGTATCAGAGCTACTCCCATGCTGTATATACGAGGCCCAGCTGTGCTCAGATCGACATATATCGACCCAAGAACATCGCCTGTGGGTCTTATATGGCCGTGGTTTGCAGCTGGCTGGTATCAGAGCTACCTCCATGGTGTTTATACGGCGCCCAGCTGCGCTCAGATCGACATATATCGACTCAAGAACATCGCCTATAGGTGCTGTATGGCCGTGGGTTGCATCTGGCTGGTATCAGAGCCACCCCCATGCTGTATATACGGCGCCCAGCTGTGCTCAGATCGACATATATCGACTCAAGAACGTCGCTTGTAGGTCCTATATGGCCGTGGTTTGCATCTGGCTGGTATCGGAGCTACCCCCATGGTGTTTATACGGCGCCCAGCTGCGCTCAGATCGACATATATCGACTCAAGAACATCGCCTATAGGTCCTATATGGCTGTGGGTTGCATCTGGCTGGTATCAGAGCTACCCCCATGCTGTATATACGAGGCCCAGCTGTGCTCAGATCGACATATATCGACTCAAGAACATCGCCTGTGGGTCTTATATGGCCGTGGGTTGCAGCTGGCTGGTATCAGAGCTACCCCCAGGCTTTATATACGTGGCCCAGCTGTGCTCAGATCGACATATATCGACTCAAGAACATCGCCTGTAGGTGCTATATGGCCGTGGGTTGCATCTGGCTGGTATCAGAGCTACCCTTATGCTGTATATACGGCGCCAAGCTGTGCTCAGATCGACATATATCGACTCAAGAACATTGCTTGTAGGTCCTATATGGCCGTGGGTTGCATCTGGCTGGTATCAGTGCTACCCCCCATTCTGTATATACGGCGCCCAGCTGTGCTCGGATCGACATATAACGACTCAAGAACATCGCCTGTAGGTCCTATATGGCCGTGGATTGAATCTGGCTGGTATCATAACTACCCCCATGCTGTATATACGGCTCCCAGCTGTGCTCAGATCGACATATATCGACTCAAGAACATCGCCTGTAGGTCCTATATAGCCGTGGGTTGCAGTTGGCTGGTATCACACCTACCCCCATGCTGTATTTACGTGGCCCAGCTGTGCTCAGGTCGACATATATCGACACAAGGACATCACCTGTAGGTCCTGTATGGCCGTGGGTTGCAGCTGGCTGGTATCAGAGCCACCCACATGCCCTATATACGGGGGTCCAGCTGTGTTTAGATCGACATATATCGACTCAAGAACATCGCCTGTAGGTCCTATATGGCCGTGGGTTGCATCTGGCTGGTATCAGAGCTACCCACATGCCGTATATACGGGACCCAGCTGTGCTCAGATCGACATATATCGACTTAAGAACATCGCCTGTAGGTCCTATATGGCAGTGGGTTGCATATAGCTGGTATCAGAGCCACCCACATGCCGTATATACGGGGCCCAGCTGTGCAGATCGACATATATCGAATCATGACCATCGCCTGTAGGTCCTATATGGCCGTGGGTTGCATCTGGCTGGTATCAGAGCCACCCACATGCCGTATATACGTTACCCAGCTGTGCCCAGATCGACATATATCGACTCAAGAACATCGCCTGTAGGTCCTATATGGCAGTGGGTTGCATATGGCTGGTATCACAGCTACCCCCATGCTGTATATACGTGGCCCAGCTGTGCTCAGATCGACATATATCGACTCAAGAACATCGCCTGTAGGTCCTATATGGCCGTGGGTTGCAGCTGGCTGGTATCACAGCTACCCCCATGCTGTATATACGTGGCCCAGCTGTGCTCAGATCGACATATATCGACTCAAGAACATCGCCTGTAGGTCCTATATGGCAGTGGGTTGCATATGGCTGGTATCAGAGCTACCCCCATGCTGTATATACGGGGCCCAGCTGTGCTCAGATCGACATATATCGACTCAAGAACATCGCCTGTAGGTCCTATACGGCCGTGGGTTGCATCTGGCTGGTATCAGAGCTACCCCCAAGCTGTATATACGAGGACCAGCCGTGCTCAGATCGACATATATCGACTCAAGAACATCGCCTGTAGGTCCTATATGGCCGTGGGTTGCATCTGGCTGGTATCATAGCTTCCCCCATGCTGTATATACGGGGCCCAGCTGTGCTCAGAGCGACATATATCGAGTCAAGTACATCGCCTGTAAGTCCTATGTAGCCGTGGGTTGCAGCTGGCTGGTATGACAGCTACCCCCAAGCTGTATATACGAGGACCAGCTGTGCTCAGATCGACATATATCGACTCAAGAACATCGCCTGTAGGTCCTATATGGCCGTGGGTTGCATCTGGCTGGTATCAGAGCTACCCTAATGCTGTATATACGGGGCCCAGCTGTGCTCAGATCGACATATATCGACTCAAGAACATCGCCTGTAGGTACTATATGGTCGTGGGTTGCATCTGGCTGGTATCAGAGCTACCCCCATGCTGTGTATACGGGGCCCAGCTGTGCTCAGATTGACATATATCGACTCAAGAACATCGCCTGTAGGTCCTATATGGCCGTGGGTTGCATCTGGCTGGTATCAGAGCTACCCCAATGCTGTATATACGGCGCCAAGCTGTGCTCAGATCGACATATATCGACTCAAGAACATCGCCTGTAGGTCCTATATGGCCGTGGGTTGCATCTGGCTGGTATCATAGCTTCCCCCATGCTGTATATACGGGGCCCAGCTGTGCTCAGAGCGACATATATCGAGTCAAGTACATTGCCTGTAGGTCCTATGTAGCCGTGGGTTACAGCTGGCTGATATGACAGCTACCCCCATGGTGTATATACGGCGCCCAGCTGTGCTCAAATCGACATATATCGATTCAAGTACATCGCCTGTAGGTCCTATATGGCCGTGGGTTGGATCTGGCTGATATCAGAGCTACTCCCATGCTGTATATACGAGGCCCAGATGTGCTCAGATCGACATATATCGACTCAAGAACATCGCCTGTGGGTCTTATATGGCCGTGGGTTGCAGTTGGCTGGTATCAGAGCTACCCCCAGGCTGTATATACGTGGCCCAGCTGTGCTACGATCGACATATATCGACTCAAGAATATCGCCTGTAGGTGCTGTATGGCCGTGGGTTGCATCTTGCTGGTATCAGAGCTACCCCAATGCTGTATATACGGCGCCAAGCTGTGCTCATATCGACATATATCGACTCAAGAACATCGCCTGTAGGTCCTATATGGCCGTGGGTTGCATCTGGCTGGTATCATAGCTTCCCCCATGCTGTATATACGGGGCCCAGCTGTGCTCAGAGCGACATATATCGAGTCAAGTACATCGCCTGTAGGTCCTATGTAGCCATGGGTTGCAGCTGGCTGGTATGACAGCTACCCCCATGCTGTATATACGTGGCCCAGCTGTGCTCAGATCGACATATATCGACTCAAGAACATCGCCTGTAGGTCCTATATGGCCGTGGGTTGCAGCTGGCTGGTATCAGAGCCACCCACATGCCGTATATACGGGGCCCAGCTGTGCTCAGCTCGACATATATCGACTCAAAAACATCGCCTCTAGGTCCTATATGGCCGTGGGTTGCATCTGGCTGGTATCAGAGCTACCCTCATGCTGTATATACGGCGCCCAGCTGTGCTCAGATCGACATATATCGACTCAAAAGCATTGCCTGTAGGTCCTATATGGCCGTGGGTTGCATCTGGCTGGTATCATAGCTTCCCCCATGCTGTATATACGGGGCCCAGCTATGCTCAGAGCGACATATATCGAGTCAAGTACATCGCCTGTAGGTACTATGTAGCCGTGGGTTGCAGCTGGCTGGTATGACAGCTACCCCCATGCTGTATATACGTGGCCCAGCTGTGCTCAGATCGACATATATCGACTCAAGAACATCGCCTGTAGGTCCTATATGGCCGAGGGTTGCAGCTGGCTGGTATCAGAGCCACCCACATGCCGTATATACGGGGACCAGATGTGCTCAGATCGACATATATCGACTCAAGAACATCGCCTGTAGGTCCTATATGGCCGTGGGTTGCAGCTGGCTGGTATCCCAGCTACCCCCATGCTGTATATACGTGGCCCAGCTGTGCTCAGATCGACATATATCGACTCAAGAACTTCGCCTGTAGGTCCTATATGGCCGTGGGTTGTATCTGGCTGGTATCAGAGCTACCCACATGCTGTATATACGGCGCCCAGCTGTGCTCAGATCGACATATATCGACTCAAGAACATCGCCTGTAGGTCATATATGGCCGTGGGTTGTATCTGACTGGTATCAGAGCTACCCCCATGCTGTATACACGGGGCCCAGCTGTGCTCAGATCGACATATATCGACTCAAGAACATCGCCTGTGGGTCTTATATGGCCGTGGGTTGCAGCTGGCTGGTATCAGAGCTACCCCCAGGCTGTATATACGTGGCCCAGCTGTGCTCAGATCGACATATATCGACTCAAGAACATCGCCTGTAGGTGCTATATGGCCGTGGGTTGCATCTGGCTGGTATCAGAGCTACCCCCATGCTGTATATACGGCGCCCAGCTGTGCTCAGATCGACATATATCGACTCAAGAACATCGCTTGTAGGTCCTATATGGCCGTGGGTTGCATCTGGTATCAGTGATACCCCCATGCTGTATATACGGCGTCCAGCTGTGCTCAGATCGACATATATCGACTCAAGAACATCGCCTGTAGGTCCTATATGGCCGTGGGTTGCATATGGCTGGTATCAGAGCTACCCCCATGCTGTATATACGGGACCCAGCTGTTACCACATCGACATATATCGAATCAAGAACATCGCTGGTAGGTCCTATATAGCCATGGGTTGCAGCTGGCTGGTATCACAGCTACCCCCATGCTGTATATACGTGGCCCAGATGTGCTCCGATCGATATATATCGACTCAAGAACATCGCCTGTAGGTCCTATATGGCCGTGGGTTGCATCTGGCTGGTATCAGAGCTACCCCCATGCTGTATATACGGGGCCCAGCTGTGCTCAGATCGACATATATCGACTCAAGAACATCGCCTGTAGGTCCTATATGGCCGTGGGTTGCATCTGGGTGGTATCAGAGCTACCCCCATGCTGTATATACGGGGCCCAGCTGTGCTCAGATCGACATATATCGACTCAAGAACATCGCCTGTAGGTCCTATATAACCGTGGGTTGCAGCTGGCTGGTATCACAGCTACCCCCCTGCAGTATATACGGCGCCCAGCTGTGCTCAGATCGACATATATCGACTCAAGAACATCGCCTGTAGGTCCTATATGGCCGTGGGTTGCAGCCGGCTGGTATCACAGCTACCCCCATGCTGTATACACGTGGCCTAGCTGTGCTCAGATCGACATATATCGACTCAAGAACATCGCCTGTAGGTCCTATATGGCCGTGGGTTGCAGCTGGCTGGTATCACAGCTACCCGCATGCTGTATATACGTGGCCCAGCTGTGCTCAGATCGACATATATCGACTCAAGAACATCGCCTGTAGATCCTATATGCCCGTGGGTTGCATCGGGCTGGAATCAGAGCCACCCACATGCTGCATATACAGGCCATAGCGGAGCTCATATCGACATATATCGACTCAAGAACATCGCCTGTAGGTCCCATATGGGCATAGGTTGCACCTGGCTGGTGTCGGAGCGGCCCCAATGTTGCATATACGGTGCATAGCGGTGCTCAGATCGACATATATCGACTCAAGAACATCGGCTCTAGGTCCTATATGGCCGTGGGTTGTATCTGGCTGGTATCAGAGCCACCCACATGCCGTATATACGGGGCCCAGCTGTGCACAGATCGACATATATTGACTCAAGAATATCGCCTGTAGGTCCTATATGGCCGTGGGTTGGATCTGGCTGGTATCAGAGCTACTCCCATGCTGTATATACGAGGCCCAGCTGTGCTCAGATCGACATATATCGACCCAAGAACATCGCCTGTGGGTCTTATATGGCCGTGGGTTGCAGCTGGCTGGTATCAAAGCTACCCCTAGGCTGTATATACGTGGCCCAGCTGTGCTCAGATCGACATATATCGACTCAAGTATATCGCCTGTAGGTGCTGTATGGCCGTGGGTTGCATCTGGCTGGTATCAGAGCTACCCACATGCCGTATATACGGGACCCAGCTGTGCTCAGATCGACATATATCGACTCAAGAACGTCGCCTGTAGGTCCTATATGGCCGTGGTTTGCAACTGGCTGGTATCGGAGCTACCCCCATGGTGTTTATACGGCGCCCAGCTGCGCTCAGATCGACACATATCAACTCAAGAACATCGCCTATAGGTCCTATATGGCTGTGGGTTGCATCTGGCTGGTATCAGAGCTACCCCCATGCTGTATATACGAGGCCCAACTGTGCTCAGATCGACATATATCGACTCAAGAACATCGCCTGTAGGTCCTATATGGCCGTGGGTTGCATCTGGCTGATATCAGAGCCACCCACATGCCGTATATACGGGGGCCCAGCTGTGCTCAGATCGACATATGTCGACTCAAGAATATCGCCTGTAGGTCCTATATGGCCGTGGGTTGCATCTGGCTTGTATCAGAGCCACCCACATGCCGTATATACGGGGCCCAGCTGTGCTCGGATCGACATATATCGACTCAAGAACATCGCCTGTAGGTCCTATATGGCCGTGGGTTGCATCTGGCTGGTATCAGAGCTACCCCCATGCTGTATATACGGGGCCCAGCTGTGCTCAGATCGACATATATCGACTCAAGAACATCGCCTGTAGGTCCTATATGGCCGTGGGTTGCATCTGGCTGATATCAGAGCCACCCACATGCCGTATATACGGGGACCCAGCTGTGCTCAGATCGACATATATCGACTCAAGAACATCGCCTGTAGGTCCTATATGGCCGTGGGTTGCAGCTGGCTGGTATCAGAGCCACCCACATGCCGTATATACAGGGCCCAGCTGTGCTCAGATCGACATATATCGACTCAAGAACATCGCCTGTAGGTCCTATATGGCCGTGGGTTGCATCTGGCTGGTATCAGAGCTACCCCCATGCTGTATATACGTAGCGCAGCTGTGCTCAGATCGACATATATCGACTCAAGAACATCGCCTGTAGGTCCTATATGCCCGTGGGTTGCATCTGGCTGGAATCAGAGCCACCCACATGCTGCATATACAATGCATAGCGGAGCTCATATCGACATATATCGACTCAAGAACATCGCCTGCAGTTCCTATATGGGCATAGGTTGCACCTGGCTGGTGTCGAAGCGACCCCAATGCTGCATATACGGTGCATAGCGGTGCTCAGATCGACATATATCGACTCAAGAACATTGCTTGTAGGTCCTATATGGCCGTGGGTTGCATCTGGCTGGTATCAGTGCTACCCCCCATTCTGTATATACGGCGCCCAGCTGTGCTCGGATCGACATATAACGACTCAAGAACATCGCCTGTAGGTCCTATATGGCGTGGATTGAATCTGGCTGGTATCATAACTACCCCCATGCTGTATATACGGCTCCCAGCTGTGCTCAGATCGACATATATCGACTCAAGAACATCGCCTGTAGGTCCTATATAGCCGTGGGTTGCAGTTGGCTGGTATCACACCTACCCCCATGCTGTATTTACTTGGCCCAGCTGTGCTCAGGTCGACATATATCGACACAAGGACATCACCTGTAGGTCCTGTATGGCCGTGGGTTGCAGCTGGCTGGTATCAGAGCCACCCACATGCCCTATATACGGGGGTCCAGCTGTGCTCAGATCGACATATATCGACTCAAGAACATCGCCTGTAGGTCCTATATGGCCGTGGGTTGCATCTGGCTGGTATCAGAGCTACCCACATGCCGTATATACGGGACCCAGCTGTGCTCAGATCGACATATATCGACTCAAGAACATCGCCTGTAGGTCCTATATGGCAGTGGGTTGCATATAGCTGGTATCAGAGCCACCCACATGCCGTATATACGGGGCCCAGCTGTGCAGATCGACATATATCGAATCATGACCATCGCCTGTAGGTCCTATATGGCCGTGGGTTGCATCTGGCTGGTATCAGAGCCACCCACATGCCGTATATACGTTACCCAGCTGTGCCCAGATCGACATATATCGACTCAAGAACATCGCCTGTAGGTCCTATATGGCAGTGGGTTGCATATGGCTGGTATCAGAGCTACCCCCATGCTGTATATACGAGGCCCAGCTGTGCTCAGATCGACATATATCGACTCAAGAACATCGCCTGTGGGTCTTATATAGCTGTGGGTTGCAGCTGGCTGGTATCAGAGCTACCCCCAGGCTGTATATACGTGGCCCAGCTGTGCCCAGATCGACATATATCGACTCAAGAACATCGCCTGTAGGTCCTATATGGCAGTGGGTTGCATATGGCTGGTATCAGAGCTACCCCCATGCTGTATATACGGGGCCCAGCTGTGCTCAGATCGACATATATCGACTCAAGAACATCGCCTGTAGGTCCTATATGGCCGTGGGTTGCAGCTGGCTGGTATCACAGCTACCCACATGCTGTATATACGTGGCCCAGCTGTGCTCAGATCGACATATATCGACTCAAGAACATCGCCTGTAGGTCCTATATGGGCATAGGTTACACCTGGCTGGTGTCGAAGCGGCCCCAATGCTGCATATACGGTGCATAGCGGTGCTCAGATCGACATATATCGACTCAAGTACATCGCCTGTAGGTCCTATATGGTCATGGATTGCACCTGGCTGATATCAGAGCCACCCACATGCCGTATATACGGGGGCCCAGCTGTGCTCAAATCGACATATATCGAATCAAGAACATCGGCTGTAGGTCCTATATGGCCGTGGGTTGCATCTGGCTGGTATCAGAGCCACCCACATGCCGTATATACGGGGCCCAGCTGTGCTCAGATCAGCATATATCGACTCAAGAACATCGCCTGTAGGTCCTATACGGCCGTGGGTTGCATCTGGCTGGTATCAGAGCTACCCCCAAGCTGTATATACGAGGACCAGCTGTGCTCAGATCGACATATATCGACTCAAGAACATCGCCTGTAGGTCCTATATGGCCGTGGGTTGCATCTGGCTGGTATCATAGCTTCCCCCATGCTGTATATACGGGGCCCAGCTGTGCTCAGAGCGACATATATCGAGTCAAGTACATCGCATGTAGGTCCTATGTAGCCGTGGGTTGCAGCTGGCTGGTATGACAGCTACCCCCAAGCTGTATATACGAGGACCAGCTGTGCTCAGATCGACATATATCGACTCAAGAACATCGCCTGTAGGTCCTATATGGCCGTGGGTTGCATCTGGCTGGTATCAGAGCTACCCTAATGCTGTATATACGGGGCCCAGCTGTGCTCAGATCGACATATATCGACTCAAGAACATCGCCTGTAGGTCCTATATGGCCGTGGGTTGCAGCTGGCTGGTATCAGAGCCACCCACATGCCGTATATACAGGGCCCAGCTGTGCTCAGATCGACATATATCGACTCAAGAACATCGCCTGTAGGTCCTATATGGCCGTGGGTTGCATCTGGCTGGTATCAGAGCTACCCCCATGCTGTGTATACGGGGCCCAGCTGTGCTCAGATTGACATATATCGACTCAAGAACATCGCCTGTAGGTCCTATATGGCCGTGGGTTGCATCTGGCTGGTATCAGAGCTACCCCAATGCTGTATATACGGCGCCAAGCTGTGCTCAGATCGACATATATCGACTCAAGAACATCGCCTGTAGGTCCTATATGGCCGTGGGTTGCATCTGGCTGGTATCATAGCTTCCCCCATGCTGTATATACGGGGCCCAGCTGTGCTCAGAGCGACATATATCGAGTCAAGTACATCGCCTGTAGGTCCTATGTAGCCGTGGGTTGCAGCTGGCTGATATGACAGCTACCCCCATGGTGTATATACGGCGCCCAGCTGTGCTCAAATCGACATATATCGATTCAAGTACATCGCCTGTAGGTCCTATATGGCCGTGGGTTGGATCTGGCTGGTATTAGAGCTACTCCCATGCTGTATATACGAGGCCCAGATGTGCTCAGATCGACATATATCGACTCAAGAACATCGCCTGTGGGTCTTATATGGCCGTGGGTTGCAGCTGGCTGGTATCAGAGCTACCCCCAGGCTGTATATACGTGGCCCAGCTGTGCTACGATCGACATATATCGACTCAAGAATATCGCCTGTAGGTGCTGTATGGCCGTGGGTTGCATCTGGCTGGTATCAGAGCTACCCCAATGCTGTATATACGGCGCCAAGCTGTGCTCAGATCGACATATATCGACTCAAGAACATCGCCTGTAGGTCCTATATGGCCGTGGGTTGCATCTGGCTGGTATCATAGCTTCCCCCATGCTGTATATACGGGGCCCAGCTGTGCTCAGAGCGACATATATCGAGTCAAGTACATCGCCTGTAGGTCCTATGTAGCCATGGGTTGCAGCTGGCTGGTATGACAGCTACCCCCATGCTGTATATACGTGGCCCAGCTGTGCTCAGATCGACATATATCGACTCAAGAACATCGCCTGTAGGTCCTATATGGCCGTGGGTTGCAGCTGGCTGGTATCAGAGCCACCCACATGCCGTATATACGGGGCCCAGCTGTGCTCAGCTCGACATATATCGACTCAAAAACATCGCCTCTAGGTCCTATATGGCCGTGGGTTGCATCTGGCTGGTATCAGAGCTACCCCGATGCTGTATATACGGCGCCCAGCTGTGCTCAGATCGACATATATCGACTCAAAAGCATTGCCTGTAGGTCCTATATGGCCGTAGGTTGCATCTGGCTGGTATCATAGCTTCCCCCATGCTGTATATACGGGGCCCAGCTATGCTCAGAGCGACATATATCGAGTCAAGTACATCGCCTGTAGGTCCTATGTAGCCGTGGGTTGCAGCTGGCTGGTATGACAGCTACCCCCATGCTGTATATACGTGGCCCAGCTGTGCTCAGATCGACATATATCGACTCAAGAACATCGCCTGTAGGTCCTATATGGCCGAGGGTTGCAGCTAGCTGGTATCAGAGCCACCCACATGCCGTATATACGGGGACCAGATGTGCTCAGATCGACATATATCGACTCAAGAACATCGCCTGTAGGTCCTATATGGCCGTGGGTTGCAGCTGGCTGGTATCCCAGCTACCCCCATGCTGTATATACGTGGCCCAGCTGTGCTCAGATCGACATATATCGACTCAAGAACTTCGCCTGTAGGTCCTATATGGCCGTGGGTTGTATCTGGCTGGTATCAGAGCTACCCCCATGCTGTATATACGGCGCCCAGCTGTGCTCAGATCGACATATATCGACTCAAGAACATCGCCTGTAGGTCATATATGGCCGTGGGTTGTATCTGACTGGTATCAGAGCTACCCCCCTGCTGTATACACGGGGCCCAGCTGTGCTCAGATCGACATATATCGACTCAAGAACATCGCCTGTGGGTCTTATATGGCCGTGGGTTGCAGCTGGCTGGTATCAGAGCTACCCCCAGGCTGTATATACGTGGCCCAGCTGTGCTCAGATCGCCATATATCGACTCAAGAACATCGCCTGTAGGTGCTATATGGCCGTGGGTTGCATCTGGCTGGTATCAGAGCTACCCCCATGCTGTATATACGGCGCCCAGCTGTGCTCAGATCGACATATATCGACTCAAGAACATCGCTTGTAGGTCCTATATGGCCGTGGGTTGCATCTGGTATCAGTGATACCCCCATGCTGTATATACGGCGTCCAGCTGTGCTCAGATCGACATATATCGACTCAAGAACATCGCCTGTAGGTCCTATATGGCCGTGGGTTGCATATGGCTGGTATCAGAGCTACCCCCATGCTGTATATACGGGACCCAGCTGTTCCCACATCGACATATATCGAATCAAGAACATCGCTGGTAGGTCCTATATAGCCATGGGTTGCAGCTGGCTGGTATCACAGCTACCCCCATGCTGTATATACGTGGCCCAGATGTGCTCCGATCGATATATATCGACTCAAGAACATCGCCTGTAGGTCCTATATGGCCGTGGGTTGCATCTGGCTGGTATCAGAGCTACCCCCATGCTGTATATACGGGGCCCAGCTGTGCTCAGATCGACATATATCGACTCAAGAACATCGACTGTAGGTCCTATATGGCCGTGGGTTGCATCTGGGTGGTATCAGAGCCACCCCCATGCTGTATATACGGGGCCCAGCTGTGCTCAGATCGACATATATCGACTCAAGAACATCGCCTGTAGGTCCTATATAACCGTGGAATGCAGCTGGCTGGTATCACAGCTACCCCCCTGCAGTATATACGGCGCCCAGCTGTGCTCAGATCGACATATATCGACTCAAGAACATCGCCTGTAGGTCCTATATGGCCGTGGGTTGCAGCCGGCTGGTATCACAGCTACCCCCATGCTGTATATACGTGGCCCAGCTGTGCTCTGATCGACATATATCGACTCAAGAACATCGCCTGTAGGTCCTATATGGCCGTGGGTTGCAGCTGGCTGGTATCACAGCTACCCGCATGCTGTATATACGTGGCCCAGCTGTGCTCAGATCGACATATATCGACTCAAGAACATCGCCTGTAGATCCTATATGCCCGTGGGTTGCATCGGGCTGGAATCAGAGCCACCCACATGCTGCATATACAGGGCATAGCGGAGCTCATATCGACATATATCGACTCAAGAACATCGCCTGTAGGTCCCATATGGGCATAGGTTGCACCTGGCTGGTGTCGGAGCGGCCCCAATGTTGCATATACGGTGCATAGCGGTGCTCAGATCGACATATATCGACTCAAGAACATCGCCTGTAGGTCCTATATGGCCGTGGGTTGCATATGGCTGGTATCAGAGCTACCCCCATGCTGTATATACGGGACCCAGCTGTTCCCACATCGACATATATCGAATCAAGAACATCGCTGGTAGGTCCTATATAGCCATGGGTTGCAGCTGGCTGGTATCACAGCTACCCCCATGCTGTATATACGTGGCCCAGATGTGCTCCGATCGATATATATCGACTCAAGAACATCGCCTGTAGGTCCTATATGGCCGTGGGTTGCATCTGGCTGGTATCAGAGCTACCCCCATGCTGTATATACGGGGCCCAGCTGTGCTCAGATCGACATATATCGACTCAAGAACATCGCCTGTAGGTCCTATATGGCCGTGGGTTGCATCTGGGTGGTATCAGAGCTACCCCCATGCTGTATATACGGGGCCCAGCTGTGCTCAGATCGACATATATCGACTCAAGAACATCGCCTGTAGGTCCTATATAACCGTGGGATGCAGCTGGCTGGTATCACAGCTACCCCCCTGCAGTATATACGGCGCCCAGCTGTGCTCAGATCGACATATATCGACTCAAGAACATCGCCTGTAGGTCCTATATGGCCGTGGGTTGCAGCTGGCTGGTATCACAGCTACCCGCATGCTGTATATACGTGGCCCAGCTGTGCTCAGATCGACATATATCGACTCAAGAACATCGCCTGTAGATCCTATATGCCCGTGGGTTGCATCGGGCTGGAATCAGAGCCACCCACATGCTGCATATACAGGGCATAGCGGAGCTCATATCGACATATATCGACTCAAGAACATCGCCTGTAGGTCCTATATGGGCATAGGTTGCACCTGGCTGGTGTCGGAGCGGCCCCAATGTTGCATATACGGTGCATAGCGGTGCTCAGATCGACATATATCGACTCAAGAACATCGGCTCTAGGTCCTATATGGCCGTGGGTTGCATCTGGCTGGTATCAGAGCCACCCACATGCCGTATATACGGGGCCCAGCTGTGCACAGATCGACATATATTGACTCAAGAATATCGCCTGTAGGTCCTATATGGCCGTGGGTTGGATCTGGCTGGTATCAGAGCTACTCCCATGCTGTATATACGAGGCCCAGCTGTGCTCAGATCGACATATATCGACCCAAGAACATCGCCTGTGGGTCTTATATGGCCGTGGGTTGCAGCTGGATGGTATCAAAGCTACCCCTAGGCTGTATATACGTGGCCCAGCTGTGCTCAAGTATATCGCCTGTAGGTGCTGTATGGCCGTGGGTTGCATCTGGCTGGTATCAGAGCTACCCACATGCCGTATATACGGGACCCAGCTGTGCTCAGATCGACATATATCGACTCAAGAACGTCGCCTGTAGGTCCTATATGGCCGTGGTTTGCATCTGGCTGGTATCGGAGCTACCCCCATGGTGTTTATACGGCGCCCAGCTGCGCTCAGATCGACACATATCAACTCAAGAACATCGCCTATAGGTCCTATATGGCTGTGGCTTGCATCTGGCTGGTATCAGAGCTACCCCCATGCTGTATATACGAGGCCCAGCTGTGCTCAGATCGACATATATCGACTCAAGAACATCGCCTGTAGGTCCTATATGGCCGTGGGTTGCATCTGGCAGATATCAGAGCCACCCACATGCCGTATATACGGGGGCCCAGCTGTGCTCAGATCGACATATATCGACTCAAGAATATCGCCTGTAGGTCCTATATGGCCGTGGGTTGCATCTGGCTTGTATCAGAGCCCCCCACATGCCGTATATACGGGGTCCAGCTGTGCTCGGATCGACATATATCGACTCAAGAACATCGCCTGTAGGTCCTATATGGCCGTGGGTTGCATCTGGCTGGTATGAGAGCTACCCCCATGCTGTATATACGGGACTCAGCTGTGCTCAAATCGACATATATCGACTCAAGAACATCGCCTGTATGTCCTATATGGCCGTGGGTTGCATCTGGCTGGTATGCCATATATACGGGGCCCAGCTGTGCTCAGATCGACATATATAGACGGATGAACATCGCCTGTAGGTCCTATATGGCCATGGGTTGCATCTGGCTGGTATCGCAGCTACCCCCATGCTGTATATACGTAGCCCAGCTGTGCTCAGATTGACATATATCGACTCAAGAACATCGCCTGTAGGTCCTATATGGCCGTGGGTTGCAGCTGGCTGGTATCAGAGCCACCCACATGCCGTATATACGGGGCCCAGCTGTGCTCAGATCGACATATATCGACGGAAGAACATCGCCTGTAGGTCCTATATGGCCATGGGTTGCACCTGGCTGGTATCACAGCTACCCCCATGCTGTATATACGTAGCGCAGCTGTGCTCAGATCGACATATATCGACTCAAGAACATCGCCTGTAGGTCCTATATGCCCGTGGGTTGCATCTGGCTGGAATCAGAGCCACCCACTTGCTGCATATACAATGCATAGCGGAGCTCATATCGACATATATCGACTCAAGAACATCGCTTGCAGGTCCTATATGGGCATAGGTTGCACCTGGCTGGTGTCGAAGCGACCTCAATGCTGCATATACGGTGCATAGCGGTGCTCAGATCGACATATATCGACTCAGGAACATCGCCTGTAGGACCTATATGGCCTTGGGTTGCATCTGGCTGGTATCAGAGCCACCCACATGCCGTATATACGAGGCCCAGCTGTGCTCAGATCGACATATATCGATTCAAGAACATCGCCTGTACGTTCTATATGGCGGTGGGTTGCATATGGTTGGTATCAGAGCCACCCACATGCCGTATATACGGGGCCCAGCTGTGCGCAGATCGACATATATCGACTCAAGAACATCGCCTGTAGGTCCTATATGGCCGTGGGTTGCATATGGCTGGTATCAGAGCCACCCACATGCCGTATATACGGGGCCCAGCTGAGCCCAGATCGACATATATCGACTCAAGAACATCGCCTGTAGGTCCTATATGGCCGTGGGTTGCATCTGCCTGGTATCAGAGCTACACCCATGGTTTATATACGGCGCCCAGCTGTGCTCAGATCGACATATATCGACTCAAGAACATCGCCTGTAGGTCCTATATGGCCGTGGGTTGCATCTGGCTGGTATCAGAGCTACCCCTATGCTGTATATACGGCGAGCAGCTGTGCTCAGATCGACATATATCGACTCAAGAACAACGCCTGTAGGTCCTATATGGCCGTGGGTTGCATCTGGGTGGTATCAGAGCTACCCCCATGCTGTATATACGGGGCCCAGCTGTGCTCAGATCGACATATATCGACTCAAGAACATCGCCTTTAGGTCCAATATAACCGTGGGTTGCAGCTAGCTGGTATCACAGCTACCCCCATGCTATATATACGTGGCCCAGCTGTGCTCAGATCGACATATATCGACTCAAGAACATCGCCTGTAGATCCTATATGGCCGTTCGTTGCATCTGGCTGGTTTCAGAGCTACCCCCATGCTGTATATACGGGGCCCAGCTGTGCTCAGATCGACATATATCCACTCAAGAACATCGCCTGTAGGTCCAATATAACCGTGGGTTGCAGCTGGCTGGTATCACAGCTACCCCCATGCTATATATACGTGGCCCAGCTGTGCTCAGATCTACATATATCGACTCAAGAACATCGCCTGTAGATCCTATATGGCCGTGGGTTGCATCTGGCTGGTTTCAGAGCTACCCCCATGCTGTATATACGGGGCCCAGCTGTGCTCAGATCGACATATATCGACTCAAGAACATCGCCTGTAGGTCCTATATGGCCGTGGGTTGCAGCTGGCTGGTATCACAGCTACCCCCATGCTGTATATACGTGGCCCAGCTGTGCTCAGATCGACATATATCGACTCAAGAACATCGCCTGTAGGTCCTATATGCCCGTGGGTTGCATCTGGCTGGAATCAGAGCCACCCACATGCTGCATATACAGGGCATAGCGGAGCTCATATCGACATATATCGACTCAAGAACATGGCGTGTAGGTCCCATATGGGCATAGGTTGCACCTGGCTTGTGTCGGAGCGGCCCCAATGTTGCATATACGGTGAATAGCGGTGCTCAGATCGACATATATCGACTCAAGAACATCGCCTGTAAGTCCTATATGGCAGTGGGTTGCATCTGGCTGCTATTAGAGCCACCCACATGGCATATATACGGGGGCCCAGCTGTGCTCAGATCGACATATATCGACTCAAGAACATCGGCTCTAGGTCCTATATGGCAGTGGGTTGCATCTGGCTGGTATCAGAGCTACCCCCATGGTGTATATACGGCGCCCAGCTGTGCTCAAATCGATATATATATATATATATATATATATATATATATATATATATATATATATATATATATATATATATATATCGATTCAAGTACATCGCCTGTAGGTCCTATGTGGCCGTGGGTTGGATCTGGCTGGTATCAGAGCTACTCCCATGCTGTATATACGAGGCCCAGCTGTGCTCAGATCGACATATATCGACTCAAGAACATCGCCTGTGGGTCTTATATGGCCGAGGGTTGCAGCTGGCTGGTATCAGAGCTACCCCCAGGCTGTATATACGTGGCCCAGCTGTGCTCAGATCGACATATATCGACTCAAGAATATCGCCTGTAGGTGCTGTATGGCCGTGGGTTGCATCTGCCTGGTATCAGAGCTACCTCAATGCTGTATATACGGCGCCAAGCTGTGCTCAGATCGACATATATTGACTCAAGAACATCGCCTGTAGGTCCTATATGGCCGTGGGTTGCATCTGGCTGGTATCATAGCTTCCCCCATGCTGTATATACGGGGCCCAGCTGTGCTCAGAGCGACATATATCGACTCAAGAACATCGCCTGTAGGTCCTATGTAGCCGTGGGTTGCAGCTGGCTGGTATCACAGCTACCCCCATGCTGTATATACGTGGCCCAGCTGTGCTCAGATCGACATATATCGACTCAAGAACATCGCCTGTAGGTCCTATATGGCCGTGGGTTGCAGCTGGCTGGTATCAGAGCCACCCACATGCCGTATATACGGGGCCCAGCTGTGCTCAGCTCGACATATATCGACTCGAGAACATCGCCTGTAGGTCCTATATGGCCGTGGGTTGCAGCTGGCTGGTATCACAGCTACCACCATGCTGTATATACGTGGCCCAGCTGTGCTCGGATCGACATATATCGACTCAAGAACATCGCCTGTAGGTCCTATATGCCCGTGGGTTGCATCTGGCTGGAATCAGAGCCACCCACATGCTGCATATACAGGGCATAGCGGAGCTCATATCGACATATATCGACTCAACAACAACGCGTGTAGGTCCCATATGGGCATAGGTTGCACCTGGCTTGTGTCGGAGCGGCCCCAATGTTGCATATACGGTGAATAGCGGTGCTCAGATCGACATATATCGACTCAAGAACATCGCCTGTAAGTCCTATATGGCAGTGGGTTGCATCTGGCTGATATTAGAGCCACCCACATGCCATATATACGGGGGCCCAGCTGTGCTCAGATCGACATATATCGACTCAAGAACATCGGCTCTAGGTCCTATATGGCCGTGGGTTGCATCTGGCTGGTATCAGAGCCACCCACATGCCGTATATACGGGGCCCAGCTGTGCTCAGATCGACATATATCGACTCAAGAATATCGCCTGTAGGTCCTATATGGCCGTGGGTTGCATCTGGCTTGTATCAGAGCTACCCCCATGGTGTATATACGGCGCCCAGCTGTGCTCAAATCGATATATATCGATTCAAGTACATCGCCTGTAGGTCCTATGTGGCCGTGGGTTGGATCTGGCTGGTATCAGAGCTACTCCCATGCTGTATATACGAGGCCCAGCTGTGCTCAGATCGACATATATCGACTCAAGAACATCGCCCGTGGGTCTTATATGGCCGTGGGTTGCAGCTGGCTGGTATCAGAGCTACCCCCAGGCTGTATATACGTGGCCCAGCTGTGCTCAGATCGACATATATCGACTCAAGAATATCGCCTGTAGGTGCTGTATGGCCGTGGGTTGCATCTGGCTGGTATCAGAGCTACCCCAATGCTGTATATACGGCGCCAAGCTGTGCTCAGATCGACAGATATCAACTCAAGAACATCGCCTGTAGGTCCTATATGGCCGTGGGTTGCATCTGGCTGGTATCATAGCTTCCCCCATGCTGTATATACGGGGCCCAGCTGTGCTCAGAGCGACATATATCGACTCAAGAACATCGCCTGTAGGTCCTATGTAGCCGTGGGTTGCAGCTGGCTGGTATCACAGCTACCCCCATGCTGTATATACGTGGCCCAGCTGTGCTCAGATCGACATATATCGACTCAAGAACATCGCCTGTAGGTCCTATATGGCCGTGGGTTGCAGCTGGCTGGTATCAGAGCCACCCACATGCCGTATATACGGGGACCAGCTGTGCTCAGATCGACATATATCGACTCAAGAACATCGCCTGTAGGTCCTATATGGCCGTGGGTTGCATCTGGCTGGTATCAGAGCTACCCCCATGCTGTATATACTGGGCCCAGCTGTGCTCAGATCGACATATATCGACTCAAGAACATCGCCTGTAGGTCCTATATAGCCGTGGGTTGCAGCTGGCTGGTATCCCAGCTACCCCCATGCTGTATATACGTGGCCCAGCTGTGCTCAGATCGACATATATCGACTCAAGAACATCGCCTGTAGGTCCTATATGGCCGTGGGTTGCATCTGACTGGTATCAGAGCTACCCCCATGCTGTATACGCGGGGCCCAGCTGTGCTCAAATCGACATATATCGACTCAAGAACATCGCCTGTGGGTCTTATATGGCCGTGGGTTGCAGCTGGCTGGTATCAGAGCTACCCCCAGGCTGTATATACGTGGCCCAGCTGTGCTCAGATCGACATATATCGACTCAAGAACATCGCCTGTAGGTGCTATATGGCCGTGGGTTGCATCTGGCTGGTATCAGAGCTACCCCCATGCTGTATATACGGCGCCCAGCTGTGCTCAGATCGACATATATCGACTCAAGAACATCGCTTGTAGGTCCTTAATGGCCGTGGGTTGCATCTGGCTGGTATCAGTGCTACCCCCATGCTGTATATACGGCGTCCAGCTGTGCTCAGATCGACATATATCGACTCAAGAACATCGCCTGTAGGTCCTATATGGCCGTGGGTTGCATATGGCTGGTATCAGAGCTACCCCCATGCTGTATATACGGGGCCTAGCTGTTCCCACATCACATATATCGAATCAAGAACATCGCTTGTAGGTTCTATATAGCCATGGGTTGCAGCTGGCTGGTATCACAGCTACCCCCATGCTGTATATACGTGGCCCAGCTGTGCTCCGATCGACATATATCGACTCAAGAACATCGCCTGTAGGTCCTATATGGCCGTGGGTTGTATCTAGCTGGTATCAGAGCTACCACTATGCTGTATATACGGCGAGCAGCTGTGCTCAGATCGACATATATCGACTCAAGAACATCGCCTGTAGGTCCTATATGGCCGTGGGTTGCATCTGGCTGGTATCAGAGCTACCCCCATGCTGTATATACGTGGCCCAGCTGTGCTCAGATCGACATATATCGACTCAAGAACATCGCCTGTGGGTCTTATATGGCCGTGGATTGCATCTGGCTGGTATCAGAGCTACTCCCATGCTGTATATACGGCGCCCAGCTGTGCTCAGATCGACATATATCGACCCAATAACATCGCCTGTAGGTCCTATATGGCCGTGGCTTGCATCTGGCTGGTATCAGAGCCACCCACATGCCGTATATACGGGGCCCAGCTGTGCTCAGATCGACATATATCGACTCAAGAACATCGCCTGTAGGTCCTATATGGCCGTGGGTTGCATCTGGCTGGTATCAGAGCTACACCCATGCTGTATATACGGGATCCAGTTGTGCTCAGATCGACATATATCGACTCAAGAACATCGCCTGTAGGTCCTATATGGCCATGGGTTGCATCTGGCTGGTATCAGAGCTACCCCCATGCTGTATATACGGGGCCCAGCTGTGCTCAGATCGACGTATATCGACTCAAGAACATCGCCTGTAGGTCCTATATGGCCGTGGGTTGCATCTGGGTGGTATCAGAGCTACCCCCATGCTGTATATACGGGGCCCAGCTGTGCTCAGATCGACATATATCGACTCAAGAAGATCGCCTGTAGGTCCTATATAACCGTGGGTTGCAGCTGGCTGGTATCACAGCTACCCCCATGCTATATATACGGCGCCCAGCTGTGCTCAGATCGACATATATCGACTCAAGAACATCGCCTGTAGGTCCTATATGGCCGTGGGTTGCATCTGGCTGGTTTCAGAGCTACCCCCATGCTGTATATACGGGGCCCAGCTGTGCTCAGATCTACATATATCGACTCAAGAAGATCGCCTGTAGGTCCTATATAACCGTGGGTTGCAGCTGGCTGGTATCACAGCTACCCCCATGCTATATATACGGCGCCCAGCTGTGCTCAGATCGACATATATCGACTCAAGAACATCGCCTGTAGGTCATATATGGCCGTGGGTTGCAGCTGGCTGGTATCACAGCTACCCCCATGCTGTATATACGTGGCCCAGCTGTGCTCAGATCGACATATATCGACTCAAGAACATCGCCTGTAGGTCCTATATGGCCGTGGGTTGCAGCTGGCTGGTATCACAGCTACCCCCATGCTGTATATACGTGGCCCAGCTGTGCTCAGATCGACATATATCGACTCAAGAACATCGCCTGTAGGTCCTATATGCCCGTGGGTTGCATCGGGCTGGAATCAGAGCCACCCACATGCTGCATATACAGGGCATAGCGGAGCTCATATCGACATATATCGACTCAAGAACATCGCCTGTAGGTCCCATATGGGCATAGATTGCACCTGGCTGGTGTCGGAGCGGCCCCAATGTTGCATATACGGTGCATAGCGGTGCTCAGATTGACATATATCGACTCAAGAACATCGGCTCTAGGTCCTATATAGCCGTGGGTTGCATCTGGCTGGTATCAGAGCCACCCACATGCCGTATATACGGGGCCCAGCTGTGCACAGATCGACATATATCGACTCAAGAATATCGCCTGTAGGTCCTATATGGCCGTGGGTTGCATCTGGCTGGTATCAGAGCTACCCCCATGGTGTATATACGGCGCCCAGCTGTGCTCAAATCGACATATATCGATTCAAGAACATCGCCTGTAGGTCCTATATGGCCGTGGGTTGGATCTGGCTGGTATCAGAGCTACTCCCATGCTGTATATACGAGGCCCAGCTGTGCTCAGATCGACATATGTCGACCCAAGAACATCGCCTGTGGGTCTTATATGGCCGTGGGTTGCAGCTGGCTGGTATCAGAGCTACCCCTAGGCTGTATATACGTGGCCCAGCTGTGCTCAGATCGACACATATCGACTCAAGAATATCGCCTGTAGGTGCTGTATGGCCGTGGGTTGCATCTGGCTGGTATCAGAGCTACCCCCATGCTGTATATACGGCGCCCAGCTGTGCTCAGATCGACATATATCGACTCAAGAACGTCGACTGTAGGTCCTATATGGCCGTGGTTTGCATCTGGCTGATATCGGAGCTACCCCCATGGTGTTTATACGGCGCCCAGCTGCGCTCAGATCGACATATATCGACCCAAGAACATCGCCTATAGGTCCTATATGGCTGTGGGTTGCATCTGGCTGGTATCAGAGCTACCCCCATGCTGTATATACGAGGCCCAGCTGTGCTCAGATCGACATATATCGACTCAAGAACATCGCCTGTGGGTCTTATATGGCCGTGGGTTGCAGCTGGCTGGTATCAGAGCTACCCCCAGGCTTTATATACGTGGCCCAGCTGTGATCAGATCGACATATATCGACTCAAGAACATCGCCTGTAGGTGCTATATGGCCGTGGGTTGCATCTGGCTGGTATCAGAGCTACCCTCATGCTGTATATACGGCGCCAAGCTGTGCTCAGATCGACATATATCGACTCAAGAACATTGCTTGTAGGTCCTATATGGCCGTGGGTTGCATCTGGCTGGTATCAGTGCTACCCCCATTCGGTATATACGGCGCCCAGCTGTGCTCAGATCGACATATATCGACTCAAGAATATCGCCTGTAGGTCCTATATGGCCGTGGGTTGTATCTGGCTGGTATCAGAGCCACCCACATGCCGTATATACGGGGCCCAGCTGTGCTCGGATCGACATATATCGACTCAAGAACATCGCCTGTAGGTCCTATATAGCCGTGGATTGAATCTGGCTGGTATCATAACTACCCCCATGCTGTATATACGGCGCCCAGCTGTGCTCAGAGCGACATATATCGACTCAAGAACATCGCCTGTAGGTCCTATATAGCCGTGGGTTGCAGTTGGCTGGTATCACAGCTACCCCCATGCTGTATTTACGTGGCCCAGCTGTGCTCAGGTCGTCATATATATACATAAGGACATCACCTGTAGGTCCTGTATGGCCGTGGGTTGCAGCTGGCTGGTATCAGAGCCACCCACATGCCCTATATACGGGGGTCCAGCTGTGCTCAGATCGACATATATCGACTCAAGAACATCGCCTGTAGGTCCTATATGGCCGTGGGTTGCATCTGGCTGGTATCAGAGCTACCCACATGCCGTATATACGGGACCCAGCTGTGCTCAGATCGACATATATCGACTCAAGAACATCGCCTGTAGGTCCTATATGGCCGTGGGTTGCATATGGCTGGTATCAGAGCCATCCACATGCCGTATATACGGGGCCCAGCTGTGCAGATCGACATATATCGAATCATGACCATCGCCTGTAGGTCCTATATGGCCGTGGGTTGCATCTGGCTGGTATCAGAGCCACCCACATGCCGTATATACGTTACCCAGCTGTGCCCAGATCGACATATATCGACTCAAGAACATCGCCTGTAGGTCCTATATGGCAGTGGGTTGCATATGGCTGGTATCAGAGCTACCCCCATGCTGTATATACGAGGCCCAGCTGTGCTCAGATCGACATATATCGACTCAAGAACATCGCCTGTGGGTCTTATATAGCTGTGGGTTGCTGCTGGCTGGTATCAGAGCTACCTCCAGGCTGTATATACGTGGCCCAGCTGTGCCCAGATCGACATATATCGACTCAAGAACATCGCCTGTAGGTCCTATATGGGCATAGGTTACACCTGGCTGGTGTCGAAGCGGCCCCAATGCTGCATATACGGTGCATAGCGGTGCTCAGATCGACATATATCGACTCAAGAACATCGCCTGTATGTCCTATATGGCCATGGATTGCACCTGGCTGATATCAGAGCCACCCACATGCCGTATATACGGGGGCCCAGCTGTGCTCAGATCGACATATATCGACTCAAGAACATCGCCTGTAAATCCTATATGGCCGTGGGTTGCATCTGGCTGGTATCAGAGCCACCCACATGCCGTATATACAGGACCCAGCTGTGCTCAGATCGACATATATCGACTCAAGAACATCGCCTGTAGGTCCTATATGGCCGTGGGTTGCAGCTGGCTGGTATCAGAGCCACCCACATGCCGTATATACAGGACCCAGCTGTGCTCAGATCGACATATATCGACTCAAGAACATCGCCTGTAAATCCTATATGGCCGTGGGTTGCATCTGGCTGGTATCAGAGCTACCCCCATGCTGTGTATACGGGGCCCAGCTGTGTTCAGATTGACATATATCGACTCAAGAACATCGCCTGTAGGTCCTATATGGCCGTGGGTTGCATCTGGCTGGTATCAGAGCTACCCCAATGCTGTATATACGGCGCCAAGCTGTGCTCAGATCGACATATATCGACTCAAGAACATCGCCTGTAGGTCCTATATGGCCGTGGGTTGCATCTGGCTGGTATCATAGCTTCCCCCATGCTGTATATACGGGGCCCAGCTGTACTCAGAGCGACATATATCGAGTCAAGTACATCGCCTGTAGGTCCTATGTAGCCGTGGGTTGCAGCTGGCTGGTATGACAGCTACCCCCATGGTGTATATACGGCGCCCAGCTGTGCTCAAATCGACATATATCGATTCAAGTACATCGCCTGTAGGTCCTATATGGCCGTGGGTTGGATCTGGCTGGTATCAGAGCTACTCCCATGCTGTATATACGAGGCCCAGATGTGCTCAGATCGACATATATCGACTCAAGAACATCCCCTGTGGGTCTTATATGGCCGTGGGTTGCAGCTGGCTGGTATCAGAGCTACCCCCAGGCTGTATATACGTGGCCCAGCTGTGCTCAGATCGACATATATCGACTCAAGAATATCGCCTGTAGGTGCTGTATGGCCGTGGGTTGCATCTGGCTGGTATCAGAGCTACCCCAATGCTGTATATACGGCGCCAAGCTGTGCTCAGATCGACATATATCGACTCAAGAACATCGCCTGTAGGTCATATATGGCCGTGGGTTGCATCTGGCTGGTATCATAGCTTCCCCCATGCTGTATATACGGGGCCCAGCTGTGCTCAGAGCGACATATATCGAGTCAAGTACATCGCCTGTAGGTCCTATGTAGCCGTGGGTTGCAGCTGGCTGGTATGACAGCTACCCCCATGCTGTATATACGTGGCCCAGCTGTGCTCAGATCGACATATATCGACTCAAGAACATCGCCTGTAGGACCTATATGGCCTTGGGTTGCATCTGGCTGGTATCAGAGCCACCCACATGCCGTATATACGAGGCCCAGCTGTGCTCAGATCGACATATATCGATTCAAGAACATCGCCTGTACGTTCTATATGGCCGTGGGTTGCATATGGTTGGTATCAGAGCCACCCACATGCCGTATATACGGGGCCCAGCTGTGCGCAGATCGACATATATCGACTCAAGAACATCGCCTGTAGGTCCTATATGGCCGTGGGTTGCATATGGCTGGTATCAGAGCCACCCACATGCCGTATATACGGGGCCCAGCTGAGCCCAGATCGACATATATCGACTCAAGAACATCGCCTGTAGGTCCTATATGGCCGTGGGTTGCATCTGCCTGGTATCAGAGCTACACCCATGGTTTATATACGGCGCCCAGCTGTGCTCAGATCGACATATATCGACTCAAGAACATCGCCTGTAGGTTCTATATGGCCGTGGGTTGCATCTGGCTGGTATCAGAGCTACCCCTATGCTGTATATACGGCGAGCAGCTGTGCTCAGATCGACATATATCGACTCAAGAACATCGCCTGTAGGTCCTATATGGCCGTGGGTTGCATCTGGCTGGTATCAGAGCTAACCCCATGCTGTATATACGGGGCCCAGCTGTGCTCAGATCGACATATATCGACTCAAGAACAACGCCTGTAGGTCCTATATGGCCGTGGGTTGCATCTGGGTGGTATCAGAGCTACCCCCATGCTGTATATACGGGGCCCAGCAGTGCTCAGATCGACATATATCGACTCAAGAACATCGCCTTTAGGTCCAATATAACCGTGGGTTGCAGCTGGCTGGTATCACAGCTACCCCCATGCTATATATACGTGGCCCAGCTGTGCTCAGATCGACATATATCGACTCAAGAACATCGCCTGTAGATCCTATATGGCCGTGGGTTGCATCTGGCTGGTTTCAGAGCTACCCCCATGCTGTATATACGGGGCCCAGCTGTGCTCAGATCGACATATATCGACTCAAGAACATCGCCTGTAGATCCTATATGGCCGTGGGTTGCATCTGGCTGGTTTCAGAGCTACCCCCATGCTGTATATACGTGGCCCAGCTGTGCTCAGATCGACATATATCGACTCAAGAACATCGCCTGTAGGTCCTATATGCCCGTGGGTTGCATCTGGCTGGAATCAGAGCCACCCACATGCTGCATATACAGGGCATAGCGGAGCTCATATCGACATATATCGACTCAAGAACATGGCGTGTAGGTCCCATATGGGCATAGGTTGCACCTGGCTTGTGTCGGAGCGGCCCCAATGTTGCATATACGGTGAATAGCGGTGCTCAGATCGACATATATCGACTCAAGAACATCGCCTGTAAGTCCTATATGGCAGTGGGTTGCATCTGGCTGCTATTAGAGCCACCCACATGCCATATATACGGGGGCCCAGCTGTGCTCAGATCGACATATATCGACTCAAGAACATCGGCTCTAGGTCCTATATGGCAGTGGGTTGCATCTGGCTGGTATCAGAGCCACCCACATGCCGTATATACGGGGCCCAGCTGTGCTCAGATCGACATATATCGACTCAAGAATATCGCCTGTAGGTCCTATATGGCCGTGGGTTGCATCTGGCTTGTATCAGAGCTACCCCCATGGTGTATATACGGCGCCCAGCTGTGCTCAAATCGATATATATATATATATATATATATATATATATATATATATCGATTCAAGTACATCGCCTGTAGGTCCTATGTGGCCGTGGGTTGGATCTGGCTGGTATCAGAGCTACTCCCATGCTGTATATACGAGGCCCAGCTGTGCTCAGATCGACATATATCGACTCAAGAACATCGCCTGTGGGTCTTATATGGCCGAGGGTTGCAGCTGGCTGGTATCAGAGCTACCCCCAGGCTGTATATACGTGGCCCAGCTGCGCTCAGATCGACATATATCGACTCAAGAATATCGTCTGTAGGTGCTGTATGGCCGTGGGTTGCATCTGCCTGGTATCAGAGCTACCCCAATGCTGTATATACGGCGCCGAGCTGTGCTCAGATCGACATATATTGACTCAAGAACATCGCCTGTAGGTCCTATATGGCCGTGGGTTGCATCTGGCAGGTATCATAGCTTCCCCCATGCTGTATATACGGGGCCCAGCTGTGCTCAGAGCGACATATATCGACTCAAGAACATCGCCTGTAGGTCCTATGTAGCCGTGGGTTGCAGCTGGCTGGTATCACAGCTACCCCCATGCTGTATATACGTGGCCCAGCTGTGCTCAGATCGACATATATCGACTCAAGAACATCGCCTGTAGGTCCTATATGGCCGTGGGTTGCAGCTGGCTGGTATCAGAGCCACCCACATGCCGTATATACGGGGCCCAGCTGTGCTCAGCTCGACATATATCGACTCGAGAACATCGCCTGTAGGTCCTATATGGCCGTGGGTTGCAGCTGGCTGGTATCACAGCTACCACCATGCTGTATATACGGGGCCCAGCTGTGCTCAGATCGACATATATCGACTCAAGAATATCGCCTGTAGGTACTATATGGCCGTGGGTTGCATCTGGCTTGTATCAGAGCTACCCCCATGGTGTATATACGGCGCCCAGCTGTGCTCAAATCGATATATATATATCGATTCAAGTACATCGCCTGTAGGTCCTATGTGGCCGTGGGTTGGATCTGGCTGGTATCAGAGCTACTCCCATGCTGTATATACGAGGCCCAGCTGTGCTCAGATCGACATATATCGACTCAAGAACATCGCCCGTGGGTCTTATATGGCCGTGGGTTGCAGCTGGCTGGTATCAGAGCTACCCCCAGGCTGTATATACGTGGCCCAGCTGTGCTCAGATCGACAT
The DNA here is from genome assembly GCA_963942505.1 of Lordithon lunulatus. Lineage (NCBI taxonomy): Eukaryota > Metazoa > Arthropoda > Insecta > Coleoptera > Staphylinidae > Lordithon > Lordithon lunulatus. The sequence goes on along the minus strand of OZ012667.1, from coordinate 30,888,056 downwards.
ATATCGACTCAAGAATATCGCCTGTAGGTGCTGTATGGCCGTGGGTTGCATCTGGCTGGTATCACAGCTACCCCAATGCTGTATATACGGCGCCAAGCTGTGCTCAGATCGACAGATATCAACTCAAGAACATCGCCTGTAGGTCCTATATGGCCGTGGGTTGCATCTGGCTGGTATCATAGCTTCCCCTATGCTGTATATACGGGGCCCAGCTGTGCTCAGAGCGACATATATCGACTCAAGAACATCGCCTGTAGGTCCTATGTAGCCGTGGGTTACAGCTAGCTGGTATCACAGCTACCCCCATGCTGTATATACGTGGCCCAGCTGTGCTCAGATCGACATATATCGACTCAAGAACATCGCCTGTAGGTCCTATATGGCCGTGGGTTGCAGCTGGCTGGTATCAGAGCCACCTACATGCCGTATATACGGGGCCCAGCTGTGCTCAGCTCGACATATATCGACTCAAAAACATTGCCTCTAGGTCCTATATGGCCGTGGGTTGCATCTGGCTGGTATCAGAGCTACCCCCACGCTGTATATACGGCGCCCAGCTGTGCTCAGATCGACATATATCGACTCAAAAACATTGCCTGTAGGTCCTATATGGCCGTGGGTTGCATCTTTCTGGTATCAGAGCTACCCCCATGTTGTATATACGGCGCCCAGCTGTGCTCAGATCGACATATATCGACTCAAGAACATCGCCTGTAGGTCATATATGGCCGTGGGTTGTATCTGACTGGTATCAGAGCTACCCCCATGCTGTATACACGGGGCCCAGCTGTGCTCAAATCGACATATATCGACTCAAGAACATCGCCTGTGGGTCTTATATGGCCGTGGGTTGCAGCTGGCTGGTATCAGAGCTACCGCCATGCTGTATATACGTGGCCCAGCTGTGCTCAGATCGACATATATCGACTCAAGAACATCGCCTGTAGGTCCTATATAGCCGTGGGTTGCAGCTGGCTGGTATCCCAGCTACCCCCATGCTGTATATACGTGGCCCAGCTGTGCTCAGATCGACATATATCGACTCAAGAACATCGCTTGTAGGTCCTTAATGGCCGTGGGTTGCATCTGGCTGGTATCAGTGCTACCCCCATGCTGTATATACGGCGTCCAGCTGTGCTCAGATCGACATATATCGACTCAAGAACATCGCCTGTAGGTCCTATATGGCCGTGGGTTGCATATGGCTGGTATCAGAGCTACCCCCATGCTGTATATACGTGGCCCAGCTGTGCTCCGATCGACATATATCGACTCAAGAACATCGCCTGTAGGTCCTATATGGCCGTGGGTTGTATCTAACTGGTATCAGAGCTACCCCTATGCTGTATATACGGCGAGCAGCTGTGCTCAGATCGACATATATCGACTCAAGAACATCGCCTGTAGGTCCTATATGGCCGTGGGTTGCATCTGGCTGGTATCAGAGCTACCCCCATGCTGTATATACGGGGCCCAGCTGTGCTCAGATCGACATATATCGACTCAAGAACATCGCCTGTATGTGCTATATGGCCGTGGGTTGCATCTGGCTGGTATCAGAGCTACCTCCATGCTGTATATACGTGGCCCAGCTGTGCTCAGATCGACATATATCGACTCAAGAACATCGCCTGTGGGTCTTATATGGCCGTGGATTGCATCTGGCTGGTATCAGAGCTACTCCCATGCTGTATATACGGCGCCCAGCTGTGCTCAGATCGACATATATCGACCCAATAACATCGCCTGTAGGTCCTATATGGCCGTGGCTTGCATCTGGCTGGTATCAGAGCCACCCACATGCCGTATATACGGGGCCCAGCTGTGCTCAGATCGACATATATCGACTCAAGAACATCGCCTGTAGGTCCTATATGGCCGTGGGTTGCATCTGGCTGGTATCAGAGCTACACCCATGCTGTATATACGGGACCCAGTTGTGCTCAGATCGACATATATCGACTCAAGAACATCGCCTGTAGGTCCTATATGGCCGTGGGCTGCATCTGGCTGGTATCAGAGCTACCCCCATGCTGTATATACGGGGCCCAGCTGTGCTCAGATCGACATATATCGACTCAAGAACATCGCCTGTAGGTCATATATGGCCGTGGGTTGCAGCTGGCTGGTATCACAGCTACCCCCATGCTGTATATACGTGGCCCAGCTGTGCTCAGATCGACATATATCGACTCAAGAACATCGCCTGTAGGTCCTATATGGCCGTGGGTTGCAGCTGGCTGGTATCACAGCTACCCCCATGCTGTATATACGTGGCCCAGCTGTGCTCAGATCGACATATATCGACTCAAGAACATCGCCTGTAGGTCCTATATGCCCGTGGGTTGCATCGGGCTGGAATCAGAGCCACCCACATGCTGCATATACAGGGCATAGCGGAGCTCATATCGACATATATCGACTCAAGAACATCACCTGTAGGTCCCATATGGGCATAGATTGCACCTGGCTGGTGTCGGAGCGGCCCCAATGTTGCATATACGGTGCATAGCGGTGCTCAGATCGACATATATCGACTCAAGAACATCGGCTCTAGGTCCTATATAGCCGTGGGTTGCATCTGGCTGGTATCAGAGCCACCCACATGCCGTATATACGGGGCCCAGCTGTGCACAGATCGACATATATCGACTCAAGAATATCGCCTGTAGGTCCTATATGGCCGTGGGTTGCATCTGGCTGGTATCAGAGCTACCCCCATGGTGTATATACGGCGCCCAGCTGTGCTCAAATCGACATATATCGATTCAAGAACATCGCCTGTAGGTCCTATATGGCCGTGGGTTGGATCTGGCTGGTATCAGAGCTACTCCCATGCTGTATATACGAGGCCCAGCTGTGCTCAGATCGACATATGTCGACCCAAGAACATCGCCTGTGGGTCTTATATGGCCGTGGGTTGCAGCTGGCTGGTATCAGAGCTACCCCTAGGCTGTATATGCGTGGCCCAGCTGTGCTCAGATCGACACATATCGACTCAAGAATATCGCCTGTAGGTGCTGTATGGCCGTGGGTTGCATCTGGCTGGTATCAGAGCTACCCCCATGCTGTATATACGGCGCCCAGCTGTGCTCAGATCGACATATATCGACTCAAGAACGTCGACTGTAGGTCCTATATGGCCGTGGTTTGCATCTGGCTGGTATCGGAGCTACCCCCATGGTGTTTATACGGCGCCCAGCTGCGCTCAGATCGACATATATCGACCCAAGAACATCGCCTATAGGTCCTATATGGCTGTGGGTTGCATCTGGCTGGTATCAGAGCTACCCCCATGCTGTATATACGAGGCCCAGCTGTGCTCAGATCGACATATATCGACTCAAGAACATCGCCTGTGGGTCTTATATGGCCGTGGGTTGCAGCTGGCTGGTATCAGAGCTACCCCCAGGCTTTATATACGTGGCCCAGCTGTGATCAGATCGACATATATCGACTCAAGAACATCGCCTGTAGGTGCTATATGGCCGTGGGTTGCATCTGGCTGGTATCAGAGCTACCCTCATGCTGTATATACGGCGCCAAGCTGTGCTCAGATCGACATATATCGACTCAAGAACATTGCTTGTAGGTCCTATATGGCCGTGGGTTGCATCTGGCTGGTATCAGTGCTACCCCCATTCGGTATATACGGCGCCCAGCTGTGCTCAGATCGACATATATCGACTCAAGAATATCGCCTGTAGTTCCTATATGGCCGTGGGTTGTATCTGGCTGGTATCAGAGCCACCCACATGCCGTATATACGGGGCCCAGCTGTGCTCGGATCGACATATATCGACTCAAGAACATCGCCTGTAGGTCCTATATAGCCGTGGATTGAATCTGGCTGGTATCATAACTACCCCCATGCTGTATATACGGCGCCCAGCTGTGCTCAGATCGACATATATCGACTCAAGAACATCGCCTGTAGGTCCTATATAGCCGTGGGTTGCAGTTGGCTGGTATCACAGCTACCCCCATGCTGTATTTACGTGGCCCAGCTGTGCTCAGGTCGTCATATATATATACATAAGGACATCACCTGTAGGTCCTGTATGGCCGTGGGTTGCAGCTGGCTGGTATCAGAGCCACCCACATGCCCTATATACGGGGGTCCAGCTGTGCTCAGATCGACATATATCGACTCAAGAACATCGCCTGTAGGTCCTATATGGCCGTGGGTTGCATCTGGCTGGTATCAGAGCTACCCACAAGCCGTATATACGGGACCCAGCTGTGCTCAGATCGACATATATCGACTCAAGAACATCGCCTGTAGGTCCTATATGGCCGTGGGTTGCATATGGCTGGTATCAGAGCCATCCACATGCCGTATATACGGGGCCCAGCTGTGCAGATCGACATATATCGAATCATGACCATCGCCTGTAGGTCCTATATGGCCGTGGGTTGCATCTGGCTGGTATCAGAGCCACCCACATGCCGTATATACGTTACCCAGCTGTGCCCAGATCGACATATATCGACTCAAGAACATCGCCTGTAGGTCCCATATGGCAGTGGGTTGCATATGGCTGGTATCAGAGCTACCCCCATGCTGTATATACGAGGCCCAGCTGTGCTCAGATCGACATATATCGACTCAAGAACATCGCCTGTGGGTCTTATATAGCTGTGGGTTGCTGCTGGCTGGTATCAGAGCTACCTCCAGGCTGTATATACGTGGCCCAGCTGTGCCCAGATCGACATATATCGACTCAAGAACATCGCCTGTAGGTCCTATATGGGCATAGGTTACACCTGGCTGGTGTCGAAGCGGCCCCAATGCTGCATATACGGTGCATAGCGGTGCTCAGATCGACATATATCGACTCAAGAACATCGCCTGTATGTCCTATATGGCCATGGATTGCACCTGGCTGATATCAGAGCCACCCACATGCCGTATATACGGGGGCCCAGCTGTGCTCAAATCGACATATATCGAATCAAGAACATCGGCTGTAGGTCCTATATGGCCGTGGGTTGCATCTGGCTGGTATCAGAGCCACCCACATGCCGTATATACGGGGCCCAGCTGTGCTCAGATCGGCATATATCGACTCAAGAACATCGCCTGTAGGTCCTATACGGCCGTGGGTTGCATCTGGCTGGTATCAGAGCTACCCCCAAGCTGTATATACGAGGACCAGCTGTGCTCAGATCGACATATATCGACTCAAGAACATCGCCTGTAGGTCCAATATGGCCGTGGGTTGCATCTGGCTGGTATCAGAGCTACCCTAATGCTGTATATACGGGGCCCAGCTGTGTTCAGATCGACATATATGGACTCAAGAACATCGCCTGTAGGTCCTATATGGCCGTGGGTTGCAGCTGGCTGGTATCAGAGCCACCCACATGCCGTATATACAGGGCCCAGCTGTGCTCAGATCGACATATATCGACTCAAGAACATCGCCTGTAGATCCTATATGGCCGTGGGTTGCATCTGGCTGGTATCAGAGCTACCCCAATGCTGTATATACGGCGCCAAGCTGTGCTCAGATCGACATATATCGACTCAAGAACATCGCCTGTAGGTCCTATATGGCCGTGGGTTGCATCTGGCTGGTATCATAGCTTCCCCCATGCTGTATATACGGGGCCCAGCTGTGCTCAGAGCGACATATATCGAGTCAAGTACATCGCCTGTAGGTCCTATGTAGCCGTGGGTTGCAGCTGGCTGGTATGACAGCTACCCCCATGGTGTATATACGGCGCCCAGCTGTGCTCAAATCGACATATATCGATTCAAGTACATCGCCTGTAGGTCCTATATGGCCGTGGGTTGGATCTGGCTGGTATCAGAGCTACTCCCATGCTGTATATACGAGGCCCAGATGTGCTCAGATCGACATATATCGACTCAAGAACATCCCCTGTGGGTCTTATATGGCCGTGGGTTGCAGCTGGCTGGTATCAGAGCTACCCCCAGGCTGTATATACGTGGCCCAGCTGTGCTCAGATCGACATATATCGACTCAAGAATATCGCCTGTAGGTGCTGTATGGCCGTGGGTTTCATCTGGCTGGTATCAGAGCTACCCCAATGCTGTATATACGGCGCCAAGCTGTGCTCAGATCGACATATATCGACTCAAGAACATCGCCTGTAGGTCATATATGGCCGTGGGTTGCATCTGGCTGGTATCATAGCTTCCCCCATGCTGTATATACGGGGCCCAGCTGTGCTCAGAGCGACATATATCGAGTCAAGTACATCGCCTGTAGGTCCTATGTAGCCGTGGGTTGCAGCTGGCTGGTATGACAGCTACCCCCATGCTGTATATACGTGGCCCAGCTGTGCTCAGATCGACATATATCGACTCAAGAACATCGCCTGTAGGTTCTATATGGCCGTGGGTTGCAGCTGGCTGGTATCAGAGCCACCCACATGCCGTATATACGGGGCCCAGCTGTGCTCAGATCGACATATATCGACTCAAGAACATCGCCTGTAGGTCCTATATAGCCGTGGGTTGCAGCTGGCTGGTATCCCAGCTACCCCCATGCTGTATATACGTGGCCCAGCTGTGCTCAGATCGACATATATCGACTCAAGAACTTCGCCTGTAGGTCCTATATGGCCGTGGGTTGCATCTGGCTGGTATCAGAGCTACCCCTATGCTGTATATACGGCGCCCAGCTGTGCTCAGATCGACATATATCGACTCAAGAACATCGCATGTAGGTCATATATGGCCGTGGGTTGTATCTGACTGGTATCAGAGCTACCCCCATGCTGTATACACGGGGCCCAGCTGTGCTCAAATCGACATATATCGACTCTAGAACATCGCCTGTAGGTCCTATATGGCCGTGGGTTGCAGCTGGCTGGTATCAGAGCTACCCCCATGCTGTATATACGTGGCCCAGCTGTGCTCAGATCGACATATATCGACTCAAGAACATCGCCTGTGGGTCTTATATGGCCGTGGGTTGCAGCTGGCTGGTATCACAGCTACCCCCAGGCTGTATATACGTGGCCCAGCTGTGCTCAGATCGACATATATCGACTCAAGAACATCGCCTGTAGGTGCTATATGGCCGTGGGTTGCATCTGGCTGGTATCAGAGCTACCCCCATGCTGTATATACGGCGCCCAGCTGTGCTCAGATCGACATATATCGACTAAAGAACATCGCTTGTAGGTCCTATATGGCCGTGGGTTGCATCTGGCTGGTATCAGTGCTACCCCCATGCTGTATATACGGCGTCCAGCTGTGCTCAGATCGACATATATCGACTCAAGAACATCGCCTGTAGGTCCTATATGGCCGTGGGTTGCATATGGCTGGTATCAGAGCTACCCCCATGCTGTATATACGGGACCCAGCTGTTCCCACATCGACATATATCGAACCAAGAACATCGCTTGTAGGTCCTATATAGCCATGGGTTGCAGCTGGCTGGTATCACAGCTACCCCCATGCTGTATATACGTGGCCCAGCTGTGCTCCGATCGATATATATCGACTCAAGAACATCGCCTGTAGGTGCTATATGGCCGTGGGTTGCATCTGGCTGGTATCAGAGCTACCCCCATGCTGTATATACGTGGCCCCGCTGTGCTCAGATCGACATATATCGACTCAAGAACATCGCCTGTAGGTGCTATTTGGCCGTGGGTTGCATCTGGCTGGTATCAGAGCCACCCACATGCCGTATATACGGGGCCCAGCTGTGCTCAGATCGACATATATCGACTCAAGAACATCGCCTGTAGGTCCTATATGGCCGTGGGTTGCATCTGGCTGGTATCAGAGCTACACCCATGCTGTATATACGGGACCCAGTTGTGCTCAGATCGACATATATAGACTCAAGAACATCGCCTGTAGGTCCTATATGGCCGTGGGTTGCATCTGGCTGGTATCAGAGCTACCCCCATGCTGTATATACGGGGCCCAGCTGTGCTCAGATCGACGTATATCGACTCAAGAACATCGCCTGTAGGTCCTATATGGCCGTGGGTTGCATCTGGGTGGTATCAGAGCTACCCCCATGCTGTATATACGGGGCCCAGCTGTGCTCAGATCGACATATATCGACTCAAGAACATCGCCTGTAGGTCCTATATGGCCGTGGGTTGTATATGGCTGGTATCAGAGCCACCCACATGCCGTATATACGGGGCCCAGCTGTGCTCAGATCGACATATATCGACTCAAGAACATCGCCTGTAGGTCCTATATGGCCGTGGGTTGCATCTGGCTGGTTTCAGAGCTACCCCCATGCTGTATATACGGGGCCCAGCTGTGCTCAGATCGACATATATCGACTCAAGAACATCGCCTGTAGGTCATATATGGCCGTGGGTTGCAGCTGGCTGGTATCACAGCTACCCCCATGCTGTATATACGTGGCCCAGCTGTGCTCAGATCGACATATATCGACTCAAGAACATCGCCTGTAGGTCCTATATGGCCGTGGGTTGCAGCTGGCTGGTATCACAGCTACCCCCATGCTGTATATACGTGGCCCAGCTGTGCTCAGATCGACATATATCGACTCAAGAACATCGCCTGTAGGTCCTATATGCCCGTGGGTTGCATCGGGCTGGAATCAGAGCCACCCACATGCTGCATATACAGGGCATAGCGGAGCTCATATCGACATATATCGACTCAAGAACATCGCCTGTAGGTCCCATATGGGCATAGATTGCACCTGGCTGGTGTCGGAGCGGCCCCAATGTTGCATATACGGTGCATAGCGGTGCTCAGATCGACATATATCAACTCAAGAACATCGGCTCTAGGTCCTATATAGCCGTGGGTTGCATCTGGCTGGTATCAGAGCCACCCACATGCCGTATATACGGGGCCCAGCTGTGCACAGATCGACATATATCGACTCAAGAACATCGCCTGTAGGTCCTATATGGCCGTGGGTTGGATCTGGCTGGTATCAGAGCTACTCCCATGCTGTATATACGAGGCCCAGCTGTGCTCAAATCGACATATATCGATTCAAGAACATCGCCTGTAGGTCCTATATGGCCGTGGGTTGGATCTGGCTGGTATCAGAGCTACTCCCATGCTGTATATACGAGGCCCAGCTGTGCTCAGATCGACATATGTCGACCCAAGAACATCGCCTGTGGGTCTTATATGGCCGTGGGTTGCAGCTGGCTGGTATCAGAGCTACCCCTAGGCTGTATATACGTGGCCCAGCTGTGCTCAGATCGACACATATCGACTCAAGAATATCGCCTGTAGGTGCTGTATGGCCGTGGGTTGCATCTGGCTGGTATCAGAGCTACCCCCATGCTGTATATACGGCGCCCAGCTGTGCTCAGATCGTCATATATCGACTCAAGAACGTCGACTGTAGGTCCTATATGGCCGTGGTTTGCATCTGGCTGGTATCGGAGCTACCCCCATGGTGTTTATACGGCGCCCAGCTGCGCTCAGATCGACATATATCGACCCAAGAACATCGCCTATAGGTCCTATATGGCTGTGGGTTGCATCTGGCTGGTATCAGAGCTACCCCCATGCTGTATATACGAGGCCCAGCTGTGCTCAGATCGACATATATCGACTCAAGAACATCGCCTGTGGGTCTTATATGGCCGTGGGTTGCAGCTGGCTGGTATCAGAGCTACCCCCAGGCTTTATATACGTGGCCCAGCTGTGATCAGATCGACATATATCGACTCAAGAACATCGCCTGTAGGTGCTATATGGCCGTGGGTTGCATCTGGCTGGTATCAGAGCTACCCTCATGCTGTATATACGGCGCCAAGCTGTGCTCAGATCGACATATATCGACTCAAGAACATTGCTTGTAGGTCCTATATGGCCGTGGGTTGCATCTGGCTGGTATCAGTGCTACCCCCATTCTGTATATACGGCGCCCAGCTGTGCTCAGATCGACATATATCGACTCAAGAATATCGCCTGTAGGTCCTATATGGCCGTGGGTTGCATCTGGCTGGTATCAGAGCTACCCCCATGGTGTATATACGGCGCCCAGCTGTGCTCAAATCGACATATATCGATTCAAGAACATCGCCTGTAGGTCCTATATGGCCGTGGGTTGGATCTGGCTGGTGTCAGAGCTACTCCCATGCTGTATATACGAGGCCCAGCTGTGCTCAGATCGACATATGTCGACCCAAGAACATCGCCTGTGGGTCTTATATGGCCGTGGGTTGCAGCTGGCTGGTGTCAGAGCTACCCCTAGGCTGTATATACGTGGCCCAGCTGTGCTCAGATCGACACATATCGACTCAAGAATATCGCCTGTAGGTGCTGTATGGCCGTGGGTTGCATCTGGCTGGTATCAGAGCTACCCCCATGCTGTATATACGGCGCCCAGCTGTGCTCAGATCGTCATATATCGACTCAAGAACGTCGACTGTAGGTCCTATATGGCCGTGGTTTGCATCTGGCTGGTATCGGAGCTACCCCCATGGTGTTTATACGGCGCCCAGCTGCGCTCAGATCGACATATATCGACCCAAGAACATCGCCTATAGGTCCTATATGGCTGTGGGTTGCATCTGGCTGGTATCAGAGCTACCCCCATGCTGTATATACGAGGCCCAGCTGTGCTCAGATCGACATATATCGACTCAAGAACATCGCCTGTGGGTCTTATATGGCCGTGGGTTGCAGCTGGCTGGTATCAGAGATACCCCCAGGCTTTATATACGTGGCCCAGCTGTGATCAGATCGACATATATCGACTCAAGAACATCGCCTGTAGGTGCTATATGGCCGTGGGTTGTATCTGGCTGGTATCAGAGCCACCCACATGCCGTATATACGGGGCCCAGCTGTGCTCGGATCGACATATATCGACTCAAGAACATCGCCTGTAGGTCCTATATAGCCGTGGATTGAATCTGGCTGGTATCATAACTACCCCCATGCTGTATATACGGCGCCCAGCTGTGCTCAGATCGACATATGTCGACCCAAGAACATCGCCTGTGGGTCTTATATGGCCGTGGGTTGCAGCTGGCTGGTGTCAGAGCTACCCCTAGGCTGTATATACGTGGCCCAGCTGTGCTCAGATCGACACATATCGACTCAAGAATATCGCCTGTAGGTGCTGTATGGCCGTGGGTTGCATCTGGCTGGTATCAGAGCTACCCCAATGCTGTATATACGGCGCCAAGCTGTGCTCAGATCGACATATATCGACTCAAGAACATCGCCTGTAGGTCATATATGGCCGTGGGTTGCATCTGGCTGGTATCATAGCTTCCCCCATGCTGTATATACGGGGCCCAGCTGTGCTCAGAGCGACATATATCGAGTCAAGTACATCGCCTGTAGGTCCTATGTAGCCGTGGGTTGCAGCTGGCTGGTATGACAGCTACCCCCATGCTGTATATACGTGGCCCAGCTGTGCTCAGATCGACATATATCGACTCAAGAACATCGCCTGTAGGTTCTATATGGCCGTGGGTTGCAGCTGGCTGGTATCAGAGCCACCCACATGCCGTATATACGGGGCCCAGCTGTGCTCAGATCGACATATATCGACTCAAGAACATCGCCTGTAGGTCCTATATAGCCGTGGGTTGCAGCTGGCTGGTATCCCAGCTACCCCCATGCTGTATATACGTGGCCCAGCTGTGCTCAGATCGACATATATCGACTCAAGAACTTCGCCTGTAGGTCCTATATGGCCGTGGGTTGCATCTGGCTGGTATCAGAGCTACCCCCATGCTGTATATACGGCGCCCAGCTGTGCTCAGATCGACATATATCGACTCAAGAACATCGCATGTAGGTCATATATGGCCGTGGGTTGTATCTGACTGGTATCAGAGCTACCCCCATGCTGTATACACGGGGCCCAGCTGTGCTCAAATCGACATATATCGACTCCAGAACATCGCCTGTAGGTCCTATATGGCCGTGGGTTGCAGCTGGCTGGTATCAGAGCTACCCCCATGCTGTATATACGTGGCCCAGCTGTGCTCAGATCGACATATATCGACTCAAGAACATCGCCTGTGGGTCTTATATGGCCGTGGGTTGCAGCTGGCTGGTATCAGAGCTACCCCCAGGCTGTATATACGTGGCCCAGCTGTGCTCAGATCGACATATATCGACTCAAGAACATCGCCTGTAGGTGCTATATGGCCGTGGGTTGCATCTGGCTGGTATCAGAGCTACCCCCATGCTGTATATACGGCGCCCAGCTGTGCTCAGATCGACATATATCGACTAAAGAACATCGCTTGTAGGTCCTATATGGCCGTGGGTTGCATCTGGCTGGTATCAGTGCTACCCCCATGCTGTATATACGGCGTCCAGCTGTGCTCAGATCGACATATATCGACTCAAGAACATCGCCTGTTGGTCCTATATGGCCGTGGGTTGCATATGGCTGGTATCAGAGCTACCCCCATGCTGTATATACGGGACCCAGCTGTTCCCACATCGACATATATCGAATCAAGAACATCGCTTGTAGGTCCTATATAGCCATGGGTTGCAGCTGGCTGGTATCACAGCTACCCCCATGCTGTATATACGTGGCCCAGCTGTGCTCCGATCGATATATATCGACTCAAGAACATCGCCTGTAGGTGCTATATGGCCGTGGGTTGCATCTGGCTGGTATCAGAGCTACCCCCATGCTGTATATACGTGGCCCCGCTGTGCTCAGATCGACATATATGGACTCAAGAACATCGCCTGTAGGTGCTATATGGCCGTGGGTTGCAGCTGGCTGGTATCACAGCTACCCCCATGCTGTATATACGTGGCCCAGCTGTGCTCAGATCGACATATATCGACTCAAGAACATCGCCTATAGGTCCTATATGGCTGTGGGTTGCATCTGGCTGGTATCAGAGCTACCCCCATGCTGTATATACGAGGCCCAGCTGTGCTCAGATCGACATATATCGACTCAAGAACATCGCCTGTAGGTGCTATTTGGCCGTGGGTTGCATCTGGCTGGTATCAGAGCCACCCACATGCCGTATATACGGGGCCCAGCTGTGCTCAGATCGACATATATCGACTCAAGAACATCGCCTGTAGGTCCTATATGGCCGTGGGTTGCATCTGGCTGGTATCAGAGCTACACCCATGCTGTATATACGGGACCCAGTTGTGCTCAGATCGACATATATAGACTCAAGAACATCGCCTGTAGGTCCTATATGGCCGTGGGTTGCATCTGGCTGGTATCAGAGCTACCCCCATGCTGTATATACGGGGCCCAGCTGTGCTCAGATCGACGTATATCGACTCAAGAACATCGCCTGTAGGTCCTATATGGCCGTGGGTTGCATCTGGGTGGTATCAGAGCTACCCCCATGCTGTATATACGGGGCCCAGCTGTGCTCAGATCGACATATATCGACTCAAGAACATCGCCTGTAGGTCCTATATGGCCGTGGGTTGTATATGGCTGGTATCAGAGCCACCCACATGCCGTATATACGGGGCCCAGCTGTGCTCAGATCGACATATATCGACTCAAGAACATCGCCTGTAGGTCCTATATGGCCGTGGGTTGCATCTGGCTGGTTTCAGAGCTACCCCCATGCTGTATATACGGGGCCCAGCTGTGCTCAGATCGACATATATCGACTCAAGAACATCGCCTGTAGGTCATATATGGCCGTGGGTTGCAGCTGGCTGGTATCACAGCTACCCCCATGCTGTATATACGTGGCCCAGCTGTGCTCAGATCGACATATATCGACTCAAGAACATCGCCTGTAGGTCCTATATGGCCGTGGGTTGCAGCTGGCTGGTATCACAGCTACCCCCATGCTGTATATACGTGGCCCAGCTGTGCTCAGATCGACATATATCGACTCAAGAACATCGCCTGTAGGTCCTATATGCCCGTGGGTTGCATCGGGCTGGAATCAGAGCCACCCACATGCTGCATATACAGGGCATAGCGGAGCTCATATCGACATATATCGACTCAAGAACATCGCCTGTAGGTCCCATATGGGCATAGATTGCACCTGGCTGGTGTCGGAGCGGCCCCAATGTTGCATATACGGTGCATAGCGGTGCTCAGATCGACATATATCAACTCAAGAACATCGGCTCTAGGTCCTATATAGCCGTGGGTTGCATCTGGCTGGTATCAGAGCCACCCACATGCCGTATATACGGGGCCCAGCTGTGCACAGATCGACATATATCGACTCAAGAATATCGCCTGTAGGTCCTATATGGCCGTGGGTTGCATCTGGCTGGTATCAGAGCTACCCCCATGGTGTATATACGGCGCCCAGCTGTGCTCAAATCGACATATATCGATTCAAGAACATCGCCTGTAGGTCCTATATGGCCGTGGGTTGGATCTGGCTGGTATCAGAGCTACTCCCATGCTGTATATACGAGGCCCAGCTGTGCTCAGATCGACATATGTCGACCCAAGAACATCGCCTGTGGGTCTTATATGGCCGTGGGTTGCAGCTGGTTGGTATCAGAGCTACCCCTAGGCTGTATATACGTGGCCCAGCTGTGCTCAGATCGACACATATCGACTCAAGAATATCGCCTGTAGGTGCTGTATGGCCGTGGGTTGCATCTGGCTGGTATCAGAGCTACCCCCATGCTGTATATACGGCGCCCAGCTGTGCTCAGATCGTCATATATCGACTCAAGAACGTCGACTGTAGGTCCTATATGGCCGTGGTTTGCATCTGGCTGGTATCGGAGCTACCCCCATGGTGTTTATACGGCGCCCAGCTGCGCTCAGATCGACATATATCGACCCAAGAACATCGCCTATAGGTCCTATATGGCTGTGGGTTGCATCTGGCTGGTATCAGAGCTACCCCCATGCTGTATATACGAGGCCCAGCTGTGCTCAGATCGACATATATCGACTCAAGAACATCGCCTGTGGGTCTTATATGGCCGTGGGTTGCAGCTGGCTGGTATCAGAGCTACCCCCAGGCTTTATATACGTGGCCCAGCTGTGATCAGATCGACATATATCGACTCAAGAACATCGCCTGTAGGTGCTATATGGCCGTGGGTTGCATCTGGCTGGTATCAGAGCTACCCTCATGCTGTATATACGGCGCCAAGCTGTGCTCAGATCGACATATATCGACTCAAGAACATTGCTTGTAGGTCCTATATGGCCGTGGGTTGCATCTGGCTGGTATCAGTGCTACCCCCATTCTGTATATACGGCGCCCAGCTGTGCTCAGATCGACATATATCGACTCAAGAATATCGCCTGTAGGTCCTATATGGCCGTGGGTTGCATCTGGCTGGTATCAGAGCTACCCCCATGGTGTATATACGGCGCCCAGCTGTGCTCAAATCGACATATATCGATTCAAGAACATCGCCTGTAGGTCCTATATGGCCGTGGGTTGGATCTGGCTGGTGTCAGAGCTACTCCCATGCTGTATATACGAGGCCCAGCTGTGCTCAGATCGACATATGTCGACCCAAGAACATCGCCTGTGGGTCTTATATGGCCGTGGGTTGCAGCTGGCTGGTGTCAGAGCTACCCCTAGGCTGTATATACGTGGCCCAGCTGTGCTCAGATCGACACATATCGACTCAAGAATATCGCCTGTAGGTGCTGTATGGCCGTGGGTTGCATCTGGCTGGTATCAGAGCTACCCCCATGCTGTATATACGGCGCCCAGCTGTGCTCAGATCGTCATATATCGACTCAAGAACGTCGACTGTAGGTCCTATATGGCCGTGGTTTGCATCTGGCTGGTATCGGAGCTACCCCCATGGTGTTTATACGGCGCCCAGCTGCGCTCAGATCGACATATATCGACCCAAGAACATCGCCTATAGGTCCTATATGGCTGTGGGTTGCATCTGGCTGGTATCAGAGCTACCCCCATGCTGTATATACGAGGCCCAGCTGTGCTCAGATCGACATATATCGACTCAAGAACATCGCCTGTGGGTCTTATATGGCCGTGGGTTGCAGCTGGCTGGTATCAGAGATACCCCCAGGCTTTATATACGTGGCCCAGCTGTGATCAGATCGACATATATCGACTCAAGAACATCGCCTGTAGGTGCTATATGGCCGTGGGTTGCATCTGGCTGGTATCAGAGCTACCCTCATGCTGTATATACGGCGCCAAGCTGTGCTCAGATCGACATATATCGACTCAAGAACATTGCTTGTAGGTCCTATATGGCCGTGGGTTGCATCTGGCTGGTATCAGTGCTACCCCCATTCTGTATATACGGCGCCCAGCTTTGCTCAGATCGACATATATCGACTCAAGAATATCGCCTGTAGGTCCTATATGGCCGTGGGTTGTATCTGGCTGGTATCAGAGCCACCCACATGCCGTATATACGGGGCCCAGCTGTGCTCGGATCGACATATATCGACTCAAGAACATCGCCTGTAGGTCCTATATAGCCGTGGATTGAATCTGGCTGGTATCATAACTACCCCCATGCTGTATATACGGCGCCCAGCTGTGCTCAGATCGACATATATCGTCTCAAGAACATCGCCTGTTGGTCCTATATAGCCGTGGGTTGCAGTTGGCTGGTATCACAGCTACCCCCATGCTGTATTTACGTGGCCCAGCTGTGCTCAGGTCGTCATATATATACATAAGGACATCACCTGTAGGTCCTGTATGGCCGTGGGTTGCAGCTGGCTGGTATCAGAGCCACCCACATGCCCTATATACGGGGGTCCAGCTGTGCTCAGATCGACATATATCGACTCAAGAACATCGCCTGTAGGTCCTATATGGCCGTGGGTTGCATCTGGCTGGTATCAGAGCTACCCACATGCCGTATATACGGGACCCAGCTGTGCTCAGATCGACATATATCGACTCAAGAACATCGCCTGTAGGTCCTATATGGCCGTGGGTTGCATATGGCTGGTATCAGAGCCATCCACATGCCGTATATACGGGGCCCAGCTGTGCAGATCGACATATATCGAATCATGACCATCGCCTGTAGGTCCTATATGGCCGTGGGTTGCATCTGGCTGGTATCAGAGCCACCCACATGCCGTATATACGTTACCCAGCTGTGCCCAGATCGACATATATCGACTCAAGAACATCGCCTGTAGGTCCTATATGGCAGTGGGTTGCATATGGCTGGTATCAGAGCTACCCCCATGCTGTATATACGAGGCCCAGCTGTGCTCAGATCGACATATATCGACTCAAGAACATCGCCTGTGGGTCTTATATAGCTGTGGGTTGCTGCTGGCTGGTATCAGAGCTACCTCCAGGCTGTATATACGTGGCCCAGCTGTGCCCAGATCGACATATATCGACTCAAGAACATCGCATGTAGGTCCTATATGGGCATAGGTTACACCTGGCTGGTGTCGAAGCGGCCCCAATGCTGCATATACGGTGCATAGCGGTGCTCAGATCGACATATATCGACTCAAGAACATCGCCTGTATGTCCTATATGGCCATGGATTGCACCTGGCTGATATCAGAGCCACCCACATGCCGTATATACGGGGGCCCAGCTGTGCTCAAATCGACATATATCGAATCAAGAACATCGGCTGTAGGTCCTATATGGCCGTGGGTTGCATCTGGCTGGTATCAGAGCCACCCACATGCCGTATATACGGGGCCCAGCTGTGCTCAGATCGGCATATATCGACTCAAGAACATCGCCTGTAGGTCCTATACGGCCGTGGGTTGCATCTGGCTGGTATCAGAGCTACCCCCAAGCTGTATATACGAGGACCAGCTGTGCTCAGATCGACATATATCGACTCAAGAACATCGCCTGTAGGTCCTATATGGCCGTGGGTTGCATCTGGCTGGTATCAGAGCTACCCTAATGCTGTATATACGGGGCCCAGCTGTGCTCAGATCGACATATATCGACTCAAGAACATCGCCTGTAGGTCCTATATGGCCGTGGGTTGCAGCTGGCTGGTATCAGAGCCACCCACATGCCGTATATACAGGGCCCAGCTGTGCTCAGATCGACATATATCGACTCAAGAACATCGCCTGTAGATCCTATATGGCCGTGGGTTGCATCTGGCTGGTATCAGAGCTACCCCCATGCTGTGTATACGGGGCCCAGCTGTGCTCAGATTGACATATATCGACTCAAGAACATCGCCTGTAGGTCCTATATGGCCGTGGGTTGCATCTGGCTGGTATCAGAGCTACCCCAATGCTGTATATACGGCGCCAAGCTGTGCTCAGATCGACATATATCGACTCAAGAACATCGCCTGTAGGTCCTATATGGCCGTGGGTTGCATCTGGCTGGTATCATAGCTTCCCCCATGCTGTATATACGGGGCCCAGCTGTGCTCAGAGCGACATATATCGAGTCAAGTACATCGCCTGTAGGTCCTATGTAGCCGTGGGTTGCAGCTGGCTGGTATGACAGCTACCCCCATGGTGTATATACGGCGCCCAGCTGTGCTCAAATCGACATATATCGATTCAAGTACAACGCCTGTAGGTCCTATATGGCCGTGGGTTGGATCTGGCTGGTATCAGAGCTACTCCCATGCTGTATATACGAGGCCCAGATGTGCTCAGATCGACATATATCGACTCAAGAACATCCCCTGTGGGTCTTATATGGCCGTGGGTTGCAGCTGGCTGGTATCAGAGCTACCCCCAGGCTGTATATACGTGGCCCAGCTGTGCTCAGATCGACATATATCGACTAAAGAACATCGCTTGTAGGTCCTATATGGCCGTGGGTTGCATCTGGCTGGTATCAGTGCTACCCCCATGCTGTATATACGGCGTCCCGCTGTGCTCAGATCGACATATATCGACTCAAGAACATCGCCTGTAGGTCCTATATGGCCGTGGGTTGCATATGGCTGGTATCAGAGCTACCCCCATGCTGTATATACGGGACCCAGCTGTTCCCACATCGACATATATCGAATCAAGAACATCGCTTGTAGGTCCTATATAGCCATGGGTTGCAGCTGGCTGGTATCACAGCTACCCCCATGCTGTATATACGTGGCCCAGCTGTGCTCCGATCGATATATATCGACTCAAGAACATCGCCTGTAGGTGCTATATGGCCGTGGGTTGCATCTGGCTGGTATCAGAGCTACCCCCATGCTGTATATACGTGGCCCCGCTGTGCTCAGATCGACATATATCGACTCAAGAACATCGCCTGTAGGTGCTATATGGCCGTGGGTTGCAGCTGGCTGGTATCACAGCTACCCCCATGCTGTATATACGTGGCCCAGCTGTGCTCAGATCGACATATATCGACTCAAGAACATCGCCTGTAGGTGCTATATGGCCGTGGGTTGCATCTGGCTGGTATCAGAGATACCCCCATGCTGTGTATACGGGGCCCAGCTGTGCTCAGATTGACATATATCGACTCAAGAACATCGCCTGTAGGTCCTATATGGCCGTGGGTTGCATCTGGCTGGTATCAGAGCTACCCCAATGCTGTATATACGGCGCCAAGCTGTGCTCAGATCGACATATATCGACTCAAGAACATCGCCTGTAGGTCCTATATGGCCGTGGGTTGCATCTGGCTGGTATCATAGCTTCCCCCATGCTGTATATACGGGGCCCAGCTGTGCTCAGAGCGACATATATCGAGTCAAGTACATCGCCTGTAGGTCCTATGTAGCCGTGGGTTGCAGCTGGCTGGTATGACAGCTACCCCCATGGTGTATATACGGCGCCCAGCTGTGCTCAAATCGACATATATCGATTCAAGTACATCGCCTGTAGGTCCTATATGGCCGTGGGTTGGATCTGGCTGGTATCAGAGCTACTCCCATGCTGTATATACGAGGCCCAGATGTGCTCAGATCGACATATATCGACTCAAGAACATCCCCTGTGGGTCTTATATGGCCGTGGGTTGCAGCTGGCTGGTATCAGAGCTACCCCCAGGCTGTATATACGTGGCCCAGCTGTGCTCAGATCGACATATATCGACTAAAGAACATCGCTTGTAGGTCCTATATGGCCGTGGGTTGCATCTGGCTGGTATCAGTGCTACCCCCATGCTGTATATACGGCGTCCCGCTGTGCTCAGATCGACATATATCGACTCAAGAACATCGCCTGTAGGTCCTATATGGCCGTGGGTTGCATATGGCTGGTATCAGAGCTACCCCCATGCTGTATATACGGGACCCAGCTGTTCCCACATCGACATATATCGAATCAAGAACATCGCTTGTAGGTCCTATATAGCCATGGGTTGCAGCTGGCTGGTATCACAGCTACCCCCATGCTGTATATACGTGGCCCAGCTGTGCTCCGATCGATATATATCGACTCAAGAACATCGCCTGTAGGTGCTATATGGCCGTGGGTTGCATCTGGCTGGTATCAGAGCTACCCCCATGCTGTATATACGTGGCCCCGCTGTGCTCAGATCGACATATATCGACTCAAGAACATCGCCTGTAGGTGCTATATGGCCGTGGGTTGCAGCTGGCTGGTATCACAGCTACCCCCATGCTGTATATACGTG
The DNA here is from genome assembly GCA_963942505.1 of Lordithon lunulatus. NCBI lineage: Eukaryota > Metazoa > Arthropoda > Insecta > Coleoptera > Staphylinidae > Lordithon > Lordithon lunulatus. The sequence goes on along the minus strand of OZ012667.1, from coordinate 30,867,608 downwards.
GCCCAGCTGTGCTCAGATCGACATATATCGACTCAAGAACATCGCCTGTAGGTGCTATATGGCCGTGGGTTGCATCTGGCTGGTATCAGAGCTACCCCCATGCTGTATATACGGGGCCCAGCTGTGCTCAGATCGACATATATCGACTCAAGAACATCGCCTGTAGGTCCTATATGGCCGTGGGTTGCATCTGGGTGGTATCAGAGTTACCCCTATGCTGTATATACGGGGCCCAGCTGTGCTCAGATCGACATATATCGACTCAAGAAGATCGCCTGTAGGTCCTATATAACCGTGGGTTGCAGCTGGCTGGTATCACAGCTACCCCCATGCTGTATATACGTGGCCCAGCTGTGCTCAGATTGACATATATCGACTCAAGAACATCGCCTGTAGGTCCTATATGGCCGTGGGTTGCAGCTGGCTGGTATCACAGCTACCCCCATGCTGTATATACGTGGCCCAGCTGTGCTCAGATCGACATATATCGACTCAAGAACATCGCCTGTAGGTCCTATATGCCCGTGGGTTGCATCGGGCTGGAATCAGAGCCACCCACATGCTGCATATACAGGGCATAGCGGAGCTCATATCGACATATATCGACTCAAGAACATCGCCTGTAGGTCCCATATGGGCATAGGTTGCACCTGGCTGGTGTCGGAGCGGCCCCAATGTTGCATATACGGTGCATAGCGGTGCTCAGATCGACATATATCGACTCAAGAACATCGGCTCTAGGTCCTATATGGCCGTGGGTTGCATCTGGCTGGTATCAGAGCCACCCACATGCCGTATATACGGGGCCCAGCTGTGCTCAGATCGACATAAATCGACTCAAGAACATCGCCTGTAGGTCCTATATGGCCGTGGGTTGCAGCTGGCTGGTATCACAGCTACCCCCATGCTGTATATACGTGGCCCAGCTGTGCTCAGATCGACATATATCGACTCAAGAACATCGCCTGTAGGTCCTATATGGCCGTGGGTTGCAGCTGGCTGGTATCACAGCTACCCCCATGCTGTATATACGTGGCCCAGCTGTGCTCAGATCGACATATATCGACTCAAGAACATCGCCTGTAGGTCCTATATGCCCGTGGGTTGCATCGGGCTGGAATCAGAGCCACCCACATGCTGCATATACAGGGCATAGCGGAGCTCATAACGACATATATCGACTCAAGAACATCGCCTGTAGGTCCCATATGGGCATAGGTTGCACCTGGCTGGTGTCGGAGCGGCCCCAATGTTGCATATACGGTGCATAGCGGTGCTCAGATCGACATATATCGACTCAAGAACATCGGCTCTAGGTCCTATATGGCCGTGGGTTGCATCTGGCTGGTATCAGAGCCACCCACATGCCGTATATACGGGGCCCAGCTGTGCACAGATCGACATATATCGACTCAAGAATATCGCCTGTAGGTCCTATATGGCCGTGGGTTGCATCTGGCTGGTATCAGAGCTACCCCCATGGTGTAAATACGGCGCCCAGCTGTGCTCAAATCGACATATATCGATTCAAGAACATCGCCTGTAGGTCCTATATGGCCGTGGGTTGGATCTGGCTGGTATCAGAGCTACTCCCATGCTGTATATACGAGGCCCAGCTGTGCTCAGATCGACATATATCGACCCAAGAACATCGCCTGTGGGTCTTATATGGCCGTGGTTTGCAGCTGGCTGGTATCAGAGCTACCCCTAGGCTGTATATACGTGGCCTAGCTGTGCTCAGATCGACATATATCGACTCAAGAATATCGCCTGTAGGTGCTGTATGGCCGTGGGTTGCATCTGGCTGGTATCAGAGCTACCCCCATGCTGTATATACGGCGCCCAGCTGTGCTCAGATCGACATATATCGACTCAAGAACGTCGCCTGTAGGTCCTATATGGCCGTGGTTTGCATCTGGCTGGTATCGGAGCTACCCCCATGGTGTTTATACGGCGCCCAGCTGCGCTCAGATCGACATATATCGACTCAAGAACATCGCCTATAGGTCCTATATGGCTGTGGGTTGCATCTGGCTGGTATCAGAGCTACCCCCATGCTGTATATACGAGGCCCAGCTGTGCTCAGATCGACATATATCGACTCAAGAACATCGCCTGTGGGTCTTATATGGCCGTGGGTTGCAGCTGGCTGGTATCAGAGCTACCCCCAGGCTTTATATACGTGGCCCAGCTGTGCTCAGATCGACCTATATCGACTCAAGAACATCGCCTGTAGGTGCTATATGGCCGTGGGTTGCATCTGGCTGGTATCAGAGCTACCCTCATGCTGTATATACGGCGCCAAGCTGTGCTCAGATCGACATATATCGACTCAAGAACATTGCTTGTAGGTCCTATATGGCCGTGGGTTGCATCTGGCTGGTATCAGTGCTACCCCCCATTCTGTATATACGGCGCCCAGCTGTGCTCGGATCGACATATATCGACTCAAGAACATCGCCTGTAGGTCCTATATGGCCGTGGATTGAATCTGGCTGGTATCATAACTACCCCCATGCTGTATATACGGCTCCCAGCTGTGCTCAGATCGACATATATCGACTCAAGAACATCGCCTGTAGGTCCTATATAGCCGCGGGTTACAGTTGGCTGGTATCACACCTACCCCCATGCTGTATTTACGTGGCCCAGCTGTGCTCAGGTCGACATATATCGACACAAGGACATCACCTGTAGGTCCTGTATGGCCGTGGGTTGCAGCTGGCTGGTATCAGAGCCACCCACATGCCCTATATACGGGGGTCCAGCTGTGCTCAGATCGACATATATCGACTCAAGAACATCGCCTGTAGGTCCTATATGGCCGTGGGTTGCATCTGGCTGGTATCAGAGCTACCCACATGCCGTATATACGGGACCCAGCTGTGCTCAGATCGACATATATCGACTCAAGAACATCGCCTGTAGGTCCTATATGGCAGTGGGTTGCATATGGCTGGTATCAGAGCCACACACATGCCGTATATACGGGGCCCAGCTGTGCAGATCGACATATATCGAATCATGACCATCGCCTGTAGGTCCTATATGGCCGTGGGTTGCATCTGGCTGGTATCAGAGCCACCCACATGCCGTATATACGTTACCCAGCTGTGCCCAGATCGACATATATCGACTCAAGAACATCGCCTGTAGGTCCTATATGGCAGTGGGTTGCATATGGCTGGTATCAGAGCTACCCCCATGCTGTATATACGAGGCCCAGCTGTGCTCAGATCGACATATATCGACTCAAGAACATCGCCTGTGGGTCTTATATAGCTGTGGGTTGCAGCTGGCTGGTATCAGAGCTACCCCCAGGCTGTATATACGTGGCCCAGCTGTGCCCAGATCGACATATATCGACTCAAGAACATCGCCTGTAGGTCCTATATGGCAGTGGGTTGCATATGGCTGGTATCAGAGCTACCCCCATGCTGTATATACGGGGCCCAGCTGTGCTCAGATCGACATATATCGACTCAAGAACATCGCCTGTAGGTCCTATATGGCCGTGGGTTGCCGCTGGCTGGTATCACAGCTACCCCCATGCTGTATATACGTGGCCCAGCTGTGCTCAGATCGACATATATCGACTCAAGAACATCGCCTGTAGGTCCTATATGGGCATAGGTTACACCTGGCTGGTGTCGAAGCGGCCCCAATGCTGCATATACGGTGCATAGCGGTGCTCAGATCGACATATATCGACTCAAGAACATCGCCTGTAGGTCCTATATGGCCATGGATTGCACCTGGCTGATATCAGAGCCACCCACATGCCGTATATACGGGGGCCCAGCTGTGCTCAAATCGACATATATCGAATCAAGAACATCGGCTGTAGGTCCTATATGGCCGTGGGTTGCATCTGGCTGGTATCAGAGCCACCCACATGCCGTATATACGGGGCCCAGCTGTGCTCAGATCGGCATATATCGACTCAAGAACATCGCCTGTAGGTCCTATACGGCCGTGGGTTGCATCTGGCTGGTATCAGAGCTACCCCCAAGCTGTATATACGAGGACCAGCTGTGCTCAGATCGACATATATCGACTCAAGAACATCGCCTGTAGGTCCTATATGGCCGTGGGTTGCATCTGGCTGGTATCAGAGCTACCCTAATGCTGTATATACGGGGCCCAGCTGTGCTCAGATCGATATATATCGACTCAAGAACATCGCCTGTAGGTCCTATATGGCCGTGGTTTGCATCTGGCTGGTATCAGAGCTACCCCCATGCTGTGTATACGGGGCCCAGCTGTGCTCAGATTGACATATATCGACTCAAGAACATCGCCTGTAGGTCCTATATGGCCGTGGGTTGCATCTGGCTGGTATCAGAGCTACCCCAATGCTGTATATACGGCGCCAAGCTGTGCTCAGATCGACATATATCGACTCAAGAACATCGCTTGTAGGTCCTATATGGCCGTGGGTTGCATCTGGCTGGTATCATAGCTTCCCCCATGCTGTATATACGGGGCCCAGCTGTGCTCAGAGCGACATATATCGAGTCAAGTACATCGCCTGTAGGTCCTATGTAGCCGTGGGTTGCAGCTGGCTGGTATGACAGCTACCCCCATGGTGTATATACGGCGCCCAGCTGTGCTCAAATCGACATATATCGATTCAAGTACATCGCCTGTAGGTGCTATATGGCCGTGGGTTGGATCTGGCTGGTATCAGAGCTACTCCCATGCTGTATATACGAGGCCCAGATGTGCTCAGATCGACATATATCGACTCAAGAACATCGCCTGTGGGTCTTATATGGCCGTGGGTTGCAGCTGGCTGGTATCAGAGCTACCCCCAGGCTGTATATACGTGGCCTAGCTGTGCTCAGATCGACATATATCGACTCAAGAATATCGCCTGTAGGTGCTGTATGGCCGTGGGTTGCATCTGGCTGGTATCAGAGCTACCCCAATGCTGTATATACGGCGCCAAGCTGTGCTCAGATCGACATATATCGACTCAAGAACATCGCATGTAGGTCCTATATGGCCGTGGGTTGCATCTGGCTGGTATCATAGCTTCCCCCATGCTGTATATACGGGGCCCAGCTGTGCTCAGAGCGACATATATCGAGTCAATTACATCGCCTGTAGGTCCTATGTAGCCGTGGGTTGCAGCTGGCTGGTATGACAGCTACCCCCATGCTGTATATACGTGGCCCAGCTGTGCTCAGATCGACATATATCGACTCAAGAACATCGCCTGTAGGTCCTATATGGCCGAGGGTTGCAGCTGGCTGGTATCAGAGCCACCCACATGCCGTATATACGGGGACCAGATGTGCTCAGATCGACATATATCGACTCAAGAACATCGCCTGTAGGTCCTATATGGCCGTGGGTTGCATCTGGCTGGTATCAGAGCTACCCCCATGCTGTATATACGGGGCCCAGCTGTGCTCAGATCGACATATATCGACTCAAGAACATCGCCTGTAGGTCCTATATAGCCGTGGGTTGCAGCTGGCTGGTATCCCAGCTACCCCCATGCTGTATATACGTGGCCCAGCTGTGCTCAGATCGACATATATCGACTCAAGAACTTCGCCTGTAGGTCCTATATGGCCGTGGGTTGCATCTGGCTGGTATCAGAGCTACCCCCATGCTGTATATACGGCGCCCAGCTGTGCTCAGATCGACATATATCGACTCAAGAACATCGCCTGTAGGTCATATATGGCCGTGGGTTGTATCTGACTGGTATTAGAGCTACCCCCATGCTGTATACACGGGGCCCAGCTGTGCTCAAATCGACATATATCGACTCAAGAACATCGCCTGTAGGTCCTATATGGCCGTGGGTTGCAGCTGGCTGGTATCAGAGCTACCCCCATGCTGTATATACGGCGCCCAGCTGTGCTCAGATCGACATATATCGACTCAAGAACATCGCTTGTAGGTCCTATATGGCCGTGGGTTGCATCTGGTATCAGTGCTACCCCCATGCTGTATATACGGCGTCCAGCTGTGCTCAGATCGACATATATCGACTCAAGAACATCGCCTGTAGGTCCTATATGGCCGTGGGTTGCATATGGCTGGTATCAGAGCTACCCCCATGCTGTATATACGGGACCCAGCTGTTCCCACATCGACATATATCGAATCAAGAACATCGCTTGTAGGTCCTATATAGCCATGGGTTGCAGCTGGCTGGTATCACAGCTACCCCCATGCTGTATATACGTGGCCCAGATGTGCTCCGATCGATATATATCGACTCAAGAACATCGCCTGTAGGTCCTATATGGCCGTGGGTTGTATCTGGCTGGTATCAGAGCTACCCCTATGCTGTATATACGGCGAGCAGCTGTGCTCAGATCGACATATATCGACTCAAGAACATCGCCTGTAGGTCCTATATGGCCGTGGGTTGCATCTGGCTGGTATCAGAGCTACCCCCATGCTGTATATACGGGGCCCAGCTGTGCTCAGATCGACATATATCGACCCAAGAACATCGACTGTGGGTTTTATATGCCGTGGGTTGCAGCTGGCAGGTATCAGAGCTACCCCCATGCTGTATATACGTGGCCCAGCTGTGCTCAGATCGACATATATCGACTCAAGAACATCGCCTGTGGGTCTTATATGGCCGTGGGTTGCAGCTGGCTGGTATCAGAGCTACCCCCAGGCTGTATATACGTGGCCCAGCTGTGCTCAGATCGACATATATCGACTCAAGAACATCGCCTGTAGGTGCTATATGGCCGTGGGTTGCACCTGGCTGGTATCAGAGCTACCCCCATGCTGTATATACGGCGCCCAGCTGTGCTCAGATCGACATATATCGACTCAAGAACATCGCTTGTAGGTCCTATATGGCCGTGGGTTGCATCTGGTATCAGTGCTACCCCCATGCTGTATATACGTCGTCCAGCTGTGCTCAGATCGACATATATCGACTCAAGAACATCGCCGGTAGGTCCTATATGGCCGTGGGTTGCATATGGCTGGTATCAGAGCTACCCCCATGCTGTATATACGGGACCCAGCTGTTCCCACATCGACATATATCGAATCAAGAACATCGCTTGTTGGTCCTATATAGCCATGGGTTGCAGCTGGCTGGTATCACAGCTACACCCATGCTGTATATACGTGGCCCAGATGTGCTCCGATCGATATATATCGACTCAAGAACATCGCCTGTAGGTCCTATATGGCCGTGGGTTGTATCTGGCTGGTATCAGAGCTACCCCTATGCTGTATATACGGCGAGCAGCTGTGCTCAGATCGACATATATCGACTCAAGAACATCGCCTGTAGGTCCTATATGGCCGTGGGTTGCATCTGGCTGGTATCAGAGCTACCCCCATGCTGTATATACGGGGCCCAGCTGTGCTCAGATCGACATATATCGACCCAAGAACATCGCCTGTGGGTTTTATATGCCGTGGGTTGCAGCTGGCAGGTATCAGAGCTACCCCCAGGCTGTATATACGTGACCCAGCTGTGCTCAGATCGACATATATCGACTCAAGAACATCGCCTGTATGTGCTATATGGCCGTGGGTTGCATCTGGCTGGTATCAGAGCTACCCCCATGCTGTATATACGTGGCCCAGCTGTGCTCAGATCGACATATATCGACTCAAGAACATCGCCTGTGGGTCTTATATGGCCGTGGATTGCATCTGGCTGGTATCAGAGCTACTCCCATGCTGTATATACGGCGCCCAGCTGTGCTCAGATCGACATATATCGACCCAATAACATCGCCTGTAGGTCCTATATGGCCGTGGCTTGCATCTGGCTGGTATCAGAGCCACCCACATGCCGTATATACGGGGCCCAGCTGTGCTCAGATCGACATATATCGACTCAAGAACAACGCCTGTAGGTGCTATATGGCCGTGGGTTGCATCTGGCTGGTATCAGAGCTACCCCCATGCTGTATATACGGCGCCCAGCTGTGCTCAGATCGACATATATCGACTCAAGAACATTGCCTGTAGGTCCTATATGGCCGTGGGTTGCATCTGGCTGGTATCAGAGCTACCCCCATGCTGTATATACGGGGCCCAGCTGTGCTCAGATCGACATATATCGACTCAAGAACATCGCCTGTAGGTCCTATATGGCCGTGGGTTGCATCTGGGTGGTATCAGAGCTACCCCCATGCTGTATATACGGCGCCCAGCTGTGCTCAGATCGACATATATCGACTCAAGAACATTGCCTGTAGGTCCTATATGGCCGTGGGTTGCAGCTGGCTGGTATCACAGCTACCCCCATGCTATATATACGGCGCCCAGCTGTGCTCAGATCGACATATATCGACTCAAGAACATCGCCTGTAGGTCCTATATGGCCGTGGGTTGCATCTGGCTGGTTTCAGAGCTACCCCCATGCTGTATATACGGGGCCCAGCTGTGCTCATATCGACATATATCGACTCAAGAACATCGCCTGTAGGTCCTATATGGCCGTGGGTTGCAGCCGGCTGGTATCACAGCTACCCCCATGCTGTATATACGTGGCCCAGCTGTGCTCAGATCGAAATATATCGACTCAAGAACATCGCCTGTAGGTCCTATATGGCCGTGGGTTGCAGCTGGCTGGTATCACAGCTACCCGCATGCTGTATATACGTGGCCCAGCTGTGCTCAGATCGACATATATCGACTCAAGAACATCGCCTGTAGGTCCTATATGCCCGTGGGTTGCATCGGGCTGGAATCAGAGCCACCCACATGCTGCATATACAGGGCATAGCGGAGCTCATATCGACATATATCGACTCAAGAACATCGCCTGTAGGTCCCATATGGGCATAGGTTGCACCTGGCTGGTGTCGGAGCGGCCCCAATGTTGCATATACGGTGCATAGCGGTGCTCAGATCGACATATATCGACTCAAGAACATCGGCTCTAGGTCCTATATGGCCGTGGGTTGCATCTGGCTGGTATCAGAGCCACCCACATGCCGTATATACGGGGCCCAGCTGTGCACAGATCGACATATATTGACTCAAGAATATCGCCTGTAGGTCCTATATGGCCGTGGGTTGCATCTGGCTGGTATCAGAGCTACCCCCATGGTGTATATACGGCGCCCAGCTGTGCTCAAATCGACATATATCGATTCAAGAACATCGCCTGTAGGTCCTATATGGCCGTGGGTTGGATCTGGCTGGTATCAGAGCTACTCCCATGCTGTATATACGAGGCCCAGCTGTGCTCAGATCGACATATATCGACCCAAGAACATCGCCTGTGGGTCTTATATGGCCGTGGGTTGCAGCTGGCTGGTATCAAAGCTACCCCTAGGCTGTATATACGTGGCCCAGCTGTGCTCAGATCGACATATATCGACTCAAGTATATCGCCTGTAGGTGCTGTATGGCCGTGGGTTGCATCTGGCTGGTATCAGAGCAACCCACATGCCGTATATACGGGACCCAGCTGTGCTCAGATCGACATATATCGACTCAAGAACGTCGCCTGTAGGTCCTATATGGCCGTGGTTTGCATCTGGCTGGTATCGGAGCTACCCCCATGGTGTTTATACGGCGCCCAGCTGCACTCAGATCGACACATATCAACTCAAGAACATCGCCTATAGGTCCTATATGGCTGTGGGTTGCATCTGGCTGGTATCAGAGCTACCCCCATGCTGTATATACGAGGCCCAGCTGTGCTCAGATCGACATATATCGACTCAAGAACATCGCCTGTAGGTCCTATATGGCCGTGGGTTGCATCTGGCTGATATCAGAGCCACCCACATGCCGTATATACGGGGGCCCAGCTGTGCTCAGATCGACATATATCGACTCAAGAATATCGCCTGTAGGTCCTATATGGCCGTGGGTTGCATCTGGCTTGTATCAGAGCCACCCACATGCCGTATATACGGGGCCCAGCTGTGCTCGGATCGACATATATCGACTCAAGAACATCGCCTGTAGGTCCTATATGGCCGTGGGTTGCATCTGGCTGGTATCAGAGCTACCCCCATGCTGTATATACGGGGCCCAGCTGTGCTCAGATCGACATATATCGACTCAAGAACATCGCCTGTAGGTCCTATATGGCCGTGGGTTGCATCTGGCTGATATCAGAGCCACCCACATGCCGTATATACGTTACCCAGCTGTGCCCAGATCGACATATATCGACTCAAGAACATCGCCTGTAGGTCCTATATGGCCGTGGGTTGCATCTGGCTGGTATCAGAGCTACCCACATGCCGTATATACGGGACCCAGCTGTGCTCAGATCGACATATATCGACTCAAGAACATCGCCTGTAGGTCCTATATGGCCGTGGGTTGCATATGGCTGGTATCAGAGCCACCCACATGCCGTATATACGGGGCCCAGCTGTGCTCAGATCGACATATATCGAATCATGACCATCGCCTGTAGGTCCTATATGACCGTGGGTTGCATCTGGCTGGTATCAGAGCCACCCACATGCCGTATATACGTTACCCAGCTGTGCCCAGATCGACATATATCGACTCAAGAACATCGCCTGTAGGTACTATATGGCCGTGGGTTGCAAATGGCTGGTATCAGAGCTACCCCCATGCTGTATATACGAGGCCCAGCTGTGCTCAGATCGACATATATCGACTCAAGAACATCGCCTGTGGGTCTTATATGGCCGTGGGTTGCAGCTGGCTGGTATCAGAGCTACCCCCAGGCTGTATATACGTGGCCCAGCTGTGCTCAGATCGACATATATCGACTTAAGAACATCGCCGGTAGGTCCTGTATGCCCATGGGTTGCATCTGGCTGGTATCAGAGCCACCCACATGCCGTATATACGTGGCCCAGCTGTGCTCAGATCGACATATATCGACTTAAGAACATCGCCGGTAGGTCCTGTATGCCCATGGGTTGCATCTGGCTGGTATCAGAGCCACCCACATGCCGTATATACGGGGACCAGCTGTGCTCAGATCGACATATATCGACTCAAGAACATCGCCTGTAGGTCCTATATGGCCGTGGGTTGTATCTGGCTGGTATCAGAGCTACCCCTATGCTGTATATACGGCGAGCAGCTGTGCTCAGATCGACATATATCGACTCAAGAACATCGCCTGTAGGTCCTATATGGCCGTGGGTTGCATCTGGCTGGTATCAGAGCTACCCCCATGCTGTATATACGGGGCCCAGCTGTGCTCAGATCGACATATATCGACCCAAGAACATCGCCTGTGGGTTTTATATGCCGTGGGTTGCAGCTGGCAGGTATCAGAGCTACCCCCATGCTGTATATATGTGGCCCAGCTGTGCTCAGATCGACATATATCGACTCAAGAACATCGCCTGTAGGTGCTATATGGCCGTGGGTTGCACCTGGCTGGTATCAGAGCTACCCCCATGCTGTATATACGGCGCCCAGCTGTGCTCAGATCGACATATATCGACTCAAGAACATCGCTTGTAGGTCCTATATGGCCGTGGGTTGCATCTGGTATCAGTGCTACCCCCATGCTGTATATACGGCGTCCAGCTGTGCTCAGATCGACATATATCGACTCAAGAACATCGCCTGTAGGTCCTATATGGCCGTGGGTTGCATATGGCTGGTATCAGAGCTACCCCCATGCTGTATATACGGGACCCAGCTGTTCCCACATCGACATATATCGAATCAAGAACATCGCTTGTAGGTCCTATATAGCCATGGGTTGCAGCTGGCTGGTATCACAGCTACACCCATGCTGTATATACGTGGCCCAGATGTGCTCCGATCGATATATATCGACTCAAGAACATCGCCTGTAGGTCCTATATGGCCGTGGGTTGTATCTGGCTGGTATCAGAGCTACCCCTATGCTGTATATACGGCGAGCAGCTGTGCTCAGATCGACATATATCGACTCAAGAACATCGCCTGTAGGTCCTATATGGCCGTGGGTTGCATCTGGCTGGTATCAGAGCTACCCCCATGCTGTATATACGGGGCCCAGCTGTGCTCAGATCGACATATATCGACCCAAGAACATCGCCTGTGGGTTTTATATGCCGTGGGTTGCAGCTGGCAGGTATCAGAGCTACCCCCAGGCTGTATATACGTGACCCAGCTGTGCTCAGATCGACATATATCGACTCAAGAACATCGCCTGTATGTGCTATATGGCCGTGGGTTGCATCTGGCTGGTATCAGAGCTACCCCCATGCTGTATATACGTGGCCCAGCTGTGCTCAGATCGACATATATCGACTCAAGAACATCGCCTGTGGGTCTTATATGGCCGTGGATTGCATCTGGCTGGTATCAGAGCTACTCCCATGCTGTATATACGGCGCCCAGCTGTGCTCAGATCGACATATATCGACCCAATAACATCGCCTGTAGGTCCTATATGGCCGTGGCTTGCATCTGGCTGGTATCAGAGCCACCCACATGCCGTATATACGGGGCCCAGCTGTGCTCAGATCGACATATATCGACTCAAGAACAACGCCTGTAGGTGCTATATGGCCGTGGGTTGCATCTGGCTGGTATCAGAGCTACCCCCATGCTGTATATACGGCGCCCAGCTGTGCTCAGATCGACATATATCGACTCAAGAACATTGCCTGTAGGTCCTATATGGCCGTGGGTTGCATCTGGCTGGTATCAGAGCTACCCCCATGCTGTATATACGGGGCCCAGCTGTGCTCAGATCGACATATATCGACTCAAGAACATCGCCTGTAGGTCCTATATGGCCGTGGGTTGCATCTGGGTGGTATCAGAGCTACCCCCATGCTGTATATACGGCGCCCAGCTGTGCTCAGATCGACATATATCGACTCAAGAACATTGCCTGTAGGTCCTATATGGCCGTGGGTTGCAGCTGGCTGGTATCACAGCTACCCCCATGCTATATATACGGCGCCCAGCTGTGCTCAGATCGACATATATCGACTCAAGAACATCGCCTGTAGGTCCTATATGGCCGTGGGTTGCATCTGGCTGGTTTCAGAGCTACCCCCATGCTGTATATACGGGGCCCAGCTGTGCTCAGATCGACATATATCGACTCAAGAACATCGCCTGTAGGTCCTATATGGCCGTGGGTTGCAGCCGGCTGGTATCACAGCTACCCCCATGCTGTATATACGTGGCCCAGCTGTGCTCAGATCGAAATATATCGACTCAAGAACATCGCCTGTAGGTCCTATATGGCCGTGGGTTGCAGCTGGCTGGTATCACAGCTACCCGCATGCTGTATATACGTGGCCCAGCTGTGCTCAGATCGACATATATCGACTCAAGAACATCGCCTGTAGGTCCTATATGCCCGTGGGTTGCATCGGGCTGGAATCAGAGCCACCCACATGCTGCATATACAGGGCATAGCGGAGCTCATATCGACATATATCGACTCAAGAACATCGCCTGTAGGTCCCATATGGGCATAGGTTGCACCTGGCTGGTGTCGGAGCGGCCCCAATGTTGCATATACGGTGCATAGCGGTGCTCAGATCGACATATATCGACTCAAGAACATCGGCTCTAGGTCCTATATGGCCGTGGGTTGCATCTGGCTGGTATCAGAGCCACCCACATGCCGTATATACGGGGCCCAGCTGTGCACAGATCGACATATATTGACTCAAGAATATCGCCTGTAGGTCCTATATGGCCGTGGGTTGCATCTGGCTGGTATCAGAGCTACCCCCATGGTGTATATACGGCGCCCAGCTGTGCTCAAATCGACATATATCGATTCAAGAACATCGCCTGTAGGTCCTATATGGCCGTGGTTTGGATCTGGCTGGTATCAGAGCTACTCCCATGCTGTATATACGAGGCCCAGCTGTGCTCAGATCGACATATATCGACCCAAGAACATCGCCTGTGGGTCTTATATGGCCGTGGGTTGCAGCTGGCTGGTATCAAAGCTACCCCTAGGCTGTATATACGTGGCCCAGCTGTGCTCAGATCGACATATATCGACTCAAGTATATCGCCTGTAGGTGCTGTATGGCCGTGGGTTGCATCTGGCTGGTATCAGAGCTACCCACATGCCGTATATACGGGACCCAGCTGTGCTCAGATCGACATATATCGACTCAAGAACGTCGCCTGTAGGTCCTATATGGCCGTGGTTTGCATCTGGCTGGTATCGGAGCTACCCCCATGGTGTTTATACGGCGCCCAGCTGCACTCAGATCGACACATATCAACTCAAGAACATCGCCTATAGGTCCTATATGGCTGTGGGTTGCATCTGGCTGGTAACAGAGCTACCCCCATGCTGTATATACGAGGCCCAGCTGTGCTCAGATCGACATATATCGACTCAAGAACATCGCCTGTAGGTCCTATATGGCCGTGGGTTGCATCTGGCTGATATCAGAGCCACCCACATGCCGTATATACGGGGGCCCAGCTGTGCTCAGATCGACATATATCGACTCAAGAATATCGCCTGTATGTCCTATATGGCCGTGGGTTGCATCTGGCTTGTATCAGAGCCACCCACATGCCGTATATACGGGGCCCAGCTGTGCTCGGATCGACATATATCGACTCAAGAACATCGCCTGTAGGTCCTATATGGCCGTGGGTTGCATCTGGCTGGTATCAGAGCTACCCCCATGCTGTATATACGGGGCCCAGCTGTGCTCAGATCGACATATATCGACTCAAGAACATCGCCTGTAGGTCCTATATGGCCGTGGGTTGCACCTGGCTGATATCAGAGCCACCCACATGCCGTATATACGTTACCCAGCTGTGCCCAGATCGACATATATCGACTCAAGAACATCGCCTGTAGGTCCTATATGGCCGTGGGTTGCATCTGGCTGGTATCAGAGCTACCCACATGCCGTATATACGGGACCCAGCTGTGCTCAGATCGACATATATCGACTCAAGAACATCGCCTGTAGGTCCTATATGGCCGTGGGTTGCATATGGCTGGTATCAGAGCCACCCACATGCCGTATATACGGGGCCCAGCTGTGCTCAGATCGACATATATCGAATCATGACCATCGCCTGTAGGTCCTATATGACCGTGGGTTGCATCTGGCTGGTATCAGAGCCACCCACATGCCGTATATACGTTACCCAGCTGTGCCCAGATCGACATATATCGACTCAAGAACATCGCCTGTAGGTACTATATGGCCGTGGGTTGCAAATGGCTGGTATCAGAGCTACCCCCATGCTGTATATACGAGGCCCAGCTGTGCTCAGATCGACATATATCGACTCAAGAACATCGCCTGTGGGTCTTATATGGCCGTGGGTTGCAGCTGGCTGGTATCAGAGCTACCCCCAGGCTGTATATACGTGGCCCAGCTGTGCTCAGATCGACATATATCGACTTAAGAACATCGCCGGTAGGTCCTGTATGCCCATGGGTTGCATCTGGCTGGTATCAGAGCCACCCACATGCCGTATATACGGGGACCAGCTGTGCTCAGATCGACATATATCGACTCAAGAACATCGCCTGTAGGTCCTATATGGCCGTGGGTTGCAGCTGGCTGTTATCAGAGCTACCCCCATGCTGTATATACGGCGCCCAGCTGTGCTCAGATCGATATATATCGACTCAAGAAAATCGCCTGTAGGTCCTATATGGCCGTGGGTTGCATCTGGCTGGTATCAGAGCTACCCCCATGCTGTATATACGGGGCCCAGCTGTGCTCAGATCGACATATATCGACTCAAGAACATCGCCTGTAGGTCCTATATGGCCGTGGGTTGCATCTGGCTGGTATCAGAGCTACAGCCATGGTGTATATACGGCGCCCAGCTGTGCTCAGGACGACATATATCGACTCAAGAACATCGCCTGTAGGTCCTATATGGCCGTGGGTAGCATCTGGCTGGTATCAGAGCTACCCCTATGCTGTATATACGGCGAGCAGCTGTGCTCAGATCGACATATATCGACTCAAGAACATCGCCTGTAGGTCCTATATGGCCGTAGGTTGCATCTGGCTGGTATCAGAGCTACCCCCATGCTGTATATACGGGGCCCAGCTGTGCTCAGATCGACATATATCGACTCAAGAACATCGCCTGTAGGTCCTATATGGCCGTGGGTTGCATCTGGGTGGTATCAGAGCTACCCCCATGCTGTATATACGGCGCCCAGCTGTGCTCAGATCGACATATATCGACTCAAAAACATCGCCTGTAGGTCCTATATGGCCGTGGGTTGCATCTGGCTGGTATCATAGCTTCCCTCATGCTGTATATACGGGGCCCAGCTGTGCTCAGATCGACATATATCGACTCAAGAACATCGCCTGTAGGTCCTATATGCCCGTGGGTTGCATCTGGCTAGAATCAGAGCCACCCACATGCTGCATATATAGGGCATAGCGGAGCTCATATCGACATATATCGACTCAAGAACATCGCCTGTAGGTCCCATATGGGCATAGGCTGCACCTGGCTGGTGTCGGAGCGGCCCCAATGTTGCATATACGGTGCATAGCGGTGCTCAGATCGACATATATCGACTCAAGAACATCGCCTGTAGGTCCTATATGGCAGTGGGTTGCATCTGGCTGATATCAGAGCCACCCACATGCCGTATATACGGGGGTCCATCTGTGCTCAGATCGACATATATCGACTCAAGAACATCGGCTCTAGGTCCTATATGACCGTGGGTTGCATCTGGCTGGTATCAGAGCCACCCACATGCCGTATATACGGGACCCAGCTGTGCTCAGATCGACATATATCGACTCAAGAATGTCGCCTGTAGGTCCTATATGGCCGTCGGTTGCAACTGGCTGGTATCAGAGCTACCCCCATGGTGTATATACGGCGCCCAGCTGTGCTCAAATCGACATATATCGATTCAAGTACATCGCCTGTAGGTCCTATATGGCCGTGGGTTGCAGTTGGCTGTTATCAGAGCCACCCACATGCCGTATATGCGGGGCCCAGCTGTGCTCAGCTCGACATATAACGACTCAAAAACATCGCCTCTAGGTCCTATATGGCCGTGGGTTGCATCTGGCTGGTATCAGAGCTACCCCCATGCTGTATATACGGCGCCCAGCTGTGCTCAGATCGACATATATCGACTCAAAAACATCGCCTGTAGGTCCTATATGGCCGTGGGTTGCATCTGGCTGGTATCATAGCTTCCCTCATGCTGTATATACGGGGCCCAGCTGTGCTCAGAGCGACATATATCGACTCAAGAACATCGCCTATAGGTCCTATGTAGCCGTGGGTTGCAGCTGGCTGGTATGACAGCTACCCCCATGCTGTATATACGTGGCCCAGCTGTGCTCATATCGACATATATCGACTCAAGAACATCGCCTGTAGGTCCTATATGGCCGTGGGTTGCAGCTGGCTGGTATCAGAGCCACCCACATGCCGTATATACGGGGACCAGCTGTGCTCAGATCGACATATATCGACTCAAGAACATCGCCTGTAGGTCCTATATGGCCGTGGGTTGCATCTGGCTGGTATCAGAGCTACCCCCATGCTGTATATACTAGGCCCAGCTGTGCTCAGATCGACATATATCGACTCAAGAATATCGCCTGTAGGTGCTGTATGGCCGTGGGTTGCATCTGGCTGGTATCAGAGCTGCCCCCATGCTGTATATACGGCGCCCAGCTGTGATCAGATCGACATATATCGACTCAAGAACATCGCCTGTAGGTCCTATATGGCCGTGGGTTGCATCTGGGTGGTATCATAGCTTCCCCCATGCTGTATATACGGGGCCCAGCTGTGCTCAGAGCGACATATATCGACTCAAGAACATCGCCTGTATATCCTATGTAGCCGTGGGTTGCATCTGGCTGGTATCACAGCTACCCCCATGCTGTATATACGTGGCCCAGCTGTGCTCAGATCGACATATATCGACTCAAGAACATCGCCTGTAGGTCCTATATGGCCGTGGGTTGCAGCTGGCTGTTATCAGAGCCACCCACATGCCGTATATGCGGGGCCCAGCTGTGCTCAGCTCGACATATAACGACTCAAAAACATCGCCTCTAGGTCCTATATGGCCGTGAGTTGCATCTGGCTGGTATCAGAGCTACCCCCATGCTGTATATACGGCGCCCAGCTGTGCTCAGATCGACATATATCGACTCAAAAACATCGCCTGTAGGTCCTATGTAGCAGCTGGCTGGTATGACAGCTACCCCCATGCTGTATATACGTGGCCCAGCTGTGCTCAGATCGACACATATCGACTCAAGAACATCGCCTGTAGGTCCTATATGGCCGTGGGTTGCATATGGCTGGTATCAGAGCCACCCACATGCCGTATATACGGGGCCCAGCTGTGCTCAGATCGACATATATCGACTCAAGAACATCGCCTGTAGGTCCTATATGGCCGTGGGTTGCATCTGGCTGGTATCAGAGCTACACCCATGGTGTATATACGGCACCCAGCTGTGCTCAGTTCGACATATATCGACTCAAGAACATCGCCTGTAGGTCCTATATGGCCGTGGGTTGCATCTGGCTGGTATCAGAGCTACCCCCATGCTGTATTTACGGGGCCCAGCTGTTCCCACATCGACATATATCGAATCAAGAACATCGCATGTAGGTCCTATATAGCCGTGGGTTGCAGCTGGCTGGTATCACAGCTACCTCCATGCTGTATATACGTGGCCCAGCTGTGCTCCGATCGACATATATCGACTCAAGAACATCGCCTGTAGGTCCTATATGGCCGTGGGTTGCATCTGGCTGGTATCAGAGCTACCCCTATGCTGTATATACGGCGAGCAGCTGTGCTCAGATCGACATATATCGACTAAAGAACATCGCCTGTAGGTCCTATATGGCCGTGGGTTGCATCTGGCTGGTATCAGAGCTACCCCCATGCTGTATATACGGGGCCCAGCTGTGCTCAGATCGACATATATCGACTCAAGAACATCGCCTGTGGGTCTTATATGGCCGTGGGTTGCAGCTGGCTGGTATCAGAGCTACCCCCAGGCTGTATATACGTGGCCCAGCTGTGCTCAGATCGACATATATCGACTCAAGAACATCGCCTGTATGTGCCATATGGCCGTGGGTTGCATCTGGCTGGTATCAGAGCTACCCCCATGCTGTATATACGTGGCCCAGCTGTGCTCAGATCGACATATATCGACTCAAGAACATCGCCTGTGGGTCTTATATGGCCGTGGGTAGCAGCTGGCTGGTATCAGAGCTACCCCCAGGCTGTATATAAGTGGCCCAGCTGTGCTCAGATCGACATATATCGACTCAAGAACATCACCTGTACGTGTTATATGGCCGTGGGTTGCATCTGGCTGGTATCAGAGCTACCCCATGCTGTATATGCGGCGCCCAGCTGAGCTCAGATCGACATATATCGACTCAAGAACATCGCTTGTAGGTCCTATATGGCCGTGGGTTGCATCTGGCTGGTATCAAATCCACCCACATGCCAAATATACGGGGCCCAGCTGTGCTCAGATCGATATATATCGACTCAAGAACAACGCCTGTAGTTGCTATATGGCCGTGGGTTGCATCTGGCTGGTATCAGAGCTACCACCATGCTGTATATACAGCGCCCAGCTGTGCTCAGATCGACATATATCGACTCAAGAACATCGCCTGTAGGTCCTATATGGCCGTGGGATGCATATAGCTGGTATCAGAGCCACCCACATGCCGTATATACGGAGCCCAGCTGTGCTCAGATCGACATATATCGACTCAAGAACATCGCCTGTAGGTCCTATATGGCTGTGGGTTGCATCTGGCTGGTATCAGAGCTACCCTCTTGCTGTATATACGGGGCCCAGCTGTGCTCAGATCGACATATATCGACTCAAGAACATCGCCTGTAGGTCCTATATGGCCGTGGGTTGCATCTGGCTGATATCAGAGCCACCCACATGCCGTATATACGAGGGCCCAGCTGTGCTCAGATCGACATATATCGAATCAAGAACATCGGCTGTAGGTCCTATATGGCCATGCGTTGCATCTGGCTGATATCAGAGCCACCCACATGCCGTATATACGGGGCCCACCTGTGCTCAGATCGACATATATCGACTCAAGAACATCGCCTGTAGGTCCTATATGGCCGTGGGTTGCATCTGGCTGGTATCAGAGCCACCCACATACCGTATATACGAGGCCCAGCTGTGCTCAGATCGACATATATCGACTCAAGAACATCGGCTGTAGGTCCTATATGGCCGTGGGATGCATATAGCTGGTATCAGAGCCACCCACATGCCGTATATACGGAGCCCAGCTGTGCTCAGATCGACATATATCGACTCAAGAACATCGCCTGTAGGTCCTATATGGCTGTGGGTTGCATCTGGCTGGTATCAGAGCTACCCTCTTGCTGTATATACGGGGCCCAGCTGTGCTCAGATCGACATATATCGACTCAAGAACATCGCCTGTAGGTCCTATATGGCCGTGGGTTGCATCTGGCTGGTATCAGAGCTACACCCATGCTGTATATACGGGGCCCAGCTGTGCTCAGATCGACATATATCGACTCAAGAACATCGCCTGTAGGTCCTATATGGCCGTGGGTTGCAGCTGGCTGGTATCAGAGCCACCCACATGCCGTATATACGGGGCCCAGCTGTGCTCAGATCGACATATATCGACTCAAGAATATCGCCTGTAGGTCCTATATGGCCGTGGGTTGCATCTGGCTGGTATCAGAGCTACCCCCATGCTGTATATACGGGGTCCATCTGTGCTCAGATCGACATATATCGACTCAAGAACATCGCCTGTAGGTCCTATATGGCCGTGGGTTGCAGCGGGCTGGTATCACAGCTACCCGCACGCTGTATATACGTGGCCCCGCTGTGCTCAGAACGACAAATATCCACTCAAGAACATCGCCTGTGGGTCTTATATGGCCGTGGGTTGCATCTGGCTGGTATCAGAGCCACCCACATGCCGTATATACGGGGCCCAGCTGGGCTCGGATCGACATATATCGACTCAAGAACATCGCCTGTAGGTCCTATATGGCCGTGGATTGAATCTGGCTGGTATCATAACTACCCCCATGCTGTATATACGGCGCCCAGCTGTGCTCAGATCGACATATATCGACTCAAGAACATCGCCTGTAGGTACTATATAGCCGTGGGTTGCAGTTGGCTGGTATCACAGCTATCCCCATGCTGTATTTACGTGGCCCAGCTGTGCTCAGGTCGACATATATCGACTCAAGGACATCACCTGTAGGTCCTATATGGCCGTGGGTTGCAGCTGGCTGGTATCAGAGCCACCCACATGCCCTATATACGGGGGTCCAGCTGTGCTCAGATCGACATATATCGACTCAAGAACATCGCCTGTAGGTCCTATATGGCCGTGGGTTGCATCTGGCTGGTATCAGAGCCACCCACATGCCGTATATACGTTACCCAGCTGTGCCCAGATCGACATATATCGACTCAAGAACATCGCCTGTGGGTCCTATATGGCCGTGGGTTGCAAATGGCTGGTATCAGAGCTACCCCCATGCTGTATATACGAGGACCAGCTGTGCTCAGATCGACATATATCGACTCAAGAACATCGCCTGTGGGTCTTATATGGCCGTGGGTTGCAGCTGGCTGGTATCAGAGCTACCCCCAGGCTGTATATACGTGGCCCAGCTGTGCTCAGATCGACATATATCGACTTAAGAACATCGCCGGTAGGTTCTGTATGCCCATGGGTTGCATCTGGCTGGTATCAGAGCCACCAACATGCCGTATATACGGGGACCAGCTGTGCTCAGATCGACATATATCGATTTAAGAACATCGCCTGTAGGTCCTATATGGCCGTGGGTTGCATCTGGCTCGTATCAGAGCTACCCCCATGCTGTATATACTGCGCCAAGCTGTGCTCAGATCGACATATATCGACTCAAGAACATCGCCTGTAGGTCCTATATGGCCGTGGGTTGCATCTGGCTGGTATCAGAGCCACCCACATGCCGTATATACGTTACCCAGCTGTGCCCAGATCGACATATATCGACTCAAGAACATCGCCTGTAGGTCCTATATGGCCGTGGGTTGCAAATGGCTGGTATCAGAGCTACCCCCATGCTGTATATACGAGGCCCAGCTGTGCTCAGATCGACATATATCGACTCAAGAACATCGCCTGTGGGTCTTATATGGCCGTGGGTTGCAGCTGGCTGGTATCAGAGCTACCCCCAGGCTGTATATACGTGACCCAGCTGTGCTCAGATCGACATATATCGACTTAAGAACATCTCCGGTAGGTTCTGTATGCCCATGGGCTGCATCTGGCTGGTATCAGAGCCACCAACATGCCGTATATACGGGGACCAGCTGTGCTCAGATCGACATATATCGACTTAAGAACATCGCCTGTAGGTCCTATATGGCGGTGGGTTGCATCTGGCTCGTATCAGAGCTACCCCCATGCTGTATATACTGCGCCAAGCTGTGCTCAGATCGACATATATCGACTCAAGAAAATCGGCTGTAGGTCCTATATGGCCGTGGGTTGCAGCTGGCTGGTATCACAGCTACCCCCATGTTTTATATACGTGGACATATATCGACTCAAGAACATCGCCTGTAGGTCTTATATGGCCGTGGGTAGCATCTGGCTGGTATCAGAGCCACCCACATGCCGTATATACGGTACCCAGCTGTGCTCAGATCGACATATATCGACTCAAGAACATCGCCTGTAGGTCCTATATGGCCGTGGGTTGTATATGGCTGGTATCAGAGACATCCACATGCCGTATATACGGGGCCCAGCTGTGCTCAGATCGACATATATCGACTCAAGAACATCGCCTGTAGGTCCTATATGGCCGTGGTTTGCATCTGGCTGGTATCGGAGCTACCCCCATGTTGTATATACGGCGCCCAGCTGCGCTCAGATCGACATATATCGACTCAAGAACATCGCCTATAGGTCCTATTTGGCTGTGGGTTGCATCTGGCTGGTATCAGAGCTACCCCCATGCTGTATATACGAGGCCCAGCTGTGCTCAGATCGACATATATCGACTCAAGAACATCGCCTGTGGGTCTTATATGGCCGTGGGTTGCAGCTGGCTGGTATCAGAGCTACCCGCAGGCTGTATATACGTGGCCCAGCTGTGCTCAGATCGACATATATCGACTCAAGAACATCGCCAGTAGGTGCTATATGGCCGTGGGTTGCATCTGGCTGGTATCAGTGCTACCCCCATGCTGTATATACGGCGCCCAGCTGTGCTCAGATCGACATATATCGACTCAAGAATATCTCCTGTAGGTCCTATATGGCCGTGGGTTGCATCTGGCTGGTATCAGAGCCACCCACATGCCGTATATACCGGGCCCAGCTGTGCTCCGATCGACATATATCGACTCAAGAACATCGCCTGTAGGTCCTATATGGCCGTATATTGAATCTGGCTGGTATCAGAGCTACCCCCATGTTGTATATACGGCGCCCAGCTGTGCTCAAATCGACATATATCGATTCAAGAACATCGCCTGTAGGTCCTATATAGCCGTAGGTTGCAGTTGGCTGGTATCACAGCTACCCCTATGCTGTATATGCGTGGCCCAGCTGTGCTCAGGTCGACATATATCGACTCAAGGACATCACCTGTAGGTCCTATATGGCCGTGGGTTGCAGCTGGCTGGTATCAGAGCCACCCACATGCCCTATATACGGCTGTGCTCAGATCGACCATATATCGAATTAAGAACATCGCCTGTAGGTCCTAAATGGCCGTGGGTTGCATCTGGCTGATATCAGAGCCACCCACATGCCGTATATACGGTGGCCCAGCTGTGCTCAGATCGTCATATATCGACTCAAGAACATCGCCTGTAGGTCCTATATGGCCGTGGGTTGCATCTGGCTGGTATCAGAGCCACCCACATGCCGTATATACGGGGCCCAGATGTGCTCAGATCGACATATATCGACTCAAGAACATCGCCTGTAGGTCCTATATGGCCGTGGGTTGCATCTGGCTGGTATCAGAGCTACCCCCATGCTGTATATACGGCGCCCAGCTGTGCTCAGATCGACATATATCGACTCAAAAACATCGCCTGTAGGTCCTATATGGGCATAGGTTGCACCTGGCTGGTGTCGGAGCGGCCCCAATGCTGCATATACGGTGCATAGCGGTGCTCAGATCGACATATATCGAATCAAGAACATCACCTGTAGGTCCTATATGGCCGTGGGTTGCAGCTGGCTGGTATCAGAGCCACCCACATGCCCTATATACGGCTGTGCTCAGATCGACCATATATCGAATTAAGAACATCGCCTGTAGGTCCTAAATGGCCGTGGGTTGCATCTGGCTGATATCAGAGCCACCCACATGCCGTATATACGGTGGCCCAGCTGTGCTCAGATCGTCATATATCGACTCAAGGACATCACCTGTAGGTCCTATATAGCCGTGGGTTGCAGTTGGCTGGTATCACAGCTACCCCCATGCTGTATATACGTGGCCCAGCTGTGCTCAGGTCGACATATATCGACTCAAGGACATCACCTGTAGGTCCTATATGGCCGTGGGGTGCATCTGGCTGGTATCAGAGCTACCCACATGCCGTATATACGGGACCCAGCAATGATCAGATCGACATATATCGACTCAAGAACATCGCCTGTATGTCCTATATGGCCGTGGGTTGCATATGGCTGGTATCAGAGCCACCCACATGCCGTATATACGGGGCCAAGCTGTGCTCAGATCGATATATATCGAATCATGACCATCGCCTGAAGGTCCTGTATGGCCGTGGGTTGCATCTGGCTGGTATCAGAGCCACCCACATGCCGTATATACGTTACCCCGCTGTGCCCAGATCGACATATATCGACTCAAGAACATCGCCTGTAGGTCCTATATGGCCGTGGGTTGCATATGGCTGGTATCAGAGCTACCCCCATGCTGTATATACGAGGCCCAGCTTTGCTCAGATCGACATATATCGACTCAAGAACATCGCCTGTGGGTCCTATATGGCCGTGGGTTGTAGCTGGCTGGTATGAGAGCTACCCCCAGGGTGTATATACGTGGCCCAGCTGTGCTCAGATCGACATATATCGACTTAAGAACGTCGCCGGTAGGTCCTGTATGCCCATGGGTTGCATCTGGCTGGTATCAGAGCCACCCACATGCCGTATATACGGGGGCCCAGCTGTGCTCAGATCGACATATATCGACTCAAGAACATCGGCTGTAGGTCTTATATGGCCGTGGGTTGCATCTAGCTGGTATCAGAGCCACCCACATGCCGTATATACGGGGCCCAGCTGTGCTCAGATCGACATATATCGACTCAAGAACATCGCCTGTAGGTCATATATGGCCGTGGGTTGCATCTGGCTGATATGAGAGCTACCCCCATGCTGTATATACGGGGCCCAGCTGTGCTCAAATCGACATATATCGACTCAAGAACATCGCCTGTATGTCCTATATGGCCGTGGGTTGCATCTGGCTGATATGCCATATATACGGGGCCCAGCTGTGCTCAGATCGACATATATCGACTCAAGATCATCGCCTGTAGCTCCTATATGGGCATAGGTTGCACCTGGCTGGTGTCGAAGCGGCCCCAATGCTGCATATACGGTGCATAGCGGTGCTCAGATCGACATATATCGATTCAAGAACATCGCCTGTAGGTCCTATATGGCCGTGGGTTGCATCTGGCTGGTATCAGAGCCACCCACATGTCGTATATACGAGGCCCAGCTGCTCTCAGATCGACATATATCGACTCAAGAACATCGCCTGTAGGTTCTATATGGCCTTGGGTTGCATCTGGCTGGTATCAGAGGTACCCCCATGCTGTATATACGGCGCCCAGCTGTGCTCAGATCTACATATATCGACTCAAGAACATCTCCTGAGGGTCCTATATGGCCGTGGGTTGCATCTGGCTGGTATCAGAGCTACCCCCATGCTGTATATACGGCGCCCAGCTGTGCTCAGATCGACATATATCCACTCAAGAACATCGCCTGTAGGTCCTACATCGCCGTGGGTTGCATCTGGCTGGTATCAGTGCTAATCCCATGCTGTATATACGGCACCCAGCTATGCTCAAATCGACATATATCGACTCAAGAACATCGCCTGTAGGTCCTATATGTCCGTGGGTTGCATCTGGCTGGTATCAGTGCTAATCCCATGCTGTATAAACGGCGCCCAGCTGTGCTCAGATCGACATATATCGACTCAAGAACATCGCCTGTGGGTCCTATATAGCCGTGGGCTGCAGCTGGCTGGTATCACAGCTACCCCCATGCTGTATATACGTGGCCCAGCTGTGCTCAGATCGACATATATCGACTCAAGAACATCGCCTGTAGGTCCTATATGGCCGTGGGTTGCAGCTGGCTGGTATCAGAGCCACCCACATGCCGTATATACGGGGCCCAGCTGTGCTCAGATCGACATATATCGACGGAAGAACATCGCCTGTAGGTCCTATATGGCCATCGGTTGCACCTGGCTGGTATCCCAGCTACCCCCATGCTGTATATACGTAGCGCAGCTGTGCTCAGATCGACATATATCGACTCAAGAACATCGCCTGTAGGTCCTATATGCCCATGGGTTGCATCTGGCTGGAATCAGAGCCACCCACATGCTGCATATACAATGCATAGCGGAGCTCATATCGACATATATCGACTCAAGAACATCGCCTGTAGGTCCTATATGGGCATAGGTTGCACCTGGCTGGTGTCGAAGCGGCCCCAATGCTGCATATACGGTGCATAGCGGTGCTCAGATCGACATATATCGACTCAAGAACATCGCTTGTAGGTCCTATATTGCTGTGGATTGCATCTGGCTGATATCAGAGCCACCCACATGCCGTATATACGGGGGCCCATCTGTGCTCAGATCGACATATATCGACTCAAGAACATCGGCTGTAGGTCCTATATGGCCGTGGGTTGCATCTGGCTGGTATCAGAGCCACCCACATGCCGTATATACGGGAGCCCATCTGTGCTCAGATCGACATATATCGACTCAAGAATATCGCCTGTAGGTCATATATGGCCGTGGGTTGCATCTGGCTGGTATGAGAGCTACCCCCATGCTGTATATACGGGACTCAGCTGTGCTCAAATCGACATATATCGACTCAAGAACATCGCCTGTATGTCCTATATGGCCGTGGGTTGCATCTGGCTGGTATGCCATATATACGGGGCCCAGCTGTGCTCAGATCGACATATATAGACGGATGAACATCGCCTGTAGGTCCTATATGGCCATGGGTTGCATCTGGCTGGTATCGCAGCTACCCCCATGCTGTATATACGTAGCCCAGCTGTGCTCAGATTGACATATATCGACTCAAGAACATCGCCTGTAGGTCCTATATGGCCGTGGGTTGCAGCTGGCTGGTATCAGAGCCACCCACATGCCGTATATACGGGGCCCAGCTGTGCTCAGATCGACATATATCGACGGAAGAACATCGCCTGTAGGTCCTATATGGCCATGGGTTGCACCTGGCTGGTATCACAGCTACCCCCATGCTGTATATACGTAGCGCAGCTGTGCTCAGATCGACATATATCGACTCAAGAACATCGCCTGTAGGTCCTATATGCCCGTGGGTTGCATCTGGCTGGAATCAGAGCCACCCACATGCTGCATATACAATGCATAGCGGAGCTCATATCGACATATATCGACTCAAGAACATCGCCTGTAGGTCCTATATGGGCATAGGTTGCACCTGGCTGGTGTCGAAGCGGCCCCAATGCTGCATATACGGTGCATAGCGGTGCTCAGATCGACATATATCGACTCAAGAACATCGCTTGTAGGTCCTATATTGCTGTGGATTGCATCTGGCTGATATCAGAGCCACCCACATGCCGTATATACGGGGGCCCATCTGTGCTCAGATCGACATATATCGACTCAAGAACATCGGCTGTAGGTCCTATATGGCCGTGGGTTGCATCTGGCTGGTATCAGAGCCACACACATGCCGTATATACGGGAGCCCATCTGTGCTCAGATCGACATATATCGACTCAAGAATATCGCCTGTAGGTCATATATGGCCGTGGGTTGCATCTGGCTGGTATGAGAGCTACCCCCATGCTGTATATACGGGACTCAGCTGTGCTCAAATCGACATATATCGACTCAAGAACATCGCCTGTATGTCCTATATGGCCGTGGGTTGCATCTGGCTGGTATGCCATATATACGGGGCCCAGCTGTGCTCAGATCGACATATATAGACGGATGAACATCGCCTGTAGGTCCTATATGGCCATGGGTTGCATCTGGCTGGTATCGCAGCTACCCCCATGCTGTATATACGTAGCCCAGCTGTGCTCAGATTGACATATATCGACTCAAGAACATCGCCTGTAGGTCCTATATGGCCGTGGGTTGCAGCTGGCTGGTATCAGAGCCACCCACATGCCGTATATACGGGGCCCAGCTGTGCTCAGATCGACATATATCGACGGAAGAACATCGCCTGTAGGTCCTATATGGCCATGGGTTGCACCTGGCTGGTATCACAGCTACCCCCATGCTGTATATACGTAGCGCAGCTGTGCTCAGATCGACATATATCGACTCAAGAACATCGCCTGTAGGTCCTATATGCCCGTGGGTTGCATCTGGCTGGAATCAGAGCCACCCACATGCTGCATATACAATGCATAGCGGAGCTCATATCGACATATATCGACTCAAGAACATCGCCTGCAGGTCCTATATGGGCATAGGTTGCACCTGGCTGGTGTCGAAGCGACCCCAATGCTGCATATACGGTGCATAGCGGTGCTCAGATCGACATATATCGACTCAAGAACATCGCCTGTAGGACCTATATGGCCTTGGGTTGCATCTGGCTGGTATCAGAGCCACCCACATGCCGTATATACGAGGCCCAGCTGTGCTCAGATCGACATATATCGATTCAAGAACATCGCCTGTACGTTCTATATGGCCGTGGGTTGCATATGGCTGGTATCAGAGCCACCCACATGCCGTATATACGGGGCCCAGCTGTGCGCAGATCGACATATATCGACTTAAGAACATCGCCTGTAGGTCCTATATGGCCGTGGGTTGCATCTGGCTGGTATCAGAGCTATCCCTATGCTGTATATACGGCGAGCAGCTGTGCTCAGATCGACATATATCGACTCAAGAACATCGCCTGTAGGTCCTATATGGCCGTGGGTTGCATCTGGCTGGTATCAGAGCTATCCCTATGCTGTATATACGGCGAGCAGCTGTGCTCAGATCGACATATATCGACTCAAGAACATCGCCTGTAGGTCCTATATGCCCGTGGGTTGCATCTGGCTGGAATCAGAGCCACCCACATGCTGCATATACAGGGCATAGCGGAGCTCATATCGACATATATCGACTCAAGAACATCGCGTGTAGGTCCCATATGGGCATAGGTTGCACCAGGCTTGTGTCGGAGCGGCCCCAATGTTGCATATACGGTGAATAGCGGTGCTCAGATCGACATATATCGACTCAAGAACATCGCCTGTAAGTCCTATATGGCAGTGGGTTGCATCTGGCTGCTATTAGAGCCACCCACATGCCATATATACGGGGGCCCAGCTGTGCTCAGATCGACATAATATCGACTCAAGAACATCGGCTCTAGGTCCTATATGGCCGTGGGTTGCATCTGGCTGGTATCAGAGCCACCCACATGCCGTATATACGGGGCCCAGCTGTGCTCAGATCGACATATATCGACTCAAGAATATCGCCTGTAGGTCCTATATGGCCGTGGGTTGCATCTGGCTTGTATCAGAGCTACCCCCATGGTGTATATACGGCGCCCAGCTGTGCTCAAATCGATATATATATATATATCGATTCAAGTACATCGCCTGTAGGTCCTATGTGGCCGTGGGTTGAATCTGGCTGGTATCAGAGCTACTCCCATGCTGTATATACGAGGCCCAGCTGTGCTCAGATCGACATATATCGACTCAAGAACATCGCCTGTGGGTCTTATATGGCCGTGGGTTGCAGCTGGCTGGTATCAGAGCTACCCCCAGGCTGTATATACGTGGCCTAGCTGTGCTCAGATCGACATATATCGACTCAAGAATATCGCCTGTAGGTGCTGTATGGCCGTGGGTTGCATCTGCCTGGTATCAGAGCTACCCCAATGCTGTATATACGGCGCCAAGCTGTGCTCAGATCGACATATATCGACTCAAGAACATCGCCTGTAGGTCCTATATGGCCGTGGGTTGCATCTGGCTGGTATCATAGCTTCCCCCATGCTGCATATACGAGGCCCAGCTGTGCTCAGAGCGACATATATCGACTCAAGAACATTGCCTGTAGGTCCTATGTAGCCGTGGGTTGCAGCTGGCTGGTATCACAGCTACCCCCATGCTGTATAGACGTGGCCCAGCTGTGCTCAGATCGACATATATCGCCTCAAGAACATCGCCTGTAGGTCCTATATGGCCGTGGGTTGCAGCTGGCTGGTATCAGAGCCACCCACATGCCGTATATACGGGGCCCAGCTGTGCTCAGCTCGACATATATCGACTCAAGAACATCGCCTGTAGGTCCTATATGGCCGTGGGTTGCAGCTGGCTGGTATCACAGCTACCACCATGCTGTATATACGTGGCCCAGCTGTGCTCAGATCGACATATATCGACTCAAGAACATCGCCTGTAGGTCCTATATGCCCGTGGGTTGCATCTGGCTGGAATCAGAGCCACCCACATGCTGCATATACAGGGCATAGCGGAGCTCATATCGACATATATCGACTCAAGAACATCGCGTGTAGGTCCCATATGGGCATAGGTTGCACCTGGCTTGTGTCGGAGCGGCCCCAATGTTGCATATACGGTGAATAGCGGTGCTCAGATCGACATATATCGACTCAAGAACATCGCCTGTAAGTCCTATATGGCAGTGGGTTGCATCTGGCTGATATTAGAGCCACCCACATGCCATATATACGGGGGCCCAGCTGTGCTCAGATCGACATATATCGACTCAAGAACATCGGCTCTAGGACCTATATGGCCGTGGGTTGCATCTGGCTGGTATCAGAGCCACCCACATGCCGTATATACGGGGCCCAGCTGTCCTCAGATCGACATATATCGACTCAAGAATATCGCCTGTAGGTCCTATATGGCCGTGGGTTGCATCTGGCTTGTATCAGAGCTACCCCCATGGTGTATATACGGCGCCCAGCTGTGCTCAAATCGATATATATATCGATTCAAGTACATCGCCTGTAGGTCCTATGTGGCCGTGGGTTGGATCTGGCTGGTATCAGAGCTACTCCCATGCTGTATATACGAGGCCCAGCTGTGCTCAGATCGACATATATCGACTCAAGAACATCGCCCGTGGGTCTTATATGGCCGTGGGTTGCAGCTGGCTGGTATCAGAGCTACCCCCAGGCTGTATATACGTGGCCCAGCTGTGCTCAGATCGACATATATCGACTCAAGAATATCGCCTGTAGGTGCTGTATGGCCGTGGGTTGCATCTGGCTGGTATCAGAGCTACACCAATGCTGTATATACGGCGCCAAGCTGTGCTCAGATCGACAGATATCGACTCAAGAACATCGCCTGTAGGTCCTATATGGCCGTGGGTTGCATCTGGCTGGTATCATAGCTTCCCCCATGCTGTATATACGGGGCCCAGCTGTGCTCAGAGCGACATATATCGACTCAAGAACATCGCCTGTAGGTCCTATGTAGCCGTGGGTTGCAGTTGGCTGGTATCACAGCTACCCCCATGCTGTATATACGTGGCCCAGCTGTGCTCAGATCGACATATATCGACCCAATAACATCGCCTGTAGGTCCTATATGGCCGTGGCTTGCATCTGGCTGGTATCAGAGCCACCCACATGCCGTATATACGGGGCCCAGCTGTGCTCAGATCGACATATATCGACTCAAGAACAACGCCTGTAGGTGCTATATGGCCGTGGGTTGCATCTGGCTGGTATCAGAGCTACCCCCATGCTGTATATACGGCGCCCAGCTGTGCTCAGATCGACATATATCGACTCAAGAACATCGCCTGTAGGTCCTATATGGCCGTGGGTTGCATCTGGCTGGTATCAGAGCTACCCCCATGCTGTATATACGGGGCCCAGCTGTGCTCAGATCGACATATATCGACTCAAGAACATCGCCTGTAGGTCCTATATGGCCGTGGGTTGCATCTGGGTGGTGTCAGAGCTACCCCCATGCTGTATATACGGGGCCCAGCTGTGCTCAGATCGACATATATCGACTCAAGAACATCGCCTGTAGGTCCTATATAACCGTGGGTTGCAGCTGGCTGGTATCACAGCTACCCCCATGCTATATATACGGCGCCCAGCTGTGCTCAGATCGACATATATCGACTCAAGAACATCGCCTGTAGGTCCTATATGGCCGTGGGTTGCATCTGGCTGGTTTCAGAGCTACCCCCATGCTGTATATACGGGGCCCAGCTGTGCTCAGATCGACATATATCGACTCAAGAACATCGCCTGTAGGTCCTATATGCCCGTGGGTTGCATCGGGCTGGAATCAGAGCCACCCACATGCTGCATATACAGGGCATAGCGGAGCTCATATCGACATATATCGACTCAAGAACATCGCCTGTAGGTCCCATATGGGCATAGGTTGCACCTGGCTGGTGTCGGAGCGGCCCCAATGTTGCATATACGGTGCATAGCGGTGCTCAGATCGACATATATCGACTCAAGAACATCGGCTCTAGGTCCTATATGGCCGTGGGTTGCATCTGGCTGGTATCAGAGCCACCCACATGCCGTATATACGGGGCCCAGCTGTGCACAGATCGACATATATTGACTCAAGAATATCGCCTGTAGGTCCTATATGGCCGTGGGTTGCATCTGGCTGGTATCAGAGCTACCCCCATGGTGTATATACGGCGCCCAGCTGTGCTCAATTCGACATATATCGATTCAAGAACATCGCCTGTAGGTCCTATATGGCCGTGGGTTGGATCTGGCTGGTATCAGAGCTACTCCCATGCTGTATATACGAGGCCCAGCTGTGCTCAGATCGACATATATCGACCCAAGAACATCGCCTGTGGGTCTTATATGGCCGTGGGTTGCAGCTGGCTGGTATCCCTAGCTACCCCTAGGCTGTATATACGTGGCCCAGCTGTGCTCAGATCGACATATATCGACTCAAGTATATCGCCTGTAGGTTCTGTATGGCCGTGGGTTGCATCTGGCTGGTATCAGAGCTACCCACATGCCGTATATACGGGGCCCAGCTGTGCACAGATCGACATATATTGACTCAAGAATATCGCCTGTAGGTCCTATATGGCCGTGGGTTGCATCTGGCTGGTATCAGAGCTACCCCCATGGTGTATATACGGCGCCCAGCTGTGCTCAAATCGACATATATCGATTCAAGAACATCGCCTGTAGGTCCTATATGGCCGTGGGTTGGATGTGGCTGGTATCAGAGCTACTCCCATGCTGTATATACGAGGCCCAGCTGCGCTCAGATCGACACATATCAACTCAAGAACATCGCCTATAGGTCCTATATGGCTGTGGGTTGCATCTGGCTGGTATCAGAGCTACCTCCATGCTGTATATACGAGGCCCAGCTGTGCTCAGATCGACATATATCGACTCAAGAACATCGCCTGTAGGTCCTATATGGCCGTGGGTTGCATCTGGCTGATATCAGAGCCACCCACATGCCGTATATACGGGGGCCCAGCTGTGCTCAGATCGACATATATCGACTCAAGAATATCGCCTGTAGGTCCTATATGGCCGTGGGTTGCATCTGGCTTGTATCAGAGCCACCCACATGCCGTATATACGGGGCCCAGCTGTGCTCGGATCGACATATATCGACTCAAGAACATCGCCTGTAGGTCCTATATGGCCGTGGGTTGCATCTGGCTGGTATCAGAGCTACCCCCATGCTGTATATACGGGGCCCAGCTGTGCTCAGATCGACATATATCGACTCAAGAACATCGCCTGTAGGTCCTATATGGCCGTGGGTTGCATCTGGCTGATATCAGAGCCACCCACATGCCGTATATACGTTACCCAGCTGTGCCCAGATCGACATATATCGACTCAAGAACATCGCCTGTAGGTCCTATATGGCCGTGGGTTGCATCTGGCTGGTATCAGAGCTACCCACATGCCGTATATACGGGACCCAGCTGTGCTCAGATCGACATATATCGACTCAAGAACATCGCCTGTAGGTCCTATATGGCCGTGGGTTGCATATGGCTGGTATCAGAGCCACCCACATGCCGTATATACGGGGCCCAGCTGTGCTCAGATCGACATATATCGAATCATGACCATCGCCTGTAGGTCCTATATGGCCGTGGGTTGCATCTGGCTGGTATCAGAGCCACCCACATGCCGTATATACGTTACCCAGCTGTGCCCAGATCGACATATATCGACTCAAGAACATCGCCTGTAGGTACTATATGGCCGTGGGTTGCAAATGGCTGGTATCAGAGCTACCCCATGCTGTATATACGAGGCCCAGCTGTGCTCAGATCGACATATATCGACTCAAGAACATCGCCTGTGGGTCTTATATGGCCGTGGGTTGCAGCTGGCTGGTATCAGAGCTACCCCCAGGCTGTATATACGTGGCCCAGCTGTGCTCAGATCGACATATATCGACTTAAGAACATCGCCGGTAGGTCCTGTATGCCCATGGGTTGCATCTGGCTGGTATCAGAGCCACCCACATGCCGTATATAAGGGGACCAGCTGTGCTCAGATCGACATATATCGACTCAAGAACATCGCCTGTAGGTCCTATATGGCCGTGGGTTGCAGCTGGCTGTTATCAGAGCTACCCCCATGCTGTATATACGGCGCCCAGCTCTGCTCAGATCGATATATATCGACTCAAGAAAATCGCCTGTAGGTCCTATATGGCCGTGGGTTGCATCTGGCTGGTATCAGAGCTACCCCCATGCTGTATATACGGGGCCCAGCTGTGCTCAGATCGACATATATCGACTCAAGAACATCGCCTGTAGGTCCTATATGGCCGTGGGTTGCATCTGGCTGGTATCAGAGCTACAGCCATGGTGTATATACGGCGCCCAGCTGTGCTCAGGACGACATATATCGACTCAAGAACATCGCCTGTAGGTCCTATATGGCCGTGGGTTGCATCTGGCTGGTATCAGAGCTACCCCTATGCTGTATATACGGCGAGCAGCTGTGCTCAGATCGACATATATCGACTCAAGAACCTCGCCTGTAGGTCCTATATGGCCGTAGGTTAGATCTGGCTGGTATCAGAGCTACCCCCATGCTGTATATACGGGGCCCAGCTGTGCTCAGATCGACATATATCGACTCAAGAACATCGCCTGTAGGTCCTATATGGCCGTGGGTTGCATCTGGCTGGTTTCAGAGCTACCCCCATGCTGTATATACAGGGCCCTGCTGTGCTCAGATCGACATATATCGACTCAAGAACATCGCCTGTAGGTGCTATATGGCCGTGAGTTGCAGCTGGCTGGTATCACAGCTACCCCCATGCTGTATATACGTGGCCCAGCTGTGCTCAGATCGACATATATCGACTCAAGAACATCGCCTCTAGGTCCTATATGGCCGTGGGTTGCATCTGGCTGGTATCAGAGCTACCCCCATGCTGTATATACGGCGCCCAGCTGTGCTCAGATCGACATATATCGACTCAAAAACATCGCCTGTAGGTCCTATATGGCCGTGGGTTGCATCTGGCTGGTATCATAGCTTCCCTCATGCTGTATCTACGGGGCCCAGCTGTGCTCAGAGCGACATATATCGACTCAAGAACATCGCCTATAGGTCCTATGTAGCCGTGGGTTGCAGCTGGCTGGTATGACAGCTACCCCCATGCTGTATATACGTGGCCCAGCTGTGCTCAGATCGACATATATCGACTCAAGAACATCGCCTGTAGGTCCTATATGGCCGTGGGTTGCAGCTGGCTGTTATCAGAGCCACCCACATGCCGTATATGCGGGGCCCAGCTGTGCTCAGCTCGACATATAACGACTCAAAAACATCGCCTCTAGGTCCTATATGGCCGTGGGTTGCATCTGGCTGGTATCAGAGCTACCCCCATGCTGTATATACGGCGCCCAGCTGTGCTCAGATCGACATATATCGACTCAAAAGCATCGCCTGTAGGTCCTATATAGCCGTGGGTTGCATCTGGCTGGTTTCAGAGCTACCCCCATGCTGTATATACAGGGCCCTGCTGTGCTCAGATCGACATATATCGACTCAAGAACATCGCCTGTAGGTGCTATATGGCCGTGAGTTGCAGCTGGCTGGTATCACAGCTACCCCCATGCTGTATATACGTGGCCCAGCTGTGCTCAGATCGACATATATCGACTCAAGAACATCGCCTGTAGGTCCTATATGCCCGTGGGTTGCATCTGGCTAGAATCAGAGCCACCCACATGCTGCATATATAGGGCATAGCGGAGCTCATATCGACATATATCGACTCAAGAACATCGCCTGTAGGTCCCATATGGGCATAGGCTGCACCTGGCTGGTGTCGGAGCGGCCCCAATGTTGCATATACGGTGCATAGCGGTGCTCAGATCGACATATATCGACTCAAGAACATCGCCTGTAGGTCCTATATGGCAGTGGGTTGCATCTGGCTGATATCAGAGCCACCCACATGCCGTATATACGGGGGTCCATCTGTGCTCAGATCGACATATATCGACTCAAGAACATCGGCTCTAGGTCCTATATGGCCGTGGGTTGCATCTGGCTGGTATCAGAGCCACCCACATGCCGTATATACGGGGCCCAGCTGTGCTCAGATCGACATATATTGACTCAAGAATGTCGCCTGTAGGTCCTATATGGCCGTCGGTTGCAACTGGCTGGTATCAGAGCTACCCCCATGGTGTATATACGGCGCCCAGCTGTTGTCAAATCGACATATATCGATTCAAGTACATCGCCTGTAGGTCCTATATGGCCGTGGGTTGCAGTTGGCTGTTATCAGAACCACCCACATGCCGTATATGCGGGGCCCAGCTGTGCTCAGCTCGACATATAACGACTCAAAAACATCGCCTCTAGGTCCTATATGGCCGTGGGTTGCATCTGGCTGGTATCAGAGCTACCCCCATGCTGTATATACGGCGCCCAGCTGTGCTCAGATCGACATATATCGACTCAAAAACATCGCCTGTAGGTCCTATATGGCCGTGGGTTGCATCTGGCTGGTATCATAGCTTCCCTCATGCTGTATATACGGGGCCCAGCTGTGCTCAGAGCGACATATATCGACTCAAGAACATCGCCTATAGGTCCTATGTAGCCGTGGGTTGCAGCTGGCTGGTATGACAGCTACCCCCATGCTGTATATACGTGGCCCAGCTGTGCTCAGATCGACATATATCGACTCAAGAACATCGCCTGTAGGTCCTATATGGCCGTGGGTTGCAGCTGGCTGGTATCAGAGCCACCCACATGCCGTATATACGGGGACCAGCTGTGCTCAGTTCGACATATATCGACTCAAGAACATCGCCTGTAGGTCCTATATGGCCGTGGGTTGCATCTGGCTGGTATCAGAGCTACCCCCATGCTGTATATACTAGGCCCAGCTGTGCTCAGATCGACATATATCGACTCAAGAATATCGCCTGTAGGTGCTGTATGGCCGTGGGTTGCATCTGGCTGGTATCAGAGCTGCCCCCATGCTGTATATACGGCGCCCAGCTGTGCTCAGATCGACATATATCGACTCAAGAACATCGCCTGTAGGTCCTATATGGCCGTGGGTTGCATCTGGGTGGTATCATAGCTTCCCCCATGCTGTATATACGGGGCCCAGCTGTGCTCAGAGCGACATATATCGACTCAAGAACATCGCCTGTATATCCTATGTAGCCGTGGGTTGCATCTGGCTGGTATCACAGCTACCCCCATGCTGTATATACGTGGCCCAGCTGTGCTCAGATCGACATATATCGACTCAAGAACATCGCCTGTAGGTCCTATATGGCCGTGGGTTGCAGCTGGCTGTTATCAGAGCCACCCACATGCCGTATATGCGGGGCCCAGCTGTGCTCAGCTCGACATATAACGACTCAAAAACATCGCCTCTAGGTCCTATATGGCCGTGGGTTGCATCTGGCTGGTATCAGAGCTACCCCCATGCTGTATATACGGCGCCCAGCTGTGCTCAGATCGACATATATCGACTCAAAAGCATCGCCTGTAGGTCCTATAT
The DNA here is from genome assembly GCA_963942505.1 of Lordithon lunulatus. Lineage (NCBI taxonomy): Eukaryota > Metazoa > Arthropoda > Insecta > Coleoptera > Staphylinidae > Lordithon > Lordithon lunulatus. Next base: position 30,829,328 of record OZ012667.1, on the reverse strand, counting down.
AGCCGTGGGTTGCATCTGGCTGGTATCATAGCTTCCCCCATGCTGTATATACGGGGCTCAGCTGTGCTCAGAGCGACATATATCGACTCAAGAACATCGCCTGTAGGTCCTATGTAGCAGCTGGCTGGTATGACAGCTACCCCCATGCTGTATATACGTGGCCCAGCTGTGCTCAGATCGACATATATCGACTCAAGAACATCGCCTGTAGGTCCTATATGGCCGTGGGTTGCATATGGCTGATATCAGAACCACCCACATACCGTATACACGGGGCCCAGCTGTGCTCAGATCGACATATATCGACTCAAGAACATCGCCTGTAGGTCCTATATGGCCGTGGGTTGCATCTGGCTGGTATCAGAGCTACACCCATGGTGTATATACGGCACCCAGCTGTGCTCAGTTCGACATATATCGACTCAAGAACATCGCCTGTAGGTCCTATATGGCCGTGGGTTGCATCTGGCTGGTATCAGAGCTACCCCCATGCTGCATTTACGGGGCCCAGCTGTTCCCACATCGACATATATCGAATCAAGAACATCGCATGTAGGTCCTATATAGCCGTGGGTTGCAGCTGGCTGGTATCACAGCTACCTCCATGCTGTATATACGTGGCCCAGCTGTGCTCCGATCGACATATATCGACTCAAGAACATCGCCTGTAGGTCCTATATGGCCGTGGGTTGCATCTGGCTGGTATCAGAGCTACCCCTATGCTGTATATACGGCGAGCAGCTGTGCTCAGATCGACATATATCGACTCAACAACATCGCCTGTAGGTCCTATATGGCCGTGGGTTGCATCTGGCTGGTATCAGAGCTACCCCAATGCTGTATATACGGCGCCAAGCTGTGCTCAGATCGACATATATCGACTCAAGAACATCGCCTGTAGGTCCTATATGGCCGTGGGTTGCATCTGGCTGGTATGACAGCTACCCCCATGCTGTATATACGGGGCCCAGCTATGCTCAGAGCGACATATATCGAGTCAAGTACATCGCCTGTAGGTCCTATATGGCTGAGGGTTGCAGCTGGCTGGTATCAGAGCCACCCACATGCCGTATATACGGGGACCAGATGTGCTCAGATCGACATATATCGACTCAAGAACATCGCCTGTAGGTCCTATATGGCCGTGGGTTGCATCTGGCTGGTATCAGAGCTACCCCCATGCTGTATATACGGGGCCCAGCTGTGCTCAGATCGACATATATCGACTCAAGAACATCGCCTGTAGGTCCTATATAGCCGTGGGTTGCAGCTGGCTGGTATCCCAGCTACCCCCATGCTGTATATACGTGGCCCAGCTGTGCTCAGATCGACATATATCGACTCAAGAACTTCGCCTGTAGGTCCTATATGGCCGTGGGTTGCATCTGGCTGGTATCAGAGCTACCCCCATGCTGTATATACGGCGCCCAGCTGTGCACAGATCGACATATATCGACTCAAGAACATCGCCTGTAGGTCATATATGGCCGTGGGTTGTATCTGACTGGTATCAGAGCTACCCCCATGCTGTATACACGGGGCCCAGCTGTGCTCAAATCGACATATATCGACTCAAGAACATCGCCTGTAGGTCCTATATGGCCGTGGGTTGCAGCTGGCTGGTATCAGAGCTACCCCCATGCTGTATATACGTGGCCCAGCTGTGCTCAGATCGACATATATCGACTCAAGAACATCGCCTGTGGGTCTTATATGGCCGTGGGTTGCAGCTGGCTGGTATCAGAGCTACCCCCAGGCTGTATATACGTGGCCCAGCTGTGCTCAGATCGACATATATCGACTCAAGAACATCGCCTGTGGGTCTTATATGGCCGTGGGTTGCAGCTGGCTGGTATCAGAGCTACCCCAATGCTGTATATACGGCGTCAAGCTGTGCTCAGATCGACATATATCGACTCAAGAACATCGCCTGTAGGTCCTATATGGCCGTGGGTTGCATCTGGCTGGTATCATAGCTTCCCCCATGCTGTATATACGGGGCCCAGCTGTGCTCAGAGCGACATATATCGAGTCAAGTACATCGCCTGTAGGTTCTATGTAGCCGTGGGTTGCAGCTGGCTGGTATGACAGCTACCCCCATGCTGTATATACGTGGCCCAGCTGTGCTCAGATCGACATATATCGACTCAAGAACATCGCCTGTAGGTCCTATATGGCCGTGGGTTGCAGCTGGCTGGTATCAGAGCCACCCACATGCCGTATATACGGGGCCCAGCTGTGCTCAGCTCGACATATATCGACTCGAAAACATCGCCTCTAGGTCCTATATGGCCGTGGGTTGCATCTGGCTGGTATCAGAGCTACCTCCATGCTGTATATACGGCGCCCAGCTGTGCTCAGATCGACATATATCGACTCAAAAGCATTGCCTGTAGGTCCTATATGGCCGTGGGTTGCATCTGGCTGGTATCATAGCTTCCCCCATGCTGTATATACGGGGCCCAGCTATGCTCAGAGCGACATATATCGAGTCAAGTACATCGCCTGTAGGTCCTATGTAGCCGTGGGTTGCAGCTGGCTGGTATGACAGCTACCCCCATGCTGTATATACGTGGCCCAGCTGTGCTCAGATCGACATATATCGACTCAAGAACATCGCCTGTAGGTCCTATATGGCCGAGGGTTGCAGCTGGCTGGTATCAGAGCCACCCACATGCCGTATATACGGGGACCAGATGTGCTCAGATCGACATATATCGACTCAAGAACATCGCCTGTAGGTCCTATATGGCCGTGGGTTGCATCTGGCTGGTATCAGAGCTACCCCCATGCTGTATATACGGGGCCCAGCTGTGCTCAGATCGACATATATCGACTCAAGAACATCGCCTGTAGGTCCTATATAGCCGTGGGTTGCAGCTGGCTGGTATCCCAGCTACCCCCATGCTGTATATACGTGGCCCAGCTGTGCTCAGATCGACATATATCGACTCAAGAACTTCGCCTGTAGGTCCTATATGGCAGTGGGTTGCATCTGGCTGGTATCAGAGCTACCCCCATGCTGTATATACGGCGCCCAGCTGTGCTCAGATCGACATATATCGACTCAAGAACATCGCTTGTAGGTCCTATATGGCCGTGGGTTGCATCTGGCTGGTATCAGTGCTACCCCCATGCTGTATATACGGCGTCCAGCTGTGCTCAGATCGACATATATCGACTCAAGAACATCGCCTGTAGGTCCTATATGGCCGTGGGTTGCATATGGCTGGTATCAGAGTTACCCCCATGCTGTATATACGGGACCCAGCTGTTCCCACATCGACATATATCGAATCAAGAACATCGCTTGTAGGTCCTATATAGCCATGGGTTGCAGCTGGCTGGTATCACAGCTACCCCCATGCTGTATATACGTGGCCCAGATGTGCTCCGATCGATATATATCGACTCAAGAACATCGCCTGTAGGTCCTATATGGCCGTGGGTTGTATCTGGCTGGTATCAGAGCTACCCCTATGCTGTATATACGGCGAGCAGCTATGCTCAGATCGACATATATCGACTCAAGAACATCGCCTGTAGGTCCTATATGGCCGTGGGTTGCATCTGGCTGGTATCAGAGCTACCCCCATGCTGTATATACGGGGCCCAGCTGTGCTCAGATCGACATATATCGACCCAAGAACATCGCCTGTGGGTTTTATATGCCGTGGGTTGCAGCTGGCAGGTATCAGAGCTACCCCCAGGCTGTATATACGTGACCCAGCTGTGCTCAGATCGACATATATCGACTCAAGAACATCGCCTGTATGTGCTATATGGCCGTGGGTTGCATCTGGCTGGTATCAGAGCTACCCCCATGCTGTATATACGTGGCCCAGCTGTGCTCCGATCGACATATATCGACTCAAGAACATCGCCTGTGGGTCTTATATGGCCGTGGATTGCATCTGGCTGGTATCAGAGCTACTCCCATGCTGTATATACGGCGCCCAGCTGTGCTCAGATCGACATATATCGACCCAATAACATCGCCTGTAGGTCCTATATGGCCGTGGCTTGCATCTGGCTGGTATCAGAGCCACCCACATGCCGTATATACGGGGCCCAGCTGTGCTCAGATCGACATATATCGACTCAAGAACAACGCCTGTAGGTGCTATATGGCCGTGGGTTGCATCTGGCTGGTATCAGAGCTACCCCCATGCTGTATATACGGGGCCCAGCTGTGCTCAGATCGACATATATCGACTCAAGAACATCGCCTGTAGGTCCTATATGGCCGTGGGTTGCATCTGGGTGGTATCAGAGCTACCCCCATGCTGTATATACGGGGCCCAGCTGTGCTCAGATCGACATATATCGACTCAAGAACATCGCCTGTAGGTCCTATATAACCGTGGGTTGCAGCTGGCTGGTATCACAGCTACCCCCATGCTATATATACGGCGCCCAGCTGTGCTCAGATCGACATATATCGACTCAAGAACATCGCCTGTAGGTCCTATATGGCCGTGGGTTGCATCTGGCTGGTTTCAGAGCTACCCCCATGCTGTATATACGGGGCCCAGCTGTCCTCAGATCGACATATATCGACTCAAGAACATCGCCTGTAGGTCCTATATGGCCGTGGGTTGCAGCCGGCTGGTATCACAGCTACCCCCATGCTGTATATACGTGGCCCAGCTGTGCTCAGATCGACATATATCGACTCAAGAACATCGCCTGTAGGTCCTATATGGCCGTGGGTTGGATCTGGCTGGTATCAGAGCTACTCCCATGCTGTATATACGAGGCCCAGCTGTGCTCAGATCGACATATATCGACCCAAGAACATCGCCTGTGGGTCTTATATGGCCGTGGGTTGCAGCTGGCTGGTATCAAAGCTACCCCTAGGCTGTATATACGTGGCCCAGCTGTGCTCAGATCGACATATATCGACTCAAGTATATCGCCTGTAGGTGCTGTATGGCCGTGGGTTGCATCTGGCTGGTATCAGAGCTACCCCCATGCTGTATATACGGCGCCCAGCTGTGCTCAGATCGACATATATCGACTCAAGAACGTCGCCTGTAGGTCCTATATGGCCGTGGTTTGCATCTGGCTGGTATCGGAGCTACCCCCATGGTGTTTATACGGCGCCCAGCTGCGCTCAGATCGACACATATCAACTCAAGAACATCGCCTATAGGTCCTATATGGCTGTGGGTTGCATCTGGCTGGTATCAGAGCTACCCCCATGCTGTATATACGAGGCCCAGCTGTGCTCAGATCGACATATATCGACTCAAGAACATCGCCTGTGGGTCTTATATGGCCGTGGGTTGCAGCTGGCTGGTATCAGAGCTACTCCCAGGCTTTATATACGTGGCCCAGCTGTGCTCAGATCGACATATATCGACTCAAGACATCGCCTGTAGGTGCTATATGGCCGTGGGTTGCATCTGGCTGGTATCAGAGCTACCCTCATGCTGTATATACGGCGCCAAGCTGTGCTCAGATCGACATATATCGAGTCAAGAACATTGCTTGTAGGTCCTATATGGCCGTGGGTTGCATCTGGCTGGTATCAGTGCTACCCCCATTCTGTATATACGGCGCCCAGCTGTGCTCAGATGGACATATATCGACTCAAGAATATCGCCTGTAGGTCCTATATGGCCGTGGGTTGCATCTGGCTGGTATCAGAACCACCCACATGCCGTATATACGGGGCCCAGCTGTGCTCGGATCGACATATATCGACTCAAGAACATCGCCTGTAGGTCCTATATGGCCGTGGATTGAATCTGGCTGGTATCATAACTACCCCCATGCTGTATATACGGCGCCCAGCTGTGCTCAGATCGACATATATCGACCCAAGAACATCGCCTGTAGGTCCTATATAGCCGTGGGTTGCAGTTGGCTGGTATCACAGCTACCCCCATGCTGTATTTACGTGGCCCAGCTGTGCTCAGGTCGACATATATCGACACAAGGACATCACCTGTAGGTCCTGTATGGCCGTGGGTTGCAGCTGGCTGGTATCAGAGCCACCCACATGCCCTATATACGGGGGTCCAGCTGTGCTCAGATCGACATATATCGACTCAAGAACATCGCCTGTAGGTCCTATATGGCCGTGGGTTGCATCTGGCTGGTATAAGAGCTACCCACATGCCGTATATACGGGACCCAGCTGTGCTCAGATCGACATATATCGACTCAAGAACATCGCCTGTAGGTCCTATATGGCAGTGGGTTGCATATGGCTGGTATCAGAGCTACCCCCATGCTGTATATACGGGGCCCAGCTGTGCTCAGATCGACATATATCGACCCAAGAACATCGCCTGTGGGTTTTATATGCCGTGGGTTGCAGCTGGCAGGTATCAGAGCTACCCCCAGGCTGTATATACGTGACCCAGCTGTGCTCAGATCGACATATATCGACTCAAGAACATCGCCTGTATGTGCTATATGGCCGTGGGTTGCATCTGGCTGGTATCAGAGCTACCCCCATGCTGTATATACGTGGCCCAGCTGTGCTCCGATCGACATATATCGACTCAAGAACATCGCCTGTGGGTCTTATATGGCCGTGGATTGCATCTGGCTGGTATCAGAGCTACTCCCATGCTGTATATACGGCGCCCAGCTGTGCTCAGATCGACATATATCGACCCAATAACATCGCCTGTAGGTCCTATATGGCCGTGGCTTGCATCTGGCTGGTATCAGAGCCACCCACATGCCGTATATACGGGGCCCAGTTGTGCTCAGATCGACATATATCGACTCAAGAACAACGCCTGTAGGTGCTATATGGCCGTGGGTTGCATCTGGCTGGTATCAGAGCTACCCCCATGCTGTATATACGGCGCCCAGCTGTGCTCAGATCGACATATATCGACTCAAGAACATCGCCTGTAGGTCCTATATGGCCGTGGGTTGCATCTGGCTGGTATCAGAGCTACCCCCATGCTGTATATACGGGGCCCAGCTGTGCTCAGATCGACATATATCGACTCAAGAACATCGCATGTAGGTCATATATGGCCGTGGGTTGCATCTGGGTGGTATCAGAGCTACCCCCATGCTGTATATACGGGGCCCAGCTGTGCTCAGATCGACATATATCGACTCAAGAACATCGCCTGTAGGTCCTATATAACCGTGGGTTGCAGCTGGCTGGTATCACAGCTACCCCCATGATATATATACGGCGCCCAGCTGTGCTCAGATCGACATATATCGACTCAAGAACATCGCCTGTAGGTCCTATATGGCCGTGGGTTGCATCTGGCTGGTTTCAGAGCTACCCCCATGCTGTATATACGGGGCCCAGCTGTCCTCAGATCGACATATATCGACTCAAGAACATCGCCTGTAGGTCCTATATGGCCGTGGGTTGCAGCCGGCTGGTATCACAGCTACCCCCATGCTGTATATACGTGGCCCAGCTGTGCTCAGATCGACATATATCGACTCAAGAACATCGCCTGTAGGTCCTATATGGCCGTGGGTTGGATCTGGCTGGTATCAGAGCTACTCCCATGCTGTATATACGAGGCCCAGCTGTGCTTAGATCGACATATATCGACCCAAGAACATCGCCTGTGGGTCTTATATGGCCGTGGGTTGCAGCTGGCTGGTATCAAAGCTACCCCTAGGCTGTATATACGTGGCCCAGCTGTGCTCAGATCGACATATATCGACTCAAGTATATCGCCTGTAGGTGCTGTATGGCCGTGGGTTGCATCTGGCTGGTATCAGAGCTACCCCCATGCTGTATATACGGCGCCCAGCTGTGCTCAGATCGACATATATCGACTCAAGAACGTCGCCTGTAGGTCCTATATGGCCGTGGTTTGCATCTGGCTGGTATCGGAGCTACCCCCATGGTGTTTATACGGCGCCCAGCTGCGCTCAGATCGACACATATCAACTCAAGAACATCGCCTATAGGTCCTATATGGCTGTGGGTTGCATCTGGCTGGTATCAGAGCTACCCCCATGCTGTATATACGAGGCCCAGCTGTGCTCAGATCGACATATATCGACTCAAGAACATCGCCTGTGGGTCTTATATGGCCGTGGGTTGCAGCTGGCTGGTATCAGAGCTACTCCCAGGCTTTATATACGTGGCCCAGCTGTGCTCAGATCGACATATATCGACTCAAGAACATCGCCTGTAGGTGCTATATGGCCGTGGGTTGCATCTGGCTGGTATCAGAGCTACCCTCATGCTGTATATACGGCGCCAAGCTGTGCTCAGATCGACATATATCGAGTCAAGAACATTGCTTGTAGGTCCTATATGGCCGTGGGTTGCATCTGGCTGGTATCAGTGCTACCCCCATTCTGTATATACGGCGCCCAGCTGTGCTCAGATGGACATATATCGACTCAAGAATATCGCCTGTAGGTCCTATATGGCCGTGGGTTGCATCTGGCTGGTATCAGAGCCACCCACATGCCGTATATACGGGGCCCAGCTGAGCTCGGATCGACATATATCGACTCAAGAACATCGCCTGTAGGTCCTATATGGCCGTGGATTGAATCTGGCTGGTATCATAACTACCCCCATGCTGTATATACGGCGCCCAGCTGTGCTCAGATCGACATATATCGACCCAAGAACATCGCCTGTAGGTCCTATATAGCCGTGGGTTGCAGTTGGCTGGTATCACAGCTACCCCCATGCTGTATTTACGTGGCCCAGCTGTGCTCAGGTCGACATATATCGACACAAGGACATCACCTGTAGGTCCTGTATGGCCGTGGGTTGCAGCTGGCTGGTATCAGAGCCACCCACATGCCCTATATACGGGGGTCCAGCTGTGCTCAGATCGACATATATCGACTCAAGAACATCGCCTGTAGGTCCTATATGGCCGTGGGTTGCATCTGGCTGGTATCAGAGCTACCCACATGCCGTATATACGGGACCCAGCTGTGCTCAGATCGACATATATCGACTCAAGAACATCGCCTGTAGGTCCTATATGGCCGTGGGTTGCATATGGCTGGTATCAGAGCCACCCACATGCCGTATATACGGGGCCCAGCTGTGCAGATCGACATATATCGAATCATGACCATCGCCTGTAGGTCCTATATGGCCGTGGGTTGCAGCTGGCTGGTATCACAGCTACCCCCATGCTGTATATACGTGGCCCAGCTGTGCTCAGATCGACATATATCGACTCAAGAACATCGCCTGTAGGTCCTATATGGGCATAGGTTACACCTGGCTGGTGTCGAAGCGGCCCCAATGCTGCATATACGGTGCATAGCGGTGCTCAGATCGACATATATCGACTCAAGAACATCGCCTGTAGGTCCTATATGGCCATGGATTGCACCTGGCTGATATCAGAGCCACCCACATTCCGTATATACGGGGGCCCAGCTGTGCTCAAATCGACATATATCGAATCAAGAACATCGGCTGTAGGTCCTATATGGCCGTGGGTTGCATCTGGCTGGTATCAGAGCCACCCACATGCCGTATATACGGGGCCCAGCTGTGCTCAGATCGGCATATATCGACTCAAGAACATCGCCTGTAGGTCCTATACGGCCGTGGGTTGCATCTGGCTGGTATCAGAGCTACCCTAATGCTGTATATACGGGGCCCAGCTGTGCTCAGATCGACATATATCGACTCAAGAACATCGCCTGTAGGTCCTATATGGCCGTGGGTTGCATCTAACTTTTATCAGAGCTACCCTAATGCTGTATATACGGGGCCCAGCTGTGCTCAGATCGACATATATCGACTCAAGAACATCGCCTGTAAGTCCTATATGGCCGTGGGTTGCAGCTGGCTGGTATCAGAGCCACCCACATGCCGTATATACAGGGCCCAGCTGTGCTCAGATCGACATATATCGACTCAAGAACATCGCCTGTATGTCCTATATGGCCGTGGGTTGCATCTGGCTGGTATCAGAGCTACCCCCATGCTGTGTATACGGGGCCCAGCTGTGCTCAGATTGACATATATCGACTCAAGAACATCGCCTGTAGGTCCTATATGGCCGTGGGTTGCATCTGGCTGGTATCAGAGCTACCCCCATGCTGTATATACGGGGCCCAGCTGTGCTCAGATCAACATATATCGACTCAAGAACATCGCCTGTAGGTCCTATATGGCCTTGGGTTGCAGCTGGCTGGTATCAGAGCCACCCACATGCCGTATATACAGGGCCCAGCTGTGCTCAGATCGACATATATCGACTCAAGAACATCGCCTGTAGGTCCTATATAGCCGTGGGTTGCATCTGGCTGGTATCAGAGCTACCCCCATGCTGTATATACGGGGCCCAGCTGTGCTCAGCTCGACATATATCGACTCAAAAACATCGCCTATAGGTCCTATATGGCCTTGGGTTGCAGCTGGCTGGTATCAGAGCCACCCACATGCCGTATATACAGGGCCCAGCTGTGCTCAGATCGACATATATCGACTCAAGAACATCGCCTGTAGGTCCTATATGGCCGTGGGTTGCATCTGGCTGGTATCAGAGCTACCCCCATGCTGTATATACTGGGCCCAGCTGTGCTCAGATCGACATATATCGACTCAAGAACATCGCCTGTAGGTCCTATATGGCCGTGGGTTGCATCTGGCTGGTATCAGAGCTAACCCCATGCTGTATATACGGGGCCCAGCTGTGCTCAGATCGACATATATCGACTCAAGAACATCACCTGTAGGTCCTATATGGCCGTGGGTTGCAGCTGGCTGGTATCAGAGCCACCCACATGCCGTATATACAGGGCCCAGCTGTGCTCAGATCGACATATATCGACTCAAGAACATCGCCTGTAGGTCCTATATGGGCGTGGGTTGCATCTGGCTGGTATCAGAGCTACCCCCATGCTGTATATACGGGGCCCAGCTGTGCTCAGATCGACATATATCGACTCAAGAACATCGCCTGTAGGTCCTATATGGCCGTGGGTTGCAGCTGGCTGGTATCACAGCTACCCCTGCGATGTATATACGTGGCCCAGCTGTGCTCAGAACGACATATATCGACTCAAGAACATCGCCTGTGGGTCTTATATGGCCGTGGGATGCAGCTGGCTGGTATCAGAGCTACCCCCAGGCTGTATATACGTGGCCCAGCTGTACTCAGATCGACATATATCGACTCAAGAACATCGCCTGTAGGTCCTATATGGCAGTGGGTTGCATATGGCTGGTATCAGAGCTACCCCCATGCTGTATATACGGGGCCCAGCTGTGCTCAGATCGACATATATCGACTCAAGAACATCGCCTGTAGGTCCTATATGGCCGTGGGTTGCAGCTGGCTGGTATCACAGCTACCCCCATGCTGTATATACGTGGCCCAGCTGTGCTCAGATCGACATATATCGACTCAAGAACATCGCCTGTAGGTCCTATATGGGCATAGGTTACACCTGGCTGGTGTCGAAGCGGCCCCAATGCTGCATATACGGTGCATAGCGGTGCTCAGATCGACATATATCGACTCAAGAACATCGCCTGTAGGTCCTATATGGCCATGGATTGCACCTGGCTGATATCAGAGCCACCCACATTTCGTATATACGGGGGCCTAGCTGTGCTCAAATCGACATATATCGAATCAAGAACATCGGCTGTAGGTCCTATATGGCCGTGGGTTGCATCTGGCTGGTATCAGAGCCACCCACATGCCGTATATACGGGGCCCAGCTGTGCTCAGATCGGCATATATCGACTCAAGAACATCGCCTGTAGGTCCTATACGGCCGTGGGTTGCATCTGGCTGGTATCAGAGCTACCCTAATGCTGTATATACGGGGCCCAGCTGTGCTCAGATCGACATATATCGACTCAAGAACATCGCCTGTAGGTCCTATATGGCCGTGGGTTGCATCTGGCTGGTATCAGAGCTACCCTAATGCTGTATATACGGGGCCCAGCTGTGCTCAGATCGACATATATCGACTCAAGAACATCGCCTGTAGGTCCTATATGGCCGTGGGTTGCAGCTGGCTGGTATCAGAGCCACCCACATGCCGTATATACAGGGCCCAGCTGTGCTCAGATCGACATATATCGACTCAAGAAAATCGCCTGTAGGTCCTATATGGCCGTGGGTTGCATCTGGCTGGTATCAGAGCTACCCCCATGCTGTGTATACGGGGCCCAGCTGTGCTCAGATTGACATATATCGACTCAAGAACATCGCCTGTAGGTCCTATATGGCCGTGGGTTGCATCTGGCTGGTATCAGAGCTACCCCCATGCTGTATATACGGGGCCCAGCTGTGCTCAGATCAACATATATCGACTCAAGAACATCGCCTGTAGGTCCTATATGGCCTTGGGTTGCAGCTGGCTGGTATCAGAGCCACCCACATGCCGTATATACAGGGCCCAGCTGTGCTCAGATCGACATATATCGACTCAAGAACATCGCCTGTAGGTCCTATATAGCCGTGGGTTGCATCTGGCTGGTATCAGAGCTACCCCCATCCTGTATATACGGGGCCCAGCTGTGCTCAGCTCGACATATATCGACTCAAAAACATCGCCTATAGGTCCTATATGGCCTTGGGTTGCAGCTGGCTGGTATCAGAGCCACCCACATGCCGTATATACAGGGCCCAGCTGTGCTCAGATCGACATATATCGACTCAAGAACATCGCCTGTAGGTCCTATATGGCCGTGGGTTGCATCTGGCTGGTATCAGAGCTACCCCCATGCTGTATATACGGGGCCCAGCTGTGCTCAGATCGACATATATCGACTCAAGAACATCGCCTGTAGGTCCTATATGGCCGTGGGTTGCATCTGGCTGGTATCAGAGCTAATCCCATGCTGTATATACGGGGCCCAGCTGTGCTCAGATCGACATATATCGACTCAAGAACATCACCTGTAGGTCCTATATGGCCGTGGGTTGCAGCTGGCTGGTATCAGAGCCACCCACATGCCGTATATACAGGGCCCAGCTGTGCTCAAAACGACATATATCGACTCAAGAACATCGCCTGTAGGTCCTATATGGGCGTGGGTTGCATCTGGCTGGTATCAGAGCTACACCCATGCTGTATATACGGGGCCCAGCTGTGCTCAGATCGACATATATCGACTCAAGAACATCGCCTGTAGGTCCTATATGGCCGTGGGTTGCAGCTGGCTGGTATCACAGCTACCCCTGCGATGTATATACGTGGCCCAGCTGTGCTCAGAACGACATATATCGACTCAAGAACATCGCCTGTGGGTCTTATATGGCCGTGGGATGCAGCTGGCTGGTATCAGAGCTACCCCCAGGCTGTATATACGTGGCCCAGCTGTACTCAGATCGACATATATCGTCTCAAGAACATCGCCTTTAGGTGCTATATGGCCGTGGGTTGCATCTAGATGGTATCAGAGCTACCCCATGCTGTATATACGGCGCCAAGCTGTGCTCAGATCGACATATATCGACTCAAGAACATTGCTTGTAGGTCCTATATGGGCGTGGGTTGCATCTGGCTGGTATCAGTGCTACCCCCATGCTGTATATACGGGGCCCAGCTGTGCTCAGATCGACATATATCGACTCAAGAACATCGCCTGTAGGTCCTATATGGCCGTGGGTTGCATCTGGCTGGTTTCAGAGCTACCCGCATGCTGTATATACGGGGCCCAGCTGTGCTCAGATCGACATATATCGACTCAAGAACATCGCCTGTAGGTCCTATATGGCCGTGGGTTGCAGCTGGCTGGTATCAGAGCCACCCACATGCCGTATATACGGGGCCCAGGTGTGCTCAGATCGACATATATCGACTCAAGAACATCGCCTGTAGGTCCTATATAGCCGTGGGTTGCATCTGGCTGGTATCAGAGCCACCCACATGCCGTATATACGGGGCCCAGCTGTGCTCAGATCGACATATATCGACTCAAGAACATCGCCTGTAGGTCGTATATGGCCGTGGGTTGCATCTGGCTGGTATCAGAGCTACCCCCATGCTGTATATACGGGGTCCAGCTGTGCTCAGATCGACATATATCGACTCAAGAACATCGCCTGTAGGTCCTATATGGCCGTGGGTTGCAGCTGGCTGGTATCACAGCTACCCCCACGCTGTATATACGTGGCCCCGCTGTGCTCAGAACGACAAATATCGACTCAAGAACATCGCCTGTGGGTCTTATATGGCCATGGGTTGCAGCTGGCTGGTATCAGAGCTACCCCCAGGCTGTATATACGTGGCCCAGCTGTACTCAGATCGACATATATCGACTCAAGAACATCGCCTGTAGGTGTTATATGGCCGTGGGTTGCATCTGGCTAGTATCAGAGCTACCCCCATGCCGTATATACGGGGCCCAGCTGTGCTCGGATCGACATATATCGACTCAAGAACATCGCCTGTAGGTCCTATATGGCCGTGGATTGAATCTGGCTGGTATCATAACTACCCCCATGCTGTATATACGGCGCCCAGCTGTGCTCAGATCGACATATATCGACTCAAGAACATCGCCTGTATGTCCTATATAGCCGTGGGTTGCAGTTGGCTGGTATCACAGCTATCCCCATGCTGTATTTACGTGGCCCAGCTGTGCTCAGGTCGACATATATCGACTCAAGGACATCACCTGTAGGTCCTATATGGCCGTGGGTTGCAGCTGGCTGGTATCACAGCTACCCCTGCGATGTATATACGTGGCCCAGCTGTGCTCAGAACGACATATATCGACTCAAGAACATCGCCTGTGGGTCTTATATGGCCGTGGGATGCAGCTGGCTGGTATCAGAGCTACCCCCAGGCTGTATATACGTGGCCCAGCTGTACTCAGATCGACATATATCGACTCAAGAACATCGCCTGTAGGTCCTATATGGCAGTGGGTTGCATATGGCTGGTATCAGAGCTACCCCCATGCTGTATATACGGGGCCCAGCTGTGCTCAGATCGACATATATCGACTCAAGAACATCGCCTGTAGGTCCTATATGGCCGTGGGTTGCAGCTGGCTGGTATCACAGCTACCCCCATGCTGTATATACGTGGCCCAGCTGTGCTCAGATCGACATATATCGACTCAAGAACATCGACTGTAGGTCCTATATGGGCATAGGTTACACCTGGCTGGTGTCGAAGCGGCCCCAATGCTGCATATACGGTGCATAGCGGTGCTCAGATCGACATATATCGACTCAAGAACATCGCCTGTAGGTCCTATATGGCCATGGATTGCACCTGGCTGATATCAGAGCCACCCACATTTCGTATATACGGGGGCCTAGCTGTGCTCAAATCGACATATATCGAATCAAGAACATCGGCTGTAGGTCCTATATGGCCGTGGGTTGCATCTGGCTGGTATCAGAGCCACCCACATGCCGTATATACGGGGCCCAGCTGTGCTCAGATCGGCATATATCGACTCAAGAACATCGCCTGTAGGTCCTATACGGCCGTGGGTTGCATCTGGCTGGTATCAGAGCTACCCTAATGCTGTATATACGGGGCCCAGCTGTGCTCAGATCGACATATATCGACTCAAGAACATCGCCTGTAGGTCCTATATGGCCGTGGGTTGCATCTGGCTGGTATCAGAGCTACCCTAATGCTGTATATACGGGGCCCAGCTGTGCTCAGATCGACATATATCGACTCAAGAACATCGTCTGTAGGTCCTATATGGCCGTGGGTTGCAGCTGGCTGGTATCAGAGCCACCCACATGCCGTATATACAGGGCCCAGCTGTGCTCAGATCGACATATATCGACTCAAGAAAATCGCCTGTAGGTCCTATATGGCCGTGGGTTGCATCTGGCTGGTATCAGAGCTACCCCCATGCTGTGTATACGGGGCCCAGCTGTGCTCAGATTGACATATATCGACTCAAGAACATCGCCTGTAGGTCCTATATGGCCGTGGGTTGCATCTGGCTGGTATCAGAGCTACCCCCATGCTGTATATACGGGGCCCAGCTGTGCTCAGATCAACATATATCGACTCAAGAACATCGCCTGTAGGTCCTATATGGCCTTGGGTTGCAGCTGGCTGGTATCAGAGCCACCCACATGCCGTATATACAGGGCCCAGCTGTGCTCAGATCGACATATATCGACTCAAGAACATCGCCTGTAGGTCCTATATAGCCGTGGGTTGCATCTGGCTGGTATCAGAGCTACCCCCATCCTGTATATACGGGGCCCAGCTGTGCTCAGCTCGACATATATCGACTCAAAAACATCGCCTATAGGTCCTATATGGCCTTGGGTTGCAGCTGGCTGGTATCAGAGCCACCCACATGCCGTATATACAGGGCCCAGCTGTGCTCAGATCGACATATATCGACTCAAGAACATCGCCTGTAGGTCCTATATGGCCGTGGGTTGCATCTGGCTGGTATCAGAGCTACCCCCATGCTGTATATACGGGGCCCAGCTGTGCTCAGATCGACATATATCGACTCAAGAACATCGCCTGTAGGTCCTATATGGCCGTGGGTTGCATCTGGCTGGTATCAGAGCTAACCCCATGCTGTATATACGGGGCCCAGCTGTGCTCAGATCGACATATATCGACTCAAGAACATCACCTGTAGGTCCTATATGGCCGTGGGTTGCAGCTGGCTGGTATCAGAGCCACCCACATGCCGTATATACAGGGCCCAGCTGTGCTCAAAACGACATATATCGACTCAAGAACATCGCCTGTAGGTCCTATATGGGCGTGGGTTGCATCTGGCTGGTATCAGAGCTACACCCATGCTGTATATACGGGGCCCAGCTGTGCTCAGATCGACATATATCGACTCAAGAACATCGCCTGTAGGTCCTATATGGCCGTGGGTTGCAGCTGGCTGGTATCACAGCTACCCCTGCGATGTATATACGTGGCCCAGCTGTGCTCAGAACGACATATATCGACTCAAGAACATCGCCTGTGGGTCTTATATGGCCGTGGGATGCAGCTGGCTGGTATCAGAGCTACCCCCAGGCTGTATATACGTGGCCCAGCTGTACTCAGATCGACATATATCGTCTCAAGAACATCGCCTTTAGGTGCTATATGGCCGTGGGTTGCATCTAGATGGTATCAGAGCTACCCCATGCTGTATATACGGCGCCAAGCTGTGCTCAGATCGACATATATCGACTCAAGAACATTGCTTGTAGGTCCTATATGGGCGTGGGTTGCATCTGGCTGGTATCAGTGCTACCCCCATGCTGTATATACGGGGCCCAGCTGTGCTCAGATCGACATATATCGACTCAAGAACATCGCCTGTAGGTCCTATATGGCCGTGGGTTGCATCTGGCTGGTTTCAGAGCTACCCGCATGCTGTATATACGGGGCCCAGCTGTGCTCAGATCGACATATATCGACTCAAGAACATCGCCTGTAGGTCCTATATGGCCGTGGGTTGCAGCTGGCTGGTATCAGAGCCACCCACATGCCGTATATACGGGGCCCAGGTGTGCTCAGATCGACATATATCGACTCAAGAACATCGCCTGTAGGTCCTATATAGCCGTGGGTTGCATCTGGCTGGTATCAGAGCCACCCACATGCCGTATATACGGGGCCCAGCTGTGCTCAGATCGACATATATCGACTCAAGAACATCGCCTGTAGGTCGTATATGGCCGTGGGTTGCATCTGGCTGGTATCAGAGCTACCCCCATGCTGTATATACGGGGTCCAGCTGTGCTCAGATCGACATATATCGACTCAAGAACATCGCCTGTAGGTCCTATATGGCCGTGGGTTGCAGCTGGCTGGTATCACAGCTACCCCCACGCTGTATATACGTGGCCCCGCTGTGCTCAGAACGACAAATATCGACTCAAGAACATCGCCTGTGGGTCTTATATGGCCATGGGTTGCAGCTGGCTGGTATCAGAGCTACCCCCAGGCTGTATATACGTGGCCCAGCTGTACTCAGATCGACATATATCGACTCAAGAACATCGCCTGTAGGTGTTATATGGCCGTGGGTTGCATCTGGCTAGTATCAGAGCTACCCCCATGCCGTATATACGGGGCCCAGCTGTGCTCGGATCGACATATATCGACTCAAGAACATCGCCTGTAGGTCCTATATGGCCGTGGATTGAATCTGGCTGGTATCATAACTACCCCCATGCTGTATATACGGCGCCCAGCTGTGCTCAGATCGACATATATCGACTCAAGAACATCGCCTGTATGTCCTATATAGCCGTGGGTTGCAGTTGGCTGGTATCACAGCTATCCCCATGCTGTATTTACGTGGCCCAGCTGTGCTCAGGTCGACATATATCGACTCAAGGACATCACCTGTAGGTCCTATATGGCCGTGGGTTGCAGCTGGCTGGTATCAGAGCCACCCACATGCCCTATATACGGAGGTCCAGCTGTGCTCAGATCGACATATATCGACTCAAGAACATCGCCTGTATATCCTATATGGCCGTGGGTTGCATCTGGCTGGTATCAGAGCCACCCACATGCCGTATATTCGTTACCCAGCTGTGCCCAGATCGACATATATCGACTCAAGAACATCGCCTGTAGGTCCTATATGGCCGTGGGTTGCAAATGGCTGGTATCAGAGCTACCCCCATGCTGTATATTCGAGGCCCAGCTGTGCTCAGATCGACATATATCGACTCAAGAACATCGCCTGTGGGTCTAATATGGCCGTGGGTTGCAGCTAACTGGTATCAGAGCTACCCCCAGGCTGTATATACGTGGCCCAGCTGTGCTCAGATCGACATATATCGACTTAAGAACATCGCCGGTAGGTCCTGTATGCCCATGGGTTGCATCTGGCTGGTATCAGAGCCACCCACATGCCGTATATACGGGGACCAGCTGTGCTCAGATCGACATATATCGACTTAAGAACATCGCCTGTAGGTCCTATATGGCCGTGGGTTGCATCTGGCTCGTATCAGAGCTACCATGCTGTATATACTGCGCCAAGCTGTGCTCAGATCGACATATATCGACTCAAGAAAATCGCCTTAAGGTCCTATATGGCCGTGGGTTGCATCTGGCTGGTATCAGAGCTACCCCCATGCTGTATATACGGGGCCCAGCTGTGCTCAGATCGACATATATCGACTCAAGAACATCGCCTGTAGGTCCTATATGGCTGTGGGTTGCATCTGGCTGGTATCACAGCTACCCCCATGCTGTATATACGTGGCCCAGCTGTGCTCAGATCGACATATATCGACTCAATAACATCGCCTGTAGGTCCTATATGGCCGTGGGTTGCATCTGGCTGGTATCAGAGCCACCCACATGCCGTATATACGGTACCCAGCTGTGCTCAGATCGACATATATCGACTCAAGAACATCGCCTGTAGGTCCTATATGGCCGTGGGTTGTATATGGCTGGTATCAGAGCCACCCACATGCCGTATATACGGGGCCCAGCTGTGCTCAGATCGACATATATCGACTCAAGAACATCGCCTGTAGGTCCTATATGGCCGTGGTTTGCATCTGGCTGGTATCGGAGCTACCCCCATGTTGTATATACGGCGCCCAGCTGCGCTCAGATCGACATATATCGACTCAAGAACATCGCCTATAGGTCCTATATGGCTGTGGGTTGCATCTGGCTGGTATCAGAGCTACCCCCATGCTGTATATACGAGGCCCAGCTGTGCTCAGTTCGACATATATCGACTCAAGAACAACGCCTGTAGGTGCTATATGGCCGTGGGTTGCATCTGGCTGGTATCAGAGCTACCCCCATGCTGTATATACGGCGCCCAGCTGTGCTCAGATCGACATATATCGACTCAAGAACATCGCCTGTAGGTCCTATATGGCCGTGGGTTGCATCTGGGTGGTATCAGAGCTACACCCGTGCTGTATATACGGGACCCAGCTGTACTCAGATCGACATATATCGACTCAAGAACATCGCCTGTAGGTCCTATATGGCCGTGGGTTGCATCTGGCTGATATCAGAGCCATCCACATGCCGTATATACGAGGGCCCAGCTGTGCTCAGATCGACATATATCGAATCAAGAACATCGGCTGTAGGTCCTATATGGCCTTGGCTTGCATCTGGCTGATATCAGAGCCACCCACATGCCGTATATACGGGGCCCACCTGTGCTCAGATCGACATATATCGACTCAAGAACATCGCTTGTAGGTCCTGTATGGCCGTGGGTTGCATCTGGCTGGTATCAGAGCCACCCACATGCCGTATATACGAGGCCCAGCTGTGCTCAGATCGACATATATCGACTCAAGAACATCGGCTGTAGGTCCTATATGGCCGTGGGATGCATATAGCTGGTATCAGAGCCACCCACATGCCGTATATACGGGGCCCAGCTGTGCTCAGATCGACATATATCGACGCAAGAACATCGCCTGTAGGTCCTACATGGCTGTGGGTTGCATCTGGCTGGTATCAGAGCTACCCTCATGCTGTATATACGGGGCCCAGCTGTGCTCAGATCGACATATATCGACTCAAGAACATCGCCTGTAGGCCCTATATGGCCGTGGGTTGCATCTGGCTGGTATCAGAGCTACCCCCATGCTGTATATACGGGGCCCAGCTGTGCTCAGATCGACATATATCGACTCAAGAACATCGCCTGTAGGTCCTATATGGCCGTGGGTTGCAGCTGGCTGGTATCACAGCTACCCCCACGCTGTATATACGTGGCCCCGCTGTGCTCAGAACGACATATATCGACTCAAGAACATCGCCTGTGGGTCTTATATGGCCGTGGGTTGCAGCTGGCTGGTTCAGAGCTACCCCCAGGCTGTATATACGTGGCCCAGCTGTACACAGATCGACATATATCGACTCAAGAACATCGCCTGTAGGTGTTATATGGCCGTGGGTTGCATCTGTCTGGTATCAGAGCTACCCCCATGCTGTATATACGGCGCCCATCTGTGCTCAGATCGACATATATCGTCTCAAGAATATCGCCTGTAGGTCCTATATGGCCGTGGGTTGCATCTGGCTGGTATAAGAGCCACCCACATGCCGTATATACGGGGCCAAGCTGTGCTCGGATCGACATATATCGACTCAAGAACATCGCCTGTAGGTCCTATATGGCCGTGGATTGAATCTGGCTGGTATCATAACTACCCCCATGCTGTATATACGGCGCCCAGCTGTGCTCAGATCGACATATATCGACTCAAGAACATCGCCTGTAGGTCCTATATAGCCGTGGGTTGCAGTTGGCTGGTATCACTGCTATCCGCATGCTGTATTTACGTGGCCCAGCTGTGCTCAGGTCGACATATATCGACTCAAGGACATCACCTGTAGGTCCTATATGGCCGTGGGTTGCAGCTGGCTGGTATCAGAGCCACCCACATGCCCTATATACGAGGGTCCAGCTGTGCTCAGATCGACATATATCGACTCAAGAACATCGCCTGTAGGTCCTATATGGCCGTGGGTTGCATCTGGCTGGTATCAGAGCCACCCACGTGCCGTATATACGTTACCCAGCTGTGCCCAGATCGACATATATCGACTCAAGAACATCGCCTGTAGGTCCTATATGGCCGTGGGTTTCAAATAACTGGTATCAGAGCTACCCCCATGCTGTATATACGAGGCCCAGCTGTGCTCAGATCGACATATATCGACTCAAGAACATCGCCTGTGGGTCTTATATGGCCGTGGGTTGCAGCTGGCTGGTATCAGAGCTACCCCCAGGCTGTATATACGTGGCCCAGCTGTGCTCAGATCGACATATATCGACTTAAGAACATCGCCGGTAGGTCCTGTATGCCCATGGGTTGCATCTGGCTGGTATCAGAGCCACCCACATGCCGTATATACGGGGACCAGCTGTGCTCAGATCGACATATATCGACTTAAGAACATCGCCTGTGGGTCCTATATGGCCGTGGGTTGCATCTGGCTCGTATCAGAGCTACCCCCATGCTGTATATACTGCGCCAAGCTGTGCTCAGATCGACATATATCGACTCAAGAAAATCGCCTGTAGGTCCTATATGGCCGTGGGTTGCATCTGGCTGGTATCAGAGCTACCCCCATGCTGTATATACGGGGCCCAGCTGTGCTCAGATCGACATATATCGACTCAAGACATCGCCTGTAGGTCCTATATGGCCGTGGGTTGCAGCTGGCTGGTATCACAGCTACCCCCATGCTGTATATACGTGGCCCAGCTGTGCTCAGATCGACATATATCGACTCAAGAACATCGCCTGTAGGTCCTATATGGCCGTGGGTTGCATCTGGCTGGTATCAGAGCCACCCACATGCCGTATATACGGTACCCAGCTGTGCTCAGATCGACTTATATCGACTGAAGAACATCGCCTGTAGGTCCTATATGGCCGTGGGTTGTATATGGCTGGTATCAGAGCCACCCACATGCCGTATATACGGGGCCCAGCTGTGCTCAGATCGACATATATCGACTCAAGAACATCGCCTGTAGGTGCTATATGGCCGTGGGTTGCATCTGGCTGGTATCAGAGCTACCCCCATGCTGTATATACGTGGCCCAGCTGTGCTCAGGTCGACATATATCGACTCAAGGACATCACCTGTAGGTCCTATATGGCCGTGGGTTACAGCTGGCTGGTATCAGAGCCACCCACTTGCCCTATATACGGGGGTCCAGCTGTGCTCAGATCGACCATATATCGAATCAAGAACATCGCCTGTAGGTCCTATATGGCCGTGGGTTGCATCTGGCTGATATCAGAGCCACCCACATGCCGTATATACGGTGGCCCAGCTGTGCTCAGACCGTCATATATCGACTCAAGAACATCGCCTGTAGGTCCTATATGGCCGTGGGTTGCATCTGGCTGGTATCAGAGCCACCCACATGCCGTATATACAGTACCCAGCTGTGATCAGATCGACATATATCGACTCAAGAACATCGCCTGTAGGTCTTATATGGCGGTGGGTTGTATATGGCTGGTATCAGAGCCACCCACATGACGTATATACGGGGCCCAGATGTGCTCAGATCGACATATATCGACTCAAGAACATCGCCTGTAGGTCCTATATGGCCGTGGGTTGCATCTGGCTGGTATCAGAGCTACCCCATGCTGTATATACGGCGCCCAGCTGTGCTCAGATCGACATATATCGACTCAAAAATATCGCCTGTAGGTCCTATATGGGCATAGGTTGCACCTGGCTGGTGTCGGAGCGGCCCCAATGCTGCATATACGGTGCATAGCGGTGCTCAGATCGACATATATCGAATCAAGAACATCGCCTGTAGGTCCTATATGGCAGTGGGTTGCATCTGGCTGATATCAGAGCCACCCACATGCCGTATATACGGTGGCCCAGCTGTGCTCAGATCGTCATATATCGAATCAGGAACATCGCCTGTAGGTCCTATATGGCCGTGGGTTGCATCTGGCTGGTATCAGAGCCACCCACATGCTGTATATACGGTACCCAGCTGTGCTCAGATCGACATATGTCGACTCAAGAACATCGCCTGTAGGTCCTATATGGCCGTGGGTTGTATATGGCTGGTATCAGAGCCACCCACATGCCGTATATACGGGGCCCAGCTGTGCTCAGATCGACATATATCGACTCAAGAACATCGCCTGTAGGTCCTATATGGCCGTGGTTTGCATCTGGCTGGTATCAGAGCTACCCCCAGGCTGTATATACGTGGCCCAGCTGTACTCAGATCGACATATATCGACTCAAGAACATCGCCTGTAGGTGTTATATGGCCGTGGGTTGCATCTGGCTGGTATCAGAGCTACCCCCATGCTGTATATACGGGGCCCAGCTGTGCTCGGATCGACATATATCGACTCAAGAACATCGCCTGTAGGTCCTATATGGCCGTGGATTGAATCTGGCTGGTATCATAACTACCCCCATGCTGTATATACGGCGCCCAACTGTGCTCAGATCGACATATATCGACTCAAGAACATCGCCTGTAGGTCCTATATAGCCGTGGGTTGCAGTTGGCTGGTATCACAGCTATCCCCATGCTGTATTTACGTGGCCCAGCTGTGCTCAGGTCGACATATATCGACTCAAGGACATCACCTGAAGGTCCTATATGGCCGTGGGTTGCAGCTGGCTGGTATCAGAGCCACCCACATGCCCTATATACGGGGGTCCAGCTGTGCTCAGATCGACATATATCGACTCAAGAACATCGCCTGTAGGTCCTATATGGCCATGGGTTGCATCTGGCTGGTATCAGAGCCACCCACATGCCGTATATACGTTACCCAGCTGTGCCCAGATCGACATATATCGACTCAAGAACATCGCCTGTAGGTCCTATATGGCCGTGGGTTGCAAATGGCTGGTATCAGAGCTACCCCCATGCTGTATATACGAGGCCCAGCTGTGCTCAGATCGACATATATCGACTCAAGAACATCGCCTGTGGGTCTTATATGGCCGTGGGTTGCAGCTGGCTGGTAACAGAGCTACCCCCAGGCTGTATATACGTGGCCCAGCTGTGCTCAGATCGACATATATCGACTTAAGAACATCGCCGGTAGGTCCTGTATGCCCATGGGTTGCATCTGGCTGGTATCAGAGCCACCCACATGCCTTATATACGGGGACCAGCTGTGCTCAGATCGACATATATCGACTTAAGAACATCGCCTGTAGGTCCTATATGGCCGTGGGTTGCATCTGGCTCGTATCAGAGCTACCCCCATGCTGTATATACTGCGCCAAGCTGTGCTCAGATCGACATATATCGACTCAAGAAAATCGCCTGTAGGTCCTATATGGCCGTGGGTTGCATCTGGCTGGTATCAGAGCTCCCCCCATGCTGTATATACGGGGCCCAGCTGTGCTCAGATCGACATATATCGACTCAAGAACATCGCCTGTAGGTCCTATATGGCCGTGGGTTGCATCTGGCTGGTATCAGAGCCACCCACATGCCGTATATACGGTACCCAGCTGTGCTCAGATCGACATATATCGACTCAAGAACATCGCCTGTAGGTCCTATATGGCCGTGGGTTGTATATGGCTGGTATCAGAGCCACCCACATGCCGTATATACGGGGTCCAGCTGTGCTCAGATCGACATATTTCGACTCAAGAACATCGCCTGTAGGTCCTATATGGCCGTGGTTTGCATCTGGCTGGTATCGGAGCTACCCCCATGTTGTATATACGGCGCCCAGCTGCGCTCAGATCGACATATATCGACTCAAGAACATCGCCTATAGGTCCTATATTGCTGTGGGTTGCATCTGGCTGGATCAGAGCTACCCCCATGCTGTATATACGAGGCCCAGCTGTGCTCAGATCGACATATATCGACTCAAGAACATCGCCTGTGGGTCTTATATGGCCGTGGGTTGCAGCTGGCTGGTATCAGAGCTACCCCCAGGCTGTATATACGTGGCCCAGCTGTGCTCAGATCGACATATATCGACTCAAGAACATCGCCAGTAGGTGCTATATGGCCGTGGGTTGCATCTGGCTGGTATCAGAGCTACCCCCATGCTGTATATACGGTGCCAAGCTGTGCTCAGATCGACATATATCGACTCAAGAACATCGCTGGTAGGTCCTATATGGCCGTGGGTTGCATCTGGCTGGTATCAGTGCTACCCCCATGCTGTATATACGGCGCCCAGCTGTGCTCAGATCGACATATATCGACTCAAGAATATCTCCTGTAGGTCCTATATGGCCATGAGTTGCATCTGGCTGGTATCAGAGCCACCCACATGCCGTATATACCGGGCCCAGCTGTGCTCGGATCGACATATATCGACTCAAGAACATCGCCTGTAGGTCCTATATGGCCGTGGATTGAATCAGGCTGATATCAGAGCTACCTCCATGTTGTATATATGACGCCCAGCTGTGCTCAGATCGACATATATCGACTCAAGAACATCGCCTGTAGGTCCTATATAGCCGTAGGTTGCAGTTGGCTGGTATCACAGCTACCCCCATGCTGTATATACGTGGCCCAGCTGTGCTCAGGTCGACATATATCGACTCAAGGACATCAACTGTAGGTCCTATATGGCCGTGGGTTGCAGCTGGCTGGTATCAGAGCCACCCACATGCCCTATATACGGGGGTCCAGCTGTGCTCAGATCGACAATATATCGAATCAAGAACATCGCCTGTAGGTCCTATATGGCCGTGGGTTGCATCTGGCTGATATCAGAGCCACCCACATGCCGTATATACGGTGGCCCAGCTGTGCTCAGATCGTCATATATCGACTCAAGAACATCGCCTGTAGGTCCTATATGGCCGTGGGTTGCATCTGGCTGGTATCAGAGCCACCCACATGCCGTATATACGGTACCCAGCTGTGCTCAGATCGACATATATCGACTCAAGAACATCGCCTGTAGGTCCTATATGGCCGTGGGTTGTATATGGCTAATATCAGAGGCACTCACATGACGTATATACGGGGCCCAGATGTGCTCAGATCGACATATATCGACTCAAGAACATCGCCTGTAGGTCCTATATGGCCGTGGGTTGTATATGGCTGGTATCAGAGCCACTCACATGACGTATATACGGGGCCCAGATGTGCTCAGATCGACATATATCGACTCAAGAACATCGCCTGTAGGTCCTATATGGCCGTGGGTTGCATCTGGCTGGTATCAGAGCTACCCCCATGCTGTATATACGGCGCCCAGCTGTGCTCAGATCGACATATATCGACTCAAAAATATCGCCTGTAGGTCCTATATGGGCATAGGTTGCACCTGGCTGGTGTCGGAGCGGCCCCAATGCTGCATATACGGTGCATAGCGGTGCTCAGATCGACATATATCGAATCAAGAACATCGCCGGTAGGTCCTATATGGCAGTGGGTTGCATCTGGCTGATATCAGAGCCACCCACATGCCGTATATACGGTGGCCCAGCTGTGCTCAGATCGTCATATATCGACTCAGTAACATCGCCTGTAGGTCCTATATGACCGTGGGTTGCATCTGGCTGGTATCAGAGCCACCCACATGCTGTATATACGGTACCCAGTTGTGCTCAGATCGACATATATCGACTCAAGAACATCGCCTGTAGGTCCTATATGGCCGTGGGTTGTATATGGCTGGTATCAGAGCCACCCACATGCCGTATATACGGGGCCCAGCTGTGCTCAGATCGACATATATCGACTCAAGAACATCGCCTGTAGGTCCTATATGGCCGTGGTTTGCATCTGGCTGGTATCGGAGCTACCCCCATGGTGTATATACGGCGCCCAGCTGCGCTCAGATCGACATATATCGACTCAAGAACATCGCCTATAGGTCCTATATGGCTGTGGGTTGCATCTGGCTGGTATCAGAGCTACCCCCATGCTGTATATACGGCGCCAAGCTGTGCTCAGATCGAAATATATATCGACTCAAGAACATCGCTTGTAGGTCCTATATGGCCGTGGGTTGCATCTGGCTGGTATCAGTGCTACCCCCATGCTGTATATACGACGCCCAGCTGTGCTCAGATCGACATATATCGACTCAAGAATATCGCCTGTAGGTCCTATATGGCCGTGGGTTGCATCTGGCTGGTATCAGAGCCACCCACATGCCGTATATACGGGGCCCAGCTGTGCTCGGATCGACATATATCGACACAAGAACATCGCCTGTAGGTCCTATATGGCCGTGGATTGAATCTGGCTGGCATCAGAGCTACCCCCATGCTGTATATACGGCGCCCAGCTGTGCTCAGATCGACATATATCGACTCAAGAACATCGCCTGTAGGTCCTATATAGCCGTGGGTTGCAGTTGGCTGGTATCACAGCTAACCCCATGCTGTATATACGTGGCCCAGCTGTGCTCAGGTCGACATATATCGACTCAAGGACATCACCTGTAGGTCCTATATGGCCGTGGGTTGCAGCTGGCTGGTATCAGAGCCACCCACATGCCCTATATACGGGGGTCCAGATCGACATATATCGACTGAAGAACATCGCCTGTAGGTCCTATATGGCCGTGGGTTATATATGGCTGGTATCAGAGCCACCCACATGCCGTATATACGGGGCCCAGCTGTGCTCAGATCGACATATATCGACTCAAGAACATCGCCTGTAGGTCCTATATGGCCGTGGTTTGCATCTGGCTGGTATCGGAGCTACCCCCATGGTGTATATACGGCGCCCAGCTGCGCTCAGATCGACATATATCGACTCAAGAACATCACCTATAGGTACTATATGGCTGTGGGTTGCATCTGGCTGGTATCAGAGCTACGCCCATGCTGTATATACGAGGCCCAGCTGTGCTCAGATCGACATATATCGACTCAAGAACATCGCCTGTGGGTCTTATATGGCCGTGGGTTGCAGCTGGCTGGTATCAGAGCTACCCCAGGCTGTATATACGTGGCCCAGCTGTGCTCAGATCGACATATATCGACTTAAGAACATCGCCGGTAGGTCCTGTATGCCCAGCCACATGCCGTATATACGGGGACCAGCTGTGCTCAGATCGACATATATCGACTTAAGAACATCGCCTGTAGGTCCTATATGGCCGTGGGTTGCATCTGGCTGGTATCAGAGCTACCCCCATGCTGTATATACGGCGCCCAGCTGTGCTCAGATCGACATATATCGACTCAAAAATATCGCCTGTAGGTATTATATGGGCATAGGTTGCACCTGGCTGGTGTCGGAGCGGCCCCAATGCTGCATATACGGTGCATAGCGGTGCTCATATCGACATATATCGAATCAAGAACATCGCCTGTAGGTCCTATATGGCAGTGGGTTGCATCTGGCTGATATCAGAGCCACCCACATGCCGTATATACGCTGGCCCAGCTGTGCTCAGATCGTCATATATCGACTCAGGAACATCGCCTGTAGGTCCTATATGGCCGTGGGTTGCATCTGGCTGGTATCAGAGCCACCCACATGCTGTATATACGGTACCCAGCTGTGCTCAGATCGACATATATCGACTCAAGAACATCGCCTGTAGGTCCTATATGGCCGTGGGTTGTATATGGCTGGTATCAGAGCCACCCACATGCCGTATATACGGGGCCCAGCTGTGCTCAGATCGACATATATCGACTCAAGAACATCGCCTGTAGGTCCTATATGGCCGTGGTTTGCATCTGGCTGGTATCAGAGCTACCCCCAGGCTGTATATACGTGGCCCAGCTGTACTCAGATCGACATATATCGACTCAAGAACATCGCCTGTAGGTGTTATATGGCCGTGGGTTGCATCTGGCTGGTATCAGAGCTACCCCCATGCTGTATATACGGCGCCCAGCTGTGCTCAGATCGACATATATCGACTCAAGAATATCGCCTGTAGGTCCTATATGGCCGTGGGTTGCATCTGGCTGGTATCAGAGCCACCCACATTCCGTATATACGGGGCCCAGCTGTGCTCGGATCGACATATATCCACTCAAGAACATCGCCTGTAGGTCCTATATGGCCGTGGATTGAATCTGGCTGGTATCATAACTACCCCCATGCTGTATATACGGCGCCCAGCTGTGCTCAGATCGACATATATCGACTCAAGAACATCGCCTATAGGTCCTATATAGCCGTGGGTTGCAGTTGGCTGGTATGACAGCTATCCCCATGCTGTATTTACGTGGCCCAGCTGTGCTCAGATCGACATATATCGACTCAAGAACATCGCCTGTAGGTCCTATATGGCCGTGGGTTGCATCTGGCTGGTATCAGAGCCACCCACATGCCGT
Organism: Lordithon lunulatus; assembly: GCA_963942505.1. Lineage (NCBI taxonomy): Eukaryota > Metazoa > Arthropoda > Insecta > Coleoptera > Staphylinidae > Lordithon > Lordithon lunulatus. Next base: position 30,799,655 of record OZ012667.1, on the reverse strand, counting down.
ATATACGTTACCCAGCTGTGCCCAGATCGGCATATATCGACTCAAGAACATCGCCTGTAGGTCCTATATGGCCGTGGGTTGCAAATGGCTGGTATCAGAGCTACCCCCATGCTGTATATACGAGGCCCAGCTGTGCTCATATCGACATATATCGACTCAAGAACATCGCCTGTGGGTCTTATATGGCCGTGGGTTGCAGCTGGCTGGTATCAGAGCTACACCCAGGCTGTATATACGTGGCCCAGCTGTGCTCAGATCGACATATATCGACTTAAGAACATCGCCGGTAGGTCCTGTATGCCCATGGGTTGCATCTGGCTGGTATCAGAGCCACCCACATGCCGTATATACGGGGACCAGCTGTGCTCAGATCGACATATATCGACTTAAGAACATCGCCTGTGGGTCCTATATGGCCGTGGGTTGCATCTGGCTCGTATCAGAGCTACCCCCATGCTGTATATACTGCGCCAAGCTGTGCTCAGATCGACATATATCGACTCAAGAAAATCGCCTGTAGGTCCTATATGGCCGTGGGTTGCATCTGGCTGGTATCAGAGCTACCCCCATGCTGTATATACGGGGCCCAGCTGTGCTCAGATCGACATATATCGATTCAAGACATCGCCTGTAGGTCCTATATGGCCGTGGGTTGCAGCTGGCTGGTATCACAGCTACCCCCATGCTGTATATACGTGGCCCAGCTGTGCTCAGATCGACATATATCGACTCAAGAACATCGCCTGTAGGTCCTATATGGCCGTGGGTTGCATCTGGCTGGTATCAGAGCCACCCACATGCCGTATATACGGTACCCAGCTGTGCTCAGATCGACTTATATCGACTGAAGAACATCGCCTGTAGGTCCTATATGGCCGTGGGTTGTATATGGCTGGTATCAGAGCCACCCACATGCCGTATATACGGGGCCCAGCTGTGCTCAGATCGACATATATCGACTCAAGAACATCGCCTGTAGGTGCTATATGGCCGTGGGTTGCATCTGGCTGGTATCAGAGCTACCCCCATGCTGTATATACGTGGCCCAGCTGTGCTCAGGTCGACATATATCGACTCAAGGACATCACCTGTAGGTCCTATATGGCCGTGGGTTACAGCTGGCTGGTATCAGAGCCACCCACTTGCCCTATATACGGGGGTCCAGCTGTGCTCAGATCGACCATATATCGAATCAAGAACATCGCCTGTAGGTCCTATATGGCCGTGGGTTGCATCTGGCTGATATCAGAGCCACCCACATGCCGTATATACGGTGGCCCAGCTGTGCTCAGACCGTCATATATCGACTCAAGAACATCGCCTGTAGGTCCTATATGGCCGTGGGTTGCATCTGGCTGGTATCAGAGCCACCCACATGCCGTATATACAATACCCAGCTGTGATCAGATCGACATATATCGACTCAAGAACATCGCCTGTAGGTCCTATATGGCGGTGGGTTGTATATGGCTGGTATCAGAGCCACCCACATGACGTATATACGGGGCCCAGATGTGCTCAGATCGACATATATCGACTCAAGAACATCGCCTGTAGGTCCTATATGGCCGTGGGTTGCATCTGGCTGGTATCAGAGCTACCCCATGCTGTATATACGGCGCCCAGCTGTGCTCAGATCGACATATATCGACTCAAAAATATCGCCTGTAGGTCCTATATGGGCATAGGTTGCACCTGGCTGGTGTCGGAGCGGCCCCAATGCTGCATATACGGTGCATAGCGGTGCTCAGATCGACATATATCGAATCAAGAACATCGCCTGTAGGTCCTATATGGCAGTGGGTTGCATCTGGCTGATATCAGAGCCACCCACATGCCGTATATACGGTGGCCCAGCTGTGCTCAGATCGTCATATATCGAATCAGGAACATCGCCTGTAGGTCCTATATGGCCGTGGGTTGCATCTGGCTGGTATCAGAGCCACCCACATGCTGTATATACGGTACCCAGCTGTGCTCAGATCGACATATGTCGACTCAAGAACATCGCCTGTAGGTCCTATATGGCCGTGGGTTGTATATGGCTGGTATCAGAGCCTCCCACATGCCGTATATACGGGGCCCAGCTGTGCTCAGATCGACATATATCGACTCAAGAACATCGCCTGTAGGTCCTATATGGCCGTGGTTTGCATCTGGCTGGTATCAGAGCTACCCCCAGGCTGTATATACGTGGCCCAGCTGTACTCAGATCGACATATATCGACTCAAGAACATCGCCTGTAGGTGTTATATGGCCGTGGGTTGCATCTGGCTGGTATCAGAGCTACCCCCATGCTGTATATACGGGGCCCAGCTGTGCTCGGATCGACATATATCGACTCAAGAACATCGCCTGTAGGTCCTATATGGCCGTGGATTGAATCTGGCTGGTATCATAACTACCCCCATGCTGTATATACGGCGCCCAACTGTGCTCAGATCGACATATATCGACTCAAGAACATCGCCTGTAGGTCCTATATAGCCGTGGGTTGCAGTTGGCTGGTATCACAGCTATCCCCATGCTGTATTTACGTGGCCCAGCTGTGCTCAGGTCGACATATATCGACTCAAGGACATCACCTGAAGGTCCTATATGGCCGTGGGTTGCAGCTGGCTGGTATCAGAGCCACCCACATGCCCTATATACGGGGGTCCAGCTGTGCTCAGATCGACATATATCGACTCAAGAACATCGCCTGTAGGTCCTATATGGCCATGGGTTGCATCTGGCTGGTATCAGAGCCACCCACATGCCGTATATACGTTACCCAGCTGTGCCCAGATCGACATATATCGACTCAAGAACATCGCCTGTAGGTCCTATATGGCCGTGGGTTGCAAATGGCTGGTATCAGAGCTACCCCCATGCTGTATATACGAGGCCCAGCTGTGCTCAGATCGACATATATCGACTCAAGAACATCGCCTGTGGGTCTTATATGGCCGTGGGTTGCAGCTGGCTGGTAACAGAGCTACCCCCAGGCTGTATATACGTGGCCCAGCTGTGCTCAGATCGACATATATCGACTTAAGAACATCGCCGGTAGGTCCTGTATGCCCATGGGTTGCATCTGGCTGGTATCAGAGCCACCCACATGCCTTATATACGGGGACCAGCTGTGCTCAGATCGACATATATCGACTTAAGAACATCGCCTGTAGGTCCTATATGGCCGTGGGTTGCATCTGGCTCGTATCAGAGCTACCCCCATGCTGTATATACTGCGCCAAGCTGTGCTCAGATCGACATATATCGACTCAAGAAAATCGCCTGTAGGTCCTATATGGCCGTGGGTTGCATCTGGCTGGTATCAGAGCTCCCCCCATGCTGTATATACGGGGCCCAGCTGTGCTCAGATCGACATATATCGACTCAAGAACATCGCCTGTAGGTCCTATATGGCCGTGGGTTGCATCTGGCTGGTATCAGAGCCACCCACATGCCGTATATACGGTACCCAGCTGTGCTCAGATCGACATATATCGACTCAAGAACATCGCCTGTAGGTCCTATATGGCCGTGGGTTGTATATGGCTGGTATCAGAGCCACCCACATGCCGTATATACGGGGTCCAGCTGTGCTCAGATCGACATATTTCGACTCAAGAACATCGCCTGTAGGTCCTATATGGCCGTGGTTTGCATCTGGCTGGTATCGGAGCTACCCCCATGTTGTATATACGGCGCCCAGCTGCGCTCAGATCGACATATATCGACTCAAGAACATCGCCTATAGGTCCTATATTGCTGTGGGTTGCATCTGGCTGGATCAGAGCTACCCCCATGCTGTATATACGAGGCCCAGCTGTGCTCAGATCGACATATATCGACTCAAGAACATCGCCTGTGGGTCTTATATGGCCGTGGGTTGCAGCTGGCTGGTATCAGAGCTACCCCCAGGCTGTATATACGTGGCCCAGCTGTGCTCAGATCGACATATATCGACTCAAGAACATCGCCAGTAGGTGCTATATGGCCGTGGGTTGCATCTGGCTGGTATCAGAGCTACCCCCATGCTGTATATACGGTGCCAAGCTGTGCTCAGATCGACATATATCGACTCAAGAACATCGCTGGTAGGTCCTATATGGCCGTGGGTTGCATCTGGCTGGTATCAGTGCTACCCCCATGCTGTATATACGGCGCCCAGCTGTGCTCAGATCGACATATATCGACTCAAGAATATCTCCTGTAGGTCCTATATGGCCATGAGTTGCATCTGGCTGGTATCAGAGCCACCCACATGCCGTATATACCGGGCCCAGCTGTGCTCGGATCGACATATATCGACTCAAGAACATCGCCTGTAGGTCCTATATGGCCGTGGATTGAATCAGGCTGATATCAGAGCTACCTCCATGTTGTATATATGACGCCCAGCTGTGCTCAGATCGACATATATCGACTCAAGAACATCGCCTGTAGGTCCTATATAGCCGTAGGTTGCAGTTGGCTGGTATCACAGCTACCCCCATGCTGTATATACGTGGCCCAGCTGTGCTCAGGTCGACATATATCGACTCAAGGACATCACCTGTAGGTCCTATATGGCCGTGGGTTGCAGCTGGCTGGTATCAGAGCCACCCACATGCCCTATATACGGGGGTCCAGCTGTGCTCAGATCGACAATATATCGAATCAAGAACATCGCCTGTAGGTCCTATATGGCCGTGGGTTGCATCTGGCTGATATCAGAGCCACCCACATGCCGTATATACGGTGGCCCAGCTGTGCTCAGATCGTCATATATCGACTCAAGAACATCGCCTGTAGGTCCTATATGGCCGTGGGTTGCATCTGGCTGGTATCAGAGCCACCCACATGCCGTATATACGGTACCCAGCTGTGCTCAGATCGACATATATCGACTCAAGAACATCGCCTGTAGGTCCTATATGGCCGTGGGTTGTATATGGCTAATATCAGAGCCACTCACATGACGTATATACGGGGCCCAGATGTGCTCAGATCGACATATATCGACTCAAGAACATCGCCTGTAGGTCCTATATGGCCGTGGGTTGTATATGGCTGGTATCAGAGCCACTCACATGACGTATATACGGGGCCCAGATGTGCTCAGATCGACATATATCGACTCAAGAACATCGCCTGTAGGTCCTATATGGCCGTGGGTTGCATCTGGCTGGTATCAGAGCTACCCCCATGCTGTATATACGGCGCCCAGCTGTGCTCAGATCGACATATATCGACTCAAAAATATCGCCTGTAGGTCCTATATGGGCATAGGTTGCACCTGGCTGGTGTCGGAGCGGCCCCAATGCTGCATATACGGTGCATAGCGGTGCTCAGATCGACATATATCGAATCAAGAACATCGCCGGTAGGTCCTATATGGCAGTGGGTTGCATCTGGCTGATATCAGAGCCACCCACATGCCGTATATACGGTGGCCCAGCTGTGCTCAGATCGTCATATATCGACTCAGGAACATCGCCTGTAGGTCCTATATGACCGTGGGTTGCATCTGGCTGGTATCAGAGCCACCCACATGCTGTATATACGGTACCCAGTTGTGCTCAGATCGACATATATCGACTCAAGAACATCGCCTGTAGGTCCTATATGGCCGTGGGTTGTATATGGCTGGTATCAGAGCCACCCACATGCCGTATATACGGGGCCCAGCTGTGCTCAGATCGACATATATCGACTCAAGAACATCGCCTGTAGGTCCTATATGGCCGTGGTTTGCATCTGGCTGGTATCGGAGCTACCCCCATGGTGTATATACAGCGCCCAGCTGCGCTCAGATCGACATATATCGACTCAAGAACATCGCCTATAGGTCCTATATGGCTGTGGGTTGCATCTGGCTGGTATCAGAGCTACCCCCATGCTGTATATACGAGGCCCAGCTGTGCAAAGATCGACATATATCGACTCAAGAACATCGCCTGTGGGTCTTATATGGCCGTGGGTTGCAGCTGGCTGGTATCAGAGCAGCCCCCATGCTGTATATACGGCGCCAAGCTGTGCTCAGATCGAAATATATATCGACTCAAGAACATCGCTTGTAGGTCCTATATGGCCGTGGGTTGCATCTGGCTGGTATCAGTGCTACCCCCATGCTGTATATACGACGCCCAGCTGTGCTCAGATCGACATATATCGACTCAAGAATATCGCCTGTAGGTCCTATATGGCCGTGGGTTGCATCTGGCTGGTATCAGAGCCACCCACATGCCGTATATACGGGGCCCAGCTGTGCTCGGATCGACATATATCGACACAAGAACATCGCCTGTAGGTCCTATATGGCCGTGGATTGAATCTGGCTGGCATCAGAGCTACCCCCATGCTGTATATACGGCGCCCAGCTGTGCTCAGATCGACATATATCGACTCAAGAACATCGCCTGTAGGTCCTATATAGCCGTGGGTTGCAGTTGGCTGGTATCACAGCTAACCCCATGCTGTATATACGTGGCCCAGCTGTGCTCAGGTCGACATATATCGACTCAAGGACATCACCTGTAGGTCCTATATGGCCGTGGGTTGCAGCTGGCTGGTATCAGAGCCACCCACATGCCCTATATACGGGGGTCCAGATCGACATATATCGACTGAAGAACATCGCCTGTAGGTCCTATATGGCCGTGGGTTATATATGGCTGGTATCAGAGCCACCCACATGCCGTATATACGGGGCCCAGCTGTGCTCAGATCGACATATATCGACTCAAGAACATCGCCTGTAGGTCCTATATGGCCGTGGTTTGCATCTGGCTGGTATCGGAGCTACCCCCATGGTGTATATACGGCGCCCAGCTGCGCTCAGATCGACATATATCGACTCAAGAACATCACCTATAGGTACTATATGGCTGTGGGTTGCATCTGGCTGGTATCAGAGCTACGCCCATGCTGTATATACGAGGCCCAGCTGTGCTCAGATCGACATATATCGACTCAAGAACATCGCCTGTGGGTCTTATATGGCCGTGGGTTGCAGCTGGCTGGTATCAGAGCTACCCCAGGCTGTATATACGTGGCCCAGCTGTGCTCAGATCGACATATATCGACTTAAGAACATCGCCGGTAGGTCCTGTATGCCCAGCCACATGCCGTATATACGGGGACCAGCTGTGCTCAGATCGACATATATCGACTTAAGAACATCGCCTGTAGGTCCTATATGGCCGTGGGTTGCATCTGGCTGGTATCAGAGCTACCCCCATGCTGTATATACGGCGCCCAGCTGTGCTCAGATCGACATATATCGACTCAAAAATATCGCCTGTAGGTATTATATGGGCATAGGTTGCACCTGGCTGGTGTCGGAGCGGCCCCAATGCTGCATATACGGTGCATAGCGGTGCTCATATCGACATATATCGAATCAAGAACATCGCCTGTAGGTCCTATATGGCAGTGGGTTGCATCTGGCTGATATCAGAGCCACCCACATGCCGTATATACGCTGGCCCAGCTGTGCTCAGATCGTCATATATCGACTCAGGAACATCGCCTGTAGGTCCTATATGGCCGTGGGTTGCATCTGGCTGGTATCAGAGCCACCCACATGCTGTATATACGGTACCCAGCTGTGCTCAGATCGACATATATCGACTCAAGAACATCGCCTGTAGGTCCTATATGGCCGTGGGTTGTATATGGCTGGTATCAGAGCCACCCACATGCCGTATATACGGGGTCCAGCTGTGCTCAGATCGACATATATCGACTCAAGAACATCGCCTGTAGGTCCTATATGGCCGTGGTTTGCATCTGGCTGGTATCAGAGCTACCCCCAGGCTGTATATACGTGGCCCAGCTGTACTCAGATCGACATATATCGACTCAAGAACATCGCCTGTAGGTGTTATATGGCCGTGGGTTGCATCTGGCTGGTATCAGAGCTACCCCCATGCTGTATATACGGCGCCCAGCTGTGCTCAGATCGACATATATCGACTCAAGAATATCGCCTGTAGGTCCTATATGGCCGTGGGTTGCATCTGGCTGGTATCAGAGCCACCCACATTCCGTATATACGGGGCCCAGCTGTGCTCGGATCGACATATATCCACTCAAGAACATCGCCTGTAGGTCCTATATGGCCGTGGATTGAATCTGGCTGGTATCATAACTACCCCCATGCTGTATATACGGCGCCCAGCTGTGCTCAGATCGACATATATCGACTCAAGAACATCGCCTATAGGTCCTATATAGCCGTGGGTTGCAGTTGGCTGGTATCACAGCTATCCCCATGCTGTATTTACGTGGCCCAGCTGTGCTCAGATCGACATATATCGACTCAAGAACATCGCCTGTAGGTCCTATATGGCCGTGGGTTGCATCTGGCTGGTATCAGAGCCACCCACATGCCGTATATACGTTACCCAGCTGTGCCCAGATCGGCATATATCGACTCAAGAACATCGCCTGTAGGTCCTATATGGCCGTGGGTTGCAAATGGCTGGTATCAGAGCTACCCCCATGCTGTATATACGAGGCCCAGCTGTGCTCATATCGACATATATCGACTCAAGAACATCGCCTGTGGGTCTTATATGGCCGTGGGTTGCAGCTGGCTGGTATCAGAGCTACACCCAGGCTGTATATACGTGGCCCAGCTGTGCTCAGATCGACATATATCGACTTAAGAACATCGCCGGTAGGTCCTGTATGCCCATGGGTTGCATCTGGCTGGTATCAGAGCCACCCACACGCCGTATATACGGGGAACAGCTGTGCTCAGATCGACATATATCGACTTAAGAACATCGCCTGTAGGTCCTATATGGCCGTGGGTTGCATCTGGCTCGTATCAGAGCTACCCCCATGCTGTATATACTGCGCCAAGCTGTGCTCAGATCGACATATATCGACTCAAGAAAATCGCCTGTAGGTCCTATATGGCCGTGGGTTGCATCTGGCTGCTATCAGAGCTACCCCCATGCTGTATATACGGGGCCCAGCTGTGCTCAGATCGACATATATCGACTCAAGAACATCGCCTGTAGGTCCTATATGGCCGTGGGTTGCAGCTGGCTGGTATCACAGCTACCCCCATGCTGTATATACGTGGCCCAGCTGTGCTCAGATCGACATATATCGACTCAAGAACATCGCCTGTAGGTCCTATATGGCCGTGGGTTGCATCTGGCTGGTATCAGAGCCACCCACATGCCGTATATACGGTACCCAGCTGTGCTCAGATCGACATATATCGACTCAAGAACATCGCCTGTAGGTCCTATATGGCCGTGGGTTGTATATGGCTGGTATCAGAGCCACCCACATTCCGTATATACGGGGCCCAGCTGTGCTCAGATCGACATATATCGACTTAAGAACATCGCCTGTAGGTCCTATATGGCCGTGGTTTGCATCTGGCTGGTATCGGAGCTACCCCCATGTTCTATATACGGCGCCCAGCTGCGCTCAGATCGACATATATAGACTCAAGAACAGCGCCTATAGGTCCTATATGGCTTTGGGTTGCATCTGGCTGGTATCAGAGCTACCCCCATGCTGTATATACGAGGCCCAGCTGTGCTCAGATCGACATATATCGACTCAAGAACATCGCCTGTGGGTCTTATATGGCCGTGGGTTGCAGCTGGCTTGTATCAGAGCTACCCCCAGGCTGTATATACGTGGCCCAGCTGTGCTCAGATCGACATATATCGACTCAAGAACATCGCCAGTAGGTGCTATATGGCCGTGGGTTGCATCTGGCTGGTATCAGAGCTACCCCCATGCTGTATATACGGCGCCAAGCTGTGCTCAGATCGACATATATCGACTCAAGAACATCGCCTGTAGGTCCTATATGGCCGTGGATTGAATCTGGCTGATATCAGAGCTACCCCATGTTGTATATACGGCGCCCAGCTGTGCTCAGATCGACATATATCGACTCAAGAACATCGCCTGTAGGTCCTATATGGCCGTGGGTTGCATCTGGCTGGTATCAGAGCTACCCCCATGCTGTATATACGGCGCCCAGCTGTGCTCAGATCGACATATATCGACTCAAAAATATCGCCTGTAGGTCCTATATGGGCATAGGTTGCACCTGGCTGGTGTCGGAGCGGCCCCAATGCTGCATATACGGTGCATAGCGGTGCTCAGATCGACATATATCGAATCAAGAACATCGCCGGTAGGTCCTATATGGCAGTGGGTTGCATCTGGCTGATATCAGAGCCACCCACATGCCGTATATACGGTGGCCCAGCTGTGCTCAGATCGTCATATATCGACTCAGGAACATCGCCTGTAGGTCCTATATGACCGTGGGTTGCATCTGGCTGGTATCAGAGCCACCCACATGCTGTATATACGGTACCCAGTTGTGCTCAGATCGACATATATCGACTCAAGAACATCGCCTGTAGGTCCTATATGGCCGTGGGTTGTATATGGCTGGTATCAGAGCCACCCACATGCCGTATATACGGGGCCCAGCTGTGCTCAGATCGACATATATCGACTCAAGAACATCGCCTGTAGGTCCTATATGGCCGTGGTTTGCATCTGGCTGGTATCGGAGCTACCCCCATGGTGTATATACGGCGCCCAGCTGCGCTCAGATCGACATATATCGACTCAAGAACATCGCCTATAGGTCCTATATGGCTGTGGGTTGCATCTGGCTGGTATCAGAGCTACCCCCATGCTGTATATACGAGGCCCAGCTGTGCAAAGATCGACATATATCGACTCAAGAACATCGCCTGTGGGTCTTATATGGCCGTGGGTTGCAGCTGGCTGGTATCAGAGCAGCCCCCATGCTGTATATACGGCGCCAAGCTGTGCTCAGATCGAAATATATATCGACTCAAGAACATCGCTTGTAGGTCCTATATGGCCGTGGGTTGCATCTGGCTGGTATCAGTGCTACCCCCATGCTGTATATACGACGCCCAGCTGTGCTCAGATCGACATATATCGACTCAAGAATATCGCCTGTAGGTCCTATATGGCCGTGGGTTGCATCTGGCTGGTATCAGAGCCACCCACATGCCGTATATACGGGGCCCAGCTGTGCTCGGATCGACATATATCGACACAAGAACATCGCCTGTAGGTCCTATATGGCCGTGGATTGAATCTGGCTGGCATCAGAGCTACCCCCATGCTGTATATACGGCGCCCAGCTGTGCTCAGATCGACATATATCGACTCAAGAACATCGCCTGTAGGTCCTATATAGCCGTGGGTTGCAGTTGGCTGGTATCACAGCTAACCCCATGCTGTATATACGTGGCCCAGCTGTGCTCAGGTCGACATATATCGACTCAAGGACATCACCTGTAGGTCCTATATGGCCGTGGGTTGCAGCTGGCTGGTATCAGAGCCACCCACATGCCCTATATACGGGGGTCCAGATCGACATATATCGACTGAAGAACATCGCCTGTAGGTCCTATATGGCCGTGGGTTATATATGGCTGGTATCAGAGCCACCCACATGCCGTATATACGGGGCCCAGCTGTGCTCAGATCGACATATATCGACTCAAGAACATCGCCTGTAGGTCCTATATGGCCGTGGTTTGCATCTGGCTGGTATCGGAGCTACCCCCATGGTGTATATACGGCGCCCAGCTGCGCTCAGATCGACATATATCGACTCAAGAACATCACCTATAGGTACTATATGGCTGTGGGTTGCATCTGGCTGGTATCAGAGCTACGCCCATGCTGTATATACGAGGCCCAGCTGTGCTCAGATCGACATATATCGACTCAAGAACATCGCCTGTGGGTCTTATATGGCCGTGGGTTGCAGCTGGCTGGTATCAGAGCTACCCCAGGCTGTATATACGTGGCCCAGCTGTGCTCAGATCGACATATATCGACTTAAGAACATCGCCGGTAGGTCCTGTATGCCCAGCCACATGCCGTATATACGGGGACCAGCTGTGCTCAGATCGACATATATCGACTTAAGAACATCGCCTGTAGGTCCTATATGGCCGTGGGTTGCATCTGGCTGGTATCAGAGCTACCCCCATGCTGTATATACGGCGCCCAGCTGTGCTCAGATCGACATATATCGACTCAAAAATATCGCCTGTAGGTATTATATGGGCATAGGTTGCACCTGGCTGGTGTCGGAGCGGCCCCAATGCTGCATATACGGTGCATAGCGGTGCTCATATCGACATATATCGAATCAAGAACATCGCCTGTAGGTCCTATATGGCAGTGGGTTGCATCTGGCTGATATCAGAGCCACCCACATGCCGTATATACGCTGGCCCAGCTGTGCTCAGATCGTCATATATCGACTCAGGAACATCGCCTGTAGGTCCTATATGGCCGTGGGTTGCATCTGGCTGGTATCAGAGCCACCCACATGCTGTATATACGGTACCCAGCTGTGCTCAGATCGACATATATCGACTCAAGAACATCGCCTGTAGGTCCTATATGGCCGTGGGTTGTATATGGCTGGTATCAGAGCCACCCACATGCCGTATATACGGGGTCCAGCTGTGCTCAGATCGACATATATCGACTCAAGAACATCGCCTGTAGGTCCTATATGGCCGTGGTTTGCATCTGGCTGGTATCAGAGCTACCCCCAGGCTGTATATACGTGGCCCAGCTGTACTCAGATCGACATATATCGACTCAAGAACATCGCCTGTAGGTGTTATATGGCCGTGGGTTGCATCTGGCTGGTATCAGAGCTACCCCCATGCTGTATATACGGCGCCCAGCTGTGCTCAGATCGACATATATCGACTCAAGAATATCGCCTGTAGGTCCTATATGGCCGTGGGTTGCATCTGGCTGGTATCAGAGCCACCCACATTCCGTATATACGGGGCCCAGCTGTGCTCGGATCGACATATATCCACTCAAGAACATCGCCTGTAGGTCCTATATGGCCGTGGATTGAATCTGGCTGGTATCATAACTACCCCCATGCTGTATATACGGCGCCCAGCTGTGCTCAGATCGACATATATCGACTCAAGAACATCGCCTATAGGTCCTATATAGCCGTGGGTTGCAGTTGGCTGGTATCACAGCTATCCCCATGCTGTATTTACGTGGCCCAGCTGTGCTCAGATCGACATATATCGACTCAAGAACATCGCCTGTAGGTCCTATATGGCCGTGGGTTGCATCTGGCTGGTATCAGAGCCACCCACATGCCGTATATACGTTACCCAGCTGTGCCCAGATCGGCATATATCGACTCAAGAACATCGCCTGTAGGTCCTATATGGCCGTGGGTTGCAAATGGCTGGTATCAGAGCTACCCCCATGCTGTATATACGAGGCCCAGCTGTGCTCATATCGACATATATCGACTCAAGAACATCGCCTGTGGGTCTTATATGGCCGTGGGTTGCAGCTGGCTGGTATCAGAGCTACACCCAGGCTGTATATACGTGGCCCAGCTGTGCTCAGATCGACATATATCGACTTAAGAACATCGCCGGTAGGTCCTGTATGCCCATGGGTTGCATCTGGCTGGTATCAGAGCCACCCACACGCCGTATATACGGGGAACAGCTGTGCTCAGATCGACATATATCGACTTAAGAACATCGCCTGTAGGTCCTATATGGCCGTGGGTTGCATCTGGCTCGTATCAGAGCTACCCCCATGCTGTATATACTGCGCCAAGCTGTGCTCAGATCGACATATATCGACTCAAGAAAATCGCCTGTAGGTCCTATATGGCCGTGGGTTGCATCTGGCTGCTATCAGAGCTACCCCCATGCTGTATATACGGGGCCCAGCTGTGCTCAGATCGACATATATCGACTCAAGAACATCGCCTGTAGGTCCTATATGGCCGTGGGTTGCAGCTGGCTGGTATCACAGCTACCCCCATGCTGTATATACGTGGCCCAGCTGTGCTCAGATCGACATATATCGACTCAAGAACATCGCCTGTAGGTCCTATATGGCCGTGGGTTGCATCTGGCTGGTATCAGAGCCACCCACATGCCGTATATACGGTACCCAGCTGTGCTCAGATCGACATATATCGACTCAAGAACATCGCCTGTAGGTCCTATATGGCCGTGGGTTGTATATGGCTGGTATCAGAGCCACCCACATTCCGTATATACGGGGCCCAGCTGTGCTCAGATCGACATATATCGACTTAAGAACATCGCCTGTAGGTCCTATATGGCCGTGGTTTGCATCTGGCTGGTATCGGAGCTACCCCCATGTTCTATATACGGCGCCCAGCTGCGCTCAGATCGACATATATAGACTCAAGAACAGCGCCTATAGGTCCTATATGGCTTTGGGTTGCATCTGGCTGGTATCAGAGCTACCCCCATGCTGTATATACGAGGCCCAGCTGTGCTCAGATCGACATATATCGACTCAAGAACATCGCCTGTGGGTCTTATATGGCCGTGGGTTGCAGCTGGCTTGTATCAGAGCTACCCCCAGGCTGTATATACGTGGCCCAGCTGTGCTCAGATCGACATATATCGACTCAAGAACATCGCCAGTAGGTGCTATATGGCCGTGGGTTGCATCTGGCTGGTATCAGAGCTACCCCCATGCTGTATATACGGCGCCAAGCTGTGCTCAGATCGACATATATCGACTCAAGAACATCGCCTGTAGGTCCTATATGGCCGTGGATTGAATCTGGCTGATATCAGAGCTACCCCATGTTGTATATACGGCGCCCAGCTGTGCTCAGATCGACATATATCGACTCAAGAACATCGCCTGTAGGTCCTATATAGCCGTAGGTTGCAGTTGGCTGGTATCACAGCTACCCCCATGCTGTATATACGTGGCCCAGCTGTGCTCAGGTCGACATATATCGACTCAAGGACATCACCTGTAGGTCCTATATGGCCGTGGGTTGCAGCTGGCTGGTATCAGAGCCACCCACATGCCCTATATACGGGGGTCCAGGTGTGCTCAGATCGACCATATATCGAATCAAGAACATCGCCTGTAGGTCCTATATGGCCGTGGGTTGCATCTGGCTGATATCAGAGCCACCCACATGCCGTATATACGGTGGCCCAGCTGTGCTCAGATCGTCATATATCGACTCAAGAACATCGCCTGTAGGTCCTATATGGCCGTGGGTTGCATCTGGCTGGTATCAGAGCCACCCACATGCCGTATATACGGTACCCAGCTGTGCTCAGATCGACATATATCGACTCAAGAACATCGCCTGTAGGTCCTATATGGCCGTGGGTTGTATATGGCTGGTATCAGAGCCACCCACATGACGTATATACGGGGCCCAGATGTGCTCAGATCGACATATATCGACTCAAGAACATCGCCTGTAGGTCCTATATGGCCGTGGGTTGCATCTGGCTGGTATCAGAGCTACCACCATGCTGTATATACGGCGCCCAGCTGTGCTCAGATCGACATATATCGACTCAAAAATATCGCCTGTAGGTCCTATATGGGCATAGGTTGCACCTGGCTGGTGTCGGAGCGGCCCCAATGCTGCATATACGGTGCATAGCGGTGCTCAGATCGATATATATCGAATCAAGAACATCGCCTGTAGGTCCTATATGGCAGTGGGTTGCATCTGGCTGATATCAGAGCCACCCACATGCCGTATATACGGTGGCCCAGCTGTGCTCTGATCGTCATATATCGACTCAGGAACATCGCCTGTAGGTCCAATATGGCCGTGGGTTGCATCTGGCTGGTATCAGAGCCACCCACATGCTGTATATACGGTACCCAGCTGTGCTCAGATCGACATATATCGACTCAAGAACATCGCCTGTAGGTCCTATATGGCCGTGGGTTGTATATGGCTGGTATCAGAGCCACCCCCATGCCGTATATACGGGGCCCAGCTGTGCTCAGATCCACATATATCGACTCAAGAACATCGCCTGTAGGTCCTATATGGCCGTGGTTTGCATCTGGCTGGTATCGGAGCTACCCCCATGGTGTATATACGGCGCCCAGCTGCGCTCAGATCGACATATATCGACTCAAGAACATCGCCTATAGGTCCTATATGGCTGTGGGTTACATCTGGCTGGTATCAGAGCTACCCCCATGCTGTATATACGAGGCCCAGCTGTGCTCAGATCGACATATATCGACTCAAGAACATCGCCTGTGGGTCTTATATGGCCGTGGGTTGCAGCTGGCTGGTATCAGAGCTACCCCCAGGCTGTATATACGTGGCCCAGCTGTGCTCAGATCGACATATATCGACTCAAGAACATCGCCTGTAGGTGCTATATGGCCGTGGGTTGCATCTGGCTGGTATCAGAGCAGCCCCCATGCTGTATATACGGCGCCAAGCTGTGCTCAGATCGAAATATATATCGACTCAAGAACACCGCTTGTAGGTCCTATATGGCCGTGGGTTGCATCTGGCTGGTATCAGTGCTACACCCATGCTGTATATACGACGCCCAGCTGTGCTCAGATCGACATATATCGACTCAAGAATATCGCCTGTAGGTCCTATGTGGCCGTGGGTTGCATCTGGCTGGTATCAGAGCCACCCACATGCTGTATATACGGGGCCCAGCTGTGCTCGGATCGACATATATCGACTCAAGAACATCGCCTTAGGTCCTATATGGCCGTGGATTGAATCTGGCTGGCATCAGAGCTACCCCCATGCTGTATATACGGCGCCCAGCTGTGCTCAGATCGACATATATCGACTCAAGAACATCGCCTGTAGGTCCTATATAGCCGTGGGTTGCAGTTGGCTGGTATCACAGCTACCCCCATGCCGTATATACGTGGCCCAGCTGTGCTCAGGTCGACATATATCGACTCAAGGACATCACCTGTAGGTCCTATATGGCCGTGGGTTGCATCTGGCTGGTATCATTGCTACCCCCATGCTGTATATACGACGCCCAGCTGTGCTCAGATCGACATATATCGACTCAAGAACATCGCCTGTAGGTCCTATATGACCGTGGGTTGCATCTGGCTGGTATCAGAGCTACCCCCATGCTGTATATACGAGGCCCAGCTGTGCTCAGATCGACATATATCGACTCAAGAACATCGCCTGTGGATCTTATATCGCCGTGGGTTGCAGCTCGCTGGTATCAGAGCTACCCCCAGGCTGTATATACGTGGTCCAGCTGTGCTCAGATCGACATATATCGACTCAAGAACATCGCCTGTAGGTGCTATATGGCCGTGGGTTGCATCTGGCTGGTATCAGAGCTACCCCCATGCTGTATATACGGCGCCCAGCTGTGCTCAGATCGACATATATCGACTCAAAAACATCGCCTGTAGGTCCTATATGGGCATAGGTTGCACCTGGCTGGTGTCGGAGCGGCCCCAATGCTGCATATACGGTGCATAGCGGTGCTCAGATCGACATATATCGAATCAAGAACATCGCTTGTAGGTCCTATATGGCAGTGGGTTGCATCTGGCTGATATCAGAGCCACCCACATGCCGTATATACGGTGGCCCAGCTGTGCTCAGATCGTCATATATCGACTCAGGAATATCGCCTGTAGGTCCTATATGGCCGTGGGTTGTATATGGCTGGTATCAGAGCCACCCACATGCTGTATATACGGTACCCAGCTGTGATTAGATCGACATATATCGACTCAAGAACATCGCCTGTAGGTCCTATATGGCCGTGGGTTGTATATGGCTGGTATCAGAGCCACCCACATGCCGTATATACGGGGCCCAGCTGTGCTCAGATCGACATATATCGACTCAAGAACATCGCCTGTAGGTCCTATATGGCCGTGGTTTGCATCTGGCTGGTATAAGAGCTACCCCCATGCTGTATATACGAGGCCCAGCTGTGCTCAGATCGACATATATCGACTCAAGAACATCGCCTGTGGATCTTATATGGCCGTGGGTTGCAGCTGGCTGGTATCAGAGCTACCCCCAGGCTGTATATACGTGGCCCAGCTGTGCTCAGATCGACATATATCGACTCAAGAACATCGCCTGTAGGTCCTATATGGCCGTGGGTTGCATCTGGCTGGTATCAGAGCTACCCCCAGGCTGTATATACGTGGTCCAGCTGTGCTCAGATCGACATATATCGACTCAAGAACATCGCCTGTAGGTCCTATATGGCCGTGGTTTGCATCTGGCTGGTATAAGAGCTACCCCCATGCTGTATATACGAGGCCCAGCTGTGCTCAGATCGACATATATCGACTCAAGAACATCGCCTGTGGATCTTATATGGCCGTGGGTTGCAGCTGGCTGGTATCAGAGCTACCCCCAGGCTGTATATACGTGGCCCAGCTGTGCTCGGATCGACATATATCGACTCAAGAACATCGCCTGTAGGTCCTATATGGCCGTGGATTGAATCTGGCTGGTATCAGAGCTACCTCCATGCTGTATATACGGCGCCCAGCTGTGCTCGGATCGACATATATCGACTCAAGAACATCGCCTGTAGGTCCTATATGGCCGTGGATTGAATCTGGCTGGTATCAGAGCTACCTCCATGCTGTATATACGGCGCCCAGCTGTGCTCAGATCGACATATATCGACTCAAGAACATCGCCTGTAGGTCCTATATGGCCGTGGGTTGCATATGGCTGGTATCAGAGCCACCCACATGCCGTATATACGGGGCCCAGCTGTGCTCAGATCGACATATATCGAATCAGGGCCATCGCCTGAAGGTCCTGTATGGCCGTGGGTTGCATCTGGCTGGTATCAGAGCCACCCACATGCCGTATATACGTTACCCAGCTGTGCCCAGATCGACATATATCGACTCAAGAACATCGCCTGTAGGTCCTATATGGCCGTGGGTTGCATATGGCTGGTATCGGAGCTACCCCCATGCTGTATATACGAGGCCCAGCTTTGCTCAGATCGACATATATCGACTCAAAAACATCGCCTGTGGGTCCTATATGGCCGTGGGTTGCAGCTGGCTGGTATCAGAGCTACCCCCAGGGTGTATATACGTGGCCCAGCTGTGCTCAGATCGACATATATCGACTTAAGAACATCGCCGGTAGGTCCTGTATGCCCATGGGTTGCATCTGGCTGGTATCAGAGCCACACACATGCCGTATATACGGGGGCCCAGCTGTGCTCAGATCGACATATATCGACTCAAGAACATCGGCTGTAGGTCCTATATGGCCGTGGGTTGCATCTAGCTGGTATCAGAGCCACCCACATGCCGTATATACGGGGCCCAGCTGTGCTCAGATCGACATATATCGACTCAAGAACAACGCTTGTAGGTCATATATGGCCGTGGGTTGCATTTGGCTGGTATGAGAGCTACCCCCATGCTGTATATACGGGGCCCAGCTGTGCTCAAATCGACATATATCGACTCAAGAACATCGCCTGTATGTCCTATATGGCCGTGGCTTGCAGCTGGCTGGTATGCCATATATACGGGGCCCAGCTGTGCTCAGATCGACATATATCGACTCAAGAACATCGCCTGTAGCTCCTATATGGCCGTGGGTTGCATCTGGCTGGTATCAGTGCTAATGCCATGCTGTATAAACGGCGCCCAGCTGTGCTCAGATCGACATATATCGACTCAAGAACATGGCCTGTGGGTCCTATATAGCCGTGGGCTGCAGCTGGCTGGTATCACAGCTACCTCCATGCTGTATATACGTGGCCCAGCTGTGCTCAGATCGACATATATCGACTCAAGAACATCGCCTGTAGGTCCTATATGGCCGTGGGTTGCAGCTGGCTGGTATCAGAGCCACCCACATGCCGTATATACGGGGCCCAGCTGTGCTCAGATAGACATATATCGATTCAAGAACATCGCCTGTAGGTTCTATATGGCCGTGGGTTGCATATGGCTGGTATCAGAGCCACCCACATGCCGTATATACGGGGCCCAGCTGTGCGCAGATCGACATATATCGACTCAAGAACATCGCCTGTAGGTCCTATATGGCCGTGGGTTGCATATGGCTGGTATCAGAGCCACCCACATGCCGTATATACGGGGCCCAGCTGTGCTCAGATCGACATATATCGACTCAAGAACATCGCCTGTAGGTCCTATATGGCCGTGGGTTGCATCTGCCTGGTATCAGAGCTACACCCATGGTGTATATACGGCGCCCAGCTGTGCTCAGATCGACATATATCGACTCAAGAACATCGCCTGTAGGTCCTATATGGCCGTGGGTTGCATCTGGCTGGTATCAGAGGTACCCCTATGCTGTATATACGGCGAGCAGCTGTGCTCAGATCGACATATATCGACTCAAGAACATCGCCTGTAGGTCCTATATGGCCGTGGGTTGCATCTGGCTGGTATCAGAGCTAACCCCATGCTGTATATACGGGGCCCAGCTATGCTCAGATCGACATATAGCGACTCAAGAACATCGCCTGTAGGTCCTATATGGCCGTGGGTTGCATCTGGGTGGTATCAGAGCTACCCCCATGCTGTATATACGGGGCCCAGCTGTGCTCAGATCGACATATATCGACTCAAGAACATCGCCTGTAGGTCCAATATAACCGTGGGTTGCAGCTGGCTGGTATCACAGCTACCCCCATGCTATATATACGGCGCCCAGCTGTGCTCAGATCTACATATATCGACTCAAGAACATCGCCTGTAGATCCTATATGGCCGTGGGTTGCATCTGGCTGGTTTCAGAGCTACCCCCATGCTGTATATACGGGGCCCAGCTGTGCTCAGATCGACATATATCGACTCAAGAACATCGCCTGTAGGTCCTATATGGCCGTGGGTTGCAGCTGGCTGGTATCACAGCTACCCCCATGCTGTATATACGTGGCCCAGCTGTGCTCAGATCGACATATATCGACTCAAGAACATCGCCTGTATATCCCATATGGGCATAGGTTGCACCTGGCTTGTGTCGGAGCGGCCCCAATGTTGCATATACGGTAAATAGCGGTGCTCAGATCGACATATATCGACTCAAGAACATCGCCTGTAGGTCCTATGTGGCAGTGGGTTGCATCTGGCTGATATTAGAGCCACCCACATGCCGTATATACGGGGGCCCAGCTGTGCTCAGATCGACATATATCGACTCAAGAACATCAGCTCTAGGTCCTATATGGCCGTGGGTTGCATCTGGCTGGTATCAGAGCCACCCACATGCCGTATATACGGGGTCCAGCTGTGCTCAGATCGACATATATCGACTCAAGAATATCGCCTGTAGGTCCTATATGGCCGTGGGTTGCATCTGGCTTGTATCAGAGCTACCCCCATGGTGTATATACGGCGCCCAGCTGTGCTCAAATCGACATATATCGATTCAAGTACATCGCCTGTAGGTCCTATATGGCCGTGGGTTGTATCTGGCTGGTATCAGAGCTACTCCCATGCTGTATATACGGCGCCAAGCTGTGCTCAGATCGACATATATGGACTCAAGAACATCGCTTGTAGGTCCTATATGGCCGTGGGTTCCATCTGGCTGGTATCAGTGCTACCCCCATGCTGTATATACGGCGCCCAGCTGCGCTCAGATCGACATATATCGACTCAAGAATATCTCCTGTAGGTCCTATATGGCCGTGGGTTGCATCTGGCTGGTATCAGAGCCACCCACATGCCGTATATACCGGGCCCAGCTGTGCTCGGATCGACATATATCGACTCAAGAACATCGCCTGTAGGTCCTATATGGCCGTGGATTGAATCTGGCTGATATCAGAGCTACCCCATGTTGTATATACGGCGCCCAGCTGTGCTCAGATCGACATATATCGACTCAAGAACATCGCCTGTAGGTCCTATATAGCCGTAGGTTGCAGTTGGCTGGTATCACAGCTACCCCCATGCTGTATATACGTGGCCCAGCTGTGCTCAGGTCGACATATATCGACTCAAGGACATCACCTGTAGGTCCTATATGGCCGTCGGTTGCAGCTGGCTGGTATCAGAGCCACCCACATGCCTTATATACGGGGGTCCAGGTGTGCTCAGATCGACCATATATCGAATCAAGAACATCGCCTGTAGGTCCTATATGGCCGTGGGTTGCATCTGGCTGATATCAGAGCCACCCACATGCCGTATATACGGTGGCCCAGCTGTGCTCAGATCGTCATATATCGACTCAAGAACATCGCCTGTAGGTCCTATATGGCCGTGGGTTGCATCTGGCTGGTATCAGAGCCACCCACATGCCGTATATACGGTACCCAGCTGTGCTCAGATCGACATATATCGACTCAAGAACATCGCCTGTAGGTCCTATATGGCCGTGGGTTGTATATGGCTGGTATCAGAGCCACCCACATGACGTATATACGGGACCCAGATGTGCTCAGATCGACATATATCGACTCAAGAACATCGCCTGTAGGTCCTATATGGCCGTGGGTTGCATCTGGCTGGTATCAGAGCTACCCCCATGCTGTATATACGGCGCCCAGCTGTGCTCAGATCGACATATATCGACTCAAAAATATCGCCTGTAGGTCCTATATGGGCATAGGTTGCACCTGGCTGGTGTCGGAGCGGCCCCAATGCTGCATATACGGTGCATGGCGGTGCTCAGATCGATATATATCGAATCAAGAACATCGCCTGTAGGTCCTATATGGCAGTGGGTTGCATCTGGCTAATATCAGAGCCACCCACATGCCGTATATACGGTGGCCCAGCTGTGCTCAGATCGTCATATATCGACTCAGGAACATCGCCTGTAGGTCCAATATGGCCGTGGGTTGCATCTGGCTGGTATCAGAGCCACCCACATGCTGTATATACGGTACCCAGCTGTGCTCAGATCGACATATATCGACTCAAGAACATCGCCTGTAGGTCCTATATGGCCGTGGGTTGTATATGGCTGGTATCAGAGCCACCCCCATGCCGTATATACGGGGCCCAGCTGTGCTCAGATCCACATATATCGACTCAAGAACATCGCCTGTAGGTCCTATATGGCCGTGGTTTGCATCTGGCTGGTATCGGAGCTACCCCCATGGTGTATATACGGCGCCCAGCTGCGCTCAGATCGACATATATCGACTCAAGAACATCGCCTATAGGTCCTATATGGCTGTGGGTTACATCTGGCTGGTATCAGAGCTACCCCCATGCTGTATATACGAGGCCCAGCTGTGCTCAGATCGACATATATCGACTCAAGAACATCGCCTGTGGGTCTTATATGGCCGTGGGTTGCAGCTGGCTGGTATCAGAGCTACCCCCAGGCTGTATATACGTGGCCCAGCTGTGCTCAGATCGACATATATCGACTCAAGAACATCGCCTGTAGGTGCTATATGGCCGTGGGTTGCATCTGGCTGGTATCAGAGCAGCCCCCATGCTGTATATACGGCGCCAAGCTGTGCTCAGATCGAAATATATATCGACTCAAGAACACCGCTTGTAGGTCCTATATGGCCGTGGGTTGCATCTGGCTGGTATCAGTGCTACACCCATGCTGTATATACGACGCCCAGCTGTGCTCAGATCGACATATATCGACTCAAGAATATCGCCTGTAGGTCCTATGTGGCCGTGGGTTGCATCTGGTATCAGAGCCACCCACATGCTGTATATACGGGGCCCAGCTGTGCTCGGATCGACATATATCGACTCAAGAACATCGCCTTAGGTCCTATATGGCCGTGGATTGAATCTGGCTGGCATCAGAGCTACCCCCATGCTGTATATACGGCGCCCAGCTGTGCTCAGATCGACATATATCGACTCAAGAACATCGCCTGTAGGTCCTATATAGCCGTGGGTTGCAGTTGGCTGGTATCACAGCTACCCCCATGCCGTATATACGTGGCCCAGCTGTGCTCAGGTCGACATATATCGACTCAAGGACATCACCTGTAGGTCCTATATGGCCGTGGGTTGCATCTGGCTGGTATCAGTGCAACTCCCCTCTGTATATACGACGCCCAGCTGTGCTCAGATCGACATATATCGACTCAAGAACATCGCCTGTAGGTCCTATATGACCGTGGGTTGCATCTGGCTGGTATCAGAGCTACCCCCATGCTGTATATACGAGGCCCAGCTGTGCTCAGATCGACATATATCGACTCAAGAACATCGCCTGTGGATCTTATATCGCCGTGGGTTGCAGCTGGCTGGTATCAGAGCTACCCCCAGGCTGTATATACGTGGTCCAGCTGTGCTCAGATCGACATATATCGACTCAAGAACATCGCCTGTAGGTGCTATATGGCCGTGGGTTGCATCTGGCTGGTATCAGAGCTACCCCCATGCTGTATATACGGCGCCCAGCTGTGCTCAGATCGACATATATCGACTCAAAAACATCGCCTGTAGGTCCTATATGGGCATAGGTTGCACCTGGCTGGTGTCGGAGCGGCCCCAATGCTGCATATACGGTGCATAGCGGTGCTCAGATCGACATATATCGAATCAAGAACATCGCTTGTAGGTCCTATATGGCAGTGGGTTGCATCTGGCTGATATCAGAGCCACCCACATGCCGTATATACGGTGGCCCAGCTGTGCTCAGATCGTCATATATCGACTCAGGAATATCGCCTGTAGGTCCTATATGGCCGTGGGTTGTATATGGCTGGTATCAGAGCCACCCACATGCTGTATATACGGTACCCAGCTGTGATTAGATCGACATATATCGACTCAAGAACATCGCCTGTAGGTCCTATATGGCCGTGGGTTGTATATGGCTGGTATCAGAGCCACCCACATGCCGTATATACGGGGCCCAGCTGTGCTCAGATCGACATATATCGACTCAAGAACATCGCCTGTAGGTCCTATATGGCCGTGGTTTGCATCTGGCTGGTATAAGAGCTACCCCCATGCTGTATATACGAGGCCCAGCTGTGCTCAGATCGACATATATCGACTCAAGAACATCGCCTGTGGATCTTATATGGCCGTGGGTTGCAGCTGGCTGGTATCAGAGCTACCCCCAGGCTGTATATACGTGGCCCAGCTGTGCTCAGATCGACATATATCGACTCAAGAACATCGCCTGTAGGTGCTATATGGCCGTGGGTTGCATCTGGCTGGTATCAGAGCTACCCCCATGCTGTATATACGGCGCCAAGCTGTGCTCAGATCGAAATATATATCGACTCAAGAACATCGCTTGTAGGTCCTATATGGCCGTGGGTTGCATCTGGCTGGTATCAGTGCTACCTCCATGCTGTATATACGACGCCCAGCTGTACTCAGATCGACATATATCGACTCAAGAATATCGCCTATAGGTCCTATATGGCCGTGGGTTGCATCTGGCTGGTATCAGAGCCACCCACATGCCGTATATACGGGGCCCAGCTGTGCTCGGATCGACATATATCGACTCAAGAACATCGCCTGTAGGTCCTATATGGCCGTGGATTGAATCTGGCTGGTATCAGAGCTACCTCCATGCTGTATATACGGCGCCCAGCTGTGCTCAGATCGACATATATCGACTCAAGAACATCGCCTGTAGGTCCTATATAGCCGTGGGTTACAGTTGGCTGGTATCACAGCTACCCCCATGCTGTATATACGTGGCCCAGCTGTGCTCAGGTCGACATATATCGACTCAAGGACATCACCTGTAGGTCCTATATGGCCGTGGGGTGCATCTGGCTGGTATCAGAGCTACCCACATGCCGTATATACGGGACCCAGCTATGCTCAGATCGACATATATCGACTCAAGAACATCGCCTGTAGGTCCTATATGGCCGTGGGTTGCATATGGCTGGTATCAGAGCCACCCACATGCCGTATATACGGGGCCCAGCTGTGCTCAGATCGACATATATCGAATCAGGGCCATCGCCTGAAGGTCCTGTATGGCCGTGGGTTGCATCTGGCTGGTATCAGAGCTACCAACATGCCGTATATACGTTACCCAGCTGTGCCCAGATCGACATATATCGACTCAAGAACATCGCCTGTAGGTACTATATGGCCGTGGGTTGCATATGGCTGGTATCGGAGCTACCCCCATGCTGTATATACGAGGCCCAGCTTTGCTCAGATCGACATATATCGACTCAAGAACATCGCCTGTGGGTCCTATATGGCCGTGGGTTGCAGCTGGCTGGTATCAGAGCTACCCCCAGGGTGTATATACGTGGCCCAGCTGTGCTCAGATCGACATATATCGACTTAAGAACATCGCCGGTAGGTCCTGTATGCCCAGGGTTGCATCTGGCTGGTATCAGAGCCACCCCCATGCTGTATATACGGGGCCCAGCTGTGCTCAAATCGACATATATCGACTCAAGAACATCGCCTGTATGTCCTATATGGCCGTGGCTTGCAGCTGGCTGGTATGCCATATATACGGGGCCCAGCTTTGCTCAGATCGACATATATCGACTCAAGAACATCGCCTGTAGCTCCTATATGGCCGTGGGTTGCATCTGGCTGGTATCAGTGCTAATGCCATGCTGTATAAACGGCGCCCAGCTGTGCTCAGATCGACATATATCGACTCAAGAACATGGCCTGTGGGTCCTATATAGCCGTGGGCTGCAGCTGGCTGGTATCACAGCTACCCCCATGCTGTATATACGTGGCCCAGCTGTGCTCAGATCGACATATATCGACTCAAGAACATCGCCTGTAGGTCATATATGGCCGTGGGTTGCAGCTGGCTGGTATCAGAGCCACCCACATGCCGTATATACGGGGCCCAGCTGTGCTCAGATAGACATATATCGATTCAAGAACATCGCCTGTAGGTTCTATATGGCCGTGGGTTGCATATGGCTGGTATCAGAGCCACCCACATGCCGTATATACGGGGCCCAGCTGTGCGCAGATCGACATATATCGACTCAAGAACATCGCCTGTAGGTCCTATATGGCCGTGGGTTGCATGTGGCTGGTATCAGAGCCACCCACATGCCGTATATACGGGGCCCAGCTGTGCTCAGATCGACATATATCGACTCAAGAACATCGCCTGTAGGTCCTATATGGCCGTGGGTTGCATCTGCCTGGTATCAGAGCTACACCCATGGTGTATATACGGCGCCCAGCTGTGCTCAGATCGACATATATCGACTCAAGAACATCGCCTGTAGGTCCTATATGGCCGTGGATTGCATCTGGCTGGTATCAGAGGTACCCCTATGCTGTATATACGGCGAGCAGCTGTGCTCAGATCGACATATATCGACTCAAGAACATCGCCTGTAGGTCCTATATGGCCGTGGGTTGCATCTGGCTGGTATCAGAGCTAACCCCATGCTGTATATACGGGGCCCAGCTATGCTCAGATCGACATATAGCGACTCAAGAACATCGCCTGTAGGTCCTATATGGCCGTGGGTTGCATCTGGGTGGTATCAGAGCTACCTCCATGCTGTATATACGGGGCCCAGCTGTGCTCAGATCGACATATATCGACTCAAGAACATCGCCTATAGGTCCAATATAACCGTGGGTTGCAGCTGGCTGGTATCACACCTACCCCCATGCTATATATACGGCGCCCAGCTGTGCTCAGATCTACATATATCGACTCAAGAACATCGCCTGTAGATCCTATATGGCCGTGGGTTGCATCTGGCTGGTTTCAGAGCTACCCCCATGCTGTATATACGGGGCCCAGCTGTGCTCAGATCGACATATATCGACTCAAGAACATCGCCTGTAGGTCCTATATGGCCGTGGGTTGCAGCTGGCTGGTATCACAGTTACCCCCATGCTGTATATACGTGGCCCAGCTGTGCTCAGATCGACATATATCGACTCAAGAACATCGCCTGTATATCCCATATGGGCATAGGTTGCACCTGGCTTGTGTCGGAGCGGCCCCAATGTTGCATATACGGTAAATAGCGGTGCTCAGATCGACATATATCGACTCAAGAACATCGCCTGTAGGTCCTATATGGCAGTGGGTTGCATCTGGCTGATATTAGAGCCACCCACATGCCGTATATACGGGGGCCCAGCTGTGCTCAGATCGACATATATCGACTCAAGAACATCGGCTCTAGGTCCTATATGGCCGTGGGTTGCATCTGGCTGGTATCAGAGCCACCCACATGCCGTATATACGGCGCCCAGCTGTGCTCAGATCGACATATATCGACTCAAGAACATCGCCTATAGGCCCTATATAGCCGTGGGTTGCAGTTGGCTGGTATCACAGCTATCCCCATGCTGTATTTACGTGGCCCAGCTGTGCTCAGATCGACATATATCGACTCAAGAACATCGCCTGTAGGTCCTATATGGCCGTGGGTTGCATCTGGCTGGTATCAGAGCCACCCACATGCCGTATATACGTTACCCAGCTGTGCCCAGATCGACATATATCGACTCAAGAACATCGCCTGTAGGTCCTATATGGCCGTGGGTTGCAAATGGCTGGTATCAGAGCTACCCCCATGCTGTATATACGAGGCCCAGCTGTGCTCAGATCGACATATATCGACTCAAGAACATCGCCTGTGGGTCTTATATGGCCGTGGGTTGCAGCTGGCTGGTATCAGAGCTACACCCAGGCTGTATATACGTGGCCCAGCTGTGCTCAGATCGACATATATCGACTTAAGAACATCGCCGGTAGGTCCTGTATGCCCATGGGTTGCATCTGGCTGGTATCAGAGCCACCCACACGCCGTATATACGGGGAACAGCTGTGCTCAGATCGACATATATCGACTTAAGAACATCGCCTGTAGGTCCTATATGGCCGTGGGTTGCATCTGGCTCGTATCAGAGCTACCCCCATGCTGTATATACTGCGCCAAGCTGTGCTCAGATCGACATATATCGACTCAAGAAAATCGCCTGTAGGTCCTATATGGCCGTGGGTTGCATCTGGCTGCTATCAGAGCTACCCCCATGCTGTATATACGGGGCCCAGCTGTGCTCAGATCGACATATATCGACTCAAGAACATCGCCTGTAGGTCCTATATGGCCGTGGGTTGCAGCTGGCTGGTATCACAGCTACCCCCATGCTGTATATACGTGGCCCAGCTGTGCTCAGATCGACATATATCGACTCAAGAACATCGCCTGTAGGTCCTATATGGCCGTGGGTTGCATCTGGCTGTTATCAGAGCCACCCACATGCCGTATATACGGTACCCAGCTGTGCTCAGATCGACATATATCGACTCAAGAACATCGCCTGTAGGTCCTATATGGCCGTGGGTTGTATATGGCTGGTATCAGAGCCACCCACATTCCGTATATACGGGGCCCAGCTGTGCTCAGATCGACATATATCGACTTAAGAACATCGCCTGTAGGTCCTATATGGCCGTGGTTTGCATCTGGCTGGTATCGGAGCTACCCCCATGTTCTATATACGGCGCCCAGCTGCGCTCAGATCGACATATATAGACTCAAGAACAGCGCCTATAGGTCCTATATGGCTGTGGGTTGCATCTGGCTGGTATCAGAGCTACCCCCATGCTGTATATACGAGGCCCAGCTGTGCTCAGATCGACATATATCGACTTAAGAACATCGCCTGTGGGTCTTATATGGCCGTGGGTTGCAGCTGGCTTGTATCAGAGCTACCCCCAGGCTGTATATACGTGGCCCAGCTGTGCTCAGATCGACATATATCGACTCAAGAACATCGCCAGTAGGTGCTATATGGCCGTGGGTTGCATCTGGCTGGTATCAGAGCTACCCCCATGCTGTATATACGGCGCCAAGCTGTGCTCAGATCGACATATATCGACTCAAGAACATCGCTTGTAGGTCCTATATGGCCGTGGGTTCCATCTGGCTGGTATCAGTGCTACCCCCATGCTGTATATACGGCGCCCAGCTGCGCTCAGATCGACATATATCGACTCAAGAATATCTCCTGTAGGTCCTATATGGCCGTGGGTTGCATCTGGCTGGTATCAGAGCCACCCACATGCCGTATATACCGGGCCCAGCTGTGCTCGGATCGACATATATCGACTCAAGAACATCGCCTGTAGGTCCTATATGGCCGTGGATTGAATCTGGCTGATATCAGAGCTACCCCATGTTGTATATACGGCGCCCAGCTGTGCTCAGATCGACATATATCGACTCAAGAACATCGCCTGTAGGTCCTATATAGCCGTAGGTTGCAGTTGGCTGGTATCACAGCTACCCCCATGCTGTATATACGTGGCCCAGCTGTGCTCAGGTCGACATATATCGACTCAAGGACATCACCTGTAGGTCCTATATGGCCGTGGGTTGCAGCTGGCTGGTATCAGAGCCACCCACATGCCCTATATACGGGGGTCCAGGTGTGCTCAGATCGACCATATATCGAATCAAGAACATCGCCTGTAGGTCCTATATGGCCGTGGATTGCATCTGGCTGATATCAGACCCACCCACATGCCGTATATACGGTGGCTCAGCTGTGCTCAGATCGTCATATATCGTCTCAAGAACATCGCCTGTAGGTCCTATATGGCCGTGGGTTGCATCTGGCTGGTATCAGAGCCACCCACATGCCGTATATACGGTACCCAGCTGTGCTCAGATCGACATATATCGACTCAAGAACATCGCCTGTAGGTCCTATATGGCCGTGGGTTGTATATGGCTGGTATCAGAGCCACCCACATGACGTATATACGGGGCCCAGATGTGCTCCGATCGACATATATCGACTCAAGAACATCGCCTGTAGGTCCTATATGGCCGTGGGTTGCATCTGGCTGGTATCAGAGCTACCCCCATGCTGTATATACGGCGCCCAGCTGTGCTCAGATCGACATATATCGACTCAAAAATATCGCCTGTAGGTCCTATATGGGCATAGGTTGCACCTGGCTGGTGTCGGAGCGGCCCCAATGCTGCATATACGGTGCATAGCGGTGCTCAGATCGATATATATCGAATCAAGAACATCGCCTGTAGGTCCTATATGGCAGTGGGTTGCATCTGGCTGATATCAGAGCCACCCACATGCCGTATATACGGTGGCCCAGCTGTGCTCAGATCGTCATATATCGACTCAGGAACATCGCCTGTAGGTCCAATATGGCCGTGGGTTGCATCTGGCTGGTATCAGAGCCACCCACATGCTGTATATACGGTACCCAGCTGTGCTCAGATCGACATATATCGACTCAAGAACATCGCCTGTAGGTCCTATATGGCCGTGGGTTGTATATGGCTGGTATCAGAGCCACCCCCATGCCGTATATACGGGGCCCAGCTGTGCTCAGATCCACATATATCGACTCAAGAACATCGCCTGTAGGTCCTATATGGCCGTGGTTTGCATCTGGCTGGTATCGGAGCTACCCCCATGGTGTATATACGGCGCCCAGCTGCGCTCAGATCGACATATATCGACTCAAGAACATCGCCTATAGGTCCTATATGGCTGTGGGTTACATCTGGCTGGTATCAGAGCTACCCCCAGGCTGTATATACGTGGCCCAGCTGTGCTCAGATCGACATATATCGACTCAAGAACATCGCCTGTAGGTGCTATATGGCCGTGGGTTGCATCTGGCTGGTATCAGAGCAGCCCCCATGCTGTATATACGGCGCCAAGCTGTGCTCAGATCGAAATATATATCGACTCAAGAACACCGCTTGTAGGTCCTATATGGCCGTGGGTTGCATCTGGCTGGTATCAGTGCTACACCCATGCTGTATATACGACGCCCAGCTGTGCTCAGATCGACATATATCGACTCAAGAATATCGCCTGTAGGTCCTATGTGGCCGTGGGTTGCATCTGGTATCAGAGCCACCCACATGCTGTATATACGGGGCCCAGCTGTGCTCGGATCGACATATATCGACTCAAGAACATCGCCTTAGGTCCTATATGGCCGTGGATTGAATCTGGCTGGCATCAGAGCTACCCCCATGCTGTATATACGGCGCCCAGCTGTGCTCAGATCGACATATATCGACTCAAGAACATCGCCTGTAGGTCCTATATAGCCGTGGGTTGCAGTTGGCTGGTATCACAGCTACCCCCATGCCGTATATACGTGGCCCAGCTGTGCTCAGGTCGACATATATCGACTCAAGGACATCACCTGTAGGTCCTATATGGCCGTGGGTTGCATCTGGCTGGTATCAGTGCAACTCCCCTCTGTATATACGACGCCCAGCTGTGCTCAGATCGACATATATCGACTCAAGAACATCGCCTGTAGGTCCTATATGACCGTGGGTTGCATCTGGCTGGTATCAGAGCTACCCCCATGCTGTATATACGAGGCCCAGCTGTGCTCAGATCGACATATATCGACTCAAGAACATCGCCTGTGGATCTTATATCGCCGTGGGTTGCAGCTGGCTGGTATCAGAGCTACCCCCAGGCTGTATATACGTGGTCCAGCTGTGCTCAGATCGACATATATCGACTCAAGAACATCGCCTGTAGGTGCTATATGGCCGTGGGTTGCATCTGGCTGGTATCAGAGCTACCCCCATGCTGTATATACGGCGCCCAGCTGTGCTCAGATCGACATATATCGACTCAAAAACATCGCCTGTAGGTCCTATATGGGCATAGGTTGCACCTGGCTGGTGTCGGAGCGGCCCCAATGCTGCATATACGGTGCATAGCGGTGCTCAGATCGACATATATCGAATCAAGAACATCGCTTGTAGGTCCTATATGGCAGTGGGTTGCATCTGGCTGATATCAGAGCCACCCACATGCCGTATATACGGTGGCCCAGCTGTGCTCAGATCGTCATATATCGACTCAGGAATATCGCCTGTAGGTCCTATATGGCCGTGGGTTGTATATGGCTGGTATCAGAGCCACCCACATGCTGTATATACGGTACCCAGCTGTGATTAGATCGACATATATCGACTCAAGAACATCGCCTGTAGGTCCTATATGGCCGTGGGTTGTATATGGCTGGTATCAGAGCCACCCACATGCCGTATATACGGGGCCCAGCTGTGCTCAGATCGACATATATCGACTCAAGAACATCGCCTGTAGGTCCTATATGGCCGTGGTTTGCATCTGGCTGGTATAAGAGCTACCCCCATGCTGTATATACGAGGCCCAGCTGTACTCAGATCGACATATATCGACTCAAGAACATCGCCTGTGGATCTTATATGGCCGTGGGTTGCAGCTGGCTGGTATCAGAGCTACCCCCAGGCTGTATATACGTGGCCCAGCTGTGCTCAGATCGACATATATCGACTCAAGAACATCGCCTGTAGGTGCTATATGGCCGTGGGTTGCATCTGGCTGGTATCAGAGCTACCCCCATGCTGTATATACGGCGCCAAGCTGTGCTCAGATCGAAATATATATCGACTCAAGAACATCGCTTGTAGGTCCTATATGGCCGTGGGTTGCATCTGGCTGGTATCAGTGCTACCTCCATGCTGTATATACGACGCCCAGCTGTACTCAGATCGACATATATCGACTCAAGAATATCGCCTATAGGTCCTATATGGCCGTGGGTTGCATCTGGCTGGTATCAGAGCCACCCACATGCCGTATATACGGGGCCCAGCTGTGCTCGGATCGACATATATCGACTCAAGAACATCGCCTGTAGGTCCTATATGGCCGTGGATTGAATCTGGCTGGTATCAGAGCTACCTCCATGCTGTATATACGGCGCCCAGCTGTGCTCAGATCGACATATATCGACTCAAGAACATCGCCTGTAGGTCCTATATAGCCGTGGGTTACAGTTGCCTGGTATCACAGCTACCCCCATGCTGTATATACGTGGCCCAGCTGTGCTCAGGTCGACATATATCGACTCAAGGACATCACCTGTAGGTCCTATATGGCCGTGGGGTGCATCTGGCTGGTATCAGAGCTACCCACATGCCGTATATACGGGACCCAGCTATGCTCAGATCGACATATATCGACTCAAGAACATCGCCTGTAGGTCCTATATGGCCGTGGGTTGCATATGGCTGGTATCAGAGCCACCCACATGCCGTATATACGGGGCCCAGCTGTGCTCAGATCGACATATATCGAATCAGGGCCATCGCCTGAAGGTCCTGTATGGCCGTGGGTTGCATCTGGCTGGTATCAGAGCCACCCACATGCCGTATATACGTTACCCAGCTGTGCCCAGATCGACATATATCGACTCAAGAACATCGCCTGTAGGTCCTATATGGCCGTGGGTTGCATATGGCTGGTATCGGAGCTACCCCCATGCTGTATATACGAGGCCCAGCTTTGCTCAGATCGACATATATCGACTCAAGAACATCGCCTGTGGGTCCTATATGGCCGTGGGTTGCAGCTGGCTGGTATCAGAGCTACCCCCAGGGTGTATATACGTGGCCCAGCTGTGCTCAGATCGACATATATCGACTTAAGAACATCGCCGGTAGGTCCTGTATGCCCATGGGTTGCATCTGGCTGGTATCAGAGCCACCCCCATGCTGTATATACGGGGCCCAGCTGTGCTCAAATCGACATATATCGACTCAAGAACATCGCCTGTATGTCCTATATGGCCGTGGCTTGCAGCTGGCTGGTATGCCATATATACGGGGCCCAGCTGTGCTCAGATCGACATATATCGACTCAAGAACATCGCCTGTAGCTCCTATATGGCCGTGGGTTGCATCTGGCTGGTATCAGTGCTAATGCCATGCTGTATAAACGGCGCCCAGCTGTGCTCAGATCGACATATATCGACTCAAGAACATGGCCTGTAGGTCCAATATAACCGTGGGTTGCAGCTGGCTGGTATCACACCTACCCCCATGCTATATATACGGGGCCCAGCTGTGCTCAGATCGACATATATCGACTCAAGAACATCGCCTGTAGGTCCTATATGGCCGTGGGTTGCAGCTGGCTGGTATCAGAGCCACCCACATGCCGTATATACGGGGCCCAGCTGTGCTCAGATAGACATATATCGATTCAAGAACATCGCCTGTAGGTTCTATATGGCCGTGGGTTGCATATGGCTGGTATCAGAGCCACCCACATGCCGTATATACGGGGCCCAGCTGTGCGCAGATCGACATATATCGACTCAAGAACATCGCCTGTAGGTCCTATATGGCCGTGGGTTGCATGTGGCTGGTATCAGAGCCACCCACATGCCGTATATACGGGGCCCAGCTGTGCTCAGATCGACATATATCGACTCAAGAACATCGCCTGTAGGTCCTATATGGCCGTGGGTTGCATCTGCCTGGTATCAGAGCTACACCCATGGTGAATATACGGCGCCCAGCTGTGCTCAGATCGACATATATCGACTCAAGAACATCGCCTGTAGGTCCTATATGGCCGTGGATTGCATCTGGCTGGTATCAGAGGTACCCCTATGCTGTATATACGGCGAGCAGCTGTGCTCAGATCGACATATATCGACTCAAGAACATCGCCTGTAGGTCCTATATGGCCGTGGGTTGCATCTGGCTGGTATCAGAGCTAACCCAATGCTGTATATACGGGGCCCAGCTATGCTCAGATCGACATATAGCGACTCAAGAACATCGCCTGTAGGTTCTATATGGCCGTGGGTTGCATCTGGGTGGTATCAGAGCTACCCCCATGCTGTATATACGGGGCCCAGCTGTGCTCAGATCGACATATATCGACTCAAGAACATCGCCTGTAGGTCCAATATAACCGTGGGTTGCAGCTGGCTGGTATCACACCTACCCCCATGCTATATATACGGCGCCCAGCTGTGCTCAGATCTACATATATCGACTCAAGAACATCGCCTGTAGATCCTATATGGCCGTGGGTTGCATCTGGCTGGTTTCAGAGCTACCCCCATGCTGTATATACGGGGCCCAGCTGTGCTCAGATCGACATATATCGACTCAAGAACATCGCCTGTAGGTCCTATATGGCCGTGGGTTGCAGCTGGCTGGTATCACAGCTACCCTAATGCTGTATATACGTGGCCCAGCTGTGCTCAGCTCGACATATATCGACTCAAGAACATCGCCTGTATATCCCATATGGGCATAGGTTGCACCTGGCTTGTGTCGGAGCGGCCCCAATGTTGCATATACGGTAAATAGCGGTGCTCAGATCGACATATATCGACTCAAGAACATCGCCTGTAGGTCCTATATGGCAGTGGGTTGCATCTGGCTGATATTAGAGCCACCCACATGCCGTATATACGGGGGCCCAGCTGTGCTCAGATCGACATATATCGACTCAAGAACATCGGCTCTAGGTCCTATATGGCCGTGGGTTGCATCTGGCTGGTATCAGAGCCACCCACATGCCGTATATACGGGGTCCAGCTGTGCTCAGATCGACATATATCGACTCAAGAATATCGCCTGTAGGTCCTATATGGCCGTGGGTTGCATCTGGCTTGTATCAGAGCTACACCCATGGTGTATATACGGCGCCCAGCTGTGCTCAAATCGACATATATCGATTCAAGTACATCGCCTGTAGGTCCTATATGGCCGTGGGTTGGATCTGGCTGGTATCAGAGCTACTCCCATGCTGTATATACGAGGCCCAGCTGTGCTCAGATCGACATATATCGACTCAAGAACATCGCCTGTGGGTCTTATATGGCCGTGGGTTGCAGCTGGCTGGTATCAGAGCTATTCCCAGGCTGTATATACGTGGCCCAGCTGTGCTCAGATCGACATATATCGACTCAAGAATATCGCCTGTAGGTGCTGTATGGCCGTGGGTTGCATCTGGCTGGTATCAGAGCTACCCCAATGCTGTATATACGGCGCCAAGCTGTGCTAAGATCGACATATATCGACTCAAGAACATCGCCTGTAGGTCCTATATGGCCGTGGGTTGCATCTGGCTGGTATCATAGCTTCCCCCATGCTGTATATACGGGGCCCAGCTGTGCTCAGAGCGACATATATCGACTCAAGAACATCGCCTGTAGGTCCTATGTAGCCGTGGGTTGCAGCTGGCTGGTATCACAGCTACCCCCATGCTGTATATACGTGGCCCAGCTGTGCTCAGATCGACATATATCGACTCAAGAACATCGCCTGTAGGTCCTATATGGCCGTGGGTTGCAGCTGGCTGGTATCAGAGCCACCCACATGCCGTATATACGGGGCCCAGCTGTGCTCAGCTCGATATATATCGACTCAAAAACATCGCCTCTAGGTCCTATATGGCCGTGGGTTGCATCTGGCTGGTATCAGAGCTACCCCCATGCTGTATATACGGCGCCCAGCTGTGCTCAGATCGACATATATCGACTCAAAAACATTGCCTGTAGGTCCTATATGGCCGTGGGTTGCATCTGGCTGGTACCATAGCTTCCCCCATGCTGTATATACGCGGCCCAGCTGTGCTCAGAGCGACATATATCGACTCAAGTACATCGCCTGTAGGTCCTATGTAGCCGTGGGTTGCAGCTGGCTGGTATGACAGCTACCCCCATGCTGTATATACGTGGCCCAGCTGTGCTCAGATCGACATATATCGACTCAAGAACATCGCCTGTAGGTCCTATATGGCCGTGGGTTGCAGCTGGCTGGTATCAGAGCCACCCACATGCCGTATATACGGGGACCAGCTGTACTCAGATCGACATATATCGACTCAAGAACATCGCCTGTAGGTCCTATATGGCCGTGGGTTGCATCTGGCTGGTATCAGAGCTACCCCCATGCTGTATATACGGGGCCCAGCTGTGCTCAGATCGACATATATCGACTCAAGAACATCGCCTGTAGGTCCTATATAGTCGTGGGTTGCAGCTGACTGGTATCCCAGCTACCCCCATGCTGAATATACGTGGCCCAGCTGTGCTCAGATCGACATATATCGACTCAAGAACTTCGCCTGTAGGTCCTATATGGCCGTGGGTTGCATCTGGCTGGTATCAGAGCTACCCCCATGCTGAATATACGGCGCCCAGCTGTGCTCAGATCGACATATATCGACTCAAGAACATCGCCTGTAGGTCATATATGGCCGTGGGTTGTATCTGACTGGTATCAGAGCTACCCCCATGCTGTATACACGGGGCCCAGCTGTGCTCAAATCGACATATATTGACTCAAGAACATCGCCTGTAGGTCGTATATGGCCGTGGGTTGCAGCTGGCTGGTATCAGATCTACCCCCATGCTGTATATACGTGGCCCAGCTGTGCTCAGATCGACATATATCGACTCAAGAACATCGCCTGTATATCCCATATGGGCATAGGTTGCACCTGGCTTGGGTCGGAGCGGCCCCAATGTTGCATATACGGTAAATAGCGGTGCTCAGATCGAAATATATCGACTCAAGAACATCGCCTGTAGGTCCTATATGGCCGTGGGTTGCATCTGGCTGGTATCAGAGCTACCCCCATGCTGTATATACGGCGCCCAGCTGTGCTCAGATCGACATATATCGACTCAAAAATATCGCCTGTAGGTCCTATATGGGCATAGGTTGCACCTGGCTGGTGTCGGAGCGGCCCCAATGCTGCATATACGGTGCATAGCGGTGCTCATATCGACATATATCGAATCAAGAACATCGCCTGTAGGTCCTATATGGCAGTGGGTTGCATCTGGCTGATATCAGAGCCACCCACATGCCGTATATACGCTGGCCCAGCTGTGCTCAGATCGTCATATATCGACTCAGGAACATCGCCTGTAGGTCCTATATGGCCGTGGGTTGCATCTGGCTGGTATCAGAGCCACCCACATGCTGTATATACGGTACCCAGCTGTGCTCAGATCGACATATATCGACTCAAGAACATCGCCTGTAGGTCCTATATGGCCGTGGGTTGTATATGGCTGGTATCAGAGCCACCCACATGCCGTATATACGGGGCCCAGCTGTGCTCAGATCGACATATATCGACTCAAGAACATCGCCTGTAGGTCCTATATGGCCGTGGTTTGCATCTGGCTGGTATCAGAGCTACCCCCAGGCTGTATATACATGGCCCAGCTGTACTCAGATCGACATATATCGACTCAAGAACATCGCCTGTAGGTGTTATATGGCCGTGGGTTGCATCTGGCTGGTATCAGAGCTACCCCCATGCTGTATATACGGCGCCCAGCTGTGCTCAGATCGACATATATCGACTCAAGAATATCGCCTGTAGGTCCTATATGGCCGTGGGTTGCATCTGGCTGGTATCAGAGCCACCCACATTCCGTATATACGGGGCCCAGCTGTGCTCGGATCGACATATATCCACTCAAGAACATCGCCTGTAGGTCCTATATGGCCGTGGATTGAATCTGGCTGGTATCATAACTACCCCCATGCTGTATATACGGCGCCCAGCTGTGCTCAGATCGACATATATCGACTCAAGAACATCGCCTATAGGTCCTATATAGCCGTGGGTTGCAGTTGGCTGGTATTACAGCTATCCCCATGCTGTATTTACGTGGCCCAGCTGTGCTCAGGTCGACATATATCGACTCAAGGACATCACCTGTAGGTCCTATATGGCCGTGGGTTGCAGCTGGCTGGTATCAGAGCCACCCACATGCCCTATATACGGGGGTCCAGCTGTGCTCAGATCGACATATATCGACTCAAGAACATCGCCTGTAGGTCCTATATGGCCGTGGGTTGCATCTGGCTGGTATTAGAGCCACCCACATGCCGTATATACGTTACCCAGCTGTGCCCAGATCGACATATATCGACTCAAGAACATCGCCTGTAGGTCCTATATGGCCGTGGGTTGCAAATGGCTGGTATCAGAGCTACCCCCATGCTGTATATACGAGGCCCAGCTGTGCTCAGATCGACATATATCGACTCAAGAACATCGCCTGTGGGTCTTATATGGCCGTGGGTTGCAGCTGGCTGGTATCAGAGCTACACCCAGGCTGTATATACGTGGCCCAGCTGTGCTCAGATCGACATATATCGACTTAAGAACATCGCCGGTAGGTCCTGTATGCCCATGGGTTGCATCTGGCTGGTATCAGAGCCACCCACACGCCGTATATACGGGGAACAGCTGTGCTCAGATCGACATATATCGACTTAAGAACATCGCCTGTAGGTCCTATATGGCCGTGGGTTGCATCTGGCTCGTATCAGAGCTACCCCCATGCTGTATATACTGCGCCAAGCTGTGCTCAGATCGACATATATCGACTCAAGAAAATCGCCTGTAGGTCCTATATGGCCGTGGGTTGCATCTGGCTGCTATCAGAGCTACCCCCATGCTGTATATACGGGGCCCAGCTGTGCTCAGATCGACATATATCGACTCAAGAACATCGCCTGTAGGTCCTATATGGCCGTGGGTTGCAGCTGGCTGGTATCACAGCTACCCCCATGCTGTATATACGTGGCCCAGCTGTGCTCAGATCGACATATATCGACTCAAGAACATCGCCTGTAGGTCCTATATGGCCGTGGGTTGCATCTGGCTGGTATCAGAGCCACCCACATGCCGTATATACGGTACCCAGCTGTGCTCAGATCGACATATATCGACTCAAGAACATCGCCTGTAGGTCCTATATGGCCGTGGGTTGTATATGGCTGGTATCAGAGCCACCCACATTCCGTATATACGGGGCCCAGCTGTGCTCAGATCGACATATATCGACTTAAGAACATCGCCTGTAGGTCCTATATGGCCGTGGTTTGCATCTGGCTGGTATCGGAGCTACCCCCATGTTCTATATACGGCGCCCAGCTGCGCTCAGATCGACATATATAGACTCAAGAACAGCGCCTATAGGTCCTATATGGCTGTGGGTTGCATCTGGCTGGTATCAGAGCTACCCCCATGCTGTATATACGAGGCCCAGCTGTGCTCAGATCGACATATATCGACTCAAGAACATCGCCTGTGGGTCTTATATGGCCGTGGGTTGCAGCTGGCTTGTATCAGAGCTACCCCCAGGCTGTATATACGTGGCCCAGCTGTGCTCAGATCGACATATATCGACTCAAGAACATCGCTTGTAGGTCCTATATGGCCGTGGGTTCCATCTGGCTGGTATCAGTGCTACCCCCATGCTGTATATACGGCGCCCAGCTGCGCTCAGATCGACATATATCGACTCAAGAATATCTCCTGTAGGTCCTATATGGCCGTGGGTTGCATCTGGCTGGTATCAGAGCCACCCACATGCCGTATATACCGGGCCCAGCTGTGCTCGGATCGACATATATCGACTCAAGAACATCGCCTGTAGGTCCTATATGGCCGTGGATTGAATCTGGCTGATATCAGAGCTACCCCATGTTGTATATACGGCGCCCAGCTGTGCTCAGATCGACATATATCGACTCAAGAACATCGCCTGTAGGTCCTATATAGCCGTAGGTTGCAGTTGGCTGGTATCACAGCTACCCCCATGCTGTATATACGTGGCCCAGCTGTGCTCAGGTCGACATATATCGACTCAAGGACATCACCTGTAGGTCCTATATGGCCGTGGGTTGCAGCTGGCTGGTATCAGAGCCACCCACATGCCCTATATACGGGGGTCCAGGTGTGCTCAGATCGACCATATATCGAATCAAGAACATCGCCTGTAGGTCCTATATGGCCGTGGGTTGCATCTGGCTGATATCAGAGCCACCCACATGCCGTATATACGGTGGCCCAGCTGTGCTCAGATCGTCATATATCGACTCAAGAACATCGCCTGTAGGTCCTATATGGCCGTGGGTTGCATCTGGCTGGTATCAGAGCCACCCACATGCCGTATATACGGTACCCAGCTGTGCTCAGATCGACATATATCGACTCAAGAACATCGCCTGTAGGTCCTATATGGCCGTGGGTTGTATATGGCTGGTATCAGAGCCACCCACATGACGTATATACGGGGCCCAGATGTGCTCAGATCGACATATATCGACTCAAGAACATCGCCTGTAGGTCCTATATGGCCGTGGGTTGCATCTGGCTGGTATCAGAGCTACCACCATGCTGTATATACGGCGCCCAGCTGTGCTCAGATCGACATATATCGACTCAAAAATATCGCCTGTAGGTCCTATATGGGCATAGGTTGCACCTGGCTGGTGTCGGAGCGGCCCCAATGCTGCATATACGGTGCATAGCGGTGCTCAGATCGATATATATCGAATCAAGAACATCGCCTGTAGGTCCTATATGGCAGTGGGTTGCATCTGGCTGATATCAGAGCCACCCACATGCCGTATATACGGTGGCCCAGCTGTGCTCAGATCGTCATATATCGACTCAGGAACATCGCCTGTAGGTCCAATATGGCCGTGGGTTGCATCTGGCTGGTATCAGAGCCACCCACATGCTGTATATACGGTACCCAGCTGTGCTCAGATCGACATATATCGACTCAAGAACATCGCCTGTAGGTCCTATATGGCCGTGGGTTGTATATGGCTGGTATCAGAGCCACCCCCATGCCGTATATACGGGGCCCAGCTGTGCTCAGATCCACATATATCGACTCAAGAACATCGCCTGTAGGTCCTATATGGCCGTGGTTTGCATCTGGCTGGTATCGGAGCTACCCCCATGGTGTATATACGGCGCCCAGCTGCGCTCAGATCGACATATATCGACTCAAGAATATCGCCTATAGGTCCTATATGGCTGTGGGTTACATCTGGCTGGTATCAGAGCTACCCCCATGCTGTATATACGAGGCCCAGCTGTGCTCAGATCGACATATATCGACTCAAGAACATCGCCTGTGGGTCTTATATGGCCGTGGGTTGCAGCTGGCTGGTATCAGAGCTACCCCCAGGCTGTATATACGTGGCCCAGCTGTGCTCAGATCGACATATATCGACTCAAGAACATCGCCTGTAGGTGCTATATGGCCGTGGGTTGCATCTGGCTGGTATCAGAGCAGCCCCCATGCTGTATATACGGCGCCAAGCTGTGCTCAGATCGAAATATATATCGACTCAAGAACACCGCTTGTAGGTCCTATATGGCCGTGGGTTGCATCTGGCTGGTATCAGTGCTACACCCATGCTGTATATACGACGCCCAGCTGTGCTCAGATCGACATATATCGACTCAAGAATATCGCCTGTAGGTCCTATGTGGCCGTGGGTTGCATCTGGCTGGTATCAGAGCCACCCACATGCTGTATATACGACGCCCAGCTGTGCTCAGATCGACATATATCGACTCAAGAATATCGCCTGTAGGTCCTATGTGGCCGTGGGTTGCATCTGGCTGGTATCAGAGCCACCCACATGCTGTATATACGTGGCCCAGCTGTGCTCAGATCGACATATATCGACTCAAGAACATCGCCAGTAGGTGCTATATGGCCGTGGGTTGCATCTGGCTGGTATCAGTGCTACCCCCATGCTGTATATACGGCGCCCAGCTGTGCTCAGATCGACATATATCGACTCAAGAATATCTCCTGTAGGTCCTATATGGCCGTGGGTTGCATCTGGCTGGTATCAGAGCCACCCACATGCCGTATATACCGGGCCCAGCTGTGCTCCGATCGACATATATCGACTCAAGAACATCGCCTGTAGGTCCTATATGGCCGTGGATTGAATCTGGCTGGTATCAGAGCTACCCCCATGTTGTATATACGGCGCCCAGCTGTGCTCAAATCGACATATATCGACTCAAGAACATCGCCTGTAGGTCCTATATAGCCGTAGGTTGCAGTTGGCTGGTATCACAGCTACCCCTATGCTGTATATGCGTGGCCCAGCTGTGCTCAGGTCGACATATATCGACTCAAGGACATCACCTGTAGGTCCTATATGGCCGTGGGTTGCAGCTGGCTGGTATCAGAGCCACCCACATGCCCTATATACGGCTGTGCTCAGATCGACCATATATCGAATTAAGAACATCGCCTGTAGGTCCTAAATGGCCGTGGGTTGCATCTGGCTGATATCAGAGCCACCCACATGCCGTATATACGGTGGCCCAGCTGTGCTCAGATCGTCATATATCGACTCAAGAACATCGCCTGTAGGTCCTATATGGCCGTGGGTTGCATCTGGCTGGTATCAGAGCCACCCACATGCCGTATATACGGGGCCCAGATGTGCTCAGATCGACATATATCGACTCAAGAACATCGCCTGTAGGTCCTATATGGCCGTGGGTTGCATCTGGCTGGTATAAGAGCTACCCCCATGCTGTATATACGGCGCCCAGCTGTGCTCAGATCGACATATATCGACTCAAAAACATCGCCTGTAGGTCCTATATGGGCATAGGTTGCACCTGGCTGGTGTCGGAGCGGCCCCAATGCTGCATATACGGTGCATAGCGGTGCTCAGATCGACATATATCGAATCAAGAACATCGCCTGTAGGTCCTATATGGCCGTGGGTTGCATCTGGCTGATATCAGAGCCACCCACATGCCGTATATACGCTGGCCCAGCTGTGCTCGGATCGACATATATCGACTCAAGAACATCGCCTGTAGGTCCTATATGGCCGTGGATTGAATCTGGCTGGTATCAGAGCTACCCCCATGCTGTATATACGGCGCCCAGCTGTGCTCAGATCGATATATATCGACTCAAGAACATCGCCTGTAGGTCCTATATAGCCGTGGGTTGCAGTTGGCTGGTATCACAGCTACCCCCATGCTGTATATACGTGGCCCAGCTGTGCTCAGGTCGACATATATCGACTCAAGGACATCACCTGTAGGTCCTATATGGCCGTGGGGTGCATCTGGCTGGTATCAGAGCTACCCACATGCCGTATATACGGGACCCAGCTATGATCAGATCGACATATATCGACTCAAGAACATCGCCTGTATGTCCTATATGGCCGTGGGTTGCATATGGCTGGTATCAGAGCCACCCACATGCCGTATATACGGGGCCCAGCTGTGCTCAGATCGATATATATCGAATCATGACCATCGCCTGAAGGTCCTGTATGGCCGTGGGTTGCATCTGG
This sequence comes from Lordithon lunulatus, assembly GCA_963942505.1. Lineage (NCBI taxonomy): Eukaryota > Metazoa > Arthropoda > Insecta > Coleoptera > Staphylinidae > Lordithon > Lordithon lunulatus. Next base: position 30,754,928 of record OZ012667.1, on the reverse strand, counting down.
CTGGTATCAGAGCCACCCACATGCCGTATATACGTTACCCCGCTGTGCCCAGATCGACATATATCGACTCAAGAACATCGCCTGTAGGTCCTATATGGCCGTGGGTTGCATATGGCTGGTATCAGAGCTACCCCCATGCTGTATATACGAGGCCCAGCTTTGCTCAGATCGACATATATCGACTCAAGAACATCGCCTGTGGGTCCTATATGGCCGTGGGTTGTAGCTGGCAGGTATGAGAGCTACCCCCAGGGTGTATATGCGTGGCCCAGCTGTGCTCAGATCGACATATATCGACTTAAGAACATCGCCGGTAGGTCCTGTATGCCCATGGGTTGCATCTGGCTGGTATCAGAGCCACCCACATGCCGTATATACGGGGGCCCAGCTGTGCTCAGATCGACATATATCGACTCAAGAACATCGGCTGTAGGTCTTATATGGCCGTGGGTTGCATCTAGCTGGTATCAGAGCCACCCACATGCCGTATATACGGGGCCCAGCTGTGCTCAGATCGACATATATCGACTCAAGAACATCGCCTGTAGGTCATATATGGCCGTGGGTTGCATCTGGCTGATATGAGAGCTACCCCCATGCTGTATATACGGGGCCCAGCTGTGCTCAAATCGACATATATCGACTCAAGAACATCGCCTGTATGTCCTATATGGCCGTGGGTTGCATCTGGCTGATATGCCATATATACGGGGCCCAGCTGTGCTCAGATCGACATATATCGACTCAAGATCATCGCCTGTAGCTCCTATATGGGCATAGGTTGCACCTGGCTGGTGTCGAAGCGGCCCCAATGCTGCATATACGGTGCATAGCGGTGCTCAGATCGACATATATCGATTCAAGAACATCGCCTGTAGGTCCTATATGGCCGTGGGTTGCATCTGGCTGGTATCAGAGCCACCCACATGTCGTATATACGAGGCCCAGCTGCTCTCAGATCGACATATATCGACTCAAGAACATCGCCTGTAGGTTCTATATGGCCTTGGGTTGCATCTGGCTGGTATCAGAGGTACCCCCATGCTGTATATACGGCGCCCAGCTGTGCTCAGATCTACATATATCGACTCAAGAACATCGCCTGAGGGTCCTATATGGCCGTGGGTTGCATCTGGCTGGTATCAGAGCTACCCCCATGCTGTATATACGGCGCCCAGCTGTGCTCAGATCGACATATATCGACTCAATAACATCGCCTGTAGGTCCTACATCGCCGTGGGTTGCATCTGGCTGGTATCAGTGCTAATCCCATGCTGTATATACGGCACCCAGCTATGCTCAAATCGACATATATCGACTCAAGAACATCGCCTGTAGGTCCTATATGTCCGTGGGTTGCATCTGGCTGGTATCAGTGCTAATCCCATGCTGTATAAACGGCGCCCAGCTGTGCTCAGATCGACATATATCGACTCAAGAACATCGCCTGTGGGTCCTATATAGCCGTGGGCTGCAGCTGGCTGGTATCACAGCTACCCCCATGCTGTATATACGTGGCCCAGCTGTGCTCAGATCGACATATATCGACTCAAGAACATCGCCTGTAGGTCCTATATGGCCGTGGGTTGCAGCTGGCTGGTATCAGAGCCACCCACATGCCGTATATACGGGGCCCAGCTGTGCTCAGATCGACATATATCGACGGAAGAACATCGCCTGTAGGTCCTATATGGCCATCGGTTGCACCTGGCTGGTATCCCAGCTACCCCCATGCTGTATATACGTAGCGCAGCTGTGCTCAGATCGACATATATCGACTCAAGAACATCGCCTGTAGGTCCTATATGCCCGTGGGTTGCATCTGGCTGGAATCAGAGCCACCCACATGCTGCATATACAATGCATAGCGGAGCTCATATCGACATATATCGACTCAAGAACATCGCCTGTAGGTCCTATATGGGCATAGGTTGCACCTGGCTGGTGTCGAAGCGGCCCCAATGCTGCATATACGGTGCATAGCGGTGCTCAGATCGACATATATCGACTCAAGAACATCGCTTGTAGGTCCTATATTGCTGTGGATTGCATCTGGCTGATATCAGAGCCACCCACATGCCGTATATACGGGGGCCCATCTGTGCTCAGATCGACATATATCGACTCAAGAACATCGGCTGTAGGTCCTATATGGCCGTGGGTTGCATCTGGCTGGTATCAGAGCCACCCACATGCCGTATATACGGGAGCCCATCTGTGCTCAGATCGACATATATCGACTCAAGAATATCGCCTGTAGGTCATATATGGCCGTGGGTTGCATCTGGCTGGTATGAGAGCTACCCCCATGCTGTATATACGGGACTCAGCTGTGCTCAAATCGACATATATCGACTCAAGAACATCGCCTGTATGTCCTATATGGCCGTGGGTTGCATCTGGCTGGTATGCCATATATACGGGGCCCAGCTGTGCTCAGATCGACATATATAGACGGATGAACATCGCCTGTAGGTCCTATATGGCCATGGGTTGCATCTGGCTGGTATCGCAGCTACCCCCATGCTGTATATACGTAGCCCAGCTGTGCTCAGATTGACATATATCGACTCAAGAACATCGCCTGTAGGTCCTATATGGCCGTGGGTTGCAGCTGGCTGGTATCAGAGCCACCCACATGCCGTATATACGGGGCCCAGCTGTGCTCAGATCGACATATATCGACGGAAGAACATCGCCTGTAGGTCCTATATGGCCATGGGTTGCACCTGGCTGGTATCACAGCTACCCCCATGCTGTATATACGTAGCGCAGCTGTGCTCAGATCGACATATATCGACTCAAGAACATCGCCTGTAGGTCCTATATGCCCGTGGGTTGCATCTGGCTGGAATCAGAGCCACCCACATGATGCATATACAATGCATAGCGGAGCTCATATCGACATATATCGACTCAAGAACATCGGGTGCAGGTCCTATATGGGCATAGGTTGCACCTGGCTGGTGTCGAAGCGACCCCAATGCTGCATATACGGTGCATAGCGGTGCTCAGATCGACATATATCGACTCAAGAACATCGCCTGTAGGACCTATATGGCCTTGGGTTGCATCTGGCTGGTATCAGAGCCACCCACATGCCGTATATACGAGGCCCAGCTGTGCTCAGATCGACATATATCGATTCAAGAACATCGCCTGTACGTTCTATATGGCCGTGGGTTGCATATGGCTGGTATCAGAGCCACCCACATGCCGTATATACGGGGCCCAGCTGTGCGCAGATCGACATATATCGACTTAAGAACATCGCCTGTAGGTCCTATATGGCCGTGGGTTGCATATGGCTGGTATCAGAGCCACCCACATGCCGTATATACGGGGCCCAGCTGAGCCCAGATCGACATATATCGACTCAAGAACATCGCCTGTAGGTCCTATATGGCCGTGGGTTGCATCTGCCTGGTATCAGAGCTACACCCATGGTTTATATACGGCGCCCAGCTGTGCTCAGATCGACATATATCGACTCAAGAACATCGCCTGTAGGTCCTATATGGCCGTGGGTTGCATCTGGCTGGTATCAGAGCTACCCCTATGCTGTATATACGGCGAGCAGCTGTGCTCAGATCGACATATATCGACTCAAGAACATCGCCTGTAGGTCCTATATGGCCGTGGGTTGCATCTGGCTGGTATCAGAGCTAACCCCATGCTGTATATACGGGGCCCAGCTGTGCTCAGATCGACATATATCGACTCAAGAACAACGCCTGTATGTCCTATATGGCCGTGGGTTGCATCTGGGTGGTATCAGAGCTACCCCCATGCTGTATATACGGGGCCCAGCTGTGCTCAGATCGACATATATCGACTCAAGAACATCGCCTTTAGGTCCAATATAACCGTGGGTTGCAGCTGGCTGGTATCACAGCTACCCCCATGCTATATATACGTGGCCCAGCTGTGCTCAGATCGACATATATCGACTCAAGAACATCGCCTGTAGATCCTATATGGCCGTGGGTTGCATCTGGCTGGTTTCAGAGCTACCCCCATGCTGTATATACGGGGCCCAGCTGTGCTCAGATCGACATATATCGACTCAAGAACATCGCCTGTAGGTCCAATATAACCGTGGGTTGCAGCTGGCTGGTATCACAGCTACCCCCATGCTATATATACGTGGCCCAGCTGTGCTCAGATCTACATATATCGACTCAAGAACATCGCCTGTAGATCCTATATGGCCGTGGGTTGCAGCTGGCTGGTATCACAGCTACCCCCATGCTGTATATACGTGGCCCAGCTGTGCTCAGATCGACATATATCGACTCAAGAACATCGCCTGTAGGTCCTATATGCCCGTGGGTTGCATCTGGCTGGAATCAGAGCCACCCACATGCTGCATATACAGGGCATAGCGGAGCTCATATCGACATATATCGACTCAAGAACATCGCGTGTAGGTCCCATATGGGCATAGGTTGCACCAGGCTTGTGTCGGAGCGGCCCCAATGTTGCATATACGGTGAATAGCGGTGCTCAGATCGACATATATCGACTCAAGAACATCGCCTGTAAGTCCTATATGGCAGTGGGTTGTATCTGGCTGCTATTAGAGCCACCCACATGCCATATATACGGGGGCCCAGCTGTGCTCAGATCGACATAATATCGACTCAAGAACATCGGCTCTAGGTCCTATATGGCCGTGGGTTGCATCTGGCTGGTATCAGAGCCACCCACATGCCGTATATACGGGGCCCAGCTGTGCTCAGATCGACATATATCGACTCAAGAATATCGCCTGTAGGTCCTATATGGCCGTGGGTTGCATCTGGCTTGTATCAGAGCTACCCCCATGGTGTATATACGGCGCCCAGCTGTGCTCAAATCGATATATATATATATATATATATATATATATATATCGATTCAAGTACATCGCCTGTAGGTCCTATGTGGCCGTGGGTTGAATCTGGCTGGTATCAGAGCTACTCCCATGCTGTATATACGAGGCCCAGCTGTGCTCAGATCGACATATATCGACTCAAGAACATCGCCTGTGGGTCTTATATGGCCGTGGGTTGCAGCTGGCTGGTATCAGAGCTACCCCCAGGCTGTATATACGTGGCCCAGCTGTGCTCAGATCGACATATATCGACTCAAGAATATCGCCTGTAGGTGCTGTATGGCCGTGGGTTGCATCTGCCTGGTATCAGAGCTACCCCAATGCTGTATATACGGCGCCAAGCTGTGCTCAGATCGACATATATCGACTCAAGAACATCGCCTGTAGGTCCTATATGGCCGTGGGTTGCATCTGGCTGGTATCATAGCTTCCCCCATGCTGTATATACGGGGCTCAGCTGTGCTCAGAGCGACATATATCGACTCAAGAACATTGCCTGTAGGTCCTATGTAGCCGTGGGTTGCAGCTGGCTGGTATCACAGCTACCCCCATGCTGTATAGACGTGGCCCAGCTGTGCTCAGATCGACATATATCGCCTCAAGAACATCGCCTGTAGGTCCTATATGGCCGTGGGTTGCAGCTGGCTGGTATCAGAGCCACCCACATGCCGTATATACGGGGCCCAGCTGTGCTCAGCTCGACATATATCGACTCAAGAACATCGCCTGTAGGTCCTATATGGCCGTGGGTGGCAGCTGGCTGGTATCACAGCTACCACCATGCTGTATATACGTGGCCCAGCTGTGCTCAGATCGACATATATCGACTCAAGAACATCGCCTGTAGGTCCTATATGCCCGTGGGTTGCATCTGGCTGGAATCAGAGCCACCCACATGCTGCATATACAGGGCATAGCGGAGCTCATATCGACATATATCGACTCAAGAACATCGCGTGTAGGTCCCATATGGGCATAGGTTGCACCTGGCTTGTGTCGGAGCGGCCCCAATGTTGCATATACGGTGAATAGCGGTGCTCAGATCGACATATATCGACTCAAGAACATCGCCTGTAAGTCCTATATGGCAGTGGGTTGCATCTGGCTGGTATCAGAGCCACCCACATGCCGTATATACGGGGCCCAGCTGTGCTCAGATCGACATATATCGACTCAAGAACAACGCCTGTAGGTGCTATATGGCCGTGGGTTGCATCTGGCTGGTATCAGAGCTACCCCCATGCTGTATATACGGCGCCCAGCTGTGCTCAGATCGACATATATCGATCAAGAACATCGCCTGTAGGTCCTATATGGCCGTGGGTTGCATCTGGCTGGTATCAGAGCTACCCCCATGCTGTATATACGGGGCCCAGCTGTGCTCAGATCGACATATATCGACTCAAGAACATCGCCTGTAGGTCCTATATGGCCGTGGGTTGCATCTGGGTGGTATCAGAGCTACCCCCATGCTGTATATACGGGGCCCAGCTGTGCTCAGATCGACATATATCGACTCAAGAACATCGCCTGTAGGTCCTATATAACCGTGGGTTGCAGCTGGCTGGTATCACAGCTACCCCCATGCTATATATACGGCGCCCAGCTGTGCTCAGATCGACATATATCGACTCAAGAACATCGCCTGTAGGTCCTATATGGCCGTGGGTTGCATCTGGCTGGTTTCAGAGCTACCCCCATGCTGTATATACGGGGCCCAGCTGTGCTCAGATCGACATATATCGACTCAAGAACATCGCCTGTAGGTCCTATATGCCCGTGGGTTGCATCGGGCTGGAATCAGAGCCACCCACATGCTGCATATACAGGGCATAGCGGAGCTCATATCGACATATATCGACTCAAGAACATCGCCTGTAGGTCCCATATGGGCATAGGTTGCACCTGGCTGGTGTCGGAGCGGCCCCAATGTTGCATATACGGTGCATAGCGGTGCTCAGATCGACATATATCGACTCAAGAACATCGGCTCTAGGTCCTATATGGCCGTGGGTTGCATCTGGCTGGTATCAGAGCCACCCACATGCCGTATATAAGGGGCCCAGCTGTGCACAGATCGACATATATTGACTCAAGAATATCGCCTGTAGGTCCTATATGGCCGTGGGTTGCATCTGGCTGGTATCAGAGCTACCCCCATGGTGTATATACGGCGCCCAGCTGTGCTCAAATCGATATATATCGATTCAAGAACATCGCCTGTAGGTCCTATATGGCCGTGGGTTGGATCTGGCTGGTATCAGAGCTACTCCCATGCTGTATATACGAGGCCCAGCTGTGCTCAGATCGACATATATCGACCCAAGAACATCGCCTGTGGGTCTCATATGGCCGTGGGTTGCAGCTGGCTGGTATCCCTAGCTACCCCTAGGCTGTATATACGTGGCCCAGCTGTGCTCAGATCGACATATATCGACTCAAGTATATCGCCTGTAGGTTCTGTATGGCCGTGGGTTGCATCTGGCTGGTATCAGAGCTACCCACATGCCGTATATACGGGGCCCAGCTGTGCACAGATCGACATATATTGACTCAAGAATATCGCCTGTAGGTCCTATATGGCTGTGGGTTGCATCTGGCTGGTATCAGAGCTACCCCCATGGTGTATATACGGCGCCCAGCTGTGCTCAAATCGACATATATCGATTCAAGAACATCGCCTGTAGGTCCTATATGGCCGTGGGTTGGATGTGGCTGGTATCAGAGCTACTCCCATGCTGTATATACGAGGCCCAGCTGCGCTCAGATCGACACATATCAACTCAAGAACATCGCCTATAGGTCCTATATGGCTGTGGGTTGCATCTGGCTGGTATCAGAGCTACCTCCATGCTGTATATACGAGGCCCAGCTGTGCTCAGATCGACATATATCGACTCAAGAACATCGCCTGTAGGTCCTATATGGCCGTGGGTTGCATCTGGCTGATATCAGAGCCACCCACATGCCGTATATACGGGGGCCCAGCTGTGCTCAGATCGACATATATCGACTCAAGAATATCGCCTGTAGGTCCTATATGGCCGTGGGTTGCATCTGGCTTGTATCAGAGCCACCCACATGCCGTATATACGGGGCCCAGCTGTGCTCGGATCGACATATATCCACTCAAGAACATCGCCTGTAGGTCCTATATGGCCGTGGGTTGCATCTGGCTGGTATCAGAGCTACCCCCATGCTGTATATACGGGGCCCAGCTGTGCTGAGATCGACATATATCGACTCAAGAACATCGCCTGTAGGTCCTATATGGCCGTGGGTTGCATCTGGCTGATATCAGAGCCACCCACATGCCGTATATACGTTACCCAGCTGTGCCCAGATCGACATATATCGACTCAAGAACATCGCCTGTAGGTCCTATATGGCCGTGGGTTGCATCTGGCTGGTATCAGAGCTACCCACATGCCGTATATACGGGACCCAGCTGTGCTCAGATCGACATATATCGACTCAAGAACATCGCCTGTAGGTCCTATATGGCCGTGGGTTGCATATGGCTGGTATCAGAGCCACCCACATGCCGTATATACGGGGCCCAGCTGTGCTCAGATCGACATATATCGAATCATGACCATCGCCTGTAGGTCCTATATGGCCGTGGGTTGCATCTGGCTGGTATCAGAGCCACCCACATGCCGTATATACGTTACCCAGCTGTGCCCAGATCGACATATATCGACTCAAGAACATCGCCTGTAGGTACTATATGGCCGTGGGTTGCAAATGGCTGGTATCAGAGCTACCCCCATGCTGTATATACGAGGCCCAGCTGTGCTCAGATCGACATATATCGACTCAAGAACATCGCCTGTGGGTCTTATATGGCCGTGGGTTGCAGCTGGCTGGTATCAGAGCTACCCCCAGGCTGTATATACGTGGCCCAGCTGTGCTCAGATCGACATATATCGACTTAAGAACATCGCCGGTAGGTCCTGTATGCCCATGGGTTGCATCTGGCTGGTATCAGAGCCACCCACATGCCGTATATAAGGGGACCAGCTGTGCTCAGATCGACATATATCGACTCAAGAACATCGCCTGTAGGTCCTATATGGCCGTGGGTTGCAGCTGGCTGTTATCAGAGCTACCCCCATGCTGTATATACGGCGCCCAGCTCTGCTCAGATCGATATATATCGACTCAAGAAAATCGCCTGTAGGTCCTATATGGCCGTGGGTTGCATCTGGCTGGTATCAGAGCTACCCCCATGCTGTATATACGGGGCCCAGCTGTGCTCAGATCGACATATATCGACTCAAGAACATCGCCTGTAGGTCCTATATGGCCGTGGGTTGCATCTGGCTGGTATCAGAGCTACAGCCATGGTGTATATACGGCGCCCAGCTGTGCTCAGGACGACATATATCGACTCAAGAACATCGCCTGTAGGTCCTATATGGCCGTGGGTTGCATCTGGCTGGTATCAGAGCTACCCCTATGCTGTATATACGGCGAGCAGCTGTGCTCAGATCGACATATATCGACTCAAGAACCTCGCCTGTAGGTCCTATATGGCCGTAGGTTGCATCTGGCTGGTATCAGAGCTACCCCCATGCTGTATATACGGGGCCCAGCTGTGCTCAGATCGACATATATCGACTCAAGAACATCGCCTGTAGGTCCTATATGGCCGTGGGTTGCATCTGGCTGGTTTCAGAGCTACCCCCATGCTGTATATACAGGGCCCTGCTGTGCTCAGATCGACATATATCGACTCAAGAACATCGCCTGTAGGTGCTATATGGCCGTGAGTTGCAGCTGGCTGGTATCACAGCTACCCCCATGCTGTATATACGTGGCCCAGCTGTGCTCAGATCGACATATATCGACTCAAGAACATCGCCTCTAGGTCCTATATGGCCGTGGGTTGCATCTGGCTGGTATCAGAGCTACCCCCATGCTGTATATACGGCGCCCAGCTGTGCTCAGATCGACATATATCGACTCAAAAACATCGCCTGTAGGTCCTATATGGCCGTGGGTTGCATCTGGCTGGTATCATAGCTTCCCTCATGCTGTATCTACGGGGCCCAGCTGTGCTCAGAGCGACATATATCAACTCAAGAACATCGCCTATAGGTCCTATGTAGCCGTGGGTTGCAGCTGGCTGGTATGACAGCTACCCCCATGCTGTATATACGTGGCCCAGCTGTGCTCAGATCGACATATATCGACTCAAGAACATCGCCTGTAGGTCCTATATGGCCGTGGGTTGCAGCTGGCTGGTATCAGAGCCACCCACATGCCGTATATACGGGGACCAGCTGTGCTCAGATCGACATATATCGACTCAAGAACATCGCCTGTAGGTCCTATATGGCCGTGGGTTGCATCTGGCTGGTATCAGAGCTACCCCCATGCTGTATATACTAGGCCCAGCTGTGCTCAGATCGACATATATCGACTCAAGAATATCGCCTGTAGGTGCTGTATGGCCGTGGGTTGCATCTGGCTGGTATCAGAGCTGCCCCCATGCTGTATATACGGCGCCCAGCTGTGCTCAGATCGACATATATCGAGTCAAGAACATCGCCTGTAGGTCCTATATGGCCGTGGGTTGCATCTGGGTGGTATCATAGCTTCCCCCATGCTGTATATACGGGGCCCAGCTGTGCTCAGAGCGACATATATCGACTCAAGAACATCGCCTGTATATTGTCGCGGCGGAGCGGGGGTTGGGGGGCTCACCGAGGTAGCTCAGGTTTGGGGGTAGCGTCGCACAGCACCCTGTGCGACGCCGCCTTTATTACTTAGTACTCGATGACACACTTGATCAATACATTCGACTGATCGACTACTGACTCCTTACAATTTTAACTGGAGCTTATAAACTAAATTAATCTGTCGTCGCTGCGATTCGTGACATCACGCTCGCGGTTCTCTGCATGGAAACGCCGGACACTGGCCCGATGACGAAATACCTGACCTGCCAGAATATGTATTCGTATCCTAGTTTGTATTGTTGTTAAGTGTCGTCTTGCAAAACAATTGGGTCAGTTAGGGTATTCCGCCATTCGATTGCGCGTACGGCTGTTGAGTCAGCGGTCAGCGGGCGTTAGCCCGAATGTGTAATTGCGAGCGCGATGCACGTTCGTTAACCTATGACGACAGATTAATAATAATAAATATAATAATATATAATCTATCCCTAAATCCCATTTATATCTAGTTAACTATATGTACTTTGTGACATGCCTCTCTTTTACAAATTGCTCGTCCCAGAGCATTTTATATCTAATCTTAAATCTAACAAAGTATATTTTATTAATTAAACCCGCACTATGTTACACTATATTTCACTTAAACACTATCCCGCACTATTTCAAATTTAGTCTATTTCTACAAAGAGTCTTTGGGGGCTGGATCAACGTCGGGCGGCTGGCATTTTGGTCGGCTGGCATCCTCTTTCGGCTGACTGGCTTCTTCGTGAGGCTGGTACGCTTCTTCGTGCGGCTGGCTCGCTTCTTCGTGCGGCTGGCTGGCTTCTACGTGCGGCTGGCTGGCTTCTTCGTGCGGCTGGTTGGCTTCGTCGTGGGGCTGGCTGGCTTCTTCGTGGGGCTGGCTGGCTTCTTCGTTGGGCTGGCTGACTGGGTAAAATTTTGCTGACGTCTAGTCTTAAGTCTCCTAGATTCCATCTCTTGACATCCAGGGATCCTTAAGCTTCCGGAACCCCTCACTGGGCTTCCAGGTATCCATTTTCTTCCGGAGCCCCTCTTTGGGCTTCCAGGTAATTTTCTTCCGGGAAACGCGTTACATTTTTCATCTCTCTCATTCCTCTCAGCTTCCTCAGGAGCTCGCTTCTGACTTCCGGTGGTCGGTGCGCATTCCGACGTCCCGGGAAACGCTTTGGCCATCTCAGTAGCTCGGTCCTGACTTCCGGGTAAACAGCAGCAGCAGCGTCTAGACGTCTGGGAGGGCCAGTCCCTTCCAAAAAAAATAATTTAAATATGAGGCGATCAATGATAATTTTGCTTCACTTTCGTTATTTATTTATTTATTTTTTCCTTCTTCATTAAAATCTTTTTCCAATGTGGCAGCTTCTATCGTAGCTTCTCAAAATGTTATCCTAGCACACTGCGGGCCCACAGAGGCTCAGATTAATTTCAGGGCAAGTAGCATCTTTGTCGTGATAGAGTGGATTTAGTTGTTAATTTTTCTATGCGTGCGGAGTTAAAGTTTTTTGAAATTTCCATTTCTGGCTGCTTCTTAATTAATTAATAAATTTTTGTTTCTAGAAATTTTGTTTTTGGTCGTCCTCTTTCGTGTTATAAATTGATAACCCCAGCCATGCCCGCTTGCGAGATTCTACAACTTCATCTCATGCTGTCCCAAGTAACGGCACGACTTGGAGATGTCGTCCCATCCATTCGCTGTTAGCTGCCAGAGCTCGTTCCAGGGTGGTATTTTCCATGATTCGTCGTGGTTCTTCTCCTCCTGCCTGCTTCTCTTCTCTCGGTGTTCGTCTTGATACTCCTCTTCTTCTTGTCGCTAGCCCCTCTGGTCCTTTCCTTGAATAATCTCTCTGGATGAATTCCGCCACTTGATGCTCCTGCTTTTCTGATCCTGCGGTCTGCTCGCTTACATCCTGATCTCTGATCTCTTGGTTCCGTGTAGAATGTCGAGGCTGTCTTCTACTCCTTTGCTCACGGGTTTGGCGCCTCCACCATGTCGCGGCGGAGCGGGGGTTGGGGGGCTCACCGAGGTAGCTCAGGTTTGGGGGTAGCGTCGCACAGCACCCTGTGCGACGCCGCCTTTATTACTTAGTACTCGATGACACACTTGATCAATACATTCGACTGATCGACTACTGACTCCTTACAATTTTAACAGGAGCTTATAAACTAAATTAATCTGTCGTCGCTGCGATTCGTGACATCACGCTCGCGGTTCTCTGCATGGAAACGCCGGACACTGGCCCGATGACGAAATACCTGACCTGCCAGAATATGTATTCGTATCCTAGTTTGTATTGTTGTTAAGTGTCGTCTTGCAAAACAATTGGGTCAGTTAGGGTATTCCGCCATTCGATTGCGCGTACGGCTGTTGAGTCAGCGGTCAGCGGGCGTTAGCCCGAATGTGTAATTGCGAGCGCGATGCACGTTCGTTAACCTATGACGACAGATTAATAATTAATAAATATAATAATATATAATCTATCCCTAAATCCCATTTATATCTAGTTAACTATATGTACTTTGTGACAATATCCTATGTAGCCGTGGGTTGCATCTGGCTGGTATCACAGCTACCCCCATGCTGTATATACGTGGCCCAGCTGTGCTCAGATCGACATATATCGACTCAAGAACATCGCCTGTAGGTCCTATATGGCCGTGGGTTGCAGCTGGCTGTTATCAGAGCCACCCACATGCCGTATATGCGGGGCCCAGCTGTGCTCAGCTCGACATATAACGACTCAAAAACATCGCCTCTAGGTCCTATATGGCCGTGGGTTGCATCTGGCTGGTATCAGAGCTACCCCCATGCTGTATATACGGCGCCCAGCTGTGCTCAGATCGACATATATCGACTCAAAAACATCGCCTGTAGGTCCTATATAGCCGTGGGTTGCATCTGGCTGGTATCATAGCTTCCCCCATGCTGTATATACGGGGCCCAGCTGTGCTCAGAGCGACATATATCGACTCAAGAACATCGCCTGTAGGTCCTATGTAGCAGCTGGCTGGTATGACAGCTACCCCCATGCTGTATATACGTGGCCCAGCTGTGCTCAGATCGACATATATCGACTCAAGAACATCGCCTGTAGGTCCTATATGGCCGTGGGTTGCATATGGCTGGTATCAGAGCCACCCACATACCGTATATACGGGGCCCAGCTGTGCTCAGATCGACATATATCGACTCAAGAACATCGCCTGTAGGTCCTATATGGCCGTGGGTTGCATCTGGCTGGTATCAGAGCTACACCCATGGTGTATATACGGCACCCAGCTGTGCTCAGTTCGACATATATCGACTCAAGAACATCGCCTGTAGGTCCTATATGGCCGTGGGTTGCATCTGGCTGGTATCAGAGCTACCCCCATGCTGCATTTACGGGGCCCAGCTGTTCCCACATCGACATATATCGAATCAAGAACATCGCATGTAGGTCCTATATAGCCGTGGGTTGCAGCTGGCTGGTATCACAGCTACCTCCATGCTGTATATACGTGGCCCAGCTGTGCTCCGATCGACATATATCGACTCAAGAACATCGCCTGTAGGTCCTATATGGCCGTGGGTTGCATCTGGCTGGTATCAGAGCTACCCCTATGCTGTATATACGGCGAGCAGCTGTGCTCAGATCGACATATATCGACTCAAGAACATCGCCTGTAGGTCCTATATGGCCGTGGGTTGCATCTGGCTGGTATCAGAGCTACCCCAATGCTGTATATACGGCGCCAAGCTGTGCTCAGATCGACATATATCGACTCAAGAACATCGCCTGTAGGTCCTATATGGCCGTGGGTTGCATCTGGCTGGTATGACAGCTACCCCCATGCTGTATATACGGGGCCCAGCTATGCTCAGAGCGACATATATCGAGTCAAGTACATCGCCTGTAGGTCCTATGTAGCCGTGGGTTGCAGCTGGCTGGTATGACAGCTACCCCCATGCTGTATATACGTGGCCCAGCTGTGCTCAGATCGACATATATCGACTCAAGAACATCGCCTGTAGGTCCTATATGGCTGAGGGTTGCAGCTGGCTGGTATCAGAGCCACCCACATGCCGTATATACGGGGACCAGATGTGCTCAGATCGACATATATCGACTCAAGAACATCGCCTGTAGGTCCTATATGGCCGTGGGTTGCATCTGGCTGGTATCAGAGCTACCCCCATGCTGTATATACGGGGCCCAGCTGTGCTCAGATCGACATATATCGACTCAAGAACATCGCCTGTAGGTCCTATATAGCCGTGGGTTGCAGCTGGCTGGTATCCCAGCTACCCCCATGCTGTATATACGTGGCCCAGCTGTGCTCAGATCGACATATATCGACTCAAGAACTTCGCCTGTAGGTCCTATATGGCCGTGGGTTGCATCTGGCTGGTATCAGAGCTACCCCCATGCTGTATATACGGCGCCCAGCTGTGCTCAGATCGACATATATCGACTCAAGAACATCGCCTGTAGGTCATATATGGCCGTGGGTTGTATCTGACTGGTATCAGAGCTACCCCCATGCTGTATACACGGGGCCCAGCTGTGCTCAAATCGACATATATCGACTCAAGAACATCGCCTGTAGGTCCTATATGGCCGTGGGTTGCAGCTGGCTGGTATCAGAGCTACCCCCATGCTGTATATACGTGGCCCAGCTGTGCTCAGATCGACATATATCGACTCAAGAACATCGCCTGTGGGTCTTATATGGCCGTGGGTTGCAGCTGGCTGGTATCAGAGCTACCCCCAGGCTGTATATACGTGGCCCAGCTGTGCTCAGATCGACATATATCGACTCAAGAACATCGCCTGTGGGTCTTATATGGCCGTGGGTTGCAGCTGGCTGGTATCAGAGCTACCCCAATGCTGTATATACGGCGCCAAGCTGTGCTCAGATCGACATATATCGACTCAAGAACATCGCCTGTAGGTCCTATATGGCCGTGGGTTGCATCTGGCTGGTATCATAGCTTCCCCCATGCTGTATATACGGGGCCCAGCTGTGCTCAGAGCGACATATATCGAGTCAAGTACATCGCCTGTAGGTTCTATGTAGCCGTGGGTTGCAGCTGGCTGGTATGACAGCTACCCCCATGCTATATATACGGCGCCCAGCTGTGCTCAGATCGACATATATCGACTCAAGAACATCGCCGGTAGGTCCTATATGGCCGTGGTTTGCATCTGGCTGGTATCGGAGCTACCCCCATGGTGTTTATACGGCGCCCAGCTGCGCTCAGATCGACACATATCAACTCAAGAACATCGCCTATAGGTCCTATATGGCTGTGGGTTGCATCTGGCTGGTATCAGAGCTACCCCCATGCTGTATATACGAGGCCCAGCTGTGCTCAGATCGACATATATCGACTCAAGAACATCGCCTGTGGGTCTTATATGGCCGTGGGTTGCAGCTGGCTGGTATCAGAGCTACTCCCAGGCTTTATATACGTGGCCCAGCTGTGCTCAGATCGACATATATCGACTCAAGAACATCGCCTGTAGGTGCTATATGGCCGTGGGTTGCATCTGGCTGGTATCAGAGCTACCCTCATGCTGTATATACGACGCCAAGCTGTGCTCAGATCGACATATATCGAGTCAAGAACATTGCTTGTAGGTCCTATATGGCCGTGGGTTGTATCTGGCTGGTATCAGTGCTACCCCCATTCTGTATATACGGCGCCCAGCTGTGCTCAGATGGACATATATCGACTCAAGAATATCGCCTGTAGGTCCTATATGGCCGTGGGTTGCATCTGGCTGGTATCAGAGCCACCCACATGCCGTATATACGGGGCCCAGCTGTGCTCGGATCGACATATATCGACTCAAGAACATCGCCTGTAGGTCCTATATGGCCGTGGATTGAATCTGGCTGGTATCATAACTACCCCCATGCTGTATATACGGCGCCCAGCTGTGCTCAGATCGACATATATCGACCCAAGAACATCGCCTGTAGGTCCTATATAGCCGTGGGTTGCAGTTGGCTGGTATCACAGCTACCCCCATGCTGTATTTACGTGGCCCAGCTGTGCTCAGGTCGACATATATCGACACAAGGACATCACCTGTAGGTCCTGTATGGCCGTGGGTTGCAGCTAGCTGGTATCAGAGCCACCCACATGCCCTATATACGGGGGTCCAGCTGTGCTCAG
Source organism: Lordithon lunulatus (assembly GCA_963942505.1). Taxonomy (NCBI): domain Eukaryota; kingdom Metazoa; phylum Arthropoda; class Insecta; order Coleoptera; family Staphylinidae; genus Lordithon; species Lordithon lunulatus. The sequence continues at coordinate 30,738,187 of OZ012667.1, read as the reverse complement.
ATCGACATATATCGACTCAAGAACATCGCCTGTAGGTCCTATATGGCCGTGGGTTGCATCTGGCTGGTATCAGAGCTACCCACATGCCGTATATACGGGACCCAGCTGTGCTCAGATCGACATATATCGACTCAAGAACATCGCCTGTAGGTCCTATATGGCCGTGGGTTGCATATGGCTGGTATCAGAGCCACCCACATGCCGTATATACGGGGCCCAGCTGTGCAGATCGACATATATCGAATCATGACCATCGCCTGTAGGTCCTATATGGCCGTGGGTTGCATCTGGCTGGTATCAGAGCCACCCACATGCCGTATATACTTTACCCAGCTGTGCCCAGATCGACATATATCGACTCAAGAACATCGCCTGTAGGTCCTTTATGGCAGTGGGTTGCATATGGCTGGTATCAGAGCTACCCCCATGCTGTATATACGAGGCCCAGCTGTGCTCAGATCGACATATATCGACTAAAGAACATCGCCTGTGGGTCTTATATGGCCGTGGGTTGCAGCTGGCTGGTATCAGAGCTACCCCCAGGCTGTATATACGTGGCCCAGCTGTGCTCAGATCGACATATATCGACTCAAGAACATCGCCTGTGGGTCTTATATGGCCGTGGGTTGCAGCTGGCTGGTATCAGAGCTACCCCAATGCTGTATATACGGCGCCAAGCTGTGCTCAGATCGACATATATCGACTCAAGAACATCGCCTGTAGGTCCTATATGGCCGTGGGTTGCATCTGGCTGGTATCATAGCTTCCCCCATGCTGTATATACGGGGCCCAGCTGTGCTCAGAGCGACATATATCGAGTCAAGTACATCGCCTGTAGGTTCTATGTAGCCGTGGGTTGCAGCTGGCTGGTATGACAGCTACCCCCATGCTATATATACGGCGCCCAGCTGTGCTCAGATCGACATATATCGACTCAAGAACATCGCCGGTAGGTCCTATATGGCCGTGGTTTGCATCTGGCTGGTATCGGAGCTACCCCCATGGTGTTTATACGGCGCCCAGCTGCGCTCAGATCGACACATATCAACTCAAGAACATCGCCTATAGGTCCTATATGGCTGTGGGTTGCATCTGGCTGGTATCAGAGCTACCCCCATGCTGTATATACGAGGCCCAGCTGTGCTCAGATCGACATATATCGACTCAAGAACATCGCCTGTGGGTCTTATATGGCCGTGGGTTGCAGCTGGCTGGTATCAGAGCTACTCCCAGGCTTTATATACGTGGCCCAGCTGTGCTCAGATCGACATATATCGACTCAAGAACATCGCCTGTAGGTGCTATATGGCCGTGGGTTGCATCTGGCTGGTATCAGAGCTACCCTCATGCTGTATATACGACGCCAAGCTGTGCTCAGATCGACATATATCGAGTCAAGAACATTGCTTGTAGGTCCTATATGGCCGTGGGTTGTATCTGGCTGGTATCAGTGCTACCCCCATTCTGTATATACGGCGCCCAGCTGTGCTCAGATGGACATATATCGACTCAAGAATATCGCCTGTAGGTCCTATATGGCCGTGGGTTGCATCTGGCTGGTATCAGAGCCACCCACATGCCGTATATACGGGGCCCAGCTGTGCTCGGATCGACATATATCGACTCAAGAACATCGCCTGTAGGTCCTATATGGCCGTGGATTGAATCTGGCTGGTATCATAACTACCCCCATGCTGTATATACGGCGCCCAGCTGTGCTCAGATCGACATATATCGACCCAAGAACATCGCCTGTAGGTCCTATATAGCCGTGGGTTGCAGTTGGCTGGTATCACAGCTACCCCCATGCTGTATTTACGTGGCCCAGCTGTGCTCAGGTCGACATATATCGACACAAGGACATCACCTGTAGGTCCTGTATGGCCGTGGGTTGCAGCTAGCTGGTATCAGAGCCACCCACATGCCCTATATACGGGGGTCCAGCTGTGCTCAGATCGACATATATCGACTCAAGAACATCGCCTGTAGGTCCTATATGGCCGTGGGTTGCATCTGGCTGGTATCAGAGCTACCCACATGCCGTATATACGGGACCCAGCTGTGCTCAGATCGACATATATCGACTCAAGAACATCGCCTGTAGGTCCTATATGGCCGTGGGTTGCATATGGCTGGTATCAGAGCCACCCACATGCCGTATATACGGGGCCCAGCTGTGCAGATCGACATATATCGAATCATGACCATCGCCTGTAGGTCCTATATGGCCGTGGGTTGCATCTGGCTGGTATCAGAGCCACCCACATGCCGTATATACTTTACCCAGCTGTGCCCAGATCGACATATATCGACTCAAGAACATCGCCTGTAGGTCCTTTATGGCAGTGGGTTGCATATGGCTGGTATCAGAGCTACCCCCATGCTGTATATACGAGGCCCAGCTGTGCTCAGATCGACATATATCGACTAAAGAACATCGCCTGTGGGTCTTATATAGCTGTTGGTTGCAGCTGGCTGGTATCAGAGCTACCCCCAGGCTGTATATACGTGGCCCAGCTGTGCCCAGATCGACATATATCGACTCAAGAACATCGCCTGTAGGTCCTATATGGCAGTGGGTTGCATATGGCTGGTATCAGAGCTACCCCCATGCTGTATATACGGGGCCCAGCTGTGCTCAGATCGACATATATCGACTCAAGAACATCGCCTGTAGGTCCTATATGGCCGTGGGTTGCAGCTGGCTGGTATCACAGCTACCCCCATGCTGTATATACGTGGCCCAGCTGTGCTCAGATCGACATATATCGACTCAAGAACATCGCCTGTAGGTCCTATATGGGCATAGGTTACACCTGGCTGGTGTCGAAGCGGCCCCAATGCTGCATATACGGTGCATAGCGGTGCTCAGATCGACATATATCGACTCAAGAACATCGCCTGTAGGTCCTATATGGCCATGGATTGCACCTGGCTGATATCAGAGCCACCCACATTCCGTATATACGGGGGCCCAGCTGTGCTCAAATCGACATATATCGAATCAAGAACATCGGCTGTAGGTCCTATATGGCCGTGGGTTGCATCTGGCTGGTATCAGAGCCACCCACATGCCGTATATACGGGGCCCAGCTGTGCTCAGATCGGCATATATCGACTCAAGAACATCGCCTGTAGGTCCTATACGGCCGTGGGTTGCATCTGGCTGGTATCAGAGCTACCCTAATGCTGTATATACGGGGCCCAGCTGTGCTCAGATCGACATATATCGACTCAAGAACATCGCCTGTAGGTCCTATATGGCCGTGGGTTGCATCTAACTGGTATCAGAGCTACCCTAATGCTGTATATACGGGGCCCAGCTGTGCTCATATCGACATATATCGACTCAAGAACATCGCCTGTAAGTCCTATATGGCCGTGGGTTGCAGCTGGCTGGTATCAGAGCCACCCACATGCCGTATATACAGGGCCCAGCTGTGCTCAGATCGACATATATCGACTCAAGAACATCGCCTGTAGGTCCTATATGGCCGTGGGTTGCATCTGGCTGGTATCAGAGCTACCCCCATGCTGTGTATACGGGGCCCAGCTGTGCTCAGATTGACATATATCGACTCAAGAACATCGCCTGTAGGTCCTATATGGCCGTGGGTTGCATCTGGCTGGTATCAGAGCTACCCCCATGCTGTATATACGGGGCCCAGCTGTGCTCAGATCGACATATATCGACTCAAGAACATCACCTGTAGGTCCTATATGGCCGTGGGTTGCAGCTGGCTGGTATCAGAGCCACCCACATGCCGTATATACAGGGCCCAGCTGTGCTCAGATCGACATATATCGACTCAAGAACATCGCCTGTAGGTCCTATATGGGCGTGGGTTGCATCTGGCTGGTATCAGAGCTACCCCCATGCTGTATATACGGGGCCCAGCTGTGCTCAGATCGACATATATCGACTCAAGAACATCGCCTGTAGGTCCTATATGGCCGTGGGTTGCAGCTGGCTGGTATCACAGCTACCCCTGCGATGTATATACGTAGCCCAGCTGTGCTCAGAACGACATATATCGACTCAAGAACATCGCCTGTGGGTCTTATATGGCCGTGGGATGCAGCTGGCTGGTATCAGAGCTACCCCCAGGCTGTATATACGTGGCCCAGCTGTACTCAGATCGACATATATCGACTCAAGAACATCGCCTGTAGGTCCTATATGGCAGTGGGTTGCATATGGCTGGTATCAGAGCTACCCCCATGCTGTATATACGGGGCCCAGCTGTGCTCAGATCGACATATATCGACTCAAGAACATCGCCTGTAGGTCCTATATGGCCGTGGGTTGCAGCTGGCTGGTATCACAGCTACCCCCATGCTGTATATACGTGGCCCAGCTGTGCTCAGATCGACATATATCGACTCAAGAACATCGCCTGTAGGTCCTATATGGGCATAGGTTACACCTGGCTGGTGTCGAAGCGGCCCCAATGCTGCATATACGGTGCATAGCGGTGCTCAGATCGACATATATCGACTCAAGAACATCGCCTGTAGGTCCTATATGGCCATGGATTGCACCTGGCTGATATCAGAGCCACCCACATTCCGTATATACGGGGGCCCAGCTGTGCTCAAATCGACATATATCGAATCAAGAACATCGGCTGTAGGTCCTATATGGCCGTGGGTTGCATCTGGCTGGTATCAGAGCCACCCACATGCCGTATATACGGGGCCCAGCTGTGCTCAGATCGGCATATATCGACTCAAGAACATCGCCTGTAGGTCCTATACGGCCGTGGGTTGCATCTGGCTGGTATCAGAGCTACCCTAATGCTGTATATACGGGGCCCAGCTGTGCTCAGATCGACATATATCGACTCAAGAACATCGCCTGTAGGTCCTATATGGCCGTGGGTTGCATCTGGCTGGTATCAGAGCTACCCTAATGCTGTATATACGGGGCCCAGCTGTGCTCAGATCGACATATATCGACTCAAGAACATCGCCTGTAGGTCCTATATGGCCGTGGGTTGCAGCTGGCTGGTATCAGAGCCACCCACATGCCGTATATACAGGGCCCAGCTGTGCTCAGATCGACATATATCGACTCAAGAACATCGCCTGTAGGTCCTATATGGCCGTGGGTTGCATCTGGCTGGTATCAGAGCTACCCCCATGCTGTGTATACGGGGCCCAGCTGTGCTCAGATTGACATATATCGACTCAAGAACGTCGCCTGTAGGTCCTATATGGCCGTGGGTTGCATCTGGCTGGTATCAGAGCTACCCCCATGCTGTATATACGGGGCCCAGCTGTGCTCAGATCAACATATATCGACTCAAGAACATCGCCTGTAGGTCCTATATGGCCTTGGGTTGCAGCTGGCTGGTATCAGAGCCACCCACATGCCGTATATACAGGGCCCAGCTGTGCTCAGAACGACATATATCGACTCAAGAACATCGCCTGTAGGTCCTATATAGCCGTGGGTTGCATCTGGCTGGTATCAGAGCTACCCCCATCCTGTATATACGGGGCCCAGCTGTGCTCAGATCGACATATATCGACTCAAGAACATCGCCTGTAGGTCCTATATGGCCGTGGGTTGCATCTGGCTGGTATCAGAGCTAACCCCATGCTGTATATACGGGGCCCAGCTGTGCTCAGATCGACATATATCGACTCAAGAACATCACCTGTAGGTCCTATATGGCCGTGGGTTGCAGCTGGCTGGTATCAGAGCCACCCACATGCCGTATATACAGGGCCCAGCTGTGCTCAGATCGACATATATCGACTCAAGAACATCGCCTGTAGGTCCTATATGGGCGTGGGTTGCATCTGGCTGGTATCAGAGCTACCCCCATGCTGTATATACGGGGCCCAGCTGTGCTCAGATCGACATATATCGACTCAAGAACATCGCCTGTAGGTCCTATATGGCCGTGGGTTGCAGCTGGCTGGTATCACAGCTACCCCTGCGATGTATATACGTGGCCCAGCTGTGCTCAGAACGACATATATCGACTCAAGAACATCGCCTGTGGGTCTTATATGGCCGTGGGATGCAGCTGGCTGGTATCAGAGCTACCCCCAGGCTGTATATACGTGGCCCAGCTGTACTCAGATCGACATATATCGTCTCAAGAACATCGCCTTTAGGTGCTATATGGCCGTGGGTTGCATCTAGATGGTATCAGAGCTACCCCATGCTGTATATACGGCGCCAAGCTGTGCTCAGATCGACATATATCGACTCAAGAACATTGCTTGTAGGTCCTATATGGGCGTGGGTTGCATCTGGCTGGTATCAGTGCTACCCCCATGCTGTATATACGGGGCCCAGCTGTGCTCAGATCGACATATATCGACTCAAGAACATCGCCTGTAGGTCCTATATGGCCGTGGGTTGCATCTGGCTGGTTTCAGAGCTACCCCATGCTGTATATACGGGGCCCAGCTGTGCTCAGATCGACATATATCGACTCAAGAACATCGCCTGTAGGTCCTATATGGCCGTGGGTTGCAGCTGGCTGGTATCAGAGCCACCCACATGCCGTATATACGGGGCCCAGGTGTGCTCAGATCGACATATATCGACTCAAGAACATCGCCTGTAGGTCCTATATGGCCGTGGGTTGCATCTGGCTGGTATCAGAGCCACCCACATGCCGTATATACGGGGCCCAGCTGTGCTCAGAACGACATATATCGACTCAAGAACATCGCCTGTAGGTCCTATATGGCCGTGGGTTGCATCTGGCTGGTATCAGAGCTACCCCCATGCTGTATATACGGGGTCCAGTTGTGCTCAGATCGACATATATCGACTCAAGAACATCGCCTGTAGGTCCTATATGGCCGTGGGTTGCAGCTGGCTGGTATCACAGCTACCCCCACGCTGTATATACGTGGCCCCGCTGTGCTCAGAACGACATATATCGACTCAAGAACATCGCCTGTGGGTCTTATATGGCCATGGGTTGCAGCTGGCTGGTATCAGAGCTACCCCCAGGCTGTATATACGTGGCCCAGCTGTACTCAGATCGACATATATCGACTCAAGAACATCGCCTGTAGGTGTTATATGGCCGTGGGTTGCATCTGGCTGGTATCAGAGCTACCCCCATGCCGTATATACGGGGCCCAGCTGTGCTCGGATCGACATATATCGACTCAAGAACATCGCCTGTAGGTCCAATATGGCCGTGGATTGAATCTGGCTGTTATCATAACTACCCCCATGCTGTATATACGGCGCCCAGCTGTGCTCAGATCGACATATATCGACTCAAGAACATCGCCTGTAGGTCCTATATAGCCGTGGGTTGCAGTTGGCTGGTATCACAGCTATCCCCATGCTGTATTTACGTGGCCCAGCTGTGCTCAGGTCGACATATATCGACTCAAGGACATCACCTGTAGGTCCTATATGGCCGTGGGTTGCAGCTGGCTGGTATCAGAGCCAGCCACATGCCCTATATACGGAGGTCCAGCTGTGCTCAGATCGACATATATCGACTCAAGAACATCGCCTGTAGATCCTATATGGCCGTGGGTTGCATCTGGCTGGTATCAGAGCCACCCACATGCCGTATATTCGTTACCCAGCTGTGCCCAGATCGACATATATCGACTCAAGAACATCGCCTGTAGGTCCTATATGGCCGTGGGTTGCAAATGGCTGGTATCAGAGCTACCCCCATGCTGTATATTCGAGGCCCAGCTGTGCTCAGATCGACATATATCGACTCAAGAACATCGCCTGTGGGTCTAATATGGCCGTGGGTTGCAGCTAACTGGTATCAGAGCTACCCCCAGGCTGTATATACGTGGCCCAGCTGTGCTCAGATCGACATATATCGACTTAAGAACATCGCCGGTAGGTCCTGTATGCCCATGGGTTGCATCTGGCTGGTATCAGAGCCACCCACATGCCGTATATACGGGGACCAGCTGTGCTCAGATCGACATATATCGACTTAAGTACATCGCCTGTAGGTCCTATATGGCCGTGGGTTGCATCTGGCTCGTATCAGAGCTACCATGCTGTATATACTGCGCCAAGCTGTGCTCAGATCGACATATATCGACTCAAGAAAATCGCCTGTAGGTCCTATATGGCCGTGGGTTGCATCTGGCTGGTATCAGAGCTACCCCCATGCTGTATATACGGGGCCCAGCTGTGCTCAGATCGACATATATCGACTCAAGAACATCGCCTGTAGGTCCTATATGGCCGTGGGTTGCAGCTGGCTGGTATCACAGCTACCCCCATGCTGTATATACGTGGCCCAGCTGTGCTCAGATCGACATATATCGACTCAATAACATCGCCTGTAGGTCCTATATGGCCGTGGGTTGCATCTGGCTGGTATCAGAGCCACCCACATGCCGTATATAGGGTACCCAGCTGTGCTCAGATCGACATATATCGACTCAAGAACATCGCCTGTAGGTCCTATATGGCCGTGGGTTGTATATGGCTGGTATCAGAGCCACCCACATGCCGTATATACGGGGCCCAGCTGTGCTCAGATCGACATATATCGACTCAAGAACATCGCCTGTAGGTCCTATATGGCCGTGGTTTGCATCTGGCTGGTATCGGAGCTACCCCCATGTTGTATATACGGCGCCCAGCTGCGCTCAGATCGACATATATCGACTCAAGAACATCGCCTATAGGTCCTATATGGCTGTGGGTTGCATCTGGCTGGTATCAGAGCTACCCCCATGCTGTATATACGAGGCCCAGCTGTGCTCAGATCGACATATATCGACTCAAGAACATCGCCTGTGGGTCTTATATGGCCGTGGGTTGCAGCTGGCTGGTATCAGAGCTACCCCCAGGCTGTATATACGTGGCCCAGCTCTGCTCAGATCGACATATATCGACTCAAGAACATCGCCAGTAGGTGCTATATGGCCGTGGGTTGCATCTGGCTGGTATCAGAGCTACCCCCATGCAGTATATACGGCGCCAAGCTGTGCTCAGATCGACATATATCGACTCAAGAACATCGTTTGTAGGTCCTATATGGCCGTGGGTTGCATCTGGCTGGTATCAGTGCTACTCCCATGCTGTATATGCGGCGCCCAGCTGTGCTCAGATCGACATATATCGACACAAGAATATCTCCTGTAGGTCCTATATGGCCGTGGGTTGCACCTGGCTGGTATCAGAGCCACCCACATGCCGTATATACCGGGCCCAGCTGTGCTCGGATCGACATATATCGGCTCAAGAACATCGCCTGTAGGTCCTATATGGCCGTGGATTGAATCTGGCTGGTATCAGAGCTACCCCCATGTTGTATATACGGCGCCCAGCTGTGCTCAGATCGACATATATCGACTCAAGAACATCGCCTGTAGGTCCTATATAGCCGTAGGTTGCAGTTGGCTGGTATCACAGCTACCCCCATGCTGTATATACGTGGCCCAGCTGTGCTCAGGTCGACATATATCGACTCAAAAATATCGCCTGTAGGTCCTATATGGGCATAGGTTGCACCTGGCTGGTGTCGGAGCGGCCCCAATGCTGCATATACGGTGCATAGCGGTGCTCAGATCGACATATATCGAATCAAGAACATCGCCTGTAGGTCCTATATGGCAGTGGGTTGCATCTGGCTGATATCAGAGCCACCCACATGCCGTATATACGGTGGCCCAGCTGTGCTCAGATCGTCATATAACGACTCAGGAACATCGCCTGTAGGTCCTATATGGCCGTGGGTTGCATCTGGCTGGTATCAGAGCCACCCACATGCTGTATATACGGCACCCAGCTATGCTCAGATCGACATATATCGACTCAAGAACATCGCCTGTGGGTCCTATATGGCCGTGGGTTGCAGCTGGCTGGTATCAGAGCCACCCACATGCCGTATATACGGGGCCCAGCTGTGCTCAGATCGACATATATCGACCCAAGAACATCGCCTGTAGGTCCTATATGGCCGTGGCTTGCATCTGGCTGGTATCAGAGCTACTCCCATGCTGTATATACGGCGCCCAGCTGAGCTCAGATCGACATATATCGACCCAAGAACATCGCCTGTAGGTCCTATATGGCCGTGGCTTGCATCTGGCTGGTATCAGAGCCACCCACATGCCGTATATACGGGGCCCAGCTGTGCTCAGATCGACATATATCGACTCAAGAACAACGCCTGTAGGTGCTATATGGCCGTGGGTTGCATCTGGCTGGTATCAGAGCTACCCCCATGCTGTATATACGAGGCCCAGCTGTGCTCAGATCGACATATATCGACTCAAGAACATCGCCTGTAGGTCCTATATAACCGTGGGTTGCAGCTGGCTGGTATCACAGCTACCCCCATGCTATATATACGGCGCCCAGCTGTGCTCAGATCGACATATATCGACTCAAGAACATCGCCTGTAGGTCCTATATGGCCGTGGGTTGCATCTGGCTGGTTTCAGAGCTACCCCCATGCTGTATATACGGGGCCCAGCTGTGCTCAGATCGACATATATCGACTCAAGAACATCGCCTGTAGGTCCTATATGCCCGTGGGTTGCATCGGGCTGGAATCAGAGCCACCCACATGCTGCATATACAGGGCATAGCGGAGCTCATATCGACATATATCGACTCAAGAACATCGCCTGTAGGTCCCATATGGGCATAGGTTGCACCTGGCTGGTGTCGGAGCGGCCCCAATGTTGCATATACGGTGCATAGCGGTGCTCAGATCGACATATATCGACTCAAGAACATCGGCTCTACGTCCTATATGGCCGTGGGTTGCATCTGGCTGGTATCAGAGCCACCCACATGCCGTATATACGGGGCCCAGCTGTGCACAGATCGACATATATTGACTCAAGAATATCGCCTGTAGGTCCTATATGGCCGTGGGTTGCATCTGGCTGGTATCAGAGCTACCCCCATGGTGTATATACGGCGCCCAGCTGTGCTCAAATCGACATATATCGATTCAAGAACATCGCCTGTAGGTCCTATATGGCCGTGGGTTGGATCTGGCTGGTATCAGAGCTACTCCCATGCTGTATATACGAGGCCCAGCTGCGCTCAGATCGACATAAATCGACCCAAGAACATCGCCTGTGGGTCTTATATGGCCGTGGGTTGCAGCTGGCTGGTATCAAAGCTACCCCTAGGCTGTATATACGTGGCCCAGCTGTGCTCAGATCGACATATATCGACTCAAGTATATCGCCTGTAGGTTCTGTATGGCCGTGGGTTGCATCTGGCTGGTATCAGAGCTACCCACATGCCGTATATACGGGGCCCAGCTGTGCACAGATCGACATATATTGACTCAAGAATATCGCCTGTAGGTCCTATATGGCCGTGGGTTGCATCTGGCTGGTATCAGAGCTACCCCCATGGTGTATATACGGCGCCCAGCTGTGCTCAAATCGACATATATCGATTCAAGAACATCGCCTGTAGGTCCTATATGGCCGTGGGTTGGATCTGGCTGGTATCAGAGCTACTCCCATGCTGTATATACGAGGCCCAGCTGCGCTCAGATCGACACATATCAACTCAAGAACATCGCCTATAGGTCCTATATGGCTGTGGGTTGCATCTGGCTGGTATCAGAGCTACCCCCATGCTGTATATACGAGGCCCAGCTGTGCTCAGATCGACATATATCGACTCAAGAACATCGCCTGTAGGTCCTATATGGCCGTGGGTTGCATCTGGCTGATATCAGAGCCACCCACATGCCGTATATACGGGGCCTAGCTGTGCTCAGATCGACATATATCGACTCAAGAATATCGCCTGTAGGTCCTATATGGCCGTGGGTTGCATCTGGCTTGTATCAGAGCCACCCACATGCCGTATATACGGGGCCCAGCTGTGCTCGGATCGACATATATCGACACAAGAACATCGCCTGTAGGTCCTATATGGCCGTGGGTTGCATCTGGCTGGTATCAGAGCTACCCCCATGCTGTATATACGGGGCCCAGCTGTGCTCAGATCGACATATATCGACTCAAGAACATCGCCTGTAGGTCCTATATGGCCGTGGGTTGCATCTGGCTGATATCAGAGCCACCCACATGCCGTATATACGTTACCCAGCTGTGCCCAGATCGACATATATCGACTCAAGAACATCGCCTGTAGGTCCTATATGGCCGTGGGTTGCATCTGGCTGGTATCAGAGCTACCCCCATGCTGTATATACGGGGCCCAGCTGTGCTCAGATCGACATATATCGACTCAAGAACATCGCCTGTAGGTCCTATATGGCCGTGGGTTGCAGCTGGCTGGTATCACAGCTACCCCCATGCTGTATATACGTGGCCCAGCTGTGCTCAGATCGACATATATCGACTCAATAACATCGCCTGTAGGTCCTATATGGCCGTGGGTTGCATCTGGCTGGTATCAGAGCCACCCACATGCCGTATATAGGGTACCCAGCTGTGCTCAGATCGACATATATCGACTCAAGAACATCGCCTGTAGGTCCTATATGGCCGTGGGTTGTATATGGCTGGTATCAGAGCCACCCACATGCCGTATATACGGGGCCCAGCTGTGCTCAGATCGACATATATCGACTCAAGAACATCGCCTGTAGGTCCTATATGGCCGTGGTTTGCATCTGGCTGGTATCGGAGCTACCCCCATGTTGTATATACGGCGCCCAGCTGCGCTCAGATCGACATATATCGACTCAAGAACATCGCCTATAGGTCCTATATGGCTGTGGGTTGCATCTGGCTGGTATCAGAGCTACCCCCATGCTGTATATACGAGGCCCAGCTGTGCTCAGATCGACATATATCGACTCAAGAACATCGCCTGTGGGTCTTATATGGCCGTGGGTTGCAGCTGGCTGGTATCAGAGCTACCCCCAGGCTGTATATACGTGGCCCAGCTCTGCTCAGATCGACATATATCGACTCAAGAACATCGCCAGTAGGTGCTATATGGCCGTGGGTTGCATCTGGCTGGTATCAGAGCTACCCCCATGCAGTATATACGGCGCCAAGCTGTGCTCAGATCGACATATATCGACTCAAGAACATCGTTTGTAGGTCCTATATGGCCGTGGGTTGCATCTGGCTGGTATCAGTACTACTCCCATGCTGTATATGCGGCGCCCAGCTGTGCTCAGATCGACATATATCGACACAAGAATATCTCCTGTAGGTCCTATATGGCCGTGGGTTGCACCTGGCTGGTATCAGAGCCACCCACATGCCGTATATACCGGGCCCAGCTGTGCTCGGATCGACATATATCGGCTCAAGAACATCGCCTGTAGGTCCTATATGGCCGTGGATTGAATCTGGCTGGTATCAGAGCTACCCCCATGTTGTATATACGGCGCCCAGCTGTGCTCAGATCGACATATATCGACTCAAGAACATCGCCTGTAGGTCCTATATAGCCGTAGGTTGCAGTTGGCTGGTATCACAGCTACCCCCATGCTGTATATACGTGGCCCAGCTGTGCTCAGGTCGACATATATCGACTCAAAAATATCGCCTGTAGGTCCTATATGGGCATAGGTTGCACCTGGCTGGTGTCGGAGCGGCCCCAATGCTGCATATACGGTGCATAGCGGTGCTCAGATCGACATATATCGAATCAAGAACATCGCCTGTAGGTCCTATATGGCAGTGGGTTGCATCTGGCTGATATCAGAGCCACCCACATGCCGTATATACGGTGGCCCAGCTGTGCTCAGATCGTCATATAACGACTCAGGAACATCGCCTGTAGGTCCTATATGGCCGTGGGTTGCATCTGGCTGGTATCAGAGCCACCCACATGCTGTATATACGGGGCCCAGCTGTGCACAGATCGACATATATTGACTCAAGAATATCGCCTGTAGGTCCTATATGGCCGTGGGTTGCATCTGGCTGGTATCAGAGCTACCCCCATGGTGTATATACGGCGCCCAGCTGTGCTCAAATCGACATATATCGATTCAAGAACATCGCCTGTAGGTCCTATATGGCTGTGGGTTGCATCTGGCTGGTATCAGAGCTACCCCCATGCTGTATATAGGAGGCCCAGCTGTGCTCAGATCGACATATATCGACTCAAGAACATCGCCTGTAGGTCCTATATGGCCGTGGGTTGCATCTGGCTGATATCAGAGCCACCCACATGCCGTATATACGGGGGCCTAGCTGTTCTCAGATCGACATATATCGACTCAAGAATATCGCCTGTAGGTCCTATATGGCCGTGGGTTGCATCTGGCTTGTATCAGAGCCACCCACATGCCGTATATACGGGGCCCAGCTGTGCTCGGATCGACATATATCGACACAAGAACATCGCCTGTAGGTCCTATATGGCCGTGGGTTGCATCTGGCTGGTATCAGAGCTACCCCCATGCTGTATATACGGGGCCCAGCTGTGCTCAGATCGACATATATCGACTCAAGAACATCGCCTGTAGGTCCTATATGGCCGTGGGTTGCATCTGGCTGATATCAGAGCCACCCACATGCCGTATATACGTTACCCAGCTGTGCCCAGATCGACATATATCGACTCAAGAACATCGCCTGTAGGTCCTATATGGCCGTGGGTTGCATCTGGCTGGTATCAGAGCTACCCACATGCCGTATATACGGGACCCAGCTGTGCTCAGATCGACATATATCGACTCAAGAACATCGCCTGTAGGTCCTATATGGCCGCGGGTTGCATATGGCTGGTATCAGAGCCACCCACATGCCGTATATACGGGGCCCAGCTGTGCTCAGATCGACATATATCGAATCATGACCATCGCCTGTAGGTCCTATATGGCCGTGGGTTGCATCTGGCTGGTATCAGAGCCACCCACATGCCGTATATACGTTACCCAGCTGTGTCCAGATCGACATATATCGACTCAAGAACATCGCCTGTAGGTACTATATGGCCGTGGGTTGCAAATGGCTGGTATCAGAGCTACCCCCATGCTGTATATACGAGGCCCAGCTGTGCTCAGATCGACATATATCGACTCAAGAACATCGCCTGTGGGTCTTATATGGCCGTGGGTTGCAGCTGGCTGGTATCAGAGCTACCCCCAGGCTGTATATACGTGGCCCAGCTGTGCTCAGATCGACATATATCGACTTAAGAACATCGCCGGTAGGTCCTGTATGCCCATGGGTTGCATCTGGCTGGTATCAGAGCCACCCACATGCCGTATATACGGGGACCAGCTGTGCTCAGATCGACATATATCGACTCAAGAACATCGCCTGTAGGTCCTATATGACCGTGGGTTGCAGCTGGCTGTTATCAGAGCTACCCCCATGCTGTATATACGGCGCCCAGCTCTGCTCAGATCGATATATATCGACTCAAGAAAATCGCCTGTAGGTCCTATATGGCCGTGGGTTGCATCTGGCTGGTATCAGAGCTACCCCCATGCTGTATATACGGGGCCCAGCTGTGCTCAGATCGACATATATCGACTCAAGAACATCGCCTGTAGGTCCTATATGGCCGTGGGTTGCATCTGGCTGGTATCAGAGCTACAGCCATGGTGTATATACGGCGCCCAGCTGTGCTCAGGACGACATATATCGACTCAAGAACATCGCCTGTAGGTCCTATATGGCCGTGGGTTGCATCTGGCTGGTATCAGAGCTACCCCTATGCTGTATATACGGCGAGCAGCTGTGCTCAGATCGACATATATCGACTCAAGAACCTCGCCTGTAGGTCCTATATGGCCGTAGGTTGCATCTGGCTGGTATCAGAGCTACCCCCATGCTGTATATACGGGGCCCAGCTGTGCTCAGATCGACATATATCGACTCAAGAACATCGCCTGTAGGTCCTATATGGCCGTGGGTTGCATCTGGGTGGTATCAGAGCTACCCCCATGCTGTATATACGGGGCCCAGCTGCGCTCAGATGACATATATCGACTCAAGAACATCGCCTGTAGGTCCTATATAACCGTGGGTTGCAGCTAGCTGGTATCACAGCTACCCCCATGCTATATATACGGCGCCCAGCTGTGCTCAGATCGACATATATCGACTCAAGAACATCGCCTGTAGGTCCTATATGGCCGTGGGTTGCATCTGGCTGGTTTGAGAGCTACCCCCATACTGTATATACAGGGCCCTGCTGTGCTCAGATCGACATATATCGACTCAAGAACATCGCCTGTAGGTGCTATATGGCCGTGAGTTGCAGCTGGCTGGTATCACAGCTACACCCATGCTGTATATACGTGGCCCAGCTGTGCTCAGATCGACATATATCGACTCAAGAACATCGCCTGTAGGTCCTATATGCCCGTGGGTTGCATCTGGCTAGAATCAGAGCCACCCACATGCTGCATATATAGGGCATAGCGGAGCTCATATCGACATATATCGACTCAAGAACATCGCCTGTAGGTCCCATATGGGCATAGGCTGCACCTGGCTGGTGTCGGAGCGGCCCCAATGTTGCATATACGGTGCATAGCGGTGCTCAGATCGACATATATCGACTCAAGAACATCGCCTGTAGGTCCTATATGGCAGTGGGTTGCATCTGGCTGATATCAGAGCCACCCACATGCCGTATATACGGGGGTCCATCTGTGCTCAGATCGACATATATCGACTCAAGAACATCGGCTCTAGGTCCTATATGGCCGTGGGTTGCATCTGGCTGGTATCAGAGCCACCCACATGCCGTATATACGGGGCCCAGCTGTGCTCAGATCGACATATATCGACTCAAGAATGTCGCCTGTAGGTCCTATATGGCCGTCGGTTGCAACTGGCTGGTATCAGAGCTACCCCCATGGTGTATATACGGCGCCCAGCTGTGCTCAAATCGACATATATCGATTCAAGTACATCGCCTGTAGGTCCTATATGGCCGTGGGTTGCAGTTGGCTGTTATCAGAGCCACCCACATGCCGTATATGCGGGGCCCAGCTGTGCTCAGCTCGACATATAACGACTCAAGAACATCGCCTCTAGGTCCTATATGGCCGTGGGTTGCATCTGGCTGGTATCAGAGCTACCCCCATGCTGTATATACGGCGCCCAGCTGTGCTCAGATCGACATATATCGACTCAAAAACATCGCCTGTAGGTCCTATATGGCCGTGGGTTGCATCTGGCTGGTATCATAGCTTCCCTCATGCTGTATATACGGGGCCCAGCTGTGCTCAGAGCGACATATATCGACTCAAGAACATCGCCTATAGGTCCTATGTAGCCGTGGGTTGCAGCTGGCTGGTATGACAGCTACCCCCATGCTGTATATACGTGGCCCAGCTGTGCTCAGATCGACATATATCGACTCAAGCACATCGCCTGTAGGTCCTATATGGCCGTGGGTTGCAGCTGGCTGGTATCAGAGCCACCCACATGCCGTATATACGGGGACCAGCTGTGCTCAGATCGACATATATCGACTCAAGAACATCGCCTGTAGGTCCTATATGGCCGTGGGTTGCATCTGGCTGGTATCAGAGCTACCCCCATGCTGTATATACTAGGCCCAGCTGTGCTCAGATCGACATATATCGACTCAAGAATATCGCCTGTAGGTGCTGTATGGCCGTGGGTTGCATCTGGCTGGTATCAGAGCTGGCCCCATGCTGTATATACGGCGCCCAGCTGTGCTCAGATCGACATATATCGACTCAAGAACATCGCCTGTAGGTCCTATATGGCCGTGGGTTGCATCTGGGTGGTATCATAGCTTCCCCCATGCTGTATATACGGGGCCCAGCTGTGCTCAGAGCGACATATATCGACTCAAGAACATCGCCTGTATATCCTATGTAGCCGTGGGTTGCATCTGGCTGGTATCACAGCTACCCCCATGCTGTATATACGTGGCCCAGCTGTGCTCAGATCGACATATATCGACTCAAGAACATCGCCTGTAGGTCCTATGTAGCAGCTGGCTGGTATGACAGCTACCCCCATGCTGTATATACGTGGCCCAGCTGTGCTCAGATCGACATATATCGACTCAAGAACATCGCCTGTAGGTCCTATATGGCCGTGGGTTGCATATGGCTTATATCAGAGCCACCCACATACCGTATACACGGGGCCCAGCTGTGCTCAGATCGACATATATCGACTCAAGAACATCGCCTGTAGGTCCTATATGGCCGTGGGTTGCATCTGGCTGGTATCAGAGCTACACCCATGGTGTATATACGGCACCCAGCTGTGCTCAGTTCGACATATATCGACTCAAGAACATCGCCTGTAGGTCCTATATGGCCGTGGGTTGCATCTGGCTGGTATCAGAGCTACCCCCATGCTGCATTTACGGGGCCCAGCTGTTCCCACATCGACATATATCGAATCAAGAACATCGCATGTAGGTCCTATATAGCCGTGGGTTGCAGCTGGCTGGTATCACAGCTACCTCCATGCTGTATATACGTGGCCCAGCTGTGCTCCGATCGACATATATCGACTCAAGAACATCGCCTGTAGGTCCTATATGGCCGTGGGTTGCATCTGGCTGGTATCAGAGCTACCCCTATGCTGTATATACGGCGAGCAGCTGTGCTCAGATCGACATATATCGACTCAAGAACATCGCCTGTAGGTTCTATATGGCCGTGGGTTGCATCTGGCTGGTATCAGAGCTACCCCAATGCTGTATATACGGCGCCAAGCTGTGCTCAGATCGACATATATCGACTAAAGAACATCGCCTGTAGGTCCTATATGGCCGTGGGTTGCATCTGGCTGGTATGACAGCTACCCCCATGCTGTATATACGGGGCCCAGCTATGCTCAGAGCGACATATATCGAGTCAAGTACATCGCCTGTAGGTCCTATATGGCTGAGGGTTGCAGCTGGCTGGTATCAGAGCCACCCACATGCCGTATATACGGGGACCAGATGTGCTCAGATCGACATATATCGACTCAAGAACATCGCCTGTAGGTCCTATATGGCCGTGGGTTGCATCTGGCTGGTATCAGAGCTACCCCCATGCTGTATATACGGGGCCCAGCTGTGCTCAGATCGACATATATCGACTCAAGAACATCGCCTGTAGGTCCTATATAGCCGTGGGTTGCAGCTGGCTGGTATCCCAGCTACCCCCATGCTGTATATACGTGGCCCAGCTGTGCTCAGATCGACATATATCGACTCAAGAACTTCGCCTGTAGGTCATATATGGCCGTGGGTTGTATCTGACTGGTATCAGAGCTACCCCCATGCTGTATACACGGGGCCCAGCCGTGCTCAAATCGACATATATCGACTCAAGAACATCGCCTGTAGGTCCTATATGGCCGTGGGTTGCAGCTGGCTGGTATCAGAGCTACCCCCATGCTGTATATACGTGGCCCAGCTGTGCTCAGATCGACATATATCGACTCAAGAACATCGCCTGTGGGTCTTATATGGCCGTGGGTTGCAGCTGGCTGGTATCAGAGCTACCCCCATGCTGTATATACGGGGCCCAGCTGTGCTCAGATCGACATATATCGACTCAAGAACATCGCCTGTAGGTCCTATATAGCCGTGGGTTGCAGCTGGCTGGTATCCCAGCTACCCTCATGCTGTATATACGGGGCCCAGCTGTGCTCAGAGCGACATATATCGAGTCAAGTACATCGCCTGTAGGTTCTATGTAGCCGTGGGTTGCAGCTGGCTGGTATGACAGCTACCCCCATGCTGTATATACGTGGCCCAGCTGTGCTCAGATCGACATATATCGACTCAAGAACATCGCCTGTAGGTCCTATATGGCCGTGGGTTGCAGCTGGCTGGTATCAGAGCCACCCACATGCCGTATATACGGGGCCCAGCTGTGCTCAGCTCGACATATATCGACTCGAAAACATCGCCTCTAGGTCCTATATGGCCGTGGGTTGCATCTGGCTGGTATCAGAGCTACCTCCATGCTGTATATACGGCGCCCAGCTGTGCTCAGATCGACATATATCGACTCAAAAGCATTGCCTGTAGGTCCTATATGGCCGTGGGTTGCATCTGGCTGGTATCATAGCTTCCCCCATGCTGTATATACGGGGCCCAGCTATGCTCAGAGCGACATATATCGAGTCAAGTACATCGCCTGTAGGTCCTATGTAGCCGTGGGTTGCAGCTGGCTGGTATGACAGCTACCCCCATGCTGTATATACGTGGCCCTGCTGTGCTCAGATCGACATATATCGACTCAAGAACATCGCCTGTAGGTCCTATATGGCCGAGGGTTGCAGCTGGCTGGTATCAGAGCCACCCACATGCCGTATATACGGGGACCAGATGTGCTCAGATCGACATATATCGACTCAAGAACATCGCCTGTAGGTCCTATATGGCCGTGGGTTGCATCTGGCTGGTATCAGAGCTACCCCCATGCTGTATATACGGGGCCCAGCTGTGCTCAGATCGACATATATCGACTCAAGAACATCGCCTGTAGGTCCTATATAGCCGTGGGTTGCAGCTGGCTGGTATCCCAGCTACCCCCATGCTGTATATACGTGGCCCAGCTGTGCTCAGATCGACATATATCGACTCAAGAACTTCGCCTGTAGGTCCTATATGGCCGTGGGTTGCATCTGGCTGGTATCAGAGCTACCCCCATGCTGTATATACGGCGCCCAGCTGTGCTCAGATCGACATATATCGACTCAAGAACATCGCTTGTAGGTCCTATATGGCCGTGGGTTGCATCTGGCTGGTATCAGTGCTACCCCCATGCTGTATATACGGCGTCCAGCTGTGCTCAGATCGACATATATCGACTCAAGAACATCGCCTGTAGGTCCTATATGGCCGTGGGTTGCATATGGCTGGTATCAGAGTTACCCCCATGCTGTATATACGGGACCCAGCTGTTCCCACATCGACATATATCGAATCAAGAACATCGCTTGTAGGTCCTATATAGCCATGGGTTGCAGCTGGCTGGTATCACAGCTACCCCCATGCTGTATATACGTGGCCCAGATGTGCTCCGATCGATATATATCGACTCAAGAACATCGCCTGTAGGTCCTATATGGCCGTGGGTTGTATCTGGCTGGTATCAGAGCTACCCCTATGCTGTATATACGGCGAGCAGCTATGCTCAGATCGACATATATCGACTCAAGAACATCGCCTGTAGGTCCTATATGGCCGTGGGTTGCATCTGGCTGGTATCAGAGCTACCCCCATGCTGTATATACGGGGCCCAGCTGTGCTCAGATCGACATATATCGACCCAAGAACATCGCCTGTGGGTTTTATATGCCGTGGGTTGCAGCTGGCAGGTATCAGAGCTACCCCCAGGCTGTATATACGTGACCCAGCTGTGCTCAGATCGACATATATCGACTCAAGAACATCGCCTGTATGTGCTATATGGCCGTGGGTTGCATCTGGCTGGTATCAGAGCTACCCCCATGCTGTATATACGTGGCCCAGCTGTGCTCCGATCGACATATATCGACTCAAGAACATCGCCTGTGGGTCTTATATGGCCGTGGATTGCATCTGGCTGGTATCAGAGCTACTCCCATGCTGTATATACGGCGCCCAGCTGTGCTCAGATCGACATATATCGACCCAATAACATCGCCTGTAGGTCCTATATGGCCGTGGCTTGCATCTGGCTGGTATCAGAGCCACCCACATGCCGTATATACGGGGCCCAGCTGTGCTCAGATCGACATATATCGACTCAAGAACAACGCCTGTAGGTGCTATATGGCCGTGGGTTGCATCTGGCTGGTATCAGAGCTACCCCCATGCTGTATATACGGCGCCCAGCTGTGCTCAGATCGACATATATCGACTCAAGAACATCGCCTGTAGGTCCTATATGGCCGTGGGTTGCATCTGGCTGGTATCAGAGCTACCCCCATGCTGTATATACGGGGCCCAGCTGTGCTCAGATCGACATATATCGACTCAAGAACATCGCCTGTAGGTCCTATATGGCCGTGGGTTGCATCTGGGTGGTATCAGAGCTACCCCCATGCTGTATATACGGGGCCCAGCTGTGCTCAGATCGACATATATCGACTCAAGAACATCGCCTGTAGGTCCTATATAACCGTGGGTTGCAGCTGGCTGGTATCACAGCTACCCCCATGCTATATATACGGCGCCCAGCTGTGCTCAGATCGACATATATCGACTCAAGAACATCGCCTGTAGGTCCTATATGGCCGTGGGTTGCATCTGGCTGGTTTCAGAGCTACCCCCATGCTGTATATACGGGGCCCAGCTGTCCTCAGATCGACATATATCGACTCAAGAACATCGCCTGTAGGTCCTATATGGCCGTGGGTTGCAGCCGGCTGGTATCACAGCTACCCCCATGCTGTATATACGTGGCCCAGCTGTGCTCAGATCGACATATATCGACTCAAGAACATCGCCTGTAGGTCCTATATGGCCGTGGGTTGGATCTGGCTGGTATCAGAGCTACTCCCATGCTGTATATACGAGGCCCAGCTGTGCTCAGATCGACATATATCGACCCAAGAACATCGCCTGTGGGTCTTATATGGCCGTGGGTTGCAGCTGGCTGGTATCAAAGCTACCCCTAGGCTGTATATACGTGGCCCAGCTGTGCTCAGATCGACATATATCGACTCAAGTATATCGCCTGTAGGTGCTGTATGGCCGTGGGTTGCATCTGGCTGGTATCAGAGCTACCCCCATGCTGTATATACGGCGCCCAGCTGTGCTCAGATCGACATATATCGACTCAAGAACGTCGCCTGTAGGTCCTATATGGCTGTGGGTTGCATCTGGCTGGTATCAGAGCTACCCCCATGCTGTATATACGAGGCCCAGCTGTGCTCAGATCGACATATATCGACTCAAGAACATCGCCTGTGGGTCTTATATGGCCGTGGGTTGCAGCTGGCTGGTATCAGAGCTACTCCCAGGCTTTATATACGTGGCCCAGCTGTGCTCAGATCGACATATATCGACTCAAGACATCGCCTGTAGGTGCTATATGGCCGTGGGTTGCATCTGGCTGGTATCAGAGCTACCCTCATGCTGTATATACGGCGCCAAGCTGTGCTCAGATCGACATATATCGAGTCAAGAACATTGCTTGTAGGTCCTATATGGCCGTGGGTTGCATCTGGCTGGTATCAGTGCTACCCCCATTCTGTATATACGGCGCCCAGCTGTGCTCAGATGGACATATATCGACTCAAGAATATCGCCTGTAGGTCCTATATGGCCGTGGGTTGCATCTGGCTGGTATCAGAGCCACCCACATGCCGTATATACGGGGCCCAGCTGTGCTCGGATCGACATATATCGACTCAAGAACATCGCCTGTAGGTCCTATATGGCCGTGGATTGAATCTGGCTGGTATCATAACTACCCCCATGCTGTATATACGGCGCCCAGCTGTGCTCAGATCGACATATATCGACCCAAGAACATCGCCTGTAGGTCCTATATAGCCGTGGGTTGCAGTTGGCTGGTATCACAGCTACCCCCATGCTGTATTTACGTGGCCCAGCTGTGCTCAGGTCGACATATATCGACACAAGGACATCACCTGTAGGTCCTGTATGGCCGTGGGTTGCAGCTGGCTGGTATCAGAGCCACCCACATGCCGTATATACGGGGCCCAGCTGTGCTCAGCTCGACATATATCGACTCGAAAACATCGCCTCTAGGTCCTATATGGCCGTGGGTTGCATCTGGCTGGTATCAGAGCTACCTCCATGCTGTATATACGGCGCCCAGCTGTGCTCAGATCGACATATATCGACTCGAAAGCATTGCCTGTAGGTCCTATATGGCCGTGGGTTGCATCTGGCTGGTATCATAGCTTCCCCCATGCTGTATATACGGGGCCCAGCTATGCTCAGAGCGACATATATCGAGTCAAGTACATCGCCTGTAGGTCCTATGTAGCCGTGGGTTGCAGCTGGCTGGTATGACAGCTACCCCCATGCTGTATATACGTGGCCCAGCTGTGCTCAGATCGACATATATCGACTCAAGAACATCGCCTGTAGGTCCTATATGGCCGAGGGTTGCAGCTGGCTGGTATCAGAGCCACCCACATGCCGTATATACGGGGACCAGATGTGCTTAGATCGACATATATCGACTCAAGAACATCGCCTGTAGGTCCTATATGGCCGTGGGTTGCATCTGGCTGGTATCAGAGCTACCCCCATGCTGTATATACGGGGCCCAGCTGTGCTCAGATCGACATATATCGACTCAAGAACATCGCCTGTAGGTCCTATATAGCCGTGGGTTGCAGCTGGCTGGTATCCCAGCTACCCCCATGCTGTATATACGTGGCCCAGCTGTGCTCAGATCGACATATATCGACTCAAGAACTTCGCCTGTAGGTCCTATATGGCCGTGGGTTGCATCTGGCTGGTATCAGAGCTACCCCCATGCTGTATATACGGCGCCCAGCTGTGCTCAGATCGACATATATCGACTCAAGAACATCGCTTGTAGGTCCTATATGGCCGTGGGTTGCATCTGGCTGGTATCAGTGCTACCCCCATGCTGTATATACGGCGTCCAGCTGTGCTCAGATCGACATATATCGACTCAAGAACATCGCCTGTAGGTCCTATATGGCCGTGGGTTGCATATGGCTGGTATCAGAGGTACCCCCATGCTGTATATACGGGACCCAGCTGTTCCCACATCGACATATATCGAATCAAGAACATCGCTTGTAGGTCCTATATAGCCATGGGTTGCAGCTGGCTGGTATCACAGCTACCCCCATGCTGTATATACGTGGCCCAGATGTGCTCCGATCGATATATATCGACTCAAGAACATCGCCTGTAGGTCCTATATGGCCGTGGGTTGTATCTGGCTGGTATCAGAGCTACCCCTATGCTGTATATACGGCGAGCAGCTATGCTCAGATCGACATATATCGACTCAAGAACATCGCCTGTAGGTCCTATATGGCCGTGGGTTGCATCTGGCTGGTATCAGAGCTACCCCCATGCTGTATATACGGGGCCCAGCTGTGCTCAGATCGACATATATCGACCCAAGAACATCGCCTGTGGGTTTTATATGCCGTGGGTTGCAGCTGGCAGGTATCAGAGCTACCCCCAGGCTGTATATACGTGACCCAGCTGTGCTCAGATCGACATATATCGACTCAAGAACATCGCCTGTATGTGCTATATGGCCGTGGGTTGCATCTGGCTGGTATCAGAGCTACCCCCATGCTGTATATACGTGGCCCAGCTGTGCTCCGATCGACATATATCGACTCAAGAACATCGCCTGTGGGTCTTATATGGCCGTGGATTGCATCTGGCTGGTATCAGAGCTACTCCCATGCTGTATATACGGCGCCCAGCTGTGCTCAGATCGACATATATCCACCCAATAACATCGCCTGTAGGTCCTATATGGCCGTGGCTTGCATCTGGCTGGTATCAGAGCCACCCACATGCCGTATATACGGGGCCCAGCTGTGCTCAGATCGACATATATCGACTCAAGAACAACGCCTGTAGGTGCTATATGGCCGTGGGTTGCATCTGGCTGGTATCAGAGCTACCCCCATGCTGTATATACGGCGCCCAGCTGTGCTCAGATCGACATATATCGACTCAAGAACATCGCCTGTAGGTCCTATATGGCCGTGGGTTGCATCTGGCTGGTATCAGAGCTACCCCCATGCTGTATATACGGGGCCCAGCTGTGCTCAGATCGACATATATCGACTCAAGAACATCGCCTGTAGGTCCTATATGGCCGTGGGTTGCATCTGGGTGGTATCAGAGCTACCCCCATGCTGTATATACGGGGCCCAGCTGTGCTCAGATCGACATATATCGACTCAAGAACATCGCCTGTAGGTCCTATATGGCCGTGGGTTGCAGCCGGCTGGTATCACAGCTACCCCCATGCTGTATATACGTGGCCCAGCTGTGCTCAGATCGACATATATCGACTCAAGAACGTCGCCTGTAGGTCCTATATGGCCGTGGTTTGCATCTGGCTGGTATCGGAGCTACCCCCATGGTGTTTATACGGCGCCCAGCTGCGCTCAGATCGACACATATCAACTCAAGAACATCGCCTATAGGTCCTATATGGCTGTGGGTTGCATCTGGCTGGTATCAGAGCTACCCCCATGCTGTATATACGAGGCCCAGCTGTGCTCAGATCGACATATATCGACTCAAGAACATCGCCTGTGGGTCTTATATGGCCGTGGGTTGCAGCTGGTTGGTATCAGAGCTACTCCCAGGCTTTATATACGTGGCCCAGCTGTGCTCAGATCGACATATATCGACTCAAGACATCGCCTGTAGGTGCTATATGGCCGTGGGTTGCATCTGGCTGGTATCAGAGCTACCCTCATGCTGTATATACGCCGCCAAGCTGTGCTCAGATCGACATATATCGAGTCAAGAACATCGCCTGTAGGTGCTATATGGCCGTGGGTTGCATCTGGCTGGTATCAGAGCTACCCTCATGCTGTATATACGGCGCCAAGCTGTGCTCAGATCGACATATATCGAGTCAAGAACATTGCTTGTAGGTCCTATATGGCCGTGGGTTGCATCTGGCTGGTATCAGTGCTACCCCCATTCTGTATATACGGCGCCCAGCTGTGCTCAGATGGACATATATCGACTCAAGAATATCGCTTGTAGGTCCTATATGGCCGTGGGTTGCATCTGGCTGGTATCAGTGCTACCCCCATTCTGTATATACGGCGCCCAGCTGTGCTCAGATGGACATATATCGACTCAAGAATATCGCCTGTAGGTCCTATATGGCCGTGGGTTGCATCTGGCTGGTATCAGAGCCACCCACATGCCGTATATACGGGGCCCAGCTGTACTCGGATCGACATATATCGACTCAAGAACATCGCCTGTAGGTCCTATATGGCCGTGGATTGAATCTGGCTGGTATCATAACTACCCCCATGCTGTATATACGGCGCCCAGCTGTGCTCAGATCGACATATATCGACCCAAGAACATCGCCTATAGGTCCTATATAGCCGTGGGTTGCAGTTGGCTGGTATCACAGCTACCCCCATGCTGTATTTACGTGGCCCAGCTGTGCTCAGGTCGACATATATCGACACAAGGACATCACCTGTAGGTCCTGTATGGCCGTGGGTTGCAGCTGGCTGGTATCAGAGCCACCCACATGCCCTATATACGGGGGTCCAGCTGTGCTCAGATCGACATATATCGACTCAAGAACATCGCCTGTAGGTCCTATATGGCCGTGGGTTGCATCTGGCTGGTATAAGAGCTACCCACATGCCGTATATACGGGACCCAGCTGTGCTCAGATCGACATATATCGACTCAAGAACATCGCCTGTAGATCCTATATGGCAGTGGGTTGCATATGGCTGGTATCAGAGCTACCCCCATGCTGTATATACGGGGCCCAGCTGTGCTCAGATCGACATATATCGACCCAAGAACATCGCCTGTGGGTTTTATATGCCGTGGGTTGCAGCTGGCAGGTATCAGAGCTACCCCCAGGCTGTATATACGTGACCCAGCTGTGCTCAGATCGACATATATCGACTCAAGAACATCGCCTGTATGTGCTATATGGCCGTGGGTTGCATCTGGCTGGTATCAGAGCTACCCCCATGCTGTATATACGTGGCCCAGCTGTGCTCCGATCGACATATATCGACTCAAGAACATCGCCTGTGGGTCTTATATGGCCGTGGATTGCATCTGGCTGGTATCAGAGCTACTCCCATGCTGTATATACGGCGCCCAGCTGTGCTCAGATCGACATATATCGACCCAATAACATCGCCTGTAGGTCCTATATGGCCGTGGCTTGCATCTGGCTGGTATCAGAGCCACCCACATGCCGTATATACGGGGCCCAGCTGTGCTCAGATCGACATATATCGACTCAAGAACAACGCCTGTAGGTGCTATATGGCCGTGGGTTGCATCTGGCTGGTATCAGAGCTACCCCCATGCTGTATATACGGCGCCCAGCTGTGCTCAGATCGACATATATCGACTCAAGAACATCGTCTGTAGGTCCTATATGGCCGTGGGTTGCATCTGGCTGGTATCAGAGCTACCCCCATGCTGTATATACGGGGCCCAGCTGTGCTCAGATCGACATATATCGACTCAAGAACATCGGCTGTAGGTCATATATGGCCGTGGGTTGCATCTGGGTGGTATCAGAGCTACCCCCATGCTGTATATACGGGGCCCAGCTGTGCTCAGATCGACATATATCGACTCAAGAACATCGCCTGTAGGTCCTATATAACCGTGGGTTGCAGCTGGCTGGTATCACAGCTACCCCCATGATATATATACGGCGCCCAGCTGTGCTCAGATCGACATATATCGACTCAAGAACATCGCCTGTAGGTCCTATATGGCCGTGGGTTGCATCTGGCTGGTTTCAGAGCTACCCCCATGCTGTATATACGGGGCCCAGCTGTCCTCAGATCGACATATATCGACTCAAGAACATCGCCTGTAGGTCCTATATGGCCGTGGGTTGCAGCCGGCTGGTATCACAGCTACCCCCATGCTGTATATACGTGGCCCAGCTGTGCTCAGATCGACATATATCGACTCAAGAACATCGCCTGTAGGTCCTATATGGCCGTGGGTTGGATCTGGCTGGTATCAGAGCTACTCCCATGCTGTATATACGAGGCCCAGCTGTGCTCAGATCGACATATATCGACCCAAGAACATCGCCTGTGGGTCTTATA
This sequence comes from Lordithon lunulatus, assembly GCA_963942505.1. Classification (NCBI taxonomy): domain Eukaryota; kingdom Metazoa; phylum Arthropoda; class Insecta; order Coleoptera; family Staphylinidae; genus Lordithon; species Lordithon lunulatus. The sequence goes on along the minus strand of OZ012667.1, from coordinate 30,709,525 downwards.
TGGCCGTGGGTTGCAGCTGGCTGGTATCAAAGCTACCCCTAGGCTGTATATACGTGGCCCAGCTGTGCTCAGATCGACATATATCGACTCAAGTATATCGCCTGTAGGTGCTGTATGGCCGTGGGTTGCATCTGGCTGGTATCAGAGCTACCCCCATGCTGTATATACGGCGCCCAGCTGTGCTCAGATCGACATATATCGACTCAAGAACGTCGCCTGTAGGTCCTATATGGCCGTGGTTTGCATCTGGCTGGTATCGGAGCTACCCCCATGGTGTTTATACGGCGCCCTGCTGCGCTCAGATCGACACATATCAACTCAAGAACATCGCCTATAGGTCCTATATGGCTGTGGGTTGCATCTGGCTGGTATCAGAGCTACCCCCATGCTGTATATACGAGGCCCAGCTGTGCTCAGATCGACATATATCGACTCAAGAACATCGCCTGTGGGTCTTATATGGCCGTGGGTTGCAGCTGGCTGGTATCAGAGCTACTCCCAGGCTTTATATACGTGGCCCAGCTGTGCTCAGATCGACATATATCGACTCAAGAACATCGCCTGTAGGTGCTATATGGCCGTGGGTTGCATCTGGCTGGTATCAGAGCTACCCTCATGCTGTATATACGGCGCCAAGCTGTGCTCAGATCGACATATATCGAGTCAAGAACATTGCTTGTAGGTCCTATATGGCCGTGGGTTGCATCTGGCTGGTATCAGTGCTACCCCCATTCTGTATATACGGCGCCCAGCTGTGCTCAGATGGACATATATCGACTCAAGAATATCGCCTGTAGGTCCTATATGGCCGTGGGTTGCATCTGGCTGGTATCAGAGCCACCCACATGCCGTATATACGGGGCCCAGCTGTGCTCGGATCGACATATATCGACTCAAGAACATCGCCTGTAGGTCCTATATGGCCGTGGATTGAATCTGGCTGGTATCATAACTACCCCCATGCTGTACATACGGCGCCCAGCTGTGCTCAGATCGACATATATCGACCCAAGAACATCGCCTGTAGGTCCTATATAGCCGTGGGTTGCAGTTGGCTGGTATCACAGCTACCCCCATGCTGTATTTACGTGGCCCAGCTGTGCTCAGGTCGACATATATCGACACAAGGACATCACCTGTAGGTCCTGTATGGCCGTGGGTTGCAGCTGGCTGGTATCAGAGCCACCCACATGCCCTATATACGGGGGTCCAGCTGTGCTCAGATCGACATATATCGACTCAAGAACATCGCCTGTAGGTCCTATATGGCCGTGGGTTGCATCTGGCTGGTATCAGAGCTACCCACATGCCGTATATACGGGACCCAGCTGTGCTCAGATCGACATATATCGACTCAAGAACATCGCCTGTAGGTCCTATATGGCCGTGGGTTGCATATGGCTGGTATCAGAGCCACCCACATGCCGTATATACGGGGCCCAGCTGTGCAGATCGACATATATCGAATCATGACCATCGCCTGTAGGTCCTATATGGCCGTGGGTTGCATCTGGCTTGTATCAGAGCCACCCACATGCCGTATATACTTTACCCAGCTGTGCCCAGATCGACATATATCGACTCAAGAACATCGCCTGTAGGTCCTTTATGGCAGTGGGTTGCATATGGCTGGTATCAGAGCTACCCCCATGCTGTATATACGAGGCCCAGCTGTGCTCAGATCGACATATATCGACTAAAGAACATCGCCTGTGGGTCTTATATAGCTGTGGGTTGCAGCTGGCTGGTATCAGAGCTACCCCCAGGCTGTATATACGTGGCCCAGCTGTGCCCAGATCGACATATATCGACTCAAGAACATCGCCTGTAGGTCTTATATGGCAGTGGGTTGCATATGGCTGGTATCAGAGCTACCCCCATGCTGTATATACGGGGCCCAGCTGTGCTCAGATCGACATATATCGACTCAAGAACATCGCCTGTAGGTCCTATATGGCCGTGGGTTGCAGCTGGCTGGTATCACAGCTACCCCCATGCTGTATATACGTGGCCCAGCTGTGCTCAGATCGACATATATCGACTCAAGAACATCGCCTGTAGGTCCTATATGGGCATAAGTTACACCTGGCTGGTGTCGAAGCGGCCCCAATGCTGCATATACGGTGCATAGCGGTGCTCAGATCGACATATATCGACTCAAGAACATCGCCTGTAGGTCCTATATGGCCATGGATTGTACCTGGCTGATATCAGAGCCACCCACATTCCGTATATACGGGGGCCCAGCTGTGCTCAAATCGACATATATCGAATCAAGAACATCGGCTGTAGGTCCTATATGGCCGTGGGTTGCATCTGGCTGGTATAAGAGCCACCCACATGCCGTATATACGGGGCCCAGCTGTGCTCAGATCGGCATATATCGACTCAAGAACATCGCCTGTAGGTCCTATACGGCCGTGGGTTGCATCTGGCTGGTATCACAGCTACCCTAATGCTGTATATACGGGGCCCAGCTGTGCTCAGATCGACATATATCGACTCAAGAACACCGCCTGTAGGTCCTATATGGCCGTGGGTTGCATCTAACTGGTATCAGAGCTACCCTAATGCTGTATATACGGGGCCCAGCTGTGCTCAGATCGACATATATCGACTCAAGAACATCGCCTGTAAGTCCTATATGGCCGTGGGTTGCAGCTGGCTGGTATCAGAGCCACCCACATGCCGTATATACAGGGCCCAGCTGTGCTCAGATCGACATATATCGACTCAAGAACATCGCCTGTAGGTCCTATATGGCCGTGGGTTGCATCTGGCTGGTATCAGAGCTACCCCCATGCTGTGTATACGGGGCCCAGCTGTGCTCAGATTGACATATATCGACTCAAGAACATCGCCTGTAGGTCCTATATGGCCGTGGGTTGCATCTGGCTGGTATCAGAGCTACCCCCATGCTGTATATACGGGGCCCAGCTGTGCTCAGATCAACATATATCGACTCAAGAACATCGCCTGTAGGTCCTATATGGCCTTGGGTTGCAGCTGGCTGGTATCAGAGCCACCCACATGCCGTATATACAGGGCCCAGCTGTGCTCAGATCGACATATATCGACTCAAGAACATCGCCTGTAGGTCCTATATAGCCGTGGGTTGCATCTGGCTGGTATCAGAGCTACCCCCATGCTGTATATACGGGGCCCAGCTGTGCTCAGCTCGACATATATCGACTCAAAAACATCGCCTATAGGTCCTATATGGCCTTGGGTTGCAGCTGGTTGGTATCAGAGCCACCCACATGCCGTATATACAGGGCCCAGCTGTGCTCAGATCGACATATATCGACTCAAGAACATCGCCTGTAGGTCCTATATGGCCGTGGGTTGCATCTGGCTGGTATCAGAGCTACCCCCATGCTGTATATACGGGGCCCAGCTGTGCTCAGATCGACATATATCGACTCAAGAACATCGCCTGTAGGTCCTATATGGCCGTGGGTTGCAGCTGGCTGGTATCACAGCTACCCCTGCGATGTATATGCGTGGCCCAGCTGTGCTCAGAACGACATATATCGACTCAAGAACATCGCCTGTGGGTCTTATATGGCCGTGGGATGCAGCTGGCTGGTATCAGAGCTACCCCCAGGCTGTATATACGTGGCCCAGCTGTACTCAGATCGACATATATCGACTCAAGAACATCGCCTGTAGGTCCTATATGGCAGTGGGTTGCATATGGCTGGTATCAGAGCTACCCCCATGCTGTATATACGGGGCCCAGCTGTGCTCAGATCGACATATATCGACTCAAGAACATCGCCTGTAGGTCCTATATGGCCGTGGGTTGCATCTGGCTGGTATCAGAGCTACCCCCATGCTGTATATACGGCGCCCAGCTGTGCTCAGATCGACATATATCGACTCAAGAACATCGCTTGTAGGTCCTATATGGCCGTGGGTTGCATCTGGCTGGTATCAGTGCTACCCCCATGCTGTATATACGGCGTCCAGCTGTGCTCAGATCGACATATATCGACTCAAGAACATCGCCTGTAGGTCCTATATGGCCGTGGGTTGCATATGGCTGGTATCAGAGGTACCCCCATGCTGTATATACGGGACCCAGCTGTTCCCACATCGACATATATCGAATCAAGAACATCGCTTGTAGGTCCTATATAGCCATGGGTTGCAGCTGGCTGGTATCACAGCTACCCCCATGCTGTATATACGTGGCCCAGATGTGCTCCGATCGATATATATCGACTCAAGAACATCGCCTGTAGGTCCTATATGGCCGTGGGTTGTATCTGGCTGGTATCAGAGCTACCCCTATGCTGTATATACGGCGAGCAGCTATGCTCAGATCGACATATATCGACTCAAGAACATCGCCTGTAGGTCCTATATGGCCGTGGGTTGCATCTGGCTGGTATCAGAGCTACCCCCATGCTGTATATACGGGGCCCAGCTGTGCTCAGATCGACATATATCGACCCAAGAACATCGCCTGTGGGTTTTATATGCCGTGGGTTGCAGCTGGCAGGTATCAGAGCTACCCCCAGGCTGTATATACGTGACCCAGCTGTGCTCAGATCGACATATATCGACTCAAGAACATCGCCTGTATGTGCTATATGGCCGTGGGTTGCATCTGGCTGGTATCAGAGCTACCCCCATGCTGTATATACGTGGCCCAGCTGTGCTCCGATCGACATATATCGACTCAAGAACATCGCCTGTGGGTCTTATATGGCCGTGGATTGCATCTGGCTGGTATCAGAGCTACTCCCATGCTGTATATACGGCGCCCAGCTGTGCTCAGATCGACATATATCCACCCAATAACATCGCCTGTAGGTCCTATATGGCCGTGGCTTGCATCTGGCTGGTATCAGAGCCACCCACATGCCGTATATACGGGGCCCAGCTGTGCTCAGATCGACATATATCGACTCAAGAACAACGCCTGTAGGTGCTATATGGCCGTGGGTTGCATCTGGCTGGTATCAGAGCTACCCCCATGCTGTATATACGGCGCCCAGCTGTGCTCAGATCGACATATATCGACTCAAGAACATCGCCTGTAGGTCCTATATGGCCGTGGGTTGCATCTGGCTGGTATCAGAGCTACCCCCATGCTGTATATACGGGGCCCAGCTGTGCTCAGATCGACATATATCGACTCAAGAACATCGCCTGTAGGTCCTATATGGCCGTGGGTTGCATCTGGGTGGTATCAGAGCTACCCCCATGCTGTATATACGGGGCCCAGCTGTGCTCAGATCGACATATATCGACTCAAGAACATCGCCTGTAGGTCCTATATAACCGTGGGTGGCAGCTGGCTGGTATCACAGCTACCCCCATGCTATATATACGGCGCCCAGCTGTGCTCAGATCGACATATATCGACTCAAGAACATCGCCTGTAGGTCCTATATGGCCGTGGGTTGCATCTGGCTGGTTTCAGAGCTACCCCCATGCTGTATATACGGGGCCCAGCTGTCCTCAGATCGACATATATCGACTCAAGAACATCGCCTGTAGGTCCTATATGGCCGTGGGTTGCAGCCGGCTGGTATCACAGCTACCCCCATGCTGTATATACGTGGCCCAGCTGTGCTCAGATCGACATATATCGACTCAAGAACATCGCCTGTAGGTCCTATATGGCCGTGGGTTGGATCTGGCTGGTATCAGAGCTACTCCCATGCTGTATATACGAGGCCCAGCTGTGCTCAGATCGACATATATCGACCCAAGAACATCGCCTGTGGGTCTTATATGGCCGTGGGTTGCAGCTGGCTGGTATCAAAGCTACCCCTAGGCTGTATATACGTGGCCCAGCTGTGCTCAGATCGACATATATCGACTCAAGTATATCGCCTGTAGGTGCTGTATGGCCGTGGGTTGCATCTGGCTGGTATCAGAGCTACCCCCATGCTGTATATACGGCGCCCAGCTGTGCTCAGATCGACATATATCGACTCAAGAACGTCGCCTGTAGGTCCTATATGGCCGTGGTTTGCATCTGGCTGGTATCGGAGCTACCCCCATGGTGTTTATACGGCGCCCAGCTGCGCTCAGATCGACACATATCAACTCAAGAACATCGCCTATAGGTCCTATATGGCTGTGGGTTGCATCTGGCTGGTATCAGAGCTACCCCCATGCTGTATATACGAGGCCCAGCTGTGCTCAGATCGACATATATCGACTCAAGAACATCGCCTGTGGGTCTTATATGGCCGTGGGTTGCAGCTGGCTGGTATCAGAGCTACTCCCAGGCTTTATATACGTGGCCCAGCTGTGCTCAGATCGACATATATCGACTCAAGACATCGCCTGTAGGTGCTATATGGCCGTGGGTTGCATCTGGCTGGTATCAGAGCTACCCTCATGCTGTATATACGGCGCCAAGCTGTGCTCAGATCGACATATATCGAGTCAAGAACATTGCTTGTAGGTCCTATATGGCCGTGGGTTGCATCTGGCTGGTATCAGTGCTACCCCCATTCTGTATATACGGCGCCCAGCTGTGCTCAGATGGACATATATCGACTCAAGAATATCGCCTGTAGGTCCTATATGGCCGTGGGTTGCATCTGGCTGGTATCAGAGCCACCCACATGCCGTATATACGGGGCCCAGCTGTACTCGGATCGACATATATCGACTCAAGAACATCGCCTGTAGGTCCTATATGGCCGTGGATTGAATCTGGCTGGTATCATAACTACCCCCATGCTGTATATACGGCGCCCAGCTGTGCTCAGATCGACATATATCGACCCAAGAACATCGCCTATAGGTCCTATATAGCCGTGGGTTGCAGTTGGCTGGTATCACAGCTACCCCCATGCTGTATTTACGTGGCCCAGCTGTGCTCAGGTCGACATATATCGACACAAGGACATCACCTGTAGGTCCTGTATGGCCGTGGGTTGCAGCTGGCTGGTATCAGAGCCACCCACATGCCCTATATACGGGGGTCCAGCTGTGCTCAGATCGACATATATCGACTCAAGAACATCGCCTGTAGGTCCTATATGGCCGTGGGTTGCATCTGGCTGGTATAAGAGCTACCCACATGCCGTATATACGGGACCCAGCTGTGCTCAGATCGACATATATCGACTCAAGAACATCGCCTGTAGGTCCTATATGGCAGTGGGTTGCATATGGCTGGTATCAGAGCTACCCCCATGCTGTATATACGGGGCCCAGCTGTGCTCAGATCGACATATATCGACCCAAGAACATCGCCTGTGGGTTTTATATGCCGTGGGTTGCAGCTGGCAGGTATCAGAGCTACCCCCAGGCTGTATATACGTGACCCAGCTGTGCTCAGATCGACATATATCGACTCAAGAACATCGCCTGTATGTGCTATATGGCCGTGGGTTGCATCTGGCTGGTATCAGAGCTACCCCCATGCTGTATATACGTGGCCCAGCTGTGCTCCGATCGACATATATCGACTCAAGAACATCGCCTGTGGGTCTTATATGGCCGTGGATTGCATCTGGCTGGTATCAGAGCTACTCCCATGCTGTATATACGGCGCCCAGCTGTGCTCAGATCGACATATATCGACCCAATAACATCGCCTGTAGGTCCTATATGGCCGTGGCTTGCATCTGGCTGGTATCAGAGCCACCCACATGCCGTATATACGGGGCCCAGCTGTGCTCAGATCGACATATATCGACTCAAGAACAACGCCTGTAGGTGCTATATGGCCGTGGGTTGCATCTGGCTGGTATCAGAGCTACCCCCATGCTGTATATACGGCGCCCAGCTGTGCTCAGATCGACATATATCGACTCAAGAACATCGCCTGTAGGTCCTATATGGCCGTGGGTTGCATCTGGCTGGTATCAGAGCTACCCCCATGCTGTATATACGGGGCCCAGCTGTGCTCAGATCGACATATATCGACTCAAGAACATCGGCTGTAGGTCATATATGGCCGTGGGTTGCATCTGGGTGGTATCAGAGCTACCCCCATGCTGTATATACGGGGCCCAGCTGTGCTCAGATCGACATATATCGACTCAAGAACATCGCCTGTAGGTCCTATATAACCGTGGGTTGCAGCTGGCTGGTATCACAGCTACCCCCATGATATATATACGGCGCCCAGCTGTGCTCAGATCGACATATATCGACTCAAGAACATCGCCTGTAGGTCCTATATGGCCGTGGGTTGCATCTGGCTGGTTTCAGAGCTACCCCCATGCTGTATATACGGGCCCAGCTGTCCTCAGATCGACATATATCGACTCAAGAACATCGCCTGTAGGTCCTATATGGCCGTGGGTTGCAGCCGGCTGGTATCACAGCTACCCCCATGCTGTATATACGTGGCCCAGCTGTGCTCAGATCGACATATATCGACTCAAGAACATCGCCTGTAGGTCCTATATGGCCGTGGGTTGGATCTGGCTGGTATCAGAGCTACTCCCATGCTGTATATACGAGGCCCAGCTGTGCTCAGATCGACATATATCGACCCAAGAACATCGCCTGTGGGTCTTATATGGCCGTGGGTTGCAGCTGGCTGGTATCAAAGCTACCCCTAGGCTGTATATACGTGGCCCAGCTGTGCTCAGATCGACATATATCGACTCAAGTATATCGCCTGTAGGTGCTGTATGGCCGTGGGTTGCATCTGGCTGGTATCAGAGCTACCCCCATGCTGTATATACGGCGCCCAGCTGTGCTCAGATCGACATATATCGACTCAAGAACGTCGCCTGTAGGTCCTATATGGCCGTGGTTTGCATCTGGCTGGTATCGGAGCTACCCCCATGGTGTTTATACGGCGCCCAGCTGCGCTCAGATCGACACATATCAACTCAAGAACATCGCCTATAGGTCCTATATGGCTGTGGGTTGCATCTGGCTGGTATCAGAGCTACCCCCATGCTGTATATACGAGGCCCAGCTGTGCTCAGATCGACATATATCGACTCAAGAACATCGCCTGTGGGTCTTATATGGCCGTGGGTTGCAGCTGGCTGGTATCAGAGCTACTCCCAGGCTTTATATACGTGGCCCAGCTGTGCTCAGATCGACATATATCGACTCAAGAACATCGCCTGTAGGTGCTATATGGCCGTGGGTTGCATCTGGCTGGTATCAGAGCTACCCTCATGCTGTATATACGGCGCCAAGCTGTGCTCAGATCGACATATATCGAGTCAAGAACATTGCTTGTAGGTCCTATATGGCCGTGGGTTGCATCTGGCTGGTATCAGTGCTACCCCCATTCTGTATATACGGCGCCCAGCTGTGCTCAGATGGACATATATCGACTCAAGAATATCGCCTGTAGGTCCTATATGGCCGTGGGTTGCATCTGGCTGGTATCAGAGCCACCCACATGCCGTATATACGGGGCCCAGCTGTGCTCGGATCGACATATATCGACTCAAGAACATCGCCTGTAGGTCCTATATGGCCGTGGATTGAATCTGGCTGGTATCATAACTACCCCCATGCTGTACATACGGCGCCCAGCTGTGCTCAGATCGACATATATCGACCCAAGAACATCGCCTGTAGGTCCTATATAGCCGTGGGTTGCAGTTGGCTGGTATCACAGCTACCCCCATGCTGTATTTACGTGGCCCAGCTGTGCTCAGGTCGACATATATCGACACAAGGACATCACCTGTAGGTCCTGTATGGCCGTGGGTTGCAGCTGGCTGGTATCAGAGCCACCCACATGCCCTATATACGGGGGTCCAGCTGTGCTCAGATCGACATATATCGACTCAAGAACATCGCCTGTAGGTCCTATATGGCCGTGGGTTGCATCTGGCTGGTATCAGAGCTACCCACATGCCGTATATACGGGACCCAGCTGTGCTCAGATCGACATATATCGACTCAAGAACATCGCCTGTAGGTCCTATATGGCCGTGGGTTGCATATGGCTGGTATCAGAGCCACCCACATGCCGTATATACGGGGCCCAGCTGTGCAGATCGACATATATCGAATCATGACCATCGCCTGTAGGTCCTATATGGCCGTGGGTTGCATCTGGCTTGTATCAGAGCCACCCACATGCCGTATATACTTTACCCAGCTGTGCCCAGATCGACATATATCGACTCAAGAACATCGCCTGTAGGTCCTTTATGGCAGTGGGTTGCATATGGCTGGTATCAGAGCTACCCCCATGCTGTATATACGAGGCCCAGCTGTGCTCAGATCGACATATATCGACTAAAGAACATCGCCTGTGGGTCTTATATAGCTGTGGGTTGCAGCTGGCTGGTATCAGAGCTACCCCCAGGCTGTATATACGTGGCCCAGCTGTGCCCAGATCGACATATATCGACTCAAGAACATCGCCTGTAGGTCCTATATGGCAGTGGGTTGCATATGGCTGGTATCAGAGCTACCCCCATGCTGTATATACGGGGCCCAGCTGTGCTCAGATCGACATATATCGACTCAAGAACATCGCCTGTAGGTCCTATATGGCCGTGGGTTGCAGCTGGCTGGTATCACAGCTACCCCCATGCTGTATATACGTGGCCCAGCTGTGCTCAGATCGACATATATCGACTCAAGAACATCGCCTGTAGGTCCTATATGGGCATAGGTTACACCTGGCTGGTGTCGAAGCGGCCCCAATGCTGCATATACGGTGCATAGCGGTGCTCAGATCGACATATATCGACTCAAGAACATCGCCTGTAGGTCCTATATGGCCATGGATTGTACCTGGCTGATATCAGAGCCACCCACATTCCGTATATACGGGGGCCCAGCTGTGCTCAAATCGACATATATCGAATCAAGAACATCGGCTGTAGGTCCTATATGGCCGTGGGTTGCATCTGGCTGGTATCAGAGCCACCCACATGCCGTATATACGGGGCCCAGCTGTGCTCAGATCGGCATATATCGACTCAAGAACATCGCCTGTAGGTCCTATACGGCCGTGGGTTGCATCTGGCTGGTATCAGAGCTACCCTAATGCTGTATATACGGGGCCCAGCTGTGCTCAGATCGACATATATCGACTCAAGAACACCGCCTGTAGGTCCTATATGGCCGTGGGTTGCATCTAACTGGTATCAGAGCTACCCTAATGCTGTATATACGGGGCCCAGCTGTGCTCAGATCGACATATATCGACTCAAGAACATCGCCTGTAAGTCCTATATGGCCGTGGGTTGCAGCTGGCTGGTATCAGAGCCACCCACATGCCGTATATACAGGGCCCAGCTGTGCTCAGATCGACATATATCGACTCAAGAACATCGCCTGTAGGTCCTATATGGCCGTGGGTTGCATCTGGCTGGTATCAGAGCTACCCCCATGCTGTGTATACGGGGCCCAGCTGTGCTCAGATTGACATATATCGACTCAAGAACATCGCCTGTAGGTCCTATATGGCCGTGGGTTGCATCTGGCTGGTATCAGAGCTACCCCCATGCTGTATATACGGGGCCCAGCTGTGCTCAGATCAACATATATCGACTCAAGAACATCGCCTGTAGGTCCTATATGGCCTTGGGTTGCAGCTGGCTGGTATCAGAGCCACCCACATGCCGTATATACAGGGCCCAGCTGTGCTCAGATCGACATATATCGACTCAAGAACATCGCCTGTAGGTCCTATATAGCCGTGGGTTGCATCTGGCTGGTATCAGAGCTACCCCCATGCTGTATATACGGGGCCCAGCTGTGCTCAGCTCGACATATATCGACTCAAAAACATCGCCTATAGGTCCTATATGGCCTTGGGTTGCAGCTGGTTGGTATCAGAGCCACCCACATGCCGTATATACAGGGCCCAGCTGTGCTCAGATCGACATATCTCGACTCAAGAACATCGCCTGTAGGTCCTATATGGCCGTGGGTTGCATCTGGCTGGTATCAGAGCTACCCCCATGCTGTATATACGGGGCCCAGCTGTGCTCAGATCGACATATATCGACTCAAGAACATCGCCTGTAGGTCCTATATGGCCGTGGGTTGCAGCTGGCTGGTATCACAGCTACCCCTGCGATGTATATACGTGGCCCAGCTGTGCTCAGAACGACATATATCGACTCAAGAACATCGCCTGTGGGTCTTATATGGCCGTGGGATGCAGCTGGCTGGTATCAGAGCTACCCCCAGGCTGTATATACGTGGCCCAGCTGTACTCAGATCGACATATATCGACTCAAGAACATCGCCTGTAGGTCCTATATGGCAGTGGGTTGCATATGGCTGGTATCAGAGCTACCCCCATGCTGTATATACGGGGCCCAGCTGTGCTCAGATCGACATATATCGACTCAAGAACATCGCCTGTAGGTCCTATATGGCCGTGGGTTGCAGCTGGCTGGTATCACAGCTACCCCCATGCTGTATATACGTGGCCCAGCTGTGCTCAGATCGACATATATCGACTCAAGAACATCGCCTGTAGGTCCTATATGGGCATAGGTTACACCTGGCTGGTGTCGAAGCGGCCCCAATGCTGCATATACTGTGCATAGCGGTGCTCAGATCGACATATATCGACTCAAGAACATCGCCTGTAGGTCCTATATAGCCATGGATTGCACCTGGCTGATATCAGAGCCACCCACATTCCGTATATACGGGGGCCCAGCTGTGCTCAAATCGACATATATCGAATCAAGAACATCGGCTGTAGGTCCTATATGGCCGTGGGTTGCATCTGGCTGGTATCAGAGCCACCCACATGCCGTATATACGGGGCCCAGCTGTGCTCAGATCGGCATATATCGACTCAAGAACATCGCCTGTAGGTCCTATACGGCCGTGGGTTGCATCTGGCTGGTATCAGAGCTACCCTAATGCTGTATATACGGGGCCCAGCTGTGCTCAGATCGACATATATCGACTCAAGAACATCGCCTGTAGGTCCTATATGGCCGTGGGTTGCATCTGGCTAGTATCAGAGCTACCCTAATGCTGTATATACGGGGCCCAGCTGTGCTCAGATCGACATATATCGACTCAAGAACATCGCCTGTAGGTCCTATATGGCCGTGGGTTGCAGCTGGCTGGTATCAGAGCCACCCACATGCCGTATATACAGGGCCCAGCTGTGCTCAGATCGACATATATCGACTCAAGAACATCGCCTGTAGGTCCTATATGGCCGTGGGTTGCATCTGGCTGGTATCAGAGCTACCCCCATGCTGTGTATACGGGGCCCAGCTGTGCTCAGATTGACATATATCGACTCAAGAACATCGCCTGTAGGTCCTATATGGCCGTGGGTTGCATCTGGCTGGTATCAGAGCTACCCCCATGCTGTATATACGGGGCCCAGCTGTGCTCAGATCAACATATATCGACTCAAGAACATCGCCTGTAGGTCCTATATGGCCTTGGGTTGCAGCTGGCTGGTATCAGAGCCACCCACATGCCGTATATACAGGGCCCAGCTGTGCTCAGATCGACATATATCGACTCAAGAACATCGCCTGTAGGTCCTATATAGCCGTGGGTTGCATCTGGCTGGTATCAGAGCTACCCCCATCCTGTATATACGGGGCCCAGCTGTGCTCAGCTCGACATATATCGACTCAAAAACATCGCCTATAGGTCCTATATGGCCTTGGGTTGCAGCTGGCTGGTATCAGAGCCACCCACATGCCGTATATACAGGGCCCAGCTGTGCTCAGATCGACATATATCGACTCAAGAACATCGCCTGTAGGTCCTATATGGCCGTGGGTTGCATCTGGCTGGTATCAGAGCTACCCCCATGCTGTATATACGGGGGCCAGCTGTGCTCAGATCGACATATATCGACTCAAGAACATCGCCTGTAGGTCCTATATGGCCGTGGGTTGCATCTGGCTGGTATCAGAGCTAACCCCATGCTGTATATACGGGGCCCAGCTGTGCTCAGATCGACATATATCGACTCAAGAACATCACCTGTAGGTCCTATATGGCCGTGGGTTGCAGCTGGCTGGTATCAGAGCCACCCACATGCCGTATATACAGGGCCCAGCTGTGCTCAAAACGACATATATCGACTCAAGAACATCGCCTGTAGGTCCTATATGGGCGTGGGTTGCATCTGGCTGGTATCAGAGCTACCCCCATGCTGTATATACGGGGCCCAGCTGTGCTCAGATCGACATATATCGACTCAAGAACATCGCCTGTAGGTCCTATATGGCCGTGTGTTGCAGCTGGCTGGTATCACAGCTACCCCTGCGATGTATATACGTGGCCCAGCTGTGCTCAGAACGACATATATCGACTCAAGAACATCGCCTGTGGGTCTTATATGGCCGTGGGATGCAGCTGGCTGGTATCAGAGCTACCCCCAGGCTGTATATACGTGGCCCAGCTGTACTCAGATCGACATATATCGTCTCAAGAACATCGCCTTTAGGTGCTATATGGCCGTGGGTTGCATCTAGATGGTATCAGAGCTACCCCATGCTGTATATACGGCGCCAAGCTGTGCTCAGATCGACATATATCGACTCAAGAACATTGCTTGTAGGTCCTATATGGGCGTGGGTTGCATCTGGCTGGTATCAGTGCTACCCCCATGCTGTATATACGGGGCCCAGCTGTGCTCAGATCGACATATATCGACTCAAGAACATCGCCTGTAGGTCCTATATGGCCGTGGGTTGCATCTGGCTGGTTTCAGAGCTACCCGCATGCTGTATATACGGGGCCCAGCTGTGCTCAGATCGACATATATCGACTCAAGAACATCGCCTGTAGGTCCTATATGGCCGTGGGTTGCAGCTGGCTGGTATCAGAGCCACCCACATGCCGTATATACGGGGCCCAGGTGTGCTCAGATCGACATATATCGACTCAAGAACATCGCCTGTAGGTCCTGTATGGCCGTGGGTTGCATCTGGCTGGTATCAGAGCCACCCACATGCCGTATATACGGGGCCCAGCTGTGCTCAGATCGACATATATCGACTCAAGAACATCGCCTGTAGGTCCTATATGGCCGTGGGTTGCATCTGGCTGGTATCAGAGCTACCCCTATGCTGTATATACGGGGTCCAGCTGTGCTCAGATCGACATATATCGACTCAAGAACATCGCCTGTAGGTCCTATATGGCCGTGGGTTGCAGCTGGCTGGTATCACAGCTACCCCCACGCTGTATATACGTGGCCCCGCTGTGCTCAGAACGACATATATCGACTCAAGAACATCGCCTGTGGGTCTTATATGGCCATGGGTTGCAGCTGGCTGGTATCAGAGCTACCCCCAGGCTGTATATACGTGGCCCAGCTATGCTCAGATCGACATATATCGACTCAAGAACATCGCCTGTAGGTCCTATATGGCCGTGGGTTGCAGCTGGCTGGTATCAGAGCTACTCCCATGCTGTATATACGGCGCCCAGCTGTGCTCAGATCGACATATATCGACCCAAGAACATCGCCTGTAGGTCCTATATGGCCGTGGCTTGCATCTGGCTGGTATCAGAGCCACCCACATGCCGTATATACGGGGCCCAGCTGTGCTCAGATCGACATATATCGACTCAAGAACAACGCCTGTAGGTGCTATATGGCCGTGGGTTGCATCTGGCTGGTATCAGAGCTACCCCCATGCTGTATATACGACGCCCAGCTGTGCTCAGATCGACATATATCGACTCAAAAATATCGCCTGTAGGTATTATATGGGCATAGGTTGCACCTGGCTGGTGTCGGAGCGGCCCCAATGCTGCATATACGGTGCATAGCGGTGCTCATATCGACATATATCGAATCAAGAACATCGCCTGTAGGTCCTATATGGCAGTGGGTTGCATCTGGCTGATATCAGAGCCACCCACATGCCGTATATACGCTGGCCCAGCTGTGCTCGGATCGTCATATATCGACTCAGGAACATCGCCTGTAGGTCCTATATGGCCGTGGGTTGCATCTGGCTGGTATCAGAGCCACCCACATGCTGTATATACGGTACCCAGCTGTGCTCAGATCGACATATATCGGCTCAAGAACATCGCCTGTAGGTCCTATATGGCCGTGGGTTGTATATGGCTGGTATCAGAGCCACCCACATGCCGTATATACGGGGCCCAGCTGTGCTCAGATCGACATATATCGACTCAAGAACATCGCCTGTAGGTCCTATATGGCCGTGGTTTGCATCTGGCTGGTATCAGAGCTACCCCCAGGCTGTATATACGTGGTCCAGCTGTACTCAGATCGACATATATCGACTCAAGAACATCGCCTGTAGGTGTTATATGGCCGTGGGTTGCATCTGGCTGGTATCAGAGCTACCCCCATGCTGTATATACGGCGCCCAGCTGTGCTCAGATCGACATATATCGACTCAAGAATATCGCCTGTAGATCCTATATGGCCGTGGGTTGCATCTGGCTGGTATCAGAGCCACCCACATTCCGTATATACGGGGCCCAGCTGTGCTCGGATCGACATATATCCACTCAAGAACATCGCCTGTAGGTCCTATATGGCCGTGGATTGAATCTGGCTGGTATCATAACTACCCCCATGCTGTATATACGGCGCCCAGCTGTGCTCAGATCGACATATATCGACTCAAGAACATCGCCTATAGGTCCTATATAGCCGTGGGTTGCAGTTGGCTGGTATCACAGCTATCCCCATGCTGTATTTACGTGGCCCAGCTGTGCTCAGATCGACATATATCGACTCAAGAACATCGCCTGTAGGTCCTATATGGCCGTGGGTTGCATCTGGCTGGTATCAGAGCCACCCACATGCCGTATATACGTTACCCAGCTGTGCCCAGATCGACATATATCGACTCAAGAACATCGCCTGTAGGTCCTATATGGCCGTGGGTTGCAAATGGCTGGTATCAGAGCTACCCCCATGCTGTATATACGAGGCCCAGCTGTGCTCAGATCGACATATATCGACTCAAGAACATCGCCTGTGGGTCTTATATGGCCGTGGGTTGCAGCTGGCTGGTATCAGAGCTACACCCAGGCTGTATATACGTGGCCCAGCTGTGCTCAGATCGACATATATCGACTTAAGAACATCGCCGGTAGGTCCTGTATGCCCATGGGTTGCATCTGGCTGGTATCAGAGCCACCCACACGCCGTATATACGGGGAACAGCTGTGCTCAGATCGACATATATCGACTTAAGAACATCGCCTGTAGGTCCTATATGGCCGTGGGTTGCATCTGGCTCGTATCAGAGCTACCCCCATGCTGTATATACTGCGCCAAGCTGTGCTCAGATCGACATATATCGACTCAAGAAAATCGCCTGTAAGTCCTATATGGCCGTGGGTTGCATCTGGCTGCTATCAGAGCCACCCCCATGCTGTATATACGGGGCCCAGCTGTGCTCAGATCGACATATATCGACTCAAGAACATCGCCTGTAGGTCCTATATGGCCGTGGGTTGCAGCTGGCTGGTATCACAGCTACCCCCATGCTGTATATACGTGGCCCAGCTGTGCTCAGATCGACATATATCGACTCAAGAACATCGCCTGTAGGTCCTATATGGCCGTGGGTTGCATCTGGCTGGTATCAGAGCCACCCACATGCCGTATATACGGTACCCAGCTGTGCTCAGATCGACATATATCGACTCAAGAACATCGCCTGTAGGTCCTATATGGCCGTGGGTTGTATATGGCTGGTATCAGAGCCACCCACATGCCGTATATACGGGGCCCAGCTGTGCTCAGATCGACATATATCGAATCAGGGCCATCGCCTGAAGGTCCTGTATGGCCGTGGGTTGCATCTGGCTGGTATCAGAGCCACCCACATGCCGTATATACGTTACCCAGCTGTGCCCAGATCGACATATATCGACTCAAGAACATCGCCTGTAGGTCCTATATGGCCGTGGGTTGCATATGGCTGGTATCGGAGCTACCCCCATGCTGTATATACGAGGCCCAGCTTTGCTCAGATCGAAATATATATCGACTCAAGAACATCGCTTGTAGGTCCTATATGGCCGTGGGTTGCATCTGGCTGGTATCAGTGCTACCTCCATGCTGTATATACGACGCCCAGCTGTACTCAGATCGACATATATCGACTCAAGAATATCGCCTATAGGTCCTATATGGCCGTGGGTTGCATCTGGCTGGTATCAGAGCCACCCACATGCCGTATATACGGGGCCCAGCTGTGCTCGGATCGACATATATCGACTCAAGAACATCGCCTGTAGGTCCTATATGGCCGTGGATTGAATCTGGCTGGTATCAGAGCTACCTCCATGCTGTATATACGGCGCCCAGCTGTGCTCAGATCGACATATATCGACTCAAGAACATCGCCTGTAGGTCCTATATAGCCGTGGGTTACAGTTGGCTGGTATCACAGCTACCCCCATGCTGTATATACGTGGCCCAGCTGTGCTCAGGTCGACATATATCGACTCAAGGACATCACCTGTAGGTCCTATATGGCCGTGGGGTGCATCTGGCTGGTATCAGAGCTACCCACATGCCGTATATACGGGACCCAGCTATGCTCAGATCGACATATATCGACTCAAGAACATCGCCTGTAGGTCCTATATGGCCGTGGGTTGCATATGGCTGGTATCAGAGCCACCCACATGCCGTATATACGGGGCCCAGCTGTGCTCAGATCGACATATATCGAATCAGGGCCATCGCCTGAAGGTCCTGTATGGCCGTGGGTTGCATCTGGCTGGTATCAGAGCCACCCACATGCCGTATATACGTTACCCAGCTGTGCCCAGATCGACATATATCGACTCAAGAACATCGCCTGTAGGTCCTATATGGCCGTGGGTTGCATATGGCTGGTATCGGAGCTACCCCCATGCTGTATATACGAGGCCCAGCTTTGCTCAGATCGACATATATCGACTCAAGAACATCGCCTGTGGGTCCTATATGGCCGTGGGTTGCAGCTGGCTGGTATCAGAGCTACCCCCAGGGTGTATATACGTGGCCCAGCTGTGCTCAGATCGACATATATCGACTTAAGAACATCGCCGGTAGGTCCTGTATGCCCATGGGTTGCATCTGGCTGGTATCAGAGCCACCCCCATGCTGTATATACGGGGCCCAGCTGTGCTCAAATCGACATATATCGACTCAAGAACATCGCCTGTATGTCCTATATGGCCGTGGCTTGCAGCTGGCTGGTATGCCATATATACGGGGCCCAGCTGTGCTCAGATCGACATATATCGACTCAAGAACATCGCCTGTAGCTCCTATATGGCCGTGGGTTGCATCTGGCTGGTATGAGTTCTAATGCCATGCTGTATAAACGGCGCCCAGCTGTGCTCAGATCGACATATATCGACTCAAGAACATGGCCTGTGGGTCCTATATAGCCGTGGGCTGCAGCTGGCTGGTATCACAGCTACCCCCATGCTGTATATACGTGGCCCAGCTGTGCTCATATCGACATATATCGACTCAAGAACATCGCCTGTAGGTCCTATATGGCCGTGGGTTGCAGCTGGCTAGTATCAGAGCCACCCACATGCCGTATATACGGGGCCCAGCTGTGCTCAGATAGACATATATCGATTCAAGAACATCGCCTGTAGGTTCTATATGGCCGTGGGTTGCATATGGCTGGTATCAGAGCCACCCACATGCCGTATATACGGGGCCCAGCTGTGCGCAGATCGACATATATCGACTCAAGAACATCGCCTGTAGGTCCTATATGGCCGTGGGTTGCATGTGGCTGGTATCAGAGCCACCCACATGCCGTATATACGGGGCCCAGCTGTGCTCAGATCGACATATATCGACTCAAGAACATCGCCTGTAGGTCCTATATGGCCGCGGGTTGCATCTGCCTGGTATCAGAGCTACACCCATGGTGTATATACGGCGCCCAGCTGTGCTCAGATCGACATATATCGACTCAAGAACATCGCCTGTAGGTCCTATATGGCCGTGGATTGCATCTGGCTGGTATCAGAGGTACCCCTATGCTGTATATACGGCGAGCAGCTGTGCTCAGATCGACATATATCGACTCAAGAACATCGCCTGTAGGTCCTATATGGCCGTGGGTTGCATCTGGCTGGTATCAGAGCTAACCCCATGCTGTATATACGGGGCCCAGCTATGCTCAGATCGACATATAGCGACTCAAGAACATCGCCTGTAGGTCCAATATAACCATGGGTTGCAGCTGGCTGGTATCACACCTACCCCCATGCTATATATACGGCGCCCAGCTGTGCTCAGATCTACATATATCGACTCAATAACATCGCCTGTAGATCCTATATGGCCGTGGGTTGCATCTGGCTGGTTTCAGAGCTACCCCCATGCTGTATATACGGGGCCCAGCTGTGCTCAGATCGACATATATCGACCCAAGAACATCGCCTGTGGGTCTTATATGGCCGTGGGTTGCAGCTGGCTGGTATCAAAGCTACCCCTAGGCTGTATATACGTGGCCCAGCTGTGCTCAGATCGACATATATCGACTCAAGTATATCGCCTGTAGGTGCTGTATGGCCGTGGGTTGCATCTGGCTGGTATCAGAGCTACCCCCATGCTGTATATACGGCGCCCAGCTGTGCTCAGATCGACATATATCGACTCAAGAACGTCGCCTGTAGGTCCTATATGGCCGTGGTTTGCATCTGGCTGGTATCGGAGCTACCCCCATGGTGTTTATACGGCGCCCAGCTGCGCTCAGATCGACACATATCAACTCAAGAACATCGCCTATAGGTCCTATATGGCTGTGGGTTGCATCTGGCTGGTATCAGAGCTACCCCCATGCTGTATATACGAGGCCCAGCTGTGCTCAGATCGACATATATCGACTCAAGAACATCGCCTGTGGGTCTTATATGGCCGTGGGTTGCAGCTGGCTGGTATCAGAGCTACTCCCAGGCTTTATATACGTGGCCCAGCTGTGCTCAGATCGACATATATCGACTCAAGACATCGCCTGTAGGTGCTATATGGCCGTGGGTTGCATCTGGCTGGTATCAGAGCTACCCTCATGCTGTATATACGGCGCCAAGCTGTGCTCAGATCGACATATATCGAGTCAAGAACATTGCTTGTAGGTCCTATATGGCCGTGGGTTGCATCTGGCTGGTATCAGTGCTACCCCCATTCTGTATATACGGCGCCCAGCTGTGCTCAGATGGACATATATCGACTCAAGAATATCGCCTGTAGGTCCTATATGGCCGTGGGTTGCATCTGGCTGGTATCAGAGCCACCCACATGCCGTATATACGGGGCCCAGCTGTACTCGGATCGACATATATCGACTCAAGAACATCGCCTGTAGGTCCTATATGGCCGTGGATTGAATCTGGCTGGTATCATAACTACCCCCATGCTGTATATACGGCGCCCAGCTGTGCTCAGATCGACATATATCGACCCAAGAACATCGCCTATAGGTCCTATATAGCCGTGGGTTGCAGTTGGCTGGTATCACAGCTACCCCCATGCTGTATTTACGTGGCCCAGCTGTGCTCAGGTCGACATATATCGACACAAGGACATCACCTGTAGGTCCTGTATGGCCGTGGGTTGCAGCTGGCTGGTATCAGAGCCACCCACATGCCCTATATACGGGGGTCCAGCTGTGCTCAGATCGACATATATCGACTCAAGAACATCGCCTGTAGGTCCTATATGGCCGTGGGTTGCATCTGGCTGGTATAAGAGCTACCCACATGCCGTATATACGGGACCCAGCTGTGCTCAGATCGACATATATCGACTCAAGAACATCGCCTGTAGGTCCTATATGGCAGTGGGTTGCATATGGCTGGTATCAGAGCTACCCCCATGCTGTATATACGGGGCCCAGCTGTGCTCAGATCGACATATATCGACCCAAGAACATCGCCTGTGGGTTTTATATGCCGTGGGTTGCAGCTGGCAGGTATCAGAGCTACCCCCAGGCTGTATATACGTGACCCAGCTGTGCTCAGATCGACATATATCGACTCAAGAACATCGCCTGTATGTGCTATATGGCCGTGGGTTGCATCTGGCTGGTATCAGAGCTACCCCCATGCTGTATATACGTGGCCCAGCTGTGCTCCGATCGACATATATCGACTCAAGAACATCGCCTGTGGGTCTTATATGGCCGTGGATTGCATCTGGCTGGTATCAGAGCTACTCCCATGCTGTATATACGGCGCCCAGCTGTGCTCAGATCGACATATATCGACCCAATAACATCGCCTGTAGGTCCTATATGGCCGTGGCTTGCATCTGGCTGGTATCAGAGCCACCCACATGCCGTATATACGGGGCCCAGCTGTGCTCAGATCGACATATATCGACTCAAGAACAACGCCTGTAGGTGCTATATGGCCGTGGGTTGCATCTGGCTGGTATCAGAGCTACCCCCATGCTGTATATACGGCGCCCAGCTGTGCTCAGATCGACATATATCGACTCAAGAACATCGCCTGTAGGTCCTATATGGCCGTGGGTTGCATCTGGCTGGTATCAGAGCTACCCCCATGCTGTATATACGGGGCCCAGCTGTGCTCAGATCGACATATATCGACTCAAGAACATCGGCTGTAGGTCATATATGGCCGTGGGTTGCATCTGGGTGGTATCAGAGCTACCCCCATGCTGTATATACGGGGCCCAGCTGTGCTCAGATCGACATATATCGACTCAAGAACATCGCCTGTAGGTCCTATATAACCGTGGGTTGCAGCTGGCTGGTATCACAGCTACCCCCATGATATATATACGGCGCCCAGCTGTGCTCAGATCGACATATATCGACTCAAGAACATCGCCTGTAGGTCCTATATGGCCGTGGGTTGCATCTGGCTGGTTTCAGAGCTACCCCCATGCTGTATATACGGGCCCAGCTGTCCTCAGATCGACATATATCGACTCAAGAACATCGCCTGTAGGTCCTATATGGCCGTGGGTTGCAGCCGGCTGGTATCACAGCTACCCCCATGCTGTATATACGTGGCCCAGCTGTGCTCAGATCGACATATATCGACTCAAGAACATCGCCTGTAGGTCCTATATGGCCGTGGGTTGGATCTGGCTGGTATCAGAGCTACTCCCATGCTGTATATACGAGGCCCAGCTGTGCTCAGATCGACATATATCGACCCAAGAACATCGCCTGTGGGTCTTATATGGCCGTGGGTTGCAGCTGGCTGGTATCAAAGCTACCCCTAGGCTGTATATACGTGGCCCAGCTGTGCTCAGATCGACATATATCGACTCAAGTATATCGCCTGTAGGTGCTGTATGGCCGTGGGTTGCATCTGGCTGGTATCAGAGCTACCCCCATGCTGTATATACGGCGCCCAGCTGTGCTCAGATCGACATATATCGACTCAAGAACGTCGCCTGTAGGTCCTATATGGCCGTGGTTTGCATCTGGCTGGTATCGGAGCTACCCCCATGGTGTTTATACGGCGCCCAGCTGCGCTCAGATCGACACATATCAACTCAAGAACATCGCCTATAGGTCCTATATGGCTGTGGGTTGCATCTGGCTGGTATCAGAGCTACCCCCATGCTGTATATACGAGGCCCAGCTGTGCTCAGATCGACATATATCGACTCAAGAACATCGCCTGTGGGTCTTATATGGCCGTGGGTTGCAGCTGGCTGGTATCAGAGCTACTCCCAGGCTTTATATACGTGGCCCAGCTGTGCTCAGATCGACATATATCGACTCAAGAACATCGCCTGTAGGTGCTATATGGCCGTGGGTTGCATCTGGCTGGTATCAGAGCTACCCTCATGCTGTATATACGGCGCCAAGCTGTGCTCAGATCGACATATATCGAGTCAAGAACATTGCTTGTAGGTCCTATATGGCCGTGGGTTGCATCTGGCTGGTATCAGTGCTACCCCCATTCTGTATATACGGCGCCCAGCTGTGCTCAGATGGACATATATCGACTCAAGAATATCGCCTGTAGGTCCTATATGGCCGTGGGTTGCATCTGGCTGGTATCAGAGCCACCCACATGCCGTATATACGGGGCCCAGCTGTGCTCGGATCGACATATATCGACTCAAGAACATCGCCTGTAGGTCCTATATGGCCGTGGATTGAATCTGGCTGGTATCATAACTACCCCCATGCTGTACATACGGCGCCCAGCTGTGCTCAGATCGACATATATCGACCCAAGAACATCGCCTGTAGGTCCTATATAGCCGTGGGTTGCAGTTGGCTGGTATCACAGCTACCCCCATGCTGTATTTACGTGGCCCAGCTGTGCTCAGGTCGACATATATCGACACAAGGACATCACCTGTAGGTCCTGTATGGCCGTGGGTTGCAGCTGGCTGGTATCAGAGCCACCCACATGCCCTATATACGGGGGTCCAGCTGTGCTCAGATCGACATATATCGACTCAAGAACATCGCCTGTAGGTCCTATATGGCCGTGGGTTGCATCTGGCTGGTATCAGAGCTACCCACATGCCGTATATACGGGACCCAGCTGTGCTCAGATCGACATATATCGACTCAAGAACATCGCCTGTAGGTCCTATATGGCCGTGGGTTGCATATGGCTGGTATCAGAGCCACCCACATGCCGTATATACGGGGCCCAGCTGTGCAGATCGACATATATCGAATCATGACCATCGCCTGTAGGTCCTATATGGCCGTGGGTTGCATCTGGCTTGTATCAGAGCCACCCACATGCCGTATATACTTTACCCAGCTGTGCCCAGATCGACATATATCGACTCAAGAACATCGCCTGTAGGTCCTTTATGGCAGTGGGTTGCATATGGCTGGTATCAGAGCTACCCCCATGCTGTATATACGAGGCCCAGCTGTGCTCAGATCGACATATATCGACTAAAGAACATCGCCTGTGGGTCTTATATAGCTGTGGGTTGCAGCTGGCTGGTATCAGAGCTACCCCCAGGCTGTATATACGTGGCCCAGCTGTGCCCAGATCGACATATATCGACTCAAGAACATCGCCTGTAGGTCCTATATGGCAGTGGGTTGCATATGGCTGGTATCAGAGCTACCCCCATGCTGTATATACGGGGCCCAGCTGTGCTCAGATCGACATATATCGACTCAAGAACATCGCCTGTAGGTCCTATATGGCCGTGGGTTGCAGCTGGCTGGTATCACAGCTACCCCCATGCTGTATATACGTGGCCCAGCTGTGCTCAGATCGACATATATCGACTCAAGAACATCGCCTGTAGGTCCTATATGGGCATAGGTTACACCTGGCTGGTGTCGAAGCGGCCCCAATGCTGCATATACGGTGCATAGCGGTGCTCAGATCGACATATATCGACTCAAGAACATCGCCTGTAGGTCCTATATGGCCATGGATTGTACCTGGCTGATATCAGAGCCACCCACATTCCGTATATACGGGGGCCCAGCTGTGCTCAAATCGACATATATCGAATCAAGAACATCGGCTGTAGGTCCTATATGGCCGTGGGTTGCATCTGGCTGGTATCAGAGCCACCCACATGCCGTATATACGGGGCCCAGCTGTGCTCAGATCGGCATATATCGACTCAAGAACATCGCCTGTAGGTCCTATACGGCCGTGGGTTGCATCTGGCTGGTATCAGAGCTACCCTAATGCTGTATATACGGGGCCCAGCTGTGCTCAGATCGACATATATCGACTCAAGAACACCGCCTGTAGGTCCTATATGGCCGTGGGTTGCATCTAACTGGTATCAGAGCTACCCTAATGCTGTATATACGGGGCCCAGCTGTGCTCAGATCGACATATATCGACTCAAGAACATCGCCTGTAAGTCCTATATGGCCGTGGGTTGCAGCTGGCTGGTATCAGAGCCACCCACATGCCGTATATACAGGGCCCAGCTGTGCTCAGATCGACATATATCGACTCAAGAACATCGCCTGTAGGTCCTATATGGCCGTGGGTTGCATCTGGCTGGTATCAGAGCTACCCCCATGCTGTGTATACGGGGCCCAGCTGTGCTCAGATTGACATATATCGACTCAAGAACATCGCCTGTAGGTCCTATATGGCCGTGGGTTGCATCTGGCTGGTATCAGAGCTACCCCCATGCTGTATATACGGGGCCCAGCTGTGCTCAGATCAACATATATCGACTCAAGAACATCGCCTGTAGGTCCTATATGGCCTTGGGTTGCAGCTGGCTGGTATCAGAGCCACCCACATGCCGTATATACAGGGCCCAGCTGTGCTCAGATCGACATATATCGACTCAAGAACATCGCCTGTAGGTCCTATATAGCCGTGGGTTGCATCTGGCTGGTATCAGAGCTACCCCCATGCTGTATATACGGGGCCCAGCTGTGCTCAGCTCGACATATATCGACTCAAAAACATCGCCTATAGGTCCTATATGGCCTTGGGTTGCAGCTGGTTGGTATCAGAGCCACCCACATGCCGTATATACAGGGCCCAGCTGTGCTCAGATCGACATATCTCGACTCAAGAACATCGCCTGTAGGTCCTATATGGCCGTGGGTTGCATCTGGCTGGTATCAGAGCTACCCCCATGCTGTATATACGGGGCCCAGCTGTGCTCAGATCGACATATATCGACTCAAGAACATCGCCTGTAGGTCCTATATGGCCGTGGGTTGCAGCTGGCTGGTATCACAGCTACCCCTGCGATGTATATACGTGGCCCAGCTGTGCTCAGAACGACATATATCGACTCAAGAACATCGCCTGTGGGTCTTATATGGCCGTGGGATGCAGCTGGCTGGTATCAGAGCTACCCCCAGGCTGTATATACGTGGCCCAGCTGTACTCAGATCGACATATATCGACTCAAGAACATCGCCTGTAGGTCCTATATGGCAGTGGGTTGCATATGGCTGGTATCAGAGCTACCCCCATGCTGTATATACGGGGCCCAGCTGTGCTCAGATCGACATATATCGACTCAAGAACATCGCCTGTAGGTCCTATATGGCCGTGGGTTGCAGCTGGCTGGTATCACAGCTACCCCCATGCTGTATATACGTGGCCCAGCTGTGCTCAGATCGACATATATCGACTCAAGAACATCGCCTGTAGGTCCTATATGGGCATAGGTTACACCTGGCTGGTGTCGAAGCGGCCCCAATGCTGCATATACTGTGCATAGCGGTGCTCAGATCGACATATATCGACTCAAGAACATCGCCTGTAGGTCCTATATAGCCATGGATTGCACCTGGCTGATATCAGAGCCACCCACATTCCGTATATACGGGGGCCCAGCTGTGCTCAAATCGACATATATCGAATCAAGAACATCGGCTGTAGGTCCTATATGGCCGTGGGTTGCATCTGGCTGGTATCAGAGCCACCCACATGCCGTATATACGGGGCCCAGCTGTGCTCAGATCGGCATATATCGACTCAAGAACATCGCCTGTAGGTCCTATACGGCCGTGGGTTGCATCTGGCTGGTATCAGAGCTACCCTAATGCTGTATATACGGGGCCCAGCTGTGCTCAGATCGACATATATCGACTCAAGAACATCGCCTGTAGGTCCTATATGGCCGTGGGTTGCATCTGGCTAGTATCAGAGCTACCCTAATGCTGTATATACGGGGCCCAGCTGTGCTCAGATCGACATATATCGACTCAAGAACATCGCCTGTAGGTCCTATATGGCCGTGGGTTGCAGCTGGCTGGTATCAGAGCCACCCACATGCCGTATATACAGGGCCCAGCTGTGCTCAGATCGACATATATCGACTCAAGAACATCGCCTGTAGGTCCTATATGGCCGTGGGTTGCATCTGGCTGGTATCAGAGCTACCCCCATGCTGTGTATACGGGGCCCAGCTGTGCTCAGATTGACATATATCGACTCAAGAACATCGCCTGTAGGTCCTATATGGCCGTGGGTTGCATCTGGCTGGTATCAGAGCTACCCCCATGCTGTATATACGGGGCCCAGCTGTGCTCAGATCAACATATATCGACTCAAGAACATCGCCTGTAGGTCCTATATGGCCTTGGGTTGCAGCTGGCTGGTATCAGAGCCACCCACATGCCGTATATACAGGGCCCAGCTGTGCTCAGATCGACATATATCGACTCAAGAACATCGCCTGTAGGTCCTATATAGCCGTGGGTTGCATCTGGCTGATATCAGAGCTACCCCCATCCTGTATATACGGGGCCCAGCTGTGCTCAGCTCGACATATATCGACTCAAAAACATCGCCTATAGGTCCTATATGGCCTTGGGTTGCAGCTGGCTGGTATCAGAGCCACCCACATGCCGTATATACAGGGCCCAGCTGTGCTCAGATCGACATATATCGACTCAAGAACATCGCCTGTAGGTCCTATATGGCCGTGGGTTGCATCTGGCTGGTATCAGAGCTACCCCCATGCTGTATATACGGGGCCCAGCTGTGCTCAGATCGACATATATCGACTCAAGAACATCGCCTGTAGGTCCTATATGGCCGTGGGTTGCATCTGGCTGGTATCAGAGCTAACCCCATGCTGTATATACGGGGCCCAGCTGTGCTCAGATCGACATATATCGACTCAAGAACATCACCTGTAGGTCCTATATGGCCGTGGGTTGCAGCTGGCTGGTATCAGAGCCACCCACATGCCGTATATACAGGGCCCAGCTGTGCTCAAAACGACATATATCGACTCAAGAACATCGCCTGTAGGTCCTATATGGGCGTGGGTTGCATCTGGCTGGTATCAGAGCTACCCCCATGCTGTATATACGGGGCCCAGCTGTGCTCAGATCGACATATATCGACTCAAGAACATCGCCTGTAGGTCCTATATGGCCGTGTGTTGCAGCTGGCTGGTATCACAGCTACCCCTGCGATGTATATACGTGGCCCAGCTGTGCTCAGAACGACATATATCGACTCAAGAACATCGCCTGTGGGTCTTATATGGCCGTGGGATGCAGCTGGCTGGTATCAGAGCTACCCCCAGGCTGTATATACGTGGCCCAGCTGTACTCAGATCGACATATATCGTCTCAAGAACATCGCCTTTAGGTGCTATATGGCCGTGGGTTGCATCTAGATGGTATCAGAGCTACCCCATGCTGTATATACGGCGCCAAGCTGTGCTCAGATCGACATATATCGACTCAAGAACATTGCTTGTAGGTCCTATATGGGCGTGGGTTGCATCTGGCTGGTATCAGTGCTACCCCCATGCTGTATATACGGGGCCCAGCTGTGCTCAGATCGACATATATCGACTCAAGAACATCGCCTGTAGGTCCTATATGGCCGTGGGTTGCATCTGGCTGATTTCAGAGCTACCCGCATGCTGTATATACGGGGCCCAGCTGTGCTCAGATCGACATATATCGACTCAAGAACATCGCCTGTAGGTCCTATATGGCCGTGGGTTGCAGCTGGCTGGTATCAGAGCCACCCACATGCCGTATATACGGGGCCCAGGTGTGCTCAGATCGACATATATCGACTCAAGAACATCGCCTGTAGGTCCTGTATGGCCGTGGGTTGCATCTGGCTGGTATCAGAGCCACCCACATGCCGTATATACGGGGCCCAGCTGTGCTCAGATCGACATATATCGACTCAAGAACATCGCCTGTAGGTCCTATATGGCCGTGGGTTGCATCTGGCTGGTATCAGAGCTACCCCCATGCTGTATATACGGGGTCCAGCTGTGCTCAGATCGACATATATCGACTCAAGAACATCGCCTGTAGGTCCTATATGGCCGTGGGTTGCAGCTGGCTGGTATCACAGCTACCCCCACGCTGTATATACGTGGCCCCGCTGTGCTCAGAACGACATATATCGACTCAAGAACATCGCCTGTGGGTCTTATATGGCCATGGGTTGCAGCTGGCTGGTATCAGAGCTACCCCCAGGCTGTATATACGTGGCCCAGCTATGCTCAGATCGACATATATCGACTCAAGAACATCGCCTGTAGGTCCTATATGGCCGTGGGTTGCAGCTGGCTGGTATCAGAGCTACTCCCATGCTGTATATACGGCGCCCAGCTGTGCTCAGATCGACATATATCGACCCAAGAACATCGCCTGTAGGTCCTATATGGCCGTGGCTTGCATCTGGCTGGTATCAGAGCCACCCACATGCCGTATATACGGGGCCCAGCTGTGCTCAGATCGACATATATCGACTCAAGAACAACGCCTGTAGGTGCTATATGGCCGTGGGTTGCATCTGGCTGGTATCAGAGCTACCCCCATGCTGTATATACGACGCCCAGCTGTGCTCAGATCGACATATATCGACTCAAAAATATCGCCTGTAGGTATTATATGGGCATAGGTTGCACCTGGCTGGTGTCGGAGCGGCCCCAATGCTGCATATACGGTGCATAGCGGTGCTCATATCGACATATATCGAATCAAGAACATCGCCTGTAGGTCCTATATGGCAGTGGGTTGCATCTGGCTGATATCAGAGCCACCCACATGCCGTATATACGCTGGCCCAGCTGTGCTCGGATCGTCATATATCGACTCAGGAACATCGCCTGTAGGTCCTATATGGCCGTGGGTTGCATCTGGCTGGTATCAGAGCCACCCACATGCTGTATATACGGTACCCAGCTGTGCTCAGATCGACATATATCGACTCAAGAACATCGCCTGTAGGTCCTATATGGCCGTGGGTTGTATATGGCTGGTATCAGAGCCACCCACATGCCGTATATACGGGGCCCAGCTGTGCTCAGATCGACATATATCGACTCAAGAACATCGCCTGTAGGTCCTATATGGCCGTGGTTTGCATCTGGCTGGTATCAGAGCTACCCCCAGGCTGTATATACGTGGTCCAGCTGTACTCAGATCGACATATATCGACTCAAGAACATCGCCTGTAGGTGTTATATGGCCGTGGGTTGCATCTGGCTGGTATCAGAGCTACCCCCATGCTGTATATACGGCGCCCAGCTGTGCTCAGATCGACATATATCGACTCAAGAATATCGCCTGTAGATCCTATATGGCCGTGGGTTGCATCTGGCTGGTATCAGAGCCACCCACATTCCGTATATACGGGGCCCAGCTGTGCTCGGATCGACATATATCCACTCAAGAACATCGCCTGTAGGTCCTATATGGCCGTGGATTGAATCTGGCTGGTATCATAACTACCCCCATGCTGTATATACGGCGCCCAGCTGTGCTGAGATCGACATATATCGACTCAAGAACATCGCCTATAGGTCCTATATAGCCGTGGGTTGCAGTTGGCTGGTATCACAGCTATCCCCATGCTGTATTTACGTGGCCCAGCTGTGCTCAGATCGACATATATCGACTCAAGAACATCGCCTGTAGGTCCTATATGGCCGTGGGTTGCATCTGGCTGGTATCAGAGCCACCCACATGCCGTATATACGTTACCCAGCTGTGCCCAGATCGACATATATCGACTCAAGAACATCGCCTGTAGGTCCTATATGGCCGTGGGTTGCAAATGGCTGGTATCAGAGCTACCCCCATGCTGTATATACGAGGCCCAGCTGTGCTCAGATCGACATATATCGACTCAAGAACATCGCCTGTGGGTCTTAATTGGCCGTGGGTTGCAGCTGGCTGGTATCAGAGCTACACCCAGGCTGTATATACGTGGCCCAGCTGTGCTCAGATCGACATATATCGACTTAAGAACATCGCCGGTAGGTCCTGTATGCCCATGGGTTGCATCTGGCTGGTATCAGAGCCACCCACACGCCGTATATACGGGGAACAGCTGTGCTCAGATCGACATATATCGACTTAAGAACATCGCCTGTAGGTCCTATATGGCCGTGGGTTGCATCTGGCTCGTATCAGAGCTACCCCCATGCTGTATATACTGCGCCAAGCTGTGCTCAGATCGACATATATCGACTCAAGAAAATCGCCTGTAGGTCCTATATGGCCGTGGGTTGCATCTGGCTGCTATCAGAGCCACCCCCATGCTGTATATACGGGGCCCAGCTGTGCTCAGATCGACATATATCGACTCAAGAACATCGCCTGTAGGTCCTATATGGCCGTGGGTTGCAGCTGGCTGGTATCACAGCTACCCCCATGCTGTATATACGTGGCCCAGCTGTGCTCAGATCGACATATATCGACTCAAGAACATCGCCTGTAGGTCCTATATGGCCGTGGGTTGCATCTGGCTGGTATCAGAGCCACCCACATGCCGTATATACGGTACCCAGCTGTGCTCAGATCGACATATATCGACTCAAGAACATCGCCTGTAGGTCCTATATGGCCGTGGGTTGTATATGGCTGGTATCAGAGCCACCCACATGCCGTATATACGGGGCCCAGCTGTGCTCAGATCGACATATATCGAATCAGGGCCATCGCCTGAAGGTCCTGTATGGCCGTGGGTTGCATCTGGCTGGTATCAGAGCCACCCACATGCCGTATATACGTTACCCAGCTGTGCCCAGATCGACATATATCGACTCAAGAACATCGCCTGTAGGTCCTATATGGCCGTGGGTTGCATATGGCTGGTATCGGAGCTACCCCCATGCTGTATATACGAGGCCCAGCTTTGCTCAGATCGAAATATATATCGACTCAAGAACATCGCTTGTAGGTCCTATATGGCCGTGGGTTGCATCTGGCTGGTATCAGTGCTACCTCCATGCTGTATATACGACGCCCAGCTGTACTCAGATCGACATATATCGACTCAAGAATATCGCCTATAGGTCCTATATGGCCGTGGGTTGCATCTGGCTGGTATCAGAGCCACCCACATGCCGTATATACGGGGCCCAGCTGTGCTCGGATCGACATATATCGACTCAAGAACATCGCCTGTAGGTCCTATATGGCCGTGGATTGAATCTGGCTGGTATCAGAGCTACCTCCATGCTGTATATACGGCGCCCAGCTGTGCTCAGATCGACATATATCGACTCAAGAACATCGCCTGTAGGTCCTATATAGCCGTGGGTTACAGTTGGCTGGTATCACAGCTACCCCCATGCTGTATATACGTGGCCCAGCTGTGCTCAGGTCGACATATATCGACTCAAGGACATCACCTGTAGGTCCTATATGGCCGTGGGGTGCATCTGGCTGGTATCAGAGCTACCCACATGCCGTATATACGGGACCCAGCTATGCTCAGATCGACATATATCGACTCAAGAACATCGCCTGTAGGTCCTATATGGCCGTGGGTTGCATATGGCTGGTATCAGAGCCACCCACATGCCGTATATACGGGGCCCAGCTGTGCTCAGATCGACATATATCGAATCAGGGCCATCGCCTGAAGGTCCTGTATGGCCGTGGGTTGCATCTGGCTGGTATCAGAGCCACCCACATGCCGTATATACGTTACCCAGCTGTGCCCAGATCGACATATATCGACTCAAGAACATCGCCTGTAGGTCCTATATGGCCGTGGGTTGCATATGGCTGGTATCGGAGCTACCCCCATGCTGTATATACGAGGCCCAGCTTTGCTCAGATCGACATATATCGACTCAAGAACATCGCCTGTGGGTCCTATATGGCCGTGGGTTGCAGCTGGCTGGTATCAGAGCTACCCCCAGGGTGTATATACGTGGCCCAGCTGTGCTCAGATCGACATATATCGACTTAAGAACATCGCCGGTAGGTCCTGTATGCCCATGGGTTGCATCTGGCTGGTATCAGAGCCACCCCCATGCTGTATATACGGGGCCCAGCTGTGCTCAAATCGACATATATCGACTCAAGAACATCGCCTGTATGTCCTATATGGCCGTGGCTTGCAGCTGGCTGGTATGCCATATATACGGGGCCCAGCTGTGCTCAGATCGACATATATCGACTCAAGAACATCGCCTGTAGCTCCTATATGGCCGTGGGTTGCATCTGGCTGGTATGAGTTCTAATGCCATGCTGTATAAACGGCGCCCAGCTGTGCTCAGATCGACATATATCGACTCAAGAACATGGCCTGTGGGTCCTATATAGCCGTGGGCTGCAGCTGGCTGGTATCACAGCTACCCCCATGCTGTATATACGTGGCCCAGCTGTGCTCATATCGACATATATCGACTCAAGAACATCGCCTGTAGGTCCTATATGGCCGTGGGTTGCAGCTGGCTAGTATCAGAGCCACCCACATGCCGTATATACGGGGCCCAGCTGTGCTCAGATAGACATATATCGATTCAAGAACATCGCCTGTAGGTTCTATATGGCCGTGGGTTGCATATGGCTGGTATCAGAGCCACCCACATGCCGTATATACGGGGCCCAGCTGTGCGCAGATCGACATATATCGACTCAAGAACATCGCCTGTAGGTCCTATATGGCCGTGGGTTGCATGTGGCTGGTATCAGAGCCACCCACATGCCGTATATACGGGGCCCAGCTGTGCTCAGATCGACATATATCGACTCAAGAACATCGCCTGTAGGTCCTATATGGCCGCGGGTTGCATCTGCCTGGTATCAGAGCTACACCCATGGTGTATATACGGCGCCCAGCTGTGCTCAGATCGACATATATCGACTCAAGAACATCGCCTGTAGGTCCTATATGGCCGTGGATTGCATCTGGCTGGTATCAGAGGTACCCCTATGCTGTATATACGGCGAGCAGCTGTGCTCAGATCGACATATATCGACTCAAGAACATCGCCTGTAGGTCCTATATGGCCGTGGGTTGCATCTGGCTGGTATCAGAGCTAACCCCATGCTGTATATACGGGGCCCAGCTATGCTCAGATCGACATATAGCGACTCAAGAACATCGCCTGTAGGTCCTATATGGCCGTGGGTTGCATCTGGGTGGTATCAGAGCTACCCCCATGCTGTATATACGGGGCCCAGCTGTGCTCAGATCGACATATATCGACTCAAGAACATCGCCTGTAGGTCCAATATAACCATGGGTTGCAGCTGGCTGGTATCACACCTACCCCCATGCTATATATACGGCGCCCAGCTGTGCTCAGATCTACATATATCGACTCAATAACATCGCCTGTAGATCCTATATGGCCGTGGGTTGCATCTGGCTGGTTTCAGAGCTACCCCCATGCTGTATATACGGGGCCCAGCTGTGCTCAGATCGACATATATCGACTCAAGAACATCGCCTGTAGGTCCTATATGGCCGTGGGTTGCAGCTGGCTGGTATCACAGCTACCCCCATGCTGTATATACGTGGCCCAGCTGTGCTCAGATCGACATATATCGACTCAAGAACATCGCCTGTATATCCCATATGGGCATAGGTTGCACCTGGCTTGTGTCGGAGCGGCCCCAATGTTGCATATACGATAAATAGCGGTGCTCAGATCGACATATATCGACTCAAGAACATCGCCTGTAGGTCCTATATGGCAGTGGGTTGCATCTGGCTGATATTAGAGCCACCCACATGCCGTATATACGGGGGCCCAGCTGTGCTCAGATCGACATATATCGACTCAAGAACATCGGCTCTAGGTCCTATATGGCCGTGGGTTGCATCTGGCTGGTATCAGAGCCACCCACATGCCGTATATACGGGGTCCAGCTGTGCTCAGATCGACATATATCGACTCAAGAATATCGCCTGTAGGTCCTATATGGCCGTGGGTTGCATCTGGCTTGTATCAGAGCTACCTCCATGGTGTATATACGGCGCCCAGCTGTGCTCAAATCGACATATATCGATTCAAGTACATCGCCTGTAGGTCCTATATGGCCGTGGGTTGGATCTGGCTGGTATCAGAGCTACTCCCATGCTGTATATACGAGGCCCAGCTGTGCTCAGATCGACATATATCGACTCAAGAACATCGCCTGTGGGTCTTATATGGCCGTGGGTTGCAGCTGGCTGGTATCAGAGCTACTCCCAGGCTGTATATACGTGGCCCAGCTGTGCTCAGATCGACATATATCGACTCAAGAATATCGCCTGTAGGTGCTGTATGGCCGTGGGTTGCATCTGGCTGGTATCAGAGCTACCCCAATGCTGTATATACGGCGCCAAGCTGTGCTAAGATCGACATATATCGACTCAAGAACATCGCCTGTAGGTCCTATATGGCCGTGGGTTGCATCTGGCTGGTATCATAGCTTCCCCCATGCTGTATATACGGGGCCCAGCTGTGCTCAGAGCGACATATATCGACTCAAGAACATCGCCTGTAGGTCCTATGTAGCCGTGGGTTGCAGCTGGCTGGTATCACAGCTACCCCCATGCTGTATATACGTGGCCCAGCTGTGCTCAGATCGACATATATCGACTCAAGAACATCGCCTGTAGGTCCTATATGGCCGTGGGTTGCAGCTGGCTGGTATCAGAGCCACCCACATGCCGTATATACGGGGCCCAGCTGTGCTCAGCTCGATATATATCGACTCAAAAATATCGCCTCTAGGTCCTATATGGCCGTGGGTTGCATCTGGCTGGTATCAGAGCTACCCCCATGCTGTATATACGGCGCCCAGCTGTGCTCAGATCGACATATATCGACTCAAAAACATTGCCTGTAGGTCCTATATGGCCGTGGGTTGCATCTGGCTGGTATCATAGCTTCCCCCATGCTGTATATACGCGGCCCAGCTGTGCTCAGAGCGACATATATCGACTCAAGTACATCGCCTGTAGGTCCTATGTAGCCGTGGGTTGCAGCTGGCTGGTATGACAGCTACCCCCATGCTGTATATACGTGGCCCAGCTGTGCTCAGATCGACATATATCGACTCAAGAACATCGCCTGTAGGTCCTATATGGCCGTGGGTTGCAGCTGGCTGGTATCAGAGCCACCCACATGCCGTATATACGGGGACCAGCTGTACTCAGATCGACATATATCGACTCAAGAACATCGCCTGTAGGTCCTATATGGCCGTGGGTTGCATCTGGCTGGTATCAGAGCTACCCCCATGCTGTATACACGGGGCCCAGCTGTGCTCAAATCGACATATATCGACTCAAGAACATCGCCTGTAGGTCCTATATGGCCGTGGGTTGCAGCTGGCTGGTATCAGATCTACCCCCATGCTGTATATACGTGGCCCAGCTGTGCTCAGATCGACATATATCGACTCAAGAACATCGCCTGTATATCCCATATGGGCATAGGTTGCACCTGGCTTGTGTCGGAGCGGCCCCAATGTTGCATATACGGTAAATAGCGGTGCTCAGATCGAAATATATCGACTCAAGAACATCGCCTGTAGGTCCTATATGGCCGTGGGTTGCATCTGGCTGGTATCAGAGCTACCCCCATGCTGTATATACGGCGCCCAGCTGTGCTCAGATCGACATATATCGACTCAAAAATATCGCCTGTAGGTCCTATATGGGCATAGGTTGCACCTGGCTGGTGTCGGAGCGGCCCCAATGCTGCATATACGGTGCATAGCGGTGCTCATATCGACATATATCGAATCAAGAACATCGCCTGTAGGTCCTATATGGCAGTGGGTTGCATCTGGCTGATATCAGAGCCACCCACATGCCGTATATACGCTGGCCCAGCTGTGCTCAGATCGTCATATATCGACTCAGGAACATCGCCTGTAGGTCCTATATGGCCGTGGGTTGCATCTGGCTGGTATCAGAGCCACCCACATGCTGTATATACGGTACCCAGCTGTGCTCAGATCGACATATATCGACTCAAGAACATCGCCTGTAGGTCCTATATGGCCGTGGGTTGTATATGGCTGGTATCAGAGCCACCCACATGCCGTATATACGGGGCCCATCTGTGCTCAGATCGACATATATCGACTCAAGAACATCGCCTGTAGGTCCTATATGGCCGTGGTTTGCATCTGGCTGGTATCAGAGCTACCCCCAGGCTGTATATACGTGGCCCAGCTGTACTCAGATCGACATATATCGACTCAAGAACATCGCCTGTAGGTGTTATATGGCCGTGGGTTGCATCTGGCTGGTATCAGAGCTACCCCCATGCTGTATATACGGCGCCCAGCTGTGCTCAGATCGACATATATCGACTCAAGAATATCGCCTGTAGGTCCTATATGGCCGTGGGTTGCATCTGGCTGGTATCAGAGCCACCCACATTCCGTATATACGGGGCCCAGCTGTGCTCGGATCGACATATATCCACTCAAGAACATCGCCTGTAGGTCCTATATGGCCGTGGATTGAATCTGGCTGGTATCATAACTACCCCCATGCTGTATATACGGCGCCCAGCTGTGCTCAGATCGACATATATCGACTCAAGAACATCGCCTATAGGTCCTATATAGCCGTGGGTTGCAGTTGGCTGGTATTACAGCTATCCCCATGCTGTATTTACGTGGCCCAGCTGTGCTCAGGTCGACATATATCGACTCAAGGACATCACCTGTAGGTCCTATATGGCCGTGGGTTGCAGCTGGCTGGTATCAGAGCCACCCACATGCCCTATATACGGGGGTCCAGCTGTGCTCAGATCGACATATATCGACTCAAGAACATCGCCTGTAGGTCCTATATGGCCGTGGGTTGCATCTGGCTGGTTCAGAGCCACCCACATGCCGTATATACGTTACCCAGCTGTGCCCAGATCGACATATATCGACTCAAGAACATCGCCTGTAGGTCCTATATGGCCGTGGGTTGCAAATGGCTGGTATCAGAGCTACCCCCATGCTGTATATACGAGGCCCAGCTGTGCTCAGATCGACATATATCGACTCAAGAACATCGCCTGTGGGTCTTATATGGCCGTGGGTTGCAGCTGGCTGGTATCAGAGCTACACCCAGGCTGTATATACGTGGCCCAGCTGTGCTCAGATCGACATATATCGACTTAAGAACATCGCCGGTAGGTCCTGTATGCCCATGGGTTGCATCTGGCTGGTATCAGAGCCACCCACACGCCGTATATACGGGGAACAGCTGTGCTCAGATCGACATATATCGACTTAAGAACATCGCCTGTAGGTCCTATATGGCCGTGGGTTGCATCTGGCTCGTATCAGAGCTACCCCCATGCTGTATATACTGCGCCAAGCTGTGCTCAGATCGACATATATCGACTCAAGAAAATCGCCTGTAGGTCCTATATGGCCGTGGGTTGCATCTGGCTGCTATCAGAGCTACCCCCATGCTGTATATACGGGGCCCAGCTGTGCTCAGATCGACATATATCGACTCAAGAACATCGCCTGTAGGTCCTATATGGCCGTGGGTTGCAGCTGGCTGGTATCACAGCTACCCCCATGCTGTATATACGTGGCCCAGCTGTGCTCAGATCGACATATATCGACTCAAGAACATCGCCTGTAGGTCCTATATGGCCGTGGGTTGCATCTGGCTGGTATCAGAGCCACCCACATGCCGTATATACGGTACCCAGCTGTGCTCAGATCGACATATATCGACTCAAGAACATCGCCTGTAGGTCCTATATGGCCGTGGGTTGTATATGGCTGGTATCAGAGCCACCCACATTCCGTATATACGGGGCCCAGCTGTGCTCAGATCGACATATATCGACTTAAGAACATCGCCTGTAGATCCTATATGGCCGTGGTTTGCATCTGGCTGGTATCGGAGCTACCCCCATGTTCTATATACGGCGCCCAGCTGCGCTCAGATCGACATATATAGACTCAAGAACAGCGCCTATAGGTCCTATATGGCTGTGGGTTGCATCTGGCTGGTATCAGAGCTACCCCCATGCTGTATATACGAGGCCCAGCTGTGCTCAGATCGACATATATCGACTCAAGAACATCGCCTGTGGGTCTTATATGGCCGTGGGTTGCAGCTGGCTTGTATCAGAGCTACCCCCAGGCTGTATATACGTGGCCCAGCTGTGCTCAGATCGACATATATCGACTCAAGAACATCGCCAGTAGGTGCTATATGGCCGTGGGTTGCATCTGGCTGGTATCAGAGCTACCCCCATGCTGTATATACGGCGCCAAGCTGTGCTCAGATCGACATATATCGACTCAAGAACATCGCCTGTAGGTCCTATATGGCCGTGGATTGAATCTGGCTGATATCAGAGCTACCCCATGTTGTATATACGGCGCCCAGCTGTGCTCAGATCGACATATATCGACTCAAGAACATCGCCTGTAGGTCCTATATAGCCGTAGGTTGCAGTTGGCTGGTATCACAGCTACCCCCATGCTGTATATACGTGGCCCAGCTGTGCTCAGGTCGACATATATCGACTCAAGGACATCACCTGTAGGTCCTATATGGCCGTGGGTTGCAGCTGGCTGGTATCAGAGCCACCCACATGCCCTATATACGGGGGTCCAGGTGTGCTCAGATCGACCATATATCGAATCAAGAACATCGCCTGTAGGTCCTATATGGCCGTGGGTTGCATCTGGCTGATATCAGAGCCACCCACATGCCGTATATACGGTGGCCCAGCTGTGCTCAGATCGTCATATATCGACTCAAGAACATCGCCTGTAGGTCCTATATGGCCGTGGGTTGCATCTGGCTGGTATCAGAGCCACCCACATGCCGTATATACGGTACCCAGCTGTGCTCAGATCGACATATATCGACTCAAGAACATCGCCTGTAGGTCCTATATGGCCGTGGGTTGTATATGGCTGGTATCAGAGCCACCCACATGACGTATATACGGGGCCCAGATGTGCTCAGATCGACATATATCGACTCAAGAACATCGCCTGTAGGTCCTATATGGCCGTGGGTTGCATCTGGCTGGTATCAGAGCTACCACCATGCTGTATATACGGCGCCCAGCTGTGCTCAGATCGACATATATCGACTCAAAAATATCGCCTGTAGGTCCTATATGGGCATAGGTTGCACCTGGCTGGTGTCGGAGCGGCCCCAATGCTGCATATACGGTGCATAGCGGTGCTCAGATCGATATATATCGAATCAAGAACATCGCCTGTAGGTCCTATATGGCAGTGGGTTGCATCTGGCTGATATCAGAGCCACCCACATGCCGTATATACGGTGGCCCAGCTGTGCTCAGATCGTCATATATCGACTCAGGAACATCGCCTGTAGGTCCAATATGGCCGTGGGTTGCATCTGGCTGGTATCAGAGCCACCCACATGCTGTATATACGGTACCCAGCTGTGCTCAGATCGACATATATCGACTCAAGAACATCGCCTGTAGGTCCTATATGGCCGTGGGTTGTATATGGCTGGTATCAGAGCCACCCCCATGCCGTATATACGGGGCCCAGCTGTGCTCAGATCCACATATATCGACTCAAGAACATCGCCTGTAGGTCCTATATGGCTGTGGGTTACATCTGGCTGGTATCAGAGCTACCCCCATGCTGTATATACGAGGCCCAGCTGTGCTCAGATCGACATATATCGACTCAAGAACATCGCCTGTGGGTCTTATATGGCCGTGGGTTGCAGCTGGCTGGTATCAGAGCTACCCCCAGGCTGTATATACGTGGCCCAGCTGTGCTCAGATCGACATATATCGACTCAGGAACATCGCCTGTAGGTCCAATATGGCCGTGGTTTGCATCTGGCTGGTATCGGAGCTACCCCCATGCCGTATATACGGTGGCCCAGCTGTGCTCAGATCGTCATATATCGACTCAGGAACATCGCCTGTAGGTCCAATATGGCCGTGGGTTGCATCTGGCTGGTATCAGAGCCACCCACATGCTGTATATACGGTACCCAGCTGTGCTCAGATCGACATATATCGACTCAAGAACATCGCCTGTAGGTCCTATATGGCCGTGGGTTGTATATGGCTGGTATCAGAGCCACCCCCATGCCGTATATACGGGGCCCAGCTGTGCTCAGATCCACATATATC
The DNA here is from genome assembly GCA_963942505.1 of Lordithon lunulatus. Taxonomy (NCBI): domain Eukaryota; kingdom Metazoa; phylum Arthropoda; class Insecta; order Coleoptera; family Staphylinidae; genus Lordithon; species Lordithon lunulatus. Next base: position 30,667,833 of record OZ012667.1, on the reverse strand, counting down.
GACTCAAGAACATCGCCTGTAGGTCCTATATGGCTGTGGATTACATCTGGCTGGTATCAGAGCTACCCCCATGCTGTATATACGAGGCCCAGCTGTGCTCAGATCGACATATATCGACTCAAGAACATCGCCTGTGGGTCTTATATGGCCGTGGGTTGCAGCTGGCTGGTATCAGAGCTACCCCCAGGCTGTATATACGTGGCCCAGCTGTGCTCAGATCGACATATATCGACTCAGGAACATCGCCTGTAGGTCCAATATGGCCGTGGTTTGCATCTGGCTGGTATCAGAGCCACCCACATGCTGTATATACGGTACCCAGCTGTGATCAGATCGACATATATCGACTCAAGAACATCGCCTGTAGGTCCTATATGGCCGTGGGTTGTATATGGCTGGTATCAGAGCCACCCCCATGCCGTATATACGGGGCCCAGCTGTGCTCAGATCCACATATATCGACTCAAGAACATCGCCTGTGGGTCTTATATGGCCGTGGGTTGTAGCTGGCTGGTATCAGAGCAGCCCCCATGCTGTATATACGGCGCCAAGCTGTGCTCAGATCGAAATATATATCGACTCAAGAACACCGCTTGTAGGTCCTATATGGCCGTGGGTTGCATCTGGCTGGTATCAGTGCTACACCCATGCTGTATATACGAGGCCCAGCTGTGCTCAGATCGACATATATCGACTCAAGAACATCGCCTGTGGGTCTTATATGGCCGTGGGTTGCAGCTGGCTGGTATCAGAGCTACCCCCAGGCTGTATATACGTGGCCCAGCTGTGCTCAGATCGACATATATCGACTCAAGAACATCGCCTGTAGGTGCTATATGGCCGTGGGTTGCATCTGGCTGGTATCAGAGCAGCCCCCATGCTGTATATACGGCGCCAAGCTGTGCTCAGATCGAAATATATATCGACTCAAGAACACCGCTTGTAGGTCCTATATGGTCGTGGGTTGCATCTGGCTGGTATCAGTGCTACACCCATGCTGTATATACGACGCCCAGCTGTGCTCAGATCGACATATATCGACTCAAGAATATCGCCTGTAGGTCCTATGTGGCCGTGGGTTGCATCTGGCTGGTATCAGAGCCACCCACATGCTGTATATACGGGGCCCAGCTGTGCTCGGATCGACATATATCGACTCAAGAACATCGCCTTAGGTCCTATATGGCCGTGGATTGAATCTGGCTGGCATCAGAGCTACCCCCATGCTGTATATACGGCGCCCAGCTGTGCTCAGATCGACATATATCGACTCAAGAACATCGCCTGTAGGTCCTATATAGCCGTGGGTTGCAGTTGGCTGGTATCACAGCTACCCCCATGCCGTATATACGTGGCCCAGCTGTGCTCAGGTCGACATATATCGACTCAAGGACATCACCTGTAGGTCCTATATGGCCGTGGGTTGCATCTGGCTGGTATCAGTGCTACCCCCATGCTGTATATACGACGCCCAGCTGTGCTCAGATCGACATATATCGACTCAAGAACATCGCCTGTAGGTCCTATATGACCGTGGGTTGCATCTGGCTGGTATCAGAGCTACCCCCATGCTGTATATACGAGGCCCAGCTGTGCTCAGATCGACATATATCGACTCAAGAACATCGCCTGTGGATCTTATATCGCCGTGGGTTGCAGCTGGCTGGTATCAGAGCTACCCCCAGGCTGTATATACGTGGTCCAGCTGTGCTCAGATCGACATATATCGACTCAAGAACATCGCCTGTAGGTGCTATATGGCCGTGGGTTGCATCTGGCTGGTATCAGAGCTACCCCCATGCTGTATATACGGCGCCCAGCTGTGCTCAGATCGACATATATCGACTCAAAAACATCGCCTGTAGGTCCTATATGGGCATAGGTTGCACCTGGCTGGTGTCGGAGCGGCCCCAATGCTGCATATACGGTGCATAGCGGTGCTCAGATCGACATATATCGAATCAAGAACATCGCTTGTAGGTCCTATATGGCAGTGGGTTGCATCTGGCTGATATCAGAGCCACCCACATGCCGTATATACGGTGGCCCAGCTGTGCTCAGATCGTCATATATCGACTCAGGAATATCGCCTGTAGGTCCTATATGGCCGTGGGTTGTATATGGCTGGTATCAGAGCCACCCACATGCTGTATATACGGTACCCAGCTGTGATTAGATCGACATATATCGACTCAAGAACATCGCCTGTAGGTCCTATATGGCCGTGGGTTGTATATGGCTGGTATCAGAGCCACCCACATGCCGTATATACGGGGCCCAGCTGTGCTCAGATCGACATATATCGACTCAAGAACATCGCCTGTAGGTCCTATATGGCCGTGGTTTGCATCTGGCTGGTATAAGAGCTACCCCCATGCTGTATATACGAGGCCCAGCTGTGCTCAGATCGACATATATCGACTCAAGAACATCGCCTGTGGATCTTATATGGCCGTGGTTTGCAGCTGGCTGGTATCAGAGCTACCCCCAGGCTGTATATACGTGGCCCAGCTGTGCTCAGATCGACATATATCGACTCAAGAACATCGCCTGTAGGTGCTATATGGCCGTGGGTTGCATCTGGCTGGTATCAGAGCTACCCCCATGCTGTATATACGGCGCCAAGCTGTGCTCAGATCGAAATATATATCGACTCAAGAACATCGCTTGTAGGTCCTATATGGCCGTGGGTTGCATCTGGCTGGTATCAGTGCTACCCCCATGCTGTATATACGACGCCCAGCTGTACTCAGATCGACATATATCGACTCAAGAATATCGCCTATAGGTCCTATATGGCCGTGGGTTGCATCTGGCTGGTATCAGAGCCACCCACATGCCGTATATACGGGGCCCAGCTGTGCTCGGATCGACATATATCGACTCAAGAACATCGCCTGTAGGTCCTATATGGCCGTGGATTGAATCTGGCTGGTATCAGAGCTACCTCCATGCTGTATATACGGCGCCCAGCTGTGCTCAGATCGACATATATCGACTCAAGAACATCGCCTGTAGGTCCTATATAGCTGTGGGTTACAGTTGGCTGGTATCACAGCTACCCCCATGCTGTATATACGTGGCCCAGCTGTGCTCAGATCGACATATATCGAATCAGGGCCATCGCCTGAAGGTCCTGTATGGCCGTAGGTTGCAGCTGGCTGGTATCAGAGCTACCCCCAGGGTGTATATACGTGGCCCAGCTGTGCTCAGATCGACATATATCGACTTAAGAACATCGCCGGTAGGTCCTGTATGCCCGTGGGTTGCATATGGCTGGTATCGGCTCTACCCCCATGCTGTATATACGAGGCCCAGCTTTGCTCAGATCGACATATATCGACTCAAGAACATCGCCTGTGGGTCCTATATGGCCGTGGGTTGCAGCTGGCTGGTATCAGAGCTACCCCCAGGGTGTATATACGTGGCCCAGCTGTGCTCAGATCGACATATATCGACTTAAGAACATCGCCGGTAGGTCCTGTATGCCCATGGGTTGCATCTGGCTGGTATCAGAGCCACCCACATGCCGTATATACGGGGGCCCAGCTGTGCTCAGATCGACATATATCGACTCAAGAACATCGGCTGTAGGTCCTATATGGCCGTGGGTTGCATCTAGCTGGTATCAGAGCCACCCACATGCCGTATATACGGGGCCCAGCTGTGCTCAGATCGACATATATCGACTCAAGAACAACGCTTGTAGGTCATATATGGCCGTGAGTTGCATTTGGCTGGTATGAGAGCTACCCCCATGCTGTATATACGGGGCCCAGCTGTGCTCAAATCGACATATATCGACTCAAGAACATCGCCTGTATGTCCTATATGGCCGTGGCTTGCAGCTGGCTGGTATGCCATATATACGGGGCCCAGCTGTGCTCAGATCGACATATATCGACTCAAGAACATCGCCTGTAGCTCCTATATGGCCGTGGGTTGCATCTGGCTGGTATCAGTGCTAATGCCATGCTGTATAAACGGCGCCCAGCTGTGCTCAGATCGACATATATCGACTCAAGAACATGGCGTGTGGGTCCTATATAGCCGTGGGCTGCAGCTGGCTGGTATCACAGCTACCTCCATGCTGTATATACGTGGCCCAGCTGTGCTCAGATCGACATATATCGACTCAAGAACATCGCCTGTAGGTCCTATATGGCCGTGGGTTGCAGCTGGCTGGTATCAGAGCCACCCACATGCCGTATATACGGGGCCCAGCTGTGCTCAGATAGACATATATCGATTCAAGAACATCGCCTGTAGGTTCTATATGGCCGTGGGTTGCATATGGCTGGTATCAGAGCCACCCACATGCCGTATATACGGGGCCCAGCTGTGCGCAGATCGACATATATCGACTCAAGAACATCGCCTGTAGGTCCTATATGGCCGTGGGTTGCATATGGCTGGTATCAGAGCCACCCACATGCCGTATATACGGGGCCCAGCTGTGCTCAGATCGACATATATCGACTCAAGAACATCGCCTGTAGGTCCTATATGGCCGTGGGTTGCATCTGCCTGGTATCAGAGCTACACCCATGGTGTATATACGGCGCCCAGCTGTGCTCAGATCGACATATATCGACTCAAGAACATCGCCTGTAGGTCCTATATGGCCGTGGGTTGCATCTGGCTGGTATCAGAGGTACCCCTATGCTGTATATACGGCGAGCAGCTGTGCTCAGATCGACATATATCGACTCAAGAACATCGCCTGTAGGTCCTATATGGCCGTGGGTTGCATCTGGCTGGTATCAGAGCTAACCCCATGCTGTATATACGGGGCCCAGCTATGCTCAGATCGACATATAGCGACTCAAGAACATCGCCTGTAGGTCCTATATGGCCGTGGGTTGCATCTGGGTGGTATCAGAGCTACCCCCATGCTGTATATACGGGGCCCAGCTGTGCTCAGATCGACATATATCGACTCAAGAACATCGCCTGTAGGTCCAATATAACCGTGGGTTGCAGCTGGCTGGTATCACAGCTACCCCCATGCTATATATACGGCGCCCAGCTGTGCTCAGATCTACATATATCGACTCAAGAACATCGCCTGTAGATCCTATATGGCCGTGGGTTGCATCTGGCTGGTTTCAGAGCTACCCCCATGCTGTATATACGGGGCCCAGCTGTGCTCAGATCGACATATATCGACTCAAGAACATCGCCTGTAGGTCCTATATGGCCGTGGGTTGCAGCTGGCTGGTATCAGAGCTACCCCCAGGGTGTATATACGTGGCCCAGCTGTGCTCAGATCGACATATATCGACTTAAGAACATCGCCGGTAGGTCCTGTATGCCCATGGGTTGCATCTGGCTGGTATCAGAGCCACCCACATGCCGTATATACGGGGGCCCAGCTGTGCTCAGATCGACATATATCGACTCAAGAACATCGGCTGTAGGTCCTATATGGCCGTGGGTTGCATCTAGCTGGTATCAGAGCCACCCACATGCCGTATATACGGGGCCCAGCTGTGCTCAGATCGACATATATCGACTCAAGAACAACGCTTGTAGGTCATATATGGCCGTGAGTTGCATTTGGCTGGTATGAGAGCTACCCCCATGCTGTATATACGGGGCCCAGCTGTGCTCAAATCGACATATATCGACTCAAGAACATCGCCTGTATGTCCTATATGGCCGTGGCTTGCAGCTGGCTGGTATGCCATATATACGGGGCCCAGCTGTGCTCAGATCGACATATATCGACTCAAGAACATCGCCTGTAGCTCCTATATGGCCGTGGGTTGCATCTGGCTGGTATCAGTGCTAATGCCATGCTGTATAAACGGCGCCCAGCTGTGCTCAGATCGACATATATCGACTCAAGAACATGGCGTGTGGGTCCTATATAGCCGTGGGCTGCAGCTGGCTGGTATCACAGCTACCTCCATGCTGTATATACGTGGCCCAGCTGTGCTCAGATCGACATATATCGACTCAAGAACATCGCCTGTAGGTCCTATATGGCCGTGGGTTGCAGCTGGCTGGTATCAGAGCCACCCACATGCCGTATATACGGGGCCCAGCTGTGCTCAGATAGACATATATCGATTCAAGAACATCGCCTGTAGGTTCTATATGGCCGTGGGTTGCATATGGCTGGTATCAGAGCCACCCACATGCCGTATATACGGGGCCCAGCTGTGCGCAGATCGACATATATCGACTCAAGAACATCGCCTGTAGGTCCTATATGGCCGTGGGTTGCATATGGCTGGTATCAGAGCCACCCACATGCCGTATATACGGGGCCCAGCTGTGCTCAGATCGACATATATCGACTCAAGAACATCGCCTGTAGGTCCTATATGGCCGTGGGTTGCATCTGCCTGGTATCAGAGCTACACCCATGGTGTATATACGGCGCCCAGCTGTGCTCAGATCGACATATATCGACTCAAGAACATCGCCTGTAGGTCCTATATGGCCGTGGGTTGCATCTGGCTGGTATCAGAGGTACCCCTATGCTGTATATACGGCGAGCAGCTGTGCTCAGATCGACATATATCGACTCAAGAACATCGCCTGTAGGTCCTATATGGCCGTGGGTTGCATCTGGCTGGTATCAGAGCTAACCCCATGCTGTATATACGGGGCCCAGCTATGCTCAGATCGACATATAGCGACTCAAGAACATCGCCTGTAGGTCCTATATGGCCGTGGGTTGCATCTGGGTGGTATCAGAGCTACCCCCATGCTGTATATACGGGGCCCAGCTGTGCTCAGATCGACATATATCGACTCAAGAACATCGCCTGTAGGTCCAATATAACCGTGGGTTGCAGCTGGCTGGTATCACAGCTACCCCCATGCTATATATACGGCGCCCAGCTGTGCTCAGATCTACATATATCGACTCAAGAACATCGCCTGTAGATCCTATATGGCCGTGGGTTGCATCTGGCTGGTTTCAGAGCTACCCCCATGCTGTATATACGGGGCCCAGCTGTGCTCAGATCGACATATATCGACTCAAGAACATCGCCTGTAGGTCCTATATGGCCGTGGGTTGCAGCTGGCTGGTATCACAGCTACCCCCATGCTGTATATACGTGGCCCAGCTGTGCTCAGATCGACATATATCGACTCAAGAACATCGCCTGTATATCCCATATGGGCATAGGTTGCACCTGGCTTGTGTCGGAGCGGCCTCAATGTTGCATATACGGTAAATAGCGGTGCTCAGATCGACATATATCGACTCAAGAACATCGCCTGTAGGTCCTATATGGCAGTGGGTTGCATCTGGCTGATATTAGAGCCACCCACATGCCGTATATACGGGGGCCCAGCTGTGCTCAGATCGACATATATCGACTCAAGAACATCGGCTCTAGGTCCTATATGGCCGTGGGTTGCATCTGGCTGGTATCAGAGCCACCCACATGCCGTATATACGGGGTCCAGCTGTGCTCAGATCGACATATATCGACTCAAGAATATCGCCTGTAGGTCCTATATGGCCGTGGGTTGCATCTGGCTTGTATCAGAGCTACCCCCATGGTGTATATACGGCGCCCAGCTGTGCTCAAATCGACATATATCGATTCAAGTACATCGCCTGTAGGTCCTATATGGCCGTGGGTTGGATCTGGCTGGTATCAGAGCTACTCCCATGCTGTATATACGGCGCCAAGCTGTGCTCAGATCGACATATATCGACTCAAGAACATCGCTTGTAGGTCCTATATGGCCGTGGGTTCCATCTGGCTGGTATCAGTGCTACCCCCATGCTGTATATACGGCGCCCAGCTGCGCTCAGATCGACATATATCGACTCAAGAATATCTCCTGTAGGTCCTATATGGCCGTGGGTTGCATCTGGCTGGTATCAGAGCCACCCACATGCCGTATATACCGGGCCCAGCTGTGCTCGGATCGACATATATCGACTCAAGAACATCGCCTGTAGGTCCTATATGGCCGTGGATTGAATCTGGCTGATATCAGAGCTACCCCATGTTGTATATACGGCGCCCAGCTGTGCTCAGATCGACATATATCGACTCAAGAACATCGCCTGTAGGTCCTATATAGCCGTAGGTTGCAGTTGGCTGGTATCACAGCTACCCCCATGCTGTATATACGTGGCCCAGCTGTGCTCAGGTCGACATATATCGACTCAAGGACATCACCTGTAGGTCCTATATGGCCGTCGGTTGCAGCTGGCTGGTATCAGAGCCACCCACATGCCCTATATACGGGGGTCCAGGTGTGCTCAGATCGACCATATATCGAATCAAGAACATCGCCTGTAGGTCCTATATGGCCGTGGGTTGCATCTGGCTGCTATCAGAGCCACCCACATGCCGTATATACGGTGGCCCAGCTGTGCTCAGATCGTCATATATCGACTCAAGAACATCGCCTGTAGGTCCTATATGGCCGTGGGTGGCATCTGGCTGGTATCAGAGCCACCCACATGCCGTATATACGGTACCCAGCTGTGCTCAGATCGACATATATCGACTCAAGAACATCGCCTGTAGGTCCTATATGGCCGTGGGTTGTATATGGCTGGTATCAGAGCCACCCACATGACGTATATACGGGGCCCAGATGTGCTCAGATCGACATATATCGACTCAAGAACATCGCCTGTAGGTCCTATATGGCCGTGGGTTGCATCTGGCTGGTATCAGAGCTACCCCCATGCTGTATATACGGCGCCCAGCTGTGCTCAGATCGACATATATCGACTCAAAAATATCGCCTGTAGGTCCTATATGGGCATAGGTTGCACCTGGCTGGTGTCGGAGCGGCCCCAATGCTGCATATACGGTGCATAGCGGTGCTCAGATCGATATATATCGAATCAAGAACATCGCCTGTAGGTCCTATATGGCAGTGGGTTGCATCTGGCTGATATCAGAGCCACCCACATGCCGTATATACGGTGGCCCAGCTGTGCTCAGATCGTCATATATCGACTCAGGAACATCGCCTGTAGGTCCAATATGGCCGTGGGTTGCATCTGGCTGGTATCAGAGCCACCCACATGCTGTATATACGGTACCCAGCTGTGCTCAGATCGACATATATCGACTCAAGAACATCGCCTGTAGGTCCTATATGGCCGTGGGTTGTATATGGCTGGTATCAGAGCCACCCCCATGCCGTATATACGGGGCCCAGCTGTGCTCAGATCCACATATATCGACTCAAGAACATCGCCTGTAGGTCCTATATGGCCGTGGTTTGCATCTGGCTGGTATCGGAGCTACCCCCATGGTGTATATACGGCGCCCAGCAGCGCTCAGATCGACATATATCGACTCAAGAACATCGCCTATAGGTCCTATATGGCTGTGGGTTACATCTGGCTGGTATCAGAGCTACCCCCATGCTGTATATACGAGGCCCAGCTGTGCTCAGATCGACATATATCGACTCAAGAACATCGCCTGTGGGTCTTATATGGCCGTGGGTTGCAGCTGGCTGGTATCAGAGCTACCCCCAGGCTGTATATACGTGGCCCAGCTGTGCTCAGATCGACATATATCGACTCAAGAACATCGCCTGTAGGTGCTATATGGCCGTGGGTTGCATCTGGCTGGTATCAGAGCAGCCCCCATGCTGTATATACGGCGCCAAGCTGTGCTCAGATCGAAATATATATCGACTCAAGAACACCGCTTGTAGGTCCTATATGGCCGTGGGTTGCATCTGGCTGGTATCAGTGCTACACCCATGCTGTATATACGACGCCCAGCTGTGCTCAGATCGACATATATCGACTCAAGAATATCGCCTGTAGGTCCTATGTGGCCGTGGGTTGCATCTGGTATCAGAGCCACCCACATGCTGTATATACGGGGCCCAGCTGTGCTCGGATCGACATATATCGACTCAAGAACATCGCCTTAGGTCCTATATGGCCGTGGATTGAATCTGGCTGGCATCAGAGCTACCCCCATGCTGTATATACGGCGCCCAGCTGTGCTCAGATCGACATATATCGACTCAAGAACATCGCCTGTAGGTCCTATATAGCCGTGGGTTGCAGTTGGCTGGTATCACAGCTACCCCCATGCCGTATATACGTGGCCCAGCTGTGCTCAGGTCGACATATATCGACTCAAGGACATCACCTGTAGGTCCTATATGGCCGTGGGTTGCATCTGGCTGGTATCAGTGCAACTCCCCTCTGTATATACGACGCCCAGCTGTGCTCAGATCGACATATATCGACTCAAGAACATCGCCTGTAGGTCCTATATGACCGTGGGTTGCATCTGGCTGGTATCAGAGCTACCCCCATGCTGTATATACGAGGCCCAGCTGTGCTCAGATCGACATATATCGACTCAAGAACATCGCCTGTGGATCTTATATCGCCGTGGGTTGCAGCTGGCTGGTATCAGAGCTACCCCCAGGCTGTATATACGTGGTCCAGCTGTGCTCAGATCGACATATATCGACTCAAGAACATCGCCTGTAGGTGCTATATGGCCGTGGGTTGCATCTGGCTGGTATCAGAGCTACCCCCATGCTGTATATACGGCGCCCAGCTGTGCTCAGATCGACATATATCGACTCAAAAACATCGCTTGTAGGTCCTATATGGCCGTGGGTTGCATCTGGCTGGTATCAGTGCTACCCCCATGCTGTATATACGACGCCCAGCTGTACTCAGATCGACATATATCGACTCAAGAATATCGCCTATAGGTCCTATATGGCCGTGGGTTGCATCCTGCTGGTATCAGAGCCACCCACATGCCGTATATACGGGGCCCAGCTGTGCTCGGATCGACATATATCGACTCAAGAACATCGCCTGTAGGTCCTATATGGCCGTGGATTGAATCTGGCTGGTATCAGAGCTACCTCCATGCTGTATATACGGCGCCCAGCTGTGCTCAGATCGACATATATCGACTCAAGAACATCGCCTGTAGGTCCTATATAGCCGTGGGTTACAGTTGGCTGGTATCACAGCTACCCCCATGCTGTATATACGTGGCCCAGCTGTGCTCAGGTCGACATATATCGACTCAAGGACATCACCTGTAGGTCCTATATGGCCGTGGGGTGCATCTGGCTGGTATCAGAGCTACCCACATGCCGTATATACGGGACCCAGCTATGCTCAGATCGACATATATCGACTCAAGAACATCGCCTGTAGGTCCTATATGGCCGTGGGTTGCATATGGCTGGTATCAGAGCCACCCACATGCCGTATATACGGGGCCCAGCTGTGCTCAGATCGACATATATCGAATCAGGGCCATCGCCTGAAGGTCCTGTATGGCCGTAGGTTGCAGCTGGCTGGTATCAGAGCTACCCCCAGGGTGTATATACGTGGCCCAGCTGTGCTCAGATCGACATATATCGACTTAAGAACATCGCCGGTAGGTCCTGTATGCCCGTGGGTTGCATATGGCTGGTATCGGCTCTACCCCCATGCTGTATATACGAGGCCCAGCTTTGCTCAGATCGACATATATCGACTCAAGAACATCGCCTGTGGGTCCTATATGGCCGTGGGTTGCAGCTGGCTGGTATCAGAGCTACCCCCAGGGTGTATATACGTGGCCCAGCTGTGCTCAGATCGACATATATCGACTTAAGAACATCGCCGGTAGGTCCTGTATGCCCATGGGTTGCATCTGGCTGGTATCAGAGCCACCCACATGCCGTATATACGGGGGCCCAGCTGTGCTCAGATCGACATATATCGACTCAAGAACATCGGCTGTAGGTCCTATATGGCCGTGGGTTGCATCTAGCTGGTATCAGAGCCACCCACATGCCGTATATACGGGGCCCAGCTGTGCTCAGATCGACATATATCGACTCAAGAACAACGCTTGTAGGTCATATATGGCCGTGAGTTGCATTTGGCTGGTATGAGAGCTACCCCCATGCTGTATATACGGGGCCCAGCTGTGCTCAAATCGACATATATCGACTCAAGAACATCGCCTGTATGTCCTATATGGCCGTGGCTTGCAGCTGGCTGGTATGCCATATATACGGGGCACAGCTGTGCTCAGATCGACATATATCGACTCAAGAACATCGCCTGTAGCTCCTATATGGCCGTGGGTTGCATCTGGCTGGTATCAGTGCTAATGCCATGCTGTATAAACGGCGCCCAGCTGTGCTCAGATCGACATATATCGACTCAAGAACATGGCCTGTGGGTCCTATATAGCCGTGGGCTGCAGCTGGCTGGTATCACAGCTACCTCCATGCTGTATATACGTGGCCCAGCTGTGCTCAGATCGACATATATCGACTCAAGAACATCGCCTGTAGGTCCTATATGGCCGTGGGTTGCAGCTGGCTGGTATCAGAGCCACCCACATGCCGTATATACGGGGCCCAGCTGTGCTCAGATAGACATATATCGATTCAAGAACATCGCCTGTAGGTTCTATATGGCCGTGGGTTGCATATGGCTGGTATCAGAGCCACCCACATGCCGTATATACGGGGCCCAGCTGTGCGCAGATCGACATATATCGACTCAAGAACATCGCCTGTAGGTCCTATATGGCCGTGGGTTGCATATGGCTGGTATCAGAGCCACCCACATGCCGTATATACGGGGCCCAGCTGTGCTCAGATCGACATATATCGACTCAAGAACATCGCCTGTAGGTCCTATATGGCCGTGGGTTGCATCTGCCTGGTATCAGAGCTACACCCATGGTGTATATACGGCGCCCAGCTGTGCTCAGATCGACATATATCGACTCAAGAACATCGCCTGTAGGTCCTATATGGCCGTGGGTTGCATCTGGCTGGTATCAGAGGTACCCCTATGCTGTATATACGGCGAGCAGCTGTGCTCAGATCGACATATATCGACTCAAGAACATCGCCTGTAGGTCCTATATGGCCGTGGGTTGCATCTGGCTGGTATCAGAGCTAACCCCATGCTGTATATACGGGGCCCAGCTATGCTCAGATCGACATATAGCGACTCAAGAACATCGCCTGTAGGTCCTATATGGCCGTGGGTTGCATCTGGGTGGTATTAGAGCTACCCCCATGCTGTATATACGGGGCCCAGCTGTGCTCAGATCGACATATATCGACTCAAGAACATCGCCTGTAGGTCCAATATAACCGTGGGTTGCAGCTGGCTGGTATCACAGCTACCCCCATGCTATATATACGGCGCCCAGCTGTGCTCAGATCTACATATATCGACTCAAGAACATCGCCTGTAGATCCTATATGGCCGTGGGTTGCATCTGGCTGGTTTCAGAGCTACCCCCATGCTGTATATACGGGGCCCAGCTGTGCTCAGATCGACATATATCGACTCAAGAACATCGCCTGTAGGTCCTATATGGCCGTGGGTTGCAGCTGGCTGGTATCACAGCTACCCCCATGCTGTATATACGTGGCCCAGCTGTGCTCAGATCGACATATATCGACTCAAGAACATCGCCTGTATATCCCATATGGGCATAGGTTGCACCTGGCTTGTGTCGGAGCGGCCCCAATGTTGCATATACGGTAAATAGCGGTGCTCAGATCGACATATATCGACTCAAGAACATCGCCTGTAGGTCCTATATGGCAGTGGGTTGCATCTGGCTGATATTAGAGCCACCCACATGCCGTATATACGGGGGCCCAGCTGTGCTCAGATCGACATATATCGACTCAAGAACATCGGCTCTAGGTCCTATATGGCCGTGGGTTGCATCTGGCTGGTATCAGAGCCACCCACATGCCGTATATACGGGGTCCAGCTGTGCTCAGATCGACATATATCGACTCAAGAATATCGCCTGTAGGTCCTATATGGCCGTGGGTTGCATCTGGCTTGTATCAGAGCTACCCCCATGGTGTATATACGGCGCCCAGCTGTGCTCAAATCGACATATATCGATTCAAGTACATCGCCTGTAGGTCCTATATGGCCGTGGGTTGGATCTGGCTGGTATCAGAGCTACTCCCATGCTGTATATACGGCGCCAAGCTGTGCTCAGATCGACATATATCGACTCAAGAACATCGCTTGTAGGTCCTATATGGCCGTGGGTTCCATCTGGCTGGTATCAGTGCTACCCCCATGCTGTATATACGGCGCCCAGCTGCGCTCAGATCGACATATATCGACTCAAGAATATCTCCTGTAGGTCCTATATGGCCGTGGGTTGCATCTGGCTGGTATCAGAGCCACCCACATGCCGTATATACCGGGCCCAGCTGTGCTCGGATCGACATATATCGACTCAAGAACATCGCCTGTATGTCCTATATGGCCGTGGATTGAATCTGGCTGATATCAGAGCTACCCCATGTTGTATATACGGCGCCCAGCTGTGCTCAGATCGACATATATCGACTCAAGAACATCGCCTGTAGGTCCTATATAGCCGTAGGTTGCAGTTGGCTGGTATCACAGCTACCCCCATGCTGTATATACGTGGCCCAGCTGTGCTCAGGTCGACATATATCGACTCAAGGACATCACCTGTAGGTCCTATATGGCCGTCGGTTGCAGCTGGCTGGTATCAGAGCCACCCACATGCCCTATATACGGGGGTCCAGGTGTGCTCAGATCGACCATATATCGAATCAAGAACATCGCCTGTAGGTCCTATATGGCCGTGGGTTGCATCTGGCTGATATCAGAGCCACCCACATGCCGTATATACGGTGGCCCAGCTGTGCTCAGATCGTCATATATCGACTCAAGAACATCGCCTGTAGGTCCTATATGGCCGTGGGTTGCATCTGGCTGGTATCAGAGCCACCCACATGCCGTATATACGGTACCCAGCTGTGCTCAGATCGACATATATCGACTCAAGAACATCGCCTGTAGGTCCTATATGGCCGTGGGTTGTATATGGCTGGTATCAGAGCCACCCACATGACGTATATACGGGGCCCAGATGTGCTCAGATCGACATATATCGACTCAAGAACATCGCCTGTAGGTCCTATATGGCCGTGGGTTGCATCTGGCTGGTATCAGAGCTACCCCCATGCTGTATATACGGCGCCCAGCTGTGCTCAGATCGACATATATCGACTCAAAAATATCGCCTGTAGGTCCTATATGGGCATAGGTTGCACCTGGCTGGTGTCGGAGCGGCCCCAATGCTGCATATACGGTGCATAGCGGTGCTCAGATCGATATATATCGAATCAAGAACATCGCCTGTAGGTCCTATATGGCAGTGGGTTGCATCTGGCTGATATCAGAGCCACCCACATGCCGTATATACGGTGGCCCAGCTGTGCTCAGATCGTCATATATCGACTCAGGAACATCGCCTGTAGGTCCAATATGGCCGTGGGTTGCATCTGGCTGGTATCAGAGCCACCCACATGCTGTATATACGGTACCCAGCTGTGCTCAGATCGACATATATCGACTCAAGAACATCGCCTGTAGGTCCTATATGGCCGTGGGTTGTATATGGCTGGTATCAGAGCCACCCCCATGCCGTATATACGGGGCCCAGCTGTGCTCAGATCCACATATATCGACTCAAGAACATCGCCTGTAGGTCCTATATGGCCGTGGTTTGCATCTGGCTGGTATCGGAGCTACCCCCATGGTGTATATACGGCGCCCAGCAGCGCTCAGATCGACATATATCGACTCAAGAACATCGCCTATAGGTCCTATATGGCTGTGGGTTACATCTGGCTGGTATCAGAGCTACCCCCATGCTGTATATACGAGGCCCAGCTGTGCTCAGATCGACATATATCGACTCAAGAACATCGCCTGTGGGTCTTATATGGCCGTGGGTTGCAGCTGGCTGGTATCAGAGCTACCCCCAGGCTGTATATACGTGGCCCAGCTGTGCTCAGATCGACATATATCGACTCAAGAACATCGCCTGTAGGTGCTATATGGCCGTGGGTTGCATCTGGCTGGTATCAGAGCAGCCCCCATGCTGTATATACGGCGCCAAGCTGTGCTCAGATCGAAATATATATCGACTCAAGAACACCGCTTGTAGGTCCTATATGGCCGTGGGTTGCATCTGGCTGGTATCAGTGCTACACCCATGCTGTATATACGACGCCCAGCTGTGCTCAGATCGACATATATCGACTCAAGAATATCGCCTGTAGGTCCTATGTGGCCGTGGGTTGCATCTGGTATCAGAGCCACCCACATGCTGTATATACGGGGCCCAGCTGTGCTCATATCGACATATATCGACTCAAGAACATCGCCTTAGGTCCTATATGGCCGTGGATTGAATCTGGCTGGCATCAGAGCTACCCCCATGCTGTATATACGGCGCCCAGCTGTGCTCAGATCGACATATATCGACTCAAGAACATCGCCTGTAGGTCCTATATAGCCGTGGGTTGCAGTTGGCTGGTATCACAGCTACCCCCATGCCGTATATACGTGGCCCAGCTGTGCTCAGGTCGACATATATCGACTCAAGGACATCACCTGTAGGTCCTATATGGCCGTGGGTTGCATCTGGCTGGTATCAGTGCAACTCCCCTCTGTATATACGACGCCCAGCTGTGCTCAGATCGACATATATCGACTCAAGAACATCGCCTGTAGGTCCTATATGACCGTGGGTTGCATCTGGCTGGTATCAGAGCTACCCCCATGCTGTATATACGAGGCCCAGCTGTGCTCAGATCGACATATATCGACTCAAGAACATCGCCTGTGGATCTTATATCGCCGTGGGTTGCAGCTGGCTGGTATCAGAGCTACCCCCAGGCTGTATATACGTGGTCCAGCTGTGCTCAGATCGACATATATCGACTCAAGAACATCGCCTGTAGGTGCTATATGGCCGTGGGTTGCATCTGGCTGGTATCAGAGCTACCCCCATGCTGTATATACGGCGCCCAGCTGTGCTCAGATCGACATATATCGACTCAAAAACATCGCCTGTAGGTCCTATATGGGCATAGGTTGCACCTGGCTGGTGTCGGAGCGGCCCCAATGCTGCATATACGGTGCATAGCGGTGCTCAGATCGACATATATCGAATCAAGAACATCGCTTGTAGGTCCTATATGGCAGTGGGTTGCATCTGGCTGATATCAGAGCCACCCACATGCCGTATATACGGTGGCCCAGCTGTGCTCAGATCGTCATATATCGACTCAGGAATATCGCCTGTAGGTCCTATATGGCCGTGGGTTGTATATGGCTGGTATCAGAGCCACCCACATGCTGTATATACGGTACCCAGCTGTGATTAGATCGACATATATCGACTCAAGAACATCGCCTGTAGGTCCTATATGGCCGTGGGTTGTATATGGCTGGTATCAGAGCCACCCACATGCCGTATATACGGGGCCCAGCTGTGCTCAGATCGACATATATCGACTCAAGAACATCGCCTGTAGGTCCTATATGGCCGTGGTTTGCATCTGGCTGGTATAAGAGCTACCCCCATGCTGTATATACGAGGCCCAGCTGTGCTCAGATCGACATATATCGACTCAAGAACATCGCCTGTGGATCTTATATGGCCGTGGGTTGCAGCTGGCTGGTATCAGAGCTACCCCCAGGCTGTATATACGTGGCCCAGCTGTGCTCAGATCGACATATATCGACTCAAGAACATCGCCTGTAGGTGCTATATGGCCGTGGGTTGCATCTGGCTGGTATCAGAGCTACCCCCATGCTGTATATACGGCGCCAAGCTGTGCTCAGATCGAAATATATATCGACTCAAGAACATCGCTTGTAGGTCCTATATGGCCGTGGGTTGCATCTGGCTGGTATCAGTGCTACCTCCATGCTGTATATACGACGCCCAGCTGTACTCAGATCGACATATATCGACTCAAGAATATCGCCTATAGGTCCTATATGGCCGTGGGTTGCATCTGGCTGGTATCAGAGCCACCCACATGCCGTATATACGGGGCCCAGCTGTGCTCGGATCGACATATATCGACTCAAGAACATCGCCTGTAGGTCCTATATGGCCGTGGATTGAATCTGGCTGGTATCAGAGCTACCTCCATGCTGTATATACGGCGCCCAGCTGTGCTCAGATCGACATATATCGACTCAAGAACATCGCCTGTAGGTCCTATATAGCCGTGGGTTACAGTTGCCTGGTATCACAGCTACCCCCATGCTGTATATACGTGGCCCAGCTGTGCTCAGGTCGACATATATCGACTCAAGGACATCACCTGTAGGTCCTATATGGCCGTGGGGTGCATCTGGCTGGTATCAGAGCTACCCACATGCCGTATATACGGGACCCAGCTATGCTCAGATCGACATATATCGACTCAAGAACATCGCCTGTAGGTCCTATATGGCCGTGGGTTGCATATGGCTGGTATCAGAGCCACCCACATGCCGTATATACGGGGCCCAGCTGTGCTCAGATCGACATATATCGAATCAGGGCCATCGCCTGAAGGTCCTGTATGGCCGTGGGTTGCATCTGGCTGGTATCAGAGCCACCCACATGCCGTATATACGTTACCCAGCTGTGCCCAGATCGACATATATCGACTCAAGAACATCGCCTGTAGGTCCTATATGGCCGTGGGTTGCATATGGCTGGTATCGGAGCTACCCCCATGCTGTATATACGAGGCCCAGCTTTGCTCAGATCGACATATATCGACTCAAGAACATCGCCTGTGGGTCCTATATGGCCGTGGGTTGCAGCTGGCTGGTATCAGAGCTACCCCCAGGGTGTATATACGTGGCCCAGCTGTGCTCAGATCGACATATATCGACTTAAGAACATCGCCGGTAGGTCCTGTATGCCCATGGGTTGCATCTGGCTGGTATCAGAGCCACCCCCATGCTGTATATACGGGGCCCAGCTGTGCTCAAATCGACATATATCAACTCAAGAACATCGCCTGTATGTCCTATATGGCCGTGGCTTGCAGCTGGCTGGTATGCCATATATACGGGGCCCAGCTGTGCTCAGATCGACATATATCGACTCAAGAACATCGCCTGTAGCTCCTATATGGCCGTGGGTTGCATCTGGCTGGTATCAGTGCTAATGCCATGCTGTATAAACGGCGCCCAGCTGTGCTCAGATCGACATATATCGACTAAAGAACATGGCCTGTGGGTCCTATATAGCCGTGGGCTGCAGCTGGCTGGTATCACAGCTACCCCCATGCTGTATATACGTGGCCCAGCTGTGCTCAGATCGACATATATCGACTCAAGAACATCGCCTGTAGGTCCTATATGGCCGTGGGTTGCAGCTGGCTGGTATCAGAGCCACCCACATGCCGTATATACGGGGCCCAGCTGTGCTCAGATAGACATATATCGATTCAAGAACATCGCCTGTAGGTTCTATATGGCCGTGGGTTGCATATGGCTGGTATCAGAGCCACCCACATGCCGTATATACGGGGCCCAGCTGTGCGCAGATCGACATATATCGACTCAAGAACATCGCCTGTAGGTCCTATATGGCCGTGGGTTGCATGTGGCTGGTATCAGAGCCACCCACATGCCGTATATACGGGGCCCAGCTGTGCTCAGATCGACATATATCGACTCAAGAACATCGCCTGTAGGTCCTATATGGCCGTGGGTTGCATCTGCCTGGTATCAGAGCTACACCCATGGTGTATATACGGCGCCCAGCTGTGCTCAGATCGACATATATCGACTCAAGAACATCGCCTGTAGGTCCTATATGGCCGTGGATTGCATCTGGCTGGTATCAGAGGTACCCCTATGCTGTATATACGGCGAGCAGCTGTGCTCAGATCGACATATATCGACTCAAGAACATCGCCTGTAGGTCCTATATGGCCGTGGGTTGCATCTGGCTGGTATCAGAGCTAACCCAATGCTGTATATACGGGGCCCAGCTATGCTCAGATCGACATATAGCGACTCAAGAACATCGCCTGTAGGTCCTATATGGCCGTGGGTTGCATCTGGGTGGTATCAGAGCTACCCCCATGCTGTATATACGGGGCCCAGCTGTGCTCAGATCGACATATATCGACTCAAGAACATCGCCTGTAGGTCCAATATAACCGTGGGTTGCAGCTGGCTGGTATCACACCTACCCCCATGCTATATATACGGCGCCCAGCTGTGCTCAGATCTACATATATCGACTCAAGAACATCGCCTGTAGATCCTATATGGCCGTGGGTTGCATCTGGCTGGTTTCAGAGCTACCCCCATGCTGTATATACGGGGCCCAGCTGTGCTCAGATCGACATATATCGACTCAAGAACATCGCCTGTAGGTCCTATATGGCCGTGGGTTGCAGCTCGCTGGTATCACAGCTACCCTAATGCTGTATATACGTGGCCCAGCTGTGCTCAGATCGACATATATCGACTCAAGAACATCGCCTGTATATCCCATATGGGCATAGGTTGCACCTGGCTTGTGTCGGAGCGGCCCCAATGTTGCATATACGGTAAATAGCGGTGCTCAGATCGACATATATCGACTCAAGAACATCGCCTGTAGGTCCTATATGGCAGTGGGTTGCATCTGGCTGATATTAGAGCCACCCACATGCCGTATATACGGGGGCCCAGCTGTGCTCAGATCGACATATATCGACTCAAGAACATCGGCTCTAGGTCCTATATGGCCGTGGGTTGCATCTGGCTGGTATCAGAGCCACCCACATGCCGTATATACGGGGTCCAGCTGTGCTCAGATCGACATATATCGACTCAAGAATATCGCCTGTAGGTCCTATATGGCCGTGGGTTGCATCTGGCTTGTATCAGAGCTACCCCCATGGTGTATATACGGCGCCCAGCTGTGCTCAAATCGACATATATCGATTCAAGTACATCGCCTGTAGGTCCTATATGGCCGTGGGTTGGATCTGGCTGGTATCAGAGCTACTCCCATGCTGTATATACGAGGCCCAGCTGTGCTCAGATCGACATATATCGACTCAAGAACATCGCCTGTGGGTCTTATATGGCCGTGGGTTGCAGCTGGCTGGTATCAGAGCTATTCCCAGGCTGTATATACGTGGCCCAGCTGTGCTCAGATCGACATATATCGACTCAAGAATATCGCCTGTAGGTGCTGTATGGCCGTGGGTTGCATTTGGCTGGTATCAGAGCTACCCCAATGCTGTATATACGGCGCCAAGCTGTGCTAAGATCGACATATATCGACTCAAGAACATCGCCTGTAGGTCCTATATGGCCGTGGGTTGCATCTGGCTGGTATCATAGCTTCCCCCATGCTGTATATACGGGGCCCAGCTGTGCTCAGAGCGACATATATCGACTCAAGAACATCGCCTGTAGGTCCTATGTAGCCGTGGGTTGCAGCTGGCTGGTATCACAGCTACCCCCATGCTGTATATACGTGGCCCAGCTGTGCTCAGATCGACATATATCGACTCAAGAACATCGCCTGTAGGTCCTATATGGCCGTGGGTTGCAGCTGGCTGGTATCAGAGCCACCCACATGCCGTATATACGGGGCCCAGCTGTGCTCAGCTCGATATATATCGACTCAAAAACATCGCCTCTAGGTCCTATATGGCCGTGGGTTGCATCTGGCTGGTATCAGAGCTACCCCCATGCTGTATATACGGCGCCCAGCTGTGCTCAGATCGACATATATCGACTCAAAAACATTGCCTGTAGGTCCTATATGGCCGTGGGTTGCATCTGGCTGGTATCATAGCTTCCCCCATGCTGTATATACGCGGCCCAGCTGTGCTCAGAGCGACATATATCGACTCAAGTACATCGCCTGTAGGTCCTATGTAGCCGTGGGTTGCAGCTGGCTGGTATGACAGCTACCCCCATGCTGTATATACGTGGCCCAGCTGTGCTCAGATCGACATATATCGACTCACGAACATCGCCTGTAGGTCCTATATGGCCGTGGGTTGCAGCTGGCTGGTATCAGAGCCACCCACATGCCGTATATACGGGGACCAGCTGTACTCAGATCGACATATATCGACTCAAGAACATCGCCTGTAGGTCCTATATGGCCGTGGGTTGCATCTGGCTGGTATCAGAGCTACCCCCATGCTGTATATACGGGGCCCAGCTGTGCTCAGATCGACATATATCGACTCAAGAACATCGCCTGTAGGTCCTATATAGTCGTGGGTTGCAGCTGGCTGGTATCCCAGCTACCCCCATGCTGAATATACGTGGCCCAGCTGTGCTCAGATCGACATATATCGACTCAAGAACTTCGCCTGTAGGTCCTATATGGCCGTGGGTTGCATCTGGCTGGTATCAGAGCTACCCCCATGCTGAATATACGGCGCCCAGCTGTGCTCAGATCGACATATATCGACTCAAGAACATCGCCTGTAGGTCATATATGGCCGTGGGTTGTATCTGACTGGTATCAGAGCTACCCCCATGCTGTATACACGGGGCCCAGCTGTGCTCAAATCGATATATATTGACTCAAGAACATCGCCTGTAGGTCCTATATGGCCGTGGGTTGCAGCTGGCTGGTATCAGATCTACCCCCATGCTGTATATACGTGGCCCAGCTGTGCTCAGATCGACATATATCGACTCAAGAACATCGCCTGTATATCCCATATGGGCATAGGTTGCACCTGGCTTGTGTCGGAGCGGCCCCAATGTTGCATATACGGTAAATAGCGGTGCTCAGATCGAAATATATCGACTCAAGAACATCGCCTGTAGGTCCTATATTGTCACGCAGTGATAATTCGATAATCAAGTTAAATTATATTTTCCAAAATAACCAACCCCGATCAATGTGGAAATTGATGATTATTAATTACGCTTCTTATTTCTTTGAATACGACTCACGATAGGAGTTCTTATCGGTGGCGCGTTCCCGGTTTCCATTCGGAAGCGGTGTTGCCGCATTTGAAGGCCTCGCACGCGTGTTCTAAAAATGTCATACTGCACACGAAAAACCACAGAACTTCCCGGGTATAAATACTGAGACCAAGCCCTAAATCAGTAGTCAGCCGAGAGTCTGCAGTCGAGCTAACAAGTGCCTAAAAGCCCAATCGCCACCCACGACCAAACTCAAGCCATTCTCAACTAAGTCACATGTAAAGTACAGTAATCTTTCGTAAGATGCCTTAAACCTTTGGTAAGGATGCTTTATATTATTTGTAATGTGCCGTATCATATTTATAATAAACATAGAACTTGAATTTAGTCCACTCTGATTTAATAAGTAATTATCTTGTATTTCTAACTATCATCCCGGTGTGTATGTCTCGTCACGACTCGCAGGCAAAGTGATCTCTTACCGCTTACGCCACCCCAATAGTTATTCGGTAATACGAGAACAATTGAGCTAAGTATAACACATGTAAGTTCTAATATAAAATCATACACTAAACCCCGTAGTCGTGACACATGGTGGAGGCGCCGGTTTTTCTATTTTTTTAACCACCCCATGGTGGAGCCGCCGGTTTTTCTATTTTTTTAACCACCCCATGGTGGAGCCGCCGGTTTTTCTATTTTTTTAACCACCCCATGGTGGAGCCGCCGGTTTTTCTATTTTTTTAACCACCCCATGGTGGAGCCGCCGGTTTTTCTATTTTTTATTTACCCCATGGTGGAAGCGCCTATTTTTTTAACTACCCTATGGTAGAAGTGCCGATTTTCAATCTTTATAACCACCTCATGGTAGAGACGCCGTTTTTTCTATTTTTTATTCACCCCATGGTGAAGACACCACTTTTACTTTAAAACCACCCCATAGTAGAAACGCCGATTTTCTATTTTTTTTTTTTTAAACAACCATACCTTAAAAACACCGTTTTTCTTGTTTTCTAAACCAACCCAGGGTGAATAACGCCTTTTTATTTATTTCTTTGTTTGATTTTTGGGTCTTGTAACTCCTAAAAATCCGAATAAAACCCCGAAAAATTCAAATTAGGTAGATTTCTTTATTATATTTCGACTATTTCATATTAGAGATCGCAGGATTTATAACACCACATGTTAGAACGATTATTATAAATTTCACCCCAAGCAACCCATAGTGGACACCCTTATTTTTAACCACACGGTTTTAACTAGCTCAGACACCCCACTCAGTAATTATTTTTTCTGTCCTTTCTGAATAATACAAGTTAATTTTGAACAGCAAATTTAACAAAACAATTTAATTCGTCCAACCATAAATAAAGGCATATTTATTAATTATCATTTTGATTTATTGAAATTTGTTAGTTCTGAAAATTAAAATTAAATAGTACAGAATTTTACATTATCATCACATTATTTATTTAGTTATTATTGTATTCATTTGTTTAACTACTATTTAATCATATGTATAAGAAGTCCGGATTTCTACTTGTTCGTAGAGAGAAATTTTATTATGTCTATAATTATGTATGAATTATGCATTTTAAATAAGTGATTCTTGTGATTGGTTATATTTATCTGATTTATTTTGTGAATTACCGAAAAATGTATTTACTTTTATGGTGACAATATTCATTCGCGCGATAAAAATAATACGTTGATTTCAAAACCACAGATTGCAACAGTTCCCGTCTTATGTTACGCGCAATCTATTTTAGTAAATGCATGCGTGGAAAGAATTTATTTTTAAATTTTTAATTACGATGGACTGACATATATTCCATTCGTTCGGGACGAAATTATAATAGATCAGAAATTATAAGTATAGTTCCAGAATAAATAAGATCAGAATGCAGTTCCGGCGCTCGAACTTAAAGGCGCGATGGTTTATTTTAGACGCAAGGCCAACGTATTTTAAACAAAAATGCCTAAAATTAAAATTCTAGCAAATAAATAAATTAATAATATAAATGTTTTCTTTCCTTTTCCGGAAATTAAAAATATTAGCAGAAGCAATAAAATTAGTAGACCATATATTGCGTTATATTTTGTTTGAGTAAAATCGCGAATTTTTATTACTATAATAATTTACATCACGAAGAAATTCACTATCGTTCACGAAGATAAAATTAATTAAAATCATCATGCATCTCGTGCATGTATAGGTAACAACGCAGTCAAAACTAAAATTATTTACTTATTTATCGGACAACAGCAATATACAGTACATCTAATAAACAAAATTAATGAAGAACAAAATAAATCGTATAAAGAAATCAAAAATTAAACAGATTTTATATGCCGAACACAAGAAATCATAAGTGAAAAATAGCGATATTTTAGAGAATAAGACATATTATCAGAATAGTCAGGTAAAAAACGAAATTAATAGAGAGAATATGAGAATACGAGAGGCAACGAGAAAGGTAGTGGGTGGCTAAATAGAGGCAGTAGCGAATATAGCGATAAATGAGAATAATGAGAAATTAATAAACCCGTCGAAGTAGCAACAAGAAGTGAAGATATATTAATTATGAAAATACGAGTAACATCAAATATGAGCGGATAAACAAATGGTTAAAATATGATTACAGTCAAGAAGGGAATAGTTAAAATTATAAAATCGATGAGAATTATAGAAAACAAATATATAATGGTCATCTTTATCGTATACGGATAGAAAACAAATTAAATTAATAAATTGAATAAAAAGCCTATTCACAGTTTCTCAAATAACATCCTACCTAACGTTAGAATTTATTAACAATTACTAGTAACAAGAGAATAGAATAATAAATATAACCAAGATGTAAAATAACCGTTTCTGAAGTCAATATAACTAAAATTTGAAAACAAAATTAAGAAATAATTACGAAACCATCATTATAAAACATCGAGTTAAAAATTTAAACAAATTGAATTGTAACTTAAGCAATTATAAATTATCAACTATTAGAATAAATTTCCATCCACAGTAATAATTGTTATATGTTTCATTTTTCTTTCTTTCTTACATAAATACTACCCAATTCTAATTTATTTTACGAAAATATATGAAATTAAATCGCGAGCGGAATACAGTGACCACTTTTGATTATATTTGTGCATTTCCGTAATACAAACGCAACCTTGAATTTAACGGAAACCGATTAAACTGATTAAACTCAACAATCATAAATCAAATAAAATCAAGAATTAACTTGAAATTAAAATAAATAAATTTATTCAAAACTCAAAACATTGTATGCCCTAAGCAGATTATTATTTTCTAAATAGTTAATTGTTTATATTACTAAAACAAAGATACAAAAGTTACAATCAAATTAATAAAAATAATAATCAAAATTAAAATTCAATTAATGAAACAAAATAAGATAATTTTGTTATGTTACTGCAGAAAGACTAGGTTATTAATAAATTTAAAATTTAAACGTCAATTTTTATGTATACAGTATACATGGTTGAAATATAGTGATTCCAAACATTTGCCAATAAATGTATGTTAATTCTTTCTAATACGTTTTAGAACATTTTATCATGAATTTTAACGAATTATAGATATTAAATTTACCCCAAACCTTAAAAATTTTATTATATAAAGTCAAAATTAAACATCAGATCAGGAATACAATAGGCACTCCGCCAGTTCAATGTTAATAGCAATTAAAAAAAAAAAAAAAAAAAAAGTAGAGTTATTTTGTAGGCAATTTATAACAAACATTAAATTATTATTAGCTAATTTTTAATTCCATAAGAGTGCTAACACAATAGCATAATTATCCAAATTAAGCCGTTTTTATACAATAAAATCAAGGCCAACTTAGTTGCCAGTAATGGACAATAGTTCGAGAAAATGATTCAAAGATAATGTAAAAAAAAAAGGCATCGTTAATTATATACTATACATATTTATATATTGAATTTTGATGTATTTTCTGTTTGTTTTATTGAATATATATAAGTAAATACAAATCCCTAGAATCGGAATAAACATAAATTAGGTCAATCCGTATACGATACTAGAAAAACTAGAAAAAGGTGATAGAGATAGTCCGGTAGGAGAAAGTGTAAACATAATATCCCGAAAACCATATTTGGCACGTACAAAAGCAATAAATATTTTGTATGAGTAATGTTACAAAGACGAGGAAGAGCGGATCGGAGAAGGCTCAAGAAATATTAGCTGGTAAGCAAACCAGATGTAAAAATACTCTATAATCTTTCACAGCCCTTGTCCTACCACTCTAGTAGGTAGTTGTTGATTGTAGTTGTATATCTTCATAAAGCGGGTTGTAAGATTCGACGACGAAGTTGAACATACGCAGGCGGGCGATTCAGGTGTAACAGGGACGCTAGTTCTACCCAACGATGTAATTATGAGGTTGTGATCAATAAGATGGGAGTCGCATCATTGGGCCCAAAATGGACGCGCTCCAAGGAGGCCGCAAGAAAACCTTGGTAACAAGCCAATACGAAGGTTAAACTTGCGAACTCCTCAAGTCAGGTTGATTCACAAATTGGTACCAAAAGATCATAATTTGAATGTTTATATTGATAATTTTTTCTTAAAAATCCCCTACGTTCTCGCGTAAAAAGCCTTGATAGATTGCCCACGGGAGGTGGGGGCCCGTTTACAGGTGGGAACCCCCCCGCTATGAAAAAAAAGCGCGAAAGTGGCTCAGTAGAGTTATCGTAAGCGACCACAACAAAATGTATGACTATGTATGACTAAATGTTTAGGGAATCCACGTAGGACGAAGAAAGGTAGAACTTGGCGATACTAGCGTGCCTGATGGTTACACATTTTCCGAGCCTACGGGGTCTGAATTGCCTGGGAGGAACAAATCTTTTTAAATGGACAAGCACTTTGAATTTTATTGAATTTTATTGAATTATTGTTAAATTATATTGAATATTTATTGAGTTAGGGGGGGCTGGGGGAGTTGACGCTGCGAGCGTGGCAACTATCAAGGGGCACCGATGTCATGTGTACAGGCGGGTCATGGTCTACCGCGCGGAACCGGAATTCCGACGTGATGAGTCGAGGAAATGCTCGGCGGGTGTTTGGTCCAGCTAACATTGCACGTGCAAGTGTTAGTAAAGTAATGTTGTTTTAATAGTCAAGTTTGAATATATAAAGTGAACCTTGGGAAGCTAATAGGACGTCAAGGGAATTTTGAAATGAATTAAAGGAAATGCATTGTTATTAAAAAAAGGAATCAAGTTTGAATATATAAAGTAAGCCTTGGGAAGCTAATAGGACGTCAAGGGAATTTTGAGATGAATTAAAGAGAATACATTGTGATTAAAAAGGAAATTAAACGGTTAAATGTCAAGGGACAAATGTTTTAAAGGAAGTTGTTATTGTTGACTCGCGAGTATTTTTGAGGAAATTATTATTGAAGACCGAATATTTTAAAAGATAATTATAAAGATGCACCAGAAGAAAGTTTTTCTTTTTCGATTTGGGATCATCAGCAAGGTCTCATGGGACAAATTGAGTATTGTCCAACGTTATTTATATATAGTGATGTTCACGGGAATCACAAGAGGAAAGATTAATTTTATTTAGAAATGAGGGTACCCAAAGGATTTCGGAGAATCGTAAGAAGTTTTTGAAGTTTTGAGAAAATAAAAAGAAATAAATAATTTTGAGAAGTATCAAGTATGAATGAGTATATACTATATATAAGTTTTTAGAAAATATTAAAGAAATGAATATATGAATTGAAACAAAGGACTCATGTCGGAGCATGAAGTAAAGTTATTAGAATCATGTCGGAACATGAATTAAACGAAAAAACCGGTATCTCGAGTTTATTTTAAAAGATTATTATAAGAGTGCACATGAAGAAATTTTTCTTTTTCAATTTAGGATCCTCAACGAAAGCTCATAATATGTAACGAATTGAATATTGTCCTGGGTTATTTATATATATATATATCGAAGATCACAGCAATTACAAAAAGGAAAATTTGTTTTAATTCTGATAAAATAAGGGTACCCAAGCGACTTCGGAGAGTCATGAGAAGTATGAATGAATAATCGTGAGAAATTTATGAGACATTTAAAGTAAAATAATAAGAGAATGATGAAACGTAAAAATGGATGACTTCGGAGAGTCATGAGAAGTATGAATGAGAAATTAATGAGAATATAGAACCATGGTTAGTGTTAAGTTAGATAAGAAATAATATAAAGATGAATAGTAATAAGATTATATAACATAAGTAGTAGAAGCCAGAAAAAATAAATGGATAAATAAATAATGTATGTTTATTCTACTAAGATATGATAATATTAAATTGAATAATCAGATGTAGATCAAAAGTAAAACAGAGCTAATAAATGAAAGGAAAATAATGTTTTAGATTTTGGATAATGACTTGAATCATCTTTTAGAAAAGTTTTTTTTTTGCGATCGTATACAATCGGTGTTGAAATAAAAATAATAATATACATATAAAATAAAAATAAATTAAATAAATTTATATTTATACTTAACAAAGTAAAATATCGCAAGAAAGCGTACGTATGGAAGTATACCAAATGCTATAAACATACGAGTATTACTATTTATCTAATTCCGTTTAAATCTACTAAATTGCATTTTTTTTTTTTTTAATTTTAGAAGTCATTTTGTTATCAAATAACATAAAAATAGAAAGTTCAATCAATGAAACAACGAGATAGTAAGAATAACTTAAAGAAACCAATAGAAAAAAATAAATAAATAATAATAAAATAAAATAAAATAAAATAATTTCAAAGGTTTAAGTAGTAAGTGTAGGTCACTAAAAGGTTATCTCAATCTACAAAAAATTAAGAACATAAATTTTAATACAGTTGCACAAAATTAAATTGTCAAACGAAACGAAAGAAACATTTCCAGTTAGTAATAATTTACAGTTTACAGAAGAGAAGAATTAAAGCCTAATATACTAAGTAATAACCAGCATTCTAACCCGTAACGAAAAACATACATATAAATTAGAATTTCATGTTTTGTTGTAACACCTCATGATTAGTAATGTAACAAAGCTAGATACTATACAATTATATTCTGGTAGTAAATTAAAATACAGAAAAATAATTTCCATCAATAATTTTGTAAATAAAATTAAGACCTATATCATTTTTATAATGTTGTAATTAGTATACAATAAGCGGGACGCTTATAAATAGTTATGGGGGAAAATTGAGGTAACTAACACCACTACTAACGAGATAACAATTGGAGCATAGAACGATTGAAACATTACTTGGGCGAGGAAAAATATCAAGACTTGCATGTTTTAGCAATTAAAGTAAATTTGGAGATATTTAAAATAATATGAGGATCGATACAAACATCCAATAAACAAACAAAGCAGCAGATGAATGGCATTTTAGATCAAGCTGGCACCAACCCACGATAACCAGGAGTCCTCACTACGAGTCGAGAACAAGAACTAGCGAGAAAGCGGTACTAGAAAATAGGATGGGAATCGACAAACAACTGGCGTCACACACTCCAACTACAAGGAATCTCAAAAAGAAGTCATGTAAGGACATAATTAATACTGGAAAGATAACAGGTATTTTCTCTTCATCATTCGGAAGAAAAGATACAATATGCAGAATTATTGAAACATCGGACAAGTTCAACCTCTATTTCCAACTAACAAGCATCCATTTATTCACTGGTAAGTAACAAGACATTACGTTACTTTTGGTTCAATTTGAAAACAGCCTTGAGAATCAAAATCCTGTGAAGTCCTTGTAACCCACAGTAACTTCAAAACAGATCCACCAGAATCCTTGATCAATGTTTACCAACTAACATGTATACCAAGAGGTAACCGGAATGAGCCGAGGACCTAATAATGAAGATTCTGCTATTTGATTTCTGCATTGGCAACAATATCAATACCAAGTCAAAACTCGTATGGGTACATGCAGATGGATTTTAACCAGTGCCAACTCCAGAAGAACCAAGAAGCTATCCAAGTAAGATTATCTTGCAGATCCGAAATACAGTTAGACAACAACGAGAGTGTGAATCCAACGGAGAACTAACGATGAACTAATCTCGAAGGCCAGAATGTAACTACAGCCACGCCTGAGAAGATTCCAAAATCATTATCAGAATAAGTTACACCCAGAGTAGCTCTAATACTTTGGATGCTAGGGTTAATTTCAGTAACCTTGACACTATGCATTTTAGTAATTATTGTTATTTTTTCTGAGCACGTATAGGTCGCCATAACCTTCTGCGACAAAGTCTTAACCAGTCTTAACCGAACACAGTACCAGAACATGAGCAGATTCCGTCTACACTATTTACGAAAGCTATCAGTAAAGCGGGATGCGAGGACGGAGATCCCATATGCGAGTCGAAAGAGTACCAGTCTAACCAATTTACCGGTATGCCAAGAAAGCCAAATCATTGTATCGTGTCGACAATGGACGAGTGTTGACCCACTCACCCACCAAATGGAATCACACCTGCTAGTTCAGCCGCCATGAAGGATCAGACGTTCAGGAAGACCTATTCCCAAAAATTGATAAAATGTATATTTTCAGCCCAAGCCCAAGTTATGTATTGTTATCGCGATAATTAAATTTGTGAAGTCTATACACGAGACACCCAGTTTCAGTTTAGTTTAGTTCAAGTTTTTAAAGGTAGTTTACCAACATCATTGTTAAGTATAAAGTATAGCGAGGATAATCGTTTATAGACTATATCAGTATGCTTGATTTAATTGTTAGTAAATAGTAATCAATTAAGAGTTGAAGATTGAGAGGGAGAAAGTTTGGTCGTGTGGCAAAGAACAGATTTAGTGTTTAAATTCAGTATCGGGCAATCAACGATGAAACGTATTTATACTCTGAAGTTCGCGTATAACTTCTTTTTCTAAATTTATAGCAGAACACTGAGGACAGTGTTCAATCTTTAATGTGGGGGAAATGTCACGCAGTGATAATTCGATAATCAAGTTAAATTATATTTTCCAAAATAACCAACCCCGATCAATGTGGAAATTGATGATTATTAATTACGCTTCTTATTTCTTTGAATACGACTCACGATAGGAGTTCTTATCGGTGGCGCGTTCCCGGTTTCCATTCGGAAGCGGTGTTCCCGCATTTGAAGGCCTCGCACGCGTGTTCTAAAAATGTCATACTGCACACGAAAAACCACAGAACTTCCCGGGTATAAATACTGAGACCAAGCCCTAAATCAGTAGTCAGCCGAGAGTCTGCAGTCGAGCTAACAAGTGCCTAAAAGCCCAATCGCCACCCACGACCAAACTCAAGCCATTCTCAACTAAGTCACATGTAAAGTACAGTAATCTTTCGTAAGATGCCTTAAACCTTTGGTAAGGATGCTTTATATTATTTGTAATGTGCCGTATCATATTTATAATAAACATAGAACTTGAATTTAGTCCACTCTGATTTAATAAGTAATTATCTTGTATTTCTAACTATCATCCCGGTGTGTATGTCTCGTCACGACTCGCAGGCAAAGTGATCTCTTACCGCTTACGCCACCCCAATAGTTATTCGGTAATACGAGAACAATTGAGCTAAGTATAACACATGTAAGTTCTAATATAAAATCATACACTAAACCCCGTAGTCGTGACAATATGGCCGTGGGTTGCATCTGGCTGGTATCAGAGCTACCCCCATGCTGTATATACGGCGCCCAGCTGTGCTCAGATCGACATATATCGACTCAAAAATATCGCCTGTAGGTCCTATATGGGCATAGGTTGCACCTGGCTGGTGTCGGAGCGGCCCCAATGCTGCATATACGGTGCATAGCGGTGCTCATATCGACATATATCGAATCAAGAACATCGCCTGTAGGTCCTATATGGCAGTGGGTTGCATCTGGCTGATATCAGAGCCACCCACATGCCGTATATACGCTGGCCCAGCTGTGCTCAGATCGTCATATATCGACTCAGGAACATCGCCTGTAGGTCCTATATGGCCGTGGGTTGCATCTGGCTGGTATCAGAGCCACCAACATGCTGTATATACGGTACCCAGCTGTGCTCAGATCGACATATATCGACTCAAGAACATCGCCTGTAGGTCCTATATGGCCGTGGGTTGTATATGGCTGGTATCAGAGCCACCCACATGCCGTATATACGGGGCCCAGCTGTGCTCAGATCGACATATATCGACTCAAGAATATCGCCTGTAGGTCCTATATGGCCGTGGTTTGCATCTGGCTGGTATCAGAGCTACCCCCAGGCTGTATATACATGGCCCAGCTGTACTCAGATCGACATATATCGACTCAAGAACATCGCCTGTAGGTGTTATATGGCCGTGGGTTGCATCTGGCTGGTATCAGAGCTACCCCCATGCTGTATATACGGCGCCCAGCTGTGCTCAGATCGACATATATCGACTCAAGAATATCGCCTGTAGGTCCTATATGGCCGTGGGTTGCATCTGGCTGGTATCAGAGCCACCCACATTCCGTATATACGGGGCCCAGCTGTGCTCGGATCGACATATATCCACTCAAGAACATCGCCTGTAGGTCCTATATGGCCGTGGATTGAATCTGGCTGGTATCATAACTACCCCCATGCTGTATATACGGCGCCCAGCTGTGCTCAGATCGACATATATCGACTCAAGAACATCGCCTATAGGTCCTATATAGCCGTGGGTTGCAGTTGGCTGGTATTACAGCTATCCCCATGCTGTATTTACGTGGCCCAGCTGTGCTCAGGTCGACATATATCGACTCAAGGACATCACCTGTAGGTCCTATATGGCCGTGGGTTGCAGCTGGCTGGTATCAGAGCCACCCACATGCCCTATATACCGGGGTCCAGCTGTGCTCAGATCGACATATATCGACTCAAGAACATCGCCTGTAGGTCCTATATGGCCGTGGGTTGCATCTGGCTGGTATCAGAGCCACCCACATGCCGTATATACGTTACCCAGCTGTGCCCAGATCGACATATATCGACTCAAGAACATCGCCTGTAGGTCCTATATGGCCGTGGGTTGCAAATGGCTGGTATCAGAGCTACCCCCATGCTGTATATACGAGGCCCAGCTGTGCTCAGATCGACATATATCGACTCAAGAACATCGCCTGTGGGTCTTATATGGCCGTGGGTTGCAGCTGGCTGGTATCAGAGCTACACCCAGGCTGTATATACGTGGCCCAGCTGTGCTCAGATCGACATATATCGACTTAAGAACATCGCCGGTAGGTCCTGTATGCCCATGGGTTGCATCTGGCTGGTATCAGAGCCACCCACACGCCGTATATACGGGGAACAGCTGTGCTCAGATCGACATATATCGACTTAAGAACATCGCCTGTAGGTCCTATATGGCCGTGGGTTGCATCTGGCTCGTATCAGAGCTACCCCCATGCTGTATATACTGCGCCAAGCTGTGCTCAGATCGACATATATCGACTCAAGAAAATCGCCTGTAGGTCCTATATGGCCGTGGGTTGCATCTGGCTGCTATCAGAGCTACCCCCATGCTGTATATACGGGGCCCAGCTGTGCTCAGATCGACATATATCGACTCAAGAACATCGCCTGTAGGTCCTATATGGCCGTGGGTTGCAGCTGGCTGGTATCACAGCTACCCCCATGCTGTATATACGTGGCCCAGCTGTGCTCAGATCGACATATATCGACTCAAGAACATCGCCTGTAGGTCCTATATGGCCGTGGGTTGCATCTGGCTGGTATCAGAGCCACCCACATGCCGTATATACGGGGCCCAGCTGTGCTCAGATCGACATATATCGACTTAAGAACATCGCCTGTAGGTCCTATATGGCCGTGGTTTGCATCTGGCTGGTATCGGAGCTACCCCCATGTTCTATATACGGCGCCCAGCTGCGCTCAGATCGACATATATAGACTCCAGAACAGCGCCTATAGGTCCTATATGGCTGTGGGTTGCATCTGGCTGGTATCAGAGCTACCCCCATGCTGTATATACGAGGCCCAGCTGTGCTCAGATCGACATATATCGACTCAAGAACATCGCCTGTGGGTCTTATATGGCCGTGGGTTGCAGCTGGCTTGTATCAGAGCTACCCCCAGGCTGTATATACGTGGCCCAGCTGTGCTCAGATCGACATATATCGACTCAAGAACATCGCCAGTAGGTGCTATATGGCCGTGGGTTGCATCTGGCTGGTATCAGAGCTACCCCCATGCTGTATATACGGCGCCAAGCTGTGCTCAGATCGACATATATCGACTCAAGAACATCGCTTGTAGGTCCTATATGGCCGTGGGTTCCATCTGGCTGGTATCAGTGCTACCCCCATGCTGTATATACGGCGCCCAGCTGCGCTCAGATCGACATATATCGACTCAAGAATATCTCCTGTAGGTCCTATATGGCCGTGGGTTGCATCTGGCTGGTATCAGAGCCACCCACATGCCGTATATACCGGGCCCAGCTGTGCTCGGATCGACATATATCGACTCAAGAACATCGCCTGTAGGTCCTATATGGCCGTGGATTGAATCTGGCTGATATCAGAGCTACCCCATGTTGTATATACGGCGCCCAGCTGTGCTCAGATCGACATATATCGACTCAAGAACATCGCCTGTAGGTCCTATATAGCCGTAGGTTGCAGTTGGCTGGTATCACAGCTACCCCCATGCTGTATATACGTGGCCCAGCTGTGCTCAGGTCGACATATATCGACTCAAGGACATCACCTGTAGGTCCTATATGGCCGTGGGTTGCAGCTGGCTGGTATCAGAGCCACCCACATGCCCTATATACGGGGGTCCAGGTGTGCTCAGATCGACCATATATCGAATCAAGAACATCGCCTGTAGGTCCTATATGGCCGTGGGTTGCATCTGGCTGATATCAGAGCCACCCACATGCCGTATATACGGTGGCCCAGCTGTGCTCAGATCGTCATATATCGACTCAAGAACATCGCCTGTAGGTCCTATATGGCCGTGGGTTGCATCTGGCTGGTATCAGAGCCACCCACATGCTGTATATACGGTACCCAGCTGTGCTCAGATCGACATATATCGACTCAAGAACATCGCCTGTAGGTCCTATATGGCCGTGGGTTGTATATGGCTGGTATCAGAGCCACCCACATGACGTATATACGGGGCCCAGATGTGCTCAGATCGACATATATCGACTCAAGAACATCGCCTGTAGGTCCTATATGGCCGTGGGTTGCATCTGGCTGGTATCAGAGCTACCACCATGCTGTATATACGGCGCCCAGCTGTGCTCAGGTCGACATATATCGACTCAAAAATATCGCCTGTAGGTCCTATATGGGCATAGGTTGCACCTGGCTGGTGTCGGAGCGGCCCCAATGCTGCATATACGGTGCATAGCGGTGCTCAGATCGATATATATCGAATCAAGAACATCGCCTGTAGGTCCTATATGGCAGTGGGTTGCATCTGGCTAATATCAGAGCCACCCACATGCCGTATATACGGTGGCCCAGCTGTGCTCAGATCGTCATATATCGACTCAGGAACATCGCCTGTAGGTCCAATATGGCCGTGGGTTGCATCTGGCTGGTATCAGAGCCACCCACATGCTGTATATACGGTACCCAGCTGTGCTCAGATCGACATATATCGACTCAAGAACATCGCCTGTAGGTCCTATATGGCCGTGGGTTGTATATGGCTGGTATCAGAGCCACCCCCATGCCGTATATACGGGGCCCAGCTGTGCTCAGATCCACATATATCGACTCAAGAACATCGCCTGTAGGTCTTATATGGCCGTGGTTTGCATCTGGCTGGTATCGGAGCTACCCCCATGGTGTATATACGGCGCCCAGCTGCGCTCAGATCGACATATATCGACTCAAGAACATCGCCTATAGGTCCTATATGGCTGTGGGTTACATCTGGCTGGTATCAGAGCTACCCCCATGCTGTATATACGAGGCCCAGCTGTGCTCAGATCGACATATATCGACTCAAGAACATCGCCTGTGGGTCTTATATGGCCGTGGGTTGCAGCTGGCTGGTATCAGAGCTACCCCCAGGCTGTATATACGTGGCCCAGCTGTGCTCAGATCGACATATATCGACTCAAGAACATCGCCTGTAGGTGCTATATGGCCGTGGGTTGCATCTGGCTGGTATCAGAGCAGCCCCCATGCTGTATATACGGCGCCAAGCTGTGCTCAGATCGAAATATATATCGACTCAAGAACACCGCTTGTAGGTCCTATATGGCCGTGGGTTGCATCTGGCTGGTATCAGTGCTACACCCATGCTGTATATACGACGCCCAGCTGTGCTCAGATCGACATATATCGACTCAAGAATATCGCCTGTAGGTCCTATGTGGCCGTGGGTTGCATCTGGCTGGTATCAGAGCCACCCACATGCTGTATATACGGGGCCCAGCTGTGCTCGGATCGACATATATCGACTCAAGAACATCGCCTTAGGTCCTATATGGCCGTGGATTGAATCTGGCTGGCATCAGAGCTACCCCCATGCTGTATATACGGCGCCCAGCTGTGCTCAGATCGACATATATCGACTCAAGAACATCGCATGTAGGTCCTATATAGCCGTGGGTTGCAGTTGGCTGGTATCACAGCTACCCCCATGCCGTATATACGTGGCCCAGCTGTGCTCAGGTCGACATATATCGACTCAAGGACATCACCTGTAGGTCCTATATGGCCGTGGGTTGCATCTGGCTGGTATCAGTGCTACCCCCATGCTGTATATACGAAGCACAGCTGTGCTCAGATCGACATATATCGACTCAAGAACATCGCCTGTAGGTCCTATATGACCGTGGGTTGCATCTGGCTGGTATCAGAGCTACCCCCATGCTGTATATACGAGGCCCAGCTGTGCTCAGATCGACATATATCGACTCAAGAACATCGCCTGTGGATCTTATATCGCCGTGGGTTGCAGCTGGCTGGTATCAGAGCTACCCCCAGGCTGTATATACGTGGTCCAGCTGTGCTCAGATCGACATATATCGACTCAAGAACATCGCCTGTAGGTGCTATATGGCCGTGGGTTGCATCTGGCTGGTATCAGAGCTACCCCCATGCTGTATATACGGCGCCCAGCTGTGCTCAGATCGACATATATCGACTCAAAAACATCGCCTGTAGGTCCTATATGGGCATAGGTTGCACCTGGCTGGTGTCGGAGCGGCCCCAATGCTGCATATACGGTGCATAGCGGTGCTCAGATCGACATATATCGAATCAAGAACATCGCTTGTAGGTCCTATATGGCAGTGGGTTGCATCTGGCTGATATCAGAGCCACCCACATGCCGTATATACGGTGGCCCAGCTGTGCTCAGATCGTCATATATCGACTCAGGAATATCGCCTGTAGGTCCTATATGGCCGTGGGTTGTATATGGCTGGTATCAGAGCCACCCACATGCTGTATATACGGTACCCAGCTGTGATTAGATCGACATATATCGACTCAAGAACATCGCCTGTAGGTCCTATATGGCCGTGGGTTGTATATGGCTGGTATCAGAGCCACCCACATGCCGTATATACGGGGCCCAGCTGTGCTCAGATCGACATATATCGACTCAAGAACATCGCCTGTAGGTCCTATATGGCCGTGGTTTGCATCTGGCTGGTATAAGAGCTACCCCCATGCTGTATATACGAGGCCCAGCTGTGCTCAGATCGACATATATCGACTCAAGAACATCGCCTGTGGATCTTATATGGCCGTGGGTTGCAGCTGGCTGGTATCAGAGCTACCCCCAGGCTGTATATACGTGGCCCAGCTGTGCTCAGATCGACATATATCGACTCAAGAACATCGCCTGTAGGTGCTATATGGCCGTGGGTTGCATCTGGCTGGTATCAGAGCTACCCCCATGCTGTATATACGGCGCCAAGCTGTGCTCAGATCGAAATATATATCGACTCAAGAACATCGCTTGTAGGTCCTATATGGCCGTGGGTTGCATCTGGCTGGTATCAGTGCTACCCCCATGCTGTATATACGACGCCCAGCTGTACTCAGATCGACATATATCGACTCAAGAATATCGCCTATAGGTCCTATATGGCCGTGGGTTGCATCTGGCTGGTATCAGAGCCACCCACATGCCGTATATACGGGGCCCAGCTGTGCTCGGATCGACATATATCGACTCAAGAACATCGCCTGTAGGTCCTATATGGCCGTGGATTGAATCTGGCTGGTATCAGAGCTACCTCCATGCTGTATATACGGCGCCCAGCTGTGCTCAGATCGACATATATCGACTCAAGAACATCGCCTGTAGGTCCTATATAGCCGTGGGTTACAGTTGGCTGGTATCACAGCTACCCCCATGCTGTATATACGTGGCCCAGCTGTGCTCAGGTCGACATATATCGACTCAAGGACATCACCTGTAGGTCCTATATGGCCGTGGGGTGCATCTGGCTGGTATCAGAGCTACCCACATGCCGTATATACGGGACCCAGCTATGCTCAGATCGACATATATCGACTCAAGAACATCGCCTGTAGGTCCTATATGGCCGTGGGTTGCATATGGCTGGTATCAGAGCCACCCACATGCCGTATATACGGGGCCCAGCTGTGCTCAGATCGACATATATCGAATCAGGGCCATCGCCTGAAGGTCCTGTATGGCCGTGGGTTGCATCTGGCTGGTATCAGAGCCACCCACATGCCGTATATACGTTACCCAGCTGTGCCCAGATCGACATATATCGACTCAAGAACATCGCCTGTAGGTCCTATATGGCCGTGGGTTGCATATGGCTGGTATCGGAGCTACCCCCATGCTGTATATACGAGGCCCAGCTTTGCTCAGATCGACATATATCGACTCAAGAACATCGCCTGTGGGTCCTATATGGCCGTGGGTTGCAGCTGGCTGGTATCAGAGCTACCCCCAGGGTGTATATACGTGGCCCAGCTGTGCTCAGATCGACATA
The DNA here is from genome assembly GCA_963942505.1 of Lordithon lunulatus. Taxonomy (NCBI): domain Eukaryota; kingdom Metazoa; phylum Arthropoda; class Insecta; order Coleoptera; family Staphylinidae; genus Lordithon; species Lordithon lunulatus. The sequence goes on along the minus strand of OZ012667.1, from coordinate 30,628,081 downwards.
TATCGACTTAAGAACATCGCCGGTAGGTCCTGTATGCCCATGGGTTGCATCTGGCTGGTATCAGAGCCACCCACATGCCGTATATACGGGGGCCCAGCTGTGCTCAGATCGACATATATCGACTCAAGAACATCGGCTGTAGGTCCTATATGGCCGTGGGTTGCATCTAGCTGGTATCAGAGCCACCCACATGCCGTATATACGGGGCCCAGCTGTGCTCAGATCGACATATATCGACTCAAGAACAACGCTTGTAGGTCATATATGGCCGTGGGTTGCATTTGGCTGGTATGAGAGCTACCCCCATGCTGTATATACGGGGCCCAGCTGTGCTCAAATCGACATATATCGACTCAAGAACATCGCCTGTATGTCCTATATGGCCGTGGCTTGCAGCTGGCTGGTATGCCATATATACGGGGCCCAGCTGTGCTCAGATCGACATATATCGACTCAAGAACATCGCCTGTAGCTCCTATATGGCCGTGGGTTGCATCTGGCTGGTATCAGTGCTAATGCCATGCTGTATAAACGGCGCCCAGCTGTGCTCAGATCGACATATATCGACTCAAGAACATGGCCTGTGGGTCCTATATAGCCGTGGGCTGCAGCTGGCTGGTATCACAGCTACCCCCATGCTGTATATACGTGGCCCAGCTGTGCTCAGATCGACATATATCGACTCAAGAACATCGCCTGTAGGTCCTATATGGCCGTGGGTTGCAGCTGGCTGGTATCAGAGCCACCCACATGCCGTATATACGGGGCCCAGCTGTGCTCAGATAGACATATATCGATTCAAGAACATCGCCTGTAGGTTCTATATGGCCGTGGGTTGCATATGGCTGGTATCAGAGCCACCCACATGCCGTATATACGGGGCCCAGCTGTGCGCAGATCGACATATATCGACTCAAGAACATCGCCTGTAGGTCCTATATGGCCGTGGGTTGCATATGGCTGGTATCAGAGCCACCCACATGCCGTATATACGGGGCCCAGCTGTGCTCAGATAGACATATATCGATTCAAGAACATCGCCTGTAGGTTCTATATGGCCGTGGGTTGCATATGGCTGGTATCAGAGCCACCCACATGCCGTATATACGGGGCCCAGCTGTGCGCAGATCGACATATATCGACTCAAGAACATCGCCTGTAGGTCCTATATGGCCGTGGGTTGCATCTGCCTGGTATCAGAGCTACACCCATGGTGTATATACGGCGCCCAGCTGTGCTCAGATCGACATATATCGACTCAAGAACATCGCCTGTAGGTCCTATATGGCCGTGGGTTGCATCTGGCTGGTATCAGAGGTACCCCTATGCTGTATATACGGCGAGCAGCTGTGCTCAGATCGACATATATCGACTCAAGAACATCGCCTGTAGGTCCTATATGGCCGTGGGTTGCATCTGGCTGGTATCAGAGCTAACCCCATGCTGTATATACGGGGCCCAGCTATGCTCAGATCGACATATAGCGACTCAAGAACATCGCCTGTAGGTCCTATATGGCCGTGGGTTGCATCTGGGTGGTATCAGAGCTACCCCCATGCTGTATATACGGGGCCCAACTCGACATATATCGACTCAAGAACATCGCCTGTAGGTCCAATATAACCGTGGGTTGCAGCTGGCTGGTATCACAGCTACCCCCATGCTATATATACGGCGCCCAGCTGTGCTCAGATCTACATATATCGACTCAAGAACATCGCCTGTAGATCCTATATGGCCGTGGGTTGCATCTGGCTGGTTTCAGAGCTACCCCCATGCTGTATATACGGGGCCCAGCTGTGCTCAGATCGACATATATCGACTCAAAAACATCGCCTGTAGGTCCTATATCGCCGTGGGTTGCAGCTGGCTGGTATCACAGCTACCCCCATGCTGTATATACGTGGCCCAGCTGTGCTCAGATCGACATATATCGACTCAAGAACATCGCCTGTAGGTCCTATATGGCAGTGGGTTGCATCTGGCTGATATTAGAGCCACCCACATGCCGTATATACGGGGGCCCAGCTGTGCTCAGATCGACATATATCGACTCAAGAACATCGGCTCTAGGTCCTATATGGCCGTGGGTTGCATCTGGCTGGTATCAGAGCCACCCACATGCCGTATATACGGGGTCCAGCTGTGCTCAGATCGACATATATCGACTCAAGAATATCGCCTGTAGGTCCTATATGGCCGTGGGTTGCATCTGGCTTGTATCAGAGCTACCCCCATGGTGTATATACGGCGCCCAGCTGTGCTCAAATCGACATATATCGATTCAAGAACATCGCTTGTAGGTCCTATATGGCCGTGGGTTCCATCTGGCTGGTATCAGTGCTACCCCCATGCTGTATATACGGCGCCAAGCTGTGCTCAGATCGACATATATCGACTCAAGAATATCTCCTGTAGGTCCTATATGGCCGTGGGTTGCATCTGGCTGGTATCAGAGCCACCCACATGCCGTATATACCGGGCCCAGCTGTGCTCGGATCGACATATATCGACTCAAGAACATCGCCTGTAGGTCCTATATGGCCGTGGATTAAATCTGGCTGATATCAGAGCTACCCCATGTTGTATATACGGCGCCCAGCTGTGCTCAGATCGACATATATCGACTCAAGAACATCGCCTGTAGGTCCTATATAGCCGTAGGTTGCAGTTGGCTGGTATCACAGCTACCCCCATGCTGTATATACGTGGCCCAGCTGTGCTCAGGTCGACATATATCGACTCAAGGACATCACCTGTAGGTCCTATATGGCCGTCGGTTGCAGCTGGCTGGTATCAGAGCCACCCACATGCACTATATACGGGGGTCCAGGTGTGCTCAGATCGACCATATATCGAATCAAGAACATCGCCTGTAGGTCCTATATGGCCGTGGGTTGCATCTGGCTGATATCAGAGCCACCCACATGCCGTATATACGGTGGCCCAGCTGTGCTCAGATCGTCATATATCGACTCAAGAACATCGCCTGTAGGTCCTATATGGCCGTGGGTTGCATCTGGCTGGTATCAGAGCCACCCACATGCCGTATATACGGTACCCAGCTGTGCTCAGATCGACATATATCGACTCAAGAACATCGCCTGTAGGTCCTATATGGCCGTGGGTTGTATATGGCTGGTATCAGAGCCACCCACATGACGTATATACGGGGCCCAGATGTGCTCAGATCGACATATATCGACTCAAGAACATCGCCTGTAGGTCCTATATGGCCGTGGGTTGCATCTGGCTGGTATCAGAGCTACCCCCATGCTGTATATACGGCGCCCAGCTGTGCTCAGATCGACATATATCGACTCAAAAATATCGCCTGTAGGTCCTATATGGGCATAGGTTGCACCTGGCTGGTGTCGGAGCGGCCCCAATGCTGCATATACGGTGCATAGCGGTGCTCAGATCGATATATATCGAATCAAGAACATCGCATGTAGGTCCTATATGGCAGTGGGTTGCATCTGGCTGATATCAGAGCCACCCACATGCCGTATATACGGTGGCCCAGCTGTGCTCAGATCGTCATATATCGACTCAGGAACATCGCCTGTAGGTCCAATATGGCCGTGGGTTGCATCTGGCTGGTATCAGAGCCACCCACATGCTGTATATACGGTACCCAGCTGTGCTCAGATCGACATATATCGACTCAAGAACATCGCCTGTAGGTCCTATATGGCCGTGGGTTGTATATGGCTGGTATCAGAGCCACCCCCATGCCGTATATACGGGGCCCAGCTGTGCTCAGATCCACATATATCGACTCAAGAACATCGTCTGTAGGTCCTATATGGCCGTGGTTTGCATCTGGCTGGTATCGGAGCTACCCCCATGGTGTATATACGGCGCCCAGCTGCGCTCAGATCGACATATATCGACTCAAGAACATCGCCTATAGGTCCTATATGGCTGTGGGTTACATCTGGCTGGTATCAGAGCTACCTCCATGCTGTATATACGAGGCCCAGCTGTGCTCAGATCGACATATATCGACTCAAGAACATCGCCTGTGGGTCTTATATGGCCGTGGGTTGCAGCTGGCTGGTATCAGAGCTACCCCCAGGCTGTATATACGTGGCCCAGCTGTGCTCAGATCGACATATATCGACTCAAGAACATCGCCTGTAGGTGCTATATGGCCGTGGGTTGCATCTGGCTGGTATCAGAGCAGCCCCCATGCTGTATATACGGCGCCAAGCTGTGCTCAGATCGAAATATATATCGACTCAAGAACACCGCTTGTAGGTCCTATATGGCCGTGGGTTGCATCTGGCTGGTATCAGTGCTACACCCATGCTGTATATACGACGCCCAGCTGTGCTCAGATCGACATATATCGACTCAAGAATATCGCCTGTAGGTCCTATGTGGCCGTGGGTTGCATCTGGCTGGTATCAGAGCCACCCACATGCTGTATATACGGGGCCCAGCTGTGCTCGGATCGACATATATCGACTCAAGAACATCGCCTTAGGTCCTATATGGCCGTGGATTGAATCTGGCTGGCATCAGAGCTACCCCCATGCTGTATATACGGCGCCCAGCTGTGCTCAGATCGACATATATCGACTCAAGAACATCGCCTGTAGGTCCTATATAGCCGTGGGTTGCAGTTGGCTGGTATCACAGCTACCCCCATGCCGTATATACGTGGCCCAGCTGTGCTCAGGTCGACATATATCGACTCAAGGACATCACCTGTAGGTCCTATATGGCCGTGGGTTGCATCTGGCTGGTATCAGTGCTACCCCCATGCTGTATATACGACGCCCAGCTGTGCTCAGATCGACATATATCGACTCAAGAACATCGCCTGTAGGTCCTATATGACCGTGGGTTGCATCTGGCTGGTATCAGAGCTACCCCCATGCTGTATATACGAGGCCCAGCTGTGCTCAGATCGACATATATCGACTCAAGAACATCGCCTGTGGATCTTATATCGCCGTGGGTTGCAGCTGGCTGGTATCAGAGCTACCCCCAGGCTGTATATACGTGGTCCAGCTGTGCTCAGATCGACATATATCGACTCAAGAACATCGCCTGTAGGTGCTATATGGCCGTGGGTTGCATCTGGCTGGTATCAGAGCTACCCCCATGCTGTATATACGGCGCCCAGCTGTGCTCAGATCGACATATATCGACTCAAAAACATCGCCTGTAGGTCCTATATGGGCATAGGTTGCACCTGGCTGGTGTCGGAGCGGCCCCAATGCTGCATATACGGTCCATAGCGGTGCTCAGATCGACATATATCGAATCAAGAACATCGCTTGTAGGTCCTATATGGCAGTGGGTTGCATCTGGCTGATATCAGAGCCACCCACATGCCGTATATACGGTGGCCCAGCTGTGCTCAGATCGTCATATATCGACTCAGGAATATCGCCTGTAGGTCCTATATGGCCGTGGGTTGTATATGGCTGGTATCAGAGCCACCCACATGCTGTATATACGGTACCCAGCTGTGATTAGATCGACATATATCGACTCAAGAACATCGCCTGTAGGTCCTATATGGCCGTGGGTTGTATATGGCTGGTATCAGAGCCACCCACATGCCGTATATACGGGGCCCAGCTGTGCTCAGATCGACATATATCGACTCAAGAACATCGCCTGTAGGTCCTATATAGCCGTGGGTTACAGTTGGCTGGTATCACAGCTACCCCCATGCTGTATATACGTGGCCCAGCTGTGCTCAGGTCGACATATATCGACTCAAGGACATCACCTGTAGGTCCTATATGGCCGTGGGGTGCATCTGGCTGGTATCAGAGCTACCCACATGCCGTATATACGGGACCCAGCTATGCTCAGATCGACATATATCGACTCAAGAACATCGCCTGTAGGTCCTATATGGCCGTGGGTTGCATATGGCTGGTATCAGAGCCACCCACATGCCGTATATACGGGGCCCAGCTGTGCTCAGATCGACATATATCGAATCAGGGCCATCGCCTGAAGGTCCTGTATGGCCGTGGGTTGCATCTGGCTGGTATCAGAGCCACCCACATGCCGTATATACGTTACCCAGCTGTGCCCAGATCGACATATATCGACTCAAGAACATCGCCTGTAGGTCCTATATGGCCGTGGGTTGCATATGGCTGGTATCGGAGCTACCCCCATGCTGTATATACGAGGCCCAGCTTTGCTCAGATCGACATATATCGACTCAAGAACATCGCCTGTGGGTCCTATATGGCCGTGGGTTGCAGCTGGCTGGTATCAGAGCTACCCCCAGGGTGTATATACGTGGCCCAGCTGTGCTCAGATCGACATATATCGACTTAAGAACATCGCCGGTAGGTCCTGTATGCCCATGGGTTGCATCTGGCTGGTATCAGAGCCACCCACATGCCGTATATACGGGGGCCCAGCTGTGCTCAGATCGACATATATCGACTCAAGAACATCGGCTGTAGGTCCTATATGGCCGTGGGTTGCATTTGGCTGGTATGAGAGCTACCCCCATGCTGTATATACGGGGCCCAGCTGTGCTCAAATCGACATATATCGACTCAAGAACATCGCCTGTATGTCCTATATGGCCGTGGCTTGCAGCTGGCTGGTATGCCATATATACGGGGCCCAGCTGTGCTCAGATCGACATATATCGACTCAAGAACATCGCCTGTAGCTCCTATATGGCCGTGGGTTGCATCTGGCTGGTATCAGTGCTAATGCCATGCTGTATAAACGGCGCCCAGCTGTGCTCAGATCGACATATATCGACTCAAGAACATGGCCTGTGGGTCCTATATAGCCGTGGGCTGCAGCTGGCTGGTATCACAGCTACCCCCATGCTGTATATACGTGGCCCAGCTGTGCTCAGATCGACATATATCGACTCAAGAACATCGCCTGTAGGTCCTATATGGCCGTGGGTTGCATCTGGCTGGTATCAGAGCCACCCACATGCCGTATATACGGGGCCCAGCTGTGCTCAGATCGACATATATCGACTCAAGAACATCGCCTGTAGGTCCTATATGGCCGTGGGTTGCAGCTGGCTGGTATCACATCTACCCCCATGCTGTATATACGTGGCCCAGCTGTGCTCAGATCGACATATATTGACTCAAGAACATCGCCTGTAGGTCCTATATGGCCGTGGGTTGCATCTGGCTGATATCAGAGCCACCCACATGCCGTATATACGGGGGCCCAGCTGTGCTCAGATCGACATATATCGACTCAAGAACATCGTATGTAGGTCCTATATGGCCGTGGGTTGCATCTGGCTGGTATCAGAGCCACCAACATGCCGTATATACGGGGCCCAGCTGTGCTCAGATCGACATATATCGACTCAAGAACATCGCCTGTAGGTCCTATATGGCCGTGGGTTGCATCAGGCTGGTATCAGAGTTACACCCATGGTGTATATACGGCGCCCAGCTGTGCTCAGATCGACATATATCGACTCAAGAACATCGCTTGTAGGTCCTATATAGCCGTGGGTTGGAGCTGGCTGGTATCACAGCTACCCCCATGCTGTATATACGTGGCCCAGCTGTGCTCCGATCGACATATATCTACTCAAGAACATCGCCTGTAGCTCCTATATGGCCGTGGGTTGCATCTGGCTGGTATCAGAGCTACCCCTATGTTGTATATACGGCGAGCAGCTGTGCTCAGATCGAAATATATCGACTCAAGAACATCGCCTGTAGGTCCTATATGGCCGTGGGTTGCATCTGGCTGGTATCAGAGCTACCCCCATGCTGTATATACGGGGCCCAGCTGTGCTCAGATCGACATATATCTACTCAAGAACATCGCCTGTAGGTCCTATATGGCCGTGGGTTGCATCTGGGTGGTATCAGAGCTACCCCCATGCTGTATATACGGGGCCCAGCTGTGCTTAGATCGACATATATCGACTCAAGAACATCGCCTGTAGGTCCTATATAATCGAGGGTTGCAGCTGGCTGGTATCACAGCTACCTCCATGCTATATATACGGCGCCCAGCTGTGCTCAGCTCGACATATATCGACTCAAGAACATCGCCTGTAGGTCCTATATGGCCGTGGGTTGCATCTGGCTGGTTTCAGAGCTACCGCCATGCTGTATATACGGGGCCCAGCTGTGCTCAGATCGACATATATCGACTCAAGAACATCGCCTGTAGGTCCTATATGCCCGTGGGTTGCATCTAGCTGGAATCAGAGCCACCCACATGCTGCATATACAGGGCATAGCGGAGCTCATATCGACATATATCGACTCAAGAACATCGCCTGTAGGTCCCATATGGGCATAGGTTGCACCTGGCTGGTGTCGGAGCGGCCCCAACGTTGCATATACGGTGCATAGCGGTGCTCAGATCGACATATATCGACTCAAGAACATCGCATGTAGGTCCTATATGGCAGTGGGTTGCATCTGGCTGATATCAGAGCCACCCACATGCCGTATATACGGGGGCCCAGCTGTGCTCAGATCGACATATATCGACTCAAGAACATCGGCTCTAGGTCCTATATGGCCGTGGGTTGCATATGGCTGGTATCAGAGCCACCCATATGCCGTATATACGGGGCCCAGCTGTGCTCAGATCGACATGTATCGACTCAAGAATATCGCCTGTAGGTCCTATATGGCCGTGGGTTGGATCTGGCTGGTATCAGAGCTACACCCATGCTGTATATACGAGGCCCAGCTGTGCTCAGATCGACATATATCGACTCAAGAACATCGCCTGTGGGTCTTATATGGCCGTGGGTTGCAGCTGGGTGGTATCAGAGCTACCCCCAGGCTGTATATACGTGGCCCAGCTGTGCTCAGATCGACATATATCGACTCAAGAACATCGCCTGTAGGTCCTATATGGCAGTGGGTTGCATCTGGCTGATATTAGAGCCACCCACATGCCGTATATACGGGGGCCCAGCTGTGCTCAGATCGACATATATCGACTCAAGAACATCGGCTCTAGGTCCTATATGGCCGTGGGTTGCATCTGGCTGGTATCAGAGCCACCCATATGCCGTATATACGGGGCCCAGCTGTGCTCAGATCGACATGTATCGACTCAAGAATATCGCCTGTAGGTCCTATATGGCCGTGGGTTGCATCTGGCTTGTATCAGAGCTACCCCCATGGTGTATATACGGCGCCCAGCTGTGCTCAAATCGACATATATCGATTCAAGTACATCGCCTGTAGGTCCTATATGGCCGTGGGTTGGATCTGGCTGGTATCAGAGCTACTCCCATGCTGTATATACGAGGCCCAGCTGTGCTCAGATCGACATATATCGACTCAAGAACATCGCCTGTAGGTCTTATATGGCCGTGGGTTGCAGCTGGCTGGTATCAGAGCTATTCCCAGGCTGTATATACGTGGCCCAGCTGTGCTCAGATCGACATATATCGACTCAAGAATATCGCCTGTAGGTGCTGTATGGCCGTGGGTTGCATCTGGCTGGTATCAGAGCTACCCCAATGCTGTATATACGGCGCCAAGCTGTGCTAAGATCGACATATATCGACTCAAGAACATCGCCTGTAGGTCCTATATGGCCGTGGGTTGCATCTGGCTGGTATCATAGCTTCCCCCATGCTGTATATACGGGGCCCAGCTGTGCTCAGAGCGACATATATCGACTCAAGAACATCGCCTGTAGGTCCTATGTAGCCGTGGGTTGCAGCTGGCTGGTATCACAGCTACCCCCATGCTGTATATACGTGGCCCAGCTGTGCTCAGATCGACATATATCGACTCAAGAACATCGCCTGTAGGTCCTATATGGCCGTGGGTTGCAGCTGGCTGGTATCAGAGCCACCCACATGCCGTATATACGGGGCCCAGCTGTGCTCAGCTCGATATATATCGACTCAAAAACATCGCCTCTAGGTCCTATATGGCCGTGGGTTGCATCTGGCTGGTATCAGAGCTACCCCCATGCTGTATATACGGCGCCCAGCTGTGCTCAGATCGACATATATCGACTCAAAAACATTGCCTGTAGGTCCTATATGGCCGTGGGTTGCATCTGGCTGGTATCATAGCTTCCCCCATGCTGTATATACGCGGCCCAGCTGTGCTCAGAGCCACATATATCGACTCAAGTACATCGCCTGTAGGTCCTATGTAGCCGTGGGTTGCAGCTGGCTGGTATGACAGCTACCCCCATGCTGTATATACGTGGCCCAGCTGTGCTCAGATCGACATATATCGACTCAAGAACATCGCCTGTAGGTCCTATATGGCCGTGGGTTGCAGCTGGCTGGTATCAGAGCCACCCACATGCCGTATATACGGGGACCAGCTGTACTCAGATCGACATATATCGACTCAAGAACATCGGCTGTAGGTCCTATATGGCCGTGGGTTGCATCTGGCTGGTATCAGAGCCACCCACATACCGTATATACGAGGCCCATCTGTGCTTAGATCGACAAATATCGACTCAAGAACATCGCCTGTAGGTTCTATATGGCCGTGGGTTGCATATGGTTGGTATCAGAGCCACCCACATGCCGTATATACGGGGCCCAGCTGTGCGCAGATCGACATATATCGACTCAAGAACATCGCCTGTAGGTCCTATATGGCCGTGGGTTGCATCTGGCTGGTATCAGAGCTACCCCCATGCTGTATATACGGGGCCCAGCTGTGCTCAGATCGACATATATCGACTCAATAACATCGCCTGTAGGTCCTATATAGCCGTGGGTTACAGCTGGCTGGTATTCCAGCTACCCCCATGCTGTATATACGTGGCCCATCTGTGCTCAGATGGACATATATTGACTCAAGAACATCGCCTGTAGGTCCTATATGGCCGTGAGTTGCATCTGGCTGGTATCAGAGCTACCGCCATGGTGTATATACGGCGCCCAGCTGTGCTCAGATCGACATATATCGACTTAAGAACATCGCCTGTAGGTCCTATATGGCCGTGGGTTGCATCTTGCTGGTATCAGAGCTACCCTTATGCTGTATATACGGCGCCCAGCTGTGCTCAGATCGACATATATCGACTCAAGAACATCGCCTGTAGGTCCTATATGGCCGTGGGTTGCATCTGGCTGGTATCAGCGCTACCCTGCCGCTGTATATACGGATCCCAGCTCTGCTCAGATCGACATATATCGTCTCAAGAACATCGCCTGTAGGTCCTATATGGCCGTGGTTACAGCTGGCTGGTATCAGAGCTACCCCCATGCTGTATATACGTGGCCCAGCTGTGCTCAGATCGACATATATCGACTCAAGAACATCGCCTGTAGGTCCTATATGGCCGTGGGTTGCATCTGGCTGGTATCAGAGACACCCCCATGCTGTATATACGGGGCCCAGCTGTGCTCAGATCGACATATATCGACTCAATAACATCGCCTGTAGGTCCTATATAGCCGTGGGTTACAGCTGGCTGGTATTCCAGCTACCCCCATGCTGTATATACGTGGCCCATCTGTGCTCAGATGGACATATATTGACTCAAGAACATCGCCTGTAGGTCCTATATGGCCGTGGGTTGCATCTGGCTGGTATCAGAGCCACCCACATGCCGTATATACGGGGCCCAGCTGTGCTCAGATCGACATATATCGACTCAAGAACATCGCCTGTAGGTCCTATATGGCCGTGGGTTGCAGCTGGCTGGTATCACATCTACCCCCATGCTGTATATACGTGGCCCAGCTGTGCTCAGATCGACATATATTGACTCAAGAACATCGCCTGTAGGTCCTATATGGCCGTGGGTTGCATCTGGCTGATATCAGAGCCACCCACATGCCGTATATACGGGGGCCCAGCTGTGCTCAGATCGACATATATCGACTCAAGAACATCGTATGTAGGTCCTATATGGCCGTGGGTTGCATCTGGCTGGTATCAGAGCCACCAACATGCCGTATATACGGGGCCCAGCTGTGCTCAGATCGACATATATCGACTCAAGAACATCGCCTGTAGGTCCTATATGGCCGTGGGTTGCATCAGGCTGGTATCAGAGTTACACCCATGGTGTATATACGGCGCCCAGCTGTGCTCAGATCGACATATATCGACTCAAGAACATCGCTTGTAGGTCCTATATAGCCGTGGGTTGGAGCTGGCTGGTATCACAGCTACCCCCATGCTGTATATACGTGGCCCAGCTGTGCTCCGATCGACATATATCTACTCAAGAACATCGCCTGTAGCTCCTATATGGCCGTGGGTTGCATCTGGCTGGTATCAGAGCTACCCCTATGTTGTATATACGGCGAGCAGCTGTGCTCAGATCGAAATATATCGACTCAAGAACATCGCCTGTAGGTCCTATATGGCCGTGGGTTGCATCTGGCTGGTATCAGAGCTACCCCCATGCTGTATATACGGGGCCCAGCTGTGCTCAGATCGACATATATCTACTCAAGAACATCGCCTGTAGGTCCTATATGGCCGTGGGTTGCATCTGGGTGGTATCAGAGCTACCCCCATGCTGTATATACGGGGCCCAGCTGTGCTTAGATCGACATATATCGACTCAAGAACATCGCCTGTAGGTCCTATATAATCGAGGGTTGCAGCTGGCTGGTATCACAGCTACCTCCATGCTATATATACGGCGCCCAGCTGTGCTCAGCTCGACATATATCGACTCAAGAACATCGCCTGTAGGTCCTATATGGCCGTGGGTTGCATCTGGCTGGTTTCAGAGCTACCGCCATGCTGTATATACGGGGCCCAGCTGTGCTCAGATCGACATATATCGACTCAAAAACATCGCCTGTAGGTCCTATATGCCCGTGGGTTGCATCTAGCTGGAATCAGAGCCACCCACATGCTGCATATACAGGGCATAGCGGAGCTCATATCGACATATATCGACTCAAGAACATCGCCTGTAGGTCCCATATGGGCATAGGTTGCACCTGGCTGGTGTCGGAGCGGCCCCAACGTTGCATATACGGTGCATAGCGGTGCTCAGATCGACATATATCGACTCAAGAACATCGCCTGTAGGTCCTATGTAGCCGTGGGTTGCAGCTGGCTGGTATCACAGCTACCCCCATGCTGTATATACGTGGCCCAGCTGTGCTCAGATCGACATATATCGACTCAAGAACATCGCCTGTAGGTCCTATATGGCCGTGGGTTGCAGCTGGCTGGTATCAGAGCCACCCACATGCCGTATATACGGGGCCCAGCTGTGCTCAGCTCGATATATATCGACTCAAAAACATCGCCTCTAGGTCCTATATGGCCGTGGGTTGCATCTGGCTGGTATCAGAGCTACCCCCATGCTGTATATACGGCGCCCAGCTGTGCTCAGATCGACATATATCGACTCAAAAACATTGCCTGTAGGTCCTATATGGCCGTGGGTTGCATCTGGCTGGTATCATAGCTTCCCCCATGCTGTATATACGCGGCCCAGCTGTGCTCAGAGCCACATATATCGACTCAAGTACATCGCCTGTAGGTCCTATGTAGCCGTGGGTTGCAGCTGGCTGGTATGACAGCTACCCCCATGCTGTATATACGTGGCCCAGCTGTGCTCAGATCGACATATATCGACTCAAGAACATCGCCTGTAGGTCCTATATGGCCGTGGGTTGCAGCTGGCTGGTATCAGAGCCACCCACATGCCGTATATACGGGGACCAGCTGTACTCAGATCGACATATATCGACTCAAGAACATCGGCTGTAGGTCCTATATGGCCGTGGGTTGCATCTGGCTGGAATCAGAGCCACCCACATACCGTATATACGAGGCCCATCTGTGCTTAGATCGACAAATATCGACTCAAGAACATCGCCTGTAGGTTCTATATGGCCGTGGGTTGCATATGGTTGGTATCAGAGCCACCCACATGCCGTATATACGGGGCCCAGCTGTGCGCAGATCGACATATATCGACTCAAGAACATCGCCTGTAGGTCCTATATGGCCGTGGGTTGCATCTGGCTGGTATCAGAGCTACCCCCATGCTGTATATACGGGGCCCAGCTGTGCTCAGATCGACATATATCGACTCAATAACATCGCCTGTAGGTCCTATATAGCCGTGGGTTACAGCTGGCTGGTATTCCAGCTACCCCCATGCTGTATATACGTGGCCCATCTGTGCTCAGATGGACATATATTGACTCAAGAACATCGCCTGTAGGTCCTATATGGCCGTGAGTTGCATCTGGCTGGTATCAGAGCTACCGCCATGGTGTATATACGGCGCCCAGCTGTGCTCAGATCGACATATATCGACTTAAGAACATCGCCTGTAGGTCCTATATGGCCGTGGGTTGCATCTTGCTGGTATCAGAGCTACCCTTATGCTGTATATACGGCGCCCAGCTGTGCTCAGATCGACATATATCGACTCAAGAACATCGCCTGTAGGTCCTATATGGCCGTGGGTTGCATCTGGCTGGTATCAGCGCTACCCTGCCGCTGTATATACGGATCCCAGCTCTGCTCAGATCGACATATATCGTCTCAAGAACATCGCCTGTAGGTCCTATATGGCCGTGGTTACAGCTGGCTGGTATCAGAGCTACCCCCATGCTGTATATACGTGGCCCAGCTGTGCTCAGATCGACATATATCGACTCAAGAACATCGCCTGTAGGTCCTATATGGCCGTGGGTTGCATCTGGCTGGTATCAGAGACACCCCCATGCTGTATATACGGGGCCCAGCTGTGCTCAGATCGACATATATCGACTCAATAACATCGCCTGTAGGTCCTATATAGCCGTGGGTTACAGCTGGCTGGTATTCCAGCTACCCCCATGCTGTATATACGTGGCCCATCTGTGCTCAGATGGATATATATTGACTCAAGAACATCGCCTGTAGGTCCTATATGGCCGTGGGTTGCATCTGGCTGGTATCAGAGCCACCCACATGCCGTATATACGGGGCCCAGCTGTGCTCAGATCGACATATATCGATTTAAGAACATCGCCTGTAGGTCCTATATGGCCGTGGGTTGCAGCTGGCTGGTATCACATCTACCCCCATGCTGTATATACGTGGCCCAGCTGTGCTCAGATCGACATATATTGACTCAAGAACATCGCCTGTAGGTCCTATATGGCCGTGGGTTGCATCTGGCTGATATCAGAGCCACCCACATGCCGTATATACGGGGGCCCAGCTGTGCTCAGATCGACATATATCGACTCAAGAACATCGTATGTAGGTCCTATATGGCCGTGGGTTGCATCTGGCTGGTATCAGAGCCACCAACATGCCGTATATACGGGGCCCAGCTGTGCTCAGATCGACATATATCGACTCAAGAACATCGCCTGTAGGTCCTATATGGCCGTGGGTTGCATCAGGCTGGTATCAGAGTTACACCCATGGTGTATATACGGCGCCCAGCTGTGCTCAGATCGACATATATCGACTCAAGAACATCGCTTGTAGGTCCTATATAGCCGTGGGTTGGAGCTGGCTGGTATCACAGCTACCCCCATGCTGTATATACGTGGCCCAGCTGTGCTCCGATCGACATATATCTACTCAAGAACATCGCCTGTAGCTCCTATATGGCCGTGGGTTGCATCTGGCTGGTATCAGAGCAACCCCTATGTTGTATATACGGCGAGCAGCTGTGCTCAGATCGAAATATATCGACTCAAGAACATCGCCTGTAGGTCCTATATGGCCGTGGGTTGCATCTGGCTGGTATCAGAGCTACCCCCATGCTGTATATACGGGGCCCAGCTGTGCTCAGATCGACATATATCTACTCAAGAACATCGCCTGTAGGTCCTATATGGCCGTGGGTTGCATCTGGGTGGTATCCGAGCTACCCCCATGCTGTATATACGGGGCCCAGCTGTGCTTAGATCGACATATATCGACTTAAGAACATCGCCTGTAGGTCCTATATAATCGAGGGTTGCAGCTGGCTGGTATCACAGCTACCTCCATGCTATATATACGGCGCCCAGCTGTGCTCAGCTCGACATATATCGACTCAAGAACATCGCCTGTAGGTCCTATATGGCCGTGGGTTGCATCTGGCTGGTTTCAGAGCTACCGCCATGCTGTATATACGGGGCCCAGCTGTGCTCAGATCGACATATATCGACTCAAGAACATCGCCTGTAGGTCCTATATGCCCGTGGGTTGCATCTAGCTGGAATCAGAGCCACCCACATGCTGCATATACAGGGCATAGCGGAGCTCATATCGACATATATCGACTCAAGAACATCGCCTGTAGGTCCCATATGGGCATAGGTTGCACCTGGCTGGTGTCGGAGCGGCCCCAACGTTGCATATACGGTGCATAGCGGTGCTCAGATCGACATATATCGACTCAAGAACATCGCATGTAGGTCCTATATGGCAGTGGGTTGCATCTGGCTGATATCAGAGCCACCCACATGCCGTATATACGGGGGCCCAGCTGTGCTCAGATCGACATATATCGACTCAAGAACATCGGCTCTAGGTCCTATATGGCCGTGGGTTGCATATGGCTGGTATCAGAGCCACCCATATGCCGTATATACGGGGCCCAGCTGTGCTCAGATCGACATGTATCGACTCAAGAATATCGCCTGTAGGTCCTATATGGCCGTGGGTTGGATCTGGCTGGTATCAGAGCTACACCCATGCTGTATATACGAGGCCCAGCTGTGCTCAGATCGACATATATCGACTCAAGAACATCGCCTGTGGGTCTTATATGGCCGTGGGTTGCAGCTGGGTGGTATCAGAGCTACCCCCAGGCTGTATATACGTGGCCCAGCTGTGCTCAGATCGACATATATCGACTCAAGAACATCGCCTGTAGGTCCTATATGGCAGTGGGTTGCATCTGGCTGATATTAGAGCCACCCACATGCCGTATATACGGGGGCCCAGCTGTGCTCAGATCGACATATATCGACTCAAGAACATCGGCTCTAGGTCCTATATGGCCGTGGGTTGCATCTGGCTGGTATCAGAGCCACCCACATGCCGTATATACGGGGTCCAGCTGTGCTCAGATCGACATATATCGACTCAAGAATATCGCCTGTAGGTCCTATATGGCCGTGGGTTGCATCTGGCTTGTATCAGAGCTACCCCCATGGTGTATATACGGCGCCCAGCTGTGCTCAAATCGACATATATCGATTCAAGTACATCGCCTGTAGGTCCTATATGGCCGTGGGTTGGATCTGGCTGGTATCAGAGCTACTCCCATGCTGTATATACGAGGCCCAGCTGTGCTCAGATCGACATATATCGACTCAAGAACATCGCCTGTAGGTCTTATATGGCCGTGGGTTGCAGCTGGCTGGTATCAGAGCTATTCCCAGGCTGTATATACGTGGCCCAGCTGTGCTCAGATCGACATATATCGACTCAAGAATATCGCCTGTAGGTGCTGTATGGCCGTGGGTTGCATCTGGCTGGTATCAGAGCTACCCCAATGCTGTATATACGGCGCCAAGCTGTGCTAAGATCGACATATATCGACTCAAGAACATCGCCTGTAGGTCCTATATGGCCGTGGGTTGCATCTGGCTGGTATCATAGCTTCCCCCATGCTGTATATACGGGGCCCAGCTGTGCTCAGAGCGACATATATCGACTCAAGAACATCGCCTGTAGGTCCTATGTAGCCGTGGGTTGCAGCTGGCTGGTATCACAGCTACCCCCATGCTGTATATACGTGGCCCAGCTGTGCTCAGATCGACATATATCGACTCAAGAACATCGCCTGTAGGTCCTATATGGCCGTGGGTTGCAGCTGGCTGGTATCAGAGCCACCCACATGCCGTATATACGGGGCCCAGCTGTGCTCAGCTCGATATATATCGACTCAAAAACATCGCCTCTAGGTCCTATATGGCCGTGGGTTGCATCTGGCTGGTATCAGAGCTACCCCCATGCTGTATATACGGCGCCCAGCTGTGCTCAGATCGACATATATCGACTCAAAAACATTGCCTGTAGGTCCTATATGGCCGTGGGTTGCATCTGGCTGGTATCATAGCTTCCCCCATGCTGTATATACGCGGCCCAGCTGTGCTCAGAGCCACATATATCGACTCAAGTACATCGCCTGTAGGTCCTATGTAGCCGTGGGTTGCAGCTGGCTGGTATGACAGCTACCCCCATGCTGTATATACGTGGCCCAGCTGTGCTCAGATCGACATATATCGACTCAAGAACATCGCCTGTAGGTCCTATATGGCCGTGGGTTGCAGCTGGCTGGTATCAGAGCCACCCACATGCCGTATATACGGGGACCAGCTGTACTCAGATCGACATATATCGACTCAAGAACATCGCCTGTAGGTCCTATATGGCCGTGGGTTGCATCTGGCTGGTATCAGAGCTACCCCCATGCTGTATATACGTGGCCCAGCTGTGCTCAGATCGACATATATCGACTCAAGAACATCGCCTGTAGGTGCTATATGGCCGTGGGTTGCATCTGGCTGGTATCAGAGCTACCCCCATGCTGTATATACGGCGCCCAGCTGTGCTCAGATCGACATATATCGACTCAAGAACATCGCTTGTAGGTCCTATATGGCCGTGGGTTGCATCTGGCTGCTATCAGTGCTACCCCCATGCTGTATATACGGCGTCCAGCTGTGCTCAGATCGACATATATCGACTCAAGAACATCGCCTGTAGGTCCTATATGGCCGTGGGTTGCATATGGCTGGTATCAGAGCTACCCCCATGCTGTATATACGGGGCCCAGCTGTTCCCACATCGACATATATCGAATCAAGAACATCGCTTGTAGGTCCTATATAGCCATGGGTTGCAGCTGGCTGGTATCACAGCTACCCCCATGCTGTATATACGTGGCCCAGCTGTGCTCCGATCGACATATATCGACTCAAGAACATCGCCTGTGGGTCTTATATGGCCGTGGGTTGCAGCTGGCTGGTATCAGAGCTACCCCCAGGCTGTATATACGTGGCCCAGCTGTGCTCAGATCGACATATATCGACTCAAGAACATCGCCTGTATGTGCTATATGGCCGTGGGTTGCATCTGGCTGGTATCAGAGCTACCCCCATGCTGTATATAAGTGGCCCAGCTGTGCTCAGATCGACATATATCGACTCAAGAACATCGCCTGTGGGTCTTATATGGCCGTGGATTGCATCTGGCTGGTATCAGAGCTACTCCCATGCTGTATATACGGCGCCCAACTGTGCTCAGATCGACATATATCGACCCAATAACATCGCCTGTAGGTCCTATATGGCCGTGGCTTGCATCTGGCTGGTATCAGAGCCACCCACATGCCGTATATACGGGGCCCAGCTGTGCTCAGATCGACATATATCGACTCAAGAACAACGCCTGTAGGTGCTATATGGCCGTGGGTTGCATCTGGCTGGTATCAGAGCTACCCCCATGCTGTATATACGGCGCCCAGCTGTGCTCAGATCGACATATATCGACTCAAGAACATCGCCTGTAGGTCCTATATGGCCGTGGGTTGCATCTGGCTGGTATCAGAGCTACACCCATGCTGTATATACGGGACCCAGCTGTGCTCAGATCGACATATATCGACTCAAGAACATCGCCTGTAGGTCCTATATGGCCGTGGGTTGCATCTGGCTGATATCAGAGCCACCCACATGCCGTATATACGAGGGCCCAGCTGTGCTCAGGTCGACATATATCGAATCAAGAACATCGGCTGTAGGTCCTATATGGCCGTGGGTTGCATCTGGCTGGTATCAGAGCCACCCACATGCCGTATATACGGGGCCCAGCTGTGCTCAGATCGACATATATCGACTCAAGAACATCGCCTGTAGGTCCTATATTGCTGTGGCTTGCATCTGGCTGGTATCAGAGCCACCCACATGCCGTATATACGGGGCCCAGCTGTGCTCAGATCGATATATATCGACTCAAGAACATCGGCTGTAGGTCCTATATGGCCGTGGGATGCATATGGCCGTTATCAGAGCCACCCACATGCCGTATATACGGGGCCCAGCTGTGCTCAGATCGACATATATCGACTCAAGAACATCGCCTGTAGGTCCTATATGGCCGTGGGTTGCATCTGGCTGGTATCAGAGCTACCCCCATGCTGTATATACGGGGCCCAGCTGTGCTCAGATCGACATATATAGACTCAAGAACATCGCCTGTAGGTCCTATATGGCCATGGGTTGCCTCTGGGTGGTATCAGAGCTACCCCGATGCCGTATATACGGGGCCCAGCTGTGCTCATTTCGACATGTATCGACTCAAGAATATCGCCTGTAGGTCCTATATGGCCGTGGGTTGCATCTGGCTGGTATCATAGCTTCCCCCATGCTATATATACGGGGCCCAGCTGTGCTCAGAGCGACATATATCGACTCAAGAACATCGCCTGTAGGTCCTATGTAGCCGTGGGTTGCAGCTGGCTGGTATCACAGCTACCCCTATGCTGTATATACGTGGCCCAGCTGTGCTCAGATCGACATATATCGACTCAAGAACATCGCCTGTAGGTCCTATATGGCCGTGGGTTGCAGCTAGCTGGTATCAGAGCCACCCACATGCCGTATATACGGGGACCAGCTGTGCTCAGCTCGACATATATCGACTCAAAAACATCGCCTCTAGGTCCTATATGGCCGTGGGTTGCATCTGGCTGGTATCAGAGCTACCCCCATGCTGTATATACGGCGCCCAGCTGTGCTCAGATCGACATATATCGACTCAAGAACATCGCCTGTAGGTCCTATATGGCCGTGGGTTGCATCTGGATGGTATCATAGCTTCCCCCATACTGTATATATGGGGCCCAGCTGTGCTCAGAGCGACATATATTGACTCAAGAACATCGCCTGTAGGTCCTATGTAGCCGTGGGTTGCAGCTGGCTGGTATCACAGCTACCCCCATGCTGTATATACGTGGCCCAGCTGTGCTCAGATCGACATATATCGACTCAAGAACATCGCCTATAGGTCCTATATGGCCGTGGGTTGCAGCTGGCTGGTATCAGAGCCACCCACATGCCGTATATACGGGGACCAGCTGCGCTCAGATCGACATATATCGACTCAAGAACATCGCCTGTAGGTCCTATATGGCCGTGGGTTGCATCTGGCTGGTATCAGAGTTACCCCCATGCTGTATATACGGGGCCCAGCTGTGCTCAGATCGACATATATCGACTCAAGAACATCGCCTGTAGGTCCTATATAGCCGTGGGTTGCAGCTGGCTGGAATCAGACCCACCCACATGCTGCATATACAATGCATAGCGGAGCTCATATCGACATATATCGACTCAAGAACATCGCCTGTAGGTCCTATATGCCCGTGGGTTGCATCTGGCTGGAATCAGACCCACCCACATGCTGCATATACAATGCATAGCGGAGCTCATATCGACATATATCGACTCAAGAACATCGCCTGTAGGTCCTATATGGGCATAGGTTGCACCTGGCTGGTGTCGAAGCGGCCCCAATGCTGCATATACGGTGCATAGCGGTGCTCAGATCGACATATATCGACTCAAGAACATCGCCTGTAGGTCCTATATTGCCGTGGGTTGCATCTGGCTGATATCAGAGCCACCCAGATGCCGTATATACGGCGGACCAGCTGTGCTCAGATCGACATATATCGACTCAAGAACATCGGCTGTAGGTCCTATATGGCCGTGGGTTGCATCTGGCTGGTATCAGCGCTACCCTGCCGCTGTATATACGGATCCCAGCTCTGCTCAGATCGACATATATCGTCTCAAGAACATCGCCTGTAGGTCCTATATGGCCGTGGGTTACAGCTGGCTGGTATCAGAGCTACCCCCATGCTGTATATACGTGGCCCAGCTGTGCTCAGATCGACATATATCGACTCAAGAACATCGCCTGTAGGTCCTATATGGCCGTGGGTTGCATCTGGATGGTATCATAGCTTCCCCCATACTGTATATATGGGGCCCAGCTGTGCTCAGAGCGACATATATTGACTCAAGAACATCGCCTGTAGGTCCTATGTAGCCGTGGGTTGCAGCTGGCTGGTATCACAGCTACCCCCATGCTGTATATACGTGGCCCAGCTGTGCTCAGATCGACATATATCGACTCAAGAACATCGCCTATAGGTCCTATATGGCCGTGGGTTGGATCTGGCTGGTATCAGAGCTACTCCCATGCTGTATATACGAGGCCCAGCTGTGCTCAGATCGACATATATCGACTCAAGAACATCGCCTGTAGGTCTTATATGGCCGTGGGTTGCAGCTGGCTGGTATCAGAGCTATTCCCAGGCTGTATATACGTGGCCCAGCTGTGCTCAGATCGACATATATCGACTCAAGAATATCGCCTGTAGGTGCTGTATGGCCGTGGGTTGCATCTGGCTGGTATCAGAGCTACCCCAATGCTGTATATACGGCGCCAAGCTGTGCTAAGATCGACATATATCGACTCAAGAACATCGCCTGTAGGTCCTATATGGCCGTGGGTTGCATCTGGCTGGTATCATAGCTTCCCCCATGCTGTATATACGGGGCCCAGCTGTGCTCAGAGCGACATATATCGACTCAAGAACATCGCCTGTAGGTCCTATGTAGCCGTGGGTTGCAGCTGGCTGGTATCACAGCTACCCCCATGCTGTATATACGTGGCCCAGCTGTGCTCAGATCGACATATATCGACTCAAGAACATCGCCTGTAGGTCCTATATGGCCGTGGGTTGCAGCTGGCTGGTATCAGAGCCACCCACATGCCGTATATACGGGGCCCAGCTGTGCTCAGCTCGATATATATCGACTCAAAAACATCGCCTCTAGGTCCTATATGGCCGTGGGTTGCATCTGGCTGGTATCAGAGCTACCCCCATGCTGTATATACGGCGCCCAGCTGTGCTCAGATCGACATATATCGACTCAAAAACATTGCCTGTAGGTCCTATATGGCCGTGGGTTGCATCTGGCTGGTATCATAGCTTCCCCCATGCTGTATATACGCGGCCCAGCTGTGCTCAGAGCCACATATATCGACTCAAGTACATCGCCTGTAGGTCCTATGTAGCCGTGGGTTGCAGCTGGCTGGTATGACAGCTACCCCCATGCTGTATATACGTGGCCCAGCTGTGCTCAGATCGACATATATCGACTCAAGAACATCGCCTGTAGGTCCTATATGGCCGTGGGTTGCAGCTGGCTGGTATCAGAGCCACCCACATGCCGTATATACGGGGACCAGCTGTACTCAGATCGACATATATCGACTCAAGAACATCGGCTGTAGGTCCTATATGGCCGTGGGTTGCATCTGGCTGGTATCAGAGCCACCCACATACCGTATATACGAGGCCCATCTGTGCTTAGATCGACAAATATCGACTCAAGAACATCGCCTGTAGGTTCTATATGGCCGTGGGTTGCATATGGTTGGTATCAGAGCCACCCACATGCCGTATATACGGGGCCCAGCTGTGCGCAGATCGACATATATCGACTCAAGAACATCGCCTGTAGGTCCTATATGGCCGTGGGTTGCATCTGGCTGGTATCAGAGCTACCCCCATGCTGTATATACGGGGCCCAGCTGTGCTCAGATCGACATATATCGACTCAATAACATCGCCTGTAGGTCCTATATAGCCGTGGGTTACAGCTGGCTGGTATTCCAGCTACCCCCATGCTGTATATACGTGGCCCATCTGTGCTCAGATGGACATATATTGACTCAAGAACATCGCCTGTAGGTCCTATATGGCCGTGAGTTGCATCTGGCTGGTATCAGAGCTACCGCCATGGTGTATATACGGCGCCCAGCTGTGCTCAGATCGACATATATCGACTTAAGAACATCGCCTGTAGGTCCTATATGGCCGTGGGTTGCATCTTGCTGGTATCAGAGCTACCCTTATGCTGTATATACGGCGCCCAGCTGTGCTCAGATCGACATATATCGACTCAAGAACATCGCCTGTAGGTCCTATATGGCCGTGGGTTGCATCTGGCTGGTATCAGCGCTACCCTGCCGCTGTATATACGGATCCCAGCTCTGCTCAGATCGACATATATCGTCTCAAGAACATCGCCTGTAGGTCCTATATGGCCGTGGTTACAGCTGGCTGGTATCAGAGCTACCCCCATGCTGTATATACGTGGCCCAGCTGTGCTCAGATCGACATATATCGACTCAAGAACATCGCCTGTAGGTCCTATATGGCCGTGGGTTGCATCTGGCTGGTATCAGAGACACCCCCATGCTGTATATACGGGGCCCAGCTGTGCTCAGATCGACATATATCGACTCAATAACATCGCCTGTAGGTCCTATATAGCCGTGGGTTACAGCTGGCTGGTATTCCAGCTACCCCCATGCTGTATATACGTGGCCCATCTGTGCTCAGATGGACATATATTGACTCAAGAACATCGCCTGTAGGTCCTATATGGCCGTGGGTTGCATCTGGCTGGTATCAGAGCCACCCACATGCCGTATATACGGGGCCCAGCTGTGCTCAGATCGACATATATCGACTCAAGAACATCGCCTGTAGGTCCTATATGGCCGTGGGTTGCAGCTGGCTGGTATCACATCTACCCCCATGCTGTATATACGTGGCCCAGCTGTGCTCAGATCGACATATATTGACTCAAGAACATCGCCTGTAGGTCCTATATGGCCGTGGGTTGCATCTGGCTGATATCAGAGCCACCCACATGCCGTATATACGGGGGCCCAGCTGTGCTCAGATCGACATATATCGACTCAAGAACATCGTATGTAGGTCCTATATGGCCGTGGGTTGCATCTGGCTGGTATCAGAGCCACCAACATGCCGTATATACGGGGCCCAGCTGTGCTCAGATCGACATATATCGACTCAAGAACATCGCCTGTAGGTCCTATATGGCCGTGGGTTGCATCAGGCTGGTATCAGAGTTACACCCATGGTGTATATACGGCGCCCAGCTGTGCTCAGATCGACATATATCGACTCAAGAACATCGCTTGTAGGTCCTATATAGCCGTGGGTTGGAGCTGGCTGGTATCACAGCTACCCCCATGCTGTATATACGTGGCCCAGCTGTGCTCCGATCGACATATATCTACTCAAGAACATCGCCTGTAGCTCCTATATGGCCGTGGGTTGCATCTGGCTGGTATCAGAGCTACCCCTATGTTGTATATACGGCGAGCAGCTGTGCTCAGATCGAAATATATCGACTCAAGAACATCGCCTGTAGGTCCTATATGGCCGTGGGTTGCATCTGGCTGGTATCAGAGCTACCCCCATGCTGTATATACGGGGCCCAGCTGTGCTCAGATCGACATATATCTACTCAAGAACATCGCCTGTAGGTCCTATATGGCCGTGGGTTGCATCTGGGTGGTATCAGAGCTACCCCCATGCTGTATATACGGGGCCCAGCTGTGCTTAGATCGACATATATCGACTCAAGAACATCGCCTGTAGGTCCTATATAATCGAGGGTTGCAGCTGGCTGGTATCACAGCTACCTCCATGCTATATATACGGCGCCCAGCTGTGCTCAGCTCGACATATATCGACTCAAGAACATCGCCTGTAGGTCCTATATGGCCGTGGGTTGCATCTGGCTGGTTTCAGAGCTACCGCCATGCTGTATATACGGGGCCCAGCTGTGCTCAGATCGACATATATCGACTCAAAAACATCGCCTGTAGGTCCTATATGCCCGTGGGTTGCATCTAGCTGGAATCAGAGCCACCCACATGCTGCATATACAGGGCATAGCGGAGCTCATATCGACATATATCGACTCAAGAACATCGCCTGTAGGTCCCATATGGGCATAGGTTGCACCTGGCTGGTGTCGGAGCGGCCCCAACGTTGCATATACGGTGCATAGCGGTGCTCAGATCGACATATATCGACTCAAGAACATCGCCTGTAGGTCCTATGTAGCCGTGGGTTGCAGCTGGCTGGTATCACAGCTACCCCCATGCTGTATATACGTGGCCCAGCTGTGCTCAGATCGACATATATCGACTCAAGAACATCGCCTGTAGGTCCTATATGGCCGTGGGTTGCAGCTGGCTGGTATCAGAGCCACCCACATGCCGTATATACGGGGCCCAGCTGTGCTCAGCTCGATATATATCGACTCAAAAACATCGCCTCTAGGTCCTATATGGCCGTGGGTTGCATCTGGCTGGTATCAGAGCTACCCCCATGCTGTATATACGGCGCCCAGCTGTGCTCAGATCGACATATATCGACTCAAAAACATTGCCTGTAGGTCCTATATGGCCGTGGGTTGCATCTGGCTGGTATCATAGCTTCCCCCATGCTGTATATACGCGGCCCAGCTGTGCTCAGAGCCACATATATCGACTCAAGTACATCGCCTGTAGGTCCTATGTAGCCGTGGGTTGCAGCTGGCTGGTATGACAGCTACCCCCATGCTGTATATACGTGGCCCAGCTGTGCTCAGATCGACATATATCGACTCAAGAACATCGCCTGTAGGTCCTATATGGCCGTGGGTTGCAGCTGGCTGGTATCAGAGCCACCCACATGCCGTATATACGGGGACCAGCTGTACTCAGATCGACATATATCGACTCAAGAACATCGGCTGTAGGTCCTATATGGCCGTGGGTTGCATCTGGCTGGAATCAGAGCCACCCACATACCGTATATACGAGGCCCATCTGTGCTTAGATCGACAAATATCGACTCAAGAACATCGCCTGTAGGTTCTATATGGCCGTGGGTTGCATATGGTTGGTATCAGAGCCACCCACATGCCGTATATACGGGGCCCAGCTGTGCGCAGATCGACATATATCGACTCAAGAACATCGCCTGTAGGTCCTATATGGCCGTGGGTTGCATCTGGCTGGTATCAGAGCTACCCCCATGCTGTATATACGGGGCCCAGCTGTGCTCAGATCGACATATATCGACTCAATAACATCGCCTGTAGGTCCTATATAGCCGTGGGTTACAGCTGGCTGGTATTCCAGCTACCCCCATGCTGTATATACGTGGCCCATCTGTGCTCAGATGGACATATATTGACTCAAGAACATCGCCTGTAGGTCCTATATGGCCGTGAGTTGCATCTGGCTGGTATCAGAGCTACCGCCATGGTGTATATACGGCGCCCAGCTGTGCTCAGATCGACATATATCGACTTAAGAACATCGCCTGTAGGTCCTATATGGCCGTGGGTTGCATCTTGCTGGTATCAGAGCTACCCTTATGCTGTATATACGGCGCCCAGCTGTGCTCAGATCGACATATATCGACTCAAGAACATCGCCTGTAGGTCCTATATGGCCGTGGGTTGCATCTGGCTGGTATCAGCGCTACCCTGCCGCTGTATATACGGATCCCAGCTCTGCTCAGATCGACATATATCGTCTCAAGAACATCGCCTGTAGGTCCTATATGGCCGTGGTTACAGCTGGCTGGTATCAGAGCTACCCCCATGCTGTATATACGTGGCCCAGCTGTGCTCAGATCGACATATATCGACTCAAGAACATCGCCTGTAGGTCCTATATGGCCGTGGGTTGCATCTGGCTGGTATCAGAGACACCCCCATGCTGTATATACGGGGCCCAGCTGTGCTCAGATCGACATATATCGACTCAATAACATCGCCTGTAGGTCCTATATAGCCGTGGGTTACAGCTGGCTGGTATTCCAGCTACCCCCATGCTGTATATACGTGGCCCATCTGTGCTCAGATGGATATATATTGACTCAAGAACATCGCCTGTAGGTCCTATATGGCCGTGGGTTGCATCTGGCTGGTATCAGAGCCACCCACATGCCGTATATACGGGGCCCAGCTGTGCTCAGATCGACATATATCGATTTAAGAACATCGCCTGTAGGTCCTATATGGCCGTGGGTTGCAGCTGGCTGGTATCACATCTACCCCCATGCTGTATATACGTGGCCCAGCTGTGCTCAGATCGACATATATTGACTCAAGAACATCGCCTGTAGGTCCTATATGGCCGTGGGTTGCATCTGGCTGATATCAGAGCCACCCACATGCCGTATATACGGGGGCCCAGCTGTGCTCAGATCGACATATATCGACTCAAGAACATCGTATGTAGGTCCTATATGGCCGTGGGTTGCATCTGGCTGGTATCAGAGCCACCAACATGCCGTATATACGGGGCCCAGCTGTGCTCAGATCGACATATATCGACTCAAGAACATCGCCTGTAGGTCCTATATGGCCGTGGGTTGCATCAGGCTGGTATCAGAGTTACACCCATGGTGTATATACGGCGCCCAGCTGTGCTCAGATCGACATATATCGACTCAAGAACATCGCTTGTAGGTCCTATATAGCCGTGGGTTGGAGCTGGCTGGTATCACAGCTACCCCCATGCTGTATATACGTGGCCCAGCTGTGCTCCGATCGACATATATCTACTCAAGAACATCGCCTGTAGCTCCTATATGGCCGTGGGTTGCATCTGGCTGGTATCAGAGCAACCCCTATGTTGTATATACGGCGAGCAGCTGTGCTCAGATCGAAATATATCGACTCAAGAACATCGCCTGTAGGTCCTATATGGCCGTGGGTTGCATCTGGCTGGTATCAGAGCTACCCCCATGCTGTATATACGGGGCCCAGCTGTGCTCAGATCGACATATATCTACTCAAGAACATCGCCTGTAGGTCCTATATGGCCGTGGGTTGCATCTGGGTGGTATCCGAGCTACCCCCATGCTGTATATACGGGGCCCAGCTGTGCTTAGATCGACATATATCGACTTAAGAACATCGCCTGTAGGTCCTATATAATCGAGGGTTGCAGCTGGCTGGTATCACAGCTACCTCCATGCTATATATACGGCGCCCAGCTGTGCTCAGCTCGACATATATCGACTCAAGAACATCGCCTGTAGGTCCTATATGGCCGTGGGTTGCATCTGGCTGGTTTCAGAGCTACCGCCATGCTGTATATACGGGGCCCAGCTGTGCTCAGATCGACATATATCGACTCAAGAACATCGCCTGTAGGTCCTATATGCCCGTGGGTTGCATCTAGCTGGAATCAGAGCCACCCACATGCTGCATATACAGGGCATAGCGGAGCTCATATCGACATATATCGACTCAAGAACATCGCCTGTAGGTCCCATATGGGCATAGGTTGCACCTGGCTGGTGTCGGAGCGGCCCCAACGTTGCATATACGGTGCATAGCGGTGCTCAGATCGACATATATCGACTCAAGAACATCGCATGTAGGTCCTATATGGCAGTGGGTTGCATCTGGCTGATATCAGAGCCACCCACATGCCGTATATACGGGGGCCCAGCTGTGCTCAGATCGACATATATCGACTCAAGAACATCGGCTCTAGGTCCTATATGGCCGTGGGTTGCATATGGCTGGTATCAGAGCCACCCATATGCCGTATATACGGGGCCCAGCTGTGCTCAGATCGACATGTATCGACTCAAGAATATCGCCTGTAGGTCCTATATGGCCGTGGGTTGGATCTGGCTGGTATCAGAGCTACACCCATGCTGTATATACGAGGCCCAGCTGTGCTCAGATCGACATATATCGACTCAAGAACATCGCCTGTGGGTCTTATATGGCCGTGGGTTGCAGCTGGGTGGTATCAGAGCTACCCCCAGGCTGTATATACGTGGCCCAGCTGTGCTCAGATCGACATATATCGACTCAAGAACATCGCCTGTAGGTCCTATATGGCAGTGGGTTGCATCTGGCTGATATTAGAGCCACCCACATGCCGTATATACGGGGGCCCAGCTGTGCTCAGATCGACATATATCGACTCAAGAACATCGGCTCTAGGTCCTATATGGCCGTGGGTTGCATCTGGCTGGTATCAGAGCCACCCACATGCCGTATATACGGGGTCCAGCTGTGCTCAGATCGACATATATCGACTCAAGAATATCGCCTGTAGGTCCTATATGGCCGTGGGTTGCATCTGGCTTGTATCAGAGCTACCCCCATGGTGTATATACGGCGCCCAGCTGTGCTCAAATCGACATATATCGATTCAAGTACATCGCCTGTAGGTCCTATATGGCCGTGGGTTGGATCTGGCTGGTATCAGAGCTACTCCCATGCTGTATATACGAGGCCCAGCTGTGCTCAGATCGACATATATCGACTCAAGAACATCGCCTGTAGGTCTTATATGGCCGTGGGTTGCAGCTGGCTGGTATCAGAGCTATTCCCAGGCTGTATATACGTGGCCCAGCTGTGCTCAGATCGACATATATCGACTCAAGAATATCGCCTGTAGGTGCTGTATGGCCGTGGGTTGCATCTGGCTGGTATCAGAGCTACCCCAATGCTGTATATACGGCGCCAAGCTGTGCTAAGATCGACATATATCGACTCAAGAACATCGCCTGTAGGTCCTATATGGCCGTGGGTTGCATCTGGCTGGTATCATAGCTTCCCCCATGCTGTATATACGGGGCCCAGCTGTGCTCAGAGCGACATATATCGACTCAAGAACATCGCCTGTAGGTCCTATGTAGCCGTGGGTTGCAGCTGGCTGGTATCACAGCTACCCCCATGCTGTATATACGTGGCCCAGCTGTGCTCAGATCGACATATATCGACTCAAGAACATCGCCTGTAGGTCCTATATGGCCGTGGGTTGCAGCTGGCTGGTATCAGAGCCACCCACATGCCGTATATACGGGGCCCAGCTGTGCTCAGCTCGATATATATCGACTCAAAAACATCGCCTCTAGGTCCTATATGGCCGTGGGTTGCATCTGGCTGGTATCAGAGCTACCCCCATGCTGTATATACGGCGCCCAGCTGTGCTCAGATCGACATATATCGACTCAAAAACATTGCCTGTAGGTCCTATATGGCCGTGGGTTGCATCTGGCTGGTATCATAGCTTCCCCCATGCTGTATATACGCGGCCCAGCTGTGCTCAGAGCCACATATATCGACTCAAGTACATCGCCTGTAGGTCCTATGTAGCCGTGGGTTGCAGCTGGCTGGTATGACAGCTACCCCCATGCTGTATATACGTGGCCCAGCTGTGCTCAGATCGACATATATCGACTCAAGAACATCGCCTGTAGGTCCTATATGGCCGTGGGTTGCAGCTGGCTGGTATCAGAGCCACCCACATGCCGTATATACGGGGACCAGCTGTACTCAGATCGACATATATCGACTCAAGAACATCGCCTGTAGGTCCTATATGGCCGTGGGTTGCATCTGGCTGGTATCAGAGCTACCCCCATGCTGTATATACGTGGCCCAGCTGTGCTCAGATCGACATATATCGACTCAAGAACATCGCCTGTAGGTGCTATATGGCCGTGGGTTGCATCTGGCTGGTATCAGAGCTACCCCCATGCTGTATATACGGCGCCCAGCTGTGCTCAGATCGACATATATCGACTCAAGAACATCGCTTGTAGGTCCTATATGGCCGTGGGTTGCATCTGGCTGCTATCAGTGCTACCCCCATGCTGTATATACGGCGTCCAGCTGTGCTCAGATCGACATATATCGACTCAAGAACATCGCCTGTAGGTCCTATATGGCCGTGGGTTGCATATGGCTGGTATCAGAGCTACCCCCATGCTGTATATACGGGGCCCAGCTGTTCCCACATCGACATATATCGAATCAAGAACATCGCTTGTAGGTCCTATATAGCCATGGGTTGCAGCTGGCTGGTATCACAGCTACCCCCATGCTGTATATACGTGGCCCAGCTGTGCTCCGATCGACATATATCGACTCAAGAACATCGCCTGTGGGTCTTATATGGCCGTGGGTTGCAGCTGGCTGGTATCAGAGCTACCCCCAGGCTGTATATACGTGGCCCAGCTGTGCTCAGATCGACATATATCGACTCAAGAACATCGCCTGTATGTGCTATATGGCCGTGGGTTGCATCTGGCTGGTATCAGAGCTACCCCCATGCTGTATATAAGTGGCCCAGCTGTGCTCAGATCGACATATATCGACTCAAGAACATCGCCTGTGGGTCTTATATGGCCGTGGATTGCATCTGGCTGGTATCAGAGCTACTCCCATGCTGTATATACGGCGCCCAACTGTGCTCAGATCGACATATATCGACCCAATAACATCGCCTGTAGGTCCTATATGGCCGTGGCTTGCATCTGGCTGGTATCAGAGCCACCCACATGCCGTATATACGGGGCCCAGCTGTGCTCAGATCGACATATATCGACTCAAGAACAACGCCTGTAGGTGCTATATGGCCGTGGGTTGCATCTGGCTGGTATCAGAGCTACCCCCATGCTGTATATACGGCGCCCAGCTGTGCTCAGATCGACATATATCGACTCAAGAACATCGCCTGTAGGTCCTATATGGCCGTGGGTTGCATCTGGCTGGTATCAGAGCTACACCCATGCTGTATATACGGGACCCAGCTGTGCTCAGATCGACATATATCGACTCAAGAACATCGCCTGTAGGTCCTATATGGCCGTGGGTTGCATCTGGCTGATATCAGAGCCACCCACATGCCGTATATACGAGGGCCCAGCTGTGCTCAGGTCGACATATATCGAATCAAGAACATCGGCTGTAGGTCCTATATGGCCGTGGGTTGCATCTGGCTGGTATCAGAGCCACCCACATGCCGTATATACGGGGCCCAGCTGTGCTCAGATCGACATATATCGACTCAAGAACATCGCCTGTAGGTCCTATATTGCTGTGGCTTGCATCTGGCTGGTATCAGAGCCACCCACATGCCGTATATACGGGGCCCAGCTGTGCTCAGATCGATATATATCGACTCAAGAACATCGGCTGTAGGTCCTATATGGCCGTGGGATGCATATGGCCGTTATCAGAGCCACCCACATGCCGTATATACGGGGCCCAGCTGTGCTCAGATCGACATATATCGACTCAAGAACATCGCCTGTAGGTCCTATATGGCCGTGGGTTGCATCTGGCTGGTATCAGAGCTACCCCCATGCTGTATATACGGGGCCCAGCTGTGCTCAGATCGACATATATAGACTCAAGAACATCGCCTGTAGGTCCTATATGGCCATGGGTTGCCTCTGGGTGGTATCAGAGCTACCCCGATGCCGTATATACGGGGCCCAGCTGTGCTCATTTCGACATGTATCGACTCAAGAATATCGCCTGTAGGTCCTATATGGCCGTGGGTTGCATCTGGCTGGTATCATAGCTTCCCCCATGCTATATATACGGGGCCCAGCTGTGCTCAGAGCGACATATATCGACTCAAGAACATCGCCTGTAGGTCCTATGTAGCCGTGGGTTGCAGCTGGCTGGTATCACAGCTACCCCTATGCTGTATATACGTGGCCCAGCTGTGCTCAGATCGACATATATCGACTCAAGAACATCGCCTGTAGGTCCTATATGGCCGTGGGTTGCAGCTAGCTGGTATCAGAGCCACCCACATGCCGTATATACGGGGACCAGCTGTGCTCAGCTCGACATATATCGACTCAAAAACATCGCCTCTAGGTCCTATATGGCCGTGGGTTGCATCTGGCTGGTATCAGAGCTACCCCCATGCTGTATATACGGCGCCCAGCTGTGCTCAGATCGACATATATCGACTCAAGAACATCGCCTGTAGGTCCTATATGGCCGTGGGTTGCATCTGGATGGTATCATAGCTTCCCCCATACTGTATATATGGGGCCCAGCTGTGCTCAGAGCGACATATATTGACTCAAGAACATCGCCTGTAGGTCCTATGTAGCCGTGGGTTGCAGCTGGCTGGTATCACAGCTACCCCCATGCTGTATATACGTGGCCCAGCTGTGCTCAGATCGACATATATCGACTCAAGAACATCGCCTATAGGTCCTATATGGCCGTGGGTTGCAGCTGGCTGGTATCAGAGCCACCCACATGCCGTATATACGGGGACCAGCTGCGCTCAGATCGACATATATCGACTCAAGAACATCGCCTGTAGGTCCTATATGGCCGTGGGTTGCATCTGGCTGGTATCAGAGTTACCCCCATGCTGTATATACGGGGCCCAGCTGTGCTCAGATCGACATATATCGACTCAAGAACATCGCCTGTAGGTCCTATATAGCCGTGGGTTGCAGCTGGCTGGAATCAGACCCACCCACATGCTGCATATACAATGCATAGCGGAGCTCATATCGACATATATCGACTCAAGAACATCGCCTGTAGGTCCTATATGCCCGTGGGTTGCATCTGGCTGGAATCAGACCCACCCACATGCTGCATATACAATGCATAGCGGAGCTCATATCGACATATATCGACTCAAGAACATCGCCTGTAGGTCCTATATGGGCATAGGTTGCACCTGGCTGGTGTCGAAGCGGCCCCAATGCTGCATATACGGTGCATAGCGGTGCTCAGATCGACATATATCGACTCAAGAACATCGCCTGTAGGTCCTATATTGCCGTGGGTTGCATCTGGCTGATATCAGAGCCACCCAGATGCCGTATATACGGCGGACCAGCTGTGCTCAGATCGACATATATCGACTCAAGAACATCGGCTGTAGGTCCTATATGGCCGTGGGTTGCATCTGGCTGGTATCAGCGCTACCCTGCCGCTGTATATACGGATCCCAGCTCTGCTCAGATCGACATATATCGTCTCAAGAACATCGCCTGTAGGTCCTATATGGCCGTGGGTTACAGCTGGCTGGTATCAGAGCTACCCCCATGCTGTATATACGTGGCCCAGCTGTGCTCAGATCGACATATATCGACTCAAGAACATCGCCTGTAGGTCCTATATGGCCGTGGGTTGCATCTGGATGGTATCATAGCTTCCCCCATACTGTATATATGGGGCCCAGCTGTGCTCAGAGCGACATATATTGACTCAAGAACATCGCCTGTAGGTCCTATGTAGCCGTGGGTTGCAGCTGGCTGGTATCACAGCTACCCCCATGCTGTATATACGTGGCCCAGCTGTGCTCAGATCGACATATATCGACTCAAGAACATCGCCTATAGGTCCTATATGGCCGTGGGTTGCAGCTGGCTGGTATCAGAGCCACCCACATGCCGTATATACGGGGACCAGCTGCGCTCAGATCGACATATATCGACTCAAGAACATCGCCTGTAGGTCCTATATGGCCGTGGGTTGCATCTGGCTGGTATCAGAGTTACCCCCATGCTGTATATACGGGGCCCAGCTGTGCTCAGATCGACATATATCGACTCAAGAACATCGCCTGTAGGTCCTATATAGCCGTGGGTTGCAGCTGGCTGGAATCAGACCCACCCACATGCTGCATATACAATGCATAGCGGAGCTCATATCGACATATATCGACTCAAGAACATCGCCTGTAGGTCCTATATGCCCGTGGGTTGCATCTGGCTGGAATCAGACCCACCCACATGCTGCATATACAATGCATAGCGGAGCTCATATCGACATATATCGACTCAAGAACATCGCCTGTAGGTCCTATATGGGCATAGGTTGCACCTGGCTGGTGTCGAAGCGGCCCCAATGCTGCATATACGGTGCATAGCGGTGCTCAGATCGACATATATCGACTCAAGAACATCGCCTGTAGGTCCTATATTGCCGTGGGTTGCATCTGGCTGGTATCAGAGCCACCCATATGCCGTATATACAGGGCCCAGCTGTGCTCAGATCGACATATATCGACTCAAGAACATCGCCTGTGGGTCCTATATGGCCGTGGGTTGCATCTGGCTGGTATCAGAGCCACCCACATACCGTATATACGAGGCCCATCTGTGCTTAGATCGACAAATATCGACTCAAGAACATCGCCTGTAGGTTCTATATGGCCGTGGGTTGCATATGGTTGGTATCAGAGCCACCCACATGCCGTATATACGGGGCCCAGCTGTGCGCAGATCGACATATATCGACTCAAGAACATCGCCTGTAGGTCCTATATGGCCGTGGGTTGCATCTGGCTGGTATCAGAGCTACCCCCATGCTGTATATACGGGGCCCAGCTGTGCTCAGATCGACATATATCGACTCAATAACATCGCCTGTAGGTCCTATATAGCCGTGGGTTACAGCTGGCTGGTATTCCAGCTACCCCCATGCTGTATATACGTGGCCCATCTGTGCTCAGATGGACATATATTGACTCAAGAACATCGCCTGTAGGTCCTATATGGCCGTGAGTTGCATCTGGCTGGTATCAGAGCTACCGCCATGGTGTATATACGGCGCCCAGCTGTGCTCAGATCGACATATATCGACTTAAGAACATCGCCTGTAGGTCCTATATGGCCGTGGGTTGCATCTTGCTGGTATCAGAGCTACCCTTATGCTGTATATACGGCGCCCAGCTGTGCTCAGATCGACATATATCGACTCAAGAACATCGCCTGTAGGTCCTATATGGCCGTGGGTTGCATCTGGCTGGTATCAGCGCTACCCTGCCGCTGTATATACGGATCCCAGCTCTGCTCAGATCGACATATATCGTCTCAAGAACATCGCCTGTAGGTCCTATATGGCCGTGGGTTACAGCTGGCTGGTATCAGAGCTACCCCCATGCTGTATATACGTGGCCCAGCTGTGCTCAGATCGACATATATCGACTCAAGAACATCGCCTGTAGGTCCTATATGGCCGTGGGTTGCATCTGGCTGGTATCAGAGCTACCCCCATGCTGTATATACGGGGCCCAGCTGTGCTCAGATCGACATATATCGACTCAATAACATCGCCTGTAGGTCCTATATAGCCGTGGGTTACAGCTGGCTGGTATTCCAGCTACCCCCATGCTGTATATACGTGGCCCATCTATGCTCAGATGGACATATATTGACTCAAGAACATCGCCTGTAGGTCCTATATGGCCGTGGGTTGCATCTGGCTGGTATCAGAGCCACCCACATGCCGTATATACGGGGCCCAGCTGTGCTCAGATCGACATATATCGACTCAAGAACATCGCCTGTAGGTCCTATATGGCCGTGGGTTGCATCTGGCTGGTATCAGAGCTACCCCCATGCTGTATATACGGGGCCCAGCTGTGCTCAGATCGACATATATCGACTCAATAACATCGCCTGTAGGTCCTATATAGCCGTGGGTTACAGCTGGCTGGTATTCCAGCTACCCCCATGCTGTATATACGTGGCCCATCTGTGCTCAGATGGACATATATTGACTCAAGAACATCGCCTGTAGGTCCTATATGGCCGTGGGTTGCATCTGGCTGGTATCAGAGCCACCCACATGCCGTATATACGGGGCCCAGCTGTGCTCAGATCGACATATATCGACTCAAGAACATCGCCTGTAGGTCCTATATGGCCGTGGGTTGCAGCTGGCTGGTATCACATCTACCCCCATGCTGTATATACGTGGCCCAGCTGTGCTCAGATCGACATATATTGACTCAAGAACATCGCCTGTAGGTCCTATATGGCCGTGGGTTGCATCTGGCTGATATCAGAGCCACCCACATGCCGTATATACGGGGGCCCAGCTGTGCTCAGATCGACATATATCGACTCAAGAACATCGTATGTAGGTCCTATATGGCCGTGGGTTGCATCTGGCTGGTATCAGAGCCACCAACATGCCGTATATACGGGGCCCAGCTGTGCTCAGATCGACATATATCGACTCAAGAACATCGCCTGTAGGTCCTATATGGCCGTGGGTTACATCAGGCTGGTATCAGAGTTACACCCATGGTGTATATACGGCGCCCAGCTGTGCTCAGATCGACATATATCGACTCAAGAACATCGCTTGTAGGTCCTATATAGCCGTGGGTTAGAGCTGGCTGGTATCACAGCTACCCCCATGCTGTATATACGTGGCCCAGCTGTGCTCCGATCGACATATATCTACTCAAGAACATCGCCTGTAGCTCCTATATGGCCGTGGGTTGCATCTGGCTGGTATCAGAGCTACCCCTATGTTGTATATACGGCGAGCAGCTGTGCTCAGATCGAAATATATCGACTCAAGAACATCGCCTGTAGGTCCTATATGGCCGTGGGTTGCATCTGGCTGGTATCAGAGCTACCCCCATGCTGTATATACGGGGCCCAGCTGTGCTCAGATCGACATATATCGACTCAAGAACATCGCCTGTAGGTCCTATATGGCCGTGGGTTGCATCTGGGTGGTATCAGAGCTACCCCCATGCTGTATATACGGGGCCCAGCTGTGCTTAGATCGACATATATCGACTCAAGAACATCGCCTGTAGGTCCTATATAATCGAGGGTTGCAGCTAGCTGGTATCACAGCTACCTCCATGCTATATATACGGCGCCCAGCTGTGCTCAGCTCGACATATATCGACTCAAGAACATCGCCTGTAGGTCCTATATGGCCGTGGGTTGCATCTGGCTGGTTTCAGAGCTACCGCCATGCTGTATATACGGGGCCCAGCTGTGCTCAGATCGACATATATCGACTCAAGAACATCGCCTGTAGGTCCTATATGCCCGTGGGTTGCATCTGGCTGGAATCAGAGCCACCCACATCCTGCATATACAGGGCATAGCGGAGCTCATATCGACATATATCGACTCAAGAACATCGCCTGTAGGTCCCATATGGGCATAGGTTGCACCTGGCTGGTGTCGGAGCGGCCCCAACGTTGCATATACGGTGCATAGCGGTGCTCAGATCGACATATATCGACTCAAGAACATCGCATGTAGGTCCTATATGGCAGTGGGTTGCATCTGGCTGATATCAGAGCCACCCACATGCCGTATATACGGGGGCCCAGCTGTGCTCAGATCGACATATATCGACTCAAGAACATCGGCTCTAGGTCCTATATGGCCGTGGGTTGCATATGGCTGGTATCAGAGCCACCTATATGCCGTATATACGGGGCCCAGCTGTGCTCAGATCGACATGTATCGACTCAAGAATATCGCCTGTAGGTCCTATATGGCCGTGGGTTGGATCTGGCTGGTATCAGAGCTACTCCCATGCTGTATATACGAGGCCCAGCTGTGCTCAGATCGACATATATCGACTCAAGAACATCGCCTGTGGGTCTTATATGGCCGTGGGTTGCAGCTGGGTGGTATCAGAGCTACCCCCAGGCTGTATATACGTGGCCCAGCTGTGCTCAGATCGACATATATCGACTCAAGAATATCGCCTGTAGGTGCTGTATGGCCGTGGGTTGCATCTGGCTGGTATCAGAGCTACCCCCATGCTGTATATACGGCGCCCAGCTCTGCTCAGATCGACATATATAGACTCAAGAACATCGCCTGTAGGTCCTATATGGCCGTGGGTTGCATCTGGCTGGTAACATAGCTTCCCCCATGCTGTATATACGGGGCCCAGCTGTGCTCAGAGCGACATATATCGACTCAAGAACATCGCCTGTAGGTCCTATGTAGCCGTGGGTTGCAGCTGGCTGGTATCACAGCTACCCCCATGCTGTATATACGTGGCCCAGCTGTGCTCAGATCGACATATATCGACTCAAGAACATTGCCTGTAGGTCCTATATGGCCGTGGGTTGCAGCTAGCTGGTATCAGAGCCACCCACATGCCGTATATACGGGGACCAGCTGTGCTCAGCTCGACATATATCGACTCAAAAACATCGCCTCTAGGTCCTATATGGCCGTGGGTTGCATCTGGCTGATATCAGAGCTACCCCCATGCTGTATATACGGCGCCCAGCTGTGCTCAGATCGACATATATCGACTCAAGAACATCGCCTGTAGGTCCTATATGGCCGTGGGTTGCATCTGGATGGTATCATAGCTTCTCCCATGCTGTATATATGGGGCCCAGCTGTGCTCAGAGCGACATATATTGACTCAAGAACATCGCCTGTAGGTCCTATGTAGCCGTGGGTTGCAGCTGGCTGGTATCACAGCTACCCCCATGCTGTATATACGTGGCCCAGCTGTGCTCAGATCGACATATATCGACTCAAGAACTTCGCCTATAGGTCCTATATGGCCGTGGGTTGCAGCTGGCTGGTATCAGAGCCACCCACATGCCGTATATACGGGGACCAGCTGTGCTCAGATCGACATATATCGACTCAAGAACATCGCCTGTAGGTCCTATATGGCCGTGGGTTGCATCTGGCTGGTATCAGAGTTACCCCCATGCTGTATATACGGGGCCCAGCTGTGCTCAGATCGACATATATCGACTCAAGAACATCGCCTGTAGGTCCTATATGGCCGTGGGTTGCAGCTGGCTGGTATCAGAGCCACCCACATGCCGTATATACGGGGCCCAGCTGTGCTCAGATCGACATATATCGACTCAAGAACATCGCCTGTAGGTCCTATATAGCCGTGGGTTGCAGCTGGCTGGTATCACAGCTACCCCCATGCTGTATATACGGGGCCCAGCTGTGCTCAACTCGATATATATCGACTCAAGAACATCGCCTGTAGGTCCTATATAGCCATGGGTTGCACCTGGCTGGTATCACAGCTACCCCCATGCTGTATATACGGGGCCCAGCTGTGCTCAAATCGACATATATCGACTCAAGAACATCGCCTGTAGGTCCTATATGGCCGTGGGTTGCAGCTGGCTGGTATCAGAGGTACCCCCATGCTGTATATACGGCGCTCAGCTGTGCTTAGATCGACATATATCGACTCAAGAACATCGCCTGTAGGTCCTATATGGCCGTGGGTTGCATCTGGATGGTATCATAGCTTCCCCCATGCTGTATATATGGGGCCCAGCTGTGCTCAGAGCGACATATATTGACTCAAGAACATCGCCTGTAGGTCCTATGTAGCCGTGGGTTGCAGCTGGCTGGTATCACAGCTACCCCCATGCTGTATATACGTGGCCCAGCTGTGCTCAGATCGACATATATCGACTCAAGAACATCGCCTATAGGTCCTATATGGCCGTGGGTTGCAGCTGGCTGGTATCAGAGCCACCCACATGCCATATATACGGGGCCCAGCTGTGCTCAGAGCGACATATATTGACTCAAGAACATCGCCTGTAGGTCCTATGTAGCCGTGGGTTGCAGCTGGCTGGTATCACAGCTACCCCCATGCTGTATATACGTGGCCCAGCTGTGCTCAGATCGACATATATCGACTCAAGAACATCGCCTATAGGTCCTATATGGCCGTGGGTTGCAGCTGGCTGGTATCAGAGCCACCCACATGCTGTATATACGGGGACCAGCTGTGCTCAGATCGACATATATCGACTCAAGAACATCGCCTGTAGGTCCTATATGGCCGTGGGTTGCATCTGGCTGGTATCAGAGTTACCCCCATGCTGTATATACGTAGCCCAGCTGTGCTCAGATCGACATATATCGACTCAAGAACATCGCCTGTAGGTCCTATATGCCCGTGGGTTGCATCTGGCTGGAATCAGAGCCACCCACATGCTGCATATACAATGCATAGCGGAGCTCATATCGACATATATCGACTCAAGAACATTGCCTGTAGGTCCTATATGGGCATAGGTTGCACACCTGGCTGGTGTCGAAGCGGCCCCAATGCTGCATATACGGTGCATAGCGGTGCTCAGATCGACATATATCGACTCAAGAACATCGCCTGTAGGTCCTATATTGCCGTGGGTTGCATCTGGCTGATATCAGAGCCACCCAGATGCCGTATATACGGCGGACCAGCTGTGCTCAGATCGACATATATCGACTCAAGAACATCGGCTGTAGGTCCTATATGGCCGTGGGTTGCATCTGGCTGGTATCAGAGCCACCCATATGCCGTATATACAGGGCCCAGCTGTGCTCAGATCGACATATATCGACCCAAGAACATCGCCTGTGGGTCCTATATGGCCGTGGGTTGCATCTGGCTGGTATCAGAGCCACCCACATGCCGTATATACGAGGCCCAGCTGTGCTTAGATCGACAAATATCGACTCAAGAACATCGCCTGTAGGTTCTATATGGCCGTGGGTTGCATATGGTTGGTATCAGAGCCACCCACATGCCGTATATACGGGACCCAGCTGTGCGCAGATCGACATATATCGACTCAAGAACATCGCCTGTAGGTCCTATATGGCCGTGAGTTGCATCTGGCTGGTATCAGAGCTACCGCCATGGTGTATATACGGCGCCCGGCTGTGCTCAGATCGACATATATCGACTTAAGAACATCGCCTGTAGGTCCTATATGGCCGTGGGTTGCATCTGGCTGGTATCAGAGCTACCCTTATGCTGTATATACGGCGCCCAGCTGTGCTCAGATCGACATATATCGACTCAAGAACATCGCCTGTAGGTCCTATATGGCCGTGGGTTGCATCTGGCTGGTATCAGAGCTACCCTTATGCTGTATATACGGCGCCCAGCTGTGCTCAGATCGACATATATCGACTCAAGAACATCGCCTGTAGGTCCTATATGGCCGTGGGTTGCATCTGGCTGGTATCAGCGCTACCCTGCCGCTGTATATACGGATCCCAGCTCTGCTCAGATCGACATATATCGACTCAAGAACATCGCCTGTAGGTCCTATATGGACGTGGGTTACAGCTGGCTGGTATCAGAGCTACCCCCATGCTGTATATACGTGGCCCAGCTTTGCTCAGATCGACATATATCGACTCAAGAACATCGCCTGTAGGTCCTATATGGCCATGGGTTGCATCTGGCTGGTATCAGAGCTACCCTTATGCTGTATATACGGCGCCCAGCTGTGCTCAGATCGACATATATCGACTCAAGAACATCGCCTGTAGGTCCTATATAGCCGTGGGTTGCAGTTGGCTGGTATCACAGCTCCCCCATGCTGTATTTACGTGGCCCAGCTGTGCTCAGGTCGACATATATCGACTCAAGGACATCGCCTGTAGGTCCTATATGGCCGTGGGTTGCATCTGGCTCGTATCAGAGCTACCCCCATACTGTATATACGGCGCCCAGCTGTGCTCAGATCGACATATATCGACTCAAGAAAATCGCCTGTAGGTCCTATATGGCCGTGGGTTGCATCTGGCTGGTATCAGAGCTACCCCCATGCTGTATATACGGGGCCCAGCTGTGCTCAGATCGACATATATCGACTCAAGAACATCGCCTGTAGGTCCTATATGGCCATGGGTTGCATCTGGCTGGTATCAGAGCCGCGCACATGCCGTATATACGGGGACCAGCTGTGCTCAGATCGACATATATCGACTCAAGAACATCGCCTGTAGGTCCTATATAGCCGTGGGTTGCAGTTGGCTGGTATCACAGCTCCCCCATGCTGTATTTACGTGGACCAGCTGTGCTCAGGTCGACATATATCGACTCAAGGACATCGCCTGTAGGTCCTATATGGCCGTGGGTTGCATCTGGCTCGTATCAGAGCTACCCCCATGCTGTATATACGGCGCCCAGCTGTGCTCAGATCGACATATATCGACTCAAGAACATCGCCTGAGCGTCCTATATGGCCGTGGGTTGCAGCTGGCTGGTATCACAGCTACCCCCATGCTGTCTGTATATACGTGGCCCAGCTGTGCTCAGATCGACATATATCGACTCAAGAACATCGCCTGTAGGTCCTATATAGCCGTGGGTTGCAGCTGGCTGGTATCAGAGCCGCCCTCATGCCGTATATACGGGGACCAGCTGTGCTCAGATCGGCATATATCGACTCAAGAACATCGACTGTAGGTCCTATATGGCCGTGGGTTGCATCTGGCTGGTATCAGAGCTACCCGCATGCTGTATATACGGGGCCCAGCTGTGCTCAGATCGACATATATCGACTCAAGAACATCGCCTGTAGCTCATATATAGCCGTGGGTTGCAGCTGGCTGGTATCACAGCTACCCCCATGCTGTATATACGGGGCCCAGCTGTGCTCAAATCGACATATATCGACTCAAGAACATCGCCTGTAGGTCCTATATGGCCGTGGGTTGCAGCTGGCTGGTATCAGAGCTACCCCCATGCTGTATATACGTGGCCCAGCTGTGCTCAGATCGACATATATCGACTCAAGAACATCGCCTGTAGGTCCTATATGGCCGTGGGTTGCATCTGGCTGGTATCAGAGCCACCCACATGCCGTATATACGGGGCCCAGCTGTGCTCAGATCGACATATATCGACGGAACCCACGGCATCTGGCTGATATCATAGCCACCCACATGCCCTATATACGGGGGTCCAGCTGTGCTCAGATCGACATATATCGACTCAAGAACATCGCCTGTAGGTCCTATATCGCCGTGGGTTGCATCTGGCTGGTATCAGAGCTACCCCCATGCTGTATATACGTCGCCCAGCTGTGCTCAGATCGACATATATCGACTCAAGAACATCGCCTGTAGGTCATATATGGCCGTGGGTTGTATCTGACTGGTATCAGAGCTACCCCCATGCTGTATACACGGGGCCCAGCTGTGCTCAAATCGACATATATCGACTCAAGAACATCGCCTGTAGGTCCTATATGGCCGTGGGTTGCAGCTGGCTGGTATCAGAGCTACCCCCATGCTGTATATACGTGGCCCAGCTGTGCTCAGATCGACATATATCGACTCAAGAACATCGCCTGTGGGTCTTATATGGCCGTGGGTTGCAGCTGGCTGGTATCAGAGCTACCCCCAGGCTGCATATACGTGGCCCAGCTGTGCTCAGATCGACATATATCGACTCAAGAACATCGCCTGTAGGTGCTATATGGCCGTGGGTTGCATCTGGCTGGTATCAGAGCTACCCCCATGCTGTATATACGGCGCCCAGCTGTGCTCAGATCGACATATATCGACTCAAGAACATCGCTTGTAGGTCCTATATGGCCGTGGGTTGCATATGG
Source organism: Lordithon lunulatus (assembly GCA_963942505.1). NCBI lineage: Eukaryota > Metazoa > Arthropoda > Insecta > Coleoptera > Staphylinidae > Lordithon > Lordithon lunulatus. The sequence continues at coordinate 30,583,334 of OZ012667.1, read as the reverse complement.
CTGGTATCAGAGCTACCCCCATGCTGTATTTACGGGGCCCAGCTGTTCCCACATCGACATATATCGAATCAAGAACATCGCTTGTAGGTCCTATATAGCCGTGGGTTGCAGCTGGCTGGTATCACAGCTACCCCCATGCTGTATATACGTGGCCCAGCTGCGCTCCGATCGACATATATCGATTCAAGAACATCGCCTGTAGGTCCTATATGGCCGTGGGTTGTATCTGACTGGTATCAGAGCTACCCCTATGCTGTATATACGGCGAGCAGCTGTGCTCAGATCGACATATATCGACTCAAGAACATCGCCTGTAGGTCCTATATGGCCGTGGGTTGCATCTGACTGGTATCAGAGCTACCCCCATGATGTATATACGGGGCCCAGCTGTGCTCAGATCGACATATATCGACTCAAGAACATCGCCTGTGGATCTTATATGGCCGTGGGCTGCAGCTGGCTGGTATCAGTGCTACCCCCAGGCTGTATATACGTGGCCCAGCTGTGCTCAGATCGACATATATCGACTCAAGAACATCGCCTGTAGGTGCTATATGGCCGTGGGTTGCATCTGGCTGGTATCAGAGCTACCCCCATGCTGTATATACGGCGCCCAGCTGTGCTCAGATCGACATATATCGACTCAAGAACATCGCTTGTAGGTCCTATATGGCCGTGGGTTGCATATGGCTGGTATCAGAGCTACCCCCATGCTGTATTTACGGGGCCCAGCTGTTCCCACATCGACATATATCGAATCAAGAACATCGCTTGTAGGTCCTATATAGCCGTGGGTTGCAGCTGGCTGGTATCACAGCTACCCCCATGCTGTATATACGTGGCCCAGCTGCGCTCCGATCGACATATATCGATTCAAGAACATCGCCTGTAGGTCCTATATGGCCGTGGGTTGTATCTGACTGGTATCAGAGCTACCCCTATGCTGTATATACGGCGAGCAGCTGTGCTCAGATCGACATATATCGACTCAAGAACATCGCCTGTAGGTCCTATATGGCCGTGGGTTGCATCTGACTGGTATCAGAGCTACCCCCATGATGTATATTCGGGGCCCAGCTGTGCTCAGATCGACATATATCGACTCAAGAACATCGCCTGTGGATCTTATATGGCCGTGGGCTGCAGCTGGCTGGTATCAGTGCTACCCCCAGGCTGTATATACGTGGCCCAGCTGTGCTCAGATCGACATATATCGACTCAAGAACATCGCCTGTGGGTCTTATATGGCCGTGGGTTGCATCTGGCTGGTATCAGAGCTACTCCCATGCTGTATATACGGCGCCCAGCTGTGCTCAGATCGACATATATCGACCCAAGAACATCGCCTGTAGGTCCTATATGGCCGTGGCTTGCATCTGGCTGGTATCAGAGCCACCCACATGCCGTATATACGGGGCCCAGCTGTGCTCAGATCGACATATATCGACTCAAGAACAACGCCTGTGGGTGTTATATGGCCGTGGGTTGCATCTGGCTGGTATCAGAGCTACCCCCATGCTGTATATACGGCGCCCAGCTGTGCTCAGATCGACATATATCGACTCAAGAACATCGCCTGTAGGTCCAATATGGCCGTGGGTTGCATCTGGCTGGTATCAGAGCTACACCCATGCTGTATATACGGGACCCAGCAGTGCTCAGATCGACATATATCGACTCAAGAACATCGCCTGTAGGTCCTATATGGCCGTGGGTTGCATCTGGCTGATATCAGAGCCACCCACATGCCGTATATACGAGGGCCCAGCTGTGCTCAGATCGACATATATCGAATCAAGAACATCGGCTGTAGGTCCTATATGGCCGTGGGTTGCATCTGTCTGGTATCAGAGCCACCCACATGCCGTATATACGGGGCCCAGCTGTGCTCAGATCGACATATATCGACTCAAGAACATCGCCTGTAGGTACTATATGACCGTGGGTTGCATCTGGCTGGTATCAGAGCCACCCACATGCCGTATATACGGGGCCCAGCTGTGCTCAGATCGACATATATCGACTCAAGAACATCGGCTGTAGGTCCTATATGGCCGTGGGATGCATATGGCTGGTATCAGAGCCACCCACATGCCGTATATACGGGGCCAGCTGTGCTCAGATAGACATATATCGACTCAAGAACATCGCCTGTAGGTCCTATATGGCCGTGGGTTGCATCTGGCTGGTATCAAAGCTACCCCCATGCTGTATATACGGGGCCCAGCTGTGCTCAGATCGACATATATCGACTCAAGAACATCGCCTGTAGGTCCTATATGGCCGTGGGTTGCATCTGGGTGGTATCAGAGCTACCCCCATACTGTATATACGGGGCCCAGCTGTGCTCAGATCGACATATTTTGACTCAAGAACATCGCCTGTAGGTCCTATCTAACCGTGGGTTGCAGCTGGCTGGTATCACAGCTACCCCCATGCTATATATACGGCGCCCAGCTGTGCTCAGATCGACATATATCGACTCAAGAACATCGCCTGTAGGTCCTATATGGCCGTGGGTTGCAGCTGGCTGGTATCACAGCTACCCCCCATGCTGTATATACGGGGCCCATCTGTGCTCAGATCGACATATATCGACTCTAGAACATCGCCTGTTGGTCCTATATGGCCGTGGGTTGCATCTGGCTGGTATCAGAGCTACCCCAATGCTGTATATACGGGGCCCAGCTGTGCTCAGATCGACATATATCGACTCAAGAACATCGCCTGTAGGTCCTATATGGCCTTGGGTTGCAGCTGGCTGGTATCAGAGCCACCCACATGCCGTATATGCAGGGCCCAGCTGTGCTCAGATCGACATATATCGACTCAAGAACATCGCCTGTGGGTCTTATATGGCCGTGGATTGCATCTGGCTGGTATCAGAGCTACTCCCATGCTGTATATACGGCGCCCAGCTGTGCTCAGATCGACATATATCGACCCAAGAACAACGCCTGTGGGTGTTATATGGCCGTGGGTTGCATCTGGCTGGTATCAGAGCTACCCCCATGCTGTATATACGGCGCCCAGCTGTGCTCAGATCGACATATATCGACTCAAGAACATCGCCTGTAGGTCCAATATGGCCGTGGGTTGCATCTGGCTGGTATCAGAGCTACACCCATGCTGTATATACGGGACCCAGCAGTGCTCAGATCGACATATATCGACTCAAGAACATCGCCTGTAGGTCCTATATGGCCGTGGGTTGCATCTGGCTGATATCAGAGCCACCCACGTGCCGTATATACGAGGGCCCAGCTGTGCTCAGATCGACATATATCGAATCAAGAACATCGGCTGTAGGTCCTATATGGCCGTGGGTTGCATCTGTCTGGTATCAGAGCCACCCACATGCCTTATATACGGGGCCCAGCTGTGCTCAGATCGACATATATCGACTCAAAAACATCGCCTGTAGGTACTATATGACCGTGGGTTGCATCTGGCTGGTATCAGAGCCACCCACATGCCGTATATACGGGGCCCAGCTGTGCTCAGATCGACATATATCGACTCAAGAACATCGGCTGTAGGTCCTATATGGCCGTGGGATGCATATGGCTGGTATCAGAGCCACCCACATGCCGTATATACGGGGCCAGCTGTGCTCAGATCGACATATATCGACTCAAGAACATCGCCTGTAGGTCCTATATGGCCGTGGGTTGCATCTGGCTGGTATCAAAGCTACCTCCATGCTGTATATACGGGGCCCAGCTGTGCTCAGATCGACATATATCGACTCAAGAACATCGCCTGTAGGTCCTATATGGCCGTGGGTTGCATCTGGGTGGTATCAGAGCTACCCCCATACTGTATATACGGGGCCCAGCTGTGCTCAGATCGACATATTTTGACTCAAGAACATCGCCTGTAGGTCCTATCTAACCGTGGGTTGCAGCTGGCTGGTATCACAGCTACCCCCATGCTATATATACGGCGCCCAGCTGTGCTCAGATCGACATATATCGACTCAAGAACATCGCCTGTAGGTCCTATATGGCCGTGGGTTGCAGCTGGCTGGTATCACAGCTACCCCCCATGCTGTATATACGGGGCCCATCTGTGCTCAGATCGACATATATCGACTCTAGAACATCGCCTGTTGGTCCTATATGGCCGTGGGTTGCATCTGGCTGGTATCAGAGCTACCCCAATGCTGTATATACGGGGCCCAGCTGTGCTCAGATCGACATATATCGACTCAAGAACATCGCCTGTAGGTCCTATATGGCCTTGGGTTGCAGCTGGCTGGTATCAGAGCCACCCACATGCCGTATATGCAGGGCCCAGCTTTGCTCAGATCGACATATATCGACTCAAGAACATCGCCTGTAGGTCCTATATGGCCGTGGGTTGCATCTGGCTGGTATCAGAGCTACCCACATGCTGTATATACGGGGCCCAGCTGTGCTCAGCTCGACATATAACGACTTAAAAACATCGCCTATAGGTCCTATATGGCCTTGGGTTGCAGCTGGCTGGTATCAGAGCCACCCACATGCCGTATATACGGGGCCCAGCTGTGCTCAGATCGACATATATCGACTCAAGAACATCGCCTGTAAGTCCTATATGGCCGTGGGTTGCATCCGGCTGGTATCAGAGCTACCCCCATGCTGTATATACGGGGCCCAGCTGTGCTCAGATCGACATATATCGACTCAAGAACATCGCCTGTAGGTCCTATATGGCCGTGGGTTGCAGCTGGCTGGTATCAGAGCCACCCACATGCCGTATATACGGGGCCCAGCTGTGCTCAGATCGACATATATCGACTCAAGAACATCGCCTGTAGGTCCTATATGGCCGTGGGTTGCATCTGGCTGGTATCAGAGCTACCCCCATGATGTATATACGGGGCCCAGCTGTGCTCAGATCGACATATATCGACTCAAGAACATCGCCTGTGGGTCTTATATGGCCGTGGGTTGCAGCTGGCTGGTATCAGAGCTACGCCCAGGCTGTATATACGTGGCCCAGCTGTGCTCAGATCGACATATATCGACTCAAGAACATCGCCTGTATGTGCTATATGGCCGTGGGTTGCATCTGGCTGGTATCAGAGCTACCCCCATGCTGTATATACGTGGCCCAGCTGTGCTCAGATCGACATATATCGACTCAAGAACATCGCCTGTGGGTCTTATATGGCCTTGGGTTGCAGCTGGCTGGTATCAGAGCCACCCACATGCCGTATATGCAGGGCCCAGCTGTGCTCAGATCGACATATATCGACTCAAGAACATCGCCTGTAGGTCCTATATGGCCGTGGGTTGCATCTGGCTGGTATCAGAGCTACCCCCATGCTGTATATACGGGGCCCAGCTGTGCTCAGCTCGACATATAACGACTTAAAAACATCGCCTATAGGTCCTATATGGCCTTGGGTTGCAGCTGGCTGGTATCAGAGCCACCCACATGCCGTATATACGGGGCCCAGCTGTGCTCAGATCGACATATATCGACTCAAGAACATCGCCTGTAAGTCCTATATGGCCGTGGGTTGCATCCGGCTGGTATCAGAGCTACCCCCATGCTGTATATACGGGGCCCAGCTGTGCTCAGATCGACATATATCGACTCAAGAACATCGCCTGTAGGTCCTATATGGCCGTGGGTTGCAGCTGGCTGGTATCAGAGCCACCCACATGCCGTATATACGGGGCCCAGCTGTGCTCAGATCGACATATATCGACTCAAGAACATCGCCTGTAGGTCCTATATGGCCGTGGGTTGCAGCTGGCTGGTATCAGAGCCACCCACATGCCGTATATACGGGGCCCAGCTGTGCTCAGATCGACATATATCGACTCAAGAACATCGCCTGTAGGTCCTATATGGCCGTGGGTTGCATCTGGCTGGTATCAGAGCTACCCCCATGATGTATATACGGGGCCCAGCTGTGCTCAGATCGACATATTTTGACTCAAGAACATCGCCTGTAGGTCCTATCTAACCGTGGGTTGCAGCTGGCTGGTATCACAGCTACCCCCATGCTATATATACGGCGCCCAGCTGTGCTCAGATCGACATATATCGACTCAAGAACATCGCCTGTAGGTCCTATATGGCCGTGGGTTGCAGCTAGCTGGTATCACAGCTACCCCCCATGCTGTATATACGGGACCCATCTGTGCTCAGATCGACATATATCGACTCTAGAACATCGCCTGTTGGTCCTATATGGCCGTGGGTTGCATCTGGCTGGTATCAGAGCTACCCCAATGCTGTATATACGGGGCCCAGCTGTGCTCAGATCGACATATATCGACTCAAGAACATCGCCTGTAGGTCCTATATGGCCTTGGGTTGCAGCTGGCTGGTATCAGAGCCACCCACATGCCGTATATGCAGGGCCCAGCTGTGCTCAGATCGACATATATCGACTCAAGAACATCGCCTGTGGGTCTTATATGGCCGTGGATTGCATCTGGCTGGTATCAGAGCTACTCCCATGCTGTATATACGGCGCCCAGCTGTGCTCAGATCGACATATATCGACCCAAGAACAACGCCTGTGGGTGTTATATGGCCGTGGGTTGCATCTGGCTGGTATCAGAGCTACCCCCATGCTGTATATACGGCGCCCAGCTGTGCTCAGATCGACATATATCGACTCAAGAACATCGCCTGTAGGTCCAATATGGCCGTGGGTTGCATCTGGCTGGTATCAGAGCTACTCCCATGCTGTATATACGGCGCCCAGCTGTGCTCAGATCGACATATATCGACCCAAGAACATCGCCTGTAGGTCCTATATGGCCGTGGCTTGCATCTGGCTGGTATCAGAGCCACCCACATGCCGTATATACGGGGCCCAGCTGTACTCAGATCGACATATATCGACTCAAGAACAACGCCTGTAGGTGCTATATGGCCGTGGGTTGCATCTGGCTGGTATCAGAGCTACCCCCATGCTGTATATACGGCGCCCAGCTCTGCTCAGATCGACATATATCGACTCAAGAACATCGCCTGTAGGTCCTATATGGACGTGGGTTGCATCTGGCTGGTATCAGAGCTACACCCATGCTGTATATACGGGACCCAGCTGTGCTCAGATCGACATATATCGACTCAAGAACATCGCCTGTAGGTCCTATATGGCCGTGGGTTGCATCTGGCTGATATCAGAGCCACCCACATGCCGTATATACGAGGGCCCAGCTGTGCTCAGATCGACATATATCGAATCAAGAACATCGGCTGTAGGTCCTATATGGCCGTGGATTGCATCTGGCTGGTATCAGAGCCACCCACATGCCGTATATACGGGGCCCAGCTGTGCTCAGATCGACATATATCGACTCAAGAACATCGCCTGTAGGTCCTATATGGCCGTGGGTTGCATCTGGCTGGTATCAGAGCCACCCACATGCCGTATATACGGGGCCCAGCTGTGCTCAGATCGACATATATCGACTCAAGAACATCGGCTGTAGGTCCTATATGGCCGTGGGATGCATATGGCTGGTATCAGAGCCACCCACATGCCGTATATACGGGGCCCAGCTGTGCTCAGATCGACATATATCGACTCAAGAACATCGCCTGTAGGTCCTATATGGCCGTGGGTTGCATCTGGCTGGTATCAGAGCTACCCCCATGCTGTATATACGAGGCCCAGCTGTGCTCAGATCGACATATATCGACTCAAGAACATCGCCTGTAGGTCCTATATGGCCGTGGGTTGCATCTGGGTGGTATCAGAGCTACCCCCATACTGTATATACGGGGCCCAGCTGTGCTCAGATCGACATATATCGACTCAAGAACATCGCCTGTAGGTCCTATATAACCGTGGGTTGCAGCTGGCTGGTATCACAGCTACCCCCATGCGATATATACGGCGCCCAGCTGTGCTCAGATCGACATATATCGACTCAAGAACATCGCCTGTAGGTCCTATATGCCCGTGGGTTTCATCTGGCTGGAATCAGAGCCACCCACATGCTGCATATACAATGCATAGCGGAGCTCATATCGACATATATCGACTCAAGAACATCGCCTGTAGGTCCTATATGGCCGTGGGTTGCATCTGGCTGGTATCAGAGCTACCCCCATGCTGTATATACGGGGCCCAGCTGTGCTCAGATCGACATATATCGACTCAAGAACATCGCCTGTGGGTCTTATATGGCCGTAGGTTGCAGCTGGCTGGTATCAGAGCTACCCCCAGGCTGTATATACGTGGCCCAGCTGTGCTCAGATCGACATATATCGACTCAAGAACATCGCCTGTATGTGCTATATGGCCGTGGGTTGCATCTGGCTGGTATCAGAGCTACCCCCATGCTGTATATACGTGGCCCAGATGTGCTCAGATCGACATATATCGACTCAAGAACATCGCCTGTGGGTTTTATATGGCCGTGGATTGCATCTGGCTGGTATCAGAGCTACCCCCATGCTGTATATACGGCGCGCAGCTGTGCTCAGATCGACATATATCGACTCAAGAACATCGCCTGTAGGTCCTATATGGCCGTGGGTTGCATCTGGCTGGTATCAGAGCTACCCCCATGCTGTATATACGGGGCCCAGCTGTGCTTAGATCGACATATATCGACTCAAGAACATCGCCTGTAGGTCCTATATAATCGAGGGTTGCAGCTAGCTGGTATCACAGCTACCTCCATGCTATATATACGGCGCCCAGCTGTGCTCAGCTCGACATATATCGACTCAAGAACATCGCCTGTAGGTCCTATATGGCCGTGGGTTGCATCTGGCTGGTTTCAGAGCTACCGCCATGCTGTATATACGGGGCCCAGCTGTGCTCAGATCGACATATATCGACTCAAGAACATCGCCTGTAGGTCCTATATGCCCGTGGGTTGCATCTGGCTGGAATCAGAGCCACCCACATCCTGCATATACAGGGCATAGCGGAGCTCATATCGACATATATCGACTCAAGAACATCGCCTGTAGGTCCCATATGGGCATAGGTTGCACCTGGCTGGTGTCGGAGCGGCCCCAACGTTGCATATACGGTGCATAGCGGTGCTCAGATCGACATATATCGACTCAAGAACATCGCATGTAGGTCCTATATGGCAGTGGGTTGCATCTGGCTGATATCAGAGCCACCCACATGCCGTATATACGGGGGCCCAGCTGTGCTCAGATCGACATATATCGACTCAAGAACATCGGCTCTAGGTCCTATATGGCCGTGGGTTGCATATGGCTGGTATCAGAGCCACCTATATGCCGTATATACGGGGCCCAGCTGTGCTCAGATCGACATGTATCGACTCAAGAATATCGCCTGTAGGTCCTATATGGCCGTGGGTTGGATCTGGCTGGTATCAGAGCTACTCCCATGCTGTATATACGAGGCCCAGCTGTGCTCAGATCGACATATATCGACTCAAGAACATCGCCTGTGGGTCTTATATGGCCGTGGGTTGCAGCTGGGTGGTATCAGAGCTACCCCCAGGCTGTATATACGTGGCCCAGCTGTGCTCAGATCGACATATATCGACTCAAGAATATCGCCTGTAGGTGCTGTATGGCCGTGGGTTGCATCTGGCTGGTATCAGAGCTACCCCCATGCTGTATATACGGCGCCCAGCTCTGCTCAGATCGACATATATAGACTCAAGAACATCGCCTGTAGGTCCTATATGGCCGTGGGTTGCATCTGGCTGGTAACATAGCTTCCCCCATGCTGTATATACGGGGCCCAGCTGTGCTCAGAGCGACATATATCGACTCAAGAACATCGCCTGTAGGTCCTATGTAGCCGTGGGTTGCAGCTGGCTGGTATCACAGCTACCCCCATGCTGTATATACGTGGCCCAGCTGTGCTCAGATCGACATATATCGACTCAAGAACATTGCCTGTAGGTCCTATATGGCCGTGGGTTGCAGCTAGCTGGTATCAGAGCCACCCACATGCCGTATATACGGGGACCAGCTGTGCTCAGCTCGACATATATCGACTCAAAAACATCGCCTCTAGGTCCTATATGGCCGTGGGTTGCATCTGGCTGATATCAGAGCTACCCCCATGCTGTATATACGGCGCCCAGCTGTGCTCAGATCGACATATATCGACTCAAGAACATCGCCTGTAGGTCCTATATGGCCGTGGGTTGCATCTGGATGGTATCATAGCTTCTCCCATGCTGTATATATGGGGCCCAGCTGTGCTCAGAGCGACATATATTGACTCAAGAACATCGCCTGTAGGTCCTATGTAGCCGTGGGTTGCAGCTGGCTGGTATCACAGCTACCCCCATGCTGTATATACGTGGCCCAGCTGTGCTCAGATCGACATATATCGACTCAAGAACTTCGCCTATAGGTCCTATATGGCCGTGGGTTGCAGCTGGCTGGTATCAGAGCCACCCACATGCCGTATATACGGGGACCAGCTGTGCTCAGATCGACATATATCGACTCAAGAACATCGCCTGTAGGTCCTATATGGCCGTGGGTTGCATCTGGCTGGTATCAGAGTTACCCCCATGCTGTATATACGGGGCCCAGCTGTGCTCAGATCGACATATATCGACTCAAGAACATCGCCTGTAGGTCCTATATGGCCGTGGGTTGCAGCTGGCTGGTATCAGAGCCACCCACATGCCGTATATACGGGGCCCAGCTGTGCTCAGATCGACATATATCGACTCAAGAACATCGCCTGTAGGTCCTATATAGCCGTGGGTTGCAGCTGGCTGGTATCACAGCTACCCCCATGCTGTATATACGGGGCCCAGCTGTGCTCAACTCGATATATATCGACTCAAGAACATCGCCTGTAGGTCCTATATAGCCATGGGTTGCACCTGGCTGGTATCACAGCTACCCCCATGCTGTATATACGGGGCCCAGCTGTGCTCAAATCGACATATATCGACTCAAGAACATCGCCTGTAGGTCCTATATGGCCGTGGGTTGCAGCTGGCTGGTATCAGAGGTACCCCCATGCTGTATATACGGCGCTCAGCTGTGCTTAGATCGACATATATCGACTCAAGAACATCGCCTGTAGGTCCTATATGGCCGTGGGTTGCATCTGGATGGTATCATAGCTTCCCCCATGCTGTATATATGGGGCCCAGCTGTGCTCAGAGCGACATATATTGACTCAAGAACATCGCCTGTAGGTCCTATGTAGCCGTGGGTTGCAGCTGGCTGGTATCACAGCTACCCCCATGCTGTATATACGTGGCCCAGCTGTGCTCAGATCGACATATATCGACTCAAGAACATCGCCTATAGGTCCTATATGGCCGTGGGTTGCAGCTGGCTGGTATCAGAGCCACCCACATGCCATATATACGGGGCCCAGCTGTGCTCAGAGCGACATATATTGACTCAAGAACATCGCCTGTAGGTCCTATGTAGCCGTGGGTTGCAGCTGGCTGGTATCACAGCTACCCCCATGCTGTATATACGTGGCCCAGCTGTGCTCAGATCGACATATATCGACTCAAGAACATCGCCTATAGGTCCTATATGGCCGTGGGTTGCAGCTGGCTGGTATCAGAGCCACCCACATGCTGTATATACGGGGACCAGCTGTGCTCAGATCGACATATATCGACTCAAGAACATCGCCTGTAGGTCCTATATGGCCGTGGGTTGCATCTGGCTGGTATCAGAGTTACCCCCATGCTGTATATACGTAGCCCAGCTGTGCTCAGATCGACATATATCGACTCAAGAACATCGCCTGTAGGTCCTATATGCCCGTGGGTTGCATCTGGCTGGAATCAGAGCCACCCACATGCTGCATATACAATGCATAGCGGAGCTCATATCGACATATATCGACTCAAGAACATTGCCTGTAGGTCCTATATGGGCATAGGTTGCACACCTGGCTGGTGTCGAAGCGGCCCCAATGCTGCATATACGGTGCATAGCGGTGCTCAGATCGACATATATCGACTCAAGAACATCGCCTGTAGGTCCTATATTGCCGTGGGTTGCATCTGGCTGATATCAGAGCCACCCAGATGCCGTATATACGGCGGACCAGCTGTGCTCAGATCGACATATATCGACTCAAGAACATCGGCTGTAGGTCCTATATGGCCGTGGGTTGCATCTGGCTGGTATCAGAGCCACCCATATGCCGTATATACAGGGCCCAGCTGTGCTCAGATCGACATATATCGACCCAAGAACATCGCCTGTGGGTCCTATATGGCCGTGGGTTGCATCTGGCTGGTATCAGAGCCACCCACATGCCGTATATACGAGGCCCAGCTGTGCTTAGATCGACAAATATCGACTCAAGAACATCGCCTGTAGGTTCTATATGGCCGTGGGTTGCATATGGTTGGTATCAGAGCCACCCACATGCCGTATATACGGGACCCAGCTGTGCGCAGATCGACATATATCGACTCAAGAACATCGCCTGTAGGTCCTATATGGCCGTGAGTTGCATCTGGCTGGTATCAGAGCTACCGCCATGGTGTATATACGGCGCCCGGCTGTGCTCAGATCGACATATATCGACTTAAGAACATCGCCTGTAGGTCCTATATGGCCGTGGGTTGCATCTGGCTGGTATCAGAGCTACCCTTATGCTGTATATACGGCGCCCAGCTGTGCTCAGATCGACATATATCGACTCAAGAACATCGCCTGTAGGTCCTATATGGCCGTGGGTTGCATCTGGCTGGTATCAGAGCTACCCTTATGCTGTATATACGGCGCCCAGCTGTGCTCAGATCGACATATATCGACTCAAGAACATCGCCTGTAGGTCCTATATGGCCGTGGGTTGCATCTGGCTGGTATCAGCGCTACCCTGCCGCTGTATATACGGATCCCAGCTCTGCTCAGATCGACATATATCGACTCAAGAACATCGCCTGTAGGTCCTATATGGACGTGGGTTACAGCTGGCTGGTATCAGAGCTACCCCCATGCTGTATATACGTGGCCCAGCTTTGCTCAGATCGACATATATCGACTCAAGAACATCGCCTGTAGGTCCTATATGGCCATGGGTTGCATCTGGCTGGTATCAGAGCTACCCTTATGCTGTATATACGGCGCCCAGCTGTGCTCAGATCGACATATATCGACTCAAGAACATCGCCTGTAGGTCCTATATAGCCGTGGGTTGCAGTTGGCTGGTATCACAGCTCCCCCATGCTGTATTTACGTGGCCCAGCTGTGCTCAGGTCGACATATATCGACTCAAGGACATCGCCTGTAGGTCCTATATGGCCGTGGGTTGCATCTGGCTCGTATCAGAGCTACCCCCATACTGTATATACGGCGCCCAGCTGTGCTCAGATCGACATATATCGACTCAAGAAAATCGCCTGTAGGTCCTATATGGCCGTGGGTAGCATCTGGCTGGTATCAGAGCTACCCCCATGCTGTATATACGGGGCCCAGCTGTGCTCAGATCGACATATATCGACTCAAGAACATCGCCTGTAGGTCCTATATGGCCATGGGTTGCATCTGGCTGGTATCAGAGCCGCGCACATGCCGTATATACGGGGACCAGCTGTGCTCAGATCGACATATATCGACTCAAGAACATCGCCTGTAGGTCCTATATAGCCGTGGGTTGCAGTTGGCTGGTATCACAGCTCCCCCATGCTGTATTTACGTGGACCAGCTGTGCTCAGGTCGACATATATCGACTCAAGGACATCGCCTGTAGGTCCTATATGGCCGTGGGTTGCATCTGGCTCGTATCAGAGCTACCCCCATGCTGTATATACGGCGCCCAGCTGTGCTCAGATCGACATATATCGACTCAAGAACATCGCCTGAGCGTCCTATATGGCCGTGGGTTGCAGCTGGCTGGTATCACAGCTACCCCCATGCTGTCTGTATATACGTGGCCCAGCTGTGCTCAGATCGACATATATCGACTCAAGAACATCGCCTGTAGGTCCTATATAGCCGTGGGTTGCAGCTGGCTGATATCAGAGCCGCCCTCATGCCGTATATACGGGGACCAGCTGTGCTCAGATCGGCATATATCGACTCAAGAACATCGACTGTAGGTCCTATATGGCCGTGGGTTGCATCTGGCTGGTATCAGAGCTACCCGCATGCTGTATATACGGGGCCCAGCTGTGCTCAGATCGACATATATCGACTCAAGAACATCGCCTGTAGCTCATATATAGCCGTGGGTTGCAGCTGGCTGGTATCACAGCTACCCCCATGCTGTATATACGGGGCCCAGCTGTGCTCAAATCGACATATATCGACTCAAGAACATCGCCTGTAGGTCCTATATGGCCGTGGGTTGCAGCTGGCTGGTATCAGAGCTACCCCCATGCTGTATATACGTGGCCCAGCTGTGCTCAGATCGACATATATCGACTCAAGAACATCGCCTGTAGGTCCTATATGGCCGTGGGTTGCATCTGGCTGGTATCAGAGCCACCCACATGCCGTATATACGGGGCCCAGCTGTGCTCAGATCGACATATATCGACGGAACCCACGGCATCTGGCTGATATCATAGCCACCCACATGCCCTATATACGGGGGTCCAGCTGTGCTCAGATCGACATATATCGACTCAAGAACATCGCCTGTAGGTCCTATATCGCCGTGGGTTGCATCTGGCTGGTATCAGAGCTACCCCCATGCTGTATATACGTCGCCCAGCTGTGCTCAGATCGACATATATCGACTCAAGAACATCGCCTGTAGGTCATATATGGCCGTGGGTTGTATCTGACTGGTATCAGAGCTACCCCCATGCTGTATACACGGGGCCCAGCTGTGCTCAAATCGACATATATCGACTCAAGAACATCGCCTGTAGGTCCTATATGGCCGTGGGTTGCAGCTGGCTGGTATCAGAGCTACCCCCATGCTGTATATACGTGGCCCAGCTGTGCTCAGATCGACATATATCGACTCAAGAACATCGCCTGTGGGTCTTATATGGCCGTGGGTTGCAGCTGGCTGGTATCAGAGCTACCCCCAGGCTGCATATACGTGGCCCAGCTGTGCTCAGATCGACATATATCGACTCAAGAACATCGCCTGTAGGTGCTATATGGCCGTGGGTTGCATCTGGCTGGTATCAGAGCTACCCCCATGCTGTATATACGGCGCCCAGCTGTGCTCAGATCGACATATATCGACTCAAGAACATCGCTTGTAGGTCCTATATGGCCGTGGGTTGCATATGGCTGGTATCAGAGCTACCCCCATGCTGTATTTACGGGGCCCAGCTGTTCCCACATCGACATATATCGAATCAAGAACATCGCTTGTAGGTCCTATATAGCCGTGGGTTGCAGCTGGCTGGTATCACAGCTACCCCCATGCTGTATATACGTGGCCCAGCTGCGCTCCGATCGACATATATCGATTCAAGAACATCGCCTGTAGGTCCTATATGGCCGTGGGTTGTATCTGACTGGTATCAGAGCCACCCCTATGCTGTATATACGGCGAGCAGCTGTGCTCAGATCGACATATATCGACTCAAGAACATCGCCTGTAGGTCCTATATGGCCGTGGGTTGCATCTGACTGGTATCAGAGCTACCCCCATGATGTATATACGGGGCCCAGCTGTGCTCAGATCGACATATATCGACTCAAGAACATCGCCTGTGGATCTTATATGGCCGTGGGCTGCAGCTGGCTGGTATCAGTGCTACCCCCAGGCTGTATATACGTGGCCCAGCTGTGCTCAGATCGACATATATCGACTCAAGAACATCGCCTGTAGGTGCTATATGGCCGTGGGTTGCATCTGGCTGGTATCAGAGCTACCCCCATGCTGTATATACGGCGCCCAGCTGTGCTCAGATCGACATATATCGACTCAAGAACATCGCTTGTAGGTCCTATATGGCCGTGGGTTGCATATGGCTGGTATCAGAGCTACCCCCATGCTGTATTTACGGGGCCCAGCTGTTCCCACATCGACATATATCGAATCAAGAACATCGCTTGTAGGTCCTATATAGCCGTGGGTTGCAGCTGGCTGGTATCACAGCTACCCCCATGCTGTATATACGTGGCCCAGCTGCGCTCCGATCGACATATATCGATTCAAGAACATCGCCTGTAGGTCCTATATGGCCGTGGGTTGTATCTGACTGGTATCAGAGCTACCCCTATGCTGTATATACGGCGAGCAGCTGTGCTCAGATCGACATATATCGACTCAAGAACATCGCCTGTAGGTCCTATATGGCCGTGGGTTGCATCTGACTGGTATCAGAGCTACCCCCATGATGTATATACGGGGCCCAGCTGTGCTCAGATCGACATATATCGACTCAAGAACATCGCCTGTGGATCTTATATGGCCGTGGGCTGCAGCTGGCTGTTATCAGAGCTACCCCCAGGCTGTATATACGTGGCCCAGCTGTACTCAGATCGACATATATCGACTCAAGAACATCGCCTGTAGGTGCTATATGGCCGTGGGTTGCATCTGGCTGGTATCAGAGCTACCCCCATGCTGTATATTCGGGGCCCAGCTGTGCCCAGATCGACATATATCGACTCAAGAACATCGCCTGTAGGTCCTATATGGCCGTGTCTTGCAGCTGGCTGGTATCAGAGCCACCCACATGCCGTATATACGGGGCCCAGTTGTGCTCAGATCGACATATATCGACTCAAGAACATCGCCTGTAGATCCTATATGGCCGTAGGTTGCATCTGGCTGGTATCAGAGCTACCCCCATGCTGTATATTCGGGGCCCAGCTGTGCTCAGATCGACATTGATCGACTCAAGAACATCGCCTGTAGGTCCTATATGGCCGTGGGTTGCAGCTGGCTGGTATCACAGCTACCCCCACGCTGTATATACGTGGCCCAGCTGTGCTCAGAACGACATATATCGACTCAAGAACATAGGCTGTGGGTCTTATATGGCCGTGGGATGCAGCTGGCTGTTATCAGAGCTACCCCCAGGCTGTATATACGTGGACCAGCTGTACTCAGATCGACATATATCGACTCAAGAACATCGCCTGTAGGTGCTATATGGCCGTGGGTTGCATCTGGCTGGTATCAGAGCCACCCACATGCCGTATATACGGGGCCCAGTTGTGCTCAGATCGACATATATCGACTCAAGAACATTGCTTGTAGGTCCTATATGGCCGTGGGTTGCATCTGGCTGGTATCAGTGCTACCCCCATGCTGTATATACGGCGCCCAGCTGTTCTCAGATCGACATATATCGATTCAAGAATATCGCCTGTAGGTCCTATATGGCCGTGGGTTGCATCTGGCTGGTATCAGAGCCACCCACATGCCGTATATACGGGGCCCAGCTGTGCTCGGATCGACATATATCGACTCAAGAACATCGCCTGTAGGTCCTATATGGCCGTGGATTGAATCTGGCTGGTATCATAACTACACCCATGCTGTATATAGGGCGCCCAGCTGTGCTCAGATCGACATATATCGACTCAAGAACATCGCCTGTAGGTCCTATATAGCCGTTTGTTGCAGTTGGCTGGTATCACAGCTCCCCCATGCTGTATTTACGTGGCCCAGCTGTGCTCAGGTCGACATATATCGACTCAAGGACATCACCTGTAGGTCCTATATGGCGGTGGGTTGCAGCTGGCTGGTATTAGAGCCACCCACATGCCCTATATACGGGGGTCCAGCTGTGCTCAGATCGACATATATCGACTCAAGAACATCGCATGTAGGTCCTATATGGCCGTGGGTTGCATCTGGCTGGTATCAGAGCTACCCACATGCCGTATATACGGGACCTAGCTGTGCTCAGATCGACATATATCGACTCAAGAACATCGCCTGTAGGTCCTATATGGCCGTGGGTTGCATATGGCTGGTATCACAGCCACCGACATGCCGTATTTACGGGGCCCAGCTGTGCTCAGATCGACATATATCGAATAATGACCATCGCCTGTAGGTCCTATATGGCCGTGGGTTGGATCTGGCTGGTATCAGAGCCACCCACATGCCGTATATACGTTACCCAGCTGTGCCCAGATCGACATATATCGACTCAAGAACATCGCCTGTAGGTCCTATATGGCCGTGGGTTGCATATGGCTGGTATCAGAGATACTCCCATGCTGTATATACGAGGCCCAGCTGTGCTCAGATCGACATATATCGACTCAAGAACATTGCCTGTGGGTCTTATATGGCCGTGGGATGCAGCTGGCTGGTATCAGAGCTACCCCCAGGCTGTATATACGTGGCCCAGCTGTGCTCAGATCGACATATATCGACTTAAGAACATCGCCGGTAGGTCCTGTATGCCCATGGGTTGCATCTGGCTGGTATCAGAGCCACCCACATGCCGTATATACGGGGACCAGCTGTGCTCAGATCGTCATATATCGACTCAAGAACAACGAATGTAGGTCCTATATGGCCGTGGGTTGCATCTGGCTCGTATCAGAGCTACCAGCATGCTGTATATACGGCGCCGAGCTGTGCTCAGATCGACATATATCGACTCAAGAAAATCGCCTGTAGGTCCTATATGGCCGTGGGTTGCATCTGGCTGGTATCAGAGCTACCACCATGCTGTATATACGGGGCACAGCTGTGCTCAGATCGACATATATCGACTCAAGAACATCGCCTGTAGGTCCTATATGGCCGTGGGTTGCAGCTGGCTGGTATCACAGCTACCCCCATGCTGTATATACGTGGCCCAGCTGTGCTCAGATCGACATATATCGACTCAAGAACATCGCCTGTAGGTCCTATATGGGCATAGGCTGCACCTGGCTGGTGTCGAAGCGGCCCCAATGCTGCATATACGGTGCATAGTGGTGCTCAGATCGACATATATCGACTCAAGAACATCGCCTGTAGGTCCTATATGGCCGTGGGTTGCATCTGGCTGGTATCAGAGCTACCCCCATGCTGTATATACGGGTCCCAGCTGTGCCCAGATCGACATATATCGACTCAAGAACATCGCCTGTAGGTCCTATATGGCCGTGTCTTGCAGCTGGCTGGTATCAGAGCCACCCACATGCCGTATATACGGGGCCCAGTTGTGCTCAGATCGACATATATCGACTCAAGAACATCGCCTGTAGGTCCTATATGGCCGTGGGTTGCATCTGGCTGGTATCAGAGCTACCCCCATGCTGTATATACGGGGCCCAGCTGTGCTCAGATCGACATTGATCGACTCAAGAACATCGCCTGTAGGTCCTATATGGCCGTGGGTTGCAGCTGGCTGGTATCACAGCTACCCCCACGCTGTATATACGTGGCCCAGCTGTGCTCAGAACGACATATATCGACTCAAGAACATCGCCTGTGGGTCATATATGGCCGTGGGTTGCAGCTGGCTGGTATCAGAGCTACCCCAGGCTGTATATACGTGGCCCAGCTGTGCTCAGATCGACATATATCGACTCAAGAACATCGCCTGTAGGTACTATATGGCCATGGGTTGCATCTGGCTGGTATCAGAGCTACCTCCATGCTATATATACGGCGCCCAGCTATGCTCAGATCGACATATATCGACTCAAGAACATCGCCTGTAGGTCCTATATGGCCGTGGGTTGCATCCGGCTGGTTTCAGTGCTAATCCCATGCTGTATATACGGCGCCCAGCTGTGCTCAGATCGACATATATCGACTCAAGAACATCGCCTGAGGGTCCTATATAGCCGTGGGCTGCAGCTGGCTGGTATCACAGCTACCCATATGCTGTATATACGTGGCCCAGCTGTGCTCAGATCGACATATATCGACTCAAGAATATAGCCTGTAGGTCCTATATGGCCGTGGGTTGCATCTGGCTGATATCAGAGGCACCCACATGCCGAATATACGGGGTCCAGCTGTGCTCAGATCGACATATATCGACTCAAGAACATCGCCTGTAGGTCCTATATGGCCGTGGGTTGCAGCTGGCTTGTAACAGAGCCACCCACATGCCGTATATACGGGGCCCAGCTGTGTTCAGATCGACATATATCGACTCAAGTACATCGCCTGTAGGTCCTATATGGCCGTGGGTTGCATCTGGCTGGTATCAGAGCTACCCCCATGCTGTATATACGGCGCCCAGCTGTGCTCAGATCGACATATATAGACTCAAGAACATCGCCTGAGGGTCCTATATGGCCGTGGGTTGCAGCTGGCTGGTATCACAGCTACCCCCATGCTGTCTGTATATACGTGGCCCAGCTGTGCTCAGATCGACATATATCGACTCAAGAACATCGCCTGTAGGTCCTATATAGCCGTGGGTTGCATCTGGCTGGTATCAGAGCTACCCCCATGCTGTATATACGGGGCCCAGCTGTGCTCAGATCGACATATATCGACTCAAGAACATCGCCTGTAGGTCGTATATGGCCGTGGGTTGCAGCTGGCTGGTATCACAGCTACCCCCATGCTGTATATACGGGGCCCAGCTGTGCTCATATCGACATATATCGACTCTAGAACATCGCCTGTTGGTCCTATATGGCCGTGGGTTGCATCTGGCTGGTATCAGAGCTACCCCCATGCTGTATATACGGGGCCCAGCTGTGTTCAGATCAACATATATCGACTCAAGAACATCGCCTGTAGGTCCTATATGGCCGTGGGTTGCATATGGCTGGTATCAGAGCCACCCACATGCCGTATTTACGGGGCCCAGCTGTGCTCAGATCGACATATATCGAATAATGACCATCGCCTGTAGGTCCTATATGGCCGTGGGTTGGATCTGGCTGGTATCAGAGCCACCCACATGCCGTATATACGTTACCCAGCTGTGCCCAGATCGACATATATCGACTCAAGAACATCGCCTGTAGGTCCTATATGGCCGTGGGTTGCATATGGCTGGTATCAGAGATACTCCCATGCTGTATATACGAGGCCCAGCTGTGCTCAGATCGACATATATCGACTCAAGAACATTGCCTGTGGGTCTTATATGGCCGTGGGATGCAGCTGGCTGGTATCAGAGCTACCCCCAGGCTGTATATACGTGGCCCAGCTGTGCTCAGATCGACACATATCGACTTAAGAACATCGCCGGTAGGTCCTGTACGCCCATGGGTTGCATCTGGCTGGTATCAGAGCCACCCACATGCCGTATATACGGGGACCAGCTGTGCTCAGATCGACATATATCGACTCAAGAACATCGAATGTAGGTCCTATATGGCCGTGGGTTGCATCTGGCTCGTATCAGAGCTACCCCCATGCTGTATATACGGCGCCCAGCTGTGCTCAGATGGACATATATCGACTCAAGAAAATCGCCTGTAGGTCCTATATGGCCGTGGGTTGCATCTGGCTGGTATCAGAGCTACCCCCATGCTGTATATACGGCGCCCAGCTGTGCTCAGATCGACATATATCGACTCAAGAACATCGCCTGTGGGTCCTATATAGCCGTGGGCTGCAGCTGGCTGGTATCACAGCTACCCATATGCTGTATATACGTGGCCCAGCTGTGCTCAGATCGACATATATCGACTCAAGAATATCGCCTGTAGGTCCTATATGGCCGTGGGTTACATCTGGCTGATATCAGAGGCACCCATATGCCGAATATACGGGGGCCCAGCTGTGCTCAGATCGACATATATCGACTCATGAACATCGCCTGTAGGTCCTATATGGCCGTGGGTTGCATCTGGCTGTTATCAGAGCTACCCCCATGCTGTATATACGGCGCCCAGCTGTGCTCAGATCGACATATATTGACTCAAGAACATCGCCTGTAGGTCCTATGTGGCTGTGGGTTGCATCTGGCTGGTATCAGAGCTATCCTCATGCTGTATATACGGGGCCCAGCTGTGCTCAGATCGACATATATCGACTCAAGAACGTCGCCTGTAGGGCCTATATGGCCGTGGGTTGCATCTGGCTGATATCAGAGGCACCCACATGGCGAATATACGGGGGCCCAGCTGTGCTCAGATCGACATATATCGACTCATGAACATCGCCTGTAGGTCCTATATGGCCGTGGGTTGCATCTGGCTGATATCAGAGCCACCCACATGCCGTATATACGGGGGCCCAGCTGTGCTCAGATCGACATATATCGAATCAAGAACATCGGCTGTAGGTCCTATATGGCCGTGGGTTGCATCTGGCTGGTATCAGAGCCACCCACATGCCGTATATACGGGGCCCAGCTGTGCTCAGATTGACATATATCGACTCAAAAACATCGCCTGTAGGTAATATATGGCCGTGGGTTGCATCTGGCTGGTATCAGAGCTACCCCCATGCTGTATATACGAGGACCAGCTGTGCTCAGATCGACATATATCGACTCAAGAACATCGCCTGTAGGTCCTATATGGCCGTGGATTGCATCTGGCTGGTATCAGAGCTACCCCCATGCTGTATATACGGCGCCCAGCTGTGCTCAGATCGTCATATATTGACTCAAGAACATCGGCTGTAGGCCCTATATGGGCATAGGTTGCACCTGGCTGGTGTCGAAGCGGCCCCAATGCTGTATATACGGTGCATAGCGGTGCTCAGATCGACATATATCGACTCAAGAACATCGCCTGTAGGTCCTATATGGCCATGGGTTGCATCTGGCTGGTATCAGAGCCACGTACATGCCGTATATACGGGGACCAGCTGTGCTCAGATCGACATATATCGACTCAAGAACATCGCCTGTAGGTCCTATATGGCCGTGGGTTGCATCTGGCTGTTATCAGAGCTACCCTCATGCTGTATATACGGGGCCCAGCTGTGCTCAGATCGACATATATCGACTCAAGAACGTCGCCTGTAGGTCCTATATGGCCGTGGGTTGCAGCTGGCTGGTATCACAGCTACCCCCATGCTGTATATACGTGGCTCAGCTGTGCTCAGATCGACATATATCGACTCAAGAACATCGCCTGTAGGTCCTATATGGCCGTGGGTTGCAGCAGGCTAGAATCAGAGCCACCCACATGCCGTATATACGGGGCCCAGCTGTGCTCAGCTCGACATATATTGATTCAAAAACATCGCCTATAGGTCCTATATGGCCGTGGGTTGCAGCTGGCTGGTATCAGAGCCACCCACATGCCGTATATACGGGGCCCAGCTGTGCTCAGATCGACATATATCGACTCAAGAACATCGCCTGTAGGTCCTATATGGCCGTGGGTTGCATCTGGCTGGTATCAGAGCTACCCCCATGCTATATATACGGGTCCCAGCTGTGCCCAGATCGACATATATCGACTCAAGAACATCGCCTGTAGGTCCTATATGGCCGTGTCTTGCAGCTGGCTGGTATCAGAGCCACCCACATGCCGTATATACGGGGCCCAGCTGTGCTCAGATCGACATATATCGACACAAGAACATCGCCTGTAGGTCCTATATGGCCGTGGGTTGCATCTGGCTGGTATCAGAGCTACCCCCATGCTGTATATACGGGGCCCAGCTGTGCTCAGATCGACATATATCGACTCAAGAACATCGCCTGTAGGTCCTATATGGCCGTGGGTTGCATATGGCTGGTATCAGAGCCACCCACATGCCGTATTTACGGGGCCCAGCTGTGCTCAGATCGACATATATCGAATAATGACCATCGCCTGTAGGTCCTATATGGCCGTGGGTTGGATCTGGCTGGTATCAGAGCCACCCACATGCCGTATATACGGGGCCCAGCTGTGCTCAGATCGACATATATCGACTCAAGAACAACGCCTGTAGGTGCTATATGGCCGTGGGTTGCATCTGGCTGGTATCAGAGCTACCCCCATGCTGTATACACGGGGCCCAGCTGTGCTCAAATCGACATATATCGACTCAAGAACATCGCCTGTGGGTCCTATATGGCCGTGGGTTGCAGCTGGCTGGTATCAGAGCTACCCCCATGCTGTATATACGTGGCCCAGCTGTGCTCAGATCGACATATATCGACTCAAGAACATCGCCTGTGGGTCTTATATGGCCGTGGGTTGCAGCTGGCTGGTATCAGAGCTACCACCAGGCTGCATATGCGTGGCCCAGCTGTGCTCAGATCGACATATATCGACTCAAGAACATCGCCTGTAGGTGCTATATGGCCGTGGGTTGCATCTGGCTTGTATCAGAGCTACACCCATGCTGTATATACGGCGCCCAGCTATGCTCAGATCGACATATATCGACTCAAGAACATCGCTTGTAGGTCCTATATGGCCGTGGGTTGCATATGGCTGGTATCAGAGCTACCCCCATGCTGTATTTACGGGGCCCAGCTGTTCCCACATCGACATATATCGAATCAAGAACATCGCTTGTAGGTCCTATATAGCCGTGGGTTGCAGCTGGCTGGTATCACAGCTACCCCCATGCTGTATATACGTGGCCCAGCTGCGCTCCGATCGACATATATCGACTCAAGAACATCGCCTGTAGGTCCTATATGGCCGTGGGTTGTATCTGACTAGTATCAGAGCTACCCCTATGCTGTATATACGGCGAGCAGCTGTGCTCAGATCGACATATATCGACTCAAGAACATCGCCTGTAGGTCCTATATGGCCGTGGGTTGCATCTGACTGGTATCAGAGCTACCCCCATGATGTATATACGGGGCCCAGCTGTGCTCAGATCGACATATATCGACTCAAGAACATCGCCTGTGGATCTTATATGGCCATGGGTTGCAGCTGGCTGGTATCAGAGCTACCCCCAGGCTGTATATACGTGGCCCAGCTGTGCTCAGATCGACATATATCGACTCAAGAACATCGCCTGTGGGTCTTATATGGCCGTGGATTGCATCTGGCTGGTATCAGAGCTACTCCCATGCTGTATATACGGCGCCCAGCTGTGCTCAGATCGACATATATCGACCCAAGAACATCGCCTGTAGGTCCTATATGGCCGTGGCTTGCATCTGGCTGGTATCAGAGCCACCCACATGCCGTATATACGGGGCCCAGCTGTGCTCAGATCGACATATATCGACTCAAGAACAACGCCTGTGGGTGTTATATGGCCGTGGGTTGCATCTGGCTGGTATCAGAGCTACCCCCATGCTGTATATACGGCGCCCAGCTGTGCTCAGATCGACATATATCGACTCAAGAACATCGCCTGTAGGTCCAATATGGCCGTGGGTTGCATCTGGCTGGTATCAGAGCTACACCCATGCTGTATATACGGGACCCAGCAGTGCTCAGATCGACATATATCGACTCAAGAACATCGCCTGTAGGTCCTATATGGCCGTGGGTTGCATCTGGCTGATATCAGAGCCACCCACATGCCGTATATACGAGCGCCCACCTGTGCTCAGATCGACATATATCGAATCAAGAACATCGGCTGTAGGTCCTATATGGCCGTGGGTTGCATCTGTCTGGTATCAGAGCCACCCACATGCCGTATATACGGGGCACAGCTGTGCTCAGATCGACATATATCGACTCAAGAACATCGCCTGTAGGTCCTATATGACCGTGGGTTGCATCTGGCTGGTATCAGAGCCACCCACATGCCGTATATACGGGGCCCAGCTGTGCTCAGATCGACATATATCGACTCAAGAACATCGGCTGTAGGTCCTATATGGCCGTGGGATGCATATGGCTGGTATCAGAGCCACCCACATGCCGTATATACGGGGCCTAGCTGTGCTCAGATCGACATATATCGACTCAAGAACATCGCCTGTAGGTCCTATATGGCCGTGGGTTGCATCTGGCTGGTATCAGAGCTACCCCCATGCTGTATATACGGGGCCCAGCTGTGCTCAGATCGACATATATCGACTCAAGAACATCGCCTGTAGGTCCTATATGGCCGTGGGTTGCATCTGGGTGGTATCAGAGCTACCCCCATACTGTATATACGGGGCCCAGCTGTGCTCAGATCGACATATATCGACTCAAGAACATCGCCTGTAGGTCCTATCTAACCGTGGGTTGCAGCTGGCTGGTATCAC
Organism: Lordithon lunulatus; assembly: GCA_963942505.1. Classification (NCBI taxonomy): domain Eukaryota; kingdom Metazoa; phylum Arthropoda; class Insecta; order Coleoptera; family Staphylinidae; genus Lordithon; species Lordithon lunulatus. The sequence goes on along the minus strand of OZ012667.1, from coordinate 30,557,460 downwards.
AGCTACCCCCATGCTATATATACGGCGCCCAGCTGTGCTCAGATCGACATATATCGACTCAAGAACATCGTCTGTAGGTCCTATATGGCCGTGGGTTGCATCTGGCTGGTTTCAGAGCTACCCCCATGCTGTATATACGGTGCCCAGCTGTGCTCAGATCGACATATATCGACTCAAGAACATAGCCTGTAGGTCCTATATGGCCGTGGGTTGCAGCTGGCTGGTATCACAGCTACCCCCATGCTGTATATACGGGGCCCAGCTGTGCTCAGATCGACATATATCGACTCTAGAACATCGCCTGTTGGTCCTATATGGCCGTGGGTTGCATCTGGCTGGTATCAGAGCTACTCCCATGCTGTATATACGGGGCCCAGCTGTGCTCAGATCGACATATATCGACTCAAGAACATCGCCTGTAGGTCCTATATGGCCTTGGGTTGCAGCTGGCTGGTATCAGAGCCACCCACATGCCGTATATGCAGGGCCCAGCTGTGCTCAGATCGACATATATCGACTCAAGAACATCGCCTGTAGGTCCTATATGGCCGTGGGTTGCATCTGGCTGGTATCAGAGCTACCCCCATGCTGTATATACGGGGCCCAGCTGTGCTCAGCTCGACATATAACGATTTAAAAACATCGCCTATAGGTCCTATATGGCCTTGGGTTGCAGCTGGCTGGTATCAGAGCCACCCACATGCCGTATATACAGGGCCCAGCTGTGCTCAGATCGACATATATCGACTCAAGAACATCGCCTGTAGGTCCTATATGGCCGTGGGTTGCATCTGGCTGGTATCAGAGCTACCCCCATGTTGTATATACGGGGCCCAGCTGTGCTCAGATCGACATATATCGCCTCAAGAACATCGCCTGTAGGTCCTATATGGCCGTGGGTTGCATCTGGCTGGTATCAGAGCTACCCCCATGCTGTATATAAGGGGCCCAGCTGTGCTCAGATCGACATATATCGACTCAAGAACATCGCCTGTGGGTCTTATATGGCCGTGGATTGCATCTGGCTGGTATCAGAGCTACTCCCATGCTGTATATACGGCGCCCAGCTGTGCTCAGATCGACATATATCGACCCAGGAACATCGCCTGTAGGTCCTATATGGCCGTGGCTTGCATCTGGCTGGTATCAGAGCCACCCACATGCCGTATATACGGGGCCCAGCTGTGCTCAGATCGACATATATCGACTCAAGAACATCGCCTGTAGGTCCAATATGGCCGTGGGTTGCATCTGGCTGGTATCAGAGCTACACCCATGCTGTATATACGGGACCCAGCAGTGCTCAGATCGACATATATCGACTCAAGAACATCGCCTGTAGGTCCTATATGGCCGTGGGTTGCATCTGGCTGATATCAGAGCCACCCACATGCCGTATATACGAGCGCCCAGCTGTGCTCAGATCGACATATATCGACACAAGAACATCGGCTGTAGGTCCTATATGGCCGTGGGTTGCATCTGTCTGGTATCAGAGCCACCCACATGCCGTATATACGGGGCCCAGCTGTGCTCAGATCGACATATATCGACTCAAGAACATCGCCTGTAGGTCCTATATGACCGTGGGTTGCATCTGGCTGGTATCAGAGCCACCCACATGCCGTATATACGGGGCCCAGCTGTGCTCAGATCGACATATATCGACTCAAGAACATCGGCTGTAGGTCCTATATGGCCGTGGGATGCATATGGCTGGTATCAGAGCCACCCACATGCCGTATATACGGGGCCTAGCTGTGCTCAGATCGACATATATCGACTCAAGAACATCGCCTGTAGGTCCTATATGGCCGTGGGTTGCATCTGGCTGGTATCAGAGCTACCCCCATGCTGTATATACGGGGCCCAGCTGTGCTCAGATCGACATATATCGAATCAAGAACATCGCTTGTAGGTCCTATATAGCCGTGGGTTGCAGCTGGCTGGTATCACAGCTACCCCCATGCTGTATATACGTGGCCCAGCTGCGCTCCGATCGACATATATCGACTCAAGAACATCGCCTGTAGGTCCTATATGGCCGTGGGTTGTATCTGACTGGTATCAGAGCTACCCCTATGCTGTATATACGGCGAGCAGCTGTGCTCAGATCGACATATATCGACTCAAGAACATCGCCTGTAGGTCCTATATGGCCGTGGGTTGCATCTGACTGGTATCAGAGCTACCCCCATGATGTATATACGGGGCCCAGCTGTGCTCAGATCGACATATATCGACTCAAGAACATCGCCTGTGGATCTTATATGGCCATGGGTTGCAGCTGGCTGGTATCAGAGCTACCCCCAGGCTGTATATACGTGGCCCAGCTGTGCTCAGATCGACATATATCGACTCAAGAACATCGCCTGTGGGTCTTATATGGCCGTGGATTGCATCTGGCTGGTATCAGAGCTACTCCCATGCTGTATATACGGCGCCCAGCTGTGCTCAGATCGACATATATCGACCCAAGAACATCGCCTGTAGGTCCTATATGGCCGTGGCTTGCATCTGGCTGGTATCAGAGCCACCCACATGCCGTATATACGGGGCCCAGCTGTGCTCAGATCGACATATATCGACTCAAGAACAACGCCTGTGGGTGTTATAGGGCCGTGGGTTGCATCTGGCTGGTATCAGAGCTACACCCATGCTGTATATACGGGACCCAGCAGTGCTCAGATCGACATATATCGACTCAAGAACATCGCCTGTAGGTCCTATATGGCCGTGGGTTGCATCTGGCTGATATCAGAGCCACCCACATGCCGTATATACGAGCGCCCACCTGTGCTCAGATCGACATATATCGAATCAAGAACATCGGCTGTAGGTCCTATATGGCCGTGGGTTGCATCTGTCTGGTATCAGAGCCACCCACATGCCGTATATACGGGGCCCAGCTGTGCTCAGATCGACATATATCGACTCAAGAACATCGCCTGTAGGTCCTATATGACCGTGGGTTGCATCTGGCTGGTATCAGAGCCACCCACATGCCGTATATACGGGGCCCAGCTGTGCTCAGATCGACATATATCGACTCAAGAACATCGGCTGTAGGTCCTATATGGCCGTGGGATGCATATGGCTTGTATCAGAGCCACCCACATGCCGTATATACGGGGCCTAGCTGTGCTCAGATCGACATATATCGACTCAAGAACATCGCCTGTAGGTCCTATATGGCCGTGGGTTGCATCTGGCTGGTATCAGAGCTACCCCCATGCTGTATATACGGGGCCCAGCTGTGCTCAGATCGACATATATCGACTCAAGAACATCGCCTGTAGGTCCTATATGGCCGTGGGTTGCATCTGGGTGGTATCAGAGCTACCCCCATACTGTATATACGGGGCCCAGCTGTGCTCAGATCGACATATATCGACTCAAGAACATCGCCTGTAGGTCCTATCTAACCGTGGGTTGCAGCTGGCTGGTATCACAGCTACCCCCATGCTATATATACGGCGCCCAGCTGTGCTCAGATCGACATATATCGACTCAAGAACATCGTCTGTAGGTCCTATATGGCCGTAGGTTGCATCTGGCTGGTTTCAGAGCTACCCCCATGCTGTATATACGGGGCCCAGCTGTGCTCATATCGACATATATCGACTCAAGAACATAGACTGTAGGTCCTATATGGCCGTGGGTTGCAGCTGGCTGGTATCACAGCTACCCCCATGCTGTATATACGGGGCCCAGCTGTGCTCAGATCGACATATATCGACTCTAGAACATCGCCTGTTGGTCCTATATGGCCGTGGGTTGCATCTGGCTGGTATCAGAGCTACTCCCATGCTGTATATATGGGGCCCAGCTGTGCTCAGATCGACATATATCGACTCAAGAACATCGCCTGTAGATCCTATATGGCCTTGGGTTGCAGCTGGCTGGTATCAGAGCCACCCACATGCCGTATATGCAGGGCCCAGCTCTGCTCAGATCGACATATATCGACTCAAGAACATCGCCTGTAGGTCCTATATGGCCGTGGGTTGCATCTGGCTGGTATCAGAGCTACCCCCATGCTGTATATACGGGGCCCAGCTGTGCTCAGCTCGACATATAACGACTTAAAAACATCGCCCATAGGTCCTATATGGCCTTGGGTTGCAGCTGGCTGGTATCAGAGCCACCCACATGCCGTATATACAGGGCCCAGCTGTGCTCAGATCGACATATATCGACTCAAGAACATCGCCTGTAGGTCCTATATGGCCGTGGGTTGCATCTGGCTGGTATCAGAGCTACCCCCATGTTGTATATACGGGGCCCAGCTGTGCTCAGACCGACATATATCGGCTCAAGAACATCGCCTGTAGGTCCTATATGGCCGTGGGTTGCATCTGGCTGGTATCAGAGCTACCCCCATGCTGTATATAAGGGGCCCAGCTGTGCTGAGATCGACATATATCGACTCAAGAACATCGCCTGTGGGTCTTATATGGCCGTGGATTGCATCTGGCTAGTATCAGAGCTACTCCCATGCTGTATATACGGCGCCCAGCTGTGCTCAGATCGACATATATCGACCCAAGAACATCGCCTGTAGGTCCTATATGGCCGTGGCTTGCATCTGGCTGGTATCAGAGCCACCCACATGCCGTATATACGGTGCCCAGCTGTGCTCAGATAGACATATATCGACTCAAGAACAACGCCTGTGGGTGTTATATGGCCGTGGGTTGCATCTGGCTGGTATCAGAGCTACCCCTATGCTGTATATACGGCGCCCAGCTGTGCTCAGATCGACATATATCGACTCAAGAACATCGCCTGTAGGTCCAATATGGCCGTGGGTTGCATCTGGCTGGTATCAGAGCTACACCCATGCTGTATATACGGGACCCAGCAGTGCTCAGATCGACATATATCGACTCAAGAACATCGCCTGAAGGTCCTATATGGCCGTGGGTTGCATCTGGCTGATATCAGAGCCACCCACATGCCGTATATACGAGCGCCCAACTGTGCTCAGATCGACATATATCGACACAAGAACATCGGCTGTAGGTCCTATATGGCCGTGGGTTGCATCTGTCTGGTATCAGAGCCACCCACATGCCGTATATACGGGGCCCAGCTGTGCTCAGATCGACATATATCGACTCAAGAACATCGCCTGTAGGTCCTATATGACCGTGGGTTGCATCTGGCTGGTATCAGAGCCACCCACATGCCGTATATACGGGGCCCAGCTGTGCTCAGATCGACATATATCGACTCAAGAACATCGGCTGTAGGTCCTATATGGCCGTGGGATGCATATGGCTGGTATCAGAGCCACCCACATGCCGTATATACGGGGCCTAGCTGTGCTCAGATCGACATATATCGACTCAAGAACATCGCCTGTAGGTCCTATATGGCCGTGGGTTGCATCTGGCTGGTATCAGAGCTACCCCCATGCTGTATATACGGGGCCCAGCTGTGCTCAGATCGACATATATCGACTCAAGAACATCGCCTGTAGGTCCTATATGGCCGTGGGTTGCATCTGGGTGGTATCAGAGCTACCCCCATACTGTATATACGGGGCCCAGCTGTGCTCAGATCGACATATATCGACTCAAGAACATCGCCTGTAGGTCCTATCTAACCGTGGGTTGCAGCTGGCTGGTATCACAGCTACCCCCATGCTATATATACGGCGCCCAGCTGTGCTCAGATCGACATATATCGACTCAAGAACATCGTCTGTAGGTCCTATATGGCCGTGGGTTGCATCTGGCTGGTTTCAGAGCTACCCCCATGCTGTATATACGGGGCCCAGCTGTGCTCAGATCGACATATATCGACTCAAGAACATAGCATGTAGGTCCTATATGGCCGTGGGTTGCAGCTGGCTGGTATCACAGCTACCCCCATGCTGTATATACGGGGCCCAGCTGTGCTCAGATCGACATATATCGACTCTAGAACATCGCCTGTTGGTCCTATATGGCCGTGGGTTGCATCTGGCTGGTATCAGAGCTACTCCCATGCCTTATATACGGGGCCCAGCTGTGCTCAGATCGACATATATCGACTCAAGAACATCGCCTGTAGGTCCTATATGGCCTTGGGTTGCAGCTGGCTGGTATCAGAGCCACCCACATGCCGTATATGCAGGGCCCAGCTGTGCTCAGATCGACATATATCGACTCAAGAACATCGCCTGTAGGTCCTATATGGCCGTGGGTTGCATCTGGCTGGTATCAGAGCTACCCCCATGCTGTATATACGGGGCCCAGCTGTGCTCAGCTCGACATATAACGACTTAAAAACATCGCCTATAGGTCCTATATGGCCTTGGGTTGCAGCTGGCTGGTATCAGAGCCACCCACATGCCGTATATACAGGGCCCAGCTGTGCTCAGATCGACATATATCGACTCAAGAACATCGCCTGTAGGTCCTATATGGCCGTGGGTTGCATCTGGCTGGTATCAGAGCTACCCCCATGTTGTATATACGGGGCCCAGCTGTGCTCAGATCGACATATATCGGCTAAAGAACATCGCCTGTAGGTCCTATATGGCCGTGGGTTGCATCTGGCTGGTATCAGAGCTACCCCCATGCTGTATATAAGGGGCCCAGCTGTGCTCAGATCGACATATATCGACTCAAGAACATCGCCTGTATGTCCTATATGGCCGTGGGTTGCAGCTGGCTGGTATCAGAGCCACCCACATGCCGTATATACGGGGCCCAGCTGTGCTCAGATCGACATATATCGACTCAAGAACATCGCCTGTAAGTCCTATATGGCCGTGGGTTGCATCTGGCTGGTATCAGAGCTACCCCCATGCTGTATATACGGGGCCCAGCTGTGCTCAGATCGACATATATCGACTCAAGAACATCGCCTGTAGGTCCTATATGGCCGTGGGTTGCAGCTGGCTGGTATCAGAGCCACCCACATGCCGTATATACGGGGCCCAGCTGTGCTCAGATCGACATATATCGACTCAAGAACATCGGCTGTAGGTCCTATATGGCCGTGGGATGCATATGGCTTGTATCAGAGCCACCCACATGCCGTATATACGGGGCCTAGCTGTGCTCAGATCGACATATATCGACTCAAGAACATCGCCTGTAGGTCCTATATGGCCGTGGGTTGCATCTGGCTGGTATCAGAGCTACCCCCATGCTGTATATACGGGGCCCAGCTGTGCTCAGATCGACATATATCGACTCAAGAACATCGCCTGTAGGTCCTATATGGCCGTGGGTTGCATCTGGGTGGTATCAGAGCTACCCCCATACTGTATATACGGGGCCCAGCTGTGCTCAGATCGACATATATCGACTCAAGAACATCGCCTGTAGGTCCTATCTAACCGTGGGTTGCAGCTGGCTGGTATCACAGCTACCCCCATGCTATATATACGGCGCCCAGCTGTGCTCAGATCGACATATATCGACTCAAGAACATCGTCTGTAGGTCCTATATGGCCGTAGGTTGCATCTGGCTGGTTTCAGAGCTACCCCCATGCTGTATATACGGGGCCCAGCTGTGCTCATATCGACATATATCGACTCAAGAACATAGCCTGTAGGTCCTATATGGCCGTGGGTTGCAGCTGGCTGGTATCACAGCTACCCCCATGCTGTATATACGGGGCCCAGCTGTGCTCAGATCGACATATATCGACTCTAGAACATCGCCTGTTGGTCCTATATGGCCGTGGGTTGCATCTGGCTGGTATCAGAGCTACTCCCATGCTGTATATATGGGGCCCAGCTGTGCTCAGATCGACATATATCGACTCAAGAACATCGCCTGTAGGTCCTATATGGCCTTGGGTTGCAGCTGGCTGGTATCAGAGCCACCCACATGCCGTATATGCAGGGCCCAGCTCTGCTCAGATCGACATATATCGACTCAAGAACATCGCCTGTAGGTCCTATATGGCCGTGGGTTGCATCTGGCTGGTATCAGAGCTACCCCCATGCTGTATATACGGGGCCCAGCTGTGCTCAGCTCGACATATAACGACTTAAAAACATCGCCCATAGGTCCTATATGGCCTTGGGTTTCAGCTGGCTGGTATCAGAGCCACCCACATGCCGTATATACAGGGCCCAGCTGTGCTCAGATCGACATATATCGACTCAAGAACATCGCCTGTAGGTCCTATATGGCCGTGGGTTGCATCTGGCTGGTATCAGAGCTACCCCCATGTTGTATATACGGGGCCCAGCTGTGCTCAGACCGACATATATCGGCTCAAGAACATCGCCTGTAGGTCCTATATGGCCGTGGGTTGCATCTGGCTGGTATCAGAGCTACCCCCATGCTGTATATAAGGGGCCCAGCTGTGCTGAGATCGACATATATCGACTCAAGAACATCGCCTGTGGGTCTTATATGGCCGTGGATTGCATCTGGCTGGTATCAGAGCTACTCCCATGCTGTATATACGGCGCCCAGCTGTGCTCAGATCGACATATATCGACCCAAGAACATCGCCTGTAGGTCCTATATGGCCGTGGCTTGCATCTGGCTGGTATCAGAGCCACCCACATGCCGTATATACGGGGCCCAGCTGTGCTCAGATCGACATATATCGACTCAAGAACAACGCCTGTGGGTGTTATATGGCCGTGGGTTGCATCTGGCTGGTATCAGAGCTACCCCCATGCTGTGTATACGGCGCCCAGCTGTGCTCAGATCGACATATATCGACTCAAGAACATCGCCTGTAGGTCCAATATGGCCGTGGGTTGCATCTGGCTGGTATCAGAGCTACACCCATGCTGTATATACGGGACCCAGCAGTGTTTAGATCGACATATATCGACTCAAGAACATCGCCTGTAGGTCCTATATGGCCGTGGGTTGCATCTGGCTGATATCAGAGCCACCCACATGCCGTATATACGAGCGCCCAACTTTGCTCAGATCGACATATATCGACACAAGAACATCGGCTGTAGGTCCTATATGGCCGTGGGTTGCATCTGTCTGGTATCAGAGCCACCCACATGCCGTATATACGGGGCCCAGCTGTGCTCAGATCGACATATATCGACTCAAGAACATCGCCTGTAGGTCCTATATGACCGTGGGTTGCATCTGGCTGGTATCAGAGCCACCCACATGCCGTATATACGGGGCCCAGCTGTGCTCAGATCGACATATATCGACTCAAGAACATCGGCTGTAGGTCCTATATGGCCGTGGGATGCATATGGCTGGTATCAGAGCCACCCACATGCCGTATATACGGGGCCTAGCTGTGCTCAGATCGACATATATCGACTCAAGAACATCGCCTGTAGGTCCTATATGGCCGTGGGTTGCATCTGGCTGGTATCAGAGCTTCCCCCATGCTGTATATACGGGGCCCAGCTGTGCTCAGATCGACATATATCGACTCAAGAACATCGCCTGTAGGTCCTATATGGCCGTGGGTTGCATCTGGGTGGTATCAGAGCTACCCCCATACTGTATATACGGGGCCCAGCTGTGCTCAGATCGACATATATCGACTCAAGAACATCGCCTGTAGGTCCTATCTAACCGTGGGTTGCAGCTGGCTGGTATCACAGCTACCCCCATGCTATATATACGGCGCCCAGCTGTGCTCAGATCGACATATATCGACTCAAGAACATCGTCTGTAGGTCCTATATGGCCGTGGGTTGCATCTGGCTGGTTTCAGAGCTACCCCCATGCTGTATATACGGGGCCCAGCTGTGCTCAGATCGACATATATCGACTCAAGAACATAGCATGTAGGTCCTATATGGCCGTGGGTTGCAGCTGGCTGGTATCACAGCTACCCCCATGCTGTATATACGGGGCCCAGCTGTGCTCAGATCGACATATGTCGACTCTAGAACATCGCCTGTTGGTCCTATATGGCCGTGGGTTGCATCTGGCTGGTATCAGAGCTACTCCCATGCCTTATATACGGGGCCCAGCTGTGCTCAGATCGACATATATCGACTCAAGAACATCGCCTGTAGGTCCTATATGGCCTTGGGTTGCAGCTGGCTGGTATCAGAGCCACCCACATGCCGTATATGCAGGGCCCAGCTGTGCTCAGATCGACATATATCGACTCAAGAACATCGCCTGTAGGTCCTATATGGCCGTGGGTTGCATCTGGCTGGTATCAGAGCTACCCCCATGCTGTATATACGGGGCCCAGCTGTGCTCAGCTCGACATATAACGACTTAAAAACATCGCCTATAGGTCCTATATGGCCTTGGGTTGCAGCTGGCTGGTATCAGAGCCACCCACATGCCGTATATACAGGGCCCAGCTGTGCTCAGATCGACATATATCGACTCAAGAACATCGCCTGTAGGTCCTATATGGCCGTGGGTTGCATCTGGCTGGTATCAGAGCTACCCCCATGTTGTATATACGGGGCCCAGCTGTGCTCAGATCGACATATATCGGCTAAAGAACATCGCCTGTAGGTCCTATATGGCCGTGGGTTGCATCTGGCTGGTATCAGAGCTACCCCCATGCTGTATATAAGGGGCCCAGCTGTGCTCAGATCGACATATATCGACTCAAGAACATCGCCTGTATGTCCTATATGGCCGTGGGTTGCAGCTGGCTGGTATCAGAGCCACCCACATGCCGTATATACGGGGCCCAGCTGTGCTCAGATCGACATATATCGACTCAAGAACATCGCCTGTAAGTCCTATATGGCCGTGGGTTGCATCTGGCTGGTATCAGAGCTACCCCCATGCTGTATATACGGGGCCCAGCTGTGCTCAGATCGACATATATCGACTCAAGAACATCGCCTGTAGGTCCTATATGGCCGTGGGTTGCAGCTGGCTGGTATCAGAGCCACCCACATGCCGTATATACGGGGCCCAGCTGTGCTCAGATCGACATATATCGACTCAAGAACATCGCCTGTTGGTCTTATATGGCCGTGGGTTGCAGCTGGCTGGTATCAGAGCTACCCCCAGGCTGTATATACGTGGCCCAGCTGTGCTCAGATCGACATATATCGACTCAAGAACATCGCCTGTATGTGCTATATGACCGTGGGTTGCATCTGGCTGGTATCAGAGCTACCCCCATGCTGTATATACGTGGCCCAGCTGTGCTCAGATCGACATATATCGACTCAAGAACATCGCCTGTGGGTCTGATATGGCCGTGGATTGCATCTGGCTGGTATCAGAGCTACTCCCATGCTGTATATACGGCGCCCAGCTGTGCTCAGATCGACATATATCGACCCAAGAACATCGCCTGTAGGTCCTATATGGCCGTGGCTTGCATCTGGCTGGTATCAGAGCCACCCACATGCCGTATATACGGGGCCCAGCTGTGCTCAGATCGACATATATCGACTCAAGAACAACGCCTGTAGGTGCTATATGGCCGTGGGTTGCATCTGGCTGGTATCAGAGCTACCCTCATGCTGTATATACGGCGCCCAGCTCTGCTCAGATCGACATATATCGACTCAAGAACATCGCCTGTAGGTCCTATATGGCCGTGGGTTGCATCTGGCTGGTATCAGAGCTACACCCATGCTGTATATACGGGACCCAGCTGTGCTCAGATCGACATATATCGACTCAAGAACATCGCCTGTAGGTCCTATATGGCCGTGGGTTGCATCTGGGTGGTATCAGAGCTACCCCCATACTGTATATACGGGGCCCAGCTGTGCTCAGATCGACATATATCGACTCAAGAACATCGCCTGTAAGGTCCTATATAACCGTGGGTTGCAGCTGGCTGGTATCACAGCTACCCCCATGCTATATATACGGCGCCCAGCTATGCTCAGATCGACATATATCGACTCAAGATTATCGCCTGTAGGTCCTATATGGCCGTGGGTTGCATCTGGCTGGTTTCAGAGCTACCCCCATGCTGTATATACGGGGCCCAGCTGTGCTCAGATCGACATATATCGACTCAAGAACATCGCCTGTAGGTCCTATATGGCCGTGGGTTGCAGCTGGCTGGTATTACAGCTACCCCCATGCTGTATATACGGGGCCCAGCTGTGCTCAGATCGACATATATCGACTCTAGAACATCGCCTGTTGGTCCTATATGGCCGTGGGTTGCATCTGGCTGGTATCAGAGCTACCCCCATGCTGTATATACGGGGCCCAGCTGTGCTCAGATCGACATATATCGACTCAAGAACATCGCCTGTAGGTCCTATATGGCCTTGGGTTGCAGCTGGCTGGTATCAGAGCCACCCACATGCCGTATATACAGGGCCCAGCTGTGCTCAGATCGACATATATCGACTCAAGAACATCGCCTGTAGGTCCTATATGGCCGTGGGTTGCATCTGGCTGGTATCAGAGCTACCCCCATGCTGTATATACGGGGCCCAGCTGAGCTCAGCTCGACATATAACGACTTAAAATCATCGCCTATAGGTCCTATAGGGCCTTGGGTTGCAGCTGGCTGGTATCAGAGCCACCCACATGCCTTATATACAGGGCCCAGCTGTGCTCAGATCGACATATATCGCCTCAAGAACATCGCCTGTAGGTCCTATATGGCCGTGGGTTGCATCTGGCTGGTATCAGAGCTACCCCCATGCTGTATATACGGGGCCAACTGTGCTCAAATCGACATATATCGACTCAAGAACATCGCCTGTAGGTCCTATATGGCCGTGGGTTGCATCTGGCTGGTATCAGAGCTACCCCCATGCTGTATATACGGGGCCCAGCTGTGCTCAGATCGACATATATCGACTCAAGAACATCGCCTGTAGGTCCTATATGGCCGTGGGTTGCAGCTGGCTAATATCAGAGCCACCCACATGCCGTATATACGGGGCCCAGCTGTGCTCAGATCGACATATATCGACTCAAGAACATCGCCTGTAGGTCCTATATGGCCGTGGGTTGCATCTGGCTGGTATCAGAGCTACCCCCATGCTGTATATACGGGGCCCAGCTGTGCTCAGATCGACATATATCGACTCAAGAACATCGCCTATAGGTCCTATATGGCCGTGGGTTGCAGCAGGCTAGAATCAGAGCCACCCACATGCCGTATATACGGGGCCCAGCTGTGCTCAGATCGACATATATCGACTCAAGAACATCGCCTGTAGGTCCTATATGGCCGTGGGTTGCATCTGGCTGGTATCAGAGCTACCCCCATGCTGTATATACGGGTCCCAGCTGTGCCCAGATCGACATATGTCGACTCAAGAACATCGCCTGTAGGTCCTATATGGCCGTGTCTTGCAGCTGGCTGGTATCAGAGCCACCCATATGCCGTATATACGGGGCCCAGTTGTGCTCAGATCGACATATATCGACTCAAGAACATCGCCTGTAGGTCCTATATGGCCGTGGGTTGCATCTGGCTGGTATCAGAGCTACCCCCATGCTGTATATACGGGGCCCAGCTGTGCTCAGATCGACATTGATCGACTCAAGAACATCGCCTGTAGGTCCTATATGGCCGTGGGTTGCAGCTGGCTGGTATCACAGCTACCCCCACGCTGTATATACGTGGCCCAGCTGTGCTCAGAACGACATATATCGACTCAAGAACATCGCCTGTGGGTCATATATGGCCGTGGGTTGCAGCTGGCTGGTATCAGAGCTACCCCAGGCTGTATATACGTGGCCCAGCTGTGCTCAGATCGACATATATCGACTCAAGAACATCGCCTGTAGGTACTATATGGCCATGGGTTGCATCTGGCTGGTATCAGAGCTACCTCCATGCTATATATACGGCGCCCAGCTATGCTCAGATCGACATATATCGACTCAAGAACATCGCCTGTAGGTCCTATATGGCCGTGGGTTGCATCTGGCTGGTATCAGTGCTAATCCCATGCTGTATATACGGCGCCCAGCTGTGCTCAGATCGACATATATCGACTCAAGAACATCGCCTGAGGGTCCTATATAGCCGTGGGCTGCAGCTGGCTGGTATCACAGCTACCCATATGCTGTATATACGTGGCCCAGCTGTGCTCAGATCGACATATATCGACTCAAGAATATCGCCTGTAGGTCCTATATGGCCGTGGGTTGCATCTGGCTGATATCAGAGGCACCCACATGCCGAATATACGGGGTCCAGCTGTGCTCAGATCGACATATATCGACTCAAGAACATCGCCTGTAGGTCCTATATGGCCGTGGGTTGCAGCTGGCTTGTAACAGAGCCACCCACATGCCGTATATACGGGGCCCAGCTGTGTTCAGATCGACATATATCGACTCAAGTACATCGCCTGTAGGTCCTATATGGCCGTGGGTTGCATCTGGCTGGTATCAGAGCTACCCCCATGCTGTATATACGGCGCCCAGCTGTGCTCAGATCGACATATATCGACTCAAGAACATCGCCTGAGGGTCCTATATGGCCGTGGGTTGCAGCTGGCTGGTATCACAGCTACCCCCATGCTGTCTGTATATACGTGGCCCAGCTGTGCTCAGATCGACATATATCGACTCAAGAACATCGCCTGTAGGTCCTATATAGCCGTGGGTTGCATCTGGCTGGTATCAGAGCTACCCCCATGCTGTATATACGGGGCCCAGCTGTGCTCAGATCGACATATATCGACTCAAGAACATCGCCTGTAGGTCGTATATGGCCGTGGGTTGCAGCTGGCTGGTATCACAGCTACCCCCATGCTGTATATACGGGGCCCAGCTGTGCTCATATCGACATATATCGACTCTAGAACATCGCCTGTTGGTCCTATATGGCTGTGGGTTGCATCTGGCTGGTATCAGAGCTACCCCCATGCTGTATATACGGGGCCCAGCTGTGTTCAGATCGACATATATCGACTCAAGAACATCGCCTGTAGGTCCTATATGGCCGTGGGTTGCATATGGCTGGTATCAGAGCCACCCACATGCCGTATTTACGGGGCCCAGCTGTGCTCAGATCGACATATATCGAATAATGACCATCGCCTGTAGGTCCTATATGGCCGTGGGTTGGATCTGGCTGGTATCAGAGCCACCCACATGCCGTATATACGTTACCCAGCTGTGCCCAGATCGACATATATCGACTCAAGAACATCGCCTGTAGGTCCTATATGGCCGTGGGTTGCATATGGCTGGTATCAGAGATACTCCCATGCTGTATATACAAGGCCCAGCTGCGCTCAGATCGACATATATCGACTCAAGAACATTGCCTGTGGGTCTTACATGGCCGTGGGATGCAGCTGGCTGGTATCAGAGCTACCCCCAGGCTGTATATACGTGGCCCAGCTGTGCTCAGATCGACATATATCGACTTAAGAACATCGCCGGTAGGTCCTGTACGCCCATGGGTTGCATCTGGCTGGTATCAGAGCCACCCACATGCCGTATATACGGGGACCAGCTGTGCTCAGATCGACATATATCGACTCAAGAACATCGAATGTAGGTCCTATATGGCCGTGGGTTGCATCTGGCTCGTATCAGAGCTACCCCCATGCTGTATATACGGCGCCCAGCTGTGCTCAGATCGACATATATCGACTCAAGAAAATCGCCTGTAGGTCCTATATGGCCGTGGGTTGCATCTGGCTGGTATCAGAGCTACCCCCTTGCTGTATATACGGCGCCCAGCTGTGCTCAGATCGACATATATCGACTCAAGAACATCGCCTGTGGGTCCTATATAGCCGTGGGCTGCAGCTGGCTGGTATCACAGCTACCCATATGCTGTATATACGTGGCCCAGCTGTGCTCAGATCGACATATATCGACTCAAGAATATCGCCTGTAGGTCCTATATGGCCGTGGGTTGCATCTGGCTGATATCAGAGGCACCCACATGCCGAATATACGGGGGCCCAGCTGTGCTCAGATCGACATATATCGACTCATGAACATCGCCTGTAGGTCCTATATGGCCGTGGGTTGCATCTGGCTGTTATCAGAGCTACCCCCATGCTGTATATACGGCGCCCAGCTGTGTTCAGATCGACATATATTGACTCAAGAACATCGCCTGTAGGTCCTATGTGGCTGTGGGTTGCATCTGGCTGGTATCAGAGCTATCCTCATGCTGTATATACGGGGCCCAGCTGTGCTCAGATCGACATATATCGACTCAAGAACGTCGCCTGTAGGTCCTATATGGCCGTGGGTTGCAGCTGGCTGGTATCACAGCTACCCCCATGCTGTATATACGTGGCCCAGCTGTGCTCAGATCGACATATATCGACTCAAGAACATCGCCTGTGGGTCCTATATGGCCGTGGGTTGCAGCAGGCTAGAATCAGAGCCACCCACATGCCGTATATACGGGGCCCAGCTGTGCTCAGCTCGACATATATTGATTCAGGAACATCGCCTATAGGTCCTATATGGCCGTGGGTTGCAGCTGGCTGGTATCAGAGCCACCCACATGCCGTATATACGGGGCCCAGCTGTGCTCAGATCGACATATATCGACTCAAGAACATCGCCTGTGGGTCCTATATAGCCGTGGGCTGCAGCTGGCTGGTATCACAGCTACCCATATGCTGTATATACGTGGCCCAGCTGTGCTCAGATTGACATATATCGACTCAAGAATATCGCCTGTAGGTCCTATATGGCCGTGGGTTGCATCTGGCTGATATCAGAGGCACCCACATGCCGAATATACGGGGGCCCAGCTGTGTTCAGATCGACATATATCGACTCATGAACATCGCCTGTAGGTCCTATATGGCCGTGGGTTGCATCTGGCTGATATCAGAGCCACCCACATGCCGTATATACGGGGGCCCAGCTGTGCTCAGATCGACATATATCGTATCAAGAACATCGGCTGTAGGTCCTATATGGCCGTGGGTTGCATCTGGCTGGTATCAGAGCCACCCACATGCCGTATATACGGGGCCCAGCTGTGCTCAGATTGACATATATCGACTCAAAAACATCGCCTGTAGGTAATATATGGCCGTGGGTTGCATCTGGCTGGTATCAGAGCTACCCCCATGCTGTATATACGAGGACCAGCTGTGCTCAGATCGACATATATCGACTCAAGAACATCGCCTGTAGGTCCTATATGGCCGTGGATTGCATCTGGCTGGTATCAGAGCTACCCCCATGCTGTATATACGGCGCCCAGCTGTGCTCAGATCGTCATATATTGACTCAAGAACATCGGCTGTAGGCCCTATATGGGCATAGGTTGCACCTGGCTGGTGTCGAAGCGGCCCCAATGCTGTATATACGGTGCATAGCGGTGCTCAGATCGAAATATATCGACTCAAGAACATCGCCTGTAGGTCCTATATGGCCATGGGTTGCATCTGGCTGGTATCAGAGCCACGTACATGCCGTATATACGGGGACCAGCTGTGCTCAGATCGACATATATCGACTCAAGAACATCGCCTGTAGGTCCTATATGGCCGTGGGTTGCATCTGGCTGTTATCAGAGCTACCCTCATGCTGTATATACGGGGCCCAGCTGTGCTCAGATCGACATATATCGACTCAAGAACGTCGCCTGTAGGTCCTATATGGCCGTGGGTTGCAGCTGGCTGGTATCACAGCCACCCCCATGCTGTATATACGTGGCTCAGCTGTGCTCAGATCGACATATATCGACTCAAGAACATCGCCTGTAGGTCCTATATGGCCGTGGGTTGCAGCAGGCTAGAATCAGAGCCACCCACATGCCGTATATACGGGGCCCAGCTGTGCTCAGCTCGACATATATTGATTCAAAAACATCGCCTATAGGTCCTATATGGCCGTGGGTTGCAGCTGGCTGGTATCAGAGCCACCCACATGCCGTATATACGGGGCCCAGCTGTGCTCAGATCGACATATATCGACTCAAGAACATCGCCTGTAGGTCCTATATGGCCGTGGGTTGCAGCTGGCTGGTGTCACAGCTACCCCTATGCTGTATATACGGGGCCCAGCTGTGCTCAGATCGACATATCTCGACTCTAGAACATCGCCTGTTGGTCCTATATGGCCGTGGGTTGCATCTGGCTGGTATCAGAGCTACCCCCATGCTGAATATACGGAGCCCAACTGTGCTCAGATCGACATATATCGACTCAAGAACATCGCCTGTAGGTCCTATATGGCCTTGGGTTGCAGCTGGCTGGTATCAGAGCCACCCACATGCCGTATATACAGGGCCCAGCTGTGCTCAGATCGACATATATCGACTCAAGAACATCCCCTGTAGGTCCTATATGGACGTGGGTTGCATCTGGCTGGTTTCAGAGCTACCCCCATGCTGTATATACGGGGCCCAGCTGTGCTCAGATCGACATATATCGACTCAAGAACATCGCCTGTAGGTCCTATATGGCCGTGGGTTGCAGCTGGCTGGTGTCACAGCTACCCCTATGCTGTATATACGGGGCCCAGCTGTGCTCAGATCGACATATCTCGACTCTAGAACATCGCCTGTTGGTCCTATATGGCCGTGGGTTGCATCTGGCTGGTATCAGAGCTACCCCCATGCTGAATATACGGAGCCCAACTGTGCTCAGATCGACATATATCGACTCAAGAACATCGCCTGTAGGTCCTATATGGCCTTGGGTTGCAGCTGGCTGGTATCAGAGCCACCCACATGCCGTATATACAGGGCCCAGCTGTGCTCAGATCGACATATATCGACTCAAGAACATCGCCTGTAGGTCCTATATGGCCGTGGGTTGCATCTGGCTGGTATCAGAGCTACCCCCATGCTGTATATACGGGGCCCAGCTGAGCTCAGCTCGACATATAACGACTTAAAAACATCGCCTATAGGTCCTATATGGCCTTGGGTTGCAGCTGGCTGGTATCAGAGCCACCCACATGCCGTATATATAGGGCCCAGCTGTGCTCAGATCGACATATATCGACTCAAGAACATCGCCTGTAGGTCCTATATGGCCGTGGGTTGCATCTGGCTGGTATCAGAGCTACCCCCATGCTGTATATACGCGGCCAACTGTGCTCAGATCGACATATATCGACTCAAGAACATCGCCTGTAGGTCCTATATGGCCGTGGGTTGCATCTGGCTGGTATCAGAGCTACCCCCATGCTGTATATACGGTGCCCAGCTGTGCTCAGATCGACATATATCGACTCAAGAACATCGCCTGTAGGTCCTATATGGCCGTGGGTTGCAGCAGGCTAGAATCAGAGCCACCCACATGCCGTATATACGGGGCCCAGCTGTGCTCAGATCGACATATATCGACTCAAGAACATCGCCTGTAGGTCCTATATGGCCGTGGGTTGCATCTGGCTGGTATCAGAGCTACCCCCATGCTGTATATACGGGTCCCAGCTGTGCCCAGATCGACATATATCGACTCAAGAACATCGCCTGTAGGTCCTATATGGCCGTGTCTTGCAGCTGGCTGGTATCAGAGCCACCCATATGCCGTATATACGGGGCCCAGTTGTGCTCAGATCGACATATATCGACTCAAGAACATCGCCTGTAGGTCCTATATGGCCGTGGGTTGCATCTGGCTGGTATCAGAGCTACCCCCATGCTGTATATACGGGGCCCAGCTGTGCTCAGATCGACATTGATCGACTCAAGAACATCGCCTGTAGGTCCTATATGGCCGTGGGTTGCAGCTGGCTGGTATCACAGCTACCCCCACGCTGTATATACGTGGCCCAGCTGTGCTCAGAACGACATATATCGACTCAAGAACATCGCCTGTGGGTCATATATGGCCGTGGGTTGCAGCTGGCTGGTATCAGAGCTACCCCAGGCTGTATATACGTGGCCCAGCTGTGCTCAGATCGACATATATCGACTCAAGAACATCGCCTGTAGGTACTATATGGCCATGGGTTGCATCTGGCTGGTATCAGAGCTACCTCCATGCTATATATACGGCGCCCAGCTATGCTCAGATCGACATATATCGACTCAAGAACATCGCCTGTAGGTCCTATATGGCCGTGGGTTGCATCTGGCTGGTATCAGTGCTAATCCCATGCTGTATATACGGCGCCCAGCTGTGCTCAGATCGACATATATCGACTCAAGAACATCGCCTGAGGGTCCTATATAGCCGTGGGCTGCAGCTGGCTGGTATCACAGCTACCCATATGCTGTATATACGTGGCCCAGCTGTGCTCAGATCGACATATATCGACTCAAGAATATCGCCTGTAGGTCCTATATGGCCGTGGGTTGCATCTGGCTGATATCAGAGGCACCCACATGCCGAATATACGGGGTCCAGCTGTGCTCAGATCGACATATATCGACTCAAGAACATCGCCTGTAGGTCCTATATGGCCGTGGGTTGCAGCTGGCTTGTAACAGAGCCACCCACATGCCGTATATACGGGGCCCAGCTGTGTTTAGATCGACATATATCGACTCAAGTACATCGCCTGTAGGCCTATAGCCCCATAATGACCATCGCCTGTAGGTCCTATATGGCCGTGGGTTGGATCTGGCTGGTATCAGAGCCACCCACATGCCGTATATACGTTACCCAGCTGTGCCCAGATCGACATATATCGACTCAAGAACATCGCCTGTAGGTCCTATATGGCCGTGGGTTGCATATGGCTGGTATCAGAGATACTCCCATGCTGTATATACGAGGCCCAGCTGTGCTCAGATCGACATATATCGACTCAAGAACATTGCCTGTGGGTCTTACATGGCCGTGGGATGCAGCTGGCTGGTATCAGAGCTACCCCCAGGCTGTATATACGTGGCCCAGCTGTGCTCAGATCGACATATATCGACTTAAGAACATCGCCGGTAGGTCCTGTACGCCCATGGGTTGCATCTGGCTGGTATCAGAGCCACCCACATGCCGTATATACGGGGACCAGCTGTGCTCAGATCGACATATATCGACTCAAGAACATCGAATGTAGGTCCTATATGGCCGTGGGTTGCATCTGGCTCGTATCAGAGCTACCCCCATGCTGTATATACGGCGCCCAGCTGTGCTCAGATCGACATATATCGACTCAAGAAAATCGCCTGTAGGTCCTATATGGCCGTGGGTTGCATCTGGCTGGTATCAGAGCTACCCCCATGCTGTATATACGGCGCCCAGCTGTGCTCAGATCGACATATATCGACTCAAGAACATCGCCTGTGGGTCCTATATAGCCGTGGGCTGCAGCTGGCTGGTATCACAGCTACCCATATGCTGTATATACGTGGCCCAGCTGTGCTCAGATCGACATATATCGACTCAAGAATATCGCCTGTAGGTCCTATATGGCCGTGGGTTGCATCTGGCTGATATCAGAGGCACCCACATGCCGAATATACGGGGGCCCAGCTGTGCTCAGATCGACATATATCGACTCATGAACATCGCCTGTAGGTCCTATATGGCCGTGGGTTGCATCTGGCTGTTATCAGAGCTACCCCCATGCTGTATATACGGCGCCCAGCTGTGTTCAGATCGACATATATTGACTCAAGAACATCGCCTGTAGGTCCTATGTGGCTGTGGGTTGCATCTGGCTGGTATCAGAGCTATCCTCATGCTGTATATACGGGGCCCAGCTGTGCTCAGATCGACATATATCGACTCAAGAACGTCGCCTGTAGGTCCTATATGGCCGTGGGTTGCAGCTGGCTGGTATCACAGCTACCCCCATGCTGTATATACGTGGCCCAGCTGTGCTCAGATCGACATATATCGACTCAAGAACATCGCCTGTAGGTCCTATATGGCCGTGGGTTGCAGCAGGCTAGAATCAGAGCCACCCACATGCCGTATATACGGGGCCCAGCTGTGCTCAGCTCGACATATATTGATTCAGGAACATCGCCTATAGGTCCTATATGGCCGTGGGTTGCAGCTGGCTGGTATCAGAGCCACCCACATGCCGTATATACGGGGCCCAGCTGTGCTCAGATCGACATATATCGACTCAAGAACATCGCCTGTGGGTCCTATATAGCCGTGGGCTGCAGCTGGCTGGTATCACAGCTACCCATATGCTGTATATACATGGCCCAGCTGTGCTCAGATCGACATATATCGACTCAAGAATATCGCCTGTAGGTCCTATATGGCCGTGGGTTGCATCTGGCTGATATCAGAGGCACCCACATGCCGAATATACGGGGGCCCAGCTGTGTTTAGATCGACATATATCGACTCATGAACATCGCCTGTAGGTCCTATATGGCCGTGGGTTGCATCTGGCTGATATCAGAGCCACCCACATGCCGTATATACGGGGGCCCAGCTGTGCTCAGATCGACATATATCGAATCAAGAACATCGGCTGTAGGTCCTATATGGCCGTGGGTTGAATCTGGCTGGTATCAGAGCCACCCACATGCCGTATATACGGGGCCCAGCTGTGCTCAGATTGACATATATCGACTCAAAAACATCGCCTGTAGGTAATATATGGCCGTGGGTTGCATCTGGCTGGTATCAGAGCTACCCCCATGCTGTATATACGAGGACCAGCTGTGCTCAGATCGACATATATCGACTCAAGAACATCGCCTGTAGGTCCTATATGGCCGTGGATTGCATCTGGCTGGTATCAGAGCTACCCCCATGCTGTATATACGGCGCCCAGCTGTGCTCAGATCGTCATATATTGACTCAAGAACATCGGCTGTAGGCCCTATATGGGCATAGGTTGCACCTGGCTGGTGTCGAAGCGGCCCCAATGCTGTATATACGGTGCATAGCGGTGCTCAGATCGACATATATCGACTCAAGAACATCGCCTGTAGGTCCTATATAGCCATGGGTTGCATCTGGCTGGTATCAGAGCCACGTACATGCCGTATATACGGGGACCAGCTGTGCTCAGATCGACATATATCGACTCAAGAACATCGCCTGTAGGTCCTATATGGCCGTGGGTTGCATCTGGCTGTTATCAGAGCTACCCTCATGCTGTATATACGGGGCCCAGCTGTGCTCAGATCGACAAATATCGACTCAAGAACGTCGCCTGTAGGTCCTATATGGCCGTGGGTTGCAGCTGGCTGGTATCACAGCTACCCCCATGCTGTATATACGTGGCTCAGCTGTGCTCAGATCGACATATATCGACTCAAGAACATCGCCTGTAGGTCCTATATGGCCGTGGGTTGCAGCAGGCTAGAATCAGAGCCACCCACATGCCGTATATACGGGGCCCAGCTGTGCTCAGCTCGACATATATTGATTCAAAAACATCGCCTATAGGTCCTATATGGCCGTGGGTTGCAGCTGGCTGGTATCAGAGCCACCCACATGCCGTATATACGGGGCCCAGCTGTGCTCAGATCGACATATATCGACTCAAGAACATCGCCTGTAGGTCCTATATGGCCGTGGGTTGCATCTGGCTGGTATCAGAGCTACCCCCATGCTGTATATACGGGTCCCAGCTGTGCCCAGATCGACATATATCGACTCAAGAACATCGCCTGTAGGTCCTATATGGCCGTGTCTTGCAGCTGGCTGGTATCAGAGCCACCCACATGCCGTATATACAGGGCCCAGCTGTGCTCAGATCGACATATATCGACTCAAGAACATCGCCTGTAGGTCCTATATGGCCGTGGGTTGCATCTGGCTGGTATCAGAGCTACCCCCATGCTGTATATACGGGGCCCAGCTGAGCTCAGCTCGACATATAACGACTTAAAAACATCGCCTATAGGTCCTATATGGCCTTGGGTTGCAGCTGGCTGGTATCAGAGCCACCCACATGCCGTATATATAGGGCCCAGCTGTGCTCAGATCGACATATATCGACTCAAGAACATCGCCTGTAGGTCCTATATGGCCGTGGGTTGCATCTGGCTGGTATCAGAGCTACCCCCATGCTGTATATACGCGGCCAACTGTGCTCAGATCGACATATATCGACTCAAGAACATCGCCTGTAGGTCCTATATGGCCGTGGGTTGCATCTGGCTGGTATCAGAGCTACCCCCATGCTGTATATACGGGGCCCAGCTGTGCTCAGATCGACATATATCGACTCAAGAACATCGCCTGTAGGTCCTATATGGCCGTGGGTTGCAGCAGGCTAGAATCAGAGCCACCCACATGCCGTATATACGGGGCCCAGCTGTGCTCAGATCGACATATATCGACTCAAGAACATCGCCTGTAGGTCCTATATGGCCGTGGGTTGCATCTGGCTGGTATCAGAGCTACCCCCATGCTGTATATACGGGTCCCAGCTGTGCCCAGATCGACATATATCGACTCAAGAACATCGCCTGTAGGTCCTATATGGCCGTGTCTTGCAGCTGGCTGGTATCAGAGCCACCCATATGCCGTATATACGGGGCCCAGTTGTGCTCAGATCGACATATATCGACTCAAGAACATCGCCTGTAGGTCCTATATGGCCGTGGGTTGCATCTGGCTGGTATCAGAGCTACCCCCATGCTGTATATACGGGGCCCAGCTGTGCTCAGATCGACATTGATCGACTCAAGAACATCGCCTGTAGGTCCTATATGGCCGTGGGTTGCAGCTGGCTGGTATCACAGCTACCCCCACGCTGTATATACGTGGCCCAGCTGTGCTCAGAACGACATATATCGACTCAAGAACATCGCCTGTGGGTCATATATGGCCGTGGGTTGCAGCTGGCTGGTATCAGAGCTACCCCAGGCTGTATATACGTGGCCCAGCTGTGCTCAGATCGACATATATCGACTCAAGAACATCGCCTGTAGGTACTATATGGCCATGGGTTGCATCTGGCTGGTATCAGAGCTACCTCCATGCTATATATACGGCGCCCAGCTATGCTCAGATCGACATATATCGACTCAAGAACATCGCCTGTAGGTCCTATATGGCCGTGGGTTGCATCTGGCTGGTATCAGTGCTAATCCCATGCTGTATATACGGCGCCCAGCTGTGCTCAGATCGACATATATCGACTCAAGAACATCGCCTGAGGGTCCTATATAGCCGTGGGCTGCAGCTGGCTGGTATCACAGCTACCCATATGCTGTATATACGTGGCCCAGCTGTGCTCAGATCGACATATATCGACTCAAGAATATCGCCTGTAGGTCCTATATGGCCGTGGGTTGCATCTGGCTGATATCAGAGGCACCCACATGCCGAATATACGGGGTCCAGCTGTGCTCAGATCGACATATATCGACTCAAGAACATCGCCTGTAGGTCCTATATGGCCGTGGGTTGCAGCTGGCTTGTAACAGAGCCACCCACATGCCGTATATACGGGGCCCAGCTGTGTTTAGATCGACATATATCGACTCAAGTACATCGCCTGTAGGCCTATAGCCCCATAATGACCATCGCCTGTAGGTCCTATATGGCCGTGGGTTGGATCTGGCTGGTATCAGAGCCACCCACATGCCGTATATACGTTACCCAGCTGTGCCCAGATCGACATATATCGACTCAAGAACATCGCCTGTAGGTCCTATATGGCCGTGGGTTGCATATGGCTGGTATCAGAGATACTCCCATGCTGTATATACGAGGCCCAGCTGTGCTCAGATCGACATATATCGACTCAAGAACATTGCCTGTGGGTCTTACATGGCCGTGGGATGCAGCTGGCTGGTATCAGAGCTACCCCCAGGCTGTATATACGTGGCCCAGCTGTGCTCAGATCGACATATATCGACTTAAGAACATCGCCGGTAGGTCCTGTACGCCCATGGGTTGCATCTGGCTGGTATCAGAGCCACCCACATGCCGTATATACGGGGACCAGCTGTGCTCAGATCGACATATATCGACTCAAGAACATCGAATGTAGGTCCTATATGGCCGTGGGTTGCATCTGGCTCGTATCAGAGCTACCCCCATGCTGTATATACGGCGCCCAGCTGTGCTCAGATCGACATATATCGACTCAAGAAAATCGCCTGTAGGTCCTATATGGCCGTGGGTTGCATCTGGCTGGTATCAGAGCTACCCCCATGCTGTATATACGGCGCCCAGCTGTGCTCAGATCGACATATATCGACTCAAGAACATCGCCTGTGGGTCCTATATAGCCGTGGGCTGCAGCTGGCTGGTATCACAGCTACCCATATGCTGTATATACGTGGCCCAGCTGTGCTCAGATCGACATATATCGACTCAAGAATATCGCCTGTAGGTCCTATATGGCCGTGGGTTGCATCTGGCTGATATCAGAGGCACCCACATGCCGAATATACGGGGGCCCAGCTGTGCTCAGATCGACATATATCGACTCATGAACATCGCCTGTAGGTCCTATATGGCCGTGGGTTGCATCTGGCTGTTATCAGAGCTACCCCCATGCTGTATATACGGCGCCCAGCTGTGCTCAGATCGACATATATCGACTCAAGAACATCGCCTGTGGGTCCTATATAGCCGTGGGCTGCAGCTGGCTGGTATCACAGCTACCCATATGCTGTATATACGTGGCCCAGCTGTGCTCAGATCGACATATATCGACTCAAGAATATCGCCTGTAGGTCCTATATGGCCGTGGGTTATATCTGGCTGATATCAGAGGCACCCACATGCCGAATATACGGGGGCCCAGCTGTGCTCAGATCGACATATATCGACTCATGAACATCGCCTGTAGGTCCTATATGGCCGTGGGTTGCATCTGGCTGTTATCAGAGCTACCCCCATGCTGTATATACGGCGCCCAGCTGTGTTCAGATCGACATATATTGACTCAAGAACATCGCCTGTAGGTCCTATGTGGCTGTGGGTTGCATCTGGCTGGTATCAGAGCTATCCTCATGCTGTATATACGGGGCCCAGCTGTGCTCAGATCGACATATATCGACTCAAGAACGTCGCCTGTAGGTCCTATATGGCCGTGGGTTGCAGCTGGCTGGTATCACAGCTACCCCCATGCTGTATATACGTGGCCCAGCTGTGCTCAGATCGACATATATCGACTCAAGAACATCGCCTGTAGGTCCTATATGGCCGTGGGTTGCAGCAGGCTAGAATCAGAGCCACCCACATGCCGTATATACGGGGCCCAGCTGTGCTCAGCTCGACATATATTGATTCAGGAACATCGCCTATAGGTCCTATATGGCCGTGGGTTGCAGCTGGCTGGTATCAGAGCCACCCACATGCCGTATATACGGGGCCCAGCTGTGCTCAGATCGACATATATCGACTCAAGAACATCGCCTGTGGGTCCTATATAGCCGTGGGCTGCAGCTGGCTGGTATCACAGCTACCCATATGCTGTATATACATGGCCCAGCTGTGCTCAGATCGACATATATCGACTCAAGAATATCGCCTGTAGGTCCTATATGGCCGTGGGTTGCATCTGGCTGATATCAGAGGCACCCACATGCCGAATATACGGGGGCCCAGCTGTGTTCAGATCGACATATATCGACTCATGAACATCGCCTGTAGGTCCTATATGGCCGTGGGTTGCATCTGGCTGATATCAGAGCCACCCACATGCCGTATATACGGGGGCCCAGCTGTGCTCAGATCGACATATATCGAATCAAGAACATCGGCTGTAGGTCCTATATGGCCGTGGGTTGCATCTGGCTGGTATCAGAGCCACCCACATGCCGTATATACGGGGCCCAGCTGTGCTCAGATTGACATATATCGACTCAAAAACATCGCCTGTAGGTAATATATGGCCGTGGGTTGCATCTGGCTGGTATCAGAGCTACCCCCATGCTGTATATACGAGGACCAGCTGTGCTCAGATCGACATATATCGACTCAAGAACATCGCCTGTAGGTCCTATATGGCCGTGGATTGCATCTGGCTGGTATCAGAGCTACCCCCATGCTGTATATACGGCGCCCAGCTGTGCTCAGATCGTCATATATTGACTCAAGAACATCGGCTGTAGGCCCTATATGGGCATAGGTTGCACCTGGCTGGTGTCGAAGCGGCCCCAATGCTGTATATACGGTGCATAGCGGTGCTCAGATCGACATATATCGACTCAAGAACATCGCCTGTAGGTCCTATATAGCCATGGGTTGCATCTGGCTGGTATCAGAGCCACGTACATGCCGTATATACGGGGACCAGCTGTGCTCAGATCGACATATATCGACTCAAGAACATCGCCTGTAGGTCCTATATGGCCGTGGGTTGCATCTGGCTGTTATCAGAGCTACCCTCATGCTGTATATACGGGGCCCAGCTGTGCTCAGATCGACAAATATCGACTCAAGAACGTCGCCTGTAGGTCCTATATGGCCGTGGGTTGCAGCTGGCTGGTATCACAGCTACCCCCATGCTGTATATACGTGGCTCAGCTGTGCTCAGATCGACATATATCGACTCAAGAACATCGCCTGTAGGTCCTATATGGCCGTGGGTTGCAGCAGGCTAGAATCAGAGCCACCCACATGCCGTATATACGGGGCCCAGCTGTGCTCAGCTCGACATATATTGATTCAAAAACATCGCCTATAGGTCCTATATGGCCGTGGGTTGCAGCTGGCTGGTATCAGAGCCACCCACATGCCGTATATACGGGGCCCAGCTGTGCTCAGATCGACATATATCGACTCAAGAACATCGCCTGTAGGTCCTATATGGCCGTGGGTTGCATCTGGCTGGTATCAGAGCTACCCCCATGCTGTATATACGGGTCCCAGCTGTGCCCAGATCGACATATATCGACTCAAGAACATCGCCTGTAGGTCCTATATGGCCGTGTCTTGCAGCTGGCTGGTATCAGAGCCACCCACATGCCGTATATACAGGGCCCAGCTGTGCTCAGATCGACATATATCGACTCAAGAACATCGCCTGTAGGTCCTATATGGCCGTGGGTTGCATCTGGCTGGTATCAGAGCTACCCCCATGCTGTATATACGGGGCCCAGCTGAGCTCAGCTCGACATATAACGACTTAAAAACATCGCCTATAGGTCCTATATGGCCTTGGGTTGCAGCTGGCTGGTATCAGAGCCACCCACATGCCGTATATATAGGGCCCAGCTGTGCTCAGATCGACATATATCGACTCAAGAACATCGCCTGTAGGTCCTATATGGCCGTGGGTTGCATCTGGCTGGTATCAGAGCTACCCCCATGCTGTATATACGCGGCCAACTGTGCTCAGATCGACATATATCGACTCAAGAACATCGCCTGTAGGTCCTATATGGCCGTGGGTTGCATCTGGCTGGTATCAGAGCTACCCCCATGCTGTATATACGGGGCCCAGCTGTGCTCAGATCGACATATATCGACTCAAGAACATCGCCTGTAGGTCCTATATGGCCGTGGGTTGCAGCAGGCTAGAATCAGAGCCACCCACATGCCGTATATACGGGGCCCAGCTGTGCTCAGATCGACATATATCGACTCAAGAACATCGCCTGTAGGTCCTATATGGCCGTGGGTTGCATCTGGCTGGTATCAGAGCTACCCCCATGCTGTATATACGGGTCCCAGCTGTGCCCAGATCGACATATATCGACTCAAGAACATCGCCTGTAGGTCCTATATGGCCGTGTCTTGCAGCTGGCTGGTATCAGAGCCACCCATATGCCGTATATACGGGGCCCAGTTGTGCTCAGATCGACATATATCGACTCAAGAACATCGCCTGTAGGTCCTATATGGCCGTGGGTTGCATCTGGCTGGTATCAGAGCTACCCCCATGCTGTATATACGGGGCCCAGCTGTGCTCAGATCGACATTGATCGACTCAAGAACATCGCCTGTAGGTCCTATATGGCCGTGGGTTGCAGCTGGCTGGTATCACAGCTACCCCCACGCTGTATATACGTGGCCCAGCTGTGCTCAGAACGACATATATCGACTCAAGAACATCGCCTGTGGGTCATATATGGCCGTGGGTTGCAGCTGGCTGGTATCAGAGCTACCCCAGGCTGTATATACGTGGCCCAGCTGTGCTCAGATCGACATATATCGACTCAAGAACATCGCCTGTAGGTACTATATGGCCATGGGTTGCATCTGGCTGGTATCAGAGCTACCTCCATGCTATATATACGGCGCCCAGCTATGCTCAGATCGACATATATCGACTCAAGAACATCGCCTGTAGGTCCTATATGGCCGTGGGTTGCATCTGGCTGGTATCAGTGCTAATCCCATGCTGTATATACGGCGCCCAGCTGTGCTCAGATCGACATATATCGACTCAAGAACATCGCCTGAGGGTCCTATATAGCCGTGGGCTGCAGCTGGCTGGTATCACAGCTACCCATATGCTGTATATACGTGGCCCAGCTGTGCTCAGATCGACATATATCGACTCAAGAATATCGCCTGTAGGTCCTATATGGCCGTGGGTTGCATCTGGCTGATATCAGAGGCACCCACATGCCGAATATACGGGGTCCAGCTGTGCTCAGATCGACATATATCGACTCAAGAACATCGCCTGTAGGTCCTATATGGCCGTGGGTTGCAGCTGGCTTGTAACAGAGCCACCCACATGCCGTATATACGGGGCCCAGCTGTGTTTAGATCGACATATATCGACTCAAGTACATCGCCTGTAGGCCTATAGCCCCATAATGACCATCGCCTGTAGGTCCTATATGGCCGTGGGTTGGATCTGGCTGGTATCAGAGCCACCCACATGCCGTATATACGTTACCCAGCTGTGCCCAGATCGACATATATCGACTCAAGAACATCGCCTGTAGGTCCTATATGGCCGTGGGTTGCATATGGCTGGTATCAGAGATACTCCCATGCTGTATATACGAGGCCCAGCTGTGCTCAGATCGACATATATCGACTCAAGAACATTGCCTGTGGGTCTTACATGGCCGTGGGATGCAGCTGGCTGGTATCAGAGCTACCCCCAGGCTGTATATACGTGGCCCAGCTGTGCTCAGATCGACATATATCGACTTAAGAACATCGCCGGTAGGTCCTGTACGCCCATGGGTTGCATCTGGCTGGTATCAGAGCCACCCACATGCCGTATATACGGGGACCAGCTGTGCTCAGATCGACATATATCGACTCAAGAACATCGAATGTAGGTCCTATATGGCCGTGGGTTGCATCTGGCTCGTATCAGAGCTACCCCCATGCTGTATATACGGCGCCCAGCTGTGCTCAGATCGACATATATCGACTCAAGAAAATCGCCTGTAGGTCCTATATGGCCGTGGGTTGCATCTGGCTGGTATCAGAGCTACCCCCATGCTGTATATACGGCGCCCAGCTGTGCTCAGATCGACATATATCGACTCAAGAACATCGCCTGTGGGTCCTATATAGCCGTGGGCTGCAGCTGGCTGGTATCACAGCTACCCATATGCTGTATATACGTGGCCCAGCTGTGCTCAGATCGACATATATCGACTCAAGAATATCGCCTGTAGGTCCTATATGGCCGTGGGTTGCATCTGGCTGATATCAGAGGCACCCACATGCCGAATATACGGGGGCCCAGCTGTGCTCAGATCGACATATATCGACTCATGAACATCGCCTGTAGGTCCTATATGGCCGTGGGTTGCATCTGGCTGTTATCAGAGCTACCCCCATGCTGTATATACGGCGCCCAGCTGTGTTCAGATCGACATATATTGACTCAAGAACATCGCCTGTAGGTCCTATGTGGCTGTGGGTTGCATCTGGCTGGTATCAGAGCTATCCTCATGCTGTATATACGGGGCCCAGCTGTGCTCAGATCGACATATATCGACTCAAGAACGTCGCCTGTAGGTCCTATATGGCCGTGGGTTGCAGCTGGCTGGTATCACAGCTACCCCCATGCTGTATATACGTGGCCCAGCTGTGCTCAGATCGACATATATCGACTCAAGAACATCGCCTGTAGGTCCTATATGGCCGTGGGTTGCAGCAGGCTAGAATCAGAGCCACCCACATGCCGTATATACGGGGCCCAGCTGTGCTCAGCTCGACATATATTGATTCAGGAACATCGCCTATAGGTCCTATATGGCCGTGGGTTGCAGCTGGCTGGTATCAGAGCCACCCACATGCCGTATATACGGGGCCCAGCTGTGCTCAGATCGACATATATCGACTCAAGAACATCGCCTGTGGGTCCTATATAGCCGTGGGCTGCAGCTGGCTGGTATCACAGCTACCCATATGCTGTATATACATGGCCCAGCTGTGCTCAGATCGACATATATCGACTCAAGAATATCGCCTGTAGGTCCTATATGGCCGTGGGTTGCATCTGGCTGATATCAGAGGCACCCACATGCCGAATATACGGGGGCCCAGCTGTGTTCAGATCGACATATATCGACTCATGAACATCGCCTGTAGGTCCTATATGGCCGTGGGTTGCATCTGGCTGATATCAGAGCCACCCACATGCCGTATATACGGGGGCCCAGCTGTGCTCAGATCGACATATATCGAATCAAGAACATCGGCTGTAGGTCCTATATGGCCGTGGGTTGCATCTGGCTGGTATCAGAGCCACCCACATGCCGTATATACGGGGCCCAGCTGTGCTCAGATTGACATATATCGACTCAAAAACATCGCCTGTAGGTAATATATGGCCGTGGGTTGCATCTGGCTGGTATCAGAGCTACCCCCATGCTGTATATACGAGGACCAGCTGTGCTCAGATCGACATATATCGACTCAAGAACATCGCCTGTAGGTCCTATATGGCCGTGGATTGCATCTGGCTGGTATCAGAGCTACCCCCATGCTGTATATACGGCGCCCAGCTGTGCTCAGATCGTCATATATTGACTCAAGAACATCGGCTGTAGGCCCTATATGGGCATAGGTTGCACCTGGCTGGTGTCGAAGCGGCCCCAATGCTGTATATACGGTGCATAGCGGTGCTCAGATCGACATATATCGACTCAAGAACATCGCCTGTAGGTCCTATATAGCCATGGGTTGCATCTGGCTGGTATCAGAGCCACGTACATGCCGTATATACGGGGACCAGCTGTGCTCAGATCGACATATATCGACTCAAGAACATCGCCTGTAGGTCCTATATGGCCGTGGGTTGCATCTGGCTGTTATCAGAGCTACCCTCATGCTGTATATACGGGGCCCAGCTGTGCTCAGATCGACAAATATCGACTCAAGAACGTCGCCTGTAGGTCCTATATGGCCGTGGGTTGCAGCTGGCTGGTATCACAGCTACCCCCATGCTGTATATACGTGGCTCAGCTGTGCTCAGATCGACATATATCGACTCAAGAACATCGCCTGTAGGTCCTATATGGCCGTGGGTTGCAGCAGGCTAGAATCAGAGCCACCCACATGCCGTATATACGGGGCCCAGCTGTGCTCAGCTCGACATATATTGATTCAAAAACATCGCCTATAGGTCCTATATGGCCGTGGGTTGCAGCTGGCTGGTATCAGAGCCACCCACATGCCGTATATACGGGGCCCAGCTGTGCTCAGATCGACATATATCGACTCAAGAACATCGCCTGTAGGTCCTATATGGCCGTGGGTTGCATCTGGCTGGTATCAGAGCTACCCCCATGCTGTATATACGGGTCCCAGCTGTGCCCAGATCGACATATATCGACTCAAGAACATCGCCTGTAGGTCCTATATGGCCGTGTCTTGCAGCTGGCTGGTATCAGAGCCACCCACATGCCGTATATACGGGGCCCAGCTGTGCTCAGATCGACATATATCGACACAAGAACATCGCCTGTAGGTCCTATATGGCCGTGGGTTGCATCTGGCTGGTATCAGAGCTACCCCCATGCTGTATATACGGGGCCCAGCTGTGCTCAGATCGACATATATCGACTCAAGAACATCGCCTGTAGGTCCTATATGGCCGTGGGTTGCATATGGCTGGTATCAGAGCCACCCACATGCCGTATTTACGGGGCCCAGCTGTGCTCAGATCGACATATATCGAATAATGACCATCGCCTGTAGGTCCTATATGGCCGTGGGTTGGATCTGGCTGGTATCAGAGCCACCCACATGCCGTATATACGGGGCCCAGCTGTGCTCAGATCGACATATATCGACTCAAGAACAACGCCTGTAGGTGCTATATGGCCGTGGGTTGCATCTGGCTGGTATCAGAGCTACCCCCATGCTGTATACACGGGGCCCAGCTGTGCTCAAATCGACATATATCGACTCAAGAACATCGCCTGTAGGTCCTATATGGCCGTGGGTTGCAGCTGGCTGGTATCAGAGCTACCCCCATGCTGTATATACGTGGCCCAGCTGTGCTCAGATCGACATATATCGACTCAAGAACATCGCCTGTGGGTCTTATATGGCCGTGGGTTGCAGCTGGCTGGTATCAGAGCTACCCCCAGGCTGCATATACGTGGCCCAGCTGTGCTCAGATCGACATATATCGACTCAAGAACATCGCCTGTAGGTGCTATATCGCCGTGGGTTGCATCTGGCTGGTATCAGAGCTACACCCATGCTGTATATACGGCGCCCAGCTGTGCTCAGATCGACATATATCGACTCAAGAACATCGCTTGTAGGTCCTATATGGCCGTGGGTTGCATATGGCTGGTATCAGAGCTACCCCCATGCTGTATTTACGGGGCCCAGCTGTTCCCACATCGACATATATCGAATCAAGAACATCGCTTGTAGGTCCTATATAGCCGTGGGTTGCAGCTGGCTGGTATCACAGCTACCCCCATGCTGTATATACGTGGCCCAGCTGCGCTCCGATCGACATATATCGACTCAAGAACATCGCCTGTAGGTCCTATATGGCCGTGGGTTGTATCTGACTGGTATCAGAGCTACCCCTATGCTGTATATACGGCGAGCAGCTGTGCTCAGATCGACATATATCGACTCAAGAACATCGCCTGTAGGTCCTATATGGCCGTGGGTTGCATCTGACTGGTATCAGAGCTACCCCCATAATGTATATACGGGGCCCAGCTGTGCTCAGATCGACATATATCGACTCAAGAACATCGCCTGTGGATCTTATATGGCCATGGGTTGCAGCTGGCTGGTATCAGAGCTACCCCCAGGCTGTATATACGTGGCCCAGCTGTGCTCAGATCGACATATATCGACTCAAGAACATCGCCTGTGGGTCTTATATGGCCGTGGATTGCATCTGGCTGGTATCAGAGCTACTCCCATGCTGTATATACGGCGCCCAGCTGTGCTCAGATCGACATATATCGACCCAAGAACATCGCCTGTAGGTCCTATATGGCCGTGGCTTGCATCTGGCTGGTATCAGAGCCACCCACATGCCGTATATACGGGGCCCAGCTGTGCTCAGATCGACATATATCGACTCAAGAACAACGCCTGTGGGTGTTATATGGCCGTGGGTTGCATCTGGCTGGTATCAGAGCTACCCCCATACTGTATATACGGCGCCCAGCTGTGCTCAGATCGACATATATCGACTCAAGAACATCGCCTGTAGGTCCAATATGGCCGTGGGTTGCATCTGGCTGGTATCAGAGCTACACCCATGCTGTATATACGGGACCCAGCAGTGCTCAGATCGACATATATCGACTCAAGAACATCGCCTGTAGGTCCTATATGGCCGTGGGTTGCATCTGGCTGATATCAGAGCCACCCACATGCCGTATATACGAGCGCCCAGCTGTGCTCAGATCGACATATATCGAATCAAGAACATCGGCTGTAGGTCCTATATGGCCGTGGGTTGCATCTGTCTGGTATCAGAGCCACCCACATGCCGTATATACGGGGCCCAGCTGTGCTCAGATCGACATATATCGACTCAAGAACATCGCCTGTAGGTCCTATATGACCGTGGGTTGCATCTGGCTGGTATCAGAGCCACCCACATGCCGTATATACGGGGCCCAGCTGTGCTCAGATCGACATATATCGACTCAAGAACATCGGCTGTAGGTCCTATATGGCCGTGGGATGCATATGGCTGGTATCAGAGCCACCCACATTCCGTATATACGGGGCCTAGCTGTGCTCAGATCGACATATATCGACTCAAGAACATCGCCTGTAGGTCCTATATGGCCGTGGGTTGCATCTGGCTGGTATCAGAGCTACCCCCATGCTGTATATACGGGGCCCAGCTGTGCTCAGATCGACATATATCGACTCAAGAACATCGCCTGTAGGTCCTATATGGCCGTGGGTTGCATCTGGGTGGTATCAGAGCTACCCCCATACTGTATATACGGGGCCCAGCTGTGCTCAGATCGACATATATCGACTCAAGAACATCGCCTGTAGGTCCTATCTAACCGTGGGTTGCAGCTGGCTGGTATCACAGCTACCCCCATGCTATATATATGGCGCCCAGCTGTGCTCAGATCGACATATGTCGACTCAAGAACATCGTCTGTAGGTCCTATATGGCCGTGGGTTGCATCTGGCTGGTTTCAGAGCTACCCCCATGCTGTATATACGGGGCCCAGCTGTGCTCAGATCGACATATATCGACTCAAGAACATAGCCTGTAGGTCCTATATGGCCGTGGGTTGCAGCTGGCTGGTATCACAGCTACCCCCATGCTGTATATACGGGGCCCAGCTGTGCTCAGATCGACATATATCGACTCTAGAACATCGCCTGTTGGTCCTATATGGCCGTGGGTTGCATCTGGCTGGTATCAGAGCTACTCCCATGCTGTATATGCGGGGCCCAGCTGTGCTCAGATCGACATATATCGACTCAAGAACATCGCCTGTAGGTCCTATATGGCCTTGGGTTGCAGCTGGCTGGTATCAGAGCCACCCACATGCCGTATATGCAGGGCCCAGCTGTGCTCAGATCGACATATATCGACTCAAGAACATCGCCTGTAGGTCCTATATGGCCGTGGTTTGCATCTGGCTGGTATCAGAGCTACCCCCATGCTGTATATACGGGGCCCAGCTGTGCTCAGCTCGACATATAATGACTTAAAAACATCGCCTATAGGTCCTATATGGCCTTGGGTTGCAGCTGGCTGGTATCAGAGCCACCCACATGCCGTATATACAGGGCCCAGCTGTGCTCAGATCGACATATATCGACTCAAGAACATCGCCTGTAGGTTCTATATGGCCGTGGGTTGCATCTGGCTGGTATCAGAGCTACCCCCATGTTGTATATACGGGGCCCAGCTGTGCTCAGATCGACATATATCGGCTCAAGAACATCGCCTGTAGGTCCTATATGGCCGTGGGTTGCATCTGGCTGGTATCAGAGCTACCCCCAT
Organism: Lordithon lunulatus; assembly: GCA_963942505.1. Classification (NCBI taxonomy): domain Eukaryota; kingdom Metazoa; phylum Arthropoda; class Insecta; order Coleoptera; family Staphylinidae; genus Lordithon; species Lordithon lunulatus. Next base: position 30,520,422 of record OZ012667.1, on the reverse strand, counting down.
GCTGTATATAAGGGGCCCAGCTGTGCTCAGATCGACATATATCGACTCAAGAACATCGCCTGTGGGTCTTATATGGCCGTGGATTGCATCTGGCTGGTATCAGAGCTACTCCCATGCTGTATATACGGCGCCCAGCTGTGCTCAGATCGACATATATCGACCCAAGAACATCGCCTGTAGGTCCTATATGGCCGTGGCTTGCATCTGGCTGGTATCAGAGCCACCCACATGCCGTATATACGGGGCCCAGCTGTGCTCAGATCGACATATATCGACTCAAGAACAACGCCTGTGGGTGTTATATGGCCGTGGGTTGCATCTGGCTGGTATCAGAGCTACCCCCATGCTGTATATACGGCGCCCAGCTGTGCTCAGATCGACATATATCGACTCAAGAACATCGCCTGTAGGTCCAATATGGCCGTGGGTTGCATCTGGCTGGTATCAGAGCTACACCCATGCTGTATATACGGGACCCAGCAGTGCTCAGATCGACATATATCGACTCAAGAACATCGCCTGTAGGTCCTATATGGCCGTGGGTTGCATCTGGCTGATATCAGAGCCACCCACATGCCGTATATACGAGCGCCCAGCTGTGCTCAGATCGACATATATCGACACAAGAACATCGGCTGTAGGTCCTATATGGCCGTGGGTTGCATCGGTCTGGTATCAGAGCCACCCACATGCCGTATATACGGGGCCCAGCTGTGCTCAGATCGACATATATCGACTCAAGAACATCGCCTGTAGGTCCTATATGACCGTGGGTTGCATCTGGCTGGTATCAGAGCCACCCACATGCCGTATATACGGGGCCCAGCTGTGCTCAGATCGACATATATCGACTCAAGAACATCGGCTGTAGGTCCTATATGGCCGTGGGATGCATATGGCTGGTATCAGAGCCACCCACATGCCGTATATACGGGGCCTAGCTGTGCTCAGATCGACATATATCGACTCAAGAACATCGCCTGTAGGTCCTATATGGCCGTGGGTTGCATCTGGCTGGTATTAGAGCTACCCCCATGCTGTATATACGGGTCCCAGCTGTGCTCAGATCGACATATATCGACTCAAGAACATCGCCTGTAGGTCCTATATGGCCGTGGGTTGCATCTGGGTGGTATCAGAGCTACCCCCATACTGTATATACGGGGCCCAGCTGTGCTCAGATCGACATATATCGACTCAAGAACATCGCCTGTAGGTCCTATCTAACCGTGGGTTGCAGCTGGCTGGTATCACAGCTACCCCCATGCTATATATACGGCGCCCAGCTGTGCTCAGATCGACATATATCGACTCAAGAACATCGCCTGTAGGTCCTATATGGCCGTGGGTTGCATCTGGCTGGTATCAGAGCTACCCCCGTGCTGTATATACGGGGCCCAGCTGAGCTCAGCTCGACATATAACGACTTAAAAACATCGCCTATAGGTCCTATATGGCCTTGGGTTGCAGCTGGCTGGTATCAGAGCCACCCACATGCCGTATATACAGGGCCCAGCTGTGCTCAGATCGACATATATCGCCTCAAGAACATCGCCTGTAGGTCCTATATGGCCGTGGGTTGCATCTGGCTGGTATCAGAGCTACCCCCATGCTGTATATACGGGGCCAACTGTGCTCAGATCGACATATATCGACTCAAGAACATCGCCTGTAGGTCCTATATGGCCGTGGGTTGCATCTGGCTGGTATCAGAGCTACCCCCATGCTGTATATACGGGGCCCAGCTGTGCTCAGATCGACATATATCGACTCAAGAACATCGCCTGTAGGTCCTATATGGCCGTGGGTTGCAGCTGGCTGGTATCAGAGCCACCCACATGCCGTATATACGGGGCCCAGCTGTGCTCAGATCGACATATATCGACTCAAGAACATCGCCTGTAGGTCCTATATGGCCGTGGGTTGCAGCTGGCTGGTATCAGAGCTACCCCCATGCTGTATATACGTGGCCCAGCTGTGCTCAGATCGACATATATCGACTCAAGAACATCGCCTGTGGGTCTTATATGGCCGTGGGTTGCAGCTGGCTGGTATCAGAGCTACCCCCAGGCTGCATATACGTGGCCCAGCTGTGCTCAGATCGACATATATCGACTCAAGAACATCGCCTGTAGGTGCTATATGGCCGTGGGTTGCATCTGGCTGGTATCAGAGCTACACCCATGCTGTATATACGGCGCCCAGCTGTGCTCAGATCGACATATATCGACTCAAGAACATCGCTTGTAGGTCCTATATGGCCGTGGGTTGCATATGGCTGGTATCAGAGCTACCCCCATGCTGTATTTACGGGGCCCAGCTGTTCCCACATCGACATATATCGAATCAAGAACATCGCTTGTAGGTCCTATATAGCCGTGGGTTGCAGCTGGCTGGTATCACAGCTACCCCCATGCTGTATATACGTGGCCCAGCTGCGCTCCGATCGACATATATCGACTCAAGAACATCGCCTGTAGGTCCTATATGGCCGTGGGTTGTATCTGACTGGTATCAGAGCTACCCCTATGCTGTATATACGGCGAGCAGCTGTGCTCAGATCGACATATATCGACTCAAGAACATCGCCTGTAGGTCCTATATGGCCGTGGGTTGCATCTGACTGGTATCAGAGCTACCCCCATGATGTATATACGGGGCCCAGCTGTGCTCAGATCGACATATATCGACTCAAGAACATCGCCTGTGGATCTTATATGGCCATGGGTTGCAGCTGGCTGGTATCAGAGCTACCCCCAGGCTGTATATACGTGGCCCAGCTGTGCTCAGATCGACATATATCGACTCAAGAACATCGCCTGTGGGTCTTATATGGCCGTGGATTGCATCTGGCTGGTATCAGAGCTACTCCCATGCTGTATATACGGCGCCCAGCTGTGCTCAGATCGACATATATCGACCCAAGAACATCGCCTGTAGGTCCTATATGGCCGTGGCTTGCATCTGGCTGGTATCAGAGCCACCCACATGCCGTATATACGGGGCCCAGCTGTGCTCAGATCGACATATATCGACTCAAGAACAACGCCTGTGGGTGTTATATGGCCGTGGGTTGCATCTGGCTGGTATCAGAGCTACCCCCATACTGTATATACGGCGCCCAGCTGTGCTCAGATCGACATATATCGACTCAAGAACATCGCCTGTAGGTCCAATATGGCCGTGGGTTGCATCTGGCTGGTATCAGAGCTACACCCATGCTGTATATACGGGACCCAGCAGTGCTCAGATCGACATATATCGACTCAAGAACATCGCCTGTAGGTCCTATATGGCCGTGGGTTGCATCTGGCTGATATCAGAGCCACCCACATGCCGTATATACGAGCGCCCAGCTGTGCTCAGATCGACATATATCGAATCAAGAACATCGGCTGTAGGTCCTATATGGCCGTGGGTTGCATCTGTCTGGTATCAGAGCCACCCACATGCCGTATATACGGGGCCCAGCTGTGCTCAGATCGACATATATCGACTCAAGAACATCGCCTGTAGGTCCTATATGACCGTGGGTTGCATCTGGCTGGTATCAGAGCCACCCACATGCCGTATATACGGGGCCCAGCTGTGCTCAGATCGACATATATCGACTCAAGAACATCGGCTGTAGGTCCTATATGGCCGTGGGATGCATATGGCTGGTATCAGAGCCACCCACATTCCGTATATACGGGGCCTAGCTGTGCTCAGATCGACATATATCGACTCAAGAACATCGCCTGTAGGTCCTATATGGCCGTGGGTTGCATCTGGCTGGTATCAGAGCTACCCCCATGCTGTATATACGGGGCCCAGCTGTGCTCAGATCGACATATATCGACTCAAGAACATCGCCTGTAGGTCCTATATGGCCGTGGGTTGCATCTGGGTGGTATCAGAGCTACCCCCATACTGTATATACGGGGCCCAGCTGTGCTCAGATCGACATATATCGACTCAAGAACATCGCCTGTAGGTCCTATCTAACCGTGGGTTGCAGCTGGCTGGTATCACAGCTACCCCCATGCTATATATACGGCGCCCAGCTGTGCTCAGATCGACATATATCGACTCAAGAACATCGTCTGTAGGTCCTATATGGCCGTGGGTTGCATCTGGCTGGTTTCAGAGCTACCCCCATGCTGTATATACGGGGCCCAGCTGTGCTCAGATCGACATATATCGACTCAAGAACATAGCCTGTAGGTCCTATATGGCCGTGGGTTGCAGCTGGCTGGTATCACAGCTACCCCCATGCTGTATATACGGGGCCCAGCTGTGCTCAGATCGACATATATCGACTCTAGAACATCGCCTGTTGGTCCTATATGGCCGTGGGTTGCATCTGGCTGGTATCAGAGCTACTCCCATGCTGTATATGCGGGGCCCAGCTGTGCTCAGATCGACATATATCGACTCAAGAACATCGCCTGTAGGTCCTATATGGCCTTGGGTTGCAGCTGGCTGGTATCAGAGCCACCCACATGCCGTATATGCAGGGCCCAGCTGTGCTCAGATCGACATATATCGACTCAAGAACATCGCCTGTAGGTCCTATATGGCCGTGGGTTGCATCTGGCTGGTATCAGAGCTACCCCCATGCTGTATATACGGGGCCCAGCTGTGCTCAGCTCGACATATAACGACTTAAAAACATCGCCTATAGGTCCTATATGGCCTTGGGTTGCAGCTGGCTGGTATCAGAGCCACCCACATGCCGTATATACAGGGCCCAGCTGTGCTCAGATCGACATATATCGACTCAAGAACATCGGCTGTAGGTCCTATATGACCGTGGGTTGCATCTGGCTGGTATCAGAGCTACCCCCATGCTGTATATACGGGGCCCAGCTGTGCTCAGATCGACATATATCGACTCAAGAACATCGCCTGTAGGTCCTATATGGCCGTGGGTTGCATCTGGCTGGTATCAGAGCTACCCCCATGCTGTATATACGGGGCCAACTGTGCTCAGATCGACATATATCGACTCAAGAACATCGCCTGTAGGTCCTATATGGCCGTGGGTTGCATCTGGCTGGTATCAGAGCTACCCCCATGCTGTATATACGGGGCCCAGCTGTGCTCAGATCGACATATATCGACTCAAGAACATCGCCTGTAGGTCCTATATGACCGTGGGTTGCATCTGGCTGGTATCAGAGCCACCCACATGCCGTATATACGAGCGCCCAGCTGTGCTCAGATCGACATATATCGAATCAAGAACATCGGCTGTAGGTCCTATATGGCCGTGGGTTGCATCTGTCTGGTATCAGAGCCACCCACATGCCGTATATACGGGGCCCAGCTGTGCTCAGATCGACATATATCGACTCAAGAACATCGCCTGTAGGTCCTATATGACCGTGGGTTGCATCTGGCTGGTATCAGAGCCACCCACATGCCGTATATACGGGGCCCAGCTGTGCTCAGATCGACATATATCGACTCAAGAACATCGGCTGTAGGTCCTATATGGCCGTGGGATGCATATGGCTGGTATCAGAGCCACCCACATTCCGTATATACGGGGCCTAGCTGTGCTCAGATCGACATATATCGACTCAAGAACATCGCCTGTAGGTCCTATATGGCCGTGGGTTGCATCTGGCTGGTATCAGAGCTACCCCCATGCTGTATATACGGGGCCCAGCTGTGCTCAGATCGACATATATCGACTCAAGAACATCGCCTGTAGGTCCTATATGGCCGTGGGTTGCATCTGGGTGGTATCAGAGCTACCCCCATACTGTATATACGGGGCCCAGCTGTGCTCAGATCGACATATATCGACTCAAGAACATCGCCTGTAGGTCCTATCTAACCGTGGGTTGCAGCTGGCTGGTATCACAGCTACCCCCATGCTATATATACGGCGCCCAGCTGTGCTCAGATCGACATATATCGACTCAAGAACATCGTCTGTAGGTCCTATATGGCCGTGGGTTGCATCTGGCTGGTTTCAGAGCTACCCCCATGCTGTATATACGGGGCCCAGCTGTGCTCAGATCGACATATATCGACTCAAGAACATAGCCTGTAGGTCCTATATGGCCGTGGGTTGCAGCTGGCTGGTATCACAGCTACCCCCATGCTGTATATACGGGGCCCAGCTGTGCTCAGATCGACATATATCGACTCTAGAACATCGCCTGTTGGTCCTATATGGCCGTGGGTTGCATCTGGCTGGTATCAGAGCTACTCCCATGCTGTATATGCGGGGCCCAGCTGTGCTCAGATCGACATATATCGACTCAAGAACATCGCCTGTAGGTCCTATATGGCCTTGGGTTGCAGCTGGCTGGTATCAGAGCCACCCACATGCCGTATATGCAGGGCCCAGCTGTGCTCAGATCGACATATATCGACTCAAGAACATCGCCTGTAGGTCCTATATGGCCGTGGGTTGCATCTGGCTGGTATCAGAGCTACCCCCATGCTGTATATACGGGGCCCAGCTGTGCTCAGCTCGACATATAACGACTTAAAAACATCGCCTATAGGTCCTATATGGCCTTGGGTTGCAGCTGGCTGGTATCAGAGCCACCCACATGCCGTATATACAGGGCCCAGCTGTGCTCAGATCGACATATATCGACTCAAGAACATCGCCTGTAGGTTCTATATGGCCGTGGGTTGCATCTGGCTGGTATCAGAGCTACCCCCATGTTGTATATACGGGGCCCAGCTGTGCTCAGATCGACATATATCGGCTCAAGAACATCGCCTGTAGGTCCTATATGGCCGTGGGTTGCATCTGGCTGGTATCAGAGCTACCCCCATGCTGTATATAAGGGGCCCAGCTGTGCTCAGATCGACATATATCGACTCAAGAACATCGCCTGTGGGTCTTATATGGCCGTGGATTGCATCTGGCTGGTATCAGAGCTACTCCCATGCTGTATATACGGCGCCCAGCTGTGCTCAGATCGACATATATCGACCCAAGAACATCGCCTGTAGGTCCTATATGGCCGTGGCTTGCATCTGGCTGGTATCAGAGCCACCCACATGCCGTATATACGGGGCCCAGCTGTGCTCAGATCGACATATATCGACTCAAGAACAACGCCTGTGGGTGTTATATGGCCGTGGGTTGCATCTGGCTGGTATCAGAGCTACCCCCATGCTGTATATACGGCGCCCAGCTGTGCTCAGATCGACATATATCGACTCAAGAACATCGCCTGTAGGTCCAATATGGCCGTGGGTTGCATCTGGCTGGTATCAGAGCTACACCCATGCTGTATATACGGGACCCAGCAGTGCTCAGATCGACATATATCGACTCAAGAACATCGCCTGTAGGTCCTATATGGCCGTGGGTTGCATCTGGCTGATATCAGAGCCACCCACATGCCGTATATACGAGCGCCCAGCTGTGCTCAGATCGACATATATCGACACAAGAACATCGGCTGTAGGTCCTATATGGCCGTGGGTTGCATCGGTCTGGTATCAGAGCCACCCACATGCCGTATATACGGGGCCCAGCTGTGCTCAGATCGACATATATCGACTCAAGAACATCGCCTGTAGGTCCTATATGACCGTGGGTTGCATTTGGCTGGTATCAGAGCCACCCACATGCCGTATATACGGGGCCCAGCTGTGCTCAGATCGACATATATCGACTCAAGAACATCGGCTGTAGGTCCTATATGGCCGTGGGATGCATATGGCTGGTATCAGAGCCACCCACATGCCGTATATACGGGGCCTAGCTGTGCTCAGATCGACATATATCGACTCAAGAACATCGCCTGTAGGTCCTATATGGCCGTGGGTTGCATCTGGCTGGTATCAGAGCTACCCCCATGCTGTATATACGGGTCCCAGCTGTGCTCAGATCGACATATATCGACTCAAGAACATCGCCTGTAGGTCCTATATGGCCGTGGGTTGCATCTGGGTGGTATCAGAGCTACCCCCATACTGTATATACGGGGCCCAGCTGTGCTCAGATCGACATATATCGACTCAAGAACATCGCCTGTAGGTCCTATCTAACCGTGGGTTGCAGCTGGCTGGTATCACAGCTACCCCCATGCTATATATACGGCGCCCAGCTGTGCTCAGATCGACATATATCGACTCAAGAACATCGCCTGTAGGTCCTATATGGCCGTGGGTTGCATCTGGCTGGTATCAGAGCTACCCCCGTGCTGTATATACGGGGCCCAGCTGAGCTCAGCTCGACATATAACGACTTAAAAACATCGCCTATAGGTCCTATATGGCCTTGGGTTGCAGCTGGCTGGTATCAGAGCCACCCACATGCCGTATATACAGGGCCCAGCTGTGCTCAGATCGACATATATCGCCTCAAGAACATCGCCTGTAGGTCCTATATGGCCGTGGGTTGCATCTGGCTGGTATCAGAGCTACCCCCATGCTGTATATACGGGGCCAACTGTGCTCAGATCGACATATATCGACTCAAGAACATCGCCTGTAGGTCCTATATGGCCGTGGGTTGCATCTGGCTGGTATCAGAGCTACCCCCATGCTGTATATACGGGGCCCAGCTGTGCTCAGATCGACATATATCGACTCAAGAACATCGCCTGTAGGTCCTATATGGCCGTGGGTTGCAGCTGGCTGGTATCAGAGCCACCCACATGCCGTATATACGGGGCCCAGCTGTGCTCAGATCGACATATATCGACTCAAGAACATCGCCTGTAGGTCCTATATGGCCGTGGGTTGCAGCTGGCTGGTATCAGAGCTACCCCCATGCTGTATATACGTGGCCCAGCTGTGCTCAGATCGACATATATCGACTCAAGAACATCGCCTGTGGGTCTTATATGGCCGTGGGTTGCAGCTGGCTGGTATCAGAGCTACCCCCAGGCTGCATATACGTGGCCCAGCTGTGCTCAGATCGACATATATCGACTCAAGAACATCGCCTGTAGGTGCTATATGGCCGTGGGTTGCATCTGGCTGGTATCAGAGCTACACCCATGCTGTATATACGGCGCCCAGCTGTGCTCAGATCGACATATATCGACTCAAGAACATCGCTTGTAGGTCCTATATGGCCGTGGGTTGCATATGGCTGGTATCAGAGCTACCCCCATGCTGTATTTACGGGGCCCAGCTGTTCCCACATCGACATATATCGAATCAAGAACATCGCTTGTAGGTCCTATATAGCCGTGGGTTGCAGCTGGCTGGTATCACAGCTACCCCCATGCTGTATATACGTGGCCCAGCTGCGCTCCGATCGACATATATCGACTCAAGAACATCGCCTGTAGGTCCTATATGGCCGTGGGTTGTATCTGACTGGTATCAGAGCTACCCCTATGCTGTATATACGGCGAGCAGCTGTGCTCAGATCGACATATATCGACTCAAGAACATCGCCTGTAGGTCCTATATGGCCGTGGGTTGCATCTGACTGGTATCAGAGCTACCCCCATGATGTATATACGGGGCCCAGCTGTGCTCAGATCGACATATATCGACTCAAGAACATCGCCTGTGGATCTTATATGGCCATGGGTTGCAGCTGGCTGGTATCAGAGCTACCCCCAGGCTGTATATACGTGGCCCAGCTGTGCTCAGATCGACATATATCGACTCAAGAACATCGCCTGTGGGTCTTATATGGCCGTGGATTGCATCTGGCTGGTATCAGAGCTACTCCCATGCTGTATATACGGCGCCCAGCTGTGCTCAGATCGACATATATCGACCCAAGAACATCGCCTGTAGGTCCTATATGGCCGTGGCTTGCATCTGGCTGGTATCAGAGCCACCCACATGCCGTATATACGGGGCCCAGCTGTGCTCAGATCGACATATATCGACTCAAGAACAACGCCTGTGGGTGTTATATGGCCGTGGGTTGCATCTGGCTGGTATCAGAGCTACCCCCATACTGTATATACGGCGCCCAGCTGTGCTCAGATCGACATATATCGACTCAAGAACATCGCCTGTAGGTCCAATATGGCCGTGGGTTGCATCTGGCTGGTATCAGAGCTACACCCATGCTGTATATACGGGACCCAGCAGTGCTCAGATCGACATATATCGACTCAAGAACATCGCCTGTAGGTCCTATATGGCCGTGGGTTGCATCTGGCTGATATCAGAGCCACCCACATGCCGTATATACGAGCGCCCAGCTGTGCTCAGATCGACATATATCGAATCAAGAACATCGGCTGTAGGTCCTATATGGCCGTGGGTTGCATCTGTCTGGTATCAGAGCCACCCACATGCCGTATATACGGGGCCCAGCTGTGCTCAGATCGACATATATCGACTCAAGAACATCGCCTGTAGGTCCTATATGACCGTGGGTTGCATCTGGCTGGTATCAGAGCCACCCACATGCCGTATATACGGGGCCCAGCTGTGCTCAGATCGACATATATCGACTCAAGAACATCGGCTGTAGGTCCTATATGGCCGTGGGATGCATATGGCTGGTATCAGAGCCACCCACATTCCGTATATACGGGGCCTAGCTGTGCTCAGATCGACATATATCGACTCAAGAACATCGCCTGTAGGTCCTATATGGCCGTGGGTTGCATCTGGCTGGTATCAGAGCTACCCCCATGCTGTATATACGGGGCCCAGCTGTGCTCAGATCGACATATATCGACTCAAGAACATCGCCTGTAGGTCCTATATGGCCGTGGGTTGCATCTGGGTGGTATCAGAGCTACCCCCATACTGTATATACGGGGCCCAGCTGTGCTCAGATCGACATATATCGACTCAAGAACATCGCCTGTAGGTCCTATCTAACCGTGGGTTGCAGCTGGCTGGTATCACAGCTACCCCCATGCTATATATACGGCGCCCAGCTGTGCTCAGATCGACATATATCGACTCAAGAACATCGTCTGTAGGTCCTATATGGCCGTGGGTTGCATCTGGCTGGTTTCAGAGCTACCCCCATGCTGTATATACGGGGCCCAGCTGTGCTCAGATCGACATATATCGACTCAAGAACATAGCCTGTAGGTCCTATATGGCCGTGGGTTGCAGCTGGCTGGTATCACAGCTACCCCCATGCTGTATATACGGGGCCCAGCTGTGCTCAGATCGACATATATCGACTCTAGAACATCGCCTGTTGGTCCTATATGGCCGTGGGTTGCATCTGGCTGGTATCAGAGCTACTCCCATGCTGTATATGCGGGGCCCAGCTGTGCTCAGATCGACATATATCGACTCAAGAACATCGCCTGTAGGTCCTATATGGCCTTGGGTTGCAGCTGGCTGGTATCAGAGCCACCCACATGCCGTATATGCAGGGCCCAGCTGTGCTCAGATCGACATATATCGACTCAAGAACATCGCCTGTAGGTCCTATATGGCCGTGGGTTGCATCTGGCTGGTATCAGAGCTACCCCCATGCTGTATATACGGGGCCCAGCTGTGCTCAGCTCGACATATAACGACTTAAAAACATCGCCTATAGGTCCTATATGGCCTTGGGTTGCAGCTGGCTGGTATCAGAGCCACCTACATGCCGTATATACAGGGCCCAGCTGTGCTCAGATCGACATATATCGACTCAAGAACATCGCCTGTAGGTTCTATATGGCCGTGGGTTGCATCTGGCTGGTATCAGAGCTACCCCCATGTTGTATATACGGGGCCCAGCTGTGCTCAGATCGACACATATCGGCTCAAGAACATCGCCTGTAGGTCCTATATGGCCGTGGGTTGCATCTGGCTGGTATCAGAGCTACCCCCATGCTGTATATAAGGGGCCCAGCTGTGCTCAGATCGACATATATCGACTCAAGAACATCGCCTGTGGGTCTTATATGGCCGTGGATTGCATCTGGCTGGTATCAGAGCTACTCCCATGCTGTATATACGGCGCCCAGCTGTGCTCAGATCGACATATATCGACCCAAGAACATCGCCTGTAGGTCCTATATGGCCGTGGCTTGCATCTGGCTGGTATCAGAGCCACCCACATGCCGTATATACGGGGCCCAGCTGTGCTCAGATCGACATATATCGACTCAAGAACAACGCCTGTGGGTGTTATATGGCCGTGGGTTGAATCTGGCTGGTATCAGAGCTACCCCCATGCTGTATATACGGCGCCCAGCTGTGCTCAGATCGACATATATCGACTCAAGAACATCGCCTGTAGGTCCAATATGGCCGTGGGTTGCATCTGGCTGGTATCAGAGCTACACCCATGCTGTATATACGGGACCCAACAGTGCTCAGATCGACATATATCGACTCAAGAACATCGCCTGTAGGTCCTATATGGCCGTGGGTTGCATCTGGCTGATATCAGAGCCACCCACATGCCGTATATACGAGCGCCCAGCTGTGCTCAGATCGACATATATCGACACAAGAACATCGGCTGTAGGTCCTATATGGCCGTGGGTTGCATCTGTCTGGTATCAGAGCCACCCACATGCCGTATATACGGGGCCCAGCTGTGCTCAGATCGACATATATCGACTCAAGAACATCGCCTGTAGGTCCTATATGACCGTGGGTTGCATCTGGCTGGTATCAGAGCCACCCACATGCCGTATATACGGGGCCCAGCTGTGCTCAGATCGACATATATCGACTCAAGAACATCGCCTGTAGGTCCTATATGGCCGTGGGTTGCTTCTGGCTGGTATCAGAGCTACCCCCATGCTGTATATACGAGGCCCAGCTGTGCTCAGATCGACATATATCGACTCAAGAACATCGCCTGTAGGTCCTATATGTCCGTGGGTTGCATCTGGGTGGTATCAGAGCTACCCCCATACTGTATATACGGGGCCCAGCTGTGCTCAGATCGACATATATCGACTCAAGAACATCGCCTGTAGGTCCTATATAACCGTGGGTTGCAGCTGGCTGGTATCACAGCTACCCCCATGCTATATATACGGCGCCCAGCTGTGCTCAGATCGACATATATCGACTCAAGAACATCCCCTGTAGGTCCTATATGGCCGTGGGTTGCATCTGGCTGGTTTCAGAGCTACCCCCATGCTGTATATACGGGGCCCAGCTGTGCTCAGATCGACATCTATCGACTCAAGAACATCGCCTGTAGGTGCTATATGGCCGTGGGTTGCATCTGGCTGGTATCAGAGCTACCTCCATGCTGTATATACGACGCCAAGCTGTGCTCAGATCGACATATATCGACTCAAGAACATTGCTTGTAGGTCCTATATGGCCGTGGGTTGGATCTGGCTGGTATCAGAGCCACCCACATGCCGTATATACGTTACCCAGCTGTGCCCAGATCGACATATATCGACTCAAGAACATCGCCTGTAGGTCCTATATGGCCGTGGGTTGCATATGGCTGGTATCAGAGATACTCCCATGCTGTATATACGAGGCCCAGCTGTGCTCAGATCGACATATATCGACTCAAGAACATTGCCTGTGGGTCTTATATGGCCGTGGGATGCAGCTGGCTGGTATCAGAGCTACCCCCAGGCTGTATATACGTGGCCCAGCTGTGCTCAGATCGACATATATCCACTTAAGAACATCGCCGATAGGTCCTGTATGCCCATGGGTTGCATCTGGCTGGTATCAGAGCCACCCACATGCCGTATATACGGGGACCAGCTGTGCTCAGATCGTCATATATCGACTCAAGAACATCGAATGTAGGTCCTATATGGCCGTGGGTTGCATCTGGCTCGTATCAGAGCTACCAGCATGCTGTATATACGGCGCCGAGCTGTGCTCAGATCGACATATATCGACTCAAGAAAATCGCCTGTAGGTCCTATATGGCCGTGGGTTGCATCTGGCTGGTATCAGAGCTACCCCCATGCTGTATATACGGGGCACAGCTGTGCTAAGATCGACATATATCGACTCAAGAACATCGCCTGTAGGTCCTATATGGCCGTGGGTTGCAGCTGGCTGGTATCACAGCTACCCCCATGCTGTATATACGTGGCCCAGCTGTGCTCAGATCGACATATATCGACTCAAGAACATCGCCTGTAGGTCCTATATGGCCGTGGGTTGCAGCAGGCTAGAATCAGAGCCACCCACATGCCGTATATACGGGGCCCAGCTGTGCTCAGCTCGACATATATTGATTCAAAAACATCGCCTATAGGTCCTATATGGCCGTGGGTTGCATCTGGCTGGTATCAGAGCTACCCCCATGCTGTATATACGAGGACCAGCTGTGCTCAGATCGACATATATCGATTCAAGAACATCGCTTGTAGGTCCTATATGGCCGTGGATTGCATCTGGCTGGTATCAGAGCTACCCCCATGCTGTATATACGGCGGCCAGCTGTGCTCAGATCGTCATATATTGACTCAAGAACATCGGCTGTAGGCCCTATATGGGCATAGGTTGCACCTGGCTGGTGTCGAAGCGGCCCCAATGCTGCATATACGGTGCATAGCGGTGCTCAGATCGACATATATCGACTCAAGAACATCGCCTGTAGGTCCTATATGGCCATGGGTTGCATCTGGCTGGTATCAGAGCCACGCACATGCCGTATATACGGGGACCAGCTGTGCTCAGATCGACATATATCGACTCAAGAACATCGCCTGTAGGTCCTATATGGCCGTGGGTTGCATCTGGCTGTTATCAGAGCTACCCCCATGCTGTATATAAGGCGCCCAGCTGTGCTCAGATCGACATATATTGACTCAAGAACATCGCCTGTAGGTCCTATATGGCTGTGGGTTGCATCTGGCTGGTATCAGAGCTATCCTCATGCTGTATATACGGGGCCCAGCTGTGCTCAGATCGACATATATCGACTCAAGAACGTCGCCTGTAGGTCCTATATGGCCGTGGGTTGCAGCTGGCTGGTATCACAGCTACCCCCATGCTGTATATACGTGGCCCAGCTGTGCTCAGATCGACATATATCGACTCAAGAACATCGCCTGTAGGTCCTATATGGCCGTGGGTTGCAGCAGGCTAGAATCAGAGCCACCCACATGCCGTATATACGGGGCCCAGCTGTGCTCAGCTCGACATATATTGATTCAAAAACATCGCCTATAGGTCCTATATGGCCGTGGGTTGCAGCTGGCTGGTATCAGAGCCACCCACATGCCGTATATACGGGGCCCAGCTGTGCTCAGATCGACATATATCGACTCAAGAACATCGCCTGTAGGTCCTATATGGCCGTGGGTTGCATCTGGCTGGTATCAGAGCTACCCCCATGCTGTATATACGGGTCCCAGCTGTGCCCAGATCGACATATATCGACTCAAGAACATCGCCTGTAGGTCCTATATGGCCGTGTCTTGCAGCTGGCTGGTATCAGAGCCACCCACATGCCGTATATACGGGGCCCAGTTGTGCTCAGATCGACATTTATCGACTCAAGAACAGCGCCTGTAGGTCCTATATGGCCGTCGGTTGCAGCTGGCTGGTATCACAGCTACCCCCACGCTGTATATACGTGGCCCAGCTGTGCTCAGAACGACATATATCGACTCAAGAACATCGGCTGTGGGTCTTATATGGCCGTGGGATGCAGCTGGCTGTTATCAGAGCTACCCCCAGGCTGTATATACGTGGCCCAGCTGTACTCAGATCGACATATATCGACTCAAGAACATCGCCTGTAGGTGCTATATGGCCGTGGGTTGCATCTGGCTGGTATCAGAGCTACCTCCATGCTGTATATACGGCGCCAAGCTGTGCTCAGATCGACATATATCGACTCAAGAACATTGCTTGTAGGTCCTATATGGCCGTGGGTTGCATCTGGCTGGTATCAGTGCTACCCCCATGCTGTATATACGGCGCCCAGCTGTGCTCAGATCGACATATATCGACTCAAGAATATCGCCTGTAGGTCCTATATGGCCGTGGGTTGCATCTGGCTGGTATCAGAGCCACCCACATGCCGTATATACGGGGCCCAGCTGTGCTCGGATCGACATATATCGACTCAAGAACATCGCCTGTAGGTCCTATATGGCCGTGGATTGAATCTAGCTGGTATCATAACTACCCCCATGCTGTATATAGGGCGCCCAGCTGTGCTCAGATCGACATATATCGACTCAAGAACATCGCCTGTAGGTCCTATATAGCCGTTTGTTGCAGTTGGCTGGTATCACAGCTCCCCCATGCTGTATTTACGTGGCCCAGCTGTGCTCAGGTCGACATATATCGACTCAACAACATCACCTGTAGGTCCTATATGGCCGTGGGTTGCAGCTGGCTGGTATTAGAGCCACCCACATGCCCTATATACGGGGGTCCAGCTGTGCTCAGATCGACATATATCGACTCAAGAACATCGCCTGTAGGTCCTATATGGCCGTGGGTTGCATCTGGCTGGTATCAGAGCTACCCACATGCCGTATATACGGGACCCAGCTGTGCTCAGATCGACATATATCGACTCAAGAACATCGCCTGTAGGTCCTATATGGCCGTGGGTTGCATATGGCTGGTATCAGAGCCACCCACATGCCGTATTTACGGGGCCCAGCTGTGCTCAGATCGACATATATCGAATAATGACCATCGCCTGTAAGTCCTATATGGCCGTGGGTTGGATCTGGCTGGTATCAGAGCCACCCACATACCGTATATACGTTACCCAGCTGTGCCCAGATCGACATATATCGACTCAAGAACATCGCCTGTAGGTCCTATATGGCCGTGGGTTGCATATGGCTGGTATCAGAGATACTCCCATGCTGTATATACGAGGCCCAGCTGTGCTCAGATCGACATATATCGACTCAAGAACATCGCCTGTAGGTCCTATATGGGCATAGGCTGCACCTGGCTGGTGTCGAAGCGGCCCCAATGCTGAATATATGGTGCATAGTGGTGCTCAGATCGACATATATCGACTCAAGAACATCGCCTGTAGGTCCTATATGGCCGTGGGTTGCATCTGGCTGATATCAGAGCCACCCACGCGCCGTATATACGGGGGCCCAGCTGTGCTCAGATCGTCATATATCGACTCAAGAACATCGAATGTAGGTCCTATATGGCCGTGGGTTGCATCTGGCTCGTATCAGAGCTACCAGCATGCTGTATATACGGCGCCGAGCTGTGCTCAGATCGACATATATCGACTCAAGAAAATCGCCTGTAGGTGCTATATGGCCGTGGGTTGCATCTGGCTGGTATCAGAGCTACCCCCATGCTGTATATACGGGGCACAGCTGTGCTCAGATCGACATATATCGACTCAAGAACATCGCCTGTAGGTCCTATATGGCCGTGGGTTGCAGCTGGCTGGTATCACAGCTACCCCCATGCTGTATATACGTGGCCCAGCTGTGCTCAGATCGACATATATCGACTCAAGAACATCGCCTGTAGGTCCTATATGGGCATAGGCTGCACCTGGCTGGTGTCGAAGCGGCCCCAATGCTGAATATACGGTGCATAGTGGTGCTCAGATCGACATATATCGACTCAAGAACATCGCCTGTAGGTCCTATATGGCCGTGGGTTGCATCTGGCTGATATCAGAGCCACCCACGCGCCGTATATACGGGGGCCCAGCTGTGCTCAGATCGACATATATCGAATCAAGAACATCGGCCGTAGGTCCTATATGGCCGTGGGTTGCATCTGGCTGGTATCAGAGCCACCCACATGCCGTATATACGGGGCCCAGCTGTGCTCAGATTGACATATATCGACTCAAAAACATCGCCTGTAGGTCCTATATGGCCGTGGGTTGCATCTGGCTGGTATCAGAGCTACCCCCATGCTGTATATACGAGGACCATCTGTGCTCAGATCGACATATATCGACTCAAGAACATCGCTTGTAGGTCCTATATGGCCGTGGATTGCATCTGGCTGCTATCAGAGCTACCCCCATGCTGTATATACGGCGGCCAGCTGTGCTCAGATCGTCATATATTGACTCAGGAACATCGGCTGTAGGCCCTATATGGGCATAGGTTGCACCTGGCTGGTGTCGGAGCGGCCCCAATGCTGCATATACGGTGCATAGCGGTGCTCAGATCGACATATATCGACTCAAGAACATCGCCTGTAGGTCCTATATGGCCATGGGTTGCATCTGGCTGGTATCAGAGCCACGCACATGCCGTATATACGGGGACCAGCTGTGCTCAGATCGACATATATCGACTCAAGAACATCGCCTGTAGGTCCTATATGGCCGTGGGTTGCATCTGGCTGTTATCAGAGCTACCCCCATGCTGTATATACGGCGCCCAGCTGTGCTCAGATCGACATATATTGACTCAAGAACATCGCCTGTAGGTCCTATATGGCTGTGGGTTGCATCTGGCTGGTATCAGAGCTATCCTCATGCTGTATATACGGGGCCCAGCTGTGCTCAGATCGACATATATCGACTCAAGAACGTCGCCTGTAGGTCCTATATGGCTGTGGGTTGCATCTGGCTGGTATCAGAGCTATCCTCATGCTGTATATACGGGGCCCAGCTGTGCTCAGATCGACATATATCGACTCAAGAACGTCGCCTGTAGGTCCTATATGGCCGTGGGTTGCAGCTGGCTGGTATCACAGCTACCCCCATGCTGTATATACGTGGCCCAGCTGTGCTCAGATCGACATATATCGACTCAAGAACATCGCCTGTAGGTCCTATATGGCCGTGGGTTGCATCTGGCTGGTATCAGAGCTACCCCCATGCTGTATATACGGGTCCCAGCTGTGCCCAGATCGACATATATCGACTCAAGGACATCGCCTGTAGGTCCTATATGGCCGTGTCTTGCAGCTGGCTGGTATCAGAGCCACCCACATGCCGTATATACGGGGCCCAGCTGTGCTCAGATCGACATATATCGACTCAAGAACATCGCCTGTAGGTCCTATATGGCCGTGGGTTGCATCTGGCTGGTATCAGAGCTACCCCCATGCTGTATATACGGGTCCCAGCTGTGCCCAGATCGACATATATCGACTCAAGGACATCGCCTGTAGGTCCTATATGGCCGTGTCTTGCAGCTGGCTGGTATCAGAGCCACCCACATGCCGTATATACGGGGCCCAGTTGTGCTCAGATCGACATATATCGACTCAAGAACATCGCCTGTAGGTCCTATATGGCCGTGGGTTGCATCTGGCTGGTATCAGAGCTACCCCCATGCTGTATATACGGGGCCCAGCTGTGCTCAGATCGACATTGATCGACTCAAGAACATCGCCTGTAGGTCCTATATGGCCGTGGGTTGCAGCTGGCTGGTATCACAGCTACCCTCACGCTGTATATACGTGGCCCAGCTGTGCTCAGAACGACATATATCGACTCAAGAACATCGCCTGTGGGTCATATATGGCCGTGGGTTGCAGCTGGCTGGTATCAGAGCTACCCCAGGCTGTATATACGTGGCCCAGCTGTGCTCAGATCGACATATATCGACTCAAGAACATCGCCTGTAGGTACTATATGGCCATGGGTTGCATCTGGCTGGTATCAGAGCTACCTCCATGCTATATATATACGGCGCCCAGCTATGCTCAGATCGACATATATCGACTCAAGAACATCGCCTGTAGGTCCTATATGGCCGTGGGTTGCATCTGGCTGGTATCAGTGCTAATCCCATGCTGTATATACGGCGCCCAGCTGTGCTCAGATGGACATATATCGACTCAAGAACATCGCCTGAGGGTACTATATAGCCGTGGGCTGCAGCTGGCTGGTATCACAGCTACCCATATGCTGTATATACGTGGCCCAGCTGTGCTCAGATCGACATATATCGACTCAAGAATATCGCCTGTAGGTCCTATATGGCCGTGGGTTGCATCTGGCTGATATCAGAGGCACCCACATGCCGAATATACGGGGTCCAGCTGTGCTCAGATCGACATATATCGACTCAAGAACATCGCCTGTAGGTCCTATATGGCCGTGTCTTGCAGCTGGCTGGTATCAGAGCCACCCACATGCCGTATATACGGGGCCCAGCTGTGTTCAGATCGACATATATCGACTCAAGTACATCGCCTGTAGGTCCTATATGGCCGTGGGTTGCATCTGGCTGGTATCAGAGCTACCCCCATGCTGTATATACGGCGCCCAGCTGTGCTCAGATCGACATATATCGACTCAAGAACATCGCCTGAGGGTCCTATATGGCCGTGGGTTGCAGCTGGCTGGTATCACAGCTACCCCCATGCTGTCTGTATATACGTGGCCCAGCTGTGCTCAGATCGACATATATCGACTCAAGAACATCGCCTGTAGGTCCTATATAGCCGTGGGTTGCATCTGGCTGGTATCAGAGCTACCCCCATGCTGTATATACGGGGCCCAGCTGTGCTCAGATCGACATATATCGACTCAAGAACATCGCCTGTAGGTCGTATATGGCCGTGGGTTGCAGCTGGCTGGTATCACAGCTACCCCCATGCTGTATATACGGGGCCCAGCTGTGCTCATATCGACATATATCGACTCTAGAACATCGCCTGTTTGTCCTATATGGCCGTGGGTTGCATCTGGCTGGTATCAGAGCTACCCCCATGCTGTATATACGGGGCCCAGCTGTGTTCAGATCGACATATATCGACTCAAGAACATCGCCTGTAGGTCCTATATGGCCGTGGGTTGCATATGGCTGGTATCAGAGCCACCCACATTCCGTATTTACGGGGCCCAGCTGTGCTCAGATCGACATATATCGAATAATGACCATCGCCTGTAGGTCCTATATGGCCGTGGGTTGGATCTGGCTGGTATCAGAGCCACCCACATGCCGTATATACGTTACCCAGCTGTGCCCAGATCGACATATATCGACTCAAGAACATCGCCTGTAGGTCCTATATGGCCGTGGGTTGCATATGGCTGGTATCAGAGATACTCCCATGCTGTATATACGAGGCCCAGCTGTGCTCAGATCGACATATATCGACTCAAGAACATTGCCTGTGGGTCTTATATGGCCGTGGGATGCAGCTGGCTGGTATCAGAGCTACCCCCAGGCTGTATATACGTGGCCCAGCTGTGCTCAGATCGACATATATCGACTTAAGAACATCGCCGGTAGGTCCTGTACGCCCATGGGTTGCATCTGGCTGGTATCAGAGCCACCCACATGCCGTATATACGGGGACCAGCTGTGCTCAGATCGACATATATCGACTCAAGAACATCGAATGTAGGTCCTATATGGCCGTGGGTTGCATCTGGCTCGTATCAGAGCTACCCCCATGCTGTATATACGGCGCCCAGCTGTGCTCAGATCGACATATATCGACTCAAGAAAATCGCCTGTAGGTCCTATATGGCCGTGGGTTGCATCTGGCTGGTATCAGAGCTACCCCCATGCTGTATATACGGCGCCCAGCTGTGCTCAGATCGACATATATCGACTCAAGAACATCGCCTGTGGGTCCTATATAGCCGTGGGCTGCAGCTGGCTGGTATCACAGCTACCCATATGCTGTATATACGTGGCCCAGCTGTGCTCAGATCGACATATATCGACTCAAGAATATCGCCTGTAGGTCCTATATGGCGGTGGGTTGCATCTGGCTGATATCAGAGGCACCCACATGCCGAATATACGGGGGGCCAGCTGTGCTCAGATCGACATATATCGACTCATGAACATCGCCTGTAGGTCCTATATGGCCGTGGGTTGCATCTGGCTGTTATCAGAGCTACCCCCATGCTGTATATACGGCGCCCAGCTGTGCTCAGATCGACATATATTGACTCAAGAACATCGCCTGTAGGTCCTATGTGGCTGCGGGTTGCATCTGGCTGGTATCAGAGCTATCCTCATGCTGTATATACGGGGCCCAGCTGTGCTCAGATCGACATATATCGACTCAAGAACGTCGCCTGCAGGTCCTATATGGCCGTGGGTTGCAGCTGGCTGGTATCACAGCTACCCCCATGCTGTATATACGTGGCCCAGCTGTGCTCAGATCGACATATATCGACTCAAGAACATCGCCTGTAGGTCCTATATGGCCGTGGGTTGCAGCAGGCTAGAATCAGAGCCACCCACATGCCGTATATACGGGGCCCAGCTGTGCTCAGCTCGACATATATTGATTCAAAAACATCGCCTATAGGTCCTATATGGCCGTGGGTTGCAGCTGGCTGGTATCAGAGCCACCCACATGCCGTATATACGGGGCCCAGCTGTGCTCAGATCAACATATATCGACTCAAGAACATCGCCTGTGGGTCCTATATAGCCGTGGGCTGCAGCTGGCTGGTATTACAGCTACCCATATGCTGTATATACGTGGCCCAGCTGTGCTCAGATCGACATATATCGACTCAAGAATATCGCCTGTAGGTCCTATATGGCCGTGGGTTGCATCTGGCTGATATCAGAGGCACCCACATGCCGAATACACGGGGGCCCAGCTGTGCTCAGATCGACATATATCGACTCATGAACATCGCCTGTAGGTCCTATATGGCCGTGGGTTGCATCTGGCTGATATCAGAGCCACCCACATGCCGTATATACGGGGGCCCAGCTGTGCTCAGATCGACATATATCGAATCAAGAACATCGGCTGTAGGTCCTATATGGCCATGGGTTGCATCTGGCTGGTATCAGAGCCACCCACATGCCGTATATACGGGGCCCAGCTGTGCTCAGATTGACATATATCGATTCAAAAACATCGCCTGTAGGTAATATATGGCCGTGGGTTGCATCTGGCTGGTATCAGAGCTACCCCCATGCTGTATATACGAGGACCAGCTGTGCTCAGATCGACATATATCGACTCAAGAACATCGCCTGTAGGTCCTATATGGCCGTGGATTGCATCTGGCTGGTATCAGAGCTACCCCCATGCTGTATATACGGCGCCCAGCTGTGCTCAGATCGTCATATATTGACTCAAGAACATCGGCTGTAGGCCCTATATGGGCATAGGTTGCACCTGGCTGGTGTCGAAGCGGCCCCAATGCTGTATATACGGTGCATAGCGGTGCTCAGATCGACATATATCGACTCAAGAACATCGCCTGTAGGTCCTATATGGCCATGGGTTCCATCTGGCTGGTATCAGAGCCACGCACATGCCGTATATACGGGGACCAGCTGTGCTCAGATCGACATATATCGACTCAAGAACATCGCCTGTAGGTCCTATATGGCCGTGGGTTGCATCTGGCTGTTATCAGAGCTACCCTCATGCTGTATATACGGGGCCCAGCTGTGCTCAGATCGACATATATCGACTCAAGAACGTCGCCTGTAGGTCCTATATGGCCGTGGGTTGCAGCTGGCTGGTATCACAGCTACCCCCATGCTGTATATACGTGGCTCAGCTGTGCTCAGATCGACATATATCGACTCAAGAACATCGCCTGTAGGTCCTATATGGCCGTGGGTTGCAGCAGGCTAGAATCAGAGCCACCCACATGCCGTATATACGGGGCCCAGCTGTGCTCAGCTCGACATATATTGATTCAAAAACATCGCCTATAGGTCCTATATGGCCGTGGGTTGCAGCTGGCTGGTATCAGAGCCACCCACATGCCGTATATACGGGGCCCAGCTGTGCTCAGATCGACATATATCGACTCAAGAACATCGCCTGTAGGTCCTATATGGCCGTGGGTTGCATCTGGCTGGTATCAGAGCTACCCCCATGCTGTATATACGGGTCCCAGCTGTGCTCAGATCGACATATATCGACTCTAGAACATCGCCTGTTGGTCCTATATGGCCGTGGGTTGCATCTGGCTGGTATCAGAGCTACCACCATGCTGTATATACGGGGCCCAGCTGTGCTCAGATCGACATATATCGACTCAAGAACATCGCCTGTAGGTCCTATATGGCCTTGGGTTGCAGCTGGCTGGTATCAGAGCCACCCACATGCCGTATATACAGGGCCCAGCTGTGCTCAGATCGACATATATCGACTCAAGAACATCGCCTGTAGGTCCTATATGGCCGTGGGTTGCATCTGGCTGGTATCAGAGCTACCCCCATGCTGTATATACGGGGCCCAGCTGTGCTCAGCTCGACATATAACGACTTAAAAACATCGCCTATACGTCCTATATGGCCTTGGGTTGCAGCTGGCTGGTATCAGAGCCACCCACATGCCGTATATACAGGGCCCAGCTGTGCTCAGATCGACATATATCGACTCAAGAACATCGCCTGTAGGTCCTATATGGCCGTGGGTTGCATCTGGCTGGTATCAGAGCCACCCCCATGCTGTATATACGGGGCCCAGCTGTGCTCAGAACGACATATATCGACTCAAGAACATCGCCTGTAGGTCCTATATGGCCGTGGGTTGCATCTGGCTGGTATCAGAGCTACCCCCATGCTGTATATACGGGGCCCAGCTCTGCTCAGATCGACATATATCGACTCAAGAACATCGCCTGTAGGTCCTATATGGCCGTGGGTTGCAGCTGGCTGGTATCAGAGCCACCCACATGCCATATATACGGGGCCCAGCTTTGCTCAGATCGACATATATCGACTCAAGAGCATCGCCTGTAGGTCCTATATGGCCGTGGGTTGCATCTGGCTGGTATCAGAGCTACCCCCATGCTGTATATACGGGGCCCAGCTGTGCTCAGATCGACATATATCGACTCAAGAACATCGCCTGTAGGTCCTATATGGCCGTGGGTTGCAGCTGGCTGGTATCACAGCTACCCCCGCGCTGTATATACGTGGCCCAGCTGTGCTCAGAACGACATATATCGACTCAAGAACATCGGCTGTGGGTCTTATATGGCCGTGGGATGCTGCTGGCTGTTATCAGAGCTACCCCCAGGCTGTATATACGTGGCCCAGCTGTACTCAGATCGACATATATCGACTCAAGAACATCGCCTGTAAGTGCTATATGGCCGTGGGTTGCATCTGGCTGGTATCAGAGCTACCTCCATGCTGTATATACGGCGCCAAGCTGTGCTCAGATCGACATATATCGACTCAAGAACATTGCTTGTAGGTCCTATATGGCCGTGGGTTGCATCTGGCTGGTATCAGTGCTACCCCCATGCTGTATATACGGCGCCCAGCTGTGCTCAGATCGACATATATCGACTCAAGAATATCGCCTGTAGGTCCTATATGGCCGTGGGTTGCATCTGGCTGGTATCAGAGCCACCCACATGCCGTATATACGGGGCCCAGCTGTGCTCGGATCGACATATATCGACTCAAGAACATCGCCTGTAGGTCCTATATGGCCGTGGATTGAATCTGGATGGTATCATAACTACCCCCATGCTGTATATAGGGCGCCCAGCTGTGCTCAGATCGACATATATCGACTCAAGAACATCGCTTGTAGGTCCTATATAGCCGTTTGTTGCAGTTGGCTGGTATCACAGCTTCCCCATGCTGTATTTACGTGGCCCAGCTGTGCTCAGGTCGACATATATCGACTCAAGGACATCACCTGTAGGTCCTATATGGCCGTGGGTTGCAGCTGGCTGGTATTAGAGCCACCCACATGCCCTATATACGGGGGTCCAGCTGTGCTCAGATCGACATATATAGACTCAAGAACATCGCCTGTAGGTCCTATATGGCCGTGGGTTGCATCTGGCTGGTATCAGAGCTACACACATGCCGTATATACGGGCCCCAGCTGTGCTCAGATCGACATATATCGACTCAAGAACATCGCCTGTAGGTCCTATATGGCCGTGGGTTGCATATGGCTGGTATCAGAGCCAGCCACATGCCGTATTTACGGGGCCCAGCTGTGCTCAGATCGACATATATCGAATAATGACCATCGCCTGTAGGTCCTATATGGCCGTGGGTTGGATCTGGCTGGTATCAGAGCCACCCACATGCTGTATATACGTTACCCAGCTGTGCCCAGATCGACATATATCGACTCAAGAACATCGCCTGTAGGTCCTATATGGCCGTGGGTTGCATATGGCTGGTATCAGAGATACTCCCATGCTGTATATACGAGGCCCAGCTATGCTCAGATAGACATATATCGACTCAAGAACATTGCCTGTGGGTCTTATATGGCCGTGGGATGCAGCTGGCTGGTATCAGAGCTACCCCCAGGCTGTATATACGTGGCCCAGCTGTGCTCAGATCGACATATATCGACTTAAGAACATCGCCGGTAGGTCCTGTATGCCCATGGGTTGCATCTGGCTGGTATCAGAGCCACCCACATGCCGTATATACGGGGACCAGCTGTGCTCAGATCGACATATATCGACTCAAGAACATCGAATGTAGGTCCTATATGGCCGTGGGTTGCATCTGGCTCGTATCAGAGCTACCAGCATGCTGTATATACGGCGCCCAGCTGTGCTCAGATCGACATATATCGACTCAAGAAAATCGCCTGTAGGTCCTATATGGCCGTGGGTTGCATCTGGCTGGTATCAGAGCTACCCCCATGCTGTATATACGTGGCCCAGCTGTGCTCAGATCGACATATATCGACTCAAGAACATCGCCTGTAGGTCCTATATGGGCATAGGTTGCACCTGGCTGGTGTCGAAGCGGCCCCAATGCTGCATATACGGTGCATAGTGGTGCTCAGATCGATATATATCGACTCAAGAACATCGCCTGTAGGTCCTATATGGCCGTGGGTTGCATCTGGCTGATATCAGAGCCACCCACATGCCGTATATACGGGGGCCCAGCTGTGCTCAGATCGACATATATCGAATCAAGAACATCGGCTGTAGGTCCTATATGGCCGTGGGTTGCATCTGGCTGGTATCAGAGCCACCCACATGCCGTATATACGGGGCCCAGCTGTGCTCAGATTGACTTATATCGACTCAAAAACATCGCCTGTAGGTCCTATATGGCCGTGGGTTGCATCTGGCTGGTATCAGAGCTACCCCCATGCTGTATATACGAGGACCAGCTGTGCTCAGATCGACATATATCGACTCAAGAACATCGCCTGTAGGTCCTATATGGCCTTGGATTGCATCTGGCTGGTATCAGAGCTACCCCCATGCTGTATATACGGCGCCCAGCTGTGCTCAGATCGTCATATATTGACTCAAGAACATCGGCTGTAGGCCCTATATGGGCATAGGTTGTACCTGGCTGGTGTCGAAGCGGCCCCAATGCTGCATATACGGTGCATAGCGGTGCTCAGATCGACATATATCGATTCAAGAACATCGCCTGTAGGTCCTATATGGCCATGGGTTGCATCTGGCTGGTATCAGAGCCACGCACATGCCGTATATGCGGGGACCAGCTGTGCTCAGATCGACATATATCGACTCAAGAACATCGCCTGTAGGTCCTATATGGCCGTGGGTTGCAGCTGGCTGGTATCACAGCTACCCCCATGCTGTATATACGTGGCCCAGCTGTGCTCAGATCGACATATATCGACTCAAGAACATCGCCTGTAGGTCCTATATGGCAGTGGTTTGCAGCTGGCTGGTATCACAGCTACCCCCATGCTGTATATACGGGGCCCAGCTGTGCTCAGATCGACATATATCGACTCTAGAACATCGCCTGTTGGTCCTATATGGCCGTGGGTTGCATCTGGCTGGTATCAGAGCTACCCCCATGCTGTATATACGGGGCCCAGCTGTGCTCAGATCGACATATATCGACTCAAGAACATCGCCTGTAGGTCCTATATGGCCTTGGGTTGCAGCTGGCTGGTATCAGAGCCACCCACATGCCGTATATACAGGGCCCAGCTGTGCTCAGATCGACATATATCGACTCAAGAACATCGCCTCTAGGTCCTATATGGCCGTGGGTTGCATCTGGCTGGTATCAGAGCTACCCCCATGCTGTATATACGGGGCCCAGCTGTGCTCAGCTCGACATATAACGACTTAAAAACATCGCCTATAGGTCCTATTTGGCCTTGGGTTGCACCTCGCTGGTATCAGAGCCACCCACATGCCGTATATACGTTACCCAGCTGTGCCCAGATCGACATATATCGACTCAAGAACATCGCCTGTAGGTCCTATATGACCGTGGGTTGCATATGGCTGGTATCAGAGATACTCCCATGATGTATATACGAGGCCCAGCTGTGCTCAGATCGACATATATCGACTCAAGAACATTGCCTGTGGGTCTTATATGGCCGTGGGATGCAGCTGGCTGGTATCAGAGCTACCCCCAGGCTGTATATACGTGGCCCAGCTGTGCTCAGATCGACATATATCGACTTAAGAACATCGCCGGTAGGTCCTGTATGCCCATGGGTAGCATCTGGCTGGTATAAGAGCCACCCACATGCCGTATATACGGGGACCAGCTGTGCTCAGATCGACATATATCGAATCAAGAACATCGAATGTAGGTCCTATATGACCGTGGGTTGCATCTGGCTCGTATCAGAGCTACCCCCATGCTGTATATACGGCGCCCAGCTGTGCTCAGATCGACATATATCGACTCAAGAAAATCGCCTGTAGGTCCTATATGCCGTGGGTTGCATCTGGCTGGTATCAGAGCTACCCCCATGCTGTATATACGTGGCACAGCTGTGCTCAGATCGACATATATCGACTCAAGAACATCGCTTGTAGGTCCTATATGGCCGTGGGTTGCAGCTGGCTGGTATCACAGCTACCCCCATGCTGTATATACGTGGCCCAGCTGTGCTCAGATCGACATATATCGACTCAAGAACATCGCCTGTAGGTCCTATATGGCCGTGGGTTGCAGCTGGCTGGTATCACAGCTACCCCCATGCTGTATATACGGGGCCCAGCTGTGCTCAGATCGACATATATCGACTCTAGAACATCGCCTGTTGGTCCTATATGGCCGTGGGTTGCATCTGGCTGGTATCAGAGCTACCCCCATGCTGTATATACGGGGCCCAGCTGTGCTCAGATCGACATATATCGACTCAAGAACATCGCCTGTAGGTCCTATATGGCCTTGGGTTGCAGCTGGCTGGTATCAGAGCCACCCACATGCCGTATATACAGGGCCCAGCTGTGCTCAGATCGACATATATCGACTCAAGAACATCGCCTCTAGGTCCTATATGGCCGTGGGTTGCATCTGGCTGGTATCAGAGCTACCCCCATGCTGTATATACGGGGCCCAGCTGTGCTCAGCTCGACATATAACGACTTAAAAACATCGCCTATAGGTCCTATTTGGCCTTGGGTTGCAGCTGGCTGGTATCAGAGCCACCCACATGCCGTATATACAGGGCCCAGCTGTGCTCAGATCGACATATATCGACTCAAGAACATCGCCTGTAGGTCCTATATGGCCGTGGGTTGCATCTGGCTGGTATCAGAGCCACCCCCATGCTGTATATACGGGGCCCAGCTGTGCTCAGATCGACATATATCGACTCAAGAACATCGCCTGTAGGTCCTATATGGCCGTGGGTTGCATCTGGCTGGTATCAGAGCTACCCCCATGCTGTATATACGGGGCCCAGCTGTGCTCAGATCGACATATATCGACTCAAGAACATCGCCTGTAGGTCCTATATGGCCGTGGGTTGCAGCTGGCTGGTATCACAGCTACCCCCGCGCTGTATATACGTGGCCCAGCTGTGCTCAGAACGACATATATCGACTCAAGAACATCGGCTGTGGGTCTTATATGGCCGTGGGATGCAGCTGGCTGTTATTAGAGCTACCCCCAGGCTGTATATACGTGGCCCAGCTGTACTCAGATCGACATATATCGACTCAAGAACATTGCTTGTAGGTCCTATATGGCCGTGGGTTGCATCTGGCTGGTATCAGTGCTACCCCCATGCTGTATATACGGCGCCCAGCTGTGCTCAGATCGACATATATCGACTCAAGAATATCGCCTGTAGGTCCTATATGGCCGTGGGTTGCATCTGGCTGGTATCAGAGCCACCCACATGCCGTATATACGGGGCCCAGCTGTGCTCGGATCGACATATATCGACTCAAGAACATCGCCTGTAGGTCCCATATGGCCGTGGATTGAATCTGGCTGGTATCATAACTACCCCCATGCTGTATATAGGGCGCCCAGCTGTGCTCAGATCGACATATATCGACTCAAGAACATCGCCTGTAGGTCCTATATAGCCCTTTGTTGCAGTTGGCTGGTATCACAGCTCCCCCATGCTGTATTTACGTGGCCCAGCTGTGCTCAGGTCGACATATATCGACTCAAGGACATCACTTGTAGGTCCTATATGGCCGTGGGTTGCAGCTGGCTGGTATTAGAGCCACCCACATGCCCTATATACGGGGGTCCTGCTGTGCTCAGATCGACATATATCGACTCAAGTACATCGCCTGTAGGTCCTATATGGCCGTGGGTTGCATCTGGCTGGTATCAGATCTACCCACATGCCGTATATACGGGACCCAGCTGTGCTCAGATCGACATATATCGACTCAAGAACATCGCCTGTAGGTGCTATATGGCCGTGGGTTGCAGCTGGCTGGTATCAGAGCTACCCCCATGCTGTATATACGGGGCCCAGCTGTGCTCAGATCGACATATATCGACTCAAGAACATCGCCTGTAGGTCCTATATGGCCGTGGGTTGCAGCTGGCTGGTATCACAGCTACCCCCATGCTGTATATACGTGGCCCAGCTGTGCTCAGATCGACATATATCGACTCAAGAACATCGCCTGTAGGTCCTATATGGCCGTGGGTTGCAGCTGGCTGGTATCAGAGCCACCCACATGCCGTATATACGGGGACCAGCTGTGCTCAGATCGACATATATCGACTCAAGAACATCGCCCGTAGGTCCTATATGGCCGTGGGTTGCATCTGGCTGGTATCAGAGCTACCCCCATGCTGTATATACGGGGCCCAGCTATGCTCAGATCGATATATATATCGACTCAAGAACATCGCCTGTAGGTCCTATATAGCCGTGGGTTGCAGCTGGCTGGTATCACAGCTACCCCCATGCTGTATATGCGTGGCCCAGCTGTGCTCAAATCGACATATATCGACTCAAGAACATCGCCTGTAGGTCCTATATGGCCGTGGGTTGCATCTGGCTGGTATCAGAGCTACCCCCATGCTGTATATACGGGGCCCAGCAGTGCTCAGATCGACATATATCGACTCAGGAACATCGCCTGTAGGTCCTATATGGCCGTGGGTTGCATCTGGCTGGTATCAGAGCTACCCCTATGCGCTATATACGGGGCCCAGCTGTGCTCAGATCGACATATATCGACTTAAGAACATCGCCCGTAGGTTCTATATGGCCGTGGGTTGCATCTGGCTGGTATCAGAGCTACACCCATGCTGTATATACGGGGCCCAGCTGTGCTCAGATCGACATATATCGACTCAAGAACATCGCCTGTAGGTCCTATATAGCCGTGGGTTGCAGCTGGCTGGTATCACAGCTACCCCCATACTGTATATACGTGGCCCAGCTGTGTTAAGATCGACATATATCGACTCAAGAACATCGCCTGTTGGTCCTATATGGCCGTGGGTTGCAGCTGGCTGGTATCAGAGCCACCCACATGCCGTATATACGGGGCCCAGCTGTGCTCAGATCGACATATATCGACTCAAGAACATCGCCTGTAGGTCCTATATAGCCGTGGGTTGCAGCAGGCTGGTATCACAGCTACCCCCATACTGTATATACGTGGCCCAGCTGTGTTAAGATCGACATATATCGACTCAAGAACATCGCCTGTTGGTCCTATATGGCCGTGGGTTGCAGCTGGCTGGTATCAGAGCCACCCACATGCCGTATGTACGGGGCCCAGCTGTGCTCAGCTCGACATATATCGACTCAAGAATATCGCGTGTAGGTCCTATATGGCCGTGGGTTGCATCTGGCTGATATCAGAGGCACCCACATGCCGAATATACGGGGGCCCAGCTGTGCTCAGATCGACATATATCGACTCAAGAACATCGCCTGTAGGTCCTATATGGCCGTGGGTTGCAGCTGGCTTGTAACAGAGCCACCCACATGCCGTATATACGGGGCCCAGCTGTGTTCAGATCGACATATATAGACTCAAGTACATCGCCTGTAGGTCCTATATGGCCGTGGGTTGCATCTGGCTGGTATCAGAGCTACCCCCATGCTGTATATACGGCGCCCAGCTGTGCTCAGATCGACATATATCGACTCAAGAACATTGCCTGAGGGTCCTATACGGCCGTGGGTTGCAGCTGGCTGGTATCACAGTAACCCCCATGCTGTCTGTATATACGTGGCCCAGCTGTGCTCAGATCGACATATATCGACTCAAGAACATCGCCTGTAGGTCCTATATAGTCGTGGGTTGCACCTGGCTGGTATCAGAGCCACCCACATGCCGTATATACGTTACCCAGCTGTGCCCAGATCGACATATATCGACTCAAGAACATCGCCTGTAGGTCCTATATGACCGTGGGTTGCATATGGCTGGTATCAGAGATACTCCCATGATGTATATACGAGGCCCAGCTGTGCTCAGATCGACATATATCGACTCAAGAACATTGCCTGTGGGTCTTATATGGCCGTGGGATGCAGCTGGCTGGTATCAGAGCTACCCCCAGGCTGTATATACGTGGCCCAGCTGTGCTCAGATCGACATATATCGACTTAAGAACATCGCCGGTAGGTCCTGTATGCCCATGGGTAGCATCTGGCTGGTATAAGAGCCACCCACATGCCGTATATACGGGGACCAGCTGTGCTCAGATCGACATATATCGAATCAAGAACATCGAATGTAGGTCCTATATGACCGTGGGTTGCATCTGGCTCGTATCAGAGCTACCCCCATGCTGTATATACGGCGCCCAGCTGTGCTCAGATCGACATATATCGACTCAAGAAAATCGCCTGTAGGTCCTATATGCCGTGGGTTGCATCTGGCTGGTATCAGAGCTACCCCCATGCTGTATATACGTGGCACAGCTGTGCTCAGATCGACATATATCGACTCAAGAACATCGCTTGTAGGTCCTATATGGCCGTGGGTTGCAGCTGGCTGGTATCACAGCTACCCCCATGCTGTATATACGTGGCCCAGCTGTGCTCAGATCGACATATATCGACTCAAGAACATCGCCTGTAGGTCCTATATGGCCGTGGGTTGCAGCTGGCTGGTATCACAGCTACCCCCA
The DNA here is from genome assembly GCA_963942505.1 of Lordithon lunulatus. NCBI lineage: Eukaryota > Metazoa > Arthropoda > Insecta > Coleoptera > Staphylinidae > Lordithon > Lordithon lunulatus. The sequence goes on along the minus strand of OZ012667.1, from coordinate 30,487,399 downwards.
TGCTGTATATACGGGGCCCAGCTGTGCTCAGATCGACATATATCGACTCTAGAACATCGCCTGTTGGTCCTATATGGCCGTGGGTTGCATCTGGCTGGTATCAGAGCTACCCCCATGCTGTATATACGGGGCCCAGCTGTGCTCAGATCGACATATATCGACTCAAGAACATCGCCTGTAGGTCCTATATGGCCTTGGGTTGCAGCTGGCTGGTATCAGAGCCACCCACATGCCGTATATACAGGGCCCAGCTGTGCTCAGATCGACATATATCGACTCAAGAACATCGCCTCTAGGTCCTATATGGCCGTGGGTTGCATCTGGCTGGTATCAGAGCTACCCCCATGCTGTATATACGGGGCCCAGCTGTGCTCAGCTCGACATATAACGACTTAAAAACATCGCCTATAGGTCCTATTTGGCCTTGGGTTGCAGCTGGCTGGTATCAGAGCCACCCACATGCCGTATATACAGGGCCCAGCTGTGCTCAGATCGACATATATCGACTCAAGAACATCGCCTGTAGGTCCTATATGGCCGTGGGTTGCATCTGGCTGGTATCAGAGCCACCCCCATGCTGTATATACGGGGCCCAGCTGTGCTCAGATCGACATATATCGACTCAAGAACATCGCCTGTAGGTCCTATATGGCCGTGGGTTGCATCTGGCTGGTATCAGAGCTACCCCCATGCTGTATATACGGGGCCCAGCTGTGCTCAGATCGACATATATCGACTCAAGAACATCGCCTGTAGGTCCTATATGGCCGTGGGTTGCAGCTGGCTGGTATCACAGCTACCCCCGCGCTGTATATACGTGGCCCAGCTGTGCTCAGAACGACATATATCGACTCAAGAACATCGGCTGTGGGTCTTATATGGCCGTGGGATGCAGCTGGCTGTTATTAGAGCTACCCCCAGGCTGTATATACGTGGCCCAGCTGTACTCAGATCGACATATATCGACTCAAGAACATTGCTTGTAGGTCCTATATGGCCGTGGGTTGCATCTGGCTGGTATCAGTGCTACCCCCATGCTGTATATACGGCGCCCAGCTGTGCTCAGATCGACATATATCGACTCAAGAATATCGCCTGTAGGTCCTATATGGCCGTGGGTTGCATCTGGCTGGTATCAGAGCCACCCACATGCCGTATATACGGGGCCCAGCTGTGCTCGGATCGACATATATCGACTCAAGAACATCGCCTGTAGGTCCCATATGGCCGTGGATTGAATCTGGCTGGTATCATAACTACCCCCATGCTGTATATAGGGCGCCCAGCTGTGCTCAGATCGACATATATCGACTCAAGAACATCGCCTGTAGGTCCTATATAGCCCTTTGTTGCAGTTGGCTGGTATCACAGCTCCCCCATGCTGTATTTACGTGGCCCAGCTGTGCTCAGGTCGACATATATCGACTCAAGGACATCACTTGTAGGTCCTATATGGCCGTGGGTTGCAGCTGGCTGGTATTAGAGCCACCCACATGCCCTATATACGGGGGTCCTGCTGTGCTCAGATCGACATATATCGACTCAAGTACATCGCCTGTAGGTCCTATATGGCCGTGGGTTGCATCTGGCTGGTATCAGATCTACCCACATGCCGTATATACGGGACCCAGCTGTGCTCAGATCGACATATATCGACTCAAGAACATCGCCTGTAGGTGCTATATGGCCGTGGGTTGCAGCTGGCTGGTATCAGAGCTACCCCCATGCTGTATATACGGGGCCCAGCTGTGCTCAGATCGACATATATCGACTCAAGAACATCGCCTGTAGGTCCTATATGGCCGTGGGTTGCAGCTGGCTGGTATCACAGCTACCCCCATGCTGTATATACGTGGCCCAGCTGTGCTCAGATCGACATATATCGACTCAAGAACATCGCCTGTAGGTCCTATATGGCCGTGGGTTGCAGCTGGCTGGTATCAGAGCCACCCACATGCCGTATATACGGGGACCAGCTGTGCTCAGATCGACATATATCGACTCAAGAACATCGCCCGTAGGTCCTATATGGCCGTGGGTTGCATCTGGCTGGTATCAGAGCTACCCCCATGCTGTATATACGGGGCCCAGCTATGCTCAGATCGATATATATATCGACTCAAGAACATCGCCTGTAGGTCCTATATAGCCGTGGGTTGCAGCTGGCTGGTATCACAGCTACCCCCATGCTGTATATGCGTGGCCCAGCTGTGCTCAAATCGACATATATCGACTCAAGAACATCGCCTGTAGGTCCTATATGGCCGTGGGTTGCATCTGGCTGGTATCAGAGCTACCCCCATGCTGTATATACGGGGCCCAGCAGTGCTCAGATCGACATATATCGACTCAGGAACATCGCCTGTAGGTCCTATATGGCCGTGGGTTGCATCTGGCTGGTATCAGAGCTACCCCTATGCGCTATATACGGGGCCCAGCTGTGCTCAGATCGACATATATCGACTTAAGAACATCGCCCGTAGGTTCTATATGGCCGTGGGTTGCATCTGGCTGGTATCAGAGCTACACCCATGCTGTATATACGGGGCCCAGCTGTGCTCAGATCGACATATATCGACTCAAGAACATCGCCTGTAGGTCCTATATAGCCGTGGGTTGCAGCTGGCTGGTATCACAGCTACCCCCATACTGTATATACGTGGCCCAGCTGTGTTAAGATCGACATATATCGACTCACGAACATCGCCTGTTGGTCCTATATGGCCGTGGGTTGCAGCTGGCTGGTATCAGAGCCACCCACATGCCGTATATACGGGGCCCAGCTGTGCTCAGATCGACATATATCGACTCAAGAACATCGCCTGTAGGTCCTATATAGCCGTGGGTTGCAGCAGGCTGGTATCACAGCTACCCCCATACTGTATATACGTGGCCCAGCTGTGTTAAGATCGACATATATCGACTCAAGAACATCGCCTGTTGGTCCTATATGGCCGTGGGTTGCAGCTGGCTGGTATCAGAGCCACCCACATGCCGTATGTACGGGGCCCAGCTGTGCTCAGCTCGACATATATCGACTCAAGAATATCGCGTGTAGGTCCTATATGGCCGTGGGTTGCATCTGGCTGATATCAGAGGCACCCACATGCCGAATATACGGGGGCCCAGCTGTGCTCAGATCGACATATATCGACTCAAGAACATCGCCTGTAGGTCCTATATGGCCGTGGGTTGCAGCTGGCTTGTAACAGAGCCACCCACATGCCGTATATACGGGGCCCAGCTGTGTTCAGATCGACATATATAGACTCAAGTACATCGCCTGTAGGTCCTATATGGCCGTGGGTTGCATCTGGCTGGTATCAGAGCTACCCCCATGCTGTATATACGGCGCCCAGCTGTGCTCAGATCGACATATATCGACTCAAGAACATTGCCTGAGGGTCCTATACGGCCGTGGGTTGCAGCTGGCTGGTATCACAGTAACCCCCATGCTGTCTGTATATACGTGGCCCAGCTGTGCTCAGATCGACATATATCGACTCAAGAACATCGCCTGTAGGTCCTATATAGTCGTGGGTTGCATCTGGCTGGTATCAGAGCTACCCCCATGCTGTATATACGGGGCCCAGCTGTGCTCAGATCGACATATATCGACTCAAGAACATCGCCTGTAGGTCCTATATGGCCGTGGGTTGCAGCTGGCTGGTATCACAGCTACCCCCATGCTGTATATACGGGGCCCAGCTGTGCTCAGACCAACATATATCGACTCTAGAACATCGCCTGTTGGTCCTATATGGCCGTGGGTTGCATCTGGCTGGTATCAGAGCTACCCCCATGCTGTATATACGGGGCCCAGCTGTGCTCAGATCGACATATATCGACTCAAGAACATCGCCTGTAGGTCCTATATGGCCTTGGGTTGCATCTGGCTGGTATCAGAGCTACCCCCATGCTGTATATACGGGGCCCAGCTGAGCTCAGCTCGACATATAACGACTTAAAAACATCGCCTATAGGTCCTATATGGCCTTGGGTTCCAGCTGGCTGGTATCAGAGCCACCCACATGCCGTATATACAGGGCCCAGCTGTGCTCAGATCGACATATATCGACTCAAGAACATCGCCTGTAGGTCCTATATGGCCGTGGGTTGCATCTGGCTGGTATCAGAGCTACCCCCATGCTGTATATACGGGGCCAACTGTGCTCAGATCGACATATATCGACTCAAGAACATCGCCTGTAGGTCCTATATGGCCGTGGGTTGCATCTGGCTGGTATCAGAGCTACCCCCATGCTGTATATACGGGGCCCAGCTGTGCTCAGATCGACATATATCGACTCAAGAACATCGCCTGTAGGTCCTATATGGCCGTGGGTTGCAGCTGGCTGGTAACAGAGCCACCCACATGCCGTATATACGGGGCCCAGCTGTGCTCAGATCGACATATATCGACTCAAGAACATCGCCTGTAGGTCCTATATGGCCGTGGGTTGCATCTGGCTGGTATCAGAGCTACCCCCATGCTGTATATACGGGGCCCAGCTGTGCTCAGATCGACATATATCGACTCAAGAACATCGCCTGTAGGTCCTATATGGCCGTGGGTTGCAGCTGGCTGGTATCACAGCTACCCCCGCGCTGTATATACGTGGCCCAGCTGTGCTCAGAACGACATATATCGACTCAAGAACATCGGCTGTGGGTCTTATATGGCCGTGGGATGCAGCTGGCTGTTATCAGAGCTACCCCCAGGCTGTATATACGTGGCCCAGCTGTACTCAGATCGACATATATCGACTCAAGAACATCGCCTGTAGGTGCTATATGGCCGTGGGTTGCATCTGGCTGGTATCAGAGCTACCTCCATGCTGTATATACGGCGCCAAGCTGTGCTCAGATCGACATATATCGACTCAAGAACATTGCTTGTAGGTCCTATATGGCCGTGGGTTGCATCTGGCTGGTATCAGTGCTACCCCCATGCTGTATATACGGCGCCCAGCTGTGCTCAGATCGACATATATCGACTCAAGAATATCGCCTGTAGGTCCTATATGGCCGTGGGTTGCATCTGGCTGGTATCAGAGCCACCCACATGCCGTATATACGGGGCCCAGCTGTGCTCGGATCGACATATATCGACTCAAGAACATCGCCTGTAGGTCCTATATGGCCGTGGATTGAATCTGGATGGTATCATAACTACCCCCATGCTGTATATAGGGCGCCCAGCTGTGCTCAGATCGACATATATCGACTCAAGAACATCGCTTGTAGGTCCTATATAGCCGTTTGTTGCAGTTGGCTGGTATCACAGCTTCCCCATGCTGTATTTACGTGGCCCAGCTGTGCTCAGGTCGACATATATCGACTCAAGGACATCACCTGTAGGTCCTATATGGCCGTGGGTTGCAGCTGGCTGGTATTAGAGCCACCCACATGCCCTATATACGGGGGTCCAGCTGTGCTCAGATCGACATATATAGACTCAAGAACATCGCCTGTAGGTCCTATATGGCCGTGGGTTGCATCTGGCTGGTATCAGAGCTACACACATGCCGTATATACGGGACCCAGCTGTGCTCAGATCGACATATATCGACTCAAGAACATCGCCTGTAGGTCCTATATGGCCGTGGGTTGCATATGGCTGGTATCAGAGCCAGCCACATGCCGTATTTACGGGGCCCAGCTGTGCTCAGATCGACATATATCGAATAATGACCATCGCCTGTAGGTCCTATATGGCCGTGGGTTGGATCTGGCTGGTATCAGAGCCACCCACATGCCGTATATACGTTACCCAGCTGTGCCCAGATCGACATATATCGACTCAAGAACATCGCCTGTAGGTCCTATATGGCCGTGGGTTGCATATGGCTGGTATCAGAGATACTCCCATGCTGTATATACGAGGCCCAGCTGTGCTCAGATAGACATATATCGACTCAAGAACATTGCCTGTGGGTCTTATATGGCCGTGGGATGCAGCTGGCTGGTATCAGAGCTACCCCCAGGCTGTATATACGTGGCCCAGCTGTGCTCAGATCGACATATATCGACTTAAGAACATCGCCGGTAGGTCCTGTATGCCCATGGGTTGCATCTGGCTGGTATCAGAGCCACCCACATGCCGTATATACGGGGACCAGCTGTGCTCAGATCGACATATATCGACTCAAGAACATCGCCTGTAGGTCCTATATGGCCGTGGGTTGCAGCTGGCTTGTAACAGAGCCACCCACATGCCGTATATACGGGGCCCAGCTGTGTTCAGATCGACATATATCGACTCAAGAAAATCGCCTGTAGGTCCTATATGGCCGTGGGTTGCATCTGGCTGGTATCAGAGCTACCCCCATGCTGTATATACGTGGCCCAGCTGTGCTCAGATCGACATATATCGACTCAAGAACATCGCCTGTAGGTCCTATATGGGCATAGGTTGCACCTGGCTGGTGTCGAAGCGGCCCCAATGCTGCATATACGGTGCATAGTGGTGCTCAGATCGATATATATCGACTCAAGAACATCGCCTGTAGGTCCTATATGGCCGTGGGTTGCATCTGGCTGATATCAGAGCCACCCACATGCCGTATATACGGGGGCCCAGCTGTGCTCAGATCGACATATATCGAATAATGACCATCGCCTGTAGGTCCTATATGGCCGTGGGTTGGATCTGGCTGGTATCAGAGCCACCCACATGCCGTATATACGTTACCCAGCTGTGCCCAGATCGACATATATCGACTCAAGAACATCGCCTGTAGGTCCTATATGGCCGTGGGTTGCATATGGCTGGTATCAGAGATACTCCCATGCTGTATATACGAGGCCCAGCTGTGCTCAGATAGACATATATCGACTCAAGAACATTGCCTGTGGGTCTTATATGGCCGTGGGATGCAGCTGGCTGGTATCAGAGCTACCCCCAGGCTGTATATACGTGGCCCAGCTGTGCTCAGATCGACATATATCGACTTAAGAACATCGCCGGTAGGTCCTGTATGCCCATGGGTTGCATCTGGCTGGTATCAGAGCCACCCACATGCCGTATATACGGGGACCAGTTGTGCTCAGATCGACATATATCGACTCAAGAACATCGCCTGTAGGTCCTATATGGCCGTGGGTTGCATCTGGCTCGTATCAGAGCTACCAGCATGCTGTATATACGGCGCCCAGCTGTGCTCAGATCGACATATATCGACTCAAGAAAATCGCCTGTAGGTCCTATATGGCCGTGGGTTGCATCTGGCTGGTATCAGAGCTACCCCCATGCTGTATATACGTGGCCCAGCTGTGCTCAGATCGACATATATCGACTCAAGAACATCGCCTGTAGGTCCTATATGGGCATAGGTTGCACCTGGCTGGTGTCGAAGCGGCCCTAATGCTGCATATACGGTGCATAGTGGTGCTCAGATCGATATATATCGACTCAAGAACATCGCCTGTAGGTCCTATATGGCCGTGGGTTGCATCTGGCTGATATCAGAGCCACCCACATGCCGTATATACGGGGGCCCAGCTGTGCTCAGATCGACATATATCGAATCAAGAACATCGGCTGTAGGTCCTATATGGCCGTGGGTTGCATCTGGCTGGTATCAGAGCCACCCACATGCCGTATATACGGGGCCCAGCTGTGCTCAGATTGACTTATATCGACTCAAAAACATCGCCTGTAGGTCCTATATGGCCGTGGGTTGCATGTGGCTGGTATCAGAGCTACCCCCATGCTGTATATACGAGGACCAGCTGTGCTCAGATCGACATATATCGACTCAAGAACATCGCCTGTAGGTCCTATATGGCCTTGGATTGCATCTGGCTGGTATCAGAGCTACCCCCATGCTGTATATACGGCGCCCAGCTGTGCTCAGATCGTCATATATTGACTCAAGAACATCGGCTGTAGGCCCTATATGGGCATAGGTTGCACCTGGCTGGTGTCGAAGCGGCCCCAATGCTGCATATACGGTGCATAGCGGTGCTCAGATCGACATATATCGACTCAAGAACATCGCCTGTAGGTCCTATATGGCCATGGGTTGCATCTGGCTGGTATCAGAGCCACGCACATGCCGTATATGCGGGGACCAGCTGTGCTCAGATCGACATATATCGACTCAAGAACATCGCCTGTAGGTCCTATATGGCCGTGGGTTGCATCTAGCTGTTATCAGAGCTACCCCCATGCTGTATATACGGCGCCCAGCTGTGCTCAGATCGACATATATTGACTCAAGAACATCGCCTGTAGGTCCTATATGGCTGTGGGTTGCATCTGGCTGGTATCAGAGCTATCCTCATGCTGTATATACGGGGCCCAGCTGTGCTCAGATCGACATATATAGACTCAAGAACGTCGCCTGTAGGTCCTATATGGCCGTGGGTTGCAGCTGGCTGGTATCACAGCTACCCCCATGCTGTATATACGTGGCCCAGCTGTGCTCAGATCGACATATATCGACTCAAGAACATCGCCTGTAGGTCCTATATGGCCGTGGGTTGCAGCAGGCTAGAATCTGAGCCACCCACATGCCGTATATACGGGGCCCAGCTGTGCTCAGCTCGACATATATTGATTCAAAAACATCGCCTATAGGTCCTATATGGCCGTGGGTTGCAGCTGGCTGGTATCAGAGCCACCGACATGCCGTATATACGGGGCCCAGCTGTGCTCAGATCGACATATATCGACTCAAGAACATCGCCTGTAGGTCCTATATGGCCGTGGGTTGCATTTGGCTGGTATCAGAGCTACCCCCATGCTGTATATACGGGTCCCAGCTGTGCCCAGATCGACATATATCGACTCAAGAACATCGCCTGTAGGTCCTATATGGCCGTGTCTTGCAGCTGGCTGGATCAGAGCCACCCACATGCCGTATATACGGGGCCCAGTTGTGCTCAGATCGACATATATCAACTCAAGAACATCGCCTGTAGGTCCTATATGGCCGTGGGTTGCATCTGGCTGGTATCAGAGCTACCTCCATGCTGTATATACGGGGCCCAGCTGTGCTCAGATCGACATATATCGACTCAAGAACATCGCCTGTAGGTCCTATATGGCCGTGGGTTGCAGCTGGCTGGTATCACAGCTACCCCCACGCTGTATCTACGTGGCCCAGCTGTGCTCAGAACGACATATATCGACTCAAGAACATCGCCTGTGGGTCATATATGGCCGTGGGATGCAGCTGGCTGGTATCAGAGCTACCCCAGGCTGTATATACGTGGCCCAGCTGTGCTCAGATCGACATATATCGACTCAAGAACATCGCCTGTAGGTACTATATGGCCGTGGGTTGCATCTGGCTGGTATCAGAGCTACCCCCATGCTATATATACGGCGCCCAGCTATGCTCAGATCGACATATATCGACTCAAGAACATCGCCTGTAGGTCCTATATGGCCGTGGGTTGCATCTGGCTGGTATCAGTGCTAATCCCATGCTGTATATACGGCGCCCAGCTGTGCTCAGATCGACATATATCGACTCAAGAACATCGCCTGTGGGTCCTATATAGCCGTGGGCTGCAGCTGGCTGGTATCACAGCTACCCATATGCTGTATATACGTGGCCCAGCTGTGCTCAGATCGACATATATCGACTCAAGAATATCGCCTGTAGGTCCTATATGGCAGTGGGTTGCATCTGGCTGATATCAGAGGCACCCACATGCCGAATATACGGGGGCCCAGCTGTGCTCAGATCGACATATATCGACTCAAGAACATCGCCTGTAGGTCCTATATGGCCGTGGGTTGCAGCTGGCTTGTAACAGAGCCACCCACATGCCGTATATACGGGGCCCAGCTGTGTTCAGATCGACATATATCGACTCAAGTACATCGCCTGTAGGTCCTATATGGCCGTGGGTTGCATCTGGCTGGTATCAGAGCTACCCCCATGCTGTATATACGGCGCCCAGCTGTGCTCAGATCGACATATATCGACTCAAGAACATCGCCTGAGGGTCCTATATGGCCGTGGGTTGCAGCTGGCTGGTATCACAGCTACCCCCATGCTGTCTGTATATACGTGGCCCAGCTGTGCTCAGATCGACATATATCGACTCAAGAACATCGCCTGTAGGTCCTATATAGCCGTGGGTTGCATCTGGCTGGTATCAGAGCTACCCCCATGCTGTATATACGGGGCCCAGCTGTGCTCATATCGACATATATCGACTCAAGAACATCGCCTGTAGGTCCTATATGGCCGTGGGTTGCAGCTGGCTGGTATCACAGCTACCCCCATGCTGTGTATACGGGGCCCAGCTGTGCTCAGATCGACATATATCGACTCTAGAACATCGCCTGTTGGTCCTATATGGCCGTGGGTTGCATCTGGCTGGTATCAGAGCTACCCCCATGCTGTATATACGGGGACCAGCTGTGCTCAGATCGACATATATCGACTCAAGAACATCGCCTGTAGGTCCTATATGGCCGTGGGTTGCATATGGCTGGTATCAGAGCCACCCACATGCCGTATTTACGGGGCCCAGCTGTGCTCAGATCGACATATATCGAATAATGACCATCGCCTGTAGGTCCTATATGGCCGTGGGTTGGATCTGGCTGGTATCAGAGCCACCCACATGCCGTATATACGTTACCCAGCTGTGCCCAGATCGACATATATCGACTCAAGAACATCGCCTGTAGGTCCTATATGACCGTGGGTTGCATATGGCTGGTATCAGAGATACTCCCATGATGTATATACGAGGCCCAGCTGTGCTCAGATCGACATATATCGACTCAAGAACATTGCCTGTGGGTCTTATATGGCCGTGGGATGCAGCTGGCTGGTATCAGAGCTACCCCCAGGCTGTATATACGTGGCCCAGCTGTGCTCAGATCGACATATATCGACTTAAGAACATCGCCGGTAGGTCCTGTATGCCCATGGGTTGCATCTGGCTGGTATAAGAGCCACCCACATGCCGTATATACGGGGACCAGCTGTGCTCAGATCGACATATATCGAATCAAGAACATCGAATGTAGGTCCTATATGACCGTGGGTTGCATCTGGCTCGTATCAGAGCTACCCCCATGCTGTATATACGGCGCCCAGCTGTGCTCAGATCGACATATATCGACTCAAGAAAATCGCCTGTAGGTCCTATATGCCGTGGGTTGCATCTGGCTGGTATCAGAGCTACCCCCATGCTGTATATACGTGGCACAGCTGTGCTCAGATCGACATATATCGACTCAAGAACATCGCTTGTAGGTCCTATATGGCCGTGGGTTGCAGCTGGCTGGTATCACAGCTACCCCCATGCTGTATATACGTGGCCCAGCTGTGCTCAGATCGACATATATCGACTCAAGAACATCGCCTGTAGGTCCTATATGGCCGTGGGTTGCAGCTGGCTGGTATCACAGCTACCCCCATGCTGTATATACGGGGCCCAGCTGTGCTCAGATCGACATATATCGACTCTAGAACATCGCCTGTTGGTCCTATATGGCCGTGGGTTGCATCTGGCTGGTATCAGAGCTACCCCCATGCTGTATATACGGGGCCCAGCTGTGCTCAGATCGACATATATCGACTCAAGAACATCGCCTGTAGGTCCTATATGGCCTTGGGTTGCAGCTGGCTGGTATCAGAGCCACCCACATGCCGTATATACAGGGCCCAGCTGTGCTCAGATCGACATATATCGACTCAAGAACATCGCCTCTAGGTCCTATATGGCCGTGGGTTGCATCTGGCTGGTATCAGAGCTACCCCCATGCTGTATATACGGGGCCCAGCTGTGCTCAGCTCGACATATAACGACTTAAAAACATCGCCTATAGGTCCTATTTGGCCTTGGGTTGCAGCTGGCTGGTATCAGAGCCACCCACATGCCGTATATACAGGGCCCAGCTGTGCTCAGATCGACATATATCGACTCAAGAACATCGCCTGTAGGTCCTATATGGCCGTGGGTTGCATCTGGCTGGTATCAGAGCTACCCCCATGCTGTATATACGGGGCCCAGCTGTGCTCAGATCGACATATATCGACTCAAGAACATCGCCTGTAGGTCCTATATGGCCGTGGGTTGCAGCTGGCTGGTATCACAGCTACCCCCGCGCTGTATATACGTGGCCCAGCTGTGCTCAGAACGACATATATCGACTCAAGAACATCGGCTGTGGGTCTTATATGGCCGTGGGATGCAGCTGGCTGTTATTAGAGCTACCCCCAGGCTGTATATACGTGGCCCAGCTGTACTCAGATCGACATATATCGACTCAAGAACATTGCTTGTAGGTCCTATATGGCCGTGGGTTGCATCTGGCTGGTATCAGTGCTACCCCCATGCTGTATATACGGCGCCCAGCTGTGCTCAGATCGACATATATCGACTCAAGAATATCGCCTGTAGGTCCTATATGGCCGTGGGTTGCATCTGGCTGGTATCAGAGCCACCCACATGCCGTATATACGGGGCCCAGCTGTGCTCGGATCGACATATATCGACTCAAGAACATCGCCTGTAGGTCCCATATGGCCGTGGATTGAATCTGGCTGGTATCATAACTACCCCCATGCTGTATATAGGGCGCCCAGCTGTGCTCAGATCGACATATATCGACTCAAGAACATCGCCTGTAGGTCCTATATAGCCCATTGTTGCAGTTGGCTGGTATCACAGCTCCCCCATGCTGTATTTACGTGGCCCAGCTATGCTCAGGTCGACATATATCGACTCAAGGACATCACTTGTAGGTCCTATATGGCCGTGGGTTGCAGCTGGCTGGTATTAGAGCCACCCACATGCCCTATATACGGGGGTCCTGCTGTGCTCAGATCGACATATATCGACTCAAGTACATCGCCTGTATGTCCTATATGGCCGTGGGTTGCAGCTGGCTGGTATCAGAGCCACCCACATGCCGTATATACGGGGACCAGCTGTGCTCAGATCGACATGTCTCGACACAAGAACATCGCCCGTAGGTCCTATATGGCCGTGGGTTGCATCTGGCTGGTATCAGAGCTACCTCCATGCTGTATATACGGGGCCCAGCTGTGCTCAGATCGACATATATCGACTCAAGAACATCGCCTGTAGGTCCTATATAGCCGTGGGTTGCAGCAGGCTGGTATCACAGCTACCCCCATACTGTATATACGTGGCCCAGCTGTGTTAAGATCGACATATATCGACTCAAGAACATCGCCTGTTGGTCCTATATGGCCGTGGGTTGCAGCTGGCTGGTATCAGAGCCACCCACATGCCGTATGTACGGGGCCCAGCTGTGCTCAGCTCGACATATATCGACTCAAGAATATCGCGTGTAGGTCCTATATGGCCGTGGGTTGCATCTGGCTGGTATCAGAGCCACCCACATGCCGTATATACGGGGCCCAGCTGTGCTCAGATCGACATATATCGACTCAAGAACATCGGCTGTAGGTCCTATATGGCCGTGGGATGCATATGGCTGGTATCAGAGCCACCCACATTCCGTATATACGGGGCCTAGCTGTGCTCAGATCGACATATATCGACTCAAGAACATCGCCTGTAGGTCCTATATGGCCGTGGGTTGCATCTGGCTGGTATCAGAGCTACCCCCATGCTGTATATACGGGGCCCAGCTGTGCTCAGATCGACATATATCGACTCAAGAACATCGCCTGTAGGTCCTATATGGCCGTGGGTTGCATCTGGGTGGTATCAGAGCTACCCCCATACTGTATATACGGGGCCCAGCTGTGCTCAGATCGACATATATCGACTCAAGAACATCGCCTGTAGGTCCTATCTAACCGTGGGTTGCAGCTGGCTGGTATCACAGCTACCCCCATGCTATATATACGGCGCCCAGCTGTGCTCAGATCGACATATATCGACTCAAGAACATCGTCTGTAGGTCCTATATGGCCGTGGGTTGCATCTGGCTGGTTTCAGAGCTACCCCCATGCTGTATATACGGGGCCCAGCTGTGCTCAGATCGACATATATCGACTCAAGAACATAGCCTGTAGGTCCTATATGGCCCTGGGTTGCAGCTGGCTGGTATCACAGCTACCCCCATGCTGTATATACGGGGCCCAGCTGTGCTCAGATCGACATATATCGACTCTAGAACATCGCCTGTTGGTCCTATATGGCCGTGGGTTGCATCTGGCTGGTATCAGAGCTACTCCCATGCTGTATATGCGGGGCCCAGCTGTGCTCAGATCGACATATATCGACTCAAGAACATCGCCTGTAGGTCCTATATGGCCTTGGGTTGCAGCTGGCTGGTATCAGAGCCACACACATGCCGTATATGCAGGGCCCAGCTGTGCTCAGATCGACATATATCGACTCAAGAACATCGCCTGTAGGTCCTATATGGCCGTGGGTTGCATCTGGCTGGTATCAGAGCTACCCCCATGCTGTATATACGGGGCCCAGCTGTGCTCAGCTCGACATATAACGACTTAAAAACATCGCCTATAGGTCCTATATGGCCTTGGGTTGCAGCTGGCTGGTATCAGAGCCACCCACATGCCGTATATACAGGGCCCAGCTGTGCTCAGATCGACATATATCGACTCAAGAACATCGCCTGTAGGTTCTATATGGCCGTGGGTTGCATCTGGCTGGTATCAGAGCTACCCCCATGTTGTATATACGGGGCCCAGCTGTGCTCAGATCGACATATATCGGCTCAAGAACATCGCCTGTAGGTCCTATATGGCCGTGGGTTGCATCTGGCTGGTATCAGAGCTACCCCCATGCTGTATATAAGGGGCCCAGCTGTGCTCAGATCGACATATATCGACTCAAGAACATCGCCTGTGGGTCTTATATGGCCGTGGATTGCATCTGGCTGGTATCAGAGCTACTCCCATGCTGTATATACGGCGCCCAGCTGTGCTCAGATCGACATATATCGACCCAAGAACATCGCCTGTAGGTCCTATATGGCCGTGGCTTGCATCTGGCTGGTATCAGAGCCACCCACATGCCGTATATACGGGGCCCAGCTGTGCTCAGATCGACATATATCGACTCAAGAACAACGCCTGTGGGTGTTATATGGCCGTGGGTTGCATCTGGCTGGTATCAGAGCTACCCCCATGCTGTATATACGGCGCCCAGCTGTGCTCAGATCGACATATATCGACTCAAGAACATCGCCTGTAGGTCCAATATGGCCGTGGGTTGCATCTGGCTGGTATCAGAGCTACACCCATGCTGTATATACGGGACCCAACAGTGCTCAGATCGACATATATCGACTCAAGAACATCGCCTGTAGGTCCTATATGGCCGTGGGTTGCATCTGGCTGATATCAGAGCCACCCACATGCCGTATATACGAGCGCCCAGCTGTGCTCAGATCGACATATATCGACACAAGAACATCGGCTGTAGGTCCTATATGGCCGTGGGTTGCATCTGTCTGGTATCAGAGCCACCCACATGCCGTATATACGGGGCCCAGCTGTGCTCAGATCGACATATATCGACTCAAGAACATCGCCTGTAGGTCCTATATGACCGTGGGTTGCATCTGGCTGGTATCAGAGCCACCCACATGCCGTATATACGGGGCCCAGCTGTGCTCAGATCGACATATATCGACTCAAGAACATCGCCTGTAGGTCCTATATGGCCGTGGGTTGCTTCTGGCTGGTATCAGAGCTACCCCCATGCTGTATATACGAGGCCCAGCTGTGCTCAGATCGACATATATCGACTCAAGAACATCGCCTGTAGGTCCTATATGTCCGTGGGTTGCATCTGGGTGGTATCAGAGCTACCCCCATACTGTATATACGGGGCCCAGCTGTGCTCAGATCGACATATATCGACTCAAGAACATCGCCTGTAGGTCCTATATAACCGTGGGTTGCAGCTGGCTGGTATCACAGCTACCCCCATGCTATATATACGGCGCCCAGCTGTGCTCAGATCGACATATATCGACTCAAGAACATCCCCTGTAGGTCCTATATGGCCGTGGGTTGCATCTGGCTGGTTTCAGAGCTACCCCCATGCTGTATATACGGGGCCCAGCTGTGCTCAGATCGACATATATCGACTCAAGAACATCGCCTGTAGGTGCTATATGGCCGTGGGTTGCATCTGGCTGGTATCAGAGCTACCTCCATGCTGTATATACGACGCCAAGCTGTGCTCAGATCGACATATATCGACTCAAGAACATTGCTTGTAGGTCCTATATGGCCGTGGGTTGGATCTGGCTGGTATCAGAGCCACCCACATGCCGTATATACGTTACCCAGCTGTGCCCAGATCGACATATATCGACTCAAGAACATCGCCTGTAGGTCCTATATGGCCGTGGGTTGCATATGGCTGGTATCAGATATACTCCCATGCTGTATATACGAGGCCCAGCTGTGCTCAGATCGACATATATCGACTCAAGAACATTGCCTGTGGGTCTTATATGGCCGTGGGATGCAGCTGGCTGGTATCAGAGCTACCCCCAGGCTGTATATACGTGGCCCAGCTGTGCTCAGATCGACATATATCCACTTAAGAACATCGCCGATAGGTCCTGTATGCCCATGGGTTGCATCTGGCTGGTATCAGAGCCACCCACATGCCGTATATACGGGGACCAGCTGTGCTCAGATCGTCATATATCGACTCAAGAACATCGAATGTAGGTCCTATATGGCCGTGGGTTGCATCTGGCTCGTATCAGAGCTACCAGCATGCTGTATATACGGCGCCGAGCTGTGCTCAGATCGACATATATCGACTCAAGAAAATCGCCTGTAGGTCCTATATGGCCGTAGGTTGCATCTGGCTGGTATCAGAGCTACCCCCATGCTGTATATACGGGGCACAGCTGTGCTAAGATCGACATATATCGACTCAAGAACATCGCCTGTAGGTCCTATATGGCCGTGGGTTGCAGCTGGCTGGTATCACAGCTACCCCCATGCTGTATATACGTGGCCCAGCTGTGCTCAGATCGACATATATCGACTCAAGAACATCGCCTGTAGGTCCTATATGGCCGTGGGTTGCAGCAGGCTAGAATCAGAGCCACCCACATGCCGTATATACGGGGCCCAGCTGTGCTCAGCTCGACATATATTGATTCAAAAACATCGCCTATAATTCCTATATGGCCGTGGGTTGCATCTGGCTGGTATCAGAGCTACCCCCATGCTGTATATACGAGGACCAGCTGTGCTCAGATCGACATATATCGATTCAAGAACATCGCTTGTAGGTCCTATATGGCCGTGGATTGCATCTGGCTGGTATCAGAGCTACCCCCATGCTGTATATACGGCGGCCAGCTGTGCTCAGATCGTCATATATTGACTCAAGAACATCGGCTGTAGGCCCTATATGGGCATAGGTTGCACCTGGCTGGTGTCGAAGCGGCCCCAATGCTGCATATACGGTGCATAGCGGTGCTCAGATCGACATATATCGACTCAAGAACATCGCCTGTAGGTCCTATATGGCCATGGGTTGCATCTGGCTGGTATCAGAGCCACGCACATGCCGTATATACGGGGACCAGCTGTGCTCAGATCGACATATATCGACTCAAGAACATCGCCTGTAGGTCCTATATGGCCGTGGGTTGCATCTGGCTGTTATCAGAGCTACCCCCATGCTGTATATAAGGCGCCCAGCTGTGCTCAGATCGACATATATTGACTCAAGAACATCGCCTGTAGGTCCTATATGGCTGTGGGTTGCATCTGGCTGGTATCAGAGCTATCCTCATGCTGTATATACGGGGCCTAGCTGTGCTCAGATCGACATATATCGACTCAAGAACGTCGCCTGTAGGTCCTATATGGCCGTGGGTTGCAGCTGGCTGGTATCACAGCTACCCCCATGCTGTATATACGTGGCCCAGCTGTGCTCAGATCGACATATATCGACTCAAGAACATCGCCTGTAGGTCCTATATGGCCGTGGGTTGCAGCAGGCTAGAATCAGAGCCACCCACATGCCGTATATACGGGGCCCAGCTGTGCTCAGCTCGACATATATTGATTCAAAAACATCGCCTATAGGTCCTATATGGCCGTGGGTTGCAGCTGGCTGGTATCAGAGCCACCCACATGCCGTATATACGGGGCCCAGCTGTGCTCAGATCGACATATATCGACTCAAGAACATCGCCTGTAGGTCCTATATGGCCGTGGGTTGCATCTGGCTGGTATCAGAGCTACCCCCATGCTGTATATACGGGTCCCAGCTGTGCCCAGATCGACATATATCGACTCAAGAACATCGCCTGTAGGTCCTATATGGCCGTGTCTTGCAGCTGGCTGGTATCAGAGCCACCCACATGCCGTATATACGGGGCCCAGTTGTGCTCAGATCGACATTTATCGACTCAAGAACAGCGCCTGTAGGTCCTATATGGCCGTCGGTTGCAGCTGGCTGGTATCACAGCTACCCCCACGCTGTATATACGTGGCCCAGCTGTGCTCAGAACGACATATATCGACTCAAGAACATCGGCTGTGGGTCTTATATGGCCGTGGGATGCAGCTGGCTGTTATCAGAGCTACCCCCAGGCTGTATATACGTGGCCCAGCTGTACTCAGATCGACATATATCGACTCAAGAACATCGCCTGTAGGTCCTATATAGCCGTTTGTTGCAGTTGGCTGGTATCACAGCTCCCCCATGCTGTATTTACGTGGCCCAGCTGTGCTCAGGTCGACATATATCGACTCAACAACATCACCTGTAGGTCCTATATGGCCGTGGGTTGCAGCTGGCTGGTATTAGAGCCACCCACATGCCCTATATACGGGGGTCCAGCTGTGCTCAGATCGACATATATCGACTCAAGAACATCGCCTGTAGGTCCTATATGGCCGTGGGTTGCATCTGGCTGGTATCAGAGCTACCCACATGCCGTATATACGGGACCCAGCTGTGCTCAGATCGACATATATCGACTCAAGAACATCGCCTGTAGGTCCTATATGGCCGTGGGTTGCATATGGCTGGTATCAGAGCCACCCACATGCCGTATTTACGGGGCCCAGCTGTGCTCAGATCGACATATATCGAATAATGACCATCGCCTGTAAGTCCTATATGGCCGTGGGTTGGATCTGGCTGGTATCAGAGCCACCCACATACCGTATATACGTTACCCAGCTGTGCCCAGATCGACATATATCGACTCAAGAACATCGCCTGTAGGTCCTATATGGCCGTGGGTTGCATATGGCTGGTATCAGAGATACTCCCATGCTGTATATACGAGGCCCAGCTGTGCTCAGATCGACATATATCGACTCAAGAACATCGCCTGTAGGTCCTATATGGGCATAGGCTGCACCTGGCTGGTGTCGAAGCGGCCCCAATGCTGAATATATGGTGCATAGTGGTGCTCAGATCGACATATATCGACTTAAGAACATCGCCTGTAGGTCCTATATGGCCGTGGGTTGCATCTGGCTGATATCAGAGCCACCCACGCGCCGTATATACGGGGGCCCAGCTGTGCTCAGATCGTCATATATCGACTCAAGAACATCGAATGTAGGTCCTATATGGCCGTGGGTTGCATCTGGCTCGTATCAGAGCTACCAGCATGCTGTATATACGGCGCCGAGCTGTGCTCAGATCGACATATATCGACTCAAGAAAATCGCCTGTAGGTCCTATATGGCCGTGGGTTGCATCTGGCTGGTATCAGAGCTACCCCCATGCTGTATATACGGGGCACAGCTGTGCTCAGATCGACATATATCGACTCAAGAACATCGCCTGTAGGTCCTATATGGCCGTGGGTTGCAGCTGGCTGGTATCACAGCTACCCCCATGCTGTATATACGTGGCCCAGCTGTGCTCAGATCGACATATATCGACTCAAGAACATCGCCTGTAGGTCCTATATGGGCATAGGCTGCACCTGGCTGGTGTCGAAGCGGCCCCAATGCTGAATATACGGTGCATAGTGGTGCTCAGATCGACATATATCGACTCAAGAACATCGCCTGTAGGTCCTATATGGCCGCGGGTTGCATCTGGCTTATATCAGAGCCACCCACGCGCCGTATATACGGGGGCCCAGCTGTGCTCAGATCGACATATATCGAATCAAGAACATCGGCCGTAGGTCCTATATGGCCGTGGGTTGCATCTGGCTGGTATCAGAGCCACCCACATGCCGTATATACGGGGCCCAGCTGTTCTCAGATTGACATATATCGACTCAAAAACATCGCCTGTAGGTCCTATATGGCCGTGGGTTGCATCTGGCTGGTATCAGAGCTACCCCCATGCTGTATATACGAGGACCATCTGTGCTCAGATCGACATATATCGACTCAAGAACATCGCTTGTAGGTCCTATATGGCCGTGGATTGCATCTGGCTGCTATCAGAGCTACCCCCATGCTGTATATACGGCGGCCAGCTGTGCTCAGATCGTCATATATTGACTCAGGAACATCGGCTGTAGGCCCTATATGGGCATAGGTTGCACCTGGCTGGTGTCGGAGCGGCCCCAATGCTGCATATACGGTGCATAGCGGTGCTCAGATCGACATATATCGACTCAAGAACATCGCCTGTAGGTCCTATATGGCCATGGGTTGCATCTGGCTGGTATCAGAGCCACGCACATGCCGTATATACGGGGACCAGCTGTGCTCAGATCGACATATATCGACTCAAGAACATCGCCTGTAGGTCCTATATGGCCGTGGGTTGCATCTGGCTGTTATCAGAGCTACCCCCATGCTGTATATACGGCGCCCAGCTGTGCTCAGATCGACATATATTGACTCAAGAACATCGCCTGTAGGTCCTATATGGCTGTGGGTTGCATCTGGCTGGTATCAGAGCTATCCTCATGCTGTATATACGGGGCCCAGCTGTGCTCAGATCGACATATATCGACTCAAGAACGTCGCCTGTAGGTCCTATATGGCTGTGGGTTGCATCTGGCTGGTATCAGAGCTATCCTCATGCTGTATATACGGGGCCCAGCTGTGCTCAGATCGACATATATCGACTCATATATCCTGTAGGTCCTATATGGCCGTGGGTTGCAGCTGGCTGGTATCACAGCTACCCCCATGCTGTATATACGTGGCCCAGCTGTGCTCAGATCGACATATATCGACTCAAGAACATCGCCTGTAGGTCCTATATGGCCGTGGGTTGCATCTGGCTGGTATCAGAGCTACCCCCATGCTGTATATACGGGTCCCAGCTGTGCCCAGATCGACATATATCGACTCAAGGACATCGCCTGTAGGTCCTATATGGCCGTGTCTTGCAGCTGGCTGGTATCAGAGCCACCCACATGCCGTATATACGGGGCCCAGCTGTGCTCAGATCGACATATATCGACTCAAGAACATCGCCTGTAGGTCCTATATGGCCGTGGGTTGCATCTGGCTGGTATCAGAGCTACCCCCATGCTGTATATACGGGTCCCAGCTGTGCCCAGATCGACATATATCGACTCAAGGACATCGCCTGTAGGTCCTATATGGCCGTGTCTTGCAGCTGGCTGGTATCAGAGCCACCCACATGCCGTATATACGGGGCCCAGTTGTGCTCAGATCGACATATATCGACTCAAGAACATCGCCTGTAGGTCCTATATGGCCGTGGGTTGCATCTGGCTGGTATCAGAGCTACCCCCATGCTGTATATACGGGGCCCAGCTGTGCTCAGATCGACATTGATCGACTCAAGAACATCGCCTGTAGGTCCTATATGGCCGTGGGTTGCAGCTGGCTGGTATCACAGCTACCCTCACGCTGTATATACGTGGCCCAGCTGTGCTCAGAACGACATATATCGACTCAAGAACATCGCCTGTGGGTCATATATGGCCGTGGGTTGCAGCTGGCTGGTATCAGAGCTACCCCAGGCTGTATATACGTGGCCCAGCTGTGCTCAGATCGACATATATCGACTCAAGAACATCGCCTGTAGGTACTATATGGCCATGGGTTGCATCTGGCTGGTATCAGAGCTACCTCCATGCTATATATATACGGCGCCCAGCTATGCTCAGATCGACATATATCGACTCAAGAACATCGCCTGTAGGTCCTATATGGCCGTGGGTTGCATCTGGCTGGTATCAGTGCTAATCCCATGCTGTATATACGGCGCCCAGCTGTGTTCAGATCGACATATATCGACTCAAGTACATCGCCTGTAGGTCCTATATGGCCGTGGGTTGCATCTGGCTGGTATCAGAGCTACCCCCATGCTGTATATACGGCGCCCAGCTGTGCTCAGATCGACATATATCGACTCAAGAACATCGCCTGAGGGTCCTATATGGCCGTGGGTTGCAGCTGGCTGGTATCACAGCTACCCCCATGCTGTCTGTATATACGTGGCCCAGCTGTGCTCAGATCGACATATATCGACTCAAGAACATCGCCTGTAGGTCCTATATAGCCGTGGGTTGCATCTGGCTGGTATCAGAGCTACCCCCATGCTGTATATACGGGGCCCAGCTGTGCTCAGATCGACATATATCGACTCAAGAACATCGCCTGTAGGTCGTATATGGCCGTGGGTTGCAGCTGGCTGGTATCACAGCTACCCCCATGCTGTATATACGGGGCCCAGCTGTGCTCATATCGACATATATCGACTCTAGAACATCGCCTGTTTGTCCTATATGGCCGTGGGTTGCATCTGGCTGGTATCAGAGCTACCCCCATGCTGTATATACGGGGCCCAGCTGTGTTCAGATCGACATATATCGACTCAAGAACATCGCCTGTAGGTCCTATATGGCCGTGGGTTGCATATGGCTGGTATCAGAGCCACCCACATGCCGTATTTACGGGGCCCAGCTGTGCTCAGATCGACATATATCGAATAATGACCATCGCCTGTAGGTCCTATATGGCCGTGGGTTGGATCTGGCTGGTATCAGAGCCACCCACATGCCGTATATACGTTACCCAGCTGTGCCCAGATCGACATATATCGACTCAAGAACATCGCCTGTAGGTCCTATATGGCCGTGGGTTGCATATGGCTGGTATCAGAGATACTCCCATGCTGTATATACGAGGCCCAGCTGTGCTCAGATCGACATATATCGACTCAAGAACATTGCCTGTGGGTCTTATATGGCCGTGGGATGCAGCTGGCTGGTATCAGAGCTACCCCCAGGCTGTATATACGTGGCCCAGCTGTGCTCAGATCGACATATATCGACTTAAGAACATCGCCGGTAGGTCCTGTACGCCCATGGGTTGCATCTGGCTGGTATCAGAGCCACCCACATGCCGTATATACGGGGACCAGCTGTGCTCAGATCGACATATATCGACTCAAGAACATCGAATGTAGGTCCTATATGGCCGTGGGTTGCATCTGGCTCGTATCAGAGCTACCCCCATGCTGTATATACGGCGCCCAGCTGTGCTCAGATCGACATATATCGACTCAAGAAAATCGCCTGTAGGTCCTATATGGCCGTGGGTTGCATCTGGCTGGTATCAGAGCTACCCCCATGCTGTATATACGGCGCCCAGCTGTGCTCAGATCGACATATATCGACTCAAGAACATCGCCTGTGGGTCCTATATAGCCGTGGGCTGCAGCTGGCTGGTATCACAGCTACCCATATGCTGTATATACGTGGCCCAGCTGTGCTCAGATCGACATATATCGACTCAAGAATATCGCCTGTAGGTCCTATATGGCGGTGGGTTGCATCTGGCTGATATCAGAGGCACCCACATGCCGAATATACGGGGGCCCAGCTGTGCTCAGATCGACATATATCGACTCATGAACATCGCCTGTAGGTCCTATATGGCCGTGGGTTGCATCTGGCTGTTATCAGAGCTACCCCCATGCTGTATATACGGCGCCCAGCTGTGCTCAGATCGACATATATTGACTCAAGAACATCGCCTGTAGGTCCTATGTGGCTGCGGGTTGCATCTGGCTGGTATCAGAGCTATCCTCATGCTGTATATACGGGGCCCAGCTGTGCTCAGATCGACATATATCGACTCAAGAACGTCGCCTGCAGGTCCTATATGGCCGTGGGTTGCAGCTGGCTGGTATCACAGCTACCCCCATGCTGTATATACGTGGCCCAGCTGTGCTCAGATCGACATATATCGACTCAAGAACATCGCCTGTAGGTCCTATATGGCCGTGGGTTGCAGCAGGCTAGAATCAGAGCCACCCACATGCCGTATATACGGGGCCCAGCTGTGCTCAGCTCGACATATATTGATTCAAAAACATCGCCTATAGGTCCTATATGGCCGTGGGTTGCAGCTGGCTGGTATCAGAGCCACCCACATGCCGTATATACGGGGCCCAGCTGTGCTCAGATCAAAATATATCGACTCAAGAACATCGCCTGTGGGTCCTATATAGCCGTGGGCTGCAGCTGGCTGGTATTACAGCTACCCATATGCTGTATATACGTGGCCCAGCTGTGCTCAGATCGACATATATCGACTCAAGAATATCGCCTGTAGGTCCTATATGGCCGTGGGTTGCATCTGGCTGATATCAGAGGCACCCACATGCCGAATATACGGGGGCCCAGCTGTGCTCAGATCGACATATATCGACTCATGAACATCGCCTGTAGGTCCTATATGGCCGTGGGTTGCATCTGGCTGATATCAGAGCCACCCACATGCCGTATATACGGGGGCCCAGCTGTGCTCAGATCGACATATATCGAATCAAGAACATCGGCTGTAGGTCCTATATGGCCATGGGTTGCATCTGGCTGGTATCAGAGCCACCCACATGCCGTATATACGGGGCCCAGCTGTGCTCAGATTGACATATATCGATTCAAAAACATCGCCTGTAGGTAATATATGGCCGTGGGTTGCATCTGGCTGGTATCAGAGCTACCCCCATGCTGTATATACGAGGACCAGCTGTGCTCAGATCGACATATATCGACTCAAGAACATCGCCTGTAGGTCCTATATGGCCGTGGATTGCATCTGGCTGGTATCAGAGCTACCCCCATGCTGTATATACGGCGCCCAGCTGTGCTCAGATCGTCAGATATTGACTCAAGAACATCGGCTGTAGGCCCTATATGGGCATAGGTTGCACCTGGCTGGTGTCGAAGCGGCCCCAATGCTGTATATACGGTGCATAGCGGTGCTCAGATCGACATATATCGACTCAAGAACATCGCCTGTAGGTCCTATATGGCCATGGGTTCCATCTGGCTGGTATCAGAGCCACGCACATGCCGTATATACGGGGACCAGCTGTGCTCAGATCGACATATATCGACTCAAGAACATCGCCTGTAGGTCCTATATGGCCGTGGGTTGCATCTGGCTGTTATCAGAGCTACCCTCATGCTGTATATACGGGGCCCAGCTGTGCTCAGATCGACATATATCGACTCAAGAACGTCGCCTGTAGGTCCTATATGGCCGTGGGTTGCAGCTGGCTGGTATCACAGCTACCCCCATGCTGTATATACGTGGCTCAGCTGTGCTCAGATCGACATATATCGACTCAAGAACATCGCCTGTAGGTCCTATATGGCCGTGGGTTGCAGCAGGCTAGAATCAGAGCCACCCACATGCCGTATATACGGGGCCCAGCTGTGCTCAGCTCGACATATATTGATTCAAAAACATCGCCTATAGGTCCTATATGGCCGTGGGTTGCAGCTGGCTGGTATCAGAGCCACCCACATGCCGTATATACGGGGCCCAGCTGTGCTCAGATCGACATATATCGACTCAAGAACATCGCCTGTAGGTCCTATATGGCCGTGGGTTGCATCTGGCTGGTATCAGAGCTACCCCCATGCTGTATATACGGGGCCCAGCTGTGCTCAGCTCGACATATAACGACTTAAAAACATCGCCTATACGTCCTATATGGCCTTGGGTTGCAGCTGGCTGGTATCAGAGCCACCCACATGCCGTATATACAGGGCCCAGCTGTGCTCAGATCGACATATATCGAGTCAAGAACATCGCCTGTAGGTCCTATATGGCCGTGGGTTGCATCTGGCTGGTATCAGAGCCACCCCCATGCTGTATATACGGGGCCCAGCTGTGCTCAGAACGACATATATCGACTCAAGAACATCGCCTGTAGGTCCTTTATGGCCGTGGGTTGCATCTGGCTGGTATCAGAGCTACCCCCATGCTGTATATACGGGGCCCAGCTCTGCTCAGATCGACATATATCGACTCAAGAACATCGCCTGTAGGTCCTATATGGCCGTGGGTTGCAGCTGGCTGGTATCAGAGCCACCCACATGCCGTATATACGGGGCCCAGCTTTGCTCAGATCGACATATATCGACTCAAGAGCATCGCCTGTAGGTCCTATATGGCCGTGGGTTGCATCTGGCTGGTATCAGAGCTACCCCCATGCTGTATATACGGGGCCCAGCTGTGCTCAGATCGACATATATCGACTCAAGAACATCGCCTGTAGGTCCTATATGGCCGTGGGTTGCAGCTGGCTGGTATCACAGCTACCCCCGCGCTGTATATACGTGGCCCAGCTGTGCTCAGAACGACATATATCGACTCAAGAACATCGGCTGTGGGTCTTATATGGCCGTGGGATGCTGCTGGCTGTTATCAGAGCTACCCCCAGGCTGTATATACGTGGCCCAGCTGTACTCAGATCGACATATATCGACTCAAGAACATTGCTTGTAGGTCCTATATGGCCGTGGGTTGCATCTGGCTGGTATCAGTGCTACCCCCATGCTGTATATACGGCGCCCAGCTGTGCTCAGATCGACATATATCGACTCAAGAATATCGCCTGTAGGTCCTATATGGCCGTGGGTTGCATCTGGCTGGTATCAGAGCCACCCACATGCCGTATATACGGGGCCCAGCTGTGCTCGGATCGACATATATCGACTCAAGAACATCGCCTGTAGGTCCTATATGGCCGTGGATTGAATCTAGATGGTATCATAACTACCCCCATGCTGTATATAGGGCGCCCAGCTGTGCTCAGATCGACATATATCGACTCAAGAACATCGCTTGTAGGTCCTATATAGCCGTTTGTTGCAGTTGGCTGGTATCACAGCTTCCCCATGCTGTATTTACGTGGCCCAGCTGTGCTCAGGTCGACATATATCGACTCAAGGACATCACCTGTAGGTCCTATATGGCCGTGGGTTGCAGCTGGCTGGTATTAGAGCCACCCACATGCCCTATATACGGGGGTCCAGCTGTGCTCAGATCGACATATATAGACTCAAGAACATCGCCTGTAGGTCCTATATGGCCGTGGGTTGCATCTGGCTGGTATCAGAGCTACACACATGCCGTATATACGGGCCCCAGCTGTGCTCAGATCGACATATATCGACTCAAGAACATCGCCTGTAGGTCCTATATGGCCGTGGGTTGCATATGGCTGGTATCAGAGCCAGCCACATGCCGTATTTACGGGGCCCAGCTGTGCTCAGATCGACATATATCGAATAATGACCATCGCCTGTAGGTCCTATATGGCCGTGGGTTGGATCTGGCTGGTATCAGAGCCACCCACATGCCGTA
Source organism: Lordithon lunulatus (assembly GCA_963942505.1). Classification (NCBI taxonomy): domain Eukaryota; kingdom Metazoa; phylum Arthropoda; class Insecta; order Coleoptera; family Staphylinidae; genus Lordithon; species Lordithon lunulatus. Next base: position 30,459,890 of record OZ012667.1, on the reverse strand, counting down.
TATACGTTACCCAGCTGTGCCCAGATCGACATATATCGACTCAAGAACATCGCCTGTAGGTCCTATATGGCCGTGGGTTGCATATGGCTGGTATCAGAGATACTCCCATGCTGTATATACGAGGCCCAGCTGTGCTCAGATAGACATATATCGACTCAAGAACATTGCCTGTGGGTCTTATATGGCCGTGGGATGCAGCTGGCTGGTATCAGAGCTACCCCCAGGCTGTATATACGTGGCCCAGCTGTGCTCAGATCGACATATATCGACTTAAGAACATCGCCGGTAGGTCCTGTATGCCCATGGGTTGCATCTGGCTGGTATCAGAGCCACCCACATGCCGTATATACGGGGACCAGCTGTGCTCAGATCGACATATATCGACTCAAGAACATCGAATGTAGGTCCTATATGGCCGTGGGTTGCATCTGGCTCGTATCAGAGCTACCAGCATGCTGTATATACGGCGCCCAGCTGTGCTCAGATCGACATATATCGACTCAAGAAAATCGCCTGTAGGTCCTATATGGCCGTGGGTTGCATCTGGCTGGTATCAGAGCTACCCCCATGCTGTATATACGTGGCCCAGCTGTGCTCAGATCGACATATATCGACTCAAGAACATCGCCTGTAGGTCCTATATGGGCATAGGTTGCACCTGGCTGGTGTCGAAGCGGCCCCAATGCTGCATATACGGTGCATAGTGGTGCTCAGATCGATATATATCGACTCAAGAACATCGCCTGTAGGTCCTATATGGCCGTGGGTTGCATCTGGCTGATATCAGAGCCACCCACATGCCGTATATACGGGGGCCCAGCTGTGCTCAGATCGACATATATCGAATCAAGAACATCGGCTGTAGGTCCTATATGGCCGTGGGTTGCATCTGGCTGGTATCAGAGCCACCCACATGCCGTATATACGGGGCCCAGCTGTGCTCAGATTGACTTATATCGACTCAAAAACATCGCCTGTAGGTCCTATATGGCCGTGGGTTGCATCTGGCTGGTATCAGAGCTACCCCCATGCTGTATATACGAGGACCAGCTGTGCTCAGATCGACATATATCGACTCAAGAACATCGCCTGTAGGTCCTATATGGCCTTGGATTGCATCTGGCTGGTATCAGAGCTACCCCCATGCTGTATATACGGCGCCCAGCTGTGCTCAGATCGTCATATATTGACTCAAGAACATCGGCTGTAGGCCCTATATGGGCATAGGTTGTACCTGGCTGGTGTCGAAGCGGCCCCAATGCTGCATATACGGTGCATAGCGGTGCTCAGATCGACATATATCGATTCAAGAACATCGCCTGTAGGTCCTATATGGCCATGGGTTGCATCTGGCTGGTATCAGAGCCACGCACATGCCGTATATGCGGGGACCAGCTGTGCTCAGATCGACATATATCGACTCAAGAACATCGCCTGTAGGTCCTATATGGCCGTGGGTTGCAGCTGGCTGGTATCACAGCTACCCCCATGCTGTATATACGTGGCCCAGCTGTGCTCAGATCGACATATATCGACTCAAGAACATCGCCTGTAGGTCCTATATGGCCGTGGGTTGCATATGGCTGGTATCAGAGCCAGCCACATGCCGTATTTACGGGGCCCAGCTGTGCTCAGATCGACATATATCGAATAATGACCATCGCCTGTAGGTCCTATATGGCCGTGGGTTGGATCTGGCTGTTATCAGAGCCACCCACATGCCGTATATACGTTACCCAGCTGTGCCCAGATCGACATATATCGACTCAAGAACATCGCCTGTAGGTCCTATATGGCCGTGGGTTGCATATGGCTGGTATCAGAGATACTCCCATGCTGTATATACGAGGCCCAGCTGTGCTCAGATAGACATATATCGACTCAAGAACATTGCCTGTGGGTCTTATATGGCCGTGGGATGCAGCTGGCTGGTATCAGAGCTACCCCCAGGCTGTATATACGTGGCCCAGCTGTGCTCAGATCGACATATATCGACTTAAGAACATCGCCGGTAGGTCCTGTATGCCCATGGGTTGCATCTGGCTGGTATCAGAGCCACCCACATGCCGTATATACGGGGACCAGCTGTGCTCAGATCGACATATATCGACTCAAGAACATCGCCTGTAGGTCCTATATGGCCGTGGGTTGCAGCTGGCTTGTAACAGAGCCACCCACATGCCGTATATACGGGGCCCAGCTGTGTTCAGATCGACATATATCGACTCAAGAAAATCGCCTGTAGGTCCTATATGGCCGTGGGTTGCATCTGGCTGGTATCAGAGCTACCCCCATGCTGTATATACGTGGCCCAGCTGTGCTCAGATCGACATATATCGACTCAAGAACATCGCCTGTAGGTCCTATATGGGCATAGGTTGCACCTGGCTGGTGTCGAAGCGGCCCCAATGCTGCATATACGGTGCATAGTGGTGCTCAGATCGATATATATCGACTCAAGAACATCGCCTGTAGGTCCTATATGGCCGTGGGTTGCATCTGGCTGATATCAGAGCCACCCACATGCCGTATATACGGGGGCCCAGCTGTGCTCAGATCGACATATATCGAATAATGACCATCGCCTGTAGGTCCTATATGGCCGTGGGTTGGATCTGGCTGGTATCAGAGCCACCCACATGCCGTATATACGTTACCCAGCTGTGCCCAGATCGACATATATCGACTCAAGAACATCGCCTGTAGGTCCTATATGGCCGTGGGTTGCATATGGCTGGTATCAGAGATACTCCCATGCTGTATATACGAGGCCCAGCTGTGCTCAGATAGACATATATCGACTCAAGAACATTGCCTGTGGGTCTTATATGGCCGTGGGATGCAGCTGGCTGGTATCAGAGCTACCCCCAGGCTGTATATACGTGGCCCAGCTGTGCTCAGATCGACATATATCGACTTAAGAACATCGCCGGTAGGTCCTGTATGCCCATGGGTTGCATCTGGCTGGTATCAGAGCCACCCACATGCCGTATATACGGGGACCAGTTGTGCTCAGATCGACATATATCGACTCAAGAACATCGCCTGTAGGTCCTATATGGCCGTGGGTTGCATCTGGCTCGTATCAGAGCTACCAGCATGCTGTATATACGGCGCCCAGCTGTGCTCAGATCGACATATATCGACTCAAGAAAATCGCCTGTAGGTCCTATATGGCCGTGGGTTGCATCTGGCTGGTATCAGAGCTACCCCCATGCTGTATATACGTGGCCCAGCTGTGCTCAGATCGACATATATCGACTCAAGAACATCGCCTGTAGGTCCTATATGGGCATAGGTTGCACCTGGCTGGTGTCGAAGCGGCCCCAATGCTGCATATACGGTGCATAGTGGTGCTCAGATCGATATATATCGACTCAAGAACATCGCCTGTAGGTCCTATATGGCCGTGGGTTGCATCTGGCTGATATCAGAGCCACCCACATGCCGTATATACGGGGGCCCAGCTGTGCTCAGATCGACATATATCGAATCAAGAACATCGGCTGTAGGTCCTATATGGCCGTGGGTTGCATCTGGCTGGTATCAGAGCCACCCACATGCCGTATATACGGGGCCCAGCTGTGCTCAGATTGACTTATATCGACTCAAAAACATCGCCTGTAGGTCCTATATGGCCGTGGGTTGCATGTGGCTGGTATCAGAGCTACCCCCATGCTGTATATACGAGGACCAGCTGTGCTCAGATCGACATATATCGACTCAAGAACATCGCCTGTAGGTCCTATATGGCCTTGGATTGCATCTGGCTGGTATCAGAGCTACCCCCATGCTGTATATACGGCGCCCAGCTGTGCTCAGATCGTCATATATTGACTCAAGAACATCGGCTGTAGGCCCTATATGGGCATAGGTTGCACCTGGCTGGTGTCGAAGCGGCCCCAATGCTGCATATACGGTGCATAGCGGTGCTCAGATCGACATATATCGACTCAAGAACATCGCCTGTAGGTCCTATATGGCCATGGGTTGCATCTGGCTGGTATCAGAGCCACGCACATGCCGTATATGCGGGGACCAGCTGTGCTCAGATCGACATATATCGACTCAAGAACATCGCCTGTAGGTCCTATATGGCCGTGGGTTGCATCTAGCTGTTATCAGAGCTACCCCCATGCTGTATATACGGCGCCCAGCTGTGCTCAGATCGACATATATTGACTCAAGAACATCGCCTGTAGGTCCTATATGGCTGTGGGTTGCATCTGGCTGGTATCAGAGCTATCCTCATGCTGTATATACGGGGCCCAGCTGTGCTCAGATCGACATATATAGACTCAAGAACGTCGCCTGTAGGTCCTATATGGCCGTGGGTTGCAGCTGGCTGGTATCACAGCTACCCCCATGCTGTATATACGTGGCCCAGCTGTGCTCAGATCGACATATATCGACTCAAGAACATCGCCTGTAGGTCCTATATGGCCGTGGGTTGCAGCAGGCTAGAATCTGAGCCACCCACATGCCGTATATACGGGGCCCAGCTGTGCTCAGCTCGACATATATTGATTCAAAAACATCGCCTATAGGTCCTATATGGCCGTGGGTTGCAGCTGGCTGGTATCAGAGCCACCGACATGCCGTATATACGGGGCCCAGCTGTGCTCAGATCGACATATATCGACTCAAGAACATCGCCTGTAGGTCCTATATGGCCGTGGGTTGCATTTGGCTGGTATCAGAGCTACCCCCATGCTGTATATACGGGTCCCAGCTGTGCCCAGATCGACATATATCGACTCAAGAACATCGCCTGTAGGTCCTATATGGCCGTGTCTTGCAGCTGGCTGGATCAGAGCCACCCACATGCCGTATATACGGGGCCCAGTTGTGCTCAGATCGACATATATCAACTCAAGAACATCGCCTGTAGGTCCTATATGGCCGTGGGTTGCATCTGGCTGGTATCAGAGCTACCCCCATGCTGTATATACGGGGCCCAGCTGTGCTCAGATCGACATATATCGACTCAAGAACATCGCCTGTAGGTCCTATATGGCCGTGGGTTGCAGCTGGCTGGTATCACAGCTACCCCCACGCTGTATCTACGTGGCCCAGCTGTGCTCAGAACGACATATATCGACTCAAGAACATCGCCTGTGGGTCATATATGGCCGTGGGATGCAGCTGGCTGGTATCAGTGCTAATCCCATGCTGTATATACGGCGCCCAGCTGTGCTCAGATCGACATATATCGACTCAAGAACATCGCCTGTGGGTCCTATATAGCCGTGGGCTGCAGCTGGCTGGTATCACAGCTACCCATATGCTGTATATACGTGGCCCAGCTGTGCTCAGATCGACATATATCGACTCAAGAATATCGCCTGTAGGTCCTATATGGCAGTGGGTTGCATCTGGCTGATATCAGAGGCACCCACATGCCGAATATACGGGGGCCCAGCTGTGCTCAGATCGACATATATCGACTCAAGAACATCGCCTGTAGGTCCTATATGGCCGTGGGTTGCAGCTGGCTTGTAACAGAGCCACCCACATGCCGTATATACGGGGCCCAGCTGTGTTCAGATCGACATATATCGACTCAAGTACATCGCCTGTAGGTCCTATATGGCCGTGGGTTGCATCTGGCTGGTATCAGAGCTACCCCCATGCTGTATATACGGCGCCCAGCTGTGCTCAGATCGACATATATCGACTCAAGAACATCGCCTGAGGGTCCTATATGGCCGTGGGTTGCAGCTGGCTGGTATCACAGCTACCCCCATGCTGTCTGTATATACGTGGCCCAGCTGTGCTCAGATCGACATATATCGACTCAAGAACATCGCCTGTAGGTCCTATATAGCCGTGGGTTGCATCTGGCTGGTATCAGAGCTACCCCCATGCTGTATATACGGGGCCCAGCTGTGCTCATATCGACATATATCGACTCAAGAACATCGCCTGTAGGTCCTATATGGCCGTGGGTTGCAGCTGGCTGGTATCACAGCTACCCCCATGCTGTGTATACGGGGCCCAGCTGTGCTCAGATCGACATATATCGACTCTAGAACATCGCCTGTTGGTCCTATATGGCCGTGGGTTGCATCTGGCTGGTATCAGAGCTATCCCCATGCTGTATATACGGGGACCAGCTGTGCTCAGATCGACATATATCGACTCAAGAACATCGCCTGTAGGTCCTATATGGCCGTGGGTTGCATATGGCTGGTATCAGAGCCACCCACATGCCGTATTTACGGGGCCCAGCTGTGCTCAGATCGACATATATCGAATAATGACCATCGCCTGTAGGTCCTATATGGCCGTGGGTTGGATCTGGCTGGTATCAGAGCCACCCACATGCCGTATATACGTTACCCAGCTGTGCCCAGATCGACATATATCGACTCAAGAACATCGCCTGTAGGTCCTATATGACCGTGGGTTGCATATGGCTGGTATCAGAGATACTCCCATGATGTATATACGAGGCCCAGCTGTGCTCAGATCGACATATATCGACTCAAGAACATTGCCTGTGGGTCTTATATGGCCGTGGGATGCAGCTGGCTGGTATCAGAGCTACCCCCAGGCTGTATATACGTGGCCCAGCTGTGCTCAGATCGACATATATCGACTTAAGAACATCGCCGGTAGGTCCTGTATGCCCATGGGTTGCATCTGGCTGGTATAAGAGCCACCCACATGCCGTATATACGGGGACCAGCTGTGCTCAGATCGACATATATCGAATCAAGAACATCGAATGTAGGTCCTATATGACCGTGGGTTGCATCTGGCTCGTATCAGAGCTACCCCCATGCTGTATATACGGCGCCCAGCTGTGCTCAGATCGACATATATCGACTCAAGAAAATCGCCTGTAGGTCCTATATGCCGTGGGTTGCATCTGGCTGGTATCAGAGCTACCCCCATGCTGTATATACGTGGCACAGCTGTGCTCAGATCGACATATATCGACTCAAGAACATCGCTTGTAGGTCCTATATGGCCGTGGGTTGCAGCTGGCTGGTATCACAGCTACCCCCATGCTGTATATACGTGGCCCAGCTGTGCTCAGATCGACATATATCGACTCAAGAACATCGCCTGTAGGTCCTATATGGCCGTGGGTTGCAGCTGGCTGGTATCACAGCTACCCCCATGCTGTATATACGGGGCCCAGCTGTGCTCAGATCGACATATATCGACTCTAGAACATCGCCTGTTGGTCCTATATGGCCGTGGGTTGCATCTGGCTGGTATCAGAGCTACCCCCATGCTGTATATACGGGGCCCAGCTGTGCTCAGATCGACATATATCGACTCAAGAACATCGCCTGTAGGTCCTATATGGCCTTGGGTTGCAGCTGGCTGGTATCAGAGCCACCCACATGCCGTATATACAGGGCCCAGCTGTGCTCAGATCGACATATATCGACTCAAGAACATCGCCTCTAGGTCCTATATGGCCGTGGGTTGCATCTGGCTGGTATCAGAGCTACCCCCATGCTGTATATACGGGGCCCAGCTGTGCTCAGCTCGACATATAACGACTTAAAAACATCGCCTATAGGTCCTATTTGGCCTTGGGTTGCAGCTGGCTGGTATCAGAGCCACCCACATGCCGTATATACAGGGCCCAGCTGTGCTCAGATCGACATATATCGACTCAAGAACATCGCCTGTAGGTCCTATATGGCCGTGGGTTGCATCTGGCTGGTATCAGAGCTACCCCCATGCTGTATATACGGGGCCCAGCTGTGCTCAGATCGACATATATCGACTCAAGAACATCGCCTGTAGGTCCTATATGGCCGTGGGTTGCAGCTGGCTGGTATCACAGCTACCCCCGCGCTGTATATACGTGGCCCAGCTGTGCTCAGAACGACATATATCGACTCAAGAACATCGGCTGTGGGTCTTATATGGCCGTGGTATGCAGCTGGCTGTTATTAGAGCTACCCCCAGGCTGTATATACGTGGCCCAGCTGTACTCAGATCGACATATATCGACTCAAGAACATTGCTTGTAGGTCCTATATGGCCGTGGGTTGCATCTGGCTGGTATCAGTGCTACCCCCATGCTGTATATACGGCGCCCAGCTGTGCTCAGATCGACATATATCGACTCAAGAATATCGCCTGTAGGTCCTATATGGCCGTGGGTTGCATCTGGCTGGTATCAGAGCCACCCACATGCCGTATATACGGGGCCCAGCTGTGCTCGGATCGACATATATCGACTCAAGAACATCGCCTGTAGGTCCCATATGGCCGTGGATTGAATCTGGCTGGTATCATAACTACCCCCATGCTGTATATAGGGCGCCCAGCTGTGCTCAGATCGACATATATCGACTCAAGAACATCGCCTGTAGGTCCTATATAGCCCTTTGTTGCAGTTGGCTGGTATCACAGCTCCCCCATGCTGTATTTACGTGGCCCAGCTATGCTCAGGTCGACATATATCGACTCAAGGACATCACTTGTAGGTCCTATATGGCCGTGGGTTGCAGCTGGCTGGTATTAGAGCCACCCACATGCCCTATATACGGGGGTCCTGCTGTGCTCAGATCGACATATATCGACTCAAGTACATCGCCTGTATGTCCTATATGGCCGTGGGTTGCAGCTGGCTGGTATCAGAGCCACCCACATGCCGTATATACGGGGACCAGCTGTGCTCAGATCGACATGTCTCGACACAAGAACATCGCCCGTAGGTCCTATATGGCCGTGGGTTGCATCTGGCTGGTATCAGAGCTACCTCCATGCTGTATATACGGGGCCCAGCTGTGCTCAGATCGACATATATCGACTCAAGAACATCGCCTGTAGGTCCTATATAGCCGTGGGTTGCAGCAGGCTGGTATCACAGCTACCCCCATACTGTATATACGTGGCCCAGCTGTGTTAAGATCGACATATATCGACTCAAGAACATCGCCTGTTGGTCCTATATGGCCGTGGGTTGCAGCTGGCTGGTATCAGAGCCACCCACATGCCGTATGTACGGGGCCCAGCTGTGCTCAGCTCGACATATATCGACTCAAGAATATCGCGTGTAGGTCCTATATGGCCGTGGGTTGCATCTGGCTGGTATCAGAGCCACCCACATGCCGTATATACGGGGCCCAGCTGTGCTCAGATCGACATATATCGACTCAAGAACATCGGCTGTAGGTCCTATATGGCCGTGGGATGCATATGGCTGGTATCAGAGCCACCCACATTCCGTATATACGGGGCCTAGCTGTGCTCAGATCGACATATATCGACTCAAGAACATCGCCTGTAGGTCCTATATGGCCGTGGGTTGCATCTGGCTGGTATCAGAGCTACCCCCATGCTGTATATACGGGGCCCAGCTGTGCTCAGATCGACATATATCGACTCAAGAACATCGCCTGTAGGTCCTATATGGCCGTGGGTTGCATCTGGGTGGTATCAGAGCTACCCCCATACTGTATATACGGGGCCCAGCTGTGCTCAGATCGACATATATCGACTCAAGAACATCGCCTGTAGGTCCTATCTAACCGTGGGTTGCAGCTGGCTGGTATCACAGCTACCCCCATGCTATATATACGGCGCCCAGCTGTGCTCAGATCGACATATATCGACTCAAGAACATCGTCTGTAGGTCCTATATGGCCGTGGGTTGCATCTGGCTGGTTTCAGAGCTACCCCCATGCTGTATATACGGGGCCCAGCTGTGCTCAGATCGACATATATCGACTCAAGAACATAGCCTGTAGGTCCTATATGGCCGTGGGTTGCAGCTGGCTGGTATCACAGCTACCCCCATGCTGTATATACGGGGCCCAGCTGTGCTCAGATCGACATATATCGACTCTAGAATATCGCCTGTTGGTCCTATATGGCCGTGGGTTGCATCTGGCTGGTATCAGAGCTACTCCCATGCTGTATATGCGGGGCCCAGCTGTGCTCAGATCGACATATATCGACTCAAGAACATCGCCTGTAGGTCCTATATGGCCTTGGGTTGCAGCTGGCTGGTATCAGAGCCACCCACATGCCGTATATGCAGGGCCCAGCTGTGCTCAGATCGACATATATCGACTCAAGAACATCGCCTGTAGGTCCTATATGGCCGTGGGTTGCATCTGGCTGGTATCAGAGCTACCCCCATGCTGTATATACGGGGCCCAGCTGTGCTCAGCTCGACATATAACGACTTAAAAACATCGCCTATAGGTCCTATATGGCCTTGGGTTGCAGCTGGCTGGTATCAGAGCCACCCACATGCCGTATATACAGGGCCCAGCTGTGCTCAGATCGACATATATCGACTCAAGAACATCGCCTGTAGGTTCTATATGGCCGTGGGTTGCATCTGGCTGGTATCAGAGCTACCCCCATGTTGTATATACGGGGCCCAGCTGTGCTCAGATCGACATATATCGGCTCAAGAACATCGCCTGTAGGTCCTATATGGCCGTGGGTTGCATCTGGCTGGTATCAGAGCTACCCCCATGCTGTATATAAGGGGCCCAGCTGTGCTCAGATCGACATATATCGACTCAAGAACATCGCCTGTGGGTCTTATATGGCCGTGGATTGCATCTGGCTGGTATCAGAGCTACTCCCATGCTGTATATACGGCGCCCAGCTGTGCTCAGATCGACATATATCGACCCAAGAACATCGCCTGTAGGTCCTATATGGCCGTGGCTTGCATCTGGCTGGTATCAGAGCCACCCACATGCCGTATATACGGGGCCCAGCTGTGCTCAGATCGACATATATCGACTCAAGAACAACGCCTGTGGGTGTTATATGGCCGTGGGTTGCATCTGAGTGGTATCAGAGCTACCCCCATGCTGTATATACGGCGCCCAGCTGTGCTCAGATCGACATATATCGACTCAAGAACATCGCCTGTAGGTCCAATATGGCCGTGGGTTGCATCTGGCTGGTATCAGAGCTACACCCATGCTGTATATACGGGACCCAACAGTGCTCAGATCGACATATATCGACTCAAGAACATCGCCTGTAGGTCCTATATGGCCGTGGGTTGCATCTGGCTGATATCAGAGCCACCCACATGCCGTATATACGAGCGCCCAGCTGTGCTCAGATCGACATATATCGACACAAGAACATCGGCTGTAGGTCCTATATGGCCGTGGGTTGCATCTGTCTGGTATCAGAGCCACCCACATGCCGTATATACGGGGCCCAGCTGTGCTCAAATCGACATATATCGACTCAAGAACATCGCCTGTAGGTCCTATATGACCGTGGGTTGCATCTGGCTGGTATCAGAGCCACCCACATGCCGTATATACGGGGCCCAGCTGTGCTCAGATCGACATATATCGACTCAAGAACATCGCCTGTAGGTCCTATATGGCCGTGGGTTGCTTCTGGCTGGTATCAGAGCTACCCCCATGCTGTATATACGAGGCCCAGCTGTGCTCAGATCGACATATATCGACTCAAGAACATCGCCTGTAGGTCCTATATGTCCGTGGGTTGCATCTGGGTGGTATCAGAGCTACCCCCATACTGTATATACGGGGCCCAGCTGTGCTCAGATCGACATATATCGACTCAAGAACATCGCCTGTAGGTCCTATATAACCGTGGGTTGCAGCTGGCTGGTATCACAGCTACCCCCATGCTATATATACGGCGCCCAGCTGTGCTCAGATCGACATATATCGACTCAAGAACATCCCCTGTAGGTCCTATATGGCCGTGGGTTGCATCTGGCTGGTTTCAGAGCTACCCCCATGCTGTATATACGGGGCCCAGCTGTGCTCAGATCGACATATATCGACTCAAGAACATCGCCTGTAGGTGCTATATGGCCGTGGGTTGCATCTGGCTGGTATCAGAGCTACCTCCATGCTGTATATACGACGCCAAGCTGTGCTCAGATCGACATATATCGACTCAAGAACATTGCTTGTAGGTCCTATATGGCCGTGGGTTGGATCTGGCTGGTATCAGAGCCACCCACATGCCGTATATACGTTACCCAGCTGTGCCCAGATCGACATATATCGACTCAAGAACATCGCCTGTAGGTCCTATATGGCCGTGGGTTGCATATGGCTGGTATCAGATATACTCCCATGCTGTATATACGAGGCCCAGCTGTGCTCAGATCGACATATATCGACTCAAGAACATTGCCTGTGGGTCTTATATGGCCGTGGGATGCAGCTGGCTGGTATCAGAGCTACCCCCAGGCTGTATATACGTGGCCCAGCTGTGCTCAGATCGACATATATCCACTTAAGAACATCGCCGATAGGTCCTGTATGCCCATGGGTTGCATCTGGCTGGTATCAGAGCCACCCACATGCCGTATATACGGGGACCAGCTGTGCTCAGATCGTCATATATCGACTCAAGAACATCGAATGTAGGTCCTATATGGCCGTGGGTTGCATCTGGCTCGTATCAGAGCTACCAGCATGCTGTATATACGGCGCCGAGCTGTGCTCAGATCGACATATATCGACTCAAGAAAATCGCCTGTAGGTCCTATATGGCCGTGGGTTGCATCTGGCTGGTATCAGAGCTACCCCCATGCTGTATATACGGGGCACAGCTGTGCTAAGATCGACATATATCGACTCAAGAACATCGCCTGTAGGTCCTATATGGCCGTGGGTTGCAGCTGGCTGGTATCACAGCTACCCCCATGCTGTATATACGTGGCCCAGCTGTGCTCAGATCGACATATATCGACTCAAGAACATCGCCTGTAGGTCCTATATGGCCGTGGGTTGCAGCAGGCTAGAATCAGAGCCACCCACATGCCGTATATACGGGGCCCAGCTGTGCTCAGCTCGACATATATTGATTCAAAAACATCGCCTATAGGTCCTATATGGCCGTGGGTTGCATCTGGCTGGTATCAGAGCTACCCCCATGCTGTATATACGAGGACCAGCTGTGCTCAGATCGACATATATCGATTCAAGAACATCGCTTGTAGGTCCTATATGGCCGTGGATTGCATCTGGCTGGTATCAGAGCTACCCCCATGCTGTATATACGGCGGCCAGCTGTGCTCAGATCGTCATATATTGACTCAAGAACATCGGCTGTAGGCCCTATATGGGCATAGGTTGCACCTGGCTGGTGTCGAAGCGGCCCCAATGCTGCATATACGGTGCATAGCGGTGCTCAGATCGACATATATCGACTCAAGAACATCGCCTGTAGGTCCTATATGGCCATGGGTTGCATCTGGCTGGTATCAGAGCCACGCACATGCCGTATATACGGGGACCAGCTGTGCTCAGATCGACATATATCGACTCAAGAACATCGCCTGTAGGTCCTATATGGCCGTGGGTTGCATCTGGCTGTTATCAGAGCTACCCCCATGCTGTATATAAGGCGCCCAGCTGTGCTCAGATCGACATATATTGACTCAAGAACATCGCCTGTAGGTCCTATATGGCTGTGGGTTGCATCTGGCTGGTATCAGAGCTATCCTCATGCTGTATATACGGGGCCCAGCTGTGCTCAGATCGACATATATCGACTCAAGAACGTCGCCTGTAGGTCCTATATGGCCGTGGGTTGCAGCTGGCTGGTATCACAGCTACCCCCATGCTGTATATACGTGGCCCAGCTGTGCTCAGATCGACATATATCGACTCAAGAACATCGCCTGTAGGTCCTATATGGCCGTGGGTTGCAGCAGGCTAGAATCAGAGCCACCCACATGCCGTATATACGGGGCCCAGCTGTGCTCAGCTCGACATATATTGATTCAAAAACATCGCCTATAGGTCCTATATGGCCGTGGGTTGCAGCTGGCTGGTATCAGAGCCACCCACATGCCGTATATACGGGGCCCAGCTGTGCTCAGATCGACATATATCGACTCAAGAACATCGCCTGTAGGTCCTATATGGCCGTGGGTTGCATCTGGCTGGTATCAGAGCTACCCCCATGCTGTATATACGGGTCCCAGCTGTGCCCAGATCGACATATATCGACTCAAGAACATCGCCTGTAGGTCCTATATGGCCGTGTCTTGCAGCTGGCTGGTATCAGAGCCACCCACATGCCGTATATACGGGGCCCAGTTGTGCTCAGATCGACATTTATCGACTCAAGAACAGCGCCTGTAGGTGCTATATGGCCGTGGGTTGCATCTGGCTGGTATCAGAGCTACCTCCATGCTGTATATACGGCGCCAAGCTGTGCTCAGATCGACATATATCGACTCAAGAACATTGCTTGTAGGTCCTATATGGCCGTGGGTTGCATCTGGCTGGTATCAGTGCTACCCCCATGCTGTATATACGGCGCCCAGCTGTGCTCAGATCGACATATATCGACTCAAGAATATCGCCTGTAGGTCCTATATGGCCGTGGGTTGCATCTGGCTGGTATCAGAGCCACCCACATGCCGTATATACGGGGCCCAGCTGTGCTCGGATCGACATATATCGACTCAAGAACATCGCCTGTAGGTCCTATATGGCCGTGGATTGAATCTGGCTGGTATCATAACTACCCCCATGCTGTATATAGGGCGCCCAGCTGTGCTCAGATCGACATATATCGACTCAAGAACATCGCCTGTAGGTCCTATATAGCCGTTTGTTGCAGTTGGCTGGTATCACAGCTCCCCCATGCTGTATTTACGTGGCCCAGCTGTGCTCAGGTCGACATATATCGACTCAACAACATCACCTGTAGGTCCTATATGGCCGTGGGTTGCAGCTGGCTGGTATTAGAGCCACCCACATGCCCTATATACGGGGGTCCAGCTGTGCTCAGATCGACATATATCGACTCAAGAACATCGCCTGTAGGTCCTATATGGCCGTGGGTTGAATCTGGCTGGTATCAGAGCTACCCACATGCCGTATATACGGGACCCAGCTGTGCTCAGATCGACATATATCGACTCAAGAACATCGCCTGTAGGTCCTATATGGCCGTGGGTTGCATATGGCTGGTATCAGAGCCACCCACATGCCGTATTTACGGGGCCCAGCTGTGCTCAGATCGACATATATCGAATAATGACCATCGCCTGTAAGTCCTATATGGCCGTGGGTTGGATCTGGCTGGTATCAGAGCCACCCACATACCGTATATACGTTACCCAGCTGTGCCCAGATCGACATATATCGACTCAAGAACATCGCCTGTAGGTCCTATATGGCCGTGGGTTGCATATGGCTGGTATCAGAGATACTCCCATGCTGTATATACGAGGCCCAGCTGTGCTCAGATCGACATATATCGACTCAAGAACATCGCCTGTAGGTCCTATATGGGCATAGGCTGCACCTGGCTGGTGTCGAAGCGGCCCCAATGCTGAATATATGGTGCATAGTGGTGCTCAGATCGACATATATCGACTCAAGAACATCGCCTGTAGGTCCTATATGGCCGTGGGTTGCATCTGGCTGATATCAGAGCCACCCACGCGCCGTATATACGGGGGCCCAGCTGTGCTCAGATCGTCATATATCGACTCAAGAACATCGAATGTAGGTCCTATATGGCCGTGGGTTGCATCTGGCTCGTATCAGAGCTACCAGCATGCTGTATATACGGCGCCGAGCTGTGCTCAGATCGACATATATCGACTCAAGAAAATCGCCTGTAGGTCCTATATGGCCGTGGGTTGCATCTGGCTGGTATCAGAGCTACCCCCATGCTGTATATACGGGGCACAGCTGTGCTCAGATCGACATATATCGACTCAAGAACATCGCCTGTAGGTCCTATATGGCCGTGGGTTGCAGCTGGCTGGTATCACAGCTACCCCCATGCTGTATATACGTGGCCCAGCTGTGCTCAGATCGACATATATCGACTCAAGAACATCGCCTGTAGGTCCTATATGGGCATAGGCTGCACCTGGCTGGTGTCGAAGCGGCCCCAATGCTGAATATACGGTGCATAGTGGTGCTCAGATCGACATATATCGACTCAAGAACATCGCCTGTAGGTCCTATATGGCCGTGGGTTGCATCTGGCTTATATCAGAGCCACCCACGCGCCGTATATACGGGGGCCCAGCTGTGCTCAGATCGACATATATCGAATCAAGAACATCGGCCGTAGGTCCTATATGGCCGTGGGTTGCATCTGGCTGGTATCAGAGCCACCCACATGCCGTATATACGGGGCCCAGCTGTGCTCAGATTGACATATATCGACTCAAAAACATCGCCTGTAGGTCCTATATGGCCGTGGGTTGCATCTGGCTGGTATCAGAGCTACCCCCATGCTGTATATACGAGGACCATCTGTGCTCAGATCGACATATATCGACTCAAGAACATCGCTTGTAGGTCCTATATGGCCGTGGATTGCATCTGGCTGCTATCAGAGCTACCCCCATGCTGTATATACGGCGGCCAGCTGTGCTCAGATCGTCATATATTGACTCAGGAACATCGGCTGTAGGCCCTATATGGGCATAGGTTGCACCTGGCTGGTGTCGGAGCGGCCCCAATGCTGCATATACGGTGCATAGCGGTGCTCAGATCGACATATATCGACTCAAGAACATCGCCTGTAGGTCCTATATGGCCATGGGTTGCATCTGGCTGGTATCAGAGCCACGCACATGCCGTATATACGGGGACCAGCTGTGCTCAGATCGACATATATCGACTCAAGAACATCGCCTGTAGGTCCTATATGGCCGTGGGTTGCATCTGGCTGTTATCAGAGCTACCCCCATGCTGTATATACGGCGCCCAGCTGTGCTCAGATCGACATATATTGACTCAAGAACATCGCCTGTAGGTCCTATATGGCTGTGGGTTGCATCTGGCTGGTATCAGAACTATCCTCATGCTGTATATACGGGGCCCAGCTGTGCTCAGATCGACATATATCGACTCAAGAACGTCGCCTGTAGGTCCTATATGGCTGTGGGTTGCATCTGGCTGGTATCAGAGCTATCCTCATGCTGTATATACGGGGCCCAGCTGTGCTCAGATCGACATATATCGACTCAAGAACGTCGCCTGTAGGTCCTATATGGCCGTGGGTTGCAGCTGGCTGGTATCACAGCTACCCCCATGCTGTATATACGTGGCCCAGCTGTGCTCAGATCGACATATATCGACTCAAGAACATCGCCTGTAGGTCCTATATGGCCGTGGGTTGCATCTGGCTGGTATCAGAGCTACCCCCATGCTGTATATACGGGTCCCAGCTGTGCACAGATCGACATATATCGACTCAAGGACATCGCCTGTAGGTCCTATATGGCCGTGTCTTGCAGCTGGCTGGTATCAGAGCCACCCACATGCCGTATATACGGGGCCCAGCTGTGCTCAGATCGACATATATCGACTCAAGAACATCGCCTGTAGGTCCTATATGGCCGTGGGTTGCATCTGGCTGGTATCAGAGCTACCCCCATGCTGTATATACGGGTCCCAGCTGTGCCCAGATCGACATATATCGACTCAAGGACATCGCCTGTAGGTCCTATATGGCCGTGTCTTGCAGCTGGCTGGTATCAGAGCCACCCACATGCCGTATATACGGGGCCCAGTTGTGCTCAGATCGACATATATCGACTCAAGAACATCGCCTGTAGGTCCTATATGGCCGTGGGTTGCATCTGGCTGGTATCAGAGCTACCCCCATGCTGTATATACGGGGCCCAGCTGTGCTCAGATCGACATTGATCGACTCAAGAACATCGCCTGTAGGTCCTATATGGCCGTGGGTTGCAGCTGGCTGGTATCACAGCTACCCTCACGCTGTATATACGTGGCCCAGCTGTGCTCAGAACGACATATATCGACTCAAGAACATCGCCTGTGGGTCATATATGGCCGTGGGTTGCAGCTGGCTGGTATCAGAGCTACCCCAGGCTGTATATACGTGGCCCAGCTGTGCTCAGATCGACATATATCGACTCAAGAACATCGCCTGTAGGTACTATATGGCCATGGGTTGCATCTGGCTGGTATCAGAGCTACCTCCATGCTATATATATACGGCGCCCAGCTATGCTCAGATCGACATATATCGACTCAAGAACATCGCCTGTAGGTCCTATATGGCCGTGGGTTGCATCTGGCTGGTATCAGTGCTAATCCCATGCTGTATATACGGCGCCCAGCTGTGTTCAGATCGACATATATCGACTCAAGTACATCGCCTGTAGGTCCTATATGGCCGTGGGTTGCATCTGGCTGGTATCAGAGCTACCCCCATGCTGTATATACGGCGCCCAGCTGTGCTCAGATCGACATATATCGACTCAAGAACATCGCCTGAGGGTCCTATATGGCCGTAGGTTGCAGCTGGCTGGTATCACAGCTACCCCCATGCTGTCTGTATATACGTGGCCCAGCTGTGCTCAGATCGACATATATCGACTCAAGAACATCGCCTGTAGGTCCTATATAGCCGTGGGTTGCATCTGGCTGGTATCAGAGCTACCCCCATGCTGTATATACGGGGCCCAGCTGTGCTCAGATCGACATATATCGACTCAAGAACATCGCCTGTAGGTCGTATATGGCCGTGGGTTGCAGCTGGCTGGTATCACAGCTACCCCCATGCTGTATATACGGGGCCCAGCTGTGCTCATATCGACATATATCGACTCTAGAACATCGCCTGTTTGTCCTATATGGCCGTGGGTTGCATCTGGCTGGTATCAGAGCTACCCCCATGCTGTATATACGGGGCCCAGCTGTGTTCAGATCGACATATATCGACTCAAGAACATCGCCTGTAGGTCCTATATGGCCGTGGGTTGCATATGGCTGGTATCAGAGCCACCCACATGCCGTATTTACGGGGCCCAGCTGTGCTCAGATCGACATATATCGAATAATGACCATCGCCTGTAGGTCCTATATGGCCGTGGGTTGGATCTGGCTGGTATCAGAGCCACCCACATGCCGTATATACGTTACCCAGCTGTGCCCAGATCGACATATATCGACTCAAGAACATCGCCTGTAGGTCCTATATGGCCGTGGGTTGCATATGGCTGGTATCAGAGATACTCCCATGCTGTATATACGAGGCCCAGCTGTGCTCAGATCGACATATATCGACTCAAGAACATTGCCTGTGGGTCTTATATGGCCGTGGGATGCAGCTGGCTGGTATCAGAGCTACCCCCAGGCTGTATATACGTGGCCCAGCTGTGCTCAGATCGACATATATCGACTTAAGAACATCGCCGGTAGGTCCTGTACGCCCATGGGTTGCATCTGGCTGGTATCAGAGCCACCCACATGCCGTATATACGGGGACCAGCTGTGCTCAGATCGACATATATCGACTCAAGAACATCGAATGTAGGTCCTATATGGCCGTGGGTTGCATCTGGCTCGTATCAGAGCTACCCCCATGCTGTATATACGGCGCCCAGCTGTGCTCAGATCGACATATATCGACTCAAGAAAATCGCCTGTAGGTCCTATATGGCCGTGGGTTGCATCTGGCTGGTATCAGAGCTACCCCCATGCTGTATATACGGCGCCCAGCTGTGCTCAGATCGACATATATCGACTCAAGAACATCGCCTGTGGGTCCTATATAGCCGTGGGCTGCAGCTGGCTGGTATCACAGCTACCCATATGCTGTATATACGTGGCCCAGCTGTGCTCAGATCGACATATATCGACTCAAGATTATCGCCTGTAGGTCCTATATGGCGGTGGGTTGCATCTGGCTGATATCAGAGGCACCCACATGCCGAATATACGGGGGCCCAGCTGTGCTCAGATCGACATATATCGACTCATGAACATCGCCTGTAGGTCCTATATGGCCGTGGGTTGCATCTGGCTGTTATCAGAGCTACCCCCATGCTGTATATACGGCGCCCAGCTGTGCTCAGATCGACATATATTGACTCAAGAACATCGCCTGTAGGTCCTATGTGGCTGCGGGTTGCATCTGGCTGGTATCAGAGCTATCCTCATGCTGTATATACGGGGCCCAGCTGTGCTCAGATCGACATATATCGACTCAAGAACGTCGCCTGCAGGTCCTATATGGCCGTGGGTTGCAGCTGGCTGGTATCACAGCTACCCCCATGCTGTATATACGTGGCCCAGCTGTGCTCAGATCGACATATATCGACTCAAGAACATCGCCTGTAGGTCCTATATGGCCGTGGGTTGCAGCAGGCTAGAATCAGAGCCACCCACATGCCGTATATACGGGGCCCAGCTGTGCTCAGCTCGACATATATTGATTCAAAAACATCGCCTATAGGTCCTATATGGCCGTGGGTTGTAGCTGGCTGGTATCAGAGCCACCCACATGCCGTATATACGGGGCCCAGCTGTGCTCAGATCAACATATATCGACTCAAGAACATCGCCTGTGGGTCCTATATAGCCGTGGGCTGCAGCTGGCTGGTATTACAGCTACCCATATGCTGTATATACGTGGCCCAGCTGTGCTCAGATCGACATATATCGACTCAAGAATATCGCCTGTAGGTCCTATATGGCCGTGGGTTGCATCTGGCTGATATCAGAGGCACCCACATGCCGAATATACGGGGGCCCAGCTGTGCTCAGATCGACATATATCGACTCATGAACATCGCCTGTAGGTCCTATATGGCCGTGGGTTGCATCTGGCTGATATCAGAGCCACCCACATGCCGTATATACGGGGGCCCAGCTGTGCTCAGATCGACATATATCGAATCAAGAACATCGGCTGTAGGTCCTATATGGCCATGGGTTGCATCTGGCTGGTATCAGAGCCACCCACATGCCGTATATACGGGGCCCAGCTGTGCTCAGATTGACATATATCGATTCAAAAACATCGCCTGTAGGTAATATATGGCCGTGGGTTGCATCTGGCTGGTATCAGAGCTACCCCCATGCTGTATATACGAGGACCAGCTGTGCTCAGATCGACATATATCGACTCAAGAACATCGCCTGTAGGTCCTATATGGCCGTGGATTGCATCTGGCTGGTATCAGAGCTACCCCCATGCTGTATATACGGCGCCCAGCTGTGCTCAGATCGTCATATATTGACTCAAGAACATCGGCTGTAGGCCCTATATGGGCATAGGTTGCACCTGGCTGGTGTCGAAGCGGCCCCAATGCTGTATATACGGTGCATAGCGGTGCTCAGATCGACATATATCGACTCAAGAACATCGCCTGTAGGTCCTATATGGCCATGGGTTCCATCTGGCTGGTATCAGAGCCACGCACATGCCGTATATACGGGGACCAGCTGTGCTCAGATCGACATATATCGACTCAAGAACATCGCCTGTAGGTCCTATATGGCCGTGGGTTGCATCTGGCTGTTATCAGAGCTACCCTCATGCTGTATATACGGGGCCCAGCTGTGCTCAGATCGACATATATCGACTCAAGAACGTCGCCTGTAGGTCCTATATGGCCGTGGGTTGCAGCTGGCTGGTATCACAGCTACCCCCATGCTGTATATACGTGGCTCAGCTGTGCTCAGATCGACATATATCGACTCAAGAACATCGCCTGTAGGTCCTATATGGCCGTGGGTTGCAGCAGGCTAGAATCAGAGCCACCCACATGCCGTATATACGGGGCCCAGCTGTGCTCAGCTCGACATATATTGATTCAAAAACATCGCCTATAGGTCCTATATGGCCGTGGGTTGCAGCTGGCTGGTATCAGAGCCACCCACATGCCGTATATACGGGGCCCAGCTGTGCTCAGATCGACATATATCGACTCAAGAACATCGCCTGTAGGTCCTATATGGCCGTGGGTTGCATCTGGCTGGTATCAGAGCTACCCCCATGCTGTATATACGGGTCCCAGCTGTGCTCAGATCGACATATATCGACTCTAGAACATCGCCTGTTGGTCCTATATGGCCGTGGGTTGCATCTGGCTGGTATCAGAGCTACCACCATGCTGTATATACGGGGCCCAGCTGTGCTCAGATCGACATATATCGACTCTAGAACATCGCCTGTTGGTCCTATATGGCCCTGGCTTGCATCTGGCTGGTATCAGAGCTACCTCCATGCTGTATATACGGGGCCCAGCTGTGCTCAGATCGACATATATCGACTCAAGAACATCGCCTGTAGGTCCTATATGGCCTTGGGTTGCAGCTGGCTGGTATCAGAGCCACCCACATGCCGTATATACAGGGCCCAGCTGTGCTCAGATCGACATATATCGACTCAAGAACATCGCCTGTAGGTCCTATATGGCCGTGGGTTGCAGCAGGCTAGAATCAGAGCCACCCACATGCCGTATATACGGGGCCCAGCTGTGCTCAGCTCGACATATATTGATTCAAAAACATCGCCTATAGGTCCTATATGGCCGTGGGTTGCATCTGGCTGGTATCAGAGCTACCCCCATGCTGTATATACGGGGCCCAGCTGTGCTCAGATCGACATATATCGACTCAAGAACATCGCCTGTAGGTCCTATATGGCCGTGGGTTGCAGCTGGCTGGTATCACAGCTACCCCCACGCTGTATCTACGTGGCCCAGCTGTGCTCAGAACGACATATATCGACTCAAGAACATCGCCTGTGGGTCATATATGGCCGTGGGATGCAGCTGGCTGGTATCAGAGCTACCCCAGGCTGTATATACGTGGCCCAGCTGTGCTCAGATCGACATATATCGACTCAAGAACATCGCCTGTAGGTACTATATGGCCGTGGGTTGCATCTGGCTGGTATCAGAGCTACCCCCATGCTATATATACGGCGCCCAGCTATGCTCAGATCGACATATATCGACTCAAGAACATCGCCTGTAGGTCCTATATGGCCGTGGGTTGCATCTGGCTGGTATCAGTGCTAATCCCATGCTGTATATACGGCGCCCAGCTGTGCTCAGATCGACATATATCGACTCAAGAACATCGCCTGTAGGTCCTATATAGTCGTGGGTTGCATCTGGCTGGTATCAGAGCTACCCCCATGCTGTATATACGGGGCCCAGCTGTGCTCAGATCGACATATATCGACTCAAGAACATCGCCTGTAGGTCCTATATGGCCGTGGGTTGCATTTGGCTGGTATCAGAGCTACCCCCATGCTGTATATACGGGTCCCAGCTGTGCCCAGATCGACATATATCGACTCAAGAACATCGCCTGTAGGTCCTATATGGCCGTGTCTTGCAGCTGGCTGGATCAGAGCCACCCACATGCCGTATATACGGGGCCCAGTTGTGCTCAGATCGACATATATCGACTCAAGAACATCGCCTGTAGGTCCTATATGGCCGTGGGTTGCATCTGGCTGGTATCAGAGCTACCCCCATGCTGTATATACGGGGCCCAGCTGTGCTCAGATCGACATATATCGACTCAAGAACATCGCCTGTAGGTCCTATATGGCCGTGGGTTGCAGCTGGCTGGTATCACAGCTACCCCCACGCTGTATCTACGTGGCCCAGCTGTGCTCAGAACGACATATATCGACTCAAGAACATCGCCTGTGGGTCATATATGGCCGTGGGATGCAGCTGGCTGGTATCAGAGCTACCCCAGGCTGTATATACGTGGCCCAGCTGTGCTCAGATCGACATATATCGACTCAAGAACATCGCCTGTAGGTACTATATGGCCGTGGGTTGCATCTGGCTGGTATCAGAGCTACCCCCATGCTATATATACGGCGCCCAGCTATGCTCAGATCGACATATATCGACTCAAGAACATCGCCTGTAGGTCCTATATGGCCGTGGGTTGCATCTGGCTAGTATCAGTGCTAATCCCATGCTGTATATACGGCGCCCAGCTGTGCTCAGATCGACATATATCGACTCAAGAACATCGCCTGTGGGTCCTATATAGCCGTGGGCTGCAGCTGGCTGGTATCACAGCTACCCATATGCTGTATATACGTGGCCCAGCTGTGCTCAGATCGACATATATCGACTCAAGAATATCGCCTGTAGGTCCTATATGGCCGTGGGTTGCATCTGGCTGATATCAGAGGCACCCACATGCCGAATATACGGGGGCCCAGCTGTGCTCAGATCGACATATATCGACTCAAGAACATCGCCTGTAGGTCCTATATGGCCGTGGGTTGCAGCTGGCTTGTAACAGAGCCACCCACATGCCGTATATACGGGGCCCAGCTGTGTTCAGATCGACATATATCGACTCAAGTACATCGCCTGTAGGTCCTATATGGCCGTGGGTTGCATCTGGCTGGTATCAGAGCTACCCCCATGCTGTATATACGGCGCCCAGCTGTGCTCAGATCGACATATATCGACTCAAGAACATCGCCTGAGGGTCCTATATGGCCGTGGGTTGCAGCTGGCTGGTATCACAGCTACCCCCATGCTGTCTGTATATACGTGGCCCAGCTGTGCTCAGATCGACATATATCGACTCAAGAACATCGCCTGTAGGTCCTATATAGCCGTGGGTTGCATCTGGCTGGTATCAGAGCTACCCCCATGCTGTATATACGGGGCCCAGCTGTGCTCAGATCGACATATATCGACTCAAGAACATCGCCTGTAGGTCGTATATGGCCGTGGGTTGCAGCTGGCTGGTATCAGAGCTACCCCCATGCTGTATATACGGGGCCCAGCTGTGTTCAGATCGACATATATCGACTCAAGAACATCGCCTGTAGGTCCTATATGGCCGTGGGTTGCATATGGCTGGTATCAGAGCCACCCACATGCCGTATATACGTTACCCAGCTGTGCCCAGATCGACATATATCGACTCAAGAACATCGCCTGTAGGTCCTATATAGCCGTGGGTTGCATCTGGCTGGTATCAGAGCTACCCCCATGCTGTATATACGGGGCCCAGCTGTGCTCATATCGACATATATCGACTCTAGAACATCGCCTGTTTGTCCTATATGGCCGTGGGTTGCATCTGGCTGGTATCAGAGCTACCCCCATGCTGTATATACGGGGCCCAGCTGTGTTCAGATCGACATATATCGACTCAAGAACATCGCCTGTAGGTCCTATATGGCCGTGGGTTGCATATGGCTGGTATCAGAGCCACCCACATGCCGTATATACGTTACCCACCTGTGCCCAGATCGACATATATCGACTCAAGAACATCGCCTGTAGGTCCTATATGGCCGTGGGTTGCATATGGCTGGTATCAGAGATACTCCCATGCTGTATATACGAGGCCCAGCTGTGCTCAGATCGACATATATCGACTCAAGAACATTGCCTGTGGGTCTTATATGGCCGTGGGATGCAGCTGGCTGGTATCAGAGCTACCCCCAGGCTGTATATACGTGGCCCAGCTGTGCTCAGATCGACATATATCGACTTAAGAACATCGCCGGTAGGTCCTGTACGCCCATGGGTTGCATCTGGCTGGTATCAGAGCCACCCACATGCCGTATATACGGGGACCAGCTGTGCTCAGATCGACATATATCGACTCAAGAACATCGAATGTAGGTCCTATATGACCGTGGGTTGCATCTGGCTCGTATCAGAGCTACTCCCATGCTGTATATACGGCGCCCAGCTGTGCTCAGATCGACATATATCGACTCAAGAAAATCGCCTGTAGGTCCTATATGGCCGTGGGTTGCATCTGGCTGGTATCAGAGCTACCCCCATGCTGTATATACGGCGCCCAGCTGTGCTCAGATCGACATATATCGACTCAAGAACATCGCCTGTGGGTCCTATATAGCCGTGGGCTGCAGCTGGCTGGTATCACAGCTACCCATCTGCTGTATATACGTGGCCCAGCTGTGCTCAGATCGACATATATCGACTCAAGAATATCGCCTGTAGGTCCTATATGGCGGTGGGTTGCATCTGGCTGATATCAGAGGCACCCACATGCCGAATATACGGGGGCCCATCTGTGCTCAGATCGACATATATCGACTCATGAACATCGCCTGTAGGTCCTATATGGCCGTGGGTTGCATCTGGCTGTTATCAGAGCTACCCCCATGCTGTATATACGGCGCCCAGCTGTGCTCAGATCGACATATATTGACTCAAGAACATCGCCTGTAGGTCCTATGTGGCTGCGGGTTGCATCTGGCTGGTATCAGAGCTATCCTCATGCTGTATATACGGGGCCCAGCTGTGCTCAGATCGACATATATCGACTCAAGAACGTCGCCTGTAGGTCCTATATGGCCGTGGGTTGCAGCTGGCTGGTATCACAGCTACCCCCATGCTGTATATACGTGGCCCAGCTGTGCTCAGATCGACATATATCGACTCAAGAACATCGCCTGTAGGTCCTATATGGCCGTGGGTTGCAGCAGGCTAGAATCAGAGCCACCCACATGCCGTATATACGGGGCCCAGCTGTGCTCAGCTCGACATATATTGATTCAAAAACATCGCCTATAGGTCCTATATGGCCGTGGGTTGCAGCTGGCTGGTATCAGAGCCACACACATGCCGTATATACGGGGCCCAGCTGTGCTCAGATCAACATATATCGACTCATGAACATCGCCTGTAGGTCCTATATGGCCGTGGGTTGCATCTGGCTGATATCAGAGCCACCCACATGCCGTATATACGGGGGCCCAGCTGTGCGCAGATCGACATATATCGAATCAAGAACATCGGCTGTAGGTCCTATATGGCCATGGGTTGCATCTGGCTGGTATCAGAGCCACCCACATGCCGTATATACGGGGCCCAGCTGTGCTCAGATTGACATATATCGATTCAAAAACATCGCCTGTAGGTAATATATGGCCGTGGGTTGCATCTGGCTGGTATCAGAGCTACCCCCATGCTGTATATACGAGGACCAGCTGTGCTCAGATCGACATATATCGACTCAAGAACATCGCCTGTAGGTCCTATATGGCCGTGGATTGCATCTGGCTGGTATCAGAGCTACCCCCATGCTGTATATACGGCGCCCAGCTGTGCTCAGATCGTCATATATTGACTCAAGAACATCGGCTGTAGGCCCTATATGGGCATAGGTTGCACCTGGCTGGTGTCGAAGCGGCCCCAATGCTGTATATACGGTGCATAGCGGTGCTCAGATCGACATATATCGACTCAAGAACATCGCCTGTAGGTCCTATATGGCCATGGGTTCCATCTGGCTGGTATCAGAGCCACGCACATGCCGTATATACGGGGACCAGCTGTGCTCAGATCGACATATATCGACTCAAGAACATCGCCTGTAGGTCCTATATGGCCGTGGGTTGCATCTGGCTGTTATCAGAGCTACCCTCATGCTGTATATACGGGGCCCAGCTGTGCTCAGATCGACATATATCGACTCAAGAACGTCGCCTGTAGGTCCTATATGGCCGTGGGTTGCAGCTGGCTGGTATCACAGCTACCCCCATGCTGTATATACGTGGCTCAGCTGTGCTCAGATCGACATATATCGACTCAAGAACATCGCCTGTAGGTTCTATATGGCCGTGGGTTGCAGCAGGCTAGAATCAGAGCCACCCACATGCCGTATATACGGGGCCCAGCTGTGCTCAGCTCGACATATATTGATTCAAAAACATCGCCTATAGGTCCTATATGGCCGTGGGTTGCAGCTGGCTGGTATCAGAGCCACCCACATGCCGTATATACGGGGCCCAGCTGTGCTCAGATCGACATATATCGACTCAAGAACATCGCCTGTAGGTCCTATATGGCCGTGGGTTGCATCTGGCTGGTATCAGAGCTACCCCCATGCTGTATATACGGGTCCCAGCTGTGCTCAGATCGACATATATCGACTCTAGAACATCGCCTGTTGGTCCTATATGGCCGTGGGTTGCATCTGGCTGGTATCAGAGCTACCACCATGCTGTATATACGGGGCCCAGCTGTGCTCAGATCGACATATATCGACTCTAGAACATCGCCTGTTGGTCCTATATGGCCCTGGCTTGCATCTGGCTGGTATCAGAGCTACCTCCATGCTGTATATACGGGGCCCAGCTGTGCTCAGATCGACATATATCGACTCAAGAACATCGCCTGTAGGTCCTATATGGCCATGGGTTGCAGCTGGCTGGTATCAGAGCCACCCACATGCCGTATATACAGGGCCCAGCTGTGCTCAGATCGACATATATCGACTCAAGAACATCGCCTGTAGGTCCTATATGGCCGTGGGTTGCATCTGGCTGGTATCAGAGCTACCCCCATGCTGTATATACGGGGCCCAGCTGTGCTCAGCTCGACATATAACGACTTAAAAACATCGCCTATACGTCCTATATGGCCTTGGGTTGCAGCTGGCTGGTATCAGAGCCACCCACATGCCGTATATACAGGGCCCAGCTGTGCTCAGATCGACATATATCGACTCAAGAACATCGCCTGTAGGTCCTATATGGCCGTGGGTTGCATCTGGCTGGTATCAGAGCCACCCCCATGCTGTATATACGGGGCCCAGCTGTGCTCAGAACGACATATATCGACTCAAGAACATCGCCTGTAGGTCCTATATGGCCGTGGGTTGCATCTGGCTGGTATCAGAGCTACCCCCATGCTGTATATACGGGGCCCAGCTCTGCTCAGATCGACATATATCGACTCAAGAACATCGCCTGTAGGTCCTATATGGCCGTGGGTTGCAGCTGGCTGGTATCAGAGCCACCCACATGCCGTATATACGGGGCCCAGCTTTGCTCAGATCGACATATATCGACTCAAGAGCATCGCCTGTAGGTCCTATATGGCCGTGGGTTGCATCTGGCTGGTATCAGAGCTACCCCCATGCTGTATATACGGGGCCCAGCTGTGCTCAGATCGACATATATCGACTCAAGAACATCGCCTGTAGGTCCTATATGGCCGTGGGTTGCAGCTGGCTGGTATCACAGCTACCCCCGCGCTGTATATACGTGGCCCAGCTGTGCTCAGAACGACATATATCGACTCAAGAACATCGGCTGTGGGTCTTATATGGCCGTGGGATGCTGCTGGCTGTTATCAGAGCTACCCCCAGGCTGTATATACGTGGCCCAGCTGTACTCAGATCGACATATATCGACTCAAGAACATCGCCTGTAGGTGCTATATGGCCGTGGGTTGCATCTGGCTGGTATCAGAGCTACCTCCATGCTGTATATACGGCGCCAAGCTGTGCTCAGATCGACATATATCGACTCAAGAACATTGCTTGTAGGTCCTATATGGCCGTGGGTTGCATCTGGCTGGTATCAGTGCTACCCCCATGCTGTATATACGGCGCCCAGCTGTGCTCAGATCGACATATATCGACTCAAGAATATCGCCTGTAGGTCCTATATGGCCGTGGGTTGCATCTGGCTGGTATCAGAGCCACCCACATGCCGTATATACGGGGCCCAGCTGTGCTCGGATCGATATATATCGACTCAAGAACATCGCCTGTAGGTCCTATATGGCCGTGGATTGAATCTGGATGGTATCATAACTACCCCCATGCTGTATATAGGGCGCCCAGCTGTGCTCAGATCGACATATATCGACTCAAGAACATCGCTTGTAGGTCCTATATAGCCGTTTGTTGCAGTTGGCTGGTATCACAGCTTCCCCATGCTGTATTTACGTGGCCCAGCTGTGCTCAGGTCGACATATATCGACTCAAGGACATCACCTGTAGGTCCTATATGGCCGTGGGTTGCAGCTGGCTGGTATTAGAGCCACCCACATGCCCTATATACGGGGGTCCAGCTGTGCTCAGATCGACATATATAGACTCAAGAACATCGCCTGTAGGTCCTATATGGCCGTGGGTTGCATCTGGCTGGTATCAGAGCTACACACATGCCGTATATACGGGCCCCAGCTGTGCTCAGATCGACATATATCGACTCAAGAACATCGCCTGTAGGTCCTATATGGCCGTGGGTTGCATATGGCTGGTATCAGAGCCAGCCACATGCCGTATTTACGGGGCCCAGCTGTGCTCAGATCGACATATATCGAATAATGACCATCGCCTGTAGGTCCTATATGGCCGTGGGTTGGATCTGGCTGGTATCAGAGCCACCCACATGCCGTATATACGTTACCCAGCTGTGCCCAGATCGACATATATCGACTCAAGAACATCGCCTGTAGGTCCTATATGGCCGTGGGTTGCATATGGCTGGTATCAGAGATACTCCCATGCTGTATATACGAGGCCCAGCTGTACTCAGATAGACATATATCGACTCAAGAACATTGCCTGTGGGTCTTATATGGCCGTGGGATGCAGCTGGCTGGTATCAGAGCTACCCCCAGGCTGTATATACGTGGCCCAGCTGTGCTCAGATCGACATATATCGACTTAAGAACATCGCCGGTAGGTCCTGTATGCCCATGGGTTGCATCTGGCTGGTATCAGAGCCACCCACATGCCGTATATACGGGGACCAGCTGTGCTCAGATCGACATATATCGACTCAAGAACATCGAATGTAGGTCCTATATGGCCGTGGGTTGCATCTGGCTCGTATCAGAGCTACCAGCATGCTGTATATACGGCGCCCAGCTGTGCTCAGATCGACATATATCGACTCAAGAAAATCGCCTGTAGGTCCTATATGGCCGTGGGTTGCATCTGGCTGGTATCAGAGCTACCCCCATGCTGTATATACGTGGCCCAGCTGTGCTCAGATCGACATATATCGACTCAAGAACATCGCCTGTAGGTCCTATATGGGCATAGGTTGCACCTGGCTGGTGTCGAAGCGGCCCCAATGCTGCATATACGGTGCATAGTGGTGCTCAGATCGATATATATCGACTCAAGAACATCGCCTGTAGGTCCTATATGGCCGTGGGTTGCATCTGGCTGATATCAGAGCCACCCACATGCCGTATATACGGGGGCCCAGCTGTGCTCAGATCGACATATATCGAATCAAGAACATCGGCTGTAGGTCCTATATGGCCGTGGGTTGCATCTGGCTGGTATCAGAGCCACCCACATGCCGTATATACGGGGCCCAGCTGTGCTCAGATTGACTTATATCGACTCAAAAACATCGCCTGTAGGTCCTATATGGCCGTGGGTTGCATCTGGCTGGTATCAGAGCTACCCCCATGCTGTATATACGAGGACCAGCTGTGCTCAGATCGACATATATCGACTCAAGAACATCGCCTGTAGGTCCTATATGGCCTTGGATTGCATCTGGCTGGTATCAGAGCTACCCCCATGCTGTATATACGGCGCCCAGCTGTGCTCAGATCGTCATATATTGACTCAAGAACATCGGCTGTAGGCCCTATATGGGCATAGGTTGTACCTGGCTGGTGTCGAAGCGGCCCCAATGCTGCATATACGGTGCATAGCGGTGCTCAGATCGACATATATCGACTCAAGAACATCGCCTGTAGGTCCTATATGGCCATGGGTTGCATCTGGCTGGTATCAGAGCCACGCACATGCCGTATATGCGGGGACCAGCTGTGCTCAGATCGACATATATCGACTCAAGAACATCGCCTGTAGGTCCTATATGGCCGTGGGTTGCAGCTGGCTGGTATCACAGCTACCCCCATGCTGTATATACGTGGCCCAGCTGTGCTCAGATCGACATATATCGACTCAAGAACATCGCCTGTAGGTCCTATATTGCCGTGGTTTGCAGCTGGCTGGTATCACAGCTACCCCCATGCTGTATATACGGGGCCCAGCTGTGCTCAGATCGACATATATCGACTCTAGAACATCGCCTGTTGGTCCTATATGGCCGTGGGTTGCATCTGGCTGGTATCAGAGCTACCCCCATGCTGTATATACGGGGCCCAGCTGTGCTCAGATCGACATATATCGACTCAAGAACATCGCCTGTAGGTCCTATATGGCCTTGGGTTGCAGCTGGCTGGTATCAGAGCCACCCACATGCCGTATATACAGGGCCCAGCTGTGCTCAGATCGACATATATCGACTCAAGAACATCGCCTCTAGGTCCTATATGGCCGTGGGTTGCATCTGGCTGGTATCAGAGCTACCCCCATGCTGTATATACGGGGCCCAGCTGTGCTCAGCTCGACATATAACGACTTAAAAACATCGCCTATAGGTCCTATTTGGCCTTGGGTTGCACCTGGCTGGTATCAGAGCCACCCACATGCCGTATATACGTTACCCAGCTGTGCCCAGATCGACATATATCGACTCAAGAACATCGCCTGTAGGTCCTATATGACCGTGGGTTGCATATGGCTGGTATCAGAGATACTCCCATGATGTATATACGAGGCCCAGCTGTGCTCAGATCGACATATATCGACTCAAGAACATTGCCTGTGGGTCTTATATGGCCGTGGGATGCAGCTGGCTGGTATCAGAGCTACCCCCAGGCTGTATATACGTGGCCCAGCTGTGCTCAGATCGACATATATCGACTTAAGAACATCGCCGGTAGGTCCTGTATGCCCATGGGTTGCATCTGGCTGGTATAAGAGCCACCCACATGCCGTATATACGGGGACCAGCTGTGCTCAGATCGACATATATCGAATCAAGAACATCGAATGTAGGTCCTATATGACCGTGGGTTGCATCTGGCTCGTATCAGAGCTACCCCCATGCTGTATATACGGCGCCCAGCTGTGCTCAGATCGACATATATCGACTCAAGAAAATCGCCTGTAGGTCCTATATGCCGTGGGTTGCATCTGGCTGGTATCAGAGCTACCCCCATGCTGTATATACGTGGCACAGCTGTGCTCAGATCGACATATATCGACTCAAGAACATCGCTTGTAGGTCCTATATGGCCGTGGGTTGCAGCTGGCTGGTATCACAGCTACCCCCATGCTGTATATACGTGGCCCAGCTGTGCTCAGATCGACATATATCGACTCAAGAACATCGCCTGTAGGTCCTATATGGCCGTGGGTTGCAGCTGGCTGGTATCACAGCTACCCCCATGCTGTATATACGGGGCCCAGCTGTGCTCAGATCGACATATATCGACTCTAGAACATCGCCTGTTGGTCCTATATGGCCGTGGGTTGCATCTGGCTGGTATCAGAGCTACCCCCATGCTGTATATACGGGGCCCAGCTGTGCTCAGATCGACATATATCGACTCAAGAACATCGCCTGTAGGTCCTATATGGCCTTGGGTTGCAGCTGGCTGGTATCAGAGCCACCCACATGCCGTATATACAGGGCCCAGCTGTGCTCAGATCGACATATATCGACTCAAGAACATCGCCTCTAGGTCCTATATGGCCGTGGGTTGCATCTGGCTGGTATCAGAGCTACCCCCATGCTGTATATACGGGGCCCAGCTGTGCTCAGCTCGACATATAACGACTTAAAAACATCGCCTATAGGTCCTATTTGGCCTTGGGTTGCAGCTGGCTGGTATCAGAGCCACCCACATGCCGTATATACAGGGCCCAGCTGTGCTCAGATCGACATATATCGACTCAAGAACATCGCCTGTAGGTCCTATATGGCCGTGGGTTGCATCTGGCTGGTATCAGAGCCACCCCCATGCTGTATATACGGGGCCCAGCTGTGCTCAGATCGACATATATCGACTCAAGAACATCGCCTGTAGGTCCTATATGGCCGTGGGTTGTATCTGGCTGGTATCAGAGCTACCCCCATGCTGTATATACGGGGCCCAGCTGTGCTCAGATCGACATATATCGACTCAAGAACATCGCCTGTAGGTCCTATATGGCCGTGGGTTGCAGCTGGCTGGTATCACAGCTACCCCCGCGCTGTATATACGTGGCCCAGCTGTGCTCAGAACGACATATATCGACTCAAGAACATCGGCTGTGGGTCTTATATGGCCGTGGGATGCAGCTGGCTGTTATTAGAGCTACCCCCAGGCTGTATATACGTGGCCCAGCTGTACTCAGATCGACATATATCGACTCAAGAACATTGCTTGTAGGTCCTATATGGCCGTGGGTTGCATCTGGCTGGTATCAGTGCTACCCCCATGCTGTATATACGGCGCCCAGCTGTGCTCAGATCGACATATATCGACTCAAGAATATCGCCTGTAGGTCCTATATGGCCGTGGGTTGCATCTGGCTGGTATCAGAGCCACCCACATGCCGTATATACGGGGCCCAGCTGTGCTCGGATCGACATATATCGACTCAAGAACATCGCCTGTAGGTCCCATATGGCCGTGGATTGAATCTGGCTGGTATCATAACTACCCCCATGCTGTATATAGGGCGCCCAGCTGTGCTCAGATCGACATATATCGACTCAAGAACATCGCCTGTAGGTCCTATATGGCCGTGGGTTGCAGCTGGCTGGTATCAGAGCCACCCACATGCCGTATGTACGGGGCCCAGCTGTGCTCAGCTCGACATATATCGACTCAAGAATATCGCGTGTAGGTCCTATATGGCCGTGGGTTGCATCTGGCTGATATCAGAGGCACCCACATGCCGAATATACGGGGCCCAGCTGTGCTCAGATCGACATATATCGACTCAAGAACATCGCCTGTAGGTCCTATATGGCCATGGGTTGCAGCTGGCTGGTATCAGAGCCACCCACATGCCGTATATACAGGGCCCAGCTGTGCTCAGATCGACATATATCGACTCAAGAACATCGCCTGTAGGTCCTATATGGCCGTGGGTTGCATCTGGCTGGTATCAGAGCTACCCCCATGCTGTATATACGGGGCCCAGCTGTGCTCAGCTCGACATATAACGACTTAAAAACATCGCCTATACGTCCTATATGGCCTTGGGTTGCAGCTGGCTGGTATCAGAGCCACCCACATGCCGTATATACAGGGCCCAGCTGTGCTCAGATCGACATATATCGACTCAAGAACATCGCCTGTAGGTCCTATATGGCCGTGGGTTGCATCTGGCTGGTATCAGAGCCACCCCCATGCTGTATATACGGGGCCCAGCTGTGCTCAGAACGACATATATCGACTCAAGAACATCGCCTGTAGGTCCTATATGGCCGTGGGTTGCATCTGGCTGGTATCAGAGCTACCCCCATGCTGTATATACGGGGCCCAGCTCTGCTCAGATCGACATATATCGACTCAAGAACATCGCCTGTAGGTCCTATATGGCCGTGGGTTGCAGCTGGCTGGTATCAGAGCCACCCACATGCCGTATATACGGGGCCCAGCTTTGCTCAGATCGACATATATCGACTCAAGAGCATCGCCTGTAGGTCCTATATGGCCGTGGGTTGCAGCTGGCTGGTATCAGAGCCACCCACATGCCGTATATACGGGGCCCAGCTTTGCTCAGATCGACATATATCGACTCAAGAGCATCGCCTGTAGGTCCTATATGGCCGTGGGTTGCATCTGGCTGGTATCAGAGCTACCCCCATGCTGTATATACGGGGCCCAGCTGTGCTCAGATCGACATATATCGACTCAAGAACATCGCCTGTAGGTCCTATATGGCCGTGGGTTGCAGCTGGCTGGTATCACAGCTACCCCCGCGCTGTATATACGTGGCCCAGCTGTGCTCAGAACGACATATATCGACTCAAGAACATCGGCTGTGGGTCTTATATGGCCGTGGGATGCTGCTGGCTGTTATCAGAGCTACCCCCAGGCTGTATATACGTGGCCCAGCTGTACTCAGATCGACATATATCGACTCAAGAACATCGCCTGTAGGTGCTATATGGCCGTGGGTTGCATCTGGCTGGTATCAGAGCTACCTCCATGCTGTATATACGGCGCCAAGCTGTGCTCAGATCGACATATATCGACTCAAGAACATTGCTTGTAGGTCCTATATGGCCGTGGGTTGCATCTGGCTGGTATCAGTGCTACCCCCATGCTGTATATACGGCGCCCAGCTGTGCTCAGATCGACATATATCGACTCAAGAATATCGCCTGTAGGTCCTATATGGCCGTGGGTTGCATCTGGCTGGTATCAGAGCCACCCACATGCCGTATATACGGGGCCCAGCTGTGCTCGGATCGATATATATCGACTCAAGAACATCGCCTGTAGGTCCTATATGGCCGTGGATTGAATCTGGATGGTATCATAACTACCCCCATGCTGTATATAGGGCGCCCAGCTGTGCTCAGATCGACATATATCGACTCAAGAACATCGCTTGTAGGTCCTATATAGCCGTTTGTTGCAGTTGGCTGGTATCACAGCTTCCCCATGCTGTATTTACGTGGCCCAGCTGTGCTCAGGTCGACATATATCGACTCAAGGACATCACCTGTAGGTCCTATATGGCCGTGGGTTGCAGCTGGCTGGTATTAGAGCCACCCACATGCCCTATATACGGGGGTCCAGCTGTGCTCAGATCGACATATATAGACTCAAGAACATCGCCTGTAGGTCCTATATGGCCGTGGGTTGCATCTGGCTGGTATCAGAGCTACACACATGCCGTATATACGGGCCCCAGCTGTGCTCAGATCGACATATATCGACTCAAGAACATCGCCTGTAGGTCCTATATGGCCGTGGGTTGCATATGGCTGGTATCAGAGCCAGCCACATGCCGTATTTACGGGGCCCAGCTGTGCTCAGATCGACATATATCGAATAATGACCATCGCCTGTAGGTCCTATATGGCCGTGGGTTGGATCTGGCTGGTATCAGAGCCACCCACATGCCGTATATACGTTACCCAGCTGTGCCCAGATCGACATATATCGACTCAAGAACATCGCCTGTAGGTCCTATATGGCCGTGGGTTGCATATGGCTGGTATCAGAGATACTCCCATGCTGTATATACGAGGCCCAGCTGTACTCA
The DNA here is from genome assembly GCA_963942505.1 of Lordithon lunulatus. NCBI lineage: Eukaryota > Metazoa > Arthropoda > Insecta > Coleoptera > Staphylinidae > Lordithon > Lordithon lunulatus. Next base: position 30,423,276 of record OZ012667.1, on the reverse strand, counting down.
GATAGACATATATCGACTCAAGAACATTGCCTGTGGGTCTTATATGGCCGTGGGATGCAGCTGGCTGGTATCAGAGCTACCCCCAGGCTGTATATACGTGGCCCAGCTGTGCTCAGATCGACATATATCGACTTAAGAACATCGCCGGTAGGTCCTGTATGCCCATGGGTTGCATCTGGCTGGTATCAGAGCCACCCACATGCCGTATATACGGGGACCAGCTGTGCTCAGATCGACATATATCGACTCAAGAACATCGAATGTAGGTCCTATATGGCCGTGGGTTGCATCTGGCTCGTATCAGAGCTACCAGCATGCTGTATATACGGCGCCCAGCTGTGCTCAGATCGACATATATCGACTCAAGAAAATCGCCTGTAGGTCCTATATGGCCGTGGGTTGCATCTGGCTGGTATCAGAGCTACCCCCATGCTGTATATACGTGGCCCAGCTGTGCTCAGATCGACATATATCGACTCAAGAACATCGCCTGTAGGTCCTATATGGGCATAGGTTGCACCTGGCTGGTGTCGAAGCGGCCCCAATGCTGCATATACGGTGCATAGTGGTGCTCAGATCGATATATATCGACTCAAGAACATCGCCTGTAGGTCCTATATGGCCGTGGGTTGCATCTGGCTGATATCAGAGCCACCCACATGCCGTATATACGGGGGCCCAGCTGTGCTCAGATCGACATATATCGAATCAAGAACATCGGCTGTAGGTCCTATATGGCCGTGGGTTGCATCTGGCTGGTATCAGAGCCACCCACATGCCGTATATACGGGGCCCAGCTGTGCTCAGATTGACTTATATCGACTCAAAAACATCGCCTGTAGGTCCTATATGGCCGTGGGTTGCATCTGGCTGGTATCAGAGCTACCCCCATGCTGTATATACGAGGACCAGCTGTGCTCAGATCGACATATATCGACTCAAGAACATCGCCTGTAGGTCCTATATGGCCTTGGATTGCATCTGGCTGGTATCAGAGCTACCCCCATGCTGTATATACGGCGCCCAGCTGTGCTCAGATCGTCATATATTGACTCAAGAACATCGGCTGTAGGCCCTATATGGGCATAGGTTGTACCTGGCTGGTGTCGAAGCGGCCCCAATGCTGCATATACGGTGCATAGCGGTGCTCAGATCGACATATATCGACTCAAGAACATCGCCTGTAGGTCCTATATGGCCATGGGTTGCATCTGGCTGGTATCAGAGCCACGCACATGCCGTATATGCGGGGACCAGCTGTGCTCAGATCGACATATATCGACTCAAGAACATCGCCTGTAGGTCCTATATGGCCGTGGGTTGCAGCTGGCTGGTATCACAGCTACCCCCATGCTGTATATACGTGGCCCAGCTGTGCTCAGATCGACATATATCGACTCAAGAACATCGCCTGTAGGTCCTATATTGCCGTGGTTTGCAGCTGGCTGGTATCACAGCTACCCCCATGCTGTATATACGGGGCCCAGCTGTGCTCAGATCGACATATATCGACTCTAGAACATCGCCTGTTGGTCCTATATGGCCGTGGGTTGCATCTGGCTGGTATCAGAGCTACCCCCATGCTGTATATACGGGGCCCAGCTGTGCTCAGATCGACATATATCGACTCAAGAACATCGCCTGTAGGTCCTATATGGCCTTGGGTTGCAGCTGGCTGGTATCAGAGCCACCCACATGCCGTATATACAGGGCCCAGCTGTGCTCAGATCGACATATATCGACTCAAGAACATCGCCTCTAGGTCCTATATGGCCGTGGGTTGCATCTGGCTGGTATCAGAGCTACCCCCATGCTGTATATACGGGGCCCAGCTGTGCTCAGCTCGACATATAACGACTTAAAAACATCGCCTATAGGTCCTATTTGGCCTTGGGTTGCACCTGGCTGGTATCAGAGCCACCCACATGCCGTATATACGTTACCCAGCTGTGCCCAGATCGACATATATCGACTCAAGAACATCGCCTGTAGGTCCTATATGACCGTGGGTTGCATATGGCTGGTATCAGAGATACTCCCATGATGTATATACGAGGCCCAGCTGTGCTCAGATCGACATATATCGACTCAAGAACATTGCCTGTGGGTCTTATATGGCCGTGGGATGCAGCTGGCTGGTATCAGAGCTACCCCCAGGCTGTATATACGTGGCCCAGCTGTGCTCAGATCGACATATATCGACTTAAGAACATCGCCGGTAGGTCCTGTATGCCCATGGGTTCCATCTGGCTGGTATAAGAGCCACCCACATGCCGTATATACGGGGACCAGCTGTGCTCAGATCGACATATATCGAATCAAGAACATCGAATGTAGGTCCTATATGACCGTGGGTTGCATCTGGCTCGTATCAGAGCTACCCCCATGCTGTATATACGGCGCCCAGCTGTGCTCAGATCGACATATATCGACTCAAGAAAATCGCCTGTAGGTCCTATATGCCGTGGGTTGCATCTGGCTGGTATCAGAGCTACCCCCATGCTGTATATACGTGGCACAGCTGTGCTCAGATCGACATATATCGACTCAAGAACATCGCTTGTAGGTCCTATATGGCCGTGGGTTGCAGCTGGCTGGTATCACAGCTACCCCCATGCTGTATATACGTGGCCCAGCTGTGCTCAGATCGACATATATCGACTCAAGAACATCGCCTGTAGGTCCTATATGGCCGTGGGTTGCAGCTGGCTGGTATCACAGCTACCCCCATGCTGTATATACGGGGCCCAGCTGTGCTCAGATCGACATATATCGACTCTAGAACATCGCCTGTTGGTCCTATATGGCCGTGGGTTGCATCTGGCTGGTATCAGAGCTACCCCCATGCTGTATATACGGGGCCCAGCTGTGCTCAGATCGACATATATCGACTCAAGAACATCGCCTGTAGGTCCTATATGGCCTTGGGTTGCAGCTGGCTGGTATCAGAGCCACCCACATGCCGTATATACAGGGCCCAGCTGTGCTCAGATCGACATATATCGACTCAAGAACATCGCCTCTAGGTCCTATATGGCCGTGGGTTGCATCTGGCTGGTATCAGAGCTACCCCCATGCTGTATATACGGGGCCCAGCTGTGCTCAGCTCGACATATAACGACTTAAAAACATCGCCTATAGGTCCTATTTGGCCTTGGGTTGCAGCTGGCTGGTATCAGAGCCACCCACATGCCGTATATACAGGGCCCAGCTGTGCTCAGATCGACATATATCGACTCAAGAACATCGCCTGTAGGTCCTATATGGCCGTGGGTTGCATCTGGCTGGTATCAGAGCCACCCCCATGCTGTATATACGGGGCCCAGCTGTGCTCAGATCGACATATATCGACTCAAGAACATCGCCTGTAGGTCCTATATGGCCGTGGGTTGTATCTGGCTGGTATCAGAGCTACCCCCATGCTGTATATACGGGGCCCAGCTGTGCTCAGATCGACATATATCGACTCAAGAACATCGCCTGTAGGTCCTATATGGCCGTGGGTTGCAGCTGGCTGGTATCACAGCTACCCCCGCGCTGTATATACGTGGCCCAGCTGTGCTCAGAACGACATATATCGACTCAAGAACATCGGCTGTGGGTCTTATATGGCCGTGGGATGCAGCTGGCTGTTATTAGAGCTACCCCCAGGCTGTATATACGTGGCCCAGCTGTACTCAGATCGACATATATCGACTCAAGAACATTGCTTGTAGGTCCTATATGGCCGTGGGTTGCATCTGGCTGGTATCAGTGCTACCCCCATGCTGTATATACGGCGCCCAGCTGTGCTCAGATCGACATATATCGACTCAAGAATATCGCCTGTAGGTCCTATATGGCCGTGGGTTGCATCTGGCTGGTATCAGAGCCACCCACATGCCGTATATACGGGGCCCAGCTGTGCTCGGATCGACATATATCGACTCAAGAACATCGCCTGTAGGTCCCATATGGCCGTGGATTGAATCTGGCTGGTATCATAACTACCCCCATGCTGTATATAGGGCGCCCAGCTGTGCTCAGATCGACATATATCGACTCAAGAACATCGCCTGTAGGTCCTATATAGCCCTTTGTTGCAGTTGGCTGGTATCACAGCTCCCCCATGCTGTATTTACGTGGCCCAGCTGTGCTCAGGTCGACATATATCGACACAAGGACATCACTTGTAGGTCCTATATGGCCGTGGGTTGCAGCTGGCTGGTATTAGAGCCACCCACATGCCCTATATACATATATCGACTCAAGAACATCGCCTGTAGGTGCTATATGGCCGTGGGTTGCAGCTGGCTGGTAACAGAGCCACCCACATGCCGTATATACGGGGCCCAGCTGTGCTCAGATCGACATATATCGACTCAAGAACATCGCCTGTAGGTCCTATATGGCCGTGGGTTGCATCTGGCTGGTATCAGAGCTACCCCCATGCTGTATATACGGGGCCCAGCTGTGCTCAGATCGACATATATCGACTCAAGAACATCGCCTGTAGGTCCTATATGGCCGTGGGTTGCAGCTGGCTGGTATCACAGCTACCCCCGCGCTGTATATACGTGGCCCAGCTGTGCTCAGAACGACATATATCGACTCAAGAACATCGGCTGTGGGTCTTATATGGCCGTGGGATGCAGCTGGCTGTTATCAGATCTACCCCCAGGCTGTATATACGTGGCCCAGCTGTACTCAGATCGACATATATCGACTCAAGAACATCGCCTGTAGGTGCTATATGGCCGTGGGTTGCATCTGGCTGGTATCAGAGCTACCTCCATGCTGTATATACGGCGCCAAGCTGTGCTCAGATCGACATATATCGACTCAAGAACATTGCTTGTAGGTCCTATATGGCCGTGAGTTGCATCTGGCTGGTATCAGTGCTACCCCCATGCTGTATATACGGCGCCCAGCTGTGCTCAGATCGACATATATCGACTCAAGAATATCGCCTGTAGGTCCTATATGGCCGTGGGTTGCATCTGGCTGGTATCAGAGCCACCCACATGCCGTATATACGGGGCCCAGCTGTGCTCGGATCGACATATATCGACTCAAGAACATCGCCTGTAGGTCCTATATGGCCGTGGATTGAATCTGGATGGTATCATAACTACCCCCATGCTGTATATAGGGCGCCCAGCTGTGCTCAGATCGACATATATCGACTCAAGAACATCGCTTGTAGGTCCTATATAGCCGTTTGTTGCAGTTGGCTGGTATCACAGCTTCCCCATGCTGTATTTACGTGGCCCAGCTGTGCTCAGGTCGACATATATCGACTCAAGGACATCACCTGTAGGTCCTATATGGGCGTGGGTTGCAGCTGGCTGGTATTAGAGCCACCCACATGCCCTATATACGGGGGTCCAGCTGTGCTCAGATCGACATATATAGACTCAAGAACATCGCCTGTAGGTCCTATATGGCCGTGGGTTGCATCTGGCTGGTATCAGAGCTACACACATGCCGTATATACGGGACCCAGCTGTGCTCAGATCGACATATATCGACTCAAGAACATCGCCTGTAGGTCCTATATGGCCGTGGGTTGCATATGGCTGGTATCAGAGCAAGCCACATGCCGTATTTACGGGGCCCAGCTGTGCTCAGATCGACATATATCGAATAATGACCATCGCCTGTAGGTCCTATATGGCCGTGGGTTGGATCTGGCTGGTATCAGAGCCACCCACATGCCGTATATACGTTACCCAGCTGTGCCCAGATCGACATATATCGACTCAAGAACATCGCCTGTAGGTCCTATATGGCCGTGGGTTGCATATGGCTGGTATCAGAGATACTCCCATGCTGTATATACGAGGCCCAGCTGTGCTCAGATAGACATATATCGACTCAAGAACATTGCCTGTGGGTCTTATATGGCCGTGGGATGCAGCTGGCTGGTATCAGAGCTACCCCCAGGCTGTATATACGTGGCCCAGCTGTGCTCAGATCGACATATATCGACTTAAGAACATCGCCGGTAGGTCCTGTATGCCCATGGGTTGCATCTGGCTGGTATCAGAGCCACCCACATGCCGTATATACGGGGACCAGCTGTGCTCAGATCGACATATATCGACTCAAGAACATCGCCTGTAGGTCCTATATAGCCGTGGGTTGCAGCAGGCTGGTATCACAGCTACCCCCATACTATATATACGTGGCCCAGCTGTGTTAAGATCGACATATATCGACTCAAGAACATCGCCTGTTGGTCCAATATGGCCGTGGGTTGCAGCTGGCTGGTATCAGAGCCACCCACATGCCGTATGTACGGGGCCCAGCTGTGCTCAGCTCGACATATATCGACTCAAGAATATCGCGTGTAGGTCCTATATGGCCGTGGGTTGCATCTGGCTGATATCAGAGGCACCCACATGCCGAATATACGGGGGCCCAGCTGTGCTCAGATCGACATATATCGACTCAAGAACATCGCCTGTAGGTCCTATATGGCCGTGGGTTGCAGCTGGCTTGTAACAGAGCCACCCACATGCCGTATATACGGGGCCCAGCTGTGTTCAGATCGACATATATAGACTCAAGTACATCGCCTGTAGGTCCTATATGGCCGTGGGTTGCATCTGGCTGGTATCAGAGCTACCCCCATGCTGTATATACGGCGCCCAGCTGTGCTCAGATCGACATATATCGACTCAAGAACATTGCCTGAGGGTCCTATATGGCCGTGGGTTGCAGCTGGCTGGTATCACAGTAACCCCCATGCTGTCTGTATATACGTGGCCCAGCTGTGCTCAGATCGACATATATCGACTCAAGAACATCGCCTGTAGGTCCTATATAGTCGTGGGTTGCATCTGGCTGGTATCAGAGCTACCCCCATGCTGTATATACGGGGCCCAGCTGTGCTCAGATCGACATATATCGACTCAAGGACATCGCCTGTAGGTCCTATATGGCCGTGGGTTGCAGCTGGCTGGTATCACAGCTACCCCCATGCTGTATATACGGGGCCCAGCTGTGCTCAGACCAACATATATCGACTCTAGAACATCGCCTGTTGGTCCTATATGGCCGTGGGTTGCATCTGGCTGGTATCAGAGCTACCCCCATGCTGTATATACGGGGCCCAGCTGTGCTCAGATCGACATATATCGACTCAAGAACATCGCCTGTAGGTCCTATATGGCCTTGGGTTGCATCTGGCTGGTATCAGAGCTACCCCCATGCTGTATATACGGGGCCCAGCTGAGCTCAGCTCGACATATAACGACTTAAAAACATCGCCTATAGGTCCTATATGGCCTTGGGTTCCAGCTGGCTGGTATCAGAGACACCCACATACCGTATATACAGGGCCCAGCTGTGCTCAGATCGACATATATCGACTCAAGAACATCGCCTGTAGGTCCTATATGGCCGTGGGTTGCATCTGGCTGGTATCAGAGCTACCCCCATGCTGTATATACGGGGCCAACTGTGCTCAGATCGACATATATCGACTCAAGAACATCGCCTGTAGGTCCTATATGGCCGTGGGTTGCATCTGGCTGGTATCAGAGCTACCCCCATGCTGTATATACGGGGCCCAGCTGTGCTCAGATCGACATATATCGACTCAAGAACATCGCCTGTAGGTGCTATATGGCCGTGGGTTGCAGCTGGCTGGTAACAGAGCCACCCACATGCCGTATATACGGGGCCCAGCTGTGCTCAGATCGACATATATCGACTCAAGATCATCGCCTGTAGGTCCTATATGGCCGTGGGTTGCATCTGGCTGGTATCAGAGCTACCCCCATGCTGTATATACGGGGCCCAGCTGTGCTCAGATCGACATATATCGACTCAAGAACATCGCCTGTAGGTCCTATATGGCCGTGGGTTGCAGCTGGCTGGTATCACAGCTACCCCCGCGCTGTATATACGTGGCCCAGCTGTGCTCAGAACGACATATATCGACTCAAGAACATCGGCTGTGGGTCTTATATGGCCGTGGGATGCAGCTGGCTGTTATCAGAGCTACCCCCAGGCTGTATATACGTGGCCCAGCTGTACTCAGATCGACATATATCGACTCAAGAACATCGCCTGTAGGTGCTATATGGCCGTGGGTTGCATCTGGCTGGTATCAGAGCTACCTCCATGCTGTATATACGGCGCCAAGCTGTGCTCAGATCGACATATATCGACTCAAGAACATTGCTTGTAGGTCCTATATGGCCGTGAGTTGCATCTGGCTGGTATCAGTGCTACCCCCATGCTGTATATACGGCGCCCAGCTGTGCTCAGATCGACATATATCGACTCAAGAATATCGCCTGTAGGTCCTATATGGCCGTGGGTTGCATCTGGCTGGTATCAGAGCCACCCACATGCCGTATATACGGGGCCCAGCTGTGCTCGGATCGACATATATCGACTCAAGAACATCGCCTGTAGGTCCTATATGGCCGTGGATTGAATCTGGATGGTATCATAACTACCCCCATGCTGTATATAGGGCGCCCAGCTGTGCTCAGATCGACATATATCGACTCAAGAACATCGCTTGTAGGTCCTATATAGCCGTTTGTTGCAGTTGGCTGGTATCACAGCTTCCCCATGCTGTATTTACGTGGCCCAGCTGTGCTCAGGTCGACATATATCGACTCAAGGACATCACCTGTAGGTCCTATATGGCCGTGGGTTGCAGCTGGCTGGTATTAGAGCCACCCACATGCCCTATATACGGGGGTCCAGCTGTGCTCAGATCGACATATATAGACTCAAGAACATCGCCTGTAGGTCCTATATGGCCGTGGGTTGCATCTGGCTGGTATCAGAGCTACACACATGCCGTATATACGGGACCCAGCTGTGCTCAGATCGACATATATCGACTCAAGAACATCGCCTGTAGGTCCTATATGGCCGTGGGTTGCATATGGCTGGTATCAGAGCAAGCCACATGCCGTATTTACGGGGCCCAGCTGTGCTCAGATCGACATATATCGAATAATGACCATCGCCTGTAGGTCCTATATGGCCGTGGGTTGGATCTGGCTGGTATCAGAGCCACCCACATGCCGTATATACGTTACCCAGCTGTGCCCAGATCGACATATATCGACTCAAGAACATCGCCTGTAGGTCCTATATGGCCGTGGGTTGCATATGGCTGGTATCAGAGATACTCCCATGCTGTATATACGAGGCCCAGCTGTGCTCAGATAGACATATATCGACTCAAGAACATTGCCTGTGGGTCTTATATGGCCGTGGGATGCAGCTGGCTGGTATCAGAGCTACCCCCAGGCTGTATATACGTGGCCCAGCTGTGCTCAGATCGACATATATCGACTTAAGAACATCGCCGGTAGGTCCTGTATGCCCATGGGTTGCATCTGGCTGGTATCAGAGCCACCCACATGCCGTATATACGGGGACCAGCTGTGCTCAGATCGACATATATCGACTCAAGAACATCGCCTGTAGGTCCTATATGGCCGTGGGTTGCAGCTGGCTTGTAACAGAGCCACCCACATGCCGTATATACGGGGCCCAGCTGTGTTCAGATCGACATATATCGACTCAAGAAAATCGCCTGTAGGTCCTATATGGCCGTGGGTTGCATCTGGCTGGTATCAGAGCTACCCCCATGCTGTATATACGTGGCCCAGCTGTGCTCAGATCGACATATATCGACTCAAGAACATCGCCAGTAGGTCCTATATGGGCATAGGTTGCACCTGGCTGGTGTCGAAGCGGCCCCAATGCTGCATATACGGTGCATAGTGGTGCTCAGATCGATATATATCGACTCAAGAACATCGCCTGTAGGTCCTATATGGCCGTGGGTTGCATCTGGCTGATATCAGAGCCACCCACATGCCGTATATACGGGGGCCCAGCTGTGCTCAGATCGACATATATCGAATAATGACCATCGCCTGTAGGTCCTATATGGCCGTGGGTTGGATCTGGCTGGTATCAGAGCCACCCACATGCCGTATATACGTTACCCAGCTGTGCCCAGATCGACATATATCGACTCAAGAACATCGCCTGTAGGTCCTATATGGCCGTGGGTTGCATATGGCTGGTATCAGAGATACTCCCATGCTGTATATACGAGGCCCAGCTGTGCTCAGATAGACATATATCGACTCAAGAACATTGCCTGTGGGTCTTATATGGCCGTGGGATGCAGCTGGCTGGTATCAGAGCTACCCCCAGGCTGTATATACGTGGCCCAGCTGTGCTCAGATCGACATATATCGACTTAAGAACATCGCCGGTAGGTCCTGTATGCCCATGGGTTGCATCTGGCTGGTATCAGAGCCACCCACATGCCGTATATACGGGGACCAGCTGTGCTCAGATCGACATATATCGACTCAAGAACATCGCCTGTAGGTCCTATATGGCCGTGGGTTGCATCTGGCTCGTATCAGAGCTACCAGCATGCTGTATATACGGCGCCCAGCTGTGCTCAGATCGACATATATCGACTCAAGAAAATCGCCTGTAGGTCCTATATGGCCGTGGGTTGCATCTGGCTGGTATCAGAGCTACCCCCATGCTGTATATACGTGGCCCAGCTGTGCTCAGATCGACATATATCGACTCAAGAACATCGCCTGTAGGTCCTATATGGGCATAGGTTGCACCTGGCTGGTGTCGAAGCGGCCCCAATGCTGCATATACGGTGCATAGTGGTGCTCAGATCGATATATATCGACTCAAGAACATCGCCTGTAGGTCCTATATGGCCGTGGGTTGCATCTGGCTGATATCAGAGCCACCCACATGCCGTATATACGGGGGCCCAGCTGTGCTCAGATCGACATATATCGAATCAAGAACATCGGCTGTAGGTCCTATATGGCCGTGGGTTGCATCTGGCTGGTATCAGAGCCACCCACATGCCGTATATACGGGGCCCAGCTGTGCTCAGATTGACTTATATCGACTCAAAAACATCGCCTGTAGGTCCTATATGGCCGTGGGTTGCATGTGGCTGGTATCAGAGCTACCCCCATGCTGTATATACGAGGACCAGCTGAGCTCAGATCGACATATATCGACTCAAGAACATCGCCTGTAGGTCCTATATGGCCTTGGATTGCATCTGGCTGGTGTCAGAGCTACCCCCATGCTGTATATACGGCGCCCAGCTGTGCTCAGATCGTCATATATTGACTCAAGAACATCGGCTGTAGGCCCTATATGGGCATAGGTTGCACCTGGCTGGTGTCGAAGCGGCCCCAATGCTGCATATACGGTGCATAGCGGTGCTCAGATCGACATATATCGACTCAAGAACATCGCCTGTAGGTCCTATATGGCCATGGGTTGCATCTGGCTGGTATCAGAGCCACGCACATGCCGTATATGCGGGGACCAGCTGTGCTCAGATCGACATATATCGACTCAAGAACATCGCCTGTAGGTCCTATATGGCCGTGGGTTGCATCTAGCTGTTATCAGAGCTACCCCCATGCTGTATATACGGCGCCCAGCTGTGCTCAGATCGACATATATTGACTCAAGAACATCGCCTGTAGGTCCTATATGGCTGTGGGTTGCATCTGGCTGGTATCAGAGCTATCCTCATGCTGTATATACGGGGCCCAGCTGTGCTCAGATCGACATATATAGACTCAAGAACGTCGCCTGTAGGTCCTATATGGCCGTGGGTTGCAGCTGGCTGGTATCACAGCTACCCCCATGCTGTATATACGTGGCCCAGCTGTGCTCAGATCGACATATATCGACTCAAGAACATCGCCTGTAGGTCCTATATGGCCGTGGGTTGCAGCAGGCTAGAATCTGAGCCACCCACATGCCGTATATACGGGGCCCAGCTGTGCTCAGCTCGACATATATTGATTCAAAAACATCGCCTATAGGTCCTATATGGCCGTGGGTTGCAGCTGGCTGGTATCAGAGCCACCGACATGCCGTATATACGGGGCCCAGCTGTGCTCAGATCGACATATATCGACTCAAGAACATCGCCTGTAGGTCCTATATGGCCGTGGGTTGCATTTGGCTGGTATCAGAGCTACCCCCATGCTGTATATACGGGTCCCAGCTGTGCCCAGATCGACATATATCGACTCAAGAACATCGCCTGTAGGTCCTATATGGCCGTGTCTTGCAGCTGGCTGGATCAGAGCCACCCACATGCCGTATATACGGGGCCCAGTTGTGCTCAGATCGACATATATCGACTCAAGAACATCGCCTGTAGGTCCTATATGGCCGTGGGTTGCATCTGGCTGGTATCAGAGCTACCCCCATGCTGTATATACGTGGCCCAGCTGTGCTCAGAACGACATATATCGACTCAAGAACATCGCCTGTGGGTCATATATGGCCGTGGGATGCAACTGGCTGGTATCAGAGCTACCCCAGGCTGTATATACGTGGCCCAGCTGTGCTCAGATCGACATATATCGACTCAAGAACATCGCCTGTAGGTACTATATGGCCGTGGGTTGCATCTGGCTGGTATCAGAGCTACCCCCATGCTATATATACGGCGCCCAGCTATGCTCAGATCGACATATATCGACTCAAGAACATCGCCTGTAGGTCCTATATGGCCGTGGGTTGCATCTGGCTGGTATCAGTGCTAATCCCATGCTGTATATACGGCGCCCAGCTGTGCTCAGATCGACATATATCGACTCAAGAACATCGCCTGTGGGTCCTATATAGCCGTGGGCTGCAGCTGGCTGGTATCACAGCTACCCATATGCTGTATATACGTGGCCCAGCTGTGCTCAGATCGACATATATCGACTCAAGAATATCGCCTGTAGGTCCTATATGGCCGTGGGTTGCATCTGGCTGATATCAGAGGCACCCACATGCCGAATATACGGGGGCCCAGCTGTCCTCAGATCGACATATATCGACTCAAGAACATCGCCTGTAGGTCCTATATGGCCGTGGGTTGCAGCTGGCTTGTAACAGAGCCACCCACATGCCGTATATACGGGGCCCAGCTGTGTTCAGATCGACATATATCGACTCAAGTACATCGCCTGTAGGTCCTATATGGCCGTGGGTTGCATCTGGCTGGTATCAGAGCTACCCCCATGCTGTATATACGGCGCCCAGCTGTGCTCAGATCGACATATATCGACTCAAGAACATCGCCTGAGGGTCCTATATGGCCGTGGGTTGCAGCTGGCTGGTATCACAGCTACCCCCATGCTGTCTGTATATACGTGGCCCAGCTGTGCTCAGATCGACATATATCGACTCAAGAACATCGCCTGTAGGTCCTATATAGCCGTGGGTTGCATCTGGCTGGTATCAGAGCTACCCCCATGCTGTATATACGGGGCCCAGCTGTGCTCATATCGACATATATCGACTCAAGAACATCGCCTGTAGGTCCTATATGGCCGTGGGTTGCAGCTGGCTGGTATCACAGCTACCCCCATGCTGTGTATACGGGGCCCAGCTGTGCTCAGATCGACATATATCGACTCTAGAACATCGCCTGTTGGTCCTATATGGCCGTGGGTTGCATCTGGCTGGTATCAGAGCTACCCCCATGCTGTATATACGGGGACCAGCTGTGCTCAGATCGACATATATCGACTCAAGAACATCGCCTGTAGGTCCTATATGGCCGTGGGTTGCATATGGCTGGTATCAGAGCCACCCACATGCCGTATTTACGGGGCCCAGCTGTGCTCAGATCGACATATATCGAATAATGACCATCGCCTGTAGGTCCTATATGGCCGTGGGTTGGATCTGGCTGGTATCAGAGCCACCCACATGCCGTATATACGTTACCCAGCTGTGCCCAGATCGACATATATCGACTCAAGAACATCGCCTGTAGGTCCTATATGACCGTGGGTTGCATATGGCTGGTATCAGAGATACTCCCATGATGTATATACGAGGCCCAGCTGTGCTCAGATCGACATATATCGACTCAAGAACATTGCCTGTGGGTCTTATATGGCCGTGGGATGCAGCTGGCTGGTATCAGAGCTACCCCCAGGCTGTATATACGTGGCCCAGCTGTGCTCAGATCGACATATATCGACTTAAGAACATCGCCGGTAGGTCCTGTATGCCCATGGGTTGCATCTGGCTGGTATAAGAGCCACCCACATGCCGTATATACGGGGACCAGCTGTGCTCAGATCGACATATATCGAATCAAGAACATCGAATGTAGGTCCTATATGACCGTGGGTTGCATCTGGCTCGTATCAGAGCTACCCCCATGCTGTATATACGGCGCCCAGCTGTGCTCAGATCGACATATATCGACTCAAGAAAATCGCCTGTAGGTCCTATATGCCGTGGGTTGCATCTGGCTGGTATCAGAGCTACCCCCATGCTGTATATACGTGGCACAGCTGTGCTCAGATCGACATATATCGACTCAAGAACATCGCTTGTAGGTCCTATATGGCCGTGGGTTGCAGCTGGCTGGTATCACAGCTACCCCCATGCTGTATATACGTGGCCCAGCTGTGCTCAGATCGACATATATCGACTCAAGAACATCGCCTGTAGGTCCTATATGGCCGTGGGTTGCAGCTGGCTGGTATCACAGCTACCCCCATGCTGTATATACGGGGCCCAGCTGTGCTCAGATCGACATATATCGACTCTAGAACATCGCCTGTTGGTCCTATATGGCCGTGGGTTGCATCTGGCTGGTATCAGAGCTACCCCCATGCTGTATATACGGGGCCCAGCTGTGCTCAGATCGACAAATATCGACTCAAGAACATCGCCTGTAGGTCCTATATGGCCTTGGGTTGCAGCTGGCTGGTATCAGAGCCACCCACATGCCGTATATACAGGGCCCAGCTGTGCTCAGATCGACATATATCGACTCAAGAACATCGCCTCTAGGTCCTATATGGCCGTGGGTTGCATCTGGCTGGTATCAGAGCTACCCCCATGCTGTATATACGGGGCCCAGCTGTGCTCAGCTCGACATATAACGACTTAAAAACATCGCCTATAGGTCCTATTTGGCCTTGGGTTGCAGCTGGCTGGTATCAGAGCCACCCACATGCCGTATATACAGGGCCCAGCTGTGCTCAGATCGACATATATCGACTCAAGAACATCGCCTGTAGGTCCTATATGGCCGTGGGTTGCATCTGGCTGGTATCAGAGCCACCCCCATGCTGTATATACGGGGCCCAGCTGTGCTCAGATCGACATATATCGACTCAAGAACATCGCCTGTAGGTCCTATATGGCCGTGGGTTGCATCTGGCTGGTATCAGAGCTACCCCCATGCTGTATATACGGGGCCCAGCTGTGCTCAGATCGACATATATCGACTCAAGAACATCGCCTGTAGGTCCTATATGGCCGTGGGTTGCAGCTGGCTGGTATCACAGCTACCCCCGCGCTGTATATACGTGGCCCAGCTGTGCTCAGAACGACATATATCGACTCAAGAACATCGGCTGTGGGTCTTATATGGCCGTGGGATGCAGCTGGCTGTTATTAGAGCTACCCCCAGGCTGTATATACGTGGCCCAGCTGTACTCAGATCGACATATATCGACTCAAGAACATTGCTTGTAGGTCCTATATGGCCGTGGGTTGCATCTGGCTGGTATCAGTGCTACCCCCATGCTGTATATACGGCGCCCAGCTGTGCTCAGATCGACATATATCGACTCAAGAATATCGCCTGTAGGTCCTATATGGCCGTGGGTTGCATCTGGCTGGTATCAGAGCCACCCACATGCCGTATATACGGGGCCCAGCTGTGCTCGGATCGACATATATCGACTCAAGAACATCGCCTGTAGGTCCCATATGGCCGTGGATTGAATCTGGCTGGTATCATAACTACCCCCATGCTGTATATAGGGCGCCCAGCTGTGCTCAGATCGACATATATCGACTCAAGAACATCGCCTGTAGGTCCTATATAGCCCTTTGTTGCAGTTGGCTGGTATCACAGCTCCCCCATGCTGTATTTACGTGGCCCAGCTGTGCTCAGGTCGACATATATCGACTCAAGGACATCACTTGTAGGTCCTATATGGCCGTGGGTTGCAGCTGGCTGGTATTAGAGCCACCCACATGCCCTATATACGGGGGTCCTGCTGTGCTCAGATCGACATATATCGACTCAAGTACATCGCCTGTAGGTCCTATATGGCCGTGGGTTGCATCTGGCTGGTATCAGATCTACCCACATGCCGTATATACGGGACCCAGCTGTGCTCAGATCGACATATATCGACTCAAGAACATCGCCTGTAGGTGCTATATGGCCGTGGGTTGCAGCTGGCTGGTATCAGAGCTACCCCCATGCTGTATATACGGGGACCAGCTGTGCTCAGATCGACATATATCGACTCAAGAACATCGCCTGTTGGTCCTATATGGCCGTGGGTTGCATCTGGCTGGTATCAGAGCTACCCCCATGCTGTATATACGGGGACCAGCTGTGCTCAGATCGACATATATCGACTCAAGAACATCGCCTGTTGGTCCTATATGGCCGTGGGTAGCAGCTGGCTGGTATCAGAGCCACCCACATGCCGTATATACGGGGACCAGCTGTGCTCAGATCGACATATATCGACTTAAGAAAATCGTCTGTAGGTCCTATATGGCCGTGGGTTGCATCTGGCTGGTATCAGAGCCAAACACATGCCGTATATACGGGGCCCAGCTGTGCTCAGATCGACATATATCGACTCAAGAACATCGCCTGTAGGTCCTATATAGCCGTGGGTTGCAGCTGGCTGGTATCAGAGCTACCCCCATGCTGTATATACGGGCCCAGCTGTACTCAGATAGACATATATCGATTCAAGAACATCGCCTGCAGGTCCTATATAGCCGTGGGTTGCATCTGGCTAGTATCAGAGCTACCCCCATGCTGTCTATACGGCGCCCAGCTGTGCTCATATCGACATATATCGACTCAAGAACATCGCCTGTAGGTCCTATATGGCAGTGGGTTGCAGCTGGCTGGTATCACAGCTACCCCCAAGCTGTATATACGTGGCCCAGCTGTGCTCAAATCGACATATATCGACTCAAGAACATCGCCTGTAGGTCCTATATAGCCGTGGGTTGCAGCTGGCTGGTATCAGAGCTACCCCCATGCTGTATATACGGGCCCAGCTGTACTCAGATAGACATATATCGATTCAAGAACATCGCCTGTAGGTCCTATATAGCCGTGGGTTGCATCTGGCTGGTATCAGAGCTACCGCCATGCTGTCTATACGGCGCCCAGCTGTGCTCATATCTACATATATCGACTCAAGAACATCGCCTGTAGGTCCTATATGGCCGTGGGTTGCATCTGGCTGGTATCAGAGCTACCCCCATGCTGTATATACGGGGCCCAGCTGTGCTCAGATCGACATATATCGACTCAAGAACATCGCCTGTAGGTCCTATATGGCAGTGGGTTGCAGCTGGCTGGTATCACAGCTACCCCCAAGCTGTATATACGTGGCCCAGCTGTGCTCAAATCGACATATATCGACTCAAGAACATCGCCTGTAGGTCCTATATAGCCGTGGGTTGCAGCTGGCTGGTATCACAGCTACCCCCATGCTGTATATACGTGGCCCAGCTGTGCTCAAATCGACCTATATCGACTCAAGAACATCGCCTGTAGGTCCTATATGGCCGTGGGTTGCAGCTGGCTGGTATCAGAACCACCCACATGCCGTATGTACGGGGCCCAGCTGTGCTCAGCTCGACATATATCGACTCAAAGACATCGCCTCTAGGTCCTATATGGCTGTGGGTTGCAGCTGGTATCAGAGCTACACCCATGCTGTATATACGGCGCCCAGCTGTGCTCAGATCGATATATATCGACTCAAGAACGTCGCCTATAGGTCCTATATGGCCGTGGGTTGCATCTGGCTGGTATCAGAGCTACCCCTATGCTGTATATACGGGGCCCAGCTGTGCTCAGATAGACATATATCGACTCAAGAACATCGCCTGTAGGTCCTATATGGCCGTGGGTTGCAGCTGGCTGGTATCAGAGCCACCCACATGCCGTATATACGGGGCCCAGCTGTGCTCAGCTCGACATATATCGACTCAAAAACATCGCCTATAGGTCCTATATGGCTGTGGGTTGCATCTAGCTGGTATCAGAGCTACCCCCACGCCGTATGTACGGGGCCCAGCTGTGCTCAGCTCGACATATATCGACTCAAAGACATCGCCTCTAGGTCCTATATGGCTGTGGGTTGCAGCTGGTATCAGAGCTACACCCATGCTGTATATACGGCGCCCAGCTGTGCTTAGATCGACATATATCGACTCAAGAACATCGCTTGTAGGTCCTATATGGCCGTGGGTTGCAGCTGGCTGGTATCACAGCTACCCCCATGCTGTATATACGTGGCCCAGCTGTGCTCAGATCGACATATATCGACTCAAGATCATCGCCTGTAGGTCCTATATGGCCGTGGGTTGCAGCTGGCTGGTATCACAGCTACACCCATGCTGTATATACGGGGCCCAGCTGTGATCAGATCGACATATATCGACTCTAGAACATCGCCTGTTGGTCCTATATGGCCGTGGGTTGCATCTGGCTGGTATCAGTGCTACCCCCATGCTGTATATACGGCGCCCAGCTGTGCTCAGATCGACATATATCGACTCAAGAATATCGCCTGTAGGTCCTATATGGCCGTGGGTTGCATCTGGCTGGTATCAGAGCCACCCACATGCCGTATATACGGGGCCCAGCTGTGCTCGGATCGACATATATCGACTCAAGAACATCGCCTGTAGGTCCCATATGGCCGTGGATTGAATCTGGCTGGTATCATAACTACCCCCATGCTGTATATAGGGCGCCCAGCTGTGCTCAGATCGACATATATCGACTCAAGAACATCGCCTGTAGGTCCTATATAGCCCTTTGTTGCAGTTGGCTGGTATCACAGCTCCCCAATGCTGTATTTACGTGGCCCAGCTGTGCTCAGGTCGACATATATCGACTCAAGGACATCACTTGTAGGTCCTATATGGCCGAGGGTTGCAGCTGGCTGGTATTAGAGCCACCCACATGCCCTATATACGGGGGTCCTGCTGTGCTCAGATCGACATATATCGACTCAAGTACATCGCCTGTAGGTCCTATATGGCCGTGGGTTGCATCTGGCTGGTATCAGATCTACCCACATGCCGTATATACGGGACCCAGCTGTGCTCAGATCGACATATATCGACTCAAGAACATCGCCTGTAGGTGCTATATGGCCGTGGGTTGCAGCTGGCTGGTATCAGAGCTACCCCCATGCTGTATATACGGGGACCAGCTGTGCTCAGATCGACATATATCGACTCAAGAACATCGCCTGTTGGTCCTATATGGCCGTGGGTTGCATCTGGCTGGTATCAGAGCTACCCCCATGCTGTATATACGGGGACCAGCTGTGCTCAGATCGACATATATCGACTCAAGAACATCGCCTGTTGGTCCTATATGGCCGTGGGTAGCAGCTGGCTGATATCAGAGCCACCCACATGCCGTATATACGGGGACCAGCTGTGCTCAGATCGACATATATCGACTTAAGAACATCGTCTGTAGGTCCTATATGGCCGTGGGTTGCATCTGGCTGGTATCAGAGCCAAACACATGCCGTATATACGGGGCCCAGCTGTGCTCAGATCGACATATATCGACTCAAGAACATCGCCTGTAGGTCCTATATAGCCGTGGGTTGCAGCTGGCTGGTATCAGAGCTACCCCCATGCTGTATATACGGGCCCAGCTGTACTCAGATAGACATATATCGATTCAAGAACATCGCCTGTAGGTCCTATATAGCCGTGGGTTGCATCTGGCTAGTATCAGAGCTACCCCCATGCTGTCTATACGGCGCCCAGCTGTGCTCATATCGACATATATCGACTCAAGAACATCGCCTGTAGGTCCTATATGGCAGTGGGTTGCAGCTAGCTGGTATCACAGCTACCCCCAAGCTGTATATACGTGGCCCAGCTGTGCTCAAATCGACATATATCGACTCAAGAACATCGCCTGTAGGTCCTATATAGCCGTGGGTTGCAGCTGGCTGGTATCAGAGCTACCCCCATGCTGTATATACGGGCCCAGCTGTACTCAGATAGACATATATCGATTCAAGAACATCGCCTGTAGGTCCTATATAGCCGTGGGTTGCATCTGGCTGGTATCAGAGCTACCGCCATGCTGTCTATACGGCGCCCAGCTGTGCTCATATCTACATATATCGACTCAAGAACATCGCCTGTAGGTCCTATATGGCCGTGGGTTGCATCTGGCTGGTATCAGAGCTACCCCCATGCTGTATATACGGGGCCCAGCTGTGCTCAGATCGACATATATCGACTCAAGAACATCGCCTGTAGGTCCTATATGGCAGTGGGTTGCAGCTGGCTGGTATCACAGCTACCCCCAAGCTGTATATACGTGGCCCAGCTGTGCTCAAATCGACATATATCGACTCAAGAACATCGCCTGTAGGTCCTATATAGCCGTGGGTTGCAGCTGGCTGGTATCACAGCTACCCCCACGCTGTATATACGTGGCCCAGCTGTGCTCAAATCGACCTATATCGACTCAAGAACATCGCCTGTAGGTCCTATATGGCCGTGGGTTGCAGCTGGCTGGTATCAGAACCACCCACATGCCGTATGTACGGGGCCCAGCTGTGCTCAGCTCGACATATATCGACTCAAAGACATCGCCTCTAGGTCCTATATGGCTGTGGGTTGCAGCTGGTATCAGAGCTACACCCATGCTGTATATACGGCGCCCAGCTGTGCTCAGATCGATATATATCGACTCAAGAACGTCGCCTATAGGTCCTATATGGCCGTGGGTTGCATCTGGCTGGTATCAGAGCTACCCCTATGCTGTATATACGGGGCCCAGCTGTGCTCAGATCGACATATATCGACTCAAGAACATCGCCTGTAGGTCCTATATGGCCGTGGGTTGCAGCTGGCTGGTATCAGAGCCACCCACATGCCGTATATACGGGGCCCAGCTGTGCTCAGCTCGACATATATCGACTCAAAAACATCGCCTGTAGGTCCTATATGGCTGTGGGTTGCATCTAGCTGGTATCAGAGCTACCCCCACGCCGTATGTACGGGGCCCAGCTGTGCTCAGCTCGACATATATCGACTCAAAGACATCGCCTCTAGGTCCTATATGGCTGTGGGTTGCAGCTGGTATCAGAGCTACACCCATGCTGTATATACGGCGCCCAGCTGTGCTCAGATCGATATATATCGACTCAAGAACGTCGCCTATAGGTCCTAGATGGCCGTCGGTTGCATCTGGCTGGTATCAGAGCTACCCCCATGCTGTATATACGGAGCCCAGCTGTGCTCATATTGACATATATCGACTCAAGAACATCGCCTCTAGGCTATATATGTCCGTGGGTTGCATCTGGCTGGTATCAGAGCTACCCCTATGCTGTATATACGGGGCCCAGCTGTGCTCAGATCGACATATATCGACTCAAGAACATCGCCTGTAGGTCCTATATGGCCGTGGGTTGCAGCTGGCTGGTATCAGAGCCACCCACATGCCGTATATACGGGGCCCAGCTGTGCTCAGCTCGACATATATCGACTCAAAAACATCGCCTCTAGGTCCTATATGGCTGTGGGTTGCATCTAGCTGGTATCAGAGCTACCCCCATGCTGTATATACGGCGCCCAGCTGTGCTCAGATCGACATATATCGACTCAAGAACATCGCCTGTAGGTCCTATATAGCCGTGGGTTGCAGCTGGCTGGTATCACAGCTACCCCCATGCTGTTTATACGTGACCCAGCTGTGCTCAGATCGACATATATCGACTCAAGAACATCGCCTGTAGGTCCTATATGGCTGTGGGTTGCATCTGGCTGGTATCAGAGCTACCCCCATGCTGTATATACGGGGCCCAGCTGTTTTCAGATCGACATATATCGACTCAAGAACATCGCCTGTAGGTCCTATATGGCCGCGGGTTGCAGCTGGCTGGTATCAGAGCCACCCACATGCCTTATATACGGGGCCCAGCTGTGCTCAGCTCGACATATATCGACTCAAAAACATCGCCTCTAGGTCCTATATGGCTGTGGGTTGCATCCGGCTGGTATCAGAGCTACCCCCATGCTGTATATACGGCGCCCAGCTGTGCTCCGATCGACATATATCGACTCAAGAACATCGCCTGTATGTCCTATATGGCCGTGGGTTGCATCTGGCTGGTATCAGAGCTACCCCCATGCTGTATATACGGGGCCCAGCTGTGCTCAGATCGACATATATCGACTCAAGAACATCGCCTGTAGGTCCTATATGGCCGTGGGTTGCAGCTGGCTGGTATCACAGCTACCCCCATGCTGTATATACGTTGCCCAGCTGTGCTCAAATCGACATATATCGACTCAAGAACATCGCCTGTAGGTCCTATATAGCCGTGGGTTGCAGCTGGCTGGTATCACAGCTACCCCCATGCTGTTTATACGTGACCCAGCTGTGCTCAGATCGACATATATCGACTCAAGAACATCGCATGTAGGTCCTATATGGCCGTGGGTTGTAGCTGGCTGGTATCAGAGCCACCCACATGCCGTATATACGGGGCCAGCTGTGCTCAGATCCACATATTCGACTCAAGAACATCGCCTGTAGGTCCTATATGGCCATGGGTTGCATCTGGCTGGTATCAGAACTACCCCCATGCTGTATATACGGCGCCCAGCTGTGCTCAGATCGACATATATCGACTCAAGAACATCGCCTGTAGGTCCTATATGGCCGTGGGTTGCATCCTGCTGGTATCAGAGCTACCCCCATGCTGTATATACAGGGCCCAGCTGTGCTCAGATCGACATATATTGACTCAAGAACATCGCCTGTAGGTCCTATATGGCCGTGGGTTGCAGCTGGCTGGTATCACAGCTACCCCTATGCTGTATATACGTGACCCAGCTGTGCTCAGATCGGCATATATCGACTCAAGGACATCGCATGTAGGTCCTATATGGCCGTGGGTTGCATCTGGCTGATATCAGAGCCACCCACATGCCGAATATACGGGGGCCCAGCTGTGCTCAGATCGACATATATCGACTCAAGAACATCGCCTGTAGGTCCTATATGGCCGTGGGTTGCATCTGGCTGGTATCAGAGCTCCCCCATGCTGTATATACGGGGCCCAGTTGTGCTCAGATCGACATATATCGACTCAAGAACATCGCATGTAGGTCCTATATGGCCGTCGATTGCAGCTGGCTGGTATCAGAGCTACCCCCATGCTGTATATACGTGGCCCAGCTGTGCTCAAATCGACATATATCGACTCAAGAACATCGCCTGTAGGTCCTATATGGCCGTGGGTTGCAGCTGGCTGGTATCAGAGCCACCCACATGCCGTATATACGGGGACCAGCTGTGCTCAGATCGACATATCTCGACTCAAGAACATCGCCCGTTGGTCCTATATGGCCGTGGGTTGCATCTGGCTGGTATCAGAGCTACCCCCATGCTGTATATACGGGGCCCAGCTGTGCTCAGATCGACATATATCGACTCAAGAACATCGCCTGTAGGTCCTATATAGCCGTGGGTTGCAGCTGGCTGGTATCACAGCTACCCCCATACTGTATATACGTGGCCCAGCTGTGTTAAGATCGACATATATCAACTCAAGAACATCGCCTGTTGGTCCTATATGGCCGTGGGTTGCAGCTGGCTGGTATCAGAGCCACCCACATGCCGTATGTACGGGGCCCAGCTGTGCTCAGCTCGACATATATCGACTCAAAAACATTGCCTCTAGGTCCTATATGGCTGTGGGTTGCAGCTGGTATCAGAGCTACACCCATGCTGTATATACGGCGCCCAGCTGTGCTCAGATCGATATATATATCGACTCAAGAACGTCGCCTATAGGTCCTATATGGCCGTGGGTTGCATCTGGCTGGTATCAGAGCTACCCCCATGCTGTATATACGGGGCCCAGCTGTGCTCAAATCGACATATATCGACTCAAGAACATCGCCTGTAGGTCCTATATGGCCGTGGGTTGCAGCTGGCTGGTATCAGAGCCACCTACATGCCGTATATGCGGGGACCAACTGTGCTAAGATCGACTTATATCGACTCAAGAACATCGCCCGTAGGTCCTATATGGCCGTGGGTTGCATCTGGCTGGTATCAGAGCTACCCCCACGCTGTATATACGGGGCCCAGCTGTACTCAGATCTACATATATCGACTCAAGAACATCGCCTGTAGGTCTTATATAGCCGTGGGTTGCAGCTGGCAGGTATCAAAGCTACCCCCATGCTGTATATACGTGGCCCAGCTGTGCTCAGATCGACATATATCGACTCAAGATCATCGCCTGTTGGTCCTATATGGCCGTGGGTTGCAGCTGGCTGGTATCAGAGCCACCCACATGCCGTATATACGGGGCCCAGCTGTGCTCAGATCGACATATATCGACTCAAGAACATCGCCTGTAGTTCCTATATGGCCGTGGGTTGCATGTGGCTGGTAACAGAGCTACCCCCATGCTGTATATACGGAGCCCAGCTGTGCTCAGAGCGACATATATCGACTCAAGAACATCGCCTGTAGGTCCTATGTAGCCGTGTGTTGCAGCTGGCTGGTGTCAAAGCTACCCCCATGCTGTATATACGTGGCCCAGCTGTTCTCAGATCGACATATATCGACTCAAGAACATCGCCTGTAGGTCCTATATGGCCGTGGGTTGCAGCTGGCTGGTATCAGAGCCACCCACATGCCGTATATACGGGGCCCAGCTGTGCTCAGATCGACATATATCGACTCAAGAACATCGTCTGTAGGTCCTATATGGCCGTGGGTTGCATCTGGCTGATATCACAGCTACCCCCATGCTGTATATACGTGGCCCAGCTGTGCTCAAATCGACATATATCGACTCAAGAACATCGTCTGTAGGTCCTATATAGCCTTGGGTTGCAGCTGGCTGGTATCACAGCGACCCCCATGCTGTATATACGTGGCCCAGCTGTGGTCAGATCGACATATATCGACTCAAGAACATCGCCTGTAGGTCCTATATGGCCGTGGGTTACAGCTGTCTGGTATCCGAGCCACTAACATGCCGTATATAGGGGGCCCAGCTGTGCTCAAATCGACATATATCGACTCAAGAACATCGCATGTAGGCCCTATATGGCCGTGGGTTGCATCTGGCTGGTATCAGAGCTACCTCCATGCTGTATATACGGGGCCCAGCTGTGCTCAGAACGACATATATCGACTCAAGAACATCGCCTGTAGGTCCTATATGGCCGTGG
The DNA here is from genome assembly GCA_963942505.1 of Lordithon lunulatus. NCBI lineage: Eukaryota > Metazoa > Arthropoda > Insecta > Coleoptera > Staphylinidae > Lordithon > Lordithon lunulatus. The sequence continues at coordinate 30,397,965 of OZ012667.1, read as the reverse complement.
GTTACAGCAGGCTGGTATCACAGCTACCCCCATGCTGTATATACGTGGCCCAACTGTGCTCAAATCGACATATATCGACTCAAGAACATCGCCTGTAGGTCCTATATAGCCGTGGGTTGCAGCTGGCTGGTATCACAGCTACCCCCATGCTGTATATACGTGGCCCAGCTGTGCTCAAATCGACATATATCGACTCAAGAACATCGCCTGTAGGTCATATATGGCCGTGGGTTGCAGCTGGCTGGTATCAGAGCCACCCACATGCCGTATATACGGGGACCAGCTGTGCTCAGATCGACATGTCTCGACACAAGAACATCGCCCGTAGGTCCTATATGGCCGTGGGTTGCATCTGGCTGGTATCAGAGCTACCTCCATGCTGTATATACGGGGCCCAGCTGTGCTCAGATCGACATATATCGACTCAAGAACATCGCCTGTAGGTCCTATATAGCCGTGGGTTGCAGCTGGCTGGTATCACAGCTACCCCCATACTGTATATACGTGGCCCAGCTGTGTTAAGATCGACATATATCGACTCAAGAACATCGCCTGTTGGTCCTATATGGCCGTGGGTTGCAGCTGGCTGGTATCAGAGCCACCCACATGCCGTATGTACGGGGCCCAGCTGTGCTCAGCTCGACATATATCGACTCAAAAACATCGCCTCTAGGTCCTATATGACTGTGGGTTGCAGCTGGTATCAGAGCTACACCCATGCTGTATATACGGCGCCCAGCTGTGCTCAGATCGATATATATCGACCCAAGAACGTCGCCTATAGGTCCTATATGGCCGTGGGTTGCATCTGGCTGGTATCAGAGCTACCCCCATGCTGTATATACGGAGCCCAGCTGTGCTCATATCGACATATAACGACTCAAGAACATCGCCTCTATGTCCTATATTGCCGTGGGTTGCATCTGGCTGGTATCAGAGCTACCTCTATGCTGTATATACGGGGCCCAGCTGTGCTCAGATCGACATATATCGACTCAAGAAAATCGCACGTAGGTCCTATATAGCCATGGGTTGCATCTGGCTGGTATCAGAGCTACCCCCATGCTGTATATACGGGGCCCAGCTGTGCTCAGATTGACATATATCGACTCAAGAACATCGCCTGTAGGTCCTATATGGCCGTGGGTTGCAGCTGGCTGATATCACAGCTACCCCCATGCTGTATATACGTGGCCCAGCTGTGTTCCAATCGACATATATCGACTCAAGAACATCGCCTGTAGGTCCTATATAGCCGTGGGTTGCAGCTGGCTGGTATCACAGCTACCCCCATTCTGTATATACGTGGCCCAGCTGTGCTCAGATCGACATATATCGACTCAAGAACATCGCCTGTAGGTCCTATATGGCCGTGGGTTGCAGCTGGCTGGTATCAGAGCCACCCACATGCCGTATATACGGGGACCAGCTGTGCTCAGATCGACATATATCGACTCAAGAACATCGCCCGTAGGTCCTATATGGCCGTGGGTTGCATCTGGCTGGTATCAGAGCTACCCCCATGCTGTATATACGGGGCCCAGCTATGCTCAGATCGATATATATCGACTCAAGAACATCGCCTGTAGGTCCTATATGGCCGTGGGTTGCATCTGGCTGGTATCAGAGCTACCCCTATGCTGTATATACGGGGCCCAGCTGTGCTCAGTTCGACATATATCGACTCAAGAACATCGCCTGTAGGTCCTATATGGCCGTGGGTTCCAGCTGGCTGGTATCAGAGCCACCCACATGCCGTATATACGGGGCCCAGCTGTGCTCAGCTCGACATATATCGACTCAAAAACATCGCCTCTAGGTCCTATATGGCTGTGGGTTGCATCTGGCTGGTATCAGAGCTACCCCCATGCTGTATATAAGGCGCCCAGCTGTGCTCAGATCGACATATATCGACTCAAGAACATCGCCTGTAGATCCTATATGGCCGTGGGTTGCATCTGGCTGGTATCAGAGCTACCCCCATGCTGTATATACGGGGCCCAGCTGTTTTCAGATCGACATATATCGACTCAAGAACATCGCCTGTAGGTCCTATATGGCCGTGGGTTGCAGCTGGCTGGTATCAGAGCCACCCACATGCCGTATATACGGGGCCCAGCTGTGCTCAGCTCGACATATATCGACTCAAAAACATCGCCTCTAGGTCCTATATGGCTGTGGGTTGCATCTGGCTGGTATCAGAGCTACCCCCATGCTGTATATACGGCGCCCAGCTGTGCTCAGATAGACATATATCGACTCAAGAACATCGCCTGTAGGTCCTATATAGCCGTGGGTTGCAGCTGGCTGGTATCACAGCTACCCCCAAGCTATATATACGTGGCCCAGCTGTGCTCAGATCGACATATATCGACTCAAGAGCATCGCCTGTAGGTCCTATATGGCCGTAAGTTGCAGCTGGCTGGTATCAGAGCCACCCACATGCCGTATATACGGGGCCCAGCTGTGCTCAGATCGACATATATCCACTCAAGAACATCGCCTGTAGGTCCTATATGGCCGTGGGTTGCATCTGGCTGGTATCAGAGCTACCCCCATGCTGTATATACGGCTCCCAGCTGTACTCAGATCGACATATATCGACTCAAGAACATCGCCTGTAGGTTCTATATGGCCGTGGGTTGCATCTGGCTGGTATCAGAGCTACCCCCATGCTGTATATACGGGGCCCAGCTGTGCTCAGATCGACATATATCGACTCAAGAACATCGCCTGTAGGTCCTATATAGCCGAGGGTTGCAGCTGGCTGGTATCACAGCTACCCCCATGCTGTATATACGTGACCCAGCTGTGCTCAGATCGACATATATCGACTCAAGAACATCGCCTGTAGGTCCTGTATGGCCGTGGGTTGAATCTGGCTGATATCATAGCCACCCACATGCCGAATATACGGGGGCCCAGCTGTGCTCAGATCGACATATATCGACTCAAAAACATCGCCTGTAGGTCCTATATGGCCGTGGGTTGCATCTGACTAGTATCAGAGCTATCCCCATGCTGTATATACGGGGCCCAGCTGTGCTCAGATCGATATATATCGACTCAAGAACATCGCCTGTAGGTCTTATATGGCCGTGGGTTGCAGCTGGGTGGTATTAGAGCCACCCACATGCTGTATATACGGGCCCCAGCTGTGCTCAGCTCGACATATATCGACTCAAAAACATCGCCTCTAGGTCATATATGGCTGTGGGTTGCATCTGGATGGTATCAGAGCTACCCCCATGCTGTATATACGGCGCCCAGCTGTGCTCAGATCGACATATATCGACTCAAGAACATCGCCTGTAGGTCCTATATGGCCGTGGGTTGCAGCTGGCTGGTATCAGAGCCACCCACATGCCGTATATACGGGGCCCAGCTGTGCTCAGCTCGACATATATCGACTCAAGAACATCGCCTGTAGGTCCTATATGGCCGAGGGTTGCATCTGGCTGGTATCAGAGCTACCCCCATGCTGTATATACGGGGCCCAGCTGTGCTCAGATCAACATATATCGACTCAAGAACATCGCCTGTAGGTCCTATATGGACGTGGGTTGCATCTGGCTGGTGTCAGAGCCACCCACATGCCGTATATACGGGGACCAGCTGTGCTCAGATCGACATATATCGACTCAAGAACATCGCCTGTAGGTCCTATATGGCTGTGGGTTGCATCTGGCTGGTATCAGAGCTACCCCCATGCTGTATATACGGGGCCCAGCTGTTTTCAGATCGACATATATCGACTCAAGAACATCGCCTGTAGGTCCTATATGGCCGTGGGTTGCAGCTGGCTGGTATCAGAGCCACCCACATGCCTTATATACGGGGCCCAGCTGTGCTCAGCTCGACATATATCGACTCAAAAACATCGCCTCTAGGTCCTATATGGCTGTGGGTTGCATCCGGCTGGTATCAGAGCTACCCCCATGCCGTATATACGGCGCCCAGCTGTGCTCCGATCGACATATATCGACTCAAGAACATCGCCTGTATGTCCTATATGGCCGTGGGTTGCATCTGGCTGGTATCAGAGCTACCCCCATGCTGTATATACGGGGCCCAGCTGTGCTCAGATCGACATATATCGACTCAAGAACATCGCCTGTAGGTCCTATATGGCCGTGGGTTGCAGCTGGCTGGTATCACAGCTACCCCCATGCTGTATATACGTGGCCCAGCTGTGCTCAAATCGACATATATCGACTCAAGAACATCGCCTGTAGGTCCTATATAGCCGTGGGTTGCAGCTGGCTGGTATCACAGCTACCCCCATGCTGTTTATACGTGACCCAGCTTAGCTCAGATCGACATATATCGACTCAAGAACATCGCATGTAGGTCCTATATGGCCGTGGGTTGCAGCTGGCTGGTATCAGAGCCACCCACATGCCGTTTATACGGGGCCAGCTGTGCTCAGATCCACATATTCGACTCAAGAACATCGCCTGTAGGTCCTATATGGCCATGGGTTGCATCTGGCTGGTATCAGAACTACCCCCATGCTGTATATACGGCGCCCAGCTGTGCTCAGATCGACATATATCGACTCAAGAACATCGCCTGTAGGTCCTATATGGCCGTGGGTTGCATCCTGCTGGTATCAGAGCTACCCCCATGCTGTATATACAGGGCCCAGCTGTGCTCAGATCGACATATATCGACTCAAGAACATCGCCTGTAGGTCCTATATGGCCGTGGGTTGCAGCTGGCTGGTATCACAGCTACCCCCATGCTGTATATACGTGACCCAGCTGTGCTCAGATCGGCATATATCGACTCAAGGACATCGCATGTAGGTCCTATATGGCCGTGGGTTGCATCTGGCTGATATCAGAGCCACCCACATGCCGAATATACGGGGGCCCAGCTGTGCTCAGATCGACATATATCGACTCAAGAACATCGCATGTAGGTCCTATATGGCCGTGGGTTGCAGCTGGCTGGTATCAGAGCCACCCACATGCCGTATATACGGGGCCAGCTGTGCTCAGATCCACATATTCGACTCAAGAACATCGCCTGTAGGTCCTATATGGCCATGGGTTGCATCTGGCTGGTATCAGAACTACCCCCATGCTGTATATACGGCGCCCAGCTGTGCTCAGATCGACATATATCGACTCAAGAACATCGCCTGTAGGTCCTATATGGCCGTGGGTTGCATCCTGCTGGTATCATAGCTACCCCCATGCTGTATATACAGGGCCCAGCTGTGCTCAGATCGACATATATCGACTCAAGAACATCGCCTGTAGGTCCTATATGGCCGTGGGTTGCATCTGGCTGGTATCACAGCTCCCCCATGCTGTATATACGGGGCCCAGTTGTGCTCAGATCGACATATATCGACTCAAGAACATCGCATGTAGGTCCTATATGGCCGTCGATTGCAGCTGGCTGGTATCAGAGCTACCCCCATGCTGTATATACGTGGCCCAGCTGTGCTCAAATCGACATATATCGACTCAAGAACATCGCCTGTAGGTCCTATATGGCCGTGGGTTGCAGCTGGCTGGTATCAGAGCCACCCACATGCCGTATATACGGGGACCAGCTGTGCTCAGATCGACATATCTCGACTCAAGAACATCGCCCGTTGGTCCTATATGGCCGTGGGTTGCATCTGGCTGGTATCAGAGCTACCCCCATGCTGTATATACGGGGCCCAGCTGTGCTCAGATCGACATATATCGACTCAAGAACATCGCATGTAGGTCCTATATAGCCGTGGGTTGCAACTGGCTGGCATCACAGCGACCCCCATGCTGTATATACGTGGCCCAGCTGTGCTCAGATCGACATATATCGACTCAAGAACATCGCCTGTAGGTCCTATATGGCCGTGGGTTGCAGCTGGCTGGTATCAGAGCCACTAACAAGCCGTATATACGGGGCCCAGCTGTGCTCAGATCGACATATATCGACTCAAGAACATCATCGCATGTAGGTCTTATATGGCCGTGGGTTGCAGCTGGCTGGTATCAGAGCTACCCACATTGCGTATATACGGGGCCCAGCTGTGCTCAGCTCGACATATATCGACTCAAGAACATCGCCTCTAGGTCCTATATAGCTGTGGGTTGCATCTGGCTGGTATCAGAGCTACCCCCATGCTGTATATACGGCGCCCAGCTGTGCTCAGATCGACATATATCGACTCAAGAACATCGCCTGTATGTCCTATATGGCCGTGGGTTGCATCTGGCTGGTATCAGAGCTACCCCCATGCTGTATATACGGGGCCCAGCTGTGCTCAGATCGACATATATCGACTCAAGAACATCGCCTGTAGGTCCTATATGGCCGTGGGTTGCATCTGGCTGGTATCAGAGCTACCCCCATTCTGTATATACGTGGCACAGCTGTGCACAGATCGACATATATCGACACAAAAACATCGCCTCTAGGTCATATATGGCTGTGGGTTCCATCTGGCTGGTATCAGAGCTACCCCCATGCTGTATATACGGCGCCAAGCTGTGCTCAGATCGACATATATGGACTCAAGAACATCGCCTGTAGGTCCTATATAGCCGTAAGTTGCAGCTGGCTGGTATTACAGCGACCCCCATGCTGTATATACGTGGCCCAGCTGTGCTCAGATCGACATATATCGACTCAAGAACATCGCCTGTAGGTCCTATATAGCCGTGTGTTGCAGCTGGCTGGTATCAGAGCCACCCACATGCCGTATATACGGGGCCCAGCTGTGCTCAGATCGACATATTCGACTCAAGAACATCGCCTGTTGGTCCTATATGGCCATGGGTTGCAGCTGGCAGGTATCAAAGCTACCCCCATGCTGTATATACGTGGCCCAGCTGTGCTCAGATCGACATATATCGACTCAAGAACATCGCCTGTTGGTACTATATGGCCGTGGGTTGCAGCTGGCTGGTATCAGAGCCACCCACATGCCGTATATACGGGGACTAGCTGTGCTCAGATCGACATATATCGACTCAAGAACATTGTCTGTAGGTCCTATATGGCCGTGGGTTGCATCTGGCTGGTATCAGAGCCACCCACATGCCGTATATACGGGGCCCAGCTGTGCTCAGATCGACATATATCGAATCAAGAACATCGCCTGTAGGTTCTATATGGCCGTGGGTTGCATCTGGCTGGTATCAGAGCTACCCCCATGCTGTATATACGGGGCCCAGCTGTGCTCAGATCGACATATATCGACTCAAGAACATCGCCTGTAGGTCCTATATAGCCGAGGGTTGCAGCTGGCTGGTATCACAGCTAACCCCATGCTGTATATACGTGACCCAGCTGTGCTCAGATCGACATATATCGACTCAAGAACATCGCCTGTAGGTCCTGTATGGCCGTGGGTTGAATCTGGCTGATATCATAGCCACCCACATGCCGAATATACGGGGGCCCAGCTGTGCTCAGATCGACATATATCGACTCAAGAACATCGCCTGTAGGTCCTATATGGCCGTGGGTTGCATCTGACTAGTATCAGAGCTATTTCCATGCTGTATATACGGGGCCCAGCTGTGCTCAGATCGATATATATCGACTCAAGAACATCGCCTGTAGGTCCTATATGGCCGTGGGTTGCAGCTGGGTGGTATCAGAGCCACCCACATGCTGTATATACGGGCCCCAGCTGTGCTCAGCTCGACATATATCGACTAAAAAACATCGCCTCTAGGTCCTATATGGCTGTGGGTTGCATCTGGATGGTATCAGAGCTACCCCCATGCTGTATATACGGCGCCCAGCTGTGCTCAGATCGACATATATCGACTCAAGAACATCGCCTGTAGGCCCTATATGGCCGTGCGTTGCATCTGGCTGGTATCAGAGCTACCCCCATGCTATATATACGGGGCCCAGCTGTGCTCAGATCAACATATATCGACTCAAGAACATCGCCTGTAGGTCCTATATGGCCGAGGGTTGCATCTGGCTGGTATCACAGCTACCCCCATGCTGTGTATACGGGGCCCAGCTGTGCTCAGATCGACATATATCGACTCTAGAACATCGCCTGTTGGTCCTATATGGCCGTGGGTTGCATCTGGCTGGTATCAGAGCTACCCCCATGCTGTATATACGGGGACCAGCTGTGCTCAGATCGACATATATCGACTCAAGAACATCGCCTGTAGGTCCTATATGGCCGTGGGTTGCATATGGCTGGTATCAGAGCCACCCACATGCCGTATTTACGGGGCCCAGCTGTGCTCAGATCGACATATATCGAATAATGACCATCGCCTGTAGCTCCTATATGGCCGTGGGTTGGATCTGGCTGGTATCAGAGCCACCCACATGCCGTATATACGTTACCCAGCTGTGCCCAGATCGACATATATCGACTCAAGAACATCGCCTGTAGGTCCTATATGACCGTGGGTTGCATATGGCTGGTATCAGAGATACTCCCATGATGTATATACGAGGCCCAGCTGTGCTCAGATCGACATATATCGACTCAAGAACATTGCCTGTGGGTCTTATATGGCCGTGGGATGCAGCTGGCTGGTATCAGAGCTACCCCCAGGCTGTATATACGTGGCCCAGCTGTGCTCAGATCGACATATATCGACTTAAGAACATCGCCGGTAGGTCCTTTATGCCCATGGGTTGCATCTGGCTGGTATAAGAGCCACCCACATGCCGTATATACGGGGACCAGCTGTGCTCAGATCGACATATATCGAATCAAGAACATAGAATGTAGGTCCTATATGACCGTGGGTTGCATCTGGCTCGTATCAGAGCTACCCCCATGCTGTATATACGGCGCCCAGCTGTGCTCAGATCGACATATATCGACTCAAGAAAATCGCCTGTAGGTCCTATATGCCGTGGGTTGCATCTGGCTGGTATCAGAGCTACCCCCATGCTGTATATACGTGGCACAGCTGTGCTCAGATCGACATATATCGACTCAAGAACATCGCTTGTAGGTCCTATATGGCCGTGGGTTGCAGCTGGCTGGTATCACAGCTACCCCCATGCTGTATATACGTGGCCCAGCTGTGCTCAGATCGACATATATCGACTCAAGAACATCGCCTGTAGGTCCTATATGGCCGTGGGTTGCAGCTGGCTGGTATCACAGCTACCCCCATGCTGTATATACGGGGCCCAGCTGTGCTCAGATCGACATATATCGACTCTAGAACATCGCCTGTTGGTCCTATATGGCCGTGGGTTGCATCTGGCTGGTATCAGAGCTACCCCCATGCTGTATATACGGGGCCCAGCTGTGCTCAGATCGACATATATCGACTCAAGAACATCGCCTGTAGGTCCTATATAGCCGTGGGTTGCAGCTGGCTGGTATCAGAGCTACCCCCATGCTGTATATACGGGCCCAGCTGTACTCAGATAGACATATATCGATTCAAGAACATCGCCTGTAGGTCCTATATAGCCGTGGGTTGCATCTGGCTGGTATCAGAGCTACCGCCATGCTGTCTATACGGCGCCCAGCTGTGCTCATATCTACATATATCGACTCAAGAACATCGCCTGTAGGTCCTATATGGCCGTGGGTTGCATCTGGCTGGTATCAGAGCTACCCCCATGCTGTATATACGGGGCCCAGCTGTGCTCAGATCGACATATATCGACTCAAGAACATCGCCTGTAGGTCCTATATGGCAGTGGGTTGCAGCTGGCTGGTATCACAGCTACCCCCAAGCTGTATATACGTGGCCCAGCTGTGCTCAAATCGACATATATCGACTCAAGAACATCGCCTGTAGGTCCTATATAGCCGTGGGTTGCAGCTGGCTGGTATCACAGCTACCCCCATGCTGTATATACGTGGCCCAGCTGTGCTCAAATCGACCTATATCGACTCAAGAACATCGCCTGTAGGTCCTATATGACCGTGGGTTGCAGCTGGCTGGTATCAGAACCACCCACATGCCGTATGTACGGGGCCCAGCTGTGCTCAGCTCGACATATATCGACTCAAAGACATCGCCTCTAGGTCCTATATGGCTGTGGGTTGCAGCTGGTATCAGAGCTACACCCATGCTGTATATACGGCGCCCAGCTGTGCTCAGATCGATATATATATCGACTCAAGAACGTCGCCTATAGGTCCTATATGGCCGTGGGTTGCATCTGGCTGGTATCAGAGCTACCCCTATGCTGTATATACGGGGCCCAGCTGTGCTCAGATCGACATATATCGACTCAAGAACATCGCCTGTAGGTCCTATATGGCCGTGGGTTGCAGCTGGCTGGTATCAGAGCCACCCACATGCCGTATATACGGGGCCCAGCTGTGCTCAGCTCGACATATATCGACTCAAAAACATCGCCTGTAGGTCCTATATGGCTGTGAGTTGCATCTAGCTGGTATCAGAGCTACCCCCACGCCGTATGTACGGGGCCCAGCTGTGCTCAGCTCGACATATATCGACTCAAAGACATCGCCTCTAGGTCCTATATGGCTGTGGGTTGCAGCTGGTATCAGAGCTACACCCATGCTGTATATACGGCGCCCAGCTGTGCTCAGATCGACATATATCGACTCAAGAACATCGCTTGTAGGTCCTATATGGCCGTGGGTTGCAGCTGGCTGGTATCACAGCTACCCCCATGCTGTATATACGTGGCCCAGCTGTGCTCAGATCGACATATATCGACTCAAGAACATCGCCTGTAGGTCCTATATGGCCGTGGGTTGCAGCTGGCTGGTATCACAGCTACCCCCATGCTGTATATACGGGGCCCAGCTGTGATCAGATCGACATATATCGACTCTAGAACATCGCCTGTTGGTCCTATATGGCCGTGGGTTGCATCTGGCTGGTATCAGAGCTACCCCCATGCTGTATATACGGGGCCCAGCTGTGCTCAGATCGACATATATCGACTCAAGAACATCGCCTGTAGGTCCTATATGGCCTTGGGTTGCAGCTGGCTGGTATCAGAGCCACCCACATGCCGTATATACAGGGCCCAGCTGTGCTCAGATCGACATATATCGACTCAAGAACATCGCCTCTAGGTCCTATATGGCCGTGGGTTGCATCTGGCTGGTATCAGAGCTACCCCCATGCTGTATATACGGGGCCCAGCTGTGCTCAGCTCAACATATAACGACTTAAAAACATCGCCTATAGGTCCTATTTGGCCTTGGGTTGCAGCTGGCTGGTATCAGAGCCACCCACATGCCGTATTACAGGGCCCAGCTGTGCTCAGATCGACATATATCGACTCAAGAACATCGCCTGTAGGTCCTATATGGCCGTGGGTTGCATCTGGCTGGTATCAGAGCCACCCCCATGCTGTATATACGGGGCCCAGCTGTGCTCAGATCGACATATATCGACTCAAGAACATCGCCTGTAGGTCCTATATGGCCGTGGGTTGCATCTGGCTGGTATCAGAGCTACCCCCATGCTGTATATACGGGGCCCAGCTGTGCTCAGATCGACATATATCGACTCAAGAACATCGCCTGTAGGTCCTATATGGCCGTGGGTTGCAGCTGGCTGGTATCACAGCTACCCCCGCGCTGTATATACGTGGCCCAGCTGTGCTCAGAACGACATATATCGACTCAAGAACATCGGCTGTGGGTCTTATATGGCCGTGGGATGCAGCTGGCTGTTATTAGAGCTACCCCCAGGCTGTATATACGTGGCCCAGCTGTACTCAGATCGACATATATCGACTCAAGAACATTGCTTGTAGGTCCTATATGGCCGTGGGTTGCATCTGGCTGGTATCAGTGCTACCCCCATGCTGTATATACGGCGCCCAGCTGTGCTCAGATCGACATATATCGACTCAAGAATATCGCCTGTAGGTCCTATATGGCCGTGGGTTGCATCTGGCTGGTATCAGAGCCACCCACATGCCGTATATACGGGGCCCAGCTGTGCTCGGATCGACATATATCGACTCAAGAACATCGCCTGTAGGTCCCATATGGCCGTGGATTGAATCTGGCTGGTATCATAACTACCCCCATGCTGTATATAGGGCGCCCAGCTGTGCTCAGATCGACATATATCGACTCAAGAACATCGCCTGTAGGTCCTATATAGCCCTTTGTTGCAGTTGGCTGGTATCACAGCTCCCCCATGCTGTATTTACGTGGCCCAGCTGTGCTCAGGTCGACATATATCGACTCAAGGACATCACTTGTAGGTCCTATATGGCCGTGGGTTGCAGCTGGCTGGTATTAGAGCCACCCACATGCCCTATATACGGGGGTCCTGCTGTGCTCAGATCGACATATATCGACTCAAGTACATCGCCTGTAGGTCCTATATGGCCGTGGGTTGCATCTGGCTGGTATCAGATCTACCCACATGCCGTATATACGGGACCCAGCTGTGCTCAGATCGACATATATCGACTCAAGAACATCGCCTGTAGGTGCTATATGGCCGTGGGTTGCAGCTGGCTGGTATCAGAGCTACCCCCATGCTGTATATACGGGGACCAGCTGTGCAGAACATCGCCTGTAGGTCCTATATGGCCGTGGGTTGCAGCTGGCTGGTATCACAGCTACCCCCGCGCTGTATATACGTGGCCCAGCTGTGCTCAGAACGACATATATCGACTCAAGAACATCGGCTGTGGGTCTTATATGGCCGTGGGATGCAGCTGGCTGTTATTAGAGCTACCCCCAGGCTGTATATACGTGGCCCAGCTGTACTCAGATCGACATATATCGACTCAAGAACATTGCTTGTAGGTCCTATATGGCCGTGGGTTGCATCTGGCTGGTATCAGTGCTACCCCCATGCTGTATATACGGCGCCCAGCTGTGCTCAGATCGACATATATCGACTCAAGAATATCGCCTGTAGGTCCTATATGGCCGTGGGTTGCATCTGGCTGGTATCAGAGCCACCCACATGCCGTATATACGGGGCCCAGCTGTGCTCGGATCGACATATATCGACTCAAGAACATCGCCTGTAGGTCCCATATGGCCGTGGATTGAATCTGGCTGGTATCATAACTACCCCCATGCTGTATATAGGGCGCCCAGCTGTGCTCAGATCGACATATATCGACTCAAGAACATCGCCTGTAGGTCTATATAGCCCTTTGTTGCAGTTGGCTGGTATCACAGCTCCCCCATGCTGTATTTACGTGGCCCAGCTGTGCTCAGGTCGACATATATCGACTCAAGGACATCACTTGTAGGTCCTATATGGCCGTGGGTTGCAGCTGGCTGGTATTAGAGCCACCCACATGCCCTATATACGGGGGTCCTGCTGTGCTCAGATCGACATATATCGACTCAAGTACATCGCCTGTAGGTCCTATATGGCCGTGGGTTGCATCTGGCTGGTATCAGATCTACCCACATGCCGTATATACGGGACCCAGCTGTGCTCAGATCGACATATATCGACTCAAGAACATCGCCTGTAGGTGCTATATGGCCGTGGGTTGCAGCTGGCTGGTATCAGAGCTACCCCCATGCTGTATATACGGGGACCAGCTGTGCTCAGATCGACATATATCGACTCAAGAACATCGCCTGTTGGTCCTATATGGCCGTGGGTTGCATCTGGCTGGTATCAGAGCTACCCCCATGCTGTATATACGGGGACCAGCTGTGCTCAGATCGACATATATCGACTCAAGAACATCGCCTGTTGGTCCTATATGGCCGTGGGTAGCAGCTGGCTGGTATCAGAGCCACCCACATGCCGTATATACGGGGACCAGCTGTGCTCAGATCGACATATATCGACTTAAGAACATCGTCTGTAGGTCCTATATGGCCGTGGGTTGCATCTGGCTGGTATCAGAGCTAAACACATGCCGTATATACGGGGCCCAGCTGTGCTCAGATCGACATATATCGACTCAAGAACATCGCCTGTAGGTCCTATATAGCCGTGGGTTGCAGCTGGCTGGTATCAGAGCTACCCCCATGCTGTATATACGGGCCCAGCTGTACTCAGATAGATATATATATCGATTCAAGAACATCGCCTGTAGGTCCTATATAGCCGTGGGTTGCATCTGGCTAGTATCAGAGCTACCCCCATGCTGTCTATACGGCGCCCAGCTGTGCTCATATCGACATATATCGACTCAAGAACATCGCCTGTAGGTCCTATATGGCAGTGGGTTGCAGCTGGCTGGTATCACAGCTACCCCCAAGCTGTATATACGTGGCCCAGCTGTGCTCAAATCGACATATATCGACTCAAGAACATCGCCTGTAGGTCCTATATAGCCGTGGGTTGCAGCTGGCTGGTATCAGAGCTACCCCCATGCTGTATATACGGGCCCAGCTGTACTCAGATAGACATATATCGATTCAAGAACATCGCCTGTAGGTCCTATATAGCCGTGGGTTGCATCTGGCTGGTATCAGAGCTACCGCCATGCTGTCTATACGGCGCCCAGCTGTGCTCATATCTACATATATCGACTCAAGAACATCGCCTGTAGGTCCTATATGGCCGTGGGTTGCATCTGGCTGGTATCAGAGCTACCCCCATGCTGTATATACGGGGCCCAGCTGTGCTCAGATCGACATATATCGACTCAAGAACATCGCCTGTAGGTCCTATATGGCAGTGGGTTGCAGCTGGCTGGTATCACAGCTACCCCCAAGCTGTATATACGTGGCCCAGCTGTGCTCAAATCGACATATATCGACTCAAGAACATCGCCTGTAGGTCCTATATAGCCGTGGGTTGCAGCTGGCTGGTATCACAGCTACCCCCATGCTGTATATACGTGGCCCAGCTGTGCTCAAATCGACCTATATCGACTCAAGAACATCGCCTGTAGGTCCTATATGGCCGTGGGTTGCAGCTGGCTGGTATCAGAACCACCCACATGCCGTATGTACGGGGCCCAGCTGTGCTCAGCTCGACATATATCGACTCAAAGACATCGCCTCTAGGTCCTATATGGCTGTGGGTTGCAGCTGGTATCAGAGCTACACCCATGCTGTATATACGGCGCCCAGCTGTGCTCAGATCGATATATATCGACTCAAGAACGTCACCTATAGGTCCTATATGGCCATGGGTTGCATCTGGCTGGTATCAGAGCTACCCCTATGCTGTATATACGGGGCCCAGCTGTGCTCAGATCGACATATATCGACTCAAGAACATCGCCTGTAGGTCCTATATGGCCGTGGGTTGCAGCTGGCTGGTATCAGAGCCACCCACATGCCGTATATACGGGGCCCAGCTGTGCTCAGCTCGACATATATCGACTCAAAAACATCGCCTGTAGGTCCTATATGGCTGTGGGTTGCATCTAGCTGGTATCAGAGCTACCCCCACGCCGTATGTACGGGGCCCAGCTGTGCTCAGCTCGACATATATCGACTCAAAGACATCGCCTCTAGGTCCTATATGGCTGTGGGTTGCAGCTGGTATCAGAGCTACACCCATGCTGTATATACGGCGCCCAGCTGTGCTCAGATCGATATATATCGACTCAAGAACGTCGCCTATAGGTCCTAGATGGCCGTCGGTTGCATCTGGCTGGTATCAGAGCTACCCCCATGCTGTATATACGGAGCCCAGCTGTGCTCATATCGACATATATCGACTCAAGAACATCGCCTCTAGGATATATATGTCCGTGGGTTGTATCTGGCTGGTATCAGAGCTACCCCTATGCTGTATATACGGGGCCCAGCTGTGCTCAGATCGACATATATCGACTCAAGAACATCGCCTGTAGGTCCTATATGGCCGTGGGTTGCAGCTGGCTGGTATCAGAGCCACCCACATGCCGTATATACGGGGCCCAGCTGTGCTCAGCTCGACATATATCGACTCAAAAACATCGCCTCTAGGTCCTATATGGCTGTGGGTTGCATCTAGCTGGTATCAGAGCTACCCCCATGCTGTATATACGGCGCCCATCTGTGCTCAGATCGACATATATCGACTCAAGAACATCGCCTGTAGGTCCTATATAGCCGTGGGTTGCAGCTGGCTGGTATCACAGCTACCCCCATGCTGTTTATACGTGACCCAGCTGTGCTCAGATCGACATATATCGACTCAAGAACATCGCCTGTAGGTCCTATATGGCTGTGGGTTGCATCTGGCTGGTATCAGAGCTACCCCCATGCTGTATATACGGGGCCCAGCTGTTTTCAGATCGACATATATCGACTCAAGAACATCGCCTGTAGGTCCTATATGGCCGTGGGTTGCAGCTGGCTGGTATCAGAGCCACCCACATGCCTTATATACGGGGCCCAGCTGTGCTCAGCTCGACATATATCGACTCAAAAACATCGCCTCTAGGTCCTATATGGCTGTGGGTTGCATCCGGCTGGTATCAGAGCTACCCCCATGCTGTATATACGGCGCCCAGCTGTGCTCCGATCGACATATATCGACTCAAGAACATCGCCTGTATGTCCTATATGGCCGTGGGTTGCATCTGGCTGGTATCAGAGCTACCCCCATGCTGTATATACGGGGCCCAGCTGTGCTCAGATCGACATATATCGACTCAAGAACATCGCCTGTAGGTCCTATATGGCCGTGGGTTGCAGCTGGCTGGTATCACAGCTACCCCCATGCTGTATATACGTGACCCAGCTGTGCTCAGATCGACATATATCGACTCAAGAACATCGCATGTAGGTCCTATATGGCCGTGGGTTGTAGCTGGCTGGTATCAGAGCCACCCACATGCCGTATATACGGGGCCAGCTGTGCTCAGATCCACATATTCGACTCAAGAACATCGCCTGTAGGTCCTATATGGCCATGGGTTGCATCTGGCTGGTATCAGAACTACCCCCATGCTGTATATACGGCGCCCAGCTGTGCTCAGATCGACATATATCGACCCAAGAACATCGCCTGTAGGTCCTATATGGCCGTGGGTTGCATCCTGCTGGTATCAGAGCTACCCCCATGCTGTATATACAGGGCCCAGCTGTGCTCAGATCGACATATATTGACTCAAGAACATCGCCTGTAGGTCCTATATGGCCGTGGGTTGCAGCTGGCTGGTATCACAGCTACCCCTATGCTGTATATACGTGACCCAGCTGTGCTCAGATCGGCATATATCGACTCAAGGACATCGCATGTAGGTCCTATATGGCCGTGGGTTGCATCTGGCTGATATCAGAGCCACCCACATGCCGAATATACGGGGGCCCAGCTGTGCTCAGATCGACATATATCGACTCAAGAACATCGCATGTAGGTCCTATATGGCCGTCGATTGCAGCTGGCTGGTATCAGAGCTACCCCCATGCTGTATATACGTGGCCCAGCTGTGCTCAAATCGACATATATCGACTCAAGAACATCGCCTGTAGGTCCTATATGGCCGTGGGTTGCAGCTGGCTGGTATCAGAGCCACCCACATGCCGTATATACGGGGACCAGCTGTGCTCAGATCGACATATCTCGACTCAAGAACATCGCCCGTTGGTCCTATATGGCCGTGGGTTGCATCTGGCTGGTATCAGAGCTACCCCCATGCTGTATATACGGGGCCCAGCTGTGCTCAGATCGACATATATCGACTCAAGAACATCGCCTGTAGGTCCTATATGGCCGTGGGTTGCATCTGGCTGGTATCAGAGCTACCCCCATGCTGTATATACGGGGCCCAGCTGTGCTCAAATCGACATATATCGACTCAAGAACATCGCCTGTAGGTCCTATATGGCCGTGGGTTGCAGCTGGCTGGTATCAGAGCCACCCACATGCCGTATATGCGGGGACCAACTGTGCTAAGATCGACTTATATCGACTCAAGAACATCGCCCGTAGGTCCTATATGGCCGTGGGTTGCATCTGGCTGGTATCAGAGCTACCCCCACGCTGTATATACGGGGCCCAGCTGTACTCAGATCTACATATATCGACTCAAGAACATCGCCTGTAGGTCTTATATAGCCGTGGGTTGCAGCTGGCAGGTATCAAAGCTACCCCCATGCTGTATATACGTGGCCCAGCTGTGCTCAGATCGACATATATCGACTTAAGATCATCGCCTGTTGGTCCTATATGGCCGTGGGTTGCAGCTGGCTGGTATCAGAGCCACCCACATGCCGTATATACGGGGCCCAGCTGTGCTCAGATCGACATATATCGACTCAAGAACATCGCCTGTAGTTCCTATATGGCCGTGGGTTGCATCTGGCTGGTATCAGAGCTACCCACATGCTGTATATACGGCGCACAGCTGTGCTCAGATCGACAAATATTGACTCAAGAACATCGCCCATAGGTCCTATATGGCCGTGGGTTGCATGTGGCTGGTAACAGAGCTACCCCCATGCTGTATATACGGAGCCCAGCTGTGCTCAGAGCGACATATATCGACTCAAGAACATCGCCTGTAGGTCCTATGTAGCCGTGTGTTGCAGCTGGCTGGTGTTAAAGCTACCCCCATGCTGTATATACGTGGCCCAGCTGTTCTCAGATCGACATATATCGACTCAAGAACATCGCCTGTAGGTCCTATATGGCCGTGGGTTGCAGCTGGCTGGTATCAGAGCCACCCACATGCCGTATATACGGGGCCCAGCTGTGCTCAGATCGACATATATCGACTCAAGAACATCGTCTGTAGGTCCTATATGGCCGTGGGTTGCATCTGGCTGATATCACAGCTACCCCCATGCTGTATATACGTGGCCCAGCTGTGCTCAAATCGACATATATCGACTCAAGAACATCGTCTGTAGGTCCTATATAGCCTTGGGTTGCAGCTGGCTGGTATCACAGCGACCCCCATGCTGTATATACGTGGCCCAGCTGTGGTCAGATCGACATATATCGACTCAAGAACATCGCCTGTAGGTCCTATATTGCCGTGGGTTACAGCTGTCTGGTATCCGAGCCACTAACATGCCGTATATAGGGGGCCCAGCTGTGCTCAAATCGACATATATCGACTCAAGAACATCGCATGTAGGCCCTATATGGCCGTGGGTTGCATCTGGCTGGTATCAGAGCTACCTCCATGCTGTATATACGGGGCCCAGCTGTGCTCAGAACGACATATATCGACTCAAGAACATCGCCTGTAGGTCCTATATGGCCGTGGGTTACAGCTGCCTGGTATCACAGCTACCCCCATGCTGTATATACGTGGCCCAGCTGTGCTCAAATCGACATATATCGACTCAAGAACATCGCCTGTAGGTCATATATGGCCGTGGGTTGCAGCTGGCTGGTATCAGAGCCACCCACATGCCGTATATACGGGGACCAGCTGTGCTCAGATCGACATGTCTCGACACAAGAACATCGCCCGTAGGTCCTATATGGCCGTGGGTTGCATCTGGCTGGTATCAGAGCTACCTCCATGCTGTATATACGGGGCCCAGCTGTGCTCAGATCGACATATATCGACTCAAGAACATCGCCTGTAGGTCCTATATAGCCGTGGGTTGCAGCTGGCTGGTATCACAGCTACCCCCATACTGTATATACGTGGCCCAGCTGTGTTAAGATCGACATATATCGACTCAAGAACATCGCCTGTTGGTCCTATATGGCCGTGGGTTGCAGCTGGCTGGTATCAGAGCCACCCACATGCCGTATGTACGGGGCCCAGCTGTGCTCAGCTCGACATATATCGACTCAAAAACATCGCCTCTAGATCCTATATGACTGTGGGTTGCAGCTGGTATCAGAGCTACACCTATGCTGTATATACGGCGCCCAGCTGTGCTCAGATCGATATATATCGACCCAAGAACGTCGCCTATAGGTCCTATATGGCCGTGGGTTGCATCTGGCTGGTATCAGAGCTACCCCCATGCTGTATATACGGAGCCCAGCTGTGCTCATATCGACATATAACGACTCAAGAACATCGCCTCTATGTCCTATATTGCCGTGGGTTGCATCTGGCTGGTATCAGAGCTACCTCTATGCTGTATATACGGGGCCCAGCTGTGCTCAGATCGACATATATCGACTCAAGAAAATCGCACGTAGGTCCTATATAGCCATGGGTTGCATCTGGCTGGTATCAGAGCTACCCCCATGCTGTATATACGGGGCCCAGCTGTGCTCAGATTGACATATATCGACTCAAGAACATCGCCTGTAGGTCCTATATGGCCGTGGGTTGCAGCTGGCTGATATCACAGCTACCCCCATGCTGTATATACGTGGCCCAGCTGTGCTCCAATCGACATATATCGACTCAAGAACATCGCCTGTAGGTCCTATATAGCCGTGGGTTGCAGCTGGCTGGTATCACAGCTACCCCCATGCTGTATATACGTGGCCCAGCTGTGCTCAGATCGACATATATCGACTCAAGAACATCGCCTGTAGGTCCTATATGGCCGTGGGTTGCAGCTGGCTGGTATCAGAGCCACCCACATGCCGTATATACGGGGACCAGCTGTGCTCAGATCGACATATATCGACTCAAGAACATCGCCCGTAGGTCCTATATGGCCGTGGGTTGCATCTGGCTGGTATCAGAGCTACCCCCATGCTGTATATACGGGGCCCAGCTATGCTCAGATCGATATATATCGACTCAAGAACATCGCCTGTAGGTCCTATATGGCCGTGGGTTGCATCTGGCTGGTATCAGAGCTACCCCTATGCTGTATATACGGGGCCCAGCTGTGCTCAGTTCGACATATATCGACTCAAGAACATCGCCTGTAGGTCCTATATGGCCGTGGGTTGCAGCTGGCTGGTATCAGAGCCACCCACATGCCGTATATACGGGGCCCAGCTGTGCTCAGCTCGACATATATCGACTCAAAAACATCGCCTCTAGGTCCTATATGGCTGTGGGTTGCATCTGGCTGGTATCAGAGCTACCCCCATGCTGTATATAAGGCGCCCAGCTGTGCTCAGATCGACATATATCGACTTAAGAACATCGCCTGTAGATCCTATATGGCCGTGGGTTGCATCTGGCTGGTATCAGAGCTACCCCCATGCTGTATATACGGGGCCCAGCTGTTTTCAGATCGACATATATCGACTCAAGAACATCGCCTGTAGGTCCTATATGGCCGTGGGTTGCAGCTGGCTGGTACCAGAGCCACCCACATGCCGTATATACGGGGCCCAGCTGTGCTCAGCTCGACATATATCGACTCAAAAACATCGCCTCTAGGTCCTATATGGCTGTGGGTTGCATCTGGCTGGTATCAGAGCTACCCCCATGCTGTATATACGGCGCCCAGCTGTGCTCAGATAGACATATATCGACTCAAGAACATCGCCTGTAGGTCCTATATAGCCGTGGGTTGCAGCTGGCTGGTATCACAGCTACCCCCAAGCTATATATACGTGGCCCAGCTGTGCTCAGATCGACATATATCGACTCAAGAGCATCGCCTGTAGGTCCTATATGGCCGTAAGTTGCAGCTGGCTGGTATCAGAGCCACCCACATGCCGTATATACGGGGCCCAGCTGTGCTCAGATCGACATATATCCACTCAAGAACATCGCCTGTAGGTCCTATATGGCCGTGGGTTGCATCTGGCTGGTATCAGAGCTACCCACATGCTGTATATACGGCTCCCAGCTGTACTCAGATCGACATATATCGACTCAAGAACATCGCCTGTAGGTTCTATATGGCCGTGGGTTGCATCTGGCTGGTATCAGAGCTACCCCCATGCTGTATATACGGGGCCCAGCTGTGCTCAGATCGACATATATCGACTCAAGAACATCGCCTGTAGGTCCTATATAGCCGAGGGTTGCAGCTGGCTGGTATCACAGCTACCCCCATGCTGTATATACGTGACCCAGCTGTGCTCAGATCGACATATATCGACTCAAGAACATCGCCTGTAGGTCCTGTATGGCCGTGGGTTGAATCTGGCTGATATCATAGCCACCCACATGCCGAATATACGGGGGCCCAGCTGTGCTCAGATCGACATATATCGACTCAAAAACATCGCCTGTAGTTCCTATATGGCCGTGGGTTGCATCTGACTAGTATCAGAGCTATCCCCATGCTGTATATACGGGGCCCAGCTGTGCTCAGATCGATATATATCGACTCAAGAACATCGCCTGTAGGTCTTATATGGCCGTGGGTTGCAGCTGGGTGGTATCAGAGCCACCCACATGCTGTATATACGGGCCCCAGCTGTGCTCAGCTCGACATATATCGACTCAAAAACATCGCCTCTAGGTCCTATATGGCTGTGGGTTGCATCTGGATGGTATCAGAGCTACCCCCATGCTGTATATACGGCGCCCAGCTGTGCTCAGATCGACATATATCGACTCAAGAACATCGCCTGTATGCCCTATATGGCCGTGCGTTGCATCTGGCTGGTATCAGAGCTACCCCCATGCTATATATACGGGGCCCAGCTGTGCTCAGATCAACATATATCGACTCAAGAACATCGCCTGTAGGTCCTATATGGCCGAGGGTTGCATCTGGCTGGTATCAGAGCTACCCCCATGCTGTATATACGGGGCCCAGCTGTGCTCAGATCAACATATATCGACTCAAGAACATCGCCTGTAGGTCCTATATGGACGTGGGTTGCATCTGGCTGGTGTCAGAGCCACCCACATGCCGTATATACGGGGACCAGCTGTGCTCAGATCGACATATATCGACTCAAGAACATCGCCTGTAGGTCCTATATGGCTGTGGGTTGCATCTGGCTGGTATCAGAGCTACCCCCATGCTGTATATACGGGGCCCAGCTGTTTTCAGATCGACATATATCGACTCAAGAACATCGCCTGTAGGTCCTATATGGCCGTGGGTTGCAGCTGGCTGGTATCAGAGCCACCCACATGCCTTATATACGGGGCCCAGCTGTGCTCAGCTCGACATATATCGACTCAAAAACATCGCCTCTAGGTCCTATATGGCTGTGGGTTGCATCCGGCTGGTATCAGAGCTACCCCCATGCTGTATATACGGCGCCCAGCTGTGCTCCGATCGACATATATCGACTCAAGAACATCGC
Organism: Lordithon lunulatus; assembly: GCA_963942505.1. NCBI lineage: Eukaryota > Metazoa > Arthropoda > Insecta > Coleoptera > Staphylinidae > Lordithon > Lordithon lunulatus. The sequence continues at coordinate 30,375,037 of OZ012667.1, read as the reverse complement.
CTGTATGTCCTATATGGCCGTGGGTTGCATCTGGCTGGTATCAGAGCTACCCCCATGCTGTATATACGGGGCCCAGCTGTGCTCAGATCGACATATATCGACTCAAGAACATCGCCTGTAGGTCCTATATGGCCGTGGGTTGCAGCTGGCTGGTATCACAGCTACCCCCATGCTGTATATACGTGGCCCAGCTGTGCTCAAATCGACATATATCGACTCAAGAACATCGCCTGTAGGTCCTATATAGCCGTGGGTTGCAGCTGGCTGGTATCACAGCTACCCCCATTCTGTTTATACGTGACCCAGCTGTGCTCAGATCGACATATATCGACTCAAGAACATCGCATGTAGGTCCTATATGGCCGTGGGTTGCAGCTGGCTGGTATCAGAGCCACCCACATGCCGTATATACGGCGCCCAGCTGTGCTCAGATCGACATATATCGACTCAAGAACATCGCCTGTAGGTCCTATATGGCCGTGGGTTGCATCCTGCTGGTATCAGAGCTACCCCCATGCTGTATATACAGGGCCCAGCTGTGCTCAGATCGACATATATCGACTCAAGAACATCGCCTGTAGGTCCTATATGGCCGTGGGTTGCAGCTGGCTGGTATCACAGCTACCCCCATGCTGTATATACGTGACCCAGCTGTGCTCAGATCGGCATATATCGACTCAAGGACATCGCATGTAGGTCCTATATGGCCGTGGGTTGCATCTGGCTGATATCAGAGCCACCCACATGCCGAATATACGGGGGCCCAGCTGTGCTCAGATCGACATATATCGACTCAAGAACATCGCATGTAGGTCCTATATGGCCGTGGGTTGCAGCTGGCTGGTATCAGAGCCACCCACATGCCGTATATACGGGGCCAGCTGTGCTCAGATCCACATATTCGACTCAAGAACATCGCCTGTAGGTCCTATATGGCCATGGGTTGCATCTGGCTGGTATCAGAACTACCCCCATGCTGTATATACGGCGCCCAGCTGTGCTCAGATCGACATATATCGACTCAAGAACATCGCCTGTAGGTCCTATATGGCCGTGGGTTGCATCCTGCTGGTATCATAGCTACCCCCATGCTGTATATACAGGGCCCAGCTGTGCTCAGATCGACATATATCGACTCAAGAACATCGCCTGTAGGTCCTATATGGCCGTGGGTTGCATCTGGCTGGTATCAGAGCTCCCCCATGCTGTATATACGGGGCCCAGTTGTGCTCAGATCGACATATATCGACTCAAGAACATCGCATGTAGGTCCTATATGGCCGTCGATTGCAGCTGGCTGGTATCAGAGCTACCCCCATGCTGTATATACGTGGCCCAGCTGTGCTCAAATCGACATATATCGACTCAAGAACATCGCCTGTAGGTCCTATATGGCTGTGGGTTGCAGCTGGCTGGTATCAGAGCCACCCACATGCCGTATATACGGGGACCAGCTGTGCTCAGATCGACATATCTCGACTCAAGAACATCGCCCGTTGGTCCTATATGGCCGTGGGTTGCATCTGGCTGGTATCAGAGCTACCCCCATGCTGTATATACGGGGCCCAGCTGTGCTCAGATCGACATATATCGACTCAAGAACATCGCCTGTAGGTCCTATATAGCCGTGGGTTGCAACTGGCTGGCATCACAGCGACCCCCATGCCGTATATACGGGGCCCAGCTGTGCTCAGATCGACATATTCGACTCAAGAACATCGCCTGTTGGTCCTATATGGCCATGGGTTGCAGCTGGCAGGTATCAAAGCTACCCCCATGCTGTATATACGTGGCCCAGCTGTGCTCAGATCGACATATATCGACTCAAGAACATCGCCTGTTGGTACTATATGGCCGTGGGTTGCAGCTGGCTGGTATCAGAGCCACCCACATGCCGTATATACGGGGACTAGCTGTGCTCAGATCGACATATATCGACTCAAGAACATTGTCTGTAGGTCCTATATGGCCGTGGGTTGCATCTGGCTGGTATCAGAGCCACCCACATGCCGTATATACGGGGCCCAGCTGTGCTCAGATCGACATATATCGAATCAAGAACATCGCCTGTAGGTTCTATATGGCCGTGGGTTGCATCTGGCTGGTATCAGAGCTACCCCCATGCTGTATATACGGGGCCCAGCTGTGCTCAGATCGACATATATCGACTCAAGAACATCGCCTGTAGGTCCTATATAGCCGAGGGTTGCAGCTGGCTGGTATCACAGCTACCCCCATGCTGTATATACGTGACCCAGCTGTGCTCAGATCGACATATATCGACTCAAGAACATCGCCTGTAGGTCCTGTATGGCCGTGGGTTGAATCTGGCTGATATCATAGCCACCCACATGCCGAATATACGGGGGCCCAGCTGTGCTCAGATCGACATATATCGACTCAAGAACATCGCCTGTAGGTCCTATATGGCCGTGGGTTGCATCTGACTAGTATCAGAGCTATCCCCATGCTGTATATACGGGGCCCAGCTGTGCTCAGATCGATATATATCGACTCAAGAACATCGCCTGTAGGTCCTATATGGCCGTGGGTTGCAGCTGGGTGGTATCAGAGCCACCCACATGCTGTATATACGGGCCCCAGCTGTGCTCAGCTCGACATATATCGACTCAAAAACATCGCCTCTAGGTCCTATATGGCTGTGGGTTGCATCTGGATGGTATCAGAGCTACCCCCATGCTGTATATACGGCGCCCAGCTGTGCTCAGATCGACATATATCGACTCAAGAACATCGCCTGTAGGCCCTATATGGCCGTGCGTTGCATCTGGCTGGTATCAGAACTACCCCCATGCTATATATACGGGGCCCAGCTGTGCTCAGATCAACATATATCGACTCAAGAACATCGCCTGTAGGTCCTATATGGCCGAGGGTTGCATCTGGCTGGTATCAGAGCTACCCCCATGCTGTATATACGGGGCCCAGCTGTGCTCAGATCAACATATATCGACTCAAGAACATCGCCTGTAGGTCCTATATGGACGTGGGTTGCATCTGGCTGGTGTCAGAGCCACCCACATGCCGTATATACGGGGACCAGCTGTGCTCAGATCGACATATATCGACTCAAGAACATCGCCTGTAGGTCCTATATGGCTGTGGGTTGCATCTGGCTGGTATCAGAGCTACCCCCATGCTGTATATACGGCGCCCAGCTGTGCTCCGATCGACATATATCGACTCAAGAACATCGCCTGTATGTCCTATATGGCCGTGGGTTGCATCTGGCTGGTATCAGAGCTACCCCCATGCTGTATATACGGGGCCCAGCTGTGCTCAGATCGACATATATCGACTCAAGAACATCGCCTGTAGGTCCTATATGGCCGTGGGTTGCAGCTGGCTGGTATCACAGCTACCCCCATGCTGTATATACGTGGCCCAGCTGTGCTCAAATCGACATATATCGACTCAAGAACATCGCCTGTAGGTCCTATATAGCCGTGGGTTGCAGCTGGCTGGTATCACAGCTACCCCCATGCTGTTTATACATGACCCAGCTGTGCTCAGATCGACATATATCGACTCAAGAACATCGCATGTAGGTCCTATATGGCCGTGGGTTGCAGCTGGCTGGTATCAGAGCCACCCACATGCCGTATATACGGGGCCAGCTGTGCTCAGATCCACATATTCGACTCAAGAACATCGCCTGTAGGTCCTATATGGCCATGGGTTGCATCTGGCTGGTATCAGAACTACCCCCATGCTGTATATACGGCGCCCAGCTGTGCTCAGATCGACATATATCGACTCAAGAACATCGCCTGTAGGTCCTATATGGCCGTGGGTTGCATCCTGCTGGTATCAGAGCTACCCCCATGCTGTATATACAGGGCCCAGCTGTGCTCAGATCGACATTTATCGACTCAAGAACATCGCCTGTAGGTCCTATATAGCCGTGGGTTGCAGCTGGCTGGTATCACAGCTACCCCCATGCTGTATATACGTGACCCAGCTGTGCTCAGATCGGCATATATCGACTCAAGGACATCGCATGTAGGTCCTATATGGCCGTGGGTTGCATCTGGCTGATATCAGAGCCACCCACATGCCGAATATACGGGGGCCCAGCTGTGCTCAGATCGACATATATCGACTCAATAACATCGCCTGTAGGTCCTATATGGCCGTGGGTTGCATCTGGCTGGTATCAGAGCTCCCCCATGCTGTATATACGGGGCCCAGTTGTGCTCAGATCGACATATATCGACTCAAGAACATCGCATGTAGGTCCTATATGGCCGTCGATTGCAGCTGGCTGGTATCAGAGCTACCCCCATGCTGTATATACGTGGACCAGCTGTGCTCAAATCGACATATATCGACTCAAGAACATCGCCTGTAGGTCCTATATGGCCGTGGGTTGCAGCTGGCTGGTATCAGAGCCACCCACATGCCGTATATACGGGGACCAGCTGTGCTCAGATCGACATATCTCGACTCAAGAACATTGCCCGTTGGTCCTATATGGCCGTGGGTTGCATCTGGCTGGTATCAGAGCTACCCCCATGCTGTATATACGGGGCCCAGCTGTGCTCAGATCGACATATATCGACTCAAGAACATCGCCTGTAGGTCCTATATAGCCGTGGGTTGCAGCTGGCTGGTATCACAGCTACCCCCATACTGTATATACGTGGCCCAGCTGTGTTAAGATCGACATATATCAACTCAAGAACATCGCCTGTTGGTCCTATATGGCCGTGGGTTGCAGCTGGCTGGTATCAGAGCCACCCACATGCCGTATGTACGGGGCCCAGCTGTGCTCAGCTCGACATATATCGACTCAAAAACATTGCCTCTAGGTCCTATATGGCTGTGGGTTGCAGCTGGTATCAGAGCTACACCCATGCTGTATATACGGCGCCCAGCTGTGCTCAGATCGATATATATCGACTCAAGAACGTCGCCTATAGGACCTATATGGCCGTGGGTTGCAGCTGGCTGGTATCAGAGCTACCCCCATGCTGTATATACGGGGCCCAGCTGTTTTCAGATCGACATATATCGACTCAAGAACATCGCCTGTAGGTCCTATATGGCCGTGGGTTGCAGCTGGCTGGTATCAGAGCCACCCACATGCCGTATATACGGGGCCCAGCAGTGCTGAGCTCGACATATATCGACTCAAAAACATCGCCTCTAGGTCCTATTTGGCTGTGGGTTGCATCTGGCTGGTATCAGAGCTACCCCCATGCTGTATATACGTGGCCCAGCTGTGCTCAAATCGACATATATCGACTCAAGAACATCGCCTGTAGGTCCTATATGGCCGTGGGTTGCTTCTGGCTGGTATCAGAGCTACCCCCACGCTGTATATACGGGGCCCAGCTGTGCTCAGATCTACATATATCGACTCAAGAACATCGCCTGTAGGTCTTATATAGCCGTGGGTTGCAGCTGGCAGGTATCAAAGCTACCCCCATGCTGTATATACGTGGCCCAGCTGTGCTCAGATCGACATATATCGACTCAAGAACATCGCCTGTTGGTCCTATATGGCCGTGGGTTGCAGCTGGCTGGTATCAGAGCCACCCACATGCCGTATATACGGGGCCCAGCTGTGCTCAGATCGACATATATCGACTCAAGAACATCGCCTGTAGTTCCTATATGGCCGTGGGTTGCATCTGGCTGGTATCAGAGCTACCCCCATGCTGTATATACGGCGCACAGCTGTGCTCAGATCGACAAATATCGACTCAAGAACATCGCCCATAGGTCCTATATGGCCGTGGGTTGCATGTGGCTGGTAACAGAGCTACCCCCATGCTGTATATACGGAGCCCAGCTGTGCTCAGAGCGACATATATCGACTCAAGAACATCGCCTGTAGGTCCTATGTAGCCGTGTGTTGCAGCTGGCTGGTGTCAAAGCTACCCCCATGCTGTATATACGTGGCCCAGCTGTTCTCAGATCGACATATATCGACTCAAGAACATCGCCTGTAGGTCCTATATGGCCGTGGGTTGCAGCTGGCTGGTATCAGAGCCACCCACATGCCGTATATACGGGGCCCAGCTGTGCTCAGATCGACATATATCGACTCAAGAACATCGTCTGTAGGTCCTATATGGCCGTGGGTTGCATCTGGCTGATATCACAGCTACCCCCATGCTGTATATACGTGGCCCAGCTGTGCTCAAATCGACATATATCGACTCAAGAACATCGCCTGTAGGTCCTATATAGCCTTGGGTTGCAGCTGGCTGGTATCACAGCGACCCCCATGCTGTATATACGTGGCCCAGCTGTGGTCAGATCGACATATATCGACTCAAGAACATCGCCTGTAGGTCCTATATGGCCGTGGGTTACAGCTGTCTGGTATCAGAGCCACTAACATGCCGTATATACGGGGCCCAGCTGTGCTCAAATCGACATATATCGACTCAAGAACATCGCATGTAGGCCCTATATGGCCGTGGGTTGCATCTGGCTGGTATCAGAGCTACCTCCATGCTGTATATACGGGGCCCAGCTGTGCTCAGATCGACATATATCGACTCAAGAACATCGCCTGTAGGTCCTATATGGCCGTGGGTTACAGCTGGCTGGTATCACAGCTACCCCCATGCTGTATATACGTGGCCCAGCTGTGCTCAAATCGACATATATCGACTCAAGAACATCGCCTGTAGGTCATATATGGCCGTGGGTTGCAGCTGGCTGGTATCAGAGCCACCCACATGCCGTATATACGGGGACCAGCTGTGCTCAGATCGACATGTCTCGACACAAGAACATCGCCCGTAGGTCCTATATGGCCGTGGGTTGCATCTGGCTGGTATCAGAGCTACCTCCATGCTGTATATACGGGGCCCAGCTGTGCTCAGATCGACATATATCGACTCAAGAACATCGCCTGTAGGTCCTATATAGCCGTGGGTTGCAGCTGGCTGGTATCACAGCTACCCCCATACTGTATATACGTGGCCCAGCTGTGTTAAGATCGACATATATCGACTCAAGAACATCGCCTGTTGGTCCTATATGGCCGTGGGTTGCAGCTGGCTGGTATCAGAGCCACCCACATGCCGTATGTACGGGGCCCAGCTGTGCTCAGCTCGACATATATCGACTCAAAAACATCGCCTCTAGGTCCTATATGACTGTGGGTTGCAGCTGGTATCAGAGCTACACCCATGCTGTATATACGGCGCCCAGCTGTGCTCAGATCGATATATATATATCGACTCAAGAACGTCGCCTATAGGTCCTATATGGCCGTGGGTTGCATCTGGCTGGTATCAGAGCTACCCCCATGCTGTATATACGGAGCCCAGCTGTGCTCATATCGACATATAACGACTCAAGAACATCGCCTCTATGTCCTATATTGCCGTGGGTTGCATCTGGCTGGTATCAGAGCTACCCCTATGGTGTATATACGGGGCCCAGCTGTGCTCAGATCGACATATATCGACTCAAGAGAATCGCACGTAGGTCCTATATAGCCATGGGTTGCATCTGGCTGGTATCAGAGCTACCCCCATGCTGTATATACGGGGCCCAGCTGTGCTCAGATTGACATATATCGACTCAAGAACATCGCCTGTAGGTCCTATATGGCCGTGGGTTGCAGCTGGCTGATATCACAGCTACCCCCATGCTGTATATACGTGGCCCAGCTGTGCTCCAATCGACATATATCGACTCAAGAACATCGCCTGTAGGTCCTATATAGCCGTGGGTTGCAGCTGGCTGGTATCACAGCTACCCCCATGCTGTATATACGTGGCCCAGCTGTGCTCAGATCGACATATATCGACTCAAGAACATCGCCTGTAGGTCCTATATGGCCGTGGGTTGCAGCTGGCTGGTATCAGAGCCACCCACATGCCGTATATACGGGGACCAGCTGTGCTCAGATCGACATATATCGACTCAAGAACATCGCCCGTAGGTCCTATATGGCCGTGGGTTGCATCTGGCTGGTATCAGAGCTACCCCCATGCTGTATATACGGGGCCCAGCTATGCTCAGATCGATATATATCGACTCAAGAACATCGCCTGTAGGTCCTATATGGCCGTGGGTTGCATCTGGCTGGTATCAGAGCTACCCCTATGCTGTATATACGGGGCCCAGCTGTGCTCAGTTCAACATATATCGACTCGAGAACATCGCCTGTAGGTCCTATATGGCCGTGGGTTGCAGCTGGCTGGTATCAGAGCCACCCACATGCCGTATATACGGGGCCCAGCTGTGCTCAGCTCGACATATATCGACTCAAAAACATCGCCTCTAGGTCCTATATGGCTGTGGGTTGCATCTGGCTGGTATCAGAGCTACCCCCATGCTGTATATACGGCGCCCAGCTGTGCTCAGATCGACATATATCGACTCAAGAACATCGCCTGTAGGTCCTATATAGCCGTGGGTTGCAGCTGGCTGGTATCACAGCTACCCCCAAGCTATATATACGTGGCCCAGCTGTACTCAGATCGACATATATCGACTGAAGAACATCGCCTGTAGGTTCTATATGGCCGTGGGTTGCATCTGGCTGGTATCAGAGCTACCCCCGCTGTATATACGGGGCCCAGCTGTTTTCAGATCGACATATATCGACTCAAGAACATCGCCTGTAGGTCCTATATGGCCGTGGGTTGCATCTGGCTGGTTCAGAGCTACCCCTATGCTGTATATACGGGGCCCAGCTGTGCTCAGTTCAACATATATCGACTCGAGAACATCGCCTGTAGGTCCTATATGGCCGTGGGTTGCAGCTGGCTGGTATCAGAGCCACCCACATGCCGTATATACGGGGCCCAGCTGTGCTCAGCTCGACATATATCGACTCAAAAACATCGCCTCTAGGTCCTATATGGCTGTGGGTTGCATCTGGCTGGTATCAGAGCTACCCCCATGCTGTATATACGGCGCCCAGCTGTGCTCAGATCGACATATATCGACTCAAGAACATCGCCTGTAGGTCCTATATAGCCGTGGGTTGCAGCTGGCTGGTATCACAGCTACCCCCAAGCTATATATACGTGGCCCAGCTGTACTCAGATCGACATATATCGACTCAAGAACATCGCCTGTAGGTTCTATATGGCCGTGGGTTGCATCTGGCTGGTATCAGAGCTACCCCCGCTGTATATACGGGGCCCAGCTGTTTTCAGATCGACATATATCGACTCAAGAACATCGCCTGTAGGTCCTATATGGCCGTGTGTTGCATCTGGCTGGTATCAGAGCTACCCCTATGCTGTATATACGGGGCCCAGCTGTGCTCAGTTCAACATATATCGACTCGAGAACATCGCCTGTAGGTCCTATATGGCCGTGGGTTGCAGCTGGCTGGTATCAGAGCCACCCACATGCCGTATATACGGGGCCCAGCTGTGCTCAGCTCGACATATATCGACTCAAAAACATCGCCTCTAGGTCCTATATGGCTGTGGGTTGCATCTGGCTGGTATCAGAGCTACCCCCATGCTGTATATACGGCGCCCAGCTGTGCTCAGATCGACATATATCGACTCAAGAACATCGCCTGTAGGTCCTATATAGCCGTGGGTTGCAGCTGGCTGGTATCACAGCTACCCCCAAGCTATATATACGTGGCCCAGCTGTACTCAGATCGACATATATCGACTCAAGAACATCGCCTGTAGGTTCTATATGGCCGTGGGTTGCATCTGGCTGGTATCAGAGCTACCCCCGCTGTATATACGGGGCCCAGCTGTTTTCAGATCGACATATATCGACTCAAGAACATCGCCTGTAGGTCCTATATGGCTGTGGGTTGCATCTGGCTGGTATCAGAGCTACCCCCATGCTGTATTTACGGCGCCCAGCTGTGCTCAGATCGACATATATCGACTCAAGAACATCGCCTGTAGGTCCTATATGGCCGTGGGTTGCATCTGGCTAGTATCAGAGCTACCCCCATGCTGTCTATACGGCGCCCAGCTGTGCTCATATCGACATATATCGACTCAAGAACATCGCCTGTAGGTCCTATATGGCAGTGGGTTGCAGCTGGCTGGTATCACAGCTACCCCCAAGCTGTATATACGTGGCCCAGCTGTGCTCAAATCGACATATATCGACTCAAGAACATCGCCTGTAGGTCCTATATAGCCGTGGGTTGCATCTGGCTGGTATCAGAGCTACCCCTATGCTGTATATACGGGGCCCAGCTGTGCTCAGTTCAACATATATCGACTCGAGAACATCGCCTGTAGGTCCTATATGGCCGTGGGTTGCAGCTGGCTGGTATCACAGCTACCCCCAAGCTATATATACGTGGCCCAGCTGTACTCAGATCGACATATATCGACTCAAGAACATCGCCTGTAGGTTCTATATGGCCGTGGGTTGCATCTGGCTGGTATCAGAGCTACCCCCGCTGTATATACGGGGCCCAGCTGTTTTCAGATCGACATATATCGACTCAAGAACATCGCCTGTAGGTCCTATATGGCCGTGTGTTGCATCTGGCTGGTATCAGAGCTACCCCTATGCTGTATATACGGGGCCCAGCTGTGCTCAGTTCAACATATATCGACTCGAGAACATCGCCTGTAGGTCCTATATGGCCGTGGGTTGCAGCTGGCTGGTATCAGAGCCACCCACATGCCGTATATACGGGGCCCAGCTGTGCTCAGATCGACATATATCGACCCAAGAACATCGCCTGTAGGTCCTATATGGCCGTGGGTTGCAGCTGGCTGGTATCAGAGCCACCCACATGCCGTATATACGGGGACCAGCTGTGCTCAGATCGACATATATCGACTCAAGAACATCGCCCGTAGGTCCTATATGGCCGTGGGTTGCATCTGGCTGGTATCAGAGCTACCCCCATGCTGTATATACGGGGCCCAGCTATGCTCAGATCGATATATATCGACTCAAGAACATCGCCTGTAGGTCCTATATGGCCGTGGGTTGCATCTGGCTGGTATCAGAGCTACCCCTATGCTGTATATACGGGGCCCAGCTGTGCTCAGTTCAACATATATCGACTCGAGAACATCGCCTGTAGGTCCTATATGGCCGTGGGTTGCAGCTGGCTGGTATCAGAGCCACCCACATGCCGTATATACGGGGCCCAGCTGTGCTCAGCTCGACATATATCGACTCAAAAACATCGCCTCTAGGTCCTATATGGCTGTGGGTTGCATCTGGCTGGTATCAGAGCTACCCCCATGCTGTATATACGGCGCCCAGCTGTGCTCAGATCGACATATATCGACTCAAGAACATCGCCTGTAGGTCCTATATAGCCGTGGGTTGCAGCTGGCTGGTATCACAGCTACCCCCAAGCTATATATACGTGGCCCAGCTGTACTCAGATCGACATATATCGACTGAAGAACATCGCCTGTAGGTTCTATATGGCCGTGGGTTGCATCTGGCTGGTATCAGAGCTACCCCCGCTGTATATACGGGGCCCAGCTGTTTTCAGATCGACATATATCGACTCAAGAACATCGCCTGTAGGTCCTATATGGCCGTGGGTTGCATCTGGCTGGTTCAGAGCTACCCCTATGCTGTATATACGGGGCCCAGCTGTGCTCAGTTCAACATATATCGACTCGAGAACATCGCCTGTAGGTCCTATATGGCCGTGGGTTGCAGCTGGCTGGTATCAGAGCCACCCACATGCCGTATATACGGGGCCCAGCTGTGCTCAGCTCGACATATATCGACTCAAAAACATCGCCTCTAGGTCCTATATGGCTGTGGGTTGCATCTGGCTGGTATCAGAGCTACCCCCATGCTGTATATACGGCGCCCAGTTGTGCTCAGATCGACATATATCGACTCAAGAACATCGCCTGTAGGTCCTATATAGCCGTGGGTTGCAGCTGGCTGGTATCACAGCTACCCCCAAGCTATATATACGTGGCCCAGCTGTACTCAGATCGACATATATCGACTCAAGAACATCGCCTGTAGGTTCTATATGGCCGTGGGTTGCATCTGGCTGGTATCAGAGCTACCCCCGCTGTATATACGGGGCCCAGCTGTTTTCAGATCGACATATATCGACTCAAGAACATCGCCTGTAGGTCCTATATGGCCGTGTGTTGCATCTGGCTGGTATCAGAGCTACCCCTATGCTGTATATACGGGGCCCAGCTGTGCTCAGTTCAACATATATCGACTCGAGAACATCGCCTGTAGGTCCTATATGGCCGTGGGTTGCAGCTGGCTGGTATCAGAGCCACCCACATGCCGTATATACGGGGCCCAGCTGTGCTCAGCTCGACATATATCGACTCAAAAACATCGCCTCTAGGTCCTATATGGCTGTGGGTTGCATCTGGCTGGTATCAGAGCTACCCCCATGCTGTATATACGGCGCCCAGCTGTGCTCAGATCGACATATATCGACTCAAGAACATCGCCTGTAGGTCCTATATAGCCGTGGGTTGCAGCTGGCTGGTATCACAGCTACCCCCAAGCTATATATACGTGGCCCAGCTGTACTCAGATCGACATATATCGACTCAAGAACATCGCCTGTAGGTTCTATATGGCCGTGGGTTGCATCTGGCTGGTATCAGAGCTACCCCCGCTGTATATACGGGGCCCAGCTGTTTTCAGATCGACATATATCGACTCAAGAACATCGCCTGTAGGTCCTATATGGCTGTGGGTTGCATCTGGCTGGTATCAGAGCTACCCCCATGCTGTATTTACGGCGCCCAGCTGTGCTCAGATCGACATATATCGACTCAAGAACATCGCCTGTAGGTCCTATATGGCCGTGGGTTGCATCTGGCTAGTATCAGAGCTACCCCCATGCTGTCTATACGGCGCCCAGCTGTGCTCATATCGACATATATCGACTCAAGAACATCGCCTGTAGGTCCTATATGGCAGTGGGTTGCAGCTGGCTGGTATCACAGCTACCCCCAAGCTGTATATACGTGGCCCAGCTGTGCTCAAATCGACATATATCGACTCAAGAACATCGCCTGTAGGTCCTATATAGCCGTGGGTTGCATCTGGCTGGTATCAGAGCTACCCCTATGCTGTATATACGGGGCCCAGCTGTGCTCAGTTCAACATATATCGACTCGAGAACATCGCCTGTAGGTCCTATATGGCCGTGGGTTGCAGCTGGCTGGTATCAGAGCCACCCACATGCCGTATATACGGGGCCCAGCTGTGCTCAGCTCGACATATATCGACTCAAAAACATCGCCTCTAGGTCCTATATGGCTGTGGGTTGCATCTGGCTGGTATCAGAGCTACCCCCATGCTGTATATACGGCGCCCAGCTGTGCTCAGATCGACATATATCGACTCAAGAACATCGCCTGTAGGTCCTATATAGCCGTGGGTTGCAGCTGGCTGGTATCACAGCTACCCCCAAGCTATATATACGTGGCCCAGCTGTACTCAGATCGACATATATCGACTCAAGAACATCGCCTGTAGGTTCTATATGGCCGTGGGTTGCATCTGGCTGGTATCAGAGCTACCCCCGCTGTATATACGGGGCCCAGCTGTTTTCAGATCGACATATATCGACTCAAGAACATCGCCTGTAGGTCCTATATGGCTGTGGGTTGCATCTGGCTGGTATCAGAGCTACCCCCATGCTGTATTTACGGCGCCCAGCTGTGCTCAGATCGACATATATCGACTCAAGAACATCGCCTGTAGGTCCTATATGGCCGTGGGTTGCATCTGGCTAGTATCAGAGCTACCCCCATGCTGTCTATACGGCGCCCAGCTGTGCTCATATCGACATATATCGACTCAAGAACATCGCCTGTAGGTCCTATATGGCAGTGGGTTGCAGCTGGCTGGTATCACAGCTACCCCCAAGCTGTATATACGTGGCCCAGCTGTGCTCAAATCGACATATATCGACTCAAGAACATCGCCTGTAGGTCCTATATAGCCGTGGGTTGCAGCTGGCTGGTATCAGAGCTACCCCCATGCTGTATATACGGGCCCAGCTGTACTCAGATAGATATATATCGATTCAAGAACATCGCCTGTAGGTCCTATATAGCCGTGGGTTGCATCTGGCTAGTATCAGAGCTACCCCCATGCTGTCTATACGGCGCCCAGCTGTGCTCATATCGACATATATCGACTCAAGAACATCGCCTGTAGGTCCTATATGGCAGTGGGTTGCAGCTGGCTGGTATCACAGCTACCCCCAAGCTGTATATACGTGGCCCAGCTGTGCTCAAATCGACATATATCGACTCAAGAACATCGCCTGTAGGTCCTATATAGCCGTGGGTTGCAGCTGGCTGGTATCAGAGCTACCCCCATGCTGTATATACGGGCCCAGCTGTACTCAGATAGACATATATCGATTCAAGAACATCGCCTGTAGGTCCTATATAGCCGTGGGTTGCATCTGGCTGGTATCAGAGCTACCGCCATGCTGTCTATACGGCGCCCAGCTGTGCTCATATCTACATATATCGACTCAAGAACATCGCCTGTAGGTCCTATATGGCCGTGGGTTGCATCTGGCTGGTATCAGAGCTACCCCCATGCTGTATATACGGGGCCCAGCTGTGCTCAGATCGACATATATCGACTCAAGAACATCGCCTGTAGGTCCTATATGGCAGTGGGTTGCAGCTGGCTGGTATCACAGCTACCCCCAAGCTGTATATACGTGGCCCAGCTGTGCTCAAATCGACATATATCGACTCAAGAACATCGCCTGTAGGTCCTATATAGCCGTGGGTTGCAGCTGGCTGGTATCACAGCTACCCCCATGCTGTATATACGTGGCCCAGCTGTGCTCAAATCGACCTATATCGACTCAAGAACATCGCCTGTAGGTCCTATATGGCCGTGGGTTGCAGCTGGCTGGTATCAGAACCACCCACATGCCGTATGTACGGGGCCCAGCTGTGCTCAGCTCGACATATATCGACTCAAAGACATCGCCTCTAGGTCCTATATGGCTGTGGGTTGCAGCTGGTATCAGAGCTACACCCATGCTGTATATACGGCGCCCAGCTGTGCTCAGATCGATATATATCGACTCAAGAACGTCGCCTATAGGTCCTATATGGCCATGGGTTGCATCTGGCTGGTATCAGAGCTACCCCTATGCTGTATATACGGGGCCCAGCTGTGCTCAGATCGACATATATCGACTCAAGAACATCGCCTGTAGGTCCTATATGGCCGTGGGTTGCAGCTGGCTGGTATCAGAGCCACCCACATGCCGTATATACGGGGCCCAGCTGTGCTCAGCTCGACATATATCGACTCAAAAACATCGCCTGTAGGTCCTATATGGCTGTGGGTTGCATCTAGCTGGTATCAGAGCTACCCCCACGCCGTATGTACGGGGCCCAGCTGTGCTCAGCTCGACATATATCGACTCAAAGACATCGCCTCTAGGTCCTATATGGCTGTGGGTTGCAGCTGGTATCAGAGCTACACCCATGCTGTATATACGGCGCCCAGCTGTGCTCAGATCGATATATATCGACTCAAGAACGTCGCCTATAGGTCCTAGATGGCCGTCGGTTGCATCTGGCTGGTATCAGAGCTACCCCCATGCTGTATATACGGAGCCCAGCTGTGCTCATATCGACATATATCGACTCAAGAACATCGCCTCTAGGATATATATGTCCGTGGGTTGCATCTGGCTGGTATCAGAGCTACCCCTATGCTGTATATACGGGGCCCAGCTGTGCTCAGATCGACATATATCGACTCAAGAACATCGCCTGTAGGTCCTATATGGCCGTGGGTTGCAGCTGGCTGGTATCAGAGCCACCCACATGCCGTATATACGGGGCCCAGCTGTGCTCAGCTCGACATATATCGACTCAAAAACATCGCCTCTAGGTCCTATATGGCTGTGGGTTGCATCTAGCTGGTATCAGAGCTACCCCCATGCTGTATATACGGCGCCCATCTGTGCTCAGATCGACATATATCGACTCAAGAACATCGCCTGTAGGTCCTATATAGCCGTGGGTTGCAGCTGCCTGGTATCACAGCTACCCCCATGCTGTTTATACGTGACCCAGCTGTGCTCAGATCGACATATATCGACTCAAGAACATCGCCTGTAGGTCCTATATGGCTGTGGGTTGCATCTGGCTGGTATCAGAGCTACCCCCATGCTGTATATACGGGGCCCAGCTGTTTTCAGATCGACATATATCGACTCAAGAACATCGCCTGTAGGTCCTATATGGCCGTGGGTTGCAGCTGGCTGGTATCAGAGCCACCCACATGCCTTATATACGGGGCCCAGCTGTGCTCAGCTCGACATATATCGACTCAAAAACATCGCCTCTAGGTCCTATATGGCTGTGGGTTGCATCCGGCTGGTATCAGAGCTACCCCCATGCTGTATATACGGCGCCCAGCTGTGCTCCGATCGACATATATCGACTCAAGAACATCGCCTGTATGTCCTATATGGCCGTGGGTTGCATCTGGCTGGTATCAGAGCTACCCCCATGCTGTATATACGGGGCCCAGCTGTGCTCAGATCGACATATATCGACTCAAGAACATCGCCTGTAGGTCCTATATGGCCGTGGGTTGCAGCTGGCTGGTATCACAGCTACCCCCATGCTGTATATACGTGGCCCAGCTGTGCTCAAATCGACATATATCGACTCAAGAACATCGCCTGTAGGTCCTATATAGCCGTGGGTTGCAGCTGGCTGGTATCACAGCTACCCCCATGCTGTTTATACGTGACCCAGCTGTGCTCAGATCGACATATATCGACTCAAGAACATCGCATGTAGGTCCTATATGGCCGTGGGTTGTAGCTGGCTGGTATCAGAGCCACCCACATGCCGTATATACGGGGCCAGCTGTGCTCAGATCCACATATTCGACTCAAGAACATCGCCTGTAGGTCCTATATGGCCATGGGTTGCATCTGGCTGGTATCAGAACTACCCCCATGCTGTATATACGGCGCCCAGCTGTGCTCAGATCGACATATATCGACTCAAGAACATCGCCTGTAGGTCCTATATGGCCGTGGGTTGCATCCTGCTGGTATCAGAGCTACCCCCATGCTGTATATACAGGGCCCAGCTGTGCTCAGATCGACATATATTGACTCAAGAACATCGCCTGTAGGTTCTATATGGCCGTGGGTTGCAGCTGGCTGGTATCACAGCTACCCCTATGCTGTATATACGTGACCCAGCTGTGCTCAGATCGGCATATATCGACTCAAGGACATCGCATGTAGGTCCTATATGGCCGTGGGTTGCATCTGGCTGATATCAGAGCCACCCACATGCCGAATATACGGGGGCCCAGCTGTGCTCAGATCGACATATATCGACTCAAGAACATCGCCTGTAGGTCCTATATGGCCGTGGGTTGCATCTGGCTGGTATCAGAGCTCCCCCATGCTGTATATACGGGGCCCAGTTGTGCTCAGATCGACATATATCGACTCAAGAACATCGCATGTAGGTCCTATATGGCCGTCGATTGCAGCTGGCTGGTATCAGAGCTAGCCCCATGCTGTATATACGTGGCCCAGCTGTGCTCAAATCGACATATATCGACTCAAGAACATCGCCTGTAGGTCCTATATGGCCGTGGGTTGCAGCTGGCTGGTATCAGAGCCACCCACATGCCGTATATATGGGGACCAGCTGTGCTCAGATCGACATATCTCGACTCAAGAACATCGCCCGTTGGTCCTATATGGCCGTGGGTTGCATCTGGCTGGTATCAGAGCTACCCCCATGCTGTATATACGGGGCCCAGCTGTGCTCAGATCGACATATATCGACTCAAGAACATCGCCTGTAGGTCCTATATGGCCGTGGGTTGCATCTGGCTGGTATCAGAGCTACCCCCATGCTGTATATACGGGGCCCAGCTGTGCTCAAATCGACATATATCGACTCAAGAACATCGCCTGTAGGTCCTATATGGCCGTGGGTTGCAGCTGGCTGGTATCAGAGCCACCCACATGCCGTATATGCGGGGACCAACTGTGCTAAGATCGACTTATATCGACTCAAGAACATCGCCCGTAGGTCCTATATGGCCGTGGGTTGCATCTGGCTGGTATCAGAGCTACCCCCACGCTGTATATACGGGGCCCAGCTGTACTCAGATCTACATATATCGACTCAAGAACATCGCCTGTAGGTCTTATATAGCCGTGGGTTGCAGCTGGCAGGTATCAAAGCTACCCCCATGCTGTATATACGTGGCCCAGCTGTGCTCAGATCGACATATATCGACTTAAGATCATCGCCTGTTGGTCCTATATGGCCGTGGGTTGCAGCTGGCTGGTATCAGAGCCACCCACATGCCGTATATACGGGGCCCAGCTGTGCTCAGATCGACATATATCGACTCAAGAACATCGCCTGTAGTTCCTATATGGCCGTGGGTTGCATCTGGCTGGTATCAGAGCTACCCCCATGCTGTATATACGGCGCACAGCTGTGCTCAGATCGACAAATATTGACTCAAGAACATCGCCCATAGGTCCTATATGGCCGTGGGTTGCATGTGGCTGGTAACAGAGCTACCCCCATGCTGTATATACGGAGCCCAGCTGTGCTCAGAGCGACATATATCGACTCAAGAACATCGCCTGTAGGTCCTATGTAGCCGTGTGTTGCAGCTGGCTGGTGTTAAAGCTACCCCCATGCTGTATATACGTGGCCCAGCTGTTCTCAGATCGACATATATCGACTCAAGAACATCGCCTGTAGGTCCTATATGGCCGTGGGTTGCAGCTGGCTGGTATCAGAGCCACCCACATGCCGTATATACGGGGCCCAGCTGTGCTCAGATCGACATATATCGACTCAAGAACATCGTCTGTAGGTCCTATATGGCCGTGGGTTGCATCTGGCTGATATCACAGCTACCCCCATGCTGTATATACGTGGCCCAGCTGTGCTCAAATCGACATATATCGACTCAAGAACATCGTCTGTAGGTCCTATATAGCCTTGGGTTGCAGCTGGCTGGTATCACAGCGACCCCCATGCTGTATATACGTGGCCCAGCTGTGGTCAGATCGACATATATCGACTCAAGAACATCGCCTGTAGGTCCTATATTGCCGTGGGTTACAGCTGTCTGGTATCCGAGCCACTAACATGCCGTATATAGGGGGCCCAGCTGTGCTCAAATCGACATATATCGACTCAAGAACATCGCATGTAGGCCCTATATGGCCGTGGGTTGCATCTGGCTGGTATCAGAGCTACCTCCATGCTGTATATACGGGGCCCAGCTGTGCTCAGAACGACATATATCGACTCAAGAACATCGCCTGTAGGTCCTATATGGCCGTGGGTTACAGCTGCCTGGTATCACAGCTACCCCCATGCTGTATATACGTGGCCCAACTGTGCTCAAATCGACATATATCGACTCAAGAACATCGCCTGTAGGTCCTATATAGCCGTGGGTTGCAGCTGGCTGGTATCACAGCTACCCCCATGCTGTATATACGTGGCCCAGCTGTGCTCAAATCGACATATATCGACTCAAGAACATCGCCTGTAGGTCATATATGGCCGTGGGTTGCAGCTGGCTGGTATCAGAGCCACCCACATGCCGTATATACGGGGACCAGCTGTGCTCAGATCGACATGTCTCGACACAAGAACATCGCCCGTAGGTCCTATATGGCCGTGGGTTGCATCTGGCTGGTATCAGAGCTACCTCCATGCTGTATATACGGGGCCCAGCTGTGCTCAGATCGACATATATCGACTCAAGAACATCGCCTGTAGGTCCTATATAGCCGTGGGTTGCAGCTGGCTGGTATCACAGCTACCCCCATACTGTATATACGTGGCCCAGCTGTGTTAAGATCGACATATATCGACTCAAGAACATCGCCTGTTGGTCCTATATGGCCGTGGGTTGCAGCTGGCTGGTATCAGAGCCACCCACATGCCGTATGTACGGGGCCCAGCTGTGCTCAGCTCGACATATATCGACTCAAAAACATCGCCTCTAGGTCCTATATGACTGTGGGTTGCAGCTGGTATCAGAGCTACACCCATGCTGTATATACGGCGCCCAGCTGTGCTCAGATCGATATATATCGACCCAAGAACGTCGCCTATAGGTCCTATATGGCCGTGGGTTGCATCTGGCTGGTATCAGAGCTACCCCCATGCTGTATATACGGAGCCCAGCTGTGCTCATATCGACATATAACGACTCAAGAACATCGCCTCTATGTCCTATATTGCCGTGGGTTGCATCTGGCTGGTATCAGAGCTACCTCTATGCTGTATATACGGGGCCCAGCTGTGCTCAGATCGACATATATCGACTCAAGAAAATCGCACGTAGGTCCTATATAGCCATGGGTTGCATCTGGCTGGTATCAGAGCTACCCCCATGCTGTATATACGGGGCCCAGCTGTGCTCAGATTGACATATATCGACTCAAGAACATCGCCTGTAGGTCCTATATGGCCGTGGGTTGCAGCTGGCTGATATCACAGCTACCCCCATGCTGTATATACGTGGCCCAGCTGTGCTCCAATCGACATATATCGACTCAAGAACATCGCCTGTAGGTCCTATATAGCCGTGGGTTGCAGCTGGCTGGTATCACAGCTACCCCCATGCTGTATATACGTGGCCCAGCTGTGCTCAGATCGACATATATCGACTCAAGAACATCGCCTGTAGGTCCTATATGGCCGTGGGTTGCAGCTGGCTGGTATCAGAGCCACCCACATGCCGTATATACGGGGACCAGCTGTGCTCAGATCGACATATATCGACTCAAGAACATCGCCCGTAGGTCCTATATGGCCGTGGGTTGCATCTGGCTGGTATCAGAGCTACCCCCATGCTGTATATACGGGGCCCAGCTATGCTCAGATCGATATATATCGACTCAAGAACATCGCCTGTAGGTCCTATATGGCCGTGGGTTGCATCTGGCTGGTATCAGAGCTACCCCTATGCTGTATATACGGGGCCCAGCTGTGCTCAGTTCGACATATATCGACTCAAGAACATCGCCTGTAGGTCCTATATGGCCGTGGGTTGCAGCTGGCTGGTATCAGAGCCACCCACATGCCGTATATACGGGGCCCAGCTGTGCTCAGCTCGACATATATCGACTCAAAAACATCGCCTCTAGGTCCTATATGGCTGTGGGTTGCATCTGGCTTGTATCAGAGCTACCCCCATGCTGTATATAAGGCGCCCAGCTGTGCTCAGATCGACATATATCGACTTAAGAACATCGCCTGTAGATCCTATATGGCCGTGGGTTGCATCTGGCTGGTATCAGAGCTACCCCCATGCTGTATATACGGGGCCCAGCTGTTTTCAGATCGACATATATCGACTCAAGAACATCGCCTGTAGGTCCTATATGGCCGTGGGTTGCAGCTGGCTGGTATCAGAGCCACCCACATGCCGTATATACGGGGCCCAGCTGTGCTCAGCTCGACATATATCGACTCAAAAACATCGCCTCTAGGTCCTATATGGCTGTGGGTTGCATCTGGCTGGTATCAGAGCTACCCCCATGCTGTATATACGGCGCCCAGCTGTGCTCAGATAGACATATATCGACTCAAGAACATCGCCTGTAGGTCCTATATAGCCGTGGGTTGCAGCTGGCTGGTATCACAGCTACCCCCAAGCTATATATACGTGGCCCAGCTGTGCTCAGATCGACATATATCGACTCAAGAGCATCGCCTGTAGGTCCTATATGGCCGTAAGTTGCAGCTGGCTGGTATCAGAGCCACCCACATGCCGTATATACGGGGCCCAGCTGTGCTCAGATCGACATATATCCACTCAAGAACATCGCCTGTAGGTCCTATATGGCCGTGGGTTGCATCTGGCTGGTATCAGAGCTACCCCCATGCTGTATATACGGCTCCCAGCTGTACTCAGATCGACATATATCGACTCAAGAACATCGCCTGTAGGTTCTATATGGCCGTGGGTTGCATCTGGCTGGTATCAGAGCTACCCCCATGCTGTATATACGGGGCCCAGCTGTGCTCAGATCGACATATATCGACTCAAGAACATCGCCTGTAGGTCCTATATAGCCGAGGGTTGCAGCTGGCTGGTATCACAGCTACCCCCATGCTGTATATACGTGACCCAGCTGTGCTCAGATCGACATATATCGACTCAAGAACATCGCCTGTAGGTCCTGTATGGCCGTGGGTTGAATCTGGCTGATATCATAGCCACCCACATGCCGAATATACGGGGGCCCAGCTGTGCTCAGATCGACATATATCGACTCAAAAACATCGCCTGTAGGTCCTATATGGCCGTGGGTTGCATCTGACTAGTATCAGAGCTATCCCCATGCTGTATATACGGGGCCCAGCTGTGCTCAGATCGATATATATCGACTCAAGAACATCGCCTGTAGGTCTTATATGGCCGTGGGTTGCAGCTGGGTGGTATCAGAGCCACCCACATGCTGTATATACGGGCCCCAGCTGTGCTCAGCTCGACATATATCGACTCAAAAACATCGCCTCTAGGTCCTATATGGCTGTGGGTTGCATCTGGATGGTATCAGAGCTACCCCCATGCTGTATATACGGCGCCCAGCTGTGCTCAGCTCGACATATATCGACTCAAAGACATCGCCTCTAGGTCCTATATGGCTGTGGGTTGCAGCTGGTATCAGAGCTACACCCATGCTGTATATACGGCGCCCAGCTGTGCTCAGATCGATATATATCGACTCAAGAACGTCGCCTATAGGTCCTATATGGCCATGGGTTGCATCTGGCTGGTATCAGAGCTACCCCTATGCTGTATATACGGGGCCCAGCTGTGCTCAGATCGACATATATCGACTCAAGAACATCGCCTGTAGGTCCTATATGGCCGTGGGTTGCAGCTGGCTGGTATCAGAGCCACCCACATGCCGTATATACGGGGCCCAGCTGTGCTCAGCTCGACATATATCGACTCAAAAACATCGCCTGTAGGTCCTATATGGCTGTGGGTTGCATCTAGCTGGTATCAGAGCTACCCCCACGCCGTATGTATGGGGCCCAGCTGTGCTCAGCTCGACATATATCGACTCAAAGACATCGCCTCTAGGTCCTATATGGCTGTGGGTTGCAGCTGGTATCAGAGCTACACCCATGCTGTATATACGGCGCCCAGCTGTGCTCAGATCGATATATATCGACTCAAGAACGTCGCCTATAGGTCCTAGATGGCCGTCGGTTGCATCTGGCTGGTATCAGAGCTACCCCCATGCTGTATATACGGAGCCCAGCTGTGCTCATATCGACATATATCGACTCAAGAACATCGCCTCTAGGATATATATGTCCGTGGGTTGCATCTGGCTGGTATCAGAGCTACCCCTATGCTGTATATACGGGGCCCAGCTGTGCTCAGATCGACATATATCGACTCAAGAACATCGCCTGTAGGTCCTATATGGCCGTGGGTTGCAGCTGGCTGGTATCAGAGCCACCCACATGCCGTATATACGGGGCCCAGCTGTGCTCAGCTCGACATATATCGACTCAAAAACATCGCCTCTAGGTCCTATATGGCTGTGGGTTGCATCTAGCTGGTATCAGAGCTACCCCCATGCTGTATATACGGCGCCCATCTGTGCTCAGATCGACATATATCGACTCAAGAACATCGCCTGTAGGTCCTATATAGCCGTGGGTTGCAGCTGGCTGGTATCACAGCTACCCCCATGCTGTTTATACGTGACCCAGCTGTGCTCAGATCGACATATATCGACTCAAGAACATCGCCTGTAGGTCCTATATGGCTGTGGGTTGCATCTGGCTGGTATCAGAGCTACCCCCATGCTGTATATACGGGGCCCAGCTGTTTTCAGATCGACATATATCGACTCAAGAACATCGCCTGTAGGTCCTATATGGCCGTGGGTTGCAGCTGGCTGGTATCAGAGCCACCCACATGCCTTATATACGGGGCCCAGCTGTGCTCAGCTCGACATATATCGACTCAAAAACATCGCCTCTAGGTCCTATATGGCTGTGGGTTGCATCCGGCTGGTATCAGAGCTACCCCCATGCTGTATATACGGCGCCCAGCTGTGCTCCGATCGACATATATCGACTCAAGAACATCGCCTGTATGTCCTATATGGCCGTGGGTTGCATCTGGCTGGTATCAGAGCTACCCCCATGCTGTATATACGGGGCCCAGCTGTGCTCAGATCGACATATATCGACTCAAGAACATCGCCTGTAGGTCCTATATGGCCGTGGGTTGCAGCTGGCTGGTATCACAGCTACCCCCATGCTGTATATACGTGGCCCAGCTGTGCTCAAATCGACATATATCGACTCAAGAACATCGCCTGTAGGTCCTATATAGCCGTGGGTTGCAGCTGGCTGGTATCACAGCTACCCCCATGCTGTTTATACGTGACCCAGCTGTGCTCAGATCGACATATATCGACTCAAGAACATCGCATGTAGGTCCTATATGGCCGTGGGTTGTAGCTGGCTGGTATCAGAGCCACCCACATGCCGTATATACGGGGCCAGCTGTGCTCAGATCCACATATTCGACTCAAGAACATCGCCTGTAGGTCCTATATGGCCATGGGTTGCATCTGGCTGGTATCAGAACTACCCCCATGCTGTATATACGGCGCCCAGCTGTGCTCAGATCGACATATATCGACTCAAGAACATCGCCTGTAGGTCCTATATGGCCGTGGGTTGCATCCTGCTGGTATCAGAGCTACCCCCATGCTGTATATACAGGGCCCAGCTGTGCTCAGATCGACATATATTGACTCAAGAACATCGCCTGTAGGTTCTATATGGCCGTGGGTTGCAGCTGGCTGGTATCACAGCTACCCCTATGCTGTATATACGTGACCCAGCTGTGCTCAGATCGGCATATATCGACTCAAGGACATCGCATGTAGGTCCTATATGGCCGTGGGTTGCATCTGGCTGATATCAGAGCCACCCACATGCCGAATATACGGGGGCCCAGCTGTGCTCAGATCGACATATATCGACTCAAGAACATCGCCTGTAGGTCCTATATGGCCGTGGGTTGCATCTGGCTGGTATCAGAGCTCCCCCATGCTGTATATACGGGGCCCAGTTGTGCTCAGATCGACATATATCGACTCAAGAACATCGCATGTAGGTCCTATATGGCCGTCGATTGCAGCTGGCTGGTATCAGAGCTACCCCCATGCTGTATATACGTGGCCCAGCTGTGCTCAAATCGACATATATCGACTCAAGAACATCGCCTGTAGGTCCTATATGGCCGTGGGTTGCAGCTGGCTGGTATCAGAGCCACCCACATGCCGTATATACGGGGACCAGCTGTGCTCAGATCGACATATCTCGACTCAAGAACATCGCCCGTTGGTCCTATATGGCCGTGGGTTGCATCTGGCTGGTATCAGAGCTACCCCCATGCTGTATATACGGGGCCCAGCTGTGCTCAGATCGACATATATCGACTCAAGAACATCGCCTGTAGGTCCTATATGGCCGTGGGTTGCATCTGGCTGGTATCAGAGCTACCCCCATGCTGTATATACGGGGCCCAGCTGTGCTCAAATCGACATATATCGACTCAAGAACATCGCCTGTAGGTCCTATATGGCCGTGGGTTGCAGCTGGCTGGTATCAGAGCCACCCACATGCCGTATATGCGGGGACCAACTGTGCTAAGATCGACTTATATCGACTCAAGAACATCGCCCGTAGGTCCTATATGGCCGTGGGTTGCATCTGGCTGGTATCAGAGCTACCCCCACGCTGTATATACGGGGCCCAGCTGTACTCAGATCTACATATATCGACTCAAGAACATCGCCTGTAGGTCTTATATAGCCGTGGGTTGCAGCTGGCAGGTATCAAAGCTACCCCCATGCTGTATATACGTGGCCCAGCTGTGCTCAGATCGACATATATCGACTTAAGATCATCGCCTGTTGGTCCTATATGGCCGTGGGTTGCAGCTGGCTGGTATCAGAGCCACCCACATGCCGTATATACGGGGCCCAGCTGTGCTCAGATCGACATATATCGACTCAAGAACATCGCCTGTAGTTCCTATATGGCCGTGGGTTGCATCTGGCTGGTATCAGAGCTACCCCCATGCTGTATATACGGCGCACAGCTGTGCTCAGATCGACAAATATTGACTCAAGAACATCGCCCATAGGTCCTATATGGCCGTGGGTTGCATGTGGCTGGTAACAGAGCTACCCCCATGCTGTATATACGGAGCCCAGCTGTGCTCAGAGCGACATATATCGACTCAAGAACATCGCCTGTAGGTCCTATGTAGCCGTGTGTTGCAGCTGGCTGGTGTTAAAGCTACCCCCATGCTGTATATACGTGGCCCAGCTGTTCTCAGATCGACATATATCGACTCAAGAACATCGCCTGTAGGTCCTATATGGCCGTGGGTTGCAGCTGGCTGGTATCAGAGCCACCCACATGCCGTATATACGGGGCCCAGCTGTGCTCAGATCGACATATATCGACTCAAGAACATCGTCTGTAGGTCCTATATGGCCGTGGGTTGCATCTGGCTGATATCACAGCTACCCCCATGCTGTATATACGTGGCCCAGCTGTGCTCAAATCGACATATATCGACTCAAGAACATCGTCTGTAGGTCCTATATAGCCTTGGGTTGCAGCTGGCTGGTATCACAGCGACCCCCATGCTGTATATACGTGGCCCAGCTGTGGTCAGATCGACATATATCGACTCAAGAACATCGCCTGTAGGTCCTATATTGCCGTGGGTTACAGCTGTCTGGTATCCGAGCCACTAACATGCCGTATATAGGGGGCCCAGCTGTGCTCAAATCGACATATATCGACTCAAGAACATCGCATGTAGGCCCTATATGGCCGTGGGTTGCATCTGGCTGGTATCAGAGCTACCTCCATGCTGTATATACGGGGCCCAGCTGTGCTCAGAACGACATATATCGACTCAAGAACATCGCCTGTAGGTCCTATATGGCCGTGGGTTACAGCTGCCTGGTATCACAGCTACCCCCATGCTGTATATACGTGGCCCAACTGTGCTCAAATCGACATATATCGACTCAAGAACATCGCCTGTAGGTCCTATATAGCCGTGGGTTGCAGCTGGCTGGTATCACAGCTACCCCCATGCTGTATATAAGTGGCCCAGCTGTGCTCAAATCGACATATATCGACTCAAGAACATCGCCTGTAGGTCATATATGGCCGTGGGTTGCAGCTGGCTGGTATCAGAGCCACCCACATGCCGTATATACGGGGACCAGCTGTGCTCAGATCGACATGTCTCGACACAAGAACATCGCCCGTAGGTCCTATATGGCCGTGGGTTGCATCTGGCTGGTATCAGAGCTACCTCCATGCTGTATATACGGGGCCCAGCTGTGCTCAGATCGACATATATCGACTCAAGAACATCGCCTGTAGGTCCTATATAGCCGTGGGTTGCAGCTGGCTGGTATCACAGCTACCCCCATACTGTATATACGTGGCCCAGCTGTGTTAAGATCGACATATATCGACTCAAGAACATCGCCTGTTGGTCCTATATGGCCGTGGGTTGCAGCTGGCTGGTATTAGAGCCACCCACATGCCGTATGTACGGGGCCCAGCTGTGCTCAGCTCGACATATATCGACTCAAAAACATCGCCTCTAGGTCCTATATGACTGTGGGTTGCAGCTGGTATCAGAGCTACACCCATGCTGTATATACGGCGCCCAGCTGTGCTCAGATCGATATATATCGACCCAAGAACGTCGCCTATAGGTCCTATATGGCCGTGGGTTGCATCTGGCTGGTATCAGAGCTACCCCCATGCTGTATATACGGAGCCCAGCTGTGCTCATATCGACATATAACGACTCAAGAACATCGCCTCTATGTCCTATATTGCCGTGGGTTGCATCTGGCTGGTATCAGAGCTACCTCTATGCTGTATATACGGGGCCCAGCTGTGCTCAGATCGACATATATCGACTCAAGAAAATCGCACGTAGGTCCTATATAGCCATGGGTTGCATCTGGCTGGTATCAGAGCTACCCCCATGCTGTATATACGGGGCCCAGCTGTGCTCAGATTGACATATATCGACTCAAGAACATCGCCTGTAGGTCCTATATGGCCGTGGGTTGCAGCTGGCTGATATCACAGCTACCCCCATGCTGTATATACGTGGCCCAGCTGTGCTCCAATCGACATATATCGACTCAAGAACATCGCCTGTAGGTCCTATATAGCCGTGGGTTGCAGCTGGCTGGTATCACAGCTACCCCCATGCTGTATATACGTGGCCCAGCTGTGCTCAGATCGACATATATCGACTCAAGAACATCGCCTGTAGGTCCTATATGGCCGTGGGTTGCAGCTGGCTGGTATCAGAGCCACCCACATGCCGTATATACGGGGACCAGCTGTGCTCAGATCGACATATATCGACTCAAGAACATCGCCCGTAGGTCCTATATGGCCGTGGGTTGCATCTGGCTGGTATCAGAGCTACCCCCATGCTGTATATACGGGGCCCAGCTATGCTCAGATCGATATATATCGACTCAAGAACATCGCCTGTAGGTCCTATATGGCCGTGGGTTGCATCTGGCTGGTATCAGAGCTACCCCTATGCTGTATATACGGGGCCCAGCTGTGCTCAGTTCGACATATATCGACTCAAGAACATCGCCTGTAGGTCCTATATGGCCGTGGGTTGCAGCTGGCTGGTATCAGAGCCACCCACATGCCGTATATACGGGGCCCAGCTGTGCTCAGCTCGACATATATCGACTCAAAAACATCGCCTCTAGGTCCTATATGGCTGTGGGTTGCATCTGGCTGGTATCAGAGCTACCCCCATGCTGTATATAAGGCGCCCAGCTGTGCTCAGATCGACATATATCGACTTAAGAACATCGCCTGTAGATCCTATATGGCCGTGGGTTGCATCTGGCTGGTATCAGAGCTACCCCCATGCTGTATATACGGGGCCCAGCTGTTTTCAGATCGACATATATCGACTCAAGAACATCGCCTGTAGGTCCTATATGGCCGTGGGTTGCAGCTGGCTGGTATCAGAGCCACCCACATGCCGTATATACGGGGCCCAGCTGTGCTCAGCTCGACATATATCGACTCAAAAACATCGCCTCTAGGTCCTATATGGCTGTGGGTTGCATCTGGCTGGTATCAGAGCTACCCCCATGCTGTATATACGGCGCCCAGCTGTGCTCAGATAGACATATATCGACTCAAGAACATCGCCTGTAGGTCCTATATAGCCGTGGGTTGCAGCTGGCTGGTATCACAGCTACCCCCAAGCTATATATACGTGGCCCAGCTGTGCTCAGATCGACATATATCGACTCAAGAGCATCGCCTGTAGGTCCTATATGGCCGTAAGTTGCAGCTGGCTGGTATCAGAGCCACCCACATGCCGTATATACGGGGCCCAGCTGTGCTCAGATCGACATATATCCACTCAAGAACATCGCCTGTAGGTCCTATATGGCCGTGGGTTGCATCTGGCTGGTATCAGAGCTACCCCCATGCTGTATATACGGCTCCCAGCTGTACTCAGATCGACATATATCGACTCAAGAACATCGCCTGTAGGTTCTATATGGCCGTGGGTTGCATCTGGCTGGTATCAGAGCTACCCCCATGCTGTATATACGGGGCCCAGCTGTGCTCAGATCGACATATATCGACTCAAGAACATCGCCTGTAGGTCCTATATAGCCGAGGGTTGCAGCTGGCTGGTATCACAGCTACCCCCATGCTGTATATACGTGACCCAGCTGTGCTCAGATCGACATATATCGACTCAAGAACATCGCCTGTAGGTCCTGTATGGCCGTGGGTTGAATCTGGCTGATATCATAGCCACCCACATGCCGAATATACGGGGGCCCAGCTGTGCTCAGATCGACATATATCGACTCAAAAACATCGCCTGTAGGTCCTATATGGCCGTGGGTTGCATCTGACTAGTATCAGAGCTATCCCCATGCTGTATATACGGGGCCCAGCTGTGCTCAGATCGATATATATCGACTCAAGAACATCGCCTGTAGGTCTTATATGGCCGTGGGTTGCAGCTGGGTGGTATCAGAGCCACCCACATGCTGTATATACGGGCCCCAGCTGTGCTCAGCTCGACATATATCGACTCAAAAACATCGCCTCTAGGTCCTATATGGCTGTGGGTTGCATCTGGATGGTATCAGAGCTACCCCCATGCTGTATATACGGCGCCCAGCTGTGCTCAGATCGACATATATCGACTCAAGAACATCGCCTGTATGCCCTATATGGCCGTGCGTTGCATCTGGCTGGTATCAGAGCTACCCCCATGCTATATATACGGGGCCCAGCTGTGCTCAGATCAACATATATCGACTCAAGAACATCGCCTGTAGGTCCTATATGGCCGAGGGTTGCATCTGGCTGGTATCAGAGCTACCCCCATGCTGTATATACGGGCCCCAGCTGTGCTCAGATCAACATATATCGACTCAAGAACATCGCCTGTAGGTCCTATATGGACGTGGGTTGCATCTGGCTGGTGTCAGAGCCACCCACATGCCGTATATACGGGGACCAGCTGTGCTCAGATCGACATATATCGACTCAAGAACATCGCCTGTAGGTCCTATATGGCTGTGGGTTGCATCTGGCTGGTATCAGAGCTACCCCCATGCTGTATATACGGGGCCCAGCTGTTTTCAGATCGACATATATCGACTCAAGAACATCGCCTGTAGGTCCTATATGGCCGTGGGTTGCAGCTGGCTGGTATCAGAGCCACCCACATGCCTTATATACGGGGCCCAGCTGTGCTCAGCTCGACATATATCGACTCAAAAACATCGCCTCTAGGTCCTATATGGCTGTGGGTTGCATCCGGCTGGTATCAGAGCTACCCCCATGCTGTATATACGGCGCCCAGCTGTGCTCCGATCGACATATATCGACTCAAGAACATCGCCTGTATGTCCTATATGGCCGTGGGTTGCATCTGGCTGGTATCAGAGCTACCCCCATGCTGTATATACGGGGCCCAGCTGTGCTCAGATCGACATATATCGACTCAAGAACATCGCCTGTAGGTCCTATATGGCCGTGGGTTGCAGCTGGCTGGTATCACAGCTACCCCCATGCTGTATATACGTGGCCCAGCTGTGCTCAAATCGACATATATCGACTCAAGAACATCGCCTGTAGGTCCTATATAGCCGTGGGTTGCAGCTGGCTGGTATCACAGCTACCCCCATTCTGTTTATACGTGACCCAGCTGTGCTCAGATCGACATATATCGACTCAAGAACATCGCATGTAGGTCCTATATGGCCGTGGGTTGCAGCTGGCTGGTATCAGAGCCACCCACATGCCGTATATACGGGGCCAGCTGTGCTCAGATCCACATATTCGACTCAAGAACATCGCCTGTAGGTCCTATATGGCCATGGGTTGCATCTGGCTGGTATCAGAACTACCCCCATGCTGTATATACGGCGCCCAGCTGTGCTCAGATCGACATATATCGACTCAAGAACATCGCCTGTAGGTCCTATATGGCCGTGGGTTGCATCCTGCTGGTATCAGAGCTACCCCCATGCTGTATATACAGGGCCCAGCTGTGCTCAGATCGACATATATCGACTCAAGAACATCGCCTGTAGGTCCTATATGGCCGTGGGTTGCAGCTGGCTGGTATCACAGCTACCCCCATGCTGTATATACGTGACCCAGCTGTGCTCAGATCGGCATATATCGACTCAAGGACATCGCATGTAGGTCCTATATGGCCGTGGGTTGCATCTGGCTGATATCAGAGCCACCCACATGCCGAATATACGGGGGCCCAGCTGTGCTCAGATCGACATATATCGACTCAAGAACATCGCATGTAGGTCCTATATGGCCGTGGGTTGCAGCTGGCTGGTATCAGAGCCACCCACATGCCGTATATACGGGGCCAGCTGTGCTCAGATCCACATATTCGACTCAAGAACATCGCCTGTAGGTCCTATATGGCCATGGGTTGCATCTGGCTGGTATCAGAACTACCCCCATGCTGTATATACGGCGCCCAGCTGTGCTCAGATCGACATATATCGACTCAAGAACATCGCCTGTAGGTCCTATATGGCCGTGGGTTGCATCCTGCTGGTATCATAGCTACCCCCATGCTGTATATACAGGGCCCAGCTGTGCTCAGATCGACATATATCGACTCAAGAACATCGCCTGTAGGTCCTATATGGCCGTGGGTTGCATCTGGCTGGTATCAGAGCTCCCCCATGCTGTATATACGGGGCCCAGTTGTGCTCAGATCGACATATATCGACTCAAGAACATCGCATGTAGGTCCTATATGGCCGTCGATTGCAGCTGGCTGGTATCAGAGCTACCCCCATGCTGTATATACGTGGCCCAGCTGTGCTCAAATCGACATATATCGACTCAAGAACATCGCCTGTAGGTCCTATATGGCTGTGGGTTGCAGCTGGCTGGTATCAGAGCCACCCACATGCCGTATATACGGGGACCAGCTGTGCTCAGATCGACATATCTCGACTCAAGAACATCGCCCGTTGGTCCTATATGGCCGTGGGTTGCATCTGGCTGGTATCAGAGCTACCCCCATGCTGTATATACGGGGCCCAGCTGTGCTCAGATCGACATATATCGACTCAAGAACATCGCCTGTAGGTCCTATATAGCCGTGGGTTGCAACTGGCTGGCATCACAGCGACCCCCATGCCGTATATACGGGGCCCAGCTGTGCTCAGATCGACATATTCGACTCAAGAACATCGCCTGTTGGTCCTATATGGCCATGGGTTGCAGCTGGCAGGTATCAAAGCTACCCCCATGCTGTATATACGTGGCCCAGCTGTGCTCAGATCGACATATATCGACTCAAGAACATCGCCTGTTGGTACTATATGGCCGTGGGTTGCAGCTGGCTGGTATCAGAGCCACCCACATGCCGTATATACGGGGACTAGCTGTGCTCAGATCGACATATATCGACTCAAGAACATTGTCTGTAGGTCCTATATGGCCGTGGGTTGCATCTGGCTGGTATCAGAGCCACCCACATGCCGTATATACGGGGCCCAGCTGTGCTCAGATCGACATATATCGAATCAAGAACATCGCCTGTAGGTTCTATATGGCCGTGGGTTGCATCTGGCTGGTATCAGAGCTACCCCCATGCTGTATATACGGGGCCCAGCTGTGCTCAGATCGACATATATCGACTCAAGAACATCGCCTGTAGGTCCTATATAGCCGAGGGTTGCAGCTGGCTGGTATCACAGCTACCCCCATGCTGTATATACGTGACCCAGCTGTGCTCAGATCGACATATATCGACTCAAGAACATCGCCTGTAGGTCCTGTATGGCCGTGGGTTGAATCTGGCTGATATCATAGCCACCCACATGCCGAATATACGGGGGCCCAGCTGTGCTCAGATCGACATATATCGACTCAAGAACATCGCCTGTAGGTCCTATATGGCCGTGGGTTGCATCTGACTAGTATCAGAGCTATCCCCATGCTGTATATACGGGGCCCAGCTGTGCTCAGATCGATATATATCGACTCAAGAACATCGCCTGTAGGTCCTATATGGCCGTGGGTTGCAGCTGGGTGGTATCAGAGCCACCCACATGCTGTATATACGGGCCCCAGCTGTGCTCAGCTCGACATATATCGACTCAAAAACATCGCCTCTAGGTCCTATATGGCTGTGGGTTGCATCTGGATGGTATCAGAGCTACCCCCATGCTGTATATACGGCGCCCAGCTGTGCTCAGATCGACATATATCGACTCAAGAACATCGCCTGTAGGCCCTATATGGCCGTGCGTTGCATCTGGCTGGTATCAGAGCTACCCCCATGCTATATATACGGGGCCCAGCTGTGCTCAGATCAACATATATCGACTCAAGAACATCGCCTGTAGGTCCTATATGGCCGAGGGTTGCATCTGGCTGGTATCAGAGCTACCCCCATGCTGTATATACGGGGCCCAGCTGTGCTCAGATCAACATATATCGACTCAAGAACATCGCCTGTAGGTCCTATATGGACGTGGGTTGCATCTGGCTGGTGTCAGAGCCACCCACATGCCGTATATACGGGGACCAGCTGTGCTCAGATCGACATATATCGACTCAAGAACATCGCCTGTAGGTCCTATATGGCTGTGGGTTGCATCTGGCTGGTATCAGAGCTACCCCCATGCTGTATATACGGCGCCCAGCTGTGCTCCGATCGACATATATCGACTCAAGAACATCGCCTGTATGTCCTATATGGCCGTGGGTTGCATCTGGCTGGTATCAGAGCTACCCCCATGCTGTATATACGGGGCCCAGCTGTGCTCAGATCGACATATATCGACTCAAGAACATCGCCTGTAGGTCCTATATGGCCGTGGGTTGCAGCTGGCTGGTATCACAGCTACCCCCATGCTGTATATACGTGGCCCAGCTGTGCTCAAATCGACATATATCGACTCAAGAACATCGCCTGTAGGTCCTATATAGCCGTGGGTTGCAGCTGGCTGGTATCACAGCTACCCCCATGCTGTTTATACATGACCCAGCTGTGCTCAGATCGACATATATCGACTCAAGAACATCGCATGTAGGTCCTATATGGCCGTGGGTTGCAGCTGGCTGGTATCAGAGCCACCCACATGCCGTATATACGGGGCCAGCTGTGCTCAGATCCACATATTCGACTCAAGAACATCGCCTGTAGGTCCTATATGGCCATGGGTTGCATCCTGCTGGTATCAGAGCTACCCCCATGCTGTATATACAGGGCCCAGCTGTGCTCAGATCGACATTTATCGACTCAAGAACATCGCCTGTAGGTCCTATATAGCCGTGGGTTGCAGCTGGCTGGTATCACAGCTACCCCCATGCTGTATATACGTGACCCAGCTGTGCTCAGATCGGCATATATCGACTCAAGGACATCGCATGTAGGTCCTATATGGCCGTGGGTTGCATCTGGCTGATATCAGAGCCACCCACATGCCGAATATACGGGGGCCCAGCTGTGCTCAGATCGACATATATCGACTCAAGAACATCGCCTGTAGGTCCTATATGGCCGTGGGTTGCATCTGGCTGGTATCAGAGCTCCCCCATGCTGTATATACGGGGCCCAGTTGTGCTCAGATCGACATATATCGACTCAAGAACATCGCATGTAGGTCCTATATGGCCGTCGATTGCAGCTGGCTGGTATCAGAGCTACCCCCATGCTGTATATACGTGGACCAGCTGTGCTCAAATCGACATATATCGACTCAAGAACATCGCCTGTAGGTCCTATATGGCCGTGGGTTGCAGCTGGCTGGTATCAGAGCCACCCACATGCCGTATATACGGGGACCAGCTGTGCTCAGATCGACATATCTCGACTCAAGAACATTGCCCGTTGGTCCTATATGGCCGTGGGTTGCATCTGGCTGGTATCAGAGCTACCCCCATGCTGTATATACGGGGCCCAGCTGTGCTCAGATCGACATATATCGACTCAAGAACATCGCCTGTAGGTCCTATATAGCCGTGGGTTGCAGCTGGCTGGTATCACAGCTACCCCCATACTGTATATACGTGGCCCAGCTGTGTTAAGATCGACATATATCAACTCAAGAACATCGCCTGTTGGTCCTATATGGCCGTGGGTTGCAGCTGGCTGGTATCAGAGCCACCCACATGCCGTATGTACGGGGCCCAGCTGTGCTCAGCTCGACATATATCGACTCAAAAACATTGCCTCTAGGTCCTATATGGCTGTGGGTTGCAGCTGGTATCAGAGCTACACCCATGCTGTATATACGGCGCCCAGCTGTGCTCAGATCGATATATATCGACTCAAGAACGTCGCCTATAGGACCTATATGGCCGTGGGTTGCAGCTGGCTGGTATCAGAGCTACCCCCATGCTGTATATACGGTGCCCAGCTGTTTTCAGATCGACATATATCGACTCAAGAACATCGCCTGTAGGTCCTATATGGCCGTGGGTTGCAGCTGGCTGGTATCAGAGCCACCCACATGCCGTATATACGGGGCCCAGCAGTGCTGAGCTCGACATATATCGACTCAAAAACATCGCCTCTAGGTCCTATTTGGCTGTGGGTTGCATCTGGCTGGTATCAGAGCTACCCCCATGCTGTATATACGTGGCCCAGCTGTGCTCAAATCGACATATATCGACTCAAGAACATCGCCTGTAGGTCCTATATGGCCGTGGGTTGCTTCTGGCTGGTATCAGAGCTACCCCCACGCTGTATATACGGGGCCCAGCTGTGCTCAGATCTACATATATCGACTCAAGAACATCGCCTGTAGGTCTTATATAGCCGTGGGTTGCAGCTGGCAGGTATCAAAGCTACCCCCATGCTGTATATACGTGGCCCAGCTGTGCTCAGATCGACATATATCGACTCAAGAACATCGCCTGTTGGTCCTATATGGCCGTGGGTTGCAGCTGGCTGGTATCAGAGCCACCCACATGCCGTATATACGGGGCCCAGCTGTGCTCAGATCGACATATATCGACTCAAGAACATCGCCTGTAGTTCCTATATGGCCGTGGGTTGCATCTGGCTGGTATCAGAGCTACCCCCATGCTGTATATACGGCGCACAGCTGTGCTCAGATCGACAAATATCGACTCAAGAACATCGCCCATAGGTCCTATATGGCCGTGGGTTGCATGTGGCTGGTAACAGAGCTACCCCCATGCTGTATATACGGAGCCCAGCTGTGCTCAGAGCGACATATATCGACTCAAGAACATCGCCTGTAGGTCCTATGTAGCCGTGTGTTGCAGCTGGCTGGTGTCAAAGCTACCCCCATGCTGTATATACGTGGCCCAGCTGTTCTCAGATCGACATATATCGACTCAAGAACATCGCCTGTAGGTCCTATATGGCCGTGGGTTGCAGCTGGCTGGTATCAGAGCCACCCACATGCCGTATATACGGGGCCCAGCTGTGCTCAGATCGACATATATCGACTCAAGAACATCGTCTGTAGGTCCTATATGGCCGTGGGTTGCATCTGGCTGATATCACAGCTACCCCCATGCTGTATATACGTGGCCCAGCTGTGCTCAAATCGACATATATCGACTCAAGAACATCGCCTGTAGGTCCTATATAGCCTTGGGTTGCAGCTGGCTGGTATCACAGCGACCCCCATGCTGTATATACGTGGCCCAGCTGTGGTCAGATCGACATATATCGACTCAAGAACATCGCCTGTAGGTCCTATATGGCCGTGGGTTACAGCTGTCTGGTATCAGAGCCACTAACATGCCGTATATACGGGGCCCAGCTGTGCTCAAATCGACATATATCGACTCAAGAACATCGCATGTAGGCCCTATATGGCCGTGGGTTGCATCTGGCTGGTATCAGAGCTACCTCCATGCTGTATATACGGGGCCCAGCTGTGCTCAGATCGACATATATCGACTCAAGAACATCGCCTGTAGGTCCTATATGGCCGTGGGTTACAGCTGGCTGGTATCACAGCTACCCCCATGCTGTATATACGTGGCCCAGCTGTGCTCAAATCGACATATATCGACTCAAGAACATCGCCTGTAGGTCATATATGGCCGTGGGTTGCAGCTGGCTGGTATCAGAGCCACCCACATGCCGTATATACGGGGACCAGCTGTGCTCAGATCGACATGTCTCGACACAAGAACATCGCCCGTAGGTCCTATATGGCCGTGGGTTGCATCTGGCTGGTATCAGAGCTACCTCCATGCTGTATATACGGGGCCCAGCTGTGCTCAGATCGACATATATCGACTCAAGAACATCGCCTGTAGGTCCTATATAGCCGTGGGTTGCAGCTGGCTGGTATCACAGCTACCCCCATACTGTATATACGTGGCCCAGCTGTGTTAAGATCGACATATATCGACTCAAGAACATCGCCTGTTGGTCCTATATGGCCGTGGGTTGCAGCTGGCTGGTATCAGAACCACCCACATGCCGTATATACGGGGCCCAGCTGTGCTCAGCTCGACATATATCGACTCAAAAACATCGCCTCTAGGTCCTATATGGCTGTGGGTTGCATCTGGCTGGTATCAGAGCTACCCCCATGCTGTATATACGGCGCCCAGCTGTGCTCAGATAGACATATATCGACTCAAGAACATCGCCTGTAGGTCCTATATAGCCGTGGGTTGCAGCTGGCTGGTATCACAGCTACCCCCAAGCTATATATACGTGGCCCAGCTGTGCTCAGATCGACATATATCGACTCAAGAGCATCGCCTGTAGGTCCTATATGGCCGTAAGTTGCAGCTGGCTGGTATCAGAGCCACCCACATGCCGTATATACGGGGCCCAGCTGTGCTCAGATCGACATATATCGACTCAAGAACATCGTCTGTAGGTCCTATATGGCCGTGGGTTGCATCTGGCTGATATCACAGCTACCCCCATGCTGTATATACGTGGCCCAGCTGTGCTCAAATCGACATATATCGACTCAAGAACATCGCCTGTAGGTCCTATATAGCCTTGGGTTGCAGCTGGCTGGTATCACAGCGACCCCCATGCTGTATATACGTGGCCCAGCTGTGGTCAGATCGACATATATCGACTCAAGAACATCGCCTGTAGGTCCTATATGGCCGTGGGTTACAGCTGTCTGGTATCAGAGCCACTAACATGCCGTATATACGGGGCCCAGCTGTGCTCAAATCGACATATATCGACTCAAGAACATCGCATGTAGGCCCTATATGGCCGTGGGTTGCATCTGGCTGGTATCAGAGCTACCCCCATGCTGTATATACGGAGCCCAGCTGTGCTCAGAGCGACATATATCGACTCAAGAACATCGCCTGTAGGTCCTATGTAGCCGTGTGTTGCAGCTGGCTGGTGTCAAAGCTACCCCCATGCTGTATATACGTGGCCCAGCTGTTCTCAGATCGACATATATCGACTCAAGAACATCGCCTGTAGGTCCTATATGGCCGTGGGTTGCAGCTGGCTGGTATCAGAGCCACCCACATGCCGTATATACGGGGCCCAGCTGTGCTCAGATCGACATATATCGACTCAAGAACATCGTCTGTAGGTCCTATATGGCCGTGGGTTGCATCTGGCTGATATCACAGCTACCCCCATGCTGTATATACGTGGCCCAGCTGTGCTCAAATCGACATATATCGACTCAAGAACATCGCCTGTAGGTCCTATATAGCCTTGGGTTGCAGCTGGCTGGTATCACAGCGACCCCCATGCTGTATATACGTGGCCCAGCTGTGGTCAGATCGACATATATCGACTCAAGAACATCGCCTGTAGGTCCTATATGGCCGTGGGTTACAGCTGTCTGGTATCAGAGCCACTAACATGCCGTATATACGGGGCCCAGCTGTGCTCAAATCGACATATATCGACTCAAGAACATCGCATGTAGGCCCTATATGGCCGTGGGTTGCATCTGGCTGGTATCAGAGCTACCTCCATGCTGTATATACGGGGCCCAGCTGTGCTCAGATCGACATATATCGACTCAAGAACATCGCCTGTAGGTCCTATATGGCCGTGGGTTACAGCTGGCTGGTATCA
The DNA here is from genome assembly GCA_963942505.1 of Lordithon lunulatus. Taxonomy (NCBI): domain Eukaryota; kingdom Metazoa; phylum Arthropoda; class Insecta; order Coleoptera; family Staphylinidae; genus Lordithon; species Lordithon lunulatus. Next base: position 30,335,383 of record OZ012667.1, on the reverse strand, counting down.
CAGCTACCCCCATGCTGTATATACGTGGCCCAGCTGTGCTCAAATCGACATATATCGACTCAAGAACATCGCCTGTAGGTCATATATGGCCGTGGGTTGCAGCTGGCTGGTATCAGAGCCACCCACATGCCGTATATACGGGGACCAGCTGTGCTCAGATCGACATGTCTCGACACAAGAACATCGCCCGTAGGTCCTATATGGCCGTGGGTTGCATCTGGCTGGTATCAGAGCTACCTCCATGCTGTATATACGGGGCCCAGCTGTGCTCAGATCGACATATATCGACTCAAGAACATCGCCTGTAGGTCCTATATAGCAGTGGGTTGCAGCTGGCTGGTATCACAGCTACCCCCATACTGTATATACGTGGCCCAGCTGTGTTAAGATCGACATATATCGACTCAAGAACATCGCCTGTTGGTCCTATATGGCCGTGGGTTGCAGCTGGCTGGTATCAGAGCCACCCACATGCCGTATGTACGGGGCCCAGCTGTGCTCAGCTCGACATATATCGACTCAAAAACATCGCCTCTAGGTCCTATATGACTGTGGGTTGCAGCTGGTATCAGAGCTACACCCATGCTGTATATACGGCGCCCAGCTGTGCTCAGATCGATATATATATATCGACTCAAGAACGTCGCCTATAGGTCCTATATGGCCGTGGGTTGCATCTGGCTGGTATCAGAGCTACCCCCATGCTGTATATACGGAGCCCAGCTGTGCTCATATCGACATATAACGACTCAAGAATATCGCCTCTATGTCCTATATTGCCGTGGGTTGCATCTGGCTGGTATCAGAGCTACCCCCATGCTGTATATACGTGACCCAGCTGTGCTCAGATCGGCATATATCGACTCAAGGACATCGCATGTAGGTCCTATATGGCCGTGGGTTGCATCTGGCTGATATCAGAGCCACCCACATGCCGAATATACGGGGGCCCAGCTGTGCTCAGATCGACATATATCGACTCAAGAACATCGCATGTAGGTCCTATATGGCCGTGGGTTGCAGCTGGCTGGTATCAGAGCCACCCACATGCCGTATATACGGGGCCAGCTGTGCTCAGATCCACATATTCGACTCAAGAACATCGCCTGTAGGTCCTATATGGCCATGGGTTGCATCTGGCTGGTATCAGAACTACCCCCATGCTGTATATACGGCGCCCAGCTGTGCTCAGATCGACATATATCGACTCAAGAACATCGCCTGTAGGTCCTATATGGCCGTGGGTTGCATCCTGCTGGTATCATAGCTACCCCCATGCTGTATATACAGGGCCCAGCTGTGCTCAGATCGACATATATCGACTCAAGAACATCGCCTGTAGGTCCTATATGGCCGTGGGTTGCATCTGGCTGGTATCAGAGCTCCCCCATGCTGTATATACGGGGCCCAGTTGTGCTCAGATCGACATATATCGACTCAAGAACATCGCATGTAGGTCCTATATGGCCGTCGATTGCAGCTGGCTGGTATCAGATCTACCCCCATGCTGTATATACGTGGCCCAGCTGTGCTCAAATCGACATATATCGACTCAAGAACATCGCCTGTAGGTCCTATATGGCCGTGGGTTGCAGCTGGCTGGTATCAGAGCCACCCACATGCCGTATATACGGGGACCAGCTGTGCTCAGATCGACATATCTCGACTCAAGAACATCGCCCGTTGGTCCTATATGGCCGTGGGTTGCATCTGGCTGGTATCAGAGCTACCCCCATGCTGTATATACGGGGCCCAGCTGTGCTCAGATCGACATATATCGACTCAAGAACATCGCCTGTAGGTCCTATATAGCCGTGGGTTGCAACTGGCTGGCATCACAGCGACCCCCATGCTGTATATACGTGGCCCAGCTGTGCTCAGATCGACATATATCGACTCAAGAACATCGCCTGTAGGTCCTATATGGCCGTGGGTTGCAGCTGGCTGGTATCAGAGCCACTAACAAGCCGTATATACGGGGCCCAGCTGTGCTCAGATCGACATATATCGACTCAAGAACATCATCGCATGTAGGTCCTATATGGCCGTGGGTTGCAGCTGGCTGGTATCAGAGCTACCCACATTGCGTATATACGGGGCCCAGCTGTGCTCAGCTCGACATATATCGACTCAAGAACATCGCCTCTAGGTCCTATATAGCTGTGGGTTGCATCTGGCTGGTATCAGAGCTACCCCCATGCTGTATATACGGCGCCCAGCTGTGCTCAGATCTACATATATCGACTCAAGAACATCGCCTGTAGGTCCTATATGGCCGTGGGTTGCATCCTGCTGGTATCATAGCTACCCCCATGCTGTATATACAGGGCCCAGCTGTGCTCAGATCGACATATATCGACTCAAGAACATCGCCTGTAGGTCCTATATGGCCGTGGGTTGCATCTGGCTGGTATCAGAGCTCCCCCATGCTGTATATACGGGGCCCAGTTGTGCTCAGATCGACATATATCGACTCAAGAACATCGCATGTAGGTCCTATATGGCCGTCGATTGCAGCTGGCTGGTATCAGAGCTACCCCCATGCTGTATATACGTGGCCCAGCTGTGCTCAAATCGACATATATCGACTCAAGAACATCGCCTGTAGGTCCTATATGGCCGTGGGTTGCAGCTGGCTGGTATCAGAGCCACCCACATGCCGTATATACGGGGACCAGCTGTGCTCAGATCGACATATCTCGACTCAAGAACATCGCCCGTTGGTCCTATATGGCCGTGGGTTGCATCTGGCTGGTATCAGAGCTACCCCCATGCTGTATATACGGGGCCCAGCTGTGCTCAGATCGACATATATCGACTCAAGAACATCGCCTGTAGGTCCTATATGGCCGTGGGTTGCATCTGGCTGGTATCAGAGCTACCCCCATGCTGTATATACGTGGCACAGCTGTGCACAGATCGACATATATCGACACAAAAACATCGCCTCTAGGTCATATATGGCTGTGGGTTCCATCTGGCTGGTATCAGAGCTACCCCCATGCTGTATATACGGCGCCCAGCTGTGCTCAGATCGACATATATGGACTCAAGAACATCGCCTGTAGGTCCTATATAGCCGTAAGTTGCAGCTGGCTGGTATTACAGCGACCCCCATGCTGTATATACGTGGCCCAGCTGTGCTCAGATCGACATATATCGACTCAAGAACATCGCCTGTAGGTCCTATATAGCCGTGGGTTGCAGCTGGCTGGTATCAGAGCCACCCACATGCCGTATATACGGGGCCCAGCTGTGCTCAGATCGACATATTCGACTCAAGAACATCGCCTGTTGGTCCTATATGGCCATGGGTTGCAGCTGGCAGGTATCAAAGCTACCCCCATGCTGTATATACGTGGCCCAGCTGTGCTCAGATCGACATATATCGACTCAAGAACATCGCCTGTTGGTACTATATGGCCGTGGGTTGCAGCTGGCTGGTATCAGAGCCACCCACATGCCGTATATACGGGGACTAGCTGTGCTCAGATCGACATATATCGACTCAAGAACATTGTCTGTAGGTCCTATATGGCCGTGGGTTGCATCTGGCTGGTATCAGAGCCACCCACATGCCGTATATACGGGGCCCAGCTGTGCTCAGATCGACATATATCGAATCAAGAACATCGCCTGTAGGTTCTATATGGCCGTGGGTTGCATCTGGCTGGTATCAGAGCTACCCCCATGCTGTATATACGGGGCCCAGCTGTGCTCAGATCGACATATATCGACTCAAGAACATCGCCTGTAGGTCCTATATAGCCGAGGGTTGCAGCTGGCTGGTATCACAGCTACCCCCATGCTGTATATACGTGACCCAGCTGTGCTCAGATCGACATATATCGACTCAAGAACATCGCCTGTAGGTCCTGTATGGCCGTGGGTTGAATCTGGCTGATATCATAGCCACCCACATGCCGAATATACGGGGGCCCAGCTGTGCTCAGATCGACATATATCGACTCAAGAACATCGCCTGTAGGTCCTATATGGCCGTGGGTTGCATCTGACTAGTATCAGAGCTATCCCCATGCTGTATATACGGGGCCCAGCTGTGCTCAGATCGATATATATCGACTCAAGAACATCGCCTGTAGGTCCTATATGGCCGTGGGTTGCAGCTGGGTGGTATCAGAGCCACCCACATGCTGTATATACGGGCCCCAGCTGTGCTCAGCTCGACATATATCGACTCAAAAACATCGCCTCTAGGTCCTATATGGCTGTGGGTTGCATCTGGATGGTATCAGAGCTACCCCCATGCTGTATATACGGCGCCCAGCTGTGCTCAGATCGACATATATCGACTCAAGAACATCGCCTGTAGGCCCTATATGGCCGTGCGTTGCATCTGGCTGGTATCAGAGCTACCCCCATGCTATATATACGGGGCCCAGCTGTGCTCAGATCAACATATATCGACTCAAGAACATCGCCTGTAGGTCCTATATGGCCGAGGGTTGCATCTGGCTGGTATCAGAGCTACCCCCATGCTGTATATACGGGGCCCAGCTGTGCTCAGATCAACATATATCGACTCAAGAACATCGCCTGTAGGTCCTATATGGACGTGGTTGCATCTGGCTGGTGTCAGAGCCACCCACATGCCGTATATACGGGGACCAGCTGTGCTCAGATCGACATATATCGACTCAAGAACATCGCCTGTAGGTCCTATATGGCTGTGGGTTGCATCTGGCTGGTATCAGAGCTACCCCCATGCTGTATATACGGGGCCCAGCTGTTTTCAGATCGACATATATCGACTCAAGAACATCGCCTGTAGGTCCTATATGGCCGTGGGTTGCAGCTGGCTGGTATCAGAGCCACCCACATGCCTTATATACGGGGCCCAGCTGTGCTCAGCTTGACATATATCGACTCAAAAACATCGCCTCTAGGTCCTATATGGCTGTGGGTTGCATCCGGCTGGTATCAGAGCTACCCCCATGCTGTATATACGGCGCCCAGCTGTGCTCCGATCGACATATATCGACTCAAGAACATCGCCTGTATGTCCTATATGGCCGTGGGTTGCATCTGGCTGGTATCAGAGCTACCCCCATGCTGTATATACGGGGCCCAGCTGTGCTCAGATCGACATATATCGACTCAAGAACATCGCCTGTAGGTCCTATATGGCCGTGGGTTGCAGCTGGCTGGTATCACAGCTACCCCCATGCTGTATATACGTGGCCCAGCTGTGCTCAAATCGACATATATCGACTCAAGAACATCGCCTGTAGGTCCTATATAGCCGTGGGTTGCAGCTGGCTGGTATCACAGCTACCCCCATGCTGTTTATACATGACCCAGCTGTGCTCAGATCGACATATTCGACTCAAGAACATCGCCTGTAGGTCCTATATGGCCATGGGTTGCATCTGGCTGGTATCAGAACTACCCCCATGCTGTATATACGGCGCCCAGCTGTGCTCAGATCGACATATATCGACTCAAGAACATCGCCTGTAGGTCCTATATGGCCGTGGGTTGCATCCTGCTGGTATCAGAGCTACCCCCATGCTGTATATACAGGGCCCAGCTGTGCTCAGATCGACATTTATCGACTCAAGAACATCGCCTGTAGGTCCTATATGGCCGTGGGTTGCAGCTGGCTGGTATCACAGCTACCCCCATGCTGTATATACGTGACCCAGCTGTGCTCAGATCGGCATATATCGACTCAAGGACATCGCATGTAGGTCCTATATGGCCGTGGGTTGCATCTGGCTGATATCAGAGCCACCCACATGCCGAATATACGGGGGCCCAGCTGTGCTCAGATCGACATATATCGACTCAAGAACATCGCCTGTAGGTCCTATATGGCCGTGGGTTGCATCTGGCTGGTATCAGAGCTCCCCCATGCTGTATATACGGGGCCCAGTTGTGCTCAGATCGACATATATCAACTCAAGAACATCGCATGTAGGTCCTATATGGCCGTCGATTGCAGCTGGCTGGTATCAGAGCTACCCCCATGCTGTATATACGTGGCCCAGCTGTGCTCAAATCGACATATATCGACTCAAGAACATCGCCTGTAGGTCCTGTATGGCCGTGGGTTGAATCTGGCTGATATCATAGCCACCCACATGCCGAATATACGGGGGCCCAGCTGTGCTCAGATCGACATATATCGACTCAAGAACATCGCCTGTAGGTCCTATATGGCCGTGGGTTGCATCTGACTAGTATCAGAGCTATCCCCATGCTGTATTTACGGGGCCCAGCTGTGCTCAGATCGATATATATATCGACTCAAGAACATCGCCTGTAGGTCCTATATGGCCGTGGGTTGCAGCTGGGTGGTATCAGAGCCACCCACATGCTGTATATACGGGCCCCAGCTGTGCTCAGCTCGACATATATCGACTCAAAAACATCGCCTCTAGGTCCTATATGGCTGTGGGTTGCATCTGGATGGTATCAGAGCTACCCCCATGCTGTATATACGGCGCCCAGCTGTGCTCAGATCGACATATATCGACTCAAGAACATCGCCTGTAGGCCCTATATGGCCGTGCGTTGCATCTGGCTGGTATCAGAGCTACCCCCATGCTATATATACGGGGCCCAGCTGTGCTCAGATCAACATATATCGACTCAAGAACATCGCCTGTAGGTCCTATATGGCCGAGGGTTGCATCTGGCTGGTATCAGAGCTACCCCCATGCTGTATATACGGGGCCCAGCTGTGCTCAGATCAACATATATCGACTCAAGAACATCGCCTGTAGGTCCTATATGGACGTGGGTTGCATCTGGCTGGTGTCAGAGCCACCCACATGCCGTATATACGGGGACCAGCTGTGCTCAGATCGACATATATCGACTCAAGAACATCGCCTGTAGGTCCTATATGGCTGTGGGTTGCATCTGGCTGGTATCAGAGCTACCCCCATGCTGTATATACGGGGCCCAGCTGTTTTCAGATCGACATATATCGACTCAAGAACATCGCCTGTAGGTCCTATATGGCCGTGGGTTGCAGCTGGCTGGTATCAGAGCCACCCACATGCCTTATATACGGGGCCCAGCTGTGCTCAGCTCGACATATATCGACTCAAAAACATCGCCTCTAGGTCCTATATGGCTGTGGGTTGCATCCGGCTGGTATCAGAGCTACCCCCATGCTGTATATACGGCGCCCAGCTGTGCTCCGATCGACATATATCGACTCAAGAACATCGCCTGTATGTCCTATATGGCCGTGGGTTGCATCTGGCTGGTATCAGAGCTACCCCCATGCTGTATATACGGGGCCCAGCTGTGCTCAGATCGACATATATCGACTCAAGAACATCGCCTGTAGGTCCTATATGGCCGTGGGTTGCAGCTGGCTGGTATCACAGCTACCCCCATGCTGTATATACGTGGCCCAGCTGTGCTCAAATCGACATATATCGACTCAAGAACATCGCCTGTAGGTCCTATATAGCCGTGGGTTGCAGCTGGCTGGTATCACAGCTACCCCCATGCTGTTTATACATGACCCAGCTGTGCTCAGATCGACATATATCGACTCAAGAACATCGCATGTAGGTCCTATATGGCCGTGGGTTGCAGCTGGCTGGTATCAGAGCCACCCACATGCCGTATATACGGGGCCAGCTGTGCTCAGATCCACATATTCGACTCAAGAACATCGCCTGTAGGTCCTATATGGCCATGGGTTGCATCTGGCTGGTATCAGAACTACCCCCATGCTGTATATACGGCGCCCAGCTGTGCTCAGATCGACATATATCGACTCAAGAACATCGCCTGTAGGTCCTATATGGCCGTGGGTTGCATCCTGCTGGTATCAGAGCTACCCCCATGCTGTATATACAGGGCCCAGCTGTGCTCAGATCGACATTTATCGACTCAAGAACATCGCCTGTAGGTCCTATATGGCCGTGGGTTGCAGCTGGCTGGTATCACAGCTACCCCCATGCTGTATATACGTGACCCAGCTGTGCTCAGATCGGCATATATCGACTCAAGGACATCGCATGTAGGTCCTATATGGCCGTGGGTTGCATCTGGCTGATATCAGAGCCACCCACATGCCGAATATACGGGGGCCCAGCTGTGCTCAGATCGACATATATCGACTCAAGAACATCGCCTGTAGGTCCTATATGGCCGTGGGTTGCATCTGGCTGGTATCAGAGCTCCCCCATGCTGTATATACGGGGCCCAGTTGTGCTCAGATCGACATATATCGACTCAAGAACATCGCATGTAGGTCCTATATGGCCGTCGATTGCAGCTGGCTGGTATCAGAGCTACCCCCATGCTGTATATACGTGGCCCAGCTGTGCTCAAATCGACATATATCGACTCAAGAACATCGCCTGTAGGTCCTATATGGCCGTGGGTTGCAGCTGGCTGGTATCAGAGCCACCCACATGCCGTATATACGGGGACCAGCTGTGCTCAGATCGACATATCTCGACTCAAGAACATTGCCCGTTGGTCCTATATGGCCGTGGGTTGCATCTGGCTGGTATCAGAGCTACCCCCATGCTGTATATACGGGGCCCAGCTGTGCTCAGATCGACATATATCGACTCAAGAACATCGCCTGTAGGTCCTATATAGCCGTGGGTTGCAGCTGGCTGGTATCACAGCTACCCCCATACTGTATATACGTGGCCCAGCTGTGTTAAGATCGACATATATCAACTCAAGAACATCGCCTGTTGGTCCTATATGGCCGTGGGTTGCAGCTGGCTGGTATCAGAGCCACCCACATGCCGTATGTACGGGGCCCAGCTGTGCTCAGCTCGACATATATCGACTCAAAAACATTGCCTCTAGGTCTTATATGGCTGTGGTTTGCAGCTGGTATCAGAGCTACACCCATGCTGTATATACGGCGCCCAGCTGTGCTCAGATCGATATATATCGACTCAAGAACGTCGCCTATAGGACCTATATGGCCGTGGGTTGCAGCTGGCTGGTATCAGAGCCACCCACATGCCGTATATACGAGGCCCAGCTGTGCTCAGCTCGACATATATCGACTCAAAAACATCGCCTCTAGGTCCTATATGGCTGTGGGTTGCATCTGGCTGGTATCAGAGCTACCTCCATGCTGTATATACGGCGCCCAGCTGTGCTCAGATCGACATATATCGACTCAAAAACATCGCCTGTAGATCCTATATGGCCGTGGGTTGCATCTGGCTGGTATCAGAGCTACCCCCATGCTGTATATACGGGGCCCAGCTGTTTTCAGATCGACATATATCGACTCAAGAACATCGCCTGTAGGTCCTATATGGCCGTGGGTTGCAGCTGGCTGGTATCAGAGCCACCCACATGCCGTATATACGGGGCCCAGCTGTGCTGAGCTCGACATATATCGACTCAAAAACATCGCCTCTAGGTCCTATTTGGCTGTGGGTTGCATCTGGCTGGTATCAGAGCTACCCCCATGCTGTATATACGTGGCCCAGCTGTGCTCAAATCGACATATATCGACTCAAGAACATCGCCTGTAGGTCCTATATGGCCGTGGGTTGCATCTGGCTGGTATCAGAGCTACCCCCACGCTGTATATACGGGGCCCAGCTGTGCTCAGATCTACATATATCGACTCAAGAACATCGCCTGTAGGTCTTATATAGCCGTGGGTTGCAGCTGGCAGGTATCAAAGCTACCCCCATGCTGTATATACGTGGCCCAGCTGTGCTCAGATCGACATATATCGACTCAAGAACATCGCCTGTTGGTCCTATATGGCCGTGGGTTGCAGCTGGCTGGTATCAGAGCCACCCACATGCCGTATATACGGGGCCCAGCTGTGCTCAGATCGACATATATCGACTCAAGAACATCGCCTGTAGTTCCTATATGGCCGTGGGTTGCATCTGGCTGGTATCAGAGCTACCCCCATGCTGTATATACGGCGCACAGCTGTGCTCAGATCGACAAATATCGACTCAAGAACATCGCCCATAGGTCCTATATGGCCGTGGGTTGCATGTGGCTGGTAACAGAGCTACCCCCATGCTGTATATACAGAGCCCAGCTGTGCTCAGAGCGACATATATCGACTCAAGAACATCGCCTGTAGGTCCTATGTAGCCGTATGTTGCAGCTGGCTGGTGTCAAAGCTACCCCCATGCTGTATATACGTGGCCCAGCTGTTCTCAGATCGACATATATCGACTCAAGAACATCGCCTGTAGGTCCTATATGGCCGTGGGTTGCAGCTGGCTGGTATCAGAGCCACCCACATGCCGTATATACGGGGCCCAGCTGTGCTCAGATCGACATATATCGACTCAAGAACATCGTCTGTAGGTCCTATATGGCCGTGGGTTGCATCTGGCTGATATCACAGCTACCCCCATGCTGTATATACGTGGCCCAGCTGTGCTCAAATCGACATATATCGACTCAAGAACATCGCCTGTAGGTCCTATATAGCCTTGGGTTGCAGCTGGCTGGTATCACAGCGACCCCCATGCTGTATATACGTGGCCCAGCTGTGGTCAGATCGACATATATCGACTCAAGAACATCGCCTGTAGGTCCTATATGGCCGTGGGTTACAGCTGTCTGGTATCAGAGCCACTAACATGCCGTATATACGGGGCCCAGCTGTGCTCAAATCGACATATATCGACTCAAGAACATCGCATGTAGGCCCTATATGGCCGTGGGTTGCATCTGGCTGGTATCAGAGCTACCTCCATGCTGTATATACGGGGCCCAGCTGTGCTCAGATCGACATATATCGACTCAAGAACATCGCCTGTAGGTCCTATATGGCCGTGGGTTACAGCTGGCTGGTATCACAGCTACCCCCATGCTGTATATACGTGGCCCAACTGTGCTCAAATCGACATATATCGACTCAAGAACATCGCCTGTAGGTCCTATATAGCCGTGGGTTGCAGCTGGCTGGTATCACAGCTACCCCCATGCTGTATATACGTGGCCCAGCTGTGCTCAAATCGACATATATCGACTCAAGAACATCGCCTGTATGTCATATATGGCCGTGGGTTGCAGCTGGCTGGTATCAGAGCCACCCACATGCCGTATATACGGGGACCAGCTGTGCTCAGATCGACATGTCTCGACACAAGAACATCGCCCGTAGGTCCTATATGGCCGTGGGTTGCATCTGGCTGGTATCAGAGCTGCCTCCATGCTGTATATACGGGGCCCAGCTGTGCTCAGATCGACATATATCGACTCAAGAACATCGCCTGTAGGTCCTATATAGCCGTGGGTTGCAGCTGGATGGTATCACAGCTACCCCCATACTGTATATACGTGGCCCAGCTGTGTTAAGATCGACATATATCGACTCAAGAACATCGCCTGTTGGTCCTATATGGCCGTGGGTTGCAGCTGGCTGGTATCAGAGCCACCCACATGCCGTATGTACGGGGCCCAGCTGTGCTCAGCTCGACATATATCGACTCAAAAACATCGCCTCTAGGTCCTATATGACTGTGGGTTGCAGCTGGTATCAGAGCTACACCCATGCTGTATATACGGCGCCCAGCTGTGCTCAGATCGATATATATATATCGACTCAAGAACGTCGCCTATAGGTCCTATATGGCCGTAAGTTGCATCTGGCTGGTATCAGAGCTACCCCCATGCTGTATATACGGAGCCCAGCTGTGCTCATATCGACATATAACGACTCAAGAACATCGCCTCTATGTCCTATATTGCCGTGGGTTGCATCTGGCTGGTATCAGAGCTACCCCTATGGTGTATATACGGGGCCCAGCTGTGCTCAGATCGACATATATCGACTCAAGAAAATCGCACGTAGGTCCTATATAGCCATGGGTTGCATCTGGCTGGTATCAGAGCTACCCCCATGCTGTATATACGGGGCCCAGCTGTGCTCAGATTGACATATATCGACTCAAGAACATCGCCTGTAGGTCCTATATGGCCGTGGGTTGCAGCTGGCTGATATCACAGCTACCCCCATGCTGTATATACGTGGCCCAGCTGTGCTCCAATCGACATATATCGACTCAAGAACATCGCCTGTAGGTCCTATATAGCCGTGGGTTGCAGCTGGCTGGTATCACAGCTACCCCCATGCTGTATATACGTGGCCCAGCTGTGCTCAGATCGACATATATCGACTCAAGAACATCGCCTGTAGGTCCTATATGGCCGTGGGTTGCAGCTGGCTGGTATCAGAGCCACCCACATGCCGTATATACGGGGACCAGCTGTGCTCAGATCGACATATATCGACTCAAGAACATCGCCCGTAGGTCCTATATGGCCGTGGGTTGCATCTGGCTGGTATCAGAGCTACCCCCATGCTGTATATACGGGGCCCAGCTATGCTCAGATCGATATATATCGACTCAAGAACATCGCCTGTAGGTCCTATATGGCCGTGGGTTGCATCTGGCTGGTATCAGAGCTACCCCTATGCTGTATATACGGGGCCCAGCTGTGCTCAGTTCGACATATATCGACTCGAGAACATCGCCTGTAGGTCCTATATGGCCGTGGGTTGCAGCTGGCTGGTATCAGAGCCACCCACATGCCGTATATACGGGGCCCAGCTGTGCTCAGCTCGACATATATCGACTCAAAAACATCGCCTCTAGGTCCTATATGGCTGTGGGTTGCATCTGGCTGGTATCAGAGCTACCCCCATGCTGTATATACGGCGCCCAGCTGTGCTCAGATCGACATATATCGACTCAAGAACATCGCCTGTAGGTCCTATATAGCCGTGGGTTGCAGCTGGCTGGTATCACAGCTACCCCCAAGCTATATATACGTGGCCCAGCTGTGCTCAGATCGACATATATCGACTCAAGAGCATCGCCTGTAGGTCCTATATGGCCGTAAGTTGCAGCTGGCTGGTATCAGAGCCACCCACATGCCGTATATACGGGGCCCAGCTGTGCTCAGATCGACATATATCCACTCAAGAACATCGCCTGTAGGTCCTATATGGCCGTGGGTTGCATCTGGCTGGTATCAGAGCTACCCCCATGCTGTATATACGGCTCCCAGCTGTACTCAGATCGACATATATCGACTCAAGAACATCGCCTGTAGGTTCTATATGGCCGTGGGTTGCATCTGGCTGGTATCAGAGCTACCCCCGCTGTATATACGGGGCCCAGCTGTTTTCAGATCGACATATATCGACTCAAGAACATCGCCTGTAGGTCCTATATGGCCGTGGGTTGCAGCTGGCTGGTATCAGAGCCACCCACATGCCGTATATACGGGGCCCAGCTGTGCTCAGATCGACATATATCGACTCAAGAACATCGCCTGTAGGTCCTATATGGCCGTGGGTTGCTGCTAGCTGGTATCAGAGCCACCCACATGCCGTATATACGGGCCCAACTGTGCTCAGCTCGACATATATCGACTCAAAAACATCGCCTCCAGGTCCTATATGGCTGTGGGTTGCATCTGGCTGGTATCAGAGCTACCCCCATGCTGTATTTACGGCGCCCAGCTGTGCTCAGATCGACATATATCGACTCAAGAACATCGCCTGTAGGTCCTATATGGCCGTGGGTTGCATCTGGCTGGTATCAGAGCTACCCCCATGCTGTATATGCGGGGCCCAGCTGTTTTCAGATTGACATATATCGACTCAAGAACATCGCCTGTAGGTCCTATATGGCCGTGGGTTCCAGCTGGCTGGTATCAGAGCCACCCACATGCTGTATATACGGGGCCCAGCTATGCTCAGATCGATATATATCGACTCAAGAACATCGCCTGTAGGTCCTATATGGCCGTGGGTTGCATCTGGCTGGTATCAGAGCTACCCCTATGCTGTATATACGGGGCCCAGCTGTGCTCAGTTCGACATATATCGACTCGAGAACATCGCCTGTAGGTCCTATATGGCCGTGGGTTGCAGCTGGCTGGTATCAGAGCCACCCACATGCCGTATATACGGGGCCCAGCTGTGCTCAGCTCGACATATATCGACTCAAAAACATCGCCTCTAGGTCCTATATGGCTGTGGGTTGCATCTGGCTGGTATCAGAGCTACCCCCATGCGGTATATACGGCGCCCAGCTGTGCTCAGATCGACATATATCGACTCAAGAACATCGCCTGTAGGTCCTATATAGCCGTGGGTTGCAGCTGGCTGGTATCACAGCTACCCCCAAGCTATATATACGTGGCCCAGCTGTGCTCAGATCGACATATATCGACTCAAGAGCATCGCCTGTAGGTCCTATATGGCCGTAAGTTGCAGCTGGCTGGTATCAGAGCCACCCACATGCCGTATATACGGGGCCCAGCTGTGCTCAGATCGACATATATCCACTCAAGAACATCGCCTGTAGGTCCTATATGGCCGTGGGTTGCATCTGGCTGGTATCAGAGCTACCCCCATGCTGTATATACGGCTCCCAGCTGTACTCAGATCGACATATATCGACTCAAGAACATCGCCTGTAGGTTCTATATGGCCGTGGGTTGCATCTGGCTGGTATCAGAGCTACCCCCGCTGTATATACGGGGCCCAGCTGTTTTCAGATCGACATATATCGACTCAAGAACATCGCCTGTAGGTCCTATATGGCCGTGGGTTGCAGCTGGCTGGTATCAGAGCCACCCACATGCCGTATATACGGGGCCCAGCTGTGCTCAGATCGACATATATCGACTCAAGAACATCGCCTGTAGGTCCTATATGGCCGTGGGTTGCTGCTAGCTGGTATCAGAGCCACCCACATGCCGTATATACGGGCCCAACTGTGCTCAGCTCGACATATATCGACTCAAAAACATCGCCTCCAGGTCCTATATGGCTGTGGGTTGCATCTGGCTGGTATCAGAGCTACCCCCATGCTGTATTTACGGCGCCCAGCTGTGCTCAGATCGACATATATCGACTCAAGAACATCGCCTGTAGGTCCTATATGGCCGTGGGTTGCATCTGGCTGGTATCAGAGCTACCCCCATGCTGTATATGCGGGGCCCAGCTGTTTTCAGATTGACATATATCGACTCAAGAACATCGCCTGTAGGTCCTATATGGCCGTGGGTTCCAGCTGGCTGGTATCAGAGCCACCCACATGCCGTATATACGGGGCCCAGCTGTGCTCAGCTCGACATATATCGACTCAAAAACATCGCCTCTAGGTCCTATATGGCTGTGGTTTGCATCTGGCTGGTATCAGAGCTACCCCCATGCTGTATATACGGCGCCCAGCTGTGCTCAGATCGACATATATCGACTCAAGAACATCGCCTGTAGGTCCTATATGGCCGTGGGTTGCATCTGGCTGGTATCAGAGCTACCCCCATGCTGTATATTCGGGGCCCAGCTCTGCTCAGATCGACATATATCGACTCAAGAACACCGCCTGTAGGTTCTATATGGCCGTGGGTTGCAGCTGGCTGGTATCAGAGCCACCCACATGCCGTATATACGGGGCCCAGCTGTGCTCGGCTCGACATATATCGACTCAAGAACATCACCTCTAGGTCCTATATAGCTGTGGGTTGCATCTGGCTGGTATCAGAGCTACCGCCATGCTGTATATACGGCGCCCAGCTGTGCTCAGATCGACATATATGGACTCAAGAACATCGCCTGTAGGTCCTATATAGCCGTGGGTTGCAACTGGCTGGCATCACAGCGACCCCCATGCTGTATATACGTGGCCCAGCTGTGCTCAGATCGACATATATCGACTCAAGAACATCGCCTGTAGGTCCTATATGACCGTGGGTTGCAGCTGGCTGGTATCAGAGCCACTAACAAGCCGTATATACGGGGCCCAGCTGTGCTCAGATCGACATATATCGACTCAAGAACATCATCGCATGTAGGTCCTATATGGCCGTGGGTTGCAGCTGGCTGGTATCAGAGCTACCCACATTGCGTATATACGGGGCCCAGCTGAGCTCAGCTCGACATATATCGACTCAAGAACATCGCCTCTAGGTCCTATATAGCTGTGGGTTGCATCTGGCTGGTATCAGAGCTACCCCCATGCTGTATATACGGCGCCCAGCTGTGCTCAGATCGACATATATCGACTCAAGAACATCGCCTGTATGTCCTATATGGCCGTGGGTTGCATCCGGCTGGTATCAGAGCTACCCCCATGCTGTATATACGGGGCCCAGCTGTGCTCAGATTCGCATATATCGACTCAAGAACATCGCCTGTAGGTCCTATATGGCCGTGGGTTGCATCTGGCTGGTATCAGAGCTACCCCCATGCTGTATATACGTGGCACAGCTGTGCACAGATCGACATATATCGACACAAAAACATCGCCTCTAGGTCATATATGGCTGTGGGTTCCATCTGGCTGGTATCAGAGCTACCCCCATGCTGTATATACGGCGCCCAGCTGTGCTCAGATCGACATATATGGACTCAAGAACATCGCCTGTAGGTCCTATATAGCCGTAAGTTGCAGCTGGCTGGTATTACAGCGACCCCCATGCTGTATATACGTGGCCCAGCTGTGCTCAGATCGACATATATCGACTCAAGAACATCGCCTGTAGGTCCTATATAGCCGTGGGTTGCAGCTGGCTGGTATCAGAGACACCCACATGCCGTATATACGGGGCCCAGCTGTGCTCAGATCGACATATTCGACTCAAGAACATCGCCTCTTGGTCCTATATGGCCATGGGTTGCAGCTGGCAGGTATCAAAGCTACCCCCATGCTGTATATACGTGGCCCAGCTGTGCTCAGATCGACATATATCGACTCAAGAACATCGCCTGTTGGTACTATATGGCCGTGGGTTGCAGCTGGCTGGTATCAGAGCCACCCACATGCCGTATATACGGGGACTAGCTGTGCTCAGATCGACATATATCGACTCAAGAACATTGTCTGTAGGTCCTATATAGCCGTGGGTTGCATCTGGCTGGTATCAGAGCCACCCACATGCCGTATATACGGGGCCCAGCTGTGCTCAGATCGACATATATCGACTCAAGAACATCGCCTGTAGGTCCTATATGGCCGTGGGTTGCATCTGGCTGGTATCAGAGCTACCCCCATGCTGTATATACGGCGCCCAGCTGTGCTCAGATCGACATATATCGACTGAAGAACATCGCCTGTAGGTCATATATGGCCGTGGGTTGCATGTGGCTGGTATCAGAGCCACCCACATGCCGTATATACGGGGACCAGCTGTGCTCAGATCGACATATATCGACTCAAGAACATCGTCTGTAGGTCCTATATGGCCGTGGGTTGCATCTGGCTGGTATCAGAGCCACCCACATGCCGTATATACGGGGCCCAGCTGTGCTCAGATCGACATATATCGACTCAAGAACATCGCCTGTAGGTCCTATATGGCCGTGGGTTGCATCTGGCTGGTATCAGAGCTACCCCCATGCTGTATATACGGCGCCCAGCTGTGCTCAGATCGACATATATCGACTCAAGAACATCGCCTGTAGGTCCTATATGGCCGTGGGTTGCATCTGGCTGGAATCAGAACTACCCCCCTGCTGTATATACGGGGCCCAGCTGTGCTCAGATCGACATATATCGACTCAAGAACATCGCCTGTAGGTCCTATATGGCCGGGGGTTGCAGCTGGCTGGTATCACAGCTACCCCCATGCTGTATATACGGCGCCCAGCTGTGCTCAGATCGACATATATGGACTCAAGAACATCGCCTGTAGGTCCTATATAGCCGTGGGTTGGAGCTGGCTGGTATCACAGCGACGCCCATGCTGTATATACGTGGCCCAGCTGTGCTCAGATCGACATATATCGACTCAAGAACATCCCCTGTAGGTCCTATATGGCCGTGGGTTACAGCTGGCTGGTATCAGAGCCACTATCATGCCGTATATACGGGGCCCAACTGTGCTCACATCGACATATATCGACTCAAGAACATCGCATGTAGGTCCTATATGGCCGTGGGTTGCATCTGGCTGGTATCAGAGCTACCCCCATGCTGTATATACGGCGCCCAGCTGTGCTCAGATCGACATATATCGACTCAAGAACATTGCCTGTAGGTCCTATATGGCCGTGGGTTGCATGTGGCTGGTATCAGAGCCACCCACATGCCGTATATACGGGGACCAGCTGTGCTCAGATCGACATATAACGACTCAAGAACATCGTCTGTAGGTCCTATATGGCCGTGGGTTGCATCTGGCTGGTATCAGAGCCACCCACATGCCGTATATACGGGGCCCAGCTGTGCTCAGATCGACATATATCGACTCAAGAACATCGCCTGTAGGTCCTATATGGCCGTGCGTTGCATCTGGCTGGTATCAGAGCTACCCCCATGCTATATATACGGGGCCCAGCTGTGCTCAGATCAACATATATCGACTCAAGAACATCGCCTGTAGGTCCTATATGGACGTGGGTTGCATCTGGCTGGTGTCAGAGCCACCCACATGCCGCATATACGGGGACCAGCTGTGCTCAGATCGACATATATCGACTCAAGAACATCGCCTGTAGGTTCTATATGGCCGTGGGTTGCATCTGGCTGGTATCAGAGCTACCCCCATGCTGTATATACGGGGCCCAGCTGTGCTCAGATCGACATATATCGACTCAAGAACATCGCCTGTAGGTCCTATATAGCCGTGGGTTGCAGCTGGCTGGTATCACAGCTACCATCATGCTGTATATACATGGCCCAGCTGTGCTCAAATCGACATATATCGACTCAAGAACATCGCCTGTAGGTCCTATATAGCCGAGGGTTGCAGCTGGCTGGTATCACAGCTACCCCCATGCTGTATATACGTGACCCAGCTGTGCTCAAATCGACATATATCGACTCAAGAACATCGCCTGTAGGTCCTATATAGCCGTGGGTTGCAGCTGGCTGGTATCACAGCTACCCCCATGCTGTATATACGGGGCCCAGCTGTGCTCAGATCGACATATATCGACTCAAGAACATCGCCTCTAGGTCCTATATGGCTGTGGGTTGCATCTGGCTGGTATCAGAGCCACCCACATGCCGTATATACGGGGCCCAGCTGTGCTCAGATCGACATATATCGACTCAAGAACATCGCATGTAGGTCCTATATGGCCGTGGGTTGCAGCTGGCTGGTATCCCAGCTACTCCCATGCTGTATATACGGCGCCCAGCTGTGCTCAGATCGACATATATGGACTCAAGAACATCGCCTGTAGGTCCTATATAGCCGTGGGTTGCAGCTGGCTGGTATCACAGCGACCCCCATGCTGTATATACGTGACCCAGCTGTGCTCAGATCGACATATATCGACTCAAGAACATCGCCTGTAGGTCCTATATCGCCGTGGGTTACAGCTGGCTGGTATCAGAGCCACTAACATGCCGTATATACGGGGCCCAGCTGTGCTTAGATCGACATATATCGACTCAAGAACATCGCATGTAGGTCCTATATGGCCATGGGTTGCATCTGGCTGGTATCAGAGCTACCCCCATGCTGTATATACGGCGCCGAGCTGTGCTCAGATCGACATATATCGACTCAAGAACATCGCCTGTAGGTCCTATATGGCCGTGGGTTGCATCTGGCTGGTATCAGAGCTACCCCCATGCTGTATATACGGGGCCCAGCTGTGCTCAGATCGACATATATCGACTCAAGAACATCGCCTGTAGGTCCTATATGGCAGTGGGTTGCAGCTGGCTGGTATCACAGCTACCCCCAAGCTGTATATACGTGGCCCAGCTGTGCTCAAATCGACATATATCGACTCAAGAACATCGCCTGTAGGTCCTATATAGCCGTAAGTTGCAGCTGGCTGGTATCACAGCTACCCCCATGCTGTATATACGTGGCCCAGCTGTGCTAAAATCGACATATATCGACTCAAGAACATCGCATGTAGGTCCTATATGGCCGTGGGTTGCATCTGGCTGGTATCAGAGCTACCCCCATGCTGTATATACGGGGCCCAGCTGTGCTCAGATCGACATATATCGACTCAAGAACATCGCCTGTAGGTCCTATATGGCCGTGGGTTGCATCTGGCTGGTATCAGAGCTACCCCCATGCTGTATATACGGCGCCCAGCTGTGCTCAGATTGACATATATCGACTCAAGAACATCGCCTGTAGGTCCTATATGGCCGTGGGTTGCATCTGGCTGGAATCAGAACTACCCCCATGCTGTATATACGGGGCCCAGCTGTGCTCAGATCGACATATATCGACTCAAGAACATCGCCTGTAGGTCCTATATGGCCGTGGGTTGCAGCTGGCTGGTATCACAGCTACCCCCATGCTGTATATACGGCGCCCAGCTGTACTCAGATCCACATATATGGACTCAAGAACATCGCCTGTAGGTCCTATATAGCCGTGGGTTGCAGCTGGCTGGTATCACAGCTACCCCCATACTGTATATACGTGGCCCAGCTGTGTTAAGATCGACATAGATCGACTCAAGAACATCGCCTGTTGGTCCTATATGGCCGTGGGTTGCAGCTGGCTGATATCAGAGCCACCCACATGCCGTATGTACGGGGCCCAGCTGTGCTCAGCTCGACATATATCGACTCAAAAACATCGCCTCTAGGTCCTATATGGCTGTGGGTTGCAGCTAATATCAGAGCTACACCCATGCTGTATATACGGCGCCCAGCTGTGCTCAGATCGATATATATCGACTCAAGAACGTCGCCTATAGGTCCTATATGGCCGTGGGTTGCATCTGGCTGGTATCAGAGCTACCCCCTTGCTGTATATACGGGGCCCAGCTGTGCTCATATCGACATATATCGACTCAAGAACATCGCCTCTAGGTCCTATATGGCCGTGGGTTGCATCTGGCTGGTATCAGAGCTACCCCCATGCTGTATATACGGGGCCCAGCTGTGCTCAGATCGACATATATCGACTCAAGAACATCGCCTGTAGGTCCTATATGGCCGTGGGTTGCAGCTAGCTGGTATCAGAGCCACCCACATGCCGTATATACGGGCCCAGCTGTGCTCAGCTCGACATATATCGACTCAAAAACATCGCCTCTAGGTCCTATATGGCTGTGGGTTGCATCTGGCTGGTATCAGAGCTACCCCCATGCTGTATTTACGGCGCCCAGCTGTGCTCAGATCGACATATATCGACTCAAGAACATCGCCTGTAGGTCCTATATGGCCGTGGGTTGCATCTGGCTGGTATCAGAGCTACCCCCGCTGTATATACGGGGCCCAGCTGTTTTCAGATCGACATATATCGACTCAAGAACATCGCCTGTAGGTCCTATATGGCCGTGGGTTGCAGCTGGCTGGTATCAGAGCCACCCACATGCCGTATATACGGGGCCCAGCTGTGCTCAGATCGACATATATCGACTCAAGAACATCGCCCGTAGGTCCTATATGGCCGTGGGTTGCTGCTAGCTGGTATCAGAGCCACCCACATGCCGTATATACGGGCCCAACTGTGCTCAGCTCGACATATATCGACTCAAAAACATCGCCTCTAGGTCCTATATGGCTGTGGGTTGCATCTGGCTGGTATCAGAGCTACCCCCATGCTGTATTTACGGCGCCCAGCTGTGCTCAGATCGACATATATCGACTCAAGAACATCGCCTGTAGGTCCTATATGGCCGTGGGTTGCATCTGGCTGGTATCAGAGCTACCCCCATGCTGTATATACGGGGCCCAGCTGTTTTCAGATTGACATATATCGACTCAAGAACATCGCCTGTAGGTCCTATATGGCCGTGGGTTCCAGCTGGCTGGTATCAGAGCCACCCACATGCCGTATATACGGGGCCCAGCTGTGCTCAGCTCGACATATATCGACTCAAAAACATCGCCTCTAGGTCCTATATGGCTGTGGTTTGCATCTGGCTGGTATCAGAGCTACCCCCATGCTGTATATACGGCGCCCAGCTGTGCTCAGATCGACATATATCGACTCAAGAACATCGCCTGTAGGTCCTATATGGCCGTGGGTTGCATCTGGCTGGTATCAGAGCTACCCCCATGCTGTATATACGGGGCCCAGCTCTGCTCAGATCGACATATATCGACTCAAGAACACCGCCTGTAGGTTCTATATGGCCGTGGGTTGCAGCTGGCTGGTATCAGAGCCACCCACATGCCGTATATACGGGGCCCAGCTGTGCTCGGCTCGACATATATCGACTCAAGAACATCACCTCTAGGTCCTATATAGCTGTGGGTTGCATCTGGCTGGTATCAGAGCTACCGCCATGCTGTATATACGGCGCCCAGCTGTGCTCAGATCGACATATATGGACTCAAGAACATCGCCTGTAGGTCCTATATAGCCGTGGGTTGCAACTGGCTGGCATCACAGCGACCCCCATGCTGTATATACGTGGCCCAGCTGTGCTCAGATCGACATATATCGACTCAAGAACATCGCCTGTAGGTCCTATATGGCCGTGGGTTGCATCTGGCTGGTATCAGACCTACCCCCATGCTGTATATACGGGGCCCAGCTCTGCTCAGATCGACATATATCGACTCAAGAACACCGCCTGTAGGTTCTATATGGCCGTGGGTTGCAGCTGGCTGGTATCAGAGCCACCCACATGCCGTATATACGGGGCCCAGCTGTGCTCGGCTCGACATATATCGACTCAAGAACATCACCTCTAGGTCCTATATAGCTGTGGGTTGCATCTGGCTGGTATCAGAGCTACCCCCATGCTGTATATACGGCGCCCAGCTGTACTCAGATCCACATATATGGACTCAAGAACATCGCCTGTAGGTCCTATATAGCCGTGGGTTGCAGCTGGCTGGTATCACAGCTACCCCCATACTGTATATACGTGGCCCAGCTGTGTTAAGATCGACATAGATCGACTCAAGAACATCGCCTGTTGGTCCTATATGGCCGTGGGTTGCAGCTGGCTGATATCAGAGCCACCCACATGCCGTATGTACGGGGCCCAGCTGTGCTCAGCTCGACATATATCGACTCAAAAACATCGCCTCTAGGTCCTATATGGCTGTGGGTTGCAGCTAATATCAGAGCTACACCCATGCTGTATATACGGCGCCCAGCTGTGCTCAGATCGATATATATCGACTCAAGAACGTCGCCTATAGGTCCTATATGGCCGTGGGTTGCATCTGGCTGGTATCAGAGCTACCCCTTGCTGTATATACGGGGCCCAGCTGTGCTCAGATCGACATATATCGACTCAAGAACATCGCCTGTAGGTCCTATATGGCCGTGGGTTGCAGCTAGCTGGTATCAGAGCCACCCACATGCCGTATATACGGGCCCAGCTGTGCTCAGCTCGACATATATCGACTCAAAAACATCGCCTCTAGGTCCTATATGGCTGTGGGTTGCATCTGGCTGGTATCAGAGCTACCCCCATGCTGTATTTACGGCGCCCAGCTGTGCTCAGATCGACATATATCGACTCAAGAACATCGCCTGTAGGTCCTATATGGCCGTGGGTTGCATCTGGCTGGTATCAGAGCTACCCCCGCTGTATATACGGGGCCCAGCTGTTTTCAGATCGACATATATCGACTCAAGAACATCGCCTGTAGGTCCTATATGGCCGTGGGTTGCAGCTGGCTGGTATCAGAGCCACCCACATGCCGTATATACGGGGCCCAGCTGTGCTCAGATCGACATATATCGACTCAAGAACATCGCCCGTAGGTCCTATATGGCCGTGGGTTGCTGCTAGCTGGTATCAGAGCCACCCACATGCCGTATATACGGGCCCAACTGTGCTCAGCTCGACATATATCGACTCAAAAACATCGCCTCTAGGTCCTATATGGCTGTGGGTTGCATCTGGCTGGTATCAGAGCTACCCCCATGCTGTATTTACGGCGCCCAGCTGTGCTCAGATCGACATATATCGACTCAAGAACATCGCCTGTAGGTCCTATATGGCCGTGGGTTGCATCTGGCTGGTATCAGAGCTACCCCCATGCTGTATATACGGGGCCCAGCTGTTTTCAGATTGACATATATCGACTCAAGAACATCGCCTGTAGGTCCTATATGGCCGTGGGTTCCAGCTGGCTGGTATCAGAGCCACCCACATGCCGTATATACGGGGCCCAGCTGTGCTCAGCTCGACATATATCGACTCAAAAACATCGCCTCTAGGTCCTATATGGCTGTGGTTTGCATCTGGCTGGTATCAGAGCTACCCCCATGCTGTATATACGGCGCCCAGCTGTGCTCAGATCGACATATATCGACTCAAGAACATCGCCTGTAGGTCCTATATGGCCGTGGGTTGCATCTGGCTGGTATCAGAGCTACCCCCATGCTGTATATACGGGGCCCAGCTCTGCTCAGATCGACATATATCGACTCAAGAACACCGCCTGTAGGTTCTATATGGCCGTGGGTTGCAGCTGGCTGGTATCAGAGCCACCCACATGCCGTATATACGGGGCCCAGCTGTGCTCGGCTCGACATATATCGACTCAAGAACATCACCTCTAGGTCCTATATAGCTGTGGGTTGCATCTGGCTGGTATCAGAGCTACCGCCATGCTGTATATACGGCGCCCAGCTGTGCTCAGATCGACATATATGGACTCAAGAACATCGCCTGTAGGTCCTATATAGCCGTGGGTTGCAACTGGCTGGCATCACAGCGACCCCCATGCTGTATATACGTGGCCCAGCTGTGCTCAGATCGACATATATCGACTCAAGAACATCGCCTGTAGGTCCTATATGGCCGTGGGTTGCAGCTGGCTGGTATCAGAGCCACTAACAAGCCGTATATACGGGGCCCAGCTGTGCTCAGATCGACATATATCGACTCAAGAACATCATCGCATGTAGGTCCTATATGGCCGTGGGTTGCAGCTGGCTGGTATCAGAGCTACCCACATTGCGTATATACGGGGCCCAGCTGTGCTCAGCTCGACATATATCGACACAAGAACATCGCCTCTAGGTCCTATATAGCTGTGGGTTGCATCTGGCTGGTATCAGAGCTACCCCCATGCTGTATATACGGCGCCCAGCTGTGCTCAGATCGACATATATCGACTCAAGAACATCGCCTGTAAGTCCTATATGGCCGTGGGTTGCATCTGGCTGGTATCAGAGCTACCCCCATGCTGTATATACGGGGCCCAGCTGTGCTCAGATCGACATATATCGACTCAAGAACATCGCCTGTAGGTCCTATATGGCCGTGGGTTGCATCTGGCTGGTATCAAAGCTACCCCCATGCTGTATATACGTGGCACAGCTGTGCACAGATCGACATATATCGACACAAAAACATCGCCTCTAGGTCCTATATGGCTGTGGGTTCCATCTGGCAGGTATCAAAGCTACCCCCATGCTGTATATACGTGGCCCAGCTGTGCTCAGATCGACATATATCGACTCAAGAACATCGCCTGTTGGTACTATATGGCCGTGGGTTGCAGCTGGCTGGTATCAGAGCCACCCACATGCCGTATATACGGGGACTAGCTGTGCTCAGATCGACATATATCGACTCAAGAACATTGTCTGTAGGTCCTATATGGCCGTGGGTTGCATCTGGCTGGTATCAGAGCCACCCACATGCCGTATATACGGGGCCCAGCTGTGCTCAGATCGACATATATCGACTCAAGAACATCGCCTGTAGGTCCTATATGGCCGTGGGTTGCATCTGGCTGGTATCAGAGCTACCCCCATGCTGTATATACGGCGCCCAGCTGTGCTCAGATCGACATATATCGACTGAAGAACATCGCCTGTAGGTCCTATATGGCCGTGGGTTGCATGTGGCTGGTATCAGAGCCACCCACATGCCGTATATACGGGGACCAGCTGTGCTCAGATCGACATATATCGACTCAAGAACATCGTCTGTAGGTCCTATATGGCCGTGGGTTGCATCTGGCTGGTATCAGAGCCACCCACATGCCGTATATACGGGGCCCAGCTGTGCTCAGATCGACATATATCGACTCAAGAACATCGCCTGTAGGTCCTATATGGCCGTGGGTTGCATCTGGCTGGTATCAGAGCTACCCCCATGCTGTATATACGGCGCCCAGCTGTGCACAGATCGACATATATCGACTCAAGAACATCGCCTGTAGGTCCTATATGGCCGTGGGTTGCATCTGGCTGGAATCAGAACTACCCCCCTGCTGTATATACGGGGCCCAGCTGTGCTCAGATCGACATATATCGACTCAAGAACATCGCCTCTAGGTCATATATGGCCGGGGGTTGCAGCTGGCTGGTATCACAGCTACCCCCATGCTGTATATACGGCGCCCAGCTGTGCTCAGATCGACATACATGGACTCAAGAACATCGCCTGTAGGTCCTATATAGCCGTGGGTTGGAGCTGGCTGGTATCACAGCGACGCCCATGCTGTATATACGTGGCCCAGCTGTGCTCAGATCGACATATATCGACTCAAGAACATCCCCTGTAGGTCCTATATGGCCGTGGGTTACAGCTGGCTGGTATCAGAGCCACTATCATGCCGTATATACGGGGCCCAGCTGTGCTCACATCGACATATATCGACTCAAGAACATCGCATGTAGGTCCTATATGGCCGTGGGTTGCATCTGGCTGGTATCAGAGCTACCCCCATGCTGTATATACGGCGCCCAGCTGTGCTCAGATCGACATATATCGACTCAAGAACATTGCCTGTAGGTCCTATATGGCCGTGGGTTGCATGTGGCTGGTATCAGAGCCACCCACATGCCGTATATACGGGGACCAGCTGTGCTCAGATCGACATATAACGACTCAAGAACATCGTCTGTAGGTCCTATATGGCCGTGGGTTGCATCTGGCTGGTATCAGAGCCACCCACATGCCGTATATACGGGGCCCAGCTGTGCTCAGATCGACATATATGGACTCAAGAACATCGCCTGTAGGTCCTATATAGCCGTGGGTTGCAGCTGGCTGGTATCAGAGCCACTAACATGCCGTATATACGGGGCCCAGCTGTGCTCAGATCGACATATATCGACTCAAGAACATCGCATGTAGGTCCTATATGGCCGTAAGTTGCAGCTGGCTGGTATCACAGCTACCCCCATGCTGTATATACGGCGCCCAGCTGTGCTCAGATCGACATATATGGACTCAAGAACATCGCCTGTAGGTCCTATATAGCCGTGGGTTGCAGCTGGCTGGTATCACAGCGACCCCCATGCTGTATATACGTGGCCCAGCTGTGCTCAGATCGACATATATCGACTCAAGAACATCGCCTGTAGGTCCTATATCGCCGTGGGTTACAGCTGGCTGGTATCAGAGCCACTAACATGCCGTATATACGGGGCCCAGCTGTGCTCAGATCGACATATATCGACTCAAGAACATCGCATGTAGGTCCTATATGGCCGTGGGTTGCATCTGGCTGGTATCAGAGCTACCCCCATGCTGTATATACGGCGCCGAGCTGTGCTCAGATCGACATATATCGACTCAAGGACATCGCCTGTAGGTCCTATATGGCCGTGGGTTGCATCTGGCTGGTATCAGAGCTACCCCGATGCTGTATATACGGGGCCCAGCTGTGCTCAGATCGACATATATCGACTCAAGAACATCGCCTGTAGGTCCTATATGGCAGTGGGTTGCAGCTGGCTGGTATCACAGCTACCCCCAAGCTATATATACGTGGCCCAGCTGTGCTCAAATCGACATATATCGACTCAAGAACATCGCCTGTAGGTCCTATATAGCCGTAAGTTGCAGCTGGCTGGTATCACAGCTACCCCCATGCTGTATATACGTGGCCCAGCTGTGCTCAAATCGACATATATCGACTCAAGAACATCGCATGTAGGCCCTATATGGCCGTGGGTTGCATCTGGCTGGTATCAGAGCTACCTCCATGCTGTATATACGGGGCCCAGCTGTGCTCAGATCGACATATATCGACTCAAGAACATCGCCTGTAGGTCCTATATAGCCGTGGGTTGCAGCTGGCTGGTATCACAGCTACCCCCATGCTGTATATACGTGGCCCAGCTGTGCTCAAATCGACATATATCGACTCAAGAACATCGCCTGTATGTCATATATGGCCGTGGGTTGCAGCTGGCTGGTATCAGAGCCACCCACATGCCGTATATACGGGGACCAGCTGTGCTCAGATCGACATGTCTCGACACAAGAACATCGCCCGTAGGTCCTATATGGCCGTGGGTTGCATCTGGCTGGTATCAGAGCTACCTCCATGCTGTATATACGGGGCCCAGCTGTGCTCAGATCGACATATATCGACTCAAGAACATCGCCTGTAGGTCCTATATAGCCGTGGGTTGCAGCTGGCTGGTATCACAGCTACCCCCATACTGTATATACGTGGCCCAGCTGTGTTAAGATCGACATATATCGACTCAAGAACATCGCCTGTTGGTCCTATATGGCCGTGGGTTGCAGCTGGCTGGTATCAGAGCCACCCACATGCCGTATGTACGGGGCCCAGCTGTGCTCAGCTCGACATATATCGACTCAAAAACATCGCCTCTAGGTCCTATATGACTGTGGGTTGCAGCTGGTATCAGAGCTACACCCATGCTGTATATACGGCGCCCAGCTGTGCTCAGATCGATATATATATATCGACTCAAGAACGTCGCCTATAGGTCCTATATGGCCGTGGGTTGCATCTGGCTGGTATCAGAGCTACCCCCATGCTGTATATACGGAGCCCAGCTGTGCTCATATCGACATATAACGACTCAAGAGCATCGCCTCTATGTCCTATATTGCCGTGGGTTGCATCTGGCTGGTATCAGAGCTACCCCTATGGTGTATATACGGGGCCCAGCTGTGCTCAGATCGACATATATCGACTCAAGAAAATCGCACGTAGGTCCTATATAGCCATGGGTTGCATCTGGCTGGTATCAGAGCTACCCCCATGCTGTATATACGGGGCCCAGCTGTGCTCAGATTGACATATATCGACTCAAGAACATCGCCTGTAGGTCCTATATGGCCGTGGGTTGCAGCTGGCTGATATCACAGCTACCCCCATGCTGTATATACGTGGCCCAGCTGTGCTCCAATCGACATATATCGACTCAAGAACATCGCCTGTGGGTCCTATATAGCCGTGGGTTGCAGCTGGCTGGTATCACAGCTACCCCCATGCTGTATATACGTGGCCGCTGTGCTCAGATCGACATATATCGACTCAAGAACATCGCCTGTAGGTCCTATATGGCCGTGGGTTGCAGCTGGCTGGTATCAGAGCCACCCACATGCCGTATATACGGGGACCAGCTGTGCTCAGATCGACATATATCGACTCAAGAACATCGCCCGTAGGTCCTATATGGCCGTGGGTTGCATCTGGCTGGTATCAGAGCTACCCCCATGCTGTATATACGGGGCCCAGCTATGCTCAGATCGATATATATCGACTCAAGAACATCGCCTGTAGGTCCTATATGGCCGTGGGTTGCATCTGGCTGGTATCAGAGCTACCCCTATGCTGTATATACGGGGCCCAGCTGTGCTCAGTTCGACATATATCGACTCGAGAACATCGCCTGTAGGTCCTATATGGCCGTGGGTTGCAGCTGGCTGGTATCAGAGCCACCCACATGCCGTATATACGGGGCCCAGCTGTGCTCAGCTCGACATATATCGACTCAAAAACATCGCCTCTAGGTCCTATATGGCTGTGGGTTGCATCTGGCTGGTATCAGAGCTACCCCCATGCTGTATATACGGCGCCCAGCTGTGCTCAGATCGACATATATCGACTCAAGAACATCGCCTGTAGGTCCTATATAGCCGTGGGTTGCAGCTGGCTGGTATCACAGCTACCCCCAAGCTATATATACGTGGCCCAGCTGTGCTCAGATCGACATATATCGACTCAAGAGCATCGCCTGTAGGTCCTATATGGCCGTAAGTTGCAGCTGGCTGGTATCAGAGCCACCCACATGCCGTATATACGGGGCCCAGCTGTGCTCAGATCGACATATATCCACTCAAGAACATCGCCTGTAGGTCCTATATGGCCGTGGGTTGCATCTGGCTGGTATCAGAGCTACCCCCATGCTGTATATACGGCTCCCAGCTGTACTCAGATCGACATATATCGACTCAAGAACATCGCCTGTAGGTTCTATATGGCCGTGGGTTGCATCTGGCTGGTATCAGAGCTACCCCCGCTGTATATACGGGGCCCAGCTGTTTTCAGATCGACATATATCGACTCAAGAACATCGCCTGTAGGTCCTATATGGCCGTGGGTTGCAGCTGGCTGGTATCAGAGCCACCCACATGCCGTATATACGGGGCCCAGCTGTGCTCAGATCGACATATATCGACTCAAGAACATCGCCTGTAGGTCCTATATGGCCGTGGGTTGCTGCTAGCTGGTATCAGAGCCACCCACATGCCGTATATACGGGCCCAACTGTGCTCAGCTCGACATATATCGACTCAAAAACATCGCCTCTAGGTCCTATATGGCTGTGGGTTGCATCTGGCTGGTATCAGAGCTACCCCCATGCTGTATTTACGGCGCCCAGCTGTGCTCAGATCGACATATATCGACTCAAGAACATCGCCTGTAGGTCCTATATGGCCGTGGGTTGCATCTGGCTGGTATCAGAGCTACCCCCATGCTGTATATGCGGGGCCCAGCTGTTTTCAGATTGACATATATCGACTCAAGAACATCGCCTGTAGGTCCTATATGGCCGTGGGTTCCAGCTGGCTGGTATCAGAGCCACCCACATGCCGTATATACGGGGCCCAGCTGTGCTCAGCTCGACATATATCGACTCAAAAACATCGCCTCTAGGTCCTATATGGCTGTGGTTTGCATCTGGCTGGTATCAGAGCTACCCCCATGCTGTATATACGGCGCCCAGCTGTGCTCAGATCGACATATATCGACTCAAGAACATCGCCTGTAGGTCCTATATGGCCGTGGGTTGCATCTGGCTGGTATCAGAGCTACCCCCATGCTGTATATACGGGGCCCAGCTCTGCTCAGATCGACATATATCGACTCAAGAACACCGCCTGTAGGTTCTATATGGCCGTGGGTTGCAGCTGGCTGGTATCAGAGCCACCCACATGCTGTATATACGGGGCCCAGCTGTGCTCGGCTCGACATATATCGACTCAAGAACATCACCTCTAGGTCCTATATAGCTGTGGGTTGCATCTGGCTGGTATCAGAGCTACCGCCATGCTGTATATACGGCGCCCAGCTGTGCTCAGATCGACATATATGGACTCAAGAACATCGCCTGTAGGTCCTATATAGCCGTGGGTTGCAACTGGCTGGCATCACAGCGACCCCCATGCTGTATATACGTGGCCCAGCTGTGCTCAGATCGACATATATCGACTCAAGAACATCGCCTGTAGGTCCTATATGACCGTGGGTTGCAGCTGGCTGGTATCAGAGCCACTAACAAGCCGTATATACGGGGCCCAGCTGTGCTCAGATCGACATATATCGACTCAAGAACATCATCGCATGTAGGTCCTATATGGCCGTGGGTTGCAGCTGGCTGGTATCAGAGCTACCCACATTGCGTATATACGGGGCCCAGCTGAGCTCAGCTCGACATATATCGACTCAAGAACATCGCCTCTAGGTCCTATATAGCTGTGGGTTGCATCTGGCTGGTATCAGAGCTACCCCCATGCTGTATATACGGCGCCCAGCTGTGCTCAGATCGACATATATCGACTCAAGAACATCGCCTGTATGTCCTATATGGCCGTGGGTTGCATCTGGCTGGTATCAGAGCTACCCCCATGCTGTATATACGGGGCCCAGCTGTGTTCAGATCGACATATATCGACTCAAGAACATCGCCTGTAGGTCCTATATGGCCGTGGGTTGCATCTGGCTGGTATCAGAGCTACCCCCATGCTGTATATACGTGGCACAGCTGTGCACAGATCGACATATATCGACACAAAAACATCGCCTCTAGGTCATATATGGCTGTGGGTTCCATCTGGCTGGTATCAGAGCTACCCCCATGCTGTATATACGGCGCCCAGCTGTGCTCAGATCGACATATATGGACTCAAGAACATCGCCTGTAGGTCCTATATAGCCGTAAGTTGCAGCTGGCTGGTATTACAGCGACCCCCATGCTGTATATACGTGGCCCAGCTGTGCTCAGATCGACATATATCGACTCAAGAACATCGCCTGTAGGTCCTATATAGCCGTGGGTTGCAGCTGGCTGGTATCAGAGACACCCACATGCCGTATATACGGGGCCCAGCTGTGCTCAGATCGACATATTCGACTCAAGAACATCGCCTGTTGGTCCTATATGGCCATGGGTTGCAGCTGGCAGGTATCAAAGCTACCCCCATGCTGTATATACGTGGCCCAGCTGTGCTCAGATCGACATATATCGACTCAAGAACATCGCCTGTTGGTACTATATGGCCGTGGGTTGCAGCTGGCTGGTATCAGAGCCACCCACATGCCGTATATACGGGGACTAGCTGTGCTCAGATTGACATATATCGACTCAAGAACATTGTCTGTAGGTCCTATATAGCCGTGGGTTGCATCTGGCTGGTATCAGAGCCACCCACATGCCGTATATACGGGGCACAGCTGTGCTCAGATCGACATATATCGACTCAAGAACATCGCCTGTAGGTCCTATATGGCCGTGGGTTGCATCTGGCTGGTATCAGAGCTACCCCCATGCTGTATATACGGCGCCCAGCTGTGCTCAGATCGACATATATCGACTGAAGAACATCGCCTGTAGGTCCTATATGGCCGTGGGTTGCATGTGGCTGGTATCAGAGCCACCCACATGCCGTATATACGGGGACCAGCTGTGCTCAGATCGACATATATCGACTCAAGAACATCGTCTGTAGGTCCTATATGGCCGTGGGTTGCATCTGGCTGGTATCAGAGCCACCCACATGCCGTATATACGGGGCCCAGCTGTGCTCAGATCGACATATATCGACTCAAGAACATCGCCTGTAGGTCCTATATGGCCGTGGGTTGCATCTGGCTGGTATCAGAGCTACCCCCATGCTGTATATACGGCGCCCAGCTGTGCTCAGATCGACATATATCGACTCAAGAACATCGCCTGTAGGTCCTATATGGCCGTGGGTTGCATCTGGCTGGAATCAGAACTACCCCCCTGCTGTATATACGGGGCCCAGCTGTGCTCAGATCGACATATATCGACTCAAGAACATCGCCTGTAGGTCCTATATGGCCGGGGGTTGCAGCTGGCTGGTATCACAGCTACCCCCATGCTGTATATACGGCGCCCAGCTGTGCTCAGATCGACATATATGGACTCAAGAACATCGCCTGTAGGTCCTATATAGCCGTGGGTTGGAGCTGGCTGGTATCACAGCGACGCCCATGCTGTATATACGTGGCCCAGCTGTGCTCAGATCGACATATATCGACTCAAGAACATCCCCTGTAGGTCCTATATGGCCGTGGGTTACAGCTGGCTGGTATCAGAGCCACTATCATGCCGTATATACGGGGCCCAACTGTGCTCACATCGACATATATCGACTCAAGAACATCGCATGTAGGTCCTATATGGCCGTGGGTTGCATCTGGCTGGTATCAGAGCTACCCCCATGCTGTATATACGGCGCCCAGCTGTGCTCAGATCGACATATATCGACTCAAGAACATTGCCTGTAGGTCCTATATGGCCGTGGGTTGCATGTGGCTGGTATCAGAGCCACCCACATGCCGTATATACGGGGACCAGCTGTGCTCAGATCGACATATATCGACTCAAGAACATCGCCTGTAGATCCTATATGGCCGTGGGTTGCATCTGGCTGGTATCAAAGCTACCCACATGCTGTATATACAAGGCCCAGCTGTTTTCAGATCGACATATATCGACTCAAGAACATCGCCTGTAGGTCCTATATGGCCGTGGGTTGCAGCTGGCTGGTATCAGAGCCACCCACATGCCGTATATACGGGGCCCAGCTGTGCTCAGTTCGACATATATCGACTCAAAAACATCGCCTCTAGGTCCTATATGGCTGTGGGTTGCATCTGGCTGGTATCAGAGCTACCCCCATGCTGTATATACGGCGCCCAGCTGTGCTCAGATCGACATATATCGACTCAAGAACATCGCCTGTAGGTCCTATATGGCCGTGGGTTGCATCTGGCTGGTATCAGAGCTACCCCCATGCTGTATATACGGGGCCCAGTGTGCTCAGATCGACATATATCGACTCAAGAACACCGCCTGTAGGTTCTATATGGCCGTGGGTTGCAGCTGGCTGGTATCAGAGCCACCCACATGCCGTATATACGGGGCCCAGCTGTGCTCGGCTCGACATATATCGACTCAAGAACATCACCTCTAGGTCCTATATAGCTGTGGGTTGCATCTGGCTGGTATCAGAGCTACACCGATGCTGTATATACGGCGCCCAGCTGTGCTCAGATCGACATATATGGACTCAAGAACATCGCCTGTAGGTCCTATATAGCCGTGGGTTGCAACTGGCTGGCATCACAGCGACCCCCATGCTGTATATACGTGGCCCAGCTGTGCTCAGATAGACATATATCGACTCAAGAACATCGCCTGTAGGTCCTATATGGCCGTGGGTTGCAGCTGGCTGGTATCAGAGACACTAACAAGCCGTATATACGGGGCCCAGCTGTGCTCAGATCGACATATATCGACTCAAGAACATCGCATGTAGGTCCTATATGGCCGTGGGTTGCATCTGGCTGGTATCAGAACTACCCCCATGCTGTATATACGGGGCCCAGCTGTGCTCAGATCGACATATATCGACTCAAGAACATCGCCTGTAGGTCCTATATGGCCGTGGGTTGCAGCTGGCTGGTATCACAGCTACCCCCATGCTGTATATACGTGGCCCAGCTGTGCTCAAATCGACATATATCGACTCAAGAACATCGCCTGTAGGTCCTATATGGCCGTGGGTTGCAGCTGGCTGGTATCAGAGCCACTAACATGCCGTATATACGGGGCCCAGCTGTGCTCAGATCGACATATATCGACTCAAGAACATCGCATGTAGGTCCTATATGGCCGTGGGTTGCATCTGGCTGGTATCAGAGCTACCCCCATGATGTATATACGGGGCCCAGCTCTGCTCAGATCGACATATATCGACTCAAGAACATCGCCTCTAGGTCCTATATGGCCGTGGGTTGCAGCTGGCTGGTATCAGAGCTACCCCCATGCTGTATATACGTGGCCCAGCTGTGCTCAGATCGACATATATCGACTCAAGAACATCGAATGTAGGTCCTATATGGACGTGGGTTGCATCTGGCTGGTATCAGAGCCACGCACATGCCGTATATACGGGGACCAGCTGTACTCAGATCGACATATATCGACTCAAGAACATCGCCTGTAGGTCCTATATTGCCATGGGTTTCATCTGGCTGGTGTCGAAGCGGCCCCAATGCTGCATATACGGTGCATAGCGGTGCTCAGATCGACATATATCGACTTAAGATCATCGCCTGTAGGTCCTACATTGCCATGGGTTGCATCTGGCTGATATCAGAGCCACCCACATGCCGTATATACGGGGGCCCAGCTGTGCTCAGATCGATATATATCGACTCAAGAACATCGGCTGTAGGTCCTATATGGCCGTGGGTTGCATCTGGCTGGTATCAGAGCCACCCATATGCCGTATATACGGGGCCCAGCTACCCCCTTGCTGTATTTACGGCGCCCAGCTGTGCTCAGATCGACATATATCGACTCAAGAACATCGCCTGTAGGTCCTATATGGCCGTGGGTTGCAGCTGGCTGGTATCAGAGCCACCCACATGCCGTATATACGGGGCCCAGCTGTGCTCAGATCGACATATATCGACTCAAGAACATCGCCTGTAGGTCCTATATGGCCGTGGGTTGCATCTGGCTGGTATCAGAGCTACCCCCATGCTGTATATACGGGGCCCAGCTGTTTTCAGATCGACATATATCGACTCAAGAACATCGCCTGTAGGTCCTATATGGCCGTGGGTTGCAGCTGACTGGTATCAGAGCTACCCACATGCCGTATATACGGGCCCAGCTGTGCTCAGCTCGACATATATCGACTCAAAAACATTGCCTCTAGGTCCTATATGGCTGTGGGTTGCAGCTGGTATCAGAGCTACACCCATGCTGTATATACGGCGCCCCGCTGTGCTCAGATCGATATATATCGACTCAAGAACATCGCCTCTAGGTCCTATATGGCCGTGGGTTGCATGTAGCTGGTATCAGAGCTACCCCTATGCTGTATATACGGGGCCCAGCTGTGCTCAGATCGACATATATCGACTCAAGAACATCGCCTGTAGGTCCTATATGGCCGTGTGTTGCAGCTGGCTGGTATTAGAGCCACCCACATGCCGTATATACGGCGCCCCGCTGTGCTCAGATCGATATATATCGACTCAAGAACATCGCCTCTAGGTCCTATATGGCCGTGGGTTGCATCTGGCTAGTATCAGAGCTACCCCCATGCTGTATATACGGGGCCCAGCTGTGCTCAGATCGACATATATCGACTCAGGAACATCGCCTGTAGGTCCTATATGGCCGCGGGTTGCAGCTAGCTGGTATCAGAGCCACCCACATGCCGTATATACGGGCCCAGCTGTGCTCAGCTCGACATATATCGACTCAAAAACATCGCCTCTAGGTCCTATATGGCTGTGGGTTGCATCTGGATGGTATCAGAGCTACCCCCATGCTGTATATACGGCGCCCAGCTGTGCTCAGATCGACATATATCGACTCAAGAACATCGCCTGTAGGCCCTATATGGCCGTGCGTTGCATCTGGCTGGTATCAGAGCTACCCCCATGCTATATATACGGGGCCCAGCTGTGCTCAGATCAACATATATCGACTCAAGAACATCGCCTGTAGGTCCTATATGGACGTGGGTTGCATCTGGCTGGTGTCAGAGCCACCCACATGCCGTATATACGGGGACCAGCTGTGCTCAGATCGACATATATCGACTCAAGAACATCGCCTGTAGGTCCTATATGGCCGTGGGTTGCATCTGGCTGGTATCAGAGCTACCCCCATGCTGTATATACGGGGCCCAGCTGTGCTCAGATCGACATATATCGACTCAAGAACATCGCCTGTAGGTCCTATATAGCTGTGGGTTGCAGCTGGCTGGTATCACAGCTACCCCTAAGCTATATATACGTGGCCCAGCTGTGCTCAGATCGACATATATCGGCTCAAGAACATCGCCTGTAGGTCCTATATGGCCGTAAGTTGCAGCTGGCTGGTATCAGAGCCACCCACATGCCGTATATACGGGGCCCAGCTGTGCTCAGATCGACATATATCCACTCAAGAACATCGCCTGTTGGTCCTATATGGCCGTGGGTTGCATCTGGCTGGTATCAGAGCTACCCCCATGCTGTATATACGGCTCCCAGCTGTACTCAGATCGACATATATCGACTCAAGAACATCGCCTGTAGGTTCTATATGGCCGTGGGTTGCATCTGGCTGGAATCAGAGCTACCCCCATGCTGTATATACGGGGCCCAGCTGTGCTCAGATCGACATATATCGACTCAAGAACATCGCCTGTAGGTCCTATATAGCCGTGGGTTGCAGCTGGCTGGTATCACAGCTACCCCCATGCTGTATATACGTGGCCCAGCTGTGCTCAAATCGACATATATCGACTCAAGAACATCGCCTGTAGGTCCTATATAGCCGAGGGTTACAGCTGGCTGGTATCACAGCTACCCCCATGCTGTATATACGTGACCCAGCTGTGCTCAGATCGACATATATCGACTCAAGAACATCGCCTGTAGGTCCTGTATGGCTGTGGGTTGCAGCTGGCTGGTATCAGAGCCACCCACATGCCGTATATACGGGGACCAGCTGTGCTCAGATCGACATATATCGACCAAAAGCACATCGTCTGTAGATCCTATATGGCCCTGGGTTGCATCTGGCTGGTATCAGAGCTACCCCCATGCTGTATATACGGCGCCCAGCTGTGCTCAGATCGACATATATCGACTCAAGAACATCGCCTGTAGGTCCTATATGGCCGTGGGTTGCATCTGGCTGGTATCAGAGCTACACCCATGCTGTATATACGGGGCCCAGCTGTGCTCAGAGCGACAAATATCGACTCAAGAACATCGCCTGTAGGCCCTATGTAGCCGTGGGTTGCAGCTGGCTGGTATCACAGCTACCCCCATGCTGTATACAAGTGGCCCAGCTGTGCTCAGATTGACATATATCGACTCAAGAACATCGCCTGTAGGTCCTATATGGCCGTGGGTTGCAGCTGGCTGGTATCAGAACCACACACATGCCGTATATACGGGGCCTAGCTGTGCTCAGCTCGACATATATCGACTCAAGAACATCGCCTGTAGGTCCTATATGGCCGTGGGTAGCATCTGGCTGGTATCAGAGCTACCCCCATGCTGTATATACGGGGCCTAGCTGTGCTCAGATCAACATATATCGACTCAAGAACATCGCCTGTAGGTCCTATATGGCCGTGGGTTGCAGCTGGCTGGTATCAGAGCCACCCACATGCCGTATATACGGGGAACAGCTGTGCTCAGATCGACATATATCGACTCAAGAACATCGTCTGTAGGTCCTATATGGCCGTGGGTTGCATCTGGCTGATATCAGAGCCACCCACATGCCGAATATACGGGGGCCCAGCTGTGCTCAGATCGACATATATCGACTCAAGAACATCGCCTGTACGTCCTATATGGCCGTGGGTTGCATCTGGCTGGTATCAGAGCTACCGCCATGCTCTATATACGGGGCCCAGCTGTGCTCAGATCGACATATATCGACTCAAGAACATCGCCTGTAGGTCCTATATGGCCGTGGGTTGCATCTGGCTGGTATCAGAGCTACCCCCGTGCTGTATATACGGGGCCCAGCTGTGCTCAGATCGACATATATCGACTCAAGAACATCGCCTGTAGGTCTTATATGGCAGTGGGTTGCAGCTGGCTGGTCTCACAGCTACCCCCATGCTGTATATACGTGGCCCAGCTGTGCTCAAATCGACATATATCGACTCAAGAACATCGCCTGTAGGTCCTATATGGCCGTGGGTTGCATCTGGCTGGTATCAGAGCTACCCCCATGCTGTATATACGGGGCCCAGCTGTGCTCAGATCGACATATATCGACTCAAGAACATCGCCTGTAGGTCCTATATGGCCGTGGGTTGCATCTGGCTGGTATCAGAGCTACCCCCATGCTCTATATACGGGGCCCAGCTGTGCTCAGATCGACATATATCGACTCAAAAACATCGCCCGTAGGTTCTATATGGCCGTGGGTTGCATCTGGCTGGTATCAGAGCTACCCCCATGCTGTATATACGGGGCCCAGCTGTGCTCAGATCGACATATATCGACTCAAGAACATCGCCTGTAGGTCCTATATAGCCGTGGGTTGCAGCTGGCTGGTATCACAGCTACCCCCATACTGTATATACGTGGCCCAGCTGTGTTAAGATCGACATATATTGACTCAAGAACACCGCCTGTAGGTTCTATATGGCCGTGGGTTGCAGCTGGCTGGTATCAGAGCCACCCACATGCCGTATATACGGGGCCCAGCTGTGCTCGGCTCGACATATATCGACTCAAGAACATAACCTCTAGGACCTATATAGCTGTGGGTTGCATCTGGCTGGTATCAGAGCTACCCCCATGCTGTATATACGGCGCCCAGCTGTGCTCAGATCGACATATATGGACTCAAGAACATCGCCTGTAGGTCCTATATAGCCGTGGGTTGCAACTGGCTGGCATCACAGCGACCCCCATGCTGTATATACGTGGCCCAGCTGTGCTCAGATCGACATAAATCGACTCAAGAACATCGCCTGTAGGTCCTATATGGCCGTGGGTTGCAGCTGGCTGGTATCAGAGCCACTAACAAGCCGTATATACGGGGCCCAGCTGTGCTCAGATCGACATATATCGACTCAAGAACATCGCATGTAGGTCCTATATGGCCGTGGGTTGCATCTGGCTGGTATCAGAACTACACCCATGCTGTATATACGGGGCCCAGCTGTGCTCAGATCGACATATATCGACTCAAGAACATCGCCTGTAGGTCCTATATGGCCGTGGGTTGCAGCTGGCTGGTATCACAGCTACCCCCATGCTGTATATACGTGGCCCAGCTGTGCTCAAATCGACATATATCGACTCAAGAACATCGCCTGTAGGTCCTATATGGCCGTGGGTTGCAGCTGGCTGTTATCAGAGCCACTAACATGCCGTATATACGGGGCCCAGCTGTGCTCAGATCGACATATATCGACTCAAGAACATCGCATGTAGGTCCTATATGGCCGTGGGTTGCATCTGGCTGGTATCAGAGCTACCCCCATGCTGTATATACGGGGCCCAGCTCTGCTCAGATCGACATATATCGACTCAAGAACATCGCCTGTAGGTCCTATATGGACGTGGGTTGCATCTGGCTGGTATCAGAGCCACGCACATGCCGTATATACGGGAACCAGCTGTACTCAGATCGACATATATCGACTCAAGAACATCGCCTGTAGGTCCTATATTGCCATGGGTTGCATCTGGCTGGTGTCGAAGCGGCCCCAATGCTGCATATACGGTGCATAGCGGTGCTCAGATCGACATATATCGACTTAAGATCATCGCCTGTAGGTCCTATATTGCCATGGGTTGCATCTGGCTGATATCAGAGCCACCCACATGCCGTATATACGGGGGCCCAGCTGTGCTCAGATCGACATATATCGACTCAAGAACTTCGGCTGTAGGTCCTATATGGCCGTGGGTTGCATCTGGCTGGTATCAGAGCCACCCATATGCCGTATATACGGGGCCCAGCTACCCCCTTGCTGTATTTACGGCGCCCAGCTGTGCTCAGATCGACATATATCGACTCAAGAACATCGCCTGTAGGTCCTATATGGCCGTGGGTTGCAGCTGGCTGGTATCAGAGCCACCCACATGCCGTATATACGGGCCCAGCTGTGCTCAGCTCGACATATATCGACTCAAAAACATCGCCTCTAGGTCCTATATGGCTGTGGGTTGCAGCTGGTATCAGAGCTACACCCATGCTGTATATACGGCGCCCCGCTGTGCTCAGATCGATATATATCGATCCAAGAACGTCGCCTATAGGTCCTATATGGCCGTGGGTTGCATCTGGCTGGTATCAGGGCTACCCCCATGCTGTATATACGGGGCCCAGCTGTGCTCAGATCGACATATATCGACTCAAGAACATCGCCTGTAGGTCCTATATGGCCGTGGGTTGCAGCTGGCTGGTATTAGAGCCACCCACATGCCGTATATACGGGGCCCAGCTGTGCTCAGCTCGACATATATCGACTCAAAAACATCGCCTCTAGGTCCTATATGGCTGTGGGTTGCATCTGGCTGGTATCAGAGCTACCCCCATGCTGTATTTACGACGCCCAGCTGTGTTCAGATCGACATATATCGACTCAAGAACATCGCCTCTAGGTCCTATATGGCCGTGGGTTGCATGTGGCTGGTATCAGAGCTACCCCTATGCTGTATATACGGGGCCCAGCTGTGCTCAGATCGGCATATATCGACTCAAGAACATCGCCTGTTGGTCCTATATGGCCGTGGGTTGCAGCTGGCTGGTATCAGAGCCACCCACATGCCGTATGTACGGTGCTCAGCTCGACATATATCGACTCAAAAACATCGCCTCTAGGTCCTATATGGCTGTGGGTTGCAGCTGGTATCAGAGCTACACCCATGCTGTATATACGGCGCCCGGCTGTGCTCAGATCGATATATATCGACTCAAGAACGTCGCCTATAGATCCTATATGGCCGTGGGTTGCATCTGGCTGGTATCAGAGCTACCCCCTTGCTGTATATACGGGGCCCAGCTGTGCTCATATCGACATATATCGATTCAAGAACATCGCCTCTAGGTCCTATATGGCCGTGGGTTGCATCTGGCTAGTATCAGAGCTACCCCCATGCTGTATATACGGGGCCCAGCTGTGCTCAGATCGACATATATCGACTCAGGAACATCGCCTGTAGGTCCTATATGGCCGTGGGTTGCATCTGGCTGGTATCAGAGCTACCCCCATGCTCTATATACGGGGCCCAGCTGTGCTCAGATCGACATATATCGACTCAAGAACATCGCCTCTAGGTCC
Source organism: Lordithon lunulatus (assembly GCA_963942505.1). Lineage (NCBI taxonomy): Eukaryota > Metazoa > Arthropoda > Insecta > Coleoptera > Staphylinidae > Lordithon > Lordithon lunulatus. The sequence continues at coordinate 30,293,199 of OZ012667.1, read as the reverse complement.
TATATGGCCGTGGGTTGCATGTGGCTGGTATCAGAGCTACCCCTATGCTGTATATACGGGGCCCAGCTGTGCTCAGATCGACATATATCGACTCAAGAACATCGCCTGTAGTTCCTATATGGCCGTGGGTTGCAGCTGGCTGGTATTAGAGCCACCCACATGCCGTATATACGGGGCCCAGCTGTGCTCAGCTCGACATATATCGACTCAATAACATCGCCTCTAGGTCCTATATGGCTGTGGGTTGCATCTGGCTGGTATCAGAGCTACCCCCATGCTGTATATACGGCGCCCAGCTGGGCTCAGATCGACATATATCGACTCAAGAACATCGCCTGTAGGTCCTATATGGCCGTGGGTTGCATCTGGCTGGTATCAGAGCTACCCCCATGCTGTATATACGGGGCCCAGCTGTGCTCAGATCGACATATATCGACTCAAGAACACCGCCTGTAGGTTCTATATGGCCGTGGGTTGCAGCTGGCTGGTATCAGAGCCACCCACATGCCGTATATACGGGGCCCAGCTGTGCTCGGCTCGACATATATCGACTCAAGAACATCACCTCTAGGTCCTATATAGCTGTGGGTTGCATCTGGCTGGTATCAGAGCTACCCCCATGCTGTATATACGGCGCCCAGCTGTGCTCAGATCGACATATATGGACTCAAGAACATCGCCTGTAGGTCCTATATAGCCGTGGGTTGCAACTGGCTGGCATCACAGCGACCCCCATGCTGTATATACGTGGCCCAGCTGTGCTCAGATCGACATATATCGACTCAAGAACATCGCCTGTAGGTCCTATATGGCCGTGGGTTGCAGCTGGCTGGTATCAGAGCCACTAACAAGCCGTATATACGGGGCCCAGCTGTGCTCAGATCGACATATATCGACTCAAGAACATCGCATGTAGGTCCTATATGGCCGTGGGTTGCATCTGGCTGGTATCAGAACTACCCCCATGCTGTATATACGGGACCCAGCTGTGCTCAGATCGACATATATCGACTCAAGAACATCGCCTGTAGGTCCTATATGGCCGTGGGTTGCAGCTGGCTGGTATCACAGCTACCCCCATGCTGTATATACGTGGCCCAGCTGTGCTCAAATCGACATATATCGACTCAAGAACATCGCCTCTAGGTCCTATATGGCCGTGGGTTGCAGCTGGCTGGTATCAGAGCCACTAACATGCCGTATAAACGGGGCCCAGCTGTGCTCAGATCGACATATATCGACTCAAGAACATCGCATGTAGGTCCTATATGGCCGTGGGTTGCATCTGGCTGGTATCAGAGCTACCCCCATGCTGTATATACGGGGCCCAGCTCTGCTCAGATCGACATATATCGACTCAAGAACATCGCCTCTAGGTCCTATATGGCCGTGGGTTGCAGCTGGCTGGTATCAGAGCTACCCCCATGCTGTATATACGTGGCCCAGCTGTGCTTAGATCGACATATATCGACTCAAGAACATCGCCTGTAGGTCCTATATGGACGTGGGTTGCATCTGGCTGGTATCAGAGCCACGCACATGCCGTATATACGGGGACCAGCTGTACTCAGATCGACATATATCGACTCAAGAACATCGCATGTAGGTCCTATATGGCCGTGGGTTGCAGCTGGCTGGTATCACAGCTACCCCCATACTGTATATACGTGGCCCAGCTGTGTTAAGATCGACATATATCGACTCAAGAACACCGCCTGTAGGTTCTATATGGCCGTGGGTTGCAGCTGGCTGGTATCAGAGCCACCCACATGCCGTATATACGGGGCCCAGCTGTGCTCGGCTCGACATATATCGACTGAAGAACATCACCTCTAGGTCCTATATAGCTGTGGGTTGCATCTGGCTGGTATCAGAGCTACCCCCATGCTGTATATACGGCGCCCAGCTGTGCTCAGATCGACATATATGGACTCAAGGACATCGCCTGTAGGTCCAATATAGCCGTGGGTTGCAACTGGCTGGCATCACAGCGACCCCCATGCTGTATATACGTGGCCCAGCTGTGCTCAGATCGACATATATCGACTCAAGAACATCGCCTGTAGGTCCTATATGGCCGTGGGTTGCAGCTGGCTGGTATCAGAGCCACTAACAAGCCGTATATACGGGGCCCAGCTGTGCTCAGATCGACATATATCGACTCAAGAACATCGCATGTAGGTCCTATATGGCCGTGGGTTGCATCTGGCTGGTATCAGAACTACCCCCATGCTGTATATACGGGGCCCAGCTGTGCTCAGATCGACATATATCGACTCAAGAACATCGCCTGTAGGTCCTATATGGCCGTGGGTTGCAGCTGGCTGGTATCACAGCTACCCCCATGCTGTATATACGTGGCCCAGCTGTGCTCAAATCGACATATATCGACTCAAGAACATCGCCTGTAGGTCCTATATGGCCGTGGGTTGCAGCTGGCTGGTATCAGAGCCACTAACATGCCGTATATACGGGGCCCAGCTGTGCTCAGATCGACATATATCGACTCAAGAACATCGCATGTAGGTCCTATATGGCCGTGGGTTGCATCTGGCTGGTATCAGAGCTACCCCCATGCTGTATATACGGGGCCCAGCTCTGCTCAGATCGACATATATCGACTCAAGAACATCGCCTCTAGGTCCTATATGGCCGTGGGTTGCAGCTGGCTGGTATCAGAGCTACCCCCATGCTGTATATACGTGGCCCAGCTGTGCTCAGATCGACATATATCGACTCAAGAACATCGCCTGTAGGTCCTATATAGCAGTGGGTTGCAACTGGCTGGCATCACAGCGACCCCCATGCTGTATATACGTGGCCCAGCTGTGCTCAGATCGACATATATCGACTTAAGAACATCGCCTGTAGGTCCTATATGGACGTGGGTTGCATCTAGCTGGTATCAGAGCCACGCACATGCCGTATATACGGGAACCAGCTGTACTCAGATCGACATATATCGACTCAAGAACATCGCCTGTAGGTCCTATATTGCCATGGGTTGCATCTGGCTGGTGTCGAAGCGGCCCCAATGCTGCATATACGGTGCATAGCGGTGCTCAGATCGACATATATCGACTTAAGATCATCGCCTGTAGGTCCTATATTGCCATGGGTTGCATCTGGCTGATATCAGAGCCACCCACATGCCGTATATACGGGGTCCCAGCTGTGCTCAGATCGACATATATCGACTCAAGAACATCGGCTGTAGGTCCTATATGGCCGTGGGTTGCATCTGGCTGGTATCAGAGCCACCCATATGCCGTATATACGGGGCCCAGCTACCCCCTTGCTGTATTTACGGCGCCCAGCTGTGCTCAGATCGACATATATCGACTCAAGAACATCGCCTGTAGGTCCTATATGGCCGTGGGTTGCAGCTGGCTGGTATCAGAGCCACCCACATGCCGTATATACGGGGCCCAGCTGTGCTCAGATCGACATATATCGACTCAAGGACATCGCCTGTAGGTCCTATATGGCCGTGGGTTTCATCTGGCTGGTATCAGAGCTACCCCCATGCTGTATATACGGGGCCCAGCTGTTTTCAGATCTACATATATCGACTCAAGTACATCGCCTGTAGGTCCTATATGGCCATAGGTTGCAGCTGGCTGGTATCAGAGCCACCCACATGCCGTATATACGGGCCCAGCTGTGCTCAGCTCGACATATATCGACTCAAAAATATCGCCTCTAGGTCCTATATGGCTGTGGGTTGTAGCTGGTATCAGAGCTACACCCATGCTGTATATACGGCGCCCCGCTGTGCTCAGATCGATATATATCGACTCAAGAACATCGCCTCTAGGTCCTATATGGCCGTGGGTTGCATGTGGCTGGTATCAGAGCTACCCCCATGCTGTATATACGTGGCACAGCTGTGCTCAGATCGACATATATCGACACAAAAACATCGCCTCTAGGTCCTATATGGCTGTGGGTTCCATCTGGCTGGTATCAGAGCTACCCCCATGCTGTATATACGGGGCCCAGCTGTGCTCAGATCGACATATATCGACTCAAGAACACCGCCTGTAGCTCCTATATGGCCGTGGGTTGCATCTGGCCGGAATCAGAGCTAACCCCATGCTGTATATACGGGGCCCAGCTGTGCTCAGATCGACATATATCGACTCAAGAACATCGCCTGTAGGTCCTATATGGCCGTGGGTTGCATCTGGCTGGTATCAGAGCTACCCCATGCTGTATATACGTGGCACAGCTGTGCTCAGATCGACATATATCGACACAAAAACATCGCCTCTAGGTCCTATATGGCTGTGGGTTGCATCTGGCTGGTATCAGAGCTACCCCCATGCTGTATATACGTGGCCCAGCTGTGCTCAAATCGACATATATCGACTCAAGAACATCGCCTGTAGGTCCTATATGGCCGTGGGTTGCAGCTGGCTGGTATCAGAGCCACCCACATGCCGTATATGCGGGGACCAACTGTGCTAAGATCGACTTATATCGACTCAAGAACATCGCCCGTGGTTCCTATATGGCCGTGGGTTGCATCTGGCTGGTATCAGAGCTACCCCCACGCTGTATATACGGGGCCCAGCTGTGCTCAGATCTACATATATCGACTCAAGAACATCGCCTGTAGGTCTTATATAGCCGTGGGTTGCAGCTGGCAGGTATCAAAGCTACCCCCATGCTGTATATACGTGGCCCAGCTGTGCTCAGATCGACATATATCGACTCAAGAACATCGCCTGTTGGTCCTATATGGCCGTGGGTTGCAGATGGCTGGTATCAGAGCCACCCACATGCCGTATATACGGGGCCCAGCTGTGCTGAGATCGACATATATCGACTCAAGAACATCGCCTGTAGGTCCTATATGGCAGTGGGTTGCATCTGGCTGGTATCAGAGCTACCCCCATGCTGTATATACGGCGCACAGCTGTGCTCAGATCGACATATATCGACTCAAGAACATCGCCTGTAGGTCCTATATGGCCGTGTGTTACAGCTGTCTGGTATCAGAGCCACTAACATGCCGTATATACGGGGCCCAGCTGTGCTCAAATCGACATATATAGACTCAAGAACATCGCATGTAGGCCCTATATGGCCGTGGGTTGCATCTGGCTGGTATCAGAGCTACCCCCATGCTGTATATACGGGGCCCAGCTGTGCTCAGATCGACATATATCGACTCAAGAACATCGCCTGTAGGTCCTATATGGCCGTGGGTTGCAGCTGGCTGGTATCATAGCTACCCCCATGCTGTATATACGTGGCCCAACTGTAATCAAATCGACATATATCGACTCAAGAACATCGCCTGTAGGTCCTATATAGCCGTGGGTTGAAGCTGGCTGGTATCACAGCTACCCCCAAGCTGTATATACGTGGCCCAGCTGTGCTCAAATCGACATATATCGACTCAAGAACATCGCCTGTAAGTCCTATATGGCCGTGGGTTGCAGCTGGCTGGTATCAGAGCCACCCACATGCCCCGTATATACGGGGACCAGCTGTGCTCAGATCGACATGTCTCGACACAAGAACATCGCCCGTAGGTCCTATATGGCCGTGGGTTGCATCTGGCTGGTATCAGAGCTACCCCCATGCTGTATATACGGGGCCCAGCTGTGCTCAGATCGACATATATCGACTCAAGAACATCGCCTGTAGGTCCTATATAGCCGTGGGTTGCAGCTGGCTGGTATCACAGCTACCCCCATACTGTATATACGTGGCCCAGCTGTGTTAAGATCGACATATATCGACTCAAGAACATCGCCTGTAGGTCCTATATGGCCGTGGGTTGCAGCTGGCTGGTATCAGAGCCACCCACATGCCGTATGTACGGGGCCTAGCTGTGCTCAGCTCGACATATATCGACTCAAAAACATCGCCTCTAGGTCCTATATGACTGTGGGTTGCAGCTGGTATCAGAGCTACACCCATGCTGTATATACGGCGCCCAGCTGTGCTCAGATCGATATATATCGACTCAAGAACATCGCCTGTAGGTCCTATATGGCCGTGGGTTGCAGCTGGCTGGTATCACAGCTACCCCCATGCTGTATATACGTGGCCCAGCTGTGCTCCAATCGACATATATCGACTCAAGAACATCGCCTGTAGGTCCTATATAGCCGTGGGTTGCAGCTGGCTGGTATCAGAGCTACCCCTATGCTGTATATACGGGGCCCAGCTGTGCTCAGATCGACATATATCGACTCAAGAATATCGCACGTAGGTCCTATATGGCCATGGGTTGCATCTGGCTGGTATCAGAGCTACCCCCTTGCTGTATATACGGAGCCCAGCTGTGCTCAAATCGACATATATAGACTCAAGAACATCGCCTGTAGGTCCTATATGGCCGTGGGTTGCAGCTGGCTGGTATCACAGCTACCCCCATGCTGTATATACGTGGCCCAGCTGTGCTCCAATCGACATATATCGACTCAAGAACATCGCCTGTAGGTCCTATATAGCCGTGGGTTGCAGCTGGCTGGTATCACAGCTACCCCCATGCTGTATATACGTGGCCCAGCTGTGCTCAGATCGACATATATCGACTCAAAAACATCGCCTGTAGGTCCTATATGGCCGTGGGTTGCAGCTGGCTGGTATCAGAGCCACCCACATGCCGTATATACGGGGACCAGCTGTGCTCAGATCGACATATATCGACTCAAGAACATCGCCCGTAGGTCCTATATGGCCGTGGGTTGCATCTGGCTGGTATCAGAGCTACCCCCATGCTGTATATACGGGGCCCAGCTATGCTCAGATCGACATATATCGACTCAAGAACATCGCCTGTAGGTCCTATATAGCCGTGGGTTGCAGCTGGCTGGTATCACAGCTACCCCCATGCTGTATATACATGGCCCAGCTGTGCTCAAATCGACATATATCGACTCAAGAACATCGCCTGTAGGTCCTATATGGCCGTGGGTTGCATCTGGCTGGTATCAGAGCTACCCCCATGCTGTATATACGGGGCCCAGCAGTGCTCAGATCGACATATATCGACTCAAGAACATCGCCTGTAGGTCCTATATGGCCGTGGGTTGCATCTGGCTGGTATCAGAGCTACCCCTATGCTCTATATACGGGGCCCAGCTGTGCTCAGATCGACATATATAGACTCAAGAACATCGCCCGTAGGTTCTATATGGCCGTGGGTTGCATCTGGCTGGTATCAGAGCTACACCCATGCTGTATATACGGGGCCCAGCTGTGCTCAGATCGACATATATCGACTCAAGAACATCGCCTGTAGGTCCTATATAGCCGTGGGTTGCAGCTGGCTGGTATCACAGCTACCCCCATACTATATATACGTGGCCCAGCTGTGTTAAGATCGACATATATCGACTCAAGAACATCGCCTGTTGGTCCTATATGGCCGTGGGTTGCAGCTGGCTGGTATCAGAGCCACCCACATGCCGTATATACGGGGACCAGCTGTGCTCAGTTCGACATATATCGACTCAAGAACATCGTCTGTAGGTCCTATATGGCCGTGGGTTGCATCTGGCTGGTATCAGAGTCACCCACATGCCGTATATACGGGGCCCAGCTGTGCTCAGATCGACATATATCGACTCAAGAACATCGCCTGTAGGTCCTATATGGCCGTGGGTTGCATCTGACTGGTATCAGAGCTACCCCCATGCTGTATATACGGGGCCCAGCTGTCCTCAGAGCGACATATATCGACTCAACGTGGGTTGCAGCTGGCTGGTATCACAGTTACCCCCATGCTGTATATACGTGGCCCAGCTGTGCTCAGATCGACATATATCGACTCAAGAATATCGCCTCTAGGTCCTATATGGCCGTGGGTTGCAGGTGGCTGGTATCAGAGCCACCCACATGCCGTATGTACGGGGCCCAGCTGTGTTCAGCTCGACATATATCGACTCAAAAACATCGCCTATAGGTCCTATATGGCTGTGGGTTGCAGCTGGTATCAGAGCTACACCCATGCTGTATATACGGCGCCCAGCTGTGCTCAGATCGATATATATCGACTCAAGAACGTCGCCTATAGGTCCTATATTGCGGTGGGTTGCATCTGGCTGGTATCAGAGCTACCCCCATGCTGTATATACGGGGCCCAGCTGTGCTCAGATCGACATATATCGACTCAAGAACATCGCCTCTAGGTTCTATATGGCCGTGGGTTGCATCTGGCTGGTATCAGAGCTACCCCTATGCTGTATATACGGGGCCCAGCTGTGCTCAGATCGACATATATCGACTCAAGAACATCGCCTGTAGGTCCTATATGGCCGTGGGTTGCAGCTGGCTGGTATCAGAGCCACCCACATGCCGTATGTACGGGGCCCAGCTGTGCTCAGCTCGACATATATCGACTCAAAAACATCGCCTCTAGGTCCTATATGGCTGTGGGTTGCATCTGGCTGGTATCAGAGCTACCCCCATGCTGTATATACGGCGCCCAGCTGTGCTCAGATCGACATATATCGACTCAAGAACATCGCCTGTAGATCCTATATGGCCGTGGGTTGCATCTGGCTGGTATCAGAGCTACCTCCATGCTGTATATACGGGGCCCAGCTGTTTTCAGATCGACATATATCGACTCAAGAACATCGCCTGCAGGTCCTATATGGCCGTGGGTTGCAGCTGGCTGGTATCAGAGTCACCCACATGCCGTATGTACGGGGCCCAGCTGTGCTCAGCTCGACATATATCGACTCAAAAACATCGCCTCTAGGTCCTATATGGCTGTGGGTTGCATCTGGCTGGTATCAGAGCTACCCCCATGCTGTATATACGGCGCCCAGCTGTGCTCAGATCGACATATATCGACTCTAGAACATCGCCTGTAGATCCTATATGGCCGTGGGTTGCATCTGGCTGGTATCAGAGCTACCCCCATGCTATATATACGGGGCCCAGCTGTGCTCAGATCAACATATATCGACTCAAGAACATCGCCTGTAGGTCCTATATGGACGTGGGTTGCATCTGGCTGGTGTCACAGCCACCCACATGCCGTATATACGGGGACCAGCTGTGCTCAGATCGACATATATCGACTCAAGAACATCGCCTGTAGGTCCTATATGGCCGTGGGTTGCATCTGGCTGGTATCAGAGCTACCCCCATGCTGTATATACGGGGCCCAGCTGTGCTCAGATCGACATATATCGACTCAAGAACATCGCCTGTAGGTCCTATATAGCTGTGGGTTGCAGCTGGCTGGTATCACAGCTACCCCTAAACTATATATACGTGGCCCAGCTGTGCTCAGATCGACATATATCGGCTCAAGAACATCGCCTGTAGGTCCTATATGGCCGTAAGTTGCAGCTGGCTGGTATCAGAGCCACCCACATGCCGTATATACGGGGCCCAGCTGTGCTCAGATCGACATATATCCACTCAAGAACATCGCCTGTTGGTCCTATATGGCCGTGGGTTGCATCTGGCTGGTATCAGAGCTACCCCCATGCTGTATATACGGCTCCCAGCTGTACTCAGATCGACATATATCGACTCAAGAACATCGCCTGTAGGTTCTATATGGCCGTGGGTTGCATCTGGCTGGAATCAGAGCTACCCCCATGCTGTATATACGGGGCCCAGCTGTGCTCAGATCGACATATATCGACTCAAGAACATCGCCTGTAGGTCCTATATAGCCGTGGGTTGCAGCTGGCTGGTATCACAGCTACCCCCATGCTGTATATACGTGGCCCAGCTGTGCTCAAATCGACATATATCGACTCAAGAACATCGCCTGTAGGTCCTATATAGCCGAGGGTTACAGCTGGCTGGTATCACAGCTACCCCCATGCTGTATATACGTGACCCAGCTGTGCTCAGATCGACATATATCGACTCAAGAACATCGCCTGTAGGTCCTGTATGGCCGTGGGTTGCAGCTGGCTGGTATCAGAGCCACCCACATGCCGTATATACGGGGACCAGCTGTGCTCAGATCGACATATATCGACCAAAAGCACATCGTCTGTAGATCCTATATGGCCCTGGGTTGCATCTGGCTGGTATCAGAGCTACCCCCATGCTGTATATACGGCGCCTAGCTGTGCTCAGATCGACATATATCGACTCAAGAACATCGCCTGTAGGTCCTATATGGCCGTGGGTTGGATCTGGCTGGTATCAGAGCTACACCCATGCTGTATATACGGGGCCCAGCTGTGCTCAGAGCGACAAATATCGACTCAAGAACATCGCCTGTAGGCCCTATGTAGCCGTGGGTTGCAGCTGGCTGGTATCACAGCTACCCCCATGCTGTATATAAGTGGCCCAGCTGTGCTCAGATTGACATATATCGACTCAAGAACATCGCCTGTAGGTCCTATATGGCCGTGGGTTGCAGCTGGCTGGTATCAGAACCACACACATGCCGTATATACGGGGCCTAGCTGTGCTCAGCTCGACATATATCGACTCAAAAACATCGCCTCTAGGTCCTATATGGCTGTGGGTTGCATCTGGCTGGTATCAGAGCTACCCCCATGCTGTATATACGGCGCCCAGCTGTGCTCAGATCGACATATATCGACTCAAGAACATCGCCTGTAGGTCCTATATGGCCGTGGGTAGCATCTGGCTGGTATCAGAGCTACCCCCATGCTGTATATACGGGGCCCAGCTGTGCTCAGATCAACATATATCGACTCAAGAACATCGCCTGTAGGTCCTATATGGCCGTGGGTTGCAGCTGGCTGGTATCAGAGCCACCCACATGCCGTATATACGGGGAACAGCTGTGCTCAGATCGACATATATCGACTCAAGAACATCGTCTGTAGGTCCTATATGGCCGTGGGTTGCATCTGGCTGATATCAGAGCCACCCACATGCCGAATATACGGGGGCCCAGCTGTGCTCAGATCGACATATATCGACTCAAGAACATCGCCTGTACGTCCTATATGGCCGTGGGTTGCATCTGGCTGGTATCAGAGCTACCGCCATGCTCTATATACGGGGCCCAGCTGTGCTCAGATCGACATATATCGACTCAAGAACATCGCCTGTAGGTCCTATATGGCCGTGGGTTGCATCTGGCTGGTATCAGAGCTACCCCCGTGCTGTATATACGGGGCCCAGCTGTGCTCAGATCGACATATATCGACTCAAGAACATCGCCTGTAGGTCTTATATGGCAGTGGGTTGCAGCTGGCTGGTCTCACAGCTACCCCCATGCTGTATATACGTGGCCCAGCTGTGCTCAAATCGACATATATCGACTCAAGAACATCGCCTGTAGGTCCTATATGGCCGTGGGTTGCATCTGGCTGGTATCAGAGCTACCCCCATGCTGTATATACGGGGCCCAGCTGTGCTCAGATCGACATATATCGACTCAAGAACATCGCCTGTAGGTCCTATATGGCCGTGGGTTGCATCTGGCTGGTATCAGAGCTACCCCCATGCTCTATATACGGGGCCCAGCTGTGCTCAGATCGACATATATCGACTCAAAAACATCGCCCGTAGGTTCTATATGGCCGTGGGTTGCATCTGGCTGGTATCAGAGCTACCCCCATGCTGTATATACGGGGCCCAGCTGTGCTCAGATCGACATATATCGACTCAAGAACATCGCCTGTAGGTCCTATATAGCCGTAGGTTGCAGCTGGCTGGTATCACAGCTACCCCCATACTGTATATACGTGGCCCAGCTGTGTTAAGATCGACATATATTGACTCAAGAACACCGCCTGTAGGTTCTATATGGCCGTGGGTTGCAGCTGGCTGGTATCAGAGCCACCCACATGCCGTATATACGGGGCCCAGCTGTGCTCGGCTCGACATATATCGACTCAAGAACATAACCTCTAGGACCTATATAGCTGTGGGTTGCATCTGGCTGGTATCAGAGCTACCCCCATGCTGTATATACGGCGCCCAGCTGTGCTCAGATCGACATATATGGACTCAAGAACATCGCCTGTAGGTCCTATATAGCCGTGGGTTGCAACTGGCTGGCATCACAGCGACCCCCATGCTGTATATACGTGGCCCAGCTGTGCTCAGATCGACATAAATCGACTCAAGAACATCGCCTGTAGGTCCTATACGGCCGTGTTTTGCAGCTGGCTGGTATCAGAGCCACTAACAAGCCGTATATACGGGGCCCAGCTGTGCTCAGATCGACATATATCGACTCAAGAACATCGCATGTAGGTCCTATATGGCCGTGGGTTGCATCTGGCTGGTATCAGAACTACCCCCATGCTGTATATACGGGGCCCAGCTGTGCTCAGATCGACATATATCGACTCAAGAACATCGCCTGTAGGTCCTATATGGCCGTGGGTTGCAGCTGGCTGGTATCACAGCTACCCCCATGCTGTATATACGGGGCCCAGCTCTGCTCAGATCGACATATATCGACTCAAGAACATCGCCTGTAGGTCCTATATGGACGTGGGTTGCATCTGGCTGGTATCAGAGCCACGCACATGCCGTATATACGGGAACCAGCTGTACTCAGATCGACATATATCGACTCAAGAACATCGCCTGTAGGTCCTATATTGCCATGGGTTGCATCTGGCTGGTGTCGAAGCGGCCCCAATGCTGCATATACGGTGCATACCGGTGCTCAGATCGACATATATCGACTTAAGATCATCGCCTGTAGGTCCTATATTGCCATGGGTTGCATCTGGCTGATATCAGAGCCACCCACATGCCGTATATACGGGGGCCCAGCTGTGCTCAGATCGACATATATCGACTCAAGAACTTCGGCTGTAGGTCCTATATGGCCGTGGGTTGCATCTGGCTGGTATCAGAGCCACCCATATGCCGTATATACGGGGCCCAGCTACCCCCTTGCTGTATTTACGGCGCCCAGCTGTGCTCAGATCGACATATATCGACTCAAGAACATCGCCTGTAGGTCCTATATGGCCGTGGGTTGCAGCTGGCTGGTATCAGAGCCACCCACATGCCGTATATACGGGGCCCAGCTGTGCTCAGATCGACATATATCGACTCAAGAACATCGCCTATAGGTCCTATATGGCCGTGGGTTGCAGCTGGCTGGTATCAGAGCCACCCACATGCCGTATATACGGGCCCAGCTGTGCTCAGCTCGACATATATCGACTCAAAAACATCGCCTCTAGGTCCTATATGGCTGTGGGTTGCAGCTGGTATCAGAGCTACACCCATGCTGTATATACGGCGCCCCGCTGTGCTCAGATCGATATATATCGATCCAAGAACGTCGCCTATAGGTCCTATATGGCCGTGGGTTGCATCTGGCTGGTATCAGGGCTACCCCCATGCTGTATATACGGGGCCCAGCTGTGCTCAGATCGACATATATCAACTCAAGAACATCGCCTGTAGGTCCTATATGGCCGTGGGTTGCAGCTGGCTGGTATTAGAGCCACCCACATGCCGTATATACGGGGCCCAGCTGTGCTCAGCTCGACATATATCGACTCAAAAACATCGCCTCTAGGTCCTATATGGCTGTGGGTTGCATCTGGCTGGTATCAGAGCTACCCCCATGCTGTATTTACGACGCCCAGCTGTGTTCAGATCGACATATATCGACTCAAGAACATCGCCTCTAGGTCCTATATGGCCATGGGTTGCATGTGGCTGGTATCAGAGCTACCCCTATGCTGTATATACGGGGCCCAGCTGTGCTCAGATCGGCATATATCGACTCAAGAACATCGCCTGTTGGTCCTATATGGCCGTGGGTTGCAGCTGGCTGGTATCAGAGCCACCCACATGCCGTATGTACGGGGCCCAGCTGTGCTCAGCTCGACATATATCGACTCAAAAACATCGCCTCTAGGTCCTATATGGCTGTGGGTTGCAGCTGGTATCAGAGCTACACCCATGCTGTATATACGGCGCCCAGCTGTGCTCAGATCGATATATATCGACTCAAGAACGTCGCCTATAGATCCTATATGGCCGTGGGTTGCATCTGGCTGGTATCAGAGCTACCCCCTTGCTGTATATACGGGGCCCAGCTGTGCTCATATCGACATATATCGATTCAAGAACATCGCCTCTAGGTCCTATATGGCCGTGGGTTGCATCTGGCTAGTATCAGAGCTACCCCCATGCTGTATATACGGGGCCCAGCTGTGCTCAGATCGACATATATCGACTCAGGAACATCGCCTGTAGGTCCTATATGGCCGCGGGTTGCAGCTAGCTGGTATCAGAGCCACCCACATGCCGTATATACGGGCCCAGCTGTGCTCAGCTCGACATATATCGACTCAAAAACATCGCCTCTAGGTCCTATATGGCTGTGGGTTGCATCTGGCTGGTATCAGAGCTACCCCCATGCTGTATTTACGGCGCCCAGCTGTGCTCAGATCGACATATATCGACTCAAGAACATCGCCTGTAGATCCTATATGGCCGTGGGTTGCATCTGGCTGGTATCAAAGCTACCCACATGCTGTATATACAAGGCCCAGCTGTTTTCAGATCGACATATATCGACTCAAGAACATCGCCTGTAGGTCCTATATGGCCGTGGGTTGCAGCTGGCTGGTATCAGAGCCACCCACATGCCGTATATACGGGGCCCAGCTGTGCTCAGTTCGACATATATCGACTCAAAAACATCGCCTCTAGGTCCTATATGGCTGTGGGTTGCATCTGGCTGGTATCAGAGCTACCCCCATGCTGTATATACGGCGCCCAGCTGTGCTCAGATCGACATATATCGACTCAAGAACATCGCCTGTAGGTCCTATATGGCCGTGGGTTGCATCTGGCTGGTATCAGAGCTACCCCCATGCTGTATATACGGGGCCCAGTGTGCTCAGATCGACATATATCGACTCAAGAACACCGCCTGTAGGTTCTATATGGCCGTGGGTTGCAGCTGGCTGGTATCAGAGCCACCCACATGCCGTATATACGGGGCCCAGCTGTGCTCGGCTCGACATATATCGACTCAAGAACATCACCTCTAGGTCCTATATAGCTGTGGGTTGCATCTGGCTGGTATCAGAGCTACACCGATGCTGTATATACGGCGCCCAGCTGTGCTCAGATCGACATATATGGACTCAAGAACATCGCCTGTAGGTCCTATATAGCCGTGGGTTGCAACTGGCTGGCATCACAGCGACCCCCATGCTGTATATACGTGGCCCAGCTGTGCTCAGATAGACATATATCGACTCAAGAACATCGCCTGTAGGTCCTATATGGCCGTGGGTTGCAGCTGGCTGGTATCAGAGACACTAACAAGCCGTATATACGGGGCCCAGCTGTGCTCAGATCGACATATATCGACTCAAGAACATCGCATGTAGGTCCTATATGGCCGTGGGTTGCATCTGGCTGGTATCAGAACTACCCCCATGCTGTATATACGGGGCCCAGCTGTGCTCAGATCGACATATATCGACTCAAGAACATCGCCTGTAGGTCCTATATGGCCGTGGGTTGCAGCTGGCTGGTATCACAGCTACCCCCATGCTGTATATACGTGGCCCAGCTGTGCTCAAATCGACATATATCGACTCAAGAACATCGCCTGTAGGTCCTATATGGCCGTGGGTTGCAGCTGGCTGGTATCAGAGCCACTAACATGCCGTATATACGGGGCCCAGCTGTGCTCAGATCGACATATATCGACTCAAGAACATCGCATGTAGGTCCTATATGGCCGTGGGTTGCATCTGGCTGGTATCAGAGCTACCCCCATGATGTATATACGGGGCCCAGCTCTGCTCAGATCGACATATATCGACTCAAGAACATCGCCTCTAGGTCCTATATGGCCGTGGGTTGCAGCTGGCTGGTATCAGAGCTACCCCCATGCTGTATATACGTGGCCCAGCTGTGCTCAGATCGACATATATCGACTCAAGAACATCGAATGTAGGTCCTATATGGACGTGGGTTGCATCTGGCTGGTATCAGAGCCACGCACATGCCGTATATACGGGGACCAGCTGTACTCAGATCGACATATATCGACTCAAGAACATCGCCTGTAGGTCCTATATTGCCATGGGTTTCATCTGGCTGGTGTCGAAGCGGCCCCAATGCTGCATATACGGTGCATAGCGGTGCTCAGATCGACATATATCGACTTAAGATCATCGCCTGTAGGTCCTACATTGCCATGGGTTGCATCTGGCTGATATCAGAGCCACCCACATGCCGTATATACGGGGGCCCAGCTGTGCTCAGATCGATATATATCGACTCAAGAACATCGGCTGTAGGTCCTATATGGCCGTGGGTTGCATCTGGCTGGTATCAGAGCCACCCATATGCCGTATATACGGGGCCCAGCTACCCCCTTGCTGTATTTACGGCGCCCAGCTGTGCTCAGATCGACATATATCGACTCAAGAACATCGCCTGTAGGTCCTATATGGCCGTGGGTTGCAGCTGGCTGGTATCAGAGCCACCCACATGCCGTATATACGGGGCCCAGCTGTGCTCAGATCGACATATATCGACTCAAGAACATCGCCTGTAGGTCCTATATGGCCGTGGGTTGCATCTGGCTGGTATCAGAGCTACCCCCATGCTGTATATACGGGGCCCAGCTGTTTTCAGATCGACATATATCGACTCAAGAACATCGCCTGTAGGTCCTATATGGCCGTGGGTTGCAGCTGACTGGTATCAGAGCCACCCACATGCCGTATATACGGGCCCAGCTGTGCTCAGCTCGACATATATCGACTCAAAAACATTGCCTCTAGGTCCTATATGGCTGTGGGTTGCAGCTGGTATCAGAGCTACACCCATGCTGTATATACGGCGCCCCGCTGTGCTCAGATCGATATATATCGACTCAAGAACGTCGCCTATAGGTCCTATATGGCCGTGGGTTGCATCTGGCTGGTATCAGAGCTACCCCCATGCTGTATATACGGGGCCCAGCTGTGCTCAGATCGACATATATCGACTCAAGAACATCGCCTCTAGGTCCTATATGGCCGTGGGTTGCATGTAGCTGGTATCAGAGCTACCCCTATGCTGTATATACGGGGCCCAGCTGTGCTCAGATCGACATATATCGACTCAAGAACATCGCCTGTAGGTCCTATATGGCCGTGTGTTGCAGCTGGCTGGTATTAGAGCCACCCACATGCCGTATATACGGCGCCCCGCTGTGCTCAGATCGATATATATCGACTCAAGAACATCGCCTCTAGGTCCTATATGGCCGTGGGTTGCATCTGGCTAGTATCAGAGCTACCCCCATGCTGTATATACGGGGCCCAGCTGTGCTCAGATCGACATATATCGACTCAGGAACATCGCCTGTAGGTCCTATATGGCCGCGGGTTGCAGCTAGCTGGTATCAGAGCCACCCACATGCCGTATATACGGGCCCAGCTGTGCTCAGCTCGACATATATCGACTCAAAAACATCGCCTCTAGGTCCTATATGGCTGTGGGTTGCATCTGGCTGGTATCAGAGCTACCCCCATGCTGTATTTACGGCGCCCAGCTGTGCTCAGATCGACATATATCAACTCAAGAACATCGCCTGTAGATCCTATATGGCCGTGGGTTGCATCTGGCTGGTATCAAAGCTACCCACATGCTGTATATACAAGGCCCAGCTGTTTTCAGATCGACATATATCGACTCAAGAACATCGCCTGTAGGTCCTATATGGCCGTGGGTTGCAGCTGGCTGGTATCAGAGCCACCCACATGCCGTATATACGGGGCCCAGCTGTGCTCAGTTCGACATATATCGACTCAAAAACATCGCCTCTAGGTCCTATATGGCTGTGGGTTGCATCTGGCTGGTATCAGAGCTACCCCCATGCTGTATATACGGCGCCCAGCTGTGCTCAGATCGACATATATCGACTCAAGAACATCGCCTGTAGGTCCTATATGGCCGTGGGTTGCATCTGGCTGGTATCAGAGCTACCCCCATGCTGTATATACGGGGCCCAGTGTGCTCAGATCGACATATATCGACTCAAGAACACCGCCTGTAGGTTCTATATGGCCGTGGGTTGCAGCTGGCTGGTATCAGAGCCACCCACATGCCGTATATACGGGGCCCAGCTGTGCTCGGCTCGACATATATCGACTCAAGAACATCACCTCTAGGTCCTATATAGCTGTGGGTTGCATCTGGCTGGTATCAGAGCTACACCGATGCTGTATATACGGCGCCCAGCTGTGCTCAGATCGACATATATGGACTCAAGAACATCGCCTGTAGGTCCTATATAGCCGTGGGTTGCAACTGGCTGGCATCACAGCGACCCCCATGCTGTATATGCGTGGCCCAGCTGTGCTCAGATAGACATATATCGACTCAAGAACATCGCCTGTAGGTCCTATATGGCCGTGGGTTGCAGCTGGCTGGTATCAGAGACACTAACAAGCCGTATATACGGGGCCCAGCTGTGCTCAGATCGACATATATCGACTCAAGAACATCGCATGTAGGTCCTATATGGCCGTGGGTTGCATCTGGCTGGTATCAGAACTACCCCCATGCTGTATATACGGGGCTCAGCTGTGCTCAGATCGACATATATCGACTCAAGAACATCGCCTGTAGGTCCTATATGGCCGTGGGTTGCAGCTGGCTGGTATCACAGCTACCCCCATGCTGTATATACGTGGCCCAGCTGTGCTCAAATCGACATATATCGACTCAAGAACATCGCCTGTAGGTCCTATATGGCCGTGGGTTGCAGCTGGCTGGTATCAGAGCCACTAACATGCCGTATATACGGGGCCCAGCTGTGCTCAGATCGACATATATCGACTCAAGAACATCGCATGTAGGTCCTATATGGCCGTGGGTTGCATCTGGCTGGTATCAGAGCTACCCCCATGATGTATATACGGGGCCCAGCTCTGCTCAGATCGACATATATCGACTCAAGAACATCGCCTCTAGGTCCTATATGGCCGTGGGTTGCAGCTGGCTGGTATCAGAGCTACCCCCATGCTGTATATACGTGGCCCAGCTGTGCTCAGATCGACATATATCGACTCAAGAACATCGAATGTAGGTCCTATATGGACGTGGGTTGCATCTGGCTGGTATCAGAGCCACGCACATGCCGTATATACGGGGACCAGCTGTACTCAGATCGACATATATCGACTCAAGAACATCGCCTGTAGGTCCTATATTGCCATGGGTTTCATCTGGTTGGTGTCGAAGCGGCCCCAATGCTGCATATACGGTGCATAGCGGTGCTCAGATCGACATATATCGACTTAAGATCATCGCCTGTAGGTCCTACATTGCCATGGGTTGCATCTGGCTGATATCAGAGCCACCCACATGCCGTATATACGGGGGCCCAGCTGTGCTCAGATCGATATATATCGACTCAAGAACATCGGCTGTAGGTCCTATATGGCCGTGGGTTGCATCTGGCTGGTATCAGAGCCACCCATATGCCGTATATACGGGGCCCAGCTACCCCCTTGCTGTATTTACGGCGCCCAGCTGTGCTCAGATCGACATATATCGACTCAAGAACATCGCCTGTAGGTCCTATATGGCCGTGGGTTGCAGCTGGCTGGTATCAGAGCCACCCACATGCCGTATATACGGGGCCCAGCTGTGCTCAGATCGACATATATCGACTCAAGAACATCGCCTGTAGGTCCTATATGGCCGTGGGTTGCATCTGGCTGGTATCAGAGCTACCCCCATGCTGTATATACGGGGCCCAGCTGTTTTCAGATCGACATATATCGACTCAAGAACATCGCCTGTAGGTCCTATATGGCCGTGGGTTGCAGCTGACTGGTATCAGAGCCACCCACATGCCGTATATACGGGCCCAGCTGTGCTCAGCTCGACATATATCGACTCAAAAACATTGCCTCTAGGTCCTATATGGCTGTGGGTTGCAGCTGGTATCAGAGCTACACCCATGCTGTATATACGGCGCCCCGCTGTGCTCAGATCGATATATATCGACTCAAGAACGTCGCCTATAGGTCCTATATGGCCGTGGGTTGCATCTGGCTGGTATCAGAGCTACCCCCATGCTGTATATACGGGGCCCAGCTGTGCTCAGATCGACATATATCGACTCAAGAACATCGCCTCTAGGTCCTATATGGCCGTGGGTTGCATGTAGCTGGTATCAGAGCTACCCCTATGCTGTATATACGGGGCCCAGCTGTGCTCAGATCGACATATATCGACTCAAGAACATCGCCTGTAGGTCCTATATGGCCGTGTGTTGCAGCTGGCTGGTATTAGAGCCACCCACATGCCGTATATACGGGGCCCAGCTGTGCTCAGCTCGACATATATCGACTCAAAAAATCGCCTCTAGGTCCTATATGGATGTGGGTTGCATCTGGCTGGTATCAGAGCTACCCCCATGCTGTATATACGGCGCCCAGCTGTGCTCAGATCGACATATATCGACTCAAGAACATCGCCTGTAGGTCCTATATGGCCGTGGGTTGCATCTGGCTGGTATCAGAGCTACCCCCATGCTGTATATACGGGGCCCAGCTGTGCTCAGATCGACATATATCGACTCAAGAACACCGCCTGTAGGTTCTATATGGCCGTAGGTTGCAGCTGGCTGGTATCAGAGCCACCCACATGCCGTATATACGGGGCCCAGCTGTGCTCGGCTCGACATATATCGACTCAAGAACATCACCTCTAGGTCCTATATAGCTGTGGGTTGCATCTGGCTGGTATCAGAGCTACTCCCATGCTGTATATACGGCGCCCAGCTGTGCTCAGATCGACATATATGGACTCAAGAACATCGCCTGTAGGTCCTATATAGCCGTGGGTTGCAACTGGCTGGCATCACAGCGACCCCCATGCTGTATATACGTGGCCCAGCTGTGCTCAGATCGACATATATCGACTCAAGAACATCGCCTGTAGGTCCTATATGGCCGTGGGTTGCAGCTGGCTGGTATCAGAGGCACTAACAAGCCGTATATACGGGGCCCAGCTGTGCTCAGATCGACATATATCGACTCAAGAACATCGCATGTAGGTCCTATATGGCCGTGGGTTGCATCTGGCTGGTATCAGAACTACCCCCATGCTGTTTATACGGGGCCCAGCTGTGCTCAGATCGACATATATCGACTCAAGAACATCGCCTGTAGGTCCTATATGGCCGTGGGTTGCAGCTGGCTGGTATCACAGCTACCCCCATGCTGTATATACGTGGCCCAGCTGTGCTCAAATCGACATATATCGACTCAAGAACATCGCCTGTAGGTCCTATATGGCCGTGGGTTGCAGCTGGCTGGTATCAGAGCCACTAACATGCCGTATATACGGGGCCCAGCTGTGCTCAGATCGACATATATCGACTCAAGAACATCGCATGTAGGTCCTATATGGCCGTGGGTTGCATCTGGCTGGTATCAGAGCTACCCCCATGCTGTATATACGGGGCCCAGCTCTGCTCAGATCGACATATATCGACTCAAGAACATCGCCTCTAGGTCCTATATGGCCGTGGGTTGCAGCTAGCTGGTATCAGAGCTACCCCCATGCTGTATATACGTGGCCCAGCTGTGCTCAGATCGACATATATCGACTCAAGAACATCGCCTGTAGGTCCTATATGGACGTGGGTTGCATCTGGCTGGTATCAGAGCCACGCACATGCCGTATATACGGGGACCAGCTGTACGTACTCAGATCGACATATATCGACTCAAGAACATCGCCTGTAGGTCCTATATTGCCATGGGTTGCATCTGGCTGGTGTCGAAGCGGCCCCAATGCTGCATATACGGTGCATAGCGGTGCTCAGATCGACATATATCGACTTAAGATCATCGCCTGTAGGTCCTATATTGCCATGGGTTGCATCTGGCTGATATCAGAGCCACCCACATGCCGTATATACGGGGGCCCAGCTGTGCTCAGATCGACATATATCGACTCAAGAACATCGGCTGTAGGTTCTATATGGCCGTGGGTTGCATCTGGCTGGTATCAGAGCCACCCATATGCCGTACATACGGGGCCCAGCTACCCCCTTGCTGTATTTACGGCGCCCAGCTGTGCTCAGATCGACATATATCGACTCAAGAAGATCGCCTCTAGGTCCTATATGGCCGTGGGTTGCATGTGGCTGGTATCAGAGCTACCCCTATGCTGTATATACGGGGCCCAGCTGTGCTCAGATCGACATATATCGACTCAAGAACATCGCCTGTAGGTCCTATATGGCCGTGGGTTGCAGCTGGCTGGTATTAGAGCCACCCACATGCCGTATATACGGGGCCCAGCTGTGCTCAGCTCGACATATATCGACTCAAAAACATCGCCTCTAGGTCCTATATGGCTGTGGGTTGCATCTGGCTGGTATCAGAGCTACCCCCATGCTGTATTTACGGCGCCCAGCTGTGCTCAGATCGACATATATCGACTCAAGAACATCGCCTGTAGGTCCTATATGGCCGTGGGTTGCATCTGGCTGGTATCAGAGCTACCCCCATGCTGTATATACGGTGCCCAGCTGTTTTCAGATCGACATATATCGACTCAAGAACATCGCCTGTAGGTCCTATATGACCGTGGGTTGCAGCTGGCTGGTATCAGAGCCACCCACATGCCGTATATACGGGCCCAGCTGTGCTCAGCTCGACAAATATCGACTCAAAAACATCGCCTCTAGGTCCTATATGGCTGTGGGTTGCAGCTGGTATCAGAGCTACACCCATGCTATATATACGGCGCCCCGCTGTGTTTAGATCGATATATATCGACTCAAGAACGTCGCCTATAGGTCCTATATGGCCGTGGGTTGCATCTGGCTGGTATCAGAGCTACCCCCATGCTGTATATACGGGGCCCAGCTGTGTTCAGATCGACATATATCGACTCAAGAAGATCGCCTCTAGGTCCTATATGGCCGTGGGTTGCATGTGGCTGGTATCAGAGCTACCCCTATGCTGTATATACGGGGCCCAGCTGTGCTCAGATCGACATATATCGACTCAAGAACATCGCCTGTAGGTCCTATATGGCCGTGGGTTGCAGCTGGCTGGTATTAGAGCCACCCACATGCCGTATATACGGGGCCCAGCTGTGCTCAGCTCGACATATATCGACTCAAAAACATCGCCTCTAGGTCCTATATGGCTGTGGGTTGCATCTGGCTGGTATCAGAGCTACCCCCATGCTGTATTTACGGCGCCCAGCTGTGCTCAGATCGACATATATCGACTCAAGAACATCGCCTGTAGGTCCTATATGGCCGTGGGTTGCATCTGGCTGGTATCAGAGCTACCCCCATGCTGTATATACGGGGCCTAGCTGTTTTCAGATCGACATATATCGACTCAAGAACATCGCCTGTAGGTCCTATATGGCCGTGGGTTGCAGCTGGCTGGTATCAGAGCCACCCACGTGCCGTATATACGGGGCCCAGCTGTGCTCAGCTCGACATATATCGACTCAAAAACATCGCCTCTAGGTCCTATATGGCTGTGGGTTGCATCTGGCTGGTATCAGAGCTACCCCCATGCTGTATATACGGCGCCCAGCTGTGCTCAGATCGACATATATCGACTCAAGAACATCGCCTGTAGGTCCTATATGGCCGTGGGTTGCATCTGGCTGGTATCAGAGCTACCCCCATGCTGTATATACGGGGCCCAGCTGTGCTCAGATCGACATATATCGACTCAAGAAAACCGCCTGTAGGTTATATATGGCCGTGGGTTGCAGCTGGCTGGTATCAGAGCCACCCACATGCCGAATATACGGGGGCCCAGCTGTGCTCAGATCGACATATATCGACTCAAGAACATCGCCTGTAGGTCCTATATGGCCGTGAGTAGCATCTGGCTGGTATCAGAGCTACCCCCATGCTGTATATACGGCGCCCAGCTGTGCTCAGATCGACATATATCGACTCAAGAACATCGCCTGTAGGTCCTATATGGCCGTGGGTTGCATATGGCTGGTATCAGAGCCACCCACAAGCCGTATATACGGGGCCCAGCTGTGCTCAGATCGACATATATCGACTCAAGAACATCGCCTGTAGGTCCTATATGGCCGTGGGTTGCATCTGGCTGGTATCAGAGCTACCCCTATGCTGTATATACGGGGCCCAGCTGTGCTCAGATCGACATATATCGACTCAAGAACATCGCTTGTAGGTCCTATATAGCCGTGGGTTGCAACTGGCTGTTATCAGAGCCACCCACATGCCGAATATACGGGGGCCCAGCTGTGCTCAGATCGACATATATCGACTCAAGAACATCGCCTGTAGGTCCTATATGGCCGTGAGTAGCATCTGGCTGGTATCAGAGCTACCCCCATGCTTTATATACGGCGCCCAGCTGTGCTCAGATCGACATATATCGACTCAAGAACATCGCCTGTAGGTCCTATATGGCCGTGGGTTGCATATGGCTGGTATCAGAGCCACCCACAAGCCGTATATACGGGGCCCAGCTGTGCTCAGATCGACATATATCGACTCAAGAACATCGCCTGTAGGTCCTATATGGCCGTGGGTTGCATCTGGCTGGTATCGGAGCTACCCCAATGGTGTATATACGGCGCCCAGCTGTGCTCAGATCGACATATATCGACTCAAGAACATCGCCTATATGTCCTATATGGCTGTGGGTTGCATCTGGCTGGTATCAGAGCCCCATGCTGTATATACGAGGCCCAGCTGTGCTCAGATCGACATATATCGACTCAAGAACATCGCCTGTACGTCCTATATGGCCGTGGGTTGCATCTGGCTCGTATCAGAGCTACCCCCATGCCGTATATACGGCGCCCAGCTGTGCTCAGATCGGCATATATCGACTCAAGAAAATCGCCTGTAGGTCCTATATGGCCGTGGGTTACATCTGGCTGGTATCAGAGCTAACCCCATGCTGTATATACGGGGCCCAGCTGTGCTCAGATCGACATATATCGACTCAAGAACATCGCCTGTGGGTCTTATATGGCCGTGGGTTGCAGCTGGCTGGTATCAGAGCTACCCCCTGGCTGTATATACGTGGCCGAGCCGTGCTCAGATCGACATATATCGACTCAAGAATATCGCCTGTAGGTCCTATATGGCCGTGGGTTGCATCTGGCTGGTATCAGAGCCACCCACATGCCGTATATACGGGGCCCAGCTGTGCTCAGATCGACATATATCGACTCAAGAACATCGCCTGTAGGTGCTATATGGCCGTGGGTTGCATCTGGCTGGTATCAGAGCTACCCCCTTGCTGTATATACGGCGCCCAGCTGTGCTCAGATCGACATATATCGACTCAAGAACATCAACTGTAGGTCCTATATGGCCGTGGGTTGCAGCTGGCTGGTATCAGAGCCACCCACATGCCGTATATACGGGGACCAGCTGTGCTCAGATCGACATATATCGACTCAAGAACATCGACTGTAGGTCCTATATGGCCGTGGGTTGCATCTGGCTGATATCAGAGCCACCCACATGCCGTATATACGGGGCCCAGCTGTGCTCAGATCGACATATATCGACTCAAGAACATCGCCTATATGTCCTATATGGCTGTGGGTTGCATCTGGCTGGTATCAGAGCCCCATGCTGTATATACGAGGCCCAGCTGTGCTCAGATCGACATATATCGACTCAAGAACATCGTCTGTACGTCCTATATGGCCGTGGGTTGCATCTGGCTCGTATCAGAGCTACCCCCATGCTGTATATACGGCGCCCAGCTGTGCTCAGATCGACATATATCGACTCAAGAAAATCGCCTGTAGGTCCTATATGGCCGTGGGTTACATCTGGCTGGTATCAGAGCTACCCCCATGCTGTATATACGGGGCCCAGCTGTGCTCAGATCGACAAATATCGACTCAAGAACATCGCCTGTGGGTCTTATATGGCCGTGGGTTGCAGCTGGCTGGTATCAGAGCCACCCACATGCCGTATATACGGGGCCCAGCTGTGCTCAGATCGACATATATCGACTCAAGAACATCGCCTGTAGGTGCTATATGGCCGTGGGTTGCTTCTGGCTGGTATCAGAGCTACACCCTTGCTGTATATACGGCGCCCAGCTGTGCTCAGATCGACATATATCGACTCAAGAACATCGCCTGTAGGTCCTATATGGCCGTGGGTTGCAGCTGGTTGGTATCAGAGCCACCCACATGCCGTATATACGGGGACCAGCTGTGCTCAGATCGACATATATCGACTCAAGAACATCGTCTGTAGGTCCTATATGGCCGTGGGTTGCATCTGGCTGATATCAGAGCCACCCACATGCCGAATATACGGGGGCCCAGCTGTGCTCAGATCGACATATATCGACTCAAGAACATCGCCTGTAGGTCCTATATGGCCGTGGGTTGCATCTGGCTGGTATCAGAGCTACCCCCATGCTGTATATACGGGGCCCAGCTGTGCTCAGATCGACATATATCGACTCAAGAACATCGCCTGTAGGTCCTATATGGCCGTGGGTTGCATCTGGCTGGTATCAGAGCTACCCCCATGCTGTATATACGGGGCCCAGCTGTGCTCAGATCGACTTATATCGACTCAAGAACATCGCCTGTAGGTCCTATATGGCAGTGGGTTGCAGCTGGCTGGTATCACAGCTACCCCCATGCTGTATATACGTGGCCCCACTGTGCTCAAATCGACATATATCGACTCAAGAACATCGCCTGTATGTCCTATATAGCCGTGGGTTGCAGCTGGCTGGTATCACAGCTACCCCCATGCTGTATATACGTGGCCCAGCTGTGCTCAAATCGACATATATCGACTCAAGAACATCGCCTGTAGGTCCTATATGGCCGTGGGTTGCAACTGGCAGGTATCAGAGCCACTTATATGCCGTATATACGGGGACCAGCTGTGCTCAGATCGACATATATCGGCTCAAGAACATCGCCCGTAGGTCCTATATGGCCGTGGGTTGCATCTGGCTGGTATCAGAGCTACCCCCATGCTGTATATACGGGGCCCAGCTGTGCTCAGATCGACATATATCGACTCAAGAACATCGCCTGTAGGTCCTATATAGCCGTGGGTTGCATCTGGCTGGTATCAGAGCTACCCCCATGCTGTATATACGTGGCCCAGCTGTGCTCAGATCGACATATATCGACTCAAGAATATCGCCTGTAGGTCATATATGGACGTGGGTTGCATCTGGCTGGTATCAGAGCCACGCACATGCCGTATATACGGGGACCAGCTGTGCTCAGATCGACATATATCGACTCAAGAACATCGTCTGTAGGTCCTATATGGCCGTGGGTTGCATCTGGCTGGTATCAGAGCCACCCACATGCCGTATATACGGGGGCCCAGCTGTGCTCAGATCGACATATATCGACTCAAGAACATCGCCTGTAGGTCCTATATGGCAGTGGGTTGCAGCTGGCTGGTATCACAGCTACCCCCATGCTGTATATACGTGGCCCAGCTGTGCTCAAATCGACATATATCGACTCAAGAACATCGCCTGTAGGTCCTATATAGCCGTGGGTTGCAGCTGGCTGGTATCACAGCTACCCCCATGCTGTATATACGTGGCCCAGCTGTGCTCAAATCGACATATATCGACTCAAGAACATCGCCTGTAGGTCCTATATGGCCGTGGGTTGCAACTGGCAGGTATCAGAGCCACCCACATGCCGTATATACGGGGACCAGCTGTGCTCAGATCGACATGTATCGACTCAAGAACATCGGCTGTAGGTCCTATATGGCCGTGGGTTGCATCTGGCTGGTATCAGAGCCACCCATATGCCGTATATACGGGGCCCAGCTACCCCCTTGCTGTATTTACGGCGCCCAGCTGTGCTCAGATCGACATATATCGACTCAAGAACATCGCCTGTAGGTCCTATATGGCCGTGGGTTGCAGCTGGCTGGTATCAGAGCCACCCACATGCCGTATATACGGGGCCCAGCTGTGCTCAGATCGACATATATCGACTCAAGAACATCGCCTCTAGGTCCTATATGGCCGTGGGTTGCAGCTGGCTGGTATCAGAGCTACCCCATGCTGTATATACGTGGCCCAGCTGTGCTCAGATCGACATATATCGACTCAAGAACATCGCCTCTAGGTCCTATATGGCCGTGGGTTGCAGCTGGCTGGTATCAGAGCTACCCCCATGCTGTATATACGTGGCCCAGCTGTGCTCAGATCGACATATATCGACTCAAGAACATCGCCTGTAGGTCCTATATGGACGTGGGTTGCATCTGGCTGGTATCAGAGCCACGCACATGCCGTATATACGGGGACCAGCTGTATTTAGATCGACATATATCGACTCAAGAACATCGCCTGTAGGTCCTATATTGCCATGGGTTGCATCTGGCTGGTGTCGAAGCGGCCCCAATGCTGCATATACGGTGCATAGCGGTGCTCAGATCGACATATATCGACTTAAGATCATCGCCTGTAGGTCCTATATTGCCATGGGTTGCATCTGGCTGATATCAGAGCCACCCACATGCCGTATATACGGGGGCCCAGCTGTGCTCAGATCGACATATATCGCTCAAGAACATCGGCTGTAGGTCCTATATGGCCGTGGGTTGCATCTGGCTGGTATCAGAGCCACCCATATGCCGTATATACGGGGCCCAGCTACCCCTTGCTGTATTTACGGCGCCCAGCTGTGCTCAGATCGACATATATCGACTCAAGAACATCGCCTGTAGGTCCTATATGGCCGTGGGTTGCAGCTGGCTGGTATCAGAGCCACCCACATGCCGTATATACGGGGCCCAGCTGTGCTCAGATCGACATATATCGACTCAAGAACATCGCCTGTAGGTCCTATATGGCCGTGGGTTGCATCTGGCTGGTATCAGAGCTACCCCCATGCTGTATATACGGGGCCCAGCTGTTTTCAGATCGACATATATCGACTCAAGAACATCGCCTGTAGGTCCTATATGGCCGTGGGTTGCAGCTGGCTGGTATCAGAGCCACCCACATGCCGTATATACGGGCCCAGCTGTGCTCAGCTCGACATATATCGACTCAAAAACATCGCCTCTAGGTCCTATATGGCTGTGGGTCGCAGCTGGTATCAGAGCTACACCCATGCTGTATATACGGCGCTCCGCTGTGTTTAGATCGATATATATCGACTCAAGAACGTCGCCTATAGGTCCTATATGGCCGTGGGTTGCATCTGGCTGGTATCAGAGCTACCCCCATGCTGTATATACGGGGCCCAGCTGTGTTCAGATCGACATATATCGACTCAAGAAGATCGCCTCTAGGTCCTATATGGCCGTGGGTTGCATGTGGCTTGTATCAGAGCTACCCCTATGCTGTATATACGGGGCCCAGCTGTGCTCAGATCGACATATATCGACTCAAGAACATCGCCTGTAGGTCCTATATGGCCGTGGGTTGCAGCTGGCTGGTATTAGAGCCACCAACATGCTGTATATACGGGGCCCAGCTGTGCTCAGCTCGACATATATCGACTCAAAAACATCGCCTCTAGGTCCTATATGGCTGTGGGTTGCATCTGGCTGGTATCAGAGCTACCCCCATGCTGTATTTACGGCGCCCAGCTGTGCTCAGATCGACATATATCGACTCAAGAACATCGCCTGTAGGTCCTATATGGCCGTGGGTTGCATCTGGCTGGTATCAGAGCTACCCCCATGCTGTATATACGGGGCCCAGCTGTTTTCAGATCGACATATATCGACTCAAGAACATCGCCTGTAGGTCCTATATGGCCGTGGGTTGCAGCTGGCTGGTATCAGAGCCACCCACGTGCCGTATATACGGGGCCCAGCTGTGCTCAGCTCGACATATATCGACTCAAAAACATCGCCTCTAGGTCCTATATGGCTGTGGGTTGCATCTGGCTGGTATCAGAGCTACACCCATGTTGTATATACGGCGCCCAGCTGTGCTCAGATCGACATATATCGACTCAAGAACATCGCCTGTAGGTCCTATATGGCCGTGGGTTGCATCTGGCTGGTATCAGAGCTACCCCCATGCTGTATATACGGGGCCCAGCTGTGCTCAGATCGACATATATCGACTCAAGAACACCGCCTGTAGGTTCTATATGGCCGTGGGTTGCAGCTGGCTGGTATCAGAGCCACCCACATGCCGTATATACGGGGCCCAGCTGTGCTCGGCTCGACATATATCGACTCAAGAACATCACCTCTAGGTCCTATATAGCTGTGGGTTGCATCTGGCTGGTATCAGAGCTACCCCCATGCTGTATATACGGCGCCCAGCTGTGCTGAGATCGACATATATGGACTCAAGAACATCGCCTGTAGGTCCTATATAGCCGTGGGTTGCAACTGGCTGTTATCAGAGCCACCCACATGCCGAATATACGGGGGCCCAACTGTGCTCAGATCGACATATATCGACTCAAGAACATCGCCTGTAGGACCTATATGGCCGTGAGTAGCATCTGGCTGGTATCAGAGCTACCCCCATGCTGTATATACGGCGCCCAGCTGTGCTCAGATCGACATATATCGACTCAAGAACATCGCCTGTAGGTCCTATATGGCCGTGGGTTGCATATGGCTGGTATCAGAGCCACCCACATGCCGTATATACGGGGCCCAGCTGTGCTCAGATCGACATATATCGACTCAAGAACATCGCCTGTAGGTCCTATATGGCCGTGGGTTGCATCTGGCTGGTATCGGAGCTACCCCAATGGTGTATATACGGCGCCCAGCTGTGCTCAGATCGACATATATCGACTCAAGAACATCGCCTATATGTCCTATATGGTTGTGGGTTGCATCTGGCTGGTATCAGAGCCCCATGCTGTATATACGAGGCCCAGCTGTGCTCAGATCGACATATATCGACTCAAGAACATCGCCTGTACGTCCTATATGGCCGTGGGTTGCATCTGGCTCGTATCAGAGCTACCCCCATGCTGTATATACGGCGCCCAGCTGTGCTCAGATCGGCATATATCGACTCAAGAAAATCGCCTGTAGGTCCTATATGGCCGTGGGTTACATCTGGCTGGTATCAGAGCTACCCCCATGCTGTATATACGGGGCCCAGCTGTGCTCAGATCGACAAATATCGACTCAAGAACATCGCCTGTGGGTCTTATATGGCCGTGGGTTGCAGCTGGCTGGTATCAGAGCTACCCCCAGGCTGTATATACGTGGCCCAGCCGTGCTCAGATCGACATATTTCGACTCAAGAATATCGCCTGTAGGTCCTATATGGCCGTGGGTTGCATCTGGCTGGTATCAGAGCCACCCACATGCCGTATATACGGGGCCCAGCTGTGCTCAGATCGACATATATCGACTCAAGAACATCGCCTGTAGGTGCTATATGGCCGTGGGTTGCATCTGGCTGGTATCAGAGCTACCCCCTTGCTGTATATACGGCGCCCAGCTGTGCTCAGATCGACATATATCGACTCAAGAACATCGCCTGTAGGTCCTATATGGCCGTGGGTTGCAGCTGGCTGGTATCAGAGCCACCCACATGCCGTATATACGGGGACCAGCTGTGCTCAGATCGACATATATCGACTCAAGAACATCGTCTGTAGGTCCTATATGGCCGTGGGTTGCATCTGGCTGATATCAGAGCCACCCACATGCCGTATATACGGGGCCCAGATGTGCTCAGATCGACATATATCGACTCAAGAACATCGCCTATATGTCCTATATGGCTGTGGGTTGCATCTGGCTGGTATCAGAGCCCCATGCTGTATATACGAGGCCCAGCTGTGCTCAGATCGACATATATCGACTCAAGAACATCGCCTGTACGTCCTATATGGCCGTGGGTTGCATCTGGCTCGTATCAGAGCTACCCCCATGCTGTATATACGGCGCCCAGCTGTGCTCAGATCGACATATATCGACTCAAGAAAATCGCCTGTAGGTCCTATATGGCCGTGGGTTACATCTGGCTGGTATCAGAGCTACCCCCATGCTGTATATACGGGGCCCAGCTGTGCTCAGATCGACAAATATCGACTCAAGAACATCGCCTGTGGGTCTTATATGGCCGTGGGTTGCAGCTGGCTGGTATCAGAGCCACCCACATGCCGTATATACGGGGCCCAGCTGTGCTCAGATCGACATATATCGACTCAAGAACATCGCCTGTAGGTGCTATATGGCTGTGGGTTGCATCTGGCTGGTATCAGAGCTACCCCCTTGCTGCATATACGGCGCCCAGCTGTGCTCAGATCGACATATATCGACTCAAGAACATCGCCTGTAGGTCCTATATGGCCGTGGGTTGCAGCTGGTTGGTATCAGAGCCACCCACATGCCGTATATACGGGGACCAGCTGTGCTCAGATCGACATATATCGACTCAAGAACATCGTCTGTAGGTCCTATATGGCCGTGGGTTGCATCTGGCTGATATCAGAGCCACCCACATGCCGAATATACGGGGGCCCAGCTGTGCTCAGATCGACATATATCGACTCACGAACATCGCATGTAGGTCCTATATGGCCGTGGGTTGCATCTGGCTGGTATCAGAGCTACCCCCATGCTGTATATACGGGGCCCAGCTGTGCTCAGATCGACATATATCGACTCAAGAACATCGCCTGTAGGTCCTATATGGCCGTGGGTTGCATCTGGCTGGTATCAGAGCTACCCCCATGTTGTATATACGGGGCCCAGCTGTGCACAGATCGACATATATCGACTCAAGAACATCGCCTGTAGGTCCTATATGGCAGTGGGTTGCAGCTGGCTGGTATCACAGCTACCCCCATGCTGTATATACGTGGCCCAGCTGTGCTCAAATCGACATATATCGACTCAAGAACATCGCCTGTAGGTCCTATATAGCCGTGGGTTGCAGCTGGCTGGTATCACAGCTACCCCCATGCTGTATATACGTGGCCCAGCTGTGCTCAAATCGACATATATCGACTCAAGAACATCGCCTGTAGGTCCTATATGGCCGTGGGTTGCAACTGGCAGGTATCAGAGCCACCCACATGCCGTATATACGGGGACCAGCTGTGCTCAGATCGACATATATCGACTCAAAAACATCGCCCGTAGGTCCTATATGGCCGTGGGTTGCATCTGGCTGGTATCAGAGCTACCCCCATGCTGTATATACGGGGCCCAGCTGTGCTCAGATCGACATATATCGACTCAAGAACATCGCCTGTAGGTCCTATATAGCCGTGGGTTGCAGCTCGCTGGTATCACAGCTACCCCCATACTGTATATACGTGGCCCAGCTGTGTTAAGATCGACATATATCGACTCAAGAACATCGCCTGTTGGTCCTATATGGCCGTGGGTTGCAGCTGGCTGGTATCGGAGCCACCCACATGCCGTATATACGGGGACCAGCTGTGCTCAGATCGACATATATCGACTCAAGAACATCGCCTGTTGGTCCTATATGGCCGTGGGTTACAGCTGGCTGGTATCAGAGCCACCCACATGCCGTATATACGGGGACCAGCTGTGCTCAGATCGACATATATCGACTCAAGAACATCGTCTGTAGGTCCTATATGGCCGTGGGTTACATCTGGCTGGTATCAGAGCCACCCACATGCCGTATATACGGGGCCCAGCTGTGCTCAGATCGACATATATCGACTCAAGAACATCGCCTGTAGGTCCTATATAGCCGTGGGTTGCATCTGGCTGGTATCAGAGCTACCCCCATGCTGTATATACGTGGCCCAGCTGTGCTCAGATCGACATATATCGACTCAAGAACATCGCCTGTAGGTCCTATATGGACGTGGGTTGCATCTGGCTGGTATCAGAGCCACGCACATGCCGTATATACGGGGACCAGCTGTGCTCAGATCGACATATATCGACTCAAGAACATCGTCTGTAGGTCCTATATGGCCGTGGGTTGCATCTGGCTGGTATCAGAGCCACCCACATGCCGTATATACGGGGGCCCAGCTGTGCTCAGATCGACATATATCGACTCAAGAACATCGCCTGTAGGTCCTATATGGCAGTGGGTTGCAGCTGGCTGGTATCACAGCTACCCCCATGCTGTATATACGTGGCCCAGCTGTGCTCAAATCGACATATATCGACTCAAGAACATCGCCTGTAGGTCCTATATAGCCGTGGGTTGCAGCTGGCTGGTATCACAGCTACCCCCATGCTGTATATACGTGGCCCAGCTGTGCTCAAATCGACATATATCGACTCAAGAACATCGCCTGTAGGTCCTATATGGCCGTGGGTTGCAACTGGCAGGTATCAGAGCCACCCACATGCCGTATATACGGGGACTAGCTGTGCTCAGATCGACATATATCGACTCAAGAACATCGCCCGTAGGTCCTATATGGCCGTGGGTTGCATCTGGCTGGTATCAGAGCTACCCCCATGCTGTATACACGGGGCCCAGCTGTGCTCACATCGACATATATCGACTCAAGAACATCGCCTGTAGGTCCTATATAGCCGTGGGTTGCAGCTCGCTGGTATCACAGCTAACCCCATACTGTATATACGTGGCCCAGCTGTGTTAAGATCGACATATATCGACTCAAGAACATCGCCTGTTGGTCCTATATGGCCGTGGGTTGCAGCTGGCTGGTATCAGAGCCACCTACATGCCGTATATACGGGGACCAGCTGTGCTCAGATCGACATATATCGACTCAAGAACATCGTCTGTAGGTCCTATATGGCCGTGGGTTGCATCTGGCTGGTATCAGAGCCACCCACATGCCGTATATACGGGGCCCAGCTGTGCTCAGATCGACATATATCGACTCAAGAACATCGCCTGTAGGTCCTATATAGCCGTGGGTTGCATCTGGCTGGTATCAGAGCTACCCCCATGCTGTATATACGTGGCCCAGCTGTGCTCAGATCGACATATATCGACTCAAGAAAATCGCCTGTAGGTCCTATATGGACGTGGGTTGCATCTGGCTGGTTTCAGAGCCACGCACATGCCGTATATACGGGGACCAGCTGTAATCATATCGACATATATCGACTCAAGAACATCGCCTGTAGGTCCTATATGGGCATAGGTTGCACCTGGCTCGTGTCGAAGCGGCCCCAATGCTGCTTATACGGTGCATAGCGGTGCTCAGATCGACATATATCGACTCAAGATCATCGCCTGTAGGTCCTATATTGCCATGGGTTGCATCTGGCTGATATCAGAGCCACCCACATGCCGTATATACGGGGGCCCAGCTGTGCTCAGAACGACATATATCGACTCAAGAACATCGGCTGTAGGTCCTATATGGCCGTGGGTTGCATCTGGCTGGTATCAGAGCCACCCATATGCCGTATATACGGGGCCCAGCTGTGCTCAGATCGACATATATCGACTCAAGAACATCGCGTGTAGGTCCTATATGGCCGTGGGTTGCATCTGGCTGTTATCAGAGCCACCCACATGCCGAATATACGGGGGCCCAGCTGTGCTCAGATCGACATATATCGACTCAAGAACATCGCCTGTAGGTCCTATATGGCCGTGAGTTGCATCTGGCTGGTATCAGAGTTACACACATGCTGTATATACGGCGCCCAGCTGTGCTCAGATCGACATATATCGACTCAAGAACATCGCCTGTAGGTCCTATATGGCCGTGGGTTGCATATGGCTGGTATCAGAGCCACCCATATGCCGTATATACGGGGCCCAGCTGTGCTCAGATCGACATATATCGACTCAAGAACATCGCCTATATGTCCTATATGGCTGTGGGTTGCATCTGGCTGGTATCAGAGCCCCATGCTGTATATACGAGGCCCAGCTGTGCTCAGATCGACATATATCGACTCAAGAACATCGCCTGTACGTCCTATATGGCCGTGGGTTGCATCTGGCTCGTATCAGAGCTACCCCCATGCTGTATATACGGCGCCCAGCTGTGCTCAGATCGACATATATCGACTCAAGAAAATCGCC
Source organism: Lordithon lunulatus (assembly GCA_963942505.1). NCBI lineage: Eukaryota > Metazoa > Arthropoda > Insecta > Coleoptera > Staphylinidae > Lordithon > Lordithon lunulatus. The sequence goes on along the minus strand of OZ012667.1, from coordinate 30,257,308 downwards.
TGTAGGTCCTATATGGCCGTGGGTTACATCTGGCTGGTATCAGAGCTACCCCCATGCTGTATATACGGGGCCCAGCTGTGCTCAGATCGACAAATATCGACTCAAGAACATCGCCTGTGGGTTTTATATGGCCGTGGGTTGCAGCTGGCTGGTATCAGAGCTACCCCCAGGCTGTATATACGTGGCCCAGCCGTGCTCAGATCGACATATATCGAATCATGAATATCACCTGTAGGTGCTATATGGCCGTGGGTTGCATCTGGCTGGTATCAGAGCCACCCCCATGCTGTATATACGGCGCCCAGCTGTGCTCAGATCGACATATATCGACTCAAGAACATCGCTTGTAGGTCCTTTATGGCCGTGGGTTGCATCTGGCTGGTATCAGTGCTACCCCCATACGGGGCCCAGCTGTGCTCAGATCGACATATATCGACTCAAGAACATCGCCTGTAGGTCCTATATGGCCGTGGGTTGCATCTGGCTGGTATCGGAGCTACCCCAATGGTGTATATACGGCGCCCAGCTGTGCTCAGATCGACATATATCGACTCAAGAACATCGCCTATATGTCCTATATGGTTGTGGGTTGCATCTGGCTGGTATCAGAGCCCCATGCTGTATATACGAGGCCCAGCTGTGCTCAGATCGACATATATCGACTCAAGAACATCGCCTGTACGTCCTATATGGCCGTGGGTTGCATCTGGCTCGTATCAGAGCTACCCCCATGCTGTATATACGGCGCCCAGCTGTGCTCAGATCGGCATATATCGACTCAAGAAAATCGCCTGTAGGTCCTATATGGCCGTGGGTTACATCTGGCTGGTATCAGAGCTACCCCCATGCTGTATATACGGGGCCCAGCTGTGCTCAGATCGACAAATATCGACTCAAGAACATCGCCTGTGGGTCTTATATGGCCGTGGGTTGCAGCTGGCTGGTATCAGAGCTACCCCCAGGCTGTATATACGTGGCCCAGCCGTGCTCAGATCGACATATTTCGACTCAAGAATATCGCCTGTAGGTCCTATATGGCCGTGGGTTGCATCTGGCTGGTATCAGAGCCACCCACATGCCGTATATACGGGGCCCAGCTGTGCTCAGATCGACATATATCGACTCAAGAACATCGCCTGTAGGTGCTATATGGCCGTGGGTTGCATCTGGCTGGTATCAGAGCTACCCCCTTGCTGTATATACGGCGCCCAGCTGTGCTCAGATCGACATATATCGACTCAAGAACATCGCCTGTAGGTCCTATATGGCCGTGGGTTGCAGCTGGCTGGTATCAGAGCCACCCACATGCCGTATATACGGGGACCAGCTGTGCTCAGATCGACATATATCGACTCAAGAACATCGTCTGTAGGTCCTATATGGCCGTGGGTTGCATCTGGCTGATATCAGAGCCACCCACATGCCGTATATACGGGGCCCAGATGTGCTCAGATCGACATATATCGACTCAAGAACATCGCCTATATGTCCTATATGGCTGTGGGTTGCATCTGGCTGGTATCAGAGCCCCATGCTGTATATACGAGGCCCAGCTGTGCTCAGATCGACATATATCGACTCAAGAACATCGCCTGTACGTCCTATATGGCCGTGGGTTGCATCTGGCTCGTATCAGAGCTACCCCCATGCTGTATATACGGCGCCCAGCTGTGCTCAGATCGACATATATCGACTCAAGAAAATCGCCTGTAGGTCCTATATGGCCGTGGGTTACATCTGGCTGGTATCAGAGCTACCCCCATGCTGTATATACGGGGCCCAGCTGTGCTCAGATCGACAAATATCGACTCAAGAACATCGCCTGTGGGTCTTATATGGCCGTGGGTTGCAGCTGGCTGGTATCAGAGCCACCCACATGCCGTATATACGGGGCCCAGCTGTGCTCAGATCGACATATATCGACTCAAGAACATCGCCTGTAGGTGCTATATGGCTGTGGGTTGCATCTGGCTGGTATCAGAGCTACCCCCTTGCTGCATATACGGCGCCCAGCTGTGCTCAGATCGACATATATCGACTCAAGAACATCGCCTGTAGGTCCTATATGGCCGTGGGTTGCAGCTGGTTGGTATCAGAGCCACCCACATGCCGTATATACGGGGACCAGCTGTGCTCAGATCGACATATATCGACTCAAGAACATCGTCTGTAGGTCCTATATGGCCGTGGGTTGCATCTGGCTGATATCAGAGCCACCCACATGCCGAATATACGGGGGCCCAGCTGTGCTCAGATCGACATATATCGACTCACGAACATCGCATGTAGGTCCTATATGGCCGTGGGTTGCATCTGGCTGGTATCAGAGCTACCCCCATGCTGTATATACGGGGCCCAGCTGTGCTCAGATCGACATATATCGACTCAAGAACATCGCCTGTAGGTCCTATATGGCCGTGGGTTGCATCTGGCTGGTATCAGAGCTACCCCCATGTTGTATATACGGGGCCCAGCTGTGCACAGATCGACATATATCGACTCAAGAACATCGCCTGTAGGTCCTATATGGCAGTGGGTTGCAGCTGGCTGGTATCACAGCTACCCCCATGCTGTATATACGTGGCCCAGCTGTGCTCAAATCGACATATATCGACTCAAGAACATCGCCTGTAGGTCCTATATAGCCGTGGGTTGCAGCTGGCTGGTATCACAGCTACCCCCATGCTGTATATACGTGGCCCAGCTGTGCTCAAATCGACATATATCGACTCAAGAACATCGCCTGTAGGTCCTATATGGCCGTGGGTTGCAACTGGCAGGTATCAGAGCCACCCACATGCCGTATATACGGGGACCAGCTGTGCTCAGATCGACATATATCGACTCAAAAACATCGCCCGTAGGTCCTATATGGCCGTGGGTTGCATCTGGCTGGTATCAGAGCTACCCCCATGCTGTATATACGGGGCCCAGCTGTGCTCAGATCGACATATATCGACTCAAGAACATCGCCTGTAGGTCCTATATAGCCGTGGGTTGCAGCTCGCTGGTATCACAGCTACCCCCATACTGTATATACGTGGCCCAGCTGTGTTAAGATCGACATATATCGACTCAAGAACATCGCCTGTTGGTCCTATATGGCCGTGGGTTGCAGCTGGCTGGTATCGGAGCCACCCACATGCCGTATATACGGGGACCAGCTGTGCTCAGATCGACATATATCGACTCAAGAACATCGCCTGTTGGTCCTATATGGCCGTGGGTTACAGCTGGCTGGTATCAGAGCCACCCACATGCCGTATATACGGGGACCAGCTGTGCTCAGATCGACATATATCGACTCAAGAACATCGTCTGTAGGTCCTATATGGCCGTGGGTTACATCTGGCTGGTATCAGAGCCACCCACATGCCGTATATACGGGGCCCAGCTGTGCTCAGATCGACATATATCGACTCAAGAACATCGCCTGTAGGTCCTATATAGCCGTGGGTTGCATCTGGCTGGTATCAGAGCTACCCCCATGCTGTATATACGTGGCCCAGCTGTGCTCAGATCGACATATATCGACTCAAGAACATCGCCTGTAGGTCCTATATGGACGTGGGTTGCATCTGGCTGGTATCAGAGCCACGCACATGCCGTATATACGGGGACCAGCTGTGCTCAGATCGACATATATCGACTCAAGAACATCGTCTGTAGGTCCTATATGGCCGTGGGTTGCATCTGGCTGGTATCAGAGCCACCCACATGCCGTATATACGGGGGCCCAGCTGTGCTCAGATCGACATATATCGACTCAAGAACATCGCCTGTAGGTCCTATATGGCAGTGGGTTGCAGCTGGCTGGTATCACAGCTACCCCCATGCTGTATATACGTGGCCCAGCTGTGCTCAAATCGACATATATCGACTCAAGAACATCGCCTGTAGGTCCTATATAGCCGTGGGTTGCAGATGGCTGGTATCACAGCTACCCCCATGCTGTATATACGTGGCCCAGCTGTGCTCAAATCGACATATATCGACTCAAGAACATCGCCTGTAGGTCCTATATGGCCGTGGGTTGCAACTGGCAGGTATCAGAGCCACCCACATGCCGTATATACGGGGACTAGCTGTGCTCAGATCGACATATATCGACTCAAGAACATCGCCCGTAGGTCCTATATGGCCGTGGGTTGCATCTGGCTGGTATCAGAGCTACCCCCATGCTGTATACACGGGGCCCAGCTGTGCTCACATCGACATATATCGACTCAAGAACATCGCCTGTAGGTCCTATATAGCCGTGGGTTGCAGCTCGCTGGTATCACAGCTAACCCCATACTGTATATACGTGGCCCAGCTGTGTTAAGATCGACATATATCGACTCAAGAACATCGCCTGTTGGTCCTATATGGCCGTGGGTTGCAGCTGGCTGGTATCAGAGCCACCTACATGCCGTATATACGGGGACCAGCTGTGCTCAGATCGACATATATCGACTCAAGAACATCGTCTGTAGGTCCTATATGGCCGTGGGTTGCATCTGGCTGGTATCAGAGCCACCCACATGCCGTATATACGGGGCCCAGCTGTGCTCAGATCGACATATATCGACTCAAGAACATCGCCTGTAGGTCCTATATAGCCGTGGGTTGCATCTGGCTGGTATCAGAGCTACCCCCATGCTGTATATACGTGGCCCAGCTGTGCTCAGATCGACATATATCGACTCAAGAAAATCGCCTGTAGGTCCTATATGGACGTGGGTTGCATCTGGCTGGTTTCAGAGCCACGCACATGCCGTATATACGGGGACCAGCTGTACTCATATCGACATATATCGACTCAAGAACATCGCCTGTAGGTCCTATATGGGCATAGGTTGCACCTGGCTCGTGTCGAAGCGGCCCCAATGCTGCTTATACGGTGCATAGCGGTGCTCAGATCGACATATATCGACTCAAGATCATCGCCTGTAGGTCCTATATTGCCATGGGTTGCATCTGGCTGATATCAGAGCCACCCACATGCCGTATATACGGGGGCCCAGCTGTGCTCAGAACGACATATATCGACTCAAGAACATCGGCTGTAGGTCCTATATGGCCGTGGGTTGCATCTGGCTGGTATCAGAGCCACCCATATGCCGTATATACGGGGCCCAGCTGTGCTCAGATCGACATATATCGACTCAAGAACATCGCGTGTAGGTCCTATATGGCCGTGGGTTGCATCTGGCTGTTATCAGAGCCACCCACATGCCGAATATACGGGGGCCCAGCTGTGCTCAGATCGACATATATCGACTCAAGAACATCGCCTGTAGGTCCTATATGGCCGTGAGTTGCATCTGGCTGGTATCAGAGTTACACACATGCTGTATATACGGCGCCCAGCTGTGCTCAGATCGACATATATCGACTCAAGAACATCGCCTGTAGGTCCTATATGGCCGTGGGTTGCATATGGCTGGTATCAGAGCCACCCATATGCCGTATATACGGGGCCCAGCTGTGCTCAGATCGACATATATCGACTCAAGAACATCGCCTATATGTCCTATATGGCTGTGGGTTGCATCTGGCTGGTATCAGAGCCCCATGCTGTATATACGAGGCCCAGCTGTGCTCAGATCGACATATATCGACTCAAGAACATCGCCTGTACGTCCTATATGGCCGTGGGTTGCATCTGGCTCGTATCAGAGCTACCCCCATGCTGTATATACGGCGCCCAGCTGTGCTCAGATCGACATATATCGACTCAAGAAAATCGCCTGTAGGTCCTATATGGCCGTGGGTTACATCTGGCTGGTATCAGAGCTACCCCCATGCTGTATATACGGGGCCCAGCTGTGCTCAGATCGACAAATATCGACTCAAGAACATCGCCTGTGGGTTTTATATGGCCGTGGGTTGCAGCTGGCTGGTATCAGAGCTACCCCCAGGCTGTATATACGTGGCCCAGCCGTGCTCAGATCGACATATATCGAATCATGAATATCACCTGTAGGTGCTATATGGCCGTGGGTTGCATCTGGCTGGTATCAGAGCCACCCCCATGCTGTATATACGGCGCCCAGCTGTGCTCAGATCGACATATATCGACTCAAGAACATCGCTTGTAGGTCCTTTATGGCCGTGGGTTGCATCTGGCTGGTATCAGTGCTACCCCCATACGGCGCCCAGCTGTGCTCAGATCGACATATATCGACTCAAGAATATCGCCTGTAGGTCCTATATGGCCGTGGGTTGCATCTGGCTGGTATCAGAGCCACCCACATGCCGTATATACGGGGACCAGCTGTGCTCAGATCGACATATATCGACTCAAGAACATCGCCTGTTGGTCCTATATGGCCGTGGGTTGCAGCTGGCTGGTATCAGAGCCACCCACATGCCGTATATACGGGGACCAGCTGTGCTCAGATCGACATATATCGACTCAAGAACATCGTCTGTAGGTCCTATATGGCCGTGGGTTGCATCTGGCTGGTATCAGAGCCACCCACATGCCGTATATACGGGGCCCAGCTGTGCTCAGATCGACATATATCGACTCAAGAACATCGCCTGTAGGTCCTATATAGCCGTGGGTTGCATCTGGCTGGTATCAGAGCTACCCCCATGCTGTATATACGTGGCCCAGCTGTGCTCAGATCGACATATATCGACTCAAGAACATCGCCTGTAGGTCCTATATGGACGTGGGTTGCATCTGGCTGGTATCAGAGCCACGCACATGCCGTATATACGGGGACCAGCTGTGCTCAGATCGACATATATCGACTCAAGAACATCGTCTGTAGGTCCTATATGGCCGTGGGTTGCATCTGGCTGGTATCAGAGCCACCCACATGCCGTATATACGGGGCCCAGCTGTGCTCAGATCGACATATATCGACTCAAGAACATCGTCTGTAGGTCCTATATGGCCGTGGGTTGCATCTGGCTGATATCAGAGCCACCCACATGCCGAATATACGGGGGCCCAGCTCTGCTCAGATCGACATATATCGACTCAAGAACATCGCCTGTAGGTCCTATATGGCCGTGGGTTGCATCTGGCTGGTATCAGAGCTACCCCCATGCTGTATATACGGGGCCCAGCTGTGCTCAGATCGACATATATCGACTCAAGAACATCGCCTGTAGGTCCTATATGGCCGTGGGTTGCATCTGGCTGGTATCAGAGCTACCCCCATGCTGTATATACGGGGCCCAGCTGTGCTCAGATCGACTTATATCGACTCAAGAACATCGCCTGTAGGTCCTATATGGCAGTGGGTTGCAGCTGGCTGGTATCACAGCTACCCCCATGCTGTATATACGTGGCCCCACTGTGCTCAAATCGACATATATCGACTCAAGAACATCGCCTGTATGTCCTATATAGCCGTGGGTTGCAGCTGGCTGGTATCACAGCTACCCCCATGCTGTATATACGTGGCCCAGCTGTGCTCAAATCGACATATATCGACTCAAGAACATCGCCTGTAGGTCCTATATGGCCGTGGGTTGCAACTGGCAGGTATCAGAGCCACTTATATGCCGTATATACGGGGACCAGCTGTGCTCAGATCGACATATATCGGCTCAAGAACATCGCCCGTAGGTCCTATATGGCCGTGGGTTGCATCTGGCTGGTATCAGAGCTACCCCCATGCTGTATATACGGGGCCCAGCTGTGCTCAGATCGACATATATCGACTCAAGAACATCGCCTGTAGGTCCTATATAGCCGTGGGTTGCAGCTCGCTGGTATCACAGCTACCCCCATACTGTATATACGTGGCCCAGCTGTGTTAAGATCGACATATATCGACTCAAGAACATTGCCTGTTGGTCCTATATGGCCGTGGGTTGCAGCTGGTTGGTATCAGAGCCACCCACATGCCGTATATACGGGGACCAGCTGTGCTCAGATCGACATATATCGACTCAAGAACATCGCTTGTTGGTCCTATATGGCCGTGGGTTACAGCTGGCTGGTATCAGAGCCACCCACATGCCGTATAATCGGGGACCAGCTGTGCTCAGATCGACATATATCGACTCAAGAACATCGTCTGTAGGTCCTATATAGCCGTGGGTTGCATCTGGCTGGTATCAGAGCCACCTACATGCCGTATATACGGGGCCCAGCTGTGCTCAGATCGACATATATCGACTCAAGAACATCGCCTGTAGGTCCTATATAGCCGTGGGTTGCATCTGGCTGGTATCAGAGCTACCCCCATGCTGTATATACGTGGCCCAGCTGTGCTCAGATCGACATATATCGACTCAAGAATATCGCCTGTAGGTCCTATATGGACGTGGGTTGCATCTGGCTGGTATCAGAGCCACGCACATGCCGTATATACGGGGACCAGCTGTGCTCAGATCGACATATATCGACTCAAGAACATCGTCTGTAGGTCCTATATGGCCGTGGGTTGCATCTGGCTGGTATCAGAGCCACCCACATGCCGTATATACGGGGGCCCAGCTGTGCTCAGATCGACATATATCGACTCAAGAACATCGCCTGTAGGTCCTATATGGCAGTGGGTTGCAGCTGGCTGGTATCACAGCTACCCCCATGCTGTATATACGTGGCCCAGCTGTGCTCAAATCGACATATATCGACTCAAGAACATCGCCTGTAGGTCCTATATAGCCGTGGGTTGCAGCTGGCTGGTATCACAGCTACCCCCATGCTGTATATACGTGGCCCAGCTGTGCTCAAATCGACATATATCGACTCAAGAACATCGCCTGTAGGTCCTATATGGCCGTGGGTTGCAACTGGCAGGTATCAGAGCCACCCACATGCCGTATATACGGGGACCAGCTGTGCTCAGATCGACATATATCGACTCAAGAACATCGGCTGTAGGTCCTATATGGCCGTGGGTTGCATCTGGCTGGTATCAGAGCCACCCATATGCCGTATATACGGGGCCCAGCTACCCCCTTGCTGTATTTACGGCGCCCAGCTTTGCTCAGATCGACATATATCGACTCAAGAACATCGCCTGTAGGTCCTATATGGCCGTGGGTTGCAGCTGGCTGGTATCAGAGCCACCCACATGCCGTATATACGGGGCCCAGCTGTGCTCAGATCGACATATATCGACTCAAGAACATCGCCTCTAGGTCCTATATGGCCGTGGGTTGCAGCTGGCTGGTATCAGAGCTACCCCATGCTGTATATACGTGGCCCAGCTGTGCTCAGATCGACATATATCGACTCAAGAACATCGCCTCTAGGTCCTATATGGCCGTGGGTTGCAGCTGGCTGGTATCAGAGCTACCCCCATGCTGTATATACGTGGCCCAGCTGTGCTCAGATCGACATATATCGACTCAAGAACATCGCCTGTAGGTCCTATATGGACGTGGGTTGCATCTGGCTGGTATCAGAGCCACGCACATGCCGTATATACGGGGACCAGCTGTATTTAGATCGACATATATCGACTCAAGAACATCGCCTGTAGGTCCTATATTGCCATGGGTTGCATCTGGCTGGTGTCGAAGCGGCCCCAATGCTGCATATACGGTGCATAGCGGTGCTCAGATCGACATATATCGACTTAAGATCATCGCCTGTAGGTCCTATATTGCCATGGGTTGCATCTGGCTGATATCAGAGCCACCCACATGCCGTATATACGGGGGCCCAGCTGTGCTCAGATCGACATATATCGCTCAAGAACATCGGCTGTAGGTCCTATATGGCCGTGGGTTGCATCTGGCTGGTATCAGAGCCACCCATATGCCGTATATACGGGGCCCAGCTACCCCCTTGCTGTATTTACGGCGCCCAGCTGTGCTCAGATCGACATATATCGACTCAAGAACATCGCCTGTAGGTCCTATATGGCCGTGGGTTGCAGCTGGCTGGTATCAGAGCCACCCACATGCCGTATATACGGGGCCCAGCTGTGCTCAGATCGACATATATCGACTCAAGAACATCGCCTGTAGGTCCTATATGGCCGTGGGTTGCATCTGGCTGGTATCAGAGCTACCCCCATGCTGTATATACGGGGCCCAGCTGTTTTCAGATCGACATATATCGACTCAAGAACATCGCCTGTAGGTCCTATATGGCCGTGGGTTGCAGCTGGCTGGTATCAGAGCCACCCACATGCCGTATATACGGGCCCAGCTGTGCTCAGCTCGACATATATCGACTCAAAAACATCGCCTCTAGGTCCTATATGGCTGTGGGTTGCAGCTGGTATCAGAGCTACACCCATGCTGTATATACGGCGCTCCGCTGTGTTTAGATCGATATATATCGACTCAAGAACGTCGCCTATAGGTCCTATATGGCCGTGGGTTGCATCTGGCTGGTATCAGAGCTACCCCCATGCTGTATATACGGGGCCCAGCTGTGTTCAGATCGACATATATCGACTCAAGAAGATCGCCTCTAGGTCCTATATGGCCGTGGGTTGCATGTGGCTTGTATCAGAGCTACCCCTATGCTGTATATACGGGGCCCAGCTGTGCTCAGATCGACATATATCGACTCAAGAACATCGCCTGTAGGTCCTATATGGCCGTGGGTTGCAGCTGGCTGGTATTAGAGCCACCAACATGCTGTATATACGGGGCCCAGCTGTGCTCAGCTCGACATATATCGACTCAAAAACATCGCCTCTAGGTCCTATATGGCTGTGGGTTGCATCTGGCTGGTATCAGAGCTACCCCCATGCTGTATTTACGGCGCCCAGCTGTGCTCAGATCGACATATATCGACTCAAGAACATCGCCTGTAGGTCCTATATGGCCGTGGGTTGCATCTGGCTGGTATCAGAGCTACCCCCATGCTGTATATACGGGGCCCAGCTGTTTTCAGATCGACATATATCGACTCAAGAACATCGCCTGTAGGTCCTATATGGCCGTGGGTTGCAGCTGGCTGGTATCAGAGCCACCCACGTGCCGTATATACGGGGCCCAGCTGTGCTCAGCTCGACATATATCGACTCAAAAACATCGCCTCTAGGTCCTATATGGCTGTGGGTTGCATCTGGCTGGTATCAGAGCTACCCCCATGCTGTATATACGGCGCCCAGCTGTGCTCAGATCGACATATATCGACTCAAGAACATCGCCTGTAGGTCCTATATGGCCGTGGGTTGCATCTGGCTGGTATCAGAGCTACCCCCATGCTGTATATACGGGGCCCAGCTGTGCTCAGATCGACATATATCGACTCAAGAACACCGCCTGTAGGTTCTATATGGCCGTGGGTTGCAGCTGGCTGGTATCAGAGCCACCCACATGCCGTATATACGGGGCCCAGCTGTGCTCGGCTCGACATATATCGACTCAAGAACATCACCTCTAGGTCCTATATAGCTGTGGGTTGCATCTGGCTGGTATCAGAGCTACCCCCATGCTGTATATACGGCGCCCAGCTGTGCTGAGATCGACATATATGGACTCAAGAACATCGCCTGTAGGTCCTATATAGCCGTGGGTTGCAACTGGCTGTTATCAGAGCCACCCACATGCCGAATATACGGGGGCCCAACTGTGCTCAGATCGACATATATCGACTCAAGAACATCGCCTGTAGGACCTATATGGCCGTGAGTAGCATCTGGCTGGTATCAGAGCTACCCCCATGCTGTATATACGGCGCCCAGCTGTGCTCAGATCGACATATATCGACTCAAGAACATCGCCTGTAGGTCCTATATGGCCGTGGGTTGCATATGGCTGGTATCAGAGCCACCCACATGCCGTATATACGGGGCCCAGCTGTGCTCAGATCGACATATATCGACTCAAGAACATCGCCTGTAGGTCCTATATGGCCGTGGGTTGCATCTGGCTGGTATCGGAGCTACCACAATGGTGTATATACGGCGCCCAGCTGTGCTCAGATCGACATATATCGACTCAAGAACATCGCCTATATGTCCTATATGGTTGTGGGTTGCATCTGGCTGGTATCAGAGCCCCATGCTGTATATACGAGGCCCAGCTGTGCTCAGATCGACATATATCGACTCAAGAACATCGCCTGTACGTCCTATATGGCCGTGGGTTGCATCTGGCTCGTATCAGAGCTACCCCCATGCTGTATATACGGCGCCCAGCTGTGCTCAGATCGGCATATATCGACTCAAGAAAATCGCCTGTAGGTCCTATATGGCCGTGGGTTACATCTGGCTGGTATCAGAGCTACCCCCATGCTGTATATACGGGGCCCAGCTGTGCTCAGATCGACAAATATCGACTCAAGAACATCGCCTGTGGGTCTTATATGGCCGTGGGTTGCAGCTGGCTGGTATCAGAGCTACCCCCAGGCTGTATATACGTGGCCCAGCCGTGCTCAGATCGACATATTTCGACTCAAGAATATCGCCTGTAGGTCCTATATGGCCGTGGGTTGCATCTGGCTGGTATCAGAGCCACCCACATGCCGTATATACGGGGCCCAGCTGTGCTCAGATCGACATATATCGACTCAAGAACATCGCCTGTAGGTGCTATATGGCCGTGGGTTGCATCTGGCTGGTATCAGAGCTACCCCCTTGCTGTATATACGGCGCCCAGCTGTGCTCAGATCGACATATATCGACTCAAGAACATCGCCTGTAGGTCCTATATGGCCGTGGGTTGCAGCTGGCTGGTATCAGAGCCACCCACATGCCGTATATACGGGGACCAGCTGTGCTCAGATCGACATATATCGACTCAAGAACATCGTCTGTAGGTCCTATATGGCCGTGGGTTGCATCTGGCTGATATCAGAGCCACCCACATGCCGTATATACGGGGCCCAGCTGTGCTCAGATCGACATATATCGACTCAAGAACATCGCCTATATGTCCTATATGGCTGTGGGTTGCATCTGGCTGGTATCAGAGCCCCATGCTGTATATACGAGGCCCAGCTGTGCTCAGATCGACATATATCGACTCAAGAACATCGCCTGTACGTCCTATATGGCCGTGGGTTGCATCTGGCTCGTATCAGAGCTACCCCCATGCTGTATATACGGCGCCCAGCTGTGCTCAGATCGACATATATCGACTCATGAAAATCGCCTGTAGGTCCTATATGGCCGTGGGTTACATCTGGCTGGTATCAGAGCTACCCCCATGCTGTATATACGGGGCCCAGCTGTGCTCAGATCGACAAATATCGACTCAAGAACATCGCCTGTGGGTCTTATATGGCCTTGGGTTGCAGCTGGCTGGTATCAGAGCCACCCACATGCCGTATATACGGGGCCCAGCTGTGCTCAGATCGACATATATCGACTCAAGAACATCGCCTGTAGGTGCTATATGGCTGTGGGTTGCATCTGGCTGGTATCAGAGCTACCCCCTTGCTGCATGCCGTATATGCAGCAAGGGGGTAGCTCTGATACCAGCCAGATGCAACCCACAGCCATATAGCACCTACAGGCGATGTTCTTGAGTCGATATATGTCGATCTGAGCACAGCTGGGCCCCGTATATACGGCATGTGGGTGGCTCTGATACCAGCCAGCTGCAACCCAGGTCCTATATGGCCGTGGGTTGCAGCTGGTTGGTATCAGAGCCACCCACATGCCGTATATACGGGGACCAGCTGTGCTCAGATCGACATATATCGACTCAAGAACATCGTCTGTAGGTCCTATATGGCCGTGGGTTGCATCTGGCTGATATCAGAGCCACCCACATGCCGAATATACGGGGGCCCAGCTGTGCTCAGATCGACATATATCGACTCACGAACATCGCATGTAGGTCCTATATGGCCGTGGGTTGCATCTGGCTGGTATCAGAGCTACCCCCATGCTGTATATACGGGGCTCAGCTGTGCTCAGATCGACATATATCGACTCAAGAACATCGCCTGTAGGTCCTATATGGCCGTGGGTTGCATCTGGCTGGTATCAGAGCTACCCCCATGTTGTATATACGGGGCCCAGCTGTGCACAGATCGACATATATCGACTCAAGAACATCGCCTGTAGGTCCTATATGGCAGTGGGTTGCAGCTGGCTGGTATCACAGCTACCCCCATGCTGTATATACGTGGCCCAGCTGTGCTCAAATCGACATATATCGACTCAAGAACATCGCCTGTAGGTCCTATATAGCCGTGGGTTGCAGCTGGCTGGTATCACAGCTACCCCCATGCTGTATATACGTGGCCCAGCTGTGCTCAAATCGACATATATCGACTCAAGAACATCGCCTGTAGGTCCTATATGGCCGTGGGTTGCAACTGGCAGGTATCAGAGCCACCCACATGCCGTATATACGGGGACCAGCTGTGCTCAGATCGACATATATCGACTCAAAAACATCGCCCGTAGGTCCTATATGGCCGTGGGTTGCATCTGGCTGGTATCAGAGCTACCCCCATGCTGTATATACGGGGCCCAGCTGTGCTCAGATCGACATATATCGACTCAAGAACATCGCCTGTAGGTCCTATATAGCCGTGGGTTGCAGCTCGCTGGTATCACAGCTACCCCCATACTGTATATACGTGGCCCAGCTGTGTTAAGATCGACATATATCGACTCAAGAACATCGCCTGTTGGTCCTATATGGCCGTGGGTTGCAGCTGGCTGGTATCGGAGCCACCCACATGCCGTATATACGGGGACCAGCTGTGCTCAGATCGACATATATCGACTCAAGAACATCGCCTGTTGGTCCTATATGGCCGTGGGTTACAGCTGGCTGGTATCAGAGCCACCCACATGCCGTATATACGGGGACCAGCTGTGCTCAGATCGACATATATCGACTCAAGAACATCGTCTGTAGGTCCTATATGGCCGTGGGTTACATCTGGCTGGTATCAGAGCCACCCACATGCCGTATATACGGGGCCCAGCTGTGCTCAGATCGACATATATCGACTCAAGAACATCGCCTGTAGGTCCTATATAGCCGTGGGTTGCATCTGGCTGGTATCAGAGCTACCCCAATGCTGTATATACGTGGCCCAGCTGTGCTCAGATCGACATATATCGACTCAAGAACATCGCCTGTAGGTCCTATATGGACGTGGGTTGCATCTGGCTGGTATCAGAGCCACGCACATGCCGTATATACGGGGACCAGCTGTGCTCAGATCGACATATATCGACTCAAGAACATCGTCTGTAGGTCCTATATGGCCGTGGGTTGCATCTGGCTGGTATCAGAGCCACCCACATGCCGTATATACGGGGGCCCAGCTGTGCTCAGATCGACATATATCGACTCAAGAACATCGCCTGTAGGTCCTATATGGCAGTGGGTTGCAGCTGGCTGGTATCACAGCTACCCCCATGCTGTATATACGTGGCCCAGCTGTGCTCAAATTGACATATATCGACTCAAGAACATCGCCTGTAGGTCCTATATAGCCGTGGGTTGCAGCTGGCTGGTATCACAGCTACCCCCATGCTGTATATACGTGGCCCAGCTGTGCTCAAATCGACATATATCGACTCAAGAACATCGCCTGTAGGTCCTATATGGCCGTGGGTTGCAACTGGCAGGTATCAGAGCCACCCACATGCCGTATATACGGGGACTAGCTGTGCTCAGATCGACATATATCGACTCAAGAACATCGCCCGTAGGTCCTATATGGCCGTGGGTTGCATCTGGCTGGTATCAGAGCTACCCCCATGCTGTATACACGGGGCCCAGCTGTGCTCACATCGACATATATCGACTCAAGAACATCGCCTGTAGGTCCTATATAGCCGTGGGTTGCAGCTCGCTGGTATCACAGCTAACCCCATACTGTATATACGTGGCCCAGCTGTGTTAAGATCGACATATATCGACTCAAGAACATCGCCTGTTGGTCCTATATGGCCGTGGGTTGCAGCTGGCTGGTATCAGAGCCACCCACATGCCGTATATACGGGGACCAGCTGTGCTCAGATCGACATATATCGACTCAAGAACATCGTCTGTAGGTCCTATATGGCCGTGGGTTGCATCTGGCTGGTATCAGAGCCACCCACATGCCGTATATACGGGGCCCAGCTGTGCTCAGATCGACATATATCGACTCAAGAACATCGCCTGTAGGTCCTATATAGCCGTGGGTTGCATCTGGCTGGTATCAGAGCTACCCCCATGCTGTATATACGTGGCCCAGCTGTGCTCAGATCGACATATATCGACTCAAGAAAATCGCCTGTAGGTCCTATATGGACGTGGGTTGCATCTGGCTGGTTTCAGAGCCACGCACATGCCGTATATACGGGGACCAGCTGTACTCATATCGACATATATCGACTCAAGAACATCGCCTGTAGGTCCTATATGGGCATAGGTTGCACCTGGCTCGTGTCGAAGCGGCCCCAATGCTGCTTATACGGTGCATAGCGGTGCTCAGATCGACATATATCGACTCAAGATCATCGCCTGTAGGTCCTATATTGCCATGGGTTGCATCTGGCTGATATCAGAGCCACCCACATGCCGTATATACGGGGGCACAGCTGTGCTCAGAACGACATATATCGACTCAAGAACATCGGCTGTAGGTCCTATATGGCCGTGGGTTGCATCTGGCTGGTATCAGAGCCACGCACATGCCGTATATACGGGGACCAGCTGTGCTCAGATCGACATATATCGACTCAAGAACATCGTCTGTAGGTCCTATATGGCCGTGGGTTGCATCTGGCTGGTATCAGAGCCACCCACATGCCGTATATACGGGGCCCAGCTGTGCTCAGATCGACATATATCGACTCAAGAACATCGCCTGTAGGTCCTATATGGCCGTGGGTTGCATCTGGCTGTTATCAGAGCCACCCACATGCCGAATATACGGGGGCCCAGCTGTGCTCAGATCGACATATATCGACTCAAGAACATCGCCTGTAGGTCCAATATGGCCGTGAGTTGCATCTGGCTGGTATCAGAGCTACCCCCATGCTGTATATACGGCGCCAAGCTGTGCGCAGATCGACATATATCGACTCAAGAACATCGCCTGTAGGTCCTATATGGCCGTGGGTTGCATATGGCTGGTATCAGAGCCACCCATATGCCGTATATACGGGGCCCAGCTGTGCTCAGATCGACATATATCGACTCAAGAACATCGCTTATATGTCCTATATGGCTGTGGGTTGCATCTGGCTGGTATCAGAGCCCCATGCTGTATATACGAGGCCCAGCTGTGCTCAGATCGACATATATCGACTCAAGAACATCGCCTGTACGTCCTATATGGCCGTGGGTTGCATCTGGCTCGTATCAGAGCTACCCCCATGCTGTATATACGGCGCCCAGCTGTGCTCAGATCGACATATATCGACTTAAGAAAATCGCCTGTAGGTCCTATATGGCCGTGGGTTACATCTGGCTGGTATCAGAGCTACCCCCATGCTGTATATACGGGGCCCAGCTGTGCTCAGATCGACAAATATCGACTCAAGAACATCGCCTGTGCGTCTTATATGGCCGTGGGTTTCAGCTGGCTGGTATCAGAGCTACCCCCAGGCTGTATATACGTGGCCTAGCCGTGCTCAGATCGACATATATCGAATCAAGAATATCGCCTGTAGGTGCTATATGGCCGTGGGTTGCATCTGGCTGGTATCAGAGCTACCCCCATGCTGTATATACGGCGTCCATCTGTGCTCAGATCGACATATATCGACTCAAGAACATCGCTTGTAGGTCCTTTATGGCCGTGGGTTGCATCTGGCTGGTATCAGTGCTACCCCCATACGGCGCCCAGCTGTGCTCAGATCGACATATATCGACACAAGAACATCGCTTGTAGGTCCTATATGGCCGTGGGTTGCAGCTGGCTGGTATCAGAGCCACCCACATGCCGTATGTACGGGGCCCAGCTGTGCTCAGCTCGACATATATCGACTCAAAAACATCGCCTCTAGGTCCTATATGGCTGTGGGTTGCAGCTGGTATCAGAGCTACACCCATGCTGTATATACGGCGCCCCGCTGTACTCAGATCGATATATATCGACTCAAGAACGTCGCCTCTAGGTCCTATATGGCCGTGGGTTGCATCTGGCTGGTATCAGAGCTACCCCCATGCTGTATGCCTACCAACCAGGACGCTCAACAGAATCAGCCCTACATCTGGTGACCTCAAAGATAGAGGAAACACTAGAGCATAAAGGTTCGTTGCTTGCCACCTTCATTGATATTGAAGGTGCTTTCGACAAAACAACATTTAAGAGTATCGATAATGCTCTAACATCTCACGGGATTCACCCCACTATTAGGGGCTGGATAAAAAATATGCTTGGTCTAAGAACAATCCAAGTAACACTAGATGACGTAACATCAAAAAAAGTTGCAGGAAGAGGCTGTCCTCAAGGTGGTGTCCTCTCACCCCTTTTATGGGACCTTGTAGTTGATAGCCTCCTCCTGGAATTAAACAACTCAGGATACTATGCCGTTGGCTATGCCGACGACATAGTGATCATGATAAATGGCAGTTTTGAAGGTGTACTCTGTAATCTCATGCAGAGTGCCCTACAGATTGTTGAGAACTGGTGCGATAACCATTCGCTAACAGTTAACCCAAAAAAGACAGAGCTGATATTGTTTACGAGGAAGAGGAAACTCGAACTCATGAACATGCCAACTCTTTTTAAGGTCCCTCTGACTCTCACAGATAAAGTAAAATATTATTAATTATGGATACAAAACTGAACTGGAATGAGCATATAACATCCAAGCTGCAAAAAGCTTGCATCTCATTCTGGCAATGCCGCAGGGCGGTTGGTAAAACATGGGGTCTGTCTCCCAAGATCACCCAATGGATATATACCGCGATCATTAGACCAACTATCGCATATGGTGCAATAGTCTGGTGGTCGAAAACCAAACAAGTTACAACAATCTCAAAGCTATCACACATCCAGCGGATGGGGTGTCTTGCCATCACCGGCGCTATGAGAACAACGCCCACAGCAGCTCTTGAAGCACTGTTATGTCTACAACCACTCGACCTTCTAATAAGGGAGACTGCAGTAAAAACAGCATTAAGGCTATCTTCACTCAACCTGTGGCATGATAAAGGTAGAATCATTGGACACAGGAGCATACTGAGTGAAGCTATCAAACTAGACCCCCTCATAGAAGGTAAGTGCGACAGAATTCTACCCAAATACAGTTTTGTCAAACACTTTCAGACCATCATCACAATGGATGGTACCCCACAAGGCGCCAACATAACCATGTATACTGATGGATCCAAAACTAAGACGAGAGCTGGCTATGGAATTTTCTCACCAGAACTCGATCTCAAGATAAGTGCACCACTTGGAAGACTCACGACAGTCTTCCAAGCGGAATTAACAGGAATACTAAAATGTGTTCAAATTTTAGCTGAACGGAATATTAAGGATAAACATATCCAAATACTCACCGACAGCAAAGCAGCTCTAAATGCACTAAATGCCAACACATTTGTGTCGAAAGAGTTATATTCATGTCTACACAGCCTGGAGGAGCTAGCTAAATATAACAAACTAGAACTCTGCTGGATAAAAGGACATAGTGGCATCAAGGGGAACGAAATAGCAGACGAACTTGCCAGGAAGGGAACCTCACATCCTCTAATAACCCAAGAGGATGAAATACTTTCCGCAGGTACTATGAAAAAAATAATAGAGCATAGGACACATGCTCTACACAAGGTAAGATGGCGAGAAACGCCGGGCTGCAAACAATCAAAGGTTGCAATCAGGCAGCCTTGTAAAATTGCAGCCACGGCCCGCCTTAACTTATCTAGAACCAGTCTGAAATTATTGACTAACATCCTAACCGGCCACTGCCGGCTAAACAAACACCTACACACGATGGGCCTGGTGAACAGCCCGTTATGTAGAGGGTGTAATGAAGAACTAGAAACAGCAGAGCATGTAATATGCCTCTGCCCAGCTCTAGTAAACACCAGGCATCAAATACTAGGGGAGTGCTGGCCTAGTATGGTCAGCATTGGCAGCTCCTCACCCGCCAGGTGTCTGTAGCTATGCTACCCTCCAGCCAACTATCCAGAACTACCCCCATGCTGTATATACGGGGCCCAGCTGTGCTCAGATCGACATATATCGACTCAAGAACATCGCCTCTAGGTCCTATATGGCCGTGGGTTGCATGTGGCTGGTATCAGAGCTACCCCTATGCTGTATATACGGGGCCCAGCTGTGCTAAGATCGACATATATCGACTCAAGAACATCGCCTGTAGGTCCTATATGGCCGTGGGTTGCAGCTGGCTGGTATTAGAGCCACCCACATGCCGTATATACGGGGCCCAGCTGTGCTCAGCTCGACATATATCGACGCAAAAACATCGCCTCTAGGTCCTATATGGCTGTGGGTTGCATCTGGCTGGTATCAGAGCTACCCCCAGGCTGTATATACGTGGCCCAGCCGTGCTCAGATCGACATATATCGAATCAAGAATATCGCCTGTAGGTGCTATATGGCCGTGGGTTGCATCTGGCTGGTATCAGAGCTACCCCCATGCTGTATATACGGCGCCCATCTGTGCTCAGATCGACATATATCGACTCAAGAACATCGCTTGTAGGTCCTTTATGGCCGTGGGTTGCATCTGGCTGGTATCAGTGCTACCCCCATACGGCGCCCAGCTGTGCTCAGATCGATATATATCGACACAAGAACATCGCTTGTAGGTCCTATATGGCCGTGGGTTGCAGCTGGCTGGTATCAGAGCCACCCACATGCCGTATGTACGGGGCCCAGCTGTGCTCAGCTCGACATATATCGACTCAAAAACATCGCCTCTAGGTCCTATATGGCTGTGGGTTGCAGCTGGTATCAGAGCTACACCCATGCTGTATATACGGCGCCCCGCTGTACTCAGATCGATATATATCGACTCAAGAACGTCGCCTCTAGGTCCTATATGGCCGTGGGTTGCATCTGGCTGGTATCAGAGCTACCCCCATGCTGTATATACGGGGCCCAGCTGTGCTCAGATCGACATATATCGACTCAAGAACATCGCCTCTAGGTCCTATATGGCCGTGGGTTGCATGTGGCTGGTATCAGAGCTACCCCTATGCTGTATATACGGGGCCCAGCTGTGCTAAGATCGACATATATCGACTCAAGAACATCGCCTGTAGGTCCTATATGGCCGTGGGTTGCAGCTGGCTGGTATTAGAGCCACCCACATGCCGTATATACGGGGCCCAGCTGTGCTCAGCTCGACATATATCGACTCAAAAACATCGCCTCTAGGTCCTATATGGCTGTGGGTTGCATCTGGCTGGTATCAGAGCTACCCCCATGCTGTATATACGGCGCCCAGCTGTGCTCAGATCGACATATATCGACTCAAGAACATCGCCTGTAGATCCTATATGGCCGTGGGTTGCATCTGGCTGGTATCAGAGCTACTCCCATGCTGTATATACGGGGCCCAGCTGTTTTCAGATCGACATATATCGACTCAAGAACATCGCCTGTAGGTTCTATATGGCCGTGGGTTGCAGCTGGCTGGTATCAGAGCCACCCACATGCCGTATATACGGGGCCCAGCTGTGCTCAGCTCGACATATATCGACTCAAAAACATCGCCTCTAGGTCCTATATGGCTGTGGGTTGCATCTGGCTGGTATCAGAGCTACCCTCATGCTGTATATACGGCGCCCAGCTGTGCTCAGATCGACATATATCGACTCAAGAACATCGCCTGTAGGTCCTATATGGCCGTGGGTTGCATCTGGCTGGTATCAGAGCTACCCCCATGCTGTATATACGGGGCTCAGCTGTGCTTAGATCGACATATATCAACTCAAGAACACCGCCTGTAGGTCCTATATGGCCGTGGGTTGCAGCTGGCTTGTATCAGAGCCACCCACATGCCGTATATACGGGGCCCAGCTGTGCTCAGCTTGACATATATAGACTCAAGAACATCGCCTCTAGGTCCTATATAGCTGTGGGTTGCATCTGGCTGGTATCAGAGCTACTCCCATGCTGTATATACGGAGCCCAGCTGTGCTCAGATCGACATATATCAACTCAAGAACATCGCCTGTAGGTCCTATATGGCCGTGGGTTGCATCTGGCTGGTATCAGAGCTACCCCCATGCTGTATATACGGTGCCCAGCTGTGCTCAGATCGACATATATCGACTCAAGAACACCGCTTGTAGGTCCTATATGGCCGTGGGTTGCATCTGGCTGGAATCAGAGCTAACCCCATGCTGTATATACGGGGCCCAGCTGTGCTCAGATCGACATATATCGACTCAAGAACATCGCCTGTAGGTCCTATATGGCCGTGGGTTGCATCTAGCTGGTATCAGAGCTACCCCCATGCTGTATATACGTGGCCCAGCTGTGCTCAGATAGACATATATCGACTCAAGAACATCGCCTGTAGGTCCTATATGGCCGTGGGTTGCAGCTCGCTGGTATCAGAGCCACCCACATGCCGTATATACGGGGCCCAGCTGTGCTCAGCTCGACATATATCGACACAAAAACATCGCCTCTAGGTCCTATATGGCTGTGGGTACCATCTGGCTGGTATCAGAGTTACCCCCATGCTGTATATACGGCGCCCAGCTGTGCTCAGATCGACATATATCGACTCAAGAACACCGCTTGTAGGTCCTATATGGGCATAGGTTGCACCTGGCTGGTGTCGAAGCGGCCCCAATGCTGCTTATACGGTGCATAGCGGTGCTCAGATCGACATATATCGACTCAAGATCATCGCCTGTAGGTCCTATATTGCCATGGGTTGCATCTGGCTGATATCAGAGCCACCCACATGCCGTATATACGGGGGCCCAGCTGTGCTCAGAACGACATATATCGACTCAAGAACATCGGCTGTAGGTCCTATATGGCCGTGGGTTGCATCTGGCTGGTATCAGAGCCACCCATATGCCGTATATACGGGGCCCAGCTGTGCTCAGATCGACATATATCGACTCAAGAACATCGCGTGTAGGTCCTATATGGCCGTGGGTAGCATCTGGCTGTTATCAGAGCCACCCACATGCCGAATATACGGGGGCCCAGCTGTGCTCAGATCGACATATATCGACTCAAGAACATCGCCTGTAGGTCCTATATGGCCGTGAGTTGCATCTGGCTGGTATCAGAGTTACCCACATGCTGTATATACGGCGCCCAGCTGTGCTCAGATCGACATATATCGACTCAAGAACATCGCCTGTAGGTCCTATATGGCCGTGGGTTGCATATGGCTGGTATCAGAGCCACCCATATGCCGTATATACGGGGCCCAGCTGTGCTCAGATCGACATATATCGACTCAAGAACATCGCCTATATGTCCTATATGGCTGTGGGTTGCATCTGGCTGGTATCAGAGCCCCATGCTGTATATACGAGGCCCAGCTGTGCTCAGATCGACATATATCGACTCAAGAACATCGCCTGTACGTCCTATATGGCCGTGGGTTGCATCTGGCTCGTATCAGAGCTACCACCATGCTGTATATACGGCGCCCAGCTGTGCTCAGATCGACATATATCGACTCAAGAAAATCGCCTGTAGGTCCTATATGGCCGTGGGTTACATCTGGCTGGTATCAGAGCTACCCCCATGCTGTATATACGGGGCCCAGCTGTGCTCAGATCGACAAATATCGACTCAAGAACATCGCCTGTGGGTTTTATATGGCCGTGGGTTGCAGCTGGCTGGTATCAGAGCTACCCCCAGGCTGTATATACGTGGCCCAGCCGTGCTCAGATCGACATATATCGAATCAAGAATATCACCTGTAGGTGCTATATGGCCGTGGGTTGCATCTGGCTGGTATCAGAGCCACCCCCATGCTGTATATACGGCGCCCAGCTGTGCTCAGATCGACATATATCGACTCAAGAACATCGCTTGTAGGTCCTTTATGGCCGTGGGTTGCATCTGGCTGGTATCAGTGCTACCCCCATACGGCGCCTAGCTGTGCTCAGATCGACATATATCGACTCAAGAATATCGCCTGTAGGTCCTATATGGCCGTGGGTTGCATCTGGCTGGTATCAGAGCCACCCACATGCCGTATATGTGCTCAGCTTGACATATATAGACTCAAGAACATCGCCTCTAGGTCCTATATAGCTGTGGGTTGCATCTGGCTGGTATCAGAGCTACTCCCATGCTGTATATACGGAGCCCAGCTGTGCTCAGATCGACATATATCAACTCAAGAACATCGCCTGTAGGTCCTATATGGCCGTGGGTTGCATCTGGCTGGTATCAGAGCTACCCCCATGCTGTATATACGGTGCCCAGCTGTGCTCAGATCGACATATATCGACTCAAGAACACCGCTTGTAGGTCCTATATGGCCGTGGGTTGCATCTGGCTGGAATCAGAGCTAACCCCATGCTGTATATACGGGGCCCAGCTGTGCTCAGATCGACATATATCGACTCAAGAACATCGCCTGTAGGTCCTATATGGCCGTGGGTTGCATCTAGCTGGTATCAGAGCTACCCCCATGCTGTATATACGTGGCCCAGCTGTGCTCAGATAGACATATATCGACTCAAGAACATCGCCTGTAGGTCCTATATGGCCGTGGGTTGCAGCTCGCTGGTATCAGAGCCACCCACATGCCGTATATACGGGGCCCAGCTGTGCTCAGCTCGACATATATCGACACAAAAACATCGCCTCTAGGTCCTATATGGCTGTGGGTACCATCTGGCTGGTATCAGAGTTACCCCCATGCTGTATATACGGCGCCCAGCTGT
This sequence comes from Lordithon lunulatus, assembly GCA_963942505.1. Lineage (NCBI taxonomy): Eukaryota > Metazoa > Arthropoda > Insecta > Coleoptera > Staphylinidae > Lordithon > Lordithon lunulatus. The sequence continues at coordinate 30,232,621 of OZ012667.1, read as the reverse complement.
GCTCAGATCGACATATATCGACTCAAGAACACCGCTTGTAGGTCCTATATGGGCATAGGTTGCACCTGGCTGGTGTCGAAGCGGCCCCAATGCTGCTTATACGGTGCATAGCGGTGCTCAGATCGACATATATCGACTCAAGATCATCGCCTGTAGGTCCTATATTGCCATGGGTTGCATCTGGCTGATATCAGAGCCACCCACATGCCGTATATACGGGGGCCCAGCTGTGCTCAGAACGACATATATCGACTCAAGAACATCGGCTGTAGGTCCTATATGGCCGTGGGTTGCATCTGGCTGGTATCAGAGCCACCCATATGCCGTATATACGGGGCCCAGCTGTGCTCAGATCGACATATATCGACTCAAGAACATCGCGTGTAGGTCCTATATGGCCGTGGGTAGCATCTGGCTGTTATCAGAGCCACCCACATGCCGAATATACGGGGGCCCAGCTGTGCTCAGATCGACATATATCGACTCAAGAACATCGCCTGTAGGTCCTATATGGCCGTGAGTTGCATCTGGCTGGTATCAGAGTTACCCACATGCTGTATATACGGCGCCCAGCTGTGCTCAGATCGACATATATCGACTCAAGAACATCGCCTGTAGGTCCTATATGGCCGTGGGTTGCATATGGCTGGTATCAGAGCCACCCATATGCCGTATATACGGGGCCCAGCTGTGCTCAGATCGACATATATCGACTCAAGAACATCGCCTATATGTCCTATATGGCTGTGGGTTGCATCTGGCTGGTATCAGAGCCCCATGCTGTATATACGAGGCCCAGCTGTGCTCAGATCGACATATATCGACTCAAGAACATCGCCTGTACGTCCTATATGGCCGTGGGTTGCATCTGGCTCGTATCAGAGCTACCACCATGCTGTATATACGGCGCCCAGCTGTGCTCAGATCGACATATATCGACTCAAGAAAATCGCCTGTAGGTCCTATATGGCCGTGGGTTACATCTGGCTGGTATCAGAGCTACCCCCATGCTGTATATACGGGGCCCAGCTGTGCTCAGATCGACAAATATCGACTCAAGAACATCGCCTGTGGGTTTTATATGGCCGTGGGTTGCAGCTGGCTGGTATCAGAGCTACCCCCAGGCTGTATATACGTGGCCCAGCCGTGCTCAGATCGACATATATCGAATCAAGAATATCACCTGTAGGTGCTATATGGCCGTGGGTTGCATCTGGCTGGTATCAGAGCCACCCCCATGCTGTATATACGGCGCCCAGCTGTGCTCAGATCGACATATATCGACTCAAGAACATCGCTTGTAGGTCCTTTATGGCCGTGGGTTGCATCTGGCTGGTATCAGTGCTACCCCCATACGGCGCCTAGCTGTGCTCAGATCGACATATATCGACTCAAGAATATCGCCTGTAGGTCCTATATGGCCGTGGGTTGCATCTGGCTGGTATCAGAGCCACCCACATGCCGTATATACGGGGACCAGCTGTGCTCAGATCGACATATATCGACTCAAGAACATCGCCTGTTGGTCCTATATGGCCGTGGGTTGCAGCTGGCTGGTATCAGAGCCACCCACATGCCGTATATACGGGGACCAGCTGTGCTCAGATCGACATATATCGACTCAAGAACATCGTCTGTAGGTCCTATATGGCCGTGGGTTGCATCTGGCTGGTATCAGAGCCACCCACATGCCGTATATACGGGGCCCAGCTGTGCTCAGATCGACATATATCGACTCAAGAACATCGCCTGTAGGTCCTATATAGCCGTGGGTTGCATCTGGCTGGTATCAGAGCTACCCCCATGCTGTATATACGTGGCCCAGCTGTGCTCAGATCGACATATATCGACTCAAGAACATCGCCTGTAGGTCCTATATGGACGTGGGTTGCATCTGGCTGGTATCAGAGCCACGCACATGCCGTATATACGGGGACCAGCTGTGCTCAGATCGACATATATCGACTCAAGAACATCGTCTGTAGGTCCTATATGGCCGTGGGTTGCATCTGGCTGGTATCAGAGCCACCCACATGCCGTATATACGGGGCCCAGCTGTGCTCAGATCGACATATATCGACTCAAGAACATCGCCTGTAGGTCCTATATGGCCGTGGGTTGCATCTGGCTGTTATCAGAGCCACCCACATGCCGAATATACGGGGGCCCAGCTGTGCTCAGATCGACATATATCGACTCAAGAACATCGCCTGTAGGTCCAATATGGCCGTGAGTTGCATCTGGCTGGTATCAGAGCTACCCCCATGCTGTATATACGGCGCCCAGCTGTGCTCAGATCGACATATATCGACTCAAGAACATCGCCTGTAGGTCCTATATGGCCGTGGGTTGCATATGGCTGGTATCAGAGCCACCCATATGCCGTATATACGGGGCCCAGCTGTGCTCAGATCGACATATATCGACTCAAGAACATCGCTTATATGTCCTATATGGCTGTGGGTTGCATCTGGCTGGTATCAGAGCCCCATGCTGTATATACGAGGCCCAGCTGTGCTCAGATCGACATATATCGACTCAAGAACATCGCCTGTACGTCCTATATGGCCGTGGGTTGCATCTGGCTCGTATCAGAGCTACCCCCATGCTGTGTATACGGCGCCCAGCTGTGCTCAGATCGACATATATCGACTTAAGAAAATCGCCTGTAGGTCCTATATGGCCGTGGGTTACATCTGGCTGGTATCAGAGCTACCCCCATGCTGTATATACGGGGCCCAGCTGTGCTCAGATCGACAAATATCGACTCAAGAACATCGCCTGTGGGTCTTATATGGCCGTGGGTTGCAGCTGGCTGGTATCAGAGCTACCCCCAGGCTGTATATACGTGGCCTAGCCGTGCTCAGATCGACATATATCGAATCAAGAATATCGCCTGTAGGTGCTATATGGCCGTGGGTTGCATCTGGCTGGTATCAGAGCTACCCCCATGCTGTATATACGGCGCCCATCTGTGCTCAGATCGACATATATCGACTCAAGAACATCGCTTGTAGGTCCTTTATGGCCGTGGGTTGCATCTGGCTGGTATCAGTGCTACCCCCATACGGCGCCCAGCTGTGCTCAGATCGACATATATCGACACAAGAACATCGCTTGTAGGTCCTATATGGCCGTGGGTTGCAGCTGGCTGGTATCAGAGCCACCCACATGCCGTATGTACGGGGCCCAGCTGTGCTCAGCTCGACATATATCGACTCAAAAACATCGCCTCTATGTCCTATATGGCTGTGGGTTGCAGCTGGTATCAGAGCTACACCCATGCTGTATATACGGCGCCCCGCTGTACTCAGATCGATATATATCGACTCAAGAACGTCGCCTCTATGTCCTATATGGCCGTGGGTTGCATCTGGCTGGTATCAGAGCTACCCCCATGCTGTATATACGGGGCCCAGCTGTGCTCAGATCGACATATATCGACTCAAGAACATCGCCTCTAGGTCCTATATGGCCGTGGGTTGCATGTGGCTGGTATCAGAGCTACCCCTATGCTGTATATACGGGGCCCAGCTGTGCTAAGATCGACATATATCGACTCAAGAACATCGCCTGTAGGTCCTATATGGCCGTGGGTTGCAGCTGGCTGGTATTAGAGCCACCCACATGCCGTATATACGGGGCCCAGCTGTGCTCAGCTCGACATATATCGACTCAAAAACATCGCCTCTAGGTCCTATATGGCTGTGGGTTGCATCTGGCTGGTATCAGAGCTACCCCCAGGCTGTATATACGTGGCCCAGCCGTGCTCAGATCGACATATATCGAATCAAGAATATCGCCTGTAGGTGCTATATGGCCGTGGGTTGCATCTGGCTGGTATCAGAGCTACCCCCATGCTGTATATACGGCGCCCATCTGTGCTCAGATCGACATATATCGACTCAAGAACATCGCTTGTAGGTCCTTTATGGCCGTGGGTTGCATCTGGCTGGTATCAGTGCTACCCCCATACGGCGCCCAGCTGTGCTCAGATCGACATATATCGACACAAAAACATCGCTTGTAGGTCCTATATGGCCGTGGGTTGCAGCTGGCTGGTATCAGAGCCACCCACATGCCGTATGTACGGGGCCCAGCTGTGCTCAGCTCGACATATATCGACTCAAAAACATCGCCTCTAGGTCCTATATGGCTGTGGGTTGCAGCTGGTATCAGAGCTACACCCATGCTGTATATACGGGGCCCAGCTGTGCTCAGATCGACATATATCGACTCAAGAACATCGCCTCTAGGTCCTATATGGCCGTGGGTTGCATGTGGCTGGTATCAGAGCTACCCCTATGCTGTATATACGGGGCCCAGCTGTGCTAAGATCGACATATATCGACTCAAGAACATCGCCTGTAGGTCCTATATGGCCGTGGGTTGCAGCTGGCTGGTATTAGAGCCACCCACATGCCGTATATACGGGGCCCAGCTGTGCTCAGCTCGACATATATCGACTCAAAAACATCGCCTCTAGGTCCTATATGGCTGTGGGTTGCATCTGGCTGGTATCAGAGCTACCCCCATGCTGTATATACGGCGCCCAGCTGTGCTCAGATCGACATATATCGACTCAAGAACATCGCCTGTAGATCCTATATGGCCGTGGGTTGCATCTGGCTGGTATCAGAGCTACTCCCATGCTGTATATACGGGGCCCAGCTGTTTTCAGATCGACATATATCGACTCAAGAACATCGCCTGTAGGTTCTATATGGCCGTGGGTTGCAGCTGGCTGGTATCAGAGCCACCCACATGCCGTATATACGGGGCCCAGCTGTGCTCAGCTCGACATATATCGACTCAAAAACATCGCCTCTAGGTCCTATATGGCTGTGGGTTGCATCTGGCTGGTATCAGAGCTACCCTCATGCTGTATATACGGCGCCCAGCTGTGCTCAGATCGACATATATCAACTCAAGAACATCGCCTGTAGGTCCTATATGGCCGTGGGTTGCATCTGGCTGGTATCAGAGCTACCCCCATGCTGTATATACGGTGCCCAGCTGTGCTCAGATCGACATATATCGACTCAAGAACACCGCTTGTAGGTCCTATATGGCCGTGGGTTGCAGCTGGCTTGTATCAGAGCCACCCACATGCCGTATATACGGGGCCCAGCTGTGCTCAGCTTGACATATATCGACTCAAGAACATCGCCTCTAGGTCCTATATAGCTGTGGGTTGCATCTGGCTGGTATCAGAGCTACTCCCATGCTGTATATACGGAGCCCAGCTGTGCTCAGATCGACATATATCAACTCAAGAACATCGCCTGTAGGTCCTATATGGCCGTGGGTTGCATCTGGCTGGTATCAGAGCTACCCCCATGCTGTATATACGGTGCCCAGCTGTGCTCAGATCGACATATATCGACTCAAGAACACCGCTTGTAGGTCCTATATGGCCGTGGGTTGCATCTGGCTGGAATCAGAGCTAACCCCATGCTGTATATACGGGGCCCAGCTGTGCTCACATCGACATATATCGACTCAAGAACATCGCCTGTAGGTCCTATATGGCCGTGGGTTGCATCTAGCTGGTATCAGAGCTACCCCCATGCTGTATATACGTGGCCCAGCTGTGCTCAGATAGACATATATCGACTCAAGAACATCGCCTGTAGGTCCTATATGGCCGTGGGTTGCAGCTCGCTGGTATCAGAGCCACCCACATGCCGTATATACGGGGCCCAGCTGTGCTCAGCTCGACATATATCGACACAAAAACATCGCCTCTAGGTCCTATATGGCTGTGGGTACCATCTGGCTGGTATCAGAGTTACCCCCATGCTGTATATACGGCGCCCAGCTGTGCTCAGATCGACATATATGGACTCAAGAACATCGCCTGTAGGTCCTATATAGCCGTGGGTTGCAGCTGGCTGTTATCACAGCGATCCCCATGCTGTATATACGTGGCCCAGCTGTGCTCAGATCGACATATATCGACTCAAGAACATCGCCTGTATGTCCTATATAGCCGTGGGTTGCAGCTGGCTGGTATCAGAGCCACCCACATGCCGTATATACGGGGCCCACCTGTGCTCAGATCGACATATTCGACTCAAGAACATCGCCTGTAGGTCCTATATGGCCATGGGTTGCAGCTGGCAGGTATCAAAGCTACCCCCATGCTGTATATACGTGGCCCAGCTGTGCTCAGATCGACATATATCGACTCAAGAACATCGCCTGTAGGTCCTATATGGCCGTGGGTTGCATCTGGCTGGTATCAGAGCTACCCCCATGCTGTATATACGGGGCCCAGCTGTGCTCAGATCGACATATATCGACTCAAGAACATCGCCTGTAGGTCCTATATGGCCGTGGGTTGCATCTGGCTGGTATCAGAGCTACCCCCATGCTGTATATACGGGGCCCAGCTGTGCTCAGATCGACATATATCGACTCAAGAACATCGCCTGTAGGTCCTATACGGCAGTGGGTTGCAGCTGGCTGGTATCACAGCTACCCCCATGCTGTATATACGTGGCCCAGCTGTGCTCAAATCGACATATATCGACTCAAGAACATCGCCTGTAGGTCCTATATAGCCGTGGGTTGCAGCTGGCTGGTATCACAGCTACCCCCATGCTGTATATACGTGGCCCAGCTGTGCTCAAATCGACATATATCGACTCAAGAACATCGCCTGTAGGTCCTATATGGCCGTGGGTTGCAACTGGCAGGTATCAGAGCCACACACATGCCGTATATACGGGGCCCAGCTGTGCTCAGATCGACATATATCGACTCAAGAACAACGCCCGTAGGTCCTATATGGCCGTGGGTTGCATCTGGCTGGTATCAGAGCTACCCCCATGCTGTATATACGGGGCCCAGCTGTGCTCAGATCGACATATATCGACTCAAGAACATCGCCTGTAGGTCCTATATAGCCGTGGGTTGCAGCTCGATGGTATCACAGCTACCCCCATACTGTATATACGTGGCCCAGCTGTGTTAAGATCGACATATATCGACTCAAGAACATCGCCTGTTGGTCCTATATGGCCGTGGGTTGCAGCTGGCTGGTATCAGAGCCACCCACATGCCGTATATACGGGGACCAGCTGTGCTCAGATCGACATATATCGACTCAAGAACATCGTATGTAGGTCCTATATGGCCGTGGGTTGCATCTGGCTGGTATCAGAGCCACCCACATGCCGTATATACGGGGCCCAGCTGTGCTCAGATCGACATATATCGACTCAAGAACATCGCCTGTAGGTCCTATATAGCCGTGGGTTGCATCTGGCTGGTATCAGAGCTACCCCCATGCTGTATATACGTAGCCCAGCTGTGCTCAGATCGACATATATCGACTCAAGAACATCGCCTGTAGGTCCTATATGGACGTGGGTTGCATCTGACTGGTATCAGAGCCACGCACATGCCGTTTATACGGGGACCAGCTGTACTCAGATCGACATATATCGACTCAAGAACATCGCCTGTAGGTCCTATATGGGCATAGGTTGCACCTGGCTGGTGTCGAAGCGGCCCCAATGCTGCTTATACGGTGCATAGCGGTGCTCAGATCGACATATATCGACTCAAGATCATCGCCTGTAGGTCCTATATTGCCATGGGTTGCATCTGGCTGATATCAGAGCCACCCACATGCCGTATATACGGGGGCCCAGCTGTGCTCAGAACGACATATATCGACTCAAGAACATCGGCTGTAGGTCCTATATGGCCGTGGGTTGCATCTGGCTGGTATCAGAGCCACCCATATGCCGTATATACGGGGCTCAGCTGTGCTCAGATCGACATATATCGACTCAAGAACATCGCCTGTAGGTCCTATATGGCCGTGGGTTGCATCTGGCTGCTATCAGAGCCACCCACATGCCGAATATACGGGGGCCCAGCTGTGCTCAGATCGACATATATCGACTCAAGAACATCGCCTGTAGGTCCTATATGGCCGTGAGTTGCATCTGGCTGGTATCAGAGCTACCCCCATGCTGTATATACGGCGCCCAGCTGTGCTCAGATCGACATATATCGACTCAAGAACATCGCCTGTAGGTCCTATATGGCCGTGGGTTGCATATGGCTGGTATCAGAGCCACCCAAATGCCGTATATACGGGGCCCAGCTGTGCTCAGATCGACATATATCGACTCAAGAACATCGCCTATATGTCCTATATGGCTGTGGGTTGCAGCTGGCTGGTATCAGAGCCCCATGCTGTATATACGATGCCCAGCTGTGCTCAGATCGACATATATCGACTCAAGAACATCGCCTGTACGTCCTATATGGCCGTGGGTTGCATCTGGCTCGTATCAGAGCTACCCCCATGCTGTATATACGGCGCCCAGCTGTGCTCAGATCGACATATATCGACTCAAGAAAATCGCCTGTAGGTCCTATATGGCCGTGGGTTACATCTGGCTGGTATCAGAGCTACCCCCATGCTGTATATACGGGGCCCAGCTGTGCTCAGATCGATAAATATCGACTCAAGAACATCGCCTGTGGGTCTTATATGGCCGTGGGTTGCAGCTGGCTGGTATCAGAGCTACCCCCAGGCTGTATATACGTGGCCCAACCGTGCTCAGATCGACATATATCGAATCAAGAATATCGCCTGTAGGTGCTATATGGCCGTGGGTTGCATCTGGCTGGTATCAGAGCCACCCCCATGCTGTATATACGGCGCCCAGCTGTGCTCAGATCGACATATATCGACTCAAGAACATCGCTTGTAGGTCTTTTATGGCCGTGGGTTGCATCTGGCTGGTATCAGTGCTACCCCCATACGGCGCCCAGCTGTGCTCAGATCGACATATATCGACTCAAGAATATCGGCTGTAGGTCCTATATGGCCGTGGGTTGCATCTGGCTGGTATCAGAGCCACCCACATGCCGTATATACGGGGACCAGCTGTGCTCAGATCGACATATATCGACTTAAGAACATCGTCTGTAGGTCCTATATGGCCGTGGGTTGCATCTGGCTGATATCAGAGCCACCCACATGCCGAATATACGGGGGCCCAGCTGTGCTCAGATCGACATATATCGACTCAAGAACATCGCCTGTAGGTCCTATATGGCCGTGGGTTGCATCTGGCTGGTATGAGAGCTACCCCCATGCTGTATATACGGGGCCCAGCTGTGCTCAGATCGACATATATCGACTCAAGAACATCGCCTGTAGGTCCTATATGGACGTGGGTTGCATCTGACTGGTATCAGAGCCACGCACATGCCGTTTATACGGGGACCAGCTGTACTCAGATCGACATATATCGACTCAAGAACATCGCCTGTAGGTCCTATATGGGCATAGGTTGCACCTGGCTGGTGTCGAAGCGGCCCCAATGCTGCTTATACGGTGCATAGCGGTGCTCAGATCGACATATATCGACTCAAGATCATCGCCTGTAGGTCCTATATTGCCATGGGTTGCATCTGGCTGATATCAGAGCCACCCACATGCCGTATATACGGGGGCGCAGCTGTGCTCAGAACGACATATATCGACTCAAGAACATCGGCTGTAGGTCCTATATGGCCGTGGGTTGCATCTGGCTGGTATCAGAGCCACCCATATGCCGTATATACGGGGCTCAGCTGTGCTCAGATCGACATATATCGACTCAAGAACATCGCCTGTAGGTCCTATATGGCCGTGGGTTGCATCTGGCTGCTATCAGAGCCACCCACATGCCGAATATACGGGGGCCCAGCTGTGCTCAGATCGACATATATCGACTCAAGAACATCGCCTGTAGGTCCTATATGGCCGTGAGTTGCATCTGGCTGGTATCAGAGCTACCCCCATGCTGTATATACGGCGCCCAGCTGTGCTCAGATCGACATATATCGACTCAAGAACATCGCCTGTAGGTCCTATATGGCCGTGGGTTGCATATGGCTGGTATCAGAGCCACCCAAATGCCGTATATACGGGGCCCAGCTGTGCTCAGATCGACATATATCGACTCAAGAACATCGCCTATATGTCCTATATGGCTGTGGGTTGCAGCTGGCTGGTATCAGAGCCCCATGCTGTATATACGATGCCCAGCTGTGCTCAGATCGACATATATCGACTCAAGAACATCGCCTGTACGTCCTATATGGCCGTGGGTTGCATCTGGCTCGTATCAGAGCTACCCCCATGCTGTATATACGGCGCCCAGCTGTGCTCAGATCGACATATATCGACTCAAGAAAATCGCCTGTAGGTCCTATATGGCCGTGGGTTACATCTGGCTGGTATCAGAGCTACCCCCATGCTGTATATACGGGGCCCAGCTGTGCTCAGATCGATAAATATCGACTCAAGAACATCGCCTGTGGGTCTTATATGGCCGTGGGTTGCAGCTGGCTGGTATCAGAGCTACCCCCAGGCTGTATATACGTGGCCCAACCGTGCTCAGATCGACATATATCGAATCAAGAATATCGCCTGTAGGTGCTATATGGCCGTGGGTTGCATCTGGCTGGTATCAGAGCCACCCCCATGCTGTATATACGGCGCCCAGCTGTGCTCAGATCGACATATATCGACTCAAGAACATCGCTTGTAGGTCTTTTATGGCCGTGGGTTGCATCTGGCTGGTATCAGTGCTACCCCCATACGGCGCCCAGCTGTGCTCAGATCGACATATATCGACTCAAGAATATCGGCTGTAGGTCCTATATGGCCGTGGGTTGCATCTGGCTGGTATCAGAGCCACCCACATGCCGTATATACGGGGCCCAGCTGTGCTCAGATCGACATATATCGACTTAAGAACATCGCCTGTAGGTGCTATATGGCCGTGGGTTGCATCTGGCTGGTATCAGAGCTACCCCCTTGCTGTATATACGGCGCCCAGCTGTGCTCAGATCGACATATATCGACTCAAGAACATCGCCTGTAGGTCCTATATGGCCGTGGGTTGCAGCTGGCTGGTATCAGAGCCACCCACATGCCGTATATACGGGGACCAGCTGTGCTCAGATCGACATATATCGACTCAAGAACATCGTCTGTAGGTCCTATATGGCCGTGGGTTGCATCTGGCTGATATCAGAGCCACCCACATGCCGAATATACGGGGGCCCAGCTGTGCTCAGATCGACATATATCGACTCAAGAACATCGCCTGTAGGTCCTATATGGCCGTGGGTTGCATCTGGCTGGTATGAGAGCTACCCCCATGCTGTATATACGGGGCCCAGCTGTGCTCAGATCGACATATATCGACTCAAGAACATCGCCTGTAGGTCCTATATGGCCGTGGGTTGCATCTGGCTGGTATCAGAGCTACCCCCATGCTGTATATACGGGGCCCAGCTGTGCTCAGATCGACATATATCGACTCAAGAACATCGCCTGTAGGTCCTATACGGCAGTGGGTTGCAGCTGGCTGGTATCACAGCTACCCCCATGCTGTATATACGTGGCCCAGCTGTGCTCAAATCGACATATATCGACTCAAGAACATCGCCTGTAGGTCCTATATAGCCGTGGGTTGCAGCTGGCTGGTATCACAGCTACCCCCATGCTGTATATACGTGGCCCAGCTGTGCTAAAATCGACATATATCGACTCAAGAACATCGCCTGTAGGTCCTATATGGCCGTGGGTTGCAACTGGCAGGTATCAGAGCCACCCACATGCCGTATATACGGGGACCAGCTGTGCTCAGATCGACATATATCGACTCAAGAACATCGCCCGTAGATCCTATATGGCCGTGGGTTGCATCTGGCTGGTATCAGAGCTACCACCATGCTGTATATACGGGGCCCAGCTGTGCTCAGATCGACATATATCGACTCAAGAACATCGCCTGTAGGTCCTATATAGCCGTGGGTTGCAGCTCGCTGGTATCACAGCTACCCCCATACTGTAAATACGTGGCCCAACTGTGTTAAGATCGACATATATCGACTCAAGAACATCGCCTGTTGGTCCTATATGGCCGTGGGTTGCAGCTGGCTGGTATCAGAGCCACCCACATGCCGTATATACGGGGACCAGCTGTGCTCAGATCGACATATATCGACTCAAGAACATCGTCTGTAGGTCCTATATGGCCGTAAGTTGCATCTGGCTGGTATCAGAGCCACCCACATGCCGTATATACGGGGCCCAGCTGTGGTGAGATCGACATATATCGACTCAAGAACATCGCCTGTAGGTCCTGTATGGCCGTGGGTTGCATCTGGCTGGTATCAGAGCTACCCCCATGCTGTATATACGGCGCCCAGCTGTGCTCAAATCGACATATATCGACTCAAGAACATCGCCTGTAGGTCCTATATAGCCGTGGGTTGCATCTGACTGGTATCAGAGCTACCCCCATGCTGTATATACGGGGCCCAGCTGTGCTCAAAGCTACATATATCGACTCAACGTGGGTTGCAGCTGGCTGGTATCACAGCTACCCCCATGCTGTATATACGTGGCCCAGCTGTGCTCAGATCGACATATATCGACTCAACAACATCGCCTGTAGGACCTATATGGCCGTAGGTTGCAGCTGGCTGGTATCAGAGCCACCCACATGCCGTATGTACGGGGCCCAGCTGTGCTCAGCTCGACATATATCGACTCAAAAACATCGCCTCTAGGTCCTATATGGCTGTGGGTTGCAGCTGGTATCAGAGCTACACCCATGCTGTATATACGGCGCCCCGCTGTGCTCAGATCGATATATATCGACTCAAGAACGTCGCCTATAGGTCCTATATGGCCGTGGGTTGCATCTGGCTGGTATCAGAGCTACCCCCATGCTGTATATACGGGGCCCAGCTGTGCTCAGATCGACATATATCGACTCAAGAACATCGCCTCTAGGTCCTATATGGCCGTGGGTTGCATGTGGCTGGTATCAGAGCTACCCCTATGCTGTATATACGGGGCCCAGCTGTGCTCAGATCGACATATATCGACTCAAGAACATCGCCTGTAGGTCCTATATGGCCGTGGGTTGCAGCTGGCTGGTATTAGAGCCACCCACATGCCGTATATACGGGGCCCAGCTGTGCTCAGCTCGACATATATCGACTCAAAAACATCGCCTCTAGGTCCTATATGGCTGTGGGTTACATCTGGCTGGTATCAGAGCTACCCCAATGCTGTATATACGGCGCCCAGCTGTGCTCAGATCGACATATATCGACTCAAGAACATCGCCAGTAGATCCTATATGGCCGTGGGTTGCAGGTATCAGAGCTACTCCCATGCTGTATATACGGGGCCCAGCTGTTTTCAGATCGACATATATCGACTCAAGAACATCGCCTGTAGGTTCTATATGGCCGTGGGTTGCAGCTGGCTGGTATCAGAGCCACCCACATGCCGTATATACGGGGCCCAGCTGTGCTCAGCTCGACATATATCGACTCAAAAACATCGCCTCTAGGTCCTATATGGCTGTGGGTTGCATCTGGCTGGTATCAGAGCTACCCTCATGCTGTATATACGGCGCCCAGCTGTGCTCAGATCGACATATATCGACTCAAGAACATCGCCTGTAGGTCCTATATGGCCGTGGGTTGCATCTGGCTGGTATCAGAGCTACCCCCATGCTGTATATACGGGGCTCAGCTGTGCTCAGATCGACATATATCGACTCAAGAACACCGCCTGTAGGTCCTATATGGCCGTGGGTTGCAGCTGGCTGGTATCAGAGCCACCCACATGCCGTATATACGGGGCCCAGCTGTGCTCAGCTCGACATATATCGACTCAAGAACATCGCCTCTAGGTCCTATATAGCTGTGGGTTGCATCTGGCTGGTATCAGAGCTACTCCCATGCTGTATATACGGAGCCCAGCTGTGCTCAGATCGACATATATCGACTCAAGAACATCGCCTGTAGGTCCTATATGGCCGTGGGTTGCATCTGGCTGGTATCAGAGCTACCCCCATGCTGTATATACGGTGCCCAGCTGTGCTCAGATCGACATATATCGACTCAAGAACACCGCTTGTAGGTCCTATATGGCCGTGGGTTGCATCTGGCTGGAATCAGAGCTAACCCCATGCTGTATATACGGGGCCCATCTGTGCTCAGATCGACATATATCGACTCAAGAACATCGTCTGTAGGTCCTATATGGCCGTGGGTTGCATCTAGCTGGTATCAGAGCTACCCCCATGCTGTATATACGTGGCCCAGCTGTGCTCAGATCGACATATATCGACTCAAGAACATCGCCTGTAGGTCCTATATGGCCGTGGGTTGAAGCTGGCTGGTATCAGAGCCACCCACATGCCGTATATACGGGGCCTAGCTGTGCTCAGCTCGACATATATCGACACAAAAACATCGCCTCTAGGTCCTATATGGCTGTGGGTTCCATCTGGCTGGTATCAGAGCTACCCCCATGCTGTATATACGGCGCCCAGCTGTGCTCAGATCGACATATATGGACTCAAGAACATCGCCTGTAGGTCCTATATAGCCGTGGGTTGCAGCTGGCTGTTATCACAAAGATCCCCATGCTGTATATACGTGGCCCAGCTGTGCTCAGATCAACATATATCGACTCAAGAACATCGCCTGTAGGTCCTATATAGCCGTGGGTTGCAGCTGGCTGGTATCAGAGCCACCCACATGCCGTATATACGGGGCCCATCTGTGCTCAGATCGACATATTCGACTCAAGAACATCGCCTGTAGGTCCTATATGGCCATGGGTTGCAGCTGGCAGGTATCAAAGCTACCCCCATGCTGTATATACGTGGCCCAGCTGTGCTCAGATCGACATATATCGACTCAAGAACATCGCCTGTAGGTCCTATATGGCCGTGAATTGCATGTGGCTGGTATCAGAGCCACCCACATGCCGTATATAAGGAGACCAGCTGTGCTCAGATCGACATATATCGACTCAAGAACATCGTCTGTAGGTCCTATATGGCCGTGGGTTGTATCTGGCTGGTATCAGAGCCACCCACATGCCGTATATACGGGGCCCAGCTGTGCTCAGATGGACATATATCGACTCAAGAACATCGCCTGTAGGTCCTATATGGCCGTGGGTTGCATGTGGCTGGTATCAGAGCCACCAACATGCCGTATATACGGAGACCAGCTGTGCTCAGATCGACATATATCGACTCAAGAACATCGTCTGTAGGTCCTATATGGGCGTGGGTTGCATCTGGCTGGTATCAGAGCCACCCACATGCCGTATATACGGGGCCCAGCTGTGCTCAGATCGACATATATCGACTCAAGAACATCGCCTGTAGGTCCTATATGGCCGTGGGTTGCATCTGGCTGGTATCGGAGCTACCCCCACGGTGTATATGCGGCGCCCAGCTGTGCTCAGATCGACGTATATCGACTCAATTACATCGCCTATAGGTCCTATATGGCTGTGGGTTGCATCTGGCTGGTATCAGAGGGACCCCATGCTGTATATACGAGGCCCAGCTGTGCTCAGATCGACATATATCGACTGAAGAACATCGTCTGTAGGTCCTATATGGCCATGGGTTGCATCTGGCTGGTATTAGAGCCACCCACATGCCGTATATACGGGGACCAGCTGTGCTCAAATCGACATATATCGACTCAAGAATATCGCCTGTAGGTCCTATATGGCCGTGGGTTGCATCTGGCTGGTATCAGAGCTACCCCCATGCTGTATATACGGCGCCCAGCTGTGCTCAGATCGACATATATCGACTCAAGAACATCGCCTGTAAGTCATATATGGCCGTGGGTTGCATATGGCTGGTATCAGAGCTACCCCCCCGCTGTATATACGGGGCCCAGCTCTGCTCAGATCGACATATATCGACTCAAGAACATCGTCTGTAGGTCCTATATGGCCGTGGGTTGCATCTGGCTGGTATCAGAGCCACCCACATGCCGTATATACGGGGCCCAGCTGTGCTCAGATCGACATATATCGACTAAAGAACATCGCCTGTAGGTCCTATATGGCCGTGGGATGCAGCTGGCAGGTATCAGAGACACCCACATGCCGTATATACGGGGGCCCAGCTGTGCTCAGATCCACATATATCGACTCAAGAACATCGGCTGTAGGTCCTATAAGGCCGTGGGATCCATCTGGCTGGTATCAGAGCCACCCATATGCCGTATATACGGGGCCCAGCTGTGCTCAGATCGACATATATCGACTCAAGAACATCGCCTGTAGGTCCTATATGGCCGTGGGTTGCATCTGGCTGTTATCAGAGCCACCCACATGCCGAATATACGGGGGCCCAGCTGTGCTCAGATCGACATATATCGACTCAAGAACATCGCCTGTAGGTCCTATATGGCCGTGAGTTGCATCTGGCTGGTATCAGAGCTACCCCCATGCTGTATATACGGCGCCCAGCTGTGCTCAGATCGACATATATCGACTCAAGAACATCGCCTGTAGGTCCTATATGGCCGTGGGTTGCATATGGCTGGTATCAGAGCCACCCACATGCCGTATATACGGGGCCCAGCTGTGATCAGATCGACATATATCGACTCAAGAACATCGCCTGTAGGTCCTATATGGCCGTGGGTTGCATCTGGCTGGTATCGGAGCTACCCCCATGGTGTATATACGGCGCCCAGCTGTGCTCAGATCGACATATATCGACTCAAGAACATCGCCTATATGTCCTATATGGCTGTGGGTTGCATCTGGCTGGTATCAGAGCCCCATGCTGTATATACGAGGCCCAGCTGTGCTCAGATCGACATATATCGACTCAAGAACATCGCCTGTACGTCCTATATGGCCGTGGGTTGCATCTGGCTCGTATCAGAGCTACCCCCATGCTGTATATACGGCGCCCAGCTGTGCTCAGATCGACATATATCGACTCAAGAATATCGCCTGTAGGTCCTATATGGCCGTGGGTTGCATCTGGCTGGTATCAGAGCTACCCCCATGCTGTATATACGGCGCCCAGCTGTGCTCAGATCGACATATATCGACTCAAGAACATCGCCTGTAAGTCATATATGGCCGTGGGTTGCATATGGCTGGTATCAGAGCTACCCCCCCGCTGTATATACGGGGCCCAGCTCTGCTCAGATCGACATATATCGACTCAAGAACATCGTCTGTAGGTCCTATATGGCCGTGGGTTGCATCTGGCTGGTATCAGAGCTACCCCCATGCTGTATATACGGGGCCCAGCTGTGCTCAGATCGACATATATCGACTCAAGAACATCGCCTGTGGGTCTTATATGACCGTGGGTTGCAGCTGGCTGGTATCAGAGCTACCCCCAGGCTGTATATACGTGGCCCAGCCGTGCTCAGATCGACATATATCGAATCAAGAATATCGCCTGTAGGTGCTATATGGCCGTGGGTTGCATCTGGCTGGTATAAGAGCTACCCCCATGCTGTATATACGGCTCCCAGCTGTGCTCATATCGACATATATCGACTCAAGAACATCGCTTGTAGGTCCTATATGGCCGTGGGTTGCATCTGGCTGGTATCAGTGCTACCCCCATACGGCGCCCAGCTGTGCTCAGATCGACATATATCGACTCAAGAATATCGCCTGTAGGTCCTATATGGCCGTGGGTTGCATCTGGCTGGTATCAGAGCCACCCACATGCCGTATATACGGGGCCCAGCTGTGCTCAGATCGACATATATCGACTCAAGAACATCGCCTGTAGGTGCTATATGGCCGTGGGTTGCATCTGGCTGGTATCAGAGCTACCCCCTTGCTGTATATACGGCGCCCAGCTGTGCTCAGATCGGCATATATCGACTCAAGAACATCGCCTGTAGGTCCTATATGGCCGTGGGTTGCAGCTGGCTGGTATCAGAGCCACCCACATGCCGTATATACGGGGACCAGCTGTGCTCAGATCGACATATATTGACTCAAGAACATCGTCTGTAGGTCCTATATGGCAGTGGGTTGCATCTGGCTGATATCAGAGCTACCCACATGCCGAATATACGGGGGCCCAGCTGTGCTCAGATCGACATATATCGACTCAAGAACATCGCCTGTAGGTCCTATATGGCCGTGGGTTGCATCTGGCTGGTATCAGAGCTACCCCCATGCTGTATATACGGGGCCCAGCTGTGCTCAGATCGACATATATCGACTCAAGAACATCGCCTGTAGGTCGTATATAGCCGTGGGTTGCATCTGGCTGGTATCAGAGCTACCCCCATGCTGTATATACGGGGACCAGCTGTGCTCAGATCGATATATATATATCGACTCAAGAACATCGCCTGTAGGTCTTATATGGCAGTGGGTTGTAGCTGGCTGATATCACATCTACCCCCATGCAGTATATACGTGGCCCAGCTGTGCTCAAATCGACATATATCGACTCAAGAACATCGCCTGTAGGTCCTATATGGCCGTGGGTTGCATCTGACTGGTATCAGAGCTACCCTTATGCTGTATATACGGGGCCCAGCTGTGTTTAGAGCGACATATATGGACTCAACGTGGGTTGCATCTGGCTGGAATCAGAGCTAACCCCATGCTGTATATACGGGGCCCAGCTGTGCTCAGATCGACATATATCGACTCAAGAACATCGCCTGTAGGTCCTATATGGCCGTGGGTTGCATCTGGCTGGTATCAGAGCCACCCACATGCCGTATATACGGGGCCCAGCTGTGCTCAGATCGACATATATCGACTCAAGAACATCGCCTGTAGGTCCTATATAGCCGTGGGTTGCATCTGACTGGTATCAGAGCTACCCTTATGCTGTATATACGGGGCCCAGCTGTGTTTAGAGCGACATATATGGACTCAACGTGGGTTGCATCTGGCTGGAATCAGAGCTAACCCCATGCTGTATATACGGGGCCCAGCTGTGCTCAGATCGACATATATCGACTCAAGAACATCGCCTGTAGGTCCTATATGGCCGTGGGTTGCATCTGGCTGGTATCAGAGCCACCCACATGCCGTATATACGGGGCCCAGCTGTGCTCAGATCGACATATTCGACTCAAGAACATCGCCTGTAGGTCCTATATGGCCATGGGTTGCAGCTGGCAGGTATCAAAGCTACCCCCATGCTGTATATACGTGGCGCAGCTGTGCTCAGATCGACATATATCGACTCAAGAACATCGCCTGTTGGTCCTATATGGCCGTGGGTTGCAGCTGGCTGGTATCAGAGCCACCCACATGCCGTATATACGGGGACCAGCTGTGCTCAGATCGACATATATCGACTCAAGAACATTGTATGTAGGTCCTATATGGCCGTGGGTTGCATCTGGCTGGTATCAGAGCCACCCACATGCCGTATATACGGGGCCCAGCTGTGCTCAGATCGACATATATCGACTCAAGAACATCGCCTGTAGGTCCTATATGGCCGTGGGTTGCATCTGGCTGGTATCAGAGCTACCCCCATGCTGTATATACGGCGTCCAGCTGTGCTCAGATCGACATATATCGACTCAAGAACATCGCCTGTAGATCCTATATGGCCGTGGGTTGCATCTGGCTGATATCAGAGCTACTCCCATGCTGTATATACGGGGCCCAGCTGTTTTCAGATCGACATATATCGACTCAAGAACATCGCCCGTAGGTTCTATATGGCCGTGGGTTGCAGCTGGCTGGTATCAGAGCCACCCACATGCCATATATACGGGGCCCAGCTGTGCTCAGCTCGACATATATCGACTCAAAAACATCGCCTCTAGGTCCTATATGGCTGTGGGTTGCAACTGGCTGGTATCAGAGCTACCCTCATGCTGTATATACGGCGCCCAGCTGTGCTCAGATCGACATATATCGACTCAAGAACATCGCCTGTAGGTCCTATATGGCCGTGGGTTGCATCTGGCTGGTATCAGAGCTACCTTCATGCTGTATATACGGGGCTCAGCTGTGCTCAGATCGACATATATCGACTCAAGAACACCGCCTGTAGGTCCTATATGGCCGTTGGTTGCAGCTGGCTGGTATCAGAGCCACCCACATGCCGTATATACGGGGCCCAGCTGTGCTCAGATCGACATATATCGACTCAAGAACATCGCCTCTAGGTCCTATATAGCTGTGGGTTGCATCTGGCTGGTATCAGAGCTACTCCCATGCTGTATATACGGAGCCCAGCTGTGCTCAGATCGACATATATCGACTCAAGAACATCGCCTGTAGGTCCTATATGGCCGTGGGTTGCATCTGGCTGGTATCAGAGCTACCCCCATGCTGTATATACGGTGCCCAGCTGTGCTCAGATCGACATATATCGACTCAAGAACACCGCTTGTAGGTCCTATATGGCCGTGGGTTGCATCTGGCTGGAATCAGAGCTAACCCCATGCTGTATATACGGGGCCCAGCTGTGCTCAGATCAACATATATCGACTCAAGAACATCGCCTGTAGGTCCTATATGGCCGTGGGTTGCATCTAGCTGGTATCAGAGCTACCCCCATGCTGTATATACGTGGCCCAGCTGTGCTCAGATCGACATATATCGACTCAAGAACATCGCCTGTAGGTCCTATATGGCCGTGGGTTGCAGCTGGCTGGTATCAGAGCCACACACATGCCGTATATACGGGGCCCAGCTGTGCTCAGCTCGACATATATCGACACAAAAACATCGCCTCTAGGTCCTATATGGCTGTGGGTTCCATCTGGCTGGTATCAGAGCTACCCCCATGCTGTATATACGGCGCCCAGCTGTGCTCAGATCGACATATATGGACTCAAGAACATCGCCTGTAGGTCCTGTATAGCCGTGGGTTGCAGCTGGCTGTTATCACAGCGATCCCCATGCTGTATATACGTGGCCCAGCTGTGCTCAGATCAACATATATCGACTCAAGAACATCGCCTGTAGGTCCTATATAGCCGTGGGTTGCAGCTGGCTGGTATCAGAGCCACCCACATGCCGTATATACGGGGCCCATCTGTGCTCAGATCGACATATTCGACTCAAGAACATCGCCTGTAGGTCCTATATGGCCATGGGTTGCAGCTGGCAGGTATCAAAGCTACCCCCATGCTGTATATACGTGGCCCAGTTGTGCTCAGATCGACATATATCGACTCAAGAACATCGCCTGTAGGTCCTATATGGCCGTGGGTTGCATGTGGCTGGTATCAGAGCCACCCACATGCCGTATATAAGGAGACCAGCTGTGCTCAGATCGACATATATCGACTCAAGAACATCGTCTGTAGGTCCTATATGGCCGTGGGTTGCATCTGGCTGGTATCAGAGCCACCCACATGCCGTATATACGGGGCCCAGCTGTGCTCAGATGGACATATATCGACTCAAGAACCTCGCCTGTAGGTCCTATATGGCCGTGGGTTGCATGTGGCTGGTATCAGAGCCACCCACATGCCGTATATACGGAGACCAGCTGTGCTCAGATCGACATATATCGACTCAAGAACATCGTCTGTAGGTCCTATATGGGCGTGGGTTGCATCTGGCTGGTATCAGAGCCACCCACATGCCGTATATACGGGGCCCAGCTGTGCTCAGATCGACATATATCGACTCAAGAACATCGCCTGTAGGTCCTATATGGCCGTGGGTTGCAGCTGGCAGGTATCAGAGCCACCCACATGCCGTATATTCGGGGACCAGATGTGCTCAGATCGACATATATCGACTCAAGAACATCGCCCGTAGGTCCTATATGGCCGTGGGTTGCATATGGCTGGTATCAGAGCCACCTACATGCCGTATATACAGGGCCCAGCTGTGCTCAGATCGACATATATCGACTCAAGAACATCGCCTGTAGGTCCTATATGGCCGTGGGTTGCATCTGGCTGGTATCGGAGCTACCCCCATGGTGTATATACGGCGCCCAGCTGTGCTCAGATCGACATATATCGACTCAATAACATCGCCTATAGGTCCTATATGGCTGTGGGTTGCATCTGGCTGGTATCAGAGCTACCCCTATGCTGTATATACGAGGCCCAGCTGTGCTCAGATCGACATATATCGACTGAAGAACATCGTCTGTAGGTCCTATATGGCCATGGGTTGCATCTGGCTGGTATTAGAGCCACCCACATGCCGTATATACGGGGACTAGCTGTGCTCAAATCGACATATATCGACTCAAGAATATCGAATGTAGGTCCTATATGGCCGTGGGTTGCATCTGGCTGGTATCAGAGCTACCCCCATGCTGTATATACGGCGCCCAGCTGTGCTCAGATCGACATATATCGACTCAAGAACATCGCCTGTAAGTCATATATGGCCGTGGGTTGCATATGGCTGGTATCAGAGCTACCCCCCCCCCCCCCCACCCCGCTGTATATACGGGGCCCAGCTGTGCTCAGATCGACATATATCGACTCAAGAACATCGTCTGTAGGTCCTATATGGCCGTGGGTTGCATCTGGCTGGTATCAGAGCCACCCACATGCCGTATATACGGGGCCCAGCTGTGCTCAGATCGACATATATCGACTAAAGAACATCGCCTGTAGGTCCTATATGGCCGTGGGTTGCAGCTGGCAGGTATCAGAGACACCCACATGCCGTATATACGGGGGCCCAGCTGTGCTCAGATCCACATATATCGACTCAAGAACATCGGCTGTAGGTCCTATAAGGCCGTGGGATGCATCTGGCTGGTATCAGAGCCACCCATATGCCGTATATACGGGGCCCAGCTGTGCTCAGATCGACATATATCGACTCAAGAACATCGCCTGTAGGTCCTATATGGCCGTGGGTTGCATCTGGCTGGTATCAGAGCCACCCACATGCCGTATATACGGGGCCCAGCTGTGCTCAGATCGACATATATCGACTCAAGAACATCGCCTGTAGGTGCTATATGGCCGTGGGTTGCATCTGGCTGGTATCAGAGCTACCCCCTTGCTGTATATACGGCGCCCAGCTGTGCTCTGGATAGTTCTGGATAGTTGCCTGGAGGGTAGCATAGCTACAGACACTTAGGCCTCAAGATGGGCCCATTGTGAAACCTCCCTTTAGAGGCTGCTCACTCGTCCCACCAGTCAATTTTGCGTGCAAGCCGCAAAACCCTGGCGGGTGAGGAGCTGCCAATTCTGACCATACTAGGCCAGCACACCCCTAGTATTTGATGCCTGGTGTTTACTAGAGCTGGGCAGAGGCATATTACATGCTCTGCTGTTTCTAGTTCTTCATTACACCCTCTACATAACGGGCTGTTCACCAGGCCCATCGTGTGTAGGTGTTTGTTTAGCCGGCAGTGGCCGGTTAGGATGTTAGTCAGTAATTTCAGACTGGTTCTAGATAAGTTAAGGCGGGCCGTGGCTGCAATTTTACAAGGCTGCCTGATTGCAACCTTTGATTGTTTGCAGCCCGGCGTTTCTCGCCATCTTACCTTGTGTAGAGCATGTGTCCTATGCTCTATTATTTTTTTCAGAGTACCTGCGGAAAGTATTTCATCCTCTTGGGTTATTAGAGGATGTGAGGATCCCTTCCTGGCAAGTTCGTCTGCTATTTCGTTCCCCTTGATGCCACTATGTCCTTTTATCCAGCAGAGTTCTAGTTTGTTATATTTAGCTAGCTCCTCCAGGCTGTGTAGACATGAATATAACTCTTTCGACACAAATGTGTTGGCATTTAGTGCATTTAGAGCTGCTTTGCTGTCGGTGAGTATTTGGATATGTTTATCCTTAATATTCCGTTCAGCTAAAATTTGAACACATTTTAGTATTCCTGTTAATTCCGCTTGGAAGACTGTCGTGAGTCTTCCAAGTGGTGCACTTATCTTGAGATCGAGTTCTGGTGAGAAAATTCCATAGCCAGCTCTCGTCTTAGTTTTGGATCCATCAGTATACATGGTTATGTTGGCGCCTTGTGGTACCATCCATTGTGATGATGGTCTGAAAGTGTTTGACAAAACTGTATTTGGGTAGAATTCTGTCGCACTTACCTTCTATGAGGGGGTCTAGTTTGATAGCTTCACTCAGTATGCTCCTGTGTCCAATAATTCTACCTTTATCATGCCACAGGTTGAGTGAAGATAGCCTTAATGCTGTTTTTACTGCAGTCTCCCTTATTAGAAGGTCGAGTGGTTGTAGACATAACAGTGCTTCAAGAGCTGCTGTGGGCGTTGTTCTCATAGCGCCGGTGATGGCAAGACACGCCATCCGCTGGATGTGTGATAGCTTTGAGATTGTTGTAACTTGTTTGGTTTTCGACCACCAGACTATTGCACCATATGCGATAGTTGGTCTAATGATCGCGGTATATATCCATTGGGTGATCTTGGGAGACAGACCCCATGTTTTTCCAACCGCCCTGCGGCATTGCCAGAATGAGATGCAAGCTTTTTGCAGCTTGGATGTTATATGCTCATTCCAGTTCAGTTTTGTATCCATGATTAATCCTAGATATTTTACTTTATCTGTGAGAGTCAGAGGGACCTTAAAAAGAGTTGGCATGTTCATGAGTTCGAGTTTCCTCTTCCTCGTAAACAATATCAGCTCTGTCTTTTTTGGGTTAACTGTTAGCGAATGGTTATCGCACCAGTTCTCAACAATCTGTAGGGCACTCTGCATGAGATTACAGAGTACACCTTCAAAACTGCCATTTATCATGATCACTATGTCGTCGGCATAGCCAACGGCATAGTATCCTGAGTTGTTTAATGCCAGGAGGAGGCTATCAACTACAAGGTCCCATAAAAGGGGTGAGAGGACTCCACCTTGAGGACAGCCTCTTCCTGCAACTTTTTTTGATGTTACGTCATCTAGTGTTACTTGGATTGTTCTTAGACCAAGCATATTTTTTATCCAGCCCCTAATAGTGGGGTGAATCCCGTGAGATGTTAGAGCATTATCGATACTCTTAAATGTTGTTTTGTCGAAAGTACCTTCAATATCAATGAAGGTGGCAAGCAACGAACCTTTATGCTCTAGTGTTTCCTCTATCTTTGAGGTCACCAGATGTAGGGCTGATTCTGTTGAGCGTCCTGGTTGGTAGGCATGCTGTTTCGGATGTATGGGGTACGTTCTCAGCGGCCCGTCCCTGATTTCACGATCACAGAGCCTTTCCAGCGTCTTCAATAGAAATGAGGTTAGGCTTATGGGCCTGAATGACTTGGCAAGTGTGTAATCTACTTTGCCTGGTTTGGGTATAAAGGTCACTTTGACCTCTCTCCATGTATTGGGTATGTACCTAAAAGCAATGCAACCTTTAAATATGTACACCAATGTGTTTATAATGTAGGTTAACCCCCATTGTAGTAGTGCTGGGAATATTCCATCTAGTCCTGGGGACTTAAAAAATGAAAAGCTTGATATTGCCCATTCTATTTTAGTTATACTTATCATTTGGTCAGCTTGCAGCCAATCTTCCTCATCAGGTAGATGAGGATCAGTTGCCAAGTTGAGACCTCTAGGTTGGTTGCCAGGAAAGTGGGTGTCTAGAAGTACCTCGATAGTTTGGGAGGGTGTTACCGTGAAGGTGCCATCCTCCCGTTTTATCGAGTTAAGTTGTTGTACAGGGTCTTTTGAGATTACTCTCTTCAGACGAGCAGCTGCTGCTGTGGATTCAATGCCATTGCAGTAGGCTCTCCATGTATTTCTTTGTCGCTTCCTGACTTCACTTTTGAGTTGTCTACGGGCTTCCCTAAAAGCTTCCCATAGAACAATATCATTTCTATTTTTGGCCTTGTTGAAAGTTTTCCTGGCCTTAGATCGGAGACAGTTGATCTCTGCGCTCCACCAAGGAGGTGCAGAGGCTCTCAAGCCCGCCTTTCTTATGGGACAGGAGTCCTCATATGATGAAATCAGTGATTTTTGGAGGTGTTTCACACAGGCCTCCAAGTCGTCCACTGATTCTGGAATTTTGTCTGCTGCTTGATACTCCATCCTATCCGATAGGTATCTGCAAAATAGTTGTTTATTAGTTTTTTGTGGATTTCTGTAGGACGGTAGTTCACGTGGTACGAAATCTAGGTCGTAGCGTATCAGTCGGTGATCGGACATGGATACCTGACTTGATACGTGCCAGGTTTTTATTTTGCTTGAGATATTGCCCAGTGTCAGACTGATGTCTATCACCTCGGCTCGTTTTTGTGTTACGAACGTTGGTTCGCACCCTCTGTTTAATATCTCTATTTTTGTACTGGTTAAGTACTCAATTAGAGCCTTTCCTCTGCTGTTGATGTTGCTGCTGCCCCACACCACATGGTGAGCATTGGCATCACATCCGATGATGAGGTCAATCTTTAGTTTTTCACAGTGTTCCACCAAGTTTGCCAGTTCTGGGCTGGGAGGTGGTCGCTGCGGGAGCTGCGTCGTACGGTAGATACACAGAGGCTATATAGATCTCTGCGTCATCGTCTGTTTTCAGTCTGACAACTGTGAGGTCTGCAGAGCTGAATTGGTGTAGGAGTGTACCTGTAACTTTAGAAGATGTTAAGATGCATGTCCTAGGTTTGTTTCCAGCAGCGCTGTAAAGCAGGTTGCTGTTATTGTTGCCGAGTCCGCATACCCTGTTTTTAACAATCCAGGGTTCTTGGATCAGTGCTATGCTATATTGCATATTCTGTAGATGGCAACTTAAATTAGCAGTTGCCACCTTAGAATGCTGCAAATTTATTTGGGTGATTTGTAAAACCAGGCCCATTTTATTCTGTTGGCAATGGAGGAGATGGATCTGTATCCGGGTTAGCATTGCCTGTCTCAGCTGTCGCTTCAACAGAGTCTGCCAGCCCAGAGATTTCCTCTCCGCCATGGGTTTTTACCTTGAGGGTGGCAAATCTATAATAGATTTTGCCGTACCTCTTTTTTATTTCTGCGATGTCACTTGAGGGTGCACCTAGACGAGCAGAACGGCATCTTCTTTGGTCTCCCTATGGAATTCGCACCAATGTTTGACAGACAGTGTTGTGTTCTGTGCTGCCAGACGTTGTAGTATGACCTGGGGCTCGGCTGGTTTCCCTGGTACCCACACTGAAATTTTAGTTAGTTTAGGCAGTTGGTCTGCCCTAACAACTGCAAGTTTTGCACCTTCCCATAGGGCCCAGTCCAAAGACTCCTGATTCCCACATGTGATTCGCAGAATCTCTCCTGCATGTTGCCACTTTTCAAAAGTGGGGGTGAATATTGATGAGCTGGTGATTGTTTTATCCAGCTCCTCAGTTAGCCAACCCTCCACTTTGGTGACTTGTTCACTCGTCATTTTCCCCAAAAGGTGAAGCGAGTCAATTATAGCTACTCTGAGGTGGCTATTCACCACCGCTACGTAGCTAATCTTTGAATTGGTTGGCTGGTCGTACCCTCTCTTGGGATTGCTCCCTGGAGAAGGTGCCGATCCATCCGACCTCATCCGTTTTTTGGGAGGGTTATTGACAGGTGGCTTCACCGGGGAAGCGCTGGTCCTGACTGTACCCTCCCTTAGTTTTAGCTCCGCTCGACGGACTCTTCGTCGTCGACGGGATACTGAGCCACATATTCTGTGGCGTTTGGGCCGCACAAAGTCATCCGCCGCTTGTGGGTTGACGTTGTCGTCAGCCCTCAGCATTGGGGACGTGTGTGCTACCTGAGCCACATATTCTGTGGCGTTTGGGCCGCACAAAGTCATCCGCCGCTTGTGGGTTGACGTTGTCGTCAGCCCTCAGCATTGGGGACGTGTGTGCTACCTGCGAGAGGGTGTCCTGAGAGGACGGTCCCTCTGTTATCGCAGTGCCAGTGGCCTCACTCATGTCCTACACGTGGGTACATAAAGTGAGGTTATGTTCTACAGAGTAAACGCTGGGGTGCTCAACTACTTACCCAGGGGTAGCACGAGCAGCCACTAAAACACTTTAACACTCTCGGGTTTTTAAATTTACGTATTTACGTTAAATTTAATTATAAGTTTGGGAGCGACACTTATAAACGTCTTGTACGTTGGGTTGCCAACCCATCTCTCCCCCAGCTGTGCTCAGATCGACATATATCGACTCAAGAACATCGCCTGTAGGTCCTATATGGCCGTGGGTTGCAGCTGGCTGGTATCAGAGCCACCCACATGCCGTATATACGGGGACCAGCTGTGCTCAGATCGACATATATTGACTCAAGAACATCGTCTGTAGGTCCTATATGGCAGTGGGTTGCATCTGGCTGATATCAGAGCTACCCACATGCCGAATATACGGGGGCCCAGCTGTGCTCAGATCGACATATATCGACTCAAGAACATCGCCTGTAGGTCCTATATGACCGTGGGTTGCATCTGGCTGGTATCAGAGCTACCCCCATGCTGTATATACGGGGCCCAGCTGTGCTCAGATCGACATATATCGACTCAAGAACATCGCCTGTAGGTCCTATATAGCCGTGGGTTGCATCTGGCTGGTATCAGAGCTACCCCCATGCTGTATATACGGGGTCCAGCTGTGCTCAGATCGATATATATCGACTCAAGAACATCGCCTGTAGGTCCTATATGGCAGTGGGTTGTAGCTGGCTGATATCACATCTACCCCCATGCTGTATATACGTGGCCCAGCTGTGTTCAAATCGACATATATCGACTCAAGAACATCGCCTGTAGGTCCTATATGGCCGTGGGTTGCATCTGACTGGTATCAGAGCTACCCTTATGCTGTATATACGGGGCCCAGCTGTGTTTAGAGCGACATATATCGTCAACGTGGGTTGCATCTGGCTGGAATCAGAGCTAACCCCATGCTGAATATACGGGGCCCAGCTGTGCTCAGATCGACATATATCGACTCAAGAACATCGCCTGTAGGTCCTATATGGCCGTGGGTTGCATCTGGCTGGTATCAGAGCCACCCACATGCCGTATATACGGGGCCCAGCTGTGCTCAGTTCGACATATTCGACTCAAGAACATCGCCTGTAGGTCCTATATGGCCATGGGTTGCAGCTGGCAGGTATCAAAGCTACCCCCATGCTGTATATACGTGGCCCAGCTGTGCTCAGATCGACATATATCGACTCAAGAACATCGCCTGTTGGTCCTATATGGCCGTGGGTTGCAGCTGGCTGGTATCAAAGCCACCCACATGCCGTATATACGGGGACCAGCTGTGCTCAGATCGACATATATCGACTCAAGAACATTGTCTGTAGGTCCTATATGGCCGTGGGTTGCATCTGGCTGGTATCAGAGCCACCCACATGCCGTATATACGGGGCCCAGCTGTGCTCAGATCGACATATATCGACTCAAGAACATCGCCTGTAGGTCCTATATGGCAGTGGGTTGCATCTGGCTGGTATCAGAGCTACCCCCATGCTGTATATACGGCGTCCAGCTGTGCTCAGATCGACATATATCGACTCAAGAACATCGCCTGTAGGTCCTATATGGCCGTGGGTTGCATGTGGCTGGTATCAGAGCCACCCACATGCCGTATATACGGGGACCAGCTGTGCTCAGATCGACATATATCGACTCAAGAACATCGTCTGTAGGTCCTATATGGCCGTGGGTTGCATCTGGCTGGTATCAGAGCCACCCACATGCCGTATATACGGGGCCCAGCTGTGCTCAGATCGACATATATCGACTCAAGAACATCGCCTGTAGGTCCTATGTGGCCGTGGGTTGCATCTGGCTGGTATCAGAGCTACCCCCATGCTGTATATACGGCGCCCAGCTGTGCTAAGATCGAAATATATCGACTTAAGAACATCGCCTGTAGGTCCTATATGGCTGTGGGTTGCATCTGGCTGGAATCAGAACTACCCCCAGCTGTATATACGGGGCCCAGCTGTGCTCAGATCGACATATATCGACTCAAGAACATCGCCTGTAGGTCCTATATGGCCGTGGGTTGCAGCTGGCTAGTATCACAGTTACCCCCATGCTGTATATACGGCGCCCAGCTGTGCTCAGATCGACATATATGGACTCAAGAACATCGCCTGTAGGTCCTATATGGCCGTGGGTTGCATCTGGCTGGTATCAGAGCTACCCCCATGCTGTATATACGGCGTCCAGCTGTGCTCAGATCTCGACGTATATCGACTCAAGAACATCGCCTGTAGGTCCTATATGGCCGTGGGTTGCATCTGGCTGGTATCAGAGCTACCCCCATGCTGTATATACGGGGCCCAGCTGTGCTCAGATCGACATATATCGACTCAAGAACATCGCCTGTAGGTCCTATATAGCCGTGGGTTGCATCTGGCTGGTATCAGAGCTACCCCCATGCTGTATATACGGGGCCCAGCTGTGCTCAGATCGACATATATCGACTCAAGATAATCGCCAGTAGGTCCTATATGGCAGTGGGTTGTAGCTGGCTGGTATCACATCTACCCCCATGCTGTATATACGTGGCCCAGCTGTGCTCAAATCGACATATATCGACTCAAGAACATCGCCTGTAGGTCCTATATGGCCGTGGGTTGCATCTGACTGGTATCAGAGCTACCCTTATGCTGTATATACGGGGCCCAGCTGTGTTTAGAGCGACATATATCGACTCAACGTGGGTTGCAGCTGGCTGGTATCACAGCTACCCCCATGCTGTATATACGTGGCCCAGCTGTGCTCAGATCGACATATATCGACTCAAGAACATCGCCTGTAGGTCCTATATGGCCGTGGGTTGCAGCTGGCTGGTATCAGAGCCACCCACATGCCGTATGTACGGGGCGCAGCTGTGCTCAGCTCGACATATATCGACTCAAAAACATCGCCTCTAGGTCCTATATGGCTGTGGGTTGCAGCTGGTATCAGACCTACACCCATGCTGTATATACGGCGCCCAATTGTGCTCAGATCGATATATATCGACTCAAGAACGTCGCCTATAGGTCCTATATGGCCGTGGGTTGCATCTGGCTGGTATCAGAGCTACCCCCATGCTGTATATACGGGGCCCAGCTGTGCTCAGATCGACATATATCGACTCAAGAACATCGCCTCTAGGTCCTATATGGCCGTGGGTTGCATCTGGCTGGTATCAGAGCTACCCCTATGCTGTATATACGGGCCCAGCTGTGCTCAGATCGACATATATCGACTCAAGAACATCGCCTGTAGGTCCTATATGGCCGTGGGTTGCAGCTGGCTGGTATCAGAGCCACCCACATGCCGTATATACGGGGCCCAGCTGTGCTCAGCACGACATATATCGACTCAAAAACATCGCCTCTAGGTCCTATATGGCTGTGGGTTGCATCTGGCTGGTATCAGAGCTACCCCCATGCTGTATATACGGCGCCCAGCTGTGCTCAGATCGACATATATCGACTCAAGAACATCGCCGGTAGATCCTATATGGCCGTGGGTTGCATCTGGCTGGTATCAGAGCTACCCCGATGCTGTATATACGGGGCCCAGCTGTTTTCAGATCGACATATATCGACTCAAGAACATCGCCTGTAGGTTCTATATGGCCGTGGGTTGCAGCTGGCTGGTATCAGAGCCACCCACATGCCGTATATACGGGGCCCAGCTGTGCTCAGCTCGACATATATCGACTCACAAACATCGCCTCTAGGTCCTATATGGCTGTGGGTTGCATCTGTCTGGTATCAGAGCTACTCCGATGCTGTATATACGGCGCCCAGCTGTGCTCAGATCGACATATATCGACACAAGAACATCGCCTGTATGTCCTATATGGCCGTGGGTTGCATCTGGCTGGTATCAGAGCTACCCCCATGCTGTATATACGGGGCTCAGCTGTGCTTAGATCGACATATATCGACTCAAGAACACCGCCTGTAGGTCCTATATGGCCGTGGGTTGCATCTGGCTGGTATCAGAGCCACCCACATGCCGTATATACGGGGCCCAGCTGTGCTCAGCTCGACATATATCGACTCAAGAACATCGCCTCTAGGTCCTATATAGCTGTGGGTTGCATCTGGCTGGTATCAGAGCTACCCCCATTCTGTATATACGGCGCCCAGCTGTGCTCAGATCGACATATATCGACTCAAGAACATCGCCTGTAGGTCCTATATGGCCGTGGGTTGCATCCGGCTGGTATCAGAGCTACCCCCATGCTGTATATACGGGGCCCAGCTGTGCTCAGATCGACATATATCGTTTCAAGAACACCGCCTGTAGGTCCTATATGGCCGTGGGTTGCATCTGGCTGGAATCAGAGCTAACCCCATGCTGTATATACGGGGCCCAGCTGTGCTCAGATCGACATATATCGACTCAAGAACATCGCCTGTAGGTCCTATATGGCCGTGGGTTGCATCTGGCTGGTATCAGAGCTACCCCCATGCTGTATATACGGCGCCCAGCTGAGCTCAGATCGACATATATCGACTCAAGAACATCGCCTGTAGGTCCTATATGGCCGTGGGTTGCATCCGGCTGGTATCAGAGCTACCCCCATGCTGTATATACGGGGCCCAGCTGTGCTCAGATCGACATATATCGTTTCAAGAACACCGCCTGTAGGTCCTATATGGCCGTGGGTTGCATCTGGCTGGAATCAGAGCTAACCCCATGCTGTATATACGGGGCCCAGCTGTGCTCAGATTGACATATATCGACTCAAGAACATCGCCTGTAGGTCCTATATGGCCGTGGGTTGCATCTGGCTGGAATCAGAACTACCCCCATGCTGTATATACGTGGCCCAGCTGTGCTCAAATCGACATATATCGACTCAAGAACATCGCCTGTAGGTCCTATATGGCCGTGGGTTGCATCTGACTGGTATCAGAGCTACCCTTATGCTGTATATACGGGGCCCAGCTGTGTTTAGAGCGACATATATCGACTCAACGTGGGTTGCAGCTGGCTGGTATCACAGCTACCCCCATGCTGTATATACGTGGCCCAGCTGTGCTCAGATCGACATATATCGACTCAAGAACATCGCCTGTAGGTCCTATATGGCCGTGGGTTGCAGCTGGCTGGTATCAGAGCCACCCACATGCCGTATGTACGGGGCGCAGCTGTGCTCAGCTCGACATATATCGACTCAAAAACATCGCCTCTAGGTCCTATATGGCTGTGGGTTGCAGCTGGTATCAGACCTACACCCATGCTGTATATACGGCGCCCAACTGTGCTCAGATCGATATATATCGACTCAAGAACGTCGCCTATAGGTCCTATATGGCCGTGGGTTGCATCTGGCTGGTATCAGAGCTACCCCCATGCTGTATATACGGGGCCCAGCTGTGCTCAGATCGACATATATCGACTCAAGAACATCGCCTCTAGGTCCTATATGGCCGTGGGTTGCATCTGGCTGGTATCAGAGCTACCCCTATGCTGTATATACGGGCCCAGCTGTGCTCAGATCGACATATATCGACTCAAGAACATCGCCTGTAGGTCCTATATGGCCGTGGGTTGCAGCTGGCTGGTATCAGAGCCACCCACATGCCGTATATACGGGGCCCAGCTGTGCTCAGCACGACATATATCGACTCAAAAACATCGCCTCTAGGTCCTATATGGCTGTGGGTTGCATCTGGCTGGTATCAGAGCTACCCCCATGCTGTATATACGGCGCCCAGCTGTGCTCAGATCGACATATATCGACTCAAGAACATCGCCGGTAGATCCTATATGGCCGTGGGTTGTATCTGGCTGGTATCAGAGCTACCCCGATGCTGTATATACGGGGCCCAGCTGTTTTCAGATCGACATATATCGACTCAAGAACATCGCCTGTAGGTTCTATATGGCCGTGGGTTGCAGCTGGCTGGTATCAGAGCCACCCACATGCCGTATATACGGGGCCCAGCTGTGCTCAGCTCGACATATATCGACTCACAAACATCGCCTCTAGGTCCTATATGGCTGTGGGTTGCATCTGTCTGGTATCAGAGCTACTCCGATGCTGTATATACGGCGCCCAGCTGTGCTCAGATCGACATATATCGACACAAGAACATCGCCTGTATGTCCTATATGGCCGTGGGTTGCATCTGGCTGGTATCAGAGCTACCCCCATGCTGTATATACGGGGCTCAGCTGTGCTTAGGTCGACATATATCGACTCAAGAACACCGCCTGTAGGTCCTATATGGCCGTGGGTTGCATCTGGCTGGTATCAGAGCCACCCACATGCCGTATATACGGGGCCCAGCTGTGCTCAGCTCGACATATATCGACTCAAGAACATCGCCTCTAGGTCCTATATAGCTGTGGGTTGCATCTGGCTGGTATCAGAGCTACCCCCATTCTGTATATACGGCGCCCAGCTGTGCTCAGATCGACATATATCGACTCAAGAACATCGCCTGTAGGTCCTATATGGCCGTGGGTTGCATCCGGCTGGTATCAGAGCTACCCCCATGCTGTATATACGGGGCCCAGCTGTGCTCAGATCGACATATATCGTTTCAAGAACACCGCCTGTAGGTCCTATATGGCCGTGGGTTGCATCTGGCTGGAATCAGAGCTAACCCCATGCTGTATATACGGGGCCCAGCTGTGCTCAGATCGACATATATCGACTCAAGAACATCGCCTGTAGGTCCTATATGGCCGTGGGTTGCATCTGGCTGGTATCAGAGCTACCCCCATGCTGTATATACGGCGCCCAGCTGTGCTCAGATCGACATATATCGACTCAAGAACATCGCCTGTAGGTCCTATATGGCCGTGGGTTGCATCCGGCTGGTATCAGAGCTACCCCCATGCTGTATATACGGGGCCCAGCTGTGCTCAGATCGACATATATCGTTTCAAGAACACCGCCTGTAGGTCCTATATGGCCGTGGGTTGCATCTGGCTGGAATCAGAGCTAACCCCATGCTGTATATACGGGGCCCAGCTGTGCTCAGATCGACATATATCGACTCAAGAACATCGCCTGTAGGTCCTATATGGCCGTGGGTTGCATCTGGCTGGAATCAGAACTACCCCCAGCTGTATATACGGGGCCCAGCTGTGCTCAGATCGACATATATCGACTCAAGAACATCGCCTGTAGGTCCTGTACGGCCGTGGGTTGCAGCTGGCTGGTATCACAGCTACCCCCATGCTGTATATACGGCGCTCAGCTGTGCTCAGATCGACATATATGGACTCAAGAACATCGCCTGTAGGTCCTATATAGCCATGGGTTGCAGCTGGCTGGTATCACAGCGACCCCCATGCTGTATATACGTGGCCCAGCTGTGCTCAGATCGACATATATCGACTCAAGAACATCGCCTGTAGGTCCTATATGGCCGTGGGTTACAGCTGGCTGGTATCAGAGCCACTAACATGCCGTATATACGGGGCCCAGCTGTGCTCAGATCGACATATATCGACTCAAGAACATCGCATGTAGGTCCTATATGGCCGTGGGTTGCATCTGGCTGGTATTAGAGCTACCCCCATGCTGTATATACGGCGCCCAGCTGTGCTCAGATCGACATATATCGACTCAAGAACATCGCCTGTAGGTCCTATATAGCCGTGGGTTGCAGCTGGCTGGTATCACAGCTACCCCCATGCTGTATATACGTGGCCCAGCTGTGCTCAAATCGACATATATCGACTCAAGAACATCGCCTGTTGGTCATATATGGCCGTGGGTAGCAGCTGGCTGGTATCAGAGCCACCCACATGCCGTATATACGGGGACCAGCTGTGCTCATATCGACATATATCGACTCAAGAACATCGTCTGTAGATCCTATATGGCCGTGGATTGCATCTGGCTGGTATCAGAGCCAAACACATGCCGTATATACGGGGCCCAGCTGTGCTCAGATCGACATATATCGACTCAAGAACATCGCCTGTAGGTCCTATATGGCCGTGGGTTGCATCTGGCTGGTATCAGAGCTACCCCCATGCTGTATATACGGGCCCAGCTGTACTCAGATAGACATATATCGATTCAAGAACATCGCCTGTAGGTCCTATATAGCCGTGGGTTGCATCTGG
This sequence comes from Lordithon lunulatus, assembly GCA_963942505.1. NCBI lineage: Eukaryota > Metazoa > Arthropoda > Insecta > Coleoptera > Staphylinidae > Lordithon > Lordithon lunulatus. Next base: position 30,196,842 of record OZ012667.1, on the reverse strand, counting down.
CTGGTATCAGAGCTACCCCCATGCCATATATACGGCGCCCAGCTGTGCTCATATCGACATATATCGACTCAAGAACATCGCCTGTAGGTGCTATATGGCCGTGGGTTGCATCTGGCTGGTATCAGAGCTACCCCCATGCTGTATATACGGGGCCCAGCTGTGCTCAGATCGACATATATCGACTCAAGAACATCGCCTGTAGGTCCTATATGGCAGTGGGTTGCAGCTGGCTGGTATCACAGCTACCCCCAAGCTGTATATACGTGGCCCAGCTGTGCTCAAATCGACATATATCGACATAAGAACATCGCCTGTAGGTCCTATGTAGCCGTGGGTTGCAGCTGGCTGGTATCACAGCTACCCCCAAGCTGTATATACGTGGCCCAGCTGTGCTCAAATCGACATATATCGACTCAAGAACATCGCCTGTAGGTCCTATGTAGCCGTGGGTTGCATCTGGCTGGTATCAGAGCTACCCCCAGGCTGTATATACGGCGCCCAGCTGTGATCATATCGACATATATCGACTCAAGAACATCGCCTGTAGGTCCTATATGGCCGTGGGTTGCATCTGGCTGGTATCAGAGCTACCCCCATGCTGTATATACGGGGCCCAGCTGTGCTCAGATCGACATATATCGACTCAAGAACATCGCCTGTAGGTCCTATATGGCAGTGGGTTGCAGCTGGCTGGTATCACAGCTACCCCCAACCTGTATATACGTGGCCCAGCTGTGCTCAAATCGACATATATCGACTCAAGAACATCGCCTGTAGGTCCTATATAGCCGTGGGTTGCAGCTGGCTGGTATCAGAGCTACCCCCATGCTGTATATACGAGCCCAGCTGTACTCAGATAGACATATATCGATTCAAGAACATTGCCTGTAGGTCCTATATGGCCGTGGGTTGCATCTGGCTGGTATCAGAGCTACCCCCATGCTGTATATACGGGGCCCAGCTGTGCTCAGATCGACATATATCGACTCAAGAACATCGCCTGTAGGTCCTATATGGCAGTGGGTTGCAGCTGGCTGGTATCACAGCTACCCCCAAGCTGTATAAACGTGGCCCAGCTGTGCTCAAATCGACATATATCGACTCAAGAACATCGCCTGTAGGTCCTATATAGCCGTGGGTTGCAGCTGGCTGGTATCACAGCTACCCCCATGCTGTATATACGTGGCCCAGCTGTGCTCAAATCGACATATATCGACTCAAGAACATCGCCTGTTGGTCATATATGGCCGTGGGTAGCAGCTGGCTGGTATCAGAGCCACCCACATGCCGTATATACGGGGACCAGCTGTGCTCATATCGACATATATCGACTCAAGAACATCGTCTGTAGATCCTATATGGCCGTGGGTTGCATCTGGCTGGTATCAGAGCCAAACACATGCCGTATATACGGGGCCCAGCTGTGCTCAGATCGACATATATCGACTCAAGAACATCGCCTGTAGGTCCTATATAGCCGTGGGTTGCAGCTGGCTGGTATCACAGCTACCCCCATGCTGTATATACGTGGCCCAGCTGTGCTCAAATCGACATATATCGACTCAAGAACATCGCCTGTAGGTCCTATATAGCCGTGGGTTGCAGCTGGCTGGTATCAGAGCTACCCCCATGCTGTATATACGAGCACAGCTGTACTCAGATAGACATATATCGATTCAAGAACATTGCCTGTAGGTCCTATATGGCCGTGGGTTGCATCTGGCTGGTATCAGAGCTACCCCCATGCTGTATATACGGGGCCCAGCTGTGCTCAGATCGACATATATCGACTCAAGAACATCGCCTGTAGGTCCTATATGGCAGTGGGTTGCAGCTGGCTGGTATCACAGCTACCCCCAAGCTGTATAAACGTGGCCCAGCTGTGCTCAAATCGACATATATCGACTCAAGAACATCGCCTGTAGGTCCTATATAGCCGTGGGTTGCAGCTGGCTGGTATCACAGCTACCCCCATGCTGTATATACGTGGCCCAGCTGTGCTCAAATCGACATATATCGACTCAAGAACATCGCCTGTAGGTCCTATATGGCCGTGGGTTGCAGCTGGCTGGTATCAGAGCCACCCACATTCCGTATATACGGGGACCAGCTGTACTCAGATCGACATATATCGACTCAAGAACATCGCCCGTAGGTCCTATATGGCCGTGGGTTGCATCTGGCTGGTATCAGAACTACCCCCATGCTGTATATACGGGGCCCAGCTGTGCTCAGATCGACATATATCGACTCAAGAACATCGCCTGTAGGTCCTATATAGCCGTGGGTTGCAGCTGGCTGGTATCACAGCTACCCCCATACTGTATATACGTGGCCCAGCTGTGTTAAGATCGACATATATCGACTCAAGAACATCGCCTGTTGGTCCTATATGGCCGTGGGTTGCAGCTGGCTGGTATCAGAGCCACCCACATGCCGTATGTACGGGGCCCAGCTGTGCTCAGCTCGACATATATCTACTCAAAAACATCGCCTCTAGGTCCTATATGACTGTGGGTAGCAGCTGGTATCAGAGCTACAGCCATGCTGTATATACGTGGCCCAGCTGTGCTCAAATCGACATATATCGACTCAAGAACATCGCCTGTAGGTCCTATATAGCCGTGGGTTGCAGCTGGCTAGTATCAGAGCTACCCCCATGCTGTATATACGGGCCCAGCTGTACTCAGATAGACATATATCGATTCAAGAACATTGCCTGTAGGTCCTATATGGCCGTGGGTTGCATGTGGCTGGTCTCAGAGCTACCCCCCTGCTGTATATACGGGGCCCAGCTGTGCTCAGATCGACATATATAGACTCAAGAACATCGCCTGTAGGTCTTATATGGCAGTGGGTTGCAGCTGGCTGGTATCACAGCTACCCCCAAGCTGTATATACGTGGCCCAGCTGTGCTCAAATCGACATATATCGACTCAAGAACATCGCCTGTAGGTCCTATATAGCCGTGGGTTGCAGCTGGCTGGTATCACAGCTACCCCCATGCTGTATATACGTGGCCCAGCTGTGCTCAAATCGACATATATCGACTCAAGAACATCGCCTGTAGGTCCTATATGGCCGTGGGTTGCAGCTGGCTGGTATCAGAGCCACCCACATTCCGTATATACGGGGACCAGCTGTACTCAGATCGACATATATCGACTCAAGAACATCGCCCGTAGGTCCTATATGGCCGTGGGTTGCATCTGGCTGGTATCAGAACTACCCCCATGCTGTATATACGGCGCCCAGCTGTGCTCAGATCGACATATATCGACTCAAGAACATCGCCTGTAGGTCCTATATGGCCGTGGGTTGCATCTGGCTGGTATCAGAGCTACCCCCATGCTGTATATACGGGGCCCAGCTGTTTTCAGATCGATATATATCGACTCAAGAACATCGCCTGTAGGTCCTATATGGCCGTGGCTTGCAGCTGGCTGGTATCAGAGCCACCCACATGCCGTATATACGGGGCCCAGCTGTGCTCAGCTCGACATATATCGACTCAAAAACATCGCCTCTAGGTCCTATATGGCTGTGGGTTGCATCTGGCTGGTATCAGAGCCACCCCCATGCTGTATATACGGCGCCTAGCTGTGCTCAGATCGACATATATCGACTCAAGAACATCGCCTGTAGGTCCTATATGGCCGTGGGTAACATCTGGCTGGTATCAGAGCTACCCCCATACTGTATATACGGGGCCCAGCTGTGCTCAGATCGACATATATCGACTCAAGAACATCGCCTGTAGGTCCTATATGGCCGTGGGTAACATCTGGCTGGTATCAGAGCTACCCCCATGCTGTATATACGGCGCCCATCTGTGCTCAGATCGACATATATGGACTCAAGAACATCGCCTGTAGGTCCTATATAGCCGTGGGTTGCAACTGGCTGGTATCACAGCGACCCCCATGCTGTATATACGTGGCCCAGCTGTGCTCAGGTCGACATATATCGACTCAAGAACATCGCCTGTAGGTCCTATATAGCCGTGGGTTGCAGCTGGCTGGTATCAGAGCTACCCTCATGCTGTATATACGGGCCCAGCTGTACTCAGATAGACATATATCGATTCAAGAACATTGCCTGTAGGTCCTATATGGCCGTGCGTTGCATCTGGCTGGTTTCAGAGCTACCCCCATGCTGTATATACGGGGCCCAGCTGTGCTCAGATCGACATATATCGACTCAAGAACATCGCCTGTAGGTCCTATATGGCAGTGGGTTGCAGCTGGCTGGTATCACAGCTACCCCCAAGCTGTATATACGTGGCCCAGCTGTGCTCCAATCGACATATATCGACTCAAGAACATCGCCTGTAGGTCCTATATAGCCGTGGGTTGCAGCTGGCTGGTATCAGAGCTACCCCCATGCTGTATATACGGGCCCAGCTGTACTCAGATAGACATATATCGATTCAAGAACATTGCCTGTAGGTCCTGTATGGCAGTGGGTTGCAGCTGGCTGGTATCACAGCTACCCCCAAGCTGTATATACGTGGCCCAGCTGTGCTCAAATCGACATATATCGACTCAAGAACATCGCCTGTAGGTCCTATATAGCCGTGGGTTGCAGCTGGCTGGTATCACAGCTACCCCCATGATGTATATACGTGGCCCAGCTGTGCTCAAATCGACATATATCGACTCAAGAACATCGCCTGTAGGTCCTATATGGCCGTGGGTTGCAGCTGGCTGGTATCAGAGCCACCCACATTCCGTATATACAAGGACCAGCTGTGCTCAGATCGACATATATCGACTCAAGAACATCGCGCGTAGGTCCTATATGGCCGTAGGTTGCATCTGGCTGGTATCAGAGCTACCCCCATGCTGTATATACGGGGCCCAGCTGTGCTCAGATCGACATATATCGACTCAAGAACATCGCCTGTAGGTCCTATATGGCCGTGGGTAACATCTGGCTGGTATCAGAGCTACCCCCATGCTGTATATACGGGGCCCAGCTGTGCTCAGATCGAGATATATCGACTCAAGAACATCGCCTGTAGGTCCTATATGGCCGTGGGTAACATCTGGCTGGTATCAGAGCTACCCCCATGCTGTATATACGGCGCCCATCTGTGCTCAGATCGACATATATGGACTCAAGAACATCGCCTGTAGGTCCTATATAGCCGTGGGTTGCAGCTGGCTGGTATCAGAGCTACCCTCATGCTGTATATACGGGCCCAGCTGTACTCAGATAGACATATATCGATTCAAGAACATTGCCTGTAGGTCCTATATGGCCGTGCGTTGCATCTGGCTGGTATCAGAGCTACCCCCATGCTGTATATACGGGGCCCAGCTGTGCTCAGATCGACATATATCGACTCAAGAACATCGCCTGTAGGTCCTATATGGCAGTGGGTTGCAGCTGGCTGGTATCACAGCTACCCCCAAGCTGTATATACGTGGCCCAGCTGTGCTCCAATCGACATATATCGACTCAAGAACATCGCCTGTAGGTCCTATATAGCCGTGGGTTGCAGCTGGCTGGTATCAGAGCTACCCCCATGCTGTATATACGGGCCCAGCTGTACTCAGATAGACATATATCGATTCAAGAACATTGCCTGTAGGTCCTGTATGGCAGTGGGTTGCAGCTGGCTGGTATCACAGCTACCCCCAAGCTGTATATACGTGGCCCAGCTGTGCTCAAATCGACATATATCGACTCAAGAACATCGCCTGTAGGTCCTATATAGCCGTGGGTTGCAGCTGGCTGGTATCACAGCTACCCCCATGCTGTATATACGTGGCCCAGCTGTGCTCAAATCGACATATATCGACTCAAGAACATCGCCTGTAGGTCCTATATGGCCGTGGGTTGCAGCTGGCTGGTATCAGAGCCACCCACATTCCGTATATACAAGGACCAGCTGTGCTCAGATCGACATATATCGACTCAAGAACATCGCGCGTAGGTCCTATATGGCCGTGGGTTGCATCTGGCTGGTATCAGAGCTACCCCCATGCTGTATATACGGGGCCCAGCTGTGCTCAGATCGACATATATCGACTCAAGAACATCGCCTGTAGGTCCTATATGGCCGTGGGTAACATCTGGCTGGTATCAGAGCTACCCCCATGCTGTATATACGGGGCCCAGCTGTGCTCAGATCGAGATATATCGACTCAAGAACATCGCCTGTAGGTCCTATATGGCCGTGGGTAACATCTGGCTGGTATCAGAGCTACCCCCATGCTATATATACGGCGCCCATCTGTGCTCAGATCGACATATATGGACTCAAGAACATCGCCTGTAGGTCCTATATAGCCGTGGGTTGCAACTGGCTGGTATCACAGCGACCCCCATGCTGTATATACGTGGCCCAGCTGTGCTCAGGTCGACATATATCGACTCAAGAACATCGCCTGTAGGTCCTATATAGCCGTGGGTTGCAGCTGGCTGGTATCAGAGCTACCCCCATGCTGTATATACGGGCCCAGCTGTACTCAGATAAAAATATATCGATTCAAGAACATTGGCTGTAGGTCCTATATGGCCGTGGGTTGCATCTGGCTGGTATCAGAGCTACCCCCATGCTGTATATACGGGGCCCAGCTGTGCTCAGATCGACATATATCGACTCAAGAACATCGCCTGTAGGTCCTATATGGCAGTGGGTTGCAGCTGGCTGGTATCACAGCTACCCCCAAGCTGTATATACGTGGCCCAGCTGTGCTCAAATCGACATATATCGACTCAAGAACATCGCCTGTAGGTCCTATATAGCAGTGGGTTGCAGCTGGCTGGTATCAGAGCTACCCCCATGCTGTATATACGGGCCCAGCTGTACTCAGATAGACATATATCGATTCAAGAACATTGCCTGTAGGTCCTATATGGCCGTGGGTTGCATCTGGCTGGTATCAGAGCTACCCCCATGCTGTATATACGGGGCCCAGCTGTGCTCAGATCGACATATATGGACTCAAGAACATCGCCTGTAGGTCCTATATAGCCGTGGGTTGCAACTGGCTGGTATCACAGCGACCCCCATGCTGTATATACGTGGCCCAGCTGTGCTCAGGTCGACATATATCGACTCAAGAACATCGCCTGTAGGTCCTATATGGCCGTGGGTTGCATCTGGCTGGTATCAGAGCTACCCCCATGCTGTATATACGGCGCCCAGCTGTGCTCAGATCGACATATATCGACTCAAGAACATCGCCTGTAGGTCCTATATGGCCGTGGGTTGCATCTGGCTGGTATCAGAGCTACCCCCATGGTGTATATACGGGCCCAGCTGTACTCAGATAGACATATATCGATTCAAGAACATTGCCTGTAGGTCCTATATGGCCGTGGGTTGCATCTGGCTGGTATCAGAGCAACCCCCATGCTGTATATACGGGGCCCAGCTGTGCACAGATCGACATATATCGACTCAAGAACATCGCCTGTAGGTCCTATATGGCAGTGGGTTGCAGCTGGCTGGTATCACAGCTACCCCCAAGCTGTATATACGTGGCCCAGCTGTGCTCAAATCGACATATATCGACTCAAGAACATCGCCTGTAGGTCCTATATAGCAGTGGGTTGCAGCTGGCTGGTATCAGAGCTACCCCCATGCTGTATATACGGGCCCAGCTGTACTCAGATAGACATATATCGATTCAAGAACATTGCCTGTAGGTCCTATATGGCCGTGGGTTGCATCTGGCTGGTATCAGAGCTACCCCCATGCTGTATATACGGGGCCCAGCTGTGCTCAGATCGACATATATGGACTCAAGAACATCGCCTGTAGGTCCTATATAGCCATGGGTTGCAACTGGCTGGTATCACAGCGACCCCCATGCTGTATATACGTGGCCCAGCTGTGCTCAGGTCGACATATATCGACTCAAGAACATCGCCTGTAGGTCCTATATGGCCGTGGGTTGCATCTGGCTGGTATCAGAGCTACCCCCATGCTGTATATACGGCGCCCAGCTGTGCTCAGATCGACATATATCGACTCAAGAACATCGCCTGTAGGTCCTATATGGCCGTGGGTTGCATCTGGCTGGAATCAGAACTACCCCCAGCTGTATATACGGGGCCCAGCTGTGCTCAGATCGACATATATCGACTCAAGAACATCGCCTGTAGGTCCTATATGGCCGTGGGTTGCAGCTGGCTGGTATCACAGCTACCCCCATGCTGTATATACGGCGCTCAGCTGTGCTCAGATCGACATATATGGACTCAAGAACATCGCCTGTAGGTCCTATATAGCCATGGGTTGCAGCTGGCTGGTATCACAGCGACCCCCATGCTGTATATACGTGGCCCAGCTGTGCTCAGATCGACATATATCGACTCAAGAACATCGCCTGTAGGTCCTATATGGCCGTGGGTTACTGCTGGCTGGTATCAGAGCCACTAACATGCCGTATAAACGGGGCCCAGCTGTGCTCAGATCGACATATATCGACTCAAGAACATCGCATGTAGGTCCTATATGGCCGTGGGTTGCATCTGGCTGGTATTAGAGCTACCCCCATGCTGTATATACGGCGCCCAGCTGTGCTCAGATCGACATATATCGGCTCAAGAATATCGCCTGTAGGTCCTATATAGCCATGGGTTGCAGCTGGCTGGTATCACAGCTACCCCCATGCTGTATATACGTGGCCCAGCTGTGCTCAAATCGACATATATCGACTCAAGAACATCGCCTGTTGGTCCTATATGGCCGTGGGTAGCAGCTGGCTGGTATCAGAGCCACCCACATGCCGTATATACGGGGACCAGCTGTGCTCATATCGACATATATCGACTCAAGAACATCGTCTGTAGGTCCTATATGGCCGTGGGTTGCATCTGGCTGGTATCAGAGCCAAACACATGCCGTATATACGGGGCCCAGCTGTGCTCAGATCGACATATATCGACTCAAGAACATCGCCTGTAGGTCCTATATGGCCGTGGGTTGCATCTGGCTGGTATCAGAGCTACCCCCATGCTGTATATACGGGCCCAGCTGTACTCAGATAGACATATATCGATTCAAGAACATCGCCTGTAGGTCCTATATAGCCGTGGGTTGCATCTGGCTGGTATCAGAGCTACCCCCATGCCATATATACGGCGCCCAGCTGTGCTCATATCGACATATATCGACTCAAGAACATCGCCTGTAGGTCCTATATGGCTGTGGGTTGCATCTGGCTGGTATCAGAGCTACCCCCATGCTGTATATACGGGGCCCAGCTGTGCTCAGATCGACATATATCGACTCAAGAACATCGCCTGTAGGTCCTATATGGCAGTGGGTTGCAGCTGGCTGGTATCACAGCTACCCCCAAGCTGTATATACGTGGCCCAGCTGTGCTCAAATCGACATATATCGACTCAAGAACATCGCCTGTAGGTCCTATGTAGCCGTGGGTTGCAGCTGGCTGGTATCACAGCTACCCCCATGCTGTATATACGTGGCCCAGCTGTGCTCAAATCGACATATATCGACTCAAGAACATCGCCTGTAGGTCCTATATGGCGGTGGGTTGCATCTGGCTGGTATCAGAGCTACCCCCATGCTGTATATACGGGCCCAGCTGTACTCAGATAGACATATATCGATTCAAGAACATCGCCTATAGGTCCTATATAGCCGTGGGTTGCATCTGGCTGGTATCAGAGCTACCCCCATGCTGTATATACGGCGCCCAGCTGTGCTCATATCGACATATATAGACTCAAGAACATCGCCTGTAGGTCCTATATGGCCGTGGGTTGCATCTGGCTGGTATCAGAGCTACCCCCATGCTGTATATACGGGGCCCAGCTGTGCTCAGATCGACATATATCGACTCAAGAACATCGCCTGTAGGTCCTATATGGCAGTGGGTTGCAGCTGGCTGGTATCACAGCTACCCCCAAGCTGTATATATGTGGCCCAGCTGTGCTCAAATCGACATATATCGACTCAAGAACATCGCCTGTAGGTCCTATATAGCAGTGGGTTGCAGCTGGCTGGTATCAGAGCTACCCCCATGCTGTATATACGGGCCCAGCTGTACTCAGATAGACATATATCGATTCAAGAACATTGCCTGTAGGTCCTATATGGCCGTGGGTTGCATCTGGCTGGTATCAGAGCTACCCCCATGCTGTATATACGGGGCCCAGCTGTGCTCAGATCGACATATATATATGGACTCAAGAACATCGCCTGTAGGTCCTATATAGCCGTGGGTTGCAACTGGCTGGTATCACAGCGACCCCCATGCTGTATATACGTGGCCCAGCTGTGCTCAGGTCGACATATATCGACTCAAGAACATCGCCTGTAGGTCCTATATGGCCGTGGGTTGCATCTGGCTGGTATCAGAGCTACCCCCATGCTGTATATACGGCGCCCAGCTGTGCTCAGATCGACATATATCGACTCAAGAACATCGCCTGTAGGTCCTATATGGCCGTGGGTTGCATCTGGCTGGTATCAGAGCTACCCCCATGGTGTATATACGGGCCCAGCTGTACTCAGATAGACATATATCGATTCAAGAACATTGCCTGTAGGTCCTATATGGCCGTGGGTTGCATCTGGCTGGTATCAGAGCAACCCCCATGCTGTATATACGGGGCCCAGCTGTGCTCAGATCGACATATATCGACTCAAGAACATCGCCTGTAGGTCCTATATGGCAGTGGGTTGCAGCTGGCTGGTATCACAGCTACCCCCAAGCTGTATATACGTGGCCCAGCTGTGCTCAAATCGACATATATCGACTCAAGAACATCGCCTGTAGGTCCTATATAGCAGTGGGTTGCAGCTGGCTGGTATCAGAGCTACCCCCATGCTGTATATACGGGCCCAGCTGTACTCAGATAGACATATATCGATTCAAGAACATTGCCTGTAGGTCCTATATGGCCGTGGGTTGCATCTGGCTGGTATCAGAGCTACCCCCATGCTGTATATACGGGGCCCAGCTGTGCTCAGATCGACATATATGGACTCAAGAACATCGCCTGTAGGTCCTATATAGCCATGGGTTGCAACTGGCTGGTATCACAGCGACCCCCATGCTGTATATACGTGGCCCAGCTGTGCTCAGGTCGACATATATCGACTCAAGAACATCGCCTGTAGGTCCTATATGGCCGTGGGTTGCATCTGGCTGGTATCAGAGCTACCCCCATGCTGTATATACGGCGCCCAGCTGTGCTCAGATCGACATATATCGACTCAAGAACATCGCCTGTAGGTCCTATGTGGCCGTGGGTTGCATCTGGCTGGAATCAGAACTACCCTCAGCTGTATATACGGGGCCCAGCTGTGCTCAGATTGACATATATCGACTCAAGAACATCGCCTGTAGGTCCTATATGGCCGTGGGTTGCAGCTGGCTGGTATCACAGCTACCCCCATGCTGTATATACGGCGCTCAGCTGTGCTCAGATCGACATATATGGACTCAAGAACATCGCCTGTAGGTCCTATATAGCCATGGGTTGCAGCTGGCTGGTATCACAGCTACCCCCATGCTGTATATACGTGGCCCAGCTGTGCTCAGATCGACATATATCGACTCAAGAACATCGCCTGTAGGTCCTATATGGCCGTGGGTTACTGCTGGCTGGTATCAGAGCCACTAACATGCCGTATAAACGGGGCCCAGCTGTGCTCAGATCGACATATATCGACTCAAGAACATCGCATGTAGGTCCTATATGGCCGTGGGTTGCATCTGGCTGGTATTAGAGCTACCCCCATGCTGTATATACGGCGCCCAGCTGTGCTCAGATCGACATATATCGACTCAAGAATATCGCCTGTAGGTCCTATATAGCCATGGGTTGCAGCTGGCTGGTATCACAGCTACCCCCATGCTGTATATACGTGGCCCAGCTGTGCTCAAATCGACATATATCGACTCAAGAACATCGCCTGTTGGTCCTATATGGCCGTGGGTAGCAGCTGGCTGGTATCAGAGCCACCCACATGCCGTATATACGGGGACCAGCTGTGCTCATATCGACATATATCGACTCAAGAACATCGTCTGTAGGTCCTATATGGCCGTGGGTTGCATCTGGCTGGTATCAGAGCCAAACACATGCCGTATATACGGGGCCCAGCTGTGCTCAGATCGACATATATCGACTCAAGAACATCGCCTGTAGGTCCTATATGGCCGTGGGTTGCATCTGGCTGGTATCAGAGCGACCCCCATGCTGTATATACGGGCCCAGCTGTACTCAGATAGACATATATCGATTCAAGAACATCGCCTGTAGGTCCTATATAGCCGTGGGTTGCATCTGGCTGGTATCAGAGCTACCTCCATGCCATATATACGGCGCCCAGCTGTGCTCATATCGACATATATCGACTCAAGAACATCGCCTGTAGGTCCTATATGGCCGTGGGTTGCATCTGGCTGGTATCAGAGCTACCCCCATGCTGTATATACGGGGCCCAGCTGTGCTCAGATCGACATATATCGACTCAAGAACATCGCCTGTAGGTCCTATATGGCAGTGGGTTGCAGCTGGCTGGTATCACAGCTTCCCCCAAGCTGTATATACGTGGCCCAGCTGTGCTCAAATCGACATATATCGACTCAAGAACATCGCCTGTAGGTCCTATGTAGCCGTGGGTTGCAGCTGGCTGGTATCACAGCTACCCCCATGCTGTATATACGTGGCCCAGCTGTGCTCAAATCGACATATATCGACTCAAGAACATCGCCTGTAGGTCCTATATGGCGGTGGGTTGCATCTGGCTGGTATCAGAGCTACCCCCATGCTGTATATACGGGCCCAGCTGTACTCAGATAGACATATATCGATTCAAGAACATCGCCTATAGGTCCTATATAGCCGTGGGTTGCATCTGGCTGGTATCAGAGCTACCCCCATGCTGTATATACGGCGCCCAGCTGTGCTCATATCGACATATATCGACTCAAGAACATCTCCTGTAGGTCCTATATGGCCGTGGGTTGCATCTGGCTGGTATCAGAGCTAACCCCATGCTGTATATACGGGGCCCAGCTGTGCTCAGATCGACATATATCAACTCAAGAACATCGCCTGTAGGTCCTATATGGCAGTGGGTTGCAGCTGGCTGGTATCACAGCTACCCCCAAGCTGTATATACGTGGCCCAGCTGTGCTCAAATCGACATATATCGACTCAAGAACATCGCCTGTAGGTCCTATATAGCCGTGGGTTGCAGCTGGCTGGTATCAGAGCTACCCCCATGCTGTATATACGGGCACAGCTGTACTCAGATAGACATATATCGATTCAAGAACATTGCCTGTAGGTCCTATATGGCCGTGGGTTGCATCTGGCTGGTATCAGAGCTACCCCCATGCTGTATATACGGGGCCCAGCTGTGCTCAGATCGACATATATCGACTCAAGAACATCGCCTGTAGGTCCTATATGGCAGTGGGTTGCAGCTGGCTGGTATCACAGCTACCCCCAAGCTGTATATACGTGGCCCAGCTGTGCTCAAATCGACATATATCGACTCAAGAACATCGCCTGTAGGTCCTATGTGGCCGTGGGTTGCAGCTGGCTGGTATCAGAGCCACCCACATTCCGTATATACGGGGACCAGCTGTACTCAGATCGACATATATCGACTCAAGAACATCGCCCGTAGGTCCTATATGGCCGTGGGTTGCATCTGGCTGGTATCAGAACTACCCCCATGCTGTATATACGGGGCCCAGCTGTGCTCAGATCGACATATATGGACTCAAGAACATCGCCTGTAGGTCCTATATAGCCGTGGGTTGCAGCTGGCTGGTATCACAGCTACCCCCCTACTGTATATACGTGGCCCAGCTGTGTTAAGATCGACATATATCGACTCAAGAACATCGCCTGTTGGTCCTATATGGCCGTGGGTTGCAGCTGGCTGGTATCAGAGCCACCCACATGCCGTATGTACGGGGCCCAGCTGTGCTCAGCTCGACATATATCTACTCAAAAACATCGCCTCTAGGTCCTATATGGCTGTGGGTTGCAGCTGGTATCAGAGCTACACCCATGCTGTATATACGGCGCCCAGCTGTGCTCAGATCGATATATATATATATATAAATATCGACTCAAGAACGTCGCCTATAGGTCCTATATGGCCGTGGGTTGCATCTGGCTGGTATCAGAGCTACCTCCATGCTGTATATACGGGGCCCAGCTGTGCTCATATCGATATATATCGACTCAAGGACATCGCCTCTAGGTCCTATATGGCCGTGGGTTGCATCTGGCTGGTATCAGAGCTACCCCCATGCTGTATATACGGGGCGCAGCTGTGCTCAAATCGACATATATCGACTCAAGAACATCGCCTGTAGGTCCTATATGGCCGTGGGTTGCAGCTGGCTGGTATCAGAGCCACCCACATGCCGTATATACGGGGCCCAGCTGTGCTCAGCTCGACATATATCGACTCAAAAACATCGCCTCTAGGTCCTATATGGGTGTGGGTTGCATCTGGCTGGTATCAGAGCTATCCCCATGCTGTATATACGGCGCCCAGCTGTGCTCAGATCGACATATATCGACTCAAGAACATCGCCTGTAGGTCCTATATGGCCATGGGTTGCATCTGGCTGGTATCAGAGCTACCCCCATGCTGTATATACGGGGCCCAGCTGTTTTCAGATCGATATATATATCGACTCAAGAACATCGCCTGTAGGTCCTATATGGCCGTGGGTTGCAGCTGGCTGGTATCAGAGCCACCCACATGCCGTATATACGGGGCCCAGCTGTGCTCAGCTCGACATATATCGACTCAAAAACATCGCCTCTAGGTCCTATATGGCTGTGGGTTGCATCTGGCTGGTATCAGAGCTACCCCCATGCTGTATATACGGCGCCCAGCTGTGCTCAGATCGACATATATCGACTCAAGAACATCGCCTGTAGGTCCTATATGGCCGTGGGTAACATCTGGCTGGTATCAGAGCTACACCCATGCTGTATATACGGGGCCCAGCTGTGCTCAGATCGACATATATCGACTCAAGAACATCGCCTGTAGGTCCTATATGGCCGTGGGTAACATCTGGCTGGTATCAGAGCTACCCCCATGCTGTATATACGGCGCCCATCTGTGCTCAGATCGACATATATGGACTCAAGAACATCGCCTGTAGGTCCTATATAGCCGTGGGTTGCAACTGGCTGGTATCACAGCGACCCCCATGCTGTATATACGTGGCCCAGCTGTGCTCAGGTCGACATATATCGACTCAAGAACATCGCCTGTAGGTCCTATATAGCCGTGGGTTGCAGCTGGCTGGTATCAGAGCTACCCCCATGCTGTATATACGGGCCCAGCTGTACTCAGATAGACATATATCGATTCAAGAACATTGCCTGTAGGTCCTATATGGCCGTGGGTTGCATCTGGCTGGTATCAGAGCTACCCCCATGCTGTATATACGGGGCCCAGCTGTGCTCAGATCGACATATATCGACTCAAGAACATCGCCTGTAGGTCCTATATGGCAGTGGGTTGCAGCTGGCTGGTATCACAGCTACCCCCAAGCTGTATATACGTGGCCCAGCTGTGCTCAAATCGACATATATCGACTCAAGAACATCGCCTGTAGGTCCTATATAGCCGTGGGTTGCAGCTGGCTGGTATCAGAGCTACCCCCATGCTGTATATACGGGCCCAGCTCTACTCAGATAGACATATATCGATTCAAGAACATTGCCTGTAGGTCCTATATGGCAGTGGGTTGCAGCTGGCTGGTATCACAGCTACCCCCAAGCTGTATATACGTGGCCCAGCTGTGCTCAAATCGACATATATCGACTCAAGAACATCGCCTGTAGGTCCTATATAGCCGTGGGTTGCAGCTGGCTGGTATCACAGCTACCCCCATGCTGTATATACGTGGCCCAGCTGTGCTCAAATCGACATATATCGACTCAAGAACATCGCCTGTAGGTCCTATATGGCCGTGGGTTGCAGCTGGCTGGTATCAGAGCCACCCACATTCCGTATATACGGGGACCAGCTGTGCTCAGATCGACATATATCGACTCAAGAACATCGCCCGTAGGTCCTATATGGCCGTGGGTTGCATCTGGCTGGTATCAGAGCTACCCCCATGCTGTATATACGGGGCCCAGCTGTGCTCAGATCGACATATATCGACTCAAGAACATCGCCTGTAGGTCCTATATGGCCGTGGGTAACATTTGGCTGGTATCAGAGCTACCCCCATGCTGTATATACGGCGCCCATCTGTGCTCTGATCGACATATATGGACTCAAGAACATCGCCTGTTGGTCCTATATGGCCGTGGGTTGCAGCTGGCTGGTATCACAGCTACCCCCATGCTG
The DNA here is from genome assembly GCA_963942505.1 of Lordithon lunulatus. Classification (NCBI taxonomy): domain Eukaryota; kingdom Metazoa; phylum Arthropoda; class Insecta; order Coleoptera; family Staphylinidae; genus Lordithon; species Lordithon lunulatus. The sequence goes on along the minus strand of OZ012667.1, from coordinate 30,180,497 downwards.
TATATACGGCGCTCAGCTGTGCTCAGATCGACATATATGGACTCAAGAACATCGCCTGTAGGTCCTATATAGCCATGGGTTGCAGCTGGCTGGTATCACAGCGACCCCCATGCTGTATATACGTGGCCCAGCTGTGCTCAGGTCGACATATATCGACTCAAGAACATCGCCTGCAGGTCCTATATGGCCGTGGGTTGCATCTGGCTGGTATCAGAGCTACCCCCATGCTGTATATACGGCGCCCAGCTGTGCTCAGATCGACATATATCGACTCAAGAACATCGCCTGTAGGTCCTATATGGCCGTGGGTTGCATCTGGCTGGAATCAGAACTACCCCCAGCTGTATATACGGGGCCCAGCTGTGCTCAGATCGACATATATCGACTCAAGAACATCGGCTGTAGGTCCTATATGGCCGTGGGTTGCAGCTGGCTGGTATCACAGCTACCCCCATGCTGTATATACGGCGCTCAGCTGTGCTCAGATCGACATATATGGACTCAAGAACATCGCCTGTAGGTCCTATATAGCCATGGGTTGCAGCTGGTTGGTATCACAGCGACCCCCATGCTGTATATACGTGGCCCAGCTGTACTCAGATCGACATATATCGACTCAAGAACATCGCCTGTAGGTCCTATATGGCCGTGGGTTACTGCTGGCTGGTATCAGAGCCACTAACATGCCGTATATACGGGGCCCAGCTGTGCTCAGATCGACATATATCGACTCAAGAACAACGCATGTAGGTCCTATATGGCCGTGGGTTGCATCTGGCTGGTATTAGAGCTACCCCCATGCTGTATATACGGCGCCCAGCTGTGCTCAGATCGACATATATCGACTCAAGAATATCGCCTGTAGGTCCTATATAGCCGTGGGTTGCAGCTGGCTGGTATCACAGCTACCCCCATGCTGTATATACGTGGCCCAGCTGTGCTCAAATCGACATATATCGACTCAAGAACATCGCCTGTTGGTCCTATATGGCCGTGGGTAGCAGCTGGCTGGTATCAGAGCCACCCACATGCCGTATATACGGGGACCAGCTGTGCTCATATCGACATATATCGACTCAAGAACATCGTTTGTAGGTCCTATATGGCCGTGGGTTGCATCTGGCTGGTATCAGAGCCAAACACATGCCGTATATACGGGGCCCAGCTGTGCTCAGATCGACATATATCGACTCAAGAACATCGCCTGTAGGTCCTATATGGCCGTGGGTTGCATCTGGCTGGTATCAGAGCGACCCCCATGCTGTATATACGGGCCCAGCTGTACTCAGATAGACATATATCGATTAAAGAACATCGCCTGTAGGTCCTATATAGCCGTGGGTTGCATCTGGCTGGTATCAGAGCTACCCCCATGCCATATATACGGCGCCCAGCTGTGCTCATATCGACATATATCGACTCAAGAACATCGCCTGTAGGTCCTATATGGCCGTGGGTTGCATCTGGCTGGTATCAGAGCTACCCCCATGCTGTATATACGGGGCCCAGCTGTGCTCAGATCGACATATATCGACTCAAGAACATCGCCTGTAGGTCCTATATGGCAGTGGGTTGCAGCTGGCTGGTATCACAGCTACCCCCAAGCTGTATATACGTGGCCCAGCTGTGCTCAAATCGACATATATCGACTCAAGAACATCGCCTGTAGGTCCTATGTAGCCGTGGGTTGCAGCTGGCTGGTATCACAGCTACCCCCATGCTGTATATACGTGGCCCAGCTGTGCTCAAATCGACATATATCGACTCAAGAACATCGCCTGTAGGTCCTATATGGCGGTGGGTTGCATCTGGCTGGTATCAGAGCTACCCCCATGCTGTATATACGGGCCCAGCTGTACTCAGATAGACATATATCGATTCAAGAACATCGCCTATAGGTCCTATATAGCCGTGGGTTGCATCTGGCTGGTATCAGAGCTACCCCCATGCTGTATATACGGCGCCCAGCTGTGCTCATATCGACATATATCGACTCAAGAACATCGCCTGTAGGTCCTATATGGCCGTGGGTTGCATCTGGCTGGTATCAGAGCTACCCCCATGCTGTATATTGTGACGAAGCCTAAGCGCCGAGTGTGTGCAGCGCAACGCCCTTGCGCCGTACCACCACTGCTTGGCTACGTCATGCCCTCTCTGCTTCAGCCTCCTTCCCAAAACATACCCCACTACCTTCATCCCGCTCCCCGCCACGGTGATGGGCTTTAAAAGCCGTCGCCCGCGGCTTAACCGAGAGAGTACAATCCAGTCTCTCAACCCTCCTCCGGACTTAATGGTGCCCCTGGCACATTCATTTCGTCCGCTCCCATCTGCCCGAACTAACGGTGCCCCGGCACATTCGTAGTTCTTTCCCGACCTGACCGCCCGGAACCAGTGGTGCCCCGGCACATTCACTGGTTCATTACCACCTTCCCCCTGACCACGCTGCCCACCGTTACCCCCGTTAGGATATTGTTTATTTTATATTTTGTCCCCCGGTTTATTTTACATTTTAAGAAGTCTGTTTATTTTATTACAATTACATTTATTTTCTTTTTTTTTCTGAATAAACATTTTGATTTATTATTTATTTGTGACACTTTGCTACCCGGTGGAACCGCCCGTCACAAATTGGCGCCCGAGCAAATCTACGTCAGCACGTTGACACCTCGAAGAGGCGTCCTAACAACGCAGACACCGCCAACCAGCCATGTCCAAGAAGGAGACATGGGGATTTACCGATACCTCGGCCGAGGAAACCGTCTTAGAGGAAGGCCTCCAAGATACACCGACAGAACCGACAGCAACCCCAGCAGCGAATATATCCGCCGCACAAGCCTGTGAACAAGTCAGGAGATGGGGAATATTTTTTGAGGGATATGGCGACCCCATTGCGTTCCTAGAACAAATAAAGGAACTACAGGCATGCTACGGTATAGACAACACACAACTATACCAGGCGATGCCGCAGCTACTAAGAGGATCCGCACTGTTGTGGTTCCGCAATAACAAAACAGTGTGGAGTTCGTGGGACCAATTCATAGTCGCATTTAAAGAATTTTACTTACCCCGCGACTACGAGTTTCTCCTAGAAGAGGAGATTAGAAACCGAAAGCAGAAACCCAGAGAATCCGCGAAAGATTTCTGCATAAATATTCAGACTCTAATCCGCCGCCACGGGAGAATAACAACCCAGGAAGAATTAAAAATAATCCACCGCAACATGAGACCAGAAATACGTCGTTTCATCCATATAACAGACGTGCATTCCGTCCCCCAACTACTGGACCAAATGAGGGAACAGGAGGAGCTGGAAAAAGAAATTAATGTTCAGCCGATACGCAACAACCAGACCACGTCCCCCCCGTATGAAAGGAACTCCGTCCCCAAGAAGAATGAGCCATCTGGGATACCCTCCTCCACAGTATGTTTCAGGTGCGGACAACATGGACATGTCCGTCAACAATGCCGAAATACCCCGAGATTGTTCTGCTCCAGGTGCGGAACGGACGGTGTGATGTCCAGGGATTGCCGCTGCACGGGAAACGCCAACAGGGGTGGTGTCACTCGCGGCAATCATCCCTAAACTTATCTAAAGAAATGCGAGAAAACTGCACAACGCTCAGTAATGTAGACCGCACACACGACATCCGACCAGTGCTAGAAATCGTAATCAACAACAAGCATTTCTTAGCACTGATAGACACCGGGTCAGAAAGATCTTACATAAACCTGCATACACTAAATTCAGTAGGCATCAGCCCCCCAGCGACATCTAATGCAGAATACGTCCGTCTCGCTAATTGCCAGGAAACCGAGGTGTATGGATCCGTCCCAATAGAATGGTCACAGGGAGATCAAGTGTTCAAGGATGAATTCCGTTTCCTCCCACATCTAGCCGCCGACATCCTCATGGGAGCCGATATCCTGAGGAAATATAACATTATCCTCACCTATGAACACAACCAACCACGCATCATACCTGTGATCCCCTATCAAAAACCGATACCGAACGCCACTCCGACTAAAATTTGCTCCGTCCAAACAAGTCCAGGAACAATGGAAATATCCTCCGAGGAATCGACCCGTCTCAAGCATTTCCTAGGAATGGAATTACCAAAATTCAGTAATATATCTGGAACAACACCGCTGATAGAACACCAAATAAGACTGACATGCAAGGACCCAATTAAACAACGACACAGGCCACTCAACCCAAAACTCGCCGCCGCCGTCGACGAAGAGGTCAACACTATGCTAGAAGAGGGCGTAATCGAACCGTCACACAGCCCGTGGAGTTCACCAGTAGTAATTGTGAAAAAGAACAATGGGAAATTGAGGTTCTGCATAGATTTTCGAAAATTAAACTCAGTGAGTGTAAAAGACGCCTACCCCTTGCCACAAATTGACGCAATCCTGGATAAACTTCGGGAGGCGAGATACATCTCGACATTGGATCTGAAGCAGGGCTACTGGCAAATACCGCTCTCCGAAACCAGTAAACCGCTCACAGCTTTCACGATAGCCGGAAAAGGACTTTTCCAGTTCAAAACGATGCCATTCGGGTTACATTCAGCACCAGCTACATTCCAGAGGTTATTGGACTCAATTATAGGACCAGACTTGGAACCACGGGCGTTCGCTTACTTAGACGACATCATAGTATTGGGGAAAACGTTCAAAGAGCACCTGGATAACCTACAAACAATTTTCAAACGATTACGACAGGCAAACTTAAAATTAAATTTAGACAAATGCAAATTTTGTTGCAAGAGCATTAAATACCTCGGTCATATTATCTCTGAGAAAGGTATTGCAACGGACCCCGAAAAAACAGAAGCTCTACGACAGTTCACACCGCCGACTACCGTAAAAGAACTCCGTAGATTCCTGGGAGTGGCTTCCTGGTACCGCCGTTTTGTGCCCAATTTCGCACAGATTGCCAGCCCACTACACCACCTTCTGAAAAAGAAAACCCGATGGGCATGGACTAAGGAGCAAGAGGATAGTTTTTGTAAACTAAAAAACTGCCTAACATCGAGCCCAATTCTCTCCTGCCCTGACTTCCATAGAGTTTTCACGCTACAAACCGACGCATCCAACGAAGGACTGGGAGCCGCCCTCGTGCAGTACGACGACTCAGGAGAACATGTAATATCCTATGCAAGCCGTTCGCTGTCCGCTCCGGAGAAAAACTATTCCACGACGGAAAAGGAATGCCTGGCTATAGTGTGGGGAGTCCAAAAGATGCGGCACTACTTGGAGGGATACCGATTCAAAATAGCTACAGACCATCAATCATTAGCCTGGCTGAACAACCTAAAAAGCCCATCTGGAAGAATTGCACGATGGGTAATGTATCTGCAGCAGTTTGATTTCGAAATTACATACCGTCGTGGCCATTTAAACCGAGTAGCAGATGCATTATCCCGACAGCCTTACATCAAGGAACAACCAAAACAGATGCCGGCCAACCAGTGGAAAACCGTCTGCAGCATCGATGAGGAACACTGCCCGTGGTACACCACACTTATCAAGAAGGTGCAAGAAAATCCGCAACAATTTTCCGAGTACCGTATAATCCAGGGGATATTATACCGCCACTTCTGGGACCCAATGGATTGGAAAGAAGAAGAAATGACACAACCGTGGAAACGTTGCGTGCCAAAACCGCTCCGGGCAAAAATCTTGCAACAATTCCACGATAGTCCATCAGCCGGTCACCTAGGTATAAGCAAAACAATAAACAGGATATCTCATTTACACTACTGGCCGGCAATGAACCGAGATATTGCACAATATGTTAGAAAATGCACAAAGTGCCAACAGTTTAAAACGAGTCAGCAATGTCCAGCCGGGAAGATGTCCTTACCCAAAATACCAGGACCATGGCATACGATCTCAACAGACTTAATGGGACCGCTTCCTAAATCACCTCGGGGCCATCGGTTCATAGTTATTTTCCAAGACCGTTTCACTAAGTGGACCGAAACCCGACCCCTACGTACAGCTACCGCCGACACCATAAGCCAGGCACTACTAGAGCTGGTAGTGTTCAGATTTGGGAGACCTACCAAAATAATATGTGACAATGGTTCCCAATTCGACAGCAAAAAATTCACAAACCTTGCCAAGGAATTAGGGTGCGAACTCCAATTCACCACTCCATACACCCCACAGGCTAACCCAGTAGAACGTGCAAACCGAACGATGAAAACGATGATCAGCCAATTTACGGAGGGGAATCATCGAAACTGGGATGCAAATCTGGCGGCACTGACTTATGCAGTAAACACTGCCAGGCAGGAATCCACAGGATTCACTCCAGCTTTTCTAAACTTTGGAAGGGAGCCAGAGTTACCGTACTGCCTCCAACAACCACACACCAAGACCGAAGAAAGTCCACCTGACCGAGCTGAAAAACTCAAGACACTAGAAGACACCTATAAATTAGTCCAGCTTAATTTGGCTAAAGCATTTACCAGCCAGAGCAAGCATTACAATCTGCGCCGTCGAGAATGGAGATGCCATGTGGGTGACCGGGTCTGGAAACGGCATCATTCATTATCTGCAGCTGGGGAAGGATTTGCTGCCAAACTAGCCGAAAAATACACTGGACCATTCACAGTTGTAACCGTTCACTCCCCTTTAATATATACTCTGAAAAACGACAAGAATAAAAAGTTACACAGAGTACATATAAAGGACCTAAAGAAGGCATATGAATAAAATAGAAAAATGACAATAGGGAGGCAAAGAAAAACCAAAAATTTTTTACCTTAGGTAAACTCATTTTGTCATCCCATTCCTACCCATTCAGTATACACATAAGTATGGAAACGAGAGTCCCCGCTATGCTGTCGCCAATGGCAAATACCCCAGAACCGGTCCACAAGAGGAAACCGCTTCAGGAGAAGCTATCCGATTTGTTCGGATCAGATTCCGAGTCAGAACAATACTTCGACCTCAATCGACCCCACAAGACAGGATGTCTATCGCAACCACACCATTCCCATACAACCACGGAAAACGTCCCGACAACGCCAGACACAAGGATAAAATATTTTAATCCACTCCTGTCGCCCATTCTGTCACCGGTCCGGCACGTCAACGCAGTGACAGAATTGACAACGCCACCAGCTATGCGAGGCACGGTCCCGAAGACACCGAGAACTCCGGAGCCTCTCCGGCTGCCTACCGTCTGCCCAATTCGGATCCCACTCAGCGCCTTACGACTCCCACATCAGCCAACCAATAAAAGATGTCGCGTTCGCATAGGAAATGCTGATAATGGACGATGGATCACCATTCCACCCGATGCAGCACCAACGACGGATATCCGTCCCCTTTAAAGAGTTTACTTATACCGCGGCCCCGTTAATTTTTTTTTATTATTATTATTATTATGTTTAAATTGTACCCCGTAAACGTGTCACTAGTCCTTCCCACGTATTCCGTCACGAAGTGGGGGGGGTGTGACGAAGCCTAAGCGCCGAGTGTGTGCAGCGCAACGCCCTTGCGCCGTACCACCACTGCTTGGCTACGTCATGCCCTCTCTGCTTCAGCCTCCTTCCCAAAACATACCCCACTACCTTCATCCCGCTCCCCGCCACGGTGATGGGCTTTAAAAGCCGTCGCCCGCGGCTTAACCGAGAGAGTACAATCCAGTCTCTCAACCCTCCTCCGGACTTAATGGTGCCCCTGGCACATTCATTTCGTCCGCTCCCATCTGCCCGAACTAACGGTGCCCCGGCACATTCGTAGTTCTTTCCCGACCTGACCGCCCGGAACCAGTGGTGCCCCGGCACATTCACTGGTTCATTACCACCTTCCCCCTGACCACGCTGCCCACCGTTACCCCCGTTAGGATATTGTTTATTTTATATTTTGTCCCCCGGTTTATTTTACATTTTAAGAAGTCTGTTTATTTTATTACAATTACATTTATTTTCTTTTTTTTTCTGAATAAACATTTTGATTTATTATTTATTTGTGACACTTTGCTACCCGGTGGAACCGCCCGTCACAATATACGGGGCCCAGCTGTGTTCAGATCGACATATATCGACTCAAGAACATCGCCTGTAGGTCCTATATGGCAGTGGGTTGCAGCTGGCTGGTATCAGAGCTACCCCCATGCTGTATATACGGGCCCAGCTGTACTCAGATAGACATATATCGATTCAAGAACATTGCCTGTAGGTCCTGTATGGCAGTGGGTTGCAGCTGGCTGGTATCACAGCTACCCCCAAGCTGTATATACGTGGCCCAGCTGTGCTCAAATCGACATATATCGACTCAAGAACATCGCCTGTAGGTCCTATATAGCCGTGGGTTGCAGCTGGCTGGTATCACAGCTACCCCCATGCTGTATATACGTGGCCCAGCTGTGCTCAAATCGACATATATCGACTCAAGAACATCGCCTGTAGGTCCTATATGGCCGTGGGTTGCAGCTGGCTGGTATCAGAGCCACCCACATTCCGTATATACAAGGACCAGCTGTGCTCAGATCGACATATATCGACTCAAGAACATCGCGCGTAGGTCCTATATGGCCGTGGGTTGCATCTGGCTGGTATCAGAGCTACCCCCATGCTGTATATACGGGGCCCAGCTGTGCTCAGATCGACATATATCGACTCAAGAACATCGCCTGTAGGTCCTATATGGCCGTGGGTAACATCTGGCTGGTATCAGAGCTACCCCCATGCTGTATATACGGGGCCCAGCTGTGCTCAGATCGAGATATATCGACTCAAGAACATCGCCTGTAGGTCCTATATGGCCGTGGGTAACATCTGGCTGGTATCAGAGCTACCCCCATGCTATATATACGGCGCCCATCTGTGCTCAGATCGACATATATGGACTCAAGAACATCGCCTGTAGGTCCTATATAGCCGTGGGTTGCAACTGGCTGGTATCACAGCGACCCCCATGCTGTATATACGTGGCCCAGCTGTGCTCAGGTCGACATATATCGACTCAAGAACATCGCCTGTAGGTCCTATATAGCCGTGGGTTGCAGCTGGCTGGTATCAGAGCTACCCCCATGCTGTATATACGGGCCCAGCTGTACTCAGATAAACATATATCGATTCAAGAACATTGGCTGTAGGTCCTATATGGCCGTGGGTTGCATCTGGCTGGTATCAGAGCTACCCCCATGCTGTATATACGGGGCCCAGCTGTGCTCAGATCGACATATATCGACTCAAGAACATCGCCTGTAGGTCCTATATGGCAGTGGGTTGCAGCTGGCTGGTATCACAGCTACCCCCAAGCTGTATATACGTGGCCCAGCTGTGCTCAAATCGACATATATCGACTCAAGAACATCGCCTGTAGGTCCTATATAGCAGTGGGTTGCAGCTGGCTGGTATCAGAGCTACCCCCATGCTGTATATACGGGCCCAGCTGTACTCAGATAGACATATATCGATTCAAGAACATTGCCTGTAGGTCCTATATGGCCGTGGGTTGCATCTGGCTGGTATCAGAGCTACCCCCATGCTGTATATACGGGGCCCAGCTGTGCTCAGATCGACATATATGGACTCAAGAACATCGCCTGTAGGTCCTATATAGCCGTGGGTTGCAACTGGCTGGTATCACAGCGACCCCCATGCTGTATATACGTGGCCCAGCTGTGCTCAGGTCGACATATATCGACTCAAGAACATCGCCTGTAGGTCCTATATGGCCGTGGGTTGCATCTGGCTGGTATCAGAGCTACCCCCATGCTGTATATACGGCGCCCAGCTGTGCTCAGATCGACATATATCGACTCAAGAACATCGCCTGTAGGTCCTATATGGCCGTGGGTTGCATCTGGCTGGTATCAGAGCTACCCCCATGGTGTATATACGGGCCCAGCTGTACTCAGATAGACATATATCGATTCAAGAACATTGCCTGTAGGTCCTATATGGCCGTGGGTTGCATCTGGCTGGTATCAGAGCAACCCCCATGCTGTATATACGGGGCCCAGCTGTGCACAGATCGACATATATCGACTCAAGAACATCGCCTGTAGGTCCTATATGGCAGTGGGTTGCAGCTGGCTGGTATCACAGCTACCCCCAAGCTGTATATACGTGGCCCAGCTGTGCTCAAATCGACATATATCGACTCAAGAACATCGCCTGTAGGTCCTATATAGCAGTGGGTTGCAGCTGGCTGGTATCAGAGCTACCCCCATGCTGTATATACGGGCCCAGCTGTACTCAGATAGACATATATCGATTCAAGAACATTGCCTGTAGGTCCTATATGGCCGTGGGTTGCATCTGGCTGGTATCAGAGCTACCCCCATGCTGTATATACGGGGCCCAGCTGTGCTCAGATCGACATATATGGACTCAAGAACATCGCCTGTAGGTCCTATATAGCCATGGGTTGCAACTGGCTGGTATCACAGCGACCCCCATGCTGTATATACGTGGCCCAGCTGTGCTCAGGTCGACATATATCGACTCAAGAACATCGCCTGTAGGTCCTATATGGCCGTGGGTTGCATCTGGCTGGTATCAGAGCTACCCCCATGCTGTATATACGGCGCCCAGCTGTGCTCAGATCGACATATATCGACTCAAGAACATCGCCTGTAGGTCCTATATGGCCGTGGGTTGCATCTGGCTGGAATCAGAACTACCCCCAGCTGTATATACGGGGCCCAGCTGTGCTCAGATCGACATATATCGACTCAAGAACATCGCCTGTAGGTCCTATATGGCCGTGGGTTGCAGCTGGCTGGTATCACAGCTACCCCCATGCTGTATATACGGCGCTCAGCTGTGCTCAGATCGACATATATGGACTCAAGAACATCGCCTGTAGGTCCTATATAGCCATGGGTTGCAGCTGGCTGGTATCACAGCGACCCCCATGCTGTATATACGTGGCCCAGCTGTGCTCAGATCGACATATATCGACTCAAGAACATCGCCTGTAGGTCCTATATGGCCGTGGGTTACTGCTGGCTGGTATCAGAGCCACTAACATGCCGTATAAACGGGGCCCAGCTGTGCTCAGATCGACATATATCGACTCAAGAACATCGCATGTAGGTCCTATATGGCCGTGGGTTGCATCTGGCTGGTATTAGAGCTACCCCCATGCTGTATATACGGCGCCCAGCTGTGCTCAGATCGACATATATCGACTCAAGAATATCGCCTGTAGGTCCTATATAGCCATGGGTTGCAGCTGGCTGGTATCACAGCTACCCCCATGCTGTATATACGTGGCCCAGCTGTGCTCAAATCGACATATATCGACTCAAGAACATCGCCTGTTGGTCCTATATGGCCGTGGGTAGCAGCTGGCTGGTATCAGAGCCACCCACATGCCGTATATACGGGGACCAGCTGTGCTCATATCGACATATATCGACTCAAGAACATCGTCTGTAGGTCCTATATGGCCGTGGGTTGCATCTGGCTGGTATCAGAGCTACCCCCATGCTGTATATACGGGGCCCAGCTGTGCTCAGATCGACATATATCGACTCAAGAACATCGCCTGTAGGTCCTATATGGCCGTGGGTTGCATCTGGCTGGTATCAGAGCTACCCCCATGCTGTATATACGGGCCCAGCTGTACTCAGATAGACATATATCGATTCAAGAACATCGCCTGTAGGTCCTATATAGACGTGGGTTGCATCTGGCTGGTATCAGAGCTACCCCCATGCCATATATACGGCGCCCAGCTGTGCTCATATCGACATATATCGACTCAAGAACATCGCCTGTAGGTCCTATATGGCCGTGGGTTGCATCTGGCTGGTATCAGAGCTACCCCCATGCTGTATATACGGGGCCCAGCTGTGCTCAGATCGACATATATCGACTCAAGAACATCGCCTGTAGGTCCTATATGGCAGTGGGTTGCAGCTGGCTGGTATCACAGCTACCCCCAAGCTGTATATACGTGGCCCAGCTGTGCTCAAATCGACATATATCGACTCAAGAACATCGCCTGTAGGTCCTATGTAGCCGTGGGTTGCAGCTGGCTGGTATCACAGCTACCCCCATGCTGTATATACGTGGCCCAGCTGTGCTCAAATCGACATATATCGACTCAAGAACATCGCCTGTAGGTCCTATATGGCGGTGGGTTGCATCTGGCTGGTATCAGAGCTACCCCCATGCTGTATATACGGGCCCAGCTGTACTCAGATAGACATATATCGATTCAAGAACATCGCCTATAGGTCCTATATAGCCGTGGGTTGCATCTGGCTGGTATCAGAGCTACCCCCATGCTGTATATACGGCGCCCAGCTGTGCTCATATCGACATATATCGACTCAAGAACATCGCCTGTAGGTCCTATATGGCCGTGGGTTGCATCTGGCTGGTATCAGAGCTACCCCCATGCTGTATATACGGGGCCCAGCTGTGCTCAGATCGACATATATCGACTCAAGAACATCGCCTGTAGGTCCTATATGGCAGTGGGTTGCAGCTGGCTGGTATCACAGCTACCCCCAAGCTGTATATATGTGGCCCAGCTGTGCTCAAATCGACATATATCGACTCAAGAACATCGCCTGTAGGTCCTATATAGCAGTGGGTTGCAGCTGGCTGGTATCAGAGCTACCCCCATGCTGTATATACGGGCCCAGCTGTACTCAGATAGACATATATCGATTCAAGAACATTGCCTGTAGGTCCTATATGGCCGTGGGTTGCATCTGGCTGGTATCAGAGCTACCCCCATGCTGTATATACGGGGCCCAGCTGTGCTCAGATCGACATATATATATGGACTCAAGAACATCGCCTGTAGGTCCTATATAGCCGTGGGTTGCAACTGGCTGGTATCACAGCGACCCCCATGCTGTATATACGTGGCCCAGCTGTGCTCAGGTCGACATATATCGACTCAAGAACATCGCCTGTAGGTCCTATATGGCCGTGGGTTGCATCTGGCTGGTATCAGAGCTACCCCCATGCTGTATATACGGCGCCCAGCTGTGCTCAGATCGACATATATCGACTCAAGAACATCGCCTGTAGGTCCTATATGGCCGTGGGTTGCATCTGGCTGGTATCAGAGCTACCCCCATGGTGTATATACGGGCCCAGCTGTACTCAGATAGACATATATCGATTCAAGAACATTGCCTGTAGGTCCTATATGGCCGTGGGTTGCATCTGGCTGGTATCAGAGCAACCCCCATGCTGTATATACGGGGCCCAGCTGTGCTCAGATCGACATATATCGACTCAAGAACATCGCCTGTAGGTCCTATATGGCAGTGGGTTGCAGCTGGCTGGTATCACAGCTACCCCCAAGCTGTATATACGTGGCCCAGCTGTGCTCAAATCGACATATATCGACTCAAGAACATCGCCTGTAGGTCCTATATAGCAGTGGGTTGCAGCTGGCTGGTATCAGAGCTACCCCCATGCTGTATATACGGGCCCAGCTGTACTCAGATAGACATATATCGATTCAAGAACATTGCCTGTAGGTCCTATATGGCCGTGGGTTGCATCTGGCTGGTATCAGAGCTACCCCCATGCTGTATATACGGGGCCCAGCTGTGCTCAGATCGACATATATGGACTCAAGAACATCGCCTGTAGGTCCTATATAGCCATGGGTTGCAACTGGCTGGTATCACAGCGACCCCCATGCTGTATATACGTGGCCCAGCTGTGCTCAGGTCGACATATATCGACTCAAGAACATCGCCTGTAGGTCCTATATGGCCGTGGGTTGCATCTGGCTGGTATCAGAGCTACCCCCATGCTGTATATACGGCGCCCAGCTGTGCTCAGATCGACATATATCGACTCAAGAACATCGCCTGTAGGTCCTATGTGGCCGTGGGTTGCATCTGGCTGGAATCAGAACTACCCCCAGCTGTATATACGGGGCCCAGCTGTGCTCAGATCGACATATATCGACTCAAGAACATCGCCTGTAGGTCCTATATGGCCGTGGGTTGCAGCTGGCTGGTATCACAGCTACCCCCATGCTGTATATACGGCGCTCAGCTGTGCTCAGATCGACATATATGGACTCAAGAACATCGCCTGTAGGTCCTATATAGCCATGGGTTGCAGCTGGCTGGTATCACAGCGACCCCCATGCTGTATATACGTGGCCCAGCTGTGCTCAGATCGACATATATCGACTCAAGAACATCGCCTGTAGGTCCTATATGGCCGTGGGTTACTGCTGGCTGGTATCAGAGCCACTAACATGCCGTATAAACGGGGCCCAGCTGTGCTCAGATCGACATATATCGACTCAAGAACATCGCATGTAGGTCCTATATGGCCGTGGGTTGCATCTGGCTGGTATTAGAGCTACCCCCATGCTGTATATACGGCGCCCAGCTGTGCTCAGATCGACATATATCGACTCAAGAATATCGCCTGTAGGTCCTATATAGCCATGGGTTGCAGCTGGCTGGTATCACAGCTACCCCCATGCTGTATATACGTGGCCCAGCTGTGCTCAAATCGACATATATCGACTCAAGAACATCGCCTGTTGGTCCTATATGGCCGTGGGTAGCAGCTGGCTGGTATCAGAGCCACCCACATGCCGTATATACGGGGACCAGCTGTGCTCATATCGACATATATCGACTCAAGAACATCGTCTGTAGGTCCTATATGGCCGTGGGTTGCATCTGGCTGGTATCAGAGCCAAACACATGCCGTATATACGGGGCCCAGCTGTGCTCAGATCGACATATATCGACTCAAGAACATCGCCTGTAGGTCCTATATGGCCGTGGGTTGCATCTGGCTGGTATCAGAGCGACCCCCATGCTGTATATACGGGCCCAGCTGTACTCAGATAGACATATATCGATTCAAGAACATCGCCTGTAGGTCCTATATAGCCGTGGGTTGCATCTGGCTGGTATCAGAGCTACCCCCATGCTGTATATACGGGGCCCAGCTGTGCTCAGATCGACATATATCGACTCAAGAACATCGCCTGTAGGTCCTATATGGCAGTGGGTTGCAGCTGGCTGGTATCACAGCTACCCCCAAGCTGTATATACGTGGCCCAGCTGTGCTCAAATCGACATATATCGACTCAAGAACATCGCCTGTAGGTCCTATGTAGCCGTGGGTTGCAGCTGGCTGGTATCACAGCTACCCCCATGCTGTATATACGTGGCCCAGCTGTGCTCAAATCGACATATATCGACTCAAGAACATCGCCTGTAGGTCCTATATGGCGGTGGGTTGCATCTGGCTGGTATCAGAGCTACCCCCATGCTGTATATACGGGCCCAGCTGTACTCAGATAGACATATATCGATTCAAGAACATCGCCTATAGGTCCTATATAGCCGTGGGTTGCATCTGGCTGGTATCAGAGCTACCCCCATGCTGTATATACGGCGCCCAGCTGTGCTCATATCGACATATATCGACTCAAGAACATCGCCTGTAGGTCCTATATGGCCGTGGGTTGCATCTGGCTGGTATCAGAGCTAACCCCATGCTGTATATACGGGGCCCAGCTGTGCTCAGATCGACATATATCAACTCAAGAACATCGCCTGTAGGTCCTATATGGCAGTGGGTTGCAGCTGGCTGGTATCACAGCTACCCCCAAGCTGTATATACGTGGCCCAGCTGTGCTCAAATCGACATATATCGACTCAAGAACATCGCCTGTAGGTCCTATATAGCCGTGGGTTGCAGCTGGCTGGTATCAGAGCTACCCCCATGCTGTATATACGGGCACAGCTGTACTCAGATAGACATATATCGATTCAAGAACATTGCCTGTAGGTCCTATATGGCCGTGGGTTGCATCTGGCTGGTATCAGAGCTACCCCCATGCTGTATATACGGGGCCCAGCTGTGCTCAGATCGACATATATCGACTCAAGAACATCGCCTGTAGGTCCTATATGGCAGTGGGTTGCAGCTGGCTGGTATCACAGCTACCCCCAAGCTGTATATACGTGGCCCAGCTGTGCTCAAATCGACATATATCGACTCAAGAACATCGCCTGTAGGTCCTATGTGGCCGTGGGTTGCAGCTGGCTGGTATCAGAGCCACCCACATTCCGTATATACGGGGACCAGCTGTACTCAGATCGACATATATCGACTCAAGAACATCGCCCGTAGGTCCTATATGGCCGTGGGTTGCATCTGGCTGGTATCAGAACTACCCCCATGCTGTATATACGGGGCCCAGCTGTGCTCAGATCGACATATATGGACTCAAGAACATCGCCTGTAGGTCCTATATAGCCGTGGGTTGCAGCTGGCTGGTATCACAGCTACCCCCCTACTGTATATACGTGGCCCAGCTGTGTTAAGATCGACATATATCGACTCAAGAACATCGCCTGTTGGTCCTATATGGCCGTGGGTTGCAGCTGGCTGGTATCAGAGCCACCCACATGCCGTATGTACGGGGCCCAGCTGTGCTCAGCTCGACATATATCTACTCAAAAACATCGCCTCTAGGTCCTATATGGCTGTGGGTTGCAGCTGGTATCAGAGCTACACCCATGCTGTATATACGGCGCCCAGCTGTGCTCAGATCGATATATATATATATAAATATCGACTCAAGAACGTCGCCTATAGGTCCTATATGGCCGTGGGTTGCATCTGGCTGGTATCAGAGCTACCTCCATGCTGTATATACGGGGCCCAGCTGTGCTCATATCGATATATATCGACTCAAGAACATCGCCTCTAGGTCCTATATGGCCGTGGGTTGCATCTGGCTGGTATCAGAGCTACCCCCATGCTGTATATACGGGGCGCAGCTGTGCTCAAATCGACATATATCGACTCAAGAACATCGCCTGTAGGTCCTATATGGCCGTGGGTTGCAGCTGGCTGGTATCAGAGCCACCCACATGCCGTATATACGGGGCCCAGCTGTGCTCAGCTCGACATATATCGACTCAAAAACATCGCCTCTAGGTCCTATATGGGTGTGGGTTGCATCTGGCTGGTATCAGAGCTATCCCCATGCTGTATATACGGCGCCCAGCTGTGCTCAGATCGACATATATCGACTCAAGAACATCGCCTGTAGGTCCTATATGGCCATGGGTTGCATCTGGCTGGTATCAGAGCTACCCCCATGCTGTATATACGGGGCCCAGCTGTTTTCAGATCGATATATATATCGACTCAAGAACATCGCCTGTAGGTCAGTAGTGTAAGAAGGCCGATTCTAGCGCAGGTGGTGGTGGTGGTGTGGCGCTACTACCCCAGGTGGTGGTGGCGCCTGGCGCTACTACCCCAGGTGGAGGAGGAGCGGCGCCTACGTATGCAACCATATATACACATGGACGCTACCCCTATCGGTTTGCGACCCAACTAAAAGCGCCCCCTATCACCAGACGGCCCAATTAAAAGCCCCATCGGTTTGCGACCCAACTAAAAGCTCCACCTAGCGGCGCGGCGTAGCAGAGCATACGTATGCAACCATATATACCCATGAATGCTGCCGCTGCTGCCAACTATAGAAAAAAGTGCAAACAAAAATCCCCCAACTCTCAAAGGACGGCCGGGCGACGCGCGCGCGCGCGCGCGCGCGCACTGTTGGGAGGGCGAAGTGAACGCGCAACCAGAATGCACGGCTGGACATTCTGACCAGAATGCCCAGCTGTGCATACCAGTTACCGAGCGAGAGATTGCTCAACCAGATTGCTCATCAGCTGTGCATTCTGGTTACCAGAATGCTCAGCTGTGTTACCAGAATGCTCAGCTGTGTAATCTGGTTACCAGAATGCTCAGCTGTGTATACTAGTTACCAGAATGCTCAGATGTGTAATCTGGTTACCAGAATGCTCAGCTGTGTAATCTGGTTACCAGAATACTCAGCTGTGTATACCAGTTACCAGAATGCTCAGCTGTGTAATCTGGTTACCAGAATGCTCAGCTGTGTAAACCAGTTACTGGATATAAATGGGGCGTCTGCATACTAAAAAATCCGTATATACACATGGGTGCTGCCGCTCAACTCTGCATAAGGAAAATAAAACACCGTTTATATAAAATTATATATAATTATTTTATTTTAAATTTTATACAGTCATATGTCATACTTGGCGACGTTGACCTCCAAATGCGAAACACGTAGGAGCGCCCACCCAGAATCCCTTTCCTAAAAAAAGAATCTTTATCAAAGTATGATAGTAATAAAAAAATAATTTACCTGAAATTCCTCACTTTTGGTTTTCATGGTGCCAACCTGTTCATCATACAACGCACCTAGATCTGACGACCCCGGCAGTGCTATTTCGTATCGAGCGTTAAATGATTTTAAATCGGGCGTAGAGTAGTCTGGAGGCTTCACAAAGTATGCAAAGGTCTCCAAACCAAACTTGAGCCCACTAGAGTATGTAACCATCAGATCCTCAATAAGGTGTAAAACCCGGTCTTTTACCTACATAATTAAAAAAAAAATAAAAAAATAAAAATTGAATTGTTTTAAACATCATACTTCTATCAGAAAGCCGGGAAGATCAATACCCTCTTGGTTAGCTGAAACGATCCGATAGCTGGCCACCCTTCCCTTAAATGCGCTAGCTATTAGGAACACCCCACCCTCCAAAGGTTTTGCAGTAGCAGTGCGATGTGCCTGAGACCTCAAATGCCCATTATACTTAACTGAACAAGTAAATGTTAGGTTGCAGGCGTCACACCGCAATCCCCTAAAAATATACAATAATAAGATACAAAACTAAAATTAAAATAATAAATTAATACCTGGGAGGAGACCCGGTGGCACATAACAGCTCATGCTTATTATTAGAACATACGGCCTCATGCCTCTTCGCACTATATTTGTGGGGGAACACTAACCCACAAGTGCTGCAGGGATACACTTAAATTTTTAAAATTAAAATTATATATAAACATAATATTAAAAAGAAGAAACTTACTTGTAAGAAAAAATATGTGGACAACTATAGGAAAACACTAAGAACTAAACCTAACCAGCTGGGAGGCAAAACAAATATGGAGAAACAGTTGATAAATATTCATTTAAATAGAAAACCACATGTCCGGCGCCCCTTATCTCTAGGATGGGAGCTCTACACATCCTGTTATTGTATCAACTTCTTATCTCTAGGACGTTATTCATACGTCATGTTATTGTACAACATATTATGTGGGAGTATAATAATAAAACATAACACATAAAAATTAGGTTTTATTGTTTTTAAATAAGCATACAAACATTTAACATTTTCGGTGCTACATACACTATATTTTTTAAAGTGATTTACACAATCATGTTTAGTTTTAATTAAATTAGGACAATTGAAAAATTCATCATCATCGTCCTCTAAATTAACAACAGTAAAAATATTGGCACATAAAAAAGGCTTTAATATAAAATATATTAATTCCTTTTTCAAATATCCTTTAACAAATATTGTAATATAACTTTCAACTGTGTTACTACTAATACTACTATCAATATGGGATTTTAAAATATTTCCCAGCAGCTTAATGGGTATAATTCCAGAGCCGTATTGAATGTTATGGTGATTATTTTCCAACCGGCGAACCCCCTTCTTATCTACAGCGCTGAGATGGTGAAACGGTGTTGATGGCTTGAATAGATATGTATCCACGTTTAAACCATCTTTTGTGATTGATAGTTCCTTAGCAATAAATTTTCCATCTTCCATAAATCCCTGCACATCAATTACAAATTGGTGATTCATATTTAAACGGCTCCGCTTCTTTTGTAATATTGGTCCCAACATTGTATTCATGAACTTAATCCTCTCTTGAAAGCGGATGTGATTTAACACCCCAATACTACCATCTCTACAGGCGCACCGGGGTTCAATTAAATAAATTATTACAACATCTTTACCATTAGAGTCTGTTAAAAATGAAACGCTTTTCTGTGTACCCATTATATATCATATTTATGGTAATTTTCGTATTATCCCAGATAGTGGCGCATACTCAACTACTGCGTCAGACAAAATAAGACAATAGGCTTGTGTGTTTGCCTTAAATACTTGTGAAGCCTCAAATTCAATTTTCAAATCAATCGTAGACGACTTTATACTTTCATTTTGCTTTGATACATCAAATACAAACAGTGTGTGATCCTTGAACCCCTTCATGTCTAATATTGGTTCATTTGTGCCTCCACCATAATAACTAGTTTGAAACATGGCATACATATAGTAAAGTTGTGCATAATTTCCCTCGGGGACGCTTATACCCAAATTATCATATGGGAAAAAGTCTGTGTTTAGATATATTTTAACGTTTCGCAGGAATGCGTTATCAAATTTAGATGCATCTTTTAAAGAATCATCTCTTCGAGCCTCTTGCAGAGCCACAATAACATATCGGGGTCTCTCGAGGGTTGTTGATGTTTTCACCGACCAAATATCTCGATCGGTGCTTCTCAAAGCGGGTAACTCATGAAGCTCCCACCTACGAAACGGAATCAGCAGTGGTTTATCCTGTTTAAGTCTATTCAAGACATCCAATCTTATCTCATCGTTCAGCCGTAAATGGGGCACTCTCCAATTGATGTTTTCTATTGTAAATGTTATGCCGGGGTCGCCAACGTAGCAGTTTACATCGGTGCGGGCGCGCAATAAAACCAGCTCCTGTTTTACATTGATTAAAAGTTTGCGATAATCCTCCGCCAGACCCAGCAGAAATTTCAGTGGTATTAAAGCATAAAATCTTCTCTTGTTGTTGTGGTCAAAATAGGTAACATTTTTGGCATCCTCTGCCCAGCCAAATAGATCGAGTATGTGCTGCTCTTTTTTAGTGTTTGACAGCAGCCCCTTGATCGTGCTGGTGATTCCCACATTACGATTTTTATCCACCTCAATGCCATTCAATTCATAGCGAATCTCATCGAAAAGAAATGCAAAACCGTTGCGCGCAAATGCAAAATTGTGCGCAGCGGCTCCTGCAGCTAGCGGTGGGAAATTGATCTTCCCACTCACATATAGATAACTATCTCCAGGGCAGGTACATACATCTTGGTGATGTATTAAAATGCGTATTTCATCATTGTTGCGGAAATTTTGTGCCAACGGATGATAGGTGTGAAACTGTTCTTTTGATATAGACTCATCATATTGCACATCGTCAAATATATCCACCTTATCCATGATGATGTTTCTGCAACTTGTAGCCCAACGTCAATAACTTGGTTCTTGCAGCAGGTGTTGCTCGCCTGTGGGTCGGAGGCTGAATGATAAATTTTCTGCCTGACCCGGCGGTTATACGCTTAAAATCAATACCCATCTCGCCTACGAAACACTCTTCAACTCCAACCTCACCAAGATTTTCTCTCCCCTGAAATTTACCGCGCGTCCGTCCTGATCGAGAATATGTATCGTAATGTTATCTATTGATCGGGTATTAATTGGTAGGTAAATTATGTTTCGCGGCTCGATATTTATTGAAAACCCCGGATCGACATTGGGCGAGAATTCAAATAAAGTGTGTGACGATTTGTCTTCGTAATATGACCCGTGCACAATGTTACACTCGATTCTAATGCTGCTGACTTTTATAATCTCAACAGGCAAATCGGATTCGTGTAGTTGATTAGCATCTAAGATTCGTGGAGAAAAGCCCAACAGTTTCCCAATCGAATTATCAGACAAAAAATTTATCTTATATTTACTAAAAATTTCACATTTAAGTGTATTATTATTAGGGATAAGTTTAAGAAAGTCGGACTTATCGTATTTATTATTATCCTTGTTGGGGGTAGCAGCAGCCAACAGCCGATTTTGCAAGTACTGCTCTATATCGGTTATTTCATACGACCCCGATGGGATTGTAATCTGGTTTATGTTGTCACCAACACCGTCCCCGTTGTTGTAGTATTCAAACAAATTATTGTGATCTTGTTCAATGTTTGGGATTGAATTATAAGTGTGTAAACCCACAAGCCCCAAACAATATTGCGTATTCAAATCTAATTCTATGGGCGGATAATAGTTTACAGACAGCACGCTCGTGTTGCTCTGCAGCGTGAACGTCTGAGACATGACTGACACATTTTTTGCAGATGTCTTAGGCTTTATTCCTCCATCAAAAACTGTAAACACAGGTGTCCGCAGTTGTAACTGTTAAATTTTTGATATCTATCATGATTATATTTTATATTACTACCCTAACGAAAATATTTCAATAATTCTGCGGGCGGCTTTAAGTCACCAAAACTATCAAAATAAATAATCGAATTTCCCCGTTTCTTATAGGCAACCCAATGAGTGCCGAAACCTTTCACTGAGTCTAAATTTACTACCGCACATTCATTACGCCGCGGCATAGCTCTGGGGAGGGCGTCCCGCATATATACGCCGCGAAAAAATTTAATATCTTTCCCACACTTCAATATGTCAGCATCTGTGAGCGGACGTTGGGGTAGTTTACTAATCAGTTTTTTGAATCCTGCTTCAAATAAAGACCTAATCCTTTACGGTATGGTTTCAAGTAAAGTCCGCGACCGCTTTTTCCCAGAGCAATGGCTTCCATTGTCTTGTTATGGCGCTCCGATTCTTCCAATTTATTTCGAGCCTCCTTCGAAGCATTTACAGCCTTTGCAATACCCGCAGCACCCCCAGCTAGTGAGCCGAGCGCACTTAAACCAGCAAACAGCGGGATTAATGGCAAAATTCCACCCTGTTTGGGGATGGGTATTATGCGGGGTGTACGAATTTTTCTGCGGCCTCCCACCTCCTTAACGGCCGCTTTTGCGGACGCTAAAGCAATTTTACTGCCTTCACTCACACCCAGAGCCTTGAATTTTTTCATCGCTTTACGTACTTTTGATACTACTCCACTATTTAGCGCTACTTTCCCCTTCTTAGTTTTTCTAATTTGTAGCCCCATGCCCAACCTACGCTTAACCCTCATCGCTGCAGCCACAGAGAGAGCTGCCGCCCGCTCCCCCAGATTTGAATCTTTGGCCTTTACTCTTTTCCACGCAGCGGCCTGAAGAACCCTATCTGCAGCGTGTCGATCTGACAAATTATGGTTTTGCTCGTATGCAATATCGTGCTGTTTACATGCGCTGTCTAGCGCGTTAATGCCAGGATCGCCCCGTGCCAGACGTTTTTCTAATTTAGTACCTGGCCCACAATACTGATACCCCCCTGGCAGGTGTATCTCAAACGGTAGTTTGTTTATTACTGAATTGATAATACCCCGACCGCGGTACATATTGATATGCCATGCGGGTACAAATGCGGTAGGCATATAAGTGTAAAATATGATTGAAGTAATTTAGTACTATGAAGGTCGTTAAACAGAAACTATCCCTACCAATAATGAATCTGGACAAGTGTGTTGGGGATGGTATTTCAATAAAAAGGGTGCGAAGACATGGCGGCCTGCTTCCCAACTCTTTGAGATGTATTATATGTGGCCCATCAAACTGTGGGAAATCGAATGTAATGCTTAGCTTGTTATTCGATGAAAACGGATTAAGGTTTAAAAATGTTTATGTTTACTCAAAGTCCCTATATCAACCAAAATATCAGTTTCTCGAGAAGGTTTTGAGCCGGATACCCGGTGTGGGATATTTTTCATACAAAGAGAATATTGATATTATAAGCCCCAGCGATGCAAAACCCAATTCAATATTCATTTTTGATGATGTGGCTTGTGATAAACAGGATGTGATACGGGAATATTTTAGCATGGGTCGCCATAATAAGATAGACTCGTTTTACCTATGTCAGTCATATACACGAGTTCCAAAACATCTCATACGTGACAACACAAATTTTATAATACTTTTCAAACAGGATGATTTGAATCTGAAGCATGTTTACAATGATCACGTCGGCACAGATATGGCTTTTAATAAATTTAAAGAAATATGTGCCTCGTGTTGGAAAGATTCGTATGGGTTTCTCACAATAGACAAGGATTGTGATATTGATGGGGGTAGATATCGTAAATATCTAGATCAATATATAGTAATAAACAAATAATTTAACTCCAGTGTGTGGTCGGATGCTATTGGTGAACGTTGTTATCTTTTATATCATAATGAGCGAGAGTGAGGAGACGCAGCGTAAAATAATTGCTGTTGAGAAAGCCATTCGCAAGAAGCTGTTGGCTATGAAATGGAATAAGGTGGAAGAGGATGACTTACTAAATAAAACCTATAAACCATTAATTGAACCCATTAAAGCTATATTCACACCACAACAGTCTCAGCAAGTTCAACAGTCTCAACACCCGCCAACCACCAAAATACCTACACCAATCCCAACTAATCAGGGGGCTAAACGTAAAGCAACCAACTATATACAAAAAAATATGGCCAAGAAAGATCGGGTCATACAACCATCTATGAATGAACAGGATACTGACGAGCCATCCTTTTTCATATCAGATAGGGGATTAAATCAAACGTTTATGGAGGATGTTCCAAATGAGCGCCTCAAGGAGGTTCTTGAACGATATGATCCGCTGCCGAGGAAATATATTTTCAATTTGCTTCAAAACCCAGCAGGGTTTGATGATGAAACCGGCATTAGATACAATGCAGGAATGGATAAATGGAGCATTGGTGACTCTGATGTTTTACTGGATGGTCCTCATTTAATAATTAAACGTAAACGATATGAGGGGACAGACGGGCTATATGAGTTGCTATTTAAGAAGAATCCCACTAAATACAACACCGATGAGGAGCGAGACTATCTTACAATTTTAAAACATACGAATGCAATAAACCACATCGATAATTATAAAAATTATATGGGCAGGCGAACTAATAAATACAATAGGATTATAAAACCATTCATGGAGCGATTGAGAAGAGGAAAGCCTAGAACCGCGGGAAAGAGGGGCTCAGCAATACATCAAACCAGAGATGTTCATTCTAATAGTAGTGGTAAAGGGTTTGATTCATCTTTACACGTCCCCATAAACGATGTGGGTATTCAATATCAATATAGATATTGGGACAGCATTGATGAATTGGTGGATCGCCTGGCCCTTTTGCACGCTTCAAAGAATGCGGGAAATACATCACATCAGAATGAGATCGTTGCCATTGAAGAGGAATTGCGTGAAGCTAATATAATAGTGTAGATGTTTTGAATTTATGACTCAAATCAAAGATGAGTGTCGACAAGTTTGGACGTCACTCAAATCGAAAACGTGTTGCGGAGCGCGGTCCTCCGGGTCCTGGGTTTCTATTTACGCGTGATGGGGATTTCAATGTGGGTAATAAAAGAATTTGCAATATAAATGATCCGATATATAAATCGGACGCTGCCACTATGGGGTTTGTTGATGAAAGCATTGGGGATGTTGCCCATTATCTAAATAGTGTTAGCACCAAGCTAGATATTATTGATCAAGACTATCATAGTGTTGATGAGGCGCTAGCAGAGGGGGTGTCAGATTTAAAAGAGCATAATAATAAATTTCTATTAGATATAGATAACTTAAACAAAAAAATAGATGGTGTTATTGCCTCAATGCCCGACATGGTTGATTCAAAGTTTTTACAATTAAAAGAGCATCTGCAAACCCAATATAATAGCTTTCTTTCCAATTTTGATCAGAGGTTTAAACAGTTAAAATCTACAATTATAAAACTAATTAATGCAGAAGTTAATATAATACTAACGAAACATCAAGAATTATATAGAAGTGGTGAAGCCATTGTTGGGACACCATCAAATAATTCAAATACTGCTGCGGGTGGTAGTACTACACCAAAGGCTCTATATACCGAGATAGATAATCTTAATGTTCCGAATTTTAAATTTCCTAATCTAGAGGAAATTGGTAGTACTAATAATGAAAAAAACTAGTTTGGTTAAAGAGGACGTGGTGAATGAGTTGCATAAACCCGCGCGCAAAAACTTTCCACGACGTAGAGTTATTATCAAAGGATTAGATGATTTATGGCAGGCGGATTTGGCCGAATTTGCACCCCATGCTCGCGAAAATAAGGGCTATAAATTCATACTGGTGGTGATTGATTGCTTTTCAAAATTTCTGTGGACCGAGCCGCTAAGGGATAAATCGGCCTCGAGTCTAGCGGAGGGGTTCAAGAATATTTTAAAAAATTCTGGCGGACGCATCCCCCGAAATCTGCAAACCGATCAGGGCAAAGAATTTTACAATCAACAATTTAATATGCTGATGAAAAAGCATAATATTAATCATTATTCCACATATACCATTATGAAGGCATGTATGGCGGAGCGAGTTATTAGAACACTTAAAGATAAATTATACAGAGCATTCAGCTTGAATGGAAAATATAATTGGTACTCCATTTTGGGTGGGATAACTAACGAATATAATTCTACAAGACACAACACCATAGGCATGAAGCCAAAAGATGTGGATGCCAAGAAGGAAAATCAGCTCCTCAACACCGTATATTCACATTTAAAAATTGCTGCCAAAGGGCAATTTAGTGTGGGAGATGTAGTGCGCATAAGCAAGCAAAAAGCATTATTTGATAAAGGTTATACACCAAATTGGTCTGCGGAATTATTTCGAATTCAAAAGGTTAAGATTAGCAGTCCGGCAACATATTTACTGAATGATATGCATGGAAACCCAATTCGAGGCGCGTTTTACGAGCATGAGTTGCAGAAGGCAAAACATGAAGACGTCTACTTGGTTGAAAAGGTGCTGAGACGCAAGGGAAACAGTATGTACGTGAAATGGTTGGGACTTGATAAATCTCAGAATAGTTGGATTTCTAAATCAAATGTGTTATAGATTTATTTAATCAGTTTGAAGCCAACAGTGGAGGTGTAAATATGTTTGGGCCGCATTCTCAGTTGAGATATTGTGAGTCTTGTAATGTTACCGACATGACCACTGTTGAATATAGTTCTAGTTATAAGACCCATTTATTTGCATTATTATGTTGTATTTGTATTTGTACACCATGTATTCCCTATTGTTTTCATGCTTTCAAGAATAGTAAACATTATTGTACTAATTGTAAATCATATTTAGGAACTTATAAATGTTGAACGAAATGTATTAAGTTTTAATAAATATTTTACCCACCTTTAAAAATATATTGTTTTTTATTTATCCTGCAACTGCTGAGAATGAAAAAAAATAAGGTAAAACCACACATTTTTATATAGTATTTTTATTACTATTATTACAACACTAATCCCAACACATATCAATAGGTTGAATAAAATACATTATGAATAAATTAAAGAGGAAAACTAAAAGAGCTTTGTTATAATTGGGGCGTGTGGCCATGATGAAATAAACTTCTTCTTCGAATAATTCTGGGTTGAAAATATATTCCCCCAATTCTGTAGTGGGGTAGAATTCTTCACCGTTTAAACAATGCCGACCAATATCTCTGTATGGCTGTCTGCACATCTATAGCATCGGTATCGGGGTGGTGGGGGTCCGTCAATATGGTCTCTATCTCCAGGTAAATTATAATGCTCATAGCAGGGAAGACATGCAGCAATGTCTTTATCCGTTTTGAAATATGATGGGAGCGTATCCCAAATGCTGTCCAACTCCAGCGCCGAAATGTGTTTCATTAAATGTAATTTATATTGTTTTCGACAGCAACAACTACAACACCTGCTTACTGATGCTAAGTGTGGAAAGAAGCTGACAACACCTTTTGGCATCTTCATAGTGTTTAATTATTAATTTTAACTGTTTGATTTTTATGATGTGGGCCTCCAACCTTTGTTTTCTTTGTGGGTGATTTATTGCTTCTTTCTCTCTCACAACACTTGTTTCTTCGACCGCTTTAACCATTACACTGACGTGCTTCTTGCACAGCTTGTACAAACTTCAGCCTGTGGTATGCGATTATCTCATACATGCATTCGATAACCTCAAAATAGTTTCCACGGGTTGAGTTTTGCAGCAACATCTCCAGCACCCCTATTATTCCATCTTTTTCCTCTTCTTTTAATGTTTGGGGTTGTAGAAAGTGTAGCACACATTTATTGTAGTACTCGGCAAAATTTAAACTTTGCAGTCTTTCGAGTCGATAATTAATCACCCCGAATGTTGATTCTAGTTTGCGAGCCAGCTGATGATTTAATTTAAACTCCACGTCTCGATACTTTAGTGTAATATATTTATTTCGATTTTTCTCAATGATTGGATGATAACTAATGGTGCATGTATCAAACAACAAAACATGAACATCTCTCGATTGATTCGCCCCCCTCTCCTCCTCTTTCACATCCTTTGGTGGCTCAGCAGGGAGGTTTCTACATGTGGGACATCTTTTAGACCCCCACTTTTGTTGCTGCTGTTGTCGTTGAAAAAATGTGTTGATATTTGCCCA
The DNA here is from genome assembly GCA_963942505.1 of Lordithon lunulatus. Classification (NCBI taxonomy): domain Eukaryota; kingdom Metazoa; phylum Arthropoda; class Insecta; order Coleoptera; family Staphylinidae; genus Lordithon; species Lordithon lunulatus. The sequence goes on along the minus strand of OZ012667.1, from coordinate 30,152,189 downwards.
ATTACTTATAACGGTGCGCCATTCAATGGGTGTAAATGTGATGCTTTGTTTTGTGGTGAAAATCCTCACACACTGATAGAAACCCCTAGCGGCACTAAGCCCAGTTGATATACTGATTGTAGATGAGATGCTGTAGACCACCTCATTCACAAGCCGGCATTCGCTTTTTAATTCAGTCTCGAAATCTTTCAACATATCGCTGAGGGTTTGTGTTGGCGAACATCTTCCAGAATCCCACAGCTCTTCAGATATACTAATAGTTGGAATGTCATCCATTATGCTGGTAACAACTAACTGATTTCCCACATAAGAATGTGTTTCTATTTATAACAAAAGACCCCACCCCGCCCCACATTTATATTTTATCGTCACATCCCGTTTTTGCTTGTGCTGATAAACATACTCAAACTTGTATACTGTTGAGTGATAGCAGTTTTGATAACAGAATACGCAATTTTTCCATGATGCTAATGTTGGGGCAATTTATGCCAAACTTTTCATAATTAACCTCCCCACCGCTTAATAAAGAATTTGTAAACTCATTATACTCATAACATTGATTCTTACTGAAGAAGTATAATATTCCGTTGGTGTAGCGAAACGCTTGAGTTATACCCATCGGTAGGCCTGGGAAGCCTCTCTCTATTGTACTATGGGTTATTACTGAATAGTCACAATTATTTATTTCGGCATAATAAATATTCTCGAAAAATATAAAAGTTCGCCCCGCATAGGTATTTACCACCGCTTGTATTTTTGCATTGGCCCCCAGTCTGAAAAAGGAATTTGCGTTTGAATAAACTCTAGCCCGTAGGGAATCTATATTAACTGTAGCGACCTTATTATTGGAAATAAGAACTACTTCTCCGTTAGGATTTTGAAAGGCGCCTGTTATGTTATCAAAATCCCTAATGTGGGGAATCCAATCACTAATCAGTCTGGGTGATTCAAACATTTCTTTTCTCATATCCTTTATCCACACCCATTTCATATAGAAAATATATAATCTTTCTCTAATTATCAACATAGCGCCAATTTTTTTCACAGAACATAAATCGGGGGTAATTTCTTTAATTACACCATGTGTAGTAGCATTTAAGTTTACATTAGCCCCACCCACTGATGTTCCAGTATTTATTGCTAATGTTGTTATTGGGGTTGTGGTAGTTTTTGCAGTAGTAGTTGTCGTTGTAGTAGTAGTAGTTTTTACAGTAGTTGTATGTTTACTATGAGTTTTTGAACCATATAGTGAATTAATACTATCAATATCGTCCTCACTTAAATTATTTAAAATATAATTATGCCTATAAAAAGGATACATTATAGAAGTATTGCTGGATTGGTGCTCAAACCCTAGCGAGTGTCCTATCTCGTGGGCAAGAGTTATATACAAACTAATGTTTTCGTTTGGTGGGAGATCTAAACCTAAATACCAATCTATATTAGCATCTAAATGAATTTCTACTGGTTTATCTACATTTGGATAATATGCGTGTCCAAGTACCCCATCCCCCAGGGGTGATCTGCAAGCAGATCTTTGTCTACATTCAACAAAATTATGTCTCTTCTTTCTAAACGAGATCAATATACTATGATTGGTGTTATCATAGCTAAACGTTAATGGCGAATTATCCTCCCACAATTTAAAAGCGCGCTCGGCTACGGCTAATATCTCAGCGGTGGCCTGATGAAAATACCATGTTATATTATTTATTTGCCACCTGGTCCATATTCTGCGTATCGGTGATAGTGCGTCGGAAACTCCACAATGATAGGACTTTATTAATTCAATAGTATTATTATCAATCGTTCCCGATCTATTTGGAAGCTCGTAATATTCCTGAAATTTTGTTAGCGCAGATTGAAATGTGCTGCTATTGGTGAGCGATATCTCCGCAATAGATTCATTTGTATGTAGATACCCCGCCTGCTGAAGATAGGTTGCAGCAATTTCATAGTCACTTAAACAGTGTGATGTGGTGATTAGTGCGATAAATAAAATTATAAACATGGTGTTGTTTCTATGAACCCTTTATTATAACTGAAGCATATTAACAATTTCAATAGCTATTATTTCATGCTGTTTTCATCCTTGGCGCTGTCATGTATTTTGCCCACTTCATCCCTAGTAAGCCCCCCGATTTTCTCATCCATCTTCAAAAGTTCTCCCTCAATCCAGCCCGATAATAAATTAAAGTGTTCATTAATGTATTCCTCCAAGGCGTCTGTTGCACTATTATTTACATTAATTTTTATGATTGGGAATGATTTGGGCGCCGCATTCATCACCGCTTTAGCGTCCCCATAGTAAAACTTAGCCATCTCGCCCAGCTGAAGAATTTTGATTTTATCATTAATGTGATCAATTTCCCTCTCGGCCCAACTTGACAGTTCTGAAAAGAACTCTTTCGCATGATTCTCCAATGAATATATTGCCTGATTGGTGTGAATCGTTTCCTCAATATTTGTATTAACTACACCATTTGTGGGCATCATTTTCACACCAGACAAGAGTATAAAGCAACAACATATGACCGCCCCTGTCAACACCATCTTTACTAATGAATTGATTGTATTCTGAATTCAGTATTTATATCCAGTACCTGGTAGAACAATTATATATATTTATTTTTATATGTGTAATCAAACAGAGACTCCCCGGACATCCTTATCGGGATGTAGGCTACAAATAATTATTTTGTTTGCATATATTCGCGAGTTGTTATGCGCGTAAGACATTCACCAGTTTTGTGCGTGGTGTTTTCTTAGTATCTATTTTTATATGTGTAATCAACCAGAAACATCCGGGACATTCTTATCGGGCCGTAAACCGCTAATAATTATTTTATTTGCATATATTCGCGAGTTGTTATGCGCGTAAGACGGCCGTCGGGAATTATTAGTGGTGCTGTTCCGAGTGTGCATTTGGGGGGCGCATGTCTGATCAATCATGGGCTAACTATTAATACTAATTTAGTCAGTCTGTGTATTGATTGGTCATATCCTTTCAAAAAAACGTGTGTGAATACCTTTTACATTCTGGATTGATTATTTGTATAATAATTGAAATATTTTTAATGGCATTATCTTTGTGATTAATATTAATTTTATTATTATACTCATTGATACTGCCAGCAGAATTTTTCATCTACTACATTACAACACATTATATATTCCTATAAGGATTGGTGGTTTTTACCTAAATCGTAAGTTAATTTTTATCTTTATTAATTGGCTTTGTTTTGAGCAACCGGCACCCATGTGTATATACGGATTTTTTAGTATGCAGACGCCCCATTTATATCCAGTAACTGGTTTACACAGCTGAGCATTCTGGTAACCAGATTACACAGCTGAGCATTCTGGTAACTGGTATACACAGCTGAGTATTCTGGTAACCAGATTACACAGCTGAGCATTCTGGTAACCAGATTACACATCTGAGCATTCTGGTAACTGGTATACACAGCTGAGCATTCTGGTAACCAGATTACACAGCTGAGCATTCTGGTAACACAGCTGAGCATTCTGGTAACCAGAATGCACAGCTGATGAGCAATCTGGTTGAGCAATCTCTCGCTCGGTAACTGGTATGCACAGCTGGGCATTCTGGTCAGAATGTCCAGCTGTGCATTCTGGTTGCGCGTTCACTTCGCCCTCCCAACAGTGCGCGCGCGCGCGCGCGCCGCCCGGCCGTCCTTTGAGAGTTGGGGGATTTTAGTTTGCACTTTTTTCTATAGTTGGCAGCAGCGGCAGCATTCATGGGTATATATGGTTGCATACGTATGCTCTGCTACGCCGCGCCGCTAGGTGGAGCTTTTAGTTGGGTCGCAAACCGATGGGGCTTTTAGTTGGGCCGTCTGGTGATAGGGGGCGCTTTTAGTTGGGTCGCAAACCGATAGGGGCAGCGTTCATGTGTATATATGGTTGCATACGTTGGCGCCGCTCCTCCTCCACCTGGGGTAGTAGCGCCAGGCGCCACCACCACCTGGGGTAGTAGCGCCACACCACCACCACCACCTGCGCTAGAATCGGCCTTCTTACACTACTTAGGTCCTATATGGCCGTGGGTTGCAGCTGGCTGGTATCAGAGCCACCCACATGCCGTATATACGGGGCCCAGCTGTGCTCAGCTCGACATATATCGACTCAAAAACATCGCCTCTAGGTCCTATATGGCTGTGGGTTGCATCTGGCTGGTATCAGAGCTACCCCCATGCTGTATATACGGCGCCCAGCTGTGCTCAGATCGACATATATCGACTCAAGAACATCGCCTGTAGGTCCTATATGGCCGTGGGTAACATCTGGCTGGTATCAGAGCTACACCCATGCTGTATATACGGGGCCCAGCTGTGCTCAGATCGACATATATCGACTCAAGAACATCGCCTGTAGGTCCTATATGGCCGTGGGTAACATCTGGCTGGTATCAGAGCTACCCCCATGCTGGATATACGGCGCCCATCTGTGCTCAGATCGACATATATGGACTCAAGAACATCGCCTGTAGGTCCTATATAGCCGTGGGTTGCAACTGGCTGGTATCACAGCGACCCCCATGCTGTATATACGTGGCCCAGCTGTGCTCAGGTCGACATATATCGACTCAAGAACATCGCCTGTAGGTCCTATATAGCCGTGGGTTGCAGCTGGCTGGTATCAGAGCTACCCCCATGCTGTATATACGGGCCCAGCTGTACTCAGATAGACATATATCGATTCAAGAACATTGCCTGTAGGTCCTATATGGCCGTGGGTTGCATCTGGCTGGTATCAGAGCTACCCCCATGCTGTATATACGGGGCCCAGCTGTGCTCAGATCGACATATATCGACTCAAGAACATCGCCTGTAGGTCCTATATGGCAGTGGGTTGCAGCTGGCTGGTATCACAGCTACCCCCAAGCTGTATATACGTGGCCCAGCTGTGCTCAAATCGACATATATCGACTCAAGAACATCGCCTGTAGGTCCTATATAGCCGTGGGTTGCAGCTGGCTGGTATCAGAGCTACCCCCATGCTGTATATACGGGCCCAGCTCTACTCAGATAGACATATATCGATTCAAGAACATTGCCTGTAGGTCCTATATGGCAGTGGGTTGCAGCTGGCTGGTATCACAGCTACCCCCAAGCTGTATATACGTGGCCCAGCTGTGCTCAAATCGACATATATCGACTCAAGAACATCGCCTGTAGGTCCTATATAGCCGTGGGTTGCAGCTGGCTGGTATCACAGCTACCCCCATGCTGTATATACGTGGCCCAGCTGTGCTCAAATCGACATATATCGACTCAAGAACATCGCCTGTAGGTCCTATATGGCCGTGGGTTGCAGCTGGCTGGTATCAGAGCCACCCACATTCCGTATATACGGGGACCAGCTGTGCTCAGATCGACATATATCGACTCAAGAACATCGCCCGTAGGTCCTATATGGCCGTGGGTTGCATCTGGCTGGTATCAGAGCTACCCCCATGCTGTATATACGGGGCCCAGCTGTGCTCAGATCGACATATATCGACTCAAGAACATCGCCTGTAGGTCCTATATGGCCGTGGGTAACATTTGGCTGGTATCAGAGCTACCCCCATGCTGTATATACGGCGCCCATCTGTGCTCTGATCGACATATATGGACTCAAGAACATCGCCTGTTGGTCCTATATGGCCGTGGGTTGCAGCTGGCTGGTATCACAGCTACCCCCATGCTGTATATACGGCGCTCAGCTGTGCTCAGATCGACATATATGGACTCAAGAACATCGCCTGTAGGTCCTATATAGCCATGGGTTGCAGCTGGCTGGTATCACAGCGACCCCCATGCTGTATATACGTGGCCCAGCTGTGCTCAGGTCGACATATATCGACTCAAGAACATCGCCTGCAGGTCCTATATGGCCGTGGGTTGCATCTGGCTGGTATCAGAGCTACCCCCATGCTGTATATACGGCGCCCAGCTGTGCTCAGATCGACATATATCGACTCAAGAACATCGCCTGTAGGTCCTATATGGCCGTGGGTTGCATCTGGCTGGAATCAGAACTACCCCCAGCTGTATATACGGGGCCCAGCTGTGCTCAGATCGACATATATCGACTCAAGAACATCGGCTGTAGGTCCTATATGGCCGTGGGTTGCAGCTGGCTGGTATCACAGCTACCCCCATGCTGTATATACGGCGCTCAGCTGTGCTCAGATCGACATATATGGACTCAAGAACATCGCCTGTAGGTCCTATATAGCCATGGGTTGCAGCTGGCTGGTATCACAGCGACCCCCATGCTGTATATACGTGGCCCAGCTGTGCTCAGATCGACATATATCGACTCAAGAACATCGCCTGTAGGTCCTATATGGCCGTGGGTTACTGCTGGCTGGTATCAGAGCCACTAACATGCCGTATATACGGGGCCCAGCTGTGCTCAGATCGACATATATCGACTCAAGAACAACGCATGTAGGTCCTATATGGCCGTGGGTTGCATCTGGCTGGTATTAGAGCTACCCCCATGCTGTATATACGGCGCCCAGCTGTGCTCAGTTCGACATATATCGACTCAAGAATATCGCCTGTAGGTCCTATATAGCCGTGGGTTGCAGCTGGCTGGTATCACAGCTACCCCCATGCTGTATATACGTGGCCCAGCTGTGCTCAAATCGACATATATCGACTCAAGAACATCGCCTGTTGGTCCTATATGGCCGTGGGTAGCAGCTGGCTGGTATCAGAGCCACCCACATGCCGTATATACGGGGACCAGCTGTGCTCATATCGACATATATCGACTCAAGAACATCGTTTGTAGGTCCTATATGGCCGTGGGTTGCATCTGGCTGGTATCAGAGCCAAACACATGCCGTATATACGGGGCCCAGCTGTGCTCAGATCGACATATATCGACTCAAGAACATCGCCTGTAGGTCCTATATGGCCGTGGGTTGCATCTGGCTGGTATCAGAGCGACCCCCATGCTGTATATACGGGCCCAGCTGTACTCAGATAGACATATATCGATTAAAGAACATCGCCTGTAGGTCCTATATAGCCGTGGGTTGCATCTGGCTGGTATCAGAGCTACCCCCATGCCATATATACGGCGCCCAGCTGTGCTCATATCGACATATATCGACTCAAGAACATCGCCTGTAGGTCCTATATGGCCGTGGGTTGCATCTGGCTGGTATCAGAGCTACCCCCATGCTGTATATACGGGGCCCAGCTGTGCTCAGATCGACATATATCGACTCAAGAACATCGCCTGTAGGTCCTATATGGCAGTGGGTTGCAGCTGGCTGGTATCACAGCTACCCCCAAGCTGTATATACGTGGCCCAGCTGTGCTCAAATCGACATGTATCGACTCAAGAACATCGCCTGTAGGTCCTATGTAGCCGTGGGTTGCAGCTGGCTGGTATCATAGCTACCCCCATGCTGTATATACGTGGCCCAGCTGTGCTCAAATCGACATATATCGACTCAAGAACATCGCCTGTAGGTCCTATATGGCGGTGGGTTGCATCTGGCTGGTATCAGAGCTACCCCCATGCTGTATATACGGGCCCAGCTGTACTCAGATAGACATATATCGATTCAAGAACATCGCCTATAGGTCCTATATAGCCGTGAGTTGCATCTGGCTGGTATCAGAGCTACCCCCATGCTGTATATACGGCGCCCAGCTGTGCTCATATCGACATATATTGACTCAAGAACATCGCCTGTAGGTCCTATATGGCCGTGGGTTGCATCTGGCTGGTATCAGAGCTACCCCCATGCTGTATATACGGGGCCCAGCTGTGTTCAGATCGACATATATCGACTCAAGAACATCGCCTGTAGGTCCTATATGGCAGTGGGTTGCAGCTGGCTGGTATCACAGCTACCCCCAAGCTGTATATACGTGGCCCAGCTGTGCTCAAATCGACATATATCGACTCAAGAACATCGCCTGTAGGTCCTATATAGCCGTGGGTTGCAGCTGGCTGGTATCAGAGCTACCCCCATGCTGTATATACGGGCCCAGCTGTACTCAGATAGACATATATCGATTCAAGAACATTGCCTGTAGGTCCTATATGGCCGTGGGTTGCATCTGGCTAGTATCAGAGCTACCCCCATGCTGTATATACGGGGCCCAGCTGTGCTCAGATCGACATATATCGACTCAAGAACATCGCCTGTAGGTCCTATATGGCAGTGGGTTGCAGCTGGCTGGTATCACAGCTACCCCCAAGCTGTATATACGTGGCCCAGCTGTGCTCAAATCGACATATATCGACTCAAGAACATCGCCTGTAGGTCCTATATGGCCGTGGGTTGCATCTGGCTGGTATCAGAGCTACCCCCATGCTGTATATACGGCGCCCAGCTGTGCTCAGATCGACATATATCGACTCAAGAACATCGCCTGTAGGTCCTATATGGCCGTGGGTTGCATCTGGCTGGAATCAGAACTACCCCCAGCTGTATATACGGGGCCCAGCTGTGCTCAGATCGACATATATCGACTCAAGAACATCGCCTGTAGGTCCTATATGGCCGTGGGTTGCAGCTGGCTGGTATCACAGCCACCCCCGTGCTGTATATACGGCGCTCAGCTGTGCTCAGATCGACATATATGGACTCAAGAACATCGCCTGTAGGTCCTATATAGCCATGGGTTGCAGCTGGCTGGTATCACAGCGACCCCCATGCTGTATATACGTGGCCCAGCTGTGCTCAGATCGACATATATCGACTCAAGAACATCGCCTGTAGGTCCTATATGGCCGTGGGTTACTGCTGGCTGGTATCACAGCTACCCCCAAGCTGTATATACGTGGCCCAGCTGTGCTCAAATCGACATATATCGACTCAAGAACATCGCCTGTAGGTCCTATATAGCCGTGGGTTGCAGCTGGCTGGTATCACAGCTACCCCCATGCTGTATATACGTGGCCCAGCTGTGCTCAAATCGACATATATCGACTCAAGAACATCGCCTGTAGGTCCTATATGGCCGTGGGTTGCAGCTGGCTGGAATCAGAGCCACCCACATTCCGTATATACGGGGACCAGCTGTGCTCAGATCGACATATATCGACTCAAGAACATCGCCCGTAGGTCCTATATGGCCGTGGGTTGCATCTGGATGGTATCAGAACTACCCCCATGCTGTATATACGGGGCCCAGCTGTGCTCAGATCGACATATATCGACTCAAGAACATCGCCTGTAGGTCCTATATGGCCGTGGGTAACATCTGGCTGGTACCAGAGCTACCCCCATGCTGTATATACGGGGCCCAGCTGTGCTCAGATCGACATATATCGACTCAAGAACATCGCCTGTAGGTCCTATATGGCCGTGGGTAACATCTGGCTGGTATCAGAGCTACCCCCATGCTGTATATACGGCGCCCATCTGTGCTCAGATCGACATATATGGACTCAAGAACATCGCCTGTAGGTCCTATATAGCCGTGGGTTGCAACTGGCTGGTATCACAGGGACCCCCATGCTGTATATACGTGGCCCAGCTGTGCTCAGGTCGACATATATCGACTCAAGAACATCGCCTGTAGGTCCTATATAGCCGTGGGTTGCAGTTGGCTGGTATCAGAGCTACCCCCATGCTGTATATACGGGCCCAGCTGTACTCAGATAGACATATATCGATTCAAGAACATTGCCTGTAGGTCCTATATGGCCGTGGGTTGCATCTGGCTGGTATCAGAGCTACCCCCATGCTGTATATACGGGGCCCAGCTGTGCTCAGATCGACATATATCGACTCAAGAACATCGCCTGTAGGTCCTATATGGCAGTGGGTTGCAGCTGGCTGGTATCACAGCTACCCCCAAGCTGTATATACGTGGCCCAGCTGTGCTCAAATCGACATATATCGACTCAAGAACATCGCCTGTAGGTCCTATATAGCCGTGGGTTGCAGCTGGCTGGTATCAGAGCTACCCCCATGCTGTATATACGGGCCCAGCTGTACTCAGATAGACATATATCGATTCAAGAACATTTCCTGTAGGTCCTATATGGCCGTGGGTTGCATCTGGCTGGTATCAGAGCTACCCCCATGCTGTATATACGGGGCCCAGCTGTGCTCAGATCGACATATATCGACTCAAGAACATCGCCTGTAGGTCCTATATGGCAGTGGGTTGCAGCTGGCTGGTATCACAGCTACCCCCAAGCTGTATATACGTGGCCCAGCTGTGCTCAAATCGACATATATCGACTCAAGAACATCGCCTGTAGGTCCTATATAGCCGTGGGTTGCAGCTGGCTGGTATCACAGCTACACCCATGCTGTATATACGTGGCCCAGCTGTGCTCAAATCGACATATATCGACTCAAGAACATCGCCTGTAGGTCCTATATGGCCGTGGGTTGCAGCTGGCTGGTATCAGAGCCACCCACATTCCGTATATACGGGGACCAGCTGTACTCAGATCGACATATATCGACTCAAGAACATCGCCCGTAGGTCCTATATGGCCGTGGGTTGCATCTGGCTGGTATCAGAACTACCCCCATGCTGTGTATACGGGGCCCAGCTGTGCTCAGATCGACATATATGGACTCAAGAACATCGCCTGTAGGTCCTATATAGCCGTGGGTTGCAGCTGGCTGGTATCACAGCTACCCCCATACTGTATATACGTGGCCCAGCTGTGCTAAGATCGACATATATCGACTAAAGAACATCGCCTGTTGGTCCTATATGGCCGTGGGTTGCAGCTGGCTGGTATCAGAGCCACCCACATGCCGTATGTACGGGTCCCAGCTGTGCTCAGCTCGACATATATCTACTCAAAAACATCGCCTCTAGGTCCTATATGGCTGTGGGTTGCAGCTGGTATCAGAGCTACACCCATGCTGTATATACGGCGCCCAGCTGTGCTCAGATCGATATATATATATCGACTCAAGAACGTCGCCTATAGGTCCTATATGGCCGTGGGTTGCATCTGGCTGGTATCAGAGCTACCCCCATGCTGTATATACGGGGCCCAGCTGTGCTCATATCGATATATATCGACTCAAGAACATCGCCTCTAGGTCCTATATGGCCGTGGGTTGCATCTGGCTGGTATCAGAGCTACCCCCATGCTGTATATACGGGGCCCAGCTGTGCTCAGATCGACATATATCGACTCAAGAACATCGCCTGTAGGTCCTATATGGCCGTGGGTTGCAGCTGGCTGGTATCAGAGCCACCCACATGCCGTACATACGGGGCCCAGCTGTGCTCAGCTCGACATATATCGACTCAAAAACATCGCCTCTAGGTCCTATATGGGTGTGGGTTGCATCTGGCTGGTATCAGAGCTATCCCCATGCTGTATATACGGCGCCCAGCTGTGCTCAGATCGACATATATCGACTCAAGAACATCGCCTGTAGGTCCTATATGGCCATAGGTTGCATCTGGCTGGTATCAGAGCTACCCCCATGCTGTATATACGGGGCCCAGCTGTTTTCAGATCGATATATATCGACTCAAGAACATCGCCTGTAGGTCCTATATGGCCGTGGGTTGCAGCTGGCTGTTATCAGAGCCACCCACATGCCGTATATACGGGGCAGCTGTGCTCAGCTCGACATATATCGACTCAAAAACATCGCCTCTAGGTCCTATATGGCTGTGGGTTGCATCTGGCTGGTATCAGAGCTACCCCCATGCTGTATATACGGCGCCCAGCTGTGCTCAGATCGACATATATCGACTCAAGAACATCGCCTGTAGGTCCTATATGGCCGTGGGTAACATCTGGCTGGTATCAGAGCTACCCCCATGCTGTATATACGGGGCCCAGCTGTGCTCAGATCGACATATATCGACTCAAGAACATCGCCTGTAGGTCCTATATGGCCGTGGGTAACATCTGGCTGGTATCAGAGCTACCCCCATGCTGTATATACGGCGCCCATCTGTGCTCAGATCGACATATATGGACTTAAGAACATCGCCTGTAGGTCCTATATAGCCGTGGCTTGCAACTGGCTGGTATCACAGCGACCCCCATGCTGTATATACGTGGCCCAGCTGTGCTCAGGTCGACATATATCGACTCAAGAACATCGCCTGTAGGTCCTATATAGCCGTGGGTTGCAGCTGGCTGGTATCAGAGCTACCCCCATGCTGTATATACGGGCCCAGCTGTACTCAGATAGACATATATCGATTCAAGAACATTGCCTGTAGGTCCTATATGGCCGTGGGTTGCATCTGGCTGGTATCAGAGCTACCCCCATGCTGTATATACGGGGCCCAGCTGTGCTCAGATCGACATATATCGACTCAAGAACATCGCCTGTAGGTCCTATATGGCAGTGGGTTGCAGCTGGCTGATATCACAGCTACCCCCAAGCTGTATATACGTGGCCCAGCTGTGCTCAAATCGACATATATCGACTCAAGAACATCGCCTGTAGGTCCTATATAGCCGTGGGTTGCAGCTGGCTGGTATCAGAGCTACCCCCATGCTGTATATACGGCGCCCAGCTGTGCTCAGATCGACATATATCGACTCAAGAACATCGCCGGTAGATCCTATATGGCCGTGGGTTGCATCTGGCTGGTATCAGAGCTACCCCGATGCTGTATATACGGGGCCCAGCTGTTTTCAGATCGACATATATCGACTCAAGAACATCGCCTGTAGGTCCTATATGGCAGTGGGTTGCAGCTGGCTGGTATCACAGCTACCCCCAAGCTGTATATACGTGGCCCAGCTGTGCTCAAATCGACATATATCGACTCAAGAACATCGCCTGTAGGTCCTATATAGCCGTGGGTTGCAGCTGGCTGGTATCACAGCTACCCCCATGCTGTATATACGTGGCCCAGCTGTGCTCAAATCGACATATATCGACTCAAGAACATCGCCTGTAGGTCCTATATGGCTTGTGGGTTGCAGCTGGCTGGTATCAGAGCCACCCACATTCCGTATATACGGGGACCAGCTGTGCTCAGATCGACATATATCGACTCAAGAACATCGCCCGTAGGTCCTATATGGCCGTGGGTTGCATCTGGCTGGTATCAGAGCTACCCCCATGCTGTATATACGGGGCCCAGCTGTGCTCAGATCGACATATATCGACTCAAGAACATCGCCTGTAGGTCCTATATGGCCGTGGGTAACATTTGGCTGGTATCAGAGCTACCCCCATGCTGTATATACGGCGCCCATCTGTGCTCTGATCGACATATATGGACTCAAGAACATCGCCTGTTGGTCCTATATGGCCGTGGGTTGCAGCTGGCTGGTATCACAGCTACCCCCATGCTGTATATACGGCGCTCAGCTGTGCTCAGATCGACATATATGGACTCAAGAACATCGCCTGTAGGTCCTATATAGCCATGGGTTGCAGCTGGCTGGTATCACAGCGACCCCCATGCTGTATATACGTGGCCCAGCTGTGCTCAGGTCGACATATATCGACTCAAGAACATCGCCTGCAGGTCCTATATGGCCGTGGGTTGCATCTGGCTGGTATCAGAGCTACCCCCATGCTGTATATACGGCGCCCAGCTGTGCTCAGATCGACATATATCGACTCAAGAACATCGCCTGTAGGTCCTATATGGCCGTGGGTTGCATCTGGCTGGAATCAGAACTACCCCCAGCTGTATATACGGGGCCCAGCTGTGCTCAGATCGACATATATCGACTCAAGAACATCGGCTGTAGGTCCTATATGGCCGTGGGTTGCAGCTGGCTGGTATCACAGCTACCCCCATGCTGTATATACGGCGCTCAGCTGTGCTCAGATCGACATATATGGACTCAAGAACATCGCCTGTAGGTCCTATATAGCCATGGGTTGCAGCTGGCTGGTATCACAGCGACCCCCATGCTGTATATACGTGGCCCAGCTGTGCTCAGATCGACATATATCGACTCAAGAACATCGCCTGTAGGTCCTATATGGCCGTGGGTTACTGCTGGCTGGTATCAGAGCCACTAACATGCCGTATATACGGGGCCCAGCTGTGCTCAGATCGACATATATCGACTCAAGAACAACGCATGTAGGTCCTATATGGCCGTGGGTTGCATCTGGCTGGTATTAGAGCTACCCCCATGCTGTATATACGGCGCCCAGCTGTGCTCAGATCGACATATATCGACTCAAGAATATCGCCTGTAGGTCCTATATAGCCGTGGGTTGCAGCTGGCTGGTATCACAGCTACCCCCATGCTGTATATACGTGGCCCAGCTGTGCTCAAATCGACATATATCGACTCAAGAACATCGCCTGTTGGTCCTATATGGCCGTGGGTAGCAGCTGGCTGGTATCAGAGCCACCCACATGCCGTATATACGGGGACCAGCTGTGCTCATATCGACATATATCGACTCAAGAACATCGTTTGTAGGTCCTATATGGCCGTGGGTTGCATCTGGCTGGTATCAGAGCCAAACACATGCCGTATATACGGGGCCCAGCTGTGCTCAGATCGACATATATCGACTCAAGAACATCGCCTGTAGGTCCTATATGGCCGTGGGTTGCATCTGGCTGGTATCAGAGCGACCCCCATGCTGTATATACGGGCCCAGCTGTACTCAGATAGACATATATCGATTAAAGAACATCGCCTGTAGGTCCTATATAGCCGTGGGTTGCATCTGGCTGGTATCAGAGCTACCCCCATGCCATATATACGGCGCCCAGCTGTGCTCATATCGACATATATCGACTCAAGAACATCGCCTGTAGGTCCTATATGGCCGTGGGTTGCATCTGGCTGGTATCAGAGCTACCCCCATGCTGTATATACGGGGCCCAGCTGTGCTCAGATCGACATATATCGACTCAAGAACATCGCCTGTAGGTCCTATATGGCAGTGGGTTGCAGCTGGCTGGTATCACAGCTACCCCCAAGCTGTATATACGTGGCCCAGCTGTGCTCAAATCGACATGTATCGACTCAAGAACATCGCCTGTAGGTCCTATGTAGCCGTGGGTTGCAGCTGGCTGGTATCACAGCTACCCCCATGCTGTATATACGTGGCCCAGCTGTGCTCAAATCGACATATATCGACTCAAGAACATCGCCTGTAGGTCCTATATGGCGGTGGGTTGCATCTGGCTGGTATCAGAGCTACCCCCATGCTGTATATACGGGCCCAGCTGTACTCAGATAGACATATATCGATTCAAGAACATCGCCTATAGGTCCTATATAGCCGTGAGTTGCATCTGGCTGGTATCAGAGCTACCCCCATGCTGTATATACGGCGCCCAGCTGTGCTCATATCGACATATATTGACTCAAGAACATCGCCTGTAGGTCCTATATGGCCGTGGGTTGCATCTGGCTGGTATCAGAGCTACCCCCATGCTGTATATACGGGGCCCAGCTGTGTTCAGATCGACATATATCGACTCAAGAACATCGCCTGTAGGTCCTATATGGCAGTGGGTTGCAGCTGGCTGGTATCACAGCTACCCCCAAGCTGTATATACGTGGCCCAGCTGTGCTCAAATCGACATATATCGACTCAAGAACATCGCCTGTAGGTCCTATATAGCCGTGGGTTGCAGCTGGCTGGTATCAGAGCTACCCCCATGCTGTATATACGGGCCCAGCTGTACTCAGATAGACATATATCGATTCAAGAACATTGCCTGTAGGTCCTATATGGCCGTGGGTTGCATCTGGCTAGTATCAGAGCTACCCCCATGCTGTATATACGGGGCCCAGCTGTGCTCAGATCGACATATATCGACTCAAGAACATCGCCTGTAGGTCCTATATGGCAGTGGGTTGCAGCTGGCTGGTATCACAGCTACCCCCAAGCTGTATATACGTGGCCCAGCTGTGCTCAAATCGACATATATCGACTCAAGAACATCGCCTGTAGGTCCTATATGGCCGTGGGTTGCATCTGGCTGGTATCAGAGCTACCCCCATGCTGTATATACGGCGCCCAGCTGTGCTCAGATCGACATATATCGACTCAAGAACATCGCCTGTAGGTCCTATATGGCCGTGGGTTGCATCTGGCTGGAATCAGAACTACCCCCAGCTGTATATACGGGGCCCAGCTGTGCTCAGATCGACATATATCGACTCAAGAACATCGCCTGTAGGTCCTATATGGCCGTGGGTTGCAGCTGGCTGGTATCACAGCCACCCCCGTGCTGTATATACGGCGCTCAGCTGTGCTCAGATCGACATATATGGACTCAAGAACATCGCCTGTAGGTCCTATATAGCCATGGGTTGCAGCTGGCTGGTATCACAGCGACCCCCATGCTGTATATACGTGGCCCAGCTGTGCTCAGATCGACATATATCGACTCAAGAACATCGCCTGTAGGTCCTATATGGCCGTGGGTTACTGCTGGCTGGTATCACAGCTACCCCCAAGCTGTATATACGTGGCCCAGCTGTGCTCAAATCGACATATATCGACTCAAGAACATCGCCTGTAGGTCCTATATAGCCGTGGGTTGCAGCTGGCTGGTATCACAGCTACCCCCATGCTGTATATACGTGGCCCAGCTGTGCTCAAATCGACATATATCGACTCAAGAACATCGCCTGTAGGTCCTATATGGCCGTGGGTTGCAGCTGGCTGGAATCAGAGCCACCCACATTCCGTATATACGGGGACCAGCTGTGCTCAGATCGACATATATCGACTCAAGAACATCGCCCGTAGGTCCTATATGGCCGTGGGTTGCATCTGGCTGGTATCAGAACTACCCCCATGCTGTATATACGGGGCCCAGCTGTGCTCAGATCGACATATATCGACTCAAGAACATCGCCTGTAGGTCCTATATGGCCGTGGGTAACATCTGGCTGGTACCAGAGCTACCCCCATGCTGTATATACGGGGCCCAGCTGTGCTCAGATCGACATATATCGACTCAAGAACATCGCCTGTAGGTCCTATATGGCCGTGGGTAACATCTGGCTGGTATCAGAGCTACCCCCATGCTGTATATACGGCGCCCATCTGTGCTCAGATCGACATATATGGACTCAAGAACATCGCCTGTAGGTCCTATATAGCCGTGGGTTGCAACTGGCTGGTATCACAGGGACCCCCATGCTGTATATACGTGGCCCAGCTGTGCTCAGGTCGACATATATCGACTCAAGAACATCGCCTGTAGGTCCTATATAGCCGTGGGTTGCAGTTGGCTGGTATCAGAGCTACCCCCATGCTGTATATACGGGCCCAGCTGTACTCAGATAGACATATATCGATTCAAGAACATTGCCTGTAGGTCCTATATGGCCGTGGGTTGCATCTGGCTGGTATCAGAGCTACCCCCATGCTGTATATACGGGGCCCAGCTGTGCTCAGATCGACATATATCGACTCAAGAACATCGCCTGTAGGTCCTATATGGCAGTGGGTTGCAGCTGGCTGGTATCACAGCTACCCCCAAGCTGTATATACGTGGCCCAGCTGTGCTCAAATCGACATATATCGACTCAAGAACATCGCCTGTAGGTCCTATATAGCCGTGGGTTGCAGCTGGCTGGTATCAGAGCTACCCCCATGCTGTATATACGGGCCCAGCTGTACTCAGATAGACATATATCGATTCAAGAACATTTCCTGTAGGTCCTATATGGCCGTGGGTTGCATCTGGCTGGTATCAGAGCTACCCCCATGCTGTATATACGGGGCCCAGCTGTGCTCAGATCGACATATATCGACTCAAGAACATCGCCTGTAGGTCCTATATGGCAGTGGGTTGCAGCTGGCTGGTATCACAGCTACCCCCAAGCTGTATATACGTGGCCCAGCTGTGCTCAAATCGACATATATCGACTCAAGAACATCGCCTGTAGGTCCTATATAGCCGTGGGTTGCAGCTGGCTGGTATCACAGCTACACCCATGCTGTATATACGTGGCCCAGCTGTGCTCAAATCGACATATATCGACTCAAGAACATCGCCTGTAGGTCCTATATGGCCGTGGGTTGCAGCTGGCTGGTATCAGAGCCACCCACATTCCGTATATACGGGGACCAGCTGTACTCAGATCGACATATATCGACTCAAGAACATCGCCCGTAGGTCCTATATGGCCGTGGGTTGCATCTGGCTGGTATCAGAACTACCCCCATGCTGTGTATACGGGGCCCAGCTGTGCTCAGATCGACATATATGGACTCAAGAACATCGCCTGTAGGTCCTATATAGCCGTGGGTTGCAGCTGGCTGGTATCACAGCTACCCCCATACTGTATATACGTGGCCCAGCTGTGCTAAGATCGACATATATCGACTAAAGAACATCGCCTGTTGGTCCTATATGGCCGTGGGTTGCAGCTGGCTGGTATCAGAGCCACCCACATGCCGTATGTACGGGTCCCAGCTGTGCTCAGCTCGACATATATCTACTCAAAAACATCGCCTCTAGGTCCTATATGGCTGTGGGTTGCAGCTGGTATCAGAGCTACACCCATGCTGTATATACGGCGCCCAGCTGTGCTCAGATCGATATATATATATCGACTCAAGAACGTCGCCTATAGGTCCTATATGGCCGTGGGTTGCATCTGGCTGGTATCAGAGCTACCCCCATGCTGTATATACGGGGCCCAGCTGTGCTCATATCGATATATATCGACTCAAGAACATCGCCTCTAGGTCCTATATGGCCGTGGGTTGCATCTGGCTGGTATCAGAGCTACCCCCATGCTGTATATACGGGGCCCAGCTGTGCTCAGATCGACATATATCGACTCAAGAACATCGCCTGTAGGTCCTATATGGCCGTGGGTTGCAGCTGGCTGGTATCAGAGCCACCCACATGCCGTACATACGGGGCCCAGCTGTGCTCAGCTCGACATATATCGACTCAAAAACATCGCCTCTAGGTCCTATATGGGTGTGGGTTGCATCTGGCTGGTATCAGAGCTATCCCCATGCTGTATATACGGCGCCCAGCTGTGCTCAGATCGACATATATCGACTCAAGAACATCGCCTGTAGGTCCTATATGGCCATAGGTTGCATCTGGCTGGTATCAGAGCTACCCCCATGCTGTATATACGGGGCCCAGCTGTTTTCAGATCGATATATATCGACTCAAGAACATCGCCTGTAGGTCCTATATGGCCGTGGGTTGCAGCTGGCTGTTATCAGAGCCACCCACATGCCGTATATACGGGGCCCAGCTGTGCTCAGCTCGACATATATCGACTCAAAAACATCGCCTCTAGGTCCTATATGGCTGTGGGTTGCATCTGGCTGGTATCAGAGCTACCCCCATGCTGTATATACGGCGCCCAGCTGTGCTCAGATCGACATATATCGACTCAAGAACATCGCCTGTAGGTCCTATATGGCCGTGGGTAACATCTGGCTGGTATCAGAGCTACCCCCATGCTGTATATACGGGGCCCAGCTGTGCTCAGATCGACATATATCGACTCAAGAACATCGCCTGTAGGTCCTATATGGCCGTGGGTAACATCTGGCTGGTATCAGAGCTACCCCCATGCTGTATATACGGCGCCCATCTGTGCTCAGATCGACATATATGGACTTAAGAACATCGCCTGTAGGTCCTATATAGCCGTGGCTTGCAACTGGCTGGTATCACAGCGACCCCCATGCTGTATATACGTGGCCCAGCTGTGCTCAGGTCGACATATATCGACTCAAGAACATCGCCTGTAGGTCCTATATAGCCGTGGGTTGCAGCTGGCTGGTATCAGAGCTACCCCCATGCTGTATATACGGGCCCAGCTGTACTCAGATAGACATATATCGATTCAAGAACATTGCCTGTAGGTCCTATATGGCCGTGGGTTGCATCTGGCTGGTATCAGAGCTACCCCCATGCTGTATATACGGGGCCCAGCTGTGCTCAGATCGACATATATCGACTCAAGAACATCGCCTGTAGGTCCTATATGGCAGTGGGTTGCAGCTGGCTGATATCACAGCTACCCCCAAGCTGTATATACGTGGCCCAGCTGTGCTCAAATCGACATATATCGACTCAAGAACATCGCCTGTAGGTCCTATATAGCCGTGGGTTGCAGCTGGCTGGTATCAGAGCTACCCCCATGCTGTATATACGGGCCCAGCTGTACTCAGATAGACATATATCGTTTCAAGAACATTGCCTGTAGGTCCTATATGGCAGTGCGTTGCAGCTGGCTGGTATCACAGCTACCCCCAAGCTGTATATACGTGGCCCAGCTGTGCTCAAATCGACATATATCGACTCAAGAACATCGCCTGTAGGTCCTATATAGCCGTGGGTTGCAGCTGGCTGGTATCACAGCTACCCCCATGCTGTATATACGTGGCCAAGCTGTGCTTAAATCGACATATATCGACTCAAGAACATCGCCTGTAGGTCCTATATGGCCGTGGGTTGCAGCTGGCTGGTATCAGAGCCACCCACATTCCGTATATACGGGGACCAGCTGTGCTCAGATCGACATATATCGACTCAAGAACATCGCCCGTAGGTCCTATATGGCCGTGGGTTGCATCTGGCTGGTATCAGAGCTACCCCCATGCTGTATTTACGGGGCCCAGCTGTGCTCAGATCGACATATATCGACTCAAGAACATCGCCTGTAGGTCCTATATGGCCGTGGGTAACATCTGGCTGGTACTAGAGCTACCCCCATGCTGTATATACGGGGCCCAGCTGTGCTCAGATCGACATATATCGACTCAAGAACATCGCCTGTAGGTCCTATATGGCCGTGGGTAACATCTGGCTGGTATCAGAGCTACCCCCATGCTGTATATACGGCGCCCATCTGTGATCACATCGACATATATGGACTCAAGAACATCGCTTGTAGGTCCTATATAGCCGTGGGTTGCAACTGGCTGGTATCACAGCGACCCCCATGCTGTATATACGTGGCCCAGCTGTGCTCAGGTCGACATATATCAACTCAAGAACATCGCCTGTAGGTCCTATATAGCCGTGGGTTGCAGCTGGCTGGTATCAGAGCTACCCCCATGCTGTATATACGGGCCCAGCTGTACTCAGATAGACATATATCGATTCAAGAACATTGCCTGTAGGTCCTATATGGCCGTGGGTTGCATCTGGCTGGTATCAGAGCTACTCCCATGCTGTATATACGGGGCCCAGCTGTGCTCAGATCGACATATATCGACTCAAGAACATCGCCTGTAGGTCCTATATGGCAGTGGGTTGCAGCTGGCTGGTATCACAGCTACCCCCAAGCTGTATATACGTGGCCCAGCTGTGCTCAAATCGACATATATCGACTCAAGAACATCGCCTGTAGGTCCTATATAGCAGTGGGTTGCAGCTGGCTGGTATCAGAGCTACCCCATGCTGTATATACGGGCCCAGCTGTACTCAGATAGACATATATCGATTCAAGAACATTGCCTGTAGGTCCTATATGGCCGTGGGTTGCATCTGGCTGGTATCAGAGCTACACCCATGCTGTATATACGGGGCCCAGCTGTGCTCAGATCGACATATATCGACTCAAGAACATCGCCTGTAGGTCCTATATGGCAGTGGGTTGCAGTTGGCTGGTATCACAGCTACCCCCAAGCTGTATATACGTGGCCCAGCTGTGCTCAAATCGACATATATCGACTCAAGAACATCGCCTGTAGGTCCTATATAGCCGTGGGTTGCAGCTGGCTGGTATCACAGCTACCCCCATGCTGTATATACGTGGCCCAGCTGTGCTCAAATCGACATATATCGACTCAAGAACATCGCCTGTAGGTCCTATATGGCCGTGGGTTGCAGCTGGCTGGTATCAGAGCCACCCACATTCTGTATATACGGGGACCAGCTGTGCTCAGATCGACATATATCGACTCAAGAACATCGCCCGTAGGTCCTATATGGCCGTGGGTTGCATCTGGCTGGTATCAGAGCTACCCCCATGCTGTATATACGGGGCCCAGCTGTGCTCAGATCGACATATATCGACTCAAGAACATCGCCTGTAGGTCCTATATAGCCGTGGGTTGCAGCTGGCTGGTATCACAGCTACCCCCATACTGTATATACGTGGCCCAGCTGTGTTAAAATCGACATATATCGACTCAAGAACATCGCCTGTTGGTCCTATATGGCCGTGGGTTGCAGCTGGCTGGTATCAGAGCTACCCACATGCCGTATGTACGGGGCCTAGCTGTGCTCAGCTCGACATATATCTACTCAAAAACATCGCCTCTAGGTCCTATATGGCTGTGGGTTGCAGCTGGTATCAGAGCTACACCCATGCTGTATATACGGCGCCCAGCTGTGCTCAGATCGATATATATATCGACTCAAGAACGTCGCCTCTAGGTCCTATATGGCTGTGGGTTGCATCTGGCTGGTATCAGAGCTACCCCCATGCTGTATATACGGCGCCCAGCTGTGCTCAGATCGACATATATCGACTCAAGAACATCGCCGGTAGATCCTATATGGCCGTGGGTTGCATCTGGCTGGTATCAGAGCTACCCCGATGCTGTATATACGGGGCCCAGCTGTTTTCAGATCGACATATATCGACTCAAGAACATCGCCTGTAGGTTCTATATGGCCGTGGGTTGCAGCTGGCTGGTATCAGAGCCACCCA
Organism: Lordithon lunulatus; assembly: GCA_963942505.1. Taxonomy (NCBI): domain Eukaryota; kingdom Metazoa; phylum Arthropoda; class Insecta; order Coleoptera; family Staphylinidae; genus Lordithon; species Lordithon lunulatus. The sequence goes on along the minus strand of OZ012667.1, from coordinate 30,129,599 downwards.
CATGCCGTATATACGGGGCCCAGCTGTGCTCAGCTCGACATATATCGACTCAAAAACATCGCCTCTAGGTCCTATATGGCTGTGGGTTGCATCTGGCTGGTATCAGAGCTACCCCGATGCTGTATATACGGCGCCCAGCTGTGCTCAGATCGACATAAATCGACTCAAGAACATCGCCTGTATGTCCTATATGGCCGTGGGTTGCATCTGGCTGGTATCAGAGCTACCCCCATGCTGTATATACGGGGCTCAGCTGTGCTTAGATCGACATATATCGACTCAAAAACACCGCCTGTAGGTCCTATATGGCCGTGGGTTGCATCTGGCTGGTATCAGAGCCACCCACATGCCGTATATACGGGGCCCAGCTGTGCTCAGCTCGACATATATCGACTCAAGAACATCGCCTCTAGGTCCTATATAGCTGTGGGTTGCATCTGGCTGGTATCAGAGCTACCCCCATGCTGTATATACGGCGCCCAGCTGTGCTCAGATCGACATATATCGACTCAAGAACATCGCCTGTAGGTCCTATATGGCCGTGGGTTGCATCTGGCTGGTATCAGAGCTACCCCCATGCTGTATATACGGGGCCCAGCTGTGCTCAGATCGACATATATCGACTCAAGAACACCGCTTGTAGGTCCTATATGGCCGTGGGTTGCATCTGTATATACGGGGCCCAGCTGTGCTCAGATCGACATATATCGACTCAAGAACATCGCCTGTAGGTCCTATATGGCCGTGCGTTGCATCTGGCTGGTATCAGAGCCAACCACATGCCGTATATACGGGGCCCAGCTGTGCTCAGATCGACATATTCGACTCAAGAACATCGCCTGTAGGTCCTATATGGCCATGGGTTGCAGCTGGCAGGTATCAAAGCTACCCCCATGCTGTATATACGTGGCCCAGCTGTGCTCAGATCGACATATATCGACTCAAGTACATCGCCTGTTGGTCCTATATGGCCGTGGGTTGCAGCTGGCTGGTATCAGAGCCACCCACATGCCGTATATACGGGGACCAGCTGTGCTCAGATCGACATATATCGACTAAAGAACATTGTCTGTAGGTCCTATATGGCCGTGGGTTGCATCTGGCTGGTATCAGAGCCACCCACATGCCGTATATACGGGGCCCAGCTGTGCTCAGATCGACATATATCGACTCAAGAACATCGCCTGTAGGTCCTATATGGCCGTGGGTTGCATCTGGCTGGTATCAGAGCTACCCCCATGCTGTATATACGGCGTCCAGCTGTGCTCAGATCGACATATATCGACACAAGAACATCGCCTGTAGGTCCTATATGGCCGTGGGTTGCATGTGGCTGGTATCAGAGCCACCCACATGCCGTATATACGGGGACCAGCTGTGCTCAGATCGACATATATCGACTCAAGAACATCGTCTGTAGGTCCTATATGGCCGTGGGTTGCATCTGGCTGGTATCAGAGCCACCCACATGCCGTATATACGGGGCCCAGCTGTGCTCAGATCGACATATATCGACTCAAGAACATCGCCTGTAGGTCCTATATGGCCGTGGGTTGCATCTGGCTGGTATCAGAGCTACCCCCATGCTGTATATACGGCGCCCAGCTGTGCTCAGATCGACATATATCGACTCAAGAACATCGCCTGTAGGTCCTATATGGCCGTGGGTTGCATCTGGCTGGAATCAGAACTACCCCCAGCTGTATATACGGGGCCCAGCTGTGCTCAGATCGACATATATCGACTCAAGAACATCGCCTGTAGGTCCTATATGGCCGTGGGTTGCAGCTGGCTGGTATCACAGCTACCCCCATGCTGTATATACGGCGCTCAGCTGTGCTCAGATCGACATATATGGACTCAAGAACATCGCCTGTAGGTCCTATATAGCCATGGGTTGCAGCTGGCTGGTATCACAGCGACCCCCATGCTGTATATACGTGGCCCAGCTGTGCTCAGATCGACATATATCTACTCAAGAACATCGCCTGTAGGTCCTGTATGGCCGTGGGTTACAGCTGGCTGGTATCAGAGCCACTAACATGCCGTATATACGGGGCCCAGCTGTGCTCAGATCGACATATATCGACTCAAGAACATCGCATGTAGGTCCTATATGGCCGTGGGTTGCATCTGGCTGGTATCAGAGCTACCCCCATGCTGTATATACGGGGCCCAGCTGTGCTCAGATCGACATATATCGACTCAAGAACATCGCCTGTAGGTCCTATATGGCCGTGGGTTGCAGCTGGCTGGTATCACAGCTACCCGCATGCTGTATATACGTGGCCCAGCTGTGCTCAAATCGACATATATCGACTCAAGAACATCGCCTGTAGGTCCTATATAGCCGTGGGTTGCAGCTGGCTGGTATCACAGCTACCCCCATGCTGTATATACGTGGCCCAGCTGTGCTCAGATCGACATATATCGACTCAAGAACATCGCCTGTAGGTCCTATATGGCCGTGGGTTGCAGCTGGCTGGTATCAGAGCCACCCACATGCCGTATATACGGGGACCAGCTGTGCTCAGATCGACATATCTCGACTCAAGAACATCGCCCGTAGGTCCTATATGGCCGTGGGTTGCATCTGGCTGGTATCAGAGCTACCCCCATGCTGTATATACGGGGCCCAGCTATGCTCAGATCGACATATATCGACTCAAGAACATCGCCTGTAGGTCCTATATAGCCGTGGGTTGCAGCTGGCTGGTATCACAGCTACCCCCATGCTGTATATACGTGGCCCAGCTGTGTTACGATCGACATATATCGACTCAAAAACATCGCCTGTTGGTCCTATATGGCCGTGGGTAGCAGCTGGCTGGTATCAGAGCCACCCACATGCCGTATATACGGGGACCAGCTGTGCTCATATCGACATATATCGACTCAAGAACATCGTCTGTAGGTCCTATATGGCCGTGGGTTGCATCTGGCTGGTATCAGAGCCACACACATGCCGTATATACGGGGCCCAGCTGTGCTCAGATCGACATATATCGACTCAAGAACATCGCCTGTAGGTCCTATATGGCCGTGGGTTGCATCTGGCTGGTATCAGAGCTACCCCCATGCTGTATATACGGGCCCAGCTGTACTCAGATAGACATATATCGATTCAAGAACATCGCCTGTAGGTCCTATATAGCCGTGGGTTGCATCTGGCTGGTATCAGAGCTACCCCCATGCCATATATACGGCGCCCAGCTGTGCTCATATCGACATATATCGACTCAAGAACATCGCCTGTAGGTCCTATATGGCCGTGGGTTACATCTGGCTGGTATCAGAGCTACCCCCATGCTGTATATACGGGGCCCAGCTGTGCTCAGATCGACATATATCGACTAAAGAACATCGCCTGTAGGTCCTATATGGCAGTGGGTTGCAGCTGGCTGGTATCACAGCTACCCCCAAGCTGTATATACGTGGCCCAGCTGTGCTCAAATCGACATATATCGACTCAAGAACATCGCCTGTAGGTCCTATGTAGCCGTGGGTTGCAGCTGGCTGGTATCACAGCTACCCCCATGCTGTATATACGTGGCCCAGCTGTGCTCAAATCGACATATATCGACTCAAGAACTTCGCCTGTAGGTCCTATATGGCCGTGGGTTGCATCTGGCTGGTATCAGAGCTACCCCCATGCTGTATATACAGGCCCAGCTGTACTCAGATAGACATATATCGATTCAAGAACATCGCCTATAGGTCCTATATAGCCGTGGGTTGCATCTGGCTGGTATCAGAGCTACCCCCATGCTGTATATACGGCGCCCAGCTGTGCTCATATCGACATATATCGACTCAAGAACATCGCCTGTAGGTCCTATATGGCCGTGGGTTGCATCTGGCTGGTATCAGAGCTACCCCCATGCTGTATATACGGGGCCCAGCTGTGCTCAGATCGACATATATCGACTCAAGAACATCGCCTGTAGGTCCTATATGGCAGTGGGTTGCAGCTGGCTGGTATCACAGCTACCCCCAAGCTGTATATACGTGGCCCAGCTGTGCTCAAATCGACATATATCGACTCAAGAACATCGCCTGTAGGTCCTATATAGCCGTGGGTTGCAGCTGGCTGGTATCAGAGCTACCCCCATGCTGTATATACGGGCCCAGCTGTACTCAGATAGACATATATCGATTCAAGAACATTGCCTGTAGGTCCTATATGGCCGTGGGTTGCATCTGGCTGGTATCAGAGCTACCCCCATGCTGTATATACGGGGCCCAGCTGTGCTCAGATCGACATATATCGACTCAAGAACATCGCCTGTAGGTCCTATATGGCAGTGGGTTGCAGCTGGCTGGTATCACAGCTACCCCCAAGCTGTATATACGTGGCCCAGCTGTGCTCAAATCGACATATATCGACTCAAGAACATCGCTTGTAGGTCCTATATAGCAGTGGGTTGCAGCTGGCTGGTATCAGAGCTACCCCCATGCCGTATATACGGGGACCAGCTGTGCTGAGATCGACATATATCGACTCGAGAACATCGCCCGTAGGTCCTATATGGCCGTGGGTTGCATCTGGCTGGTATCAGAGCTACCCCATGCTGTATATACGGGGCCCAGCTATGCTCAGATCGACATATATCGACTCAAGAACATCGCCTGTAGGTCCTATATGGCCGTGGGTTGCAGCTGGCTGGTATCAGAGCCACCCACATGCCGTATATACGGGGACCAGCTGTGCTCAGATCGACATATATCGACTCAAGAACATCGCCCGTAGGTCCTATATGGCCGTGGGTTGCATCTGGCTGGTATCAGAGCTACCCCATGCTGTATATACGGGGCCCAGCTATGCTCAGATCGACATATATCGACTCAAGAACATCGCCTGTAGGTCCTATATAGCCGTGGGTTGCAGCTGGCTGGTATCACAGCTACCCCCATGCTGTATATACGTGGCCCAGCTGTGTTACGATCGACATATATCGACTCAAATACATCGCCTGTTGGTCCTATATGGCCGTGGGTAGCAGCTGGCTGGTATCAGAGCCACCCACATGCCGAATATACGGGGACCAGCTGTGCTCAGATCGACATATATCGACTCAAGAACATCGTCTGTAGGTCCTATATGGCCGTGGGTTGCATCTGGCTGGTATCAGAGCCAAACACATGCCGTATATACGGGGCCCAGCTGTGCTCAGATCGACATATATCGACTCAAGAACATCGCCTGTAGGTCCTATATGGCCGTGGGTTGCATCTGGCTGGTATCAGAGCTACCCCCATGCTGTATATACGGGCCCAGCTGTACTCAGATAGACATATATCGATTCAAGAACATCGCCTGTAGGTCCTATATAGCCGTGGGTTGCATCTGGCTGGTATGAGAGCTACCCCCATGCCATATATACGGCGCCCAGCTGTGCTCATATCGACATATATCGACTCAAGAACATCGCCTGTAGGTCCTATATGGCCGTGGGTTGCATCTGGCTGGTATCAGAGCTACCCCCATGCTGTATATACGGGGCCCAGCTGTGCTCAGATCGACATATATCGACTCAAGAACATCGCCTGTAGGTCCTATATGGCAGTGGGTTGCAGCTGGCTGGTATCACAACTACCCCCAAGCTGTATATACGTGGCCCAGCTGTGCTCAAATCGACATATATCGACTCAAGAACATCGCCTGTAGGTCCTATATGGCCGTGGGTTGCATCTGGCTGGTACCAGAGCTACCCCCATGCTGTATATACGGGCCCAGCTGTACTCAGATAGACATATATCGATTCAAGAACATTGCCTATAGGTCCTATATAGCCGTGGGTTGCATCTGGCTGGTATCAGAGCTACCCCCATGCTGTATATACGGCGCCCAGCTGTGCTCATATCGACATATATCGACTCAAGAACATCGCCTGTAGGTCCTATATGGCCGTGGGTTGCATCTGGCTGGTATCAGAGCTACCCCCATGCTGTATATACGGGGCCCAGCTGTGCTCAGATCGACATATATCGACTCAAGAACATCGCCTGTAGGTCCTATATGGCAGTGGGTTGCAGCTGGCTGGTATCACAGCTACCCCCAAGCTGTATATACGTGGCCCAGCTGTGCTCAAATCGTCATATATCGACTCAAGAACATCGCCTGTAGGTCCTATATAGCCGTGGGTTGCAGCTGGCTGGTATCAGAGCTACCCCCATGCTGTATATACGGGCCCAGCTGTACTCAGATAGACATATATCGATTCAAGAACATTGCCTGTAGGTCCTATTTGGCCGTGGGTTGCATCTGGCTGGTATCAGAGCTACCCCCATGCTGTATATACGGGGCCCAGCTGTGCTCAGATCGACATATATCGACTCAAGAACATCGCCTGTAGGTCCTATATGGCAGTGGGTTGCAGCTGGCTGGTATCACAGCTACCCCCAAGCTGTATATACGTGGCCCAGCTGTGCTCAAATCGACATATATCGACTCAAGAACATCGCCTGTAGGTCCTATATAGCCGTGGGTTGCATCTGGCTGGTATCAGAGCTACCCCCATGCCATATATACGGCGCCCAGCTGTGCTCATATCGACATATATCGACTCAAGAACATCGCCTGTAGGTCCTATATGGCAGTGGGTTGCAGCTGGCTGGTATCACAGCTACCCCCATGCTGTATATACGTGGCCCAGCTGTGCTCAAATCGACATATATCGACTCAAGAACATCGCCCGTAGGTCCTATATGGCCGTGGGTTGCATCTGGCTGGTATCAGAGCTACCCCCATGCTGTATATACGGGGCCCAGCTGTGCTCAGATCGACATATATCGACTCAAGAACATCGCCTGTAGGTCCTATATAGCCGTGGGTTGCAGCTTGCTGGTATCACAGCTACCCCCATACTGTATATACGTGGCCCAGCTGTGTTAAGATCGACATATATCGACTCAAGAACATCGCCTGTTGGTCCTATATGGCCGTGGGTTGCAGCTGGCTGGTATCAGAGCCACCCACATGCCGTATGTACGGGGCCCAGCTGTGCTCAGCTCGACATATATCTACTCAAAAACATCGCCTCTAGGTCCTATATGGCTGTGGGTTGCAGCTGCTATCAGAGCTACACCCATGCTGTATATACGGCGCCCAGCTGTGCTGAGATCGATATATATCGACTCAAGAACGTCGCCTATAGGTCCTGTATGGCCGTGGGTTGCATCTGGCTGGTATCAGAGCTACCCCCATGCTGTATATACGGGGCCCAGCTGTGCTCATATCGATATATATCGACTCAAGAACATCGCCTCTAGGTCCTATATGGCCGTGGGATGCATCTGGCTGGTATCAGAGCTACCCCCATGCTGTATATACGGGGCCCAGCTGTGCTCAGATCGACATATATCGACTCAAGAACATCGCCTGTAGGTCCTATATGGCCGTGGGTTGCAGCTGGCTGGTATCAGAGCCACCCACATGCCGTATATACGGGGCCCAGCTGTGCTCAGCTCGACATATATCGACTGAAAAACATCGCCTCTAGGTCCTATATGGGTGTGGGTTGCATCTGGCTGGTATCAGAGCTATCCCCATGCTGTATATACGGCGCCCAGCTGTGCTCAGATCGACATATATCGACTCAAGAACATCGCCTGTAGGTCCTATATGGCCGTGGGTTGTATCTGGCTGGTATCAGAGCTACCCCCATGCTGTATATACGGGGCCCAGCTGTTTTCAGATCGATATATATCGACTCAAGAACAACGCCTGTAGGTCCTATATGGCCGTGGGTTGCAGCTGGCTGGTATCAGAGCCACCCACATGCAGTATATACGGGGCCCAGCTGTGCTCAGCTCGACATATATCGACTCAAAAACATCGCCTCTAAGTCCTATATGGCTGTGGGTTGCATCTGGCTGGTATCAGAGCCACCCCCATGCTGTATATACGGCGCCCAGCTGTGCTCAGATCGACATATATCGACTCAAGAACATCGCCTGTAGGTCCTATATGGCCGTGGGTAACATCTGGCTGGTATCAGAGCTACCCCCATGCTGTATATACGGGGCCCAGCTGTGCTCAGATCGACATATATCGACTCAAGAACATCGCCTGTAGGTCCTATATGGCCGTGGGTAACATCTGGCTGGTATCAGAGCTACCCCCATGCTGTATATACGGCGCCCATCTGTGTTCAGATCGACATATATGGACTCAAGAACATCGCCTGTAGGTCCTATATAGCCGTGGGTTGCAACTGGCTGGTATCACAGCGACCCCCATGCTGTATATACGTGGCCCAGCTGTGCTCAGGTCGACATATATCGACTCAAGAACATCGCCTGTAGGTCCTATATAGCCGTGGGTTGCAGCTGGCTGGTATCAGAGCTACCGCCATGCTGTATATACGGGCCCAGCTGTACTCAGATAGACATATATCGATTCAAGAACATTGCCTGTAGGTCCTATATGGCCGTGGGTTGCATCTGGCTGGTATCAGAGCTACCCCATGCTGTATATACGGGGCCCAGCTGTGCTCAGATCGACATATATCGACTCAAGAACATCGCCTATAGGTCCTATATGACAGTGGGTTGCAGCTGGCTGGTATCACAGCTAGCCCCAAGCTGTATATACGTGGCCCAGCTGTGCTCAAATCGACATATATCGACTCAAGAACATCGCCTGTAGGTCCTATATAGCCGTGGGTTGCAGCTGGCTGGTATCACAGCTACCCCCATGCTGTATATACGTGGCCCAGCTGTGCTCAGATCGACATATATCGACTCAAGAACATCGCCTGTAGGTCCTATATGGCCGTGGGTTGCAGCTGGCTGGTATCAGAGCCACCCACATGCCGTATATACGGGGACCAGCTGTGCTCAGATCGACATATATCGACTCAAGAACATCGCCCGTAGGTCCTATATGGCCGTGTGTTGCATCTGGCTGGTATCAGAGCTACCCCCATGCTGTATATACGGGGCCCAGCTATGCTCAGATCGACATATATCGACTCAAGAACATCGCCTGTAGGTCCTATATGGCCGCGGGTTGCATCTGGCTGGTATCAGAGCCACCCACATGCCGTATATACGGTACCGAGCTGTGTTCAGATCGACATATATCGACTCAAGAACATCGCCTGTAGGTCCTATATGGCCGTGGGTTGCATATGGCTGGTATCAGAGCCACCTACATGCCGTATATACGGGGCCCAGCTGTGCTCAGATCGACATATATCGACTCAAGAACATCGCCTGTAGGTCCTATATGGCCGTGGGTTGCATCTGGCTGGTATCGGAGCTACCCCCATGGTGTATATACGGCGCCCAGCTGTGCTCAGATCGACATATATCGACTCAAGAACATCGCCTATAGGTCCTATATGGCTGTGGGTTGCATCTGGCTGGTATCAGAGCTACCGCCATGCTGTATATACGAGGCCCAGCTGTGCTCAGATCGACATATATCGACTGAAGAACATCGCCTGTAGGTCCTATATGGCCATAGGTTGCATCTGACTGGTATCGGAGCCACCCACATGACGTATATACGGGGACCAGCTGTGCTCAAATCGACATATATCGACTCAAGAATATCTCCTGTAGGTCCTATATGGACGTGGGTTGCATCTGGCTGGTACCAGAGCTACCCCAATGCTGTATATACGGCGCCCAGCTGTGCTCAGATCGACATATATCGACTCAAGAACATCGCCTGTAGGTCCGAGATGGCCGTGGGTTGCATATGGCTGGTATCAGAGCTACCCCCCCGCTGTATATACGGGGCCCAGCTCTGCTCAGATCGACATATATCGACTCAAGAACATCGCCTGTAGGTCCTATATGGCCGTGGGTTGCAGCTGGCTGGTATCAGAGCTACCCCCATGCTGTATATACGTGGCCCAGCTGTGCTCAGATCGACATATATCGACTCAAGAACATCGTCTGTAGGTCCTATATGGACGTGGGTTGCAGCTGGCTGGTATCAGAGCCACTCACATGCAGTATATACGGGGCCCAGCTGTGCTCAGATCGACATATATCGACTCAAGAACATCGCATGTAGGTCCTATATGGCCGTGGGTTGCATATGGCTGGTATCAGAACTACCCCCATGCAGTATATACGGGGCCCAGCTGTGCTCAGATCGACATATATCGACTCAAGAACATCGCCTGTAGGTCCTATATGGCCGTGGGTTGCAGCTGGCTGATATCACAGCTACCCCCATGCTGTATATACGTGGCCCAGCTGTGCTCAAATCGACATATATCGACTCAATAACATCGCCTGTAGGTCCTATATAGCCGTGGGTTGCAGCTGGCTGGTATCACAGCTACCCCCATGCTGTATATACGTGGCCCAGCTGTGCTCAGATCGACATATATCGACTCAAGAACATCGCCTGTAGGTCCTATATGGCCGTGGGTTGCAGCTGGCTGGTATCAGAGCCACCCACATGCCGTATATACGGGGACCAGCTGTGCTCAGATCGACATATATCGACTTAAGAACATCGCCCGTAGGTCCTATATGGCCGTGTGTTGCATCTGGCTGGTATCAGAGCTACCCCCATGCTGTATATACGGGGCCCAGCTATGCTCAGATCGACATATATCGACTCAAGAACATCGCCTGTAGGTCCTATATGGCCGCGGGTTGCATCTGGCTGGTATCAGAGCCACCCACATGCCGTATATACGGTACCCAGCTGTGTTCAGATCGACATATATCGACTCAAGAACATCGCCTGTAGGTCCTATATGGCCGTGGGTTGCATATGGCTGGTATCAGAGCCACCTACATGCCGTATATACGGGGCCCAGCTGTGCTCAGATCGACATATATCGACTCAAGAACATCGCCTGTAGGTCCTATATGGCCGTGGGTTGCATCTGGCTGGTATCGGAGCTACCCCCATGGTGTATATACGGCGCCCAGCTGTGCTCAGATCGACATATATCGACTCAAGAACATCGCCTATAGGTCCAATATGGCTGTGGGTTGCATCTGGCTGGTATCAGTGCTACCGCCATGCTGTATATACGAGGCCCAGCTGTGCTCAGATCGACATATATCGACTCAAGAACATCGCCTCTAGGTCCTATATGGCCATGGGTTGCATCTGACTGGTATCAGAGCCACCCACATGACGTATATACGGGGACCAGCTGTGCTCAAATCGACATATATCGACTCAAGAATATCTCCTGTAGGTCCTATATGGACGTGGGTTGCATCTGGCTGGTACCAGAGCTACCACAATGCTGTATATACGGCGCCCAGCAGTGCTGAGATCGACATATATCGACTCAAGAACATCGCCTGTAGGTCCTATATGGCCGTGGGTTGCAGCTGGCTGGTATCAGAGCTACCCCCATGCTGTATATACGTGGCCCAGCTGTGCTCAGATCGACATATATCGACTCAAGAACATCGTCTGTAGGTCCTATATGGACGTGGGTTGCATCTGGCTGGTATCAGAGCTACCCACATGCCGTATATACGCGGCCCAGCTGTGCTCAGATCGACATATATTGACTCAAGAACATCGCCTGTAGGTCCTATATGGCCATAGGTTGCATATGGCTGGTATCAGAGCCACGCACATGCCGTATATACGTGGACCATCTGTACTCAGATCGACATATATCGACTCAAGAATATCGCCTGTAGGTCCTATATGGGCATAAGTTGCACCTGGTAGGTCCTATATGGCCGTGGGTTGCATCTGGCTGGTATCAGAGCTACCCCCATGCTGCATATACGGGGCCCAGCTGTGCTCAGATCGACATATATCGACTCAAGAACATCGCCTGTAGGTCCTATATGGCCGTGGGTTGCATCTGGCTGGTATCAGAGCTACCCCAATGCTGTATATACGGGGCCCAGCTGTGCTCAGATCGACATATATCGACTCAAGAAAATCGCCTGTAGGTCCTATATGGCAGTGGGTTGCAGCTGGCTAGTATCACAGCTACCCCCATGCTGTATATACGTGGCCCAGCTGTGCTCAAATCGACATATATCGACTCAAGAACATCGCCTGTAGGTCCTATATAGCCGTGGGTTGCAGCTGGCTGGTATCACAGCTACCCCCATGCTGTATATACGTGGCCCAGCTGTGCTCAAATCGACATATATCGACTCAAGAACATCGCCTGTAGGTCCTATATGGCCGTGGGTTGCAGCTGGCAGGTATCAGAGCCACCCACATGCCGTATATACGGGGACCAGCTGTGCTCAGATCGACATATATCGACTCAAGAACATCGCCCGTAGGTCCTATATGGCCGTCGGTTGCATCTGGCTGGTATAAGAGCTACCCCCATGCTGTATATACGGGGCCCAGCTGTGCTCAGATCGACATATATCGACTCAAGAACATCGCCTGTAGGTCCTATATAGCCGTGGGTTGCAGCTCGCTGGTATCACAGCTACCCCCATACTGTATATACGTGGCCCAGCTGTGTTAAGATCGACATATATCGACTCAAGAACATCGCCTGTTGGTCCTATATGGCCGTGGGTTGCAGCTGGCTGGTATCAGAGCCACCCACATGCCGTATATACGGGGACCAGCTGTGCTCAGATCGACATATATCGACTCAAGAACATCGTCTGTAGGTGGTCCTATATGGCCGTGGGTTGCATCTGGCTGGTACAGAGCCACCCTCATGCCGTATATACGGGGCCCAGCTGTGCTCAAATCGACATATATCGACTCAAGAACATCGCCTGTAGGTCCTATATGGACGTGGGTTGCATCTGACTGGTATCAGAGCTACCCCCATGCTGTATATACGGGGCCCAGCTGTGCTCAGAGCGACATATATCGACTCAACGTGGGTTGCAGCTGGCTGGTATCACAGCTACCCCCATGCTGTATATACGTGGCCCAGCTGTACTCAGATCGACATATATCGACTCAAGAACATCGTCTGTAGGTCCTATATGGCCGTGGGTTGCATCTGGCTGGTATCAGAGCCACCCACATGCCGTATATACGGGGCCCAGCTGTGCTCAAATCGACATATATCGACTCAAGAACATCGCCTGTTGGTCCTATATGGCAGTGGGTTGCAGCTGGCTAGTATCACAGCTACCCCCATGCTGTATATACGTGGCCCAGCTGTGCTCAAATCGACATATATCGACTCAAGAACATCGCCTGTAGGTCCTATATAGCCGTGGGTTGCAGCTGGCTTGTATCACAGCTACCCCCATGCTGTATATACGTGGCCCAGCTGTGCTCAAATCGACATATATCGACTCAAGAACATCGCCTGTAGGTCCTATATGGCCGTGGGTTGCAGCTGGCTGGTATCAGAGCCACCCACATGCCGTATGTACGGGGCCCAGCTGTGCTCAGCTCGACATATATCGACTCAAAAACATCGCCTCTAGGTCCTATATGGCTGTAGGTTGCAGCTGGTATCAGAGCTACACCCATGCTGTATATACGGCGCCCAGCTGTGCTCAGATCGATATATATCGACTCAAGAACGTCGCCTATAGGTCCTATATGGCCGTGGGTTGCATCTGGCTGGTATCAGAGCTACCCCCATGTTGTATATACGGGGCCCAGCTGCGCTCAGATCGACATATATCGACTCAAGAACATCGCCTCTAGGTCCTATATGGCCGTGGGTTGCATCTGGCTGGTATCAGAGCTACCCCTATGCTGTATATACGGGGCCCAGCTGTGCTCAGATCGACATATATCGACTCAAGAACATCGCCTGTAGGTCCTATAGGGCCGTGGGTTGCAGCTGGCTGGTATCAAATTCACCCACATGCCATATATACGGGGCCCAGCTGTGCTCAGCTCGACATATATCGACTCAAAAACATCGCCTCTATGTCCTATATGGCTGTGGGTTGCATCTGGCTGGTATCAGAGCTACCCCCATGCTGTATATACGGCGCCCAGCTGTGCTCAGATCGACATATATCGACTCAAGAACATCGCCTGTAGATCCTATATGGCCGTGGGTTGCATCTGGCTGGTATCAGAGCTACCCCCATGCTGTATATACGGGGCCCAGCTGTTTTCAGATCGACATATATCGACTCAAGAACATCGCCTGTAGGTTCTATATGGCCGTGGGTTGCAGCTGGCTGGTATCAGAGCCACCCACATGCCGTATATACGGGGCCCAGCTGTGCTCAGCTCGACATATATCGACTCAAAAACATCGCCTCTAGGTCCTATATGGCTGTGGGTTGCATCTGGCTGGTATCAGAGCTACCCCCATGCTGTATATACGGCGCCCGGTTGTGCTCAGATCGACATATATCGACTCAAGAACATCGCCTGTAGGTCCTATATGGCCGTGGGTTGCATCTGGCTGGTATCAGAGCTACCCCCATGCTGTATATACGGGGCTCAGCTGTGCTCAGATCGACATATATCGACTCAAGAATACCGCCTGTAGGTCCTATATGGCCGTGGGTTGCAGCTGGCTGGTATCAGAGCCACCCACATGCCGTATATACGGGGACCAGCTGTGCTCAGCTCGACATATATCGACTCAAGAACATCGCCTCTAGGTCCTATATAGCTGTGGGTTGCATCTGGCTGGTATCAGAGCTACCCCCATGCTGTATATACGGCGCCCAGCTGTGCTCAGATCGACATATATCGACTCAAGAACTTCGCCTGTAGGTCCTATATGGCCGTGGGTTGCATCTGGCTGGTATCAGAGCTACCCCCATGCTGTATATACGGGGCCCAGCTGTGCTCAGATCGACATATATCGACTCAAGAACATCGCCTCTAGGTCCTATATGGCCGTGGGTTGCATCTGGCTGGTATCAGAGCTACCCCTATGCTGTATATACGGGGCCCAGCTGTGCTCAGATCGACATATATCGACTCAAGAACATCGCCTGTAGGTCCTATATGGCCGTGGGTTGCAGCTGGCTGGTATCAAAGCCACCCACATGCCGTATATACGGGGCCCAGCTGTGCTCAGCTCGACATATATCGACTCAAAAACATCGCCTCTATGTCCTATATGGCTGTGGGTTGCATCTGGCTGGTATCAGAGCTACCCCCATGCTGTATATACGGCGCCCAGCTGTGCTCAGATCGACATATATCGACTCAAGAACATCGCCTGTAGATCCTATATGGCCGTGGGTTGCATCTGGCTGGTATCAGAGCTACCCCCATGCTGTATATACGGGGCCCAGCTGTTTTCAGATCGACATATATCGACTCAAGAACATCGCCTGTAGGTTCTATATGGCCGTGGGTTGCAGCTGGCTGGTATCAGAGCCACCCACATGCCGTATATACGGGGCCCAGCTGTGCTCAGCTCGACATATATCGACTCAAAAACATCGCCTCTAGGTCCTATATGGCTGTGGGTTGCATCTGGCTGGTATCAGAGCTACCCCCATGATGTATATACGGCGCCCAGCTGTGCTCAGATCGACATATATCGACTCAAGAACATCGCCTGTAGGTCCTATATGGCCGTGGGTTGCATCTGGCTGGTATCAGAGCTACCCCCATGCTGTATATACGGGGCCCAGCTGTGCTCAGATCGACATATATCGACTCAAGAACAACGCCTGTAGGTCCTATATGGCCGTGGGTTGCATCTGGCTGGAATCAGAGCTAACCCCATGCTGTATATACGGGGCCCAGCTGTGCTCAGATCGACATATATCGACTCAAGAACATAGCCTGTAGGTCCTATATGGCCGTGGGTTGCATCTGGCTCGTATCGGAGCTACCCCCATGGTGTATATACGGCGCCCAGCTGTGCTCAGATCGACATATATCGACTCAAGAACATCGCCTATATGTCCTATATGGCTGTGGGTTGCATCTGGCTGGCATCAGAGCCCCATGCTGTATATACGAGGCCCAGCTGTGCTCAGATCGACATATATCGACTCAAGAACATCGCCTATATGTCCTATATGGCTGTGGGTTGCATCTGGCTGGTATCAGAGCCCCATGCTGTATATACGAGGCCCAGCTGTGCTCAGATCGACATATATCGACACAAGAATACCGCCTGTAGGTCCTATTTGGCTGTGGGTTGCATCTGGCTGGAATCAGAGTTAACCCCATGCTGTATATACGGGGCCCAGCTGTGCTCAGATCGACATATATCGACTCAAGAACATCGCCTATATGTCCTATATGGCTGTGGGTTGCAACTGGCTGGTATCAGAGCCTCATGCTGTATATACGAGGCCCAGCTGTGCTCAGATCGACATATATCGACTCAAGAACATCGCCTGTACGTCCTATATGGCCGTGGGTTGCATCTGGCTCGTATCAGAGCTACCCCCATGCTGTATATACGGCGCCCAGCTGTGCTCAGATCGACATATATCGACTCAAGAACATCGCCTGTAGATCCTATATGGCCGTGGGTTGCATCTGGCTGGTATCAGAGCTACCCCCATGCTGTATATACGGGGCCCAGCTGTTTTCAAATCGACATATATCGACTCAAGAACATCGCCTGTAGGTTCTATATGGCCGTGGGTTGCAGCTGGCTGGTATCAGAGCCACCCACATGCCGTATATACGGGGCCCAGCTGTGCTCAGCTCGATATATATCGATTCAAAAACATCGCCTCTAGGTCCTATATGGCTGTGGGTTGCATCTGGCTGGTATCAGAGCTACCCCCATGCTGTATATACGGCGCCCAGCTGTGCTCAGATCGACATATATCGACTCAAGAACATCGCCTGTAGGTCCTATATGGCCGTGGGTTGCATCTGGCTGGTATCAGAGCTACCCCCATGCTGTATATACGGGGCTCAGCTGTGCTCAGATCGACATATATCGACTCAAGAACACCGCCTGTAGGTCCTATATGGCCGTGGGTTGCAGCTGGCTGGTATCAGAGCCACCCACATGCCGTATATACGGGGCCCAGCTGTGCTCAGCTCGACATATATCGACTCAAGAACATCGCCTCTAGGTCCTATATAGCTGTGGGTTGCATCTGGCTGGTATCAGAGCTACCCCCATGCTGTATATACGGCGACCAGCTGTGCTCAGATCGACATATATCGACTCAAGAACATCGCCTGTAGGTCCTATAAGGCCGTGGGTTGCATCTGGCTGGTATCAGAGCTACCCCCATGCTGTATATACGGGGCCCAGCTGTGCTCAGATCGACATATATCGACTCAAGAACACCGCCTGTAGGTCCTATATGGCCGTGGGTTGCATCTGGCTGGAATCAGAGCTAACCCCATGCTGTATATACGGGGCCCAGCTGTGCTCAGATCGACATATATCGACTCAAGAACATCGCCTGTAGGTCCTATATGGCCGTGGGTTGCATCTGGCTGGTATCGGAGCATCCCCCATGGTGTATATACGGCGCCCAGCTGTGCTCAGATCGACATATATCGACTCAAGAACATCGCCTATATGTCCTATATGGCTGTGGGTTGCATCTGGCTGGTATCAGAGCCCCATGCTGTATATACGAGGCCCAGCTGTGCTCAGATCGACATATATCGACTCAAGAACATCGCCTGTAGGTCCTATATGGCCGTGGGTTACATCTGGCTGGTATCAGAGCTACCCCTACCCCCATGCTGTATATACGGGGCCCAGCTGTGTTAAGATCGACATATATCGGCTCAAGAACATCGCCTGTTGGTCCTATATGGCCGTGGGTTGCAGCTGGCTGGTATCAGAACCACCCACATGCCGTATATACGGGGACCAGCTGTGCTCGGATCGACATATATCGACTCAAGAACATCGTCTGTAGGTCCTATATGGCCGTGGGTTGCAGCTGGCTGGTATCAGAGCCACCCACATGCCGTATATACGGGGACCAGCTGTGCTCAGCTCGACATATATCGACTCAAGAACATCGCCTCTAGGTCCTATATAGCTGTGGGTTGCATCTGGCTGGTATCAGAGCTACCCCCATGCTGTATATACGGCGCCCAGCTGTGCTCAGATCGACATATATCGACTCAAGAACTTCGCCTGTAGGTCCTATATGGCCGTGGGTTGCATCTGGCTGGTATCAGAGCTACCCCCATGCTGTATATACGGGGCCCAGCTGTGCTCAGATCGACATATATCGACTCAAGAACATCGCCTCTAGGTCCTATATGGCCGTGGGTTGCATCTGGCTGGTATCAGAGCTACCCCTATGCTGTATATACGGGGCCCAGCTGTGCTCAGATCGACATATATCGACTCAAGAACATCGCCTGTAGGTCCTATATGGCCGTGGGTTGCAGCTGGCTGGTATCAAAGCCACCCACATGCCGTATATACGGGGCCCAGCTGTGCTCAGCTCGACATATATCGACTCAAAAACATCGCCTCTATGTCCTATATGGCTGTGGGTTGCATCTGGCTGGTATCAGAGCTACCCCCATGCTGTATATACGGCGCCCAGCTGTGCTCAGATCGACATATATCGACTCAAGAACATCGCCTGTAGATCCTATATGGCCGTGGGTTGCATCTGGCTGGTATCAGAGCTACCCCCATGCTGTATATACGGGGCCCAGCTGTTTTCAGATCGACATATATCGACTCAAGAACATCGCCTGTAGGTTCTATATGGCCGTGGGTTGCAGCTGGCTGGTATCAGAGCCACCCACATGCCGTATATACGGGGCCCAGCTGTGCTCAGCTCGACATATATCGACTCAAAAACATCGCCTCTAGGTCCTATATGGCTGTGGGTTGCATCTGGCTGGTATCAGAGCTACCCCCATGATGTATATACGGCGCCCAGCTGTGCTCAGATCGACATATATCGACTCAAGAACATCGCCTGTAGGTCCTATATGGCCGTGGGTTGCATCTGGCTGGTATCAGAGCTACCCCCATGCTGTATATACGGGGCCCAGCTGTGCTCAGATCGACATATATCGACTCAAGAACACCGCCTGTAGGTCCTATATGGCCGTGGGTTGCATCTGGCTGGAATCAGAGCTAACCCCATGCTGTATATACGGGGCCCAGCTGTGCTCAGATCGACATATATCGACTCAAGAACATAGCCTGTAGGTCCTATATGGCCGTGGGTTGCATCTGGCTCGTATCGGAGCTACCCCCATGGTGTATATACGGCGCCCAGCTGTGCTCAGATCGACATATATCGACTCAAGAACATCGCCTATATGTCCTATATGGCTGTGGGTTGCATCTGGCTGGTATCAGAGCCCCATGCTGTATATACGAGGCCCAGCTGTGCTCAGATCGACATATATCGACTCAAGAACATCGCCTGTAGATCCTATATGGCCGTGGGTTGCATCTGGCTGGTATCAGAGCTACCCCCATGCTGTATGGGGCCCAGCTGTTTTCAAATCGACATATATCGACTCAAGAACATCGCCTGTACGTCCTATATGGCCGTGGGTTGCATCTGGCTCGTATCAGAGCTACCCCCATGCTGTATATACGGCGCCCAGCTGTGCTCAGATCGACATATATCGACTCAAGAACATCGCCTGTAGATCCTATATGGCCGTGGGTTGCATCTGGCTGGTATCAGAGCTACCCCCATGCTGTATGGGGCCCAGCTGTTTTCAAATCGACATATATCGACTCAAGAACATCGCCTGTAGGTTCTATATGGCCGTGGGTTGCAGCTGGCTGGTATCAGAGCCACCCACATGCCGTATATACGGGGCCCAGCTGTGCTCAGCTCGATATATATCGACTCAAAAACATCGCCTCTAGGTCCTATATGGCTGTGGGTTGCATCTGGCTGGTATCAGAGCTACCCCCATGCTGTATATACGGCGCCCAGCTGTGCTCAGATCGACATATATCGACTCAAGAACATCGCCTGAAGGTCCTATATGGCCGTGGGTTGCATCTGGCTGGTATCAGAGCTACCCCCATGCTATATATACGGAGCTCAGCTGTGCTCAGATCGACATATATCGACTCAAGAACACCGCCTGTAGGTCCTATATGGCCGTGGGTTGCAGCTGGCTGGTATCAGAGCCACCCACATGCCGTATATACGGGGCCCAGCTGTGCTCAGCTCGACATATATCGACTCAAGAACATCGCCTCTAGGTCCTATATAGCTGTGGGTTGCATCTGGCTGGTATCAGAGCTACCCCCATGCTTTATATACGGCGACCAGCTGTGCTCAGATCGACATATATCGACTCAAGAACATCGCCTGTAGGTCCTATAAGGGCGTGGGTTGCATCTGGCTGGTATCAGAGCTACCCCCATGCTGTATATACGGGGCCCAGCTGTGCTCAGATCGACATATATCGACTCAAGAACACCGCCTGTAGGTCCTATATGGCCGTGGGTTGCATCTGGCTGGAATCAGAGCTAACCCCATGCTGTATATACGGGGCCCAGCTGTGCTCAGATCGACATATATCGACTCAAGAACATCGCCTGTAGGTCCTATATGGCCGTGGGTTGCATCTGGCTGGTATCGGAGCATCCCCCATGGTGTATATACGGCGCCCAGCTGTGCTCAGATCGACATATATCGACTCAAGAACATCGCCTATATGTCCTATATGGCTGTGGGTTGCATCTGGCTGGTATCAGAGCCCCATGCTGTATATACGAGGCCCAGCTGTGCTCAGATCGACATATATCGACTCAAGAACATCGCCTGTAGGTCCTATATGGCCGTGGGTTACATCTGGCTGGTATCAGAGCTACCCCTACCCCCATGCTGTATATACGGGGCCCAGCTGTGTTAAGATCGACATATATCGGCTCAAGAACATCGCCTGTTGGTCCTATATGGCCGTGGGTTGCAGCTGGCTGGTATCAGAACCACCCACATGCCGTATATACGGGGACCAGCTGTGCTCGGATCGACATATATCGACTCAAGAACATCGTCTGTAGGTCCTATATGGCCGTGGGTTGCAGCTGGCTGGTATCAGAGCCACCCACATGCCGTATATACGGGGACCAGCTGTGCTCAGCTCGACATATATCGACTCAAGAACATCGCCTCTAGGTCCTATATAGCTGTGGGTTGCATCTGGCTGGTATCAGAGCTACCCCCATGCTGTATATACGGCGCCCAGCTGTGCTCAGATCGACATATATCGACTCAAGAACTTCGCCTGTAGGTCCTATATGGCCGTGGGTTGCATCTGGCTGGTATCAGAGCTACCCCCATGCTGTATATACGGGGCCCAGCTGTGCTCAGATCGACATATATCGACTCAAGAACATCGCCTCTAGGTCCTATATGGCCGTGGGTTGCATCTGGCTGGTATCAGAGCTACCCCTATGCTGTATATACGGGGCCCAGCTGTGCTCAGATCGACATATATCGACTCAAGAACATCGCATGTAGGTCCTATATGGCCGTGGGTTGCAGCTGGCTGGTATCAAAGCCACCCACTTGCCGTATATACGGGGCCCAGCTGTGCTCAGCTCGACATATATCGACTCAAAAACATCGCCTCTATGTCCTATATGGCTGTGGGTTGCATCTGGCTGGTATCAGAGCTACCCCCATGCTGTATATACGGCGCCCAGCTGTGCTCAGATCGACATATATCGACTCAAGAACATCGCCTGTAGATCCTATATGGCCGTGGGTTGCATCTGGCTGGTATCAGAGCTACCCCCATGCTGTATATACGGGGCCCAGCTGTTTTCAGATCGACATATATCGACTCAAGAACATCGCCTGTAGGTTCTATATGGCCGTGGGTTGCAGCTGGCTGGTATCAGAGCCACCCACATGCCGTATATACGGGGCCCAGCTGTGCTCAGCTCGACATATATCGACTCAAAAACATCGCCTCTAGGTCCTATATGGCTGTGGGTTGCATCTGGCTGGTATCAGAGCTACCCCCATGATGTATATACGGCGCCCAGCTGTGCTCAGATCGACATATATCGACTCAAGAACATCGCCTGTAGGTCCTATATGGCCGTGGGTTGCATCTGGCTGGTATCAGAGCTACCCCCATGCTGTATATACGGGGCCCAGCTGTGCTCAGATCGACATATATCGACTCAAGAACACCGCCTGTAGGTCCTATATAGCCGTGGGTTGCATCTGGCTGGAATCAGAGCTAACCCCATGCTGTATATACGGGGCCCAGCTGTGCTCAGATCGACATATATCGACTCAAGAACATAGCCTGTAGGTCCTATATGGCCGTGGGTTGCATCTGGCTCGTATCGGAGCTACCCCCATGGTGTATATACGGCGCCCAGCTGTGCTCAGATCGACATATATCGACTCAAGAACATCGCCTATATGTCCTATATGGCTGTGGGTTGCATCTGGCTGGTATCAGAGCCCCATGCTGTATATACGAGGCCCAGCTGTGCTCAGATCGACATATATCGACTCAAGAACATCGCCTATATGTCCTATATGGCTGTGGGTTGCATCTGGCTGGTATCAGAGCCCCATGCTGTATATACGAGGCCCAGCTGTGCTCAGATCGACATATATCGACACAAGAATACCGCCTGTAGGTCCTATTTGGCTGTGGGTTGCATCTGGCTGGAATCAGAGTTAACCCCATGCTGTATATACGGGGCCCAGCTGTGCTCAGATCGACATATATCGACTCAAGAACATCGCCTATATGTCCTATATGGCTGTGGGTTGCATCTGGCTGGTATCAGAGCCTCATGCTGTATATACGAGGCCCAGCTGTGCTCAGATCGACATATATCGACTCAAGAACATCGCCTGTACGTCCTATATGGCCGTGGGTTGCATCTGGCTCGTATCAGAGCTACCCCCATGCTGTATATACGGCGCCCAGCTGTGCTCAGATCGACATATATCGACTCAAGAACATCGCCTGTAGATCCTATATGGCCGTGGGTTGCATCTGGCTGGTATCAGAGCTACTCCCATGCTGTATATACGGGGCCCAGCTGTTTTCAAATCGACATATATCGACTCAAGAACATCGCCTGTAGGTTCTATATGGCCGTGGGTTGCAGCTGGCTGGTATCAGAGCCACCCACATGCCGTATATACGGGGCCCAGCTGTGCTCAGCTCGATATATATCGACTCAAAAACATCGCCTCTAGGTCCTATATGGCTGTGGGTTGCATCTGGCTGGTATCAGAGCTACCCCCATGCTGTATATACGGCGCCCAGCTGTGCTCAGATCGACATATATCGACTCAAGAACATCGCCTGTAGGTCCTATATGGCCGTGGGTTGCATCTGGCTGGTATCAGAGCTACCCCCATGCTGTATATACGGGGCTCAGCTGTGCTCAGATCGACATATATCGACTCAAGAACACCGCCTGTAGGTCCTATATGGCCGTGGGTTGCAGCTGGCTGGTATCAGAGCCACCCACATGCCGTATATACGGGGCCCAGCTGTGCTCAGCTCGACATATATCGACTCAAGAACATCGCCTCTAGGTCCTATATAGGTGTGGGTTGCATCTGGCTGGTATCAGAGCTACCCCCATGCTGTATATACGGCGACCAGCTGTGCTCAGATCGACATATATCGACTCAAGAACATCGCCTGTAGGTCCTATATGGCCGTGGGTTGCATCTGGCTGGTATCAGAGCTACCCCCATGCTGTATATACGGGGCCCAGCTGTGCTCAGATCGACATATATCGACTCAAGAACATCGCCTGTAGGTCCTATATGGCCGTGGGTTGCATCTGGCTGGTATCGGAGCATCCCCCATGGTGTATATACGGCGCCCAGCTGTGCTCAGATCGACATATATCGACTCAAGAACATCGCCTATATGTCCTATATGGCTGTGGGTTGCATCTGGCTGGTATCAGAGCCCCATGCTGTATATACGAGGCCCAGCTGTGCTCAGATCGACATATATCGACTCAAGAACATCGCCTGTACGTCCTATATGGCCGTGGGTTGCATCTGGCTCGTATCAGAGCTACCCCCATGCTGTATATACGGCGCCCAGTTGTGCTCAGATCGACATATATCGACTCAAGAAAATCGCCTCTAGGTCCTATATAGCTGTGGGTTGCATCTGGCTGGAATCAGAGCTACCCCCATGCTGTATATACGGCGCCCAGCTGTGCTCAGATCGACATATATCGACTCAAGAACATCGCCTGTAGGTCCTATATGGCCGTGGATTACATCTGGCTGGTATCAGAGCTACCCTTATGCTGTATATACGGGGCCCAGCTGTGCTCAGATCGACATATATCGACTCAAGAACATCGCCTGTGGGTCTTATATGGCCGTGGGTTGCAGCTGGCTGGTATCAGAGGTACCCCCAGGCTGTATATACGTGGCCCAGCCGTGCTCAGATCGACATATATCGACTCAAGAATATCGCCTGTAGGTCCTATATGGCCGTGGGTTGCATCTGGCTGGTATCAGAGCCACCCACATGCCGTATATACGGGGCCCAGCTGTGCTCAGATCGACATATATCGACTCAAGAACATCGCCTATATGTCCTATATGGCTGTGGGTTGCATCTGGCTGGTATCAGAGCCCCATGCTGTATATACGAGGCCCAGCTGTGCTCAGATCGACATATATCGACTCAAGAACACCGCCTGTAGGTCCTATTTGGCTGTGGGTTGCATCTGGCCGGTATCAGAGTTAACCCCATGCTGTATATACGGGGCCCAGCTGTGCTCAGATCGACATATATCGACTCAAGAACATCGCCTGTAGGTCCTATATGGCCGTGGGTTGCATCTGGCTCGTATCAGAGCTACCCCCATGCTGTATATACGGCGCCCAGCTGTGCTCAGATCGACATATATCGACTCAAGAACATCGCCTGTAGATCCTATATGGCCGTGGGTTGCATCTGGCTGGTATCAGAGCTACCCCCATGCTGTATGGGGCCCAGCTGTTTTCAAATCGACATATATCGACTCAAGAACATCGCCTGTACGTCCTATATGGCCGTGGGTTGCATCTGGCTCGTATCAGAGCTACCCCCATGCTGTATATACGGCGCCCAGCTGTGCTCAGATCGACATATATCGACTCAAGAACATCGCCTGTAGATCCTATATGGCCGTGGGTTGCATCTGGCTGGTATCAGAGCTACCCCCATGCTGTATGGGGCCCAGCTGTTTTCAAATCGACATATATCGACTCAAGAACATCGCCTGTAGGTTCTATATGGCCGTGGGTTGCAGCTGGCTGGTATCAGAGCCACCCACATGCCGTATATACGGGGCCCAGCTGTGCTCAGCTCGATATATATCGACTCAAAAACATCGCCTCTAGGTCCTATATGGCTGTGGGTTGCATCTGGCTGGTATCAGAGCTACCCCCATGCTGTATATACGGCGCCCAGCTGTGCTCAGATCGACATATATCGACTCAAGAACATCGCCTGAAGGTCCTATATGGCCGTGGGTTGCATCTGGCTGGTATCAGAGCTACCCCCATGCTATATATACGGGGCTCAGCTGTGCTCAGATCGACATATATCGACTCAAGAACACCGCCTGTAGGTCCTATATGGCAGTGGGTTGCAGCTGGCTGGTATCAGAGCCACCCACATGCCGTATATACGGGGCCCAGCTGTGCTCAGCTCGACATATATCGACTCAAGAACATCGCCTCTAGGTCCTATATAGCTGTGGGTTGTATCTGGCTGGTATCAGAGCTACCCCCATGCTGTATATACGGCGACCAGCTGTGCTCAGATCGACATATATCGACTCAAGAACATCGCCTGTAGGTCCTATAAGGCCGTGGGTTGCATCTGGCTGGTATCAGAGCTACCCCCATGCTGTATATACGGGGCCCAGCTGTGCTCAGATCGACATATATCGACTCAAGAACACCGCCTGTAGGTCCTATATGGCCGTGGGTTGCATCTGGCTGGAATCAGAGCTAACCCCATGCTGTATATACGGGGCCCAGCTGTGCTCAGATCGACATATATCGACTCAAGAACATCGCCTGTAGGTCCTATATGGCCGTGGGTTGCATCTGGCTGGTATCGGAGCATCCCCCATGGTGTATATACGGTGCCCAGCTGTGCTCAGATCGACATATATCGACTCAAGAACATCGCCTATATGTCCTATATGGCTGTGGGTTGCATCTGGCTGGTATCAGAGCCCCATGCTGTATATACGAGGCCCAGCTGTGCTCAGATCGACATATATCGACTCAAGAACATCGCCTGTAGGTCCTATATGGCCGTGGGTTACATCTGGCTGGTATCAGAGCTACCCCTACCCCCATGCTGTATATACGGGGCCCAGCTGTGTTAAGATCGACATATATCGGCTCAAGAACATCGCCTGTTGGTCCTATATGGCCGTGGGTTGCAGCTGGCTGGTATCAGAACCACCCACATGCCGTATATACGGGGACCAGCTGTGCTCGGATCGACATATATCGACTCAAGAACATCGTCTGTAGGTCATATATGGCCGTGGGTTGCATCTGGCTGGTATCAGAGCTACCCCCATGCTGTATATACGGCGACCAGCTGGGCTCAGATCGACATATATCGACTCAAGAACATCGCCTGTAGGTCCTATATGGCCGTGGGTTGCATCTGGCTGGTATCAGAGCTACCCCCATGCTGTATATACGGGGCTCAGCTGTGCTCAGATCGACATATATCGAACACCGCCTGTAGGTCCTATATGGCCGTGGGTTGCAGCTGGCTGGTATCAGAGCCACCCACATGCCGTATATACGGGGCCCAGCTGTGCTCAGCTCGATATATATCGACTCAAGAACATCGCCTCTAGGTCCTATATAGCTGTGGGTTGCATCTGGCTGGTATCAGAGCTACCCCCATGCTGTATATACGGCGACCAGCTGTGCTCAGATCGACATATATCGACTCAAGAACATCGCCTGTGGGTCTTATATGGCCGTGGGTTGCAGCTGGCTGGTATCAGAGCCCCCACATGCCGTATATACGGGGACCAGCTGTGCTCAGATCGACATATATCGACTCAAGAACATCGGCTGTAGGTCCTATATGGCCGTGGGTTGCAGCTAGCAGGTATCAGAGCCACCCACATGCCGTATATACGGGGACCAGCTGTGCTCAGATCGACATATATCGACTCAAGAACATCGCCTGTAGGTCCTATATAGCCGTGGGTTGCAGCTGGCTGGTATCACAGCTACCCCCATACTGTATATACGTGGCCCAGCGGTGTTAAGATCGACATATATCGACTCAAGAACATCGCTTGTTGGTCCTATATTATACGTGGGTCGCAGCTGGCTAGTATCAGAGCCACGCACATGCCGTATATACGGGGACCAGCTGTGCTCAGATCGACATATATCGACTCAAGAACATCGTCTGTAGGTCCTATATGGCCGTGGGTTGCATCTGGCTGGTATCAGAGCCACCCACATGCCGTATATACGGGGCCCAGCTGTGCTCAGATCGACATATATCGACTCAAGAACATCGCCTGTAGGTCCTATATGGCCGTGGGTTGCATCTGGCTGGTATCAGAGCTACCCCCATGCTGTATATACGGCGCCCAGCTGTGCTCAAATCGACATATATCGACTCAAGAACATCGCCTGTAGGTGATATATGGCCGTGGGTTGCATCTGACTGGTATCAGAGCTACCCCCATGCTGTATATACGGGGCCCAGCTGTGCTCAGAGCGACATATATCAACTCAACGTGGGTTGCAGCTGGCTGGTATCACAGCTACCCCCATGCTGTATATACGTGGCCCAGCTGTGCTCAGATCGACATATATCGACTCAAGAATATCGCCTATAGGTCCTATATGGCCGTGGGTTGCAGCTGGCTGGTATCAAAGCCATCCACATGCCGTATGTACGGGGCCCAGCTGTGCTCAGCTCGACATATATCGACTCAAAAACATCGCCTCTAGGTCCTATATGGCTGTGGGTTGCAGCTGGTATCAGAGCTACAACCATGCTGTATATGCGGCGCCCAGCTGTGCTCAGATCGACATATATCGACTCAAGAACATCGCCTGTAGGTCCTATATGGCCGTGGATTACATCTGGCTGGTATCAGAGCTACCCCCATGCTGTATATACGGGGCCCAGCTGTGCTCAGATCGACATATATCGACTCAAGAACATCGCCTGTGGGTCTTATATGGCCGTGGGTTGCAGCTGGCTGGTATCAGAGGTACACCCAGGCTGTATATACGTGGCCCAGCCGTGCTCAGATCGACATATATCGACTCAAGAATATCGCCTGTAGGTCCTATATGGCCGTGGGTTGCATCTGGCTGGTATCAGAGCCACCCACATGCCGTATATACGGGGCCCAGCTGTGCTCAGATCGACATATATCGACTCAAGAACATCGCCTATATGTCCTATATGGCTGTGGGTTGCATCTGGCTGGTATCAGAACCCCATGCTGTATATACGAGGCCCAGCTGTGCTCAGATCGACATATATCGACTCAAGAACACCGCCTGTAGGTCCTATTTGGCTGTGGGTTGCATCTGGCTGGAATCAGAGTTAACCCCATGCTGTATATACGGGGCCCAGCTGTGCTCAGATCGACATATATCGACTCAAGAACATCGCCTGTAGGTCCTATATGGCCGTGGGTTGCATCTGGCTCGTATCAGAGCTACCCCCATGCTGTATATACGGCGCCCAGCTGTGCTCAGATCGACATATATCGACTCAAGAACATCGCCTGTAGATCCTATATGGCCGTGGGTTGCATCTGGCTGGTATCAGAGCTACCCCCATGCTGTATGGGGCCCAGCTGTTTTCAAATCGACATATATCGACTCAAGAACATCGCCTGTACGTCCTATATGGCCGTGGGTTGCATCTGGCTCGTATCAGAGCTACCCCCATGCTGTATATACGGCGCCCAGCTGTGCTCAGATCGACATATATCGACTCAAGAACATCGCCTGTAGATCCTATATGGCCGTGGGTTGCATCTGGCTGTTATCAGAGCTACCCCCATGCTGTATGGGGCCCAGCTGTTTTCAAATCGACATATATCGACTCAAGAACATCGCCTGTAGGTTCTATATGGCCGTGGGTTGCAGCTGGCTGGTATCAGAGCCACCCACATGCCGTATATACGGGGCCCAGCTGTGCTCAGCTCGATATATATCGACTCAAAAACATCGCCTCTAGGTCCTATATGGCTGTGGGTTGCATCTGGCTGGTATCAGAGCTACCCCCATGCTGTATATACGGCGCCCAGCTGTGCTCAGATCGACATATATCGACTCAAGAACATCGCCTGTAGGTCCTATATGGCCGTGGGTTGCATCTGACTGGTATCAGAGCTACCCCCATGCTATATATACGGGGCTCAGTTGTGCTCAGATCGACATATATCGACTCAAGAACACCGCCTGTAGGTCCTATATGGCCGTGGGTTGCAGCTGGCTGGTATCAGAGCCACCCACATGCCGTATATACGGGGCCCAGCTGTGCTCAGCTCGACATATATCGACTCAAGAACATCGCCTCTAGGTCCTATATAGCTGTGGGTTGCATCTGGCTGGTATCAGAGCTACCCCCATGCTGTATATACGGCGACCAGCTGTGCTCAGATCGACATATATCGACTCAAGAACATCGCCTGTAGGTCCTATAAGGCCGTGGGTTGCATCTGGCTGGTATCAGAGCTACCCCCATGCTGTATATACGGGGCCCAGCTGTGCTCAGATCGACATATATCGACTCAAGAACACCGCCTGTAGGTCCTATATGGCCGTGGGTTGCATCTGGCTGGAATCAGAGCTAACCCCATGCTGTATATACGGGGCCCAGCTGTGCTCAAATCGACATATATCGACTCAAGAACATCGCCTGTAGGTCCTATATGGCCGTGGGTTGCATCTGGCTGGTATCGGAGCATCCCCCATGGTGTATATACGGCGCCCAGCTGTGCTCAGATCGACATATATCGACTCAAGAACATCGCCTATATGTCCTATATGGCTGTGGGTTGCATCTGGCTGGTATCAGAGCCCCATGCTGTATATACGAGGCCCAGCTGTGCTCAGATCGACATATATCGACTCAAGAACATCGCCTGTAGGTCCTATATGGCCGTGGGTTACATCTGGCTGGTATCAGAGCTACCCCCATGCTGTATATACGGGGCCCAGCTGTGTTAAGATCGACATATATCGGCTCAAGAACATCGCCTGTTGGTCCTATATGGCCGTGGGTTGCAGCTGGCTGGTATCAGAACCACCCACATGCCGTATATACGGGGACCAGCTGTGCTCGGATCGACATATATCGACTCAAGAACATCGTCTGTAGGTCCTATATGGCCGTGGGTTGCATCTGGCTGGTATCAGAGCTACCCCCATGCTGTATATACGGCGACCAGCTGGGCTCAGATCGACATATATCGACTCAAGAACATCGCCTGTAGGTCCTATATGGCCGTGGGTTGCATCTGGCTGGTATCAGAGCTACCCCCATGCTGTATATACGGGGCTCAGCTGTGCTCAGATCGACATATATCGAACACCGCCTGTAGGTCCTATATGGCCGTGGGTTGCAGCTGGCTGGTATCAGAGCCACCCACATGCCGTATATACGGGGCCCAGCTGTGCTCAGCTCGACATATATCGACTCAAGAACATCGCCTCTAGGTCCTATATAGCTGTGGGTTGCATCTGGCTGGTATCAGAGCTACCCCCATGCTGTATATACGGCGACCAGCTGTGCTCAGATCGACATATATCGACTCAAGAACATCGCCTGTGGGTCTTATATGGCCGTGGGTTGCAGCTGGCTGGTATCAGAGCCACCCACATACCGTATATACGGGGACCAGCTGTGCTCAGATCGACATATATCGACTCAAGAACATCGCCTGTAGGTCCAATATGGCCGTGGGTTGCAGCTAGCAGGTATCAGAGCCACCCACATGCCGTATATACGGGGACCAGCTGTGCTCAGATCGACATATATCGACTCAAGAACATCGCCTATATGTCCTATATGGCTGTGGGTTGCATCTGGCTGGTATCAGAGCCTCATGCTGTATATACGAGGCCCAGCTGTGCTCAGATCGACATATATCGACTCAAGAACATCGCCTGTACGTCCTATATGGCCGTGGGTTGCATCTGGCTCGTATCAGAGCTACCCCCATGCTATATATACTGCGCCCAGCTATGCTCAGATCGACATATATCGACTCAAGAACATCGCCTGTAGATCCTATATGGCCGTGGGTTGCGTCTGGCTGGTATCAGAGCTACCCCCATGCTGTATATACGGGGCCCAGCTGTTTTCAAATCGACATATATCGACTCAAGAACATCGCCTGTAGGTTCTATATGGCCGTGGGTTGCAGCTGGCTGGTATCAGAGCCACCCACATGCCGTATATACGGGGCCCAGCTGTGCTCAGCTCGATATATATCGACTCAAAAACATCGCCTCTAGGTCCTATATGGCTGTGGGTTGCATATGGCTGGTATCAGAGCTACCCCCATGCTGTATATACGGCGCCCAGCTGTGCTCAGATCGACATATATCGACTCAAGAACATCGCCTGTAGGTCCTATATGGCCGTGGGTTGCATCTGGCTGGTATCAGAGCTACCCCCATGCTGTATATACGGGGCTCAGCTGTGCTCAGATCGACATATATCGACTCAAGAACACCGCCTGTAGGTCCTATATGGCCGTGGGTTGCAGCTGGCTGGTATCAGAGCCACCCACATGCCGTATATACGGGGCCCAGCTGTGCTCAGCTCGACATATATCGACTCAAGAACATCGCCTCTAGGTCCTATATAGCTGTGGGTTGCATCTGGCTGGTATCAGAGCTACCCCCATGCTGTATATACGGCGACCAGCTGTGCTCAGATCGACATATATAGACTCAAGAACATCGCCTGTAGGTCCTATATGGCCGTGGGTTGCATCTGGCTGGTATCAGAGCTACCCCCATGCTGTATATACGGGGCCCAGCTGTGCTCAGATCGACATATATCGACTCAAGAACACCGCCTGTAGGTCCTATATGGCCGTGGGTTGCATCTGGCTGGAATCAGAGCTAACCCCATACTGTATATACGGGGCCCAGCTGTGCTCAGATCGACATATATCGACTCAAGAACATCCCTTGTAGGTCCTATATGGCCGTGGGTTGCATCTGGCTGGTATCGGTGCATCCCCCATGGTGTATATACGGCGCCCAGCTGTGCTCAGATCGACATATATCGACTCAAGAACATCGCCTATATGTCCTATATGGCTGCGGGTTGCATCTGGCTGGTATCAGAGCCCCATGCTGTATATACGAGGCCCAGCTGTGCTCAGATCGACATATATCGACTCAAGAACATCGCCTGTACGTCCTATATGGCCGTGGGTTGCATCTGGCTCGTATCAGAGCTACCCCCATGCTGTATATACGGCGCCCAGTTGTGCTCAGATCGACATATATCGACTCAAGAAAATCGCCTCTAGGTCCTATATAGCTGTGGGTTGCATCTGGCTGGAATCAGAGCTACCCCCATGCTGTATATACGGCGCCCACCTGTGCTCAGATCGACATATATCGACTCAAGAACATCGCCTGTAGGTCCTATATGGCCGTGGATTACATCTGGCTGGTATCAGAGCTACCCTTATGCTGTATATACGGGGCCCAGCTGTGCTCAGATCGACATATATCGACTCAAGAACATCGCCTGTGGGTCTTATATGGCCGTGGGTTGCAGCTGGCTGGTATCAGAGGTACCCCCAGGCTGTATATACGTGGCCCAGCCGTGCTCAGATCGACATATATCGACTCAAGAATATCGCCTGTAGGTCCTATATGGCCGTGGGTTGCATCTGGCTGGTATCAGAGCCACCCACATGCCGTATATACGGGGCCCAGCTGTGCTCAGATCGACATATATCGACTCAAGAACATCGCCTATATGTCCTATATGGCTGTGGGTTGCATCTGGCTGGTATCAGAGCCCCATGCTGTATATACGAGGCCCAGCTGTGCTCAGATCGACATATATCGACTCAAGAACACCGCCTGTAGGTCCTATTTGGCTGTGGGTTGCATCTGGCCGGAATCAGAGTTAACCCCATGCTGTATATACGGGGCCCAGCTGTGCTCAGATCGACATATATCGACTCAAGAACATCGCCTGTAGGTCCTATATGGCCGTGGGTTGCATCTGGCTCGTATCAGAGCTACCCCCATGCTGTATATACGGCGCCCAGCTGTGCTCAGATCGACATATATCGACTCAAGAACATCGCCTGTAGATCCTATATGGCCGTGGGTTGCATCTGGCTGGTATCAGAGCTACCCCCATGCTGTATGGGGCCCAGCTGTTTTCAAATCGACATATATCGACTCAAAAACATCGCCTGTACGTCCTATATGGCCGTGGGTTGCATCTGGCTCGTATCAGAGCTACCCCCATGCTGTATATACGGCGCCCAGCTGTGCTCAGATCGACATATATCGACTCAAGAACATCGCCTGTAGATCCTATATGGCCGTGGGTTGCATCTGGCTGGAATCAGAGCTACCCCCATGCTGTATATACGGCGCCCACCTGTGCTCAGATCGACATATATCGACTCAAGAACATCGCCTGTAGGTCCTATATGGCCGTGGATTACATCTGGCTGGTATCAGAGCTACCCTTATGCTGTATATACGGGGCCCAGCTGTGCTCAGATCGACATATATCGACTCAAGAACATCGCCTGTGGGTCTTATATGGCCGTGGGTTGCAGCTGGCTGGTATCAGAGGTACCCCCAGGCTGTATATACGTGGCCCAGCCGTGCTCAGATCGACATATATCGACTCAAGAATATCGCCTGTAGGTCCTATATGGCCGTGGGTTGCATCTGGCTGGTATCAGAGCCACCCACATGCCGTATATACGGGGCCCAGCTGTGCTCAGATCGACATATATCGACTCAAGAACATCGCCTATATGTCCTATATGGCTGTGGGTTGCATCTGGCTGGTATCAGAGCCCCATGCTGTATATACGAGGCCCAGCTGTGCTCAGATCGACATATATCGACTCAAGAACACCGCCTGTAGGTCCTATTTGGCTGTGGGTTGCATCTGGCCGGAATCAGAGTTAACCCCATGCTGTATATACGGGGCCCAGCTGTGCTCAGATCGACATATATCGACTCAAGAACATCGCCTGTAGATCCTATATGGCCGTGGGTTGCATCTGGCTGGTATCAGAGCTACCCCCATGCTGTATGGGGCCCAGCTGTTTTCAAATCGACATATATCGACTCAAAAACATCGCCTGTACGTCCTATATGGCCGTGGGTTGCATCTGGCTCGTATCAGAGCTACCCCCATGCTGTATATACGGCGCCCAGCTGTGCTCAGATCGACATATATCGACTCAAGAACATCGCCTGTAGATCCTATATGGCCGTGGGTTGCATCTGGCTGGTATCAGAGCTACCCCCATGCTGTATAAGGCCCAGCTGTTTTCAAATCGACATATATCGACTCAAGAACATCGCCTGTAGGTTCTATATGGCCGTGGGTTGCAGCTGGCTGGTATCAGAGCCACCCACATGCCGTATATACGGGGCCCAGCTGTGCTCAGCTCGATATATATCGACTCAAAAACATCGCCTCTAGGTCCTATATGGCTGTGGGTTGCATCTGGCTGGTATCAGAGCTACCCCCATGCTGTATATACGGCGCCCAGCTCTGCTCAGATCGACATATATCGACTCAAGAACATCGCCTGAAGGTCCTATATGGCCGTGGGTTGCATCTGGCTGGTATCAGAGCTACCCCCATGCTATATATACGGGGCTCAGCTGTGCTCAGATCGACATATATCGACTCAAGAACACCGCCTGTAGGTCCTATATGGCCGTGGGTTGCAGCTGGCTGGTATCAGAGCCACCCCCATGCTGTATATACGGCGACCAGCTGGGCTCAGATCGACATATATCGACTCAAGAACATCGCCTGTAGATCCTATATGGCCGTGGGTTGCATCTGGCTGGTATCAGAGCTACCCCCATGCTGTATGGGGCCCAGCTGTTTTCAAATCGACATATATCGACTCAAAAACATCGCCTGTACGTCCTATATGGCCGTGGGTTGCATCTGGCTGGTATCAGAGCTACCCCCATGCTGTATATACGGGGCTCAGCTGTGCTCAGATCGACATATATCGAACACCGCCTGTAGGTCCTATATGGCCGTGGGTTGCAGCTGGCTGGTATCAGAGCCACCCACATGCCGTATATACGGGGCCCAGCTGTGCTCAGCTCGATATATATCGACTCAAGAACATCGCCTCTAGGTCCTATATAGCTGTGGGTTGCATCTGGCTGGTATCAGAGCTACCCCCATGCTGTATATACGGCGACCAGCTGTGCTCAGATCGACATATATCGACTCAACAACATCGCCTGTGGGTCTTATATGGCCGTGGGTTGCAGCTGGCTGGTATCAGAGCCCCCACATGCCGTATATACGGGGACCAGCTGTGCTCAGATCGACATATATCGACTCAAGAACATCGCCTGTAGGTCCTATATGGCCGTGGGTTGCAGCTAGCAGGTATCAGAGCCACCCACATGCCGTATATACGGGGACCAGCTGTGCTCAGTTCGACATATATCGACTCAAGAACATCGCCTGTAGGTCCTATATAGCCATGGGTTGCAGCTGGCTGGTATCACAGCTACCCCCATACTGTATATACGTGGCCCAGCGGTGTTAAGATCGACATATATCGACTCAAGAACATCGCTTGTTGGTCCTATATTATACGTGGGTTGCAGCTGGCTGGTATCAGAGCCACGCACATGCCGTATATACGGGGACCAGCTGTGCTCAGATCGACATATATCGACTCAAGAACATCGTCTGTAGGTCCTATATGGCCGTGGGTTGCATCTGGCTGGTATCAGAGCCACCCACATGCCGTATATACGGGGCCCAGCTGTGCTCAGATCGACATATATCGACTCAAGAACATCGCCTGTAGGTCCTATATGGCCGTGGGTTGCATCTGGCTGGTATCAGAGCTACCCCCATGCTGTATATACGGCGCCCAGCTGTGCTCAAATCGACATATATCGACTCAAGAACATCGCCTGTAGGTGATATATGGCCGTGGGTTGCATCTGACTGGTATCAGAGCTACCCCCATGCTGTATATACGGGGCCCAGCTGTGCTCAGAGCGACATATATCAACTCAACGTGGGTTGCAGCTGGCTGGTATCACAGCTACCCCCATGCTGTATATACGTGGCCCAGCTGTGTTCAGATCGACATATATCGACTCAAGAATATCGCCTATAGGTCCTATATGGCCGTGGGTTGCAGCTGGCTGGTATCAAAGCCACCCACATGCCGTATGTACGGGGCCCAGCTGTGCTCAGCTCGACATATATCGACTCAAAAACATCGCCTCTAGGTCCTATATGGCTGTGGGTTGCAGCTGGTATCAGAGCTACAACCATGCTGTATATGCGGCGCCCAGCTGTGCTCAGATCGACATATATCGACTCAAGAACATCGCCTGTAGGTCCTATATGGCCGTGGATTACATCTGGCTGGTATCAGAGCTACCCCCATGCTGTATATACGGGGCCCAGCTGTGCTCAGATCGACATATATCGACTCAAGAACATCGCCTATATGTCCTATATGGCTGTGGGTTGCATCTGGCTGGTATCAGAACCCCATGCTGTATATACGAGGCCCAGATGTGCTCAGATCGACATATATCGACTCAAGAACACCGCCTGTAGGTCCTATTTGGCTGTGGGTTGCATCTGGCTGGAATCAGAGTTAACCCCATGCTGTATATACGGGGCCCAGCTGTGCTCAGATCGACATATATCGACTCAAGAACATCGCCTGTAGGTCCTATATGGCCGTGGGTTGCATCTGGCTCGTATCAGAGCTACCCCCATGCTGTATATACGGCGCCCAGCTGTGCTCAGATCGACATATATCGACTCAAGAACATCGCCTGTAGATCCTATATGGCCGTGGGTTGCATCTGGCTGGTATCAGAGCTACCCCCATGCTGTATGGGGCCCAGCTGTTTTCAAATCGACATATATCGACTCAAGAACATCGCCTGTACGTCCTATATGGCCGTGGGTTGCATCTGGCTCGTATCAGAGCTACCCCCATGCTGTATATACGGCGCCCAGCTGTGCTCAGATCGACATATATCGACTCAAGAACATCGCCTGTAGATCCTATATGGCCGTGGGTTGCATCTGGCTGGTATCAGAGCTACCCCCATGCTGTATGGGGCCCAGCTGTTTTCAAATCGACATATATCGACTCAAGAACATCGCCTGTAGGTTCTATATGGCCGTGGGTTGCAGCTGGCTGGTATCAGAGCCACCCACATGCCGTATATACGGGGCCCAGCTGTGCTCAGCTCGATATATATCGACTCAAAAACATCGCCTCTAGGTCCTATATGGCTGTGGGTTGCATCTGGCTGGTATCAGAGCTACCCCCATGCTGTATATACGGCGCCCAGCTGTGCTCAGATCGACATATATCGACTCAAGAACATCGCCTGTAGGTCCTATATGGCCGTGGGTTGCATCTGGCTGGTATCAGAGCTACCCCCATGCTGTATATACGGCGACCAGCTGTGCTCAGATCGACATATATCGACTCAAGAACATCGCCTGTAGGTCCTATAAGGCCGTGGGTTGCATCTGGCTGGTATCAGAGCTACCCCCATGCTGTATATACGGGGCCCAGCTGTGCTCAGATCGACATATATCGACTCAAGAACACCGCCTGTAGGTCCTATATGGCCGTGGGTTGCATCTGGCTGGAATCAGAGCTAACCCCATGCTGTATATACGGGGCCCAGCTGTGCTCAGATCGACATATATCGACTCAAGAACATCGCCTGTAGGTCCTATATGGCCGTGGGTTGCATCTGGCTGGTATCGGAGCATCCCCCATGGTGTATATACGGCGCCCAGCTGTGCTCAGATCGACATATATCGACTCAAGAACATCGCCTATATGTCCTATATGGCTGTGGGTTGCATCTGGCTGGTATCAGAGCCCCATGCTGTATATACGAGGCCCAGCTGTGCTCAGATCGACATATATCGACTCAAGAACATCGCCTGTAGGTCCTATATGGCCGTGGGTTACATCTGGCTGGTATCAGACCTACCCCCATGCTGTATGTACGGGGCCCAGCTGTGTTAAGATCGACATATATCGGCTCAAGAACATCGCCTGTTGGTCCTATATGGCCGTGGGTTGCAGCTGGCTGGTATCAGAACCACCCACATGCCGTATATACGGGGACCAGCTGTGCTCGGATCGACATATATCGACTCAAGAACATCGTCTGTAGGTCCTATATGGCCGTGGGTTGCATCTGGCTGGTATCAGAGCTACCCCCATGCTGTATATACGGCGACCAGCTGGGCTCAGATCGACATATATCGACTCAAGAACATCGCCTGTAGGTCCTATATGGCCGTGGGTTGCATCTGGCTGGTATCAGAGCTACCCCCATGCTGTATATACGGGGCTCAGCTGTGCTCAGATCGACATATATCGAACACCGCCTGTAGGTCCTATATGGCCGTGGGTTGCAGCTGGCTGGTATCAGAGCCACCCACATGCCGTATATACGGGGCCCAGCTGTGCTCAGCTCGATATATATCGACTCAAGAACATCGCCTCTAGGTCCTATATAGCTGTGGGTTGCATCTGGCTGGTATCAGAGCTACCCCCATGCTGTATATACGGCGACCAGTTGTGCTCAGATCGACATATATCGACTCAAGAACATCGCCTGTGGGTCTTATATGGCCGTGGGTTGCAGCTGGCTGGTATCAGAGCCACCCACATGCCGTATATACGGGGACCAGCTGTGCTCAGATCGACATATATCGACTCAAGAACATCGCCTGTAGGTCCTATATGGCCGTGGGTTGCAGCTAGCAGGTATCAGAGCCACCCACATGCCGTATATACGGGGACCAGCTGTGCTCAGATCGACATATATCGACTCAAGAACATCGCCTGTAGGTCCTATATAGCCGTGGGTTGCAGCTGGCTGGTATCACAGCTACCCCCATACTGTATATACGTGGCCCAGCGGTGTTAAGATCGACATATATCGACTCAAGAACATCGCTTGTTGGTCCTATATTATACGTGGGTTGCAGCTGGCTGGTATCAGAGCCACGCACATGCCGTATATACGGGGACCAGCTGTGCTCAGATCGACATATATCGATTCAAGAACATCGTCTGTAGGTCCTATATGGCCGTGGGTTGCATCTGGCTGGTATCAGAGCCACCCACATGCCGTATATACGGGGCCCAGCTGTGCTCAGATCGACATATATCGACTCAAGAACATCGCCTGTAGGTCCTATATGGCCGTGGGTTGCATCTGGCTGGAATCAGAGCTACCCCCATGCTGTATATACGGCGCCCAGCTGTGCTCAAATCGACATATATCGACTCAAGAACATCGCCTGTAGGTGATATATGGCCGTGGGTTGCATCTGACTGGTATCAGAGCTACCCCCATGCTGTATATACGGGGCCCAGCTGTGCTCAGAGCGACATATATCGACTCAACGTGGGTTGCAGCTGGCTGGTATCACAGCTACCCCCATGCTGTATATACGTGGCCCAGCTGTGCTCAGATCGACATATATCGACTCAAGAATATCGCCTATAGGTCCTATATGGCCGTGGGTTGCAGCTGGCTGGTATCAAAGCCAACTACATGCCGTATGTACGGGGCCCAGCTGTGCTCAGCTCGACATATATCGACTCAAAAACATCGCCTCTAGGTCCTATATGGCTGTGGGTTGCAGCTGGTATCAGAGCTACAACCATGCTGTATATGCGGCGCCCAGCTGTGCTCAGATCGACATATATCGACTCAAGAACATCGCCTGTAGGTCCTATATGGCCGTGGATTACATCTGGCTGGTATCAGAGCTACCCCCATGCTGTATATACGGGGCCCAGCTGTGCTCAGATCGACATATATCGACTCAAGAACATCGCCTGTGGGTCTTATATGGCCGTGGGTTGCAGCTGGCTGGTATCAGAGGTACCCCCAGGCTGTATATACGTGGCCCAGCCGTGCTCAGATCGACATATATCGACTCAAGAACATCGCCTGTAGGTCCTATATGGCCGTGGGTTGCATCTGGCTCGTATCAGAGCTACCCCCATGCTGTATATACGGCGCCCAGCTGTGCTCAGATCGACATATATCGACTCAAGAACATCGCCTGTAGATCCTATATGGCCGTGGGTTGCA
Source organism: Lordithon lunulatus (assembly GCA_963942505.1). Taxonomy (NCBI): domain Eukaryota; kingdom Metazoa; phylum Arthropoda; class Insecta; order Coleoptera; family Staphylinidae; genus Lordithon; species Lordithon lunulatus. The sequence goes on along the minus strand of OZ012667.1, from coordinate 30,089,414 downwards.
TCTGGCTGGTATCAGAGCTACCCCCATGCTGTATGGGGCCCAGCTGTTTTCAAATCGACATATATCGACTCAAGAACATCGCCTGTACGTCCTATATGGCCGTGGGTTGCATCTGGCTCGTATCAGAGCTACCCCCATGCTGTATATACGGCGCCCAGCTGTGCTCAGATCGACATATATCGACTCAAGAACATCGCCTGTAGATCCTATATGGCCGTGGGTTGCATCTGGCTGGTATCAGAGCTACCCCCATGCTGTATGGGGCCCAGCTGTTTTCAAATCGACATATATCGACTCAAGAACATCGCCTGTAGGTTCTATATGGCCGTGGGTTGCAGCTGGCTGGTATCAGAGCCACCCACATGCCGTATATACGGGGCCCAGCTGTGCTCAGCTCGATATATATCGACTCAAAAACATCGCCTCTAGGTCCTATATGGCTGTGGGTTGCATCTGGCTGGTATCAGAGCTACCCCCATGCTGTATATACGGCGCCCAGCTGTGCTCAGATCGACATATATCGACTCAAGAACATCGCCTGTAGGTCCTATATGGCCGTGGGTTGCATCTGGCTGGTATCAGAGCTACCCCCATGCTATATATACGGGGCTCAGCTGTGCTCAGATCGACATATATCGACTCAAGAACACCGCCTGTAGGTCCTATATGGCCGTGGGTTGCAGCTGGCTGGTATCAGAGCCACCCACATGCCGTATATACGGGGCCCAGCTGTGCTCAGCTCGACATATATCGACTCAAGAACATCGCCTCTAGGTCCTATATAGCTGTGGGTTGCATCTGGCTGGTATCAGAGCTACCCCCATGCTGTATATACGGCGACCAGCTGTGCTCAGATCGACATATATCGACTCAAGAACATCGCCTGTAGGTCCTATAAGGCCGTGGGTTGCATCTGGCTGGTATCAGAGCTACCCCCATGCTGTATATACGGGGCCCAGCTGTGCTCAGATCGACATATATCGACTCAAGAACACCGCCTGTAGGTCCTATATGGCCGTGGGTTGCATCTGGCTGGAATCAGAGCTAACCCCATGCTGTATATACGGGGCCCAGCTGTGCTCAGATCGACATATATCGACTCAAGAACATCGCCTGTAGGTCCTATATGGCCGTGGGTTGCATCTGGCTGGTATTGGAGCATCCCCCATGGTGTATATACGGCGCCCAGCTGTGCTCAGATCGACATATATCGACTCAAGAACATCGCCTATATGTCCTATATGGCTGTGGGTTGCATCTGGCTGGTATCAGAGCCCCATGCTGTATATACGAGGCCCAGCTGTGCTCAGATCGACATATATCGACTCAAGAACATCGCCTGTAGGTCCTATATGGCCGTGGGTTACATCTGGCTGGTATCAGAGCTACCCCCATGCTGTATATACGGGGCCCAGCTGTGTTAAGATCGACATATATCGGCTCAAGAACATCGCCTGTTGGTCCTATATGGCCGTGGGTTGCAGCTGGCTGGTATCAGAACCACCCACATGCCGTATATACGGGGACCAGCTGTGCTCGGATCGACATATATCGACTCAAGAACATCGTCTGTAGGTCCTATATGGCCGTGGGTTGCATCTGGCTGGTATCAGAGCTACCCCCATGCTGTATATACGGCGACCAGCTGGGCTCAGATCGACATATATCGACTCAAGAACATCGCCTGTAGGTCCTATATGGCCGTGGGTTGCATCTGGCTGGTATCAGAGCTACCCCCATGCTGTATATACGGGGCTCAGCTGTGCTCAGATCGACATATATCGAACACCGCCTGTAGGTCCTATATGGCCGTGGGTTGCATCTGGCTGGTATCAGAGCCACCCACATGCCGTATATACGGGGCCCAGCTGTGCTCAGCTCGACATATATCGACTCAAGAACATCGCCTCTAGGTCCTATATAGCTTTGGGTTGCATCTGGCTGGTATCAGAGCTACCCCCATGCTGTATATACGGCGACCAGCTGTGCTCAGATCGACATATATCGACTCAAGAACATCGCCTGTGGGTCTTATATGGCCGTGGCTTGCAGCTGGCTGGTATCAGAGCCACCCACATGCCGTATATACGGGGACCAGCTGTGCTCAGATCGACATATATCGACTCAAGAACATCGCCTGTAGGTCCTATATGGCCGTGGGTTGCATCTGGCTGGTATCGGAGCATCCCCCATGGTGTATATACGGCGCCCAGCTGTGCTCAGATCGACATATATCGACTCAAGAACATCGCCTATATGTCCTATATGGCTGTGGGTTGCATCTGGCTGGTATCAGAGCCCCATGCTGTATATACGAGGCCCAGCTGTGCTCAGATCGACATATATCGACTCAAGAACATCGCCTGTACGTCCTATATGGCCGTGGGTTGCATCTGGCTCGTATCAGAGCTACCCCCATGCTGTATATACGGCGCCCAGTTGTGCTCAGATCGACATATATCGACTCAAGAAAATCGCCTCTAGGTCCTATATAGCTGTGGGTTGCATCTGGCTGGAATCAGAGCTACCCCCATGCTGTATATACGGCGCCCAGCTGTGCTCAGATCGACATATATCGACTCAAGAACATCGCCTGTAGGTCCTATATGGCCGTGGATTACATCTGGCTGGTATCAGAGCTACCCCCATGCTGTATATACGGGGCCCAGCTATGCTCAGATCGACATATATCGACTCAAGAACATCGCCTGTGGGTCTTATATGGCCGTGGGTTGCAGCTGGCTGGTATCAGAGGTACCCCCAGGCTGTATATACGTGGCCCAGCCGTGCTCAGATCGACATATATCGACTCAAGAATATCGCCTGTAGGTCCTATATGGCCGTGGGTTGCATCTGGCTGGTATCAGAGCCACCCACATGCCGTATATACGGGGCCCAGCTGTGCTCAGATCGACATATATCGACTCAAGAAAATCGCCTATATGTCCTATATGGCTGTGGGTTGTATCTGGCTGGTATCAGAACCCCATGCTGTATATACGAGGCCCAGCTGTGCTCAGATCGACATATATCGACTCAAGAACACCGCCTGTAGGTGATATATGGCCGTGGGTTGCATCTGACTGGTATCAGAGCTACCCCATGCTGTATATACGGGGCCCAGCTGTGCTCAGAGCGACATATATCGACTCAACGTGGGTTGCAGCTGGCTGGTATCACAGCTACCCCCATGCTGTATATACGTGGCCCAGCTGTGCTCAGATCGACATATATCGACTCAAGAATATCGCCTATAGGTCCTATATGGCCGTGGGTTGCAGCTGGCTGGTATCAAAGCCACCCACATGCCGTATGTACGGGGCCCAGCTGTGCTCAGCTCGACATATATCGACTCAAAAACATCGCCTCTAGGTCCTATATGGCTGTGGGTTGCAGCTGGTATCAGAGCTACAACCATGCTGTATATGCGGCGCCCAGCTGTGCTCAGATCGACATATATCGACTCAAGAACATCGCCTGTAGGTCCTATATGGCCGTGGATTACATCTGGCTGGTATCAGAGCTACCCCCATGCTGTATATACGGGGCCCAGCTGTGCTCAGACCGACATATATCGACTCAAGAACATCGCCTGTGGGTCTTATATGGCCGTGGGTTGCAGCTGGCTGGTATCAGAGGTACCCCCAGGCTGTATATACGTGGCCCAGCCGTGCTCAGATCGACATATATCGACTCAAGAATATCGCCTGTAGGTCCTATATGGCCGTGGGTTGCATCTGGCTGGTATCAGAGCCACCCACATGCCGTATATACGGGGCCCAGCTGTGCTCAGATCGACATATATCGACTCAAGAACATCGCCTATATGTCCTATATGGCTGTGGGTTGCATCTGGCTGGTATCAGAACCCCATGCTGTATATACGAGGCCCAGCTGTGCTCAGATCGACATATATCGACTCAAGAACACCGCCTGTAGGTCCTATTTGGCTGTGGGTTGCAACTGGCTGGAATCAGAGTTAACCCCATGCTGTATATACGGGGCCCAGCTGTGCTCAGATCGACATATATCGACTCAAGAACATCGCCTGTAGGTCCTATATGGCCGTGGGTTGCATCTGGCTCGTATCAGAGCTACCCCCATGCTGTATATACGGCGCCCAGCTGTGCTCAGATCGACATATATCGACTCAAGAACATCGCCTGTAGATCCTATATGGCCGTGGGTTGCATCTGGCTGGTATCAGAGCTACCCCCATGCTGTATGGGGCCCAGCTCTTTTCAAATCGACATATATCGACTCAAGAACATCGCCTGTACGTCCTATATGGCCGTGGGTTGCATCTGGCTCGTATCAGAGCTACCCCCATGCTGTATATACGGCGCCCAGCTGTGCTCAGATCGACATATATAGACTCAAGAACATCGCCTGTAGATCCTATATGGCCGTGGGTTGCATCTGGCTGGTATCAGAGCTACCCCCATGCTGTATGGGGCCCAGCTGTTTTCAAATCGACATATATCGACTCAAGAACATCGCCTGTAGGTTCTATATGGCCGTGGGTTGCAGCTGGCTGGTATCAGAGCCACCCACATGCCGTATATACGGGGCCCAGCTGTGCTCAGCTCGATATATATCGACTCAAAAACATCGCCTCTAGGTCCTATATGGCTGTGGGTTGCATCTGGCTGGTATCAGAGCTACCCCCATGCTGTATATACGGCGCCCAGCTGTGCTCAGATCGACATATATCGACTCAAGAACATCGCCTGTAGGTCCTATATGGCCGTGGGTTGCATCTGGCTGGTATCAGAGCTACCCCCATGCTATATATACGGGGCTCAGCTGTGCTCAGATCGACATATATCGACTCAAGAACACCGCCTGTAGGTCCTATATGGCCGTGGGTTGCAGCTGGCTGGTATCAGAGCCACCCACATGCCGTATATACGGGGCCCAGCTGTGCTCAGCTCGACATATATCAACTCAAGAACATCGCCTCTAGGTCCTATATAGCTGTGGGTTGCATCTGGCTGGTATCAGAGCTACCCCCATGCTGTATATACGGCGACCAGCTGTGCTCAGATCGACATATATCGACTCAAGAACATCGCCTGTAGGTCCTATAAGGCCGTGGGTTGCATCTGGCTGGTATCAGAGCTACCCCCATGCTGTATATACGGGGCCCAGCTGTGCTCAGATCGACATATATCGACTCAAGAACACCGCCTGTTGGTCCTATATGGCCGTGGGTTGCATCTGGCTGGAATCAGAGCTAACCCCATGCTGTATATACGGGGCCCAGCTGTGCTCAGATCGACATATATCGACTCAAGAACATCGCCTGTAGGTCCTATATGGCCGCGGGTTGCATCTGGCTGGTATCGGAGCATCCCCCATGGTGTATATACGGCGCCCAGCTGTGCTCAGATCGACATATATCGACTCAAGAACATCGCCTATATGTCCTATATGGCTGTGGGTTGCATCTGGCTGGTATCAGAGCCCCATGCTGTATATACGAGGCCCAGCTGTGCTCAGATCGACATATATCGACTCAAGAACATCGCCTGTAGGTCCTATATGGCCGTGGGTTACATCTGGCTGGTATCAGAGCTACCCCCATGCTGTATATACGGGGCTCAGCTGTGCTCAGATCGACATATATCGAACACCGCCTGTAGGTCCTATATGGCCGTGGGTTGCATCTGGCTGGTATCAGAGCCACCCACATGCCGTATATACGGGGCCCAGCTGTGCTCAGCTCGACATATATCGACTCAAGAACATCGCCTCTAGGTCCTATATAGCTGTGGGTTGCATCTGGCTGGTATCAGAGCTACCCCCATGCTGTATATACGGCGACCAGCTGTGCTCAGATCGACATATATCGACTCAAGAACATCGCCTGTGGGTCTTATATGGCCGTGGCTTGCAGCTGGCTGGTATCAGAGCCACCCACATGCCGTATATACGGGGACCAGCTGTGCTCAGATCGACATATATCGACTCAAGAACATCGCCTGTAGGTCCTATATGGCCGTGGGTTGCATCTGGCTGGTATCGGAGCATCCCCCATGGTGTATATACGGCGCCCAGCTGTGCTCAGATCGACATATATCGACTCAAGAACATCGCCTATATGTCCTATATGGCTGTGGGTTGCATCTGGCTGGTATCAGAGCCCCATGCTGTATATACGAGGCCCAGCTGTGCTCAGATCGACATATATCGACTCAAGAACATCGCCTGTACGTCCTATATGGCCGTGGGTTGCATCTGGCTCGTATCAGAGCTACCCCCATGCTGTATATACGGCGCCCAGTTGTGCTCAGATCGACATATATCGACTCAAGAAAATCGCCTCTAGGTCCTATATAGCTGTGGGTTGCATCTGGCTGGAATCAGAGCTACCCCCATGCTGTATATACGGCGCCCAGCTGTGCTCAGATCGACATATATCGACTCAAGAACATCGCCTGTAGGTCCTATATGGCCGTGGATTACATCTGGCTGGTATCAGAGCTACCCCCATGCTGTATATACGGGGCCCAGCTATGCTCAGATCGACATATATCGACTCAAGAACATCGCCTGTGGGTCTTATATGGCCGTGGGTTGCAGCTGGCTGGTATCAGAGGTACCCCCAGGCTGTATATACGTGGCCCAGCCGTGCTCAGATCGACATATATCGACTCAAGAATATCGCCTGTAGGTCCTATATGGCCGTGGGTTGCATCTGGCTGGTATCAGAGCCACCCACATGCCGTATATACGGGGCCCAGCTGTGCTCAGATCGACATATATCGACTCAAGAACATCGCCTATATGTCCTATATGGCTGTGGGTTGTATCTGGCTGGTATCAGAACCCCATGCTGTATATACGAGGCCCAGCTGTGCTCAGATCGACATATATCGACTCAAGAACACCGCCTGTAGGTGATATATGGCCGTGGGTTGCATCTGACTGGTATCAGAGCTACCCCATGCTGTATATACGGGGCCCAGCTGTGCTCAGAGCGACATATATCGACTCAACGTGGGTTGCAGCTGGCTGGTATCACAGCTACCCCCATGCTGTATATACGTGGCCCAGCTGTGCTCAGATCGACATATATCGACTCAAGAATATCGCCTATAGGTCCTATATGGCCGTGGGTTGCAGCTGGCTGGTATCAAAGCCACCCACATGCCGTATGTACGGGGCCCAGCTGTGCTCAGCTCGACATATATCGACTCAAAAACATCGCCTCTAGGTCCTATATGGCTGTGGGTTGCAGCTGGTATCAGAGCTACAACCATGCTGTATATGCGGCGCCCAGCTGTGCTCAGATCGACATATATCGACTCAAGAACATCGCCTGTAGGTCCTATATGGCCGTGGATTACATCTGGCTGGTATCAGAGCTACCCCCATGCTGTATATACGGGGCCCAGCTGTGCTCAGACCGACATATATCGACTCAAGAACATCGCCTGTGGGTCTTATATGGCCGTGGGTTGCAGCTGGCTGGTATCAGAGGTACCCCCAGGCTGTATATACGTGGCCCAGCCGTGCTCAGATCGACATATATCGACTCAAGAATATCGCCTGTAGGTCCTATATGGCCGTGGGTTGCATCTGGCTGGTATCAGAGCCACCCACATGCCGTATATACGGGGCCCAGCTGTGCTCAGATCGACATATATCGACTCAAGAACATCGCCTATATGTCCTATATGGCTGTGGGTTGCATCTGGCTGGTATCAGAACCCCATGCTGTATATACGAGGCCCAGCTGTGCTCAGATCGACATATATCGACTCAAGAACACCGCCTGTAGGTCCTATTTGGCTGTGGGTTGCAACTGGCTGGAATCAGAGTTAACCCCATGCTGTATATACGGGGCCCAGCTGTGCTCAGATCGACATATATCGACTCAAGAACATCGCCTGTAGGTCCTATATGGCCGTGGGTTGCATCTGGCTCGTATCAGAGCTACCCCCATGCTGTATATACGGCGCCCAGCTGTGCTCAGATCGACATATATCGACTCAAGAACATCGCCTGTAGATCCTATATGGCCGTGGGTTGCATCTGGCTGGTATCAGAGCTACCCCCATGCTGTATGGGGCCCAGCTGTTTTCAAATCGACATATATCGACTCAAGAACATCGCCTGTACGTCCTATATGGCCGTGGGTTGCATCTGGCTCGTATCAGAGCTACCCCCATGCTGTATATACGGCGCCCAGCTGTGCTCAGATCGACATATATAGACTCAAGAACATCGCCTGTAGATCCTATATGGCCGTGGGTTGCATCTGGCTGGTATCAGAGCTACCCCCATGCTGTATGGGGCCCAGCTGTTTTCAAATCGACATATATCGACTCAAGAACATCGCCTGTAGGTTCTATATGGCCGTGGGTTGCAGCTGGCTGGTATCAGAGCCACCCACATGCCGTATATACGGGGCCCAGCTGTGCTCAGCTCGATATATATCGACTCAAAAACATCGCCTCTAGGTCCTATATGGCTGTGGGTTGCATCTGGCTGGTATCAGAGCTACCCCCATGCTGTATATACGGCGCCCAGCTGTGCTCAGATCGACATATATCGACTCAAGAACATCGCCTGTAGGTCCTATATGGCCGTGGGTTGCATCTGGCTGGTATCAGAGCTACCCCCATGCTATATATACGGGGCTCAGCTGTGCTCAGATCGACATATATCGACTCAAGAACACCGCCTGTAGGTCCTATATGGCCGTGGGTTGCAGCTGGCTGGTATCAGAGCCACCCACATGCCGTATATACGGGGCCCAGCTGTGCTCAGCTCGACATATATCGACTCAAGAACATCGCCTCTAGGTCCTATATAGCTGTGGGTTGCATCTGGCTGGTATCAGAGCTACCCCCATGCTGTATATACGGCGACCAGCTGTGCTCAGATCGACATATATCGACTCAAGAACATCGCCTGTAGGTCCTATAAGGCCGTGGGTTGCATCTGGCTGGTATCAGAGCTACCCCCATGCTGTATATACGGGGCCCAGCTGTGCTCAGATCGACATATATCGACTCAAGAACACCGCCTGTTGGTCCTATATGGCCGTGGGTTGCATCTGGCTGGAATCAGAGCTAACCCCATGCTGTATATACGGGGCCCAGCTGTGCTCAGATCGACATATATCGACTCAAGAACATCGCCTGTAGGTCCTATATGGCCGCGGGTTGCATCTGGCTGGTATCGGAGCATCCCCCATGGTGTATATACGGCGCCCAGCTGTGCTCAGATCGACATATATCGACTCAAGAACATCGCCTATATGTCCTATATGGCTGTGGGTTGCATCTGGCTGGTATCAGAGCCCCATGCTGTATATACGAGGCCCAGCTGTGCTCAGATCGACATATATCGACTCAAGAACATCGCCTGTAGGTCCTATATGGCCGTGGGTTACATCTGGCTGGTATCAGAGCTACCCCCATGCTGTATATACGGGGCCCAGCTGTGCTCAGATCGACATATATCGAACACCGCCTGTAGGTCCTATATGGCCGTGGGTTGCAGCTGGCTGGTATCAGAGCCACCCACATGCCGTATATACGGGGCCCAGCTGTGCTCAGCTCGACATATATCGACTCAAGAACATCGCCTCTAGGTCCTATATAGCTGTGGGTTGCATCTGGCTGGTATCAGAGCTACCCCCATGCTGTATATACGGCGACCAGCTGTGCTCAGATCGACATATATCGACTCAAGAACATCGCCTGTGGGTCTTATATGGCCGTGGGTTGCAGCTGGCTGGTATCAGAGCCACCCACATGCCGTATATACGGGGACCAGCTGTGCTCAGATCGACATATATCGACTCAAGAACATCGCCTGTAGGTCCTATATGGCCGTGGGTTGCAGCTAGCAGGTATCAGAGCCACCCACATGCCGTATATACGGGGACCAGCTGTGCTCAGATCGACATATATCGACTCAAGAACATCGCCTGTTGGTCCTATATGGCCGTGGGTTGCAGCTGGCTGGTATCAGAACCACCCACATGCCGTATATACGGGGACCAGCTGTGCTCGGATCGACATATATCGACTCAAGAACATCGTCTGTAGGTCCTATATGGCCGTGGGTTGCATCTGGATGGTATCAGAGCTACCCCCATGCTGTATATACGGCGACCAGCTGGGCTCAGATCGACATATATCGACTCAAGAACATCGCCTGTAGGTCCTATATGGCCGTGGGTTGCATCTGGCTGGTATCAGAGCTACCCCCATGCTGTATATACGGGGCTCAGCTGTGCTCAGATCGACATATATCGAACACCGCCTGTAGGTCCTATATGGCCGTGGGTTGCAGCTGGCTGGTATCAGAGCCACCCACATGCCGTATATACGGGGCCCAGCTGTGCTCAGCTCGACATATATCGACTCAAGAACATCGCCTCTAGGTCCTATATAGCTGTGGGTTGCATCTGGCTGGTATCAGAGCTACCCCCATGCTGTATATACGGCGACCAGCTGTGCTCAGATCGACATATATCGACTCAAGAACATCGCCTGTGGGTCTTATATGGCCGTGGGTTGCAGCTGGCTGGTATCAGAGCCACCCACATGCCGTATATACGGGGACCAGCTGTGCTCAGATCGACATATATCGACTCAAGAACATCGCCTGTAGGTCCTATATGGCCGTGGGTTGCAGCTAGCAGGTATCAGAGCCACCCACATGCCGTATATACGGGGACCAGCTGTGCTCAGATCGACATATATCGACTCAAGAACATCGCCTGTAGGTCCTATATAGCCGTGGGTTGCAGCTGGCTGGTATCACAGCTACCCCCATACTGTATATACGTGGCCCAGCGGTGTTAAGATCGACATATATCGACTCAAGAACATCGCTTGTTGGTCCTATATTATACGTGGGTTGCAGCTGGCTGGTATCGGAGCCACGCACATGCCGTATATACGGGGACCAGCTGTGCTCAGATCGACATATATCGACTCAAGAACATCGTCTGTAGGTCCTATATGGCCGTGGGTTGCATCTGGCTGGTATCAGAGCCACCCACATGCCGTATATACGGGGCCCAGCTGTGCTCAGATCGACATATATCGACTCAAGAACATCGCCTGTAGGTCCTATATGGCCGTGGGTTGCATCTGGCTGGTATCAGAGCTACTCCCATGCTGTATATACGGCGCCCAGCTGTGCTCAAATCGACATATATCGACTCAAGAACATCGCCTGTAGGTTATATATGGCCGTGGGTTGCATCTGACTGGTATCAGAGCTACCCCCATGCTGTATATACGGGGCCCAGCTGTGCTCAGAGCGACATATATCGACTCAACGTGGGTTGCAGCTGGCTGGTATCACAGCTACCCCCATGCTGTATATACGTGGCCCAGTTGTGCTCAGATCGACATATATCGACTCAAGAATATCGCCTATAGGTCCTATATGGCCGTGGGTTGCAGCTGGCTGGTATCAAAGCCACCCACATGCCGTATGTACGGGGCCCAGCTGTGCTCAGCTCGACATATATCGACTCAAAAACATCGCCTCTAGGTCCTATATGACTGTGGGTTGCAGCTGGTATCAGAGCTACAACCATGCTGTATATACGGAGCACAGCTGTGCTCAGATCGATATATATATATCGACTCAAGAACGTCGCCTATAGGTCCTATATGGCCGTGGGTTGCATCTGGCTGGTATCAGTGCTACCCCCATGCTGTATATACGGGGCCCAGCTGTGCTCAGATCGACATATACGACTCAATAACATCGCCTCTAGGTCCTATATGGCCGTGGGTTGCATCTGGCTGGTATCAGAGCTACCCCTATGCTGTATATACGGGGCCCAGCTGTGCTCAGATCGACATACATCGACTCAAGAACATCACCTGTAGGTCCTATATGGCCGTGGGTTGCAGCTGGCTGGTATCAGAGCCACCCACATGCCGTATATACGGGGCCCAGCTGTGCTCAGCTCGACATATATCGACTCAAAAACATCGCCTCTAGGTCCTATATGGCTGTGGGTTGCATCTGGCTGGTATCAGAGCTACCCCCATGCTGTATATACGGCGCCCAGCTGTGCTCAGATCGACATATATCGACTCAAGAACATCGCCTGTAGATCCTATATGGCCGTGGGTTGCATCTGGCTGGTATCAGAGCTACCCCCATGCTGTATATACGGGGCCCAGCTGTTTTCAGATCGACATATATCGACTCAAGAACATCGCCTGTAGGTCCTATATGGCCGTGGGTTGCAGCTGGCTGGTATCAGAGCCACCCACATGCCGTATATACGGGGCCCAGCTGTGCTCAGCTCGACATATATCGACTCAAAAACATCGCCTCTAGGTCCTATATGGCTGTGGGTTGCATCTGGCTGGTATCAGAGCTCCCCTATGCTGTATATACGGCGCCCAGCTGTGCTCAGATCGACATATATCGACTCAAGAACATCGCCTGTAGGTCCTATATGGCCGTGGGTTGCATCTGGCTGGTATCAGAGCTACCCCCATGCTGTATATACGGGGCTCAGCTGTGCTCAGATCGACATATATCGACTCAAGAACATCGCCTCTAGGTCCTATATGGCTGTGGGTTGCATCTGGCTGGTATCAGAGCTACCCCCATGCTGTATATACGGCGCCCAGCTGTGCTCAGCTCGACATATATCGACTCAAGAACATCGCCTCTAGGTCCTATATAGCTGTGGGTTGCATCTGTCTGGTATCAGAGCTACCCCCATGCTGTATATACGGCGCCCAGCTGTGCTCAGATCGACATATATCGACTCAAGAACATCGCCTGTAGGTCCTATATGGCCGAGGGTTGCATCTGGCTGGTATCAGAGCTACCCCCATGCTATATATACGGGGCTCAGCTGTGCTCAGATCGACATATATCGACTCAAGAACACCGCCTGTAGGTCCTATATGGCCGTGGGTTGCAGCTGGCTGGTATCAGAGCCACCCACATGCCGTATATACGGGGCCCAGCTGTGCTCAGCTCGACATATATCGACTCAAGAACATCGCCTCTAGGTCCTATATAGCTGTGGGTTGCATCTGGCTGGTATCAGAGCTACCCCCATGCTGTATATACGGCGACCAGCTGTGCTCAGATCGACATATATCGACTCAAGAACATCGCCTGTAGGTCCTATAAGGCCGTGGGTTGCATCTGGCTGGTATCAGAGCTACCCCCATGCTGTATATACGGGGCCCAGCTGTGCTCAGATCGACATATATCGACTCAAGAACACCGCCTGTAGGTCCTATATGGCCGTGGGTTGCATCTGGCTGGAATCAGAGCTAACCCCATGCTGTATATACGGGGCCCAGCTGTGCTCAGATCGACATATATCGACTCAAGAACATCGCCTGTAGGTCCTATATGGCCGTGGGTTGCATCTGGCTGGTATCGGAGCATCCCCCATGGTGTATATACGGCGCCCAGCTGTGCTCAGATCGACATATATCGACTCAAGAACATCGCCTATATGTCCTATATGGCTGTGGGTTGCATCTGGCTGGTATCAGAGCCCCATGCTGTATATACAAGGCCCAGCTGTGCTCAGATCGACATATATCGACTCAAGAACATCGCCTGTAGGTCCTATATGGCCGTGGGTTACATCTGGCTGGTATCAGAGCTACCCCCATGCTGTATATACGGGGCCCAGCTGTGTTAAGATCGACATATATCGACTCAAGAACATCGCCTGTAGGTTCTATATGGCCGTGGGTTGCAGCTGGCTGGTATCAGAGCCACCCACATGCCGTATATACGGGGCCCAGCTGTGCTCAGCTTGACATATATCGACTCAAAAACATCGCCTCTAGGTCCTATATGGCTGTGGGTTGCATCTGGCTGGTATCAGAGCTACCCCCATGATGTATATACGGCGCCCAGCTGTGCTCAGATCGACATATATCGACTCAAGAACATCGCCTGTAGGTCCTATATGGCCGTGGGTTGCATCTGGCTGGTATCAGAGCTACCCCCATGCTGTATATACGGGGCCCAGCTGTGCTCAGATCGACATATATCGACTCAAGAACACCGCCTGTAGGTCCTATATGGCCGTGGGTTGCATCTGGCTGGAATCAGAGCTAACCCCATGCTGTATATACGGGGCCCAGCTGTGCTCAGATCGACATATATCGACTCAAGAACATAGCCTGTAGGTCCTATATGGCCGTGGGTTGCATCTGGCTCGTATCGGAGCTACCCCCATGGTGTATATACGGCGCCCAGCTGTGCTCAGATCGACATATATCGACTCAAGAACATCGCCTATATGTCCTATATGGCTGTGGGTTGCATCTGGCTGGTATCAGAGCCCCATGCTGTATATACGAGGCCCAGCTGTGCTCAGATCGACATATATCGACTCAAGAACATCGCCTATATGTCCTATATGGCTGTGGGTTGCATCTGGCTGGTATCAGAGCCCCATGCTGTATATACGAGGCCCAGCTGTGCTCAGATCGACATATATCGACACAAGAATACCGCCTGTAGGTCCTATTTGGCTGTGGGTTGCATCTGGCTGGAATCAGAGTTAACCCCATGCTGTATATACGGGGCCCAGCTGTGCTCAGATCGACATATATCGACTCAAGAACATCGCCTGTAGATCCTATATGGCCGTGGGTTGTATCTGGCTGGTATCAGAGCTACCCCCATGCTGTATATACGGGGCCCAGCTGTTTTCAAATCGACATATATCGACTCAAGAACATCGCCTGTAGGTTCTATATGGCCGTGGGTTGCAGCTGGCTGGTATCACAGCCACCCACATGCCGTATATACGGGGCCCAGCTGTGCTCAGCTCGATATATATCGACTCAAAAACATCGCCTCTAGGTCCTATATGGCTGTGGGTTGCATCTGGCTGGTATCAGAGCTACCCCCATGCTGTATATACGGCGCCCAGCTGTGCTCAGATCGACATATATCGACTCAAGAACAACGCCTGTAGGTCCTATATGGCCGTGGGTTGCATCTGGCTGGTATCAGAGCTACCCCCATGCTGTATATACGGGGCTCATCTGTGCTCAGATCGACATATATCGACTCAAAACACCTCCTGTAGGTCCTATATGGCCGTGGGTTGCAGCTGGCTGGTATCAGAGCCACCCACATGCCGTATATACGGGGCCCAGCTGTGCTCAGCTCGACATATATCGACTCAAGAACATCGCCTCTAGGTCCTATATAGCTGTGGGTTGCATCTGGCTGGTATCAGAGCTACCCCCATGCTGTATATACGGCGAACAGCTGTGCTCAGATCGACATATATCGACTCAAGAACATCGCCTGTAGGTCCTATATGGCCGTGGGTTGCATCTGGCTGGTATCAGAGCTACCCCCATGCTGTATATACGGGGCCCAGCTGTGCTCAGATCGACATATATCGACTCAAGAACACCGCCTGTAGGTCCTATATGGCCGTGGGTTGCATCTGGCTGGAATCAGAGCTAACCCCATACTGTATATACGGGGCCCAGCTGTGCTCAGATCGACATATATCGACTCAAGAACATCGCCTGTAGGTCCTATATGG
The DNA here is from genome assembly GCA_963942505.1 of Lordithon lunulatus. Taxonomy (NCBI): domain Eukaryota; kingdom Metazoa; phylum Arthropoda; class Insecta; order Coleoptera; family Staphylinidae; genus Lordithon; species Lordithon lunulatus. The sequence goes on along the minus strand of OZ012667.1, from coordinate 30,073,864 downwards.
CCGTGGGTTGCATCTGGCTGGTATCGGAGCATCCCCCATGGTGTATATACGGCGCCCAGCTGTGCTCAGATCGACATATATCGACTCAAGAACATCGCCTATATGTCCTATATGGCTGTGGGTTGCATCTGGCTGGTATCAGAGCCCCATGCTGTATATACGAGGCCCAGCTGTGCTCAGATCGACATATATCGACTCAAGAACATCGCCTGTACGTCCTATATGGCCGTGGGTTGCATCTGGCTCGTATCAGAGCTACCCCCATGCTGTATATACGGCGCCCAGTTGTGCTCAGATCGACATATATCGACTCAAGAAAATCGCCTCTAGGTCCTATATAGCTGTGGGTTGCATCTGGCTGGAATCAGAGCTACCCCCATGCTGTATATACGGCGCCCAGCTGTGCTCAGATCGACATATATCGACTCAAGAACATCGCCTGTAGGTCCTATATGGCCGTGGATTACATCTGGCTGGTATCAGAGCTACCCCCATGCTGTATATACGGGGCCCAGCTGTGCTCAGATCGACATATATCGACTCAAGAACATCGCCTGTAGGTCCTATATGGCCGTGGATTACATCTGGCTGGTATCAGAGCTACCCCCATGCTGTATATACGGGGCCCAGCTGTGCTCAGATCGACATATATCGACTCAAGAACATCGCCTGTGGGTCTTATATGGCCGTGGGTTGCAGCTGGCTGGTATCAGAGGTACCCCCAGGCTGTATATACGTGGCCCAGCCGTGCTCAGATCGACATATATCGACTCAAGAATATCGCCTGTAGGTCCTATATGGCCGTGGGTTGCATCTGGCTGGTATCAGAGCCACCCACATGCCGTATATACGGGGTCCAGCTGTGCTCAGATCGACATATATCGACTCAAGAACATCGCCTATATGTCCTATATGGCTGTGGGTTGCATCTGGCTGGTATCAGAGCCCCATGCTGTATATACGAGGCCCAGCTGTGCTCAGATCGACATATATCGACTCAAGAACACCGCCTGTGGGTCCTATTTGGCTGTGGGTTGCATCTGGCCGGAATCAGAGTTAACCCCATGCTGTATATACGGGGCCCAGCTGTGCTCAGATCGACATATATCGACTCAAGAACATCGCCTGTAGGTCCTATATGGCCGTGGGTTGCATCTGGCTTGTATCAGAGCTACCCCCATGCTGTATATACGGCGCCCAGCTGTGCTCAGATCGACATATATCGACTCAAGAACATCGCCTGTAGATCCTATATGGCCGTGGGTTGCATCTGGCTGGTATCAGAGCTGCCCCCATGCTGTATGGGGCCCATCTGTTTTCAAATCGACATATATCGACTCAAGAACATCGCCTGTACGTCCTATATGGCCGTGGGTTGCATCTGGCTCGTATCAGAGCTACCCCCATGCTGTATATACGGCGCCCAGCTGTGCTCAGATCGACATATATCGACTCAAGAACATCGCCTGTAGATCCTATATGGCCGTGGGTTGCATCTGGCTGGTATCAGAGCTACCCCCATGCTGTATGGGGCCCAGCTGTTTTCAAATCGACATATATCGACTCAAGAACATCGCCTGTAGGTTCTATATGGCCGTGGGTTGCAGCTGGCTGGTATCAGAGCCACCCACATGCCGTATATACGGGGCCCAGCTGTGCTCAGCTCGATATATATCGACTCAAAAACATCGCCTCTAGGTCCTATATGGCTGTGGGTTGCATCTGGCTGGTATCAGAGCTACCCCCATGCTGTATATACGGCGCCCAGCTGTGCTCAGATCGACATATATCGACTCAAGAACATCGCCTGTAGGTCCTATATGGCCGTGGGTTGCATCTGGCTGGTATCAGAGCTACCCCCATGCTATATATACGGGGCTCAGCTGTGCTCAGATCGACATATATCGACTCAAGAACACCGCCTGTAGGTCCTATATGGCCGTGGGTTGCAGCTGGCTGGTATCAGAGCCACCCACATGCCGTATATACGGGGCCCAGCTGTGCTCAGCTCGACATATATCGACTCAAGAACATCGCCTCTAGGTCCTATATAGCTGTGGGTTGCATCTGGCTGGTATCAGAGCTACCCCCATGCTGTATATACGGCGACCAGCTGGGCTCAGATCGACATATATCGACTCAAGAACATCGCCTGTAGGTCCTATATGGCCGTGGGTTGCATCTGGCTGGTATCAGAGCTACCCCCATGCTGTATATACGGGGCTCAGCTGTGCTCAGATCGACATATATCGAACACCGCCTGTAGGTCCTATATGGCCGTGGGTTGCAGCTGGCTGGTATCAGAGCCACCCACATGCCGTATATACGGGGCCCAGCTGTGCTCAGCTCGATATATATCGACTCAAAAACATCGCCTCTAGGTCCTATATGGCTGTGGGTTGCATCTGGCTGGTATCAGAGCTACCCCCATGCTGTATATACGGCGCCCAGCTGTGCTCAGATCGACATATATCGACTCAAGAACATCGCCTGTAGGTCCTATATGGCCGTGGGTTGCATCTGGCTGGTATCAGAGCTACCCCCATGCTATATATACGGGGCTCAGCTGTGCTCAGATCGACATATATCGACTCAAGAACACCGCCTGTAGGTCCTATATGGCCGTGGGTTGCAGCTGGCTGGTATCAGAGCCACCCACATGCCGTATATACGGGGCCCAGCTGTGCTCAGCTCGACATATATCGACTCAAGAACATCGCCTCTAGGTCCTATATAGCTGTGGGTTGCATCTGGCTGGTATCAGAGCTACCCCCATGCTGTATATACGGCGACCAGCTGTGCTCAGATCGACAATTATCGACTCAAGAACATCGCCTGTAGGTCCTATAAGGCCGTGGGTTGCATCTGGCTGGTATCAGAGCTACCCCCATGCTGTATATACGGGGCCCAGCTGTGCTCAGATCGACATATATCGACTCAAGAACACCGCCTGTAGGTCCTATATGGCCGTGGGTTGCATCTGGCTGGAATCAGAGCTAACCCCATGCTGTATATACGGGGCCCAGCTGTGCTCAGATCGACATATATCGACTCAAGAACATCGCCTGTAGGTCCTATATGGCCGTGGGTTGCATCTGGCTGGTATCGGAGCATCCCCCATGGTGTATATACGGCGCCCAGCTGTGCTCAGATCGACATATAACGACTCAAGAACATCGCCTATATGTCCTATATGGCTGTGGGTTGCATCTGGCTGGTATCAGAGCCCCATGCTGTATATACGAGGCCCAGCTGTGCTCAGATCGACATATATCGACTCAAGAACATCGCCTGTAGGTCCTATATGGCCGTGGGTTACATCTGGCTGGTATCAGACCTACCCCCATGCTGTATATACGGGGCCCAGCTGTGTTAAGATCGACATATATCGGCTCAAGAACATCGCCTGTTGGTCCTATATGGCCGTGGGTTGCAGCTGGCTGGTATCAGAACCACCCACATGCCGTATATACGGGGACCAGCTGTGCTCGGATCGACATATATCGACTCAAGAACACCGCCTGTAGGTCCTATATGGCCGTGGGTTGCATCTGGCTGGAATCAGAGCTAACCCCATGCTGTATATACGGGGCCCAGCTGTGCTCAGATCGACATATATCGACTCAAGAACATCGCCTGTAGGTCCTATATGGCCGTGGGTTGCATCTGGCTGGTATCAGAGCTACCCCCATGCTGTATATACGGCGACCAGCTGGGCTCAGATCGACATATATCGACTCAAGAACATCGCCTGTAGGTCCTATATGGCCGTGGGTTGCATCTGGCTGGTATCAGAGCTACCCCCATGCTGTATATACGGGGCTCAGCTGTGCTCAGATCGACATATATCGAACACCGCCTGTAGGTCCTATATGGCCGTGGGTTGCAGCTGGCTGGTATCAGAGCCACCCACATGCCGTATATACGGGGCCCAGCTGTGCTCAGCTCGATATATATCGACTCAAGAACATCGCCTCTAGGTCCTATATAGCTGTGGGTTGCATCTGGCTGGTATCAGAGCTACCCCCATGCTGTATATACGGCGACCAGCTGTGCTCAGATCGACATATATCGACTCAAGAACATCGCCTGTGGGTCTTATATGGCCGTGGGTTGCAGCTGGCTGGTATCAGAGCCACCCACATGCCGTATATACGGGGACCAGCTGTGCTCAGATCGACATATATCGACTCAAGAACATCGCCTGTAGGTCCTATATGGCCGTGGGTTGCAGCTAGCAGGTATCAGAGCCACCCACATGCCGTATATACGGGGACCAGCTGTGCTCAGATCGACATATATCGACTCAAGAACATCGCCTGTAGGTCCTATATAGCCGTGGGTTGCAGCTGGCTGGTATCACAGCTACCCCCATACTGTATATACGTGGCCCAGCGGTGTTAAGATCGACATATATCGACTCAAGAACATCGCTTGTTGGTCCTATATTATACGTGGGTTGCAGCTGGCTGGTATCAGAGCCACGCACATGCCGTATATACGGGGACCAGCTGTGCTCAGATCGACATATATCGACTCAAGAACATCGTCTGTAGGTCGTATATGGCCGTGGGTTGCATCTGGCTGGTATCAGAGCCACCCACATGCCGTATATACGGGGCCCAGCTGTGCTCAGATCGACATATATCGACTCAAGAATATCGCCTGTAGGTCCTATATGGCCGTGGGTTGCATCTGGCTGGAATCAGAGCTACCCCCATGCTGTATATACGGCGCCCAGCTGTGCTCAAATCGACATATATCGACTCAAGAACATCGCCTGTAGGTGATATATGGCCGTGGGTTGCATCTGACTGGTATCAGAGCTACCCCCATGCTGTATATACGGGGCCCAGCTGTGCTCAGAGCGACATATATCGACTCAACGTGGGTTGCAGCTGGCTGGTATCACAGCTACCCCCATGCTGTATATACGTGGCCCAGCTGTGCTCAGATCGACATATATCGACTCAAGAATATCGCCTATAGGTCCTATATGGCCGTGGGTTGCAGCTGGCTGGTATCAGAGGTACCCCCAGGCTGTATATACGTGGCCCAGCCGTGCTCAGATCGACATATATCGACTCAAGAACATCGCCTGTAGGTCCTATATGGCCGTGGGTTGCATCTGGCTCGTATCAGAGCTACCCCCATGCTGTATATACGGCGCCCAGCTGTGCTCAGATCGACATATATCGACTCAAGAACATCGCCTGTAGATCCTATATGGCCGTGGGTTGCATCTGGCTGGTATCAGAGCTACCCCCATGCTGTATGGGGCCCAGCTGTTTTCAAATCGACATATATCGACTCAAGAACATCGCCTGTACGTCCTATATGGCCGTGGGTTGCATCTGGCTCGTATCAGAGCTACCCCCATGCTGTATATACGGCGCCCAGCTGTGCTCAGATCGACATATATCGACTCAAGAACATCGCCTGTAGATCCTATATGGCCGTGGGTTGCATCTGGCTGGTATCAGAGCTACCCCCATGCTGTATGGGGCCCAGCTGTTTTCAAATCGACATATATCGTCTCAAGAACATCGCCTGTAGGTTCTATATGGCCGTGGGTTGCAGCTGGCTGGTATCAGAGCCACCCACATGCCGTATATACGGGGCCCAGCTGTGCTCAGCTCGATATATATCGACTCAAAAACATCGCCTCTAGGTCCTATATGGCCGTGGGTTGCATCTGGCTGGTATCAGAGCTACCCCCATGCTGTATATACGGCGCCCAGCTGTGCTCAGATCGACATATATCGACTCAAGAACATCGCCTGTAGGTCCTATATGGCCGTGGGTTGCATCTGGCTGGTATCAGAGCTACCCCCATGCTATATATACGGGGCTCAGCTGTGCTCAGATCGACATATATCGACTCAAGAACACCGCCTGTAGGTCCTATATGGCCGTGGGTTTCAGCTGGCTGGTATCAGAGCCACCCACATGCCGTATATACGGGGCCCAGCTGTGCTCAGCTCGACATATATCGACTCAAGAACATCGCCTCTAGGTCCTATATAGCTGTGGGTTGCATCTGGCTGGTATCAGAGCTACCCCCATGCTGTATATACGGCGACCAGCTGTGCTCAGATCGACATATATCGACTCAAGAACATCGCCTGTAGGTCCTATAAGGCCGTGGGTTGCATCTGGCTGGTATCAGAGCTACCCCCATGCTGTATATACGGGGCCCAGCTGTGCTCAGATCGACATATATCGACTCAAGAACACCGCCTGTAGGTCCTATATGGCCGTGGGTTGCATCTGGCTGGAATCAGAGCTAACCCCATGCTGTATATACGGGGCCCAGCTGTGCTCAAATCGACATATATCGACTCAAGAACATCGCCTGTAGGTTATATATGGCCGTGGGTTGCATCTGACTGGTATCAGAGCTACCCCCATGCTGTATATACGGGGCCCAGCTGTGCTCAGAGCGACATATATCGACTCAACGTGGGTTGCAGCTGGCTGGTATCACAGCTACCCCCATGCTGTATATACGTGGCCCAGCTGTGCTCAGATCGACATATATCGACTCAAGTATATCGCCTATAGGTCCTATATGGCCGTGGGTTGCAGCTGGCTGGTATCAAAGCCACCCACATGCCGTATGTACGGGGCCCAGCTGTGCTCAGCTCGACATATATCGACTCAAAAACATCGCCTCTAGGTCCTATATGGCTGTGGGTTGCAGCTGGTATCAGAGCTACAACCATGCTGTATATACGGAGCACAGCTGTGCTCAGATCGATATATATATCGATTCAAGAACGTCGCCTATAGGTCCTATATGGCCGTGGGTTGCATCTGGCTGGTATCAGTGCTACCCCCATGCTGTATATACGGGGCCCAGCTGTGCTCAGATCGACATATACGACTCAAGAACATCGCCTCTAGGTCCTATATGGCCGTGGGTTGCATCTGGCTGGTATCAGAGCTACCCCTATGCTGTATATACGGGGCCCAGCTGTGCTCAGATCGACATACATCGACTCAAGAACATCACCTGTAGGTCCTATATGGCCGTGGGTTGCAGCTGGCTGGTATCAGAGCCACCCACATGCCGTATATACGGGGCCCAGCTGAGCTCAGCTCGACATATATCGACTCAAAAACATCGCCTCTAGGTCCTATATGGCTGTGGGTTGCATCTGGCTGGTATCAGAGCTACCCCAATGCTGTATATACGGCGCCCAGCTGTGCTCAGATCGACATATATCGACTCAAGAACATCGCCTGTAGATCCTATATGGCCGTGGGTTGCATCTGGCTGGTATCAGAGCTACCCCCCTGCTGTATATACGGGGCCCAGCTGTTTTCAGGTCGACATATATCGACTTAAGAACATCGCCTGTAGGTCCTATATGGCCGTGGGTTGCAGCTGGCTGGTATCAGAGCCACCCACATGCCGTATATACGGGGCCCAGCTGTGCTCAGCTCGACATATATCGACTCAAAAACATCGCCTCTAGGTCCTATATGGCTGTGGGTTGCATCTGGCTGGTATCAGAGCTACCCCCATGCTGTATATACGGCGCCCAGCTGTGCTCAGATCGACATATATCGACTCAAGAACATCGCCTGTAGGTCCTATATGGCCGTGGGTTGCATCTGGCTGGTATCAGAGCTACCCCCATGCTGTATATACGGGGCTCAGCTGTGCTCAGGTCGACATATATCGACTCAAGAACATCGCCTCTAGGTCCTATATGGCTGTGGGTTGCATCTTGCTGGTATCAGAGCTACCCCCATGCTGTATATACGGCGCCCAGCTGTGCTCAGCTCGACATATATCGACTCAAGAACATCGCCTCTAGGTCCTATATAGCTGTGGGTTGCATCTGGCTGGTATCAGAGCTACCCCCATGCTGTATATACGGCGCCCAGCTGTGCTCAGATCGACATATATCGACTCAAGAACATCGCCTGTAGGTCCTATATGGCCGTGGGTTGCATCTGGCTGGTATTAGAGCTACCCCCATGCTGTATATACGGGGCCCAGCTGTGCTCAGATCGACATATATCGACTCAAGAACACCGCCTGTAGGTCCTATATGGCCGTGGGTTGCATCTGGCTGGAATCAGAGCTAACCCCATGCTGTATATACGGGGCCCAGCTGTGCTCAGATCGACATATATCGACTCAAGAACATCGCCTGTAGGTCCTATATGGCCGTGGGTTGCTTCTGGCTGGTATCAGAGCCACCCACATGCCGTATATACGGGGCCCAGCTGTGCTCAGATCGACATATTCGACTCAAGAACATCGCCTGTAGGTCCTATATGGCCATGGGTTGCAGCTGGAAGGTATCAAAGCTACCCCCATGCTGTATATACGTGGCCCAGCTGTGCTCAGATCGACATATATCGACTCAAGAACATCGCCTGTTGGTCCTATATGGCCGTGGGTTGCAGCTGGCTGGTATCAGAGCCACCCACATGCCGTATATACGGGACCAGCTGTGCTCAGATCGACATATATCGACTCAAGAACATTGTCTGTAGGTCCTATATGGCCGTGGGTTGCATCTGGCTGGTATCAGAGCCACCCACATGCCGTATATACGGGGCCCAGCTGTGCTCAGATCGACATATATCGACTCAAGAACATCGCCTGTAGGTCCTATATGGCCGTGGGTTGCATCTGGCTGGTATCAGAGCTACCCCCATGCTGTATATACGGCGCCCAGCTGTGCTCAGATCGACATATATCGACTCAAGAACATCGCCTGTAGGTCCTATATGGCCGTGGGTTGCATGTGGCTGGTATCAGAGCCACCCACATGCCGTATATACGGGGACCAGCTGTGCTCAGATCGACATATATCGACTCAAGAACATCGTCTGTAGGTCCTATATGGCTGTGGGTTGCATCTGGCTGGTATCAGAGCCACCCACATGCCGTATATACGGGGCCCAGCTGTGCTCAGATCGACATATATCGACTCAAGAACATCGCCTGTAGGTCCTATATGGCCGTGGGTTGCATCTGGCTGGTATCAGAGCTACCCCCATGCTGTATATACGGCGCCCAGCTGTGCTCAGATCGACATATATCGACTCAAGAACATCGCCTGTAGGTCCTATATGGCCGTGGGTTGCATCTGGCTGGAATCAGAGCTAACCCCATGCTGTATATACGGGGCCCAGCTGTGCTCAGATCGACATATATCGACTCAAGAACATCGCCTGTAGGTCCTATATGGCCGTGGGTTGCATCTGGCTGGTATCAGAGCTACCCCCATGCTGTATATACGGCGCCCAGCTGTGCTCAGATCGACATATATCGACTCAAGAACATCGCCTGTAGGTCCTATATGGCCGTGGGTTGCAGCTGGCTGGTATCAGAGCCACCCACATGCCGTATATACGGGGCCCAGCTGTGCTCAGATCGACATATATCGACTCAAGAACATCGCCTGTAGGTCCTATATGGCCGTGGGTTGCATCTGGCTGGTATCAGAGCCACCCACATGCCGTATATACGGGGCTCAGCTGTGCTCAGATCGACATATATCGACTCAAGAACATCGCCTGTAGGTGCTATATGGCCGTGGGTTGCATCTGCCTGATATCAGAGCTACCCCCTTGCTGTATATACGGCGCCCAGCTGTGCTCAGATCGACATATATCGACTCAAGAACATCGCCTGTAGGTCCTATATGGCCGTGGGTTGCAGCTGGCTGGTATCAGAGCCACCCACATGCCGTATATACGCGGACCAGCTGTGCTCAGATCGACATATATCGACTCAAGAACATCGTCTGTAGGTCCTATATGGCCGTGGGTTGCATCTGGCTGATATCAGAGCCACCCACATGCCGAATATACGGGGGCCCAGCTGTGCTCAGATCGACATATATCGACTCAAGAACATCGCCCGTAGGTCCTATATGGCCGTGGGTTGCATCTGGCTGGTATCAGAGCTACCCCCATGCTGTACATACGGGGCCCAGCTGTGCTCAGATCGACATATATCGACTCAAGAACATCGCCTGTAGGTCCTATATAGCCGTGGGTTGCAGCTCGCTGGTATCACAGCTACCTCCATACTGTATATACGTGGCCCAGCTGTGTTAAGATCGACATATATCGACTCAAGAACATCGCCTGTTGGTCCTATATGGCCGTGGGTTGCAGCTGGCTGGTATCAGAGCCACCCACATGCCGTATATACGGGGACCAGCTGTGCTCAGATCGACATATATCGACTCAAGAACATCGTCTGTAGGTCCTATATGGCCGTGGGTTGCATCTGGCTGGTATCAGAGCCACCCACATGCCGTATATACGGGGCCCAGCTGTGGTCAAATCGACATATATCGACTCAAGAACATCGCCTGTAGGTCCTATATGGCCATGGGTTGCATCTGACTGGTATCAGAGCTACCCCCATGCTGTATATACGGGGCCCAGCTGTGCTCAGAGCGACATATATCGACTCAACGTGGGTTGCAGCTGGCTGGTATCACAGATACCCCCATGCTGTATATACGTGGCCCAGCTGTGCTCAAATCGACATATATCGACTCAAGAACATCGCCTGTAGGTCCTATATGGCCGTGGGTTGCAGCTGGCTGGTATCAGAGCCACCCACATGCCGTATATACGGGGACCAGCTGTGCTCAGATCGACATATATCGACTCATGAACATCGTCTGTAGGTCCTATATGGCCGTGGGTTGCATCTGGCTGGTATCAGAGCCACCCACATTCCGTATATACGGGGACCAGCTGTGCTCAGATCGACATATATCGACTCAAGAACATCATCTGTAGGTCCTATATGGCCGTGGGTTGCAGCTGGCTGGTATCAGAGCCACCCACATGCCGTATATACGGGGCCCAGCTGTGCTCAGATCGACATATATCGACTCAAGAACATCGCCTGTAGGTCCTATATGGCCGTGGGTTGCATCTGGCTGGTATCAGAGCCACCCACATGCCGTATATACGGGGCTCAGCTGTGCTCAGATCGACATATATCGACTCAAGAACATCGCCTGTAGGTGCTATATGGCCGTGGGTTGCATCTGGCTGATATCAGAGCTACCCCCTTGCTGTATATACGGCGCCCAGCTGTGCTCAGATCGACATATATCGACTCAAGAACATCGCCTGTAGGTCCTATATGGCCGTGGGTTGCAGCTGGCTGGTATCAGAGCCACCCACATGCCGTATATACGGGGACCAGCTGTGCTCAGATCGACATATATCGACTCAAGAACATCGTCTGTAGGTCCTATATGGCCGTGGGTTGCATCTGGCTGATATCAGAGCCACCCACATGCCGAATATACGGGGGCCCAGCTGTGCTCAGATCGACATATATCGACTCAAGTACATCGCCTGTAGGTCCTATATGGCCGTGGGTTGCATCTGGCTGGTATCAGAGCTACCCCCATGCTGTATATACGGGGCCCAGCTGTGCTCAGATCGACATATATCGACTCAAGAACATCGCCTGTAGGTCCTATGTAGCCGTGGGTTGCAGCTGGCTGGTATCACAGCTACCCCCATGCTGTATATACGTGGCCCAGCTGTTCTCAAATCGACATATATCGACTCAAGAACATCGCCTGTAGGTCCTATATGGCCGTGGGTTGCAGCTGGCAGGTATCAGAGCCACCCACATGCCGTATATACGGGGACCAGCTGTGCTCAGATCGACATATATCGACTCAAGAACATCGTCTGTAGGTCCTATATGGCCGTGGGTTGCATCTGGCTGATATCAGAGCCACCCACATGCCGTATATACGGGGCCCAGCTGTGGTCAAATCGACATATATCGACTCAAGAACATCGCCTGTAGGTCCTATATGGCCATGGGTTGCATCTGACTGGTATCAGAGCCACCCACATGCCGAATATACGGGGGCCCAGCTGTGCTCAGATCGACATATATCGACTCAAGAACATCGCCCGTAGGTCCTATATGGCCGTGGGTTGCATCTGGCTGGTATCAGAGCTACCCCCATGCTGTACATACGGGGCCCAGCTGTGCTCAGATCGACATATATCGACTCAAGAACATCGCCTGTAGGTCCTATATAGCCGTGGGTTGCAGCTCGCTGGTATCACAGCTACCTCCATACTGTATATACGTGGCCCAGCTGTGTTAAGATCGACATATATCGACTCAAGAACATCGCCTGTTGGTCCTATATGGCCGTGGGTTGCAGCTGGCTGGTATCAGAGCCACCCACATGCCGTATATACGGGGACCAGCTGTGCTCAGATCGACATATATCGACTCAAGAACATCGTCTGTAGGTCCTATATGGCCGTGGGTTGCATCTGGCTGGTATCAGAGCCACCCACATGCCGTATATACGGGGCCCAGCTGTGGTCAAATCGACATATATCGACTCAAGAACATCGCCTGTAGGTCCTATATGGCCATGGGTTGCATCTGACTGGTATCAGAGCTACCCCCATGCTGTATATACGGGGCCCAGCTGTGCTCAGAGCGACATATATCGACTCAACGTGGGTTGCAGCTGGCTGGTATCACAGATACCCCCATGCTGTATATACGTGGCCCAGCTGTGCTCAAATCGACATATATCGACTCAAGAACATCGCCTGTAGGTCCTATATGGCCGTGGGTTGCAGCTGGCTGGTATCAGAGCCACCCACATGCCGTATATACGGGGACCAGCTGTGCTCAGATCGACATATATCGACTCATGAACATCGTCTGTAGGTCCTATATGGCCGTGGGTTGCATCTGGCTGGTATCAGAGCCACCCACATTCCGTATATACGGGGACCAGCTGTGCTCAGATCGACATATATCGACTCAAGAACATCATCTGTAGGTCCTATATGGCCGTGGGTTGCAGCTGGCTGGTATCAGAGCCACCCACATGCCGTATATACGGGGCCCAGCTGTGCTCAGATCGACATATATCGACTCAAGAACATCGCCTGTAGGTCCTATATGGCCGTGGGTTGCATCTGGCTGGTATCAGAGCCACCCACATGCCGTATATACGGGGCTCAGCTGTGCTCAGATCGACATATATCGACTCAAGAACATCGCCTGTAGGTGCTATATGGCCGTGGGTTGCATCTGGCTGATATCAGAGCTACCCCCTTGCTGTATATACGGCGCCCAGCTGTGCTCAGATCGACATATATCGACTCAAGAACATCGCCTGTAGGTCCTATATGGCCGTGGGTTGCAGCTGGCTGGTATCAGAGCCACCCACATGCCGTATATACGGGGACCAGCTGTGCTCAGATCGACATATATCGACTCAAGAACATCGTCTGTAGGTCCTATATGGCCGTGGGTTGCATCTGGCTGATATCAGAGCCACCCACATGCCGAATATACGGGGGCCCAGCTGTGCTCAGATCGACATATATCGACTCAAGTACATCGCCTGTAGGTCCTATATGGCCGTGGGTTGCATCTGGCTGGTATCAGAGCTACCCCCATGCTGTATATACGGGGCCCAGCTGTGCTCAGATCGACATATATCGACTCAAGAACATCGCCTGTAGGTCCTATGTAGCCGTGGGTTGCAGCTGGCTGGTATCACAGCTACCCCCATGCTGTATATACGTGGCCCAGCTGTTCTCAAATCGACATATATCGACTCAAGAACATCGCCTGTAGGTCCTATATGGCCGTGGGTTGCAGCTGGCAGGTATCAGAGCCACCCACATGCCGTATATACGGGGACCAGCTGTGCTCAGATCGACATATATCGACTCAAGAACATCGCCCGTAGGTCCTATATGGCCGTGGGTTGCATCTGGCTGGTATCAGAGCTACCCCCATGCTGTACATACGGGGCCCAGCTGTGCTCAGATCGACATATATCGACTCAAGAACATCGCCTGTAGGTCCTATATAGCCGTGGGTTGCAGCTCGCTGGTATCACAGCTACCTCCATACTGTATATACGTGGCCCAGCTGTGTTAAGATCGACATATATCGACTCAAGAACATCGCCTGTTGGTCCTATATGGCCGTGGGTTGCAGCTGGCTGGTATCAGAGCCACCCACATGCCGTATATACGGGGACCAGCTGTGCTCAGATCGACATATATCGACTCAAGAACATCGTCTGTAGGTCCTATATGGCCGTGGGTTGCATCTGGCTGGTATCAGAGCCACCCACATGCCGTATATACGGGGCCCAGCTGTGGTCAAATCGACATATATCGACTCAAGAACATCGCCTGTAGGTCCTATATGGCCGTGGGTTGCATCTGACTGGTATCAGAGCTACCCCCATGCTGTATATACGGGGCCCAGCTGTGCTCAGAGCGACATATATCGACTCAACGTGGGTTGCAGCTGGCTGGTATCACAGATACCCCCATGCTGTATATACGTGGCCCAGCTGTGCTCAAATCGACATATATCGACTCAAGAACATCGCCTGTAGGTCCTATATGGCCGTGGGTTGCAGCTGGCTGGTATCAGAGCCACCCACATGCCGTATATACGGGGACCAGCTGTGCTCAGATCAACATATATCGACTCATGAACATCGTCTGTAGGTCCTATATGGCCGTGGGTTGCATCTGGCTGGTATCAGAGCCACCCACATTCCGTATATACGGGGACCAGCTGTGCTCAGATCGACATATATCGACTCAAGAACATCATCTGTAGGTCCTATATGGCCGTGAGTTGCATCTGGCTGGTATCAGAGCCACCCACATGCCGTATATACGGGGCCCAGCTGTGCTCAAATCGACATATATCAACTCAAGAACATCGCCTGTTGGTCCTATATGGCAGTGGGTTGCAGCTGGCTAGTATCACAGCTACCCCCATGCTGTATATACGTGGCCCAGCTGTGCTCAAATCGACACATATCGACTCAAGAACATCGCCTGTAGGTCCTATATAGCCGTGGGTTGCAGCTGGCTGGTATCACAGCTACCCCCATGCTGTATATACGTGGCCCAGCTGTGCTCAAATCGACATATATCGACTCAAGAACATCGCCTGTAGGTCATATATGGCCGTGGGTTGCAGCTGGCTGGTATCAGAGCCACCCACATGCCGTATGTACGGGGCCCGGCTGTGCTCAGCTCGACATATATCGACTCAAAAATATCGCCTCTAGGTCCTATATGGCTGTGGGTTGCAGCTGGTATCAGAGCTACACTCATGCTGTATATACGGCGCCCAGCTGTGCTCAGATCGATATATATATCGACTCAAGAACGTCGCCTATAGGTCCTATATGGCCGTGGGTTGCATCTGGCTGGTATCAGAGCTACCCCCATGCTGTATATACGGGGCCCAGATGTGCTCAGATCGACATATATCGACTCAAGAACATCGCCTGTAGGTCCTATATGGCCGTGGGTTGCAGCTGGCTGGTATCAGAGCCACCCACATGCCGTATATACGGGGCCCAGCTGTGCTCAGCTCGACATATATCGACTCAAAAACATCGCCTCTAGGTCCTATATGGCTGTGGGTTGCACCTGGCTGGTATCAGAGCTACCCCCATGCTGTATATACGGCGCCCAGCTGTGCTCAGATCGACATATATCGACTCAAGAACATCGCCTGTAGGTCCTATATGGCCATGGGTTGCATCTGGCTGGTATCAGAGCTACCCCCATGCTGTATATACGGGGCTCAGCTGTGCTCAGATCGACATATATCGACTCAAGAACACCGCCTGTAGGTCCTATATGGCCGTGGGTTGCAGCTGGCTGGTATTAGAGCCACCCACATGCCGTATATACGGGGCCCAGCTGTGCTCAGCTTGACATATATCGACTCAAGAACATCGCCTCTAGGTCCTATATAGCTGTGGGTTGCATCTGGCTGGTATCAGAGCTACCCCCATGCTGTATACACGGCGCCCAGCTGTGCTCAGATCGACATATATCGACTCAAGAACACCGCCTGTAGGTCCTATATGGCCGTGGGTTGCATCTGGCTGGAATCAGAGCTAACCCCATGCTGTATATACGGGGCCCAGCTGTGCTCAGATCGACATATATCGACTTAAGAACATCGCCTGTAGGTCCTATATGGCCGTGGGTTGCATCTGGCTGGTATCAGAGCCACCCACATGCCGTATATACGGGGCCCAGCTGTGCTCAGATCGACATATTCGACTCAAGAACATCGCCTGTAGGTCCTATATGGCCATGGGTTGCAGCTGGCAGGTATCAAAGCTACCCCCATGCTGTATATACGTGGCACAGCTGTGCTCAGATCGACATATATCGACTCAAGAACATCGCCTGTTGGTCCTATATGGCCGTGGGTTGCAGCTGGCTGGTATCAGAGCCACCCACATGCCGTATATACGGGGACCAGCTGTGCTCAGATCGACATATATCGACTCAAGAACATTGTCTGTAGGTCCTATATGGCCGTGGGTTGCATCTGGCTGGTATCAGAGCCACCCACATGCCGTATATACGGGGCCCAGCTGTGCTCAGATCGACATATATCGACTCAAGAACATCGCCTGTAGGTCCTATATGGCCGTGGGTTGCATCTGGCTGGTATCAGAGCTACCCCCATGCTGTATATACGGCGCCCAGCTGTGCTCAGATCGACATATATCGACTCAAGAACATCGCCTGTAGGTCTTATATGGCCGTGGGTTGGATGTGGCTGGTATCAGAGCCACCCACATGCCGTATATACGGGGACCAGCTGAGCTCAGATCGACATATATCGACTCAAGAACATCGTCTGTAGGTCCTATATGGCCGTGGGTTGCATCTGGCTGGTATCAGAGCCACCCACATGCCGTATATGCGGGGCCCAGCTGTGCTCAGATCGACATATATCGACTCAAGAACATCGCCTGTAGGTCCTATATGGCCGTGGGTTGCATCTGGCTGGTATCAGAGCTACCCCCATGCTGTATATACGGCGCCCAGCTGTGCTCAGATCGACATATATCGACTCAAGAACATAGCCTGTAGGTCCTATATGGCCATGGGTTGCAGCTGGCTGGTATCAGAGCCACCCACATACCGTATATACGGGGCCCAGCTGTGCTCAGATCGACATATATCGACTCAAGAACATCGCCTGTAGGTCCTATATGGCCGTGGGTTGCATCTGGCTGGTATCAGAGCCACCCACATGCCGTATATACGGGGCCCAGCTGTGCTCAGATCGACATATATCGACTCAAGAACATCGCCTGTAGGTGCTATATGGCCGTGGGTTGCATCTGGCTGATATCAGAGCTACCCCCTTGCTGTATATACGGCGCCCAGCTGTGCTCAGATCGACATATATCGACTCAAGAACATCGCCTGTAGGTCCTATATGGCCGTGGGTTGCAGCTGGCTGGTATCAGAGCCACCCACATGCCGTATATACGGGGACCAGCTGTGCTCAGATCGACATATATCGACTCAAGAACATCGTCTGTAGGTCCTATATGGCCGTGGGTTGCATCTGGCTGATATCAGAGCCACCCACATGCCGAATATACGGGGGCCCAGCTGTGATCAGATCGACATATATCGACTCAAGTACATCGCCTGTAGGTCCTATATGGCCGTGGGTTGCATCTGGCTGGTATCAGAGCTACCCCCATGCTGTATATACGGGACCCAGCTGTGCTCAGATCGACATATATCGACTCAAGAACATCGCCTGTAGGTCCTATATAGCCGTGGGTTGCAGCTGGCTGGTATAACAGCTACCCCCATGCTGTATATACGTGGCCCAGCTGTGCTCAAATCGACATATATCGACTCAAGAACATCGCCTGTAGGTCCTATATGGCCGTGGGTTGCAGCTGGCAGGTATCAGAGCCACCCACATGCCGTATATACGGGGACCAGCTGTGCTCAGATCGACATATATCGACTCAAGAACATCGTCTGTAGGTCCTATATGGCCGTGGGTTGCATCTGGCTGATATCAGAGCCACCCACATGCCGAATATACGGGGGCCCAGCTGTGATCAGATCGACATATATCGACTCAAGTACATCGCCTGTAGGTCCTATATGGCCGTGGGTTGCATCTGGCTGGTATCAGAGCTACCCCCATGCTGTATATACGGGACCCAGCTGTGCTCAGATCGACATATATCGACTCAAGAACATCGCCTGTAGGTCCTATATAGCCGTGGGTTGCAGCTGGCTGGTATAACAGCTACCCCCATGCTGTATATACGTGGCACAGCTGTGCTCAGATCGACATATATCGACTCAAGAACATCGCCTGTTGGTCCTATATGGCCGTGGGTTGCAGCTGGCTGGTATCAGAGCCACCCACATACCGTATATACGGGGACCAGCTGTGCTCAGATCGACATATATCGACTCAAGAACATTGTCTGTAGGTCCTATATGGCCGTGGGTTGCATCTGGCTGGTATCAGAGCCACCCACATGCCGTATATACGGGGCCCAGCTGTGCTCAGATCGACATATATCGACTCAAGAACATCGCCTGTAGGTCCTATATGGCCGTGGGTTGCATCTGGCTGGTATCAGAGCTACCCCCATGCTGTATATGCGGCGCCCAGCTGTGCTCAGATCGACATATATCGACTCAAGAACATCGCCTGTAGGTCTTATATGGCCGTGGGTTGCATGTGGCTGGTATCAGAGCCACCCACATGCCGTATATACGGGGACCAGCTGAGCTCAGATCGACATATATCGACTCAAGAACATCGTCTGTAGGTCCTATATGGCCGTGGGTTGCATCTGGCTGGTATCAGAGCCACCCACATGCCGTATATGCGGGGCCCAGCTGTGCTCAGATCGACATATATCGACTCAAGAACATCGCCTGTAGGTCCTATATGGCCGTGGGTTGCATCTGGCTGGTATCAGAGCTACCCCCATGCTGTATATACGGCGCCCAGCTGTGCTCAGATCGACATATATTGACTCAAGAACATAGCCTGTAGGTCCTATATGGCCATGGGTTGCAGCTGGCTGGTATCAGAGCCACCCACATACCGTATATACGGGGCCCAGCTGTGCTCAGATCGACATATATCGACTCAAGAACATCGCCTGTAGGTCCTATATGGCCGTGGGTTGCATCTGGCTGGTATCAGAGACACCCACATGCCGTATATACGGGGCCCAGCTGTGCTCAGATCGACATATATCGACTCAAGAACATCGCCTGTAGGTGCTATATGGCCGTGGGTTGCATCTGGCTGATATCAGAGCTACCCCCTTGCTGTATATACGGCGCCCAGCTGTGCTCAGATCGACATCTATCGACTCAAGAACATCGCCTGTAGGTCCTATATGGCCGTGGGTTGCAGCTGGCTGGTATCAGAGCCACCCACATGCCGTATATACGGGGACCAGCTGTGCTCAGATCGACATATATCGACTCAAGAACATCGTCTGTAGGTCCTATATGGCCGTGGGTTGCATCTGGCTGATATCAGAGCCACCCACATGCCGAATATACGGGGGCCCAGCTGTGATCAGATCGACATATATCGACTCAAGTACATCGCCTGTAGGTCCTATATGGCCGTGGGTTGCATCTGGCTGGTATCAGAGCTACCCCCATGCTGTATATACGGGACCCAGCTGTGCTCAGATCGACATATATCGACTCAAGAACATCGCCTGTAGGTCCTATATAGCCGTGGGTTGCAGCTGGCTGGTATAACAGCTACCCCCATGCTGTATATACGTGGCCCAGCTGTGCTCAAATCGACATATATCGACTCAAGAACATCGCCTGTAGGTCCTATATGGCCGTGGGTTGCAGCTGGCAGGTATCAGAGCCACCCACATGCCGTATATACGGGGACCAGCTGTGCTCAGATCGACATATATCGACTCAAGAACATCGCCCGTAGGTCCTATATGGCCGTGGGTTGCATCTGGCTGGTATCAGAGCTACCCCCATGCTGTATATACGGGGCCCAGCTGTGCTCAGATCGACATATATCGACTGAAGAACATCGCCTGTAGGTCCTATATAGCCGTGGGTTGCAGCTCGCTGGTATCACAGCTACCTCCATACTGTATATACGTGGCCCAGCTGTGTTAAGATCGACATATATCGACTCGAGAACATCGCCTGTTGGTCCTATATGGCCGTGGGTTGCAGCTGGCTGGTATCAGAGCCACCCACATGCCGTATATACGGGGACCAGCTGTGCTCAGATCGACATATATCGACTCAAGAACATCGTCTGTAGGTCCTATATGGCCGTGGGTTGCATCTGGCTGGTATCGGAGCTACCCCCATGGTGTATATACGGCGCCCAGCTGTGCTCAGATCGACATATATCGACTCAAGAAGATCGCCTATATGTCCTATATGGCTGTGGGTTGCATCTGGCTGGTATCAGAGCCCCATGCTGTATATACGAGGCCCAGCTGTGCTCAGATCGACATATATCGACTCAAGAACATCGCCTGTACGTCCTATATGGCCGTGGGTTGCATCTGGCTCGTATCAGAGCTACCCCCATGCTGTATATACGACGCCCAGCTGTGCTCAGATCGACATATATCGACTCAAGAAAATCGCCTGTAGGTCCTATATGGCCGTGGGTTACATCTGGCTGGTATCAGAGCTACCCCCATGCTGTATATACGGGGCCCAGCTGTGCTCAGAGCGACATATATCGACTCAACGTGGGTTGCAGCTGGCTGGTATCACAGATACCCCCATGCTGTATATACGTGGCCCAGCTGTGCTCAGATCGAAATATATCGACTCAAGAACATCGTCTGTATGTCCTATATGGCCGTGGGTTGCATCTGGCTGGTATCAGAGCCACCCACATGCCGTATATACGGGGCCCAGCTGTGCTCAAATCGACATATATCGACTCAAGAACATCGCCTGTTGGTCCTATATGGCAGTGGGTTGCAGCTGGCTAGTATCACAGCTACCCCCATGCTGTATATACGTGGCAGCTGTGCTCAAATCGACATATATCGACTCAAGAACATCGCCTGTAGGTCCTATATAGCCGTGGGTTGCAGCTGGCTGGTATCACAGCTACCCCCATGCTGTATATACGTGGCCCAGCTGTGCTCAAATCGACATATATCGACTCAAAAACATCGCCTGTAGGTCCTATATGGCCGTGGGTTGCAGCTGGCTGGTATCAGAGCCACCCACATGCCGTATATATGGGGACCAGCTGTGCTCAGATCGACATATATCGACTCAAGAACATCGTCTGTAGGTCCTATATGGCCGTGGGTTGCATCTGGCTGGTATCAGAGCCACCCACATGCCGTATATACGGGGACCAGCTGTGCTCAGATCGACATATATCGACTCAAGAACATCATCTGTAGGTCCTATATGGCCGTGGGTTGCATCTGGCTGGTATCAGAGCCACCCACATGCCGTATATACGGGGCCCAGCTGTGCTCAAATCGACATATATCGACTCAAGAACATCGCATGTTGGTCCTATATGGCAGTGGGTTGCAGCTGGCTAGTATCACAGCTACCCCCATGCTGTATATACGTGGCCCAGCTGTGCTCAAATCGACACATATCGACTCAAGAACATCGCCTGTAGGTCCTATATAGCCGTGGATTGCAGCTGGCTGGTATCACAGCTACCCCCATGCTGTATATACGTGGCCCAGCTGTGCTCAAATCGACATATATCGACTCAAGAACATCGCCTGTCGGTCATATATGGCCGTGGGTTGCAGCTGGCTGGTATCAGAGCCACCCACATGCCGTATGTACGGAGCCCGGCTGTGGTCAGCTCGACATATATCGACTCAAAAACATTGCCTCTAGGTCCTATACGGCTGTGGGTTGCAGCTGGTATCAGAGCTACACCCATGCTGTATAAACGGCGCCCAGCTGTGCTCAGATCGATATATATCGACTCAAGAACGTCGCCTATAGGTCCTATATGGCCGTGGGTTGCATCTGGCTGGTATCAGAGCTACCCCCATGCTGTATATACGGGGCCCAGCTGTGCTCAGATCGACATATATCGACTCAAGAACATCGCCTCTAGGTCCTATTTGGCCGTGGGTTGCATCTGGCTGGTATAAGAGCTACCCCCATGCTGTATATACGGGGCCCAGCTGTGCTCAGATCGACATATATCGACTCAAGAACATCGCATGTAGGTCCTATATGGCCGTGGGTTGCAGCTGGCTGGTATCAGAGCCACCCACATGCCGTATATACGGTGCCCAGCTGTGCTCAGCTCGACATATATCGACTCAAAAACATCGCCTCTAGGTCCTATATGGCTGTGGGTTGCACCTGACTGGTATCAGAGCTACCCCCATGCTGTATATACGGCGCCCAGCTGTGCACAGATCGACATATATCGACTCAAGAACATCGCCT
Source organism: Lordithon lunulatus (assembly GCA_963942505.1). NCBI lineage: Eukaryota > Metazoa > Arthropoda > Insecta > Coleoptera > Staphylinidae > Lordithon > Lordithon lunulatus. Next base: position 30,051,553 of record OZ012667.1, on the reverse strand, counting down.
GTAGGTCCTATATGACCATGGGTTGCATCTGGCTGGTATCAGAGCTACCCCCATGCTGTATATACGGGGCTCAGCTGTGCTCAGAACGACATATATCGACTCAAGAACACCGCCTGTAGGTCCTATATGGCCGTGGGTTGCAGCTGGCTGGTATCAGAGCCACCCACATGCTGTATATACGGGGCCCAGCTGTGCTCAGATCGACATATATCGACTCAAGAACATCGCCTGTAGGTCTTATATGGCCGTGGGTTGCATGTGGCTGGTATCAGAGCCACCCACATGCCGTATATACGGGGCCCAGCTGTGCTCAGATCGACATATATCGACTCAAGAACATCGCCTATATGTCCTATATGGCTGTGGGTTGCATCTGGCTGGTATCAGAGCCCCATGCTGTATATACGAGGCCCAGCTGTGCTCAGATCGACATATATCGACTCAAGAACACCGCCTGTAGGTCCTATTTGGCTGTGGGTTGCATCTGGCCGGAATCAGAGTTAACCCCATGCTGTATATACGGGGCCCAGCTGTGCTCAGATCGACATATATCGACTCAAGAACATCGCCTGTAGGTCCTATATGGCCGTGGGTTGCATCTGGCTTGTATCAGAGCTACCCCCATGCTGTATATACGGCGCCCAGCTGTGCTCAGATCGACATATATCGACTCAAGAACATCGCCTGTAGATCCTATATGGCCGTGGGTTGCATCTGGCTGGTATCAGAGCTGCCCCCATGCTGTATGGGGCCCATCTGTTTTCAAATCGACATATATCGACTCAAGAACATCGCCTGTACGTCCTATATGGCCGTGGGTTGCATCTGGCTCGTATCAGAGCTACCCCCATGCTGTATATACGGCGCCCAGCTGTGCTCAGATCGACATATATCGACTCAAGAACATCGCCTGTAGATCCTATATGGCCGTGGGTTGCATCTGGCTGGTATCAGAGCTACCCCCATGCTGTATGGGGCCCAGCTGTTTTCAAATCGACATATATCGACTCAAGAACATCGCCTGTAGGTTCTATATGGCCGTGGGTTGCAGCTGGCTGGTATCAGAGCCACCCACATGCCGTATATACGGGGCCCAGCTGTGCTCAGCTCGATATATATCGACTCAAAAACATCGCCTCTAGGTCCTATATGGCTGTGGGTTGCATCTGGCTGGTATCAGAGCTACCCCCATGCTGTATATACGGCGCCCAGCTGTGCTCAGATCGACATATATCGACTCAAGAACATCGCCTGTAGGTCCTATATGGCCGTGGGTTGCATCTGGCTGGTATCAGAGCTACCCCCATGCAATATATACGGGGCTCAGCTGTGCTCAGATCGACATATATCGACTCAAGAACACCGCCTGTAGGTCCTATATGGCCGTGGGTTGCAGCTGGCTGGTATCAGAGCCACCCACATGCCGTATATACGGGGCCCAGCTGTGCTCAGCTCGACATATATCGACTCAAGAACATCGCCTCTAGGTCCTATATAGCTGTGGGTTGCATCTGGCTGGTATCAGAGCTACCCCCATGCTGTATATACGGCGACCAGCTGTGCTCAGATCGACAATTATCGACTCAAGAACATCGCCTGTAGGTCCTATAAGGCCGTGGGTTGCATCTGGCTGGTATCAGAGCTACCCCCATGCTGTATATACGGGGCCCAGCTGTGCTCAGATCGACATATATCGACTCAAGAACACCGCCTGTAGGTCCTATATGGCCGTGGGTTGCATCTGGCTGGAATCAGAGCTAACCCCATGCTGTATATACGGGGCCCAGCTGTGCTCAGATCGACATATATCGACTCAAGAACATCGCCTGTAGGTCCTATATGGCCGTGGGTTGCATCTGGCTGGTATCGGAGCATCCCCCATGGTGTATATACGGCGCCCAGCTGTGCTCAGATCGACATATATCGACTCAAGAACATCGCCTATATGTCCTATATGGCTGTGGGTTGCATCTGGCTGGTATCAGAGCCCCATGCTGTATATACGAGGCCCAGCTTTGCTCAGATCGACATATATCGACTCAAGAACATCGCCTGTAGGTCCTATATGGCCGTGGGTTACATCTGGCTGGTATCAGACCTACCCCCATGCTGTATATACGGGGCCCAGCTGTGTTAAGATCGACATATATCGGCTCAAGAACATCGCCTGTTGGTCCTATATGGCCGTGGGTTGCAGCTGGCTGGTATCAGAACCACCCACATGCCGTATATACGGGGACCAGCTGTGCTCGGATCGACATATATCGACTCAAGAACATCGTCTGTAGGTCCTATATGGCCGTGGGTTGCATCTGGCTGGTATCAGAGCTACCCCCATGCTGTATATACGGCGACCAGCTGGGCTCAGATCGACATATATCGACTCAAGAACATCGCCTGTAGGTCCTATATGGCCGTGGGTTGCATCTGGCTGGTATCAGAGCTACCCCCATGCTGTATATACGGGGCTCAGCTGTGCTCAGATCGACATATATCGAACACCGCCTGTAGGTCCTATATGGCCGTGGGTTGCAGCTGGCTGGTATCAGAGCCACCCACATGCCGTATATACGGGGCCCAGCTGTGCTCAGCTCGATATATATCGACTCAAGAACATCGCCTCTAGGTCCTATATAGCTGTGGGTTGCATCTGGCTGGTATCAGAGCTACCCTCATGCTGTATATACGGCGACCAGCTGTGCTCAGATCGACATATATCGACTCAAGAACATCGCCTGTGGGTCTTATATGGCCGTGGGTTGCAGCTGGCTGGTATCAGAGCCACCCACATGCCGTATATACGGGGACCAGCTGTGCTCAGATCGACATATATCGACTCAAGAACATCGCCTGTAGGTCCTATATGGCCGTGGGTTGCAGCTAGCAGGTATCAGAGCCACCCACATGCCGTATATACGGGGACCAGCTGTGCTCAGATCGACATATATCGACTCAAGAACATCGCCTGTAGGTCCTATATAGCCGTGGGTTGCAGCTGGCTGGTATCACAGCTACCCCCATACTGTATATACGTGGCCCAGCGGTGTTAAGATCGACATATATCGACTCAAGAACATCGCTTGTTGGTCCTATATTATACGTGGGTTGCAGCTGGCTGGTATCAGAGCCACGCACATGCCGTATATACGGGGACCAGCTGTGCTCAGATCGACATATATCGACTCAAGAACATCGTCTGTAGGTCCTATATGGCCGTGGGTTGCATCTGGCTGGTATCAGAGCCACCCACATGCCGTATATACGGGGCCCAGCTGTGCTCAGATCGACATATATCGACTCAAGAACATCGCCTGTAGGTCCTATATGGCCGTGGGTTGCATCTGGCTGGAATCAGAGCTACCCCCATGCTGTATATACGGCGCCCAGCTGTGCTCAAATCGACATATATCGACTCAAGAACATCGCCTGTAGGTGATATATGGCCGTGGGTTGCATCTGACTGGTATCAGAGCTACCCCCATGCTGTATATACGGGGCCCAGCTGTGCTCAGAGCGACATATATCGACTCAACGTGGGTTGCAGCTGGCTGGTATCACAGCTACCCCCATGCTGTATATACGTGGCCCAGCTGTGCTCAGATCGACATATATCGACTCAAGAATATCGCCTATAGGTCCTATATGGCCGTGGGTTGCAGCTGGCTGGTATCAAAGCCACCTACATGCCGTATGTACGGGGCCCAGCTGTGCTCAGCTCGACATATATCGACTCAAAAACATCGCCTCTAGGTCCTATATGGCTGTGGGTTGCAGCTGGTATCAGAGCTACAACCATGCTGTATATGCGGCGCCCAGCTGTGCTCAGATCGACATATATCGACTCAAGAACATCGCCTGTAGGTCCTATATGGCCGTGGATTACATCTGGCTGGTATCAGAGCTACCCCCATGCTGTATATACGGGGCCCAGCTGTGCTCAGATCGATATATATCGACTCAAGAACATCGCCTGTGGGTCTTATATGGCCGTGGGTTGCAGCTGGCTGGTATCAGAGGTACCCCCAGGCTGTATATACGTGGCCCAGCCGTGCTCAGATCGACATATATCGACTCAAGAACATCGCCTGTAGGTCCTATATGGCCGTGGGTTGCATCTGGCTCGTATCAGAGCTACCCCCATGCTGTATATACGGCGCCCAGCTGTGCTCAGATCGACATATATCGACTCAAGAACATCGCCTGTAGATCCTATATGGCCGTGGGTTGCATCTGGCTGGTATCAGAGCTACCCCCATGCTGTATGGGGCCCAGCTGTTTTCAAATCGACATATATCGACTCAAGAACATCGCCTGTACGTCCTATATGGCCGTGGGTTGCATCTGGCTCGTATCAGAGCTACCCCCATGCTGTATATACGGCGCCCAGCTGTGCTCAGATCGACATATATCGACTCAAGAACATCGCCTGTAGATCCTATATGGCCGTGGGTTGCATCTGGCTGGTATCAGAGCTACCCCCATGCTGTATGGGGCCCAGCTGTTTTCAAATTGACATATATCGACTCAAGAACATCGCCTGTAGGTTCTATATGGCCGTGGGTTGCAGCTGGCTGGTATCAGAGCCACCCACATGCCGTATATACGGGGCCCAGCTGTGCTCAGCTCGATATATATCGACTCAAAAACATCGCCTCTAGGTCCTATATGGCTGTGGGTTGCATCTGGCTGGTATCAGAGCTACCCCCATGCTGTATATACGGCGCCCAGCTGTGCTCAGATTGACATATATCGACTCAAGAACATCGCCTGTAGGTCCTATATGGCCGTGGGTTGCATCTGGCTGGTATCAGAGCTACCCCCATGCTATATATACGGGGCTCAGCTGTGCTCAGATCGACATATATCGACTCAAGAACACCGCCTGTAGGTCCTATATGGCCGTGGGTTGCAGCTGGCTGGTATCAGAGCCACCCACATGCCGTATATACGGGGCCCAGCTGTGCTCAGCTCGACATATATCGACTCAAGAACATCGCCTCTAGGTCCTATATAGCTGTGGGTTGCATCTGGCTGGTATCAGAGCTACCCCCATGCTGTATATACGGCGACCAGCTGTGCTCAGATCGACATATATCGACTCAAGAACATCGCCTGTAGGTCCTATAAGGCCGTGGGTTGCATCTGGCTGGTATCAGAGCTACCCCCATGCTGTATATACGGGGCCCAGCTGTGCTCAGATCGACATATATCGACTCAAGAACACCGCCTGTAGGTCCTATATGGCCGTGGGTTGCATCTGGCTGGAATCAGAGCTAACCCCATGCTGTATATACGGGGCCCAGCTGTGCTCAGATCGACATATATCGACTCAAGAACATCGCCTGTAGGTCCTATATGGCCGTGGGTTGCATCTGGCTGGTATTGGAGCATCTCCCATGGTGTATATACGGCGCCCAGCTGTGCTCAGATCGACATATATCGACTCAAGAACATCGCCTATATGTCCTATATGGCTGTGGGTTGCATCTGGCTGGTATCAGAGCCCCATGCTGTATATACGAGGCCCAGCTGTGCTCAGATCGACATATATCGACTCAAGAACATCGCCTGTAGGTCCTATATGGCCGTGGGTTACATCTGGCTGGTATCAGAGCTACCCCCATGCTGTATATACGGGGCCCAGCTGTGTTAAGATCGACATATATCGGCTCAAGAACATCGCCTGTTGGTCCTATATGGCCGTGGGTTGCAGCTGGCTGGTATCAGAACCACCCACATGCCGTATATACGGGGACCAGCTGTGCTCGGATCGACATATATCGACTCAAGAACATCGTCTGTAGGTCCTATATGGCCGTGGGTTGCATCTGGCTGGTATCAGAGCTACCCCCATGCTGTATATACGGCGACCAGCTGGGCTCAGATCGACATATATCGACTCAAGAACATCGCCTGTAGGTCCTATATGGCCGTGGGTTGCATCTGGCTGGTATCAGAGCTACCCCCATGCTGTATATACGGGGCTCAGCTGTGCTCAGATCGACATATATCGAACACCGCCTGTAGGTCCTATATGGCCGTGGGTTGCAGCTGGCTGGTATCAGAGCCACCCACATGCCGTATATACGGGGCCCAGCTGTGCTCAGCTCGACATATATCGACTCAAGAACATCGCCTCTAGGTCCTATATAGCTGTGGGTTGCATCTGGCTGGTATCAGAGCTACCCCCATGATGTATATACGGCGACCAGCTGTGCTCAGATCGACATATATCGACTCAAGAACATCGCCTGTGGGTCTTATATGGCCGTGGGTTGCAGCTGGCTGGTATCAGAGCCACCCACATGCCGTATATACGGGGACCAGCTGTGCTCAGATCGACATATATCGACTCAAGAACATCGCCTGTAGGTCCTATATGGCCGTGGGTTGCAGCTAGCAGGTATCAGAGCCACCCACATGCCGTATATACGGGGACCAGCTGTGCTCAGATCGACATATATCGACTCAAGAACATCGCCTGTAGGTCCTATATAGCCGTGGGTTGCAGCTGGCTGGTATCACAGCTACCCCCATACTGTATATACGTGGCCCAGCGGTGTTAAGATCGACATATATCGACTCAAGAACATCGCTTGTTGGTCCTATATTATACGTGGGTTGCAGCTGGCTGGTATCAGAGCCACGCACATGCCGTATATACGGGGACCAGCTGTGCTCAGATCGACATATATCGACTCAAGAACATCGTCTGTAGGTCCTATATGGCCGTGGGTTGCATCTGGCTGGTATCAGAGCCACCCACATGCCGTATATACGGGGCCCAGCTGTGCTCAGATCGACATATATCGACTCAAGAACATCGCCTGTAGGTCCTATATGGCCGTGGGTTGCATCTGGCTGGTATCAGAGCTACCCCCATGCTGTATATACGGCGCCCAGCTGTGCTCAAATCGACATATATCGACTCAAGAACATCGCCTGTAGGTTATATATGGCCGTGGGTTGCATCTGACTGGTATCAGAGCTACCCCCATGCTGTATATACGGGGCCCAGCTGTGCTCAGAGCGACATATATCGACTCAACGTGGGTTGCAGCTGGCTGGTATCACAGCTACCCCCATGCTGTATATACGTGGCCCAGCTGTGCTCAGATCGACATATATCGACTCAAGAATATCGCCTATAGGTCCTATATGGCCGTGGGTTGCAGCTGGCTGGTATCAAAGCCACCCACATGCCGTATGTACGGGGCCCAGCTGTGCTCAGCTCGACATATATCGACTCAAAAACATCGCCTCTAGGTCCTATATGGCTGTGGGTTGCAGCTGGTATCAGAGCTACAACCATGCTGTATATACGGAGCACAGCTGTGCTCAGATCGATATATATATCGACTCAAGAATGTCGCCTATAGGTCCTATATGGCCGTGGGTTGCATCTGGCTGGTATCAGTGCTACCCCCATGCTGTATATACGGGGCCCAGCTGTGCTCAGATCGACATATACGACTCAAGAACATCGCCTCTAGGTCCTATATGGCCGTGGGTTGCATCTGGCTGGTATCAGAGCTACCCCTATGCTGTATATACGGGGCCCAGCTGTGCTCAGATCGACATACATCGACTCAAGAACATCACCTGTAGGTCCTATATGGCCGTGGGTTGCAGCTGGCTGGTATCAGAGCCACCCACATGCCGTATATACGGGGCCCAGCTGTGCTCAGCTCGACATATATCGACTCAAAAACATCGCCTCTAGGTCCTATATGGCTGTGGGTTGCATCTGGCTGGTATCAGAGCTACCCCAATGCTGTATATACGGCGCCCAGCTGTGCTCAGATCGACATATATCGACTCAAGAACATCGCCTGTAGATCCTATATGGCCGTGGGTTGCATCTGGCTGGTATCAGAGCTACCCCCATAATGTATATACGGGGCCCAGCTGTTTTCAGGTCGACATATATCGACTTAAGAACATCGCCTGTAGGTCCTATATGGCCGTGGGTTGCAGCTGGCTGGTATCAGAGCCACCCACATGCCGTATATACGGGGCCCAGCTGTGCTCAGCTCGACATATATCGACTCAAAAACATCGCCTCTAGGTCCTATATGGCTGTGGGTTGCATCTGGCTGGTATCAGAGCTACCCCCATGCTGTATATACGGCGCCCAGCTGTGCTCAGATCGACATATATCGACTCAAGAACATCGCCTGTAGGTCCTATATGGCCGTGGGTTGCATCTGGCTGGTATCAGAGCTACCCCCATGCTGTATATACGGGGCTCAGCTGTGCTCAGATCGACATATATCGACTCAAGAACATCGCCTCTAGGTCCTATATGGCTGTGGGTTGCATCTTGCTGGTATCAGAGCTACCCCCATGCTGTATATACGGCGCCGAGCTGTGCTCAGCTCGACATATATCGACTCAAGAACATCGCCTCTAGGTCCTATATAGCTGTGGGTTGCATCTGGCTGGTATCAGAGCTACCCCCATGCTGTATATACGGCGCCCAGCTGTGCTCAGATCGACATATATCGACTCAAGAACATCGCCTGTAGGTCCTATATGGCCGTGGGTTGCATCTGGCTGGTATTAGAGCTACCCCCATGCTGTATATACGGGGCCCAGCTGTGCTCAGATCGACATATATCGACTCAAGAACACCGCCTGTAGGTCCTATATGGCCGTGGGTTGCATCTGGCTGGAATCAGAGCTAACCCCATGCTGTATATACGGGGCCCAGCTGTGCTCAGATCGACATATATCGACTCAAGAACATCGCCTGTAGGTCCTATATGGCCGTGGGTTGCTTATGGCTGGTATCAGAGCCACCCACATGCCGTATATACGGGGCCCAGCTGTGCTCAGATCGACATATTCGACTCAAGAACATCGCCTGTAGGTCCTATATGGCCATGGGTTGCAGCTGGAAGGTATCAAAGCTACCCCCATGCTGTATATACGTGGCCCAGCTGTGCTCAGATCGACATATATCGACTCAAGAACATCGCCTGTTGGTCCTATATGGCCGTGGGTTGCAGCTGGCTGGTATCAGAGCCACCCACATGCCGTATATACGGGACCAGCTGTGCTCAGATCGACATATATCGACTCAAGAACATTGTCTGTAGGTCCTATATGGCCGTGGGTTGCATCTGGCTGGTATCAGAGCCACCCACATGCCGTATATACGGGGCCCAGCTGTGCTCAGATCGACATATATCGACTCAAGAACATCGCCTGTAGGTCCTATATGGCCGTGGGTTGCATCTGCCTGGTATCAGAGCTACCCCCATGCTGTATATACGGCGCCCAGCTGTGCTCAGATCGACATATATCGACTCAAGAACATCGCCTGTAGGTCCTATATGGCCGTGGGTTGCATGTGGCTGGTATCAGAGCCACCCACATGCCGTATATACGGGAACCAGCTGTGCTCAGATCGACATATATCGACTCAAGAACATCGTCTGTAGGTCCTATATGGCTGTGGGTTGCATCTGGCTGGTATCAGAGCCACCCACATGCCGTATATACGGGGCCCAGCTGTGCTCAGATCGACATATATCGACTCAAGAACATCGCCTGTAGGTCCTATATGGCCGTGGGTTGCATCTGGCTGGTATCAGAGCTACCCCCATGCTGTATATACGGCGCCCAGCTGTGCTCAGATCGACATATATCGACTCAAGAACATCGCCTGTAGGTCCTATATGGCCGTGGGTTGCAGCTGGCTGGTATCAGAGCCACCCACATGCCGTATATACGGGGCCCAGCTGTGCTCAGATCGACATATATCGACTCAAGAACATCGCCTGTAGGTCCTATATGGCCGTGGGTTGCATCTGGCTGGTATCAGAGCCACCCACATGCCGTATATACGGGGCTCAGCTGTGCTCAGATCGACATATATCGACTCAAGAACATCGCCTGTAGGTGCTATATGGCCGTGGGTTGCATCTGGCTGATATCAGAGCTACCCCCTTGCTGTATATACGGCGCCCAGCTGTGCTCAGATCGACATATATCGACTCAAGAACATCGCCTGTAGGTCCTATATGGCCGTGGGTTGCAGCTGGCTGGTATCAGAGCCACCCACATGCCGTATATACGCGGACCAGCTGTGCTCAGATCGACATATATCGACTCAAGAACATCGTCTGTAGGTCCTATATGGCCGTGGGTTGCATCTGGCTGATATCAGAGCCACCCACATGCCGAATATACGGGGGCCCAGCGGTGCTCAGATCGACATATATCGACTCAAGTACATCGCCTGTAGGTCCTATATGGCCGTGGGTTGCATCTGGCTGGTATCAGAGCTACCCCCATGCTGTATATACGGGGCCCAGTTGTGCTCAGATCGCCATATATCGACTCAAGAACATCGCCTGTAGGTCCTATGTAGCCGTGGGTTGCAGCTGGCTGGTATCACAGCTACCCCCATGCTGTATATACGTGGCCCAGCTGTTCTCAAATCGACATATATCGACTCAAGAACATCGCCTGTAGGTCCTATATGGCCGTGGGTTGCAGCTGGCAGGTATCAGAGCCACCCACATGCCGTATATACGGGGACCAGCTGTGCTCAGATCGACATATATCGACTCAAGAACATCGCCCGTAGGTCCTATATGGCCGTGGGTTGCATCTGGCTGGTATCAGAGCTACCCCCATGCTGTACATACGGGGCCCAGCTGTGCTCAGATCGACATATATCGACTCAAGAACATCGCCTGTAGGTCCTATATAGCCGTGGGTTGCAGCTCGCTGGTATCACAGCTACCTCCATACTGTATATACGTGGCCCAGCTGTGTTAAGATCGACATATATCGACTCAAGAACATCGCCTGTTGGTCCTATATGGCCGTGGGTTGCAGCTGGCTGGTATCAGAGCCACCCACATGCCGTATATACGGGGACCAGCTGTGCTCAGATCGACATATATCGACTCAAGAACATCGTCTGTAGGTCCTATATGGCCGTGGGTTGCATCTGGCTGGTATCAGAGCCACCCACATGCCGTATATACGGGGCCCAGCTGTGGTCAAATCGACATATATCGACTCAAGAACATCGCCTGTAGGTCCTATATGGCCGTGGGTTGCATCTGACTGGTATCAGAGCTACCCCCATGCTGTATATACGGGGCCCAGCTGTGCTCAGAGCGACATATATCGACTCAACGTGGGTTGCAGCTGGCTGGTATCACAGATACCCTCATGCTGTATATACGTGGCCCAGCTGTGCTCAAATCGACATATATCGACTCAAGAACATCGCCTGTAGGTCCTATATGGCCGTGGGTTGCAGCTGGCTGGTATCAGATCCACCCACATGCCGTATATACGGGGACCAGCTGTGCTCAGATCGACATATATCGACTCATGAACATCGTCTGTAGGTCCTATATGGCCGTGGGTTGCATCTGGCTGGTATCAGAGCCACCCACATTCCGTATATACGGGGACCAGCTGTGCTCAAATCGACATATATCGACTCAAGAACATCATCTGTAGGTCCTATATGGCCGTGAGTTGCATCTGGCTGGTATCAGAGCCACCCACATGCCGTATATACGGGGCCCAGCTGTGCTCAAATCGACATATATCAACTCAAGAACATCGCCTGTTGGTCCTATATGGCAGTGGGTTGCAGCTGGCTAGTATCACAGCTACCCCCATGCTGTATATACGTGGCCCAGCTGTGCTCAAATCGACACATATCGACTCAAGAACATCGCCTGTAGGTCCTATATAGCCGTGGGTTGCAGCTGGCTGGTATCACAGCTACCCCCATGCTGTATATACGTACATCGCCTGTAGGTCATATATGGCCGTGGGTTGCAGCTGGCTGGTATCAGAGCCACCCACATGCCGTATGTACGGGGCCCGGCTGTGCTCAGCTCGACATATATCGACTCAAAAATATCGCCTCTAGGTCCTATATGGCTGTGGGTTGCAGCTGGTATCAGAGCTACACTCATGCTGTATATACGGCGCCCAGCTGTGCTCAGATCGATATATATATCGACTCAAGAACGTCGCCTATAGGTCCTATATGGCCGTGGGTTGCATCTGGCTGGTATCAGAGCTACCCCCATGCTGTATATACGGGGCCCAGATGTGCTCAGATCGACATATATCGACTCAAGAACATCGCCTGTAGGTCCTATATGGCCGTGGGTTGCAGCTGGCTGGTATCAGAGCCACCCACATGCCGTATATACGGGGCCCAGCTGTGCTTAGCTCGACATATATCGACTCAAAAACATCGCCTCTAGGTCCTATATGGCTGTGGGTTGCACCTGGCTGGTATCAGAGCTACCCCCATGCTGTATATACGGCGCCCAGCTGTGCTCAGATCGACATATATCGACTCAAGAACATCGCCTGTAGGTCCTATATGGCCATGGGTTGCATCTGTCTGGTATCAGAGCTACCCCCATGCTGTATATACGGGGCTCAGCTGTGCTCAGATCGACATATATCGACTCAAGAACACCGCCTGTAGGTCCTATATGGCCGTGGGTTGCAGCTGGCTGGTATTAGAGCCACCCACATGCCGTATATACGGGGCCCAGCTGTGCTCAGCTTGACATATATCGACTCAAGAACATCGCCTCTAGGTCCTATATAGCTGTGGGTTGCATCTGGCTGGTATCAGAGCTACCCCCATGCTGTATACACGGCGCCCAGCTGTGCTCAGATCGACATATATCGACTCAAGAACATCGCCTGTAGGTCCTATATGGCCGTGGGTTGCATCTGTCTGGTATCAGAACTACCCCCATGCTGTATATACGGGGCCCAGCTGTGCTCAGATCGACATATATCGACTCAAGAACACCGCCTGTAGGTCCTATATGGCCGTGGGTTGCATCTGGCTGGAATCAGAGCTAACCCCATGCTGTATATACGGGGCCCAGCTGTGCTCAGATCGACATATATCGACTCAAGAACATCGCCTGTAGGTCCTATATGGCCGTGGGTTGCATCTGGCTGGTATCAGAGCCACCCACATGCCGTATATACGGGGCCCAGCTGTGCTCAGATCGACATATTCGACTCAAGAACATCGCCTGTAGGTCCTATATGGCCATGGGTTGCAGCTGGCAGGTATCAAAGCTACCCCCATGCTGTATATACGTGGCACAGCTGTGCTCAGATCGACATATATCGACTCAAGAACATCGCCTGTTGGTCCTATATGGCCGTGGGTTGCAGCTGGCTGGTATCAGAGCCACCCACATGCCGTATATACGGGGACCAGCTGTGCTCAGATCGACATATATCGACTCAAGAACATTGTCTGTAGGTCCTATATGGCCGTGGGTTGCATCTGGCTGGTATCAGAGCCACCCACATGCCGTATATACGGGGCCCAGCTGTGCTCAGATCGACATATATCGACTCAAGAACATCGCCTGTAGGTCCTATATGGCCGTGGGTTGCATCTGGCTGGTATCAGAGCTACCCCCATGCTGTATATACGGCGCCCAGCTGTGCTCAGATCGACATATATCGACTCAAGAACATCGCCTGTAGGTCTTATATGGCCGTGGGTTGCATGTGGCTGGTATCAGAGCCACCCACATGCCGTATATACGGGGACCAGCTGAGCTCAGATCGACATATATCGACTCAAGAACATCGTCTGTAGGTCTTATATGGCCGTGGGTTGCATGTGGCTGGTATCAGAGCCACCCACATGCCGTATATACGGGGACCAGCTGTGCTCAGATCGACATATATCGACTCAAGAACATCGTCTGTAGGTCCTATATGGCCGTGGGTTGCATCTGGCTGATATCAGAGCCACCCACATGCCGAATATACGGGGGCCCAGCTGTGATCAGATCGACATATATCGACTCAAGTACATCGCCTGTAGGTCCTATATGGCCGTGGGTTGCATCTGGCTGGTATCAGAGCTACCCCCATGCTGTATATACGGGACCCAGCTGTGCTCAGATCGACATATATCGACTCAAGAACATCGCCTGTAGGTCCTATATAGCCGTGGGTTGCAGCTGGCTGGTATAACAGCTACCCCCATGCTGTATATACGTGGCCCAGCTGTGCTCAAATCGACATATATCGACTCAAGAACATCGCCTGTAGGTCCTATATGGCCGTGGGTTGCAGCTGGCAGGTATCAGAGCCACCCACATGCCGTATATACGGGGACCAGCTGTGCTCAGATCGACATATATCGACTCAAGAACATCGCCCGTAGGTCCTATATGGCCGTGGGTTGCATCTGGCTGGTATCAGAGCTACCCCCATGCTGTATATACGGGGCCCAGCTGTGCTCAGATCGACATATATCGACTGAAGAACATCGCCTGTAGGTCCTATATAGCCGTGGGTTGCAGCTCGCTGGTATCACAGCTACCTCCATACTGTATATACGTGGCCCAGCTGTGTTAAGATCGACATATATCGACTCGAGAACATCGCCTGTTGGTCCTATATGGCCGTGGGTTGCAGCTGGCTGGTATCAGAGCCACCCACATGCCGTATATACGGGGACCAGCTGTGCTCAGATCGACATATATCGACTCAAGAACATCGTCTGTAGGTCCTATATGGCCGTGGGTTGCATCTGGCTGGTATCGGAGCTACCCCCATGGTGTATATACGGCGCCCAGCTGTGCTCAGATCGACATATATCGACTCAAGAAGATCGCCTATATGTCCTATATGGCTGTGGGTTGCATCTGGCTGGTATCAGAGCCCCATGCTGTATATACGAGGCCCAGCTGTGCTCAGATCGACATATATCGACTCAAGAACATCGCCTGTACGTCCTATATGGCCGTGGGTTGCATCTGGCTCGTATCAGAGCTACCCCCATGCTGTATATACGACGCCCAGCTGTGCTCAGATCGACATATATCGACTCAAGAAAATCGCCTGTAGGTCCTATATGGCCGTGGGTTACATCTGGCTGGTATCAGAGCTACCCCCATGCTGTATATACGGGGCCCAGCTGTGCTCAGAGCGACATATATCGACTCAACGTGGGTTGCAGCTGGCTGGTATCACAGATACCCCCATGCTGTATATACGTGGCCCAGCTGTGCTCAGATCGAAATATATCGACTCAAGAACATCGTCTGTATGTCCTATATGGCCGTGGGTTGCATCTGGCTGGTATCAGAGCCACCCACATGCCGTATATACGGGGCCCAGCTGTGCTCAAATCGACATATATCGACTCAAGAACATCGCCTGTTGGTCCTATATGGCAGTGGGTTGCAGCTGGCTAGTATCACAGCTACCCCCATGCTGTATATACGTGGCAGCTGTGCTCAAATCGACATATATCGACTCAAGAACATCGCCTGTAGGTCCTATATAGCCGTGGGTTGCAGCTGGCTGGTATCACAGCTACCCCCATGCTGTATATACGTGGCCCAGCTGTGCTCAAATCGACATATATCGACTCAAAAACATCGCCTGTAGGTCCTATATGGCCGTGGGTTGCAGCTGGCTGGTATCAGAGCCACCCACATGCCGTATATATGGGGACCAGCTGTGCTCAGATCGACATATATCGACTCAAGAACATCGTCTGTAGGTCCTATATGGCCGTGGGTTGCATCTGGCTGGTATCAGAGCCACCCACATGCCGTATATACGGGGACCAGCTGTGCTCAGATCGACATATATCGACTCAAGAACATCATCTGTAGGTCCTATATGGCCGTGGGTTGCATCTGGCTGGTATCAGAGCCACCCACATGCCGTATATACGGGGCCCAGCTGTGCTCAAATCGACATATATCGACTCAAGAACATCGCATGTTGGTCCTATATGGCAGTGGGTTGCAGCTGGCTAGTATCACAGCTACCCCCATGCTGTATATACGTGGCCCAGCTGTGCTCAAATCGACACATATCGACTCAAGAACATCGCCTGTAGGTCCTATATAGCCGTGGATTGCAGCTGGCTGGTATCACAGCTACCCCCATGCTGTATATACGTGGCCCAGCTGTGCTCAAATCGACATATATCGACTCAAGAACATCGCCTGTCGGTCATATATGGCCGTGGGTTGCAGCTGGCTGGTATCAGAGCCACCCACATGCCGTATGTACGGAGCCCGGCTGTGGTCAGCTCGACATATATCGACTCAAAAACATTGCCTCTAGGTCCTATACGGCTGTGGGTTGCAGCTGGTATCAGAGCTACACCCATGCTGTATAAACGGCGCCCAGCTGTGCTCAGATCGATATATATCGACTCAAGAACGTCGCCTATAGGTCCTATATGGCCGTGGGTTGCATCTGGCTGGTATCAGAGCTACCCCCATGCTGTATATACGGGGCCCAGCTGTGCTCAGATCGACATATATCGACTCAAGAACATCGCCTCTAGGTCCTATTTGGCCGTGGGTTGCATCTGGCTGGTATAAGAGCTACCCCCATGCTGTATATACGGGGCCCAGCTGTGCTCAGATCGACATATATCGACTCAAGAACATCGCATGTAGGTCCTATATGGCCGTGGGTTGCAGCTGGCTGGTATCAGAGCCACCCACATGCCGTATATACGGTGCCCAGCTGTGCTCAGCTCGACATATATCGACTCAAAAACATCGCCTCTAGGTCCTATATGGCTGTGGGTTGCACCTGACTGGTATCAGAGCTACCCCCATGCTGTATATACGGCGCCCAGCTGTGCACAGATCGACATATATCGACTCAAGAACATCGCCTGTAGGTCCTATATGACCATGGGTTGCATCTGGCTGGTATCAGAGCTACCCCCATGCTGTATATACGGGGCTCAGCTGTGCTCAGAACGACATATATCGACTCAAGAACACCGCCTGTAGGTCCTATATGGCCGTGGGTTGCAGCTGGCTGGTATCAGAGCCACCCACATGCTGTATATACGGGGCCCAGCTGTGCTCAGATCGACATATATCGACTCAAGAACATCGCCTGTAGGTCTTATATGGCCGTGGGTTGCATGTGGCTGGTATCAGAGCCACCCACATGCCGTATATACGGGGCCCAGCTGTGCTCAGATCGACATATATCGACTCAAGAACATCGCCTATATGTCCTATATGGCTGTGGGTTGCATCTGGCTGGTATCAGAGCCCCATGCTGTATATACGAGGCCCAGCTGTGCTCAGATCGACATATATCGACTCAAGAACACCGCCTGTAGGTCCTATTTGGCTGTGGGTTGCATCTGGCCGGAATCAGAGTTAACCCCATGCTGTATATACGGGGCCCAGCTGTGCTCAGATCGACATATATCGACTCAAGAACATCGCCTGTAGGTCCTATATGGCCGTGGGTTGCATCTGGCTTGTATCAGAGCTACCCCCATGCTGTATATACGGCGCCCAGCTGTGCTCAGATCGACATATATCGACTCAAGAACATCGCCTGTAGATCCTATATGGCCGTGGGTTGCATCTGGCTGGTATCAGAGCTGCCCCCATGCTGTATGGGGCCCATCTGTTTTCAAATCGACATATATCGACTCAAGAACATCGCCTGTACGTCCTATATGGCCGTGGGTTGCATCTGGCTCGTATCAGAGCTACCCCCATGCTGTATATACGGCGCCCAGCTGTGCTCAGATCGACATATATCGACTCAAGAACATCGCCTGTAGATCCTATATGGCCGTGGGTTGCATCTGGCTGGTATCAGAGCTACCCCCATGCTGTATGGGGCCCAGCTGTTTTCAAATCGACATATATCGACTCAAGAACATCGCCTGTAGGTTCTATATGGCCGTGGGTTGCAGCTGGCTGGTATCAGAGCCACCCACATGCCGTATATACGGGGCCCAGCTGTGCTCAGCTCGATATATATCGACTCAAAAACATCGCCTCTAGGTCCTATATGGCTGTGGGTTGCATCTGGCTGGTATCAGAGCTACCCCCATGCTGTATATACGGCGCCCAGCTGTGCTCAGATCGACATATATCGACTCAAGAACATCGCCTGTAGGTCCTATATGGCCGTGGGTTGCATCTGGCTGGTATCAGAGCTACCCCCATGCAATATATACGGGGCTCAGCTGTGCTCAGATCGACATATATCGACTCAAGAACACCGCCTGTAGGTCCTATATGGCCGTGGGTTGCAGCTGGCTGGTATCAGAGCCACCCACATGCCGTATATACGGGGCCCAGCTGTGCTCAGCTCGACATATATCGACTCAAGAACATCGCCTCTAGGTCCTATATAGCTGTGGGTTGCATCTGGCTGGTATCAGAGCTACCCCCATGCTGTATATACGGCGACCAGCTGTGCTCAGATCGACAATTATCGACTCAAGAACATCGCCTGTAGGTCCTATAAGGCCGTGGGTTGCATCTGGCTGGTATCAGAGCTACCCCCATGCTGTATATACGGGGCCCAGCTGTGCTCAGATCGACATATATCGACTCAAGAACACCGCCTGTAGGTCCTATATGGCCGTGGGTTGCATCTGGCTGGAATCAGAGCTAACCCCATGCTGTATATACGGGGCCCAGCTGTGCTCAGATCGACATATATCGACTCAAGAACATCGCCTGTAGGTCCTATATGGCCGTGGGTTGCATCTGGCTGGTATCGGAGCATCCCCCATGGTGTATATACGGCGCCCAGCTGTGCTCAGATCGACATATATCGACTCAAGAACATCGCCTATATGTCCTATATGGCTGTGGGTTGCATCTGGCTGGTATCAGAGCCCCATGCTGTATATACGAGGCCCAGCTTTGCTCAGATCGACATATATCGACTCAAGAACATCGCCTGTAGGTCCTATATGGCCGTGGGTTACATCTGGCTGGTATCAGACCTACCCCCATGCTGTATATACGGGGCCCAGCTGTGTTAAGATCGACATATATCGGCTCAAGAACATCGCCTGTTGGTCCTATATGGCCGTGGGTTGCAGCTGGCTGGTATCAGAACCACCCACATGCCGTATATACGGGGACCAGCTGTGCTCGGATCGACATATATCGACTCAAGAACATCGTCTGTAGGTCCTATATGGCCGTGGGTTGCATCTGGCTGGTATCAGAGCTACCCCCATGCTGTATATACGGCGACCAGCTGGGCTCAGATCGACATATATCGACTCAAGAACATCGCCTGTAGGTCCTATATGGCCGTGGGTTGCATCTGGCTGGTATCAGAGCTACCCCCATGCTGTATATACGGGGCTCAGCTGTGCTCAGATCGACATATATCGAACACCGCCTGTAGGTCCTATATGGCCGTGGGTTGCAGCTGGCTGGTATCAGAGCCACCCACATGCCGTATATACGGGGCCCAGCTGTGCTCAGCTCGATATATATCGACTCAAGAACATCGCCTCTAGGTCCTATATAGCTGTGGGTTGCATCTGGCTGGTATCAGAGCTACCCTCATGCTGTATATACGGCGACCAGCTGTGCTCAGATCGACATATATCGACTCAAGAACATCGCCTGTGGGTCTTATATGGCCGTGGGTTGCAGCTGGCTGGTATCAGAGCCACCCACATGCCGTATATACGGGGACCAGCTGTGCTCAGATCGACATATATCGACTCAAGAACATCGCCTGTAGGTCCTATATGGCCGTGGGTTGCAGCTAGCAGGTATCAGAGCCACCCACATGCCGTATATACGGGGACCAGCTGTGCTCAGATCGACATATATCGACTCAAGAACATCGCCTGTAGGTCCTATATAGCCGTGGGTTGCAGCTGGCTGGTATCACAGCTACCCCCATACTGTATATACGTGGCCCAGCGGTGTTAAGATCGACATATATCGACTCAAGAACATCGCTTGTTGGTCCTATATTATACGTGGGTTGCAGCTGGCTGGTATCAGAGCCACGCACATGCCGTATATACGGGGACCAGCTGTGCTCAGATCGACATATATCGACTCAAGAACATCGTCTGTAGGTCCTATATGGCCGTGGGTTGCATCTGGCTGGTATCAGAGCCACCCACATGCCGTATATACGGGGCCCAGCTGTGCTCAGATCGACATATATCGACTCAAGAACATCGCCTGTAGGTCCTATATGGCCGTGGGTTGCATCTGGCTGGAATCAGAGCTACCCCCATGCTGTATATACGGCGCCCAGCTGTGCTCAAATCGACATATATCGACTCAAGAACATCGCCTGTAGGTGATATATGGCCGTGGGTTGCATCTGACTGGTATCAGAGCTACCCCCATGCTGTATATACGGGGCCCAGCTGTGCTCAGAGCGACATATATCGACTCAACGTGGGTTGCAGCTGGCTGGTATCACAGCTACCCCCATGCTGTATATACGTGGCCCAGCTGTGCTCAGATCGACATATATCGACTCAAGAATATCGCCTATAGGTCCTATATGGCCGTGGGTTGCAGCTGGCTGGTATCAAAGCCACCTACATGCCGTATGTACGGGGCCCAGCTGTGCTCAGCTCGACATATATCGACTCAAAAACATCGCCTCTAGGTCCTATATGGCTGTGGGTTGCAGCTGGTATCAGAGCTACAACCATGCTGTATATGCGGCGCCCAGCTGTGCTCAGATCGACATATATCGACTCAAGAACATCGCCTGTAGGTCCTATATGGCCGTGGATTACATCTGGCTGGTATCAGAGCTACCCCCATGCTGTATATACGGGGCCCAGCTGTGCTCAGATCGATATATATCGACTCAAGAACATCGCCTGTGGGTCTTATATGGCCGTGGGTTGCAGCTGGCTGGTATCAGAGGTACCCCCAGGCTGTATATACGTGGCCCAGCCGTGCTCAGATCGACATATATCGACTCAAGAACATCGCCTGTAGGTCCTATATGGCCGTGGGTTGCATCTGGCTCGTATCAGAGCTACCCCCATGCTGTATATACGGCGCCCAGCTGTGCTCAGATCGACATATATCGACTCAAGAACATCGCCTGTAGATCCTATATGGCCGTGGGTTGCATCTGGCTGGTATCAGAGCTACCCCCATGCTGTATGGGGCCCAGCTGTTTTCAAATCGACATATATCGACTCAAGAACATCGCCTGTACGTCCTATATGGCCGTGGGTTGCATCTGGCTCGTATCAGAGCTACCCCCATGCTGTATATACGGCGCCCAGCTGTGCTCAGATCGACATATATCGACTCAAGAACATCGCCTGTAGATCCTATATGGCCGTGGGTTGCATCTGGCTGGTATCAGAGCTACCCCCATGCTGTATGGGGCCCAGCTGTTTTCAAATTGACATATATCGACTCAAGAACATCGCCTGTAGGTTCTATATGGCCGTGGGTTGCAGCTGGCTGGTATCAGAGCCACCCACATGCCGTATATACGGGGCCCAGCTGTGCTCAGCTCGATATATATCGACTCAAAAACATCGCCTCTAGGTCCTATATGGCTGTGGGTTGCATCTGGCTGGTATCAGAGCTACCCCCATGCTGTATATACGGCGCCCAGCTGTGCTCAGATTGACATATATCGACTCAAGAACATCGCCTGTAGGTCCTATATGGCCGTGGGTTGCATCTGGCTGGTATCAGAGCTACCCCCATGCTATATATACGGGGCTCAGCTGTGCTCAGATCGACATATATCGACTCAAGAACACCGCCTGTAGGTCCTATATGGCCGTGGGTTGCAGCTGGCTGGTATCAGAGCCACCCACATGCCGTATATACGGGGCCCAGCTGTGCTCAGCTCGACATATATCGACTCAAGAACATCGCCTCTAGGTCCTATATAGCTGTGGGTTGCATCTGGCTGGTATCAGAGCTACCCCCATGCTGTATATACGGCGACCAGCTGTGCTCAGATCGACATATATCGACTCAAGAACATCGCCTGTAGGTCCTATAAGGCCGTGGGTTGCATCTGGCTGGTATCAGAGCTACCCCCATGCTGTATATACGGGGCCCAGCTGTGCTCAGATCGACATATATCGACTCAAGAACACCGCCTGTAGGTCCTATATGGCCGTGGGTTGCATCTGGCTGGAATCAGAGCTAACCCCATGCTGTATATACGGGGCCCAGCTGTGCTCAGATCGACATATATCGACTCAAGAACATCGCCTGTAGGTCCTATATGGCCGTGGGTTGCATCTGGCTGGTATTGGAGCATCTCCCATGGTGTATATACGGCGCCCAGCTGTGCTCAGATCGACATATATCGACTCAAGAACATCGCCTATATGTCCTATATGGCTGTGGGTTGCATCTGGCTGGTATCAGAGCCCCATGCTGTATATACGAGGCCCAGCTGTGCTCAGATCGACATATATCGACTCAAGAACATCGCCTGTAGGTCCTATATGGCCGTGGGTTACATCTGGCTGGTATCAGAGCTACCCCCATGCTGTATATACGGGGCCCAGCTGTGTTAAGATCGACATATATCGGCTCAAGAACATCGCCTGTTGGTCCTATATGGCCGTGGGTTGCAGCTGGCTGGTATCAGAACCACCCACATGCCGTATATACGGGGACCAGCTGTGCTCGGATCGACATATATCGACTCAAGAACATCGTCTGTAGGTCCTATATGGCCGTGGGTTGCATCTGGCTGGTATCAGAGCTACCCCCATGCTGTATATACGGCGACCAGCTGGGCTCAGATCGACATATATCGACTCAAGAACATCGCCTGTAGGTCCTATATGGCCGTGGGTTGCATCTGGCTGGTATCAGAGCTACCCCCATGCTGTATATACGGGGCTCAGCTGTGCTCAGATCGACATATATCGAACACCGCCTGTAGGTCCTATATGGCCGTGGGTTGCAGCTGGCTGGTATCAGAGCCACCCACATGCCGTATATACGGGGCCCAGCTGTGCTCAGCTCGACATATATCGACTCAAGAACATCGCCTCTAGGTCCTATATAGCTGTGGGTTGCATCTGGCTGGTATCAGAGCTACCCCCATGATGTATATACGGCGACCAGCTGTGCTCAGATCGACATATATCGACTCAAGAACATCGCCTGTGGGTCTTATATGGCCGTGGGTTGCAGCTGGCTGGTATCAGAGCCACCCACATGCCGTATATACGGGGACCAGCTGTGCTCAGATCGACATATATCGACTCAAGAACATCGCCTGTAGGTCCTATATGGCCGTGGGTTGCAGCTAGCAGGTATCAGAGCCACCCACATGCCGTATATACGGGGACCAGCTGTGCTCAGATCGACATATATCGACTCAAGAACATCGCCTGTAGGTCCTATATAGCCGTGGGTTGCAGCTGGCTGGTATCACAGCTACCCCCATACTGTATATACGTGGCCCAGCGGTGTTAAGATCGACATATATCGACTCAAGAACATCGCTTGTTGGTCCTATATTATACGTGGGTTGCAGCTGGCTGGTATCAGAGCCACGCACATGCCGTATATACGGGGACCAGCTGTGCTCAGATCGACATATATCGACTCAAGAACATCGTCTGTAGGTCCTATATGGCCGTGGGTTGCATCTGGCTGGTATCAGAGCCACCCACATGCCGTATATACGGGGCCCAGCTGTGCTCAGATCGACATATATCGACTCAAGAACATCGCCTGTAGGTCCTATATGGCCGTGGGTTGCATCTGGCTGGTATCAGAGCTACCCCCATGCTGTATATACGGCGCCCAGCTGTGCTCAAATCGACATATATCGACTCAAGAACATCGCCTGTAGGTTATATATGGCCGTGGGTTGCATCTGACTGGTATCAGAGCTACCCCCATGCTGTATATACGGGGCCCAGCTGTGCTCAGAGCGACATATATCGACTCAACGTGGGTTGCAGCTGGCTGGTATCACAGCTACCCCCATGCTGTATATACGTGGCCCAGCTGTGCTCAGATCGACATATATCGACTCAAGAATATCGCCTATAGGTCCTATATGGCCGTGGGTTGCAGCTGGCTGGTATCAAAGCCACCCACATGCCGTATGTACGGGGCCCAGCTGTGCTCAGCTCGACATATATCGACTCAAAAACATCGCCTCTAGGTCCTATATGGCTGTGGGTTGCAGCTGGTATCAGAGCTACAACCATGCTGTATATACGGAGCACAGCTGTGCTCAGATCGATATATATATCGACTCAAGAATGTCGCCTATAGGTCCTATATGGCCGTGGGTTGCATCTGGCTGGTATCAGTGCTACCCCCATGCTGTATATACGGGGCCCAGCTGTGCTCAGATCGACATATACGACTCAAGAACATCGCCTCTAGGTCCTATATGGCCGTGGGTTGCATCTGGCTGGTATCAGAGCTACCCCTATGCTGTATATACGGGGCCCAGCTGTGCTCAGATCGACATACATCGACTCAAGAACATCACCTGTAGGTCCTATATGGCCGTGGGTTGCAGCTGGCTGGTATCAGAGCCACCCACATGCCGTATATACGGGGCCCAGCTGTGCTCAGCTCGACATATATCGACTCAAAAACATCGCCTCTAGGTCCTATATGGCTGTGGGTTGCATCTGGCTGGTATCAGAGCTACCCCAATGCTGTATATACGGCGCCCAGCTGTGCTCAGATCGACATATATCGACTCAAGAACATCGCCTGTAGATCCTATATGGCCGTGGGTTGCATCTGGCTGGTATCAGAGCTACCCCCATAATGTATATACGGGGCCCAGCTGTTTTCAGGTCGACATATATCGACTTAAGAACATCGCCTGTAGGTCCTATATGGCCGTGGGTTGCAGCTGGCTGGTATCAGAGCCACCCACATGCCGTATATACGGGGCCCAGCTGTGCTCAGCTCGACATATATCGACTCAAAAACATCGCCTCTAGGTCCTATATGGCTGTGGGTTGCATCTGGCTGGTATCAGAGCTACCCCCATGCTGTATATACGGCGCCCAGCTGTGCTCAGATCGACATATATCGACTCAAGAACATCGCCTGTAGGTCCTATATGGCCGTGGGTTGCATCTGGCTGGTATCAGAGCTACCCCCATGCTGTATATACGGGGCTCAGCTGTGCTCAGATCGACATATATCGACTCAAGAACATCGCCTCTAGGTCCTATATGGCTGTGGGTTGCATCTTGCTGGTATCAGAGCTACCCCCATGCTGTATATACGGCGCCGAGCTGTGCTCAGCTCGACATATATCGACTCAAGAACATCGCCTCTAGGTCCTATATAGCTGTGGGTTGCATCTGGCTGGTATCAGAGCTACCCCCATGCTGTATATACGGCGCCCAGCTGTGCTCAGATCGACATATATCGACTCAAGAACATCGCCTGTAGGTCCTATATGGCCGTGGGTTGCATCTGGCTGGTATTAGAGCTACCCCCATGCTGTATATACGGGGCCCAGCTGTGCTCAGATCGACATATATCGACTCAAGAACACCGCCTGTAGGTCCTATATGGCCGTGGGTTGCATCTGGCTGGAATCAGAGCTAACCCCATGCTGTATATACGGGGCCCAGCTGTGCTCAGATCGACATATATCGACTCAAGAACATCGCCTGTAGGTCCTATATGGCCGTGGGTTGCTTATGGCTGGTATCAGAGCCACCCACATGCCGTATATACGGGGCCCAGCTGTGCTCAGATCGACATATTCGACTCAAGAACATCGCCTGTAGGTCCTATATGGCCATGGGTTGCAGCTGGAAGGTATCAAAGCTACCCCCATGCTGTATATACGTGGCCCAGCTGTGCTCAGATCGACATATATCGACTCAAGAACATCGCCTGTTGGTCCTATATGGCCGTGGGTTGCAGCTGGCTGGTATCAGAGCCACCCACATGCCGTATATACGGGACCAGCTGTGCTCAGATCGACATATATCGACTCAAGAACATTGTCTGTAGGTCCTATATGGCCGTGGGTTGCATCTGGCTGGTATCAGAGCCACCCACATGCCGTATATACGGGGCCCAGCTGTGCTCAGATCGACATATATCGACTCAAGAACATCGCCTGTAGGTCCTATATGGCCGTGGGTTGCATCTGCCTGGTATCAGAGCTACCCCCATGCTGTATATACGGCGCCCAGCTGTGCTCAGATCGACATATATCGACTCAAGAACATCGCCTGTAGGTCCTATATGGCCGTGGGTTGCATGTGGCTGGTATCAGAGCCACCCACATGCCGTATATACGGGAACCAGCTGTGCTCAGATCGACATATATCGACTCAAGAACATCGTCTGTAGGTCCTATATGGCTGTGGGTTGCATCTGGCTGGTATCAGAGCCACCCACATGCCGTATATACGGGGCCCAGCTGTGCTCAGATCGACATATATCGACTCAAGAACATCGCCTGTAGGTCCTATATGGCCGTGGGTTGCATCTGGCTGGTATCAGAGCTACCCCCATGCTGTATATACGGCGCCCAGCTGTGCTCAGATCGACATATATCGACTCAAGAACATCGCCTGTAGGTCCTATATGGCCGTGGGTTGCAGCTGGCTGGTATCAGAGCCACCCACATGCCGTATATACGGGGCCCAGCTGTGCTCAGATCGACATATATCGACTCAAGAACATCGCCTGTAGGTCCTATATGGCCGTGGGTTGCATCTGGCTGGTATCAGAGCCACCCACATGCCGTATATACGGGGCTCAGCTGTGCTCAGATCGACATATATCGACTCAAGAACATCGCCTGTAGGTGCTATATGGCCGTGGGTTGCATCTGGCTGATATCAGAGCTACCCCCTTGCTGTATATACGGCGCCCAGCTGTGCTCAGATCGACATATATCGACTCAAGAACATCGCCTGTAGGTCCTATATGGCCGTGGGTTGCAGCTGGCTGGTATCAGAGCCACCCACATGCCGTATATACGCGGACCAGCTGTGCTCAGATCGACATATATCGACTCAAGAACATCGTCTGTAGGTCCTATATGGCCGTGGGTTGCATCTGGCTGATATCAGAGCCACCCACATGCCGAATATACGGGGGCCCAGCGGTGCTCAGATCGACATATATCGACTCAAGTACATCGCCTGTAGGTCCTATATGGCCGTGGGTTGCATCTGGCTGGTATCAGAGCTACCCCCATGCTGTATATACGGGGCCCAGCTGTGCTCAGATCGCCATATATCGACTCAAGAACATCGCCTGTAGGTCCTATGTAGCCGTGGGTTGCAGCTGGCTGGTATCACAGCTACCCCCATGCTGTATATACGTGGCCCAGCTGTTCTCAAATCGACATATATCGACTCAAGAACATCGCCTGTAGGTCCTATATGGCCGTGGGTTGCAGCTGGCAGGTATCAGAGCCACCCACATGCCGTATATACGGGGACCAGCTGTGCTCAGATCGACATATATCGACTCAAGAACATCGCCCGTAGGTCCTATATGGCCGTGGGTTGCATCTGGCTGGTATCAGAGCTACCCCCATGCTGTACATACGGGGCCCAGCTGTGCTCAGATCGACATATATCGACTCAAGAACATCGCCTGTAGGTCCTATATAGCCGTGGGTTGCAGCTCGCTGGTATCACAGCTACCTCCATACTGTATATACGTGGCCCAGCTGTGTTAAGATCGACATATATCGACTCAAGAACATCGCCTGTTGGTCCTATATGGCCGTGGGTTGCAGCTGGCTGGTATCAGAGCCACCCACATGCCGTATATACGGGGACCAGCTGTGCTCAGATCGACATATATCGACTCAAGAACATCGTGTGTAGGTCCTATATGGCCGTGGGTTGCATCTGGCTGGTATCAGAGCCACCCACATGCCGTATATACGGGGCCCAGCTGTGGTCAAATCGACATATATCGACTCAAGAACATCGCCTGTAGGTCCTATATGGCCGTGGGTTGCATCTGACTGGTATCAGAGCTACCCCCATGCTGTATATACGGGGCCCAGCTGTGCTCAGAGCGACATATATCGACTCAACGTGGGTTGCAGCTGGCTGGTATCACAGATACCCTCATGCTGTATATACGTGGCCCAGCTGTGCTCAAATCGACATATATCGACTCAAGAACATCGCCTGTAGGTCCTATATGGCCGTGGGTTGCAGCTGGCTGGTATCAGATCCACCCACATGCCGTATATACGGGGACCAGCTGTGCTCAGATCGACATATATCGACTCATGAACATCGTCTGTAGGTCCTATATGGCCGTGGGTTGCATCTGGCTGGTATCAGAGCCACCCACATTCCGTATATACGGGGACCAGCTGTGCTCAAATCGACATATATCGACTCAAGAACATCATCTGTAGGTCCTATATGGCCGTGAGTTGCATCTGGCTGGTATCAGAGCCACCCACATGCCGTATATACGGGGCCCAGCTGTGCTCAAATCGACATATATCAACTCAAGAACATCGCCTGTTGGTCCTATATGGCAGTGGGTTGCAGCTGGCTAGTATCACAGCTACCCCCATGCTGTATATACGTGGCCCAGCTGTGCTCAAATCGACACATATCGACTCAAGAACATCGCCTGTAGGTCCTATATAGCCGTGGGTTGCAGCTGGCTGGTATCACAGCTACCCCCATGCTGTATATACGTACATCGCCTGTAGGTCATATATGGCCGTGGGTTGCAGCTGGCTGGTATCAGAGCCACCCACATGCCGTATGTACGGGGCCCGGCTGTGCTCAGCTCGACATATATCGACTCAAAAATATCGCCTCTAGGTCCTATATGGCTGTGGGTTGCAGCTGGTATCAGAGCTACACTCATGCTGTATATACGGCGCCCAGCTGTGCTCAGATCGATATATATATCGACTCAAGAACGTCGCCTATAGGTCCTATATGGCCGTGGGTTGCATCTGGCTGGTATCAGAGCTACCCCCATGCTGTATATACGGGGCCCAGATGTGCTCAGATCGACATATATCGACTCAAGAACATCGCCTGTAGGTCCTATATGGCCGTGGGTTGCAGCTGGCTGGTATCAGAGCCACCCACATGCCGTATATACGGGGCCCAGCTGTGCTTAGCTCGACATATATCGACTCAAAAACATCGCCTCTAGGTCCTATATGGCTGTGGGTTGCACCTGGCTGGTATCAGAGCTACCCCCATGCTGTATATACGGCGCCCAGCTGTGCTCAGATCGACATATATCGACTCAAGAACATCGCCTGTAGGTCCTATATGGCCATGGGTTGCATCTGTCTGGTATCAGAGCTACCCCCATGCTGTATATACGGGGCTCAGCTGTGCTCAGATCGACATATATCGACTCAAGAACACCGCCTGTAGGTCCTATATGGCCGTGGGTTGCAGCTGGCTGGTATTAGAGCCACCCACATGCCGTATATACGGGGCCCAGCTGTGCTCAGCTTGACATATATCGACTCAAGAACATCGCCTCTAGGTCCTATATAGCTGTGGGTTGCATCTGGCTGGTATCAGAGCTACCCCCATGCTGTATACACGGCGCCCAGCTGTGCTCAGATCGACATATATCGACTCAAGAACATCGCCTGTAGGTCCTATATGGCCGTGGGTTGCATCTGTCTGGTATCAGAACTACCCCCATGCTGTATATACGGGGCCCAGCTGTGCTCAGATCGACATATATCGACTCAAGAACACCGCCTGTAGGTCCTATATGGCCGTGGGTTGCATCTGGCTGGAATCAGAGCTAACCCCATGCTGTATATACGGGGCCCAGCTGTGCTCAGATCGACATATATCGACTCAAGAACATCGCCTGTAGGTCCTATATGGCCGTGGGTTGCATCTGGCTGGTATCAGAGCCACCCACATGCCGTATATACGGGGCCCAGCTGTGCTCAGATCGACATATTCGACTCAAGAACATCGCCTGTAGGTCCTATATGGCCATGGGTTGCAGCTGGCAGGTATCAAAGCTACCCCCATGCTGTATATACGTGGCACAGCTGTGCTCAGATCGACATATATCGACTCAAGAACATCGCCTGTTGGTCCTATATGGCCGTGGGTTGCAGCTGGCTGGTATCAGAGCCACCCACATGCCGTATATACGGGGACCAGCTGTGCTCAGGTCGACATATATCGACTCAAGAACATTGTCTGTAGGTCCTATATGGCCGTGGGTTGCATCTGGCTGGTATCAGAGCCACCCACATGCCGTATATACGGGGCCCAGCTGTGCTCAGATCGACATATATCGACTCAAGAACATCGCCTGTAGGTCCTATATGGCCGTGGGTTGCATCTGGCTGGTATCAGAGCTACCCCCATGCTGTATATACGGCGCCCAGCTGTGCTCAGATCGACATATATCGACTCAAGAACATCGCCTGTAGGTCTTATATGGCCGTGGGTTGCATGTGGCTGGTATCAGAGCCACCCACATGCCGTATATACGGGGACCAGCTGAGCTCAGATCGACATATATCGACTCAAGAACATCGTCTGTAGGTCCTATATGGCCGTGGGTTGCATCTGGCTGGTATCAGAGCCACCCACATGCCGTATATGCGGGGCCCAGCTGTGCTCAGATCGACATATATCGACTCAAGAACATCGCCTGTAGGTCCTATATGGCCGTGGGTTGCATCTGGCTGGTATCAGAGCTACCCCCATGCTGTATATACGGCGCCCAGCTGTGCTCAGATCGACATATATCGACTCAAGAACATAGCCTGTAGGTCCTATATGGCCATGGGTTGCAGCTGGCTGGTATCAGAGCCACCCACATACCGTATATACGGGGCCCAGCTGTGCTCAGATCGACATATATCGACTCAAGAACATCGCCTGTAGGTCCTATATGGCCGTGGGTTGCATCTGGCTGGTATCAGAGCCACCCACATGCCGTATATACGGGGCCCAGCTGTGCTCAGATCGACATATATCGACTCAAGAACATCGCCTGTAGGTGCTATATGGCCGTGGGTTGCATCTGGCTGATATCAGAGCTACCCCCTTGCTTTATATACGGCGCCCAGCTGTGCTCAGATCGACATATATCGACTCAAGAACATCGCCTGTAGGTCCTATATGGCCGTGGGTTGCAGCTGGCTGGTATCAGAGCCACCCACATGCCGTATATACGGGGACCAGCTGTGCTCAGATCGACATATATCGACTCAAGAACATCGTCTGTAGGTCCTATATGGCCGTGGGTTGCATCTGGCTGATATCAGAGCCACCCACATGCCGAATATACGGGGGCCCAGCTGTGATCAGATCGACATAAATCGACTCAAGTACATCGCCTGTAGGTCCTATATGGCCGTGGGTTGCATCTGGCTGGTATCAGAGCTACCCCCATGCTGTATATACGGGACCCAGCTGTGCTCAGATCGACATATATCGACTCAAGAACATCGCCTGTAGGTCCTATATAGCCGTGGGTTGCAGCTGGCTGGTATAACAGCTACCCCCATGCTGTATATACGTGGCCCAGCTGTGCTCAAATCGACATATATCGACTCAAGAACATCGCCTGTAGGTCCTATATGGCCGTGGGTTGCAGCTGGCAGGTATCAGAGCCACCCACATGCCGTATATACGGGGACCAGCTGTGCTCAGATCGACATATATCGACTCAAGAACATCGCCCGTAGGTCCTATATGGCCGTGGGTTGCATCTGGCTGGTATCAGAGCTACCCCCATGCTGTATATACGGGGCCCAGCTGTGCTCAGATCGACATATATCGACTGAAGAACATCGCCTGTAGGTCCTATATAGCCGTGGGTTGCAGCTCGCTGGTATCACAGCTACCTCCATACTGTATATACGTGGCCCAGCTGTGTTAAGATCGACATATATCGACTCGAGAACATCGCCTGTTGGTCCTATATGGCCGTGGGTTGCAGCTGGCTGGTATCAGAGCCACCCACATGCCGTATATACGGGGACCAGCTGTGCTCAGATCGACATATATCGACTCAAGAACATCGTCTGTAGGTCCTATATGGCCGTGGGTTGCATCTGGCTGGTATCGGAGCTACCCCCATGGTGTATATACGGCGCCCAGCTGTGCTCAGATCGACATATATCGACTCAAGAAGATCGCCTATATGTCCTATATGGCTGTGGGTTGCATCTGGCTGGTATCAGAGCCCCATGCTGTATATACGAGGCCCAGCTGTGCTCAGATCGACATATATCGACTCAAGAAAATCGCCTGTAGGTCCTATATGGCCGTGGGTTACATCTGGCTGGTATCAGAGCTACCCCCATGCTGTATATACGGGGCCCAGCTGTGCTCAGAGCGACATATATCGACTCAACGTGGGTTGCAGCTGGCTGGTATCACAGATACCCCCATGCTGTATATACGTGGCCCAGCTGTGCTCAGATCGAAATATATCGACTCAAGAACATCGTCTGTATGTCCTATATGGCCGTGGGTTGCATCTGGCTGGTATCAGAGCCACCCACATGCCGTATATACGGGGCCCAGCTGTGCTCAAATCGACATATATCGACTCAAGAACATCGCCTGTTAGTCCTATATGGCAGTGGGTTGCAGCTGGCTAGTATCACAGCTACCCCCATGCTGTATATACGTGGCAGCTGTGCTCAAATCGACATATATCGACTCAAGAACATCGCCTGTAGGTCCTATATAGCCGTGGGTTGCAGCTGGCTGGTATCACAGCTACCCCCATGCTGTATATACGTGGCCCAGCTGTGCTCAAATCGACATATATAGACTCAAAAACATCGCCTGTAGGTCCTATATGGCCGTGGGTTGCAGCTGGCTGGTATCAGAGCCACCCACATGCCGTATATACGGGGACCAGCTGTGCTCAGATCGACATATATCGACTCAAGAACATCGTCTGTAGGTCCTATATGGCCGTGGGTTGCATCTGGCTGGTATCAGAGCCACCCACATGCCGTATATACGGGGACCAGCTGTGCTCAGATCGACATATATCGACTCAAGAACATCATCTGTAGGTCCTATATGGCCGTGGGTTGCATCTGGCTGGTATCAGAGCCACCCACATGCCGTATATACGGGGCCCAGCTGTGCTCAAATCGACATATATCGACTCAAGAACATCGCCTGTTGGTCCTATATGGCAGTGGGTTGCAGCTGGCTAGTATCACAGCTACCCCCATGCTGTATATACGTGGCCCAGCTGTGCTCAAATCGACACATATCGACTCAAGAACATCGCCTGTAGGTCCTATATAGCCGTGGATTGCAGCTGGCTGGTATCACAGCTACCCCCATGCTGTATATACGTGGCCCAGCTGTGCTCAAATCGACATATATCGACTCAAGAACATCGCCTGTCGGTCATATATGGCCGTGGGTTGCAGCTGGCTGGTATCAGAGCCACCCACATGCCGTATGTACGGAGCCCGGCTGTGGTCAGCTCGACATATATCGACTCAAAAACATTGCCTCTAGGTCCTATACGGCTGTGGGTTGCAGCTGGTATCAGAGCTACACCCATGCTGTATAAACGGCGCCCAGCTGTGCTCAGATCGATATATATCGACTCAAGAACGTCGCCTATAGGTCCTATATGGCCGTGGGTTGCATCTGGCTGGTATCAGAGCTACCCCCATGCTGTATATACGGGGCCCAGCTGTGCTCAGATCGACATATATCGACTCAAGAACATCGCCTCTAGGTCCTATATGGCCGTGGGTTGCATCTGGCTGGTATAAGAGCTACCCCCATGCTGTATATACGGGGCCCAGCTGTGCTCAGATCGACATATATCGACTCAAGAACATCGCATGTAGGTCCTATATGGCCGTGGGTTGCAGCTGGCTGGTATCAGAGCCACCCACATGCCGTATATACGGTGCCCAGCTGTGCTCAGCTCGACATATATCGACTCAAAAACATCGCCTCTAGGTCCTATATGGCTGTGGGTTGCACCTGACTGGTATCAGAGCTACCCCCATGCTGTATATACGGCGCCCAGCTGTGCACAGATCGACATATATCGACTCAAGAACATCGCCTGTAGGTCCTATATGACCATGGGTTGCATCTGGCTGGTATCAGAGCTACCCCCATGCTGTATATACGGGGCTCAGCTGTGCTCAGAACGACATATATCGACTCAAGAACACCGCCTGTAGGTCCTATATGGCCGTGGGTTGCAGCTGGCTGGTATCAGAGCCACCCACATGCTGTATATACGGGGCCCAGCTGTGCTCAGCTTGACATATATCGACTCAAGAACATCGCCTCTAGGTCCTATATAGCTGTGGGTTGCATCTGGCTGGTATCAGAGCTACCCCCATGCTGTATATACGGCGCCCAGCTGTGCTCAGATCGACATATATCGACTCAAGAACATCGCCTGTAGGTCTTATATGGCCGTGGGTTGCATCTGGCTGGAATCAGAGCTACCCCCATGCTGTATATACGTGGCCCAGCTGTGCTCAGATCGACATATATCGACTCAAGAACACCATCTGTAGGTCCTATATGGCCGTGGGATGCATCTGGCTGGAATCAGAGCTAACCCCATGCTGTATATACGGGGCCCAGCTGTGCTCAGATCGACATATATCGACTCAAGAACATCGCCTGTAGGTCCTATATGGCCGTGGGTTGCATCTGCCTGGTATCAGAGCCACCCACATGCCGTATATACGGGGCGCAGCTGTGCTCAGATCGACATATTCGACTCAAGAACATCGCCTGTAGGTCCTATATGGCCATGGGTTGCAGCTGGCAGGTATCAAAGCTACCCCCATGCTGTATATACGTGGCCCAGCTGTGCTCAGATCGACATATATCGACTCAAGAACATCGCCTGTTGGTCCTATATGGCCGTGGGTTGCAGCTGGCTGGTATCAGAGCCACCCACATGCCGTATATACGGGGACCAGCTGTGCTCAGATCGACATATATCGAATCAAGAACATTGTCTGTAGGTCCTATATGGCCGTGGGTTGCATCTGGCTGGTATCAGAGCCACCCACATGCCGTATATACGGGGCCCAGCTGTGCTCAGATCGACATATATCGACTCAAGAACATCGCCTGTAGGTCCTATATGGCCGTGGGTTGCATCTGGCTGGTATCAGAGCTACCCCCATGCTGTATATACGGCGCCCAGCTGTGCTCAGATCGACATATATCGACTCAAGAACATCGCCTGTAGGTCTTATATGGCCGTGGGTTGCATGTGGCTGGTATCAGAGCCACCCACATGCCGTATATACGGGGACCAGCTGTGCTCAGATCGACATATATCGACTCAAGAACATCGTCTGTAGGTCCTATATGGCCGTGGGTTGCATCTGGCTGGTATCAGAGCCACCCACATGCCGTATATACGGGGCCCAGCTGTGCTCAGATCGACATATATCGACTCAAGAACATCGCCTGTAGGTCCTATATGGCCGTGGGTTGCATCTGGCTGGTATCAGAGCTACCCCCATGCTGTATATACGGGGCCCAGCTGTGCTCAGATCGACATATATCGACTCAAGAACATCGCCTGTAGGTCCTATATAGCCGTGGGTTGCAGCTCGCTGGTATCACAGCTACCTCCATACTGTATATACGTGGCCCAGCTGTGTTAAGATCGACATATATCGACTCAAGAACATCGCCTGTTGGTCCTATATGGCCGTGGGTTGCAGCTGGCTGGTATCAGAGCCACCCACATGCCGTATATACGGGGACCAGCTGTGCTCAGATCGACATATATCGACTCAAGTACATCGTCTGTAGGTCCTATATGGCCGTGGGTTGCATCTGGCTGATATCAGAGCCACCCACATGCCGAATATATGGGGGCCCAGCTGTGCTCAGATCGACATATATCGACTCAAGTACATCGCCTGTAGGTCCTATATGGCCGTGGGTTGCATCTGGCTGGTATCAGAGCTACCCCCATGCTGT
The DNA here is from genome assembly GCA_963942505.1 of Lordithon lunulatus. Lineage (NCBI taxonomy): Eukaryota > Metazoa > Arthropoda > Insecta > Coleoptera > Staphylinidae > Lordithon > Lordithon lunulatus. The sequence goes on along the minus strand of OZ012667.1, from coordinate 30,015,798 downwards.
ATATACGGGGCCCAGCTGTGCTCAGATCGACATATATCGACTCAAGAACATCGCCTGTAGGTCCTATATGGCCGTGGGTTGCATCTGGCTGGTATCAGAGCCACCCACATGCCGTATATACGGGGCGCAGCTGTGCTCAGATCGACATATTCGACTCAAGAACATCGCCTGTAGGTCCTATATGGCCATGGGTTGCAGCTGGCAGGTATCAAAGCTACCCCCATGCTGTATATACGTGGCCCAGCTGTGCTCAGATCGACATATATCGACTCAAGAACATCGCCTGTTGGTCCTATATGGCCGTGGGTTGCAGCTGGCTGGTATCAGAGCCACCCACATGCCGTATATACGGGGACCAGCTGTGCTCAGATCGACATATATCGAATCAAGAACATTGTCTGTAGGTCCTATATGGCCGTGGGTTGCATCTGGCTGGTATCAGAGCCACCCACATGCCGTATATACGGGGCCCAGCTGTGCTCAGATCGACATATATCGACTCAAGAACATCGCCTGTAGGTCCTATATGGCCGTGGGTTGCATCTGGCTGGTATCAGAGCTACCCCCATACTGTATATACGGCGCCCAGCTGTGCTCAGATCGACATATATCGACTCAAGAACATCGCCTGTAGGTCTTATATGGCCGTGGGTTGCATGTGGCTGGTATCAGAGCCACCCACATGCCGTATATACGGGGACCAGCTGTGCTCAGATCGACATATATCGACTCAAGAACATCGTCTGTAGGTCCTATATGGCCGTGGGTTGCATCTGGCTGGTATCAGAGCCACCCACATGCCGTATATACGGGGCCCAGCTGTGCTCAGATCGACATATATCGACTCAAGAACATCGCCTGTAGGTCCTATATGGCCGTGGGTTGCATCTGGCTGGTATCAGAGCTACCCCCATGCTGTATATACGGCGCCCAGCTGTGCTCAGATCGACATATATCGACTCAAGAACATCGCCTGTAGGTCCTATATGGCCGTGGGTTGCATCTGGCTGGTATCAGAGCCACCCACATGCCGTATATACGGGGCCCAGCTGTGCTCAGATCGACATATATCGACTCAAGAACATCGCCTGTAGGTCCTATATGGCCGTGGGTTGCATCTGGCTGGTATCAGAGCTACCCCCATGCTGTATATACGGCGCCCAGCTGTGCTCAGATCGACATATATCGACTCAAGAACATCGCCTGTAGGTCTTATATGGCCGTGGGTTGCATGTGGCTGGTATCAGAGCCACCCACATGCCGTATATACGGGGACCAGCTGTGCTCAGATCGACATATATCGGCTCAAGAACATCGTCTGTAGGTCCTATATGGCCGTGGGTTGCATCTGGCTGGTATCAGAGACACCCACATGCCGCATATACGGGGCCCAGCTGTGCTCAGATCGACATATATCGACTCAAGAACATCGCCTGTAGGTCCTATATGGCCGTGGGTTGCATCTGGCTGGTATCAGAGCTACCCCCATGCTGTATATACGGCGCCCAGCTGTGCTCAGATCGACATATATCGACTCAAGAACATAGCCTGTAGGTCCTATATGGCCGTGGGTTGCAGCTGGCTGGTATCAGAGCCACCCAAATGCCGTATATAAGGGGCCCAGCTGTGCTCAGATCGACATATATCGACTCAAGAACATCGCCTGTAGGTCCTATATGGCCGTGGGTTGCATCTGGCTGGTATCAGAGCCACCCACATGCCGTATATACGGGGCCCAGCTGTGCTCAGATCGACATATATCGACTCAAGAACATCGCCTGTAGGTGCTATATGGCCGTGGGTTGCATCTGGCTGATATCAGAGCTACCCCCTTGCTGTATATACGGCGCCTAGCTGTGCTCAGATCGACATATATCGACTCAAGAACACAAGAACATCGCCTGTAGGTCCTATATGGCCGTGGGTTGCAGCTGGCTGGTATCAGAGCCACCCACATGCCGTATATACGGGGACCAGCTGTGCTCAGATCGACATATATCGACTCAAGTACATCGTCTGTAGGTCCTATATGGCCGTGGGTTGCATCTGGCTGATATCAGAGCCACCCACATGCCGAATATATGGGGGCCAGCTGTGCTCAGATCGACATATATCGACTCAAGTACATCGTCTGTAGGTCCTATATGGCCGTGGGTTGCATCTGGCTGGTATCAGAGCTACCCCCATGCTGTATATACGGGGCCCAGCTGTGCTCAGATCGACATATATCGACTCAAGAACATCGCCTGTAGGTCCTATATAGCCGTGGGTTGTAGCTGGCTGGTATCACAGCTACCCCCATGCTGTATATACGTGGCCCAGCTGTGCTCAAATCGACATATATCGACTCAAGAACATCGCCTGTAGGTCCTATATGGCCGTGGGTTGCAGCTGGCAGGTATCAGAGCCACCCACATGCCGTATATACGGGGACCAGCTGTGCTCAGATCGACATATATCGACTCAAGAACATCGCCCGTAGGTCCTATATGGTCGTGGGTTGCATCTGGCTGGTATCAGAGCTACCCCCATGCTGTATATACGGGGCCCAGCTGTGCTCAGATCGACATATATCGACTCAAGAACATCGCCTGTAGGTCCTATATAGCCGTGGGTTGCAGCTCGCTGGTATCACAGCTACCTCCATATTGTATATACGTGGCCCAGCTGTGTTAAGATCGACATATATCGACTCAAGAACATCGCCTGTTGGTCCTATATGGCCGTGGGTTGCAGCTGGCTGGTATCAGAGCCACCCACTTGCCGTATATACGGGGACCAGCTGTGCTCAGATCGACATATATCGACTCAAAAACATCGTCTGTAGGTCCTATATGGCCGTGGGTTGCATCTGGCTGGTATCAGAGCCACCCACATGCCGTATATACGGGGATTAGCTGTGCTCAGATCGACATATATCGACTCAAGAACATCATCTGTAGGTCCTATATGGCCGTGGGTTGCATCTGGCTGGTATCAGAGCCACCCACATGCCGTATATACGGGGCCCAGCTGTGCTCAGATCGACATATATCGACTCAAGAACATCGTCTGTAGGTCCTATATGGCCGTGGGTTGCATCTGGCTGGTATCAGAGCCACCCACATGCCGTATATACGGGGCCCAGCTGTGCTCAAATCGACATATATCGACTCAAGAACATCGCCTGTAGGTCCTATATGGCCGTGGGTTGCATCTGACTGGTATCAGAGCTACCCCCATGCTGTATATACGGGGCCCAGCTGTGCTCAGAGCGACATATATCGACTCAACGTGGGTTGCAGCTGGCTGGTAGCACAGATACCCCCATGCTATATATACGTGTCCCAGCTGTGCTCAGATCGACATATATCGACTCAAGAACATCGTCTGTAGGTCCTATATAGCCGTGGGTTGCATCTGGCTGGTATCAGAGCCACCCACATATACGGGGCCCAGCTGTGCTCAAATCGACATATATCGACTCAAGAACATCGCCTGTTGGTCCTATATGGCAGTGGGTTGCAGCTGGCTAGTATCACAGCTACCACCATGCTGTATATACGTGGCCCAGCTGTGCTCAAATCGACATATATCGACTCAAGAACATCGCCTGTAGGTCTTATATAGCCGTGGGTTGCAGCTGGCTGGTATCACAGCTACCCCCATGCTGTATATACGTGGCCCAGCTGTGCTCAAATCGACATATATCGACTCAAGAACATCGCCTGTAGGTCCTATATGGCCGTGGGTTGCAGCTGGCTGGTATCAGAGCCACCCACATGCCGTATATACGGGGACCAGCTGTGCTCAGATCGACATATATCGACTCAAGAACATCGTCTGTAGGTCCTATATGGCCGTGGGTTGCATCTGGCTGGTATCAGAGCCACCCACATGCCGTATATACGGGGACCAGCTGTGCTCAGATCGACATATATCGACTCAAGAACATCATCTGTAGGTCCTATATGGCCGTGGGTTGCATCTGGCTGGTATCAGAGCCACCCACATGCCGTATATACGGGGCCCAGCTGTGCTCAAATCGACATATATCGACTCAAGAATATCGCCTGTTGGTCCTATATGGCAGTGGGTGGCAGCTGGATAGTATCACAGCTACCCCCATGCTGTATATACGTGGCCCAGCTGTGCTCAGATCGACATATATCGACTCAAGAACATCGTCTGTAGGTCCTATATGGCCGTGGGTTGCATCTGGCTGGTATCAGAGCCACCCACATGCCGTATATACGGGGCCCAGCTGTGCTCAGATCGACATATATCGACTCAAGAACATCGCCTGTAGGTCCTATATGACCGTGGGTTGCATCTGGCTGGTATCAGAGCTACCCCCATGCTGTATATACGGCGCCCAGCTGTGCTCAGATCGACATATATCGACTCAAGAACATCGCCTGTAGGTCTTATATGGCCGTGGGTTGCATGTGGCTGGTATCAGAGCCACCCACATGCCGTATATACGGGGACCAGCTGTGCTCAGATCGACATATATCGACTCAAGAACATCGTCTGTAGGTCCTATATGGCCGTGGGTTGCATCTGGCTGGTATCAGAGCCACCCACATGCCGTATATACGGGGCCCAGCTGTGCTCAGATCGACATATATCGACTCAAGAACATCGCCTGTAGGTCCTATATGGCCGTGGGTTGCATCTGGCTGGTATCAGAGCTACCCCCATGCTGTATATACGGCGCCCAGCTGTGCTCAGATCGACATATATCGACTCAAGAACATCGCCTGTAGGTCCTATATGGCCGTGGGTTGCATCTGGCTGGTATCAGAGCCACCCACATGCCGTATATACGGGGCCCAGCTGTGCTCAGATCGACATATATCGACTCAAGAACATCGCCTGTAGGTCCTATATGGCCGTGGGTTGCATCTGGCTGGTATCAGAGCTACCCCCATGCTGTATATACGGCGCCCAGCTGTGCTCAGATCGACATATATCGACTCAAGAACATCGCCTGTAGGTCTTATATGGCCGTGGGTTGCATGTGGCTGGTATCAGAGCCACCCACATGCCGTATATACGGGGACCAGCTGTGCTCAGATCGACATATATCGGCTCAAGAACATCGTCTGTAGGTCCTATATGGCCGTGGGTTGCATCTGGCTGGTATCAGAGCCACCCACATGCCGCATATACGGGGCCCAGCTGTGCTCAGATCGACATATATCGACTCAAGAACATCGCCTGTAGGTCCTATATGGCCGTGGGTTGCATCTGGCTGGTATCAGAGCTACCCCCATGCTGTATATACGGCGCCCAGCTGTGCTCAGATCGACATATATCGACTCAAGAACATAGCCTGTAGGTCCTATATGGCCGTGGGTTGCAGCTGGCTGGTATCAGAGCCACCCAAATGCCGTATATAAGGGGCCCAGCTGTGCTCAGATCGACATATATCGACTCAAGAACATCGCCTGTAGGTCCTATATGGCCGTGGGTTGCATCTGGCTGGTATCAGAGCCACCCACATGCCGTATATACGGGGCCCAGCTGTGCTCAGATCGACATATATCGACTCAAGAACATCGCCTGTAGGTGCTATATGGCCGTGGGTTGCATCTGGCTGATATCAGAGCTACCCCCTTGCTGTATATACGGCGCCTAGCTGTGCTCAGATCGACATATATCGACTCAAGAACACAAGAACATCGCCTGTAGGTCCTATATGGCCGTGGGTTGCAGCTGGCTGGTATCAGAGCCACCCACATGCCGTATATACGGGGACCAGCTGTGCTCAGATCGACATATATCGACTCAAGTACATCGTCTGTAGGTCCTATATGGCCGTGGGTTGCATCTGGCTGATATCAGAGCCACCCACATGCCGAATATATGGGGGCCCAGCTGTGCTCAGATCGACATATATCGACTCAAGTACATCGTCTGTAGGTCCTATATGGCCGTGGGTTGCATCTGGCTGGTATCAGAGCTACCCCCATGCTGTATATACGGGGCCCAGCTGTGCTCAGATCGACATATATCGACTCAAGAACATCGCCTGTAGGTCCTATATAGCCGTGGGTTGTAGCTGGCTGGTATCACAGCTACCCCCATGCTGTATATACGTGGCCCAGCTGTGCTCAAATCGACATATATCGACTCAAGAACATCGCCTGTAGGTCCTATATGGCCGTGGGTTGCAGCTGGCAGGTATCAGAGCCACCCACATGCCGTATATACGGGGACCAGCTGTGCTCAGATCGACATATATCGACTCAAGAACATCGCCCGTAGGTCCTATATGGTCGTGGGTTGCATCTGGCTGGTATCAGAGCTACCCCCATGCTGTATATACGGGGCCCAGCTGTGCTCAGATCGACATATATCGACTCAAGAACATCGCCTGTAGGTCCTATATAGCCGTGGGTTGCAGCTCGCTGGTATCACAGCTACCTCCATATTGTATATACGTGGCCCAGCTGTGTTAAGATCGACATATATCGACTCAAGAACATCGCCTGTTGGTCCTATATGGCCGTGGGTTGCAGCTGGCTGGTATCAGAGCCACCCACTTGCCGTATATACGGGGACCAGCTGTGCTCAGATCGACATATATCGACTCAAAAACATCGTCTGTAGGTCCTATATGGCCGTGGGTTGCATCTGGCTGGTATCAGAGCCACCCACATGCCGTATATACGGGGATTAGCTGTGCTCAGATCGACATATATCGACTCAAGAACATCATCTGTAGGTCCTATATGGCCGTGGGTTGCATCTGGCTGGTATCAGAGCCACCCACATGCCGTATATACGGGGCCCAGCTGTGCTCAGATCGACATATATCGACTCAAGAACATCGTCTGTAGGTCCTATATGGCCGTGGGTTGCATCTGGCTGGTATCAGAGCCACCCACATGCCGTATATACGGGGCCCAGCTGTGCTCAAATCGACATATATCGACTCAAGAACATCGCCTGTAGGTCCTATATGGCCGTGGGTTGCATCTGACTGGTATCAGAGCTACCCCCATGCTGTATATACGGGGCCCAGCTGTGCTCAGAGCGACATATATCGACTCAACGTGGGTTGCAGCTGGCTGGTAGCACAGATACCCCCATGCTATATATACGTGTCCCAGCTGTGCTCAGATCGACATATATCGACTCAAGAACATCGTCTGTAGGTCCTATATAGCCGTGGGTTGCATCTGGCTGGTATCAGAGCCACCCACATATACGGGGCCCAGCTGTGCTCAAATCGACATATATCGACTCAAGAACATCGCCTGTTGGTCCTATATGGCAGTGGGTTGCAGCTGGCTAGTATCACAGCTACCCCCATGCTGTATATACGTGGCCCAGCTGTGCTCAAATCGACATATATCGACTCAAGAACATCGCCTGTAGGTCTTATATAGCCGTGGGTTGCAGCTGGCTGGTATCACAGCTACCCCCATGCTGTATATACGTGGCCCAGCTGTGCTCAAATCGACATATATCGACTCAAGAACATCGCCTGTAGGTCCTATATGGCCGTGGGTTGCAGCTGGCTGGTATCAGAGCCACCCACATGCCGTATATACGGGGACCAGCTGTGCTCAGATCGACATATATCGACTCAAGAACATCGTCTGTAGGTCCTATATGGCCGTGGGTTGCATCTGGCTGGTATCAGAGCCACCCACATGCCGTATATACGGGGACCAGCTGTGCTCAGATCGACATATATCGACTCAAGAACATCATCTGTAGGTCCTATATGGCCGTGGGTTGCATCTGGCTGGTATCAGAGCCACCCACATGCCGTATATACGGGGCCCAGCTGTGCTCAAATCGACATATATCGACTCAAGAATATCGCCTGTTGGTCCTATATGGCAGTGGGTGGCAGCTGGATAGTATCACAGCTACCCCCATGCTGTATATACGTGGCCCAGCTGTGCTCAGATCGACATATATCGACTCAAGAACATCGTCTGTAGGTCCTATATGGCCGTGGGTTGCATCTGGCTGGTATCAGAGCCACCCACATGCCGTATATACGGGGCCCAGCTGTGCTCAAATCGACATATATCGACTCAAGAACATCGTGTGTAGGTCCTATATAGCCGTGGGTTGCAGCTGGCTGGTATCACAGCTACCCCCATGCTGTATATACGTGGCCCAGCTGTGCTCAAATCGACATATATCGACTCAAGAACATCGCCTGTAGGTCCTATATGGCCGTGGGTTGCAGCTGGCTGGTATCAGAGCCACCCACATGCCGTATATACGGTACCCAGCTGTGCTCAGCTCGACATATATCGACTCAAAAACATCGCCTCTAGGTCCTATATGGCTGTGGGTTGCACCTGGCTGGTATCAGAGCTACCCCCATGCTGTATATACGGCGCCCAGCTGTGCTCAGATCGACATATATCGACTCAAGAACATCGCCTGTAGGTCCTATATGGCCATGGGTTGCATCTGGCTGGTATCAGAGCTACCCCCATGCTGTATATACGGGGCTCAGCTGTGCTCAGATCGACATATATCGATTCAAGAACACCGCCTGTAGGTCCTATATGGCCGTGGGTTGCAGCTGGCTGGTATCAGAGCCACCCACATGCCGCATATACGGGGCCCAGCTGTGCTCAGCTTGACATATATCGACTCAAGAACATCGCCTCTAGGTCCTATATAGCTGTGGGTTGCATCTGGCTGGTATCAGAGCTACCCCCATGCTGTATATACGGCGCCCAGCTGTGCTCAGATCGACATATATCGACTCAAGAACATCGCCTGTAGGTCCTATATGGCCGTGGGTTGCATCTGGCTGGTATCAGAGCTACCCCCATGCTGTATATACGGGGCCCAGCTGTGCTGAGATCGACATATATCGACTCAAGAACACCGCCTGTAGGTCCTATATGGCCGTGGGTTGCATCTGGCTGGAATCAGAGCTAACCCCATGCTGTATATACGGGGCCCAGCTGTGCTCAGATCGACATATATCGACTCAAGAACATCGCCTGTAGGTCCTATATGGCCGTGGGTTGCATCTGGCTGGTATCAGAGCCACACACATGCCGTATATACGGGGCCCAGCTGTGCTCAGATCGACATATATCGACTCAAGAACATCGCCTGTAGGTCCTATATGGCCATGGGTTGCAGCTGGCAGGAATCAAAGCTACCCCCATGCTGTATATACATGGCCCAGCTGTGCTCAGATCGACATATATCGACTCAAGAACATCGCCTGTTGGTCCTATATGGCCGTGGGTTGCAGCTGGCTGGTATCAGAGCCACCCACATGCCGTATATACGGGGACCAGCTGTGCTCAGATCGACATATATCGAATCAAGAACATTGTCTGTAGGTCCTATATGGCCGTGGGTTGCATCTGGCTGGTATCAGAGCCACCCACATGCCGTATATACGGGGCCCAGCTGTGTTCAGATCGACATATATCTACTCAAGAACATCGACTGTAGGTCCTATATGGCCGTGGGTTGCATCTGGCTGGTATCAGAGCTACCCCCATGCTGTATATACGGCGCCCAGCTGTGCTCAGGTCGACATATATCGACTCAAGAACATCGCCTGTAGGTCTTATATGGCCGTGGGTTGCATGTGGCTGGTATCAGAGCCACCCACATGCCGTATATACGGGGACCAGCTGTGCTCAGATCGACATATATCGACCCAAGAACATCGTCTGTAGGTCCTATATGGCCGTGGGTTGCATCTGGCTGGTATCAGAGCCACCCACATGCCGTATATACGGGGCCCAGCTGTGCTCAGATCGACATATATCGACTCAAGAACATCGCCTGTAGGTCCTATATGGCCGTGGGTTGCATCTGGCTGGTATCAGAGCTACCCCCATGCTGTATATACGGCGCCCAGCTGTGCTCAGATCGACATATATCGACTCAAGAACATCGCCTGTAGGTCCTATATGGCCGTGGGTTGCATCTGGCTGGTATCAGAGCCACTCACATGCCGTATATACGGGGCCCAGCTGTGCTCAGATCGACATATATCGACTCAAGAACATCGCCTGTAGGTCCTATATGGCCGTGGGTTGCATCTGGCTGGTATCAGAGCTACCCCCATGCTGTATATACGGCGCCCAGCTGTGCTCAGATCGACATATATCGACTCAAGAACATCGCCTGTAGGTCTTATATGGCCGTGGGTTGCATGTGGCTGGTATCAGAGCCACCCACATGCCGTATATACGGGGACCAGCTGTGCTCAGATTGACATATATCGGCTCAAGAACATCGTCTGTAGGTCCTATATGGCCGTGGGTTGCATCTGGCTGGTATCAGAGCCACCTACATGCTGTATATACGGCGCCCAGCTGTGCTCAGATCGACATATATCGACTCAAGAACATAGCCTGTAGGTCCTATATGGCCGTGGGTTGCAGCTGGCTGGTATCAGAGCCACCCACATGCCGTATATACGGGGCCCAGCTGTGCTCAGATCGACATATATCGACTCAAGAACATCGCCTGTAGGTCCTATATGGCCGTGGGTTGCATCTGGCTGGTATCAGAGCCACCCACATGCCGTATATACGGGGCCCAGCTGTGCTCAGATCGACATATATCGACTCAAGAACATCGCCTGTAGGTGCTATATGGCCGTGGGTTGCATCTGGCTGATATCAGAGCTACCCCCTTGCTGTATATACGGCGCCTAGCTGTGCTCAGATCGACATATATCGACTCAAGAACATCGCCTGTAGGTCCTATATGGCCGTGGGTTGCAGCTGGCTGGTATCAGAGCCACCCACATGCCGTATATACGGGGCCCAGCTGTGCTCAGATCGACATATATCGACTCAAGTACATCGCCTGTAGGTCCTATATGGCCGTGGGTTGCATCTGGCTGGTATCAGAGCTACCCCCATGCTGTATATACGGGGCCCAGCTGTGCTCAGATCGACATATATCGACTCAAGAACATCGCCTGTAGGTCCTATATAGCCGTGGGTTGCAGCTGGCTGGTATCACAGCTACCCCCATGCTGTATATACGTGGCCCAGCTGTGCTCAAATCGACATATATCGACTCAAGAACATCGCCTGTAGGTCCTATATGGCCGTGGGTTGCAGCTGGCTGGTATCAGAGCCACCCACATGCCGTATATACGGGGACCAGCTGTGCTCAGATCGACATATATCGACTCAAGAACATCGCCCGTAGGTCCTATATGGCCGTGGGTTGCATCTGGCTGGTATCAGAGCTACCCCCATGCTGTATATACGGGGCCCAGCTGTGCTCAGATCGACATATATCGACTCAAGAACATCGCCTGTAGGTCCTATATAGCCGTGGGTTGCAGCTCGCTGGTATCACAGCTACCTCCATACTGTATATACGTGGCCCAGCTGTGTTAAGATCGACATATATCGACACAAGAACATCGCCTGTTGGTCCTATATGGCCGTGGGTTGCAGCTGGCTGATATCAGAGCCACCCACATGCCGTATATACGGGGACCAGCTGTGCTCAGATCGACATATATCGACTCAAGATCATCGTCTGTAGGTCCTATATGGCCGTGGGTTGCATCTGGCTGGTATCAGAGCCACCCACATGCCGTATATACGGGGCCCAGCTGTGCTCAAATCGACATATATCGACTCAAGAACATCGCCTGTAGGTCCTATATGGCCGTGGGTTGCATCTGACTGGTATCAGAGCTACCCCCATGCTGTATATACGGGGCCCAGCTGTGCTCAGAGCGACATATATCGACTCAACGTGGGTTGCAGCTGGCTGGTATCACAGATACCCCCATGCTGTATATACGTGGCCCAGCTGTGCTCAGATCGACATATATCGACTCAAGAACATCGTCTGTAGGTCCTATATGGCCGTGGGTTGCATCTGGCTGGTATCAGAGCCACCCACATGCCGTATATACGGGGCCCAGCTGTGCTCAAATCGACATATATCGACTCAAGAACATCGCCTGTTGGTCCTATATGGCAGTGGGTTGCAGCTGGCTAGTATCACAGCTACCCCATGCTGTATATACGTGGCCCAGCTGTGCTCAAATCGACATATATCGACTCAAGAACATCGCCTGTAGGTCCTATATAGCCGTGGGTTGCACCTGGCTGGTATCAGAGCTACCCCCATGCTGTATATACGGCGCCCAGCTGTGCTCAGATCGACATATATCGACTCAAGAACATCGCCTGTAGGTCCTATATGGCCATGGGTTGCATCTGGCTGGTATCAGAGCTACCCCCATGCTGTATATACGGGGCTCAGCTGTGCTCAGATCGACATATATCGATTCAAGAACACCGCCTTTAGGTCCTATATGGCCGTGGGTTGCAGCTGGCTGGTATCAGAGCCACCCACATGCCGCATATACGGGGCCCAGCTGTGCTCAGCTTGACATATATCGACTCAAGAACATCGCCTCTAGGTCCTATATAGCTGTGGGTTGCATCTGGCTGGTATCAGAGCTACCCCCATGCTGTATATACGGCGCCCAGCTGTGCTCAGATCGACATATATCGACTCAAGAACATCGCCTGTAGGTCCTATATGGCCGTGGGTTGCATCTGGCTGGTATCAGAGCTACCCCCATGCTGTATATACGGGGCCCAGCTGTGCTGAGATCGACATATATCGACTCAAGAACACCGCCTGTAGGTCCTATATGGCCGTGGGTTGCATCTGGCTGGAATCAGAGCTAACCCCATGCTGTATATACGGGGCCCAGCTGTGCTCAGATCGACATATATCGACTCAAGAACATCGCCTGTAGGTCCTATATGGCCGTGGGTTGCATCTGGCTGGTATCAGAGCCACCCACATGCCGTATATACGGGGCCCAGCTGTGCTCAGATCGACATATTCGACTCAAGAACATCGCCTGTAGGTCCTATATGGCCATGGGTTGCAGCTGGCAGGTATCAAAGCTACCCCCATGTTGTATATACGTGGCCCAGCTGTGCTCAGATCGACATATATCGACTCAAGAACATCGCCTGTTGGTCCTATATGGCCGTGGGTTGCAGCTGGCTGGTATCAGAGCCACCCACATGCCGTATATACGGGGACCAGCTGTGCTCAGAACGACATATATCGAATCAAGAACATTGTCTGTAGGTCCTATATGGCCGTGGGTTGCATCTGGCTGGTATCAAAGCCACCCACATGCCGTATATACGGGGCCCAGCTGTGCTCAGATCGACATATATCGACTCAAGAACATCGCCTGTAGGTCCTATATGGCCGTGGGTTGCATCTGGCTGGTATCAGAGCTACCCCCATGCTGTATATACGGCGCCCAGCTGTGCTCAGATCGACATATATCGACTCAAGAACATCGCCTGTAGGTCTTATATGGCCGTGGGTTGCATGTGGCTGGTATCAGAGCCACCCACATGCCGTATATACGGGGACCAGCTGTGCTCAGATCGACATATATCGACTCAAGAACATCGTCTGTAGGTCCTATATGGCCGTGGGTTGCATCTGGCTGGTATCAGAGCCACCCACATGCCGTATATACGGGGCCCAGCTGTGCTCAGATCGACATATATCGACTCAAGAACATCGCCTGTAGGTCCTATATGGCCGTGGGTTGCATCTGGCTGGTATCAGAGCTACCCCCATGCTGTATATACGGCGCCCAGCTGTGCTCAGATCGACATATATCGACTCAAGAACATCGCCTGTAGGTCCTATATGGCCGTGGGTTGCATCTGGCTGGTATCAGAGCCACCCACATGCCGTATATACGGGGCCCAGCTGTGCTCAGATCGACATATATCGACTCAAGAACATCGCCTGTAGGTCCTATATGGCCGTGGGTTGCATCTGGCTGGTATCACAGCTACCCCCATGCTGTATATACGGCGCCCAGCTGTGCTCAGATCGACATATATCGACTCAAGAACATCGCCTGTAGGTCTTATATGGCCGTGGGTTGCATGTGGCTGGTATCAGAGCCACCCACATGCCGTATATACGGGGACCAGCTGTGCTCAGATCGACATATATCGGCTCAAGAACATCGTCTGTAGGTCCTATATGGCCGTGGGTTGCATCTGGCTGGTATCAGAGCCACCCACATGCCGTATATACGGGGCCCAGCTGTGCTCAGATCGACATATATCGACTCAAGTACATCGCCTGTAGGTCCTATATGGCCGTGGGTTGCATCTGGCTGGTATCAGAGCTACCCCCATGCTGTATATACGGCGCCCAGCTGTGCTCAGATCGACATATATCGACTCAAGAACATCGTCTGTAGGTCCTATATGGCCGTGGATTGCATCTGGCTGATATCAGAGCCACCCACATGCCGAATATACGGGGGCCCAGCTGTGCTCAGATCGACATATATCGACTCAAGTACATCGCCTGTAGGTCCTATATGGCCGTGGGTTGCATCTGGCTGGTATCAGAGCTACCCCCATGCTGTATATACGGGGCCCAGCTGTGCTCAGATCGACATATATCGACTCAAGAACATCGCCTGTAGGTCCTATATAGCCGTGGGTTGCAGCTGGCTGGTATCACAGCTACCCCCATGCTGTATATACGTGGCCCAGCTGTGCTCAAATCGACATATATCGACTCAAGAACATCGCCTGTAGGTCCTATATGGCAGTGGGTTGCAGCTGGCAGGTATCAGAGCCACCCACATGCCGTATATACGGGGACCAGCTGTGCTCAGATCGACATATATCGACTCAAGAACATCGCCCGTAGGTCCTATATGGCCGTGGGTTGCATCTGGCTGGTATCAGAGCTACCCCCATGCTGTATATACGGGGCCCAGCTGTGCTCAGATCGACATATATCGACTCAAGAACATCGCCTGTAGGTCCTATATAGCCGTGGGTTGCAGCTCGCTGGTGTCACAGCTACCTCCATACTGTATATACGTGGCCCAGCTGTGTTAAGATCGACATATATCGACACAAGAACATCGCCTGTTGGTCCTATATGGCCGTGGGTTGCAGCTGGCTGGTATCAGAGCCACCCACATGCCGTATATACGGGGACCAGCTGTGCTCAGATCGACATATATCGACTCAAGAACATCGTCTGTAGGTCCTATATAGCCGTGGGTTGCATCTGGCTGGTATCAGAGCCACCCACATGCCGTATATACGGGGCCCAGCTGTGCTCAAATCGACATATATCGACTCAAGAACATCGCCTGTAGGTCCTATATGGCCGTGGGTTGCATCTGACTGGTATCAGAGCTACCCCCATGCTGTATATACGGGGCCCAGCTGTGCTCAGAGCGACATATATCGACTCAACGTGGGTTGCAGCTGGCTGGTATCACAGATACCCCCATGCTGTATATACGTGGCCCAGCTGTGCTCAGATCGACATATATCGACTCAAGAACATCGTCTGTAGGTCCTATATGGCCGTGGGTTGCATCTTGCTGGTATCAGAGCCACCCACATGCCGTATATACGGGGCCCAGCTGTGCTCAAATCGACATATATCGACTCAAGAACATCGCCTGTTGGTCCTATATGGCAGTGGGTTGCAGCTGGCTAGTATCACAGCTACCCCCATGCTGTATATACGTGGCCCAGCTGTGCTCAAATCGACATATATCGACTCAAGAACATCGCCTGTAGGTCCTATATAGCCGTGGGTTGCAGCTGGCTGGTATCACAGCAACCCCCATGCTGTATATACGTGGCCCAGCTGTGCTCAAATCGACATATATCGACTCAAGAACATCGCCTGTAGGTCCTATATGGCCGTGGGTTGCAGCTGGCTGGTATCAGAGCCACCCACATGCCGTATATACGGGGACCAGCTGTGCTCAGATCGACATATATCGACTCAAGAACATCGTCTGTAGGTCCTATATGGCCGTGGGTTGCATCTGGCTGGTATCAGAGCCACCCACATGCCGTATATACGGGGACCAGCTGTGCTCAGATCGACATATATCGACTCAAGAACATCGTCTGTAGGTCCTATATGGCCGTGGGTTGCATCTGGCTGGTATCAGAGCCACCCACATGCCGTATATACGGGACCCAGCTGTGCTCAAATCGACATATATCGACTCAAGAACATCGCCTGTTGGTCCTATATGGCAGTGGGTTGCAGCTGGATAGTATCACAGCTACCCCCATGCTGTATATACGTGGCCCAGCTGTGCTCAAATCGACATATATCGACTCCAGAACATCGCCTGTAGGTCCTATATAGCCGTGGGTTGCAGCTGGCTGGTATCACAGCTACCCCCATGCTGTATATACGTGGACCAGCTGTGCTCAAATCGACATATATCGACTCAAGAACATCGCCTGTAGGTCATATATGGCCGTGGGGTGCAGCTGGCTGGTATCAGAGCCACCCACATGCCGTATGTACGGGGCCCAGCTGTGCTCAGCTCGACATATATCGACTCAAAAACATCGCCTCTAGGTCCTATATGGCTGTGGGTTGCAGCTGGTATCAGAGCTACACCCATGCTGTATATACGGCGCCCAGCTGTGCTCAGATCGATATATATCGACTCAAGAACGTCGCCTATAGGTCCTATATGGCCGTGGGTTGCATCTGGCTGGTATCAGAGCTACCCCCATGCTGTATATACGGGGCCCAGCTGTGCTCAGATCGACATATATCGACTCAAGAACATCGCCTCTAGGTCCTATATGGCCGTGGGTTGCATCTGGCTGGTATCAGAGCTACCCCTATGCTGTATATACGGGGCCCAGCTGTGCTCAGATCGACATATATCGACTCAAGAACATCGCCTATATGTCCTATATGGCTGTGGGTTGCATCTGGCTGTTATCAGAGCCCCATGCTGTATATACGAGGCCCAGCTGTGCTCAGATCGACATATATCGACTCAAGAACATCGCCTCTAGGTCCTATATAGCTGTAAGTTGCATCTGGCTGGTATCAGAGCTACCCCCATGCTGTATATACGGCGACCAGCTGTGCTCAGATCGACATATATCGACTCAAGAACATCGCCTGTAGGTCCTATATGGCCGTGGGTTGCAGCTGGCTGGTATCAGAGCCATTCAGATGCCGTATATACGGGGCCCAGCTGTGCTCAGCTCGACATATATCGACTCAAAAACATCGCCTCTAGGTCCTATATGGCTGTGGGTTGCATCTGGCTGATATCAGAGCTACCCCCATGCTTTATATACGGCGCCCAGCTGTGCTCAGATCGACATATATCGACTCAAGAACATCGCCTGTAGATCCTATATGGCCGTGGGTTGCATCTGGCTGGTATCAAAGCTACCCCCATGCTGTATATACGGGGCCCAGCTGTTTTCAGATCGACATAAATCGACTCAAGAACATCGCCTGTAGGTCCTATATGGCAGTGGGTTGCAGCTGGATAGTATCACAGCTACCCCCATGCTGTATATACGTGGCCCAGCTGTGCTCAAATCGACATATATCGACTCAAGAACATCGCCTGTAGGTCCTATATAGCCGTGGGTTGCAGCTGGCTGGTATCACAGCTACCCCCATGCTGTATATACGTGGCCCAGCTGTGCTCAAATCGACATATATCGACTCAAGAACATCGCCTGTAGGTGCTATATGGCCGTGGGTTGCATCTGGCTGATATCAGAGCTACCCCCTTGCTTTATATACGGCGCCCAGCTGTGCTCAGATCGACATATATCGACTCAAGAACATCGCCTGTAGGTCCTATATGGCCGTGGGTTGCAGCTGGCTGGTATCAGAGCCACCCACATGCCGTATATACGGGGACCAGCTGTGCTCAGATCGACATATATCGACTCAAGAACATCGTCTGTAGGTCCTATATGGCCGTGGGTTGCATCTGGCTGATATCAGAGCCACCCACATGCCGAATATACGGGGGCCCAGCTGTGATCAGATCGACATAAATCGACTCAAGTACATCGCCTGTAGGTCCTATATGGCCGTGGGTTGCATCTGGCTGGTATCAGAGCTACCCCCATGCTGTATATACGGGACCCAGCTGTGCTCAGATCGACATATATCGACTCAAGAACATCGCCTGTAGGTCCTATATAGCCGTGGGTTGCAGCTGGCTGGTATAACAGCTACCCCCATGCTGTATATACGTGGCCCAGCTGTGCTCAAATCGACATATATCGACTCAAGAACATCGCCTGTAGGTCCTATATGGCCGTGGGTTGCAGCTGGCAGGTATCAGAGCCACCCACATGCCGTATATACGGGGACCAGCTGTGCTCAGATCGACATATATCGACTCAAGAACATCGCCCGTAGGTCCTATATGGCCGTGGGTTGCATCTGGCTGGTATCAGAGCTACCCCCATGCTGTATATACGGGGCCCAGCTGTGCTCAGATCGACATATATCGACTGAAGAACATCGCCTGTAGGTCCTATATAGCCGTGGGTTGCAGCTCGCTGGTATCACAGCTACCTCCATACTGTATATACGTGGCCCAGCTGTGTTAAGATCGACATATATCGACTCGAGAACATCGCCTGTTGGTCCTATATGGCCGTGGGTTGCAGCTGGCTGGTATCAGAGCCACCCACATGCCGTATATACGGGGACCAGCTGTGCTCAGATCGACATATATCGACTCAAGAACATCGTCTGTAGGTCCTATATGGCCGTGGGTTGCATCTGGCTGGTATCGGAGCTACCCCCATGGTGTATATACGGCGCCCAGCTGTGCTCAGATCGACATATATCGACTCAAGAAGATCGCCTATATGTCCTATATGGCTGTGGGTTGCATCTGGCTGGTATCAGAGCCCCATGCTGTATATACGAGGCCCAGCTGTGCTCAGATCGACATATATCGACTCAAGAAAATCGCCTGTAGGTCCTATATGGCCGTGGGTTACATCTGGCTGGTATCAGAGCTACCCCCATGCTGTATATACGGGGCCCAGCTGTGCTCAGAGCGACATATATCGACTCAACGTGGGTTGCAGCTGGCTGGTATCACAGATACCCCCATGCTGTATATACGTGGCCCAGCTGTGCTCAGATCGAAATATATCGACTCAAGAACATCGTCTGTATGTCCTATATGGCCGTGGGTTGCATCTGGCTGGTATCAGAGCCACCCACATGCCGTATATACGGGGCCCAGCTGTGCTCAAATCGACATATATCGACTCAAGAACATCGCCTGTTAGTCCTATATGGCAGTGGGTTGCAGCTGGCTAGTATCACAGCTACCCCCATGCTGTATATACGTGGCAGCTGTGCTCAAATCGACATATATCGACTCAAGAACATCGCCTGTAGGTCCTATATAGCCGTGGGTTGCAGCTGGCTGGTATCACAGCTACCCCCATGCTGTATATACGTGGCCCAGCTGTGCTCAAATCGACATATATAGACTCAAAAACATCGCCTGTAGGTCCTATATGGCCGTGGGTTGCAGCTGGCTGGTATCAGAGCCACCCACATGCCGTATATACGGGGACCAGCTGTGCTCAGATCGACATATATCGACTCAAGAACATCGTCTGTAGGTCCTATATGGCCGTGGGTTGCATCTGGCTGGTATCAGAGCCACCCACATGCCGTATATACGGGGACCAGCTGTGCTCAGATCGACATATATCGACTCAAGAACATCATCTGTAGGTCCTATATGGCCGTGGGTTGCATCTGGCTGGTATCAGAGCCACCCACATGCCGTATATACGGGGCCCAGCTGTGCTCAAATCGACATATATCGACTCAAGAACATCGCCTGTTGGTCCTATATGGCAGTGGGTTGCAGCTGGCTAGTATCACAGCTACCCCCATGCTGTATATACGTGGCCCAGCTGTGCTCAAATCGACACATATCGACTCAAGAACATCGCCTGTAGGTCCTATATAGCCGTGGATTGCAGCTGGCTGGTATCACAGCTACCCCCATGCTGTATATACGTGGCCCAGCTGTGCTCAAATCGACATATATCGACTCAAGAACATCGCCTGTCGGTCATATATGGCCGTGGGTTGCAGCTGGCTGGTATCAGAGCCACCCACATGCCGTATGTACGGAGCCCGGCTGTGGTCAGCTCGACATATATCGACTCAAAAACATTGCCTCTAGGTCCTATACGGCTGTGGGTTGCAGCTGGTATCAGAGCTACACCCATGCTGTATAAACGGCGCCCAGCTGTGCTCAGATCGATATATATCGACTCAAGAACGTCGCCTATAGGTCCTATATGGCCGTGGGTTGCATCTGGCTGGTATCAGAGCTACCCCCATGCTGTATATACGGGGCCCAGCTGTGCTCAGATCGACATATATCGACTCAAGAACATCGCCTCTAGGTCCTATATGGCCGTGGGTTGCATCTGGCTGGTATAAGAGCTACCCCCATGCTGTATATACGGGGCCCAGCTGTGCTCAGATCGACATATATCGACTCAAGAACATCGCATGTAGGTCCTATATGGCCGTGGGTTGCAGCTGGCTGGTATCAGAGCCACCCACATGCCGTATATACGGTGCCCAGCTGTGCTCAGCTCGACATATATCGACTCAAAAACATCGCCTCTAGGTCCTATATGGCTGTGGGTTGCACCTGACTGGTATCAGAGCTACCCCCATGCTGTATATACGGCGCCCAGCTGTGCACAGATCGACATATATCGACTCAAGAACATCGCCTGTAGGTCCTATATGACCATGGGTTGCATCTGGCTGGTATCAGAGCTACCCCCATGCTGTATATACGGGGCTCAGCTGTGCTCAGAACGACATATATCGACTCAAGAACACCGCCTGTAGGTCCTATATGGCCGTGGGTTGCAGCTGGCTGGTATCAGAGCCACCCACATGCTGTATATACGGGGCCCAGCTGTGCTCAGCTTGACATATATCGACTCAAGAACATCGCCTCTAGGTCCTATATAGCTGTGGGTTGCATCTGGCTGGTATCAGAGCTACCCCCATGCTGTATATACGGCGCCCAGCTGTGCTCAGATCGACATATATCGACTCAAGAACATCGCCTGTAGGTCTTATATGGCCGTGGGTTGCATCTGGCTGGAATCAGAGCTACCCCCATGCTGTATATACGTGGCCCAGCTGTGCTCAGATCGACATATATCGACTCAAGAACACCATCTGTAGGTCCTATATGGCCGTGGGATGCATCTGGCTGGAATCAGAGCTAACCCCATGCTGTATATACGGGGCCCAGCTGTGCTCAGATCGACATATATCGACTCAAGAACATCGCCTGTAGGTCCTATATGGCCGTGGGTTGCATCTGCCTGGTATCAGAGCCACCCACATGCCGTATATACGGGGCGCAGCTGTGCTCAGATCGACATATTCGACTCAAGAACATCGCCTGTAGGTCCTATATGGCCATGGGTTGCAGCTGGCAGGTATCAAAGCTACCCCCATGCTGTATATACGTGGCCCAGCTGTGCTCAGATCGACATATATCGACTCAAGAACATCGCCTGTTGGTCCTATATGGCCGTGGGTTGCAGCTGGCTGGTATCAGAGCCACCCACATGCCGTATATACGGGGACCAGCTGTGCTCAGATCGACATATATCGAATCAAGAACATTGTCTGTAGGTCCTATATGGCCGTGGGTTGCATCTGGCTGGTATCAGAGCCACCCACATGCCGTATATACGGGGCCCAGCTGTGCTCAGATCGACATATATCGACTCAAGAACATCGCCTGTAGGTCCTATATGGCCGTGGGTTGCATCTGGCTGGTATCAGAGCTACCCCCATGCTGTATATACGGCGCCCAGCTGTGCTCAGATCGACATATATCGACTCAAGAACATCGCCTGTAGGTCTTATATGGCCGTGGGTTGCATGTGGCTGGTATCAGAGCCACCCACATGCCGTATATACGGGGACCAGCTGTGCTCAGATCGACATATATCGACTCAAGAACATCGTCTGTAGGTCCTATATGGCCGTGGGTTGCATCTGGCTGGTATCAGAGCCACCCACATGCCGTATATACGGGGCCCAGCTGTGCTCAGATCGACATATATCGACTCAAGAACATCGCCTGTAGGTCCTATATGGCCGTGGGTTGCATCTGGCTGGTATCAGAGCTACCCCCATGCTGTATATACGGGGCCCAGCTGTGCTCAGATCGACATATATCGACTCAAGAACATCGCCTGTAGGTCCTATATAGCCGTGGGTTGCAGCTCGCTGGTATCACAGCTACCTCCATACTGTATATACGTGGCCCAGCTGTGTTAAGATCGACATATATCGACTCAAGAACATCGCCTGTTGGTCCTATATGGCCGTGGGTTGCAGCTGGCTGGTATCAGAGCCACCCACATGCCGTATATACGGGGACCAGCTGTGCTCAGATCGACATATATCGACTCAAGTACATCGTCTGTAGGTCCTATATGGCCGTGGGTTGCATCTGGCTGATATCAGAGCCACCCACATGCCGAATATATGGGGGCCCAGCTGTGCTCAGATCGACATATATCGACTCAAGTACATCGCCTGTAGGTCCTATATGGCCGTGGGTTGCATCTGGCTGGTATCAGAGCTACCCCCATGCTGTATATACGGGGCCCAGCTGTGCTCAGATCGACATATATCGACTCAAGAACATCGCCTGTAGGTCCTATATGGCCGTGGGTTGCATCTGGCTGGTATCAGAGCCACCCACATGCCGTATATACGGGGCGCAGCTGTGCTCAGATCGACATATTCGACTCAAGAACATCGCCTGTAGGTCCTATATGGCCATGGGTTGCAGCTGGCAGGTATCAAAGCTACCCCCATGCTGTATATACGTGGCCCAGCTGTGCTCAGATCGACATATATCGACTCAAGAACATCGCCTGTTGGTCCTATATGGCCGTGGGTTGCAGCTGGCTGGTATCAGAGCCACCCACATGCCGTATATACGGGGACCAGCTGTGCTCAGATCGACATATATCGAATCAAGAACATTGTCTGTAGGTCCTATATGGCCGTGGGTTGCATCTGGCTGGTATCAGAGCCACCCACATGCCGTATATACGGGGCCCAGCTGTGCTCAGATCGACATATATCGACTCAAGAACATCGCCTGTAGGTCCTATATGGCCGTGGGTTGCATCTGGCTGGTATCAGAGCTACCCCCATACTGTATATACGGCGCCCAGCTGTGCTCAGATCGACATATATCGACTCAAGAACATCGCCTGTAGGTCTTATATGGCCGTGGGTTGCATGTGGCTGGTATCAGAGCCACCCACATGCCGTATATACGGGGACCAGCTGTGCTCAGATCGACATATATCGACTCAAGAACATCGTCTGTAGGTCCTATATGGCCGTGGGTTGCATCTGGCTGGTATCAGAGCCACCCACATGCCGTATATACGGGGCCCAGCTGTGCTCAGATCGACATATATCGACTCAAGAACATCGCCTGTAGGTCCTATATGGCCGTGGGTTGCATCTGGCTGGTATCAGAGCTACCCCCATGCTGTATATACGGCGCCCAGCTGTGCTCAGATCGACATATATCGACTCAAGAACATCGCCTGTAGGTCCTATATGGCCGTGGGTTGCATCTGGCTGGTATCAGAGCCACCCACATGCCGTATATACGGGGCCCAGCTGTGCTCAGATCGACATATATCGACTCAAGAACATCGCCTGTAGGTCCTATATGGCCGTGGGTTGCATCTGGCTGGTATCAGAGCTACCCCCATGCTGTATATACGGCGCCCAGCTGTGCTCAGATCGACATATATCGACTCAAGAACATCGCCTGTAGGTCTTATATGGCCGTGGGTTGCATGTGGCTGGTATCAGAGCCACCCACATGCCGTATATACGGGGACCAGCTGTGCTCAGATCGACATATATCGGCTCAAGAACATCGTCTGTAGGTCCTATATGGCCGTGGGTTGCATCTGGCTGGTATCAGAGACACCCACATGCCGCATATACGGGGCCCAGCTGTGCTCAGATCGACATATATCGACTCAAGAACATCGCCTGTAGGTCCTATATGGCCGTGGGTTGCATCTGGCTGGTATCAGAGCTACCCCCATGCTGTATATACGGCGCCCAGCTGTGCTCAGATCGACATATATCGACTCAAGAACATAGCCTGTAGGTCCTATATGGCCGTGGGTTGCAGCTGGCTGGTATCAGAGCCACCCAAATGCCGTATATAAGGGGCCCAGCTGTGCTCAGATCGACATATATCGACTCAAGAACATCGCCTGTAGGTCCTATATGGCCGTGGGTTGCATCTGGCTGGTATCAGAGCCACCCACATGCCGTATATACGGGGCCCAGCTGTGCTCAGATCGACATATATCGACTCAAGAACATCGCCTGTAGGTGCTATATGGCCGTGGGTTGCATCTGGCTGATATCAGAGCTACCCCCTTGCTGTATATACGGCGCCTAGCTGTGCTCAGATCGACATATATCGACTCAAGAACACAAGAACATCGCCTGTAGGTCCTATATGGCCGTGGGTTGCAGCTGGCTGGTATCAGAGCCACCCACATGCCGTATATACGGGGACCAGCTGTGCTCAGATCGACATATATCGACTCAAGTACATCGTCTGTAGGTCCTATATGGCCGTGGGTTGCATCTGGCTGATATCAGAGCCACCCACATGCCGAATATATGGGGGCCAGCTGTGCTCAGATCGACATATATCGACTCAAGTACATCGTCTGTAGGTCCTATATGGCCGTGGGTTGCATCTGGCTGGTATCAGAGCTACCCCCATGCTGTATATACGGGGCCCAGCTGTGCTCAGATCGACATATATCGACTCAAGAACATCGCCTGTAGGTCCTATATAGCCGTGGGTTGTAGCTGGCTGGTATCACAGCTACCCCCATGCTGTATATACGTGGCCCAGCTGTGCTCAAATCGACATATATCGACTCAAGAACATCGCCTGTAGGTCCTATATGGCCGTGGGTTGCAGCTGGCAGGTATCAGAGCCACCCACATGCCGTATATACGGGGACCAGCTGTGCTCAGATCGACATATATCGACTCAAGAACATCGCCCGTAGGTCCTATATGGTCGTGGGTTGCATCTGGCTGGTATCAGAGCTACCCCCATGCTGTATATACGGGGCCCAGCTGTGCTCAGATCGACATATATCGACTCAAGAACATCGCCTGTAGGTCCTATATAGCCGTGGGTTGCAGCTCGCTGGTATCACAGCTACCTCCATATTGTATATACGTGGCCCAGCTGTGTTAAGATCGACATATATCGACTCAAGAACATCGCCTGTTGGTCCTATATGGCCGTGGGTTGCAGCTGGCTGGTATCAGAGCCACCCACTTGCCGTATATACGGGGACCAGCTGTGCTCAGATCGACATATATCGACTCAAAAACATCGTCTGTAGGTCCTATATGGCCGTGGGTTGCATCTGGCTGGTATCAGAGCCACCCACATGCCGTATATACGGGGATTAGCTGTGCTCAGATCGACATATATCGACTCAAGAACATCATCTGTAGGTCCTATATGGCCGTGGGTTGCATCTGGCTGGTATCAGAGCCACCCACATGCCGTATATACGGGGCCCAGCTGTGCTCAGATCGACATATATCGACTCAAGAACATCGTCTGTAGGTCCTATATGGCCGTGGGTTGCATCTGGCTGGTATCAGAGCCACCCACATGCCGTATATACGGGGCCCAGCTGTGCTCAAATCGACATATATCGACTCAAGAACATCGCCTGTAGGTCCTATATGGCCGTGGGTTGCATCTGACTGGTATCAGAGCTACCCCCATGCTGTATATACGGGGCCCAGCTGTGCTCAGAGCGACATATATCGACTCAACGTGGGTTGCAGCTGGCTGGTAGCACAGATACCCCCATGCTATATATACGTGTCCCAGCTGTGCTCAGATCGACATATATCGACTCAAGAACATCGTCTGTAGGTCCTATATAGCCGTGGGTTGCATCTGGCTGGTATCAGAGCCACCCACATATACGGGGCCCAGCTGTGCTCAAATCGACATATATCGACTCAAGAACATCGCCTGTTGGTCCTATATGGCAGTGGGTTGCAGCTGGCTAGTATCACAGCTACCACCATGCTGTATATACGTGGCCCAGCTGTGCTCAAATCGACATATATCGACTCAAGAACATCGCCTGTAGGTCTTATATAGCCGTGGGTTGCAGCTGGCTGGTATCACAGCTACCCCCATGCTGTATATACGTGGCCCAGCTGTGCTCAAATCGACATATATCGACTCAAGAACATCGCCTGTAGGTCCTATATGGCCGTGGGTTGCAGCTGGCTGGTATCAGAGCCACCCACATGCCGTATATACGGGGACCAGCTGTGCTCAGATCGACATATATCGACTCAAGAACATCGTCTGTAGGTCCTATATGGCCGTGGGTTGCATCTGGCTGGTATCAGAGCCACCCACATGCCGTATATACGGGGACCAGCTGTGCTCAGATCGACATATATCGACTCAAGAACATCATCTGTAGGTCCTATATGGCCGTGGGTTGCATCTGGCTGGTATCAGAGCCACCCACATGCCGTATATACGGGGCCCAGCTGTGCTCAAATCGACATATATCGACTCAAGAATATCGCCTGTTGGTCCTATATGGCAGTGGGTGGCAGCTGGATAGTATCACAGCTACCCCCATGCTGTATATACGTGGCCCAGCTGTGCTCAGATCGACATATATCGACTCAAGAACATCGTCTGTAGGTCCTATATGGCCGTGGGTTGCATCTGGCTGGTATCAGAGCCACCCACATGCCGTATATACGGGGCCCAGCTGTGCTCAGATCGACATATATCGACTCAAGAACATCGCCTGTAGGTCCTATATGACCGTGGGTTGCATCTGGCTGGTATCAGAGCTACCCCCATGCTGTATATACGGCGCCCAGCTGTGCTCAGATCGACATATATCGACTCAAGAACATCGCCTGTAGGTCTTATATGGCCGTGGGTTGCATGTGGCTGGTATCAGAGCCACCCACATGCCGTATATACGGGGACCAGCTGTGCTCAGATCGACATATATCGACTCAAGAACATCGTCTGTAGGTCCTATATGGCCGTGGGTTGCATCTGGCTGGTATCAGAGCCACCCACATGCCGTATATACGGGGCCCAGCTGTGCTCAGATCGACATATATCGACTCAAGAACATCGCCTGTAGGTCCTATATGGCCGTGGGTTGCATCTGGCTGGTATCAGAGCTACCCCCATGCTGTATATACGGCGCCCAGCTGTGCTCAGATCGACATATATCGACTCAAGAACATCGCCTGTAGGTCCTATATGGCCGTGGGTTGCATCTGGCTGGTATCAGAGCCACCCACATGCCGTATATACGGGGCCCAGCTGTGCTCAGATCGACATATATCGACTCAAGAACATCGCCTGTAGGTCCTATATGGCCGTGGGTTGCATCTGGCTGGTATCAGAGCTACCCCCATGCTGTATATACGGCGCCCAGCTGTGCTCAGATCGACATATATCGACTCAAGAACATCGCCTGTAGGTCTTATATGGCCGTGGGTTGCATGTGGCTGGTATCAGAGCCACCCACATGCCGTATATACGGGGACCAGCTGTGCTCAGATCGACATATATCGGCTCAAGAACATCGTCTGTAGGTCCTATATGGCCGTGGGTTGCATCTGGCTGGTATCAGAGCCACCCACATGCCGCATATACGGGGCCCAGCTGTGCTCAGATCGACATATATCGACTCAAGAACATCGCCTGTAGGTCCTATATGGCCGTGGGTTGCATCTGGCTGGTATCAGAGCTACCCCCATGCTGTATATACGGCGCCCAGCTGTGCTCAGATCGACATATATCGACTCAAGAACATAGCCTGTAGGTCCTATATGGCCGTGGGTTGCAGCTGGCTGGTATCAGAGCCACCCAAATGCCGTATATAAGGGGCCCAGCTGTGCTCAGATCGACATATATCGACTCAAGAACATCGCCTGTAGGTCCTATATGGCCGTGGGTTGCATCTGGCTGGTATCAGAGCCACCCACATGCCGTATATACGGGGCCCAGCTGTGCTCAGATCGACATATATCGACTCAAGAACATCGCCTGTAGGTGCTATATGGCCGTGGGTTGCATCTGGCTGATATCAGAGCTACCCCCTTGCTGTATATACGGCGCCTAGCTGTGCTCAGATCGACATATATCGACTCAAGAACACAAGAACATCGCCTGTAGGTCCTATATGGCCGTGGGTTGCAGCTGGCTGGTATCAGAGCCACCCACATGCCGTATATACGGGGACCAGCTGTGCTCAGATCGACATATATCGACTCAAGTACATCGTCTGTAGGTCCTATATGGCCGTGGGTTGCATCTGGCTGATATCAGAGCCACCCACATGCCGAATATATGGGGGCCCAGCTGTGCTCAGATCGACATATATCGACTCAAGTACATCGTCTGTAGGTCCTATATGGCCGTGGGTTGCATCTGGCTGGTATCAGAGCTACCCCCATGCTGTATATACGGGGCCCAGCTGTGCTCAGATCGACATATATCGACTCAAGAACATCGCCTGTAGGTCCTATATAGCCGTGGGTTGTAGCTGGCTGGTATCACAGCTACCCCCATGCTGTATATACGTGGCCCAGCTGTGCTCAAATCGACATATATCGACTCAAGAACATCGCCTGTAGGTCCTATATGGCCGTGGGTTGCAGCTGGCAGGTATCAGAGCCACCCACATGCCGTATATACGGGGACCAGCTGTGCTCAGATCGACATATATCGACTCAAGAACATCGCCCGTAGGTCCTATATGGTCGTGGGTTGCATCTGGCTGGTATCAGAGCTACCCCCATGCTGTATATACGGGGCCCAGCTGTGCTCAGATCGACATATATCGACTCAAGAACATCGCCTGTAGGTCCTATATAGCCGTGGGTTGCAGCTCGCTGGTATCACAGCTACCTCCATATTGTATATACGTGGCCCAGCTGTGTTAAGATCGACATATATCGACTCAAGAACATCGCCTGTTGGTCCTATATGGCCGTGGGTTGCAGCTGGCTGGTATCAGAGCCACCCACTTGCCGTATATACGGGGACCAGCTGTGCTCAGATCGACATATATCGACTCAAAAACATCGTCTGTAGGTCCTATATGGCCGTGGGTTGCATCTGGCTGGTATCAGAGCCACCCACATGCCGTATATACGGGGATTAGCTGTGCTCAGATCGACATATATCGACTCAAGAACATCATCTGTAGGTCCTATATGGCCGTGGGTTGCATCTGGCTGGTATCAGAGCCACCCACATGCCGTATATACGGGGCCCAGCTGTGCTCAGATCGACATATATCGACTCAAGAACATCGTCTGTAGGTCCTATATGGCCGTGGGTTGCATCTGGCTGGTATCAGAGCCACCCACATGCCGTATATACGGGGCCCAGCTGTGCTCAAATCGACATATATCGACTCAAGAACATCGCCTGTAGGTCCTATATGGCCGTGGGTTGCATCTGACTGGTATCAGAGCTACCCCCATGCTGTATATACGGGGCCCAGCTGTGCTCAGAGCGACATATATCGACTCAACGTGGGTTGCAGCTGGCTGGTAGCACAGATACCCCCATGCTATATATACGTGTCCCAGCTGTGCTCAGATCGACATATATCGACTCAAGAACATCGTCTGTAGGTCCTATATAGCCGTGGGTTGCATCTGGCTGGTATCAGAGCCACCCACATATACGGGGCCCAGCTGTGCTCAAATCGACATATATCGACTCAAGAACATCGCCTGTTGGTCCTATATGGCAGTGGGTTGCAGCTGGCTAGTATCACAGCTACCCCCATGCTGTATATACGTGGCCCAGCTGTGCTCAAATCGACATATATCGACTCAAGAACATCGCCTGTAGGTCTTATATAGCCGTGGGTTGCAGCTGGCTGGTATCACAGCTACCCCCATGCTGTATATACGTGGCCCAGCTGTGCTCAAATCGACATATATCGACTCAAGAACATCGCCTGTAGGTCCTATATGGCCGTGGGTTGCAGCTGGCTGGTATCAGAGCCACCCACATGCCGTATATACGGGGACCAGCTGTGCTCAGATCGACATATATCGACTCAAGAACATCGTCTGTAGGTCCTATATGGCCGTGGGTTGCATCTGGCTGGTATCAGAGCCACCCACATGCCGTATATACGGGGACCAGCTGTGCTCAGATCGACATATATCGACTCAAGAACATCATCTGTAGGTCCTATATGGCCGTGGGTTGCATCTGGCTGGTATCAGAGCCACCCACATGCCGTATATACGGGGCCCAGCTGTGCTCAAATCGACATATATCGACTCAAGAATATCGCCTGTTGGTCCTATATGGCAGTGGGTGGCAGCTGGATAGTATCACAGCTACCCCCATGCTGTATATACGTGGCCCAGCTGTGCTCAGATCGACATATATCGACTCAAGAACATCGTCTGTAGGTCCTATATGGCCGTGGGTTGCATCTGGCTGGTATCAGAGCCACCCACATGCCGTATATACGGGGCCCAGCTGTGCTCAAATCGACATATATCGACTCAAGAACATCGTGTGTAGGTCCTATATAGCCGTGGGTTGCAGCTGGCTGGTATCACAGCTACCCCCATGCTGTATATACGTGGCCCAGCTGTGCTCAAATCGACATATATCGACTCAAGAACATCGCCTGTAGGTCCTATATGGCCGTGGGTTGCAGCTGGCTGGTATCAGAGCCACCCACATGCCGTATATACGGTACCCAGCTGTGCTCAGCTCGACATATATCGACTCAAAAACATCGCCTCTAGGTCCTATATGGCTGTGGGTTGCACCTGGCTGGTATCAGAGCTACCCCCATGCTGTATATACGGCGCCCAGCTGTGCTCAGATCGACATATATCGACTCAAGAACATCGCCTGTAGGTCCTATATGGCCATGGGTTGCATCTGGCTGGTATCAGAGCTACCCCCATGCTGTATATACGGGGCTCAGCTGTGCTCAGATCGACATATATCGATTCAAGAACACCGCCTGTAGGTCCTATATGGCCGTGGGTTGCAGCTGGCTGGTATCAGAGCCACCCACATGCCGCATATACGGGGCCCAGCTGTGCTCAGCTTGACATATATCGACTCAAGAACATCGCCTCTAGGTCCTATATAGCTGTGGGTTGCATCTGGCTGGTATCAGAGCTACCCCCATGCTGTATATACGGCGCCCAGCTGTGCTCAGATCGACATATATCGACTCAAGAACATCGC
Source organism: Lordithon lunulatus (assembly GCA_963942505.1). Classification (NCBI taxonomy): domain Eukaryota; kingdom Metazoa; phylum Arthropoda; class Insecta; order Coleoptera; family Staphylinidae; genus Lordithon; species Lordithon lunulatus. The sequence goes on along the minus strand of OZ012667.1, from coordinate 29,984,552 downwards.
CTGTAGGTCCTATATGGCCGTGGGTTGCATCTGGCTGGTATCAGAGCTACCCCCATGCTGTATATACGGGGCCCAGCTGTGCTGAGATCGACATATATCGACTCAAGAACACCGCCTGTAGGTCCTATATGGCCGTGGGTTGCATCTGGCTGGAATCAGAGCTAACCCCATGCTGTATATACGGGGCCCAGCTGTGCTCAGATCGACATATATCGACTCAAGAACATCGCCTGTAGGTCCTATATGGCCGTGGGTTGCATCTGGCTGGTATCAGAGCCACACACATGCCGTATATACGGGGCCCAGCTGTGCTCAGATCGACATATATCGACTCAAGAACATCGCCTGTAGGTCCTATATGGCCATGGGTTGCAGCTGGCAGGAATCAAAGCTACCCCCATGCTGTATATACATGGCCCAGCTGTGCTCAGATCGACATATATCGACTCAAGAACATCGCCTGTTGGTCCTATATGGCCGTGGGTTGCAGCTGGCTGGTATCAGAGCCACCCACATGCCGTATATACGGGGACCAGCTGTGCTCAGATCGACATATATCGAATCAAGAACATTGTCTGTAGGTCCTATATGGCCGTGGGTTGCATCTGGCTGGTATCAGAGCCACCCACATGCCGTATATACGGGGCCCAGCTGTGTTCAGATCGACATATATCTACTCAAGAACATCGACTGTAGGTCCTATATGGCCGTGGGTTGCATCTGGCTGGTATCAGAGCTACCCCCATGCTGTATATACGGCGCCCAGCTGTGCTCAGGTCGACATATATCGACTCAAGAACATCGCCTGTAGGTCTTATATGGCCGTGGGTTGCATGTGGCTGGTATCAGAGCCACCCACATGCCGTATATACGGGGACCAGCTGTGCTCAGATCGACATATATCGACCCAAGAACATCGTCTGTAGGTCCTATATGGCCGTGGGTTGCATCTGGCTGGTATCAGAGCCACCCACATGCCGTATATACGGGGCCCAGCTGTGCTCAGATCGACATATATCGACTCAAGAACATCGCCTGTAGGTCCTATATGGCCGTGGGTTGCATCTGGCTGGTATCAGAGCTACCCCCATGCTGTATATACGGCGCCCAGCTGTGCTCAGATCGACATATATCGACTCAAGAACATCGCCTGTAGGTCCTATATGGCCGTGGGTTGCATCTGGCTGGTATCAGAGCCACTCACATGCCGTATATACGGGGCCCAGCTGTGCTCAGATCGACATATATCGACTCAAGAACATCGCCTGTAGGTCCTATATGGCCGTGGGTTGCATCTGGCTGGTATCAGAGCTACCCCCATGCTGTATATACGGCGCCCAGCTGTGCTCAGATCGACATATATCGACTCAAGAACATCGCCTGTAGGTCTTATATGGCCGTGGGTTGCATGTGGCTGGTATCAGAGCCACCCACATGCCGTATATACGGGGACCAGCTGTGCTCAGATTGACATATATCGGCTCAAGAACATCGTCTGTAGGTCCTATATGGCCGTGGGTTGCATCTGGCTGGTATCAGAGCCACCTACATGCTGTATATACGGCGCCCAGCTGTGCTCAGATCGACATATATCGACTCAAGAACATAGCCTGTAGGTCCTATATGGCCGTGGGTTGCAGCTGGCTGGTATCAGAGCCACCCACATGCCGTATATACGGGGCCCAGCTGTGCTCAGATCGACATATATCGACTCAAGAACATCGCCTGTAGGTCCTATATGGCCGTGGGTTGCATCTGGCTGGTATCAGAGCCACCCACATGCCGTATATACGGGGCCCAGCTGTGCTCAGATCGACATATATCGACTCAAGAACATCGCCTGTAGGTGCTATATGGCCGTGGGTTGCATCTGGCTGATATCAGAGCTACCCCCTTGCTGTATATACGGCGCCTAGCTGTGCTCAGATCGACATATATCGACTCAAGAACATCGCCTGTAGGTCCTATATGGCCGTGGGTTGCAGCTGGCTGGTATCAGAGCCACCCACATGCCGTATATACGGGGACCAGCTGTGCTCAGATCGACATATATCGACTCAAGAACATCGTCTGTAGGTCCTATATGGCCGTGGGTTGCATCTGGCTGATATCAGAGCCACCCACATGCCGAATATACGGGGGCCCAGCTGTGCTCAGATCGACATATATCGACTCAAGTACATCGCCTGTAGGTCCTATATGGCCGTGGGTTGCATCTGGCTGGTATCAGAGCTACCCCCATGCTGTATATACGGGGCCCAGCTGTGCTCAGATCGACATATATCGACTCAAGAACATCGCCTGTAGGTCCTATATAGCCGTGGGTTGCAGCTGGCTGGTATCACAGCTACCCCCATGCTGTATATACGTGGCCCAGCTGTGCTCAAATCGACATATATCGACTCAAGAACATCGCCTGTAGGTCCTATATGGCCGTGGGTTGCAGCTGGCTGGTATCAGAGCCACCCACATGCCGTATATACGGGGACCAGCTGTGCTCAGATCGACATATATCGACTCAAGAACATCGCCCGTAGGTCCTATATGGCCGTGGGTTGCATCTGGCTGGTATCAGAGCTACCCCCATGCTGTATATACGGGGCCCAGCTGTGCTCAGATCGACATATATCGACTCAAGAACATCGCCTGTAGGTCCTATATAGCCGTGGGTTGCAGCTCGCTGGTATCACAGCTACCTCCATACTGTATATACGTGGCCCAGCTGTGTTAAGATCGACATATATCGACACAAGAACATCGCCTGTTGGTCCTATATGGCCGTGGGTTGCAGCTGGCTGATATCAGAGCCACCCACATGCCGTATATACGGGGACCAGCTGTGCTCAGATCGACATATATCGACTCAAGATCATCGTCTGTAGGTCCTATATGGCCGTGGGTTGCATCTGGCTGGTATCAGAGCCACCCACATGCCGTATATACGGGGCCCAGCTGTGCTCAAATCGACATATATCGACTCAAGAACATCGCCTGTAGGTCCTATATGGCCGTGGGTTGCATCTGACTGGTATCAGAGCTACCCCCATGCTGTATATACGGGGCCCAGCTGTGCTCAGAGCGACATATATCGACTCAACGTGGGTTGCAGCTGGCTGGTATCACAGATACCCCCATGCTGTATATACGTGGCCCAGCTGTGCTCAGATCGACATATATCGACTCAAGAACATCGTCTGTAGGTCCTATATGGCCGTGGGTTGCATCTGGCTGGTATCAGAGCCACCCACATGCCGTATATACGGGGCCCAGCTGTGCTCAAATCGACATATATCGACTCAAGAACATCGCCTGTTGGTCCTATATGGCAGTGGGTTGCAGCTGGCTAGTATCACAGCTACCCCATGCTGTATATACGTGGCCCAGCTGTGCTCAAATCGACATATATCGACTCAAGAACATCGCCTGTAGGTCCTATATAGCCGTGGGTTGCACCTGGCTGGTATCAGAGCTACCCCCATGCTGTATATACGGCGCCCAGCTGTGCTCAGATCGACATATATCGACTCAAGAACATCGCCTGTAGGTCCTATATGGCCATGGGTTGCATCTGGCTGGTATCAGAGCTACCCCCATGCTGTATATACGGGGCTCAGCTGTGCTCAGATCGACATATATCGATTCAAGAACACCGCCTTTAGGTCCTATATGGCCGTGGGTTGCAGCTGGCTGGTATCAGAGCCACCCACATGCCGCATATACGGGGCCCAGCTGTGCTCAGCTTGACATATATCGACTCAAGAACATCGCCTCTAGGTCCTATATAGCTGTGGGTTGCATCTGGCTGGTATCAGAGCTACCCCCATGCTGTATATACGGCGCCCAGCTGTGCTCAGATCGACATATATCGACTCAAGAACATCGCCTGTAGGTCCTATATGGCCGTGGGTTGCATCTGGCTGGTATCAGAGCTACCCCCATGCTGTATATACGGGGCCCAGCTGTGCTGAGATCGACATATATCGACTCAAGAACACCGCCTGTAGGTCCTATATGGCCGTGGGTTGCATCTGGCTGGAATCAGAGCTAACCCCATGCTGTATATACGGGGCCCAGCTGTGCTCAGATCGACATATATCGACTCAAGAACATCGCCTGTAGGTCCTATATGGCCGTGGGTTGCATCTGGCTGGTATCAGAGCCACCCACATGCCGTATATACGGGGCCCAGCTGTGCTCAGATCGACATATTCGACTCAAGAACATCGCCTGTAGGTCCTATATGGCCATGGGTTGCAGCTGGCAGGTATCAAAGCTACCCCCATGTTGTATATACGTGGCCCAGCTGTGCTCAGATCGACATATATCGACTCAAGAACATCGCCTGTTGGTCCTATATGGCCGTGGGTTGCAGCTGGCTGGTATCAGAGCCACCCACATGCCGTATATACGGGGACCAGCTGTGCTCAGAACGACATATATCGAATCAAGAACATTGTCTGTAGGTCCTATATGGCCGTGGGTTGCATCTGGCTGGTATCAAAGCCACCCACATGCCGTATATACGGGGCCCAGCTGTGCTCAGATCGACATATATCGACTCAAGAACATCGCCTGTAGGTCCTATATGGCCGTGGGTTGCATCTGGCTGGTATCAGAGCTACCCCCATGCTGTATATACGGCGCCCAGCTGTGCTCAGATCGACATATATCGACTCAAGAACATCGCCTGTAGGTCTTATATGGCCGTGGGTTGCATGTGGCTGGTATCAGAGCCACCCACATGCCGTATATACGGGGACCAGCTGTGCTCAGATCGACATATATCGACTCAAGAACATCGTCTGTAGGTCCTATATGGCCGTGGGTTGCATCTGGCTGGTATCAGAGCCACCCACATGCCGTATATACGGGGCCCAGCTGTGCTCAGATCGACATATATCGACTCAAGAACATCGCCTGTAGGTCCTATATGGCCGTGGGTTGCATCTGGCTGGTATCAGAGCTACCCCCATGCTGTATATACGGCGCCCAGCTGTGCTCAGATCGACATATATCGACTCAAGAACATCGCCTGTAGGTCCTATATGGCCGTGGGTTGCATCTGGCTGGTATCAGAGCCACCCACATGCCGTATATACGGGGCCCAGCTGTGCTCAGATCGACATATATCGACTCAAGAACATCGCCTGTAGGTCCTATATGGCCGTGGGTTGCATCTGGCTGGTATCACAGCTACCCCCATGCTGTATATACGGCGCCCAGCTGTGCTCAGATCGACATATATCGACTCAAGAACATCGCCTGTAGGTCTTATATGGCCGTGGGTTGCATGTGGCTGGTATCAGAGCCACCCACATGCCGTATATACGGGGACCAGCTGTGCTCAGATCGACATATATCGGCTCAAGAACATCGTCTGTAGGTCCTATATGGCCGTGGGTTGCATCTGGCTGGTATCAGAGCCACCCACATGCCGTATATACGGGGCCCAGCTGTGCTCAGATCGACATATATCGACTCAAGTACATCGCCTGTAGGTCCTATATGGCCGTGGGTTGCATCTGGCTGGTATCAGAGCTACCCCCATGCTGTATATACGGCGCCCAGCTGTGCTCAGATCGACATATATCGACTCAAGAACATCGTCTGTAGGTCCTATATGGCCGTGGATTGCATCTGGCTGATATCAGAGCCACCCACATGCCGAATATACGGGGGCCCAGCTGTGCTCAGATCGACATATATCGACTCAAGTACATCGCCTGTAGGTCCTATATGGCCGTGGGTTGCATCTGGCTGGTATCAGAGCTACCCCCATGCTGTATATACGGGGCCCAGCTGTGCTCAGATCGACATATATCGACTCAAGAACATCGCCTGTAGGTCCTATATAGCCGTGGGTTGCAGCTGGCTGGTATCACAGCTACCCCCATGCTGTATATACGTGGCCCAGCTGTGCTCAAATCGACATATATCGACTCAAGAACATCGCCTGTAGGTCCTATATGGCAGTGGGTTGCAGCTGGCAGGTATCAGAGCCACCCACATGCCGTATATACGGGGACCAGCTGTGCTCAGATCGACATATATCGACTCAAGAACATCGCCCGTAGGTCCTATATGGCCGTGGGTTGCATCTGGCTGGTATCAGAGCTACCCCCATGCTGTATATACGGGGCCCAGCTGTGCTCAGATCGACATATATCGACTCAAGAACATCGCCTGTAGGTCCTATATAGCCGTGGGTTGCAGCTCGCTGGTGTCACAGCTACCTCCATACTGTATATACGTGGCCCAGCTGTGTTAAGATCGACATATATCGACACAAGAACATCGCCTGTTGGTCCTATATGGCCGTGGGTTGCAGCTGGCTGGTATCAGAGCCACCCACATGCCGTATATACGGGGACCAGCTGTGCTCAGATCGACATATATCGACTCAAGAACATCGTCTGTAGGTCCTATATAGCCGTGGGTTGCATCTGGCTGGTATCAGAGCCACCCACATGCCGTATATACGGGGCCCAGCTGTGCTCAAATCGACATATATCGACTCAAGAACATCGCCTGTAGGTCCTATATGGCCGTGGGTTGCATCTGACTGGTATCAGAGCTACCCCCATGCTGTATATACGGGGCCCAGCTGTGCTCAGAGCGACATATATCGACTCAACGTGGGTTGCAGCTGGCTGGTATCACAGATACCCCCATGCTGTATATACGTGGCCCAGCTGTGCTCAGATCGACATATATCGACTCAAGAACATCGTCTGTAGGTCCTATATGGCCGTGGGTTGCATCTTGCTGGTATCAGAGCCACCCACATGCCGTATATACGGGGCCCAGCTGTGCTCAAATCGACATATATCGACTCAAGAACATCGCCTGTTGGTCCTATATGGCAGTGGGTTGCAGCTGGCTAGTATCACAGCTACCCCCATGCTGTATATACGTGGCCCAGCTGTGCTCAAATCGACATATATCGACTCAAGAACATCGCCTGTAGGTCCTATATAGCCGTGGGTTGCAGCTGGCTGGTATCACAGCAACCCCCATGCTGTATATACGTGGCCCAGCTGTGCTCAAATCGACATATATCGACTCAAGAACATCGCCTGTAGGTCCTATATGGCCGTGGGTTGCAGCTGGCTGGTATCAGAGCCACCCACATGCCGTATATACGGGGACCAGCTGTGCTCAGATCGACATATATCGACTCAAGAACATCGTCTGTAGGTCCTATATGGCCGTGGGTTGCATCTGGCTGGTATCAGAGCCACCCACATGCCGTATATACGGGGACCAGCTGTGCTCAGATCGACATATATCGACTCAAGAACATCGTCTGTAGGTCCTATATGGCCGTGGGTTGCATCTGGCTGGTATCAGAGCCACCCACATGCCGTATATACGGGACCCAGCTGTGCTCAAATCGACATATATCGACTCAAGAACATCGCCTGTTGGTCCTATATGGCAGTGGGTTGCAGCTGGATAGTATCACAGCTACCCCCATGCTGTATATACGTGGCCCAGCTGTGCTCAAATCGACATATATCGACTCCAGAACATCGCCTGTAGGTCCTATATAGCCGTGGGTTGCAGCTGGCTGGTATCACAGCTACCCCCATGCTGTATATACGTGGACCAGCTGTGCTCAAATCGACATATATCGACTCAAGAACATCGCCTGTAGGTCATATATGGCCGTGGGGTGCAGCTGGCTGGTATCAGAGCCACCCACATGCCGTATGTACGGGGCCCAGCTGTGCTCAGCTCGACATATATCGACTCAAAAACATCGCCTCTAGGTCCTATATGGCTGTGGGTTGCAGCTGGTATCAGAGCTACACCCATGCTGTATATACGGCGCCCAGCTGTGCTCAGATCGATATATATCGACTCAAGAACGTCGCCTATAGGTCCTATATGGCCGTGGGTTGCATCTGGCTGGTATCAGAGCTACCCCCATGCTGTATATACGGGGCCCAGCTGTGCTCAGATCGACATATATCGACTCAAGAACATCGCCTCTAGGTCCTATATGGCCGTGGGTTGCATCTGGCTGGTATCAGAGCTACCCCTATGCTGTATATACGGGGCCCAGCTGTGCTCAGATCGACATATATCGACTCAAGAACATCGCCTATATGTCCTATATGGCTGTGGGTTGCATCTGGCTGTTATCAGAGCCCCATGCTGTATATACGAGGCCCAGCTGTGCTCAGATCGACATATATCGACTCAAGAACATCGCCTCTAGGTCCTATATAGCTGTAAGTTGCATCTGGCTGGTATCAGAGCTACCCCCATGCTGTATATACGGCGACCAGCTGTGCTCAGATCGACATATATCGACTCAAGAACATCGCCTGTAGGTCCTATATGGCCGTGGGTTGCAGCTGGCTGGTATCAGAGCCATTCAGATGCCGTATATACGGGGCCCAGCTGTGCTCAGCTCGACATATATCGACTCAAAAACATCGCCTCTAGGTCCTATATGGCTGTGGGTTGCATCTGGCTGATATCAGAGCTACCCCCATGCTTTATATACGGCGCCCAGCTGTGCTCAGATCGACATATATCGACTCAAGAACATCGCCTGTAGATCCTATATGGCCGTGGGTTGCATCTGGCTGGTATCAAAGCTACCCCCATGCTGTATATACGGGGCCCAGCTGTTTTCAGATCGACATAAATCGACTCAAGAACATCGCCTGTAGGTCCTATATGGCAGTGGGTTGCAGCTGGATAGTATCACAGCTACCCCCATGCTGTATATACGTGGCCCAGCTGTGCTCAAATCGACATATATCGACTCAAGAACATCGCCTGTAGGTCCTATATAGCCGTGGGTTGCAGCTGGCTGGTATCACAGCTACCCCCATGCTGTATATACGTGGCCCAGCTGTGCTCAAATCGACATATATCGACTCAAGAACATCGCCTGTAGGTCATATATGGCCGTGGGGTGCAGCTGGCTGGTATCAGAGCCACCCACATGCCGTATGTACGGGGCCCAGCTGTGCTCAGCTCGACATATATCGACTCAAAAACATCGCCTCTAGGTCCTATATGGCTGTGGGTTGCAGCTGGTATCAGAGCTACACCCATGCTGTATATACGGCGCCCAGCTGTGCTCAGATCGATATATATCGACTCAAGAACGTCGCCTATAGGTCCTATATGGCCGTGGGTTGCATCTGGCTGGTATCAGAGCTACCCCCATGCTGTATATACGGGGCCCAGCTGTGCTCAGATCGACATATATCGACTCAAGAACATCGCCTCTAGGTCCTATATGGCCGTGGGTTGCATCTGGCTGGTATCAGAGCTACCCCTATGCTGTATATACGGGGCCCAGCTGTGCTCAGATCGACATATATCGACTCAAGAACATCGCCTATATGTCCTATATGGCTGTGGGTTGCATCTGGCTGGTATCAGAGCCCCATGCTGTATATACGAGGCCCAGCTGTGCTCAGATCGACATATATCGACTCAAGAACATCGCCTCTAGGTCCTATATAGCTGTAAGTTGCATCTGGCTGGTATCAGAGCTACCCCCATGCTGTATATACGGCGACCAGCTGTGCTCAGATCGACATATATCGACTCAATAACATCGCCTGTAGGTCCTATATGGCCGTGGGTTGCAGCTGGCTGGTATCAGAGCCACTCAGATGCCGTATATACGGGGCCCAGCTGTGCTCAGCTCGACATATATCGACTCAAAAACATCGCCTCTAGGTCCTATATGGCTGTGGGTTGCATCTGGCTGATATCAGAGCTACCCCCATGCTGTATATACGGCGCCCAGCTGTGCTCAGATCGACATATATCGACTCAAGAACATCGCCTGTAGATCCTATATGGCCGTGGGTTGCATCTGGCTGGTATCAAAGCTACCCCCATGCTGTATATACGGGGCCCAGCTGTTTTCAGATCGACATATATCGACTCAAGAACATCGCCTGTAGGTTCTATATGGCCGTGAGTTGCAGCTGGCTGGTATCAGAGCCACCCACATGCCGTATATACGGGGCCCCGCTGTGCTCAGCTCGACATATATCGACTCAAAAACATCGCCTCTAGGTCCTATATGGCTGTGGGTTGCATCTGGCTGGTATCAGAGCTACCCCCATGCTGTATATACGGCGTCCAGCTGTGCTCAGATCGACATATATCGACTCAAGAACATCGCCTGTAGGTCTTATATAGCCGTGGGTTGCAGCTGGCTGGTATCACAGCTACCCCCATACTGTATATACGTGGCCCAGCTGTGTTAAGATCGACATATATCGACTTAAGAACATCGCCTGTTGGTCCTATATGGCCGTGGGTTGCAGCTGGCTGGTATCAGAGCCACCCACATGCCGTATATACGGGGACCAGCTGTGCTCAGATCGACATATATCGACTAAAGAACATCGTCTGTAGGTCCTATATGGCCGTGGGTTGCATCTGGCTGGTATCAGAGCCACCCACATGCCGTATATACGGGGCCCAGCTGTGCTCAGATCGACATATATCGACTCAAGAACATCGCCTGTAGGTCCTATATGGCCGTGGGTTGCATCTGGCTGGTATCAGAGCTACCCCCATGCTGTATATACGGCGTCCAGCTGTGCTCAAATCGACATATATCGACTCAAGAACATCGCCTGTAGGTGATATATGGCCGTGGGTTGCATCTGACTGGTGTCAGAGCTACCCCCATGCTGTATATACGGGGCCCAGCTTTGCTCAGAGCGACATATATCGACTCAACGTGGGTTGCAGCTGGCTGGTATCACAGCTACCCCCATGCTGTATATACGTGGCCCAGCTGTGCTCAGATCGACATATATCGACTCAAGAATATCGCCTGTAGGTCCTATATGGCCGTGGGTTGCAGCTGGCTGGTATCAGAGCCACCCACATGCCGTATGTACGGGGCCCAGCTGTGCTCAGCTCGACATATATCGACTCAAAAACATCGCTTCTAGGTCCTATATGGCTGTGGGTTGCAGCTGGTATCAGAGCTACACCCATGCTGTATATACGGCGCCCAGCTGTGCTCAGATCGATATATATCGACTCAAGAACGTCGCCTATAGGTCCTATATGGCCGTGGGTTGCATCTGGCTGGTATCAGAGCTACCCCCATGCTGTATATACGGGGCCCAGCTGTGCTCAGATCGACATATATCGACTCAAGAACATCGCCTCTAGGTCCTATATGGCCGTGGGTTGCATCTGGCTGGTATCAGAGCTACCCCTATGCTGTATATACGGGGCCCAGCTGTGCTCAGATCGACATATATCGACTCAAGAACATCGCCTATATGTCCTATATGGCTGTGGGTTGCATCTGGCTGGTATCAGAGCCCCATGCTGTATATACGAGGCCCAGCTGTGCTCAGATCGACATATATCGACTCAAGAACATCGCCTCTAGGTCCTATATAGCTGTAAGTTGCATCTGGCTGGTATCAGAGCTACCCCCATGCTGTATATACGGCGACCAGCTGTGCTCAGATCGACATATATCGACTCAATAACATCGCCTGTAGGTCCTATATGGCCGTGGGTTGCAGCTGGCTGGTATCAGAGCCACTCAGATGCCGTATATACGGGGCCCAGCTGTGCTCAGCTCGACATATATCGACTCAAAAACATCGCCTCTAGGTCCTATATGGCTGTGGGTTGCATCTGGCTGATATCAGAGCTACCCCCATGCTGTATATACGGCGCCCAGCTGTGCTCAGATCGACATATATCGACTCAAGAACATCGCCTGTAGATCCTATATGGCCGTGGGTTGCATCTGGCTGGTATCAAAGCTACCCCCATGCTGTATATACGGGGCCCAGCTGTTTTCAGATCGACATATATCGACTCAAGAACATCGCCTGTAGGTTCTATATGGCCGTGAGTTGCAGCTGGCTGGTATCAGAGCCACCCACATGCCGTATATACGGGGCCCCGCTGTGCTCAGCTCGACATATATCGACTCAAAAACATCGCCTCTAGGTCCTATATGGCTGTGGGTTGCATCTGGCTGGTATCAGAGCTACCCCCATGCTGTATATACGGCGTCCAGCTGTGCTCAGATCGACATATATCGACTCAAGAACATCGCCTGTAGGTCTTATATAGCCGTGGGTTGCAGCTGGCTGGTATCACAGCTACCCCCATACTGTATATACGTGGCCCAGCTGTGTTAAGATCGACATATATCGACTTAAGAACATCGCCTGTTGGTCCTATATGGCCGTGGGTTGCAGCTGGCTGGTATCAGAGCCACCCACATGCCGTATATACGGGGACCAGCTGTGCTCAGATCGACATATATCGACTAAAGAACATCGTCTGTAGGTCCTATATGGCCGTGGGTTGCATCTGGCTGGTATCAGAGCCACCCACATGCCGTATATACGGGGCCCAGCTGTGCTCAGATCGACATATATCGACTCAAGAACATCGCCTGTAGGTCCTATATGGCCGTGGGTTGCATCTGGCTGGTATCAGAGCTACCCCCATGCTGTATATACGGCGTCCAGCTGTGCTCAAATCGACATATATCGACTCAAGAACATCGCCTGTAGGTGATATATGGCCGTGGGTTGCATCTGACTGGTGTCAGAGCTACCCCCATGCTGTATATACGGGGCCCAGCTTTGCTCAGAGCGACATATATCGACTCAACGTGGGTTGCAGCTGGCTGGTATCACAGCTACCCCCATGCTGTATATACGTGGCCCAGCTGTGCTCAGATCGACATATATCGACTCAAGAATATCGCCTGTAGGTCCTATATGGCCGTGGGTTGCAGCTGGCTGGTATCAGAGCCACCCACATGCCGTATGTACGGGGCCCAGCTGTGCTCAGCTCGACATATATCGACTCAAAAACATCGCTTCTAGGTCCTATATGGCTGTGGGTTGCAGCTGGTATCAGAGCTACACCCATGCTGTATATACGGAGCACAGCTGTGCTCAGATCGATATATATCGACTCAAGAACGTCGCCTATAGGTCCTATATGGCCGTGGGTTGCATCTGGCAGGTATCAGAGCTACCCCCATGCTGTATATACGGGGCCCAGCTGTGCTCAGATCGACATATATCGACTCAAGAACATCGCCTCTAGGTCCTATATGGCCGTGGGTTGCATCTGGCTATTATCAGAGCTACCCCTATGCCGTATATACGGGGCCCAGCTGTGCTCAGCTCGACATATATCGACTCAAAAACATCGCCTCTAGGTCCTATATGGCTGTGGGTTGCATCTGGCTGGTATCAGAGCTACCCCCATGCTGTATATACGGCGCCCAGCTGTGCTCAGATCGACATATATCGACTCAAGAACATCGCCTGTAGATCCTATATGGCCGTGGGTTGCATCTGGCTGGTATCAGAGCTACCCCCATGCTGTATATACGGGGCCCAGCTGTTTTCAGGTCGACATATATCGACTCAAGAACATCGCCTGTAGGTCCTATATGGCCGTGGGTTGCAGCTGGCTGGTATCAGAGCCACCCACATGCCGTATATACGGGGCCCAGCTGTGCTCAGCTCGACATATATCGACTCAAAAACATCGCCTCTAGGTCCTATATGGCTGTGGGTTGCATCTAGCTGGTATCAGAGCTACCCCCATGCTGTATATACGGCGCCCAGCTGTGCTCAGATCGACATATATCGACTCAAGAACATCGCCTGTAGATCCTATATGGCCGTGGGTTGCATCTGGCTGGTATCAGAGCTACCCCCATGCTGTATATACGTGGCCCAGCTGTGTTAAGATCGACATATATCGACTTAAGAACATCGCCTGTTGGTCCTATATGGCCGTGGGTTGCAGCTGGCTGGTATCAGAGCCACCCACATGCCGTATATACGGGGACCAGCTGTGCTCAGATCGACATATATCGACTAAAGAACATCGTCTGTAGGTCCTATATGGCCGTGGGTTGCATCTGGCTGGTATCAGAGCCACCCACATGCCGTATATACGGGGCCCAGCTGTGCTCAGATCGACATATATCGACTCAAGAACATCGCCTGTAGGTCCTATATGGCCGTGGGTTGCATCTGGCTGGTATCAGAGCTACCCCCATGCTGTATATACGGCGTCCAGCTGTGCTCAAATCGACATATATCGACTCAAGAACATCGCCTGTAGGTGATATATGGCCGTGGGTTGCATCTGACTGGTGTCAGAGCTACCCCCATGCTGTATATACGGGGCCCAGCTTTGCTCAGAGCGACATATATCGACTCAACGTGGGTTGCAGCTGGCTGGTATCACAGCTACCCCCATGCTGTATATACGTGGCCCAGCTGTGCTCAGATCGACATATATCGACTCAAGAATATCGCCTGTAGGTCCTATATGGCCGTGGGTTGCAGCTGGCTGGTATCAGAGCCACCCACATGCCGTATGTACGGGGCCCAGCTGTGCTCAGCTCGACATATATCGACTCAAAAACATCGCCTCTAGGTCCTATATGGCTGTGGGTTGCAGCTGGTATCAGAGCTACACCCATGCTGTATATACGGAGCACAGCTGTGCTCAGATCGATATATATCGACTCAAGAACGTCGCCTATAGGTCCTATATGGCCGTGGGTTGCATCTGGCAGGTATCAGAGCTACCCCCATGCTGTATATACGGGGCCCAGCTGTGCTCAGATCGACATATATCGACTCAAGAACATCGCCTCTAGGTCCTATATGGCCGTGGGTTGCATCTGGCTATTATCAGAGCTACCCCTATGCCGTATATACGGGGCCCAGCTGTGCTCAGCTCGACATATATCGACTCAAAAACATCGCCTCTAGGTCCTATATGGCTGTGGGTTGCATCTGGCTGGTATCAGAGCTACCCCCATGCTGTATATACGGCGCCCAGCTGTGCTCAGATCGACATATATCGACTCAAGAACATCGCCTGTAGATCCTATATGGCCGTGGGTTGCATCTGGCTGGTATCAGAGCTACCCCCATGCTGTATATACGGGGCCCAGCTGTTTTCAGGTCGACATATATCGACTCAAGAACATCGCCTGTAGGTCCTATATGGCCGTGGGTTGCAGCTGGCTGGTATCAGAGCCACCCACATGCCGTATATACGGGGCCCAGCTGTGCTCAGCTCGACATATATCGACTCAAAAACATCGCCTCTAGGTCCTATATGGCTGTGGGTTGCATCTAGCTGGTATCAGAGCTACCCCCATGCTGTATATACGGCGCCCAGCTGTGCTCAGATCGACATATATCGACTCAAGAACATCGCCTGTAGATCCTATATGGCCGTGGGTTGCATCTGGCTGGTATCAGAGCTACCCCCATGCTGTATATACGGGGCCCAGCTGTTTTCAGGTCGACATATATCGACTCAAGAACATCGCCTGTAGGTCCTATATGGCCGTGGGTTGCAGCTGGCTGGTATCAGAGCCACCCACATGCCGTATATACGGGGCCCAGCTGTGCTCAGCTCGACATATATCGACTCAAAAACATCGCCTCTAGGTCCTATATGGCTGTGGGTTGCATCTAGCTGGTATCAGAGCTACCCCCATGCTGTATATACGGCGCCCAGCTGTGCTCAGATCGACATATATCGACTCAAGAACATCGCCTGCAGGTCCTATATGGCCGTGGGTTGCATCTGGCTGGTATCACAGCTACCCCCATGCTGTATATACGGCGCCCAGCTGTGCTCAGATCGACATATATCGACTCAAGAACATCGCCTGTAGGTCTTATATGGCCGTGGGTTGCATGTGGCTGGTATCAGAGCCACACACATGCCGTATATACGGGGACCAGCTGTGCTCAGATCGACATATATCGGCTCAAGAACATCGTCTGTAGGTCCTATATGGCCGTGGGTTGCATCTGGCTGGTATCAGAGCCACCCACATGCCGTATATACGGGGCCCAGCTGTGCTCAGATCGACATATATCGACTCAAGAACATCGCCTGTAGGTCCTATATGGCCGTGGGTTGCATCTGGCTGGTATCAGAGCTACCCCCATGCTGTATATACGGCGCCCAGCTGTGCTCAGATCGACATATATCGACTCAAGAACATCGCCTGTAGGTCCTATATGGCCGTGGGTTGCATCTGGCTGGTATCAGAGCCACCCACATGCCGTATATACGGGGCCCAGCTGTGCTCAGATCGACATATATCGACTCAAGAACATCGCCTGTAGGTCCTATATGGCCGTGGGTTGCATCTGGCTGGTATCAGAGCTACCCCCATGCTGTATATACGGCGCCCAGCTGTGCTCAGATCGACATATATCGACTCAAGAACATGGCCTGTAGGTCTTATATGGCCGTGGGTTGCATGTGGCTGGTATCAGAGCCACCCACATGCCGTATATACGGGGACCAGCTGTGCTCAGATCGACATATATCGGCTCAAGAACATCGTCTGTAGGTCCTATATGGCCGTGGGTTGCATCTGGCTGGTATCAGAGCCACCCACATGCCGTATATACGGAGCCCAGCTGTGCTCAGATCGACATATATCGACTCAAGAACATCGCCTGTAGGTCCTATATGGCCGTGGGTTGCATCTGGCTGGTATCAGAGCTACCCCCATGCTGTATATACGGCGCCCAGCTGTGCTCAGATCGACATATATCGACTCAAGAACATAGCCTGTAGGTCCTATATGGCCGTGGGTTGCAGCTGGCTGGTATCAGAGCCACCCACATGCCGTATATACGGGGCCCAGCTGTGCTCAGATCGACATATATCGACTCAAGAACATCGCCTGTAGGTCCTATATGGCCGTGGGTTGCATCTGGCTGGTATCAGAGCCACCCACATGCCGTATATACGGGGCCCAGCTGTGCTCAGATCGACATATATCGACTCAAGAACATCGCCTGTAGGTGCTATATGGCCGTGGGTTGCATCTGGCTGATATCAGAGCTACCCCCTTGCTGTATATACGGCGCCTAGCTGTGCTCAGATCGACATATATCGACTCAAGAACATCGCCTGTAGGTCCTATATGGCCGTGGGTTGCAGCTGGCTGGTATCAGAGCCACCCACATGCCGTATATACGGGGACCAGCTGTGCTCAGATCGACATATATCGACTCAAGAACATCGTCTGTAGGTCCTATATGGCCGTGGGTTGCATCTGGCTGATATCAGAGCCAACCACATGCCGAATATACGGGGGCCCAGCTGTGCTCAGATCGACATATATCGACTCAAGTACATCGCCTGTAGGTCCTATATGGCCGTGGGTTGCATCTGGCTGGTATCAGAGCTACCCCCATGCTGTATATACGGGGCCCAGCTGTGCTCAGTTCGACATATATCGACTCAAGAACATCGCCTGTAGGTCCTATATAGCCGTGGGTTGCAGCTGGCTGGTATCACAGCTACCCCCATGCTGTATATACGTGGCCCAGCTGTGCTCAAATCGACATATATCGACTCAAGAACATCGCCTGTAGGTCCTATATGGCCGTGGGTTGCAGCTGGCTGGTATAAGAGCCACCCACATGCCGTATATACGGGGACCAGCTGTGCTCAGATCGACATATATCGACTCAAGAACATCGCCCGTAGGTCATATATGGCCGTGGGTTGCATCTGGCTGGTATCAGAGCTACCCCCATGCTGTATATACGGGGCCCAGCTGTGCTCAGATCGACATATATCGACTCAAGAACATCGCCTGTAGGTCCTATATAGCCGTGGGTTGCAGCTCGCTGGTATCACAGCTACCTCCATACTGTATATACGTGGCCCAGCTGTGTTAAGATCGACATATATCGACACAAGAACATCGCCTGTTGGTCCTATATGGCCGTGGGTTGCAGCTGGCTGGTATCAGAGCCACCCACATGCCGTATATACGGGGACCAGCTGTGCTCAGATCGACATATATCGACTCAAGATCATCGTCTGTAGGTCCTATATGGCCGTGGGTTGCATCTGGCTGGTATCAGAGCCACCCACATGCCGTATATACGGGGCCCAGCTGTGCTCAAATCGACATATATCGACTCAAGAACATCGCCTGTAGGTCCTATATGGCCGTGGGTTGCATCTGACTGGTATCAGAGCTACCCCCATGCTGTATATACGGGGCCCAGCTGTGCTCAGAGCGACATATATCGACTCAACGTGGGTTGCAGCTGGCTGGTATCACAGATACCCCCATGCTGTATATACGTGGCCCAGCTGTGCTCAGATCGACATATATCGACTCAACAACATCGTCTGTAGGTCCTATATGGCCGTGGGTTGCATCTGGCTGGTATCAGAGCCACCCACATGCCGTATATACGGGGCCCAGCTGTGCTCAAATCGACATATATCGACTCAAGAACATCGCCTGTTGGTCCTATATGGCAGTGGGTTGCAGCTGGCTAGTATCACAGCTACCCCATGCTGTATATACGTGGCCCAGCTGTGCTCAAATCGACATATATCGACTCAAGAACATCGCCTGTAGGTCCTATATAGCCGTGGGTTGCACCTGGCTGGTATCAGAGCTACCCCCATGCTGTATATACGGCGCCCAGCTGTGCTCAGATCGACATATATCGACTCAAGAACATCGCCTGTAGGTCCTATATGGCCATGGGTTGCATCTGGCTGGTATCAGAGCTACCCCCATGCTGTATATACGGGGCTCAGCTGTGCTCAGATCGACATATATCGATTCAAGAACACCGCCTTTAGGTCCTATATGGCCGTGGGTTGCAGCTGGCTGGTATCAGAGCCACCCACATGCCGCATATACGGGGCCCAGCTGTGCTCAGCTTGACATATATCGACTCAAGAACATCGCCTCTAGGTCCTATATAGCTGTGGGTTGCATCTGGCTGGTATCAGAGCTACCCCCATGCTGTATATACGGCGCCCAGCTGTGCTCAGATCGACATATATCGACTCAAGAACATCGCCTGTAGGTCCTATATGGCCGTGGGTTGCATCTGGCTGGTATCAGAGCTACCCCCATGCTGTATATACGGGGCCCAGCTGTGCTGAGATCGACATATATCGACTCAAGAACACCGCCTGTAGGTCCTATATGGCCGTGGGTTGCATCTGGCTGGAATCAGAGCTAACCCCATGCTGTATATACGGGGCCCAGCTGTGCTCAGATCGACATATATCGACTCAAGAACATCGCCTGTAGGTCCTATATGGCCGTGGGTTGCATCTGGCTGGTATCAGAGCCACCCACATGCCGTATATACGGGGCCCAGCTGTGCTCAGATCGACATATTCGACTCAAGAACATCGCCTGTAGGTCCTATATGGCCATGGGTTGCAGCTGGCAGGTATCAAAGCTACCCCCATGCTGTATATACGTGGCCCAGCTGTGCTCAGATCGACATATATCGACTCAAGAACATCGCCTGTTGGTCCTATATGGCCGTGGGTTGCAGCTGGCTGGTATCAGAGCCACCCACATGCCGTATATACGGGGACCAGCTGTGCTCAGAACGACATATATCGAATCAAGAACATTGTCTGTAGGTCCTATATGGCCGTGGGTTGCATCTGGCTGGTATCAAAGCCACCCACATGCCGTATATACGGGGCCCAGCTGTGCTCAGATCGACATATATCGACTCAAGAACATCGCCTGTAGGTCCTATATGGCCGTGGGTTGCATCTGGCTGGTATCAGAGCTACCCCCATGCTGTATATACGGCGCCCAGCTGTGCTCAGATCGACATATATCGACTCAAGAACATCGCCTGTAGGTCTTATATGGCCGTGGGTTGCATGTGGCTGGTATCAGAGCCACCCACATGCCGTATATACGGGGACCAGCTGTGCTCAGATCGACATATATCGACTCAAGAACATCGTCTGTAGGTCCTATATGGCCGTGGGTTGCATCTGGCTGGTATCAGAGCCACCCACATGCCGTATATACGGGGCCCAGCTGTGCTCAGATCGACATATATCGACTCAAGAACATCGCCTATAGGTCCTATATGGCCGTGGGTTGCATCTGGCTGGTATCAGAGCTACCCCCATGCTGTATATACGGCGCCCAGCTGTGCTCAGATCGACATATATCGACTCAAGAACATCGCCTGTAGGTCCTATATGGCCGTGGGTTGCATCTGGCTGGTATCAGAGCCACCCACATGCCGTATATACGGGGCCCAGCTGTGCTCAGATCGACATATATCGACTCAAGAACATCGCCTGTAGGTCCTATATGGCCGTGGGTTGCATCTGGCTGGTATCACAGCTACCCCCATGCTGTATATACGGCGCCCAGCTGTGCTCAGATCGACATATATCGACTCAAGAACATCGCCTGTAGGTCTTATATGGCCGTGGGTTGCATGTGGCTGGTATCAGAGCCACCCACATGCCGTATATACGGGGACCAGCTGTGCTCAGATCGACATATATCGGCTCAAGAACATCGTCTGTAGGTCCTATATGGCCGTGGGTTGCATCTGGCTGGTATCAGAGCCACCCACATGCCGTATATACGGGGCCCAGCTGTGCTCAGATCGACATATATCGACTCAAGAACATCGCCTGTAGGTCCTATATGGCCGTGGGTTGCATCTAGCTGGTATCAGAGCTACCCCCATGCTGTATATACGGCGCCCAGCTGTGCTCAGATCGACATATATCGACTCAAGAACATAGCCTGTAGGTCCTATATGGCCGTGGGTTGCAGCTGGCTGGTATCAGAGCCACCCACATGCCGTATATACGGGGCCCAGCTGTGCTCAGATCGACATATATCGACTCAAGAACATCGCCTGTAGGTCCTATATGGCCGTGGGTTGCATCTGGCTGGTATCAGAGCCACCCACATGCCTTATATACGGGGCCCAGCTGTGCTCAGATCGACATATATCGACTCAAGAACATCGCTTGTAGGTGCTATATGGCCGTGGGTTGCATCTGGCTGATATCAGAGCTACTCCCTTGCTGTATATACGGCGCCTAGCTTTGCTCAGATCGACATATATCGACTGAAGAACATCGCCTGTAGGTCCTATATGGCCGTGGGTTGCAGCTGGCTGGTATCAGAGCCACCCACATGCCGTATATACGGGGACCAGCTGTGCTCAGATCGACATATATCGACTCAAGAACATCGTCTGTAGGTCCTATATGGCCGTGGATTGCATCTGGCTGATATCAGAGCCACCCACATGCCGAATATACGGGGGCCCAGCTGTGCTCAGATCGACATATATCGACTCAAGTACATCGCCTGTAGGTCCTATATGGCCGTGGGTTGCATCTGGCTCGTATCAGAGCTACCCCCATGCTGTCTATACGGGGCCCAGCTGTGCTCAGATCGACATATATCGACTCAAGAACATCGCCTGTAGGTCCTATATAGCCGTGGGTTGCAGCTGGCTGGTATCACAGCTACCCCCATGCTGTATATACGTGGCCCAGCTGTGCTCAAATCGACATATATCGACTCAAGAACATCGCCTGTAGGTCCTATATGGCAGTGGGTTGCAGCTGGCAGGTATCAGAGCCACCCACATGCCGTATATACGGGGACCAGCTGTGCTCAGATCGACATATATCGACTCAAGAACATCGCCCGTAGGTCCTATATGACCGTGGGTTGCATCTGGCTGGTATCAGAGCTACCCCCATGCTGTATATACGGGGCCCAGCTGTGCTCAGATCGACATATATCGACTCAAGAACATCGCCTGTAGGTCCTATATAGCCGTGGGTTGCAGCTCGCTGGTGTCACAGCTACCTCCATACTGTATATACGTGGGCCAGCTGTGTTAAGATCGACATATATCGACACAAGAACATCGCCTGTTGGTCCTATATGGCCGTGGGTTGCAGCTGGCTGGTATCAGAGCCACCCACATGCCGTATATACGGGGACCAGCTGTGCTCAGATCGACATATATCGACTCAAGAACATCGTCTGTAGGTCCTATATAGCCGTGGGTTGCATCTGGCTGGTATCAGAGCCACCCACATGCCGTATATACGGGGCCCAGCTGTGCTCAAATCGACATATATCGACTCAAGAACATCGCCTGTAGGTCCTATATGGCCGTGGGTTGCATCTGACTGGTATCAGAGCTACCCCCATGCTGTATATACGGGGCCCAGCTGTGCTCAGAGCGACATATATCGACTCAACGTGGGTTGCAGCTGGCTGGTATCACAGATACCCCCATGCTGTATATACGTGGCCCAGCTGTGCTCAGATCGACATATATCGACTCAAGAACATCGTCTGTAGGTCCTATATGGCCGTGGGTTGCATCTGGCTGGTATCAGAGCCACCCACATGCCGTATATACGGGGCCCAGCTGTGCTCAAATCGACATATATCGACTCAAGAACATCGCCTGTTGGTCCTATATGGCAGTGGGTTGCAGCTGGCTAGTATCACAGCTACCCCCATGCTGTATATACGTGGCCCAGCTGTGCTTAAATCGACATATATCGACTCAAGAACATCGCCTGTAGGTCCTATATAGCCGTGGGTTGCAGCTGGCTGGTATCACAGCAACCCCCATGCTGTATATACGTGGCCCAGCTGTGCTCAAATCGACATATATCGACTCAAGAACATCGCCTGTAGGTCCTATATGGCCGTGGGTTGCAGCTGGCTGGTATCAGAGCCACCCACATGCCGTATATACGGGGACCAGCTGTGCTCAGATCGACATATATCGACTCAAGAACATCGTCTGTAGGTCCTATATGGCCGTGGGTTGCATCTGGCTGGTATCAGAGCCACCCACATGCCGTATATACGGGGACCAGCTGTGCTCAGATCGACATATATCGACTCAAGAACATCATCTGTAGGTCCTATATGGCCGTGGGTTGCATCTGGCTGGTATCAGAGCCACCCACATGCCGTATATACGGGACCCAGCTGTGCTCAAATCGACATATATCGACTCAAGAACATCGCCTGTTGGTCCTATATGGCAGTGGGTTGCAGCTGGATAGTATCACAGCTACCCCCATGCTGTATATACGTGGCCCAGCTGTGCTCAAATCGACATATATCGACTCAAGAACATCGCCTGTAGGTCCTATATAGCCGTGGGTTGCAGCTGGCTGGTATCACAGCTACCCCCATGCTGTATATACGTGGACCAGCTGTGCTCAAATCGACATATATCGACTCAAGAACATCGCCTGTAGGTCATATATGGCCGTGTGGTGCAGCTGGCTGGTATCAGAGCCACCCACATGCCGTATGTACGGGGTCCAGCTGTGCTCAGCTCGACATATATCGACTCAAAAACATCGCCTCTAGGTCCTATATGGCTGTGGGTTGCAGCTGGTATCAGAGCTACACCCATGCTGTATATACGGCGCCCAGCTGTGCTCAGATCGATATATATCGACTCAAGAACGTCGCCTATAGGTCCTATATGGCCGTGGGTTGCATCTGGCTGGTATCAGAGCTACCCCCATGCTGTATATACGGGGCCCAGCTGTGCTCAGATCGACATATATCGACTCAAGAACATCGCCTCTAGGTCCTATATGGCCGTGGGTTGCATCTGGCTGGTATCAGAGCTACCCCTATGCTGTATATACGGGGCCCTGCTGTGCTCAGATCGACATATATCGACTCAAGAACATCGCCTATATGTCCTATATGGCTGTGGGTTGCATCTGGCTGGTATCAGAGCCCCATGCTGTATATACGAGGCCCAGCTGTGCTCAGATCGACATATATCGACTCAAGAATATCGCCTCTAGGTCCTATATAGCTGTAAGTTGCATCTGGCTGGTATCAGAGCTACCCCCATGCTGTATATACGGCAACCAGCTGTGCTCAGATCGACATATATCGACTCAAGAACATCGCCTGTAGGTCCTATATGGCCGTGGGTTGCAGCTGGCTGGTATCAGAGCCACTCAGATGCCGTATATACGGGGCCCAGCTGTGCTCAGCTCGACATATATCGACTCAAAAACATCGCCTCTAGGTCCTATATGGCTGTGGGTTGCAGCTGGTATCAGAGCTACACCCATGCTGTATATACGGCGCCCAGCTGTGCTCAGATCGATATATGTCGACTCAAGAACGTCACCTATAGGTCCTATATGGCCGTGGGTTGCATCTGGCTGGTATCAGAGCTACCCCCATGCTGTATATACGGGGCCCAGCTGTGCTCAGATCGACATATATCGACTCAAGAACATCGCCTCTAGGTCCTATATGGCCGTGGGTTGCATCTGGCTGGTATCAGAGCTACCCCTATGCTGTATATACGGGGCCCAGCTGTGCTCAGATCGACATATATCGACTCAAGAACATCGCCTATATGTCCTATATGGCTGTGGGTTGCATCTGGCTGGTATCAGAGCCCCATGCTGTATATACGAGGCCCAGCTGTGCTCAGATCGACATATATCGACTCAAGAACATCGCCTCTAGGTCCTATATAGCTGTAAGTTGCATCTGGCTGGTATCAGAGCTACCCCCATGCTGTATATACGGGGCCCAGCTGTTTTCAGATCGACATATATCGACTCAAGAACATCGCCTGTAGGTTCTATATGGCCGTGGGTTGCAGCTGGCTGGTATCAGAGCCACCCACATGCCGTATATACGGGGCCCCGCTGTGCTCAGCTCGACATATATCGACTCAAGAACATCGCCTCTAGGTCCTATATAGCTGTAAGTTGCATCTGGCTGGTATCAGAGCTACCCCCATGCTGTATATACGGGGCCCAGCTGTTTTCAGATCGACATATATCGACTCAAGAACGTCGCCTATAGGTCCTATATGGCTGTGGGTTGCATCTGGCTGGTATCAGAGCTACCCCCATGCTGTATATACGGCGCCCAGCTGTGCTCAGATCGACATATATCGACTCAAGAACATCGCCTGTAGGTCCTATATAGCCGTGGGTTGCAGCTGGCTGGTATCACAGCTACCCCCATACTGTATATACGTGGCCCAGCTGTGTTAAGATCGACATATATCGACTTAAGAACATCGCCTGTTGGTCCTATATGGCCGTGGGTTGCAGCTGGCTGGTATCAGAGCCACCCACATGCCGTATATACGGGGACCAGCTGTGCTCAGATCGACATATATCGACTAAAGAACATCGTCTGTAGGTCCTATATGGCCGTGGGTTGCATCTGGCTGGTATCAGAGCCACCCACATGCCGTATATACGGGGCCCAGCTGTGCTCAGATCGACATATATCGACTCAAGAACATCGCCTGTAGGTGATATATGGCCGTGGGTTGCATCTGACTGGTGTCAGAGCTACCCCCATGCTGTATATACGGCGCCCAGCTGTGCTCAGATCGACATATATCGACTCAAGAACATCGCCTGTAGGTCCTATATGGCCGTGGGTTGCAGCTGGCTGGTATCAGAGCCACCCACATGCCGTATATACGGGGCCCAGCTGTGCTCAGCTCGACATATATCGACTCAAAAACATCGCCTCTAGGTCCTATATGGCTGTGGGTTGCATCTAGCTGGTATCAGAGCTACCCCCATGCTGTATATACGGCGCCCAGCTGTGCTCAGATCGACATATATCGACTCAAGAACATCGCCTGTAGGTCCTATATGGCCGTGGGTTGCATCTGGCTGGTATCAGAGCTACCCCCATGCTGTATATACGGGGCTCAGCTGTGCTCAGATCGACATATATCGACTCAAGAACACCGCCTGTAGGTCCTATATGGCCGTGGGTTGCAGCTGGCTGGTATGAGAGCCACCCACATGCCGTATATACGGGGCCCAGCTGTGCTCAGCTCGACATATAACGACTCAAGAACATCGCCTCTAGGTCCTATATAGCTGTGGGTTGCATCTGGCTGGTATCAGAGCTACCCCCATGCTGTATATACGGCGCCCAGCTGTGCTCAGATCGACATATATCGACTCAAGAACATCGCCTGTAGGTCCTATATGGCCGTGGGTTGCATCTGGCTGGTATCAGAGCTACCCCCATGCTGTATATACGGGGCCCAGCTGTGCTCACATCGACATATATCGACTCAAGAACATCGCCTCTAGGTCCTATATGGCCGTGGGTTGCATCTGGCTGGTATCAGAGCTACCCCGATGCTGTATATACGGGGCCCAGCTGTGCTCAGATCGACATATATCGACTCAAGAACATCGCCTGTAGGTCCTATATGGCCGTGGGTTGCAGCTGGCTGGTATCAGAGCCACCCACATGCCGTATATGCGGGACCCAGCTGTGCTCAGCTCGACATATATCGACTCAAAAACATCGCCTCTAGGTCCTATATGGCCGTGGGTTGCAGCTGGCTGGTATCAGAGCCACCCACATGCCGTATATGCGGGACCCAGCTGTGCTCAGCTCGACATATATCGACTCAAAAACATCGCCTCTAGGTCCTATATGGCTGTGGGTTGCAGCTGGTATCAGAGCTACACCCATGCTGTATATACGGCGCCCAGCTGTGCTCAGATCGATATATATCGACTCAAGAACGTCGCCTATAGGTCCTATATGGCCGTGGGTTGCATCTGGCTGGTATCAGAGCTACCCCCATGCTGTATATACGGGGCCACAGCTGTGCTCAGATCGACATATATCGACTCAAGAACATCGCCTCTAGGTCCTATATGGTCGTGGGTTGCATCTGGCTGGTATCAGAGCTACCCCTATGATGTATATACGGGGCCCAGCTGTGCTCAGATCGACATATATCGACTCAAGAACATCGCCTGTAGGTCCTATATGGCCGTGGGTTGCAGCTGGCTGGTATCAGAGCCACTCAGATGCCGTATATACGGGGCCCAGCTGTGCTCAGCTCGACATATATCGACTCAAAAACATCGCCTCTAGGTCCTATATGGCTGTGGGTTGCATCTGGCTGATATCAGAGCTACCCCCATGCTGTATATACGGCGCCCAGCTGTGCTCAGATCGACATATATCGACTCAAGAACATCGCCTGTAGATCCTATATGGCCGTGGGTTGCATCTGGCTGGTATCAGAGCTACCCCCATGCTGTATATACGGGGCCCAGCTGTTTTCAGATCGACATATATCGACTCAAGAACATCGCCTGTAGGTCCTATATGGCCGTGGGTTGCAGCTGGCTGGTATCAGAGCCACCCACATGCCGTATATACGGGGCCCAGCTGTGCTCAGCTCGACATATATCGACTCAAAAACATCGCCTCTAGGTCCTATATGGCTGTGGGTTGCATCTGGCTGGTATCAGAGCTACCCCCATGCTGTATATACGGCGCCCAGCTGTGCTCAGATCGACATATATCGACTCAAGAACATCGCCTGTAGGTCCTATATGGCCGTGGGTTGCATCTGGCTGGTATCAGAGCTACCCCCATGCTGTATATACGGGGCTCAGCTGTGCTCAGATCGACATATATCGACTCAAGAACACCGCCTGTAGGTCCTATATGGCCGTGGGTTACAGCTGGCTGGTATGAGAGCCACCCACATGCTGTATATACGGCGCCCAGCTGTGCTCAGATCGACATATATCGACTCAAGAACATTGCCTGTAGGTCCTATATGGCCGTGGGTTGCATCTGGCTGGTATCAGAGCTACCCCCATGCTGTATATACGGGGCCCAGCTATGCTCAGATCGACATATATCGACTCAAGAACATCGCCTGTAGGTCCTATATGGCCGTGGGTTGCATCTGGCTGGTATCAGAGCTACCCCCATGCAGTATATACGGGGCCCAGCTGTGCTCAGATCGACATATATCGACTCAAGAACATCGCCTATATGTCCTATATGGCTGTGGGTTGCATCTGGCTGGTATCAGAGCCCCATGCTGTATATACGAGGCCCAGCTGTGCTCAGATCGACATATATCGACTCAAGAACATCGCCTCTAGGTCCTATATAGCTGTAAGTTGCATCTGGCTGGTATCAGAGCTACCCCCATGCTGTATATACGGCGACCAGCTGTGCTCAGATCGACATATATCGACTCAAGAACATCGCCTGTAGGTCCTATATGGCCGTGGGTTGCAGCTGGCTGGTATCAGAGCCACTCAGATGCCGTATATACGGGGCCCAGCTGTGCTCAGCTCGACATATATCGACTCAAAAACATCGCCTCTAGGTCCTATATGGCTGTGGGTTGCATCTGGCTGATATCAGAGCTACCCCCATGCTGTATATACGGCGCCCAGCTGTGCTCAGATCGAAATATATCGACTCAAGAACATCGCCTGTAGATCCTATATGGCCGTGGGTTGCATCTGGCTGGTATCAAAGCTACCCCCATGCTGTATATACGGGGCCCAGCTGTTTTCAGATCGACATATATCGACTCAAGAACATCGCCTGTAGGTTCTATATGGCCGTGGGTTGCAGCTGGCTGGTATCAGAGCCACCCACATGCCGTATATACGGGGCCCCGCTGTGCTCAGCTCGACATATATCGACTCAAAAACATCGCCTCTAGGTCCTATATGGCTGTGGGTTGCATCTGGCTGGTATCAGAGCTACCCCCATGCTGTATATACGGCGCCCAGCTGTGCTCAGATCGTCATATATCGACTCAAGAACATCGCCTGTAGGTCCTATATAGCCGTGGGTTGCAGCTGGCTGGTATCACAGCTACCCCCATACTGTATATACGTGGCCCAGCTGTGTTAAGATCGACATATATCGACTTAAGAACATCGCCTGTTGGTCCTATATGGCCGTGGGTTGCAGCTGGCTGGTATCAGAGCCACCCACATGCCGTATATACGGGGACCAGCTGTGCTCAGATCGACATATATCGACTAAAGAACATCGTCTGTAGGTCCTATATGGCCGTGGGTTGCATCTGGCTGGTATCAGAGCCACCCACATGCCGTATATACGGGGCCCAGCTGTGCTCAGATCGACATATATCGACTCAAGAACATCGCCTGTAGTTCCTATATGGCCGTGGGTTGCATCTGGCTGGTATCAGAGCTACCCCCATGCTGTATATACGGCGTCCAGCTGTGCTCAAATCGACATATATCGACTCAAGAACATCGCCTGTAGGTGATATATGGCCGTGGGTTGCATCTGACTGGTGTCAGAGCTACCCCCATGCTGTATATACGGGGCCCAGCTTTGCTCAGAGCGACATATATCGACTCAACGTGGGTTGCAGCTGGCTGGTATCACAGCTACCCCCATGCTGTATATACGTGGCCCAGCTGTGCTCAGATCGACATATATCGACTCAAGAATATCGCCTGTAGGTCCTATATGGCCGTGGGTTGCAGCTGGCTGGTATCAGAGCCACCCACATGCCGTATGTACGGGGCCCAGCTGTGCTCAGCTCGACATATATCGACTCAAAAACATCGCCTCTAGGTCCTATATGGCTGTGGGTTGCAGCTGGTATCAGAGCTACACCCATGCTGTATATACGGAGCACAGCTGTGCTCAGATCGATATATATCGACTCAAGAACGTCGCCTATAGGTCCTATATGGCCGTGGGTTGCATCTGGCAGGTATCAGAGCTACCCCCATGCTGTATATACGGGGCCCAGCTGTGCTCAGATCGACATATATCGACTCAAGAACATCGCCTCTAGGTCCTATATGGCCGTGGGTTGCATCTGGCTATTATCAGAGCTACCCCTATGCTGTATATACGGGGCCCAGCTGTGCTCAGATCGACATATATCGACTCAATAACATCGCCTGTAGGTCCTATATGGCCGTGGGTGGCAGCTGGCTGGTATCAGAGCCACCCACATGCCGTATATACGGGGCCCAGCTGTGCTCAGCTCGACATATATCGACTCAAAAACATCGCCTCTAGGTCCTATATGGCTGTGGGTTGCATCTGGCTGGTATCAGAGCTACCCCCATGCTGTATATACGGCGCCCAGCTGTGCTCAGATCGACATATATCGACTCAAGAACATCGCCTGTAGATCCTATATGGCCGTGGGTTGCATCTGGCTGGTATCAGAGCTACCCCCATGCTGTATATACGGCGCCCAGCTGTGCTCAGGTCGACATATATCGACTCAAGAACATCGCCTGTAGGTCCTATATGGCCGTGGGTTGCAGCTGGCTGGTATCAGAGCCACCCACATGCCGTATATACGGGGCCCAGCTGTGCTCAGCTCGACATATATCGACTCAAGAACATCGCCTGTAGGTCCTATATGGCAGTGAGTTGCAGCTGGCTGGTATCACAGCTACCCCCAAGCTGTATATACGTGGCCCAGCTGTGCTCAAATCGACATATATCGACTCAAGAACATCGCCTGTAGGTCCTATATGGCCGTGGGTTTCAGCTGGCTGGTATCAGAGCTACCCCCATGCTGTATATACGGGGCCCAGCTGTGCTCACATCGACATATATCGACTCAAAAACATCGCCTCTAGGTCCTATATGGCCGTGGGTTGCATCTGGCTGGTATCAGAGCTACCCCGATGCTGTATATACGGGGCCCAGCTGTGCTCAGATCGACATATATCGACTCAAGAACATCGCCTGTAGGTCCTATATGGCCGTGGGTTGCAGCTGGCTGGTATCAGAGCCACCCACATGCCGTATATGCGGGACCCAGCTGTGCTCAGCTCGACATATATCGACTCAAAAACATCGCCTCTAGGTCCTATATGGCTGTGGGTTGCATCTGGCTGGTATCAGAGCTACCCCCATGCTGTATATACGGCGCCCAGCTGTGCTCAGATCGACATATATCGACTCAAGAACATCGCCTGTAGGTCCTATATGGCCGTGGGTTGCATCTGGCTGGTATCAGAGCTACCCCCGTGCTGTATATACGGGGCCCAGCTGTTTTCAGATCGACATATATCGACTAAAGAACATCGCCTGTAGGTCCTATATGGCCGTGGGTTGCAGCTGGCTGGTATCAGAGCTACCCCATGCTGTATATACGGCGCCCAGATGTGCTCAAATCGACATATATCGACTCAAGAACATCGCCTGTAGGTCCTATATTGCCGTGGGTTGCATCTGGCTGGTATCAGAGCTACCCCCATGCTGTATATACGGGGCCCAGCTGTGCTCAGATCGACATATATCGACTCAAGAACACCGCCTGTAGGTCCTATATGGCCGTGGGTTGCAGCTGGCTGGTATCAGAGCCACCTACATGCCGTATATACGGGGCCCAGCTGTGCTCAGCTCGACATATATCGACTGAAAAACATCGCCTCTAGGTCCTATATGGCTGTGGGTTGCATCTGGCTGGTATCAGAGCTACCCCCATGCTGTATATACGGCGCCCGGCTGTGCTCAGATCGACATATATCGACTCAAGAACATCGCCTGTAGGTCCTATATGGCCGTGGGTTGCATCTGGCTGGTATCAGAGCTACCCCCATGCTGTATATACGGGGCCCAGCTGTTTTCAGATCGACATATATCGACTCAAGAACATCGCCTGTAGGTCCTATATGGCCGTGGGTTGCAGCTATCTGGTATCAGAGCTACCCCCATGCTGTATATACGGCGCCCAGTGTGCTCAGATCGACATATATCGACTCAAGAACATCGCCTGTAGGTCATATATGGCCGTGGGTTGCATCCGGCTGGTATCAGAGCTACCCCCATGCTGTATATACGGGGCCCAGCTGTGCTCAGATCGACATATATCGACTCAAGAACACCGCCTGTAGGTCCTATATGGCCGTGGGTTGCAGCTGGCTGGTATCAGAGCCACCTACATGCCGTATATACGGGGCCCAGCTGTGCTCAGCTCGACATATATCGACTCAAAAACATCGCCTCTAGGTCCTATATGGCTGTGGGTTGCATCTGGCTGGTATCAGAGCTACCCCCATGCTGTATATACTGCGCCCAGATGTGCTCGGATCGACATATATCGACTCAAGAACACCGCCTGTAGGTCCTATATGGCCGTGGGTTGCATCTGGCTGGTATCAGAGCTACCCCCATGCTGTATATACGGCGCCCAGCTGTGCTCAGATCGACATATATCGACTCAAGAACATCGCCTGTAGGTCCTATATGGCCGTGGGTTGCATCTGGCTGGTATCAGAGCTACCCCCGTGCTGTATATACGGGGCCCAGCTGTTTTCAGATCGACATATATCGACTAAAGAACATCGCCTGTAGGTCCTATATGGCCGTGGGTTGCATCTGGCTGGTATCAGAGCTACCCCCATGCTATATATGCGGGACCCAGCTGTGCTCAGCTCGACATATATCGACTCAAAAACATCGCCTCTAGGTCCTATATGGCTGTGGGTTGCATCTGGCTGGTATCAGAGCTACCCCCATGCTGTATATACGGCGCCCAGCTGTGCTCAGATCGACATATATCGACTCAAGAACATCGCCTGTAGGTCCTATATGGCCGTGGGTTGCATCTGGCTGGTATCAGAGCTACCCCCGTGCTGTATATACGGGGCCCAGCTGTTTTCAGATCGACATATATCGACTAAAGAACATCGCCTGTAGGTCCTATATGGCCGTGGGTTGCATCTGGCTGGTATCAGAGCTACCCCCATGCTATATATACGGGGCCCAGCTGTGCTCAGATCGACATATATCGACTCAAGAACACCGCCTGTAGGTCCTATATGGCCGTGGGTTGCATCTGGCTGGTATCAGAGCCACCTACATGCCGTATATACGGGGCCCAGCTGTGCTCGGCTCGACATATATCGACTCAAGAACATCGCCTCTAGGTCCTATATAGCTGTGGGTTGCATCTGGCTGGTATCAGATCTACCGCCATGCTGTATATACGGCGCCCAGCTGTGCTCAGATCGACATATATCGACTCAAGAACATCGCCTGTAGGTCCTATATGGCCGTGGGTTGCATCTGGCTGGTATCAGAGCTACCCCCATGCTGTATATACGGGCCCAGCTGTGCTCAGATCGACATATATCGACTCAAAAACATCGCCTGTAGGTCCTATATGTTCGTGGGTTGCATCTGGCTGGTATCAGAGCTACCCCCATGCTGTATATACGGGGCCCAGCTGTTTTCAGATCGACATATATCGACTCAAGAACATCGCCTGTAGGTCCTATATAGCCGTGGGTTGCAGCTGGCTGGTATCACAGCTACCCCCATGCTGTATATACGTGGCCTAGCTGTGCTCAGATCGACATATATCGACCCAAGAACATCGCCTGTAGGTCCTATATGGCCGTGGGTTGCAGCTGGCTTGTATCAGAGCCACCCACATGCCGTATATACGGGGCCCAGCTGTGCTCAGATCGACATATATCGACTCAAGAACATTGCCTGTAGGTCCTATATGGCCGCGGGTTGCATCTGGCTGGTATCAGAGCTACCCCCATGCTGTATATACGGCGCCCAGCTGTGCTCAGATCGACATATATCGACTCAAGAACATCGCCTGTAGGTCCTATATGGCCTTGGGTTGCATCTGGCTGGTATCAGAGCTACCCCCATGCTGTATATACGGGGCCCAGCTGTGCTCAGATCGACATATATCAACTCAAGAACATCGCCTGTAGGTCCTATGTGGCCGTGGGTTGCAGCTGGCTGGTATCACAGCTACCCCCATGCTGTATAAACGTGGCCCAGCTGTGCTCAAATCGACATATATCGACTCAAGAACATCGCCTGTAGGTCCTATATAGCCGTGGGTTGCAGCTGGCTGGTATCACAGCTACCCCCATGCTGTATATACGTGACCCAGCTGTGCTCGGATCGACATTTATCGACTCAAGAACATCGCCTGTAGGTCCTATATGGCCGTGGGTTGCATCTGGCTGATATCAGAGCCACACACATGCCCTATATACGGGGGTCCAGCTGTGCTTAGATCGACATATATCGACTCAAGAACATCGCCGTAGGTCCTATATGGCCGTGGGTTGCATCTTGGCTGGTATCAGAGCTACCCACATGCCGTATATACGGGGCCCAGCTGTGCTCAGATCGACATATATCGAATCAAGAACATCGCCTGTAGGTCCTATATGGGCGTGGGTTGCATCTGGCTGGTATCAGAGCCACCCACATGCCGTATATACGTTACCCAGCTGTGCCCAGATCGAAATATATAGACTCAAGAACATCGCCTGTAGGTCCTATATGGCCGTGGGTTGCAGCTGGCTGGTATCAGAGCCACCCACATGCCGTATATACGGGGCCCAGCTGTGCTCAGATCGACATATATCGACTCAAGAACATTGCCTGTAGGTCCTATATGGCCGTGGGTTGCATCTGGCTGGTATTAGAGCTACCCCCATGCTGTATATACGGCGCCCAGCTGTGCTCAGATCGACATATATCGACTCAAGAACATCGGTTGTAGGTCCTATATGGCCGTGGGTTGCAGCTGGCTGGTATCACAGCTACCCCCATGCTGTATATACGTAGCCCAGCTGTGCTCAAATCGACATATATCGACTCAAGAACATCGCCTGTAGGTCCTATATAGCCGTGGGTTGCAGCTGGCTGGTATCACAGCTACCCCCATGCTGTACATACGTGACCCAGCTGTGCTCGGATCGACATATATCGACTCAAGAACATCGCCTGTAGGTCCTATATGGCCGTGGGTTGCATCTGGCTGATATCAGAGCCACACACATGCCCTATATACGGGGGTCCAGCTGTGCTTAGATCGACATATATCGACTCAAGAACATTGCCTGTAGGTCCTATATTGCCGTGGGTTGCATCTGGCTGGTATCAGAGCTACCCACATGCCGTATATACGGGGCCCAGCTGTGCTCAGATCGACATATATCGAATCAAGAACATCGCCTGTAGGTCCTATATGGGCGTGGGTTGCATCTGGCTGGTATCAGAGTCACCCACATGCCGTATATACGTTACCCAGCTGTGCCCAGATCGAAATATATAGACTCAAGAACATGGCCTGTAGGTCCTATATGGCCGTGGGTTGCATATGGCTGGTATCAGAGCTACCCCCATGCTGTATATACGGGGCCCAGCTGTGCTCAGATCGACATATATCGACTCAAGAACACCGCCTGTAGGTCCTATATGGCCGTGGGTTGCAGCTGGCTGGTATCAGAGCCACCTACATGCCGTATATACGGGGCCCAGCTGTGCTCAGCTCGACATATATCGACTGAAAAACATCGCCTCTAGGTCCTATATGGCTGTGGGTTGCATCTGGCTGGTATCAGAGCTACGCCCATGCTGTATATACGGCGCCCGGCTGTGCTCAGATCGACATATATCGACTCAAGAACATCGCCTGTAGGTCCTATATGGCCGTGGGTTGCATCTGGCTGGTATCAGAGCTACCCCCATGCTGTATATACGGGGCCCAGCTGTTTTCAGATCGACATATATCGACTCAAGAACATCGCCTGTAGGTCCTATATGGCCGTGGGTTGCAGATATCTGGTATCAGAGCTACCCCCATGCTGTATATACGGCGCCCAGTGTGCTCAGATCGACATGTATCGACTCAAGAACATCGCCTGTAGGTCCTATATGGCCGTGGGTTGCATCCGGCTGGTATCAGAGCTACCCCCATGCTGTATATACGGGGCCCAGCTGTGCTCAGATCGACATATATCGACTCAAGAACACCGCCTGTAGGTCCTATATGGCCGTGGGTTGCAGCTGGCTGGTATCAGAGCCACCTACATGCCGTATATACGGGGCCCAGCTGTGCTCAGCTCGACATATATCGACTCAAAAACATCGCCTCTAGGTCCTATATGGCTGTGGGTTGCATCTGGCTGGTATCAGAGCTACCCCCATGCTGTATATACTGCGCCCAGATGTGCTCGGATCGACATATATCGACTCAAGAACATCGCCTGTAGGTCCTATATGGCCGTGGGTTGCATCTGGCTGGTATCAGAGCTACCCCCATGCTATATATACGGGGCCCAGCTGTGCTCAGATCGACATATATCGACTCAAGAACACCGCCTGTAGGTCCTATATGGCCGTGGGTTGCAGCTGGCTGGTATCAGAGCCACCTACATGCCGTATATACGGGGCCCAGCTGTGCTCGGCTCGACATATATCGACTCAAGAACATCGCCTCTAGGTCCTATATAGCTGTGGGTTGCATCTGGCTGGTATCAGATCTACCGCCATTCTGTATATACGGCGCCCAGCTGTGCTCAGATCGACATATATCGACTCAAGAACATCGCCTGTAGGTCCTATATGGCCGTGGGTTGCATCTGGCTGGTATCAGAGCTACCCCCATGCTGTATATACGGGCCCAGCTGTGCTCAGATCGACATATATCGACTCAAAAACATCGCCTGTAGGTCCTATATGTTCGTGGGTAGCATCTGGCTGGTATCAGAGCTACCCCCATGCTGTATATACGGGGCCCAGCTGTGCTCGGCTCGACATATATCGACTCAAGAACATCGCCTCTAGGTCCTATATAGCTGTGGGTTGCATCTGGCTGGTATCAGATCTACCGCCATGCTGTATATACGGCGCCCAGCTGTGCTCGGCTCGACATATATCGACTCAAGAACATCGCCTGTAGGTCCTATATGGCCGTGGGTTGCATCTGGCTGGTATCAGAGCTACCCCCATGCTGTATATACGGGGCCCAGCTGTTTTCAGATCGACATATATCGACTCAAGAACATCGCCTGTAGGTCCTATATGGCCGTGGGTTGCAGCTATCTGGTATCAGAGCTACCCCCATGCTGTATATACGGCGCCCAGTGTGCTCAGATCGACATATATCGACTCAAGAACATCGCCTGTAGGTCCTATATGGCCGTGGGTTGCATCCGGCTGGTATCAGAGCTACCCCCATGCTGTATATACGGGGCCCAGCTGTGCTCAGATCGACATATATCGACTCAAGAACACCGCCTGTAGGTCCTATATGGCCGTGGGTTGCAGCTGGCTGGTATCAGAGCCACCTACATGCCGTATATACGGGGCCCAGCTGTGCTCAGCTCGACATATATCGACTCAAAAACATCGCCTCTAGGTCCTATATGGCTGTGGGTTGCATCTGGCTGGTATCAGAGCTACCCCCATGCTGTATATACTGCGCCCAGATGTGCTCGGATCGACATATATCGACTCAAGAACATCGCCTGTAGGTCCTATATGGCCGTGGGTTGCATCTGGCTGGTATCAGAGCTACCCCCATGCTATATATACGGGGCCCAGCTGTGCTCAGATCGACATATATCGACTCAAGAACACCGCCTGTAGGTCCTATATGGCCGTGGGTTGCAGCTGGCTGGTATCAGAGCCACCTACATGCCGTATATACGGGGCCCAGCTGTGCTCGGCTCGACATATATCGACTCAAGAACATCGCCTCTAGGTCCTATATAGCTGTGGGTTGCATCTGGCTGGTATCAGATCTACCGCCATGCTGTATATACGGCGCCCAGCTGTGCTCAGATCGACATATATCGACTCAAGAACATCGCCTGTAGGTCCTATATGGCCGTGGGTTGCATCTGGCTGGTATCAGAGCTACCCCCATGCTGTATATACGGGCCCAGCTGTGCTCAGATCGACATATATCGACTCAAAAACATCGCCTGTAGGTCCTATATGTTCGTGGGTAGCATCTGGCTGGTATCAGAGCTACCCCCATGCTGTATATACGGGGCCCAGCTGTTTTCAGATCGACATATATCGACTCAAGAACATCGCCTGTAGGTCCTATATAGCCGTGGGTTGCAGCTGGCTGGTATCACAGCTACCCCCATGCTGTATATACGTGGCCTAGCTGTGCTCAGATCGACATATATCGACCCAAGAACATCGCCTGTAGGTCCTATATGGCCGTGGGTTGCAGCTGGCTTGTATCAGAGCCACCCACATGCCGTATATACGGGGCCCAGCTGTGCTCAGATCGACATATATCGACTCAAGAACATTGCCTGTAGGTCCTATATGGCCGCGGGTTGCATCTGGCTGGTATCAGAGCTACCCCCATGCTGTATATACGGCGCCCAGCTGTGCTCAGATCGACATATATCGACTCAAGAACATCGCCTGTAGGTCCTATATGGCCTTGGGTTGCATCTGGCTGGTATCAGAGCTACCCCCATGCTGTATATACGGGGCCCAGCTGTGCTCAGATCGACATATATCAACTCAAGAACATCGCCTGTAGGTCCTATGTGGCCGTGGGTTGCAGCTGGCTGGTATCACAGCTACCCCCATGCTGTATAAACGTGGCCCAGCTGTGCTCAAATCGACATATATCGACTCAAGAACATCGCCTGTAGGTCCTATATAGCCGTGGGTTGCAGCTGGCTGGTATCACAGCTACCCCCATGCTGTATATACGTGACCCAGCTGTGCTCGGATCGACATATATCGACTCAAGAACATCGCCTGTAGGTCCTATATGGCCGTGGGTTGCATCTGGCTGATATCAGAGCCACACACATGCCTTATATACGGGGGTCCAGCTGTGCTTAGATCGACATATATCGACTCAAGAACATCGCCTGTAGGTCCTATATGGCCGTGGGTTGCATCTTGGCTGGTATCAGAGCTACCCACATGCCGTATATACGGGGCCCAGCTGTGCTCAGATCGACATATATCGAATCAAGAACATCGCCTGTAGGTCCTATATGGGCGTTGGTTGCATCTGGCTGGTATCAGAGCCATCCACATGCCGTATATACGTTACCCAGCTGTGCCCAGATCGAAATATATAGACTCAAGAACATCGCCTGTAGGTCCTATATGGCCGTGGGTTGCAGCTGGCTGGTATCAGAGCCACCCACATGCCGTATATACGGGGCCCAGCTGTGCTCAGATCGACATATATCGACTCAAGAACATTGCCTGTAGGTCCTATATGGCCGTGGGTTGCATCTGGCTGGTATT
This sequence comes from Lordithon lunulatus, assembly GCA_963942505.1. Taxonomy (NCBI): domain Eukaryota; kingdom Metazoa; phylum Arthropoda; class Insecta; order Coleoptera; family Staphylinidae; genus Lordithon; species Lordithon lunulatus. Next base: position 29,945,803 of record OZ012667.1, on the reverse strand, counting down.
AGAGCTACCCCATGCTGTATATACGGCGCCCAGCTGTGCTCAGATCGACATATATCGACTCAAGAACATCGGTTGTAGGTCCTATATGGCCGTGGGTTGCAGCTGGCTGGTATCACAGCTACCCCCATGCTGTATATACGTGGCCAGCTGTGCTCAAATCGACATATATCGACTCAAGAACATCGCCTGTAGGTCCTATATAGCCGTGGGTTGCAGCTGGCTGGTATCACAGCTACCCCCATGCTGTATATACGTGACCCAGCTGTGCTCGGATCGACATATATCGACTCAAGAACATCGCCTGTAGGTCCTATATGGCCGTGGGTTGCATCTGGCTGATATCAGAGCCACACACATGCCCTATATACGGGGGTCCAGCTGTGCTTAGATCGACATATATCGACTCAAGAACATTGCCTGTAGGTCCTATATTGCCGTGGGTTGCATCTGGCTGGTATCAGAGCTACCCACATGCCGTATATACGGGGCCCAGCTGTGCTCAGATCGACATATATCGAATCAAGAACATCGCCTGTAGGTCCTATATGGGCGTGGGTTGCATCTGGCTGGTATCAGAGCCACCCACATGCCGTATATACGTTACCCAGCTGTGCCCAGATCGAAATATATAGACTCAAGAACATGGCCTGTAGGTCCTATATGGCCGTGGGTTGCATATGGCTGGTATCAGAGCTACCCCCATGCTGTATATACGGGGCCCAGCTGTGCTCAGATCGACATATATCGACTCAAGAACAACGCCTGTAGGTCCTATATGGCCGTGGGTTGCAGCTGGCTGGTATCAGAGCCACCTACATGCCGTATATACGGGGCCCAGCTGTGCTCAGCTCGACATATATCGACTGAAAAACATCGCCTCTAGGTCCTATATGGCTGTGGGTTGCATCTGGCTGGTATCAGAGCTACCCCCATGCTGTATATACGGCGCCCGGCTGTGCTCAGATCGACATATATCGACTCAAGAACATCGCCTGTAGGTCCTATATGGCCGTGGGTTGCATCTGGCTGGTATCAGAGCTACCCCCATGATGTATATACGGGGCCCAGCTGTTTTCAGATCGACATATATCGACTCAAGAACATCGCCTGTAGGTCCTATATGGCCGTGGGTTGCAGCTATCTGGTATCAGAGCTACCCCCATGCTGTATATACGGCGCCCAGTGTGCTAAGATCGACATATATCGACTCAAGAACATCGCCTGTAGGTCCTATATGGCCGTGGGTTGCATCCGGCTGGTATCAGAGCTACCCCCATGCTGTATATACGGGGCCCAGCTGTGCTCAGATCGACATATATCGACTCAAGAACACCGCCTGTAGGTCCTATATGGCCGTGGGTTGCAGCTGGCTGGTATCAGAGCCACCTACATGCCGTATATACGGGGCCCAGCTGTGCTCAGCTCGACATATATCGACTCAAAAACATCGCCTCTAGGTCCTATATGGCTGTGGGTTGCATCTGGCTGGTATCAGAGCTACCCCCATGCTGTATATACTGCGCCCAGATGTGCTCGGATCGACATATATCGACTCAAGAACATCGCCTGTAGGTCCTATATGGCCGTGGGTTGCATCTGGCTGGTATCAGAGCTACCCCCATGCTATATATACGGGGCCCAGCTGTGCTCAGATCGACATATATCGACTCAAGAACACCGCCTGTAGGTCCTATATGGCCGTGGGTTGCAGCTGGCTGGTATCAGAGCCACCTACATGCCGTATATACGGGGCCCAGCTGTGCTCGGCTCGACATATATCGACTCAAGAACATCGCCTCTAGGTCCTATATAGCTGTGGGTTGCATCTGGCTGGTATCAGATCTACCGCCATGCTGTATATACGGCGCCCAGCTGTGCTCAGATCGACATATATCGACTCAAGAACATCGCCTGTAGGTCCTATATGGCCGTGGGTTGCATTTGGCTGGTATCAGAGCTACCCCCATGCTGTATATACGGGCCCAGCTGTGCTCAGATCGACATATATCGACTCAAAAACATCGCCTGTAGGTCCTATATGTTCGTGGGTTGCATCTGGCTGGTATCAGAGCTACCCCCATGCTGTATATACGGGGCCCAGCTGTTTTCAGATCGACATATATCGACTCAAGAACATCGCCTGTAGGTCCTATATAGCCGTGGGTTGCAGCTGGCTGGTATCACAGCTACCCCCATGCTGTATATACGTGGCCTAGCTGTGCTCAGATCGACATATATCGACCCAAGAACATTGCCTGTATATCCTATATGGCCGCGGGTTGTATCTGGCTGGTATCAGAGCTACCCCCATGCTGTATATACGGCGCCCAGCTGTGCTCAGATCGACATATATCGACTCAAGAACATCGCCTGTAGGTCCTATATGGCCTTGGGTTGCATCTGGCTGGTATCAGAGCTACCCCCATGCTGTATATACGGGGCCCAGCTGTGCTCAGATCGACATATATCAACTCAAGAACATCGCCTGTAGGTCCTATGTGGCCGTGGGTTGCAGCTGGCTGGTATCACAGCTACCCCCATGCTGTATAAACGTGGCCCAGCTGTGCTCAAATCGACATATATCGACTCAAGAACATCGCCTGTAGGTCCTATATAGCCGTGGGTTGCAGCTGGCTGGTATCACAGCTACCCCCATGCTGTATATACGTGACCCAGCTGTGCTCGGATCGACATATATCGACTCAAGAACATCGCCTGTAGGTCCTATATGGCCGTGGGTTGCATCTGGCTGATATCAGAGCCACACACATGCCCTATATACGGGGGTCCAGCTGTGCTTAGATCGACATATATCGACTCAAGAACATCGCCTGTAGGTCCTATATGGCCGTGGGTTGCATCTTGGCTGGTATCAGAGCTACCCACATGCCGTATATACGGGGCCCAGCTGTGCTCAGATCGACATATATCGAATCAAGAACATCGCCTGTAGGTCCTATATGGGCGTGGGTTGCATCTGGCTGGTATCAGAGCCACCCACATGCCGTATATACGTTACCCAGCTGTGCCCAGATCGAAATATATAGACTCAAGAACATCGCCTGTAGGTCCTATATGGCCGTGGGTTGCAGCTGGCTGGTATCAGAGCCACCCACATGCCGTATATACGGGGCCCAGCTGTGCTCAGATCGACATATATCGACTCAAGAACATTGCCTGTAGGTCCTATATGGCCGTGGGTTGCATCTGGCTGGTATTAGAGCTACCCCCATGCTGTATATACGGCGCCCAGCTGTGCTCAGATCGACATATATCGACTCAAGAACATCGGTTGTAGGTCCTATATGGCCTTGGGTTGCATCTGGCTGGTATCAGAGCTACCCCCATGCTGTATACACGGGGCCCAGCTGTGCTCAGATCGACATATATCGACTCAAGAACATCGCCTGTAGGTCCTATATGGCCGTGGGTTGCAGCTGGCTGGTATCACAGCTACCCCCATGCTGTATATACGTGGCCCAGCTGTGCTCAAATCGACATATATCGACTCAAGAACATCGCCTGTAGGTCCTATATAGCCGTGGGTTGCAGCTGGCTGGTATCACAGCTACCCCCATGCTGTATATACGTGACCCAGCTGTGCTCGGATCGACATATATCGACTCAAGAACATCGCCTGTAGGTCCTATATGGCCTTGGGTTGCATCTGGCTGGTATCAGAGCTACCCCCATGCTGTATATACGGGGCCCAGCTGTGCTCAGATCGACATATATCAACTCAAGAACATCGCCTGTAGGTCCTATGTGGCCGTGGGTTGCAGCTGGCTGGTATCACAGCTACCCCCATGCTGTATAAACGTGGCCCAGCTGTGCTCAAATCGACATATATCGACTCAAGAACATCGCCTGTAGGTCCTATATAGCCGTGGGTTGCAGCTGGCTGGTATCACAGCTACCCCCATGCTGTATATACGTGACCCAGCTGTGCTCGGATCGACATATATCGACTCAAGAACATCGCCTGTAGGTCCTATATGGCCGTGGGTTGCATCTGGCTGATATCAGAGCCACACACATGCCCTATATACGGGGGTCCAGCTGTGCTTAGATCGACATATATCGACTCAAGAACATCGCCTGTAGGTCCTATATGGCCGTGGGTTGCATCTTGGCTGGTATCAGAGCTACCCACATGCCGTATATACGGGGCCCAGCTGTGCTCAGATCGACATATATCGAATCAAGAACATCGCCTGTAGGTCCTATATGGGCGTGGGTTGCATCTGGCTGGTATCAGAGCCACCCACATGCCGTATATACGTTACCCAGCTGTGCCCAGATCGAAATATATAGACTCAAGAACATCGCCTGTAGGTCCTATATGGCCGTGGGTTGCAGCTGGCTGGTATCAGAGCCACCCACATGCCGTATATACGGGGCCCAGCTGTGCTCAGATCGACATATATCGACTCAAGAACATTGCCTGTAGGTCCTATATGGCCGTGGGTTGCATCTGGCTGGTATTAGAGCTACCCCCATGCTGTATATACGGCGCCCAGCTGTGCTCAGATCGACATATATCGACTCAAGAACATCGGTTGTAGGTCCTATATGGCCTTGGGTTGCATCTGGCTGGTATCAGAGCTACCCCCATGCTGTATACACGGGGCCCAGCTGTGCTCAGATCGACATATATCGACTCAAGAACATCGCCTGTAGGTCCTATATGGCCGTGGGTTGCAGCTGGCTGGTATCACAGCTACCCCCATGCTGTATATACGTGGCCCAGCTGTGCTCAAATCGACATATATCGACTCAAGAACATCGCCTGTAGGTCCTATATAGCCGTGGGTTGCAGCTGGCTGGTATCACAGCTACCCCATGCTGTATATACGTGACCCAGCTGTGCTCGGATCGACATATATCGACTCAAGAACATCGCCTGTAGGTCCTATATGGCCGTGGGTTGCATCTGGCTGATATCAGAGCCACACACATGCCTTATATACGGGGGTCCAGCTGTGCTTAGATCGACATATATCGACTCAAGAACATCGCCTGTAGGTCCTATATGGCCGTGGGTTGCATCTTGGCTGGTATCAGAGCTACCCACATGCCGTATATACGGGGCCCAGCTGTGCTCAGATCGACATATATCGAATCAAGAACATCGCCTGTAGGTCCTATATGGGCGTGGGTTGCATCTGGCTGGTATCAGAGCCACCCACATGCCGTATATACGTTACCCAGCTGTGCCCAGATCGAAATATATAGACTCAAGAACATCGCCTGTAGGTCCTATATGGCCGTGGGTTGCAGCTGGCTGGTATCAGAGCCACCCACATGCCGTATATACGGGGCCCAGCTGTGCTCAGATCGACATATATCGACTCAAGAACATTGCCTGTAGGTCCTATATGGCCGTGGGTTGCATCTGGCTGGTATTAGAGCTACCCCCATGCTGTATATACGGCGCCCAGCTGTGCTCAGATCGACATATATCGACTCAAGAACATCGGTTGTAGGTCCTATATGGCCGTGGGTTGCAGCTGGCTGGTATCACAGCTACCCCCATGCTGTATATACGTGGCCAGCTGTGCTCAAATCGACATATATCGACTCAAGAACATCGCCTGTAGGTCCTATATAGCCGTGGGTTGCAGCTGGCTGGTATCACAGCTACCCCCATGCTGTATATACGTGACCCAGCTGTGCTCGGATCGACATATATCGACTCAAGAACATCGCCTGTAGGTCCTATATGGCCGTGGGTTGCATCTGGCTGATATCAGAGCCACACACATGCCCTATATACGGGGGTCCAGCTGTGCTTAGATCGACATATATCGACTCAAGAACATTGCCTGTAGGTCCTATATTGCCGTGGGTTGCATCTGGCTGGTATCAGAGCTACCCACATGCCGTATATACGGGGCCCAGCTGTGCTCAGATCGACATATATCGAATCAAGAACATCGCCTGTAGGTCCTATATGGGCGTGGGTTGCATCTGGCTGGTATCAGAGCCACCCACATGCCGTATATACGTTACCCAGCTGTGCCCAGATCGAAATATATAGACTCAAGAACATGGCCTGTAGGTCCTATATGGCCGTGGGTTGCATATGGCTGGTATCAGAGCTACCCCCATGCTGTATATACGGGGCCCAGCTGTGCTCAGATCGACATATATCGACTCAAGAACACCGCCTGTAGGTCCTATATGGCCGTGGGTTGCAGCTGGCTGGTATCAGAGCCACCTACATGCCGTATATACGGGGCCCAGCTGTGCTCAGCTCGACATATATCGACTGAAAAACATCGCCTCTAGGTCCTATATGGCTGTGGGTTGCATCTGGCTGGTATCAGAGCTACCCCCATGCTGTATATACGGCGCCCGGCTGTGCTCAGATCGACATATATCGACTCAAGAACATCGCCTGTAGGTCCTATATGGCCGTGGGTTGCATCTGGCTGGTATCAGAGCTACCCCCATGCTGTATATACGGGGCCCAGCTGTTTTCAGATCGACATATATCGACTCAAGAACATCGCCTGTAGGTCCTATATGGCCGTGGGTTGCAGCTATCTGGTATCAGAGCTACCCCCATGCTGTATATACGGCGCCCAGTGTGCTAAGATCGACATATATCGACTCAAGAACATCGCCTGTAGGTCCTATATGGCCGTGGGTTGCATCCGGCTGGTATCAGAGCTACCCCCCATGCTGTATATACGGGGCCCAGCTGTGCTCAGATCGACATATATCGACTCAAGAACACCGCCTGTAGGTCCTATATGGCCGTGGGTTGCAGCTGGCTGGTATCAGAGCCACCTACATGCCGTATATACGGGGCCCAGCTGTGCTCAGCTCGACATATATCGACTCAAAAACATCGCCTCTAGGTCCTATATGGCTGTGGGTTGCATCTGGCTGGTATCAGAGCTACCCCCATGCTGTATATACTGCGCCCAGATGTGCTCGGATCGACATATATCGACTCAAGAACATCGCCTGTAGGTCCTATATGGCCGTGGGTTGCATCTGGCTGGTATCAGAGCTACCCCCATGCTATATATACGGGGCCCAGCTGTGCTCAGATCGACATATATCGACTCAAGAACACCGCCTGTAGGTCCTATATGGCCGTGGGTTGCAGCTGGCTGGTATCAGAGCCACCTACATGCCGTATATACGGGGCCCAGCTGTGCTCAGATCGACATATATCGACTCAAGAACATCGCCTGTAGGTCCTATATGGCCTTGGGTTGCATCTGGCTGGTATCAGAGCTACCCCCATGCTGTATATACGGGGCCCAGCTGTGCTCAGATCGACATATATCAACTCAAGAACATCGCCTGTAGGTCCTATGTGGCCGTGGGTTGCAGCTGGCTGGTATCACAGCTACCCCCATGCTGTATAAACGTGGCCCAGCTGTGCTCAAATCGACATATATCGACTCAAGAACATCGCCTGTAGGTCCTATATAGCCGTGGGTTGCAGCTGGCTGGTATCACAGCTACCCCCATGCTGTATATACGTGACCCAGCTGTGCTCGGATCGACATATATCGACTCAAGAACATCGCCTGTAGGTCCTATATGGCCGTGGGTTGCATCTGGCTGATATCAGAGCCACACACATGCCCTATATACGGGGGTCCAGCTGTGCTTAGATCGACATATATCGACTCAAGAACATCGCCTGTAGGTCCTATATGGCCGTGGGTTGCATCTGGCTGGTATCAGAGCTACCCCCATGCTGTATATACGGGCCCAGCTGTGCTCAGATCGACATATATCGACTCAAAAACATCGCCTGTAGGTCCTATATGTTCGTGGGTTGCATCTGGCTGGTATCAGAGCTACCCCCATGCTGTATATACGGGGCCCAGCTGTTTTCAGATCGACATATATCGACTCAAGAACATCGCCTGTAGGTCCTATATAGCCGTGGGTTGCAGCTGGCTGGTATCACAGCTACCCCCATGCTGTATATACGTGGCCTAGCTGTGCTCAGATCGACATATATCGACCCAAGAACATCGCCTGTAGGTCCTATATGGCCGTGGGTTGCAGCTGGCTTGTATCAGAGCCACCCACATGCCGTATATACGGGGCCCAGCTGTGCTCAGATCGACATATATCGACTCAAGAACATTGCCTGTATATCCTATATGGCCGCGGGTTGTATCTGGCTGGTATCAGAGCTACCCCCATGCTGTATATACGGCGCCCAGCTGTGCTCAGATCGACATATATCGACTCAAGAACATCGCCTGTAGGTCCTATATGGCCTTGGGTTGCATCTGGCTGGTATCAGAGCTACCCCCATGCTGTATATACGGGGCCCAGCTGTGCTCAGATCGACATATATCAACTCAAGAACATCGCCTGTAGGTCCTATGTGGCCGTGGGTTGCAGCTGGCTGGTATCACAGCTACCCCCATGCTGTATAAACGTGGCCCAGCTGTGCTCAAATCGACATATATCGACTCAAGAACATCGCCTGTAGGTCCTATATAGCCGTGGGTTGCAGCTGGCTGGTATCACAGCTACCCCCATGCTGTATATACGTGACCCAGCTGTGCTCGGATCGACATATATCGACTCAAGAACATCGCCTGTAGGTCCTATATGGCCGTGGGTTGCATCTGGCTGATATCAGAGCCACACACATGCCCTATATACGGGGGTCCAGCTGTGCTTAGATCGACATATATCGACTCAAGAACATCGCCTGTAGGTCCTATATGGCCGTGGGTTGCATCTTGGCTGGTATCAGAGCTACCCACATGCCGTATATACGGGGCCCAGCTGTGCTCAGATCGACATATATCGAATCAAGAACATCGCCTGTAGGTCCTATATGGGCGTGGGTTGCATCTGGCTGGTATCAGAGCCACCCACATGCCGTATATACGTTACCCAGCTGTGCCCAGATCGAAATATATAGACTCAAGAACATCGCCTGTAGGTCCTATATGGCCGTGGGTTGCAGCTGGCTGGTATCAGAGCCACCCACATGCCGTATATACGGGGCCCAGCTGTGCTCAGATCGACATATATCGACTCAAGAACATTGCCTGTAGGTCCTATATGGCCGTGGGTTGCATCTGGCTGGTATTAGAGCTACCCCCATGCTGTATATACGGCGCCCAGCTGTGCTCAGATCGACATATATCGACTCAAGAACATCGGTTGTAGGTCCTATATGGCCTTGGGTTGCATCTGGCTGGTATCAGAGCTACCCCCATGCTGTATACACGGGGCCCAGCTGTGCTCAGATCGACATATATCGACTCAAGAACATCGCCTGTAGGTCCTATATGGCCGTGGGTTGCAGCTGGCTGGTATCACAGCTACCCCCATGCTGTATATACGTGGCCCAGCTGTGCTCAAATCGACATATATCGACTCAAGAACATCGCCTGTAGGTCCTATATAGCCGTGGGTTGCAGCTGGCTGGTATCACAGCTACCCCCATGCTGTATATACGTGACCCAGCTGTGCTCGGATCGACATATATCGACTCAAGAACATCGCCTGTAGGTCCTATATGGCCTTGGGTTGCATCTGGCTGGTATCAGAGCTACCCCCATGCTGTATATACGGGGCCCAGCTGTGCTCAGATCGACATATATCAACTCAAGAACATCGCCTGTAGGTCCTATGTGGCCGTGGGTTGCAGCTGGCTGGTATCACAGCTACCCCCATGCTGTATAAACGTGGCCCAGCTGTGCTCAAATCGACATATATCGACTCAAGAACATCGCCTGTAGGTCCTATATAGCCGTGGGTTGCAGCTGGCTGGTATCACAGCTACCCCCATGCTGTATATACGTGACCCAGCTGTGCTCGGATCGACATATATCGACTCAAGAACATCGCCTGTAGGTCCTATATGGCCGTGGGTTGCATCTGGCTGATATCAGAGCCACACACATGCCCTATATACGGGGGTCCAGCTGTGCTTAGATCGACATATATCGACTCAAGAACATCGCCTGTAGGTCCTATATGGCCGTGGGTTGCATCTTGGCTGGTATCAGAGCTACCCACATGCCGTATATACGGGGCCCAGCTGTGCTCAGATCGACATATATCGAATCAAGAACATCGCCTGTAGGTCCTATATGGGCGTGGGTTGCATCTGGCTGGTATCAGAGCCACCCACATGCCGTATATACGTTACCCAGCTGTGCCCAGATCGAAATATATAGACTCAAGAACATCGCCTGTAGGTCCTATATGGCCGTGGGTTGCAGCTGGCTGGTATCAGAGCCACCCACATGCCGTATATACGGGGCCCAGCTGTGCTCAGATCGACATATATCGACTCAAGAACATTGCCTGTAGGTCCTATATGGCCGTGGGTTGCATCTGGCTGGTATTAGAGCTACCCCCATGCTGTATATACGGCACCCAGCTGTGCTCAGATCGACATATATCGACTCAAGAACATCGGTTGTAGGTCCTATATGGCCTTGGGTTGCATCTGGCTGGTATCAGAGCTACCCCCATGCTGTATACACGGGGCCCAGCTGTGCTCAGATCGACATATATCGACTCAAGAACATCGCCTGTAGGTCCTATATGGCCGTGGGTTGCAGCTGGCTGGTATCACAGCTACCCCCATGCTGTATATACGTGGCCCAGCTGTGCTCAAATCGACATATATCGACTCAAGAACATCGCCTGTAGGTCCTATATAGCCGTGGGTTGCAGCTGGCTGGTATCACAGCTACCCCATGCTGTATATACGTGACCCAGCTGTGCTCGGATCGACATATATCGACTCAAGAACATCGCCTGTAGGTCCTATATGGCCGTGGGTTGCATCTGGCTGATATCAGAGCCACACACATGCCCTATATACGGGGGTCCAGCTGTGCTTAGATCGACATATATCGACTCAAGAACATTGCCTGTAGGTCCTATATTGCCGTGGGTTGCATCTGGCTGGTATCAGAGCTACCCACATGCCGTATATACGGGGCCCAGCTGTGCTCAGATCGACATATATCGAATCAAGAACATCGCCTGTAGGTCCTATATGGGCGTGGGTTGCATCTGGCTGGTATCAGAGCCACCCACATGCCGTATATACGTTACCCAGCTGTGCCCAGATCGAAATATATAGACTCAAGAACATGGCCTGTAGGTCCTATATGGCCGTGGGTTGCATATGGCTGGTATCAGAGCTACCCCCATGCTGTATATACGAGGCCTAGCTGTGCTCAGATCGACATATATCGACTGAAGAACATCGCCTGTGGGTCTTATATGGCCGTGGGTTGCAGCTGGCTGGTATCAGAGCTACCCCCCAGGCTGTATATACGTGGCCCAGCTGTGCTCAGATCGACATATATCGACTCAAGAACATCGGTTGTAGGTCCTGTATGCCCATGGGTTGCATCTGGCTGGTATCAGAGGCACCCACATGCCGTATATACGGGGACCAGCTGTGCTCAGATCGACATATATCGACTCAAGTACATCGCCTGTAGGTCCTATATTGTCACGCAGTGATATTATTCCTAAATACAATTCATACTTATTTAATTAAATTCATGTTTATTTAATAATCACTTGAGCTTATTAGGTCACCCGGGACGTTTTCTAACAGGAGGTCTTATTTAAAAAGATCTTGAATTAGTTAGCGTTTCCATGTGTTTCTTAATCTAGTTCTTTTTCTATCGCGCGGGCCCAGCTCAAACCGCGGGTGACGCGAGGCACGGGTCCGTATTAGGGAACGCTAACGCATTTCCCGTGACCCTGGCACGTGTCTAAAAATGCATTCTTAGTATGAGGAAAACCTCAAGCTTCCCGAGTATAAGTAGCCCGACCCAACCCAGGAGGGACACTTCTCAGTTAGAGATCCCTCGCGCTAGAGTGTAGAGTGTAGAGTAGTTCTAAGTGCCAAGCCACCCCCCCCCCGCCAACACCAACCCCCGCCAACACCAACCCCCGCAATTATGTTTGCTATGCACCGGTAAGCTCAAATCAATTTACTGTAATAAGTGTTTATTTATTCTGATTGTATTATCTGTATTGTGTAAGCTTGTACTTTATTATTGTTCTTTTATAAATATACTTACGTAACGATTCAATCTGGTTATAGTATCTGAATTGCTAATTGCTATATTTCCATTAATATCTCGGTGTACGCGTCTCGTCACGATCCTCGCGGGCCAAGTGAGTCTCTTACCGCTTACGCTATCACTGATAGAGTATTCGGTAATGCCAGTGTAAATTCAGTTAGTGCATACTTGAAATACTTCTTTGAAATCGCGTACTAAATCCTTTGGTCGTGACACATGGTGGAGGCGCCATTTTTTGTTTATTAATTAAATCTTCAAAAAATCTAAGGGTGTTATCGCCGTTTTAATTTTTATTCCGGCAAAACCCCAGAATATTAACAAATAATTATACATCAAAAATTAAATTAAATTAAATTAATTACACGTTTTTGAGCGAAAAATAACGCAAGATGCTAAAACCATAGATTGAAATCTTCATTTACGAGATACGATTATTACAGTCAGTAATAGAACACTATAGTATCAGCGGTAGCATTTAAAATAAATATACAAGACGGACAGACATACAAACGACGCTAGAATTTCGAAAATCACTAACTGAAGAATTTATTTTAAAAAGGGTTAAAAGGGAATTGAGAGATAATTACACGCCTTAATATAAACGAGCATTTATTTCATTTATAAAAAAGTGTAGTATTGTGAATTGCGTAAGTAGGAACTTCGAACTATATTAAAAACGTGTGTCGCGCTAAAAATAGAACAGAACGGTTACATAACAGCTGCAATCGCTACAAACAGCGCTTCCGAGCACGCCGCAGTATCAAGTTCATTGCGCCGGCCTTGCACTACGCGTAAATAGATAATATTTACTACGAGACACTACATCGCGATTCGCCCACGCTCAAAACTCGGCAATAAAACAATAAAAATACCGATAACCGTAATGATATTAGTTTCCGAATGAGTAATAAACAGCATATGCTCCTTAGATCGGCGAACAAAGGCAAAAACGCGGAACACGAAAAAACAACAGACAGCGCGATTAATTTAACAGTTGACGAATTAGTAAATTCAATTGATAGCACACTAATAAATACACCCAGAAAACAGAATATTCAATTTCACCATTCAACACCGCACCCGTCGGCAAGCGAACCGCAATTTATACCGGAAGATCATACACCTATTTCAGAACGCGAAGATCTCTTGTACTTAAGAGGAGATCCAAATAAATTCAATTACACAATTTCACACGATAAATTAGAACAAACTTTCAGAGATAGCGAAAATTCCGAAGAAGAAACAAACGAAAGCGTACAAGACGCCTATAGTCAATACATACACAACTGCCAAAACAAAACGCAAATAATGAACCAAGGCGCTAACGCGGCACAAAACGCAGTAAACGCGGCAAACGCATACGCCGCGGGGACTTTGAACGCCGCGATCGCGCAAGCACGGGTCCCCGCAGCGCCGAAATTTATTCAACCGGCTATTTTCGATCCAAAAACTGTTAACGCAAATAACTTCATAAAAAATTACGAACGCGCGGCCAACCTAAATAACTGGAATGATCAGATGAAAATAATAAATTTACCCGCCTATCTCGAAGGTGTATCGGTTCGATGAATACGGTAACAACCCCCAAAATACTAATAAAAATTGGACGGAAATTAAAACTGACTTAATAGCGAATTTCGGCCAATTATCAAGAAACGACGCGAGACATAAATTACGGGCTAGAAAACAAGGCATCGACGAATCGGTAATCAGCTATTACTATAATATAATCGAATTATGTTATGACGTGGACCCCGCGATGCCGCTAGATCAGAGACGAGAATACTTTGAAGACGGGCTACAACCAGCGTACTCAGGCACATATAGGCTTGCAATACACGCTCGTAACCCGGTAACGGAAGAATTTTGGAAATCAGTAATAGATTTATTAGAAGAAAATCGGTGCAAAGCCCTAGATAATGCAATGAAAACGCTCTTAATAACAAACGAAACGAACGCGACAATTAACAATACTACACGGAGAAATCAATTTAATCAAAAACAAGCTCGTACTTTTTACATCCCGGTAACTAGAACGCACGATGGTAAAATTAAATGTTATAACTGCGGAAAACCAGGGCACTTCGCGAGAGTATGTCAGGAACCGATGCAAACGGGTGGTGCCGAGCATAACGGGGGGTGGCTAAGAGGTAATATGAGAACACCGAGCTCGCATAACGCGGGTGGCTCCTACGATGGGAGAAACGTTAGACAAAACTACACAAATAATAATAGCAACTTCAATCGAAACGGTGGGCAAAACTATAGAAATAATTATAGAAATTATGATAATAGCGGACAAAATTTTACAAATAATTACGGAAATAGCTACGATCGCAATAATAGACAAAATTACGGGAACAATTATTTACGAAGGGATAATAGTAGACAGAATTATGGAAATAATTATGAACAAAGAGATAATAATAGACAGGGTTATGATAGAAATAGGAGTCTCGAAAGACAGGATACTTATTATAGAAATAACGGGCGCGATAATATTCGCCCACGAAGCAACGAGAGGGGCTACAATAGCAGAGACAACAGTTACGATAGAGGGTTTAGTAATAGCGATCGACAAAGGGGCGACAATACAAGAGGGTACAGGAATGGTAACAATAGTGAGAGAAGAGTATCGTTTACGGAAAACTTTGGTAACACAGGTTCAAGAGAACCATCCCCAAACGGGATAAGGCGGCAAAATTAGATTTAAACCTCGATGCCGTCTCTACATGCGAGGGACTAATCGGTGTTAAACACGCCGATATTGGTGACGGATGCACCGAAACTTTAGTAACGAAAATAAGCAATTTAGGAATATTACTAGTAAATGGGAACTATAATGATAAAGACACACTAATCGTAATAGATACAGGTTCGGCTGGCAATGTAATTGAGTTTCACGATGATTTAAAATTAGACAAAAGCGACGTGCAATTCGTATTAACAGCGGGCGGTAATTATATACCTGTTCTAGGTAATGTCGCTGAATTTGTACAATTAAACAATCACACATATAAATTCAACGCAATAGCAGTTAGAAAATTACCATATAAAATAATATTAGGCGTTGGCTTCTTACGACGCGATAATCAACTTCCAGGAAAATTACTTGGACTTGAAACACGCGCGCGAAAGAAACCGCATCACCTTCCGATTAGAAAATAACGTCACCCGAACCCTGAACTTGCAGGAAATCGGTGGTAAAGTCAGTTGCTTAACAACAAATATAATCACACCCGGAAATCAACTTGCAATCAAGGTTAATAAACGCATTGATCTAAATATTCAAAATTTTAAACCGAGCGAAAATTTTCTGACCAAACGCGGGTTAGCAATCACATGCATCAATATGGATTGCATAACGATACGAAACTGCACCGGCATTCCTAAACAAATATTTAAACACACGACTTTGGGCAAATTAACGGACCCAATTGTCGCAAGCGCGACGCTGCTATACCAAACACCTGTTAAAATTAAACAAGAAACAATAGAGCATGACTTTAACGTAGACTTAACACCCGAACAAAAACACCAGTTAAACGAACTACTTTCGGAATTTAACGATATTTTCGCAACCGATACGAGTGATATGGGGCATACGGACCTCGTCGAACACGTCATAGACGTAGGAGACGCCGCTCCAATTAAATGCAGACCCTACCGGGTATCTCAGGCGGAACGCGAAATTATCGACGAACAAATTCAAGACATGCTAATACACGACGTAATACGGCCTAGCTCAAGCCCATGGGCGGCACCCATAGTCCTAGTCAAAAAGAAAGACGGAAAGACGAGATTTTGCGTTGATTATAGGCTGCTTAACAGCGTAACCAAAAAAGATTGCTACCCACTGCCAAATATCGACGATATTTTGACGTACGTGGGCGGAGCAAAATACTTTTCAACATTAGATTTATTTAGTGGCTACTGGCAAGTAGGAGTACGCGAAGATTGCCGCGAATTAACCAGCTTTGTAGTGAGCGGAGGCGGTGCATACGAATTCAATAAACTTGCGTTCGGTTTATGCAACGCGCCCGCTACATTCCAATTATTAGCCGATAAAGTATTTTTTGGCTTAAAATGGGTAGAACTTTTAACCTACCTCGACGACATCATAATTTTCTCAGATACATTCGAAAATCACCTAATCCGTCTCCGTCACGCTTTTGAAAGATTAAGGAACGCGGGATTGACGCTTAAACCATCAAAATGCTGCTACGCACAATCAACTATAAAAATACTAGGTCACGTTGTAAATAATGAAGGTATAGCGCCGGACGAAGACAAGCTCACAGCCATAAAAAAATTTCCCTTGCCAAAGAACGTGAAAACAGTGCAAAGTTTCGTAGGATTGTGCAATTACTATCGAAAATTCATATCAGGATTCTCAATGATAGCAAGACCACTGTACGAAATTACTAAGAAAAATATAGAATTTAGTTGGGGAGACGCGCAACAGAAAGCATTTGACGAACTAAAAGATAAATTAATTAGCGCGCCGGTTCTCGCCCATTTTAATCCTCATAAAGGAACCGAACTTAGAGTAGAGTAGAGTAGAGTAGACGCATCGTACGTCGGGTTAGGGGCCGTCCTATTGCAAGAGCATGACAGCGGCGTGCACCCAGTTGCATACGCATCACGGAGTCTAACAACGGCAGAAAAGAATTATTCAATTTCAGAACTAGAAGCACTCGGGGTAGTCTGGAGCTTAGGTTATTTACGACATTTAATTTACGGGAGACCTGTAAAAATTGTAACGGATCATAGTGCAATCTGCTATTTAAAGACAGTCAAAAACCCCACGGGCCGGTTGGCCAGATGGGCAATAAAACTCGCAGAATACGATTACACTATCATTCACAAAAGCGGTATTAATCATAGAGACGCTGACGCATTGTCAAGAAATCCAGTAAATACAGCCCAGCCCGAGGACGAAGAAAATTGTAACGAAATCGCCACATATTTAATAGACCTGGCCGATATAGCGCAACTACAACGGGAAGACGACCGCTTGCTGTCAATAATCAATACAATAATCGAACCCGACAATAGCACGATCGCGTTAGTAAGAAAATCTAAAGCATTTACATTAGAGAAAGATATTTTATACAAACAGAATAATTCAATAACGGGAAACCCAAAACTACTAGTAATACCTCAAAAATTGATAGGCGAAATTTTATACGCAAATCATAGTGAGCCTATGGCCGGACACTTAGGGCTGACTAAAACACTAGACAGAATTAAAAAACGGTACTACTGGGACGGTTTGCAAAAAGACGTTGAAAAATTTCTAAAAGGTTGTCCCGACTGTCAAACGCGGAAAGGGCAAAAACAGCAGGATTACTGCAACCGATACCAGTAGGCCAACCTTTTCAGCGCGTTGGGATAGATATAATGGGACCGTTAAGAATGACACAATCAAGAAAAACTTGCATAATCGTCGCCACAGATTACGCAACACGCTTCGTCGAAACCAAAGCCCTCCCAAATCAAAAAACAGAACACGTAGCTAAATTCATATTAGAAAATATTATTTGTAGACATGGCAGCCCTCAATTTTTGCTTAGCGATAGGGGAAAAACTTTTCAGTCAGAACTTGTTGCGGAACTTTGCAAAATAATGGGCATCACAGGTCAATTCACCACAAGTTATCATCCGCAATGTAACGGCCTAACCGAAAGATTCAATAAAACCATGGCAGACATGCTTAGTATGTACACAAACACAAAACAAACAGATTGGGACCTTTACCTACCCCACATAACATTTGCATATAACACTGCTAGACAAGAAACAACTAAATATTCACCCTATATGTTAGTTTACGGGAGAGAGGCCATTTTAGCTACAGAAGCTAATCTTAACTCAGAAATAACCCACACCGACGCGGTGGCTATCAGGGAACGCGCACTACACGTACGACAAAACGCCGTAGAAAACATTAGAAATAAACAAACGAAAGACAAAATTAGATATGACAGACAACATAGACAGGTAATATTTAATCTGGGAGATAAAGTAAAAATTTTCACGCCAACTCGGAAAGTCGGCTTAAGCGAAAAATTGCTACCAAAGTACTACGGGCCTTATACGATACTCGAAAGAAAAGGAGAAGTAGATTACCTAATAAGAAAGGGAGACAAAACAAACTCCAAAATAGACATAGTGCATGTTGGACGAATACTACCATATAACGACCCATGGGTTTCAACGGAAACCCTAACAGACAACGACGTTGCATGCGATGAGGGAGTTCTGCATGAAGACGAGGAGACTGTGGTAGAGGGGTCGTCCTTAAACTAACATAAAAACAACACTATTTCAGCAACAACCTGAGCCGCACAGTGGTGATTGATTTCAACCTGCTGTACAGCAGGTCGGGGCGCCGCTACGCGAAGGAGCTAACGGTCGTGAGGATCCACAACCTAGGGGTTGAACACATGATGTCCGGGGAGAAATTCCCCCCGACTAACCCCAACCACACGGAGGCCCGGAAGAACGCAGCAATAACACAGGAGCTGCACGGGCTGGGCAGCCAGGCCCCGGGAGACATGCGCCCGGGAGAGATCGAGGCCGTCATGAAGATGTGCCTGGGCGGGTTGGTCGTATATACGACCGACCTTAACGCTCCCATCCTGCGGCGGTGGCTGAGGAGGCCTCACACCGTCCACGGGGTAGGCCTCGGCTGGCCCTACAGGACGATAGACGACGTGGGGTGCGGACACCACGAGGGACCCCACCAGTCCTGCAGTAGGTCGAGGGCTCTGGACCTGGCGCGCCGGCTCAGAGGGGACCTCCCTAGACAGGGAGAGGGGATGTTCGACCTGGTCTTTTACCCCGAGCTCAAAGACCTGGGGCAACGACGGCCCCACGAGAGACCCAGGTTAGGGGGAAAGAAACTTTCCAGATGGTATAAGTCTAGGGAGGACCGCCTCCGGAGCCTGATGGAGGGGAACCCTCTGCGGGGGTACCCCCCAGAGTACGTATGGGAAGAGGAGCAGAGATGGGAGGAGCGCGCGGCGGAAACCCTCACACGGGTAGAAGAGGAAAATTGGGAGGACGAGTACCGCGCGCCCTCGGACCCTACCCCCGTAGCAGGACCCTCCCGGAAGAGGGCCCCCAGCAAAGCCAGCAGCGGCGCCACCGGAGGAGCAGCGCGAGGACCTGGTGGAGACTATAATAATCCGGAGGGTCAATAGAGGTCCCTGGACCGTGGAGACCCACACGACAGAACCCCCCTACTAAAAAGAATTAAATTATCTATTTTTTTTTTTTAAAATAAATACCAGTATGAGTTAAAAGAAAAGGAGTATCAATACCTAACCAATTCAAAAAATACAAATATCGCTCTAGAAAACTAACCAGAAATACCCTAATGAACAGCGAACAAGTTGTACTCATGATCACAGGACTGGGAGCGCAGAAGGTCCAGGTGACAGCAGGAGCCCAATGGAGGGCCCTGCCACAGAGCATACCCTACGAAGCAACGATACCCCTGACGTACCAAACACGTTGGGCTAGGACCGTATTAAGGAGAGCCACGGAAGCAGAACCACTGGAATGCCCCATCGGGACGGATCATGAGTGCGCATACCAGGCGGAATCTGAAGAGACATTACGAATGACGGAAGGGCAACTCCGACTAATGGAGGAGGCCATGGATGAGCAGATATATCAGCACCACGCATTCGTAAGTACATTTTCGGATTACGACGAGAACGAAATTTCAGATGATACAGACAGCACTCTCGCCATACCCGACAACCTAGCCAAAAGCATCGTACAGGCGATTACCAGCATGACAAACAAAACAAGGCGTGCGAGGAGCCTAGACTTCATAGGGGAGGCACTAGAATGGTGTTGCGGCGTAGCGACGGAAAGGAAATTCGACAACCTGGCAATGAATGATATGCAGATGCGAGAAAAGGGCCATAAACAGGGGATTAAAAAACACTCTCAAGGAGATAGGTAGCCAATCAACGGCTTTCCAGCAGTATGCAAAGGAAATGAACGCAAATATCGACGCAATTAACGGACAGGTAATCGCATTACATAAAAGAGAAAACTTTATTGTTAACAGGGTAGAAATGACACGATACTTAGCAAGAAGCTTCCTGACAGGAACGCTGCAGATGCACCGCATCCTGACGATGATTCGGAACCAGGAAGTACTGAACAGCTGCAAGCTCCATCACATACCAATCGCAGTGATTACACCCAAAACCCTGTACACTGACCTAGAGCAACTGCGGAAAAACATCGTCGCCGATGGCTATCACCTTACGATACCTTCAAGTGACATTGCAAAATATTACGAACTACCTATTAGCGATTGCGTTTTTGGAAAATGGCCATGACTGTACAGGTGAGAATACCGATAACAAAGATTAACGCAACTTGGACCCTATTAGAGTTAATAACCACCCCGTTCGCTTGGCGAAACGACACGTGTGTACTACTTCATGACACACTATACATCGCAATAGAGGCCACGACTAGCGAGGTCAGGGCCATCTCCGGCACAGGTCTACACCAGTGTAAGCCATATCATGACAAGCTATGCTACTTGCCTCGATTCTCCGCCGACACCATGAACGGACACTTATGCGCCTTGTACATGTACAAGGGCGCCTCGGTAGAAGAACTGACCCACCGCTGCCCCCTAAGATGTCAAGCATCCACGGCTATGGTTGTGACGGAGGTGAACGACGATACGTATGTGGTAACGCATCCCTCAAATGACTTAAAAGTGGAGTGCAGGATGGGGACAGATCCAAACGTAACGCTGGGAAAAAGAGATATGGGAGCTTTAAAGATATCCCTGCCATGTTACTGTGCTTTGACGGCACCCGAAGGAATAATAATACCCACAAGGTACCCCTGTGGGGACACGAAGGTAAAGCAACTACATATTTTCCACCTATTACCGGCGACATGGTCTAACCTAAAAACATATCAATTGAACCCCGCTAAACCACATACATTACCTGTATTTTCAAACTTAAGTGAATGTCTAGATGCCAATTGGACGCTGCATGTACCCCACCTGAATCTGACAACGCCGCGCCGGCTCATGGAGATCGAGGACAATATTGACCGTATCAGGATAGACAACTACTCCGGGGTAACCGCTAAGGCAACTGATATTGCAATGGTGCTGTGGTCCGTACTCTTGACATTGGCCGTAATGTACTTACTAGCCAAAACCAAGACCGCTGCGTTCGCATTACTCCCAGTTCCTGCTCGAGCCGAAGATAATGTACCAGAGGTACCAGGAATCTTATCTTTTCTATATCTGTTAATATTAATAGGGCTAATAGCCATAGTCTACTATATTATCTGCGATAGCTATAGGTATATCCGCAAAAGAAGACCCACACGATTGGTCGATGAAGTTGAACTGGAACAGCAAGCGGGCGATTCAGGTGTAACAGGGACGCTAGTTCTACCCAACGGTGTAAAATATGAAGTCGTAATCAGCAAGATGGGAGATGCCTCACCGGATCCAGAATAGAGGCACTCCAAGGAAGACACGAGAATACCCTGGTAACAAGCCAATACAAGGTTAGTCTCGTGTACTCCTCAAGTCAGCTGATTGTACGAAGGGTACCTAATCATAATTGTATTATATATAAAATTTTAATAAGTAAATCCCAATATGGTTCGCGACAAAGCCTTGATAGATCACAGAAGGAGGTTGGGCCTGGAAGCGTGGAATCCCTCAGAAATAGGCGAACAGACTGTGTGTCTCTCTCCGTAAGTACCACGAATTTTGATTGATTGTTTTGAAATGACTAAGTGAAGCAAAGGGAAAACCACGTAGGACGAAGAAAGGTAGAACTTGGCGATACTAGCGTGCCTGATGGTTACACATTACCGAGCCTGCGGGGTCTGAATCGTTCCAGGTGAGAAAATCTTTTTAAATGGACAAGCATTGAATTATTGAATTATTGAATTATTGAATTATTGAATTATTGAATTATTGAATTATTGAATTATTGAATTATTGAATTATTGAATTATTGAATTATTGAATTATTGAATTATTGAATTATTGAATTATTGAATTATTGAATTATTGAATTATTGAATTATTGAATTATTGAATTATTGAATTATTGAATTATTGAATTATTGAATTATTGAATTATTGAATTATTGAATTATTGAATTATTGAATTATTGAATTATTGAATTATTGAATTATTGAATTATTGAATTATTGAATTATTGAATTATTGAATTATTGAATTATTGAATTATTGAATTATTGAATTATTGAATTATTGAATTATTGAATTATTGAATTATTGAATTATTGAATTATTGAATTATTGAATTATTGAATTATTGAATTATTGAATTATTGAATTATTGAATTATTGAATTATTGAATTATTGAATTATTGAATTATTGAATTATTGAATTATTGAATTATTGAATTATTGAATTATTGAATTATTGAATTATTGAATTATTGAATTATTGAATTATTGAATTATTGAATTATTGAATTATTGAATTATTGAATTATTGAATTATTGAATTATTGAATTATTGAATTATTGAATTATTGAATTATTGAATTATTGAATTATTGAATTATTGAATTATTGAATTATTGAATTATTGAATTATTGAATTATTGAATTATTGAATTATTGAATTATTGAATTATTGAATTATTGAATTATTGAATTATTGAATTATTGAATTATTGAATTATTGAATTATTGAATTATTGAATTATTGAATTATTGAATTATTGAATTATTGAATTATTGAATTATTGAATTATTGAATTATTGAATTATTGAATTATTGAATTATTGAATTATTGAATTATTGAATTATTGAATTATTGAATTATTGAATTATTGAATTATTGAATTATTGAATTATTGAATTATTGAATTATTGAATTATTGAATTATTGAATTATTGAATTATTGAATTATTGAATTATTGAATTATTGAATTATTGAATTATTGAATTATTGAATTATTGAATTATTGAATTATTGAATTATTGAATTATTGAATTATTGAATTATTGAATTATTGAATTATTGAATTATTGAATTATTGAATTATTGAATTATTGAATTATTGAATCATTGAATTATTGAATTATTGAATTATTGAAATATTGAATTATTAAATTACTGAATTATTGAATTGTTAAATATTATTGAGAATTAAGGGGGCTGGAAATAAAGCGCCTGGGGCGTCGCTATATGCGTGGTGACTATCAAGGTACGTCGATTCGGAGATCGGCGTGGGATGCTTGGTCCAGCTAGCATTGTGACTCCACAGTGTTAGTAAAGTAGTATTGCTTTAGAGAAAGTCATAGTGAAATAATTAAAGGAATTTGACTTGGGTGAGTCAACGGCTTGGGTGAGTCGTAATAAGTAAAGGAATTTTGACTTGGGTGAGTCAATGATTTTAGAGAATTGAAATAATTAAAGGGGAATGCATTCGTTAAAATTAATCTATATAGTATGGAACCAAAGAGATTAAAGAGAGAAATTAGGAGTATTCATGATCTTATCGTTCAAAGTTTATGTAATAAGATTATATTATTTTCCTTGAGTGTCGTACTACGGAACGCCGGGAGTACGCGACAAGGGTTAGTTTAGGAGGGTGTAAACCCTGCACAAAATATATTAAAAGAGTTATTTTAAAGAAATATGTTAAAAGAGTTATTTTAAAGAAATATGTTAAAGGAATTATTTTAAAGGAATATACTAAGGGAAATATTTTAAAGAATCTACCAATAAGAACAGCTTATAATTAAAGGAAAAGCAAATTGATTCATACTAGTTTTACATTATAGCCAGGAACTACATAATCACAATATTATTACTTATTTAGCGTAGTGCAGACACAAGTAGTTTAAGCATTTTCTTATTGGAACATCGTTTAGGTTTAATAATTCGCACATTACTTGATACACTACACATTGGTTAGACTTAAGAATTCTTTAATATTAAGAAACACATTTATTCACAAAAAGCTTTGCGAGGTAACGAGAAATCAAATCAAAAGTGAATCCCCACGACTATTGCTCACATTCTTCGTTCGAGTAACCACTTTCGTAACTAACACGAGCACTTATAAATCCAGATAAAAATAAATACACCCTGAAGCTTTACTTTCACTAAGCGATTACAACTCGTTAACCTCACCATAACGCAGAATAATATATAAATATAATAGGAAATAAATAAAATATATAAAACAAAATAAAATAATATATATAAAGTATAGTCTTTTCGCGACATAACTAGTTTAAGACTAATAAGAGGAATTTAGAAAATAAACATTACGCTTTCTTTTAAATATGATGATATGAGGAATTCTAGTCATAACAATACGAATTCAGAAATTGAAGCTAAACAACACTAATTAACGTTACAGATCATAAAAAACTTCAATTTGTAGTAACGCCTGTGAGAGCAAAAGGAAAGGTTTCAAAATTACAAAAAACTATTAACAAGAGCATGAACACGATAGTATTAACAATAATCATAATAAGCGAGACGCTTATCAATGGTAGAGGGGGTGAAATTGCTAAAACCATTAACACTACTAAAATACCAATCGAAATAATCACGGGACTTATGTCAAAAATCTACCAAAATACACCTTATATGAGGAATATGTACCAGTATACATAGAGATTGAAATCACAGACATATCTATTAGCTCAACCTACAACAAATGTAAGCAATATATGGGAAACTACATACATAGGGATATCCAGAAGCTGGGGAGTGAACTCAATTTCTGGGACTTCTCCAGGCAAATAGAGATGATTAACGAAAATCCCATTGACGTGTACGCAACCGCAGAAGAATGGCTTTACAGGACAATACAGCATCCCACCTACGAAAACCTGGCAATGACAGATGACGAATATGAGCAAGAATGGGCACAGATAACAGCAAAAAATTACATAAAATTAGCTTTGGTTTATAATAAGGAACCCAAAGGCGTCAAGGAAAGTAATGAGACAATTAGGAATATAACGGAAAACATTTGCAGACAAGAAGAGACCCGAGAATCAATTATGGCGGAACTCACACTCAAACTGGCGATGATACAATCCACCCTAGCGGCTTGTCAACGGAGGACCCCGCATCCAAGTGCGATTTCCATAACCGTCCTCGAGAACGCCAATAACAGGGTTCATTCGTCTTTAATAGAACACCGACTAGCACTCAAAGATGTATCATCTTATTACAGTCTTCCGTTATTAGAATGTTTCAGTAAACCCGACTACTTGACAATGGTCCTTAAGATTCCCATCATCACCGCAAGGCGCCATGAGGATAAGCTTAAGCAAATTACCACCCCAACGTTCGGCTGGGAGGACCAAACTTGCAGAGTAACCAATGTCCCGGAACAACCCCTCGTCTACTCATTAGGCAACACGATACAGCTGGCCACCACAATGGAGCATGAAATCACACAACCCTTGGTACACATTCAGAGTTTTTACGAGAACCAGGACCCTGTTAGCACTTGTGCCTACAGTGTGTTCAAAACCGAGTCACCTGTGACTTACAACAAGAACAGTCCAATGGTCTGCATGCCCCGAGGGGACCAGAACGCTTCAGTAACGTTCCTCACGATGAATGACGTTATCTTCCATTCCATCAGCGGGCATATGATTATTAAATGCCATAGTATGATACAGAGTTTTTCTATGGATGATCACAGGCACCAGCTTGCCAGGAATAGAGGGGCTTTCCGTGTACGACTACCCTGCCGATGTTTTATCCAGTTGAATGAAGACGACAAAATATCGAGCCGACACCCGTGCCACTACAACGGGGAGCTAGAAGTTGTTCAAATAGTCCCGATTCACTGGACCAACTTCAAAGGTGATGAACCATGAAGCAGCCGCTATGGCCACCTTCGATGCATTGGACGATGGTGCTCACAAATTTTGTGGAACAGTCAAAGAGAAAAAGGAACCAAGTCAGGGTATTCCGTTAATTGGCGTGCTAGCAATAATTTCGACCACATTAACTTTTTTACTCATAATAATCATTTCTCTCCTCGTATGGGTGTACATAGGTCGCCATAATCGCCTACGCCATAGTCTGGACCAGACTCAATGCCAGGTCCTGAGACTGTCTATGCAGCACTGCACCCGAACTGCCCTCAGTGAAACCGAGAACGATGACGTACTGTACGAGGAACCTATTCTGCATCATGAGGCCCCGGCGCCGCCACCACGACCGCTGGCGTCAATAGAGCGATCAATCAGTTCAAGCACGGGATACCTCGCGATGGACCAGATCGTTCCGAGCCAATCCGATAGCCAGAGTGAGCAGAGTCCGGCGATTGACCATACCAAATACACCGTAATGAAGTGCGGAACATACGATGGACGTTCGATCCCTTACATTAACATAGACGCTTCGTATTTGTACGACAAACCCCCAAAGCCCCGAATTTATGATATTGCGGAAACAAGATTGTAAAATCTACAACCGAGAAACCTGACATTAGAGTTTGTATAAATTGAGATTCTTGTTTGTAGGTTGTTTAGGATATAAGTTGCGATTATAGAAGTTCACATTTAAGGTTGGTAGTGAGTCAAGAGGTGGAGTGGCTTGGTAGAGACACGGATACTTATACTCGAAGAGAGACTGGCCGTTGCCCTTTATACAAATCCTTGTAATCAGCCTCCAATTGCGAGCCCTGTTCGTACTATTCAAATCCTTCAAAAATATTATCTTTTCTTTTAAACACTGGGGACAGTGTTTCAGAATTAGGTTGGGGGAAATGTCACGCAGTGATATTATTCCTAAATACAATTCATACTTATTTAATTAAATTCATGTTTATTTAATAATCACTTGAGCTTATTAGGTCACCCGGGACGTTTTCTAACAGGAGGTCTTATTTAAAAAGATCTTGAATTAGTTAGCGTTTCCATGTGTTTCTTAATCTAGTTCTTTTTCTATCGCGCGGGCCCAGCTCAAACCGCGGGTGACGCGAGGCACGGGTCCGTATTAGGGAACGCTAACGCATTTCCCGTGACCCTGGCACGTGTCTAAAAATGCATTCTTAGTATGAGGAAAACCTCAAGCTTCCCGAGTATAAGTAGCCCGACCCAACCCAGGAGGGACACTTCTCAGTTAGAGATCCCTCGCGCTAGAGTGTAGAGTGTAGAGTAGTTCTAAGTGCCAAGCCACCCCCGGGCCAACACCAACCCCCGCAATTATGTTTGCTATGCACCGGTAAGCTCAAATCAATTTACTGTAATAAGTGTTCTTTTATTCTGATTGTATTATCTGTATTGTGTAAGCTTGTACTTTATTATTGTTCTTTTATAAATATACTTACGTAACGATTCAATCTGGTTATAGTATCTGAATTGCTGATTGCTATATTTCCATTAATATCTCGGTGTACGCGATCCTCGCAGGCCAAGTGAGTCTCTTACCGCTTACGCTATCACTAATAGAGTATTCGGTAATGCCAGTGTAAATTCAGTTAGTGCATACTTGAAATACTTCTTTGAAATCGCGTACTAAATCCTTTGGTCGTGACAATATGGCCGTGGGTTGCATCTGGCTCGTATCAGAGCTACCCCCATGCTGTATATACGGCGCCCAGCTGTGCTCAGAGCGACATATATCGACTCAAGAAAATCGCCTGTAGCTCCTATATGGCCGTGGGTTGCATCTGGCTGGTATCAGAGCTACCCCCATGCTGTATATACAGGAAACAGATGTGCTCAGATCGACATATATCGACTCAAGAACATCGCCTGTAGGTCCTATATGGCCGTGGGTTGCAGCTGGCTGGTATCACAGCTACCCCCATGCTGTATATACGTGGCCCAGCTGTGCTCAGATCGACATATATTGACTCAAGAACATCGCCTGTAGGTCCTATATGCCCGTGGGTTGCATCTGGCTGGGATCAGAGCCACCCAGATGCTGCATATCCAGGGCATAGCGGAGCTCATAACGACATATATCGACTCATGAACATCGCCTGTAGGTCCTATATGGGCATAGGTTGCACCTGGCTGGTGTCGAAGCGGCCCCAATGCTGCATATACGGTGCGTAGTGGTGCTCAGATCGACATATATCGACTCAAGAACATTGCCTGTAGGTCCTATATGGCCGTGGGTTGCATCTGTCTGGTATCAGAGCTACTCCCTTGCTGTATATACGGCGCCCAGCTGTGCTCAGATCGACATATATCGACTCAAGAACATCGGCTGAGGGTCCTATATGGCCGTGGGTTGCATCTGGCTGGTATCAGAGCTACCCCCATGCTGTATATACGGCGCCCAGCTGTGCTCAGATCGACATATATCGACTCAAGAACATCGCCTGTAGGTCCTATATGGGCATAGGTTGCACCTGGCTGGTGTCGGAGCGGCCCCAATGCTGCATATACGGTGCATAGCGGTGCTCAGATCGACATATATCTAATCAAGAACATCGCCTGTAGGTCCTATATGGCCGTGGGTTGCATCTGGCTGATATCAGAGCCACCCACATGCCGTATATACGGGAGCCCAGCTGTGCTCAGATCGACATATATCGACTCAAGAACATCGCCTCTAGGTCCTATATGGGCATAGGTTGCATCTGGCTGGTGTCGAAGCGGCCCCAATGCTGCATATACGGTGCATAGCGGTGCTCAGATCGACATATATCGACTCAAGAACATCGCCTGTAGGTCCTATATGGGCATAGGTTGCACCTGGCTGGTGTCGGAGCGGCCCCAATGCTGCATATACGGTGCATAGCGGTGCTAAGATCGACATATATCGAATCAAGAACATCGCCTGTAGGTCCTATATGGCCGTGGGTTGCATCTGGCTGATATCAGAGCCACCCACATGCCGTATATACGGGAGCCCAGCTGTGCTCAGATCGACATATATCGACTCAGGAACATCGCCTCTAGGTCCTATATGGCCGTGGGTTGCATCTGGCTGGTATCAGAGCCACCCACATGCCATATATACGGGGCCCAGCAGTGCTCGGATCGACATATATCGACTCAAGAACATCGCCTCTAGGTCCTATATGGCCGCGGGTTGCATCTGGCTGGTATCAGAGCCACCCACATGCCGTATATACGGTACCCAGCTGTGTTCAGATCGACATATATCGACTCAAGAACATCGCCTGTAGGTCCTATATGGCCGTGGGTTGCATCTGGCTGGTATCAGAGCTACCCCCATGCTGCATATACGGGGCCCAAATGTGCTCAGATCGACATATATTGACTCAAGAACATCGCCTGTAGGTCCTATATGGCCGTGGGTTGCAGCTGGCTGGTATCACAGCTACCCCCATGCTGTATATACGTGGCCCAGCTGTACTCAAATCGACATATATCGACTCAAGAACATCGCCTGTAGGTCCTATATAGCCGTGGGTTGCAGCTGGCTGGTATCACAGCTACCCCCATGCTGTATATGTGACCCAGCTGTGCTCGGATCGACATATATCGACTCAAGAACATCGCCTGTAGGTCCTATATGGCAGTGGGTTGCATCTGGCTGATATCAGAGCCACCCACATGCCGTATATACGGGGGCCCAGCTGTGCTCAGATCGACATATATCGACTCAAGAACATCGGCTGTAGGTCCTATATGGGCATAGGTTGCACCTGGCTGGTGTCGAAGCGGCCCCAATACTGCATATACGGTGCATAGCGGTGCTCAGATCGACATATATCGACTCAAGAACATCG
This sequence comes from Lordithon lunulatus, assembly GCA_963942505.1. Taxonomy (NCBI): domain Eukaryota; kingdom Metazoa; phylum Arthropoda; class Insecta; order Coleoptera; family Staphylinidae; genus Lordithon; species Lordithon lunulatus. The sequence continues at coordinate 29,915,983 of OZ012667.1, read as the reverse complement.
CCTGTAGGTCCTATATGGCCGTGGGTTGCATCTGGCTGGTATCAGAGCTACCCCCTTGCTGTATATACGGCACCCAGCTGTGCTCAGATCGACATATATCGACTCAAGAACATCGCCTGTAGGTGCTATATGGCCGTGGGTTGCATCTGGCTGGTATCAGAGCTACCCCCATGCTGTATATACGGCGCCCAGCTGTGCTCAGATCGACATATATCGACTCAAGAACATCGCCTGTAGGTCCTATATAGCCGTGGGTTGCAGCTGGCTGGTATCACAGCTACCCCCATGCTGTATATGTGACCCAGCTGTGCTCGGATCGAAATATATCGACTCAAGAACATCGCCTGTATGTCCTATATGGCCGTGGGTTGCATCTGGTTGATATCAGAGCCACCCACATGCCGTATATACGGGGCCCAGCTGTGCTCAGATCGACATATATCGACTCAAGAACATCGCCTGTAGGTCCTATATGGCCGTGGGTTGCATCAGGCTGGTATCAGAGCTACCACCATGCTGTATATACGGCTCCCAGCTGTGCTCAGATCGACATATATGGACTCAAGAACATCGCCTGCAGGTCCTATATAGCCGTGGGTTGCAACTGGCTGGTATCACAGCGACCCCCATGCTGTATATACGTGGCCCAGCTGTGCTCAGATCGACAAATATCCACTCAAGAACATCGCCTGTAGGTCCTATATGGCCGTGGGTTGCAGCTGGCTGGTATCAGAGCCACTAACATGCCGTATATACGGGGCCCAGCTGTGCTCAGATCGACATATATCGACTCAAGAACATCGCATGTAGGTCCTATATGGCCGTGGGTTGCATCTGGCTGGTATCAGAACTACCCCCATGCTGTATATACGGGGCCCAGCTGTGCTCAGATCGACATATATCGACTCAAGAACATCGCCTGTAGGTCCTATATGGCCGTGGGTTGCAGCTGGCTGGTATCACAGCTACCCCCATGCTGTATATACGTGGCCCAGCTGTGCTCAAATCGACATATATCGACTCAAGAACATCGCCTGTATGTCCTATATAGCCGTGGGTTGCAGCTGGCTGGTATCACAGCTACCCCCATGCTGTATATACGTGGCCCAGCTGTGCTCAGATCGACATATATCGACTCAAGAACATCGCCTGTAGGTCCTATATGGCCGTGGGTTGCAGCTGGCTGGTATCAGGGCCACCCACATGCCGTATATACGGGGACCAGCTGTGCTCAGATCGACATATATCGACTCAAGAACATCGCCCGTAGGTCCTATATGGCCGTGGGTTGCATCTGGCTGGTATCAGAGCTACCCCCATGCTGTATATACGGGGCCCAGCTATGCTCAGATCGACATATATCGACTCAAGAACATCGCCTGTAGGTCCTATATAGCCGTGGGTTGCAGCAGGCTGGTATCACAGCTACCCCCCATGCTGTATATACGTGGCCCAGCTGTGTTAAGATCGACATATATCGACTCAAGAACATCGCCGGTTGGTCCTATATGGCCGTGGGTAGCAGCTGGCTGGTATCAGAGCCACCCACATGCCGTATATACGGGGACCAGCTGTGCTCAGATCGACATATATCGACTCAAGAACATCGTATGTAGGTCCTATATGGCCGTGGGTTGCATTTGGCTGGTATCAGAGCCAAACACATGCCGTATATACGGGGCCCAGCTGTGCTCAGATCGACATATATCGACTCAAGAACATCGCCTGTAGGTCCTATATGGCCGTGGGTTGCATCTGGCTGGTATCAGAGCTACCCCCATGCTGTATATACGGCGCCCAGCTGTGCTCAAATCGACATATATCGACTCAAGAACATCGCCTGTAGGTCCTATATGGCCGTGGGTTGCATCTGACTGGTATCAGCGATACCCCCATGCTGTATATACGGGGCCCAGCTGTGCTCAGAGCGACATATATCGACTCAAGAACATCGCCTGTAGGTCCTATATGGCCGTGGGTTGCAGCTGGCTGGTATTTGAGCCACCCACATGCCGTATATACGGGGCCAGCTGTGCTCAGATCGACATATTCGACTCAAGAACATCGCCTGTAGGTCCTATATGGCCATGGGTTGCATCTGGCTGGTATCAGAGCTACCCCCATGCTGTATATACGGCGCCCAGCCGTGCTCAGATCGACATATATCGACTCAAGAACATCGCCTGTAGGACCTATATGGCCGTGGGTTGCATCTGGCTGGTATCACAGCTACCCCCATGCTGTATATACGTGGCCCAGCTGTGCTCAAATCGACATATATCGACTCAAGAACATCGCCTGTAGGTCCTATATAGCTGTGGGCTGCAGCTGGCTGGTATCACATCTACCCCCATGCTGTATATACGTGACCCAGCTGTGCTCAGATCGATATATATCGACTCAAGAACATCGCATGTAGGTCCTATATGGCCGTGGGTTGCATCTGGCTGATATCAGAGCCACCCACATGCCGAATATACGGGGGCCCAGCTGTGCTCAGATCGACATATATCGACTCAAGAACATCGCCTGTAGGTCCTATATGGCCGTGGGTTGCATCTGGCTGGTATCAGAGCTCCCCCATGCTGTATATACGGGGCACAGCTGTGCTCAGATCGACATATATCGACTTAAGAACATCGCATGTAGGTCCTATATGGCCGTCGGTTGCAGCTGGCTGGTATCAGAGCTACCCCCATGCTGTATATACGTGGCCCAGCTGTGCTCAGATCGACATATATCGACTCCAGAACATCGCCTGTAGGTCCTATATGGCCGTGGGTTGCATCTGGCTGGTATCAGAGCTACCCCCATGCTGTATATACGGGCCCAGCTGTACTCAGATAGACATATATCGATTCAAGAACATCGCCTGTAGGTCCTATATGGCAGTGGGTTGCAGCTGGCTGGTATCACAGCTACCCCCATGCTGTATATACGGCGCCCAGATGTGCTCAGATCGACATATATCGACTCAAGAACATCGCCTGTAGGTCCTATATGGCCGTGGGTTGCAGCTGGCTGGTATCACAGCTACCCCCATGCTGTATATACGTGGCCCAGCTGTGCTCAGATCGACATATATTGACTCAAGAACATCGCCTGTAGGTCCTATATGCCCGTGGGTTGCATCTGGCTGGAATCAGAGCCACCTACATGCCGTATATACGGGGCCCAGCTGTTTTCAGATCGACATATATCGACTCAAGAACATCGCCTGTAAATCCTATATGGCCGTGGGTTGCAGCTGGCTGGTATCAGAGCTACCCCCATGCTGTATATACGGGCCCAGCTGTACTCAGATAGACATATATCGATTCAAGAACATCGCCTGTAGGTCCTATATGGCAGTGGGTTGCAGCTGGCTGGTATCACAGCTACCCCCAAGCTGTATATACGTGGCCCAGCTGTGCTCAAATCGACATATATCGACTCAAGAACATCGCCTGTAGGTCCTATATGGCCGTGGGTTGCAGCTGGCTGGTATCAGAGCCACCCACATGCCGTATATGCGGGACCCAGCTGTGCTCAGCTCGACATATATCGACTCAAAAACATCGCCTCTAGGTCCTATATGGCTGTGGGTTGCATCTGGCTGGTATCAGAGCTACCCCCATGCTGTATATACGGCGCCCAGCTGTGCTCAGATCGACATATATCGACTCAAGAACATCGCCTGTAGGTCCTATATGGCCGTGGGTTGCATCTGGCTGGTATCAGAGCTACCACCATGCTGTATATACGGGGCCCAGCTGTTTTCAGATCGACATATATCGACTCAAGAACATCGCCTGTAGGTCCTATATGGCCGTGGGTTGCAGCTGGCTGGTATCAGAGCTACCCCCATGCTGTATATACGGCGCCCAGATGTGCTCAGATCGACATATATCGACTCAAGAACATCGCCTGTAGGTCCTATATGGCCGTGGGTTGCAGCTGGCTGGTATCACAGCTACCCCCATGCTGTATATACGTGGCCCAGCTGTGCTCAGATCGACATATATTGACTCAAGAACATCGCCTGTAGGTCCTATATGGCCGTGGGTTGCATCTGGCTGGTATCAGAGCTACCACCATGCTGTATATACGGGGCCCAGCTGTTTTCAGATCGACATATATCGACTCAAGAACATCGCCTGTAGGTCCTATATGGCCGTGGGTTGCAGCTGGCTGGTATCAGAGCTACCCCCATGCTGTATATACGGCGCCCAGCTGTGCTCAGATCGACATATATCGACTCAAGAACATCGCCTGTAGGTCCTATATGGCCGTGGGTTGCATCTGGCTGGTATCAGAGCTACCACCATGCTGTATATACGGGGCCCAGCTGTTTTCAGATCGACATATATCGACTCAAGAACATCGCCTGTAGGTCCTATATGGCCGTGGGTTGCATCTGGCTGGTATCAGAGCTACCACCATGCTGTATATACGGGGCCCAGCTGTTTTCAGATCGACATATATCGACTCAAGAACATCGCCTGTAGGTCCTATATGGCCGTGGGTTGCAGCTGGCTGGTATCAGAGCTACCCCCATGCTGTATATACGGCGCCCAGATGTGCTCAGATCGACATATATCGACTCAAGAACATCGCCTGTAGGTCCTATATGGCCGTGGGTTGCATCTGGCTGTTATCAGAGCTACCCCCATGCTGTATATACGGGGAACAGCTGTGCTCAGATCGACATATATCGACTCAAGAACATCGCCTGTAGGTTCTATATGGCCGTGGGTTGCATCTGGCTGGTATCAGAGCAACTCCCTTGCTGTATATACGGCGCCTAGCTGTGCTCAGATCGACATATATCGACTCAAGAACATCGCCTGAGGGTCCTATATGGCCGTGGGTTGCATCTGGCTGGTATCAGAGCTACCCCCATGCTGTATATACGGCGCCCAGCTGTGCTCAGATCGACATATATCGACTCAAGAACATCGCCTGTAGGTCCTATATGGGCATAGGTTGCACCTGGCTGGTGTCGGAGCGGCCCCAATGCTGCATATACGGTGCATAGCGGTGCTCAGATCGACATATATCTAATCAAGAACATCGCCTGTAGGTCCTATATGGCCGTGGGTTGCATCTGGCTGATATCAGAGCCACCCACATGCCGTCTATACGGGAGCCCAGCTGTGCTCAGATCGACATATATCGACTCAAGAACACCGCCTGTAGGTCCTATATGGCCGTGGGTTGCAAATGGCTGGTATCAGAGCTACCTACATGCCGTATATACGGGGCCCAGCTGTGCTCAGCTCGACATATATCGACTCAAAAACATCGCCTCTAGGTCCTATATGGCTGTGGGTTGCATCTGGCTGGTATCAGAGCTACCCCCATGCTGTATATACGGCGCCCAGATGTGCTCAGATCGACATATATCGACTCAAGAACATCGCCTTTAGGTCCTATATGGCCGTGGGTTGCATCTGGCTGGTATCAGAGCTACCCCCATGCTGTATATACGGGACCCAGCTGTGCTCAGATCGACATATATCGACTCAAGAACACCGCCTGTAGGTCCTATATGGCCGTCGGTTGCAGCTGGCTGGTATCAGAGCCACCTACATGCCGTATATACGGGGCCCAGCTGTGCTCGGCTCGACATATATGGACTCAAGAACATCGCCTCTAGGTCCTATATAGCTGTGGGTTGCATCTGGCTGGTATCAGAGCTACCCCCATGCTGTATATACGGCGCCCAGCTGTGCTCAGATCGACATATATCGACTCAAGAACATCGCCTGTAGGTCCTATATGGCCGTGGGTTGCAGCTGGCTGGTATCAGAGCCACCCACATGCCGTATATACGGGGCCCAGCTGTGCTCAGATCGACACATATCGACTCAAGAACATTGCCTGTAGGTCCTATATGGCCGTGGGTTGCATCTGGCTGGTATCAGAGCTACCCCCATGCTGTATATACGGCGCCCAGCTGTGCTCAGATCGACATATATCGACTCAAGAACATCGCCTGTAGGTCCTATATGGCCGTGGGTTGCATCTGGCTGGTATCAGAGCTACCCCCATGCTGTATATACGGGGCCCAGCTGTGCTCAGATCGACATAGATCGACTCAAGAACAGCGCCTGTAGGTCCTATATGGCCGTGGGTTGCAGCTGGCTGGTATCACAGCTACCCCCATGCTGTATATACGTGGCCCAGCTGTGCTCAAATCGACATATATCGACTCAAGAACATCGCCTGTAGGTCCTATATAGCCGTGGGTTGCAGCTGGCTGGTATCACAGCTACCCCCATGCTGTATATACGTGACCCAGCTGTGCTCGGATCGACATATATCGACTCAAGAACATCGCCTGTAGGTCCTATATGGCCGTGGGTTGCATCTGGCTGATATCAGAGCCACCCACATGCCGTATATACGGGGGCCCAGCTGTGCTCAGATCGACATATATCGACTCAAGAACATCGGCTGTAGGTCCTATATGGCCGTGGATTTCATCTGGCTGGTATCAGAGCCACCCACATGCCGTATATACGGGGCCCAGCTGTGCTCAGATCGACATATATCGACTCAAGAACATCGCCTGTAGGTTCTATATGGCCGTGGGTTGCATCAGGCTGGTATCAGAGCTACCCCCATGCTGTATATACGGGCCCAGCTGTACTCAGATAGACATATATCGATTCAAGAACATCGCCTGTAGGTCCTATATGGCAGTGGGTTGCAGCTGGCTGGTATCACAGCTACCCCCATGTTGTATATACGGCGCCCAGATGTGCTCAGATCGACATATATCGACTCAAGAACATCGCCTGTAGGTCCTATATGGCCGTGGGTTGCAGCTGGCTGGTATCACAGCTACCCCCATGCTGTATATACGTGGCCCAGCTGTGCTCAGATCGACATATATTGACTCAAGAACATCGCCTGTAGGTCCTATATGCCCGTGGGTTGCATCTGGCTGGAATCAGAGCCACCTACATGCCGTATATACGGGGCCCAGCTGTTTTCAGATCGACATATATCGACTCAAGAACATCGCCTGTAAATCCTATATGGCCGTGGGTTGCAGCTGGCTGGTATCAGAGCTACCCCCATGCTGTATATACGTGGCCCAGCTGTGCTCAGATCGACATATATCGACTCAAGAACATCGCCTGTAGGTGCTATATGGCCGTGGGTTGCATCTGGCTGGTATCAGAGCTCCCCCATGCTGTATATACGGGGCACAGCTGTGCTCAGATCGACATATATCGACTTAATAACATCGCATGTAGGTTCTATATGGCCGTGGGTTGCATCAGGCTGGTATCAGAGCTACCCCCATGCTGTATATACGGGCCCAGCTGTACTCAGATAGACATATATCGATTCAAGAACATCGCCTGTAGGTCCTATATGCCAGTGGGTTGCAGCTGGCTGGTATCACAGCTACCCCCATGCTGTATATACGGCGCCCAGATGTGCTCAGATCGACATATATCGACTCAAGAACATCGCCTGTAGGTCCTATATGCCCGTGGGTTGCATCTGGCTGGAATCAGAGCCACCTACATGCCGTATATACGGGGCCCAGCTGTTTTCAGATCGACATATATCGACTCAAGAACATCGCCTGTAAATCCTATATGGCCGTGGGTTGCAGCTGGCTGGTATCAGAGCTACCCCCTTGCTGTATATACGGCGCCCAGCTTTGCTCAGATCGACATATATCGACTCAAGAACATCGCCTGTAGGTGCTATATGGCCGTGGGTTGCATCTGGCTGGTATCAGAGCTCCCCCATGCTGTATATACGGGGCACAGCTGTGCTCAGATCGACATATATCGACTTAAGAACATCGCATGTAGGTCCTATATGGCCGTCGGTTGCAGCTGGCTGGTATCAGAGCTACCCCCATGCTGTATATACGTGGCCCAGCTGTGCTCAGATCGACATATATCGACTCCAGAACATCGCCTGTAGGTCCTATATGGCCGTGGGTTGCATCTGGCTGGTATCAGAGCTACCCCCATGCTGTATATACGGGCCCAGCTGTACTCAGATAGACATATATCGATTCAAGAACATCGCCTGTAGGTCCTATATGGCAGTGGGTTGCAGCTGGCTGGTATCACAGCTGCCCCCATGCTGTATATACGGCGCCCAGATGTGCTCAGATCGACATATATCGACTCAAGAACATCGCCTGTAGGTCCTATATGGCCGTGGGTTGCAGCTGGCTGGTATCACAGCTACCCCCATGCTGTATATACGTGGCCCAGCTGTGCTCAGATCGACATATATTGACTCAAGAACATCGCCTGTAGGTCCTATATGCCCGTGGGTTGCATCTGGCTGGAATCAGAGCCACCTACATGCCGTATATACGGGGCCCAGCTGTTTTCAGATCGACATATATCGACTCAAGAACATCGCCTGTAAATCCTATATGGCCGTGGGTTGCAGCTGGCTGGTATCAGAGCTACCCCCATGCTGTATATACGGGCCCAGCTGTACTCAGATAGACATATATCGATTCAAGAACATCGCCTGTAGGTCCTATATGGCAGTGGGTTGCAGCTGGCTGGTATCACAGCTACCCCCAAGCTGTATATACGTGGCCCAGCTGTGCTCAAATCGACATATATCGACTCAAGAACATCGCCTGTAGGTCCTATATGGCCGTGGGTTGCAGCTGGCTGGTATCAGAGCCACCCACATGCCGTATATGCGGGACCCAGCTGTGCTCAGCTCGACATATATCGACTCAAAAACATCGCCTCTAGGTCCTATATGGCTGTGGGTTGCATCTGGCTGGTATCAGAGCTACCCCCATGCTGTATATACGGCGCCCAGCTGTGCTCAGATCGACATATATCGACTCAAGAACATCGCCTGTAGGTCCTATATGGCCGTGGGTTGCATCTGGCTGGTATCAGAGCTACCACCATGCTGTATATACGGGGCCCAGCTGTTTTCAGATCGACATATATCGACTCAAGAACATCGCCTGTAGGTCCTATATGGCCGTGGGTTGCAGCTGGCTGGTATCAGAGCTACCCCCATGCTGTATATACGGCGCCCAGATGTGCTCAGATCGACATATATCGACTCAAGAACATCGCCTGTAGGTCCTATATGGCCGTGGGTTGCAGCTGGCTGGTATCACAGCTACCCCCATGCTGTATATACGTGGCCCAGCTGTGCTCAGATCGACATATATTGACTCAAGAACATCGCCTGTAGGTCCTATATGCCCGTGGGTTGCATCTGGCTGGAATCAGAGCCACCTACATGCCGTATATACGGGGCCCAGCTGTTTTCAGATCGACATATATCGACTCAAGAACATCGCCTGTAAATCCTATATGGCCGTGGGTTGCAGCTGGCTGGTATCAGAGCTACCCCCATGCTGTATATACGGGCCCAGCTGTAGTCAGATAGACATATATCGATTCAAGAACATCGCCTGTAGGTCCTATATGGCAGTGGGTTGCAGCTGGCTGGTATCACAGCTACCCCCAAGCTGTATATACGTGGCCCAGCTGTGCTCAAATCGACATATATCGACTCAAGAACATCGCCTGTAGGTCCTATATGGCCGTGGGTTGCAGCTGGCTGGTATCAGAGCCACCCACATGCCGTATATGCGGGACCCAGCTGTGCTCAGCTCGACATATATCGACTCAAAAACATCGCCTCTAGGTCCTATATGGCTGTGGGTTGCATCTGGCTGGTATCAGAGCTACCCCCATGCTGTATATACGGCGCCCAGCTGTGCTCAGATCGACATATATCGACTCAAGAACATCGCCTGTAGGTCCTATATGGCCGTGGGTTGCATCTGGCTGGTATCAGAGCTACCACCATGCTGTATATACGGGGCCCAGCTGTTTTCAGATCGACATATATCGACTCAAGAACATCGCCTGTAGGTCCTATATGGCCGTGGGTTGCAGCTGGCTGGTATCAGAGCTACCCCCATGCTGTATATACGGCGCCCAGATGTGCTCAGATCGACATATATCGACTCAAGAACATCGCCTGTAGGTCCTATATGGCCGTGGGTTGCAGCTGGCTGGTATCACAGCTACCCCCATGCTGTATATACGTGGCCCAGCTGTGCTCAGATCGACATATATTGACTCAAGAACATCGCCTGTAGGTCCTATATGCCCGTGGGTTGCATCTGGCTGGAATCAGAGCCACCTACATGCCGTATATACGGGGCCCAGCTGTTTTCAGATCGACATATATCGACTCAAGAACATCGCCTTAAATCCTATATGGCCGTGGGTTGCAGCTGGCTGGTATCAGAGCTACCCCCATGCTGTATATACGGCGCCCAGATGTGCTCAGATCGACATATATCGACTCAAGAACATCGCCTGTAGGTCCTATATGGCCGTGGGTTGCATCTGGCTGTTATCAGAGCTACCCCCATGCTGTATATACGGGGAACAGCTGTGCTCAGATCGACATATATCGACTCAAGAACATCGCCTGTAGGTTCTATATGGCCGTGGGTTGCATCTGGCTGGTATCAGAGCAACTCCCTTGCTGTATATACGGCGCCCAGCTGTGCTCAGATCGACATATATCGACTCAAGAACATCGCCTGAGGGTCCTATATGGCCGTGGGTTGCATCTGGCTGGTATCAGAGCTACCCCCATGCTGTATATACGGCGCCCAGCTGTGCTCAGATCGACATATATCGACTCAAGAACATCGCCTGTAGGTCCTATATGGCCGTGGGTTGCATCTGGCTGGTATCAGAGCTACCCCCATGCTGTATATACGGGGCCCAGCTGTGCTCAGATCGACATAGATCGACTCAAGAACAGCGCCTGTAGGTCCTATATGGCCGTGGGTTGCAGCTGGCTGGTATCACAGCTACCCCCATGCTGTATATACGTGGCCCAGCTGTGCTCAAATCGACATATATCGACTCAAGAACATCGCCTGTAGGTCCTATATAGCCGTGGGTTGCAGCTGGCTGGTATCACAGCTACCCCCATGCTGTATATACGTGACCCAGCTGTGCTCGGATCGACATATATCGACTCAAGAACATCGCCTGTAGGTCCTATATGGCCGTGGGTTGCATCTGGCTGATATCAGAGCCACCCACATGCCGTATATACGGGGGCCCAGCTGTGCTCAGATCGACATATATCGACTCAAGAACATCGCCTGTAGGTCCTATATAGCCGTGGGTTGCAGCTGGCTGGTATCACAGCTACCCCCATGCTGTATATACGTGACCCAGCTGTGCTCGGATCGACATATATCGACTCAAGAACATCGCCTGTAGGTCCTATATGGCCGTGGGTTGCATCTGGCTGATATCAGAGCCACCCACATGCCGTATATACGGGGGCCCAGCTGTGCTCAGATCGACATATATCGACTCAAGAACATCGGCTGTAGGTCCTATATGGCCGTGGATTTCATCTGGCTGGTATCAGAGCCACCCACATGCCGTATATACGGGGCCCAGCTGTGCTCAGATCGACATATATCGACTCAAGAACATCGCCTGTAGGTTCTATATGGCCGTGGGTTGCATCAGGCTGGTATCAGAGCTACCCCCATGGTGTATATACGGCGCCCAGCTGTGCTCAGATCGACATATATCGACTCAAGAACATCGCCTGTAGGTCCTGTATGGCCGTGGGTTGGATCTGGCTGGTATCAGAGCTACTCCCATGCTGTATATACGAGGCCCAGCTGTGCTCAGATCCACATATATCGATTCAAGAACATCGCCTGTGGGTCTTATATGGCCGTGGGTTGCAGCTGGCTGGTATCAGAGCTACCCCCAGGCTGTATATACGTGGCCCAGCTGTGCTCAGATCGACATATATCGACTCAAGAATATCGCCTGTAGGTGCTATATGGCCGTGTGTTGCATCTGGCTGGTATCAGAGCTACCCCCATGCTGTATATACGGCGCCCAGCTGTGCTCAGATCGACATATATCGACTCAAGAACATCGCCTGTAGGTCCTATATGGGCATAGGTTGTACCTGGCTGGTATCGGAGCGGCCCCAATGCTGCATATACGGTGCATAGCGGTGCTCAGATCGACATATATCGACTCAAGATCATCGCCTGTAGGTCCTATATGGCCGTGGGTTGCATCTGGCTGATATCAGAGCCACACACATGCCCTATATACGGGGGTCCAGCTGTGCTCAGATCGACATATATCGACTCAAGAAAATCTCCTGTAGGTCCTATATGGCTGTGGGTTGCATCTGGCTGGTATCAGAGCTACCCACATGCCGTATATACGGGGCCCAGCTGTGCTCAGATCGACATATATCGAATCAAGAAAATCGCCTGTAGGTCCTAGATGGGCGTGGTTTGCATCTGGCTGGTATCAGAGCCACCCACATGCCGTATATACGTTACCCAGCTGTGCCCAGATCGAAATATATAGACTCAAGAACATCGCCTGTAGGTCCTATATGGCCGTGGGTTGCATATGGCTGGTATCAGAGCTACCCCCATGCTGTATATACGAGGCCCAGCTGTGCTCAGATCGACATATATCGACTCAAGAACATCGGTTGTAGGTCCTGTATGCCCATGGGTTGCATCTGGCTGGTATCAGAGGCACCCACATGCCGTATATACGGGGAACAGCTGTGCTCAGATCGACATATATCGACTCAAGAACATCGCCTGTAGGTCCTATATGGCCGTGGGTTGCATCTGGCTCGTATCAGAGCTACCCCCATGCTGTATATACGGCGCCCAGCTGTGCTCAGATCGACATATATCGACTCACGAAAATCGCCTGTAGGTCCTATATGGCCGTGGGTTGCATCTGGCTGGTATCAGAGCTACCCCCATGCTGTATATACGTGAACCAGATGTGCTCAGATCGACATATATCGACTCAAGAACATCGCCTGTAGGTCCTATATGGCCGTGGGTTGCAGCTGGCTGGTATCACAGCTACCCCCATGCTGTATATACGTGGCCCAGCTGTGCTCAGATCGACATATATTGACTCAAGAACATCGCCTGTAGGTCCTATATGCCCGTGGGTTGCATCTGGCTGGAATCAGAGCCACCCACATGCTGCATATCCAGGGCATAGCGGAGCTCATATCGACATATATCGACTCAAGAATATCGCCTGTAGGTCCTATATGGGCATAGGTTGCACCTGGCTGTTGTCGAAGCGGCCCCAATGCTGCATATACGGTGCGTAGCGGTGCTAAGATCGACATATATCGACTCAAGAACATCGCCTGTAGGTCCTATATGGCCGTGGGTTGCATCTGGCTGGTATCAGAGCTACTCCCTTGCTGTATATACGGCGCCCAGTTGTGCTCAGATCGACATATATCGACTCAAGAACATCGCCTGAGGGTCCTATATGGCCGTGGGTTGCATCTGGCTGGTATCAGAGCTACCCCCATGCTGTATATACGGCGCCCAGCTGTGCTCAGATCGACATATATCGACTCAAGAACATCGCCTGTAGGTCCTATATGGGCATAGGTTGCACCTGGCTGGTGTCGGAGCGGCCCCAATGCTGCATATACGGTGCATAGCGGTGCTCAGATCGACATATATCTAATCAAGAACATCGCCTATAGGTCCTATATGGCCGTGGGTTGCATCTGGCTGATATCAGAGCCACCCACATGTCGTATATACGGGAGCCCATCTGTGCTCAGATCGACATATATCGACTCAGGAACATCGCCTCTAGGTCCTATATGGCCGTGGGTTGCATCTGGCTGGTATCAGAGCCACCCACATGCCATATATACGGGGCCCAGCAGTGCTCGGATCGACATATATCGACTCAAGAACATCGCCTGTAGGTCCTATATGGCCGCGGGTTGCATCTGGCTGGTATCAGAGCCAACCACATGCCATATATACGGTACCCAGCTGTGTTCAGATCGACATATATCGACTCAAGAACATAGCCTGTAGGTCCTATATGGCCGTGGGTTGCATATGGCTGGTATCAGTGCCACCTACATGCCGTATATACGGGGCCCATCTGTACTCAGATCGACATATATCGACTCAAGAACATCGCCTGTAGGTCCTATATGGCCGTGGGTTGCATCTGGCTGGTATCGGAGCTACCCCCATGGTGTATATACGGCGCCCAGCTGTGTTCAGATCGACATATATCGACTCAAGAACATCGCCTATATGGCCGTGGGTTGCAGCTGGCTGGTATCACAGCTACCCCCATGCTGTATATACGTGGCCCAGCTGTGCTCAGATCGACATATATTGACTCAAGAACATCGCCTGTAGGTCCTATATGCCCGTGGGTTGCATCTGGCTGGAATCAGAGCCACCCACATGCTGCATATCCAGGGCATAGCGGAGCTCATATCGACATATATCGACTCAAGAATATCGCCTGTAGGTCCTATATGGGCATAGGTTGCACCTGGCTGTTGTCGAAGCGGCCCCAATGCTGCATATACGGTGCGTAGCGGTGCTAAGATCGACATATATCGACTCAAGAACATCGCCTGTAGGTCCTATATGGCCGTGGGTTGCATCTGGCTGGTAACAGAGCTACTCCCTTGCTGTATATACGGCGCCCAGTTGTGCTCAGATCGACATATATCGACTCAAGAACATCGCCTGAGGGTCCTATACGGCCGTGGGTTGCATCTGGCTGGTATCAGAGCTACCCCCATGCTGTATATACGGCGCCCAGCTGTGCTCAGATCGACATATATCGACTCAAGAACATCGCCTGTAGGTCCTATATGGGCATAGGTTGCACCTGGCTGGTGTCGGAGCGGCCCCAATGCTGCATATACGGTGCATAGCGGTGCTCAGATCGACATATATCTAATCAAGAACATCGCCTATAGGTCCTATATGGCCGTGGGTTGCATCTGGCTGATATCAGAGCCACCCACATGTCGTATATACGGGAGCCCATCTGTGCTCAGATCGACATATATCGACTCAGGAACATCGCCTCTAGGTCCTATATGGCCGTGGGTTGCATCTGGCTGGTATCAGAGCCACCCACATGCCATATATACGGGGCCCAGCAGTGCTCGGATCGACATATATCGACTCAAGAACATCGCCTGTAGGTCCTATATGGCCGCGGGTTGCATCTGGCTGGTATCAGAGCCAACCACATGCCATATATACGGTACCCAGCTGTGTTCAGATCGACATATATCGACTCAAGAACATAGCCTGTAGGTCCTATATGGCCGTGGGTTGCATATGGCTGGTATCAGTGCCACCTACATGCCGTATATACGGGGCCCATCTGTACTCAGATCGACATATATCGACTCAAGAACATCGCCTGTAGGTCCTATATGGCCGTGGGTTGCATCTGGCTGGTATCGGAGCTACCCCCATGGTGTATATACGGCGCCCAGCTGTGTTCAGATCGACATATATCGACTCAAGAACATCGCCTATAGGTCCTATATGGCTGTGGGTTGCATCTGGCTGGTATCAGAGCTACCCCCATGCTGTATATACGAGGCCCAGCTGTGCTCAGATCAACATATATGGACTCAAGAACATCGCCTGTAGGTCCTATATGGCCATGGGTTGCATCTGGCTGGTATCAGAGCCACCCACATGCCGTATATGCGGGGACCAGCTGTGCTCAAATCGACATATATCGACTCAAGAATATCGCCTGTAGGTCCTATATGGCCGTGGGTTGCATCTGGCTGGTATCAGAGCTACCTCCATGCTGTATATGGCCGTGGGTTCCATCTGGCTGGTATCATAGCCACCCACATGCCATATATACGGGGCCCAGCAGTGCTCGGATCCACATATATCGACTCAAGAATATCGCCTGTAGGTCCTATATGGCCGCGGGTTGCATCTGGCTGGTATCAGAGCCACCCACATGCCGTATATACGGTACCCAGCTGTGTTCAGATCGACATATATCTACTCAAGAACATCGCCTGTAGGTCCTATATGGCCGTGGGTTGCATATGGCTGGTATCAGAGCCACCTACATGCCGTATATACGGGGCCCAGCTGTGCTCAGATCGACATATATCGACTCAAGAACATCGCCTGTAGGTCCTATATGGCCGTGGGTTGCATCTGGCTGGTATCGGAGCTACCCCCATGGTGTATATACGGCGCCCAGCTGTGCTCACATCGACATATATCGACTCAAGAACATCGCCTATAGGTCCTATATGGCTGTGGGTTGCATCTGGCTGGTATCAGAGCTACCCCCATGCTGTATATACGAGGCCCAGCTGTGCTCAGATCGACATATATCGACACAAGAACATCGCCTGTAGGTCATATATGGCCATGGGTTGCATCTGGCTGGTATCAGAGCCGCCCACATGCCGTATATACGGGGACCAGCTGTGCTCAAATCGACATATATCGACTCAAGAATATCGCCTGTAGGTCCTATATGGCCGTGGGTTGCATCTGGCTGGTATCAGAGCTACCCCCATGCTGTATATACGGCGCCCAGCTGTGCTCAGATCGACATATATTGACTCAAGAACATCGCCTGTAGGTCCTATATGTCCGTGGGTATATATCGACTCAAGAACATTGCCTGTAGGTCCTATATGGCCGCGGGTTGCAGCTGGCTGGTATTAGAGCCACCCCCATGCCGTATATACGCGGCCCAGCTGTGCTCAGATCGACATATATCGACTCAAGAACATCGCCTGTAGGTCCTATATGGCCATGGGTTGCATCTGGCTGGTATCAGAGCCAAGCACATGCCGTATATACGGGGACCAGCTGTACTCAGATCGACATATATCGACTCAAGAACATCGCCTGTAGGTCCTATATGGCCGTGGGTTGCATCTGGCTGATATCAGAGCCACACACATGCCCTATATACGGGGGTCCAGCTGTGCTCAGATCGACATATATCGACTCAAGAACATCGCCTGTAGGTCCTATATGGCCGTGGGTTGCATCTGGCTGGTATCAGAGCTACCCACATGCCGTATATACGGGGCCCAGCTGTGCTCAGATCGACATATATCGAATCAAGAACATCGCCTGTAGGTCCTATATGGGCGTGGGTTGCATCTGGCTGGTATCAGAGCCACCCACATGCCGTATATACGTTACCCAGCTGTGCCCAGATCGAAATATATAGACTCAAGAACATCGCCTGTAGGTCCTATATGGCGTGGGTTGCATATGGCTGGTATCAGAGCTACCCCCATGCTGTATATACGAGGCCCAGCTGTGCTCAGATCGACATATATCGACTCAAGAACATCGCCTGTGGGTCTTATATGGCCGTGGGTTGCAGCTGGCTGGTATCAGAGCTACCCCCAGGCTGTATATACGTGGCCCAGCTGTGCTCAGATCGACATATATCGACTCAAGAACATCGGTTGTAGGTCCTGTATGCCCATGGGTTGCATCTGGCTGGTATCAGAGGAACCCACATGCCGTATATACGGGGACCAGCTGTGCTCAGATCGACATATATCGACTCAAGTACATCGCCTGTAGGTCCTATATGGCCGCGGGTTGCATCTGGCTGGTATCAGAGCCACCCACATGCCGTATATACGGTACCCAGCTGTGTTCAGATCGACATATATCGACTCAAGAACATCGCCTGTAGGTCCTATATGGCCGTGGGTTGCATCTGGCTGGTATCAGAGCTACCCCCATGCTGTATATACGGGGCCCAGCTGTGCTCAGATCGACATATATCGACTCAAGAACATCGCCTGTAGGTCCTATATGGCCGTGGGTTGCAGCTGGCTGGTATCACAGCTACCCCCATGCTGTATATACGTGGCCCAGCTGTGCTCAAATCGACATATATCGACTCAAGAACATCGCCTGTAGGTCCTATATAGCCGTGGGTTGCAGCTGGCTGGTATCACAGCTACCCCCATGCTGTATATACGTGACCCAGCTGTGCTCGGATCGACATATATCGACTCAAGAACATCGCCTGTAGGTCCTATATGGCCGTGGGTTGCATCTGGCTGATATCAGAGCCACCCTCATGCCGTATATACGGGGGCCCAGCTGTGCTCAGATCGACATATATCGACTCACGAACATCGGCTGTAGGTCCTATATGGCCGTGGGTTACATCTGGCTGGTATCAGAGCCACCCACATGCCGTATATACGGGGACCAGCTGTGCTCAAATCGACATATATCGACTCAAGAATATCGCCTGTAGGTCCTATATGGCCGTGGGTTGCATCTGGCTGGTATCAGAGCTACCTCCATGCTGTATATGGCCGTGGGTTCCATCTGGCTGGTATCATAGCCACCCACATGCCATATATACGGGGCCCAGCAGTGCTCGGATCGACATATATCGACTCAAGAATATCGCCTGTAGGTCCTATATGGCCGCGGGTTGCATCTGGCTGGTATCAGAGTCACCCACATGCCGTATATACGGTACCCAGCTGTGTTCAGATCGACATATATCGACTCAAGAACATCGCCTGTAGGTCCTATATGGCCGTGGGTTGCATATGGCTGGTATCAGAGCCACCTACATGCCGTATATACGGGGCCCAGCTGTGCTCAGATCGACATATATCGACTCAAGAACATCGCCTGTAGGTCCTATATGGCCGTGGTTTGCATCTGGCTGGTGTCGGAGCTACCCCCATGGTGTATATACGGCGCCCAGCTGTGCTCAGATCGACATATATCGACTCAAGAACATCGCCTATAGGTCCTATATGGCTGTGGGTTGCATCTGGCTGGTATCAGAGCTACCCCCATGCTGTATATACGAGGCCCAGCTGTGCTCAGATCGACATATATCGACTCAAGAACATCGCCTGTAGGTCTTATATGGCCATGGGTTGCATCTGGCTGGTATCAGAGCCACCCACATGCCGTATATACACGGACCAGCTGTGCTCAAATCGACATATATCGACTCAAGAATATCGCCTGTAGGTCCTATATGGCCGTGGGTTGCATCTGGCTGGTATCAGAGCTACCCCCATGCTGTATATAGGGCGCCCAGCTGTGCTCAGATCGACATATATTGACTCAAGAAAATCGCCTGTAGGTCCTATATGGCCGTGGGTTGCAGCTGGCTGGTATCAGAGCCACCCACATGCCGTATATACGCGGCCCAGCTGTGCTCAGATCGACATATATCGACTCAAGAACATCGCCTGTAGGTCCTATATGGCCATGGGTTGCATCTGGATGGTATCAGAGCCAAGCACATGCCGTATATACGAGGCCCAGCTGTGCTCAGATCGACATATATCGACTCAAGAACATCGCCTGTAGGTCATATATGGCCATGGGTTGCATCTGGCTGGTATCAGAGCCGCCCACATGCCGTATATACGGGGACCAGCTGTGCTCAAATCGACATATATCGACTCAAGAATATCGCCTGTAGGTCCTATATGGCCGTGGGTTGCATCTGGCTGGTATCAGAGCTACCCCCATGCTGTATATACGGCGCCCAGCTGTGCTCAGATCGACATATATTGACTCAAGAACATCGCCTGTAGGTCCTATATGTCCGTGGGTATATATCGACTCAAGAACATTGCCTGTAGGTCCTATATGGCCGCGGGTTGCAGCTGGCTGGTATTAGAGCCACCCCCATGCCGTATATACGCGGCCCAGCTGTGCTCAGATCGACATATATCGACTCAAGAACATCGCCTGTAGGTCCTATATGGCCATGGGTTGCATCTGGCTGGTATCAGAGCCAAGCACATGCCGTATATACGGGGACCAGCTGTACTCAGATCGACATATATCGACTCAAGAACATCGCCTGTAGGTCCTATATGGCCGTGGGTTGCA
This sequence comes from Lordithon lunulatus, assembly GCA_963942505.1. Lineage (NCBI taxonomy): Eukaryota > Metazoa > Arthropoda > Insecta > Coleoptera > Staphylinidae > Lordithon > Lordithon lunulatus. The sequence continues at coordinate 29,896,221 of OZ012667.1, read as the reverse complement.
TCTGGCTGATATCAGAGCCACACACATGCCCTATATACGGGGGTCCAGCTGTGCTCAGATCGACATATATCGACTCAAGAACATCGCCTGTAGGTCCTATATGGCCGTGGGTTGCATCTGGCTAGTATCAGAGCTACCCACATGCCGTATATACGGGGCCCAGCTGTGCTCAGATCGACATATATCGAATCAAGAACATCGCCTGTAGGTCCTATATGGGCGTGGGTTGCATATGGCTGGTATCAGAGCTACCCCCATGCTGTATATACGAGGCCCAGCTGTGCTCAGATCGACATATATCGACTCAAGAACATCGCCTGTGGGTCTTATATGGCCGTGGGTTGCAGCTGGCTGGTATCAGAGCTACCCCCAGGCTGTATATACGTGGCCCAGCTGTGCTCAGATCGACATATATCGACTCAAGAACATCGGTTGTAGGTCCTGTATGCCCATGGGTTGCATCTGGCTGGTATCAGAGGAACCCACATGCCGTATATACGGGGACCAGCTGTGCTCAGATCGACATATATCGACTCAAGTACATCGCCTGTAGGTCCTATATGGCCGTGGGTTGCAGCTGGCTGGTATCACAGCTACCCCTATGCTGTATATACGTGACCCAGCTGTGCTCGGATCGACATATATCGACTCAAGAACATCGCCTGTAGGTCCTATATGGCCGCGGGTTGCATCTGGCTGGTATCAGAGCCACCCACATGCCGTATATACAGTACCCAGCTGTGTTCAGATCGACATATATCGACTCAAGAACATCGCCTGTAGGTCCTATATGGCCGTGGGTTGCATCTGGCTGGTATCAGAGCTACCCCCATGCTGTATATACGGGGCCCAGCTGTGCTCAGATCGACATATATCGACTCAAGAACATCGCCTGTAGGTCCTATATGGCCGTGGGTTGCAGCTGGCTGGTATCACAGCTACCCCCATGCTGTATATACGTGGCCCAGCTGTGCTCAAATCGACATATATCGACTCAAGAACATCGCCTGTAGGTCCTATATAGCCGTGGGTTGCAGCTGGCTGGTATCACAGCTACCCCCATGCTGTATATACGTGACCCAGCTGTGCTCGGATCGACATATATCGACTCAAGAACATCGCCTGTAGGTCCTATATGGCCGTGGGTTGCATCTGGCTGATATCAGAGCCACCCTCATGCCGTATATACGGGGGCCCAGCTGTGCTCAGATCGACATATATCGACTCACGAACATCGGCTGTAGGTCCTATATGGCCGTGGGTTGCATCTGGCTGGTATCAGAGCCACCCACATGCCGTATATACGGGGACCAGCTGTGCTCAAATCGACATATATCGACTCAAGAATATCGCCTGTAGGTCCTATATGGCCGTGGGTTGCATCTGGCTGGTATCAGAGCTACCTCCATGCTGTATATGGCCGTGGGTTCCATCTGGCTGGTATCATAGCCACCCACATGCCATATATACGGGGCCCAGCAGTGCTCGGATCGACATATATCGACTCAAGAATATCGCCTGTAGGTCCTATATGGCCGCGGGTTGCATCTGGCTGGTAACAGAGCTACCCACATGCCGTATATACGGTACCCAGCTGTGTTCAGATCGACATATATCGACTCAAGAACATCGCCTGTAGGTCCTATATGGCCGTGGGTTGCATATGGCTGGTATCAGAGCCACCTACATGCCGTATATACGGGGCCCAGCTGTGCTCAGATCGACATATATCGACTCAAGAACATCGCCTGTAGGTCCTATATGGCCGTGGTTTGCATCTGGCTGGTATCGGAGCTACCCCCATGGTGTATATACGGCGCCCAGCTGTGCTCAGATCGACATATATCGACTCAAGAACATCGCCTATAGGTCCTATATGGCTGTGGGTTGCATCTGGCTGGTATCAGAGCTACCCCCATGCTGTATATACGAGGCCCAGCTGTGCTCAGATCGACATATATCGACTAAAGAACATCGCCTGTAGGTCTTATATGGCCATGGGTTGCATCTGGCTGGTATCAGAGCCACCCACATGCCGTATATACGGGGACCAGCTGTGCTCAAATCGACATATATCGACTCAAGAATATCGCCTGTAGGTCCTATATGGCCGTGGGTTGCATCTGGCTGGTATCAGAGCTACCCCCATGCTGTATATACGGCGCCCAGCTGTGCTCAGATCGACATATATTGACTCAAGAAAATCGCCTGTAGGTCCTATATGGCCGTGGGTTGCAGCTGGCTGGTATCAGAGCCACCCACATGCCGTATATACGCGGCCCAGCTGTGCTCAGATCGACATATATCGACTCAAGAACATCGCCTGTAGGTCCTATATGGCCATGGGTTGCATCTGGATGGTATCAGAGCCAAGCACATGCCGTATATACGGGGACCAGCTGTACTCAGATCGACATATATCGACTCAAGAACATCGCCTGTAGGTCCTATATGGCCGTGGGTTGCATCTGGCTGATATCAGAGCCACACACATGCCCTATATACGGGGGTCCAACTGTGCTCAGATCGACATATATCGACTCAAGAACATCGCCTGTAGGTCCTATATGGCCGTGGGTTGCATCTGGCTGGTATCAGAGCTACCCACATGCCGTATATACGGGGCCCAGCTGTGCTCAGATCGACATATATCGAATCAAGAACATCGCCTGTAGGTCCTATATGGGCGTGGGTTGCATCTGGCTGGTATCAGAGCCACCCACATGCCGTATATAAGTTACCCAGCTGTGCCCAGATCGAAATATATAGACTCAAGAACATCGCCTGTAGGTCCTATATGGCCGTGGGTTGCATATGGCTGGTATCAGAGCTACCCCCATGCTGTATATACGTGGCCCAGATGTGCTCAGATCGACATATATCGACTCAAGAACATCGCCTGTAGGTCCTATATGGACGTGGGTTGCATCTGGCTGGTATCAGAGCCACCCACATGCCGTATATACGCGGCCCAGCTGTGCTCAGATCGACATATATCGACTCAAGAACATCGCCTGTAGGTCCTATATGGCCGTGGGTTGCAGCTGGCTGGTATCAGAGCCACCCCCATGCTGTATATACGTGGCCCAGATGTGCTCAGATCGACATATATCGACTCAAGAACATCGCCTGTAGGTCCTATATGGACGTGGGTTGCATCTGGCTGGTATCAGAGCCACCCACATGCCGTATATACGCGGCCCAGCTGTGCTCAGATCGACATATATCGACTCAAGAACATCGCCTGTAGGTCCTATATGGCCATGGGTTGTATCTGGCTGGTATCAGAGCCAAGCACATGCCGTATATACGGGGACCAGCTGTACTCAGATCGACATATATCGACTCAAGAACATCGCCTGTAGGTCCTATATGGCCGTGGGTTGCAGCTGGCTGGTATCAGAGCCACCCCCATGCTGTATATACGTGGCCCAGATGTGCTCAGATCGACATATATCGACTCAAGAACATCGCCTGTAGGTCCTATATGGACGTGGGTTGCATCTGGCTGGTATCAGAGCCACCCACATGCCGTATATACGCGGCCCAGCTGTGCTCAGATCGACATATATCGACTCAAGAACATCGCCTGTAGGTCCTATATGACCATGGGTTGCATCTGGCTGGTATCAGAGCCAAGCACATGCCGTATATACGGGGAACAGCTGTACTCAGATCGACATATATCGACTCAAGAACATCGCCTGTAGGTCCTATATGGCCGTGGGTTGCATCTGGCTGATATCAGAGCCACACACATGCCCTATATACGGGGGTCCAGCTGTGCTCAGATCGACATATATCGACTCACGAACATCGCCTGTAGGTCCTATATGGCCGTGGATTGCATCTGGCTGGTATCAGAGCTACTTACATGCCGTATATACGGGGCCCAGCTGTGCTCAGATCGACATATATCGAATCAAGAACATCGCCTGTAGGTCCTATATGGGCGTGGGTTGCATCTGGCTGGTATCAGAGCCACCCACATGCCGTATATACGTTACCCAGCTGTGCCCAGATCGAAATATATAGACTCAAGAACATCGCCTGTAGGTCCTATATGGCCGTGGGTTGCATATGGCTGGTATCAGAGCTACCCCCATGCTGTATATACGAGGCCCAGCTGTGCTCAGATCGACATATATCGACTCAAGAACATCGCCTGTGGGTCTTCTATGGCCGTGGGTTGCAGATGGCTGGTATCAGAGCTACCCCCAGGCTGTATATACGTGGCCCAGCTGTGCTCAGATCGACATATATCGACTCAAGAACATCGGTTGTAGGTCCTGTATGCCCATGGGTTGCATCTGGCTGGTATCAGAGGCACCCACATGCCGTATATACGGGGACCAGCTGTGCTCAGATCGACATATAACGACTCAAGAACATCGCCTGTAGGTCCTATATGGCCGTGGGTTGCATCTGGCTCGTATCAGAGCTACCCCAATGCTGTATATACGGCGCCCAGATGTGCTTAGATCGACATATATCGACTCAAGAACATCGCCTGTAGGTCCTATATGGCCGTGGGTTGCAGCTGGCTGTTATCACAGCTACCCCCATGCTGTATATACGTGGCCCAGCTGTGCTCAGATCGACATATATTGACTCAAGAACATCGCCTGTAGGTCCTATATGCCCGTGTGTTGCATCTGGCTGGAATCAGAGCCACCCACATGCTGCATATCCAGGGCATAGCGGAGCTCATATCGACATATATCGACTCAAGATCATCGCCTGTAGGTCCTATATGGGCATAGGTTGCACCTGGCTGGTGTCGAAGCGGCCCCAATGCTGCATATACGGTGCGTAGCGGTGCTCAGATCGACATATATCGACTCAAGAACATCGCCTGTAGGTCCTATATGGCCGTGAGTTGCATCTGGCTAGTATCAGAGCTACTCCCTTGCTGTATATACGGCGCCCAGCTGTGCTCAGATCGACATATATCGACTCAAGAACATCGCCTGAGGGTCCTATATGGCCGTGGGTTGCATCTGGCTGGTATCAGAGCTACCCCCATGCTGTATATACGGCGCCCAGCTGTGCTCAGATCGACATATATCGACTCAAGAACATCGCCTGTAGGTCCTATATGGGCATAGGTTGCACCTGGCTGGTGTCGGAGCGGCCCCAATGCTGCATATACGGTGCATAGCGGTGCTCAGATCGACATATAGCTAATCAAGAACATCGCCTGTAGGTCCTATATGGCCGTGGGTTGCATCTGGCTGATATCAGAGCCACCCACATGCCGTATATACGGGAGCCCAGCTGTGCTCAGATCGACATATATCGACTCAAGAACATCGCCTCTAGGTCCTATATGGGCATAGGTTGCACCTGGCTGGTGTCCAAGCGGCCCCAATGCTGCATATACGGTGCATAGCGGTGCTCAGATCGACATATATCGACTCAAGAACATCGCCTGTAGGTCCTATATGGCCGTGGGTTGCATCTGGCTGGTATCATAGCTACCCCCTTGCTGTATATACGGCGCCCAGCTGTGCTCAGATCGACATATATCGACTCAAGAACATCGCCTGTAGGTGCTATATGGCCGTGGGTTGCATCTGGCTGGTGTCAGAGCTACCCCCATGCTGTATATACGGCGCCCAGCTGTGCTCAGATCGACATATATCGACTCAAGAACATCGCCTGTAGGTCCTATATGGGCATAGGTTGCACCTGGCTGGTGTCGGAGCGGCCCCAATGCTGCATATACGGTGCATAGCGGTGCTCAGATCGACATATAGCTAATCAAGAACATCGCCTGTAGGTCCTATATGGCCGTGGGTTGCATCTGGCTCGTATCAGATCTACCCCCATGCTGTATATACGGCGCCCAGCTGTGCTCAGATCGACATATATCGACTCAAGAAAATCGCCTGTAGGTCCTATATGGCCGTGGGTTGCATCTGGCTGGTATCAGTGCTACCCCCATACGGCGCCCAGCTGTGCTCAGATCGACATATATCGACTCAAGAATATCGCCTGTAGGTCCTATATGGCCGTGGGTTACATCTGGCTGGTATCAGAGCTACCCCCATGCTGTATATACGGGTCCCAGCTGTGCTCAGATCGACATATATCGACTCAAGAACATCGCCTGTGGGTCTTATATGGCCGTGGGTTGCAGCTGGCTGGTATCAGAGCTACCCCCAGGCTGTATATACGTGGCTCAGCCGTGCTCAGATCGACATATATCGAATCAAGAACATCGCCTGTAGGTGCTATATGGCCGTGAGGTTGCATCTGGCTGGTATCAGAGCTACCCCCATGCTGTATATACGGCGCCCAGCTGTGCTCAGATCGACATATATCGACTCAAGAACATCGCTTGTAGGTCCTATATGGCCGTGGGTTGCATCTGGCTGGTATCAGTGCTACCCCCATACGGCGCCCAGCTGTGCTCAGATCGACATATATCGACTCAAGAATATCGCCTGTAGGTCCTATATGGCCGTGGGTTGCATCTGGCTGGTATCAGAGCCACATGCTGTATATACGGGGCCCAGCTGTGCTCAGATCGACATATATCGACTAAAGAACATCGCCTGTAGGTGCTATATGGCCGTGGGTTGCATCTGGCTGGTATCAGAGCTACCCCCTTGCTGTATATACGGCGCCCAGCTGTACTCAGATCGACATATATCGACTAAAGAACATCGCCTGTAGGTCCTATATGGCCGTGGATTGCATCTGGCTGGTATCAGAGCTACCCCTATGCTGTATATACGGCGCCCAGCTGTGCTCACATCGACATATATCGACTCAAGAACCTCGCCTGTAGGTCCTATATAGCCGTGGGTTGCAGTTGGCTGGTATCACAGCTACCCCATGCTGTATATACGTGGCCCAGCTGTGCTCAGGTCGTCATATATCGACTCAAGGATATCACCTGTAGGTCCTATATGGCCGTGGGTTGCAGCTGGCTGGTATCAGAGCCACCCACATGCCGTATATACGGGGCCCAGCTGTGCTCAGATCGACATATATCGACTCAAGAACATCGCCTGTAGGTCCTATATGGCCGTGGGTTGCAGCTGGCTGGTATCACAGCTACCCCCATGCTGTATATACGTGGCCCAGCTGTGCTCAAATCGACATATATCGACTCAAGAACATCACCTGTAGGTCCTATATGGCCGTGGGTTGCAGCTGGCTGGTATCAGAGCCACCCACATGCCGTATATACGGGGCCCAGCTGTGCTCAGATCGACATATATCGACTCAAGAACATCGCCTGTAGGTCCTATATGGCCGTGGGTTGCATCTGGCTGGTATCAGAGCTACCCCCATTATGTATATATGGCGCCCAGCTGTGCTCAGATCGACATATATCGACTCAAGAACATCGCCTGTAGGTCCTATATGGCCGTGGGCTGCATCTGGCTTGTATCAGAGCCACCCCCATGCTGTATATACGGGGCCCAGCTGTGCTCAAATCAACATGTATCGACTCAAGAACATCGCCTGTAGGTCCTATATAGCCGTGGGTTGCAGTTGGCTGGTATCACAGCTACCCCCATGCTGTATATACGTGGCCCAGCTGTGCTCAGGTCGACTTATATCGACTCAAGGACATCACCTGTAGGTCATATATGGCCGTGGGTTGCAGCTGGCTGGTATCAGAGCCACCCACATGCCGTATATACGGGGCCCAGATGTGCTCAGATCGACATATATCGACTCAAAAACATCGCCTGTAGGTCCTATATAGCCGTGGGTTGCAGCTGGCTGGTATCACAGCTACCCCCATGCTGTATATACGTGGCCTAGCTGTGCTCAGATCGACATGTATCGACTCAAGAACATCGCCTGTAGGTCCTATATGGCCGTGGGTTGCAGCTGGCTGGTGTCAGAGCCACCCACATGCCGTATATACGGGGCCCAGCTGTGCTCAGATCGACATATATCGACTCAAGAACATCGCCTATAGGTCCTATATGGCCGTGGGTTGCAGCTGGCTGGTATCAGAGCTACCCCCATGCTGTATATACGGCGCCCAGCTGTGCTCAGATCGACATATATCGACTCAAGAACATCGCCTGTAGGTCCTATATGGCCGTTGGTTGCATCTGGCTGGTATCAGAGCTACCCCCATGCTGTATATACGGGGCCCAGTTGTGCTCAGATCGACATATATCGACTCAAGAACATCGCCTGTAGGTCCTATATGGCCGTGGGTTGCAGCTGGCTGGTATCACAGCTACCCCCATGCTGTATATACGTGGCCCAGCTGTGCTCAAATCGACATATATCGACTCAAGAACATCGCCTGTAGGTCCTATATAGCCGTGGGTTGCAGCGGGCTGGTATCACAGCTACCCCCATGCTGTATATACGTGACCCAGCTGTGCTCGGATCGACATATATCGACTCAAGAACATCGCCTGTAGGTCCTATATGGCCGTGGGTTGCATCTGGCTGATATCAGAGCCACCCACATGGCGTATATACGGGGGCCCAGCTGTGCTCAGATCGACATATATCGACTCAAGAACATCGGCTGTAGGTCCTATATGGCCGTGGGTTACATCTGGCTGGTATCAGAGCCACCCACATGCCGTATATACGGGGCCCAGCTGTGCTCAGATCGACATATATCGACTCAAGAACATCGCCTGTAGGTTCTATATGGCCGTGGGTTGCTTCAGCCTGGTATCAGAGCCACCCCCATGGTGTATATACGGCGCCCAGCTGTGCTCAGATCGACATATATCGACTCAAGAACATCGCCTGTAGGTCCTATATGGCCGTGGGTTGGATCTGGCTGGTATCAGAGCTACTCCCATGCTGTATATACGAGGCCCAGCTGTGCTCAGATCGACATATATCGATTCAAGAACATCACCTGTGGGTCTTATATGGCCGTGGGTTGCAGCTGGCTGGTATCAGAGCTACCCCCAGGCTGTATATACGTGGCCCAGCTGTGCTCAGATCGACATATATCGACTCAAGATTATCGCCTGTAGGTGCTATATGGCCGTGTGTTGCACCTGGCTGGTATCAGAGCTACCCCCATGCTGTATATACGGCGCCCAGCTGTGCTCAGATCGACATATATCGACTCAAGAACATCGCCTGTAGGTCCTATATGGGCATAGGTTGCACCTGGCTGGTGTCGGAGCGGCCCCAATGCTGCATATGCGGTGCATAGCGGTGCTCAGATCGACATATATCGACTCAAGAACATCGCCTGTAGGTCATATATGGCCGTGGGTTGCATCTGGCTGATATCAGAGCCACACACATGCCCTATATACGGGGGTCCAGCTGTGCTCAGATCGACATATATCGACTCAAGAACATCGCCTGTACGTCCTATATGGCCGTGGGTTGCAGCTGGCTGGTATCAGAGCCACCCACATGCCGTATATACGGGGCCCAGCTGTGCTCAGATCGACATATATCGACTCAAGAACATCGCCTGCAGGTCCTATATGGCCGTGGGTTGCATCTGGCTGGTATCAGAGCTACCCCCATGCTGTATATACGGGGCCCAGCTGTGCTCAGATCGACATATATCGACTCAAGAACATCGCCTGTAGGTCCTATATGGCCGTGGGTTGCATCTGGCTGGTATCAGAGCTACCCTTATGCTGTATATACGGGGCCCAGTTGTGCTCAGATCGACATATATCGACTCAAGAACATCGCCTGTAGGTCCTATATAGCCGTGGGTTGCAGCTGGCTGGTATCACAGCTACCCCCATGCTGTATATACGTGACACAGCTGTGCTCGGATCGACATATATCGACTCAAGAACATCGCCTATAGGTCCTATATGGCTGTGGGTTGCATCTGGCTGGTATCAGAGCTACCCCCATGCTGTATATACGAGGCCCAGCTGTGCTCAGATCGACATATATCGACTCAAGAACATCGCCTGTAGGTCCTATATGGCCATGGGTTGCATCTGGCTGGTATCAGAGCCACCCACATGCCGTATATACGGGGACCAGCTGTGCTCAAATCGACATATATCGACTCAAGAATATCGCCTGTAGGTCCTATATGGCCGTGGGTTGCATCTGGCTGGTATCAGAGCTACCCCCATGCTGTATATACGGCGCCCAGCTGTGCTCAGATCGACATATATTGACTCAAGAACATCGCCTGTAGGTCTTGGTATCAGAGCTACCCCCCCGCTGTATATACGAGGCCCAGCTCTACTCAGATCGACATATATCGACTCAAGAATATCGCCTGTAGGTCCTATATGGCCGTGGGTTGCAGCTGGCTGGTATCAGAGCCACCCCCATGCTGTATATACGTGGCCCAGCTGTGCTCAGATTGACATATATCGACTCAAGAACATCGCCTGTAGGTCCTAGATGGACGTGGGTTGCATCTGGCTGGTATCAGAGCCACCCACATGCCGTATATACGCGGCCCAGCTGTGCTCAGATCGACATATATCGACTCAAGAACATCGCCTGTAGGTCCTATATGGCCATGGGTTGCATCTGGCTGGTATCAGAGCCACGCACATGCCGTATATACGGGGACCAGCTGTACTCAGATCGACATATATCGACTCAAGAACATCGCCTGTATGTCCTATATGGGCATAGGTTGCACCTGGCTGGTGTCGAAGCAGCCCCAATGCTGCATATACGGTGCATAGCGGTGCTCAGATCGACATATATCGACTCAAGATCATCGCCTGTAGGTGCTATATGGCCGTGTGTTGCATCTGGCTGGTATCAGAGCTACCCCCATGCTGTATATACGGCGCCCAGCTGTGCTCAGATCGACATATATCGACTCAAGAACATCGCCTGTAGGTCCTATATGGGCATAGGTTGAACCTGGCTGGTGTCGAAGCGGCCCCAATGCTGCATATACGGTGCATAGCGGTGCTCAGATCGACATATATCGACTCAAGAACATCGCCTGTAGGTCCTATATTGCCATGGTTTGCATCTGGCTGATATCAGAGCCACCCACATGCCGTATATACGGGGGCCCAGCTGTGCTCAGATCGACATATATCGACTCAAGAACATCGGCTGTAGGTCCTATATGGCCGTGGGTTGCATCTGGCTGGTATCAGAGCCACCCATATGCCGTATATACGGGGCCCAGCTGTGCTCAGATCGACATATATCGACTCAAGAACATCGCCTGTAGGTCCTATATGGCCGTGGGTTGCATCTGGCTGTTATCAGAGCCACACACATGCCGAATATACGGGGCCCAGCTGTGCTCAGATCGACATATATCGACTCAAGAACATCGCCTGTAGGTCTTATATGGCCGTGAGTTGCACCTGGCTGGTATCAGAGCTACCCCGATGCTGTATATACGGCGCCCAGCTGTGCTCAGATCGACATATATCGACTCAAGAACATCGCCTGTAGGTCCTAGATGGACGTGGGTTGCATCTGGCTGGTATCAGAGCCACCCACATGCCGTATATACGCGGCCCAGCTGTGCTCAGATCGACATATATCGACTCAAGAACATCGCCTGTAGGTCCTATATGGCCATGGGTTGCATCTGGCTGGTATCAGAGCCACGCACATGCCGTATATACGGGGACCAGCTGTACTCAGATCGACATATATCGACTCAAGAACATCGCCTGTATGTCCTATATGGGCATAGGTTGCACCTGGCTGGTGTCGAAGCAGCCCCAATGCTGCATATACGGTGCATAGCGGTGCTCAGATCGACATATATCGACTCAAGATCATCGCCTGTAGGTGCTATATGGCCGTGTGTTGCATCTGGCTGGTATCAGAGCTACCCCCATGCTGTATATACGGGGCCCAGATGTGCTCAGATCGACATATATCGACTCAAAAACATCGCCTGTAGGTCCTATATAGCCGTGGGTTGCAGCTGGCTGGTATCACAGCTACCCCCATGCTGTATATACGTGGCCTAGCTGTGCTCAGATCGACATGTATCGACTCAAGAACATCGCCTGTAGGTCCTATATGGCCGTGGGTTGCAGCTGGCTGGTGTCAGAGCCACCCACATGCCGTATATACGGGGCCCAGCTGTGCTCAGATCGACATATATCGACTCAAGAACATCGCCTATAGGTCCTATATGGCCGTGGGTTGCAGCTGGCTGGTATCAGAGCTACCCCCATGCTGTATATACGGCGCCCAGCTGTGCTCAGATCGACATATATCGACTCAAGAACATCGCCTGTAGGTCCTATATGGCCGTTGGTTGCATCTGGCTGGTATCAGAGCTACCCCCATGCTGTATATACGGGGCCCAGTTGTGCTCAGATCGACATATATCGACTCAAGAACATCGCCTGTAGGTCCTATATGGCCGTGGGTTGCAGCTGGCTGGTATCACAGCTACCCCCATGCTGTATATACGTGGCCCAGCTGTGCTCAAATCGACATATATCGACTCAAGAACATCGCCTGTAGGTCCTATATAGCCGTGGGTTGCAGCGGGCTGGTATCACAGCTACCCCCATGCTGTATATACGTGACCCAGCTGTGCTCGGATCGACATATATCGACTCAAGAACATCGCCTGTAGGTCCTATATGGCCGTGGGTTGCATCTGGCTGATATCAGAGCCACCCACATGGCGTATATACGGGGGCCCAGCTGTGCTCAGATCGACATATATCGACTCAAGAACATCGGCTGTAGGTCCTATATGGCCGTGGGTTACATCTGGCTGGTATCAGAGCCACCCACATGCCGTATATACGGGGCCCAGCTGTGCTCAGATCGACATATATCGACTCAAGAACATCGCCTGTAGGTTCTATATGGCCGTGGGTTGCTTCAGCCTGGTATCAGAGCCACCCCCATGGTGTATATACGGCGCCCAGCTGTGCTCAGATCGACATATATCGACTCAAGAACATCGCCTGTAGGTCCTATATGGCCGTGGGTTGGATCTGGCTGGTATCAGAGCTACTCCCATGCTGTATATACGAGGCCCAGCTGTGCTCAGATCGACATATATCGATTCAAGAACATCACCTGTGGGTCTTATATGGCCGTGGGTTGCAGCTGGCTGGTATCAGAGCTACCCCCAGGCTGTATATACGTGGCCCAGCTGTGCTCAGATCGACATATATCGACTCAAGATTATCGCCTGTAGGTGCTATATGGCCGTGTGTTGCACCTGGCTGGTATCAGAGCTACCCCCATGCTGTATATACGGCGCCCAGCTGTGCTCAGATCGACATATATCGACTCAAGAACATCGCCTGTAGGTCCTATATGGGCATAGGTTGCACCTGGCTGGTGTCGGAGCGGCCCCAATGCTGCATATGCGGTGCATAGCGGTGCTCAGATCGACATATATCGACTCAAGAACATCGCCTGTAGGTCATATATGGCCGTGGGTTGCATCTGGCTGATATCAGAGCCACACACATGCCCTATATACGGGGGTCCAGCTGTGCTCAGATCGACATATATCGACTCAAGAACATCGCCTGTACGTCCTATATGGCCGTGGGTTGCAGCTGGCTGGTATCAGAGCCACCCACATGCCGTATATACGGGGCCCAGCTGTGCTCAGATCGACATATATCGACTCAAGAACATCGCCTGCAGGTCCTATATGGCCGTGGGTTGCATCTGGCTGGTATCAGAGCTACCCCCATGCTGTATATACGGGGCCCAGCTGTGCTCAGATCGACATATATCGACTCAAGAACATCGCCTGTAGGTCCTATATGGCCGTGGGTTGCATCTGGCTGGTATCAGAGCTACCCTTATGCTGTATATACGGGGCCCAGTTGTGCTCAGATCGACATATATCGACTCAAGAACATCGCCTGTAGGTCCTATATAGCCGTGGGTTGCAGCTGGCTGGTATCACAGCTACCCCCATGCTGTATATACGTGACACAGCTGTGCTCGGATCGACATATATCGACTCAAGAACATCGCCTATAGGTCCTATATGGCTGTGGGTTGCATCTGGCTGGTATCAGAGCTACCCCCATGCTGTATATACGAGGCCCAGCTGTGCTCAGATCGACATATATCGACTCAAGAACATCGCCTGTAGGTCCTATATGGCCATGGGTTGCATCTGGCTGGTATCAGAGCCACCCACATGCCGTATATACGGGGACCAGCTGTGCTCAAATCGACATATATCGACTCAAGAATATCGCCTGTAGGTCCTATATGGCCGTGGGTTGCATCTGGCTGGTATCAGAGCTACCCCCATGCTGTATATACGGCGCCCAGCTGTGCTCAGATCGACATATATTGACTCAAGAACATCGCCTGTAGGTCTTGGTATCAGAGCTACCCCCCCGCTGTATATACGAGGCCCAGCTCTACTCAGATCGACATATATCGACTCAAGAATATCGCCTGTAGGTCCTATATGGCCGTGGGTTGCAGCTGGCTGGTATCAGAGCCACCCCCATGCTGTATATACGTGGCCCAGCTGTGCTCAGATTGACATATATCGACTCAAGAACATCGCCTGTAGGTCCTAGATGGACGTGGGTTGCATCTGGCTGGTATCAGAGCCACCCACATGCCGTATATACGCGGCCCAGCTGTGCTCAGATCGACATATATCGACTCAAGAACATCGCCTGTAGGTCCTATATGGCCATGGGTTGCATCTGGCTGGTATCAGAGCCACGCACATGCCGTATATACGGGGACCAGCTGTACTCAGATCGACATATATCGACTCAAGAACATCGCCTGTATGTCCTATATGGGCATAGGTTGCACCTGGCTGGTGTCGAAGCAGCCCCAATGCTGCATATACGGTGCATAGCGGTGCTCAGATCGACATATATCGACTCAAGATCATCGCCTGTAGGTGCTATATGGCCGTGTGTTGCATCTGGCTGGTATCAGAGCTACCCCCATGCTGTATATACGGCGCCCAGCTGTGCTCAGATCGACATATATCGACTCAAGAACATCGCCTGTAGGTCCTATATGGGCATAGGTTGAACCTGGCTGGTGTCGAAGCGGCCCCAATGCTGCATATACGGTGCATAGCGGTGCTCAGATCGACATATATCGACTCAAGAACATCGCCTGTAGGTCCTATATTGCCATGGTTTGCATCTGGCTGATATCAGAGCCACCCACATGCCGTATATACGGGGGCCCAGCTGTGCTCAGATCGACATATATCGACTCAAGAACATCGGCTGTAGGTCCTATATGGCCGTGGGTTGCATCTGGCTGGTATCAGAGCCACCCATATGCCGTATATACGGGGCCCAGCTGTGCTCAGATCGACATATATCGACTCAAGAACATCGCCTGTAGGTCCTATATGGCCGTGGGTTGCATCTGGCTGTTATCAGAGCCACACACATGCCGAATATACGGGGCCCAGCTGTGCTCAGATCGACATATATCGACTCAAGAACATCGCCTGTAGGTCTTATATGGCCGTGAGTTGCACCTGGCTGGTATCAGAGCTACCCCGATGCTGTATATACGGCGCCCAGCTGTGCTCAGATCGACATATATCGACTCAAGAACATCGCCTGTAGGTCCTATATGGCCGTGGGTTGTATATGGCTGGTATCAGAGCTACCCACATGCCGTATATACGGGGCCCAGCTGTGCTCAGATCGACATATATCGACTCAAGAACATTGCCTGTAGGTCCTATATGGCCGTGGGTTGCATCTGGCTGGTATCAGAGCTACCACCATGCTGTATATACGGCGCCCAGCTGTGCTCAGATCGACATATATCGACTCAAGAACATCGCCTGTGGGTCTTATATGGCCGTGGGTTGCAGCTGGCTGGTATCAGAGCTACCCCCAGGCTGTATATACGTGGCCCAGCCCTGCTCAGATCGACATATATCGAATCAAGAATATCGCCTGTAGGTGCTATATGGCCGTGGGTTGCATCTGGCTGGTATCACAGCTACCCCCATGCTGTATATACGGCGCCCAGCTGTGCTCAGATCGACATATATCGACTCAAGAACATTGCTTGTAGGTCCTATATGGCCGTGGGTTACATCTGGCTGGTATCAGTGCTACCCCATAGGGCGCCCAGCTGTGCTCAGATCGACATATATCGACTCAAGAATATCGCCTGTAGGTCCTATATGGCCGTGGGTTGCATCTGGCTGGTATCAGAGCCACATGCCGTATAAACGGGGCCCAGCTGTGCTCAGATCAACATATATCGACTCAAGAACATCGCCTGTAGGTGCTATATGGCCGTGGGTTGCATCTGGCTGGTATCAGAGCTACCCCCTTGCTGTATATACGGCGCCCAGCTGTACTCAGATCGACATATATCGACTAAAGAACATCGCCTGTAGGTCCTATATGGCCGTGGATTGCATCTGGCTGGTATCAGAGCTACCCCTATGCTGTATATACGGCGCCCAGCTGTGCTCAGATCGACATATATCGACTCTAGAACCTCGCCTGTAGGTCCTATATAGCCGTGGGTTGCAGTTGGCTGGTATCACAGCTACCCCCATGCTGTATATACGTGGCCCAGCTGTGCTCAGGTCGACATATATCGACTCAAGGACATCACCTGTAGGTCCTATATGGCCGTGGGTTGCAGCTGGCTGGTATCAGAGCCACCCACATGCCGTATATACGGGGCCCAGCTGTGCTCAGATCGACATATATCGACTCAAGAACATCGCCTGTAGGTCCTATATGGCCGTGGGTTGCATCTGGCTGGTATCAGAGCTACCCGCATTATGTATATATGGCGCCCAGCTGTGCTCAGATCGACATATATCGACTCAAGAACATCGCCTGTAGGTCCTATATGGCCGTGGGTTGCATCTGGCTGGTATCAGAGCTACCCCCATGCTGTATATACGGGGCCCAGTTGTGCTCAGATCGACATATATCGACTCAAGAACATCGCCTGTAGGTCCTATATGGCCGTGGGTTGCAGCTGGCTGGTATCACAGCAACCCCCATGCTGTATATACGTGGCCCAGCTGTGCTCAAATCGACATATATCGACTCAAGAACATCGCCTGTAGGTCCTATATAGCCGTGGGTTGCAGCTGGCTGGTATCACAGCTACCACCATGCTGTATATACGGCGCCCAGCTGTGCTCAGATCGACATATATCGACTCAAGAACATCGCCTGTAGGTCCTATATGGGCATAGGTTGCACCTGGCTGGTGTCGGAGCGGCCCCAATGCTGCATATACGGTGCATAGCGGTGCTCAGATCGACATATAGCTAATCAAGAACATCGCCTGTTGGTCCTATATGGCCGTGGGTTGCATCTGGCTGATATCAGAGCCACCCACATGCCGTATATACGGGAGCCCAGCTGTGCTCAGATCGACATATATCGACTCAAGAACATCGCCTCTAGGTCCTATATGGGCATAGGTTGCACCTGGCTGGTGTCCAAGCGGCCCCAATGCTGCATATACGGTGCATAGCGGTGCTCAGATCGACATATATCGACTCAAGAACATCGCCTGTAGGTGCTATATGGCCGTGGGTTGCATCTGGCTGGTATCAGAGCTACCCCCATGCTGTATATACGGCGCCCAGCTGTACTCAGATCGACATATATCGACTCAAGAACATCGCCTGTAGGTCCTATATGGGCATAGGTTGCACCTGGCTGGTGTCGGAGCGGCCCCAATGCTGCATATACGGTGCATAGCGGTGCTCAGATCGACATATAGCTAATCAAGAACATCGCCTGTAGGTCCTATATGGCCGTGGGTTGCATCTGGCTGGTATCAGAGCTACCCCCATGCTGTATATACGGGAACCAGATGTGCTCAGATCGACATATATCGACTCAATAACATCGCCTGTAGGTCCTATATGGCCGCGGGTTGCATCTGGCTGGTATCAGAGCCAACCACATGCCGTATATACGGTACCCAGCTGTGTTCAGATGGACATATATCGACTCAAGAACATCGCCTGTAGGTCCTATATGGCCGTGGGTTGCATATGGCTGGTATCAGAGCCACCTACATGCCGTATATACGGGGCCCAGCTGTGCTCAGATCGACATATATCGACTCAAGAACATCGCCTGTAGGTCCTATATGGCCGTGGGTTGCATATGGCTGGTATCAGAGCCACCTACATGCCGTATATACGGGGCCCAGCTGTGCTCAGTTCGACATATATCGACTCAAGAACATCGCCTGTAGGTCCTATATGGCCGTGGGTTGCATATGGCTGGTATCAGAGCCACCCACATACCGTATATACGGGGACCAGCTGTGCTCAAATCGACATATATCGACTCAAGAATATCGCCTGTAGGTCCTATATGGCCGTGGGTTGCATCTGGCTGGTATCAGAGCTACCCCCATGCTGTATATACGGCGTCCAGCTGTGCTCAGATCGACATATATTGACTCAAGAACATCGCCTGTAGGTCCTATATGGCCGTGGGTTGCATATGGCTGGTATCAGAGCTACCCCCCCGCTGTACATACGGGGCCCAGCTCTGCTCAGATCGACATATACCGACTCAAGAACATCGCCTGTAGGTCCTATATGGCCGTGGGTTGCAGCTGGCTGGTATCAGAGCCACCCCCATGCTGTATATACGTGGCCCAGCTGTGCTCAGATCGACATATATCGACTCAAGAACATCGCCTGTAGGTCCTATATGGACGTGGGTAGCATCTGGCTGGTATCAGAGCCACCCACATGCCGTATATACGCGGCCCAGCTGTGCTCAGATCGACATATATCGACTCAAGAACATCGCCTGTAGGTCCTATATGGCCATGGGTTGCATCTGGCTGGTATCAGAGCCACGCACAAGCCGTATATACGGGGACCAGCTGTACTCAGATCGACATATATCGACTCAAGAACATCGCCTGTAGGTCCTATATGGGCATAGGTTGCACCTGGCTGTTGTCGAAACGGCCCCAATGCTGCATATACGGTGCATAGCGGTGCTCAGATCGACATATATCGACTCAAGATCATCGCCTGTAGGTCCTATATTGCCATGGGTTGCATCTGACTGATATCAGAGCCACCCACATGCCGTATATACGGGGGCCCAGCTGTGCTCAGATCGACATATATCGACTCAAGAACATCGGCTGTACGTCCTATATTGCCGTGGGTTGCATCTGGCTCGTATCAGAGCTACCCCCATGCTGTATATACGGCGCCCAGCTGTGCTCAGATCGACATATATCGACTCAAGAAAATCGCCTGTAGGTCCTATATGGCCGTGGGTTACATCTGGCTGGTATCAGAGCTACCCCCATGCTGTATATACGGGTCCCAGCTGTGCTCAGATCGACATATATCGACTCAAGAACATCGCCTGTGGGTCTTATATGGCCGTGGGTTGCAGCTGGCTGGTATCAGAGCTACCCCCAGGCTGTATATACGTGGCTCAGCCGTGCTCAGATCGACATATATCGAATCAAGAACATCGCCTGTAGGTGCTATATGGCCGTGGGTTGCATCTGGCTGGTATCAGAGCTACCCCCATGCTGTATATACGGCGCCCAGCTGTGCTCAGATCGACATATATCGACTCAAGAACATCGCTTGTAGGTCCTATATGGCCGTGGGTTGCATCTGGCTGGTATCAGTGCTACCCCCATACGGCGCCCAGCTGTGCTCAGATCGACATATATCGACTCAAGAATATCGCCTGTAGGTCCTATATGGCCGTGGGTTGCATCTGGCTGGTATCAGAGCCACATGCCGTATATACGGGGCCCAGCTGTGCTCAGATCGACATATATCGACTAAAGAACATCGCCTGTAGGTGCTATATGGCCGTGGGTTGCATCTGGCTGGTATCAGAGCTACCCCCTTGCTGTATATACGGCGCCCAGCTGTGCTCAGATCGACATATATCGACTCAAGAAAATCGCCTGTAGGTCCTATATGGCCGTGGGTTACATCTGGCTGGTATCAGAGCTACCCCCATGCTGTATATACGGGTCCCAGCTGTGCTCAGATCGACATATATCGACTCAAGAACATCGCCTGTGGGTCTTATATGGCCGTGGGTTGCAGCTGGCTGGTATCAGAGCTACCCCCAGGCTGTATATACGTGGCTCAGCCGTGCTCAGATCGACATATATCGAATCAAGAACATCGCCTGTAGGTGCTATATGGCCGTGGGTTGCATCTGGCTGGTATCAGAGCTACCCCCATGCTGTATATACGGCGCCCAGCTGTGCTCAGATCGACATATATCGACTCAAGAATATCGCCTGTAGGTCCTATATGGCCGTGGGTTGCATCTGGCTGGTATCAGAGCCACATGCCGTATATACGGGGCCCAGCTGTGCTCAGATCGACATATATCGACTAAAGAACATCGCCTGTAGGTCCTATATGGCCGTGGATTGCATCTGGCTGGTATCAGAGCTACCCCTATGCTGTATATACGGCGCCCAGCTGTGCTCACATCGACATATATCGACTCAAGAACCTCGCCTGTAGGTCCTATATAGCCGTGGGTTGCAGTTGGCTGGTATCACAGCTACCCCCATGCTGTATATACGTGGCCCAGCTGTGCTCAGGTCGTCATATATCGACTCAAGGACATCACCTGTAGGTCCTATATGGCCGTGGGTTGCAGCTGGCTGGTATCAGAGCCACCCACATGCCGTATATACGGGGCCCAGCTGTGCTCAGATCGACATATATCGACTCAAGAACATCGCCTGTAGGTCCTATATGGCCGTGGGTTGCATCTGGCTGGTATCAGAGCTACCCCCATTATGTATATATGGCGCCCAGCTGTGCTCAGATCGACATATATCGACTCAAGAACATCGCCTGTAGGTCCTATATGGCCGTGGGCTGCATCTGGCTGGTATCAGAGCCACCCCCATGCTGTATATACGGGGCCCAGCTGTGCTCAAATCAACATGTATCGACTCAAGAACATCGCCTGTAGGTCCTATATAGCCGTGGGTTGCAGTTGGCTGGTATCACAGCTACCCCCATGCTGTATATACGTGGCCCAGCTGTGCTCAGGTCGACTTATATCGACTCAAGGACATCACCTGTAGGTCATATATGGCCGTGGGTTGCAGCTGGCTGGTATCAGAGCCACCCACATGCCGTATATACGGGGCCCAGCTGTGCTCAGATCGACATATATCGACTCAAAAACATCGCCTGTAGGTCCTATATAGCCGTGGGTTGCAGCTGGCTGGTATCACAGCTACCCCCATGCTGTATATACGTGGCCTAGCTGTGCTCAGATCGACATGTATCGACTCAAGAACATCGCCTGTAGGTCCTATATGGCCGTGGGTTGCAGCTGGCTGGTGTCAGAGCCACCCACATGCCGTATATACGGGGCCCAGCTGTGCTCAGATCGACATATATCGACTCAAGAACATCGCCTATAGGTCCTATATGGCCGTGGGTTGCAGCTGGCTGGTATCAGAGCTACCCCCATGCTGTATATACGGCGCCCAGCTGTGCTCAGATCGACATATATCGACTCAAGAACATCGCCTGTAGGTCCTATATGGCCGTTGGTTGCATCTGGCTGGTATCAGAGCTACCCCCATGCTGTATATACGGGGCCCAGTTGTGCTCAGATCGACATATATCGACTCAAGAACATCGCCTGTAGGTCCTATATGGCCGTGGGTTGCAGCTGGCTGGTATCACAGCTACCCCCATGCTGTATATACGTGGCCCAGCTGTGCTTAAATCGACATATATCGACTCAAGAACATCACCTGTAGGTCCTATATGGCCGTGGGTTGCAGCTGGCTGGTATCAGAGCCACCCACATGCCGTATATACGGGGCCCAGCTGTGCTCAGATCGACATATATCGACTCAAGAACATCGCCTGTAGGTCCTATATGGCCGTGGGTTGCATCTGGCTGGTATCAGAGCTACCCCCATTATGTATATATGGCGCCCAGCTGTGCTCAGATCGACATATATCGACTCAAGAACATCGCCTGTAGGTCCTATATGGCCGTGGGCTGCATCTGGCTTGTATCAGAGCCACCCCCATGCTGTATATACGGGGCCCAGCTGTGCTCAAATCAACATGTATCGACTCAAGAACATCGCCTGTAGGTCCTATATAGCCGTGGGTTGCAGTTGGCTGGTATCACAGCTACCCCCATGCTGTATATACGTGGCCCAGCTGTGCTCAGGTCGACTTATATCGACTCAAGGACATCACCTGTAGGTCATATATGGCCGTGGGTTGCAGCTGGCTGGTATCAGAGCCACCCACATGCCGTATATACGGGGCCCAGCTGTGCTCAGATCGACATATATCGACTCAAAAACATCGCCTGTAGGTCCTATATAGCCGTGGGTTGCAGCTGGCTGGTATCACAGCTACCCCCATGCTGTATATACGTGGCCTAGCTGTGCTCAGATCGACATGTATCGACTCAAGAACATCGCCTGTAGGTCCTATATGGCCGTGGGTTGCAGCTGGCTGGTGTCAGAGCCACCCACATGCCGTATATACGGGGCCCAGCTGTGCTCAGATCGACATATATCGACTCAAGAACATCGCCTATAGGTCCTATATGGCCGTGGGTTGCAGCTGGCTGGTATCAGAGCTACCCCCATGCTGTATATACGGCGCCAAGCTGTGCTCAGATCGACATATATCGACTCAAGAACATCGCCTGTAGGTCCTATATGGCCGTTGGTTGCATCTGGCTGGTATCAGAGCTACCCCCATGCTGTATATACGGGGCCCAGTTGTGCTCAGATCGACATATATCGACTCAAGAACATCGCCTGTAGGTCCTATATGGCCGTGGGTTGCAGCTGGCTGGTATCACAGCTACCCCCATGCTGTATATACGTGGCCCAGCTGTGCTCAAATCGACATATATCGACTCAAGAACATCGCCTGTAGGTCCTATATAGCCGTGGGTTGCAGCGGGCTGGTATCACAGCTACCCCCATGCTGTATATACGTGACCCAGCTGTGCTCGGATCGACATATATCGACTCAAGAACATCGCCTGTAGGTCCTATATGGCCGTGGGTTGCATCTGGCTGATATCAGAGCCACCCACATGGCGTATATACGGGGGCCCAGCTGTGCTCAGATCGACATATGTCGACTCAAGAACATCGGCTGTAGGTCCTATATGGCCGTGGGTTACATCTGGCTGGTATCAGAGCCACCCACATGCCGTATATACGGGGCCCAGCTGTGCTCAGATCGACATATATCGACTCAAGAACATCGCCTGTAGGTTCTATGTGGCCGTGGGTTGCATCAGCCTGGTATCAGAGCCACCCCCATGGTGTATATACGGCGCCCAGCTGTGCTCAGATCGACATATATCGACTCAAGAACATCGCCTGTAGGTCCTATATGGCCGTGGGTTGGATCTGGCTGGTATCAGAGCTACTCCCATGCTGTATATACGAGGCCCAGCTGTGCTCAGATCGACATATATCGATTCAAGAACATCGCCTGTGGGTCTTATATGGCCGTGGGTTGCAGCTGGCTGGTATCAGAGCTACCCCCAGGCTGTATATACGTGGCCCAGCTGTGCTCAGATCGACATATATCGACTCAAGATTATCGCCTGTAGGTGCTATATGGCCGTGTGTTGCACCTGGCTGGTATCAGAGCTACCCCCATGCTGTATATACGGCGCCCAGCTGTGCTCAGATCGACATATATCGACTCAAGAACATCGCCTGTAGGTCCTATATGGGCATAGGTTGCACCTGGCTGGTGTCGGAGCGGCCCCAATGCTGCATATGCGGTGCATAGCGGTGCTCAGATCGACATATATCGACTCAAGAACATCGCCTGTAGGTCATATATGGCCGTGGGTTGCATCTGGCTGATATCAGAGCCACACACATGCCCTATATACGGGGGTCCAGCTGTGCTCAGATCGACATATATCGACTCAAGAACATCGCCTGTAGGTCCTATATGGCCGTGGGTTGCAGCTGGCTGGTATCAGAGCCACCCACATGCCGTATATACGGGGCCCAGCTGTGCTCAGATCGACATATATCGACTCAAGAACATCGCCTGTAGGTCCTATATGGCCGTGGGTTGCATCTGGCTGGTATCAGAGCTACCCCCATGCTGTATATACGGGGCCCAGCTGTGCTCAGATCGACATATATCGACTCAAGAACATCGCCTGTAGGTCCTATATGGCCGTGGGTTGCATCTGGCTGGTATCAGAGCTACCCTTATGCTGTATATACGGGGCCCAGTTGTGCTCAGATCGACATATATCGACTCAAGAACATCGCCTGTAGGTCCTATATAGCCGTGGGTTGCAGCTGGCTGGTATCACAGCTACCCCCATGCTGTATATACGTGACACAGCTGTGCTCGGATCGACATATATCGACTCAAGAACATCGCCTATAGGTCCTATATGGCTGTGGGTTGCATCTGGCTGGTATCAGAGCTATCCCCATGCTGTATATACGAGGCCCAGCTGTGCTCAGATCGACATATATGGACTCAAGAACATCGCCTGTAGGTCCTATATGGCCATGGGTTTGCATCTGGCTGGTATCAGAGCCACCCACATGCCGTATATACGGGGACCAGCTGTGCTCAAATCGACATATATCGACTCAAGAACATCGCCTGTAGGTCTTGGTATCAGAGCTAACACACCCCCCCCCCCCCACCGCTGTATATACGAGGCCCAGCTCTACTCAGATCGACATATATCGACTCAAGAATATCGCCTGTGGGTCCTATATGGCCGTGGGTTGCAGCTGGCTGGTATCAGAGCCACCCCCATGCTGTATATACGTGGCCCAGCTGTGCTCAGATCGACATATATCGACTCAAGAACATCGCCTGTAGGTCCTAGATGGACGTGGGTTGCATCTGGCTGGTATCAGAGCCACCCACATGCCGTCTATACGCGGCCCAGCTGTGCTCAGATCGACATATATCGACTCAAGAACATCGCCTGTAGGTCCTATATGGCCATGGGTTGCATCTGGCTGGTATCAGAGCCACGCACATGCCGTATATACGGGGACCAGCTGTACTCAGATCGACATATATCGACTCAAGAACATCGCCTGTATGTCCTATATGGGCATAGGTTGCACCTGGCTGGTGTCGAAGCAGCCCCAATGCTGCATATACGGTGCATAGCGGTGCTCAGATCGACATATATCGACTCAAGATCATCGCCTGTAGGTGCTATATGGCCGTGTGTTGCATCTGGCTGGTATCAGAGCTACCCCCATGCTGTATATACGGCGCCCAGCTGTGCTCAGATCGACATATATCGACTCAAGAACATCGCCTGTAGGTCCTATATGGGCATAGGTTGCACCTGGCTGGTGTCGAAGCGGCCCCAATGCTGCATATACGGTGCATAGCGGTGCTCAGATCGACATATATCGACTCAAGAACATCGCCTGTAGGTCCTATATTGCCATGGTTTGCATCTGGCTGATATCAGAGCCACCCACATGCCGAATATACGGGGGCCCAGCTGTGCTCAGATTGACATATATCGACTCAAGAACATCGGCTGTAGGTCCTATATGGCCGTGGGTTGCATCTGGCTGGTATCAGAGCCACCCATATGCCGTATATACGGGGCCCAGCTGTGCTCAGATCGACATATATCGACTCAAGAACATCGCCTGTAGGTCTTGGTATCAGAGCTAACACACCCCCCCCCCCCCCCCCCCCCCGCTGTATATACGAGGCCCAGCTCTACTCAGATCGACATATATCGACTCAAGAATATCGCCTGTGGGTCCTATATGGCCGTGGGTTGCAGCTGGCTGGTATCAGAGCCACCCCCATGCTGTATATACGTGGCCCAGCTGTGCTCAGATCGACATATATCGACTCAAGAACATCGCCTGTAGGTCCTAGATGGACGTGGGTTGCATCTGGCTGGTATCAGAGCCACCCACATGCCGTCTATACGCGGCCCAGCTGTGCTCAGATCGACATATATCGACTCAAGAACATCGCCTGTAGGTCATATATGGCCATGGGTTGCATCTGGCTGGTATCAGAGCCACGCACATGCCGTATATACGGGGACCAGCTGTACTCAGATCGACATATATCGACTCAAGAACATCGCCTGTATGTCCTATATGGGCATAGGTTGCACCTGGCTGGTGTCGAAGCAGCCCCAATGCTGCATATACGGTGCATAGCGGTGCTCAGATCGACATATATCGACTCAAGATCATCGCCTGTAGGTGCTATATGGCCGTGTGTTGCATCTGGCTGGTATCAGAGCTACCCCCATGCTGTATATACGGCGCCCAGCTGTGCTCAGATCGACATATATCGACTCAAGAACATCGCCTGTAGGTCCTATATGGGCATAGGTTGCACCTGGCTGGTGTCGAAGCGGCCCCAATGCTGCATATACGGTGCATAGCGGTGCTCAGATCGACATATATCGACTCAAGAACATCGCCTGTAGGTCCTATATTGCCATGGTTTGCATCTGGCTGATATCAGAGCCACCCACATGCCGAATATACGGGGGCCCAGCTGTGCTCAGATTGACATATATCGACTCAAGAACATCGGCTGTAGGTCCTATATGGCCGTGGGTTGCATCTGGCTGGTATCAGAGCCACCCATATGCCGTATATACGGGGCCCAGCTGTGCTCAGATCGACATATATCGACTCAAGAACATCGCCTGTAGGTCCTATATGGCCGTGAGTTGCACCTGGCTGGTATCAGAGCTACCCTGATGCTGTATATACGGCGCCCAGCTGTGCTCAGATCGACATATATCGACTCAAGAACATCGCCTGTAGGTCCTATATGGCCGTGGGTTGTATATGGCTGGTATCAGAGCTACCCACATGCCGTATATACGGGGCCCAGCTGTGCTCAGATCGACATATATCGACTCAAGAACATTGCCTGTAGGTCCTATATGGCCGTGGGTTGCATCTGGCTGGTATCAGAGCTACCCCGATGCTGTATATACGGCGCCCAGCTGTGCTCAGATCGACATATATCGACTCAAGAACATCGCCTGTAGGTCCTATATGGCCGTGGGTTGTATATGGCTGGTATCAGAGCTACCCACATGCCGTATATACGGGGCCCAGCTGTGCTCAGATCGACATATATCGACTCAAGAACATTGCCTGTAGGTCCTATATGGCCGTGGGTTGCATCTGGCTGGTATCAGAGCTACCACCATGCTGTATATACGGCGCCCAGCTGTGCTCAGATCGACATATATCGACTCAAGAACATCGCCTGTGGGTCTTATATGGCCGTGGGTTGCAGCTGGCTGGTATCAGAGCTACCCCCAGGCTGTATATACGTGGCCCAGCCCTGCTCAGATCGACATATATCGAATCAAGAATATCGCCTGTAGGTGCTATATGGCCGTGGGTTGCATCTGGCTGGTATCAGAGCTACCCCCATGCTGTATATACGGCGCCCAGCTGTGTTTAGATCGACATATATCGACTCAAGAACATTGCTTGTAGGTCCTATATGGCCGTGGGTTACATCTGGCTGGTATCAGTGCTACCCCCATACGGCGCCCAGCTGTGCTCAGATCGACATATATCGACTCAAGAATATCGCCTGTAGGTCCTATATGGCCGAGGGTTGCATCTGGCTGGTATCAGAGCCACATGCCGTATAAACGGGGCCCAGCTGTGCTCAGATCAACATATATCGACTCAAGAACATCGCCTGTAGGTGCTATATGGCCGTGGGTTGCATCTGGCTGGTATCAGAGCTACCCCCTTGCTGTATATACGGCGCCCAGCTGTACTCAGATCGACATATATCGACTAAAGAACATCGCCTGTAGGTCCTATATGGCCGTGGATTGCATCTGGCTGGTATCAGAGCTACCCCTATGCTGTATATACGGCGCCCAGCTGTGCTCAGATCGACATATATCGACTCTAGAACCTCGCCTGTAGGTCCTATATAGCCGTGGGTTGCAGTTGGCTGGTATCACAGCTACCCCCATGCTGTATATACGTGGCCCAGCTGTGCTCAGGTCGACATATATCCACTCAAGGACATCACCTGTAGGTCCTATATGGCCGTGGGTTGCAGCTGGCTGGTATCAGAGCCACCCACATGCCGTATATACGGGGCCCAGCTGTGCTCAGATCGACATATATCGACTCAAGAACATCGCCTGTAGGTCCTATATGGCCGTGGGTTGCATCTGGCTGGTATCAGAGCTACCCCTATGCTGTATATACGGCGCCCAGCTGTGCTCAGATCGACATATATCGACTCTAGAACCTCGCCTGTAGGTCCTATATAGCCGTGGGTTGCAGTTGGCTGGTATCACAGCTACCCCCATGCTGTATATACGTGGCCCAGCTGTGCTCAGGTCGACATATATCGACTCAAGGACATCACCTGTAGGTCCTATATGGCCGTGGGTTGCAGCTGGCTGGTATCAGAGCCACCCACATGCCGTATATACGGGGCCCAGCTGTGCTCAGATCGACATATATCGACTCAAGAACATCGCCTGTAGGTCCTATATGGCCATGGGTTGCATCTGGCTGGTATCAGAGCTACCCCCATTATGTATATATGGCGCCCAGCTGTGCTCAGATCGACATATATCGACTCAAGAACATCGCCTGTAGGTCCTATATGGCCGTGGGTTGCATCTGGCTGGTATCAGAGCTACCCCCATGCTGTATATACGGGGCCCAGTTGTGCTCAGATC
This sequence comes from Lordithon lunulatus, assembly GCA_963942505.1. Lineage (NCBI taxonomy): Eukaryota > Metazoa > Arthropoda > Insecta > Coleoptera > Staphylinidae > Lordithon > Lordithon lunulatus. Next base: position 29,867,590 of record OZ012667.1, on the reverse strand, counting down.
GACATATATCGACTCAAGAACATCGTCTGTAGGTCCTATATGGCCGTGGGTTGCAGCTGGCTGGTATCACAGCAACCCCCATGCTGTATATACGTGGCCCAGCTGTGCTCAAATCGACATATATCGACTCAAGAACATCGCCTGTAGGTCCTATATAGCCGTGGGTTGCAGCTGGCTGGTATCACAGCTACCACCATGCTGTATATACGTGACCCAGCTGTGCTCGGATCGACATATATCGACTCAAGAACATCGCCTGTAGGTCCTATATGGCCGTGGGTTGCATCTGGCTGGTATCAGAGCTACCACCATGCTGTATATACGGCGCCCAGCTGTGCTCAGATCGACATATATCGACTCAAGAACATCGCCTGTGGGTCTTATATGGCCGTGGGTTGCAGCTGGCTGGTATCAGAGCTACCCCCAGGCTGTATATACGTGGCCCAGCCCTGCTCAGATCGACATATATCGAATCAAGAATATCGCCTGTAGGTGCTATATGGCCGTGGGTTGCATCTGGCTGGTATCAGAGCTACCCCCATGCTGTATATACGGCGCCCAGCTGTGTTTAGATCGACATATATCGACTCAAGAACATTGCTTGTAGGTCCTATATGGCCGTGGGTTACATCTGGCTGGTATCAGTGCTACCCCCATACGGCGCCCAGCTGTGCTCAGATCGACATATATCGACTCAAGAATATCGCCTGTAGGTCCTATATGGCCGTGGGTTGCATCTGGCTGGTATCAGAGCCACATGCCGTATAAACGGGGCCCAGCTGTGCTCAGATCAACATATATCGACTCAAGAACATCGCCTGTAGGTGCTATATGGCCGTGGGTTGCATCTGGCTGGTATCAGAGCTACCCCCTTGCTGTATATTCGGCGCCCAGCTGTACTCAGATCGACATATATCGACTAAAGAAGATCGCCTGTAGGTCCAATATGGCCGTGGGTTGCATCTGGCTGGTATCAGAGCTACCCCCATGCTGTATATACGGCGCCCAGCTGTGTTTAGATCGACATATATCGACTCAAGAACATCGCCTGTAGGTCCTATATGGCCGTGGGTTGCATCTGGCTGGTATCAGAGCTACTCCCATGCTGTATATACGGGGCCCAGTTGTGCTCAGATCGACATATATCGACTCAAGAACATCGCCTGTAGGTCCTATATGGCCGTGGGTTGCAGCTGGCTGGTATCACAGCTACCCCCATGCTGTATATACGTGGCCCAGCTGTGCTCAAAACGACATATATCGACTCAAGAACATCGCCTGTAGGTCCTATATAGCCGTAGGTTGCAGCTGGCTGGTATCACAGCTACCCCCATGCTGTATATACGTGACCCAGCTGTGCTCGGATCGACATATATCGACTCAAGAACATCGCCTGTAGGTCCTATATGGCCGTGGGTTGCATCTGGCTGATATCAGAGACACCCACATGGCGTATATACGGGGGCCCAGCTGTGCTCAGATCGACATATATCGACTCAAGAACATCGCCTGTAGGTTCTATATGGCCGTGGGTTGCATCAGCCTGGTATCAGAGCTACCCCCATAGTGTATATACGGCGCCCAGCTGTGCTCAGATCGACATATATCGACTCAAGAACATCGCCTGTAGGTCCTATATGGCCGTGGGTTGGATCTGGCTGGTATCAGAGCTACTCCCATGCTGTATATACGAGGCCCAGCTGTGCTCAGATCGACATATATCGATTCAAGAACATCGCCTGTGGGTCTTATATGGCCGTGGGTTGCAGCTGGCTGGTATCAGAGCTACCCCCAGGCTGTATATACGTGGCCCAGCTGTGCTCAGATCGACATATATCGACTCAAGATTATAGCCTGTAGGTGCTATATGGCCGTGTGTTGCATCTGGCTGGTATCAGAGCTACCCCCATGCTGTATATACGGCGCCCAGCTGTGCTCAGATCGACATATATCGACTCAAGAACATCGCCTGTAGGTCCTATATGGGCATAGGTTGCACCTGGCTGGTGTCGGAGCGGCCCCAATGTTGCATATACGGTGCATAGCGGTGCCCAGATCGACATATATCGACTCAAGAACATCGCCTGTAGGTCCTATATGGCCGTGGGTTGCATCTGGCTGATATCAGAGCCACACACATGCCCTATATACGGGGGTCCAGCTGTGCTCAGATCGACATATATCGACTCAAGAACATCGCCTGTAGGTCCTATATGGCCGTGGGTTGCAGCTGGCTGGTATCAGAGCCACCCACATGCCGTATATACGGGGCCCAGCTGTGCTCAGATCGACATATATCGTCTCAAGAACATCGCCAGCAGGTCCTATATGGCCGTGGGTTGCATCTGGCTGGTATCAGAGCTACCCCAATGCTGTATATACGGGGCCCAGCTGTGCTCAGATCGACATATATCGACTCAAGAACATCGCCTGTAGGTCCTAGATGGCCGTGGGTTGCAGCTGGCTGGTATCACAGCTACCCCCACGCTGTATATACTTGGCCCAGCTGTGTTCAGAACGACATATATCGACTCAAGAACATCGCCTGTGGGTCATATATGGCCGTGGGTTGCAGCTGGCTGGTATCAGAGCTACCCCAGGCTGTATATACGTGGCCCAGCTGTGCTCAGATCGACATATATCGACTCAAGAACATCGCCTGTAGGTGCTATATGGCCGTGGGTTGCATCTGGCTGATATCAGAGCTACCCCCATGCTGTATATACGGCGCCCAGCTATGCTCAGATCGACATATATCGACTCAAGAACATCATCTGTGGGTCCTATATAGCCGTGGGCTGCAGCTGGCTGGTATCACAGCTACCCCCATGCTGTATATACGTGGCCCAGATGTGCTCAGATCGACATATATCGACTCAAGAATATCGCCTGTAAGTCCTATATGGCCGTGGGTTGCATCTGGCTGATATCAGAGGCACCCACATGCCGAATATACGGGGGCCCAGCTGTGCTCAGATCGACATATATCGACTCAAGAACATCGCCTGTAGGTCCTATATGGCCGTGGGTTGCATCTGGCTGGTATCAGAGCCACCCACATGCCGTATATACGGGGCCCAGCTATGCTCAGATCGACATATATCGACTCAAGAACATTGCCTGTAGGTCATATATGGCCGTGGGTTGCATCTGGCTGGTATCAGAGCTACCCCCATGCTGTATATACGGCGCCCAGCTGTGCTCAGATCGACATATATCGACTCAAGAACATCGCCTGTAGGTCCTATATGGCCGTGGGTTGCATCTGGCTGGTATCAGAGCTACCCCCATGCTGTATATACGGGGCCCAGTTGTGCTCAGAGTGGGTTGCAGCTGGCTGGTATCACAGCTACCCCCATGCTATATATACGGGGCCCAGCTGTGCTCAGATCGACATATATCGACTCAAGAACATCGCCTGTAGGTCCTATATGGCCATGGGTTGCATCTGGCTGGTTTCAGAGCTACCCCCATGTTGTATATACGGGGCCCAGCTGTGCACAGATCGACATATATCGACTCAAGAACATCGTCTATAGGTCCTATATGGCCGTGGGTTGCAGCTGGCTGGTATCACAGCTACCCCCATGCTGTATATACGTGGCCCAGCTGTGCTGAGATCGACATATATCGACTCAAGAACATCGCCTGTAGGTCCTATATGCCCGTGGGTTGCATCTGGCTGGAATCAGAGCCACCCACATGCTGCATATACAGGGCATAGCGGAGCTCATATCGACATATATCGACTCAAGAACATCGCCTGTAGGTCCCATATGGGCATAGGTTGCACCTGGCTGGTGTCGGAGCGGCCACAATGTTGCATATACGGTGCATAGCGGTGCTCAGATCGACATATATCGACTCAAGAACATCGCCTGTAGGTCCTATATGGCTGTGGGTTGCATCTGGCTGATATCAGAGCCACACACATGCCGTATATACGGGGGCCTAGCTGTGCTCAGATCGACATATATCGACTCAAGAACATCGGCTCTAGCTCCTATATTGCCGTGGGTTGCATCTGGCTGGTATCAGAGCCACCCACATGCCGTATATACGGGGCACAGCTGTGCTCAGATCGACATATATCGACTCAAGAATATCGCCTGTAGGTCCTATATGGCCGTGGGTTGCATCTGGCTGGTATCAGAGATACCCCCATGGTGTATATACGGCGCCCAGCTGTGCTCAGATCGACATATATCGACTCAAGAACATCGCCTGTAGGTCCTATATGGCCGTGGGTTGCATCTGGCTGGTATCATAGCTTCCCCCATGCTGTATATACGGGGCCCAGCTGTGCTCAGAGCGACATATATCGACTCAAGAACATCGCCTGTAGGTCCTATGTAGCCGTGGGTTGCAGCTGGCTGGTATCACAGCTACCCCCATGCTGTATATACGTGGCCCAGCTGTGCTCAGATCGACATATATCGACTCAAGAACATCGCCTGTAGGTCCTATATGGCCGTAGGTTGCAGCTGGCTGGTATCAGAGCCACCCACATGCCGTATATACGGGGCCCAGCTGTGCTCAGCTCGACATATATCTACTCAAAAACATCGCCTCTAGGTCCTATATGGCCGTGGGTTGCATCTGGCTGGTATCAGAGCTACCCCTATGCTGTATATACGGCACCCAGCTGTGCTCAGATCGACATATATCGACTCAAAAACATCGCCTGTATGTCCTATATGGCCGTGGGTTGCATCTGGCTGGTATCATAGCTTCCCCCATGCTGTATATACGGGGCCCAGCTGTGCTCAGAGCGACATATATCGACTCAAGAACATCGCCTGTAGGTCCTATGTAGCCGTGGGTTGTAGCTGGCTGGTATGACAGCTACCCCCATGCTGTATATACGTGGCCCAGTTGTGCTCAGATCGACATATATCGACTCAAGAACATCGCCTGTAGGTCCTATATGGCCGTGGGTTGCAGCTGGCTGGTATCAGAGCCAACCACATGCCGTATATACGGGGACCAGCTGTGCTCAGATCGACATATATCGACTCAACAACATCGCCTGTAGGTCCTATATGGCCGTGGGTTGCATCTGGCTGGTATCAGAGCTACCCCCATGCTGTATATACGGGGCCCAGATGTGCTCAGATCGACATATATCGACTCAAGAACATCGCCTGTAGGTCCTATATAGCCGTGGGTTGCAGCTGGCTGCTATCACAGCTACCCCCATGCTGTATATACGTGGCCCAGCTGTGCTTAGATCGACATATATCTACTCAAGAACATCGCCTGTAGGTCCTATATGGCCGCGGGTTGCAGCTGGCTGGTATCAGAGCTACCCCCATGCTGTATATACGGTGCCCAGCTATGCTCAGATCGACATATATCGACTCAAGAACATCGCCTGTGGGTCTTATATGGCCGTGGGTTGCAGCTGGCTGGTATCAGAGCTACCCCCAGGCTGTATATACGTGGCCCAGCTGTGCTCAGATCGACATATATCGACTCAAGAACATCGCCTGTATGTGCTATATGGCCGTGGGTTGCATCTGGCTGGTATCAGAGCTACCCCCATGCTGTATATACGTGGCCCAGCTGTGCTCAGATCGACATATATCGACTCAAAAACATCGCCTGTGGGTCTTATATGGCCGTGGGTTGCAGCTGGCTGGTATCAGAGCTACCCCCAGGCTGTCTATACGTGGCCCAGCTGTGCTCAGATCGACATATATCGACTCAAGAACATCACCTGTAGGTACTATATGGCCGTGGGTTGCATCTGGCTGGTATCAGAGCTCCCCCATGCTGTATATACGGCGCCCAGCTGTGCTCAAATCGACATATATCGATTCAAGAACATCGCCTGTAGGTCCTATATGGCCGTGGGTTGGATCTGGCTGGTATCAGAGCTACCCCCATGCTGTATATACGGCGCCCAGCTGTGCTCAGATCGACATATATCGACTCAAGAACATCGCCTGTAGGTCCTATATGGCCGTGGGTTGCATCTGGCTGGTATCAGAGCTACCCCCATGCTGTATATACGGGGCCCAGTTGTGCACAGAGTGGGTTGCAGCTGGCTGGTATCACAGCTACCCCCATGCTATATATACGGGGCCCAGCTGTGCTCAGATCGACATATATCGACTCAAGAACATCGCCTGTAGGTCCTATATGGCCGTGGGTTGCAGCTGGCTGGTATCAGAGCCACCCACATGCCGTATATACGGGGCCCAGCTATGCTCAGATCGACATATATCGACTTAAGAACATTGCCTGTAGGTCCTATATGGCCGTGGGTTGCATCTGGCTGGTATCAGAGCTACCCCCATGCTGTATATACGGCGCCCAGCTGTGCTCAGATCGACATATATCGACTCAAGAACATCGCCTGTAGGTCCTATATGGCCGTGGGTTGCATTTGGCTGGTATCAGAGCTACCCCCATGCTGTATATACGGGGCCCAGTTGTGCTCAGAGTGGGTTGCAGCTGGCTGGTATCACAGCTACCCCCATGCTATATATACGGGGCCCAGCTGTGCTCAGATCGACATATATCGACTCAAGAACATCGCCTGTAGGTCCTATATGGCCGTGGGTTGGATCTGGCTGGTATCAGAGCTACTCCCATGCTGTATATACGAGGCCCAGCTGTGCTCAGATCGACATATATCGATTCAAGAACATCGCCTGTGGGTCTTATATGGCCGTGGGTTGCAGCTGGCTGGTATCAGAGCTACCCCCAGGCTGTATATACGTGGCCCAGCTGTGCTCAGATCGACATATATCGACTCAAGATTATAGCCTGTAGGTGCTATATGGCCGTGTGTTGCATCTGGCTGGTATCAGAGCTACCCCCATGCTGTATATACGGCGCCCAGCTGTGCTCAGATCGACATATATCGACTCAAGAACATCGCCTGTAGGTCCTATATGGGCATAGGTTGCACCTGGCTGGTGTCGGAGCGGCCCGAATGCTGCATATACGGTGCATAGCGGTGCTCAGATCGACATATATCTACTCAAGAACATCGCCTGTAGGTCCTATATGGCCGTGGGTTGCATCTGGCTGATATCAGAGCCACACACATGCCCTATATACGGGGGTCCAGCTGTGCTCAGATCGACATATATCGACTCAAGAACATCGCCTGTAGGTCCTATATGGCCGTGCGTTGCAGCTGGCTGGTATCAGAGCCACCCACATGCCGTATATACGGGGCCCAGCTGTGCTCAGATCGACATATATCGACTCAAGAACATCGCCTGCAGGTCCTATATGGCCGTGGGTTGCATCTGGCTGGTATCAGAGCTACCCCCATGCTGTATATACGGGGCCCAGCTGTGCTCAGATCGACATATATCGACTCAAGAACATCGCCTGTAGGTCCTAGATGGCCGTGGGTTTCAGTTGCTGGTATCACAGCTACCCCCACGCTGTATATACTTGGCCCAGCTGTGTTCAGAACGACATATATCGACTCAAGTACATCGCCTGTGGGTCATATATGGCCGTGGGTTGCAGCTGGCTGGTATCAGAGCTACCCCAGGCTGTATATACGTGGCCCAGCTGTGCTCAGATCGACATATATCGACTCAAGAACATCGCCTGTAGGTGCTATATGGCCGTGGGTTGCATCTGGCTGATATCAGAGCTACCCCCATGCTGTATATACGGCGCCCAGCTATGCTCAGATCGACATATATCGACTCAAGAACATCATGTGTGGGTCCTATATAGCCGTGGGCTGCAGCTGGCTGGTATCACAGCTACCCCCATGCTGTATATACGTGGCCCAGCTGTGCTCAGATCGACATATATCGACTCAAGAATATCGCCTGTAAGTCCTATATGGCCGTGGGTTGCATCTGGCTGATATCAGAGGCACCCACATGCCGAATATACGGGGGCCCAGCTGTGCTCAGATCGACATATATCGACTCAAGAACATCGCCTGTAGGTCCTATATGGCCGTGGGTTGCATCTGGCTGATATCAGAGCTACCCTTATGCTGTATATACGGCGCCCAGCTGTGCTCAGATCGACATATATCGACTCAAGAACATCGCCTGTAGGTCCTATATTGCCGTGGGTTGCATCTGGCTAGTATCAGAGCCATCCACATGCCGTATATACGGGGCCCAGCTGTGCTCAGATCGACATATATCGACACAAGAACATCGCCTGTAGGTCCTATATGGCCGTGGGTTGCATCTGGCTGGTATCAGAGCTACCCCCATGGTGTATATACGGCGCCCAGCTGTGCTCAGATGGACATATATCGACTCAAAAACATCGCCTGTAGGTCCCATATAGCCGTGGGTTGCAGCTGGCTGGTATCACAGCTACCCCCATGCTGTATATACGTGGCCTAGCTGTGCTCAGATCGACATATATCGACTCAAGAACATCGCCTGTAGGTCCTATATGGCCGTGGGTTGCAGCTGGCTGGTATCAGAGCCACCCACATGCCGTATATACGGGGCCCAGCTATGCTCAGATCGACATATATCGACTCAAGAACATTGCCTGTAGGTCATATATGGCCGTGGGTTGCATCTGGCTGGTATCAGAGCTACCCCCATGCTGTATATACGGCGCCCAGCTGTGCTCAGATCGACATATATCGACTCAAGAACATCGCCTGTAGGACCTATATGGCCGTGGGTTGCATCTGGCTGGTATCAGAGCTACCCCCATGCTGTATATACGGGGCCCAGTTGTGCTCAGAGTGGGTTGCAGCTGGCTGGTATCACAGCTACCCCCATGCTATATATACGGGGCCCAGCTGTGCTCAGATCGACATATATCGACTCAAGAACATCGCCTGTAGGTCCTATATGGCCGTGGGTTGCATCTGGCTGGTTTCAGAGCTACCCCCATGTTGTATATACGGGGCCCAGCTGTGCTCAGATCGACATATATCGACTCAAGAACATCGTCTATAGGTCCTATATGGCCGTGGGTTGCAGCTGGCTGGTATCACAGCTACCCCCATGCTGTATATACGTGGCCCAGCTGTGCTGAGATCGACATATATCGACTCAAGAACATCGCCTGTAGGTCCTATATGCCCGTGGGTTGCATCTGGCTGGAATCAGAGCCACCCACATGCTGCATATACAGGGCATAGCGGAGCTCATATCGACATATATCGACTCAAGAACATCGCCTGTAGGTCCCATATGGGCATAGGTTGCACCTGGCTGGTGTCGGAGCGGCCCCAATGTTGCATATACGGTGCATAGCGGTGCTCAGATCGACATATATCGACTCAAGAACATCGCCTGTAGGTCCTATATGGCTGTGGGTTGCATCTGGCTGATATCAGAGCCACACACATGCCGTATATACGGGGGCCCAGCTGTGCTGAGATCGACATATATCGACTCAAGAACATCGGCTCTAGGTCCTATATTGCCGTGGGTTGCATCTGGCTGGTATCAGAGCCACCCACATGCCGTATATACGGGGCACAGCTGTGCTCAGATCGACATATATCGACTCAAGAATATCGCCTGTAGGTCCTATATGGCCGTGGGTTGCATCTGGCTGGTATCAGAGATACCCCCATGGTGTATATACGGCGCCCAGCTGTGCTCAAATCGACATATATCGCTTCAAGTACATCGCCTGTAGGTCCTATATGGCCGTGGGTTGGATCTGGCTGGTATCAGAGCTACTCCCATGCTGTATATACGAGGCCCAGCTGTGCTCAGATCGACATATATCGACACAAGAACATCGCCTGTGGGTCTTATATGGCCGTGGGCTGCAGCTGGCTGGTATCAGAGCTACCCCCAGGCTGTATATACGTGGCCCAGCTGTGCTCAGATCGACATATATCGACTCAAGAATATCGCCTGTAGGTGCTGTATGGCCGTGGGTTGCATCTGGCTGGTATCAGAGCTACCCCCATGCTGTATATACGGCGCCCAGATGTGCTCAGATCGACATATATCGACTCAAGAACATCGCCTGTAGGTCCTATATGGCCGTGGGTTGCATCTGGCTGGTATCAGAGCTACCTCCATGCTGTATATACGGGGCCCAGTTGTGCTCAGAGTGGGTTGCAGCTGGCTGGTATCACAGCTACCCCCATGCTATATATACGGGGCCCAGCTGTGCTCAGATCGACATATATCGACTCAAGAACATCGCCTGTAGGTCCTATATGGCCGTGGGTTGGATCTGGCTGGTATCAGAGCTACTCCCATGCTGTATATACGAGGCCCAGCTGTGCTCAGATCGACATATATCGATTCAAGAACATCGCCTGTGGGTCTTATATGGCCGTGGGTTGCAGCTGGCTGGTATCAGAGCTACCCCCAGGCTGTATATACGTGGCCCAGCTGTGCTCAGATCGACATATATCGACTCAAGAACATCACCTGTAGGTCCTATATGGGCATAGGTTGCACCTGGCTGGTGTCGGAGCGGCCCCAATGCTGCATATACGGTGCATAGCGGTGCTCAGATCGACATATATCGACTCAAGAACATCGCCTGTAGGTCCTATATGGCCGTGGGTTGCATCTGGCTGATATCAGAGCCACACACATGCCCTATATACGGGGGTCCAGCTGTGCTCAGATCGACATATATAGACTCAAGAACATCGCCTGTAGGTCCTATATGGCCGTGGGTTGCAGCTGGCTGGTATCAGAGCCACCCACATGCCGTATATACGGGGCCCAGCTGTGCTTAGATCGACATATATCGACTCAAGAACATCGCCTGCAGGTCCTATATGGCCGTGGGTTGCATCTGGCTGGTATCAGAGCTACCCCCATGCTGTATATACGGGGCCCAGCTGTGCTCAGATCGACATATATCGACTCAAGAACATCGCCTGTAGGTCCTAGCTGGCCGTGGGTTTCAGCTGGCTGGTATCACAGCTACCCCCACGCTGTATATACTTGGCCCAGCTGTGTTCAGAACGACATATATCGACTCAAGAACATCGCCTGTTTGTCATATATGGCCGTGGGTTGCAGCTGGCTGGTATCAGAGCTACCCCAGGCTGTATATACGTGGCCCAGCTGTGCTCAGATCGACATATATCGACTCAAGAACATCGCCTGTAGGTGCTATATGGCCGTGGGTTGCATCTGGCTGATATCAGAGCTACCCCCATGCTGTATATACGGCGCCCAGCTATGCTCAGATCGACATATATCGACTCAAGAACATCATCTGTGGGTCCTATATAGCCGTGGGCTGCAGCTGGCTGGTATCACAGCTACCCCCATGCTGTATATACGTGGCCCAGCTGTGCTCAGATCGACATATATCGACTCAAGAATATCGCCTGTAAGTCCTATATGGCCGTGGGTTGCATCTGGCTGATATCAGAGGCACCCACATGCCGAATATACGGGGGCCCAGCTGTGCTCAGATCGACATATATCGACTCAAGAACATCGCCTGTAGGTCCTATATGGCCGTGGGTTGCATCTGGCTGATATCAGAGCTACTCTTATGCTGTATATACGGCGCCCAGCTGTGCTCAGATCGACATATATCGACTCAAGAACATCGCCTGTAGGTCCTATATTGCCGTGGGTTGCATCTGGCTAGTATCAGAGCCATCCACATGCCGTATATACGGGGCCCAGCTGTGCTCAGATCGACATATATCGACACAAGAACATCGCCTGTAGGTCCTATATGGCCGTGGGTTGCATCTGGCTGGTTTCAGAGCTACCCCCATGTTGTATATACGGGGCCCAGCTGTGCTCAGATCGACATATATCGACTTAAGAACATCGTCTATAGGTCCTATATGGCCGTGGGTTGCAGCTGACTGGTATCACAGCTACCCCCATGCTGTATATACGTGGCCCAGCTGTGCTGAGATCGTCATGTATCGACTCAAGAACATCGCCTGTAGGTCCTATATGCCCGTGGGTTGCATCTGGCTGGAATTAGAGCCACCCACATGCTGCATATACAAGGCATAGCGGAACTCATATCGACATATATCGACTCAAGAACATCGCCTGTAGGTCCCATATGGGAATAGGTTGCACCTGGCTGGTGTCGGAGCGGCCCCAATGTTGCATATACGGTGCATAGCGGTGCTCAGATCGACATATATCGACTCAAGAACATCGCCTGTAGGTCCTATATGGCCGTGGGTTGCATCTGGCTGGTTTCAGAGCTACCACCATGCTGTATATACGGGACCCAGCTGTGCTCAGATCGACACATATCGACTCAAGAACATCGCCTGTAGGTCCTATATGGCCGTGGGTTGCATCTGGCTGGTTTCAGAGCTACCCCCATGTTGTATATACGGGGCCCAGCTGTGCTCAGATCGACATATATCGACTCAAGAACATCGCCTATAGGTCCTATATGGCCGTGGGTTGCACCTGGCTGGTATCACAGCTACCCCCATGCTGTATATACGTGGCCCAGCTGTGCTGAGATCGACATATATCGACTCAAAAACAAAAACAAGAACATCGCCTGTAGGTCCTATATGCCCGTGGGTTGCATCTGGCTGGAATCAGAGCCACCCACATGCTGCATATACAGGGTATAGCGGAGCTCATATCGACATATATCGACTCAAGAACATCGCCTGTAGGTCCCATATGGGCATAGGTTGCACCTATCTGGTGTCGGAGCGGCCCCAATGTTGCATATACGGTGCATAGCGGTGCTCAGATCGACATATATCGACTCAAGAACATCGCCTGTAGGTCATATATGGCTGTGGGTTGCATCTGGCTGATATCAGAGCCACCCACATGCCGTATATACGGGGGCCCAGCCGTGCTCAGATCGACATATATCGACTCAAGAGCATCGGCTCTAGGTCCTATATTGCCGTGGGTTGCATCGGGCTGGTATCAGAGCCACCCATATGCCGTATATACGGGGCCCAGCTGTGCTCAGATTGACATATATCGACTCAAGAATATCGCCTGTAGGTCATATATGGCCGTGGGTTGCATCTGGCTGGTTTCAGAGCTACCCCCATGTTGTATATACGGGGCCCAGCTGTGCTCAGATCGACATATATCGACTTAAGAACATCGTCTATAGGTCCTATATGGCCGTGGGTTGCAGCTGGCTGGTATCACAGCTACCCCCATGCTGTATATACGTGGCCCAGCTGTGCTGAGATCGTCATGTATCGACTCAAGAACATCGCCTGTAGGTCCTATATGCCCGTGGGTTGCATCTGGCTGGAATTAGAGCCACCCACATGCTGCATATACAAGGCATAGCGGAGCTCATATCGACATATATCGACTCAAGAACATCGCCTGTAGGTCCCATATGGGAATAGGTTGCACCTGGCTGGTGTCGGAGCGGCCCCAATGTTGCATATACGGTGCATAGCGGTGCTCAGATCGACATATATCGACTCAAGAACATCGCCTGTAGGTCCTATATGGCTGTGGGTTGCATCTGGCTGATATCAGAGCCACCCACATGCCGTATATACGGGGGCCCAGCTGTGCTCAGATCGACATATATCGACTCAAGAACATCGCCTGTAGGTCCTATATGGCCGTGGGTTGCATCTGGCTGGTTTCAGAGCTACCACCATGCTGTATATGCGGGACCCAGCTGTGCTCAGATCGACACATATCGACTCAAGAACATCGCCTGTAGGTCCTATATGGCCGTGGGTTGCATCTGGCTGGTTTCAGAGCTACCCCCATGTTGTATATACGGGGCCCAGCTGTGCTCAGATCGACATATATCGACTCAAGAACATCGCCTATAGGTCCTATATGGCCGTGGGTTGCACCTGGCTGGTATCACAGCTACCCCCATGCTGTATATACGTGGCCCAGCTGTGCTGAGATCGACATATATCGACTCAAGAACATCGCCTGTAGGTCCTATATGCCCGTGGGTTGCATCTGGCTGGAATCAGAGCCACCCACATGCTGCATATACAGGGCATAGCGGAGCTCATATCGACATATATCGACTCAAGAACATCGCCTGTAGGTCCCATATGGGCATAGGTTGCACCTGGCTGGTGTCGGAGCGGCCCCAATGTTGCATATACGGTGCATAGCGGTGCTCAGATCGACATATATCGACTAAAGAACATCGCCTGTAGGTCCTATATGGCTGTGGGTTGCATCTGGCTGATATCAGATCCACCCACATGCCGTATATACGGGGGCCCAGCTGTGCTCAGATCGACATATATCGACTCAAGAACATCGGCTCTAGGTCCTATATGGCCGTGGGTTGCATCTGGCTGGTATCAGAGCCACCCACATGCCGTATATACGGGGCCCAGCTGTGCCCAGATCGACATATATCGACTCAAGAATATCGCCTGTAGGTCCTATATGGCCGTGGGTTGCATCTGGCAGGTATCAGAGCTACCCCCATGGTGTATATACGGCGCCCAGCTGTGCTCAAATCGACATATATCGATTCAAGAACATCGCCTGTAGGTCCTATATGGCCGTGGGTTGGATCTGGCTGGTATCAGAGCTACTCCCATGCTGTATATACGAGGCCCAGCTGTGCTCAGATCGACATATATCGACTTAAGAACATCGCCTGTGGGTCTTATATGGCCGTGGGTTGTAGCTGGCTGGTATCAGAGCTACCCCCAGGCTGTATATACGTGGCCCAGCTGTGCTCAGATCGACATATATCGACTCAAGAATATCGCCTGTAAGTGCTGTATGGCCGTGGGTTGCATCTGGCTGGTATCAGAGCTACCCCCATGCTGTATATACGGCGCCCAGCTGTGCTCAGATCGACATATATCGACTCAAGAACATCGCCTATAGGTCCTATATGGCCGTGGTTCGCATCTGGCTGGTATCGGAGCTACCCCCATGGTGTTTATACGGCGCCCGGCTGCGCTCAGATCGACATATATCGACTCAAGAACATCGCCTATAGGTCCTATTTGGCTGTGGGTTGCATCTGGCTGGTATCAGAGCTACCCCCATGCTGTATATACGAGGCCCAGCTGTGCTCAGATCGACATATATCTACTCAAGAACATCGCCTGTGGGTCTTATATGGCCGTGGGTTGCAGCTGGCTGGTATCAGAGCTACCCCCAGGCTGTATATACGTGGCCCAGCTGTGCTCAGATCGACATATATCGACTCAAGAACATTGCCTGTAGGTGCTACATGCACGTGGGTTGCATCTGGCTGGTATCAGAGCTACCCCCATGCTGTATATACGGCGCCAAGCTGTGCTCAGATCGACATATATCGACTCAAGAACATTGCTTGTAGGTCCTATATGGCCGTGGGTTGCATCTGGCTGGTATCAGTGCTACCCCCATGCTGTATACACGGCGCCCAGCTGTGCTCATATCGACATATATCGACTCAAGAATATCGCCTGTAGGTCCTATATGGCCGTGGGTTGCATCTGGCTGGTATCAGAGTCACCCACATGCCGTATATACGGGGCCCAGCTGTGCTCGGATCGACATATATCGACTCAAGAACATCGCCTGTAGGTCCTATATAGCCGTGGGTTGCAGCTGGCTGGTATCATAACTACCCCCATGCTGTATATACGGCGCCCAGCTGTGCTCAGATCGACATATATCGACTCAAGAACATCGCCTGTAGGTCCTATATAGCCGTGGGTTGCAGTTGGCTGGTATCACAGCTACCCCCATGCTGTATTTACGTGGCCCAGCTGTGCTCAGGTCGACATATATCGACTCAAGGACATCACCTGTAGGTCCTGTATGGCCGTGGGTTGCAGCTGGCTGGTATCAGAGCCACCCACATGCCCTATATGCGGGGGTCCAGCTGTGCTCAGATCGGCATATATCGACTCAAGAACATCGCCTGTAGGTCCTATATGGCCGTGGGTTGCATATGGCTGGTATCAGAGCTACCCCCATGCTGTACTACGAGGCCCAGCTGTGCTCAGATCGACATATATCGACTCAAGAACATCGCCTGTGGGTCTTATATGGCCGTTAGTTGCAGCTGGCTGGTATCAGAGCTACCCCCAGGCTGTATATACGTGGCCCAGCTGTGCTCAGATCGACATATATCGACTTAAGAACATCGCCGGTAGGTCCTGTATGCCCATGGGTTGCATCTGGCTGGTATCAGAGCCACCCACATGCCGTATATGCGGAGACCAGCTGTGCTCAGATCGACATATATCGACTCAAGAACATCGCCTGTAGGTCCTATATGGCCGTGGGTTGCATCTGGCTCGTATCAGAGCTACCCCCATGCTGTATATACGGCGCCCAGCTGTGCTCAGATCGACATATATCGATTCAAGAAAATCGCCTGTAGGTCCTATATGGCCGTGGGTTGCATCTGGCTGGTATCAGAGCTACCCCCATGCTGTATATATGGGGCCCAGCTGTGCTCAGATCGACATATATCGACTCAAGAACATCGCCTGTAGGTCCTATATGGCCGTGGGTTGCAGCTGGATGGTATCACAGCTACCCCCATGCTGTATATACGTGGCCCAGCTGTGCTCAGATCGACATATATCGACTCAAGAACATCGCCTGTAGGTCCTATATGGGCATAGGTTGCACCTGGCTGGTGTCGAAGCGGCCCCAATGCTGCATATACGGTGCATAGCGGTGCTCAGATCGACATATATCGACTCAAGAACATCGCCTGTAGGTCCTATATGGCCGTGGGTTGCATCTGGCTGATATCAGAGCCACCCACATGCCGTATATACGGGGGCCCAGCTGTGTTCAAATCGACATATATCGAATCAAGAACATCGGCTGTAGGTCCTATATGGCCGTGGGTTGCATCTGGCTGGTATCAGAGCCACCCACATGCGGTATATACGGGGCCCAGCTGTGCTCAGATCGACATATATCGACTCAAGAACATCGCCTGTAGGTCCTATATGACCGTCGGTTGCATCTGGCTGATATCAGAGCTACCCCAATGCTGTATATACGAGGACCAGCTGTGCTCAGATCGACATATATCGACTCAAGAACATCGCCTGTAGGTCCTATATGGCCGTGGGTTGCATCTGGCTGGTTTCAGAGCTACCCCCCATGTTGTATATACGGGGCCCAGCTGTGCTCAGATCGACATATATCGACTTAAGAACATCGTCTATAGGTCCTATATGGCCGTGGGTTGCAGCTGGCTGGTATCACAGCTACCCCCATGCTGTATATACGTGGCCCAGCTGTGCTGAGATCGACATGTATCGACTCAAGAACATCGCCTGTAGGTCCTATATGCCCGTGGGTTGCATCTGGCTGGAATTAGAGCCACCCACATGCTGCATATACAAGGCATAGCGGAGCTCATATCGACATATATCGACTCAAGAACATCGCCTGTAGGTCCCATATGGGAATAGGTTGCACCTGGCTGGTGTCGGAGCGGCCCCAATGTTGCATATACGGTGCATAGCGGTGCTCAGATCGACATATATCGACTCAAGAACATCGCCTGTAGGTCCTATATGGCTGTGGGTTGCATCTGGCTGATATCAGAGCCACCCAAATGCCGTATATACGGGGGCCCAGCTGTGCTCAGATCGATATATATCGACTCAAGAACATCGCCTGTAGGTCCTATATGGCCGTGGGTTGCATCTGGCTGGTTTCAGAGCTACCACCATGCTGTATATACGGGATCCAGCTGTGCTCAGATCGACACATATCGACTCAAGAACATCGCCTGTAGGTCCTATATGGCCGTGGGTTGCATCTGGCTGGTTTCAGAGCTACCCCCATGTTGTATATACGGGGCCCAGCTGTGCTCAGATCGACATATATCGACTCAAGAACATCGCCTATAGGTCCTATATGGCCGTGGGTTGCACCTGGCTGGTATCACAGCTACCCCCATGCTGTATATACGTGTCCCAGCTGTGCTGAGATCGACATATATCGACTCAAAAACAAAAACAAGAACATCGCCTGTAGGTCCTATATGCCCGTGGGTTGCATCTGGCTGGAATCAGAGCCACCCACATGCTGCATATACAGGGCATAGCGGAGCTTATATCGACATATATTGACTCAAGAACATCGCCTGTAGGTCCCATATGGGCATAGGTTGCACCTGGCTGGTGTCGGAGCGGCCCCAATGTTGCATATACGGTGCATAGCGGTGCTCAGATCGACATATATCGACTCAAGAACATCGCCTGTAGGTCATATATGGCTGTGGGTTGTATCTGGCTGATATCAGAGCCACCCACATGCCGTATATACGGGGGCCCAGCCGTGCTCAGATCGACATATATCGACTCAAGAGCATCGGCTCTAGGTCCTATATTGCCGTGGGTTGCATCGGGCTGGTATCAGAGCCACCCACATGCCGTATATACGGGGCCCAGCTGTGCTCAGATTGACATATATCGACTCAAGAATATCGCCTGTAGGTCCTATATGGCCGTGGGTTGCATCTGGCTGGTTTCAGAGCTACCCCCATGTTGTATATACGGGGCCCAGCTGTGCTCAGATCGACATATATCGACTTAAGAACATCGTCTATAATTCCTATATGGCCGTGGGTTGCAGCTGGCTGGTATCACAGCTACCCCCATGCTGTATATACGTGGCCCAGCTGTGCTGAGATCGACATGTATCGACTCAAGAACATCGCCTGTAGGTCCTATATGCCCGTGGGTTGCATCTGGCTGGAATTAGAGCCACCCACATGCTGCATATACAAGGCATAGCGGAGTTCATATCGACATATATCGACTCAAGAACATCGCCTGTAGGGCCCATATGGGAATAGGTTGCACCTGGATGGTGTCGGAGCGGCCCCAATGTTGCATATACGGTGCATAGCGGTGCTCAGATCGACATATATCGACTCAAGAACATCGCCTGTAGGTCCTATATGGCTGTGGGTTGCATCTGGCTGATATCAGAGCCACCCACATGCCGTATATAAGGGGGCCCAGCTGTGCTCAGATCGACATATATCGACTCAAGAACATCGCCTGTAGGTCCTATATGGCCGTGGGTTGCATCTGGCTGGTTTCAGAGCTACCACCATGCTGTATATACGGGACCCAGCTGTGCTCAGATCGACACATATCGACTCAAGAACATCGCCTGTAGGTCCTATATGGCCGTGGGTTGCATCTGGCTGGTTTCAGAGCTACCCCCATGTTGTATATACGGGGCCCAGCTGTGCTCAGATCGACATATATCGACTCAAGAACATCGCCTGTAGGTCCTATATGCCCGTGGGTTGCATCTGGCTGGAATTAGAGCCACCCACATGCTGCATATACAAGGCATAGCGGAGTTCATATCGACATATATCGACTCAAGAACATCGCCTGTAGGTCCCATATGGGAATAGGTTGCACCTGGATGGTGTCGGAGCGGCCCCAATGTTGCATATACGGTGCATAGCGGTGCTCAGATCGACATATATCGACTCAAGAACATCGCCTGTAGGTCCTATATGGCTGTGGGTTGCATCTGGCTGATATCAGAGCCACCCACATGCCGTATATAAGGGGGCCCAGCTGTGCTCAGATCGACATATATCGACTCAAGAACATCGCCTGTAGGTCCTATATGGCCGTGGGTTGCATCTGGCTGGTTTCAGAGCTACCACCATGCTGTATATACGGGACCCAGCTGTGCTCAGATCGACACATATCGACTCAAGAACATCGCCTGTAGGTCCTATATGGCCGTGGGTTGCATCTGGCTGGTTTCAGAGCTACCCCCATGTTGTATATACGGGGCCCAGCTGTGCTCAGATCGACATATATCGACTCAAGAGCATCGGCTCTAGGTCCTATATTGCCGTGGGTTGCATCGGGCTGGTATAAGAGCCACCCACATGCCGTATATACGGGGCCCAGCTGTGCTCAGATTGACATATATCGACTCAAGAATATCGCCTGTAGGTCCTATATGGCCGTGGGTTGCATCTGGCTGGTATCAGAACTACCCCCATGGTGTATAAACGGCGCCCAGCTGTGCTCAAATCGACATATATCGATTCAAGTACATCGCCTGTAGGTCCTATATGGCTGTGGGTTGGATCTGGCTGGTATCAGAGCTACTCCCATGCTGTATATACGAGGCCCAGCTGTGCTCAGATCGACATATATCGACTCAAGAACATCGCCTGTGGGTCTTATATGGCCGTGGGCTGCAGCTGGCTGATATCAGAGCTACCCCCATGCTGTATATACGTGGCCCAGCTGTGCTCAGATCGACATATATCGACTCAAGAATATCGCCTGTAGATGCTGTATGGCCGTGGGTTGCATCTGGCAGGTATCAGAGCTACCACCATGCTGTATATACGGCGCCCAGCTGTGCTCAGATCGACATATATCGACTCAAGAACATCGCCTGTAGGTCCTATATGGCCGTGGGTTGCATCTGGCTGGTATCATAGCTTCTATACGGGACCCAGCTGTGCTCAGATCGACACATATCGACTCAAGAACATCGCCTGTAGGTCCTATATGGCCGTGGGTTGCATCTGGCTGGTTTCAGAGCTACCCCCATGTTGTATATACGGGGCCCAGCTGTGCTCAGATCGACATATATCGACTCAAGTACATCGCCTATAGGTCCTATATGGCCGTGGGTTGCACCTGGCTGGTATCACAGCTACCTCCATGCTGTATATACGTGGCCCAGCTGTGCTGAGATCGACATATATCGACTCAAAAACAAAAACAAGAACATCGCCTGTAGGTCCTATATGCCCGTGGGTTGCATCTGGCTGGAATCAGAGCCACCCACATGCTGCATATACAGGGCATAGCGGAGCTCATATCGACATATATCGACTCAAGAACATCGCCTGTAGGTCCCATATGGGCATAGGTTGCACCTGGCTGGTGTCGGAGCGGCCCCAATGTTGCATATACGGTGCATAGCGGTGCTCAGATCAACATATATCGACTCAAGAACATCGCCTGTAGGTCATATATGGCTGTGGGTTGCATCTGGCTGATATCAGAGCCACCCACATGCCGTATATACGGGGGCCCAGCCGTGCTCAGATCGACATATATCGACTCAAGAGCATCGGCTCTAGGTCCTATATTGCCGTGGGTTGCATCGGGCTGGTATAAGAGCCACCCACATGCCGTATATACGGGGCCCAGCTGTGCTCAGATTGACATATATCGACTCAAGAATATCGCCTGTAGGTCCTATATGGCCGTGGGTTGCATCTGGCTGGTATCAGAGCTACCCCCATGGTGTATAAACGGCGCCCAGCTGTGCTCAAATCGACATATATCGATTCAAGTACATCGCCTGTAGGTCCTATATGGCCGTGGGTTGGATCTGGCTGGTATCAGAGCTACTCCCATGCTGTATATACGAGGCCCAGCTGTGCTCAGATCGACATATATCGACTCAAGAACATCGCCTGTGGGTCTTATATGGCCGTGGGCTGCAGCTGGCTGATATCAGAGCTACCCCCAGGCTGTATATACGTGGCCCAGCTGTGCTCAGATCGACATATATCGACTCAAGAATATCGACTGTAGATGCTGTATGGCCGTGGGTTGCATCTGGCTGGTATCAGAGCTACCACCATGCTGTATATACGGCGCCCAGCTGTGCTCAGATCGACATATATCGACTCAAGAACATCGCCTGTAGGTCCTATATGGCCGTGGGTTGCATCTGGCTGGTATCATAGCTTCCCCCATGCTGTATATACGGGGCCCAGCTGTGCTTAGAGCGACATATATCGACTCAAGAACATCGCCTGTAGGTCCTATGTAGCCGTGGGTTGCAGCTGGCTGGTATCACAGCTACCCCCATGCTGTATATACGTGCCCCAGCTGTGCTCAGATCGACATATATCGACTCAAGAACATCGCCTGTAGGTCCTATATGGCCGTGGGTTGCAGCTGGCTGGTATCACAGCTACCCCCATGCTGTATATACGTGGCCCAGCTGTGCTCAGATCGACATATATTGACTCAAGAACATCGCCTGTAGGTCCTATATGCCCGTAGGTTGCATCTGGCTGGAATCAGAGCCACCCACATGCTGCATATACAGGGCATAGCGGAGCTCATATCGACGTATATCGACTCAAGAACATCGCCTGTAGGTCCTATATGGCAGTGGGTTGCATCTGGCTGATATCAGATCCACCCACATCTATACGGGGGCCCAGCTGTGCTCAGATCGACATATATCGACTCAAGAACATCGGCTCTAGGTCCTATATGGCCGTGGGTTGCATCTTGCTGGTATCAGAGCCACCCACATGCCGTATATACGGGGCCCAGCTGTGCTCAGATCGACATATGTCGACTCAAGAATATCGCCTGTAGGTCCTATATGGCCGTGGGTTGCATGTGGCTGGTATCAGAGCTACCCCCATGGTGTATATACGGCGCCCAGCTGTGCTCAAATCGACATATTTCGATTCAAGAACATCGCCTGTAGATCCTATATGGCCGTGGGTTGGATCTGGCTGGTATCAGAGCTACTCCCATGCTGTATATACGGCGCCCAGCTGTGTTCAGATCGACATATATCGACTCAAGAACATCGCCTGTAGGTCATATATGGCCGTGGGTTGCATCTGGCTGGTATCAGAGCTACCCCCATGCTGTATATACGGGGCCCAGCTGTGCTCAAATCGACATATATCGACTCAAGAACATCGCCTGTAGGTCCTATATGGCCGTGGGTTGCAGCTGGCTGGTATCAGAGCTACCCCCATGCAGGCTGTATATACGTGGCCCAGCTGTGCTCAGATCGACATATATCGACTCAAGAACATCGCCTGTGGGTCTTATATGGCCGTCGGTTGCAGTTGGCTGATATCAGAGCTACCCCCAGGCTGTCTATACGTGGCCCAGCTGTGCTCAGATCGACATATATCGACTCAAGAACATCACCTGTAGGTGCTATATGGCCGTGGGTTGCATCTGGCTGGTATCAGAGCTACCCCCATGCTGTATATACGGCGCCCAGCTGTGCTCAGATCGACATATATCGACTCAAGAACATCGCTTGTAGGTCCTATATGGCCGTGGGTTGCATCTGGCTGGTATCAGTGCTACCCCCATGCTGTCTATACGGCGTCCAGCTGTATTCAGATCGACATATATCGACTCAAGAACATCGCCTGTGGGTCATATATGGCCGTGGGTTGCATCTGGCTGGTATCAAATCCACCCACATGCCAAATATACGGGGCCCAGCTGTGCTCAGATCGACATATATCGACTCAGGAACATCGCCTGTAGGTGCTATATGGCCGTGGGTTGCATCTGGCTGGTATCAGAGCTACCCCCTTGCTGTATATACGGCGCCCAGCTGTGCTCAGATCGACATATATCGACTCAAGAACATCGCTTGTAGGTCCTATATGGCCGTGGGTTGCATCTGGCTGGTATCAGTGCTACCCCCATGCTGTATATACGGCGTCCAGCTGTATTCAGATCGACATATATCGACTCAAGAACATCGCCTGTAGGTCATATATGGCCGTGGGTTGCATCTGGCTGGTATCAAATCCACCCACATGCCAAATATACGGGGCCCAGCTGTGCTCAGATCGACATATATCGACTCAGGAACATCGCCTGTAGGTGCTATATGGCCGTGGGTTGCATCTGGCTGGTATCAGAGCTACCCCCTTGCTGTATATACGGCGCCCAGCTGTACTCAGATCGACATATATCGACTCAAGAACAACGCCTGTAGGTGCTATATTTCCGTGGGTTGCATCTGGCTGGTATCAGAGCTACCCCCATGCTGTATATACGGCGCCCAGCTGTGCTCAGATCGACTTATATCGACTCAAGAACATCGCCTGTAGGTCCTATATGGCCGTGGGTTGCATTTGGTTGGTATCAGAGCTACACCCATGCTGTATATACGGGACCCAGCTATGCTCAGATCGACATATATCGACTCAAGAACATCGCCTGTAGGTCCTATATGGCCGTGGGTTGCATCTGGCTGATATCAGAGCCAACCACATGCCGTATATACGAGGGCCCAGCTGTGCTCAGATCGACATATATCGAATCAAGAACATCGGCTGTAGGTCCTATATGGCCGTGGGTTGCATCTGGCTGGTATCAGAGCCACCCACATGCCGTATATACAGGGCCCAGCTGTGCTCAGATCGACATATATCGACTCAAGAACATCGCCTGTAGGTCCTATATGGCCGTGGGTTGCATCTGGCAGTTATCAGAGCCACACACATGCCGTATATACGGGGCCCAGCTGTCCTCAGATCGACATATATCGACTCAAGAACATCGGCTGTAGGTCCTATATGGCAGTGGGATGCATATGGCTGGTATCAGAGCCACCCACATTCCGTATATACGGGGCCCAGCTGTGCTCAGATCGGCATATATCGACTCAAGAACATCGCCTGTAGGTCCTATATGGCCGTGGGTTGCATCTGGCTGGTATCAGAGCTACCCCCATGCTGTATATACGGGGCCCAGCTGTGCTCAGATCGACATATATCGACTCAAGAGCATCGCCTGTAGGTCCTATATGGCCGTGGGTTGCATCTGGGTGGTATCAGAGCTACCCCCATGCTGTATATACGGGGCCCAGCTATGTTCA
Organism: Lordithon lunulatus; assembly: GCA_963942505.1. Classification (NCBI taxonomy): domain Eukaryota; kingdom Metazoa; phylum Arthropoda; class Insecta; order Coleoptera; family Staphylinidae; genus Lordithon; species Lordithon lunulatus. The sequence continues at coordinate 29,843,078 of OZ012667.1, read as the reverse complement.
GATCGACATATATCGACTCAAAAACATCGCCTGTAGGTCCTATATAACCGTGGGTTGCAGCTGGCTGGTATCACAGCTACCCCCTTGCTATATATACGGCGCCCAGCTGTGCTCAGATCGACATATATCGACTCAAGAATATCGCCTGTAGGTGCTGTATGGCCGTGGGTTGCATCTGGCTGGTATCAGAGCTACCCCCATGCTGTATATACGGCGCCCAGCTGTGCTCAGATCGACATATATCGACTCAAGAACATCGCCTGTAGGTCCTATATGGCCGTGGGTTGCAGCTGGCTGGTATCAGAGCCACCCACATGCCGTATATACGGGGCCCAGCAGTTCTCAGCTCGACATATATCGACTCAAAAACATCGCCTCTAGGTCCTATATGGCCGTGGGTTGCATCTGGCTGGTATCAGAGCTACCCCCATGCTGTATATACGGCGCCCAGCTGTGCTCAGATCGACATATATCGACTCAAAAACATCGCCTGTAGGTCCTATATGGGCGTGGGTTGCATCTGGCTGGTTTCAGAGCTACCCCCATGTTGTATATACGGGGTCCAGCTGTGCTCAGGTCGACATATATCGACTCAAGAACAACGCCTATAGGTCCTATATGGCCGTGGGTTGCAGCTGGCTGGTATCACAGCTACCCCCATGCTGTATATACGTGGCCCAGCTGTGCTGAGATCGACATATATCGACTCAAGAACATCGCCTGTAGGTCCTATATGCCCGTGGGTTGCATCTGGCTGGAATCAGAGCCACCCACATGCTGCATATACAGGGCATAGCGGAGCTCATATCGACATATATCGACTCAAGAACATCGCCTGTAGGTCCCATATGGACATAGGTTGCACCTGGCTGGTGTCGGAGCGGCCCCAATGTTGCATATACGGTGCATAGCGGTGCTCAGATCGACATATATCGACTCAAGAACATCGCCTGTAGGTCCTATATGGCTGTGGGTTGCATCTGGCTGATATCAGAGCCACCCACATGCCGTATATACGGGGGCCCAGCTGTGCTCAGATCGACATATATCGACTCAAGAACATCGGCTCTAGGTCCTATATTGCCGTGGGTTGCATCTGGCTGGTATCAGAGCCACACACATGCCGTATATACGGGGCCCAGTTGTGCTCAGATCGACATATATCGACTCAAGAATATCGCCTGTAGGTCCTATAAGGCCGTGGGTTGCATCTGGATGGTATCAGAGCTACTCCCATGCTGTATATACGAGGCCCAGCTGTGCTCAGATCGACATATATCGACTCAAGAATATCACCTGTAGGTGATGTATGGCCGTGGGTTGCATCTGGCTGGTATCAGAGCTACCCCCATGCTGTATATACGGCGCCCAGCTGTGCTCAGATCGACATATATCGACTCAAGAACATCGCCTGTAGGTCCTATATGGCCGTGGGTTGCATCTGGCTGGTATCATAGCTTCCCCCATGCTGTATATACGGGGCCCAGCTGTGCTCAGAGCGACATATATCGACTCAAGAACATCGCCTGTAGGTCCTATGTAGCCGTGGGTTGCAGCTGGCTGGTATCACAGCTACCCCCATGCTGTATATACGTGGCCCAGCTGTGCTTAGATCGACATATATCGACTCAAGAACATCGCCTGTAGGTCCTATATGGCCGTGGGTTGCAGCTGGCTGGTATCAGAGCCACCCACATGCCGTATATACGGGGCCCAGCTGTGCTCAGCTCGACATATATCGACTCAAAGACATCGCCTCTAGGTCCTATATGGCCGTGGGTTGCATCTGGCTGGTATCAGAGCTACCCCCTTGCTGTATATACGGCGCCCAGCTGTGCTCAGATCGACATATATCGACTCAAGAACATCATCTGTAGGTCCTATATGGCCGTGGATTGCATCTGGCTGGTATCAGAGCTACTCCCATGCTGTATATACGGCGCCCAGCTGTACTCAGATCGACATATATCGACTCAAGAACAACGCCTGTAGGTGCTATATTTCCGTGGGTTGCATCTGGCTGGTATCAGAGCTACCCCCATGCTGTATATACGGCGCCCAGCTGTGCTCAGATCGACATATATCGACTCAAGAACATCGCCTGTAGGTCCTATATGGCCGTGGGTTGCATCTGGCTGATATCAGAGCCACCAACATGCCGTATATACGAGGGCCCAGCTGTGCTCAGATCGACATATATCGAATCAAGAACATCGGCTGTAGGTCCTATATGGCCGTGGGTTGCATCTGGCTGGTATCATAGCTTCCCCCATGCTGTATATACGGGGCCCAGCTGTGCTCAGAGCGACATATATCGACTCAAGAACATCGCCTGTAGGTCCTATGTAGCCGTGGGTTGCAGCTGGCTGGTATGACAGCTACCCCCATGGTGTATATACGTGGCCCAGCTGTGCTCAGATCGACATATATCGACTCAAGAACATCGCCTGTAGGTCCTATATGGCCGTGGGTTGCAGCTGGCTGGTATCAGAGCTACTCCCATGCTGTATATACGGCGCCCAGCTGTACTCAGATCGACATATATCGACTCAAGAACATCGCCTGTAGGTCCTATATGGCCGTGGGTTGCATCTGGCTGGTATCAGAGCTACCCCCATGCTGTATATATGGGGCCCAGCTGTGCTCAGATCGACATATATCGACTCAAGAACATCGCCTGTAGGTCCTATATGGCCGTGGGTTGCAGCTGGATGGTATCACAGCTACCCCCAAGCTGTATATACGTGGCCCAGCTGTGCTCAGATCGACATATATCGACTCAAGAACATCGCCTGTAGGTCCTATATGGCCGTGGGTTGCATCTGGCTGATATCAGAGCCACCCACATGCCGTATATACGGGGGCCCAGCTGTGTTCAAATCGACATATATCGAATCAAGAACATCGGCTGTAGGTCCTATATGGCCGTGGGTTGCATCTGGCTGGTATCAGAGCCACCCACATGCCGTATATACGGGGCCCAGCTGTGTTCAAATCGACATATATCGAATCAAGAACATCGCCTGTAGGTCCTATATGGCCGTGGGTTGCAGCTGGCTGGTATCAGAGCTACTCCCATGCTGTATATACGGCGCCCAGCTGTACTCAGATCGACATATATCGACTCAAGAACATCGCCTGTAGGTCCTATATGGCCGTGGGTTGCATCTGGCTGGTATCAGAGCTACCCCCATGCTGTATATACGAGGACCAGCTGTGCTCAGATCGACATATATCGACTCAAGAACATCGCCTGTAGGTCCTATATGGCCGTGGGTTGCATCTGTCTGGTTTCAGAGCTACCCCCATGTTGTATATACGGGGCCCAGCTGTGCTCAGATCGACATATATCGACTTAAGAACATCGTCTATAGGTCCTATATGGCCGTGGGTTGCAGCTGGCTGGTATCACAGCTACCCCCATGCTGTATATACGTGGCCCAGCTGTGCTGAGATCGACATGTATCGACTCAAGAACATCGCCTGCAGGTCCTATATGCCCGTGGGTTGCATCTGGCTGGAATTAGAGCCACCCACATGCTGCATATACAAGGCATAGCGGATCTCATATCGACATATATCGACTCAAGAACATCGCCTGTAGGTCCCATATGGGAATAGGTTGCACCTGGCTGGTGTCGGAGCGGCCCCAATGTTGCATATACGGTGCATAGCGGTGCTCAGATCGACATATATCGACTCAAGAACATCGCCTGTAGGTCCTATATGGCTGTGGGTTGCATCTGGCTGATATCAGAGCCACCCACATGCCGTATATACGGGGGCCCAGCTGTGCTCAGATCGACATATATCGACTCAAGAACATCGCCTGTAGGTCCTATATGGCCGTGGGTTGCATCTGGCTGGTTTCAGAGCTACCACCATGCTGTATATACGGGACCCAGCTGTGCTCAGATCGACACATATCGACTCAAGAACATCGCCTGTAGGTCCTATATGGCCGTGGGTTGCATCTGGCTGGTTTCAGAGCTACCCCCATGTTGTATATACGGGGCCCAGCTGTGCTCAGATCGATATATATCGACTCAAGAACATCGCCTATAGGTCCTATATGGCCGTGGGTTGCACCTGGCTGGTATCACAGCTACCCCCATGCTGTATATACGTGGCCCAGCTGTGCTGAGATCGACATATATCGACTCAAAAACAAAAACAAGAACATCGCCTGTAGGTCCTATATGCCCGTGGGTTGCATCTGGCTGGAATCAGAGCCACCCACATGCTGCATATACAGGGCATAGCGGAGCTCATATCGACATATATCGACTCAAGAACATCGCCTGTAGGTCCCATATGGGCATAGGTTGCACCTGGCTGGTGTCGGAGCGGCCCCAATGTTGCATATACGGTGCATAGCGGTGCTCAGATCGACATATATCGACTCAAGAACATCGCCTGTAGGTCATATATGGCTGTGGGTTGCATCTGGCTGATATCAGAGCCACCCACATGCCGTATATACGGGGGCCCAGCCGTGCTCAGATCGACATATATCGACTCAAGAGCATCGGCTCTAGGTCCTATATTGCCGTGGGTTGCATCGGGCTGGTATCAGAGCCACCCATATGCCGTATATACGGGGCCCAGCTGTGCTCAGATTGACATATATCGACTCAAGAATATCGCCTGTAGGTCCTATATGGCCGTGGGTTGCATCTGGCTGGTTTCAGAGCTACCCCCATGTTGTATATACGGGGCCCAGCTGTGCTCAGATCGACATATATCGACTTAAGAACATCGTCTATAGGTCCTATATGGCCGTGGGTTGCAGCTGGCTGGTATCACAGCTACCCCCATGCTGTATATACGTGGCCCAGCTGTGCTGAGATCGACATGTATCGACTCAAGAACATCGCCTGTAGGTCCTATATGCCCGTGGGTTGCATCTGGCTGGAATTAGAGCCACCCACATGCTGCATATACAAGGCATAGCGGAGCTCATATCGACATATATCGACTCAAGAACATCGCCTGTAGGTCCCATATGGGAATAGGTTGCACCTGGCTGGTGTCGGAGCGGCCCCAATGTTGCATATACGGTGCATAGCGGTGCTCAGATCGACATATATCGACTAAAGAACATCGCCTGTAGGTCCTATATGGCTGTGGGTTGCATCTGGCTGATATCAGATCCACCCACATGCCGTATATACGGGGGCCCAGCTGTGCTCAGATCGACATATATCGACTCAAGAACATCGGCTCTAGGTCCTATATGGCCGTGGGTTGCATCTGGCTGGTATCAGAGCCACCCACATGCCGTATATACGGGGCCCAGCTGTGCCCAGATCGACATATATCGACTCAAGAATATCGCCTGTAGGTCCTATATGGCCGTGGGTTGCATCTGGCAGGTATCAGAGCTACCCCCATGGTGTATATACGGCGCCCAGCTGTGCTCAAATCGACATATATCGATTCAAGAACATCGCCTGTAGGTCCTATATGGCCGTGGGTTGGATCTGGCTGGTATCAGAGCTACTCCCATGCTGTATATACGAGGCCCAGCTGTGCTCAGATCGACATATATCGACTTAAGAACATCGCCTGTGGGTCTTATATGGCCGTGGGTTGTAGCTGGCTGGTATCAGAGCTACCCCCAGGCTGTATATACGTGGCCCAGCTGTGCTCAGATCGACATATATCGACTCAAGAATATCGCCTGTAGGTGCTGTATGGCCGTGGGTTGCTTCTGGCTGGTATCAGAGCTACCCCCATGCTGTATATACGGCGCCCAGCTGTGCTCAGATCGACATATATCGACTCATGAACATCGCCTATAGGTCCTATATGGCCGTGGTTTGCATCTGGCTGGTATCGGAGCTACCCCCATAGTGTTTATACGGCGCCCGGCTGCGCTCAGATCGACATATATCGACTCAAGAACATCGCCTATAGGTCCTATTTGGCTGTGGGTTGCATCTGGCTGGTATCAGAGCTACCCCCATGCTGTATATACGAGGCCCAGCTGTGCTCAGATCGACATATATCGACTCAAGAACATCGCCTGTGGGTCTTATATGGCCGTGGGTTGCAGCTGGCTGGTATCAGAGCTACCCCCAGGCTGTATATACGTGGCCCAGCTGTGCTCAGATCGACATATATCGACTCAAGAACATCGCCTGTAGGTGCTATATGGCCGTGGGTTGCATCTGGCTGGTATCAGAGCTACCCCCATGCTGTATATACGGCGCCAAGCTGTGCTCAGATCGACATATATCGACTCAAGAACATTGCTTGTAGGTCCTATATGGCCGTGGGTTGCATCTGGCTGGTATCAGTGCTACCCCCATGCTGTATACACGGCGCCCAGCTGTGCTCATATCGACATATATCGACTCAAGAATATCGCCTGTAGGTCCTATATGGCCGTGGGTTGCATCTGGCTGGTATCAGAGCCACCCACATGACGTATATACGGGGCCCAGCTGTGCTCGGATCGACATATATCGACTCAAGAACATCGCCTGTAGGTCCTATATAGCCGTGGGTTGCAGCTGGCTGGTATCATAACTACCCCCATGCTGTATATACGGCGCCCAGCTGTGCTCAGATCGACATATATCGACTCAAGAACATCGCCTGTAGGTGCTATATAGCCGTGGGTTGCAGTTGGCTGGTATCACAGCTACCCCCATGCTGTATTTACGTGGCCCAGCTGTGCTCAGGTCGACATATATCGACTCAAGGACATCACCTGTAGGTCCTGTATGGCCGTGGGTTGCAGCTGGCTGGTATCAGAGCCACCCACATGCCCTATATGCGGGGGTCCAGCTGTGCTCAGATCGGCATATATCGACTCAAGAACATCGCCTGTAGGTCCTATATGGCCGTGAGTTGCATCTGGCTGTTATCAGAGCTACCCACATGCCGTATATACGGGACCCAGCTGTGCTCAGATCGACATATATCGAATCATGACCATCGCCTGTAGGTCCTATATGGCCGTGGGTTGCATCTGGCTGGTATCAGAGCCACCCACATTCCGTATATACGTTACCCAGCTGTGCCCAGGTCGACATATATCGACTCAAGAACATCGCCTGTAGGTCCTATATGGCCGTGGGTTGCATATGGCTGGTATCAGAGCTACCCCCATGCTGTACTACGAGGCCCAGCTGTGCTCAGATCGACATATATCGACTCAGGAACATCGCCTGTAGGTGCTATATGGCCGTGGGTTGCATCTGGCTGGTATCAGAGCTACCCCCTTGCTGTATATACGGCGCCCAGCTGTGCTCAGATCGACATATATCGACTCAAGAACATCGCTTGTAGGTCCTATATGGCCGTGGGTTGCATCTGGCTGGTATCAGTGCTACCCCCATGCTGTATATACGGCGTCCAGCTGTATTCAGATCGACATATATCGACTCAAGAACATCGCCTGTAGGTCATATTAGGCCGTGGGTTGCATCTGGCTGGTATCAAATCCACCCACATGCCAAATATACGGGGCCCAGCTGTGCTCAGATCGACATATATCGACTCAGGAACATCGCCTGTAGGTGCTATATGGCCGTGGGTTGCATCTGGCTGGTATCAGAGCTACCCCCTTGCTGTATATACGGCGCCCAGCTGTACTCAGATCGACATATATCGACTCAAGAACAACGCCTGTAGGTACTATATTTCCGTGGGTTGCATCTGGCTGGTATCAGAGCTACCCCCATGCTGTATATACGGCGCCCAGCTGTGCTCAGATCGACTTATATCGACTCAAGAACATCGCCTGTAGGTCCTATATGGCCGTGGGTTGCATTTGGTTGGTATCAGAGCTACACCCATGCTGTATATACGGGACCCAGCTATGCTCAGATCGACATATATCGACTCAAGAACATCGCCTGTAGGTCCTATATGGCCGTGGGTTGCATCTGGCTGATATCAGAGCCACCCACATGCCGTATATACGAGGGCCCAGCTGTGCTCAGATCGACATATATCGAATCAAGAACATCGGCTGTAGGTCCTATATGGCCGTGGGTTGCATCTGGCTGGTATCAGAGCCACCCACATGCCGTATATACGGGGCCCAGCTGTGCTCAGATCGACATATATCGACTCAAGAACATCGCCTGTAGGTCCTATATGGCCGTGGGTTGCATCTGGCAGTTATCAGAGCCACACACATGCCGTATATACGGGGCCCAGCTGTCCTCAGATCGACATATATCGACTCAAGAACATCGGCTGTAGGTCCTATATGGCAGTGGGATGCATATGGCTGGTATCATAGCCACCCACATTCCGTATATACGGGGCCCAGCTGTGCTCAGATCGGCATATATCGACTCAAGAACATCGCCTGTAGGTCCTATATGGCCGTGGGTTGCATCTGGCTGGTATCAGAGCTACCCCCATGCTGTATATACGGGGCCCAGCTGTGCTCAGATCGACATATATCGACTCAAGAGCATCGCCTGTAGGTCCTATATGGCCGTGGGTTGCATCTGGGTGGTATCAGAGCTACCCCCATGCTGTATATACGGGGCCCAGCTATGTTCAGATCGACATATATCGACTCAAGAACATCGCCTGTAGGTCCTATATAACCGTGGGTTGCAGCTGGCTGGTATCACAGCTACCCCCTTGCTATATATACGGCGCCCAGCTGTGCTCAGATCGACATATATCGACTCAAGAATATCGCCTGTATGTGCTGTATGGCCGTGGGTTGCATCTGGCTGGTATCAGAGCTACCCCCATGCTGTATATACGGCGCCCAGCTGTGCTCAGATCGACATATATCGACTCAAGAACATCGCCTGTAGGTCCTATATGGCCGTGGGTTGCAGCTGGCTGGTATCAGAGCCACCCACATGCCGTATATACGGGGCCCAGCAGTTCTCAGCTCGACATATATCGACTCAAAAACATCGCCTCTAGGTCCTATATGGCCGTGGGTTGCATCTGGCTGGTATCAGAGCTACCCCCATGCTGTATATACGGCGCCCAGCTGTGCTCAGATCGACATATATCGACTCAAAAACATCGCCTGTATTTCCTATATGGGCGTGGGTTGCATCTGGCTGGTTTCAGAGCTACCCCCATGTTGTATATACGGGGTCCAGCTGTGCTCAGATCGACATATATCGACTCAAGAGCAACGCCTATAGGTCCTATATGGCCGTGGGTTGCAGCTGGCTGGTATCACAGCTACCCCCATGCTGTATATACGTTGCCCAGCTGTGCTGAGATCGACATATATCGACTCAAGAACATCGCCTGTAGGTCCTATATGCCCGTGGGTTGCATCTGGCTGGAATCAGAGCCACCCACATGCTGCATATACAGGGCATAGCGGAGCTCATATCGACATATATCGACTCAAGAACATCGCCTGTAGGTCCCATATGGACATAGGTTGCACCTGGCTGGTGTCGGAGCGGCCCCAATGTTGCATATACGGTGCATAGCGGTGCTCAGATCGACATATATCGACTCAAGAACATCGCCTGTAGGTCCTATATGGCTGTGGGTTGCATCTGGCTGATATCAGAGCCACCCACATGCCGTATATACGGGGGCCCAGCTGTGCTCAGATCGACATATATCGACTCAAGAACATCGGCTCTAGGTCCTATATTGCCGTGGGTTGCATCTGGCTGGTATCAGAGCCACACACATGCCGTATATACGGGGCCCAGTTGTGCTCAGATCGACATATATCGACTCAAGAACATCGCCTGTAGGTCCTATAAGGCCGTGGGTTGCATCTGGCTGGTATCAGAGCTACCCCCATGGTGTATATACGGCGCCCAGCTGTGCCAAATCGACATATATCGATTCAAGTACATCGCCTGTAGGTCCTATATGGCCGTGGGTTGGATCTGGCTGGTATCAGAGCTACTCCCATGCTGTATATACGAGGCCCAGCTGTGCTCAGATCGACATATATCGACTCAAGAATATCGCCTGTAGGTGATGTATGGCCGTGGGTTGCACCTGGCTGGTATCAGAGCTACCCCCATGCTGTATATACGGCGCCCAGCTGTGCTCAGATCGACATATATCGACTCAAGAACATCGCCTGTAGGTCCTATATGGCCGTGGGTTGCATCTGGCTGGTATCATAGCTTCCCCCATGCTGTATATACGGGGCCCAGCTGTGCTCAGAGCGACATATATCGACTCAAGAACATCGCCTGTAGGTCCTATGTAGCCGTGGGTTGCAGCTGGCTGGTATCACAGCTACCCCCATGCTGTATATACGTGGCCCAGCTGTGCTTAGATCGACATATATCGACTCAAGAACATCGCCTGTAGGTCCTATATGGCCGTGGGTTGCAGCTGGCTGGTATCAGAGCCACCCACATGCCGTATATACGGGGCCCAGCTGTGCTCAGCTCGACATATATCGACTCAAAGACATCGCCTCTAGGTCCTATATGGCCGTGGGTTGCATCTGGCTGGTATCAGAGCTACCCCCTTGCTGTATATACGGCGCCCAGCTGTGCTCAGATCGACATATATCGACTCAAGAACATCATCTGTAGGTCCTATATGGCCGTGGATTGCATCTGGCTGGTATCAGAGCTACTCCCATGCTGTATATACGGCGCCCAGCTGTACTCAGATCGACATATATCGACTCAAGAACAACGCCTGTAGGTGCTATATTTCCGTGGGTTGCATCTGGCTGGTATCAGAGCTACCCCCATGCTGTATATACGGCGCCCAGCTGTGCTCAGATCGACATATATCGACTCAAGAACATCGCCTGTAGGTCCTATATGGCCGTGGGTTGCATCTGGCTGATATCAGAGCCACCAACATGCCGTATATACGAGGGCCCAGCTGTGCTCAGATCGACATATATCGAATCAAGAACATCGGCTGTAGGTCCTATATGGCCGTGGGTTGCATCTGGCTGGTATCATAGCTTCCCCCATGCTGTATATACGGGGCCCAGCTGTGCTCAGAGCGACATATATCGACTCAAGAACATCGCCTGTAGGTCCTATGTAGCCGTGGGTTGCAGCTGGCTGGTATGACAGCTACCCCCATGGTGTATATACGTGGCCCAGCTGTGCTCAGATCGACATATATCGACTCAAGAACATCGCCTGTTAGTCCTATATGGCCGTGGGTTGCATCTGGCTGGTATCATAGCTTCCCCCATGCTGTATATACGGGGCCCAGCTGTGCTCAGAGCGACATATATCGACTCAAGAACATCGCCTGTAGGTCCTATGTAGCCGTGGGATGCAGCTGGCTGGTATGACAGCTACCCCCATGGTGTATATACGTGGCCCAGCTGTGCTCAGATCGACATATATCGACTCAAGAACATCGCCTGTAGGTCCTATATGGCCGTGGGTTGCAGCTGGCTGGTATCAGAGCTACTCCCATGCTGTATATACGGCGCCCAGCTGTACTCAGATCGACATATATCGACTCAAGAACATCGCCTGTAGGTCCTATATGGCCGTGGGTTGCATCTGGCTGGTATCAGAGCTACCCCCATGCTGTATATATGGGGCCCAGCTGTGCTCAGATCGACATATATCGACTCAAGAACATCGCCTGTAGGTCCTATATGGCCGTGGGTTGCAGCTGGATGGTATCACAGCTACCCCCATGCTGTATATACGTGGCCCAGCTGTGCTCAGATCGACATATATCGACTCAAGAACATCGCCTGTAGGTCCTATATGGGCATAGGTTGCACCTGGCTGGTGTCGAAGCGGCCCCAATGCTGCATATACGGTGCATAGCGGTGCTCAGATCGACATATATCGACTCAAGAACATCGCCTGTAGGTCCTATATGGCCGTGGGTTGCATCTGGCTGATATCAGAGCCACCCACATGCCGTATATACGGGGGCCCAGCTGTGTTCAAATCGACATATATCGAATCAAGAACATCGGCTGTAGGTCCTATATGGCCGTGGGTTGCATCTGGCTGGTATCAGAGCCACCCACATGCCGTATATACGGGGCCCAGCTGTGCTCAGATCGACATATATCGACTCAAGAACATCGCCTGTAGGTCCTATATGGCCGTGGGTTGCATCTGGCTGGTATCAGAGCTACCCCCATGCTGTATATACGAGGACCAGCTGTGCTCAGATCGACATATATCGACTCAAGAACATCGCCTGTAGGTCCTATATGGCCGTGGGTTACATCTGGCTGGTTTCAGAGCTACCCCCATGTTGTATATACGGGGCCCAGCTGTGCTCAGATCGACATATATCGACTTAAGAACATCGTCTATAGGTCCTATATGGCCGTGGGTTGCAGCTGGCTGGTATCACAGCTACCCCCATGCTGTATATACGAGGACCAGCTGTGCTGAGATCGACATGTATCGACTCAAGAACATCGCCTGTAGGTCCTATATGCCCGTGGGTTGCATCTGGCTGGAATTAGAGCCACACACATGCTGCATATACAAGGCATAGCGGAGCTCATATCGACATATATCGACTCAAGAACATCGCCTGTAGGTCCCATATGGGAATAGGTTGCACCTGGCTGGTGTCGGAGCGGCCCCAATGTTGCATATACGGTGCATAGCGGTGCTCAGATCGACATATATCGACTCAAGAACATCGCCTGTAGGTCCTATATGGCTGTGGGTTGCATCTGGCTGATATCAGAGCCACCCACATGCCGTATATACGGGGGCCCAGCTGTGCTCAGATCGACATATATCGACTCAAGAACATCGCCTGTAGGTCCTATATGGCCGTGGGTTGCATCTGGCTGGTTTCAGAGCTACCACCATGCTGTATATACGGGACCCAGCTGTGCTCAGATCGACACATATCGACTCAAGAACATCGCCTGTAGGTCCTATATGGCCGTGGGTTGCATCTGGCTGGTTTCAGAGCTACCCCCATGTTGTATATACGGGGCCCAGCTGTGCTCAGATCGACATATATCGACTCAAGAACATCGCCTATAGGTCCTATATGGCCGTGGGTTGCACCTGGCTGGTATCACAGCTACCCCCATGCTGTATATACGTGGCCCAGCTGTGCTGAGATCGACATATATCGACTCAAAAACAAAAACAAGAACATCGCCTGTAGGTCCTATATGCCCGTGGGTTGCATCTGGCTGGAATCAGAGCCACCCACATGCTGCATATACAGGGCATAGCGGAGCTCATATCGACATATATCGACTCAAGAACATCGCCTGTAGGTCCCATATGGGCATAGGTTGCACCTGGCTGGTGTCGGAGCGGCCCCAATGTTGCATATACGGTGCATAGCGGTGCTTAGATCGACATATATCGACTCAAGAACATCGCCTGTAGGTCATATATGGCTGTGGGTTGCATCTGGCTGATATCAGAGCCACCCACATGCCGTATATACGGGGGCCCAGCCGTGCTCAGATCGACATATATCGACTCAAGAGCATCGGCTCTAGGTCCTATATTGCCGTGGGTTGCATCGGGCTGGTATCAGAGCTACCCCCATGCTGTATATACGGCGCCAAGCTGTGCTCAGATCGACATATATCGACTCAAGAACATTGCTTGTAGGTCCTATATGGCCGTGGGTTGCATCTGGCTGGTATCAGTGCTACCCCCATGCTGTATATACGGCGCCCAGCTGTGTTCAGATCGACATATATCGACTCAAGAATATCGCCTGTAGGTCCTATATGGCCGTGGGTTGCATCTGGCTGGTATCAGAGTTACCCACATGCTGTATATACGGGGCCCAGCTGTGCTCGGATCGACATATATACGTGGCCCAGCTGTGCTCAGATCGACATATATCAACTCAAGAACATCGCCTGTAGGTCCTATATGGCCGTGGGTTGCATCTGGCTGGTATCAGAGCCACCCACATGCCGTATATACGGAGCCCAGCTGTGCTCAGATCGACATATATCGACGGAAGAACATCGCCTGTAGGTCCAATATGGCCATGGGTTGCACCTGGCTGGTATCACAGCTACCCCAATGCTGTATATATGTAGCCCAGCTGTGCTCAGATCGACATATATCGACTCAAGAACATCGCCTGTAGGTCCTATATGCCCGTGGGTTGCATCTGGCTGGAATCAGAGCCACCCACATGCTGCATATACAATGCATAGCGGAGCTCATATCGACATAAATCGACTCAAGAACATCGCCTGTAGGTCCTATATGGGCATAGGTTGCACCTGGCTGGTGTCGAAGCGGCCCCAATGCTGCATATACGGTGCATAGCGCTGCTCAGATCGACATATATCGACTCAAGAACATCGCCTGTAGGTCCTATATTGCCGTGGGTTGCATCTGGCTGATATCAGAGCCACCCACATGCCGTATATACGGGGGCCCAGCTGTGCACAGATCGACATATATCGACTCAAGAACATCGCCTGTGGGTCTTATATGGCCGTGGGTTGCAGCTGGCTGGTATCAGAGCTACCCCCATGCTGCATATACGGGGCCCAGCTGTGCTCAGTTCGACATATATCGACTCAAGAAGATCGCCTGTAGCTCCTATATGGCCGTGGGTTGCATCTGGGTGGTATCAGAGCTACCCCCATGCTGTATATACGGGGCCTAGCTGTGCTCAGATCGACATATATCGACTCAAGAACATCGCCTGTGGGTCTTATATGGCCGTGGGTTGCAGCTGGCTGGTTTCAGAGCTACCCCCATGCTGTATATACGTCGCCCAGCTGTGCTCAGATCGACATATATCGACTCAAGAACATCGGCTGTAGGTCCTATATGGCAGTGGGATGCATATGGCTGGTATCAGAGCCACCCACATGCCGTATATACGGGGCCCAGCTGTGTTCAGATCGGCATATATCGACTCAAGAACATCGCCTGTAGGTCCTATATGGCCGTGGGTTGCATCTGGCTGGTATCAGAGCTACCCCCATGCTGCATATACGGGGCCCAGCTGTGCTCAGTTCGACATATATCGACTCAAGAAGATCGCCTGTAGGTCCTATATGGCCGTGGGTTGCATCTGGGTGGTATCAGAGCTACCCCCATGCTGTATATACGGGGCCTAGCTGTGCTCAGATCGACATATATCGACTCAAGAACATCGCCTGTAGGTCCTATATAACCGTGGGTTGCAGCTGGCTGGTATCACAGCTACCCCCTTGCTATATATACGGCGCCCAGCTGTGCTCAAATCGACATATATCGACTCAAGAACATCGCCTGTAGGTCCTATATTGCCGTGGGTTGCATCTGGCTGGTTTCAGAGCTACCCCCATGCTGTATATACGGGGCCCAGCTGTGCTCAAATCGACATATATCGACTCAAGAACATCGCCTGTAGGTCCTATATGGCCGTGGGTTGCAGCTGGCTGGTATCACAGCTACCCCCATGCTGTATATACGTGGCCCAGCTGTGCTCAGATCGACATATATCGACTCAAGAACATCGCCTGTAGGTCCTATATGCCCGTGGGTTGCATCTGGCTGGAATCAGAGCCACCCACATGCTGCATATACAGGGCATAGCGGAGCTCATATCGACGTATATCGACTCAAGAACATCGCCTGTAGGTCCTATATGGCAATGGGTTGCATCTGGCTGATATCAGATCCACCCACATGCCGTATATACGGGGGCCCAGCTGTGCTCAGATCGATATATATCGACTCAAGAACATCGCCTGTGGGTCTTATATGGCCGTGGGTTCCAGCTGGCTGGTATCAGAGCTACCCCCAGGCTGTATATACGTGGCCCAGCTATGCTCAGATCGACATATATCGACTCAAGAACATCGCCTGTAGGTGCTATATGGCCGTGGGTTGCATCTGGCTGGTATCAAAGCTACCCCCATGCTGTATATACGGCGCCAAGCTGTGCTCAGATCGACATATATCGACTCAAGAACATTGCTTGTAGGTCCTATATGGCCGTGGGTTGCATCTGGCTGGTATCAGTGCTACCCCCATGCTGTATATACGGGGCCCAGCTGTGCTCAAATCGACATATATCGACTCAAGAACATCGCCTGTAGGTCCTATATGGCCGTGGGTTGCATCTGGCTGGTATCAGAGCCACCCACATGCTGTATATACGGGGCCCAGCTGTGC
Organism: Lordithon lunulatus; assembly: GCA_963942505.1. Lineage (NCBI taxonomy): Eukaryota > Metazoa > Arthropoda > Insecta > Coleoptera > Staphylinidae > Lordithon > Lordithon lunulatus. Next base: position 29,827,026 of record OZ012667.1, on the reverse strand, counting down.
TCGGATCGACATATATACGTGGCCCAGCTGTGCTCAGATCGACATATATCGACTCAAGAACATCGCCTGTAGGTCCTATATGGCCGTGGGTTGCATCTGGCTGGTATCAGAGCTACCCACATGCCGTATATACGGAGCCCAGCTGTGCTCAGATCGACATATATCGACGGAAGAACATCGCCTGTAGGTCCAATATGGCCATGGGTTGCACCTGGCTGGTATCACAGCTACCCTTATGCTGTATATATGTAGCCCAGCTGTGCTCAGATCGACATATATCGACTCAAGAACATCGCCTGTAGGTCCTATATGCCCGTGGGTTGCATCTGGCTAGAATCAGAGCCACCCACATGCTGCATATACAATGCATAGCGGAGCTCATATCGACATAAATCGACTCAAGAACATCGCCTGTAGGTCCTATATGGGCATAGGTTGCACCTGGCTGGTGTCGAAGCGGAACCAATGCTGCATATACGGTGCATAGCGCTGCTCAGATCGACATATATCGACTCAAGAACATCGCCTGTAGGTCCTATATTGCCGTGGGTTGCATCTGGCTGATATCAGAGCCACCCACATGCCGTATATACGGGGGCCCAGCTGTGCTCAGATCGACATATATCGACTCAAGAACATCGCCTGTAGGTCCTATATGCCCGTGGGTTGCATCTGGCTGGAATCAGAGCCACCCACATGCTGCATATACAATGCATAGCGGAGCTCATATCGACATATATCGACTCAAGAACATCGCCTGTAGGTCCTATATGGGCATAGGTTGCACCTGGTTGGTGTCGAAGCGGCCCCAATGCTGCATATACGGTGCATAGCGGTGCTCAGATCGACATATATCGACTCAAGAACATCGCCTGTAGGTCCTATATGGCCGTGGGTTGCATCTGGCTGGTATCAGAGCCACCCACATGCCGTATATACGAGGCCCAGCTGTGCTCAGATCGACATATATCGACTCAAGAACATCGCCTGTAGGTTCTATATGGCCGTGGGTTGCATATGGCTGGTATCAGAGCCACCCACATGCCGTATATACGGGGCCCAGCTGTGCGCAGATCGACATATATCGACTCAAGAACATCTCCTGTAGGTCCTATATGGCCGTGGGTTGCATATGGCTGGTATCAGAGCCACCCACATGCCGTATATACGGCGCCCAGCTGTGCTCAGATCGACATATATCGACTCAAGAACATCGCCTGTAGGGTCTATATGGCCGTGGGTTGCATCTGGCTGGTATCAGAGCTACCCCTATGCTGTATATACGGCGAGCAGCTGTGCTCAGATCGACATATATCGACTCAAGAACATCGCCTGTAGGTCCTATATGGCCGTGGGTTGCATCTGGCTGGTATCAGAGCTACCCTCATGCTGTATATACGGGGCCCAGCTGTGCTGAGATCGACATATATCGACTCAAGAACATCGTCTGTAGGTCCTATATGGCCGTGGGTTGCATCTGGGTGGTATCAGAGCTACCCCCATGCTGTATATACGGGGGCCAGCTGTGCTCAGATCGACATATATCGACTCAAGAACATCGCCTGTAGGTCCTATATAACCATGGGTTGCATCTGGCTGGTATCACAGCTACCTCCATGCTATATATACGGCGCCCAGCTGTGCTCAGATCGACATATATCGACTCAAGAACATCGCCTGTAGGTCCTATATGCCCGTGGGTTGCATCTGGCTGGAATCAGAGCCACCCACATGCTGCATATACAATGCATAGCAGAGCTCATATCGACATAAATCGACTCAATAACATCGCCTGTAGGTCCTATATGGGCATAGGTTGCACCTGGCTGGTGTCGAAGCGGCCCCAATGCTGCATATACGGTGCATAGCGCTGCTCAGATCGACATATATCGACTCAAGAACATCGCCTGTAGGTCCTTTATTGCCGTGGGTTGCATCTGGCTGATATCAGAGCCACCCACATGCCGTATATACGGGGGCCCAGCTGTGCTCAGATCGACATATATCGACTCAAGAACATCGCCTGTAGGTCCTATATGCCCGTGGGTTGCATCTGGCTGGAATCAGAGCCACCCACATGCTGCATATACAATGCATAGCGGAGCTCATATCGACATATATCGACTCGAGAACATCGCCTGTAGGTCCTATATGGGCATAGGTTGCACCTGGTTGGTGTCGAAGCGGCCCCAATGCTGCATATACGGTGCATAGCGGTGCTCAGATCGACATATATCGACTCAAGAACATCGCCTGTAGGTCCTATATGGCCGTGGGTTGCATCTGGCTGGTATCAGAGCCACCCACATGCCGTATATACGAGGCCCAGCTGTGCTCAGATCGACATATATCGACTCAAGAACATCGCCTGTAGGTTCTATATGGCCGTGGGTTGCATATGGCTGGTATCAGAGCCACCCACATGCCGTATATACGGGGCCCAGCTGTGCGCAGATCGACATATATCGACTCAAGAACATCGCCTGTAGGTCCTATATGGCCGTGGGTTGCATATGGCTGGTATCAGAGCCACCCACATGCCGTATATACGGGGCCCAGTTGTGCTCAGATCGACATATATCGACTCAAGAACATCGCCTGTAGGTCTTATATGGCCGTGGGTTGCATCTGGCTGGTATCAGAGCTACACCCATGGTGTATATACGGCGCCCAGCTGTGCTCAGATCGACATATATCGACTCAAGAACATCGCCTGTAGGGTCTATATGGCCGTGGGTTGCATCTGGCTGGTATCAGAGCTACCCCTATGCTGTATATACGGCGAGCAGCTGTGCTCAGATCGACATATATCGACTCAAGAACATCGCCTGTAGGTCCTATATGGCCGTGGGTTGCATCTGGCTGGTATCAGAGCTACCCTCATGCTGTATATACGGGGCCCAGCTGTGCTGAGATCGACATATATCGACTCAAGAACATCGCCTGTAGGTCCTATATGGCCGTGGGTTGCATCTGGGTGGTATCAGAGCTACCCCCATGCTGTATATACGGGGGCCAGCTGTGCTCAGATCGACATATATCGTCTCAAGAACATCGCCTGTAGGTCCTATATAACCATGGGTTGCATCTGGCTGGTATCACAGCTACCTCCATGCTATATATACGGCGCCCAGCTGTGCTCAGATCGACATATATCGACTCAAGAACATCGCCTGTAGGTCCTATATGGCCGTGGGTTGCATCTGGCTGGTTTCAGAGCTACCCCCATGTTGTATATACAGGGCCCAGCTGTGCTCAGATCGACATATATCGACTCAAGAACATCGTCTATAGGTCCTATATGGCCGTGGGTTGCAGCTGGCTGGTATCACAGCTACCCCCATGCTGTATATACGTGGCCCAGCTGTGCTGGGATCGACATATATCGATTCAAGAACATCGCCTGTAGGTCCTATATGCCCGTGGGTTGCATCTGGCTGGAATCAGAGCCACCCACATGCTGCATATACAGGGCATAGCGGAGCTCATATCGACATATATCGACTCAAGAACATCGCCTGTAGGTCCCATATGGACATAGGTTGCAACTGGCTGGTGTCGGTGCGGCCCCAATGTTGCATATACGGTGCATAGCGGTGCTCAGATCGACATATATCGACTCAACAACATCGCCTGTAGGTCCTATATGGCTGTGGGTTGCATCTGGCTGATATCAGAGCCACCCACATGCCGTATATACGGGGGCCCAGCTGTGCTCAGATCGACATATATCGACTCAAGAATATCGCCTGTAGGGCCTATATGGCCGTGGGTTGCATCTGGCTGGTATCAGAGCTACCCCCATTGTGTATATACGGCGCCCAGCTGTGCTCAAATCGACATATATCGATTCAAGTACATCGCCTGTAGGTCCTATATGGCCGTGGGTTGGATCTGGCTGGTATCAGAGCTACTCCCATGCTGTATATACGAGGCCCAGCTGTGTTCAGATCGACATATATCGACTCAAGAACATCGCCTGTGAGTCTTATATGGCCGTGGGCTGCAGCTGGCTGGTATCAGAGCTACCCCCATGCTGTATATACGGTGCCCAGCTATGCTCAGATCGACATATATCGACTCAAGAACATCGCCTGTGGGTCTTATATGGTCGTGGGTTGCAGCTGGCTGGTATCAGAGCTACCCCCAGGCTGTATATACGTGGCCCAGCTGTGCTCAGATCGACATATATCGACTCAAGAACATCGCCTGTATGTGCTATATGGCCGTGGGTTGCATCTGGCTGGTATCAGAGCTACCCCCATGCTGTATATACGTTGCCCAGCTGTGCTCAGATCGATATATATCGACTCAAGAACATCGCCTGTGGGTCCTATATGGCCGTGGGTTGCAGCTGGCTGGTATCAGAGCTACCCCTAGGCTGTTTATACGTAGCCCAGCTGTGCTCAGATCGACATATATCGACTCAAGAACATCGCCTGTAGGTCCTATATGCCCGTGGGTTGCATCTGGCTGGAATCAGAGCCACCCACATGCTGCATATACAATGCATAGCAGAGCTCATATCGACATAAATCGACTCAAGAACATCGCCTGTAGGTCCTATATGGGCATAGGTTGCACCTGGCTGGTGTCGAAGCGGCCCCAATGCTGCATATACGGTGCATAGCGCTGCTCAGATCGACATATATCGACTCAAGAACATCGCCTGTAGGTCCTTTATTGCCGTGGGTTGCATCTGGCTGATATCAGAGCCACCCACATGCCGTATATACGGGGGCCCAGCTGTGCTCAGATCGACATATATCGACTCAAGAACATCGCCTGTAGGTCCTATATGCCCGTGGGTTGCATCTGGCTGGAATCAGAGCCACCCACATGCTGCATATACAATGCATAGCGGAGCTCATATCGACATATATCGACTCGAGAACATCGCCTGTAGGTCCTATATGGGCATAGGTTGCACCTGGTTGGTGTCGAAGCGGCCCCAATGCTGCATATACGGTGCATAGCGGTGCTCAGATCGACATATATCGACTCAAGAACATCGCCTGTAGGTCCTATATGGCCGTGGGTTGCATCTGGCTGGTATCAGAGCCACCCACATGCCGTATATACGAGGCCCAGCTGTGCTCAGATCGACATATATCGACTCAAGAACATCGCCTGTAGGTTCTATATGGCCGTGGGTTGCATATGGCTGGTATCAGAGCCACCCACATGCCGTATATACGGGGCCCAGCTGTGCGCAGATCGACATATATCGACTCAAGAACATCGCCTGTAGGTCCTATATGGCCGTGGGTTGCATATGGCTGGTATCAGAGCCACCCACATGCCGTATATACGGGGCCCAGTTGTGCTCAGATCGACATATATCGACTCAAGAACATCGCCTGTAGGTCTTATATGGCCGTGGGTTGCATCTGGCTGGTATCAGAGCTACACCCATGGTGTATATACGGCGCCCAGCTGTGCTCAGATCGACATATATCGACTCAAGAACATCGCCTGTAGGGTCTATATGGCCGTGGGTTGCATCTGGCTGGTATCAGAGCTACCCCTATGCTGTATATACGGCGAGCAGCTGTGCTCAGATCGACATATATCGACTCAAGAACATCGCCTGTAGGTCCTATATGGCCGTGGGTTGCATCTGGCTGGTATCAGAGCTACCCTCATGCTGTATATACGGGGCCCAGCTGTGCTGAGATCGACATATATCGACTCAAGAACATCGCCTGTAGGTCCTATATGGCCGTGGGTTGCATCTGGGTGGTATCAGAGCTACCCCCATGCTGTATATACGGGGGCCAGCTGTGCTCAGATCGACATATATCGTCTCAAGAACATCGCCTGTAGGTCCTATATAACCATGGGTTGCATCTGGCTGGTATCACAGCTACCTCCATGCTATATATACGGCGCCCAGCTGTGCTCAGATCGACATATATCGACTCAAGAACATCGCCTGTAGGTCCTATATGGCCGTGGGTTGCATCTGGCTGGTTTCAGAGCTACCCCCATGTTGTATATACAGGGCCCAGCTGTGCTCAGATCGACATATATCGACTCAAGAACATCGTCTATAGGTCCTATATGGCCGTGGGTTGCAGCTGGCTGGTATCACAGCTACCCCCATGCTGTATATACGTGGCCCAGCTGTGCTGGGATCGACATATATCGATTCAAGAACATCGCCTGTAGGTCCTATATGCCCGTGGGTTGCATCTGGCTGGAATCAGAGCCACCCACATGCTGCATATACAGGGCATAGCGGAGCTCATATCGACATATATCGACTCAAGAACATCGCCTGTAGGTCCCATATGGACATAGGTTGCAACTGGCTGGTGTCGGTGCGGCCCCAATGTTGCATATACGGTGCATAGCGGTGCTCAGATCGACATATATCGACTCAACAACATCGCCTGTAGGTCCTATATGGCTGTGGGTTGCATCTGGCTGATATCAGAGCCACCCACATGCCGTATATACGGGGGCCCAGCTGTGCTCAGATCGACATATATCGACTCAAGAATATCGCCTGTAGGGCCTATATGGCCGTGGGTTGCATCTGGCTGGTATCAGAGCTACCCCCATTGTGTATATACGGCGCCCAGCTGTGCTCAAATCGACATATATCGATTCAAGTACATCGCCTGTAGGTCCTATATGGCCGTGGGTTGGATCTGGCTGGTATCAGAGCTACTCCCATGCTGTATATACGAGGCCCAGCTGTGTTCAGATCGACATATATCGACTCAAGAACATCGCCTGTGAGTCTTATATGGCCGTGGGCTGCAGCTGGCTGGTATCAGAGCTACCCCCATGCTGTATATACGGTGCCCAGCTATGCTCAGATCGACATATATCGACTCAAGAACATCGCCTGTGGGTCTTATATGGTCGTGGGTTGCAGCTGGCTGGTATCAGAGCTACCCCCAGGCTGTATATACGTGGCCCAGCTGTGCTCAGATCGACATATATCGACTCAAGAACATCGCCTGTATGTGCTATATGGCCGTGGGTTGCATCTGGCTGGTATCAGAGCTACCCCCATGCTGTATATACGTTGCCCAGCTGTGCTCAGATCGATATATATCGACTCAAGAACATCGCCTGTGGGTCCTATATGGCCGTGGGTTGCAGCTGGCTGGTATCAGAGCTACCCCTAGGCTGTTTATACGTAGCCCAGCTGTGCTCAGATCGACATATATCGACTCAAGAACATCACCTGTAGGTGCTATATGGCCGTGGGTTGCATCTGGCTGGTATAAGAGCTACCCCCATGCTGTATATACGGGCCCCAGCTGTGCTCAAAGCGACATATATCGACTCAAGAACATCGCCTGTAGGTCCTATATGGCCGTGGGTTGCATCTGGCTGGTATCAGAGCTACCCCCATGCTGCATATACGGCGCCCAGCTGTGCTCAGTTCGACATATATCGACTCAAGAACATCGCCTGTAGGTCCTATATGGCCGTGGGTTGCATCTGGCTGGTTTCAGAGCTACCCCCATGCTGTATATACGGGCCCCAGCTGTGCTCAAAGCGACATATATCGACTCAAGAACATCGCCTGTAGGTCCTATATGGCCGTGGGTTGCAGCTGGTTGGTATCACAGCTACCCCCATGCTGTATATACGTGGCCCAGCTGTGCTCAGATCGACATATATCGACTCAAGAATATCGCCTGTAGGTCCTATATGGCCGTAGGTTGCATCTGGCAGGTATCAGAGCTACCCCAATGGTGTATATACGGCGCCCAGCTGTGCTCAAATCGACATATATCGATTCAAGAACATCGCCTGTAGGTCCTATATGGCCGTGGGTTGGATCTGGCTGGTATCAGAGCCACTCCCATGCTGTCATGCTGTATATACGAGGCCCAGCTGTGCTCAGATCGACATATATCGACTTAAGAACATCGCCTGTGGGTCTTATTTGGCCGTGGGTTGCAGCTGGCTGGTATCAGTGCTACCCCCAGGCTGTATATACGTGGCCCAGCTGTGCTCAGATCGACATATATCGACTCAAGAATATCGCCTGTAGGTGCTGTATGGCCGTGGGTTGCATCTGGCTGGTATCAGAGCTACCCCCATGCTGTATATACGGCGCCCAGCTGTGCTCAGATCGACATATATCGACTCAAGAACATCGCCTGTAGGTCCTATATGGCCGTGGTTTGCATCTGGCTGGTATCGGAGCTACCCCCATGGTGTTTATACGGCGCCCAGCTGCGCTCAGATCGACATATATCGACTCAAGAACATCGCCTATAGGTCCTATATGGCTGTGGTTTGCATCTGGCTGGTATCAGAGCTACCCCCATGCTGTATATACGAGGCCCAGCTGTGCTCAGATCGACATATATCGACTCAAGAACATCGCCTGTGGGTCTTATATGGCCGTGGGTTGCAGCTGGCTGGTATCAGAGCTACCCCCAGGCTGTATATACGGCGCCCAGCTGTGCTCAGATCGACATATATCGACTCAAGAACATCGCCTGTAGGTCCTATATGGGCATAGGTTGCACCTGGCTGGTGTCGGAGCGGCCCCAATGCTGCATATACGGTGCATAGCGGTGCTCAGATCGACATATATCGAATCAAGAACATCGCCTGTAGGTCCTATATGGCCTTGGGTTGCATCTGGATGATATCAGAGCCACCCACATGCCGTATATACGGGAGCCCAGCTGTGCTCAGATCGACATATATCGACTCAGGAACATCGCCTCTAGGTCCTATATGGCCGTGGGTTGCATCTGGCTGGTATCAGAGCCACACACATTCCATATATACGGGGCCCAGCAGTGCTCGGATCGTCATATATCGACTCAAGAACATCGCCTGTAGGTCCTATATGGCCGTGAGTTGCATCTGGCTGGTATCAGAGCTACTCCCTTGCTGTATATACGGCGCCCAGCTGTGCTCAGATCGACATATATATTGACTCAAGAACATCGCCTGAGGGTCCTATATGGCCGTGGGTTGCATCTGGCTGGTATCAGAGCTACCCCCATGCTGTATATACGGCGCCCAGCTGTGCTCAGATCGACATATATCGACTCAAGAACATCGCCTGTAGGTCCTATATGGGCATAGGTTACACCTGGCTGGTGTCGGAGCGGCCCCAATGCTGCATATACGGTGCATAGCGGTGCTCAGATCGACATATATCTAATCAAGAACATCGCCTGTAGGTCCTATATGGCCGTGGGTTGCATCTGGCTGATATCAGAGCCACCCACATGCCGTATATACGGGAGCCCAGCTGTGCTCAAATCGACATATATCGACTCAAGAACATCGCCTCTAGGTCCTATATGGGCATAGGTTGCACCTGGCTGGTGTCGAAGCGGCCCCAATGCTGCATATACGGTGCATAGCGGTGCTCAGATCGACATATATCGACTCAAGAACATCGCCTGTATGTCCTATATGGCCGTGGGTTGCATCTGGCTGGTATCAGAGCTACCTCCTTGCTGTATATACGGAGCCCAGCTGTGCTCAGATCGACATATATCGACTCAAGGACATCGCCTGTAGGTGCTATATGGCCGTGGGTTGCATCTGGCTGGTATCAGAGCTACCCCCATTGTGTATATACGGCGCCCAGCTGTGCTCAAATCGACATATATCGATTCAAGTACATCGCCTGTAGGTCCTATATGGCCGTGGGTTGGATCTGGCTGGTATCAGAGCTACTCCCATGCTGTATATACGAGGCCCAGCTGTGTTCAGATCGACATATATCGACTCAAGAACATCGCCTGTGAGTCTTATATGGCCGTGGGCTGCAGCTGGCTGGTATCAGAGCTACCCCCATGCTGTATATACGGTGCCCAGCTATGCTCAGATCGACATATATCGACTCAAGAACATCGCCTGTGGGTCTTATATGGTCGTGGGTTGCAGCTGGCTGGTATCAGAGCTACCCCCAGGCTGTATATACGTGGCCCAGCTGTGCTCAGATCGACATATATCGACTCAAGAACATCGCCTGTATGTGCTATATGGCCGTGGGTTGCATCTGGCTGGTATCAGAGCTACCCCCATGCTGTATATACGTTGCCCAGCTGTGCTCAGATCGATATATATCGACTCAAGAACATCGCCTGTGGGTCCTATATGGCCGTGGGTTGCAGCTGGCTGGTATCAGAGCTACCCCTAGGCTGTTTATACGTAGCCCAGCTGTGCTCAGATCGACATATATCGACTCAAGAACATCACCTGTAGGTGCTATATGGCCGTGGGTTGCATCTGGCTGGTATAAGAGCTACCCCCATGCTGTATATACGGGCCCCAGCTGTGCTCAAAGCGACATATATCGACTCAAGAACATCGCCTGTAGGTCCTATATGGCCGTGGGTTGCATCTGGCTGGTATCAGAGCTACCCCCATGCTGCATATACGGGGCCCAGCTGTGCTCAGTTCGACATATATCGACTCAAGAAGATCGCCTGTAGGTCCTATATGGCCGTGGTTTGCATCTGGGTGGTATCAGAGCTTCACCCATGCTGTATATACGGGGCCTAGCTGTGCTCAGATCGACATATATCGACTCAAGAACATCGCCTGTAGGTCCTATATAACCGTGGGTTGCAGCTGGCTGGTATCACAGCTACCCCCTTGCTATATATACGGCGCCCAGCTGTGCTCAGATCGACATATATCGACTCAAGAACATCGCCTGTAGGTCCTATATGGCCGTGGGTTGCATCTGGCTGGTTTCAGAGCTACCCCCATGCTGTATATACGGGGCCCAGCTGTGCTCAAATCGACATATATCGACTTAAGAACATAGCCTGTAGGTCCTATATGGCCGTGGGTTGCAGCTGGCTGGTATCACAGTTACCCCCATGCTGTATATACGTGGCCCAGCTGTGCTCAGATCGACATATATCGACTCAAGAATATCGCCTGTAGGTCCTATATGGCCGTAGGTTGCATCTGGCAGGTATCAGAGCTACCCCAATGGTGTATATACGGCGCCCAGCTGTGCTCAAATCGACATATATCGATTCAAGAACATCGCCTGTAGGTCCTATATGGCCGTGGGTTGGATCTGGCTGGTATCAGAGCCACTCCCATGCTGTCATGCTGTATATACGAGGCCCAGCTGTGCTCAGATCGACATATATCGACTTAAGAACATCGCCTGTGGGTCTTATTTGGCCGTGGGTTGCAGCTGGCTGGTATCAGTGCTACCCCCAGGCTGTATATACGTGGCCCAGCTGTGCTCAGATCGACATATATCGACTCAAGAATATCGCCTGTAGGTGCTGTATGGCCGTGGGTTGCATCTGGCTGGTATCAGAGCTACCCCCATGCTGTATATACGGCGCCCAGCTGTGCTCAGATCGACATATATCGACTCAAGAACATCGCCTGTAGGTCCTATATGGCCGTGGTTTGCATCTGGCTGGTATCGGAGCTACCCCCATGGTGTTTATACGGCGCCCAGCTGCGCTCAGATCGACATATATCGACTCAAGAACATCGCCTATAGGTCCTATATGGCTGTGGTTTGCATCTGGCTGGTATCAGAGCTACCCCCATGCTGTATATACGAGGCCCAGCTGTGCTCAGATCGACATATATCGACTCAAGAACATCGCCTGTGGGTCTTATATGGCCTTGGGTTGCAGCTGGCTGGTATCAGAGCTACCCCCAGGCTGTATATACGGCGCCCAGCTGTGCTCAGATCGACATATATCGACTCAAGAACATCGCCTGTAGGTCCTATATGGGCATAGGTTGCACCTGGCTGGTGTCGGAGCGGCCCCAATGCTGCATATACGGTGCATAGCGGTGCTCAGATCGACATATATCGAATCAAGAACATTGCCTGTAGGTCCTATATGGCCTTGGGTTGCATCTGGCTGATATCAGAGCCACCCACATGCCGTATATACGGGAGCCCAGCTCTGCTCAGATCGACATATATCGACTCAGGAACATCGCCTCTAGGTCCTATATGGCCGTGGGTTGCATCTGGCTGGTATCAGAGCCACACACATTCCATATATACGGGGCCCAGCAGTGCTCGGATCGACATATATCGACTCAAGAACATCGCCTGTAGGTCCTATATGGCCGTGAGTTGCATCTGGCTGGTATCAGAGCTACTCCCTTGCTGTATATACGGCGCCCAGCTGTGCTCAGATCGACATATATATTGACTCAAGAACATCGCCTGAGGGTCCTATATGGCCGTGGGTTGCATCTGGCTGGTATCAGAGCTACCCCCATGCTGTATATACGGCGCCCAGCTGTGCTCAGATCGACATATATCGACTCAAGAACATCGCCTGTAGGTCCTATATGGGCATAGGTTACACCTGGCTGGTGTCGGAGCGGCCCCAATGCTGCATATACGGTGCATAGCGGTGCTCAGATCGACATATATCGACTCAAGAACATCGCCTGTATGTCCTATATGGCCATGGGTTGCATCTGGCTGGTATCAGAGCTACCTCCTTGCTGTATATACGGAGCCCAGCTGTGCTCAGATCGACATATATCGACTCAAGGACATCGCCTGTAGGTGCTATATGGCCGTGGGTTGCATCTGGCTGGTATCAGAGCTACCCCCATGCTGTATATACGGCGCCCAGCTGTGCTCAGATCGACATATATCGACTCAAGAACATCGCCTGTAGGTCCTATATGGGCATAGGTTGCACTTGGCTGGTGTCGGAGCGGCCCCAATGCTGCATATACGGTGCATAGCGGTGCTCAGATCGACATATATCGAATCAAGAACATCGCCTGTAGGTCCTATATGGCCGTGGGTTGCATCTGGCTGATATCAGAGCCACCCACATGCCGTATATACGGGAGCCCAGCTGTGCTCAGATCGACATATATCGACTTAGGCACATCGCCTCTAGGTCCTATATGGCCGTGGGTTGCATCTGGCTGGTATCAGAGCCACCCTCATGCCATATATACGGGGCCCAGCAGTGCTCGGATCGACATATATCGACTCAAGAACATCGCCTGTAGGTCCTATATGGCCGCGGGTTGCATCTGGCTGGTATCAGAGCCACCCACATGCCGTATATACGGTACCCAGCTGTGTTTAGATCGACATATATCGACTCAAGAACATCGCCTGTAGGTCCTGTATGGCCGTGGGTTGCATGTGGCTGGTATCAGAGCTACCCCCATGCTGTATATACGGGGCCCAGCTGTGCTCAGATCGACATATATCGACTCAAGAACATCGCCTGTAGGTCCTATATGGCCGTGGGTTGCAGCTGGCTGGTATCACAGCTACCCCCATGCTGTATATACGTGGCCCAGCTGTGCTCAAATCGACATATATCGACTCAAGAACATCGCCTGTAGGTCCTATATAGCCGTGGGTTGCAGCTGGCTGGTATCACAGCTACCCCCATGCTGTATATACGTGACCCAGCTGTGCTCGGATCGACATATATCGACTCAAGAACATCGCCTGTAGGTCCTATATGGCCGTGGGTTGCATCTGGCTGATATCAGAGCCACCCACATGCCGTATATACGGGGGCCCAACTGTGCTCAGATCGACATATATCGACTCAAGAACATCGGCTGTAGGTCCTATATGGCCGTGGGTTACATCTGGCTGGTATCAGAGCCACCCACATGCCGTATATACGGGGCCCAGCTGTGCTCAGATCGACATATATCGACTCAAGAACATCGCCTGTAGGTTCTATATGGCCGTGGGTTGCATCAGGCTGGTATCAGAGCTACCCCCTTGGTGTATATACGGCGCCCAGCTGTGCTCAGATCGACATATATCGAGTCAAGGACATCGCCTGTAGGTCCTATATGGCCGTGGGTTGGATCTGGCTGGTATCAGAGCTACTCCCATGCTGTATATACGAGGCCCAGCTGTGCTCAGATCCACATATATCGATTCAAGAACATCGCCTGTGGGTCTTATATGGCCGTGGGTTGCAGCTAGCTGGTATCAGAGCTACCCCCAGGCTGTATATACGTGGCCCAGCTGTTCTCAGATCGACATATATCGACTCAAGAATATCGCCTGTAGGTGCTATATGGCCGTGTGTTGCATCTGGCTGGTATCAGAGCTACCCCCATGCTGTATTTACGGCGCCCAGCTGTGCTCAGATCGACATATATCGACTCAAGAACATCGCCTGTAGGTCCTATATGGGCATAGGTTGCACCTGGCTGGTGTCGGAGCGGCCCCAATGCTGCATATACGGTGCATAGCGGTGCTCAGATCGACATATATCGACTCAAGAACATCGCCTGTAGGTCCTATATGGCCGTGGGTTGCATCTGGCTGATATCAGAGCCACACACATGCCCTATATACGTTGGGTCCAGCTGTGCTCAGATCGACATATATCGACTCAAGAAAATCTCCTGTAGGTCCTATATGGCTGTGGGTTGCATCTGGCTGGTATCAGAGCTACCCACATGCCGTATATACGGGGCCCAGCTGTGCTCAGGTCGACATATATCGAATCGAGAAAATCGCCTGTAGGTCCTATATGGGCGTGGTTTGCATCTGGCTCGTATCAGAGTCACCCACATGCCGTATATACGTTACCCAGCTGTGCCCAGATCGAAATATATAGACTCAAGAACATCGCCTGTAGGTCCTATATGGCCGTGGGTTGCATATGGCTGGTATCAGAGCTACCCCCATGCTGTATATACGAGGCCCAGCTGTGCTCAGATCGACATATATCGACTTAAGAACATCGCCTGTGGGTCTTATATGGCCGTGGGTTGCAGCTGGCTGGTATCAGAGCTACCCCCAGGCTAAATATACGTGGCGCAACTGTGCTCAGATAGACATATATCGACTCAAGAACATCGGTTGTAGGTCCTGAATGCCCATGGGTTGCATCTGGCTGGTATCAGAGGCACCCACATGCCGTATATACGGGGACCAGCTGTGCTCAGATCGACATATATCGACTCAAGAACATCGCCTGTAGGTCCTATATGGCCGTGGGTTGCATCTGGCTCGTATCAGAGCTACCCCCATGCTGTATATACGGCGCCCAGCTGTGCTCAGATCGACATATATCGACTCAAGAAAATCGCCTGTAGGTCCTATATGGCCGTGGGTTGCATCTGGCTGGTATCAGAGCTACCCCCATGCTGTATATACGGGAACCAGATGTGCTCAGATCGACATATATCGACTCAAGAACATCGCCTGTAGGTCCTATATGGCCGTGGGTTGCATCTGGCTGGTATCAGAGCTACCCCCATGCTGTATATACGGCGCCCAGCTGTGCTCAGATCGACATATATCGACTCAAGAACATCGCCTGTAGGTCCTATATGGGCATAGGTTGCACCTGGCTGGTGTCGGAGCGGCCCCAATGCTGCATATACGGTGCATAGCGGTGCTCAGATCGACATATATCGAATCAAGAACATCGCCTGTAGGTCCTATATGGCCGTGGGTTGCATCTGGCTGATATCAGAGCCACCCACATGCCGTATATACGGGAGCCCAGCTGTGCTCAGATCGACATATATCGACTCAGGAACATCGCCTCTAGGTCCTATATGGCCGTGGGTTGCATCTGGCTGGTATCAGAGCCACACACATGCCATATATACGGGGCCCAGCAGTGCTCGGATCGACATATATCGACTCAAGAACATCGCCTGTAGGTCCTATATGGCCGCGGGTTGCATCTGGCTGGTATCAGAGCCAACCACATGCCATATATACGGTACCCAGCTGTGTTCAGATCGACATATATCGACTCAAGAACATCGCCTGTAGGTCCTATATGGCCGTGGGTTGCATATGGCTGGTATCAGTGCCACCTACATGCCGTATATACGGGGCCCAGCTGTACTCAGATCGACATATATCGACTCAAGAACATCGCCTGTAGGTCCTATATGGCCGTGGGTTGCATCTGGCTGGTATCGGAGCTACCCCCATGGTGTATATACGGCGCCCAGCTGTGTTCAGATCGACATATATCGACTCAAGAACATCGCCTATAGGTCCTATATGGCTGTGGGTTGCATCTGGCTGGTATCAGAGCTACCCCGATGCTGTATATACGAGGCCCAGCTGTGCTCAGATCAACATATATGGACTCAAGAACATCGCCTGTAGGCCCTATATGGCCATGGGTTGCATCTGGCTGGTGTCAGAGCCACCCACATGCCGTATATACGGGGACCAGCTGTGCTCAAATCGACATATATCGACTCAAGAATATCGCCTGTAGGTCCTATATGGCCGTGGGTTGAATCTGGCTGGTATCAGAGCTACCTCCATGCTGTATATGGCCGTGGGTTCCATCTGGCTGGTATCATAGCCACCCACATGCCATATATACGGGGCCCAGCAGTGCTCGGATCGACATATATCGACTCAAGAATATCGCCTGTAGGTCCTATATGGCCGCGGGTTGCATCTGGCTGGTATCAGAGCCACCCACATGCCGTATATACGGTACCCAGCTGTGTTCAGATCGACATATATCGACTCAAGAACATCGCCTGTAGGTCCTATATGGCCGTGGGTTGCATATGGCTGGTATCAGAGCCACCTACATGCCGTATATACGGGACCCAGCTGTGCTCAGATCGACATATATCGACTCAAGAACATCGCCTGTAGGTCCTATATGGCCGTGGGTTGCATCTGGCTGGTATCGGAGCTACCCCCATGGTGTATATACGGGGACCAGCTGTGCTCAAATCGACATATATCGACTCAAGAATATCGCCTGTAGGTCCTATATGGCCGTGGGTTGCATCTGGCTGGTATCAGAGCTACCCCCATGCTGTATATACGGCGCCCAGCTGTGCTCAGATCGACATATATTGACTCAAGAACATCGCCTGTAGGTCCTATATGTCCGTGGGTTGCATATGGCTGGTATCAGAGCTACCCCCATGGTGTATATACGGCGCCCAGCTGTGTTCAGATCGACATATATCGACTCAAGAACATCGCCTATAGGTCCTATATGGCTGTGGGTTGCATCTGGCTGGTATCAGAGCTACCCCCATGCTGTATATACGAGGCCCAGCTGTGCTCAGATCAACATATATGGACTCAAGAACATCGCCTGTAGGCCCTATATGGCCATGGGTTGCATCTGGCTGGTATCAGAGCCACCCACATGCCGTATATACGGGGACCAGCTGTGCTCAAATCGACATATATCGACTCAAGAATATCGCCTGTAGGTCCTATATGGCCGTGGGTTGCATCTGGCTGGTATCAGAGCTACCTCCATGCTGTATATGGCCGTGGGTTCCATCTGGCTGGTATCATAGCCACCCACATGCCATATATACGGGGCCCAGCAGTGCTCGGATCGACATATATCGACTCAAGAATATCGCCTGTAGGTCCTATATGGCCGCGGGTTGCATCTGGCTGGTATCAGAGCCACCCACATGCCGTATATACGGTACCCAGCTGTGTTCAGATCGACATATATCGACTCAAGAACATCGCCTGTAGGTCCTATATGGCCGTGGGTTGCATATGGCTGGTATCAGAGCCACCTACATGCCGTATATACGGGACCCAGCTGTGCTCAGATCGACATATATCGACTCAAGAACATCGCCTGTAGGTCCTATATGGCCGTGGGTTGCATCTGGCTGGTATCGGAGCTACCCCCATGGTGTATATACGGGGACCAGCTGTGCTCAAATCGACATATATCGACTCAAGAATATCGCCTGTAGGTCCTATATGGCCGTGGGTTGCATCTGGCTGGTATCAGAGCTACCCCCATGCTGTATATTCGGCGCCCAGCTGTGCTCAGATCGACATATATTGACTCAAGAACATCGCCTGTAGGTCCTATATGTCCGTGGGTTGCATATGGCTGGTATCAGAGCCACCCACATGCCGTATATACGCGGCCCAGCTGTGCTCAGATCGACATATATCGACTCAAGAACATCGCCTGTAGGTCCTATATGGCCATGGGTTGCATCTGGCTGGTATCAGAGCCAAGCACATGCCGTATATACGGGGACCAGCTGTACTCAGATCGACATATATCGACTCAAGAACATCGCCTGTAGGTCCTATATGGCCGTGGGTTGCATCTGGCTGATATCAGAGCCACACACATGCCCTATATACGGGGGTCCAGCTGTGCTCAGATCGACATATATCGACTCAAGAACATCGCCTGTAGGTCCTATATGGCCGTGGGTTGCATCTGGCTGGTATCAGAGCTACCCACATGCCGTATATACGGGGCCCAGCTGTGCTCAGATCGACATATATCGAATCAAGAACATCGCCTGTAGGTCCTATATGGGCGTGGGTTGCATCTGGCTGGTATCAGAGCCACCCACATGCCGTATATACGTTACCCAGCTGTGCCCAGATCGAAATATATGGACTCAAGAACATCGCCTGTAGGTCCTATATGGCCGTGGGTTGCATATGGCTGGTATCAGAGCTACCCCCATGCTGTATATACGAGGCCCAGCTGTGCTCAGATCGACATATATCGACTCAAGAACATCGCCTGTGGGTCTTATATGGCCGTGGGTTGTAGCTGGCTGGTATCAGAGCTACCCCCATGCTGTATATACGGCGCCCAGCTGTGCACAGATCGACATATATCGACTCAAGAAAATCGCCTGTAGGTCCTATATGGCCGTGGGTTGCATCTGGCTGGTATCAGAGCTACCCCCAGGCTGTATATACGTGGCCCAGCTGTGCTCAGGTCGACATATATCGACTCAAGAACATCGCCTGTAGGTGCTATATGGCCGTGGGTTGCATCTGGCTGGAATCAGAGCCACCCACATGCTGCATATACAATGCATAGCGGAGCTCATATCGACATAAATCGACTCAAGAACATCGCCTGTAGGTCCTATATGGGCATAGGTTGCACCTGGCTGGTGTCGAAGCGGCCCCAATGCTGCATATACGGTGCATAGCGCTGCTCAGATCGACATATATCGACTCAAGAACATCGCCTGTAGGTCCTATATTGCCGTGGGTTGCATCTGGCTGATATCAGAGCCACCCACATGCCGTATATACGGGGGCCCAGCTGTGCTCAGATCGACATATATCGACTCAAGAACATCGCCTGTAGGTCCTATATGCCCGTGGGTTGCATCTGGCTGGAATCAGAGCCACCCACATGCTGCATATACAATGCATAGCGGAGCTCATATCGACATATATCGACTCAAGAACATCGCCTGTAGGTCCTATATGGGCATAGGTTGCACATGGTTGGTGTCGAAGCGGCCCCAATGCTGCATATACGGTGCATAGCGGTGCTCAGATCGACATATATCGACTCAAGAACATCGCCTGTAGGTCCTATATGGCCGTGGGTTGCATCTGGCTGGTATCAGAGCCACCCACATGCCGTATATACGAGGCCCAGCTGTGCTCAGATCGACATATATCGACTCTAGAACATCGCCTGTAGGTTCTATATGGCCGTGGGTTGCATATGGCTGGTATCAGAGCCACCCACATGCCGTATATACGGGGCCCAGATGTGCGCAGATCGACATATATCGACTCAAGAACATCGCCTGTAGGTCCTATATGGCCGTGGGTTGCATATGGCTGGTATCAGAGCCACCCACATGCCGTATATACGGGGCCCAGTTGTGCTCAGATCGACATATATCGACTCAAGAACATCGCCTGTAGGTCTTATATGGCCGTGGGTTGCATCTGGCTGGTATCAGAGCTACACCCATGGTGTATATACGGCGCCCAGTTGTGCTCAGATCGACATATATCGACTCAAGAACATCGCCTGTAGGGTCTATATGGCCGTGGGTTGCATCTGGCTGCTATCAGAGCTACCCCTATGCTGTACATACGGCGAGCAGCTGTGCTCAGATCGACATATATCGACTCAAGAACATCGCCTGTAGGTCCTATATGGCCGTGGGTTGCATCTGGCTGGTATCAGAGCTACCCTCATGCTGTATATACGGGGCCCAGCTGTGCCGAGATCGACATATATCGACTCAAGAACATCGCCTGTAGGTCCTATATGGCCGTGGGTTGCATCTGGGTGGTATCAGAGCTACCCCCATTCTGTATATACGGGGGCCAGCTGTGCTCAGATCGACATATATCGACTCAAGAACATCGCCTGTAGGTCCTATATAACCATGGGTTGCATCTGGCTGGTATCACAGCTACCTCCATGCTATATATACGGCGCCCAGCTGTGCTCAGATCGACATATATCGACTCAAGAACATCGCCTGTAGGTCCTATATGCCCGTGGGTTGCATCTGGCTGGAATCAGAGCCACCCACATGCTGCATATACAATGCATAGCGGAGCTCATATCGACATAAATCGACTCAAGAACATCGCCTGTAGGTCCTATATGGGCATAGGTTGCACCTGGCTGGTGTCGAAACGGCCCCAATGCTGCATATACGGTGCATAGCGCTGCTCAGATCGACATATATCGACTCAAGAACATCGCCTGTAGGTCCTATATTGCCGTGGGTTGCATCTGGCTGATATCAGAGCCACCCACATGCCGTATATACGGGGGCCCAGCTGTGCTCAGATCGACATATATCGACTCAAGAACATCGCCTGTAGGTCCTATATGCCCGTGGGTGGCATCTGGCTGGAATCAGAGCCACCCACATGCTGCATATACAATGCATAGCGGAGCTCATATCGACATATATCGACTCAAGAACATCGCCTGTAGGTCCTATATGGGCATAGGTTGCACCTGGTTGGTGTCGAAGCGGCCCCAATGCTGCATATACGGTGCATAGCGGTCCTCAGATCGACATATATCGACTCAAGAACATCGCCTGTAGGTCCTATATGGCCGTGGGTTGCATCTGGCTGGTATCAGAGCCACCCACATGCCGTATATACGAGGCCCAGCTGTGCTCAGATCGACATATATCGACTCAAGAACATCGCCTGTAGGTTCTATATGGCCGTGGGTTGCATATGGCTGGTATCAGAGCCACCCACATGCCGTATATACGGGGCCCAGCTGTGCGCAGATCGACATATATCGACTCAGGAACATCGCCTGTAGGTCCTATATGGCCGTGGGTTGCATATGGCTGGTATCAGAGCCACCCACATGCCGTATATACGGGGCCCAGTTGTGCTCAGATCGACATATATCGACTCAAGAACATCGCCTGTAGGTCTTATATGGCCGTGGGTTGCATCTGGCTGGTATCAGAGCTACACCCATGGTGTATATACGGCGCCCAGCTGTGCTCAGATCGACATATATCGACTCAAGAACATCGCCTGTAGGGTCTATATGGCCGTGGGTTGCATCTGGCTGGTATCAGAGCTACCCCTATGCTGTATATACGGCGAGCAGCTGTGCTCAGATCGACATATATCGACTCAAGAACATCGCCTGTAGGTCCTATATGGCCGTGGGTTGCATCTGGCTGGTATCAGAGCTACCCTCATGCTGTATATACGGGGCCCAGCTGTGCCCAGGTCGACATATATCGACTCAAGAACATCGCATGTAGGTCCTATATGGCCGTGGGTTGCATATGGCTGGTATCAGAGCTACCCCCATGCTGTACTACGAGGCCCAGCTGTGCTCAGATCGACATATATCGACTCAAGAAAATCGCCTGTGGGTCTTATATGGCCGTGGGTTGCAGCTGGCTGGTATCAGAGCTACCCCCAGGCTGTATATACGTGGCCCAGCTGTGCTCAGATCGACATATATCGACTTAAGAACATCGCCGGTAGGTCCTGTATGCCCATGGGGTGCATCTGGCTGGTATCAGAGCCACCCACATGCCGTATATGCGGAGACCAGCTGTGCTCAGATCGACATATATCGACTCAAGAACATCGCCTGTAGGTCCTATATGGCCGTGGGTTGCATCTGGCTCGTATCAGAGCTACCCCCATGCTGTATATACGGCGCCCAGCTGTGCTCAGATCGACATATATCGACTCAAGAAAATCGCCTGTAGGTCCTATATGGCCGTGGGTTGCATCTGGCTGGTATCAGAGCTACCCCCATGCTGTATATATGGGGCCCAGCTGTGCTCAGATCGACATATATCGACTGAAGAACATCGCCTGTAGGTCCTATATGGCCGTGGGTTGCAGCTGGATGGTATCACAGCTACCCCCATGCTGTATATACGTGGCCCAGCTGTGCTCAGATCGACATATATCGACTCAAGAACATCGCCTGTAGGTCCTATATGGGCATAGGTTGCACCTGGCTGGTGTCGAAGCGGCCCCAATGCTGCATATACGGTGCATAGCGGTGCTCAGATCGACATATATCGACTCAAGAACATCGCCTGTAGGTCCTATATGGCCGTGGGTTGCATCTGGCTGATATCAGAGCCACCCACATGCCGTATATACGGGGGCCCAGCTGTGTTCAAATCGACATATATCGAATCAAGAACATCGGCTGTAGGTCCTATATGGCCGTGGGTTGCATCTGGCTGGTATCAGAGCCACCCACATGCCGTATATACGGGGCCCAGCTGTGCTCAGATCGACATATATCGACTCAAGAACATCGCCTGTAGGTCCTATATGGCCGTGGGTTGCATCTGGCTGGTATCAGAGCCACCCACATGCCGTATATACGAGGCCCAGCTGTGCTCAGATCGACATATATCGACTCAAGAACATCGCCTGTAGGTCCTATATGGCCGCGGGTTGCAGCTGGCTGGTATCAGAGCCACCCCCATGCTGTATATACGTGGCCCAGATTTGCTCAGATCGACATATATCGACTCAAGAACATCGCCTGTAGGTCCTATATGGACGTGGGTTGCATCTGGCTGGTATCAGAGCCACCCACATGCCGTATATACGCGGCCCAGCTGTGCTCAGATCGACATATATCGACTCAAGAACATCGCCTGTAGGTCCTATATGGCCATGGGTTGCATCTGGCTGGTATCAGAGCCAACCACATGCCGTATATACGGGGACCAGCTGTACTCAGATCGACATATATCGACTCAAGAACATCGCCTGTAGGTCCTATATGGCCGTGGGTTGCATCTGGCTGATATCAGAGCCACACACATGCCCTATATACGGGGGTCCAGCTGTGCTCAGATCGACATATATCGACTCAAGAACATCGCCTGTAGGTCCTATATGGCCGTGGGTTGCATCTGGCTGGTATCAGAGCTACCCACATGCCGTATATACGGGGCCCAGATGTGCGCAGATCGACATATATCGACTCAAGAACATCGCCTGTAGGTCCTATATGGCCGTGGGTTGCATATGGCTGGTATCAGAGCCACCCACATGCCGTATATACGGGGCCCAGTTGTGCTCAGATCGACATATATCGACTCAAGAACATCGCCTGTAGGTCTTATATGGCCGTGGGTTGCATCTGGCTGGTATCAGAGCTACACCCATGGTGTATATACGGCGCCCAGTTGTGCTCAGATCGACATATATCGACTCAAGAACATCGCCTGTAGGGTCTATATGGCCGTGGGTTGCATCTGGCTGGTATCAGAGCTACCCCTATGCTGTACATACGGCGAGCAGCTGTGCTCAGATCGACATATATCGACTCAAGAACATCGCCTGTAGGTCCTATATGGCCGTGGGTTGCATCTGGCTGGTATCAGAGCTACCCTCATGCTGTATATACGGGGCCCAGCTGTGCCGAGATCGACATATATCGACTCAAGAACATCGCCTGTAGGTCCTATATGGCCGTGGGTTGCATCTGGGTGGTATCAGAGCTACCCCCATGCTGTATATACGGGGGCCAGCTGTGCTCAGATCGACATATATCGACTCAAGAACATCGCCTGTAGGTCCTATATAACCATGGGTTGCATCTGGCTGGTATCACAGCTACCTCCATGCTATATATACGGCGCCCAGCTGTGCTCAGATCGACATATATCGACTCAAGAACATCGCCTGTAGGTCCTATATGCCCGTGGGTTGCATCTGGCTGGAATCAGAGCCACCCCCATGCTGTATATACGTGGCCCAGATTTGCTCAGATCGACATATATCGACTCAAGAACATCGCCTGTAGGTCCTATATGGACGTGGGTTGCATCTGGCTGGTATCAGAGCCACCCACATGCCGTATATACGCGGCCCAGCTGTGCTCAGATCGACATATATCGACTCAAGAACATCGCCTGTAGGTCCTATATGGCCATGGGTTGCATCTGGCTGGTATCAGAGCCAAGCACATGCCGTATATACGGGGACCAGCTGTACTCAGATCGACATATATCGACTCAAGAACATCGCCTGTAGGTCCTATATGGCCGTGGGTTGCATCTGGCTGATATCAGAGCCACACACATGCCCTATATACGGGGGTCCAGCTGTGCTCAGATCGACATATATCGACTCAAGAACATCGCCTGTAGGTCCTATATGGCCGTGGGTTGCATCTGGCTGGTATCAGAGCTACCCACATGCCGTATATACGGGGCCCAGCTGTGCTCAGATCGACATATATCGAATCAAGAACATCGCCTGTAGGTCCTATATGGGCGTGGGTTGCATCTGGCTGGTATCAGAGCCACCCACATGCCGTATATACGTTACCCAGCTGTGCCCAGATCGAAATATATGGACTCAAGAACATCGCCTGTAGGTCCTATATGGCCGTGGGTTGCATATGGCTGGTATCAGAGCTACCCCCATGCTGTATATACGAGGCCCAGCTGTGCTCAGATCGACATATATCGACTCAAGAACATCGCCTGTGGGTCTTATATGGCCGTGGGTTGTAGCTGGCTGGTATCAGAGCTACCCCCATGCTGTATATACGGCGCCCAGCTGTGCACAGATCGACATATATCGACTCAAGAAAATCGCCTGTAGGTCCTATATGGCCGTGGGTTGCATCTGGCTGGTATCAGAGCTACCCCCAGGCTGTATATACGTGGCCCAGCTGTGCTCAGGTCGACATATATCGACTCAAGAACATCGCCTGTAGGTGCTATATGGCCGTGGGTTGCATCTGGCTGGAATCAGAGCCACCCACATGCTGCATATACAATGCATAGCGGAGCTCATATCGACATAAATCGACTCAAGAACATCGCCTGTAGGTCCTATATGGGCATAGGTTGCAACTGGCTGGTGTCGAAGCGGCCCCAATGCTGCATATACGGTGCATAGCGCTGCTCAGATCGACATATATCGACTCAAGAACATCGCCTGTAGGTCCTATATTGCCGTGGGTTGCATCTGGCTGATATCAGAGCCACCCACATGCCGTATATACGGGGGCCCAGCTGTGCTCTGATCGACATATATCGACTCAAGAACATCGCCTGTAGGTCCTATATGCCCGTGGGTTGCATCTGGCTGGAATCAGAGCCACCCACATGCTGCATATACAATGCATAGCGGAGCTCATATCGACATATATCGACTCAAGAACATCGCCTGTAGGTCCTATATGGGCATAGGTTGCACATGGTTGGTGTCGAAGCGGCCCCAATGCTGCATATACGGTGCATAGCGGTGCTCAGATCGACATATATCGACTCAAGAACATCGCCTGTAGGTCCTATATGGCCGTGGGTTGCATCTGGCTGGTATCAGAGCCACCCACATGCCGTATATACGAGGCCCAGCTGTGCTCAGATCGACATATATCGACTCTAGAACATCGCCTGTAGGTTCTATATGGCCGTGGGTTGCATATGGCTGGTATCAGAGCCACCCACATGCCGTATATACGGGGCCCAGATGTGCGCAGATCGACATATATCGACTCAAGAACATCGCCTGTAGGTCCTATATGGCCGTGGGTTGCATATGGCTGGTATCAGAGCCACCCACATGCCGTATATACGGGGCCCAGTTGTGCTCAGATCGACATATATCGACTCAAGAACATCGCCTGTAGGTCTTATATGGCCGTGGGTTGCATCTGGCTGGTATCAGAGCTACACCCATGGTGTATATACGGCGCCCAGTTGTGCTCAGATCGACATATATCGACTCAAGAACATCGCCTGTAGGGTCTATATGGCCGTGGGTTGCATCTGGCTGGTATCAGAGCTACCCCTATGCTGTACATACGGCGAGCAGCTGTGCTCAGATCGACATATATCGACTCAAGAACATCGCCTGTAGGTCCTATATGGCCGTGGGTTGCATCTGGCTGGTATCAGAGCTACCCTCATGCTGTATATACGGGGCCCAGCTGTGCCGAGATCGACATATATCGACTCAAGAACATCGCCTGTAGGTCCTATATGGCCGTGGGTTGCATCTGGGTGGTATCAGAGCTACCCCCATTCTGTATATACGGGGGCCAGCTGTGCTCAGATCGACATATATCGACTCAAGAACATCGCCTGTAGGTCCTATATAACCATGGGTTGCATCTGGCTGGTATCACAGCTACCTCCATGCTATATATACGGCGCCCAGCTGTGCTCAGATCGACATATATCGACTCAAGAACATCGCCTGTAGGTCCTATATGCCCGTGGGTTGCATCTGGCTGGAATCAGAGCCACCCACATGCTGCATATACAATGCATAGCGGAGCTCATATCGACATAAATCGACTCAAGAACATCGCCTGTAGGTCCTATATGGGCATAGGTTGCACCTGGCTGGTGTCGAAACGGCCCCAATGCTGCATATACGGTGCATAGCGCTGCTCAGATCGACATATATCGACTCAAGAACATCGCCTGTAGGTCCTATATTGCCGTGGTTTGCATCTGGCTGATATCAGAGCCACCCACATGCCGTATATACGGGGGCCCAGCTGTGCTCAGATCGACATATATCGACTCAAGAACATCGCCTGTAGGTCCTATATGCCCGTGGGTGGCATCTGGCTGGAATCAGAGCCACCCACATGCTGCATATACAATGCATAGCGGAGCTCATATCGACATATATCGACTCAAGAACATCGCCTGTAGGTCCTATATGGGCATAGGTTGCACCTGGTTGGTGTCGAAGCGGCCCCAATGCTGCATATACGGTGCATAGCGGTCCTCAGATCGACATATATCGACTCAAGAACATCGCCTGTAGGTCCTATATGGCCGTGGGTTGCATCTGGCTGGTATCAGAGCCACCCACATGCCGTATATACGAGGCCCAGCTGTGCTCAGATCGACATATATCGACTCAAGAACATCGCCTGTAGGTTCTATATGGCCGTGGGTTGCATATGGCTGGTATCAGAGCCACCCACATGCCGTATATACGGGGCCCAGCTGTGCGCAGATCGACATATATCGACTCAGGAACATCGCCTGTAGGTCCTATATGGCCGTGGGTTGCATATGGCTGGTATCAGAGCCACCCACATGCCGTATATACGGGGCCCAGTTGTGTTTAGATCGACATATATCGACTCAAGAACATCGCCTGTAGGTCTTATATGGCCGTGGGTTGCATCTGGCTGGTATCAGAGCTACACCCATGGTGTATATACGGCGCCCAGCTGTGCTCAGATCGACATATATCGACTCAAGAACATCGCCTGTAGGGTCTATATGGCCGTGGGTTGCATCTGGCTGGTATCAGAGCTACCCCTATGCTGTATATACGGCGAGCAGCTGTGCTCAGATCGACATATATCGACTCAAGAACATCGCCTGTAGGTCCTATATGGCCGTGGGTTGCATCTGGCTGGTATCAGAGCTACCCTCATGCTGTATATACGGGGCCCAGCTGTGCCCAGGTCGACATATATCGACTCAAGAACATCGCATGTAGGTCCTATATGGCCGTGGGTTGCATATGGCTGGTATCAGAGCTACCCCCATGCTGTACTACGAGGCCCAGCTGTGCTCAGATCGACATATATCGACTCAAGAAAATCGCCTGTGGGTCTTATATGGCCGTGGGTTGCAGCTGGCTGGTATCAGAGCTACCCCCAGGCTGTATATACGTGGCCCAGCTGTGCTCAGATCGACATATATCGACTTAAGAACATCGCCGGTAGGTCCTGTATGCCCATGGGTTGCATCTGGCTGGTATCAGAGCCACCCACATGCCGTATATGCGGAGACCAGCTGTGCTCAGATCGACATATATCGACTCAAGAACATCGCCTGTAGGTCCTATATGGCCGTGGGTTGCATCTGGCTCGTATCAGAGCTACCCCCATGCTGTATATACGGCGCCCAGCTGTGCTCAGATCGACATATATCGACTCAAGAAAATCGCCTGTAGGTCCTATATGGCCGTGGGTTGCATCTGGCTGGTATCAGAGCTACCCCCATGCTGTATATATGGGGCCCAGCTGTGCTCAGATCGACATATATCGACTCAAGAACATCGCCTGTAGGTCCTATATGGCCGTGGGTTGCAGCTGGATGGTATCACAGCTACCCCCATGCTGTATATACGTGGCCCAGCTGTGCTCAGATCGACATATATCGACTCAAGAACATCGCCTGTAGGTCCTATATGGGCATAGGTTGCACCTGGCTGGTGTCGAAGCGGCCCCAATGCTGCATATACGGTGCATAGCGGTGCTCAGATCGACATATATCGACTCAAGAACATCGCCTGTAGGTCCTATATGGCCGTGGGTTGCATCTGGCTGATATCAGAGCCACCCACATGCCGTATATACGGGGGCCCAGCTGTGTTCAAATCGACATATATCGAATCAAGAACATCGGCTGTAGGTCCTATATGGCCGTGGGTTGCATCTGGCTGGTATCAGAGCCACCCACATGCCGTATATACGGGGCCCAGCTGTGCTCAGATCGACATATATCGACTCAAGAACATCGCCTGTAGGTCCTATATGGCCGTGGGTTGCATCTGGCTGGTATCAGAGCCACCCACATGCCGTATATACGAGGCCCAGCTGTGCTCAGATCGACATATATCGACTCAAGAACATCGCCTGTAGGTTCTATATGGCCGTGGGTTGCATATGGCTGGTATCAGAGCCACCCACATGCCGTATATACGGGGCCCAGCTGTGCGCAGATCGACATATATCGACTCAGGAACATCGCCTGTAGGTCCTATATGGCCGTCGGTTGCATATGGCTGGTATCAGAGCCACCCACATGCCGTATATACGGGGCCCAGTTGTGCTCAGATCGACATATATCGACTCAAGAACATCGCCTGTAGGTCTTATATGGCCGTGGGTTGCATCTGGCTGGTATCAGAGCTACACCCATGGTGTATATACGGCGCCCAGCTGTGCTCAGATCGACATATATCGACTCAAGAACATCGCCTGTAGGGTCTATATGGCCGTGGGTTGCATCTGGCTGGTATCAGAGCTACCCCTATGCTGTATATACGGCGAGCAGCTGTGCTCAGATCGACATATATCGACTCAAGAACATCGCCTGTAGGTCCTATATGGCCGTGGGTTGCATCTGGCTGGTATCAGAGCTACCCCCATGCTGTATATATGGGGCCCAGCTGTGCTCAGATCGACATATATCGACTCAAGAACATCGCCTGTAGGTCCTATATGGCCGTGGGTTGCAGCTGGATGGTATCACAGCTACCCCCATGCTGTATATACGTGGCCCAGCTGTGCTCAGATCGACATATATCGACTCAAGAACATCGCCTGTAGGTCCTATATGGGCATAGGTTGCACCTGGCTGGTGTCGAAGCGGCCCCAATGCTGCATATACGGTGCATAGCGGTGCTCAGATCGACATATATCGACTCAAGAACATCGCCTGTAGGTCCTATATGGCCGTGGGTTGCATCTGGCTGATATCAGAGCCACCCACATGCCGTATATACGGGGGCCCAGCTGTGTTCAAATCGACATATATCGAATCAAGAACATCGGCTGTAGGTCCTATATGGCCGTGGGTTGCATCTGGCTGGTATCAGAGCCACCCACATGCCGTATATACGGGGCCCAGCTGTGCTCAGATCGACATATATCGACTCAAGAAAATCGCCTGTAGGTCCTATATGGCCGTGGGTTGCATCTGGCTGGTATCAGAGCTACCCCCATGCTGTATATATGGGGCCCAGCTGTGCTCAGATCGACATATATCGACTCAAGAACATCGCCTGTAGGTCCTATATGGCCGTGGGTTGCAGCTGGATGGTATCACAGCTACCCCCATGCTGTATATACGTGGCCCAGCTGTGCTCAGATCGACATATATCGACTCAAGAACATCGCCTGTAGGTCCTATATGGGCATAGGTTGCACCTGGCTGGTGTCGAAGCGGCCCCAATGCTGCATATACGGTGCATAGCGGTGCTCAGATCGACATATATCGACTCAAGAACATCGCCTGTAGGTCTTATATGGCCGTGGGTTGCATCTGGCTGATATCAGAGCCACCCACATGCCGTATATACGGGGGCCCAGCTGTGTTCAAATCGACATATATCGAATCAAGAACATCGGCTGTAGGTCCTATATGGCCGTGGGTTGCATCTGGCTGGTATCAGAGCCACCCACATGCCGTATATACGGGGCCCAGCTGTGCTCAGATCGACATATATCGACTCAAGAACATCGCCTGTAGGTCCTATATGGCCGTGGGTTGCATCTGGCTGGTATCAGAGCTACCCCCATGCTGTATATACGAGGACCAGCTGTGCTCAGATCGACATATATCGACTCAAGAACATCGCCTGTAGGTCCTATATGGCCGTGGGTTGCATCTGGCTGGTTTCAGAGCTACCCCCATGTTGTATATACGGGGCCCAGCTGTGCTCAGATCGACATATATCGACTTAAGAACATCGTCTATAGGTCCTATATGGCCGTGGGTTGCAGCTGGCTGGTATCACAGCTACCCCCATGCTGTATATACGTGGCCCAGCTGTGCTGAGATCGACATGTATCGACTCAAGAACATCGCCTGTAGGTCCTATATGCCCGTGGGTTGCATCTGGCTGGAATTAGAGCCACCCACATGCTGCATATACAAGGCATAGCGGAGCTCATATCGACATATATCGACTCAAGAACATCGCCTGTAGGTCCCATATGGGAATAGGTTGCACCTGGCTGGTGTCGGAGCGGCCCCAATGTTGCATATACGGTGCATAGCGGAGCTCAGATCGACATATATCGACTCAAGAACATCGCCTGTAGGTCCTATATGGCTGTGGGTTGCATCTGGCTGATATCAGGGCCACCCACATGCCGTATATACGGGGGCCCAGCTGTGCTCAGATCGACATATATCGACTCAAGAACATCGCCTGTAGGTCCTATATGGCCGTGGGTTGCATCTGGCTGGTTTCAGAGCTACCACCATGCTGTATATACGGGACCCAGCTGTGCTCAGATCGACACATATCGACTCAAGAACATCGCCTGTAGGTCCTATATGGCCGTGGGTTGCATCTGGCTGGTTTCAGAGCTACCCCCATGTTGTATATACGGGGCCCAGCTGTGCTCAGATCGACATATATCGACTCAAGAACATCGCCTGTAGGTCATATATGGCTGTGGGTTGCATCTGGCTGATATCAGAGCCACCCACATGCCGTATATACGGGGGCCCAGCCGTGCTCAGATCGACATATATCGACTCAAGAGCATCGGCTCTAGGTCCTATATTGCCGTGGGTTGCATCGGGCTGGTATAAGAGCCACCCACATGCCGTATATACGGGGCCCAGCTGTGCTCAGATTGACATATATCGACTCAAGAATATCGCCTGTAGGTCCTATATGGCCGTGGGTTGCATCTGGCTGGTATCAGAGCTACCCCCATGGTGTATAAACGGCGCCCAGCTGTGCTCAAATCGACATATATCGATTCAAGTACATCGCCTGTAGGTCCTATATGGCTGTGGGTTGGATCTGGCTGGTATCAGAGCTACTCCCATGCTGTATATACGAGGCCCAGCTGTGCTCAGATCGACATATATCGACTCAAGAACATCGCCTGTGGGTCTAATATGGCCGTGGGCTGCAGCTGGCTGATATCAGAGCTACCCCCATGCTGTATATACGTGGCCCAGCTGTGCTCAGATCGACATATATCGACTCAAGAATATCGCCTGTAGATGCTGTATGGCCGTGGGTTGCATCTGGCAGGTATCAGAGCTACCACCATGCTGTATATACGGCGCCCAGCTGTGCTCAGATCGACATATATCGACTCAAGAACATCGCCTGTAGGTCCTATATGGCCGTGGGTTGCATCTGGCTGGTATCATAGCTTCTATACGGGACCCAGCTGTGCTCAGATCGACACATATCGACTCAAGAACATCGCCTGTAGGTCCTATATGGCCGTGGGTTGCATCTGGCTGGTTTCAGAGCTACCCCCATGTTGTATATACGGGGCCCAGCTGTGCTCAGATCGACATATATTGACTCAAGTACATCGCCTATAGGTCCTATATGGCCGTGGGTTGCACCTGGCTGGTATCACAGCTACCCCCATGCTGTATATACGTGGCCCAGCTGTGCTGAGATCGACATATATCGACTCAAAAACAAAAACAAGAACATCGCCTGTAGGTCCTATATGCCCGTGGGTTGCATCTGGCTGGAATCAGAGCCACCCACATGCTGCATATACAGGGCATAGCGGAGCTCATATCGACATATATCGACTCAAGAACATCGCCTGTAGGTCCCATATGGGCATAGGTTGCACCTGGCTGGTGTCGGAGCGGCCCCAATGTTGCATATACGGTGCATAGCGGTGCTCAGATCAACATATATCGACTCAAGAACATCGCCTGTATGTCATATATGGCTGTGGGTTGCATCTGGCTGATATCAGAGCCACCCACATGCCGTATATACGGGGGCCCAGCCGTGCTCAGATCGACATATATCGACTCAAGAGCATCGGCTCTAGGTCCTATATTGCCGTGGGTTGCATCGGGCTGGTATAAGAGCCACCCACATGCCGTATATACGGGGCCCAGCTGTGCTCAGATTGACATATATCGACTCAAGAATATCGCCTGTAGGTCCTATATGGCCGTGGGTTGCATCTGGCTGGTATCAGAGCTACCCCCATGGTGTATAAACGGCGCCCAGCTGTGCTCAAATCGACATATATCGATTCAAGTACATCGCCTGTAGGTCCTATATGGCCGTGGGTTGGATCTGGCTGGTATCAGAGCTACTCCCATGCTGTATATACGAGGCCCAGCTGTGCTCAGATCGACATATATCGACTCAAGACCATCGCCTGTGGGTCTTATATGGCCGTGGGCTGCAGCTGGCTGATATCAGAGCTACCCCCAGGCTGTATATACGTGGCCCAGCTGTGCTCAGATCGACATATATCGACTCAAGAATATCGCCTGTAGATGCTGTATGGCCGTGGGTTGCATCTGGCTGGTATCAGAGCTACCACCATGCTGTATATACGGCGCCCAGCTGTGCTCAGATCGACATATATCGACTCAAGAACATCGCCTGTAGGTCCTATATGGCCGTGGGTTGCATCTGGCTGGTATCATAGCTTCCCCCATGCTGTATATACGGGGCCCAGCTGTGCTTAGAGCGACATATATCGACTCAAGAACATCGCCTGTAGGTCCTATGTAGCCGTGGGTTGCAGCTGGCTGGTATCACAGCTACCCCCATGCTGTATATACGTGCCCCAGCTGTGCTCAAATCGACATATATCGACTCAAGAATATCGCCTGTAGGTCCTATATGGCCGTGGGTTGCAGCTGGCTGGTATCACAGCTACCCCCATGCTGTATATACGTGGCCCAGCTGTGCTCAGATCGACATATATTGACTCAAGAACATCGCCTGTAGGTCCTATATGCCCGTGGGTTGCATCTGGCTGGAATCAGAGCCACCCACATGCTGCATATACAGGGCATAGCGGAGCTCATATCGACGTATATCGACTCAAGAACATCGCCTGTAGGTCCTATATGGCAGTGGGTTGCATCTGGCTGATATCAGATCCACCCACATGCCGTATATACGGGGGCCCAGCTGTGCTCAGATCGACATATATCGACTCAAGAACATCGGCTCTAGGTCCTATATGGCCGTGGGTTGCATCTGGCTGGTATCAGAGCCACCCACATGCCGTATATACGGGGCCCAGCTGTGCTCAGATCGACATATATCGACTCAAGAATATCGCCTGTAGGTCCTATATGGCCGTGGGTTGCATGTGGCTGGTATCAGAGCTACCCCCATGGTGTATATACGGCGCCCAGCTGTGCTCAAATCGACATATTTCGATTCAAGAACATCGCCTGTAGATCCTATATGGCCGTGGGTTGGATCTGGCTGGTATCAGAGCTACTCCCATGCTGTATATACGAGGCCCAGCTGTGCTCAGATCGACATATATCGACTCAAGAACATCGCCTGTGGGTCTTATATGGCCGTGGGTTGCAGCTGGCTGGTATCAGAGCTACCCCCAGGCTGTATATACGTGGCCCAGCTGTGCTCAGATCGACATATATCGACTCAAGAATATCGCCTGTTGGTGCTGTATGGCCGTGGGTTGCATCTGGCTGGTATCAGAGCTACCCCCATGCTGTATATACGGCGTCCAGCTGTGTTCAGATCGACATATATCGACTCAAGAACATCGCGTGTAGGTCATATATGGCCGTGGGTTGCATCTGGCTGGTATCAGAGCTACCCCCATGCTGTATATACGGGGCCCAGCTGTGCTCAAATCGACATATATCGACTCAAGAACATCGCCTGTAGGTCCTATATGGCGGTGGGTTGCAGCTGGCTGGTATCAGAGCTACCCCCATGCTGTATATACGGGGCCCAGCTGTGCTCAGATCAGACATATATCGACACAAGAACATCGCCTGTGGGTCTTATATGGCCGTGGGTTGCAGCTGGCTGGTATCAGAGCTACCCCCAGGCTGTATATACGTGGCCCAGCTGTGCTCAGATCGACATATATCGACTCAAGAACATCGCCTGTGGGTCTTATATGGCCGTCGGTTGCAGTTGGCTGATATCAGAGCTACCCCCAGGCTGTCTATACGTGGCCCAGCTGTGCTCAGATCGACATATATCGACTCAAGAACATCACCTGTAGGTGCTATATGGCCGTGGGTTGCATCTGGCTGGTATCAGAGCTACCCCCATGCTGTATATACGGCGCCCAGCTGTGCTCAGATCGACATATATCGACTCAAGAACATCGCTTGCAGGTCCTATATGGCCGTGGGTTGCATCTGGCTGGTATCAGTGCTACCCCCATGCTGTATATACGGCGTCCAGCTGTATTCAGATCGACATATATCGACTCAAGAACATCGCCTGTAGGTCATATATGGCCGTGGGTTGCATCTGGCTGGTATCAAATCCACCCACATGCCAAATATACGGGGCCCAGCTGTGCTCAGATCGACATATATCGACTCAGGAACATCGCCTGTAGGTGCTATATGGCCGTGGGTTGCATCTGGCTGGTATCAGAGCTACCCCCTTGCTGTATATACGGCGCCCAGCTGTGCTCAGATCGACATATATCGACTCAAGAACATCGTCTGTAGGTCCTATATGGCCGTGGATTGCATCTGGCTGGTATCAGAGCTACTCCCATGCTGTATATACGGCGCCCAGCTGTACTCAGATCGACATATATCGACTCAAGAACAACGCCTGTAGGTGCTATATTTCCGTGGGTTGCATCTGGCTGGTATCAGAGCTACCCCCATGCTGTATATACGGCGCCCAGCTGTGCTCAGATCGACTTATATCGACTCAAGAACATCGCCTGTAGGTCCTATATGGCCGTGGGTTGCATCTGGTTGGTATCAGAGCTACACCCATGCTGTATATACGGGACCCAGCTATGTTCAGATCGACATATATCGACTCAAGAACATCGCCTGTAGGTACTATATGGCCGTGGGTTGCATCTGGCTGATATCAGAGCCACCCACATGCCGTATATACGAGGGCCCAGCTGTGCTCAGATCGACATATATCGAATCAAGAACATCGGCTGTAGGTCCTATATGGCCGTGGGTTGCATCTGGCTGGTATCAGAGCCACCCACATGCCGTATATACGGGGCCCAGCTGTGCTCAGATCGACATATATCGACTCAAGAACATCGCCTGTAGGTCCTATATGGCCGTGGGTTGCAGCTGGCTGGTATCACAGCTACCCCCATGCTGTATATACGTGGCCCAGCAGATCGACATATATCGACTCAGGAGCATCGCCTGTAGGTGGTATATGGCCGTGGGTTGCATCTGCCTGGTATCAGAGCTACCCCCTTGTTGTATATACGGCGCCCAGCTGTGCTCAGATCGACATATATCGACTCAAGAACATCGTCTGTAGGTCCTATATGGCCGTGGATTGCATCTGGCTGGTATCAGAGCTACTCCCATGCTGTATATACGGCGCCCAGCTGTACTCAGATCGACATATATCGACTCAAGAACAACGACTGTAGGTGCTATATTTCCGTGGGTTGCATCTGGCTGGTATCAGAGCTACCCCCATGCTGTATATACGGCGCCCAGCTGTGCTCAGATCGACATATATCGACTCAAGAACATCGCCTGTAGGTCCTATATGGCCGAGGGTTGCATCTGGTTGGTATCAGAGCTACACCCATGCTGTATATACGGGACCCAGCTATGCTCAGATCGACATATATCGACTCAAGAACATCGCCTGTAGGTCCTATATGGCCGTGGGTTGCATCTGGCTGATATCAGAGCCACCAACATGCCGTATATACGAGGGCCCAGCTGTGCTCAGATCGAAATATATCGAATCAAGAACATCGGCTGTAGGTCTTATATGGCCGTGGGTTGCATCTGGCTGGTATCAGAGCTACCCCCATGCTGTATATACGGCGCCCAGCTGTGCTCAGATCGACATATATCGACTCAAGAACATCGCCTGTAGGTCCTATATGGCCGAGGGTTGCATCTGGTTGGTATCAGAGCTACACCCATGCTGTATATACGGGACCCAGCTATGCTCAGATCGACATATATCGACTCAAGAACATCGCCTGTAGGTCCTATATGGCCGTGGGTTGCATCTGGCTGATATCAGAGCCACCAACATGCCGTATATACGAGGGCCCAGCTGTGCTCAGATCGACATATATCGAATCAAGAACATCGGCTGTAGGTCTTATATGGCCGTGGGTTGCATCTGGCTGGTATCAGAGCCACCCACATGCCGTATATACGGGGCCCAGCTGTGCTCAGATCGACATATATCGACTCAAGAACATCGCCTGTAGGTCCTATATGGCCGTGGGTTGCATCTGGCTGTTATCAGAGCCACACACATGCCGTATATACGGGGCCCAGCTGTGCTCAGATCGACATATATTGTCACAAAGTAACTATAATTAACTAGATATAAATGGGATTTAGGGATAGATTATATATTATTATATTTATTAATTATTAATCTGTCGTCATAGTTTAACGAACGTGCATCGCGCTCGCAATTACACATTCGGGCTAACGCCCGCTGACCGCTGACTCAACAGCCGTACGCGCAATCGAATGGCGGAATACCCTAACTGACCCAATTGTTTTGCAAGACGACACTTAACAACAATACAAACTAGGATACGAATACATATTCTGGCAGGTCAGGTATTTCGTCATCGGGCCAGTGTCCGGCGTTTCCATGCAGAGAACCGCGAGCGTGATGTCAGGAATCGCAGCGACGACAGATTAATTTAGTTTATAAGCTCCAGTTAAAATTGTAATACCATCAGTCGAATGTATTGATCAGGTGTGTCACCAAGTACACTAGGTAATAAAGGCGACGTCGCACAGGGTGCTGTGCGACATACCCCCAAAACCTGAGCTACCTCTGTGAACCCCCCAACCCCCGCTCTACGTTATGGTGGAGCCACCGCTCCACCGCGACATGGTGGAGGCGCCAAACCCGTAAGCTGGACCAATGTCATACAACACCAGATTCAAGACGAAGCTGGAGAAGGATGGACCATCACCGTTCAGACCGGAACATCGTAGCACCGAGATACACTACCAAGAGGGTGAGAATGCAAACATTTTTTCACCAAGAGCAGCACTAGCCAGGAGCCCCACTAGGCCAACGAGGGACCTCCTAGCAGACCGGGAAGCCGAAAACTACCAGGAGGCGGAAGATTATCAGGAAGAGGAACAAAGGAGCCTTCAAGAAGAAGAGGGATCCCAAGAAGAAGCACAGAAAGAGGAGGAGCAGGCTGGACGATAAGAACCCCGACGCATCATGGCAAATACCACACTGCAACAAGCTCTAGGAGCCAACAGGCAAGCAGTCGTGCCAAAATTTATTTCGCCTTCAGTGTTCAATCCGATAAGGTCAAATATCGTGTCATATATAGCTAATTATGAGAGGACCGCTATAGCAAATGGATGGGACGATTCTATGAAGATGGGCTATCTGTCATCGTTCTTGGAAGGAGCAGCCAACGTATGGTACGGTAGATATAGCAGCAATCCGGACAATGATAACAACACTTGGGAGGACCTGAAAAAAGACCTGATTAAGGAATTCGGTGGCGAAGAAGCAGTAAGAAAACTCAAATTTAAACTAAAGAACAGAAGGCAACGCGATGATGAAGACATTAGGTCTTACTACTACGACCTGTTCTCCATTTCCCACAAGGTAGATCCACAAATGCAGACAGCCACCTTCCAGGATTTCTTCGAGACAGGACTTCATCCGAATTTTGCGGACAGCTACTATTTGATTAGTAAATCTTCAATGACGCACGAAGAACTGCGAGATGTAGTCCAAAAACTCAGCCACCTTCGGGAAAGAACCCAACAATCATTATCCACAAACCTTCTTATGCAAACCGGCCCAACCTACCGGGACCAAAA
Source organism: Lordithon lunulatus (assembly GCA_963942505.1). Taxonomy (NCBI): domain Eukaryota; kingdom Metazoa; phylum Arthropoda; class Insecta; order Coleoptera; family Staphylinidae; genus Lordithon; species Lordithon lunulatus. Next base: position 29,788,290 of record OZ012667.1, on the reverse strand, counting down.
CCGAGAGCTGCCACGGACAAGAACAACCAACGGCCGAATAGTTTGCTTCTACTGTGGTAAGCCAGGGCACTTCATCAGGGTATGCCAAGCCAGACTAGAAGAATCCCGTCAGATTAATAGAGCAGGCAGAAATAATAATCCAGTCCGAAATGAGGGAGCACGTCGTCCCCTAAACGCCAGAGGACATTGGAGAGCCCGCCCATAGTCCTAATAACCAAACCAGGGCAGTATCACGACAACATCTTAACCATATGGGGTTGTATCAAAGACAGTCCACTGCCCATCGTTATTGATACTGGATCAACTAGGAACCGCACTAGACGGAGATCTTAAATCTCTTCAGCGGGCATGGCTGGGACTATCAACGAATTACAAGGAAGAAGAAGAACCGGAACGGGAACTATTGGATGTTATTAGGAAGAGGTCAATCGACTTTGTAGGAAAAGGACTATCATGGTGTTGCGGGGTTGCAACACATCAGCAGTTAGACACTATACTCGGAGAGGATGAAGATATCAAAAGTACTATTAACCGACTCAATAGGGGACTACAAGGGAATCTACGATCCTTAAGGGACAACTCCGAAGGATTCGAGAAATATCAGAATGAAATGGCACAATCTCTGAAGATACTGGAAAGCAGGATGAAAAATATAGAGGCTTTGGATACAGAAGTACGGAGCTCTAGCTCAACACTTTTGAATACTGCACATCGTAGTTTTCATAACATCTATATGTTGATGAAACGATTCTCCGTATTAACACATAGCCAAAAATACAACGATATTATGAATTCATGCAAACACCATCAGTTGCCAATTGTAATGGTACCTCAAGGAGTTTTGAGAAATGACCTTCGTCATCTAGAAAATAAATTAAGCCAGGAGCAACACGAGCTGGCTATTCCACAAAATCAAATCGGACGATATTATCAACTTCCCATAACTGATTGCATCATTTCGGGGAACACAGCCACCATCACGATACAAAACCCAACTAAACGGAGTGGCCAAGAATGGAAACTATTCCACCTAACATCATCTCCGTCCGCTTGGAAGAACCAGACGTGTATTGTCAACCACAACAGTATTTACGTGGCCGCAAGCGAATCGGAAGAAATAAAATCCATCGCCGGTCCAGACTTACACCAATGTCGACCCTACCACGACAAGTTATGCTACTTACCCAGGTTTTCATCTGACCCGCTGCAGGGCCCGCAGTGCGCCAGGATGATATTCCGAGGAGCTACGGTGGAGGAGATCGGACGATACTGCCCCCTACGCTGTCATCTGGGAAAAACTATGTTAATTTCTCAAACCGAAGAAAACCATTTCATGCTGACCCATCCAGAGAAGACTACAATTATCAAATGCCCAACCAGAGAGGCATTTTTAAACGAGGAAATGTATAGCCACCCAGGAGCTATTAGAATAGAGATACCTTGCAATTGCAGTCTCGTTACGAACGGAGAGACACTAATTTCCACCAGATTCCCATGCGAGGATAATACCAACCAACTGAAGATGACCCACGTTTTGCCAGCCGTCTGGTCGACCCTCAAATCATTAGTCATGAAACCTACGAATTGGGCACACCCCACGTATAGAAACATCAACGAATGTCTGATTGCAAACTGGTCCCTCACTATACCTCACGTGAACATCACCCCTATCAACACCGAGTATAGCTACGCCAAAGCAAGTCACATCGAGAAGCTGATTAACCACGGCAGAGCAACCGCTTTTTGGAGCGACTCTACGTATTTTCTATGGAACGTCTGCTTGTCGGTCGCAATTTTATGGCTGCTCTTTCGACGAACTCCCGCAACCCTGCTAGCCACCCCCGTTACGGTACATGGGCACCAAGAGCACCACGACACGTTATTGTACGTCGCCCTAGGAGCTATGATAATGTTCGTGGCAATTATTATTGGTCGCCTCATATTTAAATTATTTTTTGGAAGGGACTGGCCCTCCCAGACGTCTAGACGCTGCTGCTGCTGTTTACCCGGAAGTCAGGACCGAACTACTGAGATGGCCAAAGCGTTTCCCGGGACGTCGGAATGCGCACCGACCACCGGAAGTCAGAAGCGAGCTCCTGAAGAAGCTGAGATTAATGAGAGAGATGAAAAATGTAACGCGTTTCCCGGAAGAGAATTACCTGGAAGCCCAGAAAGGGGCTCCGGAAGAAAATTAATACCTGGAAGCCCAGAGAGGGGTTCCAGAAGCTTAAGGACCACTGGATGTCAAGAGATGGAATCCAGGAGACTTAAGACTAGACGTCAGCAAAATTTCCCGCAGCCAGCCCCAAGAATATGCAATGCCGAAATCATGGAGGATGACCGACTCATCACCACCGTGTCATTGGAGAGCCTCACCCTTAGATTTGTTCCCGACGTGGATCCAGCCCCCAAAGACTCTTTGTAGAAATAGACTAAATTTGAAATAGTGCGGAATAGTGTTTAAGTGTAATTAAGTGTATTGCAACATAGTGCGGGTTTAATTAATAAAATAAACTTTGTTAGATTTAGGATTAGATATAAGATGCTCTGGGACGAGCAATTTGTAAAAGAGGGGCATGTCACAAAGTAACTATAATTAACTAGATATAAATGGGATTTAGGGATAGATTATATATTATTATATTTATTAATTATTAATCTGTCGTCATAGGTTAACGAACGTGCATCGCGCTCGCAATTACACATTCGGGCTAACGCCCGCTGACCGCTGACTCAACAGCCGTACGCGCAATCGAATGGCAGAATACCCTAACTGACCCAATTGTTTTGCAAGACGACACTTAACAACAATACAAACTAGGATACGAACACATATTCTGGCAGGTCAGGTATTTCGTCATCGGGCCAGTGTCCGGCGTTTCCATGCAGAGAACCGCGAGCGTGATGTCACGAATCGCAGCGACGACAGATTAATTTAGTTTATAAGCTCCAGTTAAAATTGTAATACCATCAGTCGAATGTATTGATCAGGTGTGTCACCAAGTACACTAGGTAATAAAGGCGACGTCGCACAGGGTGCTGTGCGACATAACCCCCAAAACCTGAGCCACCTCTGTGAACCCCCCAACCCCCGCTTTACGTTATGGTGGAGCCACCGCTCCACCGCGACAATATCGACTCAAGAACATCGGCTGTAGGTCCTATATGGCAGTGGGATGCATATGGCTGGTATCAGAGCCACCCACATTCCGTATATACGGGGCCCAGCTGTGCTCAGATCGGCATATATCGACTCAAGAACATCGCCTGTAGGTCCTATATGGCCGTGGGTTGCATCTGGCTGGTATCAGAGCTACCCCCATGCTGTATATACGGGGCCCAGCTGTGCTCAGATCGACATATATCGACTCAAGAACATCGCCTGTAGGTCCTATATGGCCGTGGGTTGCATCTGGGTGGTATCAGAGCTACCCCCATGCTGTATATACGGGGCCCAGCTATGCTCAGATCGACATATATCGACTCAAGAACATCGCCTGTAGGTCCTATATAACCGTGGGTTGCCGCTGGCTGGTATCACAGCTACCCTCTTGCTATATATACGGCGCCCAGCTGTGCTCAGATCGACATATATCGACTCAGGAACATCGCCTGTAGGTCCTATATGGCCGTGGGTTGCATCTGGCTGGTTTCAGAGCTACCCCCATGGTGTATATACGGGGCCCAGCTGTGCTCAGATCGACATATATCGACTCAAGAACATCGCCTGTAGGTCCTATATGGCCGTGGGTTGCAGCTGGCTGGTATCACAGCTACCCCCATGCTGTATATACGTGGCCCAGCTGTGCTCAGATCGACATATATCGACTCAAGAACATCGCCTGTATGTCCTATATGCCCGTGGGTTGCATCTGGCTGGAATCAGAGCCACCCACATGCTGCATATACAGGGCATAGCGGAGCTCATATCGACGTATATCGACTCAAGAACATCCCCTGTAGGTCCTATATGGCAGTGGGTTGCATCTGGCTGATATCAGATCCACCCACATGCCGTATATACGGGGGCCCAGCTGTGCTCAGATCGACATATATCGACTCAAGAACATCGGCTCTAGGTCCTATATGGCTCTGGGCTGCATCTGGCTGGTATCAGAGCCACCCACATGCCGTATATACGGGGCCCAGCTGTTCTCAGATCGACATATATCGACTCAAGAATATCGCCTGTAGGTCCTAAATGGCCGTGGGTTGCATGTGGCTGGTATCAGAGCTTCCCCCATGGTGTATATACGGCGCCCAGCTGTGCTCAAATCGACATATTTCGATTCAAGAACATCGCCTGTAGATCCTATATGGCCGTGGGTTGGATCTGGCTGGTATCAGAGCTACTCCCATGCTGTATATACGAGGCCCAGCTGTGCTCAGATCGACATATATCGACTCAAGAACATCGCCTGTGGGTCTTATATGGCCGTGGGTTGCAGCTGGCTGGTATCAGAGCTACCCCCATGCTGTATATACGGCGCCCAGCTGTGTTCAGATCGACATATATCGACTCAAGAACATCGCCTGTAGGTCCTATATGGCCGTTTTTTGCATCTGGCTGGTATCGGAGCTACCCCCATGGTGTTTATACGGCGCCCAGCTGCGCTCAGATCGACATATATCGACTGAAGAACATAGCCTATAGGTCCTATATGGCTGTGGGTTGCATCTGGCTGGTATCAGAGCTACCCCCATGCTGTATATACGAGGCCCAGCTGTGCTCAGATCGACATATATCGACTCAAGAACATCGCCTGTGGGTCTTATATGGCCGTGGGTTGCAGCTGGCTGGTATCAGAGCTACCCCCAGGCTGTATATACGTGGCCCAGTTGTGCTCAGATCGACATATATCGACTCAAGAACATCGCCTGTAGGTGCTATATGGCCGTGGGTTGCATCTGGCTGGTATCAGAGCTACCCCCATGCTGTATATACGGCGCCAATCTGTGCTCAGATCGACATATATCGACTCAAGAACATTGCTTGTAGGTCCTATATGGCCGTGGGTTGCATCTGGCTGGTATCAGTGCTACCCCCATGCTGTATATACGGCGCCCAGCTGTGTTCAGATCGACATATATCGACTCAAGAATATCGCCTGTAGGTCCTATATGGCCGTGGGTTGCATCTGGCTGGTATCAGAGCCACCCACATGCCGTATATACGGGGCCCAGCTGTGCTCGGATCGACATATATACGTGGCCCAGCTGTGCTCAGATCGACATATATCGACTCAAGAACATCGCCTGTAGGTCCTATATGGCCATGGGTTGCACCTGGCTGGTATCACAGCTACCCCCATGCTGTATAAACGTAGCCCAGCTGTGCTCAGATCGACATATATCGACTCAAGAACATCGCCTGTAGGTCCTATATGCCCGTAAGTTGCATCTGGCTGGAATCAGAGCCACCCACATGCTGCATATACAATGCATAGCGGAGCTCATATCGACATAAATCGACTCAACAACATCGCCTGTAGGTCCTATATGGGCATAGGTTGCACCTGGCTGGTGTCGAAGCGGCCCCAATGCTGCATATACGGTGCATAGCGCTGCTCAGATCGACATATATCGACTCAAGAACATCGCCTGTAGGTCCTATATTGCCGTGGGTTGCATCTGGCTGATATCAGAGCCACCCACATGCCGTATATACGGGGGCCCAGCTGTGCTCAGATCGACATATATCGACTCAAGAACATCGCCTGTAGGTCCTATATGCTTGTGGGTTGCATCTGGCTGGAATCAGAGCCACCCACATGCTGCATATACAATGCATAGCGGAGCTCATATCGACATATATCGACTCAAGAACATCGCCTGTAGGTCCTATATGGGCATAGGTTGCACCTGGTTGGTGTCGAAGCGGCCCCAATGCTGCATATACGGTGCATAGCGGTGCTCAGATCGACATATATCGACTCAAGAACATCGCCTGTAGGTCCTATATGGCTGTGGGTTGCATCTGGCTGGTATCAGAGCCACCCACATGCCGTATATACGAGGCCCAGCTGTGCTCAGATCGACATATATCGACTCAAGAACATCGCCTGTAGGTTCTATATGGCCGTGGGTTGCATATGGCTGGTATCAGAGCCACCCACATGCCGTATATACGGGGCCCAGCTGTGCACAGATCGACATATATCGACTCAAGAACATCGCCTGTAGGTCCTATATGGCCGTGGGTTGCATATGGCTGGTATCAGAGCCACCCACATGCCGTATATACGGGGCCCAGCTGTGCTCAGATCGACATATATCGACTCAAGAACATCGCCTGTAGGTCTTATATGGCCGTGGGTTGCATCTGGCTGGTATCAGAGCTACACCCATGGTGTATATACGGCGCCCAGCTGTGCTCAGATCGACATATATCGACTCAAGAACATCGCCTGTAGGGTCTATATGGCCGTGGGTTGCATCTGGCTGGTATCAGAGCTACCCCTATGCTGTATATACGGCGAGCAGCTGTGCTCAGATCGACATATATCGACTCAAGAACATCGCCTGTAGGTCCTATATGGCCGTGGGTTGCATCTGGCTGGTATCAGAGCTACCCCCATGCTGTAAATACGGGGCCCAGCTGTGCTCAGATCGGCATATATCGACTCAAGAACATCGCCTGTAGGTCCTATATGGCCGTGGGTTGCATCTGGGTGGTATCAGAGCTACCCCCATGCTGTATATACGGGGCCCAGCTGTGCTCGGATCGACATATATCGACTCAAGAACATCGCCTGTAGGTCCTATATAACCGTGGGTTGCAGCTGGCTGGTATCACAGCTACCCCCATGCTGTATATACGTGGCCCAGCTGTGCTGAGATCGACATATATCGACTCAAGAACATCGCCTGTAGGTCCTATATGCCCGTGGGTTGCATCTGGCTGGAATCAGAGCCACCCACATGCTGCATATACAGGGCATAGCGGAGCTCATATCGACATATATCGACTCAAGAACATCGCCTGTAGGTCCCATATGGGCATAGGTTGCACCTGGCTGGTGTCGGAGCGGCCCCAATGTTGCATATACGGTGCATAGCGGTGCTCAGATCGACATATATCGACTCAAGAACATCGCCTGTAGGTCCTATATGGCTGTGGGTTGCATCTGGCTGATATCTGAGCCACCCACATGCCGTATATACGGGGGCCCAGCTGTGCTCAGATCGACATATATCGACTCAAGAATATCGCCTGTAGGTCCTATATGGCCGTGGGTTGCATCTGGCTGGTATCAGAGCTACCCCCATGGTGTATATACGGCGCCCAGCTGTGCTCAAATCGACATATATCGATTCAAGTACATCGCCTGTAGGTCCTATATGGCCGTGGGTTGGATCTGGCTGGTATCAGAGCTACTCCTATGTTGTATATACGAGGCCCAGCTGTGCTCAGATCGACATATATCGACTCAAGAACATCGCCTGTGGGTCTTATATGGCCGTGGGCTGCAGCTGGCTGGTATCAGAGCTACCCCCATGCTGTATATACGGTGCCCAGCTATGCTCAGATCGACATATATCGACTCAAGAACATCGCCTGTGGGTCTTATATGGCCGTGGGTTGCAGCTGGCTGGTATCAGAGCTACCCCCAGGCTGTATATACGTGGCCCAGCTGTGCTCAGATCGACATATATCGACTCAAGAACATCGCCTGTATGTGCTATATGGCCGTGGGTTGCATCTGGCTGGTATCAGAGTTACCCCCATGCTGTATATACGTGGCCCAGCTGTGCTCAGATCGATATATATCGACTCAAGAACATCGCCTGTGGGTCTTATATGGCCGTGGGTTGCAGCTGGCTGGTATCAGAGCTACCCCCAGGCTGTCTATACGTGGCCCAGCTGTGCTCAGATCGACATATATCGACTCAAGAACATCACCTGTAGGTGCTATATGGCCGTGGGTTGCATCTGGCTGGTATCAGAGCTACCCCCATGCTGTATATACGGGCCCCAGCTGTGCTCAAAACGACATATATCGACTCAAGAACATCGCCTGTAGGTCCTATATGGCCGTGGGTTGCATCTGGCTGGTATCAGAGCTACGCCCATGCTGCATATACGGGGCCCAGCTGTGCTCAGTTCGACATATATCGACTCAAGAAGATCGCCTGTAGGTCCTATATGGCCGTGGTTTGCATCTGGGTGGTATCAGAGCTACCCCCATGCTGTATATACGGGGCCTAGCTGTGCTCAGATCGACATATATCGACTCAAGAACATCAACTGTTGGTGCTATATGGCCGGGGGTTGCATCTGGCTGGTATCAGAGCTACCCCCATGCTGTATATACGGGCCCCAGCTGTGCTTAAATCGACATATATCGACTCAAGAACATTGCCTGTAGGTCCTATATGGCCGTGGGTTGCATCTGGCTGGTATCAGAGCTACCCCCATGCTGCATATACGGGGCCCAGCTGTGCTCAGTTCGACATATATCGACTCAAGAAGATCGCCTGTAGGTCCTATATGGCCGTGGTTTGCATCTGGGTGGTATCAGAGCTACCCCCATGCTGTATATACGGCGCCCAGCTGTGCTCAGATCGACATATATCGACTCAAGAACATCGCCTGTAGTCCTATATGGCCGTGGGTTGCATCTGGCTGGTTTCAGAGCTATCCCCATGCTGTATATACGCGGCCCAGCTGTGCTCAAATCGACATATATCGACTCAAGAACATCGCCTGTAGGTCCTATATGGCCGTGGGTTGCAGCTGGCTGGTATCACAGCTACCCCCATGCTGTATATACGTGGCCCAGCTGTGCTCAGATTGACATATATCGACACAAGAACATCGCCTGTAGGTCCTATATGCCCGTGGGTTGCATCTGGCTGGAATCAGAGCCACCCACATGCTGCATATACAGGGCATAGCGGAGCTCATATCGACGTATATCGACTCAAGAACATCGCCTGTAGGTCCTATATGGCAATGGGTTGCATCTGCCTGATATCAGATCCACCCACATGCCGTATATACGGGGGCCCAGCTGTGCTCAGATCGACATATATCGACTCAAGAACATCGGCTCTAGGTCCTATATGGCCGTGGGTTGCATCTGGCTGGTATCAGAGCCACCCACATGCCGTATATACGGGGCCCAGCTGTGCCCAGATCGACATATATCGACTCAAGAATATCGCCTGTAGGTCCTATATGGCCGTGGGTTGCATCTGGCAGGTATCAGAGCTACCCCCATGGTGTATATACGGCGCCCAGCTGTGCTCAAATCGACATATATCGATTCAAGAACATCGCCTGTAGGTCCTATATGGCCGTGGGTTGGATCTGGCTGGTATCAGAGCTACTCCCATGCTGTATATACGAGGCCCAGCTGTGCTCAGATCGACATATATCGACTTAAGAACATCGCCTGTGGGTCTTATATGGCCGTGGGTTGTAGCTGGCTGGTATCAGTGCTACCCCCAGGCTGTATATACGTGGCCCAGCTGTGCTCAGATCGACATATATCGACTCAAGAATATCGCCTGTAGGTGCTGTATGGCCGTGGGTTGCATCTGGCTGGTATCAGAGCTACCCCCATGCTGTATATACGGCGCCCAGCTGTGCTCAGATCGACATATATCGACTCAAGAACATCGCCTGTAGGTCCTATATGGCCGTGGTTTGCATCTGGCTGGTATCGGGCTACTCCCATGGTGTTTATACGGCGCCCGGCTGCGCTTAGATCGACATATATCGACTCAAGAACATCGCCTATAGGTCCTATTTGGCTGTGGGTTGCATCTGGCTGGTATCAGAGCTACCCCCATGCTGTATATACGAGGCCCAGCTGTGCTCAGATCGACATATATCGACTCAAGAACATCGCCTGTGGGTCTTATATGGCCGTGGGTTGCAGCTGGCTGGTATCAGAGCTACCACCAGGCTGTATATACGTGGCCCAGCTGTGCTCAGATCGACATATATCGACTCAAGAACATCGCCTGTAGGCGCTATATGGCCGTGGGTTGCATCTGGCTGGTATCAGAGCTACCCCCATGCTGTATATACGGCGCCAAGCTGTGCTCAGATCGACATATATCGACTCAAGAACATTGCTTGTAGGTCCTATATGGCCGTGGGTTGCATCTGGATGGTATCAGTGCTACCCCCATGCTGTATACACGGCGCCCAGCTGTGCTCAGATCGACATATATCGACTCAAGAACATCGCCTGTAGGTCCTATATAGCCGTGGGTTGCAGCTGGCTGGTATCATAACTCCCCCATGCTGTATATACGGCGCCCAGCTGTGCTCAGATCGACATATATCGACTCAAGAACATCGCCTGTAAGTCCTATATAGCCGTGGGTTGCAGTTGGCTGGTATCACAGCTACCCCCATGCTGTATTTACGTGGCCCAGCTGTGCTCAGGTCGACATATATCGACTCAAGGACATCACCTGTAGGTCCTGTATGGCCGTGGGTTGCAGCTGGCTGGTATCAGAGCCACCCACATGCCCTATATGCGGGGGTCCAGCTGTGCTCAGATCGGCATATATCGACTCAAGAACATCGCCTGTAGGTCCTATATGGCCGTGGGTTGCATCTGGCTGTTATCAGAGCTACCCACATGCCGTATATACGGGACCCAGCTGTGCTCAGATCGACATATATCGAATCATGACCATCGCCTGTAGGTCCTATATGGCCGTGGGTTGCATCTGGCTGGTATCAGAGCCACCCACATTCCGTATATACGTTACCCAGCTGTGCCCAGGTCGACATATATCGACTCAAGAACATCGCCTGTAGGTCCTATATGGCCGTGGGTTGCATATGGCTGGTATCAGAGCTACCCCCATGCTGTACATACGAGGCCCAGCTGTGCTCAGATCGACATATATCGACTCAAGAACATCGCCTGTGGGTCTTATATGGCCGTGGGTTGCAGCTGGCTGGTATCAGAGCTACCCCCAGGCTGTATATACGTGGCCCAGCTGTGCTCAGATCGACATATATCGACTTAAGAACATCGCCGGTAGGTCCTGTATGCCCATGGGTTGCATCTGGCTGGTATCAGAGCCACCCACATGCCGTATATGCGGAGACCAGCTGTGCTCAGATCAACATATATCGACTCAAGAACATCGCCTGTAGGTCCTATATGGCCGTGGGTTGCATCTGGCTCGTATCAGAGCTACCCCATGCTGTATATACGGCGCCCAGCTGTGCTCAGATCGACATATATCGACTCAAGAAAATCGCCTGTAGGTCCTATATGGCAGTGGGTTGCATCTGGCTGGTATCAGAGCTACCCCCATGCTGTATATATGGGGCCCAGCTGTGCTCAGATCGACATATATCGACTCAAGAACATCGCCTGTAGGTCCTATATGGCCGTGGGTTGCAGCTGGATGGTATCACAGCTACCCCCATGCTATATATACGTGGCCCAGCTGTGCTCAGATCGACATATATCGACTCAAGAACATCGCCTGTAGGTCCTATATGGGCATAGGTTGCACCTGGCTGGTGTCGAAGCGGCCCCAATGCTGCATATACGGTGCATAGCGGTGCTCAGATCGACATATATCGACTCAAGAACATCGCCTGTAGGTCCTATATGGCCGTGGGTTGCATCTGGCTGATATCAGAGCCACCCACATGCCGTATATACGGGGGCCCAGCTGTGTTCAAATCGACATATATCGAATCAAGAACATCGGCTGTAGGTCCTATATGGCCGTGGGTTGCATCTGGCTGGTATCAGAGCCACCCACATGCCGTATATACGGGGCCCAGCTGTGCTCAGATCGACATATATCGACTCAAGAACATCGCCTGTAGGTCCTATATGGCCGTGGGTTGCATCTGGCTGGTATCAGAGCTACCCCCATGCTGTATATACGAGGACCAGCTGTGCTCAGATCGACATATATCGACTCAAGAACATCGCCTGTAGGTCCTATATGGCCGTGGGTTGCATCTGGCTGGTTTCAGAGCTACCCCCATGTTGTATATACGGGGCCCAGCTGTGCTCAGATCGACATATATCGACTTAAGAACATCGTCTATAGGTCCTTTATGGCCGTGGGTTGCAGCTGGCTGGTATCACAGCTACCCCCATGCTGTATATACGTGGCCCAGCTGTGCTGAGATCGACATGTATCGACTCAAGAACATCGCCTGTAGGTCCTATATGCCCGTGGGTTGCATCTGGCTGGAATTAGAGCCACCCACATGCTGCATATACAAGGCATAGCGGAGCTCATATCGACATATATCGACTCAAGAACATCGCCTGTAGGTCCCATATGGGAATAGGTTGCACCTGGCTGGTGTCGGAGCGGCCCCAATGTTGCATATACGGTGCATAGCGGTGCTCAGATCGACATATATCGACTCAAGAACATCGCCTGTAGGTCCTATATGGCTGTGGGTTGCATCTGGCTGATATCAGAGCCACCCACATGCCGTATATACGGGGGCCCAGCTGTGCTCAGATCGACATATATCGACTCAAGAACATCGCCTTTAGGTCCTATATGGCCGTGGGTTGCATCTGGCTGGTTTCAGAGCTACCACCATGCTGTATATACGGGACCCAGCTGTGCTCAGATCGACACATATCGACTCAAGAACATCGCCTGTAGGTCCTATATGGCCGTGGGTTGCATCTGGCTGGTTTCAGAGCTACCCCCATGTTGTATATACGGGGCCCAGCTGTGCTCAGATCGACATATATCGACTCAAGAACATCGCCTATAGGTCCTATATGGCCGTGGGTTGCACCTGGCTGGTATCACAGCTACCCCCATGCTGTATATACGTGGCCCAGCTGTGCTGAGATCGACATATATCGACTCAAAAACAAAAACAAGAACATCGCCTGTAGGTCCTATATGCCCGTGGGTTGCATCTGGCTGGAATCAGAGCCACACACATGCTGCATATACAGGGCATAGCGGAGCTCATATCGACATATATCGACTCAAGAACATCGCCTGTAGGTCCCATATGGGCATAGGTTGCACCTGGCTGGTGTCGGAGCGGCCCCAATGTTGCATATACGGTGCATAGAGGTGCTCAGATCGACATATATCGACTCAAGAACATCGCCTGTAGGTCATATATGGCTGTGGGTTGCATCTGGCTGATATCAGAGCCACCCACATGCCGTATATACGGGGGCCCAGCCGTGCTCAGATCGACATATATCGACTCAAGAGCATCGGCTCTAGGTCCTATATTGCCGTGGGTTGCATCGGGCTGGTATAAGAGCCACCCACATGCCGTATATACGGGGCCCAGCTGTGCTCAGATTGACATATATCGACTCAAGAATATCGCCTGTAGGTCCTATATGGCCGTGGGTTGCATCTGGCTGGTATCAGAGCTACCCCCATGGTGTATAAACGGCGCCCAGCTGTGCTCAAATCGACATATATCGATTCAAGTACATCGCCTGTAGGTCCTATATGGCCGTGGGTTGGATCTGGCTGGTATCAGAGGTACTCCCATGCTGTATATACGAGGCCCAGCTGTGCTCAGATCGACATATATCGACTCAAGAACATCGCCTGTGGGTCTTATATGGCCGTGGGCTGCAGCTGGCTGATATCAGAGCTACCCCCAGGCTGTATATACGTGGCCCAGCTGTGCTCAGATCGACATATATCGACTCAAGAACATCGCCTGTAGGTGCTATATGGCCGTGAGTTGCATCTGGCTGGTATCAGAGCTACCCCCATGCTGTATATACGGCGCCAAGCTGTGCTCAGATCGACATATATCGACTCAAGAACATTGCTTGTAGGTCCTATATGGCCGTGGGTTGCATCTGGCTGGTACCAGTGCTACCCCCATGCTGTATACACGGCGCCCAGCTGTGCTCAGATCGACATCTATCGACTCAAGAATATCGCCTGTAGGTCCTATATGGCCGTGGGTTGCATCTGGCTGGTATCAGAGCCACCCACATGCCGTATATACGGGGCCCAGCTGTGCTCGGATCGACATATATCGACTCAAGAACATCGCCTGTAGGTCCTATATAGCCGTGGGTTGCAGCTGGCTGGTATCATAACTACCCCCATGCTGTATATACGGCGCCCAGCTGTGCTCAGATCGACATATATCGACTCAAGAACATCGCCTGTAGGTCCTATATAGCCGTGGGTTGCAGTTGGCTGGTATCACAGCTACCCCCATGCTGTATTTACGTGGCCCAGCTGTGCTCAGGTCGACATATATCGACTCAAGGACATCACCTGTAGGTCCTGTATGGCCGTGGGTTGCAGCTGGCTGGTATCAGAGCCACCCACATGCCCTATATGCGGGGGTCCAGCTGTGCTCAGATCGGCATATATCGACTCAAGAACATCGCCTGTAGGTCCTATATAGCCGTGGGTTGCAGTTGGCTGGTATCACAGCTACCCCCATGCTGTATTTACATGGCCCAGCTGTGCCCAGATCGACATATATCGACTCAAGAACATCGCCTGTGGGTCTTATATGGCCGTGGGTTGCAGCTGGCTGGTATCAGAGCTACCCCCAGGCTGTATATACGTGGCCCAGCTGTGCTCAGATCGACATATATCGACTTAAGAACATCGCCGGTAGGTCCTGTATGCCCATGGGTTGCATCTGGCTGGTATCAGAGCCACCCACATGCCGTATATGCGGAGACCAGCTGTGCTCAGATCGACATATATCGACTCAAGAACATCGCCTGTAGGTCCTATATGGCCGTGGGTTGCATCTGGCTCGTATCAGAGCTACCCCCATGCTGTATATACGGCGCCCAGCTGTGCTCAGATCGACATATATCGACTCAAGAAAATCGCCTGTAGGTCCTATATGGCCGTGGGTTGCATCTGGCTGGTATCAGAGCTACCCCCATGCTGTATATATGGGGCCCAGCTGTGCTCAGATCGACATATATCGACTCAAGAACATCGCCTGTAGGTCATATATGGCTGTGGGTTGCATCTGGCTGATACCAGAGCCACCCACATGCCGTATATACGGGGGCCCAGCCGTGCTCAGATCGACATATATCGACTCAAGAGCATCGGCTCTAGGTCCTATATTGCCGTGGGTTGCATCGGGCTGGTATAAGAGCCACCTACATGCCGTATATACGGGGCCCAGCTGTGCTCAGATTGACATATATCGACTCAAGAATATCGCCTGTAGGTCCTATATGGCCGTGGGTTGCATCTGGCTGGTATCAGAGCTACCCCCATGGTGTATAAACGGCGCCCAGCTGTGCTCAAATCGACATATATCGATTCAAGTACATCGCCTGTAGGTCCTATATGGCCGTGGGTTGGATCTGGCTGGTATCAGAGCTACTCCCATGCTGTATATACGAGGCCCAGCTGTGCTCAGATCGACATATATCGACTCAAGAACATCGCCTGTGGGTCTTATATGGCCGTGGGCTGCAGCTGGCTGATATCAGAGCTACCCCCAGGCTGTATATACGTGGCCCAGCTGTGCTCAGATCGACATATATCGACTCAAGAATATCGCCTGTAGATGCTGTATGGCCGTGGGTTGCATCTGGCTGGTATCAGAGCTACCACCATGCTGTATATACGGCGCCCAGCTGTGCTCAGATCGACATATATCGACTCAAGAACATCGCCTGTAGGTCCTATATGGCCGTGGGTTGCATCTGGCTGGTATCATAGCTTCCCCCATGCTGTATATACGGGGCCCAGCTGTGCTTAGAGCGACATATATCGACTCAAGAACATCGCCTGTAGGTCCTATGTAGCCGTGGGTTGCAGCTGGCTGGTATCACAGCTACCCCCATGCTGTATATACGTGCCCCAGCTGTGCTCAGATCGACATATATCGACTCAAGAACATCGCCTGTAGGTCCTATATTGCCGTGGGTTGCAGCTGGCTGGTATCACAGCTACCCCCATGCTGTATATACGTGGCCCAGCTGTGCTCAGATCGACATATATTGACTCAAGAACATCGCCTGTAGGTCCTATATGCCCGTGGGTTGCATCGGGCTGGAATCAGAGCCACCCACATGCTGCATATACAGGGCATAGCGGAGCTCATATCGACGAATATCGACTCAAGAACATCGCCTGTAGGTCCTATATGGCAGTGGGTTGCATCTGGCTGATATCAGATCCACCCACATGCCGTATATACGGGGGCCCAGCTGTGCTCAGATCGACATATATCGACTCAAGAACATCGGCTCTAGGTCCTATATGGCCGTGGGTTGCATCTGGCTGGTATCAGAGCCACCCACATGCCGTATATACGGGGCCCAGCTGTGCTCAGATCGACATATATCGTCTCAAGAATATCGCCTGTAGGTCCTATATGGCCGTGGGTTGCATGTGGCTGGTATCAGAGCTACCCCCATGGTGTATATACGGCGCCCAGCTGTGCTCAAATCGACATATTTCGATTCAAGAACATCGCCTGTAGATCCTATATGGCCGTGGGTTGGATCTGGCTGGTATCAGAGCTACTCCCATGCTGTATATACGAGGCCCAGCTGTGCTCAGATCGACATATATCGACTCAAGAACATCGCCTGTGGGTCTTATATGGCCGTGGGTTGCAGCTGGCTGGTATCAGAGCTACCCCCAGGCTGTATATACGTGGCCCAGCTGTGCTCAGATCGACATATATCGACTCAAGAATATCGCCTGTAGGTGCTGTATGGCCGTGGGTTGCATCTGGCTGGTATCAGAGCTACCCCCATGCTGTATATACGGCGCCCAGCTGTGTTCAGATCGACATATATCTAATCATGACCATCGCCTGTAGGTCCTATATGGCCGTGGGTTGCATCTGGCTGGTATCAGAGCCACCCACATGCCGTATATACGTTACCCAGCTGTGCCCAGGTCGACATATATCGACTCAAGAACATCGCCTGTAGGTCCTATATGGCCGTGGGTTGCATATGGCTGGTATCAGAGCTACCCCCATGCTGTACATACGAGGCCCAGCTGTGCTCAGATCGACATATATCGACTCAAGAACATCGCCTGTGGGTCTTATATGGCCGTGGGTTGCAGCTGGCTGGTATCAGAGCTACCCCCAGGCTGTATATACGTGGCCCAGCTGTGCTCAGATCGACATATATCGACTCAAGAACATCGCCTGTAGGTGCTATATGGCCGTGGGTTGCATCTGGCTGGTATCAGAGCCACCCACATGCCGTATATACGGTGCCCAGCTGTGCTCAGATCGACATATATCGACGGAAGAACATCGCCTGTAGGTCCAATATGGCCATGGGTTGCACCTGGCTGGTATCACAGCTACCCCCATGCTGTATAAACGTAGCCCAGATGTGCTCAGATCGACATATATCGACTCAAGAACATCGCCTGTAGGTCCTATATGCCCGTGGGTTGCATCTGGCTGGAATCAGAGCCACCCACATGCTGCATATACAATGCATAGCGGAGCTCATATCGACATAAATCGACTCAAGAACATCGCCTGTAGGTCCTATATGGGCATAGGTTGCACCTGGCTGGTGTCGAAGCGGCCCCAATGCTGCATATACGGTGCATAGCGCTGCTCAGATCGACATATATCGACTCAAGAACATCGCCTGTAGGTCCTATATTGCCGTGGGTTGCATCTGGCTGATATCAGAGCCACCCACATGCCGTATATACGGGGGCCCAGCTGTGCTCAGATCGACATATATCGACTCAAGAACATCGCCTGTAGGTCCTATATGCCCGTGGGTTGCATCTGGCTGGAATCAGAGCCACCCACATGCTGCATATACAATGCATAGCGGAGCTCATATCGACATATATCGACTCAAGAACATCGCCTGTAGGTCCTATATGGGCATAGGTTGCACCTGGTTGGTGTCGAAGCGGCCCCAATGCTGCATATACGGTGCATAGCGGTGCTCAGATCGACATATATCGACTCAAGAACATCGCCTGTAGGTTCTATATGGCCGTGGGTTGCATATGGCTGGTATCAGAGCCACCCACATGCCGTAGATACGGGGCCCAGCTGTGCACAGATCGACATATATCGACTCAAGAACATCGCCTGTAGGTCCTATATGGCCGTGGGTTGCATATGGCTGGTATCAGAGCCACCCACATGCCGTATATACGGGGCCCAGCTGTGCTCAGATCGACATATATCGACTCAAGAACATCGCCTGTAGGTCTTATATGGCCGTGGGTTGCATCTGGCTGGTATCAGAGCTACACCCATGGTGTATATACGGCGCCCAGCTGTGCTCAGATCGACATATATCGACTCAAGAACATCGCCTGTAGGGTCTATATGGCCGTGGGTTGCATCTGGCTGGTATCAGAGCTACCCCTATGCTGTATATACGGCGAGCAGCTGTGCTCAGATCGACATATATCGACTCAAGAACATCGCCTGTAGGTCCTATATGGCCGTGGGTTGCATCTGGCTGGTATCAGAGCTACCCCCATGCTGTATATACGGGGCCAGCTGTGCTCAGATCGGCATATATCGACTCAAGAACATCGCCTGTAGGTCTTATATGGCCGTGGGTTGCATCTGGGTGGTATCAGAGCTACCCCCATGCTGTATATACGGGGCCCAGCTGTGCTCGGATCGACATATATCGACTCAAGAACATCGCCTGTAGGTCCTATATAACCGTGGGTTGCAGCTGGCTGGTATCACAGCTACCCCCATGCTGTATATACGTGGCCCAGCTGTGCTGAGATCGACATATATCGACTCAAGAACATCGCCTGTAGGTCCTATATGCCCGTGGGTTGCATCTGGCTGGAATCAGAGCCACCCACCTGCTGCATATACAGGGCATAGCGGAGCTCATATCGACATATATCGACTCAAGAACATCGCCTGTAGGTCCCATATGGGCATAGGTTGCACCTGGCTGGTGTCGGAGCGGCCCCAATGTTGCATATACGGTGCATAGCGGTGCTCAGATCGACATATATCGACTCAAGAACATCGCCTGTAGGTCCTATATGGCTGTGGGTTGCATCTGGCTGATATCTGAGCCACCCACATGCCGTATATACGGGGGCCCAGCTGTGCTCAGATCGACATATATCGACTCAAGAATATCGCCTGTAGGTCCTATATGGCCGTGGGTTGCATCTGGCTGGTATCAGAGCTACCCCCATGGTGTATATACGGCGTCCAGCTGTGCTCAAATCTACATATATCGATTCAAGTACATCGCCTGTATGTCCTATATGGCCGTGGGTTGGATCTGGCTGGTATCAGAGCTACTCCTATGCTGTATATACGAGGCCCAGCTGTGCTCAGATCGACATATATCGACTCAAGAACATCGCCTGTGGGTCTTATATGGCCGTGGGCTGCAGCTGGCTGGTATCAGAGCTACCCCCATGCTGTATATACGGTGCCCAGCTATGCTCAGATCGACATATATCGACTCAAGAACATCGCCTGTGGGTCTTATATGGCCGTGGGTTGCAGCTGGCTGGTATCAGAGCTACCCCCAGGCTGTATATACGTGGCCCAGCTGTGCTCAGATCGACATATATCGATTTAAGAACATCGCCTGTATGTGCTATATGGCCGTGGGTTGCATCTGGCTGGTATCAGAGCTACCCCCATGCTGTATATACGTGGCCCAGCTGTGCTCAGATCGATATATATCGACTCAAGAACATCGCCTGTGGGTCTTATATGGCCGTGGGTTGCAGCTGGCTGGTATCAGAGCTACCCCCAGGCTGTCTATACGTGGCCCAGCTGTGCTCAGATCGACATATATCGACTCAAGAACATCACCTGTAGGTGCTATATGGCCGTGGGTTGCATCTGGCTGGTATCAGAGCTACCCCCATGCTGTATATACGGGCCCCAGCTGTTCTCAAATCGACATATATCGACTCAAGAACATCGCCTGTAGGTCCTATATGGCCGTGGGTTGCATCTGGCTGGTATCAGAGCTACGCCCATGCTGCATATACGGGGCCCAGCTGTGCTCAGTTCGACATATATCGACTCAAGAAGATCGCCTGTAGGTCCTATATGGCCGTGGTTTGCATCTGGGTGGTATCAGAGCTACCCCCATGCTGTATATACGGGGCCTAGCTGTGCTCAGATCGACATATATCGACTCAAGAACATCACCTGTAGGTGCTATATGGCCGTGGGTTGCATCTGGCTGGTATCAGAGCTACCCCCATGCTGTATATACGGGCCCCAGCTGTGCTTAAATCGACATATATCGACTCAAGAACATTGCCTGTAGGTCCTATATGGCCGTGGGTTGCATCTGGCTGGTATCAGAGCTACCCCCATGCTGCATATACGGGGCCCAGCTGTGCTCAGTTCGACATATATCGACTCAAGAAGATCGCCTGTAGGTCCTATATGGCCGTGGTTTGCATCTGGGTGGTATCAGAGCTACCCCCATGCTGTATATACGGCGCCCAGCTGTGCTCAGATCGACATATATCGACTCAAGAACATCGCCTGTAGGTCCTATATGGCCGTGGGTTGCATCTGGCTGGTTTCAGAGCTACCCCCATGCTGTATATACGGGGCCCAGCTGTGCTCAAATCGACATATATCGACTCAAGAACATCGCCTGTAGGTCCTATATGGCCGTGGGTTGCAGCTGGCTGGTATCACAGCTACCCCCATGCTGTATATACGTGGCCCAGCTGTGCTCAGATTGACATATATCGACACAAGAACATCACCTGTAGGTCCTATATGCCCGTGGGTTGCATCTGGCTGGAATCAGAGCCACCCACATGCTGCATATACAGGGCATAGCGGAGCTCATATCGACGTATATCGACTCAAGAACATCGCCTGTAGGTCCTATATGGCAATGGGTTGCATCTGGCTGATATCAGATCCACCCACATGCCGTATATACGGGGGCCCAGCTGTGCTCAGATCGACATATATCGACTCAAGAACATCGGCTCTAGGTCCTATATGGCCGTGGGTTGCATCTGGCTGGTATCAGAGCCACCCACATGCCGTATATACGGGGCCCAGCTGTGCCCAGATCGACATATATCGACTCAAGAATATCGCCTGTAGGTCCTATATGGCCGTGGGTTGCATCTGGCAGGTATCAGAGCTACCCCCATGGTGTATATACGGCGCCCAGCTGTGCTCAAATCGACATATATCGATTCAAGAACATCGCCTATAGGTCCTATATGGCCGTGGGTTGGATCTGTCTGGTATCAGAGCTACTCCCATGCTGTATATACGAGGCCCAGCTGTGCTCAGATCGACATATATCGACTTAAGAACATCGCCTGTGGGTCTTATATGGCCGTGGGTTGTAGCTGGCTGGTATCAGAGCTACCCCCAGGCTGTATATACGTGGCCCAGCTGTGCTCAGATCGACATATATCGACTCAAGAATATCGCCTGTAGGTGCTGTATGGCCGTGGGTTGCATCTGGCTGGTATCAGAGCTACCCCCATGCTGTATATACGGCGCCCAGCTGTGCTCAGATCGACATATATCGACTCAAGAACATCGCCTGTAGGTCCTATATGGCCGTGGTTTGCATCTGGCTGGTATCGGAGCTACCCCCAAGGTGTTTATACGGCGCCCGGCTGCGCTCAGATCGACATATATCGACTCAAGAACATCGCCTATAGGTCCTATTTGGCTGTGGGTTGCATCTGGCTGGTATCAGAGCTACCCCCATGCTGTATATACGAGGCCCAGCTGTGCTCAGATCGACATATATCGACTCAAGAACATCGCCTGTGGGTCTTATATGGCCGTGGGTTGCAGCTGGCTGGTATCAGAGCTACCCCCAGGCTGTATATACGTGGCCCAGCTGTGCTCAGTTCGACATATATCGACTCAAGAACATCGCCTGTAGGCGCTATATGGCCGTGGGTTGCATCTGGCTGGTATCAGAGCTACCCCCATGCTGTATATACGGCGCCAAGCTGTGCTCAGATCGACATATATCGACTCAAGAACATTGCTTGTAGGTCCTATATGGCCGTGGGTTGCATCTGGATGGTATCAGTGCTACCCCCATGCTGTATACACGGCGCCCAGCTGTGCTCAGATCGACATATATCGACTCAAGAATATCGCCTGTAGGTCCTATATGGCCGTGGGTTGCATCTGGCTGGTATCAGAGCCACCCACATGCCGTATATACGGGGCCCAGCTGTGCTCGGATCGACATATATCGACTCAAGAACATCGCCTGTAGGTCCTATATAGCCGTGGGTTGCAGCTGGCTGGTATCATAACTACCCCCATGCTATATATACGGCGCCCAGCTGTGCTCAGATCGACATATATCGACTCAAGAACATCGCCTGTAGGTCCTATATAGCCGTGGGTTGCAGTTGGCTGGTATCACACCTACCCCCATGCTGTATTTACGTGGCCCAGCTGTGCTCAGGTCGACATATATCGACTCAAGGACATCATCTGTAGGTCCTGTATGGCCGTGGGTTGCAGCTGGCTGGTATCAGAGCCACCCACATGCCCTATATGCGGGGGTCCAGCTGTGCTCAGATCGGCATATATCGACTCAAGAACATCGCCTGTAGGTCCTATGTGGCCGTGGGTTGCATCTGGCTGTTATCAGAGCTACCCACATGCCGTATATACGGGACCCAGCTGTGCTCAGATCGACATATATCGAATCATGACCATCGCCTGTAGGTCCTATATGGCCGTGGGTTGCATCTGGCTGGTATCAGAGCCACCCACATTCCGTATATACGTTACCCAGCTGTGCCCAGGTCGACATATATCGACTCAAGAACATCGCCTGTAGGTCCTATATGGCCGTAGGTTGCATATGGCTGGTATCAGAGCTACCCCCATGCTGTACATACGAGGCCCAGCTGTGCTCAGATCGACATATATCGACTCAAGAACATCGCCTGTGGGTCTTATATGGCCGTGGGTTGCAGCTGGCTGGTATCAGAGCTACCCCCAGGCTGTATATACGTGGCCCAGCTGTGCTCAGATCGACATATATCGACTTAAGAACATCGCCGGTAGGTCCTGTATGCCCATGGGTTGCATCTGGCTGGTATCAGAGCCACCCACATGCCGTATATGCGGAGACCAGCTGTGCTCAGATCGACATATATCGACTCAAGGACATCGCCTGTAGGTCCTATATGGCCGTGGGTTGCATCTGGCTCGTATCAGAGCTACCCCCATGCTGTATATACGGCGCCCAGCTGTGCTCAGATCGACATATATCGACTCAAGAAAATCGCCTGTAGGTCCTATATGGCCGTGGGTTGCATCTGGCTGGTATCAGAGCTACCCCCATGCTGTATATATGGGGCCCAGCTGTGCTCAGATCGACATATATCGACTCAAGAACATCGCCTGTAGGTCATATATGGCTGTGGGTTGCATCTGGCTGATACCAGAGCCACCCACATGCCGTATATACGGGGGCCCAGCCGTGCTCAGATCGACATATATCGACTCAAGAGCATCGGCTCTAGGTCCTATATTGCCGTGGGTTGCATCGGGCTGGTATAAGAGCCACCTACATGCCGTATATACGGGGCCCAGCTGTGCTCAGATTGACATATATCGACTCAAGAATATCGCCTGTAGGTCCTATATGGCCGTGGGTTGCATCTGGCTGGTATCAGAGCTACCCCCATGGTGTATAAACGGCGCCCAGCTGTGCTCAAATCGACATATATCGATTCAAGTACATCGCCTGTAGGTCCTATATGGCCGTGGGTTGGATCTGGCTGGTATCAGAGCTACTCCCATGCTGTATATACGAGGCCCAGCTGTGCTCAGATCGACATATATCGACTCAAGAACATCGCCTGTGGGTCTTATATGGCCGTGGGCTGCAGCTGGCTGATATCAGAGCTACCCCCAGGCTGTATATACGTGGCCCAGCTGTGCTCAGATCGACATATATCGACTCAAGAATATCGCCTGTAGATGCTGTATGGCCGTGGGTTGCATCTGGCTGGTATCAGAGCTACCACCATGCTGTATATACGGCGCCCAGCTGTGCTCAGATCGACATATATCGACTCAAGAACATCGCCTGTAGGTCCTATATGGCCGTGGGTTGCATCTGGCTGGTATCATAGCTTCCCCCATGCTGTATATACGGGGCCCAGCTGTGCTTAGAGCGACATATATCGACTCAAGAACATCGCCTGTAGGTCCTATGTAGCCGTGGGTTGCAGCTGGCTGGTATCACAGCTACCCCCATGCTGTATATACGTGCCCCAGCTGTGCTCAGATCGACATATATCGACTCAAGAACATCGCCTGTAGGTCCTATATGGCCGTGGGTTGCAGCTGGCTGGTATCACAGCTACCCCCATGCTGTATATACGTGGCCCAGCTGTGCTCAGATCGACATATATTGACTCAAGAACATCGCCTGTAGGTCCTATATGCCCGTGGGTTGCATCGGGCTGGAATCAGAGCCACCCACATGCTGCATATACAGGGCATAGCGGAGCTCATATCGACGAATATCGACTCAAGAACATCGCCTGTAGGTCCTATATGGCAGTGGGTTGCATCTGGCTGATATCAGATCCACCCACATGCCGTATATACGGGGGCCCAGCTGTGCTCAGATCGACATATATCGACTCAAGAACATCGGCACTAGGTCCTATATGGCCGTGGGTTGCATCTGGCTGGTATCAGAGCCACCCACATGCCGTATATACGGGGCCCAGCTGTGCTCAGATCGACATATATCGTCTCAAGAATATCGCCTGTAGGTCCTATATGGCCGTGGGTTGCATGTGGCTGGTATCAGAGCTACCCCCATGGTGTATATACGGCGCCCAGCTGTGCTCAAATCGACATATTTCGATTCAAGAACATCGCCTGTAGATCCTATATGGCCGTGGGTTGGATCTGGCTGGTATCAGAGCTACTCCCATGCTGTATATACGAGGCCCAGCTGTGCTCAGATCGACATATATCGACTCAAGAACATCGCCTGTGGGTCTTATATGGCCGTGGGTTGCAGCTGGCTGGTATCAGAGCTACCCCCAGGCTGTATATACGTGGCCCAGCTGTGCTCAGATCGACATATATCGACTCAAGAATATCGCCTGTAGGTGCTGTATGGCCGTGGGTTGCATCTGGCTGGTATCAGAGCTACCCCCATGCTGTATATACGGCGCCCAGCTGTGTTCAGATCGACATATATCGAATCATGACCATCGCCTGTAGGTCCTATATGGCCGTGGGTTGCATCTGGCTGGTATCAGAGCCACCCACATGCCGTATATACGTTACCCAGCTGTGCCCAGGTCGACATATATCGACTCAAGAACATCGCCTGTAGGTCCTATATGGCCGTGGGTTGCATATGGCTGGTATCAGAGCTACCCCCATGCTGTACATACGAGGCCCAGCTGTGCTCAGATCGACATATATCGACTCAAGAACATCGCCTGTGGGTCTTATATGGCCGTGGGTTGCAGCTGGCTGGTATCAGAGCTACCCCCAGGCTGTATATACGTGGCCCAGCTGTGCTCAGATCGACATATATCGACTCAAGAACATCGCCTGTAGGTGCTATATGGCCGTGGGTTGCATCTGGCTGGTATCAGAGCCACCCACATGCCGTATATACGGTGCCCAGCTGTGCTCAGATCGACATATATCGACGGAAGAACATCGCCTGTAGGTCCAATATGGCCATGGGTTGCACCTGGCTGGTATCACAGCTACCCCCATGCTGTATAAACGTAGCCCAGATGTGCTCAGATCGACATATATCGACTCAAGAACATCGCCTGTAGGTCCTATATGCCCGTGGGTTGCATCTGGCTGGAATCAGAGCCACCCACATGCTGCATATACAATGCATAGCGGAGCTCATATCGACATAAATCGACTCAAGAACATCGCCTGTAGGTCCTATATGGGCATAGGTTGCACCTGGCTGGTGTCGAAGCGGCCCCAATGCTGCATATACGGTGCATAGCGCTGCTCAGATCGACATATATCGACTCAAGAACATCGCCTGTAGGTCCTATATTGCCGTGGGTTGCATCTGGCTGATATCAGAGCCATCCACATGCCGTATATACGGGGGCCCAGCTGTGCTCAGATCGACATATATCGACTCAAGAACATCGCCTGTAGGTCCTATATGCCCGTGGGTTGCATCTGGCTGGAATCAGAGCCACCCACATGCTGCATATACAATGCATAGCGGAGCTCATATCGACATATATCGACTCAAGAACATCGCCTGTAGGTCCTATATGGGCATAGGTTGCACCTGGTTGGTGTCGAAGCGGCCCCAATGCTGCATATACGGTGCATAGCGGTGCTCAGATCGACATATATCGACTCAAGAACATCGCCTGTAGGTTCTATATGGCCGTGGGTTGCATATGGCTGGTATCAGAGCCACCCACATGCCGTAGATACGGGGCCCAGCTGTGCACAGATCGACATATATCGACTCAAGAACATCGCCTGTAGGTCCTATATGGCCGTGGGTTGCATATGGCTGGTATCAGAGCCACCCACATGCCGTATATACGGGGCCCAGCTGTGCTCAGATCGACATATATCGACTCAAGAACATCGCCTGTAGGTCTTATATGGCCGTGGGTTGCATCTGGCTGGTATCAGAGCTACACCCATGGTGTATATACGGCGCCCAGCTGTGCTCAGATCGACATATATCGACTCAAGAACATCGCCTGTAGGGTCTATATGGCCGTGGGTTGCATCTGGCTGGTATCAGAGCTACCCCTATGCTGTATATACGGCGAGCAGCTGTGCTCAGATCGACATATATCGACTCAAGAACATCGCCTGTAGGTCCTATATGGCCGTGGGTTGCATCTGGCTGGTATCAGAGCTACCCCCATGCTGTATATACGGGGCCAGCTGTGCTCAGATCGGCATATATCGACTCAAGAACATCGCCTGTAGGTCTTATATGGCCGTGGGTTGCATCTGGGTGGTATCAGAGCTACCCCCATGCTGTATATACGGGGCCCAGCTGTGCTCGGATCGACATATAACGACTCAAGAACATCGCCTGTAGGTCCTATATAACCGTGGGTTGCAGCTGGCTGGTATCACAGCTACCCCCATGCTGTATATACGTGGCCCAGCTGTGCTGAGATCGACATATATCGACTCAAGAACATCGCCTGTAGGTCCTATATGCCCGTGGGTTGCATCTGGCTGGAATCAGAGCCACCCACCTGCTGCATATACAGGGCATAGCGGAGCTCATATCGACATATATCGACTCAAGAACATCGCCTGTAGGTCCCATATGGGCATAGGTTGCACCTGGCTGGTGTCGGAGCGGCCCCAATGTTGCATATACGGTGCATAGCGGTGCTCAGATCGACATATATCGACTCAAGAACATCGCCTGTAGGTCCTATATGGCTGTGGGTTGCATCTGGCTGATATCTGAGCCACCCACATGCCGTATATACGGGGGCCCAGCTGTGCTCAGATCGACATATATCGACTCAAGAATATCGCCTGTAGGTCCTATATGGCCGTGGGTTGCATCTGGCTGGTATCAGAGCTACCCCCATGGTGTATATACGGCGTCCAGCTGTGCTCAAATCTACATATATCGATTCAAGTACATTGCCTGTATGTCCTATATGGCCGTGGGTTGGATCTGGCTGGTATCAGAGCTACTCCTATGCTGTATATACGAGGCCCAGCTGTGCTCAGATCGACATATATCGACTCAAGAACATCGCCTGTGGGTCTTATATGGCCGTGGGCTGCAGCTGGCTGGTATCAGAGCTACCCCCATGCTGTATATACGGTGCCCAGCTATGCTCAGATCGACATATATCGACTCAAGAACATCGCCTGTGGGTCTTATATGGCCGTGGGTTGCAGCTGGCTGGTATCAGAGCTACCCCCAGGCTGTATATACGTGGCCCAGCTGTGCTCAGATCGACATATATCGATTTAAGAACATCGCCTGTATGTGCTATATGGCCGTGGGTTGCATCTGGCTGGTATCAGAGCTACCCCCATGCTGTATATACGTGGCCCAGCTGTGCTCAGATCGATATATATCGACTCAAGAACATCGCCTGTGGGTCTTATATGGCCGTGGGTTGCAGCTGGCTGGTATCAGAGCTACCCCCAGGCTGTCTATACGTGGCCCAGCTGTGCTCAGATCGACATATATCGACTCAAGAACATCACCTGTAGGTGCTATATGGCCGTGGGTTGCATCTGGCTGGTATCAGAGCTACCCCCATGCTGTATATACGGGCCCCAGCTGTTCTCAAATCGACATATATCGACTCAAGAACATCGCCTGTAGGTCCTATATGGCCGTGGGTTGCATCTGGCTGGTATCAGAGCTACGCCCATGCTGCATATACGGGGCCCAGCTGTGCTCAGTTCGACATATATCGACTCAAGAAGATCGCCTGTAGGTCCTATATGGCCGTGGTTTGCATCTGGGTGGTATCAGTGCTCAGATCGACATATATCGACTCAAGAACATCACCTGTAGGTGCTATATGGCCGTGGGTTGCATCTGGCTGGTATCAGAGCTACCCCCATGCTGTATATACGGGCCCCAGCTGTGCTTAAATCGACATATATCGACTCAAGAACATTGCCTGTAGGTCCTATATGGCCGTGGGTTGCATCTGGCTGGTATCAGAGCTACCCCCATGCTGCATATACGGGGCCCAGCTGTGCTCAGTTCGACATATATCGACTCAAGAAGATCGCCTGTAGGTCCTATATGGCCGTGGTTTGCATCTGGGTGGTATCAGAGCTACCCCCATGCTGTATATACGGCGCCCAGCTGTGCTCAGATCGACATATATCGACTCAAGAACATCGCCTGTAGGTCCTATATGGCCGTGGGTTGCATCTGGCTGGTTTCAGAGCTACCCCCATGCTGTATATACGGGGCCCAGCTGTGCTCAAATCGACATATATCGACTCAAGAACATCGCCTGTAGGTCCTATATGGCCGTGGGTTGCAGCTGGCTGGTATCACAGCTACCCCCATGCTGTATATACGTGGCCCAGCTGTGCTCAGATTGACATATATTGACACAAGAACATCACCTGTAGGTCCTATATGCCCGTGGGTTGCATCTGGCTTGAATCAGAGCCACCCACATGCTGCATATACAGGGCATAGCGGAGCTCATATCGACGTATATCGACTCAAGAACATCGCCTGTAGGTCCTATATGGCAATGGGTTGCATCTGGCTGATATCAGATCCACCCACATGCCGTATATACGGGGGCCCAGCTGTGCTCAGATCGACATATATCGACTCAAGAACATCGGCTCTAGGTCCTATATGGCCGTGGGTTGCATCTGGCTGGTATCAGAGCCACCCACATGCCGTATATACGGGGCCCAGCTGTGCCCAGATCGACATATATCGACTCAAGAATATCGCCTGTAGGTCCTATATGGCCGTGGGTTGCATCTGGCAGGTATCAGAGCTACCCCCATGGTGTATATACGGCGCCCAGCTGTGCTCAAATCGACATATATCGATTCAAGAACATCGCCTATAGGTCCTATATGGCCGTGGGTTGGATCTGGCTGGTATCAGAGCTACTCCCATGCTGTATATACGAGGCCCAGCTGTGCTCAGATCGACATATATCGACTTAAGAACATCGCCTGTGGGTCTTATATGGCCGTGGGTTGTAGCTGGCTGGTATCAGAGCTACCCCCAGGCTGTATATACGTGGCCCAGCTGTGCTCAGATCGACATATATCGACTCAAGAATATCGCCTGTAGGTGCTGTATGGCCGTGGGTTGCATCTGGCTGGTATCAGAGCTACCCCCATGCTGTATATACGGCGCCCAGCTGTGCTCAGATCGACATATATCGACTCAAGAACATCGCCTGTAGGTCCTATATGGCCGTGGTTTGCATCTGGCTGGTATCGGAGCTACCCCCAAGGTGTTTATACGGCGCCCGGCTGCGCTCAGATCGACATATATCGACTCAAGAACATCGCCTATAGGTCCTATTTGGCTGTGGGTTGCATCTGGCTGGTATCAGAGCTACCCCCATGCTGTATATACGAGGCCCAGCTGTGCTCAGATCGACATATATCGACTCAAGAACATCGCCTGTGGGTCTTATATGGCCGTGGGTTGCAGCTGGCTGGTATCAGAGCTACCCCCAGGCTGTATATACGTGGCCCAGCTGTGCTCAGTTCGACATATATCGACTCAAGAACATCGCCTGTAGGCGCTATATGGCCGTGGGTTGCATCTGGCTGGTATCAGAGCTACCCCCATGCTGTATATACGGCGCCAAGCTGTGCTCAGATCGACATATATCGACTCAAGAACATTGCTTGTAGGTCCTATATGGCCGTGGGTTGCATCTGGATGGTATCAGTGCTACCCCCATGCTGTATACACGGCGCCCAGCTGTGCTCAGATCGACATATATCGACTCAAGAATATCGCCTGTAGGTCCTATATGGCCGTGGGTTGCATCTGGCTGGTATCAGAGCCACCCACATGCCGTATATACGGGGCCCAGCTGTGCTCGGATCGACATATATCGACTCAAGAACATCGCCTGTAGGTCCTATATAGCCGTGGGTTGCAGCTGGCTGGTATCATAACTACCCCCATGCTATATATACGGCGCCCAGCTGTGCTCAGATCGACATATATCGACTCAAGAACATCGCCTGTAGGTCCTATATAGCCGTGGGTTGCAGTTGGCTGGTATCACACCTACCCCCATGCTGTATTTACGTGGCCCAGCTGTGCTCAGGTCGACATATATCGACTCAAGGACATCATCTGTAGGTCCTGTATGGCCGTGGGTTGCAGCTGGCTGGTATCAGAGCCACCCACATGCCCTATATGCGGGGGTCCAGCTGTGCTCAGATCGGCATATATCGACTCAAGAACATCGCCTGTAGGTCCTATGTGGCCGTGGGTTGCATCTGGCTGTTATCAGAGCTACCCACATGCCGTATATACGGCACCCAGCTGTGCTCAGATCGACATATATCGAATCATGACCATCGCCTGTAGGTCCTATATGGCCGTGGGTTGCATCTGGCTGGTATCAGAGCCACCCACATTCCGTATATACGTTACCCAGCTGTGCCCAGGTCGACATATATCGACTCAAGAACATCGCCTGTAGGTCCTATATGGCCGTAGGTTGCATATGGCTGGTATCAGAGCTACCCCCATGCTGTACATACGAGGCCCAGCTGTGCTCAGATCGACATATATCGACTCAAGAACATCGCCTGTGGGTCTTATATGGCCGTGGGTTGCAGCTGGCTGGTATCAGAGCTACCCCCAGGCTGTATATACGTGGCCCAGCTGTGCTCAGATCGACATATATCGACTTAAGAACATCGCCGGTAGGTCCTGTATGCCCATGGGTTGCATCTGGCTGGTATCAGAGCCACCCACATGCCGTATATGCGGAGACCAGCTGTGCTCAGATCGACATATATCGACTCAAGGACATCGCCTGTAGGTCCTATATGGCCGTGGGTTGCATCTGGCTCGTATCAGAGCTACCCCCATGCTGTATATACGGCGCCCAGCTGTGCTCAGATCGACATATATCGACTCAAGAAAATCGCCTGTAGGTCCTATATGGCCGTGGGTTGCATCTGGCTGGTATCAGAGCTACCCCCATGCTGTATATATGGGGCCCAGCTGTGCTCAGATCGACATATATCGACTCAAGAACATCGCCTGTAGGTCCTATATGGCCGTGGGTTGCAGCTGGATGGTATCACAGCTACCCCCATGCTGTATATACGTGGCCCAGCTGTGCTCAGATCGACATATATCGACTCAAGAACATCGCCTGTAGGTCCTATATGGGCATAGGTTGCACCTGGCTGGTGTCGAAGCGGCCCCAATGCTGCATATACGGTGCATAGCGGTGCTCAGATCGACATATATCGACTCAAGAACATCGCCTGTAGGTCCTATATGGCCGTGGGTTGCATCTGGCTGATATCAGAGCCACCCACATGCCGTATATACGGGGGCCCAGCTGTGTTCAAATCGACATATATCGAATCAAGAACATCGGCTGTAGGTCCTATATGGCCGTGGGTTGCATCTGGCTGGTATCAGAGCCACCCACATGCCGTATATACGGGGCCCAGCTGTGCTCAGATCGACATATATCGACTCAAGAACATCGCCTGCAGGTCCTATATGGCCGTAGGTTGCATCTGGCTGGTATCAGAGCTACCCCCATGCTGTATATACGAGGACCAGCTGTGCTCAGATCGACATATATCGACCCAAGAACATCGCCTGTAGGTCCTATATGGCCGTGGGTTGCATCTGGCTAGTTTCAGAGCTACCCCCATGTTGTATATACGGGGCCCAGCTGTGCTCAGATCGACATATATCGACTTAAGAACATCGTCTATAGGTCCTTTATGGCCGTGGGTTGCAGCTGGCTGGTATCACAGCTACCCCCATGCTGTATATACGTGGCCCAGCTGTGCTGAGATCGACATGTATCGACTCAAGAACATCGCCTGTAGGTCCTATATGCCCGTGGGTTGCATCTGGCTGGAATTAGAGCCACCCACATGCTGCATATACAAGGCATAGCGGAGCTCATATCGACATATATCGACTCAAGAACATCGCCTGTAGGTCCCATATGGGAATAGGTTGCACCTGGCTGGTGTCGGAGCGGCCCCAATGTTGCATATACGGTGCATAGCGGTGCTCAGATCGACATATATCGACTCAAGAACATCGCCTGTAGGTCCTATATGGCTGTGGGTTGCATCTGACTGATATCAGAGCCACCCACATGCCGTATATACGGGGGCCCAGCTGTGCTCAGATCGACATATATCGACTCAAGAACATCGCCTGTAGGTCCTATATGACCGTGGGTTGCATCTGGCTGGTTTCAGAGCTACCACCATGCTGTATATACGGGACCCAGCTGTGCTCAGATCGACACATATCGACTCAAGAACATCGCCTGTAGGTCCTATATGGCCGTGGGTTGCATCTGGCTGGTTTCAGAGCTACCCCCATGTTGTATATACGGGGCCCAGCTGTGCTCAGATCGACATATATCGACTCAAGAACATCGCCTATAGGTCCTATATGGCCGTGGGTTGCACCTGGCTGGTATCACAGCTACCCCCATGCTGTATATACGTGGCCCAGCTGTGCTGAGATCGACATATATCGACTCAAAAACAAAAAAAAGAACATCGCCTGTAGGTCCTATATGCCCGTGGGTTGCATCTGGCTGGAATCAGAGCCACCCACATGCTGCATATACAGGGCATAGCGGAGCTCATATCGACATATATCGACTCAAGAACATCGCCTGTAGGTCCCATATGGGCATAGGTTGCACCTGGCTGGTGTCGGAGCGGCCCCAATGTTGCATATACGGTGCATAGCGGTGCTCAGATCGACATATATCGACTCAAGAACATCGCCTGTAGGTCATATATGGCTGTGGATTGCATCTGGCTGATATCAGAGCCACCCACATGCCGTATATACGGGGGCCCAGCCGTGCTCAGATCGACATATATCGACTCAAGAGCATCGCCTCTAGGTCCTATATTGCCGTGGGTTGCATCGGGCTGGTATCAGAGCCACCCACATGCCGTATATACGGGGCCCAGCTGTGCTCAGATTGACATATATCGACTCAAGAATATCGCCTGTAGGTCCTATATGGCCGTGGGTTGCATCTGGCTGGTTTCAGAGCTACCCCCATGTTGTATATACGGGGCCCAGCTGTGCTCAGATCGACATATATCGACTTAAGAACATCGTCTATAGGTCCTATATGGCCGTGGGTTGCAGCTGGCTGGTATCACAGCTACCCCCATGCTGTATATACGTGGCCCAGCTGTGCTGAGATCGACATGTATCGACTCAAGAACATCGCCTGTAGGTCCTATATGCCCGTGGGTTGCATCTGGCTGGAATTAGAGCCACCCACATGCTGCATATACAAGGCATAGCGGAGCTCATATCGACATATATCGACTCAAGAACATCGCCTGTAGGTCCCATATGGGAATAGGTTGCACCTGGCTGGTGTCGGAGCGGCCCCAATGTTGCATATACGGTGCATAGCGGTGCTCAGATCGACATATATCGACTCAAGAACATCGCCTGTAGGTCCTATATGGCTGTGGGTTGCATCTGGCTGATATCAGAGCCACCCACATGCCGTATATACGGGGGCCCAGCTGTGCTCAGATCGACATATATCGACTCAAGAACATCGCCTGTAGGTCCTATATGGCCGTGGGTTCAATCTGGCTGGTTTCAGAGCTACCACCATGCTGTATATACGGGACCCAGCTGTGCTCAGATCGACACATATCGACTGAAGAACATCGCCTGTAGGTCCTATATGGCCGTGGGTTGCATCTGGTTGGTTTCAGAGCTACCCCCATGTTGTATATACGGGGCCCAGCTGTGCTCAGATCGACATATATGGACTCAAGAACATCGCCTATAGGTCCTATATGGCCGTGGGTTGCACCTGGCTGGTATCACAGCTACCCCCATGCTGTATATATGTGGCCCAGCTGTGCTGAGATCGACATATAACGACTCAAAAACAAAAACAAGAACATCGCCTGTAGGTCCTATATGCCCGTGGGTTGCATCTGGCTGGAATCAGAGCCACCCACATGCTGCATATACAGGGCATAGCGGAGCTCATATCGACATATATCGACTCAAGAACATCGCCTGTAGGTCCCATATGGGCATAGGTTGCACCTGGCTGGTGTCGGAGCGGCCCCAATGTTGCATATACGGTGCATAGAGGTGCTCAGATCGACATATATCGACTCAAGAACATCGCCTGTAGGTCATATATGGCTGTGGGTTGCATCTGGCTGATATCAGAGCCACCCACATGCCGTATATACGGGGGCCCAGCCGTGCTCAGATCGACATATATCGACTCAAGAGGATCGGCTCTAGGTCCTATATTGCCGTGGGTTGCATCGGGCTGGTATAAGAGCCACCCACATGCCGTATATACGGGGCCCAGCTGTGCTCAGATTGACATATATCGACTCAAGAATATCGCCTGTAGGTCCTATATGGCCGTGGGTTGCATCTGGCTGGTATCAGAGCTACCCCCATGGTGTATAAACGGCGCCCAGCTGTGCTCAAATCGACATATATCGATTCAAGTACATCGCCTGTAGGTCCTATATGGCCGTGGGTTGGATCTGGCTGGTATCAGAGCTACTCCCATGCTGTATATACGACGCCCAGCTGTGCTCAGATCGACATATATCGACTCAAGAACATCGCCTGTGGGTCTTATATGGCCGTGGTCTGCAGCTGGCTGATATCAGAGCTACCCCCAGGCTGTATATACGTGGCCCAGCTGTGCTCAGATCGACATATATCGACTCAAGAACATCGCCTGTAGGTGCTATATGGCCGTGGGTTGCATCTGGCTGGTATCAGAGCTACCCCCATGCTGTATATACGGCGCCAAGCTGTGCTCAGATCGACATATATCGACTCAAGAACATTGCTTGTAGGTCCTATATGGCCGTGGGTTGCATCTGGCTGGTATCAGTGCTACCCCCATGCTGTATACACGGCGCCCAGCTGTGCTCAGATCGACATATATCGACTCAAGAATATCGCCTGTAGGTCCTATATGGCCGTGGGTTACATCTGGCTGGTATCAGAGCCACCCACATGCCGTATATACGGGGCCCAGCTGTGCTCGGATCGACATATATCGACTCAAGAACATCGCCTGTAGGTCCTATATAGCCGTGGGTTGCAGCTGGCTGGTATCATAACTACCCCCATGCTGTATATACGGCGCCCAGCTGTGCTCAGATCGACATATATCGACTCAAGAACATCGCCTGTAGGTCCTATATAGCCGTGGGTTGCAGTTGGCTGGTATCACAGCTACCCCCATGCTGTATTTACGTGGCCCAGCTGTGCTCAGGTCGACATATATCGACTCAAGGACATCACCTGTAGGTCCTGTATGGCCGTGGGTTGCAGCTGGCTGGTATCAGAGCCACCCACATGCCCTATATGCGGGGGTCCAGCTGTGCTCAGATCGGCATATATCGACTCAAGAACATCGCCTGTAGGTCCTATATAGCCATGGGTTGCAGTTGGCTGGTATCACAGCTACCCCCATGCTGTATTTACGTGGCCCAGCTGTGCCCAGGTCGACATATATCGACTCAAGAACATCGCCTGTAGGTCCTATATGGCCGTGGGTTGCATATGGCTGGTATCAGAGCTACCCCCATGCTGTACATACGAGGCCCAGCTGTGCTCAGATCGACATATATCGACTCAAGAACATCGCCTGTGAGTCTTATATGGCCGTGGGTTGCAGCTGGCTGGTATCAGAGCTACCCCCAGGCTGTATATACGTGGCCCAGCTGTGCTCAGATCGACATATATCGACTTAAGAACATCGCCGGTAGGTCCTGTATGCCCATGGGTTGCATCTGGCTGGTATCAGAGCCACCCACATGCCGTATATGCGGAGACCAGCTGTGCTCAGATCGACATATATCGACTCAAGAACATCGCCTGTAGGTCCTATATGGCCGTGGGTTGCATCTGGCTCGTATCAGAGCTACCCCCATGCTGTATATACGGCGCCCAGCTGTGCTCAGATCGACATATATCGACTCAAGAAAATCGCCTGTAGGTCCTATATGGCCGTGGGTTGCATCTGGCTGGTATCAGAGCTACCCCCATGCTGTATATATGGGGCCCAGCTGTGCTCAGATCGACATATATCGACTCAAGAACATCGCCTGTAGGTCCTATATGGCCGTGGGTTGCAGCTTGATGGTATCACAGCTACCCCCATGCTGTATATACGTGGCCCAGCTGTGCTCAGATCGACATATATCGACTCAAGAACATCGCCTGTAGGTCCTATATGGGCATAGGTTGCACCTGGCTGGTGTCGAAGCGGCCCCAATGCTGCATATACGGTGCATAGCGGTGCTCAGATCGACATATATCGACTCAAGAACATCGCCTGTAGGTCCTATATGGCCGTGGGTTGCATCTGGCTAATATCAGAGCCACCCACATGCCGTATATACGGGGGCCCAGCTGTGTTCAAATCGACATATATCGAATCAAGAACATCGGCTGTAGGTCCTATATGGCCGTGGGTTGCATCTGGCTGGTATCAGAGCCACCCACATGCCGTATATACGGGGCCCAGCTGTGCTCAGATCGACATATATCGACTCAAGAACATCGCCTGTAGGTCCTATATGGCCGTGGGTTGCATCTGGCTGGTATCAGAGCTACCCCCATGCTGTATATACGAGGACCAGCGGTGCTCAGATCGACATATATCGACTCAAGAACATCGCCTGTAGGTCCTATATGGCCGTGGGTTGCATCTGGCTGATATCAGAGCCACCCACATGCCGTATATACGGGGGCCCAGCTGTGCTCAGATCGACATATATCGACTCAAGAACATCGCCTGTAGGTCCTATATGGCCGTGGGTTGCATCTGGCTGGTTTCAGAGCTACCACCATGCTGTATATACGGGACCCAGCTGTGCTCAGATCGACACATATCGACTCAAGAACATCGCCTGTAGGTCCTATATGGCCGTGGGTTGCATCTGGCTGGTTTCAGAGCTACCCCCATGTTGTATATACGGGGCCCAGCTGTGCTCAGATCGACATATATCGACTCAAGAACATCGCCTATAGGTCCTATATGGCCGTGGGTTGCACCTGGCTGGTATCACAGCTACCCCCATGCTGTATATACGTGGCCCAGCTGTGCTGAGATCGACATATATCGACTCAAAAACAAGAACAAGAACATCGCCTGTAGGTCCTATATGCCCGTGGGTTGCATCTGGCTGGAATCAGAGCCACCCACATGCTGCATATACAGGGCATAGCGGAGCTCATATCGACATATATCGACTCAAGAACATCGCCTATAGGTCCCATATGGGCATAGGTTGCACCTGGCTGGTGTCGGAGCGGCCCCACTGTTGCATATACGGTGCATAGAGGTGCTCAGATCGACATATATCGACTCAAGAACATCGCCTGTAGGTCATATATGGCTGTGGGTTGCATCTGGCTGATATCAGAGCCACCCACATGCCGTATATACGGGGGCCCAGCCGTGCTGAGATCGACATATATCGACTCAAGAGCATCGGCTCTAGGTCCTATATTGCCGTGGGTTGCATCGGGCTGGTATAAGAGCCACCCACATGCCGTATATACGGGGCCCAGCTGTGCTCAGATTGACATATATCGACTCAAGAATATCGCCTGTAGGTCCTATATGGCCGTGGGTTGCATCTGGCTGGTATCAGAGCTACCCCCATGGTGTATAAACGGCGCCCAGCTGTGCTCAAATCGACATATATCGATTCAAGTACATCGCCTGTAGGTCCTATATGGCCGTGGGTTGGATCTGGCTGGTATCAGAGCTACTCCCATGCTGTATATACGAGGCCCAGCTGTGCTCAGATCGACATATATCGACTCAAGAACATCGCCTGTGGGTCTTATATGGCCGTGGGCTGCAGCTGGCTGATATCAGAGCTACCCCCAGGCTGTATATACGTGGCCCAGCTGTGCTCAGATCGACATATATCGACTCAAGAATATCGCCTGTAGATGCTGTATGGCCGTGGGTTGCATCTGGCTGGTATCAGAGCTACCACCATGCTGTATATACGGCGCCCAGCTGTGCTCAGATCGAAATATATCGACTCAAGAACATCGCCTGTAGGTCCTATATGGCCGTGGGTTGCATCTGGCTGGTATCATAGCTTCCCCCATGCTGTATATACGGGGCCCAGCTGTGCTTAGAGCGACATATATCGACTCAAGAACATCGCCTGTAGGTCCTATGTAGCCGTGGGTTGCAGCTGGCTGGTATCACAGCTACCCCCATGCTGTATATACGTGCCCCAGCTGTGCTCAGATCGACATATATCGACTCAAGAACATCGCCTGTAGGTCCTATATGGCCGTGGGTTGCAGCTGGCTGGTATCACAGCTACCCCCATGCTGTATATACGTGGCCCAGCTGTGCTCAGATCGACATATATTGACTCAAGAACATCGCCTGTAGGTCCTATATGCCCGTGGGTTGCATCTGGCTGGAATCAGAGCCACCCACATGCTGCATATACAGGGCATAGCGGAGCTCATATCGACGTATATCGACTCAAGAACATCGCCTGTAGGTCCTATATGGCAGTGGGTTGCATCTGGCTGATATCAGATCCACCCACATGCCGTATATACGGGGGCCCAGCTGTGCTCAGATCGACATATATCGACTCAAGAACATCGGCTCTAGGTCCTACATGGCCGTGGGTTGCATCTGGCTGGTATCAGAGCCACCCACATGCCGTATATACGGGGCCCAGCTGTGCTCAGATCGACATATATCGACTCAAGAATATCGCCTGTAGGTCCTATATGGCCGTGGGTTGCATGTGGCTGGTATCAGAGCTACCCCCATGGTGTATATACGGCGCCCAGCTGTGCTCAAATCGACATATTTCGATTCAAGAACATCGCCTGTAGATCCTATATGGCCGTGGGTTGGATCTGGCTGGTATCAGAGCTACTCCCATGCTGTATATACGAGGCCCAGCTGTGCTCAGATCGACATATATCGACTCAAGAACATCGCCTGTGGGTCTTATATGGCCGTGGGTTGCAGCTGGCTGGTATCAGAGCTACCCCCAGGCTGTATATACGTGGCCCAGCTGTGCTCAGATCGACATATATCGACTTAAGAATATCGCCTGTAGGTGCTGTATGGCCGTGGGTTGCATCTGGCTGGTATCAGAGCTACCCCCATGCTGTATATACGGCGCCCAGCTGTGTTCAGATCGACATATATCGACTCAAGAACATCGCCTGTAGGTCCTATATGGCCGTGGTTTGCATCTGGCTGGTATCGGAGCTACCCCCTTGGTGTTTATACGGCGCCCAGTTGCGCTCAGATCGACATATATCGACTCAAGAACATCGCCTATAGGTCCTATATGGCTGTGGGTTGCATCTGGCTGGTATCAGAGCTACCCCCATGCTGTATATACGAGGCCCAGCTGTGCTCAGATCGACATATATCGACTCAAGAACATCGTCTATAGGTCCTATATGGCCGTGGGTTGCAGCTGGCTGGTATCACAGCTACCCCCATGCTGTATATACGTGGCCCAGCTGTGCTGAGATCGACATATATCGACTCAAGAACATCGCCTGTAGGTCCTATATGCCCGTGGGTTGCATCTGGCTGGAATCAGAGCCACCCACATGCTGCATATACAGGGCATAGCGGAGCTCATATCGACATATATCGACTCAAGAACATCGCCTGTAGGTCCTATATGGGCATAGGTTGCACCTGGTTGGTGTCGAAGCGGCCCCAATGCTGCATATACGGTGCATAGCGGTGCTCAGATCGACATATATCGACTCAAGAACATCGCCTGTAGGTCCTATATGGCCGTGGGTTGCATCTGGCTGGTATCAGAGCCACCCACATGCCGTATATACGAGGCCCAGCTGTGATCAGATCGACATATATCGACTCAAGAACATCGCCTGTAGGTTCTATATGGCCGTGGGTTGCATATGGCTGGTATCAGAGCCACCCACATGCCGTATATACGGGGCCCAGCTGTGCGCAGATCGACATATATCGACTCAAGAACATCGCCTGTAGGTCCTATATGGCCGTGGGTTGCATATGGCTGGTATCAGAGCCACCCACATACCGTATATACGGGGCCCAGCTGTGCTCAGATCGACATATATCGACTCAAGAACATCGCCTGTAGGTCTTATATGGCCGTGGGTTGCATCTGGCTGGTATCAGAGCTACACCCATGGTGTATATACGGCGCCCAGCTGTGCTCAGATCGACATATATCGACTCAAGAACATCGCCTGTAGGGTCTATATGGCCGTGGGTTGCATCTGGCTGGTATCAGAGCTACCCATATGCTGTATATACGGCGAGCAGCTGTGCTCAGATCGACATATATCGACTCAAGAACATCGCCTGTAGGTCCTATATGGCCGTGGGTTGCATCTGGCTGGTATCAGAGCTACCCCCATGCTGTATATACGGGGCCCAGCTGTGCTCAGATCGACATATATCGACTCAAGAACATCGCCTGTAGGTCCTATATGGCCGTGGGTTGCATCTGGGTGGTATCAGAGCTACCCCCATGCTGTATATACGGGGCCCAGCTGTGCTCAGATCGACATATATCGACTCAAGAACATCGCCTGTATGTCCTATATAACCGTGGGTTGCAGCTGGCTGGTATCACAGCTACCCCCATGCTATATATACGGCGCCCAGCTGTGTTCAGATCGACATATATCGACTCAAGAACATCGCCTGTAGGTCCTATATGGCCGTGGGTTGCATCTGGGTGGTATCAGAGCTACCCCCATGCTGTATATACGGGGCCCAGCTGTGCTCAGATCGACATATATCGACTCAAGAACATCGCCTGTATGTCCTATATAACCGTGGGTTGCAGCTGGCTGGTATCACAGCTACCCCCATGCTATATATACGGCGCCCAGCTGTGCTCAGATCGACATATATCGACTCAAGAACATCGCCTGTAGGTCCTATATGGCCGTGGGTTGCATCTGGGTGGTATCAGAGCTACCCCCAGGCTGTATATACGTGGCCCAGCTGTGCTCAGATCGACATATATCGACTCAAGAATATCGCCTGTAGGTGCTGTATGGCCGTGGGTTGCATCTGGCTGGTATCAGAGCTACCCCCATGCTGTATATACGGCGCCCAGCTGTGTTCAGATCGACATATATCGACTCAAGAACATCGCCTGTAGGTCCTATATGGCCGTGGTTTGCATCTGGCTGGTATCGGAGCTACCCCCATGGTGTTTATACGGCGCCCAGCTGCGCTCAGATCGACATATATCGACTCAAGAACATCGCCTATAGGTCCTATATGGCTGTGGGTTGCATCTGGCTGGTATCAGAGCTACCCCCATGCTGTATATACGAGGCCCAGCTGTGCTCAGATCGACATATATCGACTCAAGAACATCGCCTGTGGGTCTTATATGGCCGTGGGTTGCAGCTGGCTGGTATCAGAGCTACTCCCAGGCTGTATATACGTGGCCCAGCTGTGCTCAGATCGACATATATCGACTCAAGAACATCGCCTGTAGGTGCTATATGGCCGTGGGTTGCATCTGGCTGGTATCAGAGCTACCCCCATGCTGTATATACGGCGCCAAGCTGTGCTCAGATCGACATATATCGACTCAAGAACATTGCTTGTAGGTCCTATATGGCCGTGGGTTGCATCTGGCTGGTATCAGTGCTACCCCCATGCTGTATATACGGCGCCCAGCTGTGTTCAGATCGACATATATTGACTCAAGAATATCGCCTGTAGGTCCTATATGGCCGTGGGTTGCATCTGGCTGGTATCAGAGCCACCCACATGCCGTATATACGGGGCCCAGCTGTGCTCGGATCGACATATATACGTGGCCCAGCTGTGCTCAGATCGACATATATCGACTCAAGAACATCGCCTGTAGGTCCTATATGGCCGTGGGTTGCATCTGGCTGGTATCAGAGCCACCCACATGCCGTATATACGGAGCCCAGCTGTGCTCAGATCCACATATATCGACGGAAAAACATCTCCTGTAGGTCCAATATGGCCATGGGTTGCACCTGGCTGGTATCACAGCTACCCCCATGCTGTATAAACGTAGCCCAGCTGTGCTCAGATCGACATATATCGACTCAAGAACATCGCCTGTAGGTCCTATATGCCCGTGGGTTGCATCTGGCTGGAATCAGAGCCACCCACATGCTGCATATACAATGCATAGCGGAGCTCATATCGACATAAATCGACTCAAGAACATCGCCTGTAGGTCCTATATGGGCATAGGTTGCACCTGGCTGGTGTCGAAGCGGCCCCAATGCTGCATATACGGTGCATAGCGCTGCTCAGATCGACATATATCGACTCAAGAACATCGCCTGTAGGTCCTATATTGCCGTGGGTTGCATCTGGCTGATATCAGAGCCACCCACATGCCGTATATACGGGAGCCCAGCTGTGCTCAGATCGATATATATCGACTCAAGAACATCGCCTGTAGGTCCTATATGGGCATAGGTTGCACCTGGTTGGTGTCGAAGCGGCCCCAATGCTGCATATACGGTGCATAGCGGTGCTCAGATCGACATATATCGACTCAAGAACATCGCCTGTAGGTCCTATATGGCCGTGGGTTGCATCTGGCTGGTATCAGAGCCACCCACATGCCGTATATACGAGGCCCAGCTGTGCTCAGATCGACATATATCGACTCAAGAACATCGCCTGTAGGTTCTATATGGCCGTGGGTTGCATATGGCTGGTATCAGAGCCACCCACATGCCGTATATACGGGGCCCAGCTGTGCGCAGATCGACATATATCGACTCAAGAACATCGCCTGTAGGTCCTATATGGCCGTGGGTTGCACATGGCTGGTATCAGAGCCACCCACATGCCGTATATACGAGGCCCAGCTGTGCTCAGATCGACATATATCGACTCAAGAACATCGCCTGTAGGTTCTATATGGCCGTGGGTTGCATATGGCTGGTATCAGAGCCACCCACATGCCGTATATACGGGGCCCAGCTGTGCGCAGATCGACATATATCGACTCAAGAACATCGCCTGTAGGTCCTATATGGCCGTGGGTTGCATATGGCTGGTATCAGAGCCACCCACATACCGTATATACGGGGCCCAGCTGTGCTCAGATCGACATATATCGACTCAAGAACATCGCCTGTAGGTCTTATATGGCCGTGGGTTGCATCTGGCTGGTATCAGAGCTACACCCATGGTGTATATACGGCGCCCAGCTGTGCTCAGATCGACATATATCGACTCAAGAACATCGCCTGTAGGGTCTATATGGCCGTGGGTTGCATCTGGCTGGTATCAGAGCTACCCCTATGCTGTATATACGGCGAGCAGCTGTGCTCAGATCGACATATATCGACTCAAGAACATCGCCTGTAGGTCCTATATGGCCGTGGGTTGCATCTGGCTGGTATCAGAGCTACCCCCATGCTGTATATACGGGGCCCAGCTGTGCTCAGATCGACATATATCGACTCAAGAACATCGCCTGTAGGTTCTATATGGCCGTGGGTTGCATATGGCTGGTATCAGAGCCACCCACATGCCGTATATACGGGGCCCAGCTGTGCGCAGATCGACATATATCGACTCAAGAACATCGCCTGTAGGTCCTATATGGCCGTGGGTTGCATATGGCTGGTATCAGAGCCACCCACATACCGTATATACGGGGCCCAGCTGTGCTCAGATCGACATATATCGACTCAAGAACATCGCCTGTAGGTCTTATATGGCCGTGGGTTGCATCTGGCTTGTATCAGAGCTACACCCATGGTGTATATACGGCGCCCAGCTGTGCTCAGATCGACATATATCGACTCAAGAACATCGCCTGT
Organism: Lordithon lunulatus; assembly: GCA_963942505.1. Taxonomy (NCBI): domain Eukaryota; kingdom Metazoa; phylum Arthropoda; class Insecta; order Coleoptera; family Staphylinidae; genus Lordithon; species Lordithon lunulatus. The sequence goes on along the minus strand of OZ012667.1, from coordinate 29,743,744 downwards.
AGGGTCTATATGGCCGTGGGTTGCATCTGGCTGGTATCAGAGCTACCCCTATGCTGTATATACGGCGAGCATCTGTGCTCAGATCGACATATATCGACTCAAGAACATCGCCTGTAGGTCCTATATGGCCGTGGGTTGCATCTGGCTGGTATCAGAGCTACCCCCATGCTGTATATACGGGGCCCAGCTGTGCTCAGATCGACATATATCGACTCAAGAACATCGCCTGTAGGTCCTATATGGCCGTGGGTTGCATCTGGGTGGTATCAGAGCTACCCCCATGCTGTATATACGGGGCCCAGCTGTGCTCAGATCGACATATATCGACTCAAGAACATCGCCTGTATGTCCTATATAACCGTGGGTTGCAGCTGGCTGGTATCACAGCTACCCCCATGCTATATATACGGCGCCCAGCTGTGCTCAGATCGACATATATCGACTCAAGAACATCGCCTGTAGGTCCTATATGGCCGTGGGTTGCATCTGGCTGGTTTCAGAGCTACCCCCATGTTGTATATACGGGGCCCAGCTGTGCTCAGATCGACATATATCGACTCAAGAACATCGTCTATAGGTCCTATATGGCCGTGGGTTGCAGCTGGCTGGTATCACAGCTACCCCCATGCTGTATATACGTGGCCCAGCTGTGCTGAGATCGACATATATCGACTCAAGAACATCGCCTGTAGGTCCTATATGCCCGTGGGTTGCATCTGGCTGGAATCAGAGCCACCCACATGCTGCATATACAGGGCATAGCGGAGCTCATATCGACATATATCGACTCAAGAACATCGCCTGTAGGTCCCATATGGGCATAGGTTGCACCTGGCTGGTGTCGCAGCGGCCCCAATGTTGCATATACGGTGCATAGCGGTGCTCAGATCGACATATATCGACTCAAGAACATCGCCTGTAGGTCCTATATGGCTGTGGGTTGCATCTGGCTGATATCAGAGCCACCCACATGCCGTATATACGGGGGCCCAGCTGTGCTCAGATCGACATATATCGACTCAAGAATATCGCATGTAGGTCCTATATGGCCGTGGGTTGCATCTGGCTGGTATCAGAGCTACCCCCATGGTGTATATACGGCGCCCAGCTGTGCTCAAATCGACATATATCGATTCAAGTACATCGCCTGTAGGTCCTATATGGCCGTGGGTTGGATCTGGCTGGTATCAGAGCTACTCCCATGCTGTATATACGAGGCCCAGCTGTGCTCAGATCGACATATATCGACTCAAGAACATCGCCTGTGGGTCTTATATGGCCGTGGGCTGCAGCTGGCTGGTATCAGAGCTACCCCCATGCTGTATATACGGTGCCCAGCTATGCTCAGATCGACCTATATCGACTCAAGAACATCGCCTGTGGGTCTTATATGGACGTGGGTTGCAGCTGGCTGGTATCAGAGCTATCCCCAGGCTGTATATACGTGGCCCAGCTGTGCTCAGATCGACATATATCGACTCAAGAACATCGCCTGTATGTGCTATATGGCCGTGGGTTGCATCTGGCTGCTATCAGAGCTACCCCCATGCTGTATATACGTGGCCCAGCTGTGCTCAGATCGATATATATCGACTCAAGAACATCGCCTGTGGGTCTTATATGGCCGTGGGTTGCAGCTGGCTGGTATCAGAGCTACCCCCATGGTGTATATACGGCGCCCAGCTGTGCTCAAATCGACATATATCGATTCAAGAACATCGCCTGTAGGTCCTATATGGCCGTGGGTTGGATCTGGCTGGTATCAGAGCTACTCACATGGTGTATATCGTAGGCCCAGCTGTGCTCAGATCGACATATATCGACTCAAGAACATCGCCTGTAGGTCCTATATGGCCGTGGGTTGCATCTGGCTGGTATCAGAGCTACCCCCATGCTGCATATACGGGGCCCAGCTGTGCTCAGTTCGACATATATCGACTCAAGAACATCGCCTGTAGGTCCTATATGGCCGTGGGTTGCATCTGGCTGGTTTCAGAGCTACCCCCATGCTGTATATACGGGGCCCAGCTGTGCTCAAATCGACATATATCGACTCAAGAACATCGCCTGTAGGTCCTATATGGCCGTGGGTTGCAGCTGGCTGGTATCACAGCTACCCCCATGCTGTATATACGTGGCCCAGCTGTGCTCAGATTGACATATATCGACTCAAGAACATCGCCTGTAGGTCCTATATGCCCGTGGGTTGCATCTGGCTGGAATCAGAGCCACCCACATGCTGCATATACAGGGCATAGCGGAGCTCATATCGACGTATATCGACTCAAGAACATCGCCTGTAGGTCCTATATGGCAATGGGTTGCATCTGGCTGATATCAGATCCACCCACATTCCGTATATACGGGGGCCCAGCTGTGCTCAGATCGACATATATCGACTCAAGAACATCGGCTCTAGGTCCTATATGGCCGTGGGTTGCATCTGGCTGGTATCAGAGCCACCCACATGCCGTATATACGGGGCCCAGCTGTGCCCAGATCGACATATATCGACTCAGGAATATCGCCTGTAGGTCCTATATGGCCGTGGGTTGCATCTGGCAGGTATCAGAGCTACCCCCATGGTGTATATACGGCGCCCAGCTGTGCTCAAATCGACATATATCGATTCAAGAACATCGCCTGTAGGTCCTATATGGCCGTGGGTTGGATCCGGCTGGTATCAGAGCTACTCACATGCTGTATATACGAGGCCCAGCTGTGCTCAGATCGACATATATCGACTTAAGAACATCGCCTGTGGGTCTTATATGGCCGTGGGTTGCAGCTGGCTGGTATCAGAGCTACCCCCAGGCTGTATATACGAGGCCCAGCTGTGCTCAGATCGACATATATCGACTCAAGAATATCGCCTGTAGGTGCTGTATGGCCGTGGGTTGCATCTGGCTGGTATCAGAGCTACCCCCATGCTGTATATACGGCGCCCAGCTGTGCTCAGATCGACATATATCGACTCAAGAACATCGCCTGTAGGTCCTATATGCCGTGGTTTGCATCTGGCTGGTATCGGAGCTACCCCCATGGTGTTTATACGGCGCCCGGCTGCGCTCAGATCGACATATATCGACTCAAGAACATCGCCTGTAGGTCCTATATGGCCGTGGGTTGCATATGGCTGGTATCAGAGCTACCCCCATGCTGTACATACGAGGCCCAGCTGTGCTCAGATCGACATATATCGACTCAAGAACATCGCCTGTGGGTCTTATATGGCCGTGGGTTGCAGCTGGCTGGTATCAGAGCCACCCCCAGGCTGTATATACGTGGCCCAGCTGTGCTCAGATCGACATATATCGACTCAAGAACATCGCCTGTAGGTGCTATATGGCCGTGGGTTGCATCTGGCTGGTATCAGAGCCACCCACATGCCGTATATACGGGGCCCAGCTGTGCTCGGATCGACATATATACGTGGCCCAGCTGTGCTCAGATCGACATATATCGACTCAAGAACATCGCCTGTAGGTCCTATATGGCCGTGGGTTGCATCTGGCTGGTATCAGAGCCACCCACATGCCGTATATACGGTGCCCAGCTGTGCTCAGATCGACATATATCGACGGAAGAACATCGCCTGTAGGTCCAATATGGCCATGGGTTGCACCTGGCTGGTATCACAGCTACCCCCATGCTGTATAAACGTAGCCCAGCTGTGCTCAGATCGACATATATCGACTCAAGAACATCGCCTGTAGGTCCTATATGCCCGTGGGTTGCATCTGGCTGGAATCAGAGCCACCCACATGCTGCATATACAATGCATAGCGGAGCTCATATCGACATAAATCGACCAAAGAACATTGCCTGTAGGTCCTATACGGGCATAGGTTGCACCTGGCTGGTGTCGAAGCGGCCCCAATGCTGCATATACGGTGCATAGCGCTGCTCAGATCGACATATATCGACTCAAGAACATCGCCTGTAGGTCCTATATGGCCGTGGGTTGCATCTGGCTGATATCAGAGCCACCCACATGCCGTATATACGGGGGCCCAGCTGTGCTCAGATCGACATATATCGACTCAAGAACATCGCCTGTAGGTCCTATATGCCCGTGGGTTGCATCTGGCTGGAATCAGAGCCACCCACATGCTGCATATACAATGCATAGCGGAGCTCATATCGACATATATCGACTCAAGAACATCGCCTGTAGGTCCTATATGGGCATAGGTTGCACCTGGTTGGTGTCGAAGCGGCCCCAATGCTGCATATACGGTGCATAGCGGTGCTCAGATCGACATATATCGACTCAAGAACATCGCCTGTAGGTCCTATATGGCCGTGGGTTGCATCTGGCTGGTATCAGAGCCACCCACATGCCGTATATACGAGGCCCAGCTGTGCTCAGATCGACATATATCGACTCAAGAACATCGCCTGTAGGTTCTATATGGCCGTGGGTTGCATATGGCTGGTATCAGAGCCACCCACATGCCGTATATACGGGGCCCAGCTGTGCACAGATCGACATATATCGACTCAAGAACATCGCCTGTAGGTCCTATATGGCCGTGGGTTGCATATGGCTGGTATCAGAGCCACCCACATGCCGTATATACGGGGCCCAGCTGTGCTCAGATCGACATATATCGACTCAAGAACATCGCCTGTAGGTCTTATATGGCCGTGGGTTGCATCTGGCTGGTATCAGAGCTACACCCATGGTGTATATACGGCGCCCAGCTGTGCTCAGATCGACATATATCGACTCAAGAACATCGCCTGTAGGGTCTATATGGCCGTGGGTTGCATCTGGCTGTTATCAGAGCTACCCCTATGCTGTATATACGGCGAGCAGCTGTGCTCAGATCGACATATATCGACTCAAGAACATCGCCTGTAGGTCCTACATGGCCGTGGGTTGCATCTGGCTGGTATCAGAGCTACCCCCATGCTGTATATACGGGGCCCAGCTGTGCTCAGATCGGCATATATCGACTCAAGAACATCGCCTGTAGGTCCTATATGGCCGTGGGTTGCATCTGGGTGGTATCAGAGCTACCCCCATGCTGTATATACGGGGCCCAGCTGTGCTCGGATCGACATATATCGACTCAAGAACATCGCCTGTAGGTCCTATATAACCTTGGGTTGCAGCTGGCTGGTATCACAGCTACCCTCATGCTGTATATACGTGGCCCAGCTGTGCTGAGATCGACATATATCGACTCAAGAACATCGCCTGTAGGTCCTATATGCCCGTGGGTTGCATCTGGCTGGAATCAGAGCCACCCACATGCTGCATATACAGGGCATAGCGGAGCTCATATCGACATATATCGACTCAAGAACATCGCCTGTAGGTCCCATATGGGCATAGGTTGCACCTGGCTGGTGTCGGAGCGGCCCCAATGCTGCATATACGGTGCATAGCGGTGCTCAGATCGACATATATCGACTCAAGAACATCGCCTGTAGGTCATATATGGCTGTGGGTTGCATCTGGCTGATATCAGAGCCACCCACATGCCGTATATACGGGGGCCCAGCCGTGCTCAGATCGACATATATCGACTCAAGAGCATCGGCTCTAGGTCCTATATTGCCGTGGGTTGCATCGGGCTGGTATCAGAGCCACCCACATGCCGTATATACGGGGCCCAGCTGTGCTCAGATTGACATATATCGACTCAAGAATATCGCCTGTAGGTCCTATATGGCCGTGGGTTGCATCTGGCTGGTTTCAGAGCTACCCCCATGTTGTATATACGGGGCCCAGCTGTGCTCAGATCGACATATATCGACTTAAGAACATCGTCTATAGGTCCTATATGGCCGTGGGTTGCAGCTGGCTGGTATCACAGCTACCCCCATGCTGTATATACGTGGCCCAGCTGTGCTGAGATCGACATGTATCGACTCAAGAACATCGCCTGTAGGTCCTATATGCCCGTGGGTTGCATCTGGCTGGAATTAGAGCCACCCACATGCTGCATATACAAGGCATAGCGGAGCTCATATCGACATATATCGACTCAAGAACATCGCCTGTAGGTCCCATATGGGAATAGGTTGCACCTGGCTGGTGTCGGAGCGGCCCCAATGTTGCATATACGGTGCATAGCGGTGCTCAGATCGACATATATCGACTCAAGAACATCGCCTGTAGGTCCTATATGGCTGTGGGTTGCATCTGGCTGATATCAGAGCCACCCACATGCCGTATATACGGGGGCCCAGCTGTGCTCAGATCGACATATATCGACTCAAGAACATCGCCTGTAGGTCCTATATGGCCGTGGGTTGCATCTGGCTGGTTTCAGAGCTACCACCATGCTGTATATACGGGACCCAGCTGTGCTCATATCGACACATATCGACTCAAGAACATCGCCTGTAGGTCCTATATGGCCGTGGGTTGCATCTGGCTGGTTTCAGAACTACCCCCATGTTGTATATACGGGGCCCAGCTGTGCTCAGATCGACATATATCGACTCAAGAACATCGCCTATAGGTCCTATATGGCCGTGGGTTGCACCTGGCTGGTATCACAGCTACCCCCATGCTGTATATACGTGGCCCAGCTGTGCTGAGATCGACATATATCGACTCAAAAATAAAAACAAGAACATCGCCTGTAGGTCCTATATGCCCGTGGGTTGCATCTGGCTGGAATCAGAGCCACCCACATGCTGCATATACAGGGCATAGCGGAGCTCATATCGACATATATCGACTCAAGAACATCGCCTGTAGGTCCCATATGGGCATAGGTTGCACCTGGCTGGTGTCGGAGCGTCCCCAATGTTGCATATACGGTGCATAGAGGTGCTCAGATCGACATATATCGACTCAAGAACATCGCCTGTAGGTCATATATGGCTGTGGGTTGCATCTGGCTGATATCAGAGCCACCCACATGCCATATATACGGGGGCCCAGCCGTGCTCAGATCGACATATATCGACTCAAGAGCATCGGCTCTAGGTCCTATATTGCCGTGGGTTGCATCGGGCTGGTATAAGAGCCACCCACATGCCGTATATACGGGGCCCAGCTGTGCTCAGATTGACATATATCGACTCAAGAATATCGCCTGTAGGTCCTATATGGCCGTGGGTTGCATCTGGCTGGTATCAGAGCTACCCCCATGGTGTATAAACGGCGCCCAGCTGTGCTCAAATCGACATATATCGATTCAAGTACATCGCCTGTAGGTCCTATATGGCCGTGGGTTGGATCTGGCTGGTATCAGAGCTACTCCCATGCTGTATATACGAGGCCCAGCTGTGCTCAGATCGACATATATCGACTCAAGAACATCGCCTGTGGGTCTTATATGGCCGTGGGCTGCAGCTGGCTGATATCAGAGCTACCCCCAGGCTGTATATACGTGGCCCAGCTGTGCTCAGATCGACATATATCGACTCAAGAACATCGCCTGTAGGTGCTATATGGCCGTGGGTTGCATCTGGCTGGTATCAGAGCTACCCCCATGCTGTATATACGGCGCCAAGCTGTGCTCAGATCGACATATATCGACTCAAGAACATTGCTTGTAGGTCCTATATGGCCGTGGGTTGCATCTGGCTGGTATCAGTGCTACCCCCATGCTGTATACACGGCGCCCAGCTGTGCTCAGATCGACATATATCGACTCAAGAATATCGCCTGTAGGTCCTATATGGCCGTGGGTTGCATCGGGCTGGTATCAGAGCCACCCACATGCCGTATGTACGGGGCCCAGCTGTGCTCGGATCGACATATATCGACTCAAGAACATCGCCTGTAGGTCCTATATAGCCGTGGGTTGCAGCTGGCTGGTATCATAACTACCCCCATGCTGTATATACGGCGCCCAGCTGTGCTCAGATCGACATATATCGACTCAAGAACATCGCCTGTAGGTCCTATATAGCCGTGGGTTGCAGTTGGCTGGTATCACAGCTACCCCCATGCTGTATTTACGTGGCCCAGCTGTGCTCAGGTCGACATATATCGACTCAAGGACATCACCTGTAGGTCCTGTATGGCCGTGGGTTGCAGCTGACTGGTATCAGAGCCACCCACATGCCCTATATGCGGGGGTCCAGCTGTGCTCAGATCGGCATATATCGACTCAAGAACATCGCCTGTAGGTCCTATATAGCCGTGGGTTGCAGTTGGCTGGTATCACAGCTACCCCCATGCTGTATTTACGTGGCCCAGCTGTGCCCAGGTCGACATATATCGACTCAAGAACATCGCCTGTAGGTCCTATATGGCCGTGGGTTGCATATGGCTGGTATCAGAGCTACCCCCATGCTGTACATACGAGGCCCAGCTGTGCTCAGATCGACATATATCGACTCAAGAACATCGCCTGTGGGTCTTATATGGCCGTGGGTTGCAGCTGGCTGGTATCAGAGCTACCCCCAGGCTGTATATACGTGGCCCAGCTGTGCTCAGATCGACATATATCGACTTAAGAACATCGCCGGTAGGTCCTGTATGCCCATGGGTTGCATCTGGCTGGTATCAGAGCCACCCACATGCCGTATATGCGGAGACCAGCTGTGTTCAGATCGACATATATCGACTCAAGAACATCGCCTGTAGGTCCTATATGGCCGTGGGTTGCATCTGGCTCGTATCAGAGCTACCCCCATGCTGTATATACGGCGCCCAGCTGTGCTCAGATCGACATATATCGACTCAAGAAAATCGCCTGTAGGTCCTATATGGCCGTGGGTTGCATCTGGCTGGTATCAGAGCTACCCCCATGCTGTATATATGGGGCCCAGCTGTGCTCAGATCGACATATATCGACTCAAGAACATCGCCTGTAGGTCCTATATGGCCGTGGGTTGCAGCTGGATGGTATCACAGCTACCCCCATGCTGTATATACGTGGCCCAGCTGTGCTCAGATCGACATATATCGACTCAAGAACATCGCCTGTAGGTCCTATATGGGCATAGGTTGCACCTGGCTGGTGTCGAAGCGGCCCCAATGCTGCATATACGGTGCATAGCGGTGCTCAGATCGACATATATCGACTCAAGAACATCGCCTGTACGTCCTATATGGCCGTGGGTTGCATCTGGCTAATATCAGAGCCACCCACATGCCGTATATACGGGGGCCCAGCTGTGTTCAAATCGACATATATCGAATCAAGAACATCGGCTGTAGGTCCTATATGGCCGTGGGTTGCATCTGGCTGGTATCAGAGCCACCCACATGCCGTATATACGGGGCCCAGCTGTGCTCAGATCGACATATATCGACTCAAGAACATCGCCTGTAGGTCCTATATGGCCGTGGGTTGCATCTGGCTGGTATCAGAGCTACCCCCATGCTGTATATACGAGGACCAGCTGTGCTCAGATCGACATATATCGACTCAAGAACATCGCCTGTAGGTCCTATATGGCCGTGGGTTGCATCTGGCTGGTTTCAGAGCTACCCCCATGTTGTATATACGGGGCCCAGCTGTGCTTAGATCGACATATATCGACTTAAGAACATCGTCTATAGGTCCTATATGGCCGTGGGTTGCAGCTGGCTGGTATCACAGCTACCCCCATGCTGTATATACGTGGCCCAGCTGTGCTGAGATCGACATGTATCGACTCAAGAACATCGCCTGTAGGTCCTATATGCCCGTGGGTTGCATCTGGCTGGAATTAGAGCCACCCACATGCTGCATATACAAGGCATAGCGGAGCTCATATCGACATATATCGACTCAAGAACATCGCCTGTAGGTCCCATATGGGAATAGGTTGCACCTGGCTGGTGACGGAGCGGCCCCAATGTTGCATATACGGTGCATAGCGGTGCTCAGATCGACATATATCGACTCAAGAACATCGCCTGTAGGTCCTATATGGCTGTGCGTTGCATCTGGCTGATATCAGAGCCACCCACATGCCGTATATACGGGGGCCCAGCTGTGCTCAGATCGACATATATCGACTCAAGAACATCGCCTGTAGGTCCTATATGGCCGTGGGTTGCATCTGGCTGGTTTCAGAGCTACCACCATGCTGTATATACGGGACCCAGCTGTGCTCAGATCGACACATATCGACTCAAGAACATCGCCTGTAGGTCCTATATGGCCGTGGGTTGCATCTGGCTGGTTTCAGAGCTACCCCCATGTTGTATATACGGGGCCCAGCTGTGCTCAGATCGACATATATCGACTCAATAACATCGCCTATAGGTCCTATATGGCCGTGGGTTGCACCTGGCTGGTATCACAGCTACCCCCATGCTGTATATACGTGGCCCAGCTGTGCTGAGATCGACATATATCGACTCAAAAACAAAAACAAGAACATCGTTTGTAGGTCCTATATGCCCGTGGGTTGCATCTGCCTGGAATCAGAGCCACCCACATGCTGCATATACAGGGCATAGCGGAGCTCATATCGACATATATCGACTCAAGAACATCGCCTATAGGTCCCATATGGGCATAGGTTGCACCTGGCTGGTGTCGGAGCGGCCCCACTGTTGCATATACGGTGCATAGAGGTGCTCAGATCGACATATATCGACTCAAGAACATCGCCTGTAGGTCATATATGGCTGTGGGTTGCATCTGGCTGATATCAGAGCCACCCACATGCCGTATATACGGGGGCCCAGCTGTGCTCAGATCGACATATATCGACTCAAGAGCATCGGCTCTAGGTCCTATATTGCCGTGGGTTGCATCGGGCTGGTATAAGAGCCACCCACATGCCGTATATACGGGGCCCAGCTGTGCTCAGATTGACATATATCGACTCAAGAATATCGCCTGTAGGTCCTATATGGCCGTGGGTTGCATCTGGCTGGTATTAGAGCTACCCCCATGGTGTATAAACGGCGCCCAGCTGTGCTCAAATCGACATATATCGATTCAAGTACATCGCCTGTAGGTCCTATATGGCCGTGGGTTGGATCTGGCTGGTATCAGAGCTACTCCCATGCTGTATATACGAGGCCCAGCTGTGCTCAGATCGACATATATCGACTCAAGAACATCGCCTGTGGGTCTTATATGGCCGTGGGCTGCAGCTGGCTGATATCAGAGCTACCCCCAGGCTGTATATACGTGGCCCAGCTGTGCTCAGATCGACATATATCGACTCAAGAATATCGCCTGTAGATGCTGTATGGCCGTGGGTTGCCTCTGGCTGGTATCAGAGCTACCACCATGCTGTATATACGGCGCCCAGCTGTGCTCAGATCGACATATATCGACTCAAGAACATCGCCTGTAGGTCCTATATGGCCGTGGGTTGCATCTGGCTGGTATCATAGCTTCCCCCATGCTGTATATACGTGCCCCAGCTGTGCTCAGATCGACATATATCGACTCAAGAACATCGCCTGTAGGTCCTATATGGCCGTGGGTTGCAGCTGGCTGGTATCACAGCTACCCCCATGCTGTATATACGTGGCCCAGCTGTGCTCAGATCGACATATATTGACTCAAGAACATCGCCTGTAGGTCCTATATGCCCGTGGGTTGCATCTGGCTGGAATCAGAGCCACCCACATGCTGCATATACAGGGCATAGCGGAGCTCATATCGACATATATCGACTCAAGAACATCGCCTGTAGGTCCTATATGGCCGTGGGTTGCATGTGGCTGGTATCAGAGCTACCCCCATGGTGTATATACGGCGCCCAGCTGTGCTCAAATCGACATATTTCGATTCAAGAACATCGCCTGTAGATCCTATATGGCCGTGGGTTGGATCTGGCTGGTATCAGAGCTACTCCCATGCTGTATATACGAGGCCCAGCTGTGCTCAGATCGACATATATCGACTCAAGAACATCGCCTGTGGGTCTTATATGGCCGTGGGTTGCAGCTGGCTGGTATCAGAGCTACCCCCAGGCTGTATATACGTGGCCCAGCTGTGCTCAGATCGACATATATCGACTCAAGAATATCGCCTGTAGGTGCTGTATGGCCGTGGGTTGCATCTGGCTGGTATCAGAGCTACCCCCATGCTGTATATACGGCGCCCAGCTGTGTTCAGATCGACATATATCGACTCAAGAACATCGCCTGTAGGTCCTATATGGCCGTGGTTTGCATCTGGCTGGTATCGGAGCTACCCCCATGGTGTTTATACGGCGCCCAGTTGCGCTCAGATCGACATATATCGACTCAAGAACATCGCCTATAGGTCCTATATGGCTGTGGGTTGCATCTGGCTGGTATCAGAGCTACCCCCATGCTGTATATACGAGGCCCAGCTGTGCTCAGATCGACATATATCGACTCAAGAACATCGTCTATAGGTCCTATATGGCCGTGGGTTGCAGCTGGCTGGTATCACAGCTACCCCCATGCTGTATATACGTGGCCCAGCTGTGCTGAGATCGACATATATCGACTCAAGAACATCGCCTGTAGGTCCTATATGCCCGTGGGTTGCATCTGGCTGGAATCAGAGCCACCCACATGCTGCATATACAGGGCATAGCGGAGCTCATATCGACATATATCGACTCAAGAACATCGCCTGTAGGTCCTATATGGCCGTGGTTTGTATCTGGCTGGTATCGGAGCTACCCCCATGGTGTTTATACGGCGCCCAGTTGCGCTCAGATCGACATATATCGACTCAAGAACATCGCCTATAGGTCCTATATGGCTGTGGGTTGCATCTGGCTGGTATCAGAGCTACCCCCATGCTGTATATACGAGGCCCAGCTGTGCTCAGATCGACATATATCGACTCAAGAACATCGTCTATAGGTCCTATATGGCCGTGGGTTGCAGCTGGCTGGTATCACAGCTACCCCCATGCTGTATATACGTGGCCCAGCTGTGCTGAGATCGACATGTATCGACTCAAGAACATCGCCTGTAGGTCCTATATGCCCGTGGGTTGCATCTGGCTGGAATTATAGCCACCCACATGCTGCATATACAAGGCATAGCGGAGCTCATATCGACATATATCGACTCAAGAACATCGCCTGTAGGTCCCATATGGGCATAGGTTGCACCTGGCTGGTGTCGGAGCGGCCCCAATGTTGCATATACGGTGCATAGCGGTGCTCAGATCGACATATATCGACTCAAGAACATCGCCTGTAGGTCCTATATGGCTGTGGGTTGCATCTGGCTGATATCTGAGCCACCCACATGCCGTATATACGGGGGCCCAGCTGTGCTCAGATCGACATATATCGACTCAAGAATATCGCCTGTAGGTCCTATATGGCCGTGGGTTGCATCTGGCTGGTATCAGAGCTACCCCCATGGTGTTTATACGGCGCCCAGCTGTGCTCAAATCGACATATATCGATTCAAGTACATCGCCTGTAGGTCCTATATGGCCGTGGGTTGGATCTGGCTGGTATCAGAGCTACTCCTATGCTGTATATACGAGGCCCAGCTGTGCTCAGATCGACATATATCGACTCAAGAACATCGCCTGTGGGTCTTATATGGCCGTGGGCTGCAGCTGACTGGTATCAGAGCTACCCCCATGCTGTATATACGGTGCCCAGCTATGCTCAGATCGACATATATCGACTCAAGAACATCGCCTGTGGGTCTTATATGGCCGTGGGTTGCAGCTGGCTGGTATCAGAGCTACCCCCAGGCTGTATATACGTGGCCCAGCTGTGCTCAGATCGACATATATCGACTCAAGAACATCGCCTGTATGTGCTATATGGCCGTGGGTTGCATCTGGCTGGTATCAGAGCTACCCCCATGCTGTATATACGTGGCCCAGCTGTGCTCAGATCGATATATATCGACTAAAGAACATCGCCTGTGGGTCTTATATGGCCGTGGGTTGCAGCTGGCTGGTATCAGAGCTACCCCCAGGCTGTCTATACGTGGCCCAGCTGTGCTCAGATCGACATATATCGACTCAAGAACATCACCTGTAGGTGCTATATGGCCGTGGGTTGCATCTGGCTGGTATCAGAGCTACCCCCAGAGCGCCCAGCTGTGCTCAAATCGACATATATCGATTCAAGTACATCGCCTGTAGGTCCTATATGGCCGTGGGTTGGATCTGGCTGGTATCAGAGCTACTCCTATGCTGTATATACGAGGCCCAGCTGTGCTCAGATCGACATATATCGACTCAAGAACATCGCCTGTGGGTCTTATATGGCCGTGGGCTGCAGCTGACTGGTATCAGAGCTACCCCCATGCTGTATATACGGTGCCCAGCTATGCTCAGATCGACATATATCGACTCAAGAACATCGCCTGTGGGTCTTATATGGCCGTGGGTTGCAGCTGGCTGGTATCAGAGCTACCCCCAGGCTGTATATACGTGGCCCAGCTGTGCTCAGATCGACATATATCGACTCAAGAACATCGCCTGTATGTGCTATATGGCCGTGGGTTGCATCTGGCTGGTATCAGAGCTACCCCCATGCTGTATATACGTGGCCCAGCTGTGCTCAGATCGATATATATCGACTAAAGAACATCGCCTGTGGGTCTTATATGGCCGTGGGTTGCAGCTGGCTGGTATCAGAGCTACCCCCAGGCTGTCTATACGTGGCCCAGCTGTGCTCAGATCGACATATATCGACTCAAGAACATCACCTGTAGGTGCTATATGGCCGTGGGTTGCATCTGGCTGGTATCAGAGCTACCCCCATGCTGTATATACGGGCCCCAGCTGTGCTCAAATCGACATATATCGACTCAAGAACATCGCCTGTAGGTCCTATATGGCCGTGGGTTGCATCTGGCTGGTATCAGAGCTACGCCCATGCTGCATATACGGGGCCCAGCTGTGCTCAGTTCGACATATATCGACTCAAGAAGATCGCCCGTAGGTCCTATATGGCCGTGGTTTGCATCTGGGTGGTATCAGAGCTACCCCATGCTGTATATACGGGGCCTAGCTGTGCTCAGATCGACATATATCGACTCAAGAACATCACCTGTAGGTGCTATATGGCCGTGGGTTGCATCTGGCTGGTATCAGAGCTACCCCCATGCTGTATATACGGGCCCCAGCTGTGCTTAAATCGACATATATCGACTCAAGAACATTGCCTGTAGGTCCTATATGGCCGTGGGTTGCATCTGGCTGGTATCAGAGCTACCCCCATGCTGCATATACGGGGCCCAGCTGTGCTCAGTTCGACATATATCGACTCAAGAAGATCGCCTGTAGGTCCTATATGGCCGTGGTTTGCATCTGGGTGGTATCAGAGCTACCCCCATGCTGTATATACGGCGCCCAGCTGTGCTCAGATCGACATATATCGACTCAAGAACATCGCCTGTAGGTCCTATATGGCCGTGGGTTGCATCTGGCTGGTTTCAGAGCTTCCCCCATGCTGTATATACGGGGCCCAGCTGTGCTCAAATCGACATATATCGACTCAAGAACATCGCCTGTAGGTCCTATATGGCCGTGGGTTGCAGCTGGCTGGTATCACAGCTACCCCCATGCTGTATATACGTGGCCTGGCTGTGCTCAGATTGACATATATCGACACAAGAACATCGCCTGTAGGTCCTATATGCCCGTGGGTTGCATCTGGCTGGAATCAGAGCCACCCACATGCTGCATATACAGGGCATAGCGGAGCTCATATCGACGTATATCGACTCAAGAACATCGCCTGTAGGTCCTATATGGCAATGGGTTGCATCTGGCTGATATCAGATCCACCCACATGCCGTATATACGGGGGCCCAGCTGTGCTCAGATCGACATATATCGACTCAAGAACATCGGCTCTAGGTCCTATATGGCCGTGGGTTGCATCTGGCTGGTATCAGAGCCACCCACATGCCGTATATACGGGGCCCAGCTGTGCCCAGATCGACATATATCGACTCAAGAATATCGCCTGTAGGTCCCATATGGCCGTGGGTTGCATCTGGCAGGTATCAGAGCTACCCCCATGGTGTATATACGGCGCCCAGCTGTGCTCAAATCGACATATATCGATTCAAGAACATCGCCTGTAGGTCCTATATGGCCGTGGGTTGGATCTGGCTGGTATCAGAGCTACTCCAATGCTGTATATACGAGGCCCAGCTGTGCTCAGATCGACATATATCGACTCAAGAATATCGCCTGTAGGTGCTGTATGGCCGTGGGTTGCATCTGGCTGGTATCAGAGCTACCCCCATGCTGTATATACGGCGCCCAGCTGTGCTCAGATCGACATATATCGACTCAAGAACATCGCCTGTAGGTCCTATATGGCCGTGGTTTGCATCTGGCTGGTATCGGAGCTACCCCCATGGTGTTTATACGGCGCCCGGCTGCGCTCAGATCGACATATATCGACTCAAGAACATCGCCTATAGGTCCTATTTGGCTGTGGGTTGCATCTGGCTGGTATCAGAGCTACCCCCATGCTGTATATACGAGGCCCAGCTGTGCTCAGATCGACATATATCGACTCAAGAACATCGCCTGTGGGTCTTATATGGCCGTGGGTTGCAGCTGGCTGGTATCAGAGCTACCCCCAGGCTGTATATACGTGGCCCAGCTGTGCTCAGATCGACATATATCGACTCAAGAACATCGCCTGTAGGTGCTATATGGCCGTGGGTTGCATCTGGCTGGTATCAGAGCTACCCCCATGCTGTATATACGGCGCCAAGCTGTGCTCAGATCGACATATATCGACTCAAGAACATTGCTTGTAGGTCCTATATGGCCGTGGGTTGCGTCTGGCTGGTATCAGTGCTACCCCCATGCTGTATACACGGCGCCCAGCTGTGCTCAGATCGACATATATCGACTCAAGAATATCGCCTGTAGGTCCTATATGGCCGTGGGTTGCATCTGGCTGGTATCAGAGCCACCCACATGCCGTATATACGGGGCCCAGCTGTGCTCGGATCGACATATATCGACTCAAGAACATCGCCTGTAGGTCCTATATAGCCGTGGGTTGCAGCTGGCTGGTATCATAACTACCCCCATGCTGTATATACGGCGCCCAGCTGTGCTCAGATCGACATATATCGACTCAAGAACATCGCCTGTAGGTCCTATATAGCCGTGGGTTGCAGTTGGCTGGTATCACAGCTACCCCCATGCTGTATTTACGTGGCCCAGCTGTGCTCAGGTCAACATATATCGACTCAAGGACATCACCTGTAGGTCCTGTATGGCCGTGGGTTGCAGCTGGCTGGTATCAGAGCCACCCACATGCCCTATATGCGGGGGTCCAGCTGTGCTCAGATCGGCATATATCGACTCAAGAACATCGCCTGTAGGTCCTATATGGCCGTGGGTTGCATCTGGCTGTTATCAGAGCTACCCACATGCCGTATATACGGGACCCAGCTGTGCTCAGATCGACATATATCGAATCATGACCATCGCCTGTAGGTCCTATATGGCCGTGGGTTGCATCTGGCTGGTATCAGAGCCACACACATTCCGTATATACGTTACCCAGCTGTGCCCAGGTCGACATATATCGACACAAGAACATCGCCTGTATGTCCTATATGGCCGTGGGTTGCATATGGCTGGTATCAGAGCTACCCCCATGCTGTACATACGAGGCCCAGCTGTGCTCAGATCGACATATATCGACTCAAGAACATCGCCTGTGGGTCTTATATGGCCGTGGGTTGCAGCTGGCTGGTATCAGAGCTACCCCCAGGCTGTATATACGTGGCCCAGCTGTGCTCAGATCGACATATATCGACTTAAGAACATCGCCGGTAGGTCCTGTATGCCCATGGGTTGCATCTGGCTGGTATCAGAGCCACCCACATGCCGTATATGCGGAGACCAGCTGTGCTCAGATCGACATATATCGACTCAAGAACATCGCCTGTAGGTCCTATATGGCCGTGGGTTGCATCTGGCTCGTATCAGAGCTACCCCCATGCTGTATATACGGCGCCCAGCTGTGCTCAGATCGACATATATCGACTCAAGAAAATCGCCTGTAGGTCCTATATGGCCGTGGGTTGCATCTGGCTGGTATCAGAGCTACCCCCATGCTGTATATATGGGGCCCAGCTGTGCTCAGATCGACATATATCGACTCAAGAACATCGCCTGTAGGTCCTATATGGCCGTGGGTTGCAGCTGGATGGTATCACAGCTACCCCCATGCTGTATATACGTGGCCCGGCTGTGCTCAGATCGACATATATCGACTCAAGAACATCGCCTGTAGGTCCTATATGGGCATAGGTTGCACCTGGCTGGTGTCGAAGCGGCCCCAATGCTGCATATACGGTGCATAGCGGTGCTCAGATAGACATATATCGACTCAAGAACATCGCCTGTAGGTCCTATTTGGCCGTGGGTTGCATCTGGCTGATATCAGAGCCACCCCCATGCCGTATATACGGGGGCCCAGCTGTGTTCAAATCGACATATATCGAATCAAGAACATCGGCTGTAGGTCCTATATGGCCGTGGGTTGCATCTGGCTGGTATCAGAGCCACCCACATGCCGCATATACGGGGCCCAGCTGTGCTCAGATCGACATATATCGACTCAAGAACATCGCCTGTAGGTCCTATATGGCCGTGGGTGGCATCTGGCTGGTATCAGAGCTACCCCCATGCTGTATATACGAGGACCAGCTGTGCTCAGATCGACATATATCGACTCAAGAACATCGCCTGTAGGTCCTATATGGCCGTGGGTTGCATCTGGCTGGTTTCAGAGCTACCCCCATGTTGTATATACGGGGCCCAGCTGTGTTCAGATCGACATATATCGACTTAAGAACATCGTCTATAGGTCCTATATGGCCGCGGGTTGCAGCTGGCTGGTATCACAGCTACCCCCATGCTGTATATACGTGGCCCAGCTGTGCTGAGATCGACATGTATCGACTCAAGAACATCGCCTGTAGGTCCTATATGCCCGTGGGTTGCATCTGGCTGGAATTAGAGCCACCCACATGCTGCATATACAAGGCATAGCGGAGCTCATATCGACATATATCGACTCAAGAACATCGCCTGTAGGTCCCATATGGGAATAGGTTGCACCTGGCTGGTGTCGGAGCGGCCCCAATGTTGCATATACGGTGCATAGCGGTTCTCAGATCGACATATATCGACTCAAGAACATCGCCTGTAGGTCCTATATGGCTGTGGGTTGCATCTGGCTGATATCAGAGCCACCCACATGCGGTATATACGGGGGCCCAGCTGTGCTCAGATCGACATATATCGACTCAAGAACATCGCCTGTAGGTCCTATATGGCCGTGGGTTGCATCTGGCTGGTTTCAGAGCTACCACCATGCTGTATATACGGGACCCAGCTGTGCTCAGATCGACACATATCGACTCAAGAACATCGCCTGTAGGTCCTATATGGCCGTGGGTTGCATCTGGCTGGTTTCAGAGCTACCCCCATGTTGTATATACGGGGCCCAGCTGTGCTCAGATCGACATATATCGACTCAAGAACATCGCCTATAGGTCCTATATGGCCGTGGGTTGCACCTGGCTGGTATCACAGCTACCCCCATGCTGTATATACGTGGCCCAGCTGTGCTGAGATCGACATATATCGACTCAAAAACAAAAACAAGAACATCGCCTGTAGGTCCTATATGCCCGTGGGTTGCATCTGGCTGGAATCAGAGCCACCCACATGCTGCATATACAGGGCATAGCGGAGCTCATATCGACATATATCGACTCAAGAACATCGCCTGTAGGTCCCATATGGGCATAGGTTGCACCTGGCTGGTGTCGGAGCGGCCCCAATGTTGCATATACGGTGCATAGCGGTGCTCAGATCGACATATATCGACTCAAGAACATCGCCTGTAGGTCATATATGGCTGTGGGTTGCATCTGGCTGATATCAGAGCCACCCACATGCCGTATATACGGGGGCCCAGCCGTGCTCAGATCGATATATATCGACTCAAGAGCATCGGCTCTAGGTCCTATATTGCCGTGGGTTGCATCGGGCTGGTATCAGAGCCACCCACATGCCGTATATACGGGGCCCAGCTGTGCTCAGATTGACATATATCGACTCAAGAATATCGCCTGTAGGTCCTATATGGCCGTGGGTTGCATCTGGCTGGTTTCAGAGCTACCCCCATGTTGTATATACGGGGCCCAGCTGTGCTCAGATCGACATATATCGACTTAAGAACATCGTCTATAGGTCCTATATGGCCGTGGGTTGCAGCTGGCTGGTATCACAGCTACCCCCATGCTGTATATACGTGGCCCAGCTGTGCTGAGATCGACATGTATCGACTCAAGAACATCGCCTGTAGGTCCTATATGCCCGTGGGTTGCATCTGGCTGGAATTAGAGCCACCCACATGCTGCATATACAAGGCATAGCGGAGCTCATATCGACATATATCGACTCAAAAACATCGCCTGTAGGTCCCATATGGGAATAGGTTGCACCTGGCTGGTGTCGGAGCGGCCCCAATGTTGCATATACGGTGCATAGCGGTGCTCAGATCGACATATATCGACTCAAGAACATCGCCTGTAGGTCCTATATGGCTGTGGGTTGCATCTGGCTGATATCAGAGCCACCCACATGCCGTATATACGGGGGCCCAGCTGTGCTCAGATCGACATATATCGACTCAAGAACATCGCCTGTAGGTCCTATATGGCCGTGGGTTGCATCTGGCTGGTTTCAGAGCTACCACCATGCTGTATATACGGGACCCAGCTGTGCTCAGATCGACACATATCGACTCAAGAACATCGCCTGTAGGTCCTATATGGCCGTGGGTTGCATCTGGCTGGTTTCAGAGCTACCCCCATGTTGTATATACGGGGCCCAGCTGTGCTCAGATCGACATATATCGACTCAAGAACATCGCCTATAGGTCCTATATGGCCGTGGGTTGCACCTGGCTGGTATCACAGCTACCCCCATGCTGTATATACGTGGCCCAGCTGTGCTGAGATCGACATATATCGACTCAAAAACAAAAACAAGAACATCGCCTGTAGGTCCTATATGCCCGTGGGTTGCATCTGGCTGGAATCAGAGCCACCCACATGCTGCATATACAGGGCATAGCGGAGCTCATATCGACATATATCGACTCAAGAACATCGCCTGTAGGTCCCATATGGGCATAGGTTGCACCTGGCTGGTGTCGGAGCGGCCCCAATGTTGCATATACGGTGCATAGCGGTGCTCAGATCGACATATATCGACTCAAGAACATCGCCTGTAGGTCATATATGGCTGTGGGTTGCATCTGGCTGATATCAGAGCCACCCACATGCCGTATATACGGGGGCCCAGCCGTGCTCAGATCGACATATATCGACTCAAGAGCATCGGCTCTAGGTCCTATATTGCCGTGGGTTGCATCGGGCTGGTATAAGAGCCACCCACATGCCGTATATACGGGGCCCAGCTGTGCTCAGATTGACATATATCGACTCAAGAATTTCGCCTGTAGGTCCTATATGGCCGTGGGTTGCATCTGGCTCTGATGCTACCCCCATGGTGTATAAACGGCGCCCAGCTGTGCTCAAATCGACATATATCGATTCAAGTACATCGCCTGTAGGTCCTATATGGCCGTGGGTTGGATCTGGCTGGTATCAGAGCTACTCCCATGCTGTATATACGAGGCCCAGCTGTGCTCAGATCGACATATATCGACTCAAGAACATCGCCTGTGGGTCTTATATGGCCGTGGGCTGCAGCTGGCTGATATCAGAGCTACCCCCAGGCTGTATATACGTGGCCCAGCTGTGCTCAGATCGACATATATCGACTCAAGAATATCGCCTGTAGATGCTGTATGGCCGTGGGTTGCATCTGGCTGGTATCAGAGCTACCACCATGCTGTATATACGGCGCCCAGCTGTGCTCAGATCGACATATATCGACTCAAGAACATCGCCTGTAGGTCCTATATGGCCGTGGGTTGCATCTGGCTGGTATCATAGCTTCCCCCATGCTGTATATACGGGGCCCAGCTGTGCTTAGAGCGACATATATCGACTCAAGAACATCGCCTGTAGGTCCTATGTAGCCGTGGGTTGCAGCTGGCTGGTATCACAGCTACCCCCATGCTGTATATACGTGCCCCAGCTGTGCTCAGATCGACATATATCGACTCAAGAACATCGCCTGTAGGTCCTATATGGCCGTGGGTTGCAGCTGGCTGGTATCACAGCTACCCCCATGCTGTATATACGTGGCCCAGCTGTGCTCAGATCGACATATATTGACTCAAGAACATCGCCTGTAAGTCCTATATGCCCGTGGGTTGCATCTGGCTGGAATCAGAGCCACCCACATGCTGCATATACAGGGCATAGCGGAGCTCATATCGACGTATATCGACTCAAGAACATCGCCTGTAGGTCCTATATGGCAGTGGGTTGCATCTGGCTGATATCAGATCCACCCACATGCCGTATATACGGGGGCCCAGCTGTGCTCAGATCGACATATATCGACTCAAGAACATCGCCTGTGGGTCTTATATGGCCGTGGGTTGCAGCTGGCTGGTATCAGAGCTACTCCCAGGCTGTATATACGTGGCCCAGCTGTGCTCAGATCGACATATATCGACTCAAGAACATCGCCTGTGGGTGCTATATGGCCGTGGGTTGCAACTGGCTGGTATCAGA
Source organism: Lordithon lunulatus (assembly GCA_963942505.1). Taxonomy (NCBI): domain Eukaryota; kingdom Metazoa; phylum Arthropoda; class Insecta; order Coleoptera; family Staphylinidae; genus Lordithon; species Lordithon lunulatus. Next base: position 29,721,195 of record OZ012667.1, on the reverse strand, counting down.
GCTACCCCCATGCTGTATATACGGCGCCAAGCTGTGCTCAGATCGACATATATCGACTCAAGAACATTGCTTGTAGGTCCTATATGGCCGTGGGTTGCATCTGGCTGGTATCAGTGCTACCCCCATTCTGTATATACGGCGCCCAGCTGTGTTCAGATCGACATATATTGACTCAAGAATATCGCCTGTAGGTCCTATATGGCCGTGGGTTGCATCTGGCTGGTATCAGAGCCACCCACATGCCGTATATACGGGGCCCAGCTGTGCTCGGATCGACATATATACGTGGCCCAGCTGTGCTCAGATCGACATATATCGACTCAAGAACATCGCCTGTAGGTCCTATATGGCCGTGGGTTGCATCTGGCTGGTATCAGAGCCACCCACATGCCGTATATACGGAGCCCAGCTGTGCTCAAATCCACATATATCGACGGAAAAACATCGCCTGTAGGTCCAATATGGCCATGGGTTGCACCTGGCTGATATCAGAGCTACCCACATGCCGTATATACGGGAGCCCAGCTGTGCTCAGATCGATATATATCGACTCAAGAACATCGCCTGTAGGTCCTATATGCCCGTGGGTTGCATCTGGCTGGAATCAGAGCCACCCACATGCTGCATATACAATGCATAGCGGAGCTCATATCGACATATATCGACTCAAGAACATCGCCTGTAGGTCCTATATGGGCATAGGTTGCACCTGGTTGGTGTCGAAGCGGCCCCAATGCTGCATATACGGTGCATAGCGGTGCTCAGATCGACATATATCGACTCAAGAACATCGCCTGTAGGTCCTATATGGCCGTGGGTTGCATCTGGCTGGTATCAGAGCCACCCACATGCCGTATATACGAGGCCCAGCTGTGCTCAGATCGACATATATCGACTCAAGAACATCGCCTGTAGGTTCTATATGGCCGTGGGTTGCATATGGCTGGTATCAGAGCCACCCACATGCCGTATATACGGGGCCCAGCAGTGCGCAGATCGACATATATCGACTCAAGAACATCGCCTGTAGGTCCTATATGGCCGTGGGTTGCATATGGCTGGTATCAGAGCCACCCACATACCGTATATACGGGGCCCAGCTGTGCTCAGATCGACATATATCGACTCAAGAACATCGCCTGTAGGTCTTATATGGCCGTGGGTTCCATCTGGCTGGTATCAGAGCTACACCCATGGTGTATATACGGCGCCCAGCTGTGCTCAGATCGACATATATCGACTCAAGAACATCGCCTGTAGGGTCTATATGGCCGTGGGTTGCATCTGGCTGGTATCAGAGCTACCCCTATGCTGTATATACGGCGAGCAGCTGTGCTCAGATCGACATATATCGACTCAAGAACATCGCCTGTAGGTCCTATATGGCCGTGGGTTGCATCTGGCTGGTATCAGAGCTACCCCCATGCTGTATATACGGGGCCCAGCTGTGCTCAGATCGACATATATCGACTCAAGAACATCGCCTGTAGGTCCTATATGGCCGTGGGTTGCATCTGGGTGGTATCAGAGCTACCCCCATGCTGTATATACGGGGCCCAGCTGTGCTCAGATCGACATATATCGACTCAAGAACATCGCCTGTATGTCCTATATAACCGTGGGTTGCAGCTGGCTGGTATCACAGCTACCCCCATGCTATATATACGGCGCCCAGCTGTGCTCAGATCGACATATATCGACTCAAGAACATCGCCTGTAGGTCCTATATGGGCGTGGGTTGCATCTGGCTGGTTTCAGAGCTACCCCCATGTTGTATATACGGGGCCCAGCTGTGCTCAGATCGACATATATCGACTCAAGAACATCGTCTATAGGTCCTATATGGCCGTGGGTTGCAGCTGGCTGGTATCACAGCTACCCCCATGCTGTATATACGTGGCCCAGCTGTGCTGAGATCGACATATATCGACTCAAGAACATCGCCTGTAGGTCCTATATGCCCGTGGGTTGCATCTGGCTGGAATCAGAGCCACCCACATGCTGCATATACAGGGCATAGCGGAGCTCATATCGACATATATCGACTCAGAAACATCGCCTGTAGGTCCCATATGGGCATAGGTTGCACCTGGCTGGTGTCGCAGCGGCCCCAATGTTGCATATACGGTGCATAGCGGTGCTCAGATCGACATATATCGACTCAAGAACATCGCCTGTAGGTCCTATATGGCTGTGGGTTGCATCTGGCTGATATCAGAGCCACCCACATGCCGTATATACGGGGGCCCAGCTGTGCTCAGATCGACATATATCGACTCAAGAATATCGCATGTAGGTCCTATATGGCCGTGGGTTGCATCTGGCTGGTATCAGAGCTACCCCCATGGTGTATATACGGCGCCCAGCTGTGCTCAAATCGACATATATCGATTCAAGTACATCGCCTGTAGGTCCTATATGGCCGTGGGTTGGATCTGGCTGGTATCAGAGCTACTCCCATGCTGTATATACGAGGCCCAGCTGTGCTCAGATCGACATATATCGACTCAAGAACATCGCCTGTGGGTCTTATATGGCCGTGGGCTGCAGCTGGCTGGTATCAGAGCTACCCCCATGCTGTATATACGGTGCCCAGCTATGCTCAGATCGACATATATCGACTCAAGAACATCGCCTGTGGGTCTTATATGGCCGTGGGTTGCATCTGGCTGGTATCAGAGCTACCCCCAGGCTGTATATACGTGGCCCAGCTGTGCTCAGATCGACATATATCGACTCAAGAACATAGCCTGTATGTGCTATATGGCCGTGGGTTGCATCTGGCTGGTATCAGAGCTACCCCCATGCTGTATATACGTGGCCCAGCTGTGCTCAGATCGATATATATCGACTCAAGAACATCGCCTGTGGGTCTTATATGGCCGTGGGTTGCAGCTGGCTGGTATCAGAGCTACCCCCAGGCTGTCTATATGTGGCCCAGCTGTGCTCAGATCGACATATATCGACTCAAGAACATCACCTGTAGGTGCTATATGGCCGTGGGTTGCATCTGGCTGGTATCAGAGCTACCCCCATGCTGTATATACGGGCCCCAGCTGTGCTCAAATCGACATATATCGACTCAAGAACATCGCCTGTAGGTCCTATATGGCCGTGGGTTGCATCTGGCTGGTATCAGAGCTACGCCCATGCTGCATATACGGGGCCCAGCTGTGCTCAGTTCGACATATATCGACTCAAGAAGATCGCCTGTAGGTCCTATATGGCCGTGGTTTGCATCTGGGTGGTATCAGAGCTACCCCCATGCTGTATATACGGGGCCTAGCTGTGCTCAGATCGACATATATCGACTCAAGAACATCACCTGTAGGTGCTATATGGCCGTGGGTTGCATCTGGCTGGTATCAGAGCTACCCCCATGCTGTATATACGGGCCCCAGCTGTGCTCAAATCGACATATATCGACTCAAGAACATCGCCTGTAGGTCCTATATGGCCGTGGGTTGCATCTGGCTGGTATCAGAGCTACCCCCATGCTGCATATACGGGGCCCAGCTGTGCTCAGTTCGACATATATCGACTCAAGAAGATCGCCTGAAGGTCCTATATGGCCGTGGTTTGCATCTGGGTGGTATCATAGCTACCCCCATGCTGTATATACGGCGCCCAGCTGTGCTCAGATCGACATATATCGACTCAAGAACATCGCCTGTAGGTCCTATATGGCCGTGGGTTGCATCTGGCTGGTTTCAGAGCTACCCCCATGCTGTATATACGGGGCCCAGCTGTGCTCAAATCGACATATATCGACTCAAGAACATCGCCTGTAGGTCCTATATGGCCGTGGGTTGCAGCTGGCTGGTATCACAGCTACCCCCATGCTGTATATACGTGGCCCAGCTGTGCTCAGATTGACATATATCGACACAAGAACATCGCCTGTAGGTCCTATATGCCCGTGGGTTGCATCTGGCTGGAATCAGAGCCACCCACATGCTGCATATACAGGGCATAGCGGAGCTCATATCGACGTATATCGACTCAAGAACATCGCCTGTAGGTCCTATATGGCAATGGGTTGCATCTGGCTGATATCAGATCCACCCACATGCTGTATATACGGGGGCCCAGCTGTGCTCAGATCGACATATATCGACTCAAGAACATCGGCTCTAGGTCCTATATGGCCGTGGGTTGCATCTGGCTGGTATCAGAGCCACCCACATGCCGTATATACGGGGCCCAGCTGTGCCCAGATCGACATATATCGACTCAGGAATATCGCCTGTAGGTCCTATATGGCCGTGGGTTGCATCTGGCAGGTATCAGAGCTACCCCCATGGTGTATATACGGCGCCCAGCTGTGCTCAAATCGACATATATCGATTCAAGAACATCGCCTGTAGGTCCTATATGGCCGTGGGTTGGATCTGGCTGGTATCAGAGCTACTCACATGCTGTATATACGAGGCCCAGCTGTGCTCAGATCGACATATATCGACTTAAGAACATCGCCTGTGGGTCTTATATGGCCGTGGGTTGCAGCTGGCTGGTATCAGAGCTACCCCCAGGCTGTATATACGGCGCCCAGCTGTGCTCAGATCGACATATATCGACTCAAGAACATCGCCTGTAGGTCCTATATGCCGTGGTTTGCATCTGGCTGGTATCGGAGCTACCCCCATGGTGTTTATACAGCGCCCGGCTGCGCTCAGATCGACATATATCGACTCAAGAACATCGCCTATAGGTCCTATTTGGCTGTGGGTTGCATCTGGCTGGTATCAGAGCTACCCCCATGCTGTATATACGAGGCCCAGCTGAGCTCAGATCGACATATATCGACTCAAGAACATCGCCTGTGGGTCTTATATGGCCGTGGGTTGCAGCTGGCTGGTATCAGAGCTACCCCCAGGCTGCATATACGTGGCCCAGCTGTGCTCAGATCGACATATATCGACTCAAGAACATCGCCTGTAGGTGCTATATGGCCGTGGGTTGCATCTGGCTGGTATCAGAGCTACCCCCATGCTGTATATACGGCGCCAAGCTGTGCTCAGATCGACATATATCGACTCAAGAATATCGCCTGTAGGTCCTATATGGCCGTGGGTTGCATCTGGCTGGTATCAGTGCTACCCCCATGCTGTATATACGGCGCCCAGCTGTGCTCAGATCGACATATATCGACTCAAGAATATCGCCTGTAGGTCCTATATGGCCGTGGGTTGCATCTGGCTGGTATCAGAGCCACCCACATGCCGTATATACGGGGCCCAGCTGTGCTCGGATCGACATATATCGACTCAAAAACATCGCCTGTAGGTCCTATATAGCCGTGGGTTGCAGCTGGCTGGTATCATAACTACCCCCATGCTGTATATACGGCGCCCAGCTGTGCTCAGATCGACATATATCGACTCAAGAACATCGCCTGTAGGTCCTATATAGCCGTGGGTTGCAGTTGGCTGGTATCACAGCTACCCCCATGCTGTATTTACGTGGCCCAGCTGTGCTCAGGTCGACATATATCGACTCAAGGACATCACCTGTAGGTCCTGTATGGCCGTGGGTTGCAGCTGGCTGGTATCAGAGCCACCCACATGCCCTATATGCGGGGGTCCAGCTGTGCTCAGATCGGCATATATCGACTCAAGAACATCGCCTGTAGGTCCTATATGGCCGTGGGTTGCATCTGGCTGGTATCAGAGCCACCCACATGCCGTATATACGTTACCCAGCTGTGCCCAGGTCGACATATATCGACTCAAGAACATCGCCTGTAGGTCCTATATGGCCGTGGGTTGCATATGGCTGGTATCAGAGCTACCCCCATGCTGTACATACGAGGCCCAGCTGTGCTCAGATCGACATATATCGACTCAAGAACATCGCCTGTGGGTCTTATATGGCCGTGGGTTGCAGCTGGCTGGTATCAGAGCTACCCCCAGACTGTATATACGTGGCCCAGCTGTGCTCAGATCGACATATATCGACACAAGAACATCGCCTGTAGGTGCTATATGGCCGTGGGTTGCATCTGGCTGGTATCAGAGCTACCCCCCCGCTGTATATACGGCGCCAAGCTGTGCTCAGATCGACATATATCGACTCAAGAACATTGCTTGTAGGTCCTATATGGCCGTGGGTTGCATCTGGCTGGTATTAGTGCTACCCCCATGCTGTATATACGGCGCCCAGCTGTGTTCAGATCGACATATATCGACTCAAGAATATCGTCTGTAGGTCCTATATGGCCGTGGGTTGCATCTGGCTGGTATCAGAGCCACCCACATGCCGTATATACGGGGCCCAGCTGTGCTCGGATCGACATATATACGTGGCCCAGCTGTGCTCAGATCGACATATATCGACTCAAGAACATCGCCTGTAGGTCCTATATGGCCGTGGGTTGCATCTGGCTGGTATCAGAGCCACCCATATGCCGTATATACGGAGCCCAGCTGTGCTCAGATCGACATATATCGACGGAAGAACATCGCCTGTAGGTCCAATATGGCCATGGTTTGCACCTGGCTGGTATCACAGCTACCCCCATGCTGTATAAACGTAGCCCAGCTGTGCTCAGATCGACATATATCGACTCAAGAACATCGCCTGTAGGTCCTATATGCCCGTGGGTTGCATCTGGCTGGAATCAGAGCCACCCACATGCTGCATATACAATGCATAGCGGAGCTCATATCGACATAAATCGACTCAAGAACATCGCCTGTAGGTCCTATATGGGCATAGATTGCACCTGGTTGGTGTCGAAGCGGCCCCAATGCTGCATATACGGTGCATAGCGGTGCTCAGATCGACATATATCGACTCAAGAACATCGCCTGTAGGTCCTATATGGCCGTGTGTTGCATCTGGCTGGTATCAGAGCCACCCACATGCCGTATATACGAGGCCCAGCTGTGCTCAGATCGACATATATCGACTCAAGAACATCGCCTGTAGGTTCTATATGGCCGTGGGTTGCATATGGCTGGTATCAGAGCCACCCACATGCCGTATATACGGGGCCCAGCTGTGCGCAGATCGACATATATCGACTCAAAAACATCGCCCGTAGGTCCTATATGGCCGTGGGTTGCATATGGCTGTTATCAGAGCCACCCACATGCCGTATATACGGGGCCCAGCTGTGCTCAGATCGACATATATCGACTCAAGAACATCGCCTGTAGGTCTTATATGGCCGTGGGTTGCATCTGGCTGGTATCAGAGCTACACCCATGGTGTATATACGGCGCCCAGCTGTGCTCAGATCGACATATATCGACTCAAGAACATCGCCTGTAGGGTCTATATGGCCGTGGGTTGCATCTGGCTGGTATCAGAGCTACCCCTATGCTGTATATACAGCGAGCAGCTGTGCTCAGATCGACATATATCTACTCAAGAACATCGCCTGTAGGTCCTATATGGCCGTGGGTTGCATCTGGCTGGTATCAGAGCTACCCCCATGCTGTATATACGGGGCCCAGCTGTGCTCAGATCGACATATATCGACTCAAGAACATCGCCTGTAGGTCCTATATGGCCGTGGGTTGCATCTGGGTGGTATCAGAGCTACCCCCATGCTGTATATACGGGGCCCAGCTGTGCTCAGATCGACATATATCGACTCAAGAACATCGCCTGTATGTCCTATATAACCGTGGGTTGCAGCTGGCTGGTATCACAGCTACCCCCATGCTATATATACGGCGCCCAGCTGTGCTCAGATCGACATATATCGACTCAAGAACATCGCCAGTAGGTCCTATATGGCCGTGGGTTGCATCTGGCTGGTTTCAGAGCTACCCCCATGTTGTATATACGGGGCCCAGCTGTGCTCAGATCGACATATATCGACTCAAGAACATCGTCTATAGGTCCTATATGGCCGTGGGTTGGAGCTGGCTGGTATCACAGCTACCCCCATGCTGTATATACGTGGCCCAGCTGTGCTGAGATCGACATATATCGACTCAAGAACATCGCCTGTAGGTCCTATATGCCCGTGGGTTGCATCTGGCTGGAATCAGAGCCACCCACATGCTGCATATACAGGGCATAGCGGAGCTCATATCGACATATATCGAATCAAGAACATCGGCTGTAGGTCCTATATGGCCGTGGGTTGCATCTGGCTGGTATCAGAGCCACCCACATGCCGTATATACGGGGCCAAGCTGTGCTCAGATCGACATATATCGACTCAAGAACATCGCCTGTAGGTCCTATATGGCCGTGGGTTGCATCTGGCTGGTATCAGAGCTACCCCCATGCTGTATATACGAGGACCAGCTGTGCTCAGATCGACATATATCGACTCAAGAACATCGCCTGTAGGTCCTATATGGCCGTGGGTTGCATCTGGCTGGTTTCAGAGCTACCCCCATGTTGTATATACGGGGCCCAGCTGTGCTCAGATCGACATATATCGACTCAAGAACATCGTCTATAGGTCCTATATGGCCGTGGGTTGCAGCTGGCTGGTATCACAGCTACCCCCATGCTGTATATACGTGGCCCAGCTGTGCTGAGATCGACATATATCGACTCAAGAACATCGCCTGTAGGTCCTATATGCCCGTGGGTTGCATCTGGCTGGAATTAGAGCCACCCACATGCTGCATATACAAGGCATAGCGGAGCTCATATCGACATATATCGACTCAAGATCATCGCCTGTAGGTCCCATATGGGAATAGGTTGCACCTGGCTGGTGTCGGAGCGGCCCCAATGTTGCATATACGGTGCATAGCGGTGCTCAGATCGACATATATCGACTCAAGAACATCGCCTGTAGGTCCTATATGGCCGTGGGTTGCATCTGGCTGGTTTCAGAGCTACCCCCATGCTGTATATACGGGACCCAGCTGTGCTCAGATCGACACATATCGACTCAAGAACATCGCCTGTAGGTCCTATATGGCCGTGGGTTGCATCTGGCTGGTATCAGAGCTACCCCCATGCTGTATATACGGCGCCCAGCTGTGCTCAGATCGACATATATCGACTCAAAAACATCGCCTGTAGGTCCTATATGACCGTGGGTTGCATCTGGCTGGTTTCAGAGCTACCCCCATGTTGTATATACGGGGTCCAGCTGTGCTCAGATCGACATATATCGACTCAAGAACATCGCCTATAGGTCCTATATGGCCGTGGGTTGCAGCTGGCTGGTATCACAGCTACCCCCATGCTGTATATACGTGTTCCAGCTGTGCTGTGATCGACATATATCGACTCAAGAACATCGCCTGTAGGTCCTATATGCCCGTAGGTTGCATCTGGCTGGAATCAGAGCCACCCACATGCTGCATATACAGGGCATAGCGGAGCTCATATCGACATATATCGACTCAAGAACATCGCCTGTAGGTCCCATATGGGCATAGGTTGCACCTGGCTGGTGTCGGAGCGGCCCCAATGTTGCATATACGGTGCATAGCGGTGCTCAGATCGACATATATCGACTCAAGAACATCGCCTGTAGGTCCTATATGGCTGTGGGTTGCATCTGGCTGATATCAGAGCCACCCACATGCCGTATATACGGGGGCCCAGCTGTGCTCAGATCGACATATATCGACTCAAGAACATCGGCTCTAGGTCCTATATTGCCGTGGGTTGCATCTGGCTGGTATCAGAGCCACCCACATTCCGTATATACGGGGCCCAGTTGTGCTCAGATCGACATATATCGACTCAAGAATATCGCCTGTAGGTCCTATAAGGCCGTGGGTTGCATCTGGCTGGTATCAGAGCTACCCCCATGGTGTATATACGGCGCCCAGCTGTGCTCAAATCGACATATATCGATTCAAGTACATCGCCTGTAGGTCCTATATGGCCGTGGGTTGGATCTGGCTGGTATCAGAGCTACTCCCATGCTGTATATACGAGGCCCAGCTGTGCTCAGATCGACATATATCGACTCAAGAATATCGCCTGTAGGTGCTGTATGGCCGTGGGTTGCAGCTGGCTGGTATCACAGCTACCCCCATGCTGTATATACGTGGCCCAGCTGTGCTCAGATCGACATATATCGACTCAAGAACATCGCCTGTAGGTCCTATATGGCCGTGGGTTGCAGCTGGCTGGTATCAGAGCCACCCACATGCCGTATATACGGGGCCCAGCTGTGCTCAGCTCGACATATATCGACTCAAAAACATCGCCTCTAGGTCCTATATGGCCGTGGGTTGCATATGGCTGGTATCAGAGCTACCCCCATGCTGTATATACGGCGCCCAGCTGTGCTCAGATCGACATATATCGACTCAAAAACATCGCCTGTAGGTCCTATATGGCCGTGGGTTGCATCTGGCTGGTATCAGAGCCACCCACATGCCGTATATACGGGGACCAGCTGTGCTCAGATCGACATATATCGACTCAAGAACATCGCCTGTAGGTCCTATATGGCCGTGGGTTGCATCTGGCTGGTATCAGAGCTACCCCCATGCTGTATATACGGCGCCCAGCTGTGCTCAGATCGACATATATCGACTCAAAAACATCGCCTGTAGGTCCTAGATGGCCGTGGGTTGCATCTGGCTGGTATCAGAGCCACCCACATGCCGTATATACGGCGCCCAGCTGTGCTCAGATCGACATATATCGACTCAAAAACATCGCCTGTAGGTCCTATATGGCCGTGGGTTGCAGCTGGCTGGTATCAGAGCCACCCACATGCCGTATATACGGGGACCAGCTGTGCTCAGATCGACATATATCGACTCAAGAACATCGCCTGTAGGTCCTATATGGCCGTGGGTTGCATCTGGCTGGTATCAGAGCTACCCCCATGCTGTATATACGGGGCCCAGCTGTGCTCAGATCGACATATATCGACTCAAGAACATCGCCTGTAGGTCCTATATAGCCGTGGGTTGCAGCTGGCTGGTATCACAGCTACCCCCATGCTGTATATACGTGGCCCAGCTGTGCTCAGATCGACATATATCGACTCAAGAACATCGCCTGTAAGTCCTATATGGCCGTGGGTTGCATCTGGCTGGTATCAGAGCTACCCCCATGCTGTATATACGGCGCCCAGCTGTGCTCAGATTGACATATATCGACTCAAGAACATCGCCTGTAGGTCATATATGGCCGTGGGTTGCATCTGGCTGGCATCAGAGCTACCCCCATGCTGTATATACGGGGCCCAGCTGTGCTCAAATCGACATATATCGACTCAAGAACATCGCCTGTAGGTCCTATATGGCCGTGGGTTGCAGCTGGCTGGTATCAGAGCTACCCCCATGCTGTATATACGGGGCCCAGCTGTGCTCAGATCAGACATATATCGACACAAGAACATCGCCTGTGGGTCTTATATGGCCGTGGGTTGCAGCTGGCTGGTATCAGAGCTACCCCCAGGCTGTATATACGTGGCCCAGCTGTGCTCAGATCAACATATATCGACTCAAGAACATCGCCTGTAGGTCCTATATGGCCGTGGGTTGCATCTGGCTGGTTTCAGAGCTACCCCCATGTTGTATATACGGGGCCCAGCTGTGCTCAGATCGACATATATCGACTCAAGAACATCGTCTATAGGTCCTATATGGCCGTGGGTTGGAGCTGGCTGGTATCACAGCTACCCCCATGCTGTATATACGTGGCCCAGCTGTGCTGAGATCGACATATATCGACTCAAGAACATCGACTGTAGGTCCTATATGCCCGTGGGTTGCATCTGGCTGGAATCAGAGCCACCCACATGCTGCATATACAGGGCATAGCGGAGCTCATATCGACATATATCGAATCAAGAACATCGGCTGTAGGTCCTATATGGCCGTGGGTTGCATCTGGCTGGTATCAGAGCTACCCCCATGCTGTATATACGAGGACCAGCTGTGCTCAGATCGACATATATCGACTCAAGAACATCGCCTGTAGGTCCTATATGGCCGTGGGTTGCATCTGGCTGGTTTCAGAGCTACCCCCATGTTGTATATACGGGGCCCAGCTGTGCTCAGATCGACATATATCGACTCAAGAACATCGTCTATAGGTCCTATATGGCCGTGGGTTGCAGCTGGCTGGTATCACAGCTACCCCCATGCTGTATATACGTGGCCCAGCTGTGCTGAGATCGACATATATCGACTCAAGAACATCGCCTGTAGGTCCTATATGCCCGTGGGTTGCATCTGGCTGGAATTAGAGCCACCCACATGCTGCATATACAAGGCATAGCGGAGCTCATATCGACATATATCGACTCAAGAACATCGCCTGTAGGTCCCATATGGGAATAGGTTGCACCTGGCTGGTGTCGGAGCGGCCCCAATGTTGCATATACGGTGCATAGCGGTGCTCAGATCGACATATATCGACTCAAGAACATCGCCTGTAGGTCCTATATGGCCGTGGGTTGCATCTGGCTGGTTTCAGAGCTACCCCCATGCTGTATATACGGGACCCAGCTGTGCTCAGATCGACATATATCGACTCAAGAACATCGCCTGTAGGTCCTATATAGCCGTGGGTTGCAGCTGGCTGGTATCACAGCTACCCCCATGCTGTATATACGTGGCCCAGCTGTGCTCAGATCGACATATATCGACTCAAGAACATCGCCTGTAAGTCCTATATGGCCATGGGTTGCATCTGGCTGGTATCAGAGCTACCCCCATGCTGTATATACGGTGCCCAGCTGTGCTCAGATCGACATATATCGACTCAAGAACATCGCCTGTAGGTCATATATGGCCGTGGGTTGCATCTGGCTGGCATCAGAGCTACCCCCATGCTGTATATACGGGGCCCAGCTGTGCTCAAATCGACATATATCGACTCAAGAACATCGCCTGTAGGTCCTATATGGCCGTGGGTTGCAGCTGGCTGGTATCAGAGCTACCCCCATGCTGTATATACGGGGCCCAGCTGTGCTCAGATCAGACATATATCGACACAAGAACATCGCCTGTGGGTCTTATATGGCCGTGGGTTGCAGCTGGCTGGTATCAGAGCTACCCCCAGGCTGTATATACGTGGCCCAGCTGTGCTCAGATCAACATATATCGACTCAAGAACATCGCCTGTGGGTCTTATATGGCCGTGGGTTGCAGTTGGCTGATATCAGAGCTACCCCCAGGCTGTCTATACGTGGCCCAGCTGTGCTCAGATAGACATATATCGACTCAAGAACATCACCTGTAGGTGCTATATGGCCGTGGGTTGCATCTAGCTGGTATCAGAGCTACCCCCATGCTGTATATACGGCGCCCAGCTGTGCTCAGATCGACATATATCGACTCAAGAACATCGCTTGTAGGTCCTATATGGCCCTGGGCTGCATCTGACTGGTATCAGTGCTACCCCCATGCTGTATATACGGCGTCCAGCTGTGCTCAGATCGACATATATCGACTCAAGAACATCGCCTGTAGGTCATATATGGCCGTGGGTTGCATCTGGCTGGTATCAAATCCACCCACATGCCAAATATACGGGGCCAAGCTGTGCTCAGATCGACATATATCGACTCAGGAACATCGCCTGTAGGTGCTATATGGCCGTGGGTTGCATCTGGCTGGTATCAGAGCTACCCCCTTGCTGTATATACGGCGCCCAGCTGTGCTCAGATCGACATATATCGACTCAAGAACATCGTCTGTAGGTCCTATATGGCCGTGGATTGCATCTGGCTGGTATCAGAGCTACTCCCATGCTGTATATACGGCGCCCAGCTGTACTCAGATTGACATATATCGACTCAAGAATAACGCCTGTAGGTGCTATATTTCCGTGGGTTGCATCTGGCTGGTATCAGAGCTAGCCCCATGCTGTATATACGGCGCCCAGCTGTGCTCAGATCGACATGTATCGACTCATGAACATCGCCTGTAGGTCCTATATGGCCGTGGGTTGCATCTGGTTGGTATCAGAGCTACACCCATGCTGTATATACGGGACCCAGCTATGCTCAGATCGACATATATCGACTCAAGAACATCGCCTGTAGGTCCTATATGGCCGTGGGTTGCATCTGGCTGATATCAGACCCACCCACATGCCGTATATACGAGGGCCCAGCTGTGCTCAGATCGACATATATCGAATCAAGGACATCGGCTGTAGGTCCTATATGGCCGTGGGTTGCATCTGGCTGGTATCAGAGCCGCCCACATGCCGTATATACGGGGCCCAGCTGTGCTCAGATCGACATATATCGACTCAAGAACATCGCCTGTAGGTCCTATATGGCCGTGGGTTGCATCTGGCTGTTATCAGAGCCACACACATGCCGTATATACGGGGCACAGCTGTGCTCAGATCGGCATATTTCGACTCAAGAACATCGCCTGTAGGTCCTATATGGCCGTGGGTTGCATCTGGCTGGTATCAGAGCTACCCCCATGCTGTATATACGAGGCCCAGCTGTGCTCAGATCGACATATATCGACTCAAGAACATCGCCTGTAAGTCCTATATGGCCGTGGGTTGCATCTGGGTGGTATCAGAGCTACCCCCATGCTGTATATACGGGGCCCAGCTATGCTCAGATCGACATATATCGACTCAAGAACATCGCCTGTAGGTCCTATATAACCGTGGGTTGCAGCTGGCTGGTATCACAGCTACCCCCTTGCTATATATACGGCGCCCAGCTGTGCTCAGATCGACATATATCGACTCAAGAACATCGCCTGTAGGTCCTATATGGCCGTGGGTTGCATCTGGCTGGTTTCAGAGCTACCTCCATGCTGTATATACGGGGCCCAGCTGTGCTCAGATCGACATATATCGACTCAAGAACATCGCCTGTAGGTCCTATATGGCCGTGGGTTGCAGATGGCTGGTATCACAGCTACCCCCATGCTGTATATACGTGGCCCAGCTGTGCTCAGATCGACATATATCGACTCAAGAACATCGCCTGTAGGTCCTATATGGGCATAGGTTGCACCTGGTTGGTGTCGAAGCGGCCCCAATGCTGCATATACGGTGCATAGCGGTGCTCAGATCGACATATATCGACTCAAGAACATCGCCTGTAGGTCTTATATGGCCGTGGGTTGCATCTGGCTGGTATCAGAGCTACACCCATGGTGTATATACGGCGCCCAGCTGTGCTCAGATCGACATATATCGACTCAAGAACATCGCCTGTAGGGTCTATATGGCCGTGGGTTGCATCTGGCTGGTATCAGAGCTACCCCTATGCTGTATATACAGCGAGCAGCTGTGCTCAGATCGACATATATCTACTCAAGAACATCGCCTGTAGGTCCTATATGGCCGTGGGTTGCATCTGGCTGGTATCAGAGCTACCCCCATGCTGTATATACGGGGCCCAGCTGTGCTCAGATCGACATATATCGACTCAAGAACATCGCCTGTAGGTCCTATATGGCCGTGGGTTGCATCTGGGTGGTATCAGAGCTACCCCCATGCTGTATATACGGGGCCCAGCTGTGCTCAGATCGACATATATCGACTCAAGAACATCGCTTGTATGTCCTATATAACCGTGGGTTGCAGCTGGCTGGTATCACAGCTACCCCCATGCTATATATACGGCGCCCAGCTGTGCTCAGATCGACATATATCGACTCAAGAACATCGCCAGTAGGTCCTATATGGCCGTGGGTTGCATCTGGCTGGTTTCAGAGCTACCCCCATGTTGTATATACGGGGCCCAGCTGTGCTCAGATCGACATATATCGACTCAAGAACATCGTCTATAGGTCCTATATGGCCGTGGGTTGCAGCTGGCTGGTATCACAGCTACCCCCATGCTGTATATACGTGGCCCAGCTGTGCTGAGATCGACATATATCGACTCAAGAACATCGCCTGTAGGTCCTATATGCCCGTGGGTTGCATCTGGCTGGAATCAGAGCCACCCACATGCTGCATATACAGGGCATAGCGGAGCTCATATCGACATATATCGAATCAAGAACATCGGCTGTAGGTCCTATATGGCCGTGGGTTGCATCTGGCTGGTATCAGAGCCACCCACATGCCGTATATACGGGGCCCAGCTGTGCTCAGATCGACATATATCGACTCAAGAACATCGCCTGTAGGTCCTATATGGCCGTGGGTTGCATCTGGCTGGTATCAGAGCTACCCCCATGCTGTATATACGGGGCCCAGCTGTGCTCAGATCGACATATATCGACTCAAGAACATCGCCTGTAGGTCCTATATAACCGTGGGTTGCAGCTGGCTGGTATCACAGCTACCCCCTTGCTATATATACGGCGCCCAGCTGTGCTCAGATCGACATATATCGACTCAAGAACATCGCCTGTAGGTCCTATATGGCCGTGGGTTGCATCTGGCTGGTTTCAGAGCTACCTCCATGCTGTATATACGGGGCCCAGCTGTGCTCAGATCGACATATATCGACTCAAGAACATCGCCTGTAGGTCCTATATGGCCGTGGGTTGCAGATGGCTGGTATCACAGCTACCCCCATGCTGTATATACGTGGCCCAGCTGTGCTCAGATCGACATATATCGACTCAAGAACATCGCCTGTAGGTCCTATATGGGCATAGGTTGCACCTGGTTGGTGTCGAAGCGGCCCCAATGCTGCATATACGGTGCATAGCGGTGCTCAGATCGACATATATCGACTCAAGAACATCGCCTGTAGGTCCTATATGGCCGTGGGTTGCATCTGGCTGGTATCAGAGCCACCCACATGCCGTATATACGAGGCCCAGCTGTGCTCAGATCGACATATATCGACTCAAGAACATCGCCTGTAGGTTCTATATGGCCGTGGGTTGCATATGGCTGGTATCAGAGCCACCCACATGCCGTATATACGGGGCCCAGCTGTGCGCAGATCGACATATATCGACTCAAGAACATCGCCTGTAGGTCCTATATGGCCGTGGGTTGCATATGGCTGTTATCAGAGCCACCCACATGCCGTATATACGGGGCCCAGCTGTGCTCAGATCGACATATATCGACTCAAGAACATCGCCTGTAGGTCTTATATGGCCGTGGGTTGCATCTGGCTGGTATCAGAGCTACACCCATGGTGTATATACGGCGCCCAGCTGTGCTCAGATCGACATATATCGACTCAAGAACATCGCCTGTAGGGTCTATATGGCCGTGGGTTGCAACTGGCTGGTATCAGAGCTACCCCTATGCTGTATATACGGCGAGCAGCTGTGCTCAGATCGACATATATCGACTCAAGAACATCGCCTGTAGGTCCTATATGGCCGTGGGTTGCATCTGGCTGGTATCAGACCTACCCCCATGCTGTATATACGGGGCCCAGCTGTGCTCAGATCGACATATATCGACTCAAGAACATCGCCTGTAGGTCCTATATGGCCGTGGGTTGCATCTGGGTGGTATCAGAGCTACCCCCATGCTGTATATACGGGGCCCAGCTGTGCTCAGATCGACATATATCGACTCAAGAACATCGCCTGTATGTCCTATATAACCGTGGGTTGCAGCTGGCTGGTATCACAGCTACCCCCATGCTATATATACGGCGCCCAGCTGTGCTCAGATCGACATATATCGACTCAAGAACATCGCCAGTAGGTCCTATATAACCGTGGGTTGCAGCTGGCTGGTATCACAGCTACCCCCATGCTATATATACGGCGCCCAGCTGTGCTCAGATCGACATATATCGACTCAAGAACATCGCCTGTATGTCCTATATAACCGTGGGTTGCAGCTGGCTGGTATCACAGCTACCCCCATGCTGTATATACGGGGCTCAGCTATGCTCAGATCGACATATATCGACTCAAGAACATCGCCTGTAGGTCCTATATGGCCGTGGGTTGCATCTGGCTGGTATCAGAGCTACCCCCATGCTGTATATACGGGGCCCAGCTGTGCTCAGATCGACATATATCGACTCAAGAACATCGCCTGTAGGTCCTATATGGCCGTGGGTTGCATCTGGGTGGTATCACAGCTACCCCCATGCTGTATATACGGGGCCCAGCTGTGCTCAGATCGACATATATCGACTCAAGAACATCGCCTGTATGTCCTATATAACCGTGGGTTGCAGCTGGCTGGTATCACAGCTACCCCCATGCTATATATACGGCGCCCAGCTGTGCTCAGATCGACATATATCGACTCAAGAACATCGCCTGTAGGTCTTATATGGCCGTGGGTTGCATCTGGCTGGTATCAGAGCTACACCCATGGTGTATATACGGCGCCCAGCTGTGCTCAGATCGACATATATCGACTCAAGAACATCGCCAGTAGGTCCTATATGGCCGTGGGTTGCATCTGGCTGGTATCAGAGCTACCCCTATGCTGTATATACGGCGAGCAGCTGTGCTCAGATCGACATATATCGACTCAAGAACATCGCCTGTAGGTCCTATATGGCCGTGGGTTGCATCTAGCTGGTATCAGAGCTACCCCCATGCTGTATATACGGGGCCCAGCTGTGCTCAGATCGACATATATCGACTCAAGAACATCGCCTGTAGGTCCTATATGGCCGTGGGTTGCATCTGGGTGGTATCAGAGCTACCCCCATGCTGTATATACGGGGCCCAGCTGTGCTCAGATCGACATATATCGACTCAAGAACATCGCCTGTATGTCCTATATAACCGTGGGTTGCAGCTGGCTGGTATCACAGCTACCCCCATGCTATATATACGGCGCCCAGCTGTGCTCAGATCGACATATATCGACTCAAGAACATCGCCTGTAGGTTCTATATGGCCGTGGGTTGCATATGGCTGGTATCAGAGCCACCCACATGCCGTATATACGGGGCCCAGCTGTGCGCAGATCGACATATATCGACTCAAGAACATCGCCTGTAGGTCCTATATGGCCGTGGGTTGCATATGGCTGTTATCAGAGCCACCCACATGCCGTATATACGGGGCCCAGCTGTGCTCAGATCGACATATATCGACTCAAGAACATCGCCTGTAGGTCCTATATGCCCGTGGGTTGCATCTGGCTGGAATCAGAGCCACCCACATGCTGCATAAACAATGCATAGCGGAGCTCATATCGACATATATCGACTCAAGAACATCGCCTGTAGGTCCTATATGGGCATAGGTTGCACCTGGTTGGTGTCGAAGCGGCCCCAATGCTGCATATACGGTGCATAGCGGTGCTCAGATCGACATATATCGACTCAAGAACATCGCCTGTAGGTCCTATATAGCCGTGTGTTGCATCTGGCTGGTATCAGAGCCACCCACATGCCGTATATACGAGGCCCAGCTGTGCTCAGATCGACATATATCGACTCAAGAACATCGCCTGTAGGTTCTATATGGCCGTGGGTTGCATATGGCTGGTATCAGAGCCACCCACATGCCGTATATACGGGGCCCAGCTGTGCGCAGATCGACATATATCGACTCAAGAACATCGCCCGTAGGTCCTATATGGCCGTGGGTTGCATATGGCTGTTATCAGAGCCACCCACGTGCCGTATATACGGGGCCCAGCTGTGCTCAGATCGACATATATCGACTCAAGAACATCGCCTGTAGGTCTTATATGGCCGTGGGTTGCATCTGGCTGGTATCAGAGCTACACCCATGGTGTATATACGGCGCCCAGCTGTGCTCAGATCGACATATATCGACTCAAGAACATCGCCTGTAGGGTCTATATGGCCGTGGGTTGCATCTGGCTGGTATCAGAGCTACCCCTATGCTGTATATACAGCGAGCAGCTGTGCTCAGATCGACATATATCTACTCAAGAACATCGCCTGTAGGTCCTATATGGCCGTGGGTTGCATCTGGCTGGTATCAGAGCTACCCCCATGCTGTATATACGGGGCCCAGCTGTGCTCAGATCGACATATATCGACTCAAGAACATCGCCTGTAGGTCCTATATGGCCGTGGGTTGCATCTGGGTGGTATCAGAGCTACCCCCATGCTGTATATACGGGGCCCAGCTGTGCTCAGATCGACATATATCGACTCAAGAACATCGCTTGTATGTCCTATATAACCGTGGGTTGCAGCTGGCTGGTATCACAGCTACCCCCATGCTATATATACGGCGCCCAGCTGTGCTCAGATCGACATATATCGACTCAAGAACATCGCCAGTAGGTCCTATATGGCCGTGGGTTGCATCTGGCTGGTTTCAGAGCTACCCCCATGTTGTATATACGGGGCCCAGCTGTGCTCAGATCGACATATATCGACTCAAGAACATCGTCTATAGGTCCTATATGGCCGTGGGTTGCAGCTGGCTGGTATCACAGCTACCCCCATGCTGTATATACGTGGCCCAGCTGTGCTGAGATCGACATATATCGACTCAAGAACATCGCCTGTAGGTCCTATATGCCCGTGGGTTGCATCTGGCTGGAATCAGAGCCACCCACATGCTGCATATACAGGGCATAGCGGAGCTCATATCGACATATATCGAATCAAGAACATCGGCTGTAGGTCCTATATGGCCGTGGGTTGCATCTGGCTGGTATCAGAGCCACCCACATGCCGTATATACGGGGCCCAGCTGTGCTCAGATCGACATATATCGACTCAAGAACATCGCCTGTAGGTCCTATATGGCCGTGGGTTGCATCTGGCTGGTATCAGAGCTACCCCCATGCTGTATATACGAGGACCAGCTGTGCTCAGATCGACATATATCGACTCAAGAACATCGCCTGTAGGTCCTATATGGCCGTGGGTTGCATCTGGCTGGTTTCAGAGCTACCCCCATGTTGTATATACGGGGCCCAGCTGTGCTCAGATCGACATATATCGACTCAGGAACATCGTCTATAGGGCCTATATGGCCGTGGGTTTCAGCTGGCTGGTATCACAGCTACCCCCATGCTGTATATACGTGGCCCAGCTGTGCTGAGATCGACATATATCGACTCAAGAACATCGCCTGTAGGTCCTATATGCCCGTGGGTTGCATCTGGCTGGAATTAGAGCCACCCACATGCTGCATATACAAGGCATAGCGGAGGTCATATCGACATATATCGACTCAAGAACATCGCCTGTAGGTCCCATATGGGAATAGGTTGCACCTGGCTGGTGTCGGAGCGGCCCCAATGTTGCATATACGGTGCATAGCGGTGCTCAGATCGACATATATCGACTCAAGAACATCGCCTGTAGGTCCTATATGGCCGTGGGTTGCATCTGGCTGGTTTCAGAGCTACCCCCATGCTGTATATACGGGACCCAGCTGTGCTCAGATCGACACATATTGACTCAAGAACATCGCCTGTAGGTCCTATATGGCCGTGGGTTGCATCTGGCTGGTTTCAGAGCTACCCCCATGTTGTATATACGGGGCCCAGCTGTGCTCAGATCGACATATATCGACTCAAGAACATCGCCTATAGGTCCTATATGGCCGTGGGTTGCACCTGGCTGGTATCTGAGCTACCCCCATGCTGTATATACGTGGCCCAGCTGTGCTGAGATCGACATATATCGACTCAAAAACAAAAACAAGAACATCGCCTGTAGGTCCTATATGCCCGTGGGTTGCATCTGGCTGGAATCAGAGCCACCCACATGCTGCATATACAGGGCATAGCGGAGCTCATATCGACATATATCGACTCAAGAACATCGCCTGTAGGTTCCATATGGGCATAGGTTGCACCTGGCTGGTGTCGGAGCGGCCCCAATGTTGCATATACGGTGCATAGCGGTGCTCAGATCGACATATATCGACTCAAGAACATCGCCTGTAGGTCCTATATGGCTGTGGGTTGCATCTGGCTGATATCAGAGCCACCCACATGCCGTATATACGGGGGCCCAGCTGTGCTCAGATCGATATATATCGACTCAAGAACATCGGCTCTAGGTCCTATATTGCCGTGGGTTGCATCTGGCTGGTATCAGAGCCACCCACATTCCGTATATACGGGGCCCAGTTGTGCTCAGATCGACATATATCGACTCAAGAATATCGCCTGTAGGTCCTATAAGGCCGTGGGTTGCATCTGGCTGGTATCAGAGCTACCCCCATGGTGTATATACGGCGCCCAGCTGTGCTCAAATCGACATATATCGATTCAAGTACATCGCCTGTAGGTCCT
Organism: Lordithon lunulatus; assembly: GCA_963942505.1. Taxonomy (NCBI): domain Eukaryota; kingdom Metazoa; phylum Arthropoda; class Insecta; order Coleoptera; family Staphylinidae; genus Lordithon; species Lordithon lunulatus. The sequence continues at coordinate 29,699,178 of OZ012667.1, read as the reverse complement.
ATATGGCCGTGGGTTGGATCTGGCTGGTATCAGAGCTACTCCCATGCTGTATATACGAGGCCCAGCTGTGCTCAGATCGACATATATCGACTCAAGAATATCGCCTGTAGGTGCTGTATGGCCGTGGGTTGCATCTGGCTGGTATCATAGCTACCCCCATGCTGTATATACGGCGCCCAGCTGTGCTCAGATCGACATATATCGACTCAAGAACATCGCCTGTAGGTCCTCTATGGCCGTGGGTTGCATCTGGCTGGTATCATAGCTTCCCCCATGCTGTATATACGGGGCCCAGCTGTGCTCAGAGCGACATATATCGACTCAAGAACATCGCCTGTAGGTCCTATGTAGCCGTGGGTTGCAGCTGGCTGGTATCACAGCTACCCCCATGCTGTATATACGTGGCCCAGCTGTGCTCAGATCGACATATATCGACTCAAGAACATCGCCTGTAGGTCCTATATGGCCGTGGGTTGCAGCTGGCTGGTATCAGAGCCACCCACATGCCGTATATACGGGGCCCAGCTGTGCTCAGCTCGACATATATCGACTCAAAAACATCGCCTCTAGGTCCTATATGGCCGTGGGTTGCATATGGCTGGTATCAGAGCTACCCCCATGCTGTATATACGGCGCCCAGCTGTGCTCAGATCGACATATATCGACTTAAAAACATCGCCTGTAGGTCCTATATGGCCGTGGGTTGCATCTGGCTGGTATCATAGCTTCCCCCATGCTGCATATACGGGGCCCAGCTGTGCTCAGAGCGACATATATCGACTCAAGAACATCGCCTGTAGGTCCTATGTAGCCGTGGGTTGCAGCTGGCTGGTATGACAGCTACCACCATGGTGCATATACGTGGCCCAGCTGTGCTCAGATCGACATATATCGACTCAAGAACATCGCCTCTAGGTCCTATATGGCCGTGGGTTGCAGCTGGCTGGTATCAGAGCCACCCACATGCCGTATATACGGGGACCAGCTGTGCTCAGATCGACATATATTGACTCAAGAACATCGCCTGTAGGTCCTATATGGCCGTGGGTTGCATCTGGCTGGTATCAGAGCTACCCCCATGCTGTATATACGGGGCCCAGCTGTGCTCAGATCGACATATATCGACTCAAGAACATCGCCTGTAGGTCCTATATAGCCGTGGGTTGCAGCTGGCTGGTATCACAGCTACCCCCATGCTGTATATACGTGGCCCAGCTGTGCTCAGATCGACATATATCGACTCAAGAACATCGCCTGTAAGTCCTATATGGCCGTGGGTTGCATCTGGCTGGTATCAGAGCTACCCCCATGCTGTATATACGGCGCCCAGCTGTGCTCAGATCGACATATATCGACTCAAGAACATCGCCTGTAGGTCATATATGGCCGTGGGTTGCATCTGGCTGGCATCAGAGCTACCCCCATGCTGTATATACGGGGCCCAGCTGTGCTCAAATCGACATATATCGACTCAAGAACATCGCCTGTAGGTCCTATATGGCCGTGGGTTGCAGCTGGCTGGTATCAGAGCTACCCCCATGCTGTATATACGGGGCCCAGCTGTGCTCAGATCAGACATATATCGACACAAGAACATCGCCTGTGGGTCTTATATGGCCGTGGGTTGCAGCTGGCTGGTATCAGAGCTACCCCCAGGCTGTATATACGTGGCCCAGCTGTGCTCAGATCAACATATATCGACTCAAGAACATCGCCTGTGGGTCTTATATGGCCGTGGGTTGCAGTTGGCTGATATCAGAGCTACCCCCAGGCTGTCTATACGTGGCCCAGCTGTGCTCAGATAGACATATATCGACTCAAGAACATCACCTGTAGGTGCTATATGGCCGTGGGTTGCATCTGGCTGGTATCAGAGCTACCCCCATGCTGTATATACGGCGCCCAGCTGTGCTCAGATCGACATATATCGACTCAAGAACATCGCTTGTAGGTCCTATATGGCCCTGGGCTGCATCTGGCTGGTATCAGTGCTACCCCCATGCTGTATATACGGCGTCCAGCTGTGCTCAGATCGACATATATCGACTCAAGAACATCGCCTGTAGGTCCTATATGGGCATAGGTTGCACCTGGTTGGTGTCGAAGCGGCCCCAATGCTGCATATACTGTGCATAGCGGTGCTCAGATCGACATATATCGACTCAAGAACATCGCCTATAGGTCCTATATGGCCGTGGGTTGCATCTGGCTGGTATCAGAGCCACCCACATGCCGTATATACGAGGCCCAGCTGTGCTCAGATCGACATATATCGACTCAAGAACATCGCCTGTAGGTTCTATATGGCCGTGGGTTGCATATGGCTGGTATCAGAGCCACCCACATGCCGTATATACGGGGCCCAGCTGTGCGCAGATCGACATATATCGACTCAAGAACATCGCCTGTAGGTCCTATATGGCCGTGGGTTGCATATGGCTGTTATCAGAGCCACCCACATGCCGTATATACGGGGCCCAGCTGTGCTCAGATCGACATATATCGACTCAAGAACATCGCCTGTAGGTCCTATATGGCCGTGGGTTGCATCTGGCTGTTATCAGAGACACACACATGCCGTATATACGGGGCACAGCTGTGCTCAGATCGACATATATCGACTCAAGAACATCGGCTGTAGGTCCTATATGGCAGTGGGATGCATATGGCTGGTATCAGAGCCACCCACATTCCGTATATACGGGGCCCAGCTGTGCTCAGATCGGCATATTTCGACTCAAGAACATCGCCTGTAGGTCTTATATGGCCGTGGGTTTCATCTGGCTGGTATCAGAGCTACACCCATGGTGTATATACGGCGCCCAGCTGTGCTCAGATCGACATATATCGACTCAAGAACATCGCCTGTAGGGTCTATATGGCCGTGGGTTGCATCTGGCTGGTATCAGAGCTACCCCTATGCTGTATATACGGCGAGCAGCTGTGGTCAGATCGACATATATCGACTCAAGAACATCGCCTGTAGGTCCTATATGGCCGTGGGTTGCATCTGGCTGGTATCAGAGCTACCCCCATGCTGTATATACGGGGCCCAGCTGTGCTCAGATCGACATATATCGACTCAAGAACATCGCCTGTAGGTCATATATGGCCGTGGGTTGCATCTGGCTGGCATCAGAGCTACCCCCATGCTGTATATACGGGGCCCAGCTGTGCTCAAATCGACATATATCGACTCAAGAACATCGCCTGTAGGTCCTATATGGCCGTGGGTTGCAGCTGGCTGGTATCAGAGCTACCCCCATGCTGTATATACGGGGCCCAGCTGTGCTCAGATCAGACATATATCGACACAAGAACATCGCCTGTGGGTCTTATATGGCCGTGGGTTGCAGCTGGCTGGTATCAGAGCTACCCCCAGGCTGTATATACGTGGCCCAGCTGTGCTCAGATCAACATATATCGACTCAAGAACATCGCCTGTGGGTCTTATATGGCCGTGGGTTGCAGTTGGCTGATATCAGAGCTACCCCCAGGCTGTCTATACGTGGCCCAGCTGTGCTCAGATAGACATATATCGACTCAAGAACATCACCTGTAGGTGCTATATGGCCGTGGGTTGCATCTGGCTGGTATCAGAGCTACCCCCATGCTGTATATACGGCGCCCAGCTGTGCTCAGATCGACAGATATCGACTCAAGAACATCGCTTGTAGGTCCTATATGGCCCTGGGCTGCATCTGGCTGGTATCAGTGCTACCCCCATGCTGTATATACGGCGTCCAGCTGTGCTCAGATCGACATATATCGACTCAAGAACATCGCCTGTAGGTCATATATGGCCGTGGGTTGCATCTGGCTGGTATCAAATCCACCCACATGCTAAATATACGAGGCCAAGCTGTGCTCAGATCGACATATATCGACTCAAGAACATCGTCTGTAGGTCCTATATGGCCGTGGATTGCATCTGGCTGGTATCAGAGCTACTCCCATGCTGTATATACGGCGCCCAGCTGTACTCAGATCGACATATATCGACTCAAGAACAACGCCTGTAGGTGCTATATTTCCGTGGGTTGCATCTGGCTGGAATCAGAGCTACCCCCATGCTGTATATACGGCGCCCAGCTGTGCTCAGATCGACATGTATCGACTCAAGAACATCGCCTGTAGGTCCTATATGGCCGTGGGTTGCATCTGGTTGGTATCAGAGCTACACCCATGCTGTATATACGGGACCCAGCTATGCTCAGATCGACATATATCGACTCAAGAACATCGCCTGTAGGTCCTATATGGCCGTGGGTTGCATCTGGCTGATATCAGAGCCACCCACATGCCGTATATACGAGGGCCCAGATGTGCTCAGATCGACATATATCGACTCAGGAACATCGCCTGTAGGTGCTATATGGCCGTGGGTTGCATCTGGCTGGTATCAGAGCTACCCCCTTGCTGTATATACGGCGCCCAGCTGTGCTCAGATCGACATATATCGACTCAAGAACATCGTCTGTAGGTCCTATATGGCCGTGGATTGCATCTGGCTGGTATCAGAGCTACTCCCATGCTGTATATACGGCGCCCAGCTGTACTCAGATCGACATATATCGACTCAAGAACAACGCCTGTAGGTGCTATATTTCCGTGGGTTGCATCTGGCTGGTATCAGAGCTACCCCCATGCTGTATATACGGGGCCCAGCTGTGCTCAGATCGACATATATCGACTCAAGAACATCGCCTGTAGGTCCTATATGGCCGTGGGTTGCATCTGGGTGGTATCAGAGCTACCCCCATGCTGTATATACGGGGCCCAGCTGTGCTCAGATCGACATATATCGACTCAAGAACATCGCCTGTATGTCCTATATAACCGTGGGTTGCAGCTGGCTGGTATCACAGCTACCCCCATGCTATATATACGGCGCCCAGCTGTGCTCAGATCGACATATATCGACTCAAGAACATCGCCTGTAGGTCTTATATGGCCGTGGGTTGCATCTGGCTGGTATCAGAGCTACACCCATGGTGTATATACGGCGCCCAGCTGTGCTCAGATCGACATATATCGACTCAAGAACATCGCCAGTAGGTCCTATATGGCCGTGGGTTGCATCTGGCTGGTATCAGAGCTACCCCTATGCTGTATATACGGCGAGCAGCTGTGCTCAGATCGACATATATCGACTCAAGAACATCGCCTGTAGGTCCTATATGGCCGTGGGTTGCATCTAGCTGGTATCAGAGCTACCCCCATGCTGTATATACGGGGCCCAGCTGTGCTCAGATCGACATATATCGACTCAAGAACATCGCCTGTAGGTCCTATATGGCCGTGGGTTGCATCTGGGTGGTATCAGAGCTACCCCCATGCTGTATATACGGGGCCCAGCTGTGCTCAGATCGACATATATCGACTCAAGAACATCGCCTGTATGTCCTATATAACCGTGGGTTGCAGCTGGCTGGTATCACAGCTACCCCCATGCTATATATACGGCGCCCAGCTGTGCTCAGATCGACATATATCGACTCAAGAACATCGCCTGTAGGTTCTATATGGCCGTGGGTTGCATATGGCTGGTATCAGAGCCACCCACATGCCGTATATACGGGGCCCAGCTGTGCGCAGATCGACATATATCGACTCAAGAACATCGCCTGTAGGTCCTATATGGCCGTGGGTTGCATATGGCTGTTATCAGAGCCACCCACATGCCGTATATACGGGGCCCAGCTGTGCTCAGATCGACATATATCGACTCAAGAACATCGCCTGTAGGTCCTATATGCCCGTGGGTTGCATCTGGCTGGAATCAGAGCCACCCACATGCTGCATATACAATGCATAGCGGAGCTCATATCGACATATATCGACTCAAGAACATCGCCTGTAGGTCCTATATGGGCATAGGTTGCACCTGGTTGGTGTCGAAGCGGCCCCAATGCTGCATATACGGTGCATAGCGGTGCTCAGATCGACATATATCGACTCAAGAACATCGCCTGTAGGTCCTATATGGCCGTGTGTTGCATCTGGCTGGTATCAGAGCCACCCACATGCCGTATATACGAGGCCCAGCTGTGCTCAGATCGACATATATCGACTCAAGAACATCGCCTGTAGGTTCTATATGGCCGTGGGTTGCATATGGCTGGTATCAGAGCCACCCACATGCCGTATATACGGGGCCCAGCTGTGCGCAGATCGACATATATCGACTCAAGAACATCGCCCGTAGGTCCTATATGGCCGTGGGTTGCATATGGCTGTTATCAGAGCCACCCACGTGCCGTATATACGGGGCCCAGCTGTGCTCAGATCGACATATATCGACTCAAGAACATCGCCTGTAGGTCTTATATGGCCGTGGGTTGCATCTGGCTGGTATCAGAGCTACACCCATGGTGTATATACGGCGCCCAGCTGTGCTCAGATCGACATATATCGACTCAAGAACATCGCCTGTAGGGTCTATATGGCCGTGGGTTGCATCTGGCTGGTATCAGAGCTACCCCTATGCTGTATATACAGCGAGCAGCTGTGCTCAGATCGACATATATCTACTCAAGAACATCGCCTGTAGGTCCTATATGGCCGTGGGTTGCATCTGGCTGGTATCAGAGCTACCCCCATGCTGTATATACGGGGCCCAGCTGTGCTCAGATCGACATATATCGACTCAAGAACATCGCCTGTAGGTCCTATATGGCCGTGGGTTGCATCTGGGTGGTATCAGAGCTACCCCCATGCTGTATATACGGGGCCCAGCTGTGCTCAGATCGACATATATCGACTCAAGAACATCGCTTGTATGTCCTATATAACCGTGGGTTGCAGCTGGCTGGTATCACAGCTACCCCCATGCTATATATACGGCGCCCAGCTGTGCTCAGATCGACATATATCGACTCAAGAACATCGCCAGTAGGTCCTATATGGCCGTGGGTTGCATCTGGCTGGTTTCAGAGCTACCCCCATGTTGTATATACGTGGCCCAGCTGTGCTGAGATCGACATATATCGACTCAAGAACATCGCCTGTAGGTCCTATATGCCCGTGGGTTGCATCTGGCTGGAATCAGAGCCACCCACATGCTGCATATACAGGGCATAGCGGAGCTCATATCGACATATATCGAATCAAGAACATCGGCTGTAGGTCCTATATGGCCGTGGGTTGCATCTGGCTGGTATCAGAGCCACCCACATGCCGTATATACGGGGCCCAGCTGTGCTCAGATCGAGATATATCGACTCAAGAACATCGCCTGTAGGTCCTATATGGCCGTGGGTTGCATCTGGGTGGTATCAGAGCTACCCCCATGCTGTATATACGGGGCCCAGCTGTGCTCAGATCGACATATATCGACTCAAGAACATGGCCTGTAGGTCCTATATGGCCGTGGGTTGCATCTGGCTGGTTTCAGAGCTACCCCCATGTTGTATATACGGGGCCCAGCTGTGCTCAGATCGACATATATCGACTCAGGAACATCGTCTATAGGTCCTATATGGCCGTGGGTTGCAGCTGGCTGGTATCACAGCTACCCCCATGCTGTATATACGTGGCCCAGCTGTGCTGAGATCGACATATATCGACTCAAGAACATCGCCTGTAGGTCCTATATGCCCGTGGGTTGCATCTGGCTGGAATTAGAGCCACCCACATGCTGCATATACAAGGCATAGCGGAGGTCATATCGACATATATCGACTCAAGAACATCGCCTGTAGGTCCCATATGGGAATAGGTTGCACCTGGCTGGTGTCGGAGCGGCCCCAATGTTGCATATACGGTGCATAGCGGTGCTCAGATCGACATATATCGACTCAAGAACATCGCCTGTAGGTCCTATATGGCCGTGGGTTGCATCTGGCTGGTTTCAGAGCTACCCCCATGTTGTATATACGGGGCCCAGCTGTGCTCAGATCGACATATATCGACTCAAGAACATCGCCTATAGGTCCTATATGGCCGTGGGTTGCACCTGGCTGGTATCACAGCTACCCCCATGCTGTATATACGTGGCCCAGCTGTGCTCAGATCGACATATATCGACTCAAGAACATCGCCTGTAAGTCCTATATGGCCGTGGGTTGCATCTGGCTGGTATCAGAGCTACCCCCATGCTGTATATACGGCGCCCAGCTGTGCTCAGATCGACATATATCGACTCAAGAACATCGCCTGTAGGTCATATATGGCCGTGGGTTGCATCTGGCTGGCATCAGAGCTACCCCCATGCTGTATATACGGGGCCCAGCTGTGCTCAAATCGACATATATCGACTCAAGAACATCGCCTGTAGGTCCTATATGGCCGTGGGTTGCAGCTGGCTGGTATCAGAGCTACCCCCATGCTGTATATACGGGGCCCAGCTGTGCTCAGATCAGACATATATCGACACAAGAACATCGCCTGTGGGTCTTATATGGCCGTGGGTTGCAGCTGGCTGGTATCAGAGCTACCCCCAGGCTGTATATACGTGGCCCAGCTGTGCTCAGATCAACATATATCGACTCAAGAACATCGCCTGTGGGTCTTATATGGCCGTGGGTTGCAGTTGGCTGATATCAGAGCTACCCCTAGGCTGTCTATACGTGGCCCGGCTGTGCTCAGATAGACATATATCAACTCAAGAACATCACCTGTAGGTGCTATATGGCCGTGGGTTGCATCTAGCTGGTATCAGAGCTACCCCCATGCTGTATATACGGCGCCCAGCTGTGCTCAGATCGACATATATCGACTCAAGAACATCGCTTGTAGGTCCTATATGGCCCTGGGCTGCATCTGGCTGGTATCAGTGCTACCCCCATGCTGTATATACGGCGTCCAGCTGTGCTCAGATCGACATATATCGACTCAAGAACATCGCCTGTAGGTCATATATGGCCGTGGGTTGCATCTGGCTGGTATCAAATCCACCCACATGCCAAATATACGGGGCCAAGCTGTGCTCAGATCGACATATATCGACTCAGGAACATCGCCTGTAGGTGCTATATGGCCGTGGGTTGCATCTGGCTGGTATCAGAGCTACCCCCTTGCTGTATATACGGCGCCCAGCTGTGCTCAGATCGACATATATCGACTCAAGAACATCGTCTGTAGGTCCTATATGGCCGTGGATTGCATCTGGCTGGTATCAGAGCTACTCCCATGCTGTATATACGGCGCCCAGCTGTACTCAGATCGACATATATCGACTCAAGAATAACGCCTGTAGGTGCTATATTTCCGTGGGTTGCATCTGGCTGGTATCAGAGCTACCCCCATGCTGTATATACGGCGCCCAGCTGTGCTCAGATCGACATGTATCGACTCATGAACATCGCCTGTAGGTCCTATATGGCCGTGGGTTGCATCTGGTTGGTATCAGAGCTACACCCATGCTGTATATACGGGACCCAGCTATGCTCAGATCGACATATATCGACTCAAGAACATCGCCTGTAGGTCCTATATGGCCGTGGGTTGCATCTGGCTGATATCAGAGCCACCCACATGCCGTATATACGAGGGCCCAGCTGTGCTCAGATCGACATATATCGAATCAAGAACATCGGCTGTAGGTCCTATATGGCCGTGGGTTGCATCTGGCTGGTATCAGAGCCACCCACATGCCGTATATACGGGGCCCAGCTGTGCTCAGATCGACATATATCGACTCAAGAACATCGCCTGTAGGTCCTATATGGCCGTGGGTTGCATCTGGCTGTTATCAGAGCCACACACATGCCGTATATACGGGGCACAGCTGTGCTCAGATCGACATATATCGACTCAAGAACATCAGCTGTAGGTCCTATATGGCAGTGGGATGCATATGGCTGGTATCAGAGCCACCCACATTCCGTATATACGGGGCCCAGCTGTGCTCAGATCGGCATATTTCGACTCAAGAACATCGCCTGTAGGTCCTATATGGCCGTGGGTTGCATCTGGCTGGTATCAGAGCTACCCCCATGCTGTATATACGGGGCCCAGCTGTGCTCAGATCGACATATATCGACTCAAGAACATCGCCTGTAAGTCCTATATGGCCGTGGGTTGCATCTGGGTGGTATCAGAGCTACCCCCATGCTGTATATACGGGGCCCAGCTATGCTCAGATCGACATATATCGACTCAAGAACATCGCCTGTAGGTCCTATATAACCGTGGGTTGCAGCTGGCTGGTATCACAGCTACCCCCTTGCTATATATACGGCGCCCAGCTGTGCTCAGATCGACATATATCGACTCAAGAACATCGCCTGTAGGTCCTATATGGCCGTGGGTTGCATCTGGCTGGTTTCAGAGCTACCTCCATGCTGTATATACGGGGCCCAGCTGTGCTCAGATCGACATATATCGACTCAAGAACATCGCCTGTAGGTCCTATATGGCCGTGGGTTGCAGCTGGCTGGTATCACAGCTACCCCCATGCTGTATATACGTGGCCCAGCTGTGCTCAGATCGACATATATCGACTCAAGAACATCGCCTGTAGGTCCTATATGGGCATAGGTTGCACCTGGTTGGTGTCGAAGCGGCCCCAATGCTGCATATACGGTGCATAGCGGTGCTCAGATCGACATATATCGACTCAAGAACATCGCCTGTAGGTCCTATATGGCCGTGGGTTGCATCTGGCTGGTATCAGAGCCACCCACATGCCGTATATACGAGGCCCAGCTGTGCTCAGATCGACATATATCGACTCAAGAACATCGCCTGTAGGTTCTATATGGCCGTGGGTTGCATATGGCTGGTATCAGAGCCACCCACATGCCGTATATACGGGGCCCAGCTGTGCGCAGATCGACATATATCGACTCAAGAACATCGCCTATAGGTCCTATATGGCCGTGGGTTGCATATGGCTGTTATCAGAGCCACCCACATGCCGTATATACGGGGCCCAGCTGTGCTCAGATCGACATATATCGACTCAAGAACATCGCCTGTAGGTCTTATATGGCCGTGGGTTGCATCTGGCTGGTATCAGAGCTACACCCATGGTGTATATACGGCGCCCAGCTGTGCTCAGATCGACATATATCGACTCAAGAACATCGCCTGTAGGGTCTATATGGCCGTGGGTTGCATCTGGCTGGTATCAGAGCTACCCCTATGCTGTATATACGGCGAGCAGCTGTGCTCAGATCGACATATATCGACTCAAGAACATCGCCTGTAGGTCCTATATGGCCGTGGGTTGCATCTGGCTGGTATCAGACCTACCCCCATGCTGTATATACGGGGCCCAGCTGTGCTCAGATCGACATATATCGACTCAAGAACATCGCCTGTAGGTCCTATATGGCCGTGGGTTGCATCTGGGTGGTATCAGAGCTACCCCCATGCTGTATATACGGGGCCCAGCTGTGCTCAGATCGACATATATCGACTCAAGAACATCGCCTGTATGTCCTATATAACCGTGGGTTGCAGCTGGCTGGTATCACAGCTACCCCCATGCTATATATACGGCGCCCAGCTGTGCTCAGATCGACATATATCGACTCAAGAACATCGCCAGTAGGTCCTATATAACCGTGGGTTGCAGCTGGCTGGTATCACAGCTACCCCCATGCTATATATACGGCGCCCAGCTGTGCTCAGATCGACATATATCGACTCAAGAACATCGCCTGTATGTCCTATATAACCGTGGGTTGCAGCTGGCTGGTATCACAGCTACCCCCATGCTGTATATACGGGGCTCAGCTATGCTCAGATCGACATATATCGACTCAAGAACATCGCCTGTAGGTCCTATATGGCCGTGGGTTGCATCTGGCTGGTATCAGAGCTACCCCCATGCTGTATATACGGGGCCCAGCTGTGCTCAGATCGACATATATCGACTCAAGAACATCGCCTGTAGGTCCTATATGGCCGTGGGTTGCATCTGGGTGGTATCAGAGCTACCCCCATGCTGTATATACGGGGCCCAGCTGTGCTCAGATCGACATATATCGACTCAAGAACATCGCCTGTATGTCCTATATAACCGTGGGTTGCAGCTGGCTGGTATCACAGCTACCCCCATGCTGTATATACGGGGCCCAGCTATGCTCAGATCGACATATATCGACTCAAGAACATCGCCTGTAGGTCCTATATAACCGTGGGTTGCAGCTGGCTGGTATCACAGCTACCCCCTTGCTATATATACGGCGCCCAGCTGTGCTCAGATCGACATATATCGACTCAAGAACATCGCCTGTAGGTCCTATATGGCCGTGGGTTGCATCTGGCTGGTTTCAGAGCTACCCCCATGCTGTATATACGGGGCCCAGCTGTGCTCAGATCGACATATATCGACTCAAGAACATCGCCTGTAGGTCCTATATGGCCGTGGGTTGCAGCTGGCTGGTATCACAGCTACGCCCATGCTGTATATACGTGGCCCAGCTGTGCTCAGATCGACATATATCGACTCAAGAACATCGCCTGTAGGTCCTATATGGGCATAGGTTGCACCTGGTTGGTGTCGAAGCGGCCCCAATGCTGCATATACGGTGCATAGCGGTGCTCAGATCGACATATATCGACTCAAGAACATCGCCTATAGGTCCTATATGGCCGTGGGTTGCATCTGGCTGGTATCAGAGCCACCCACATGTCGTATATACGAGGCCCAGCTGTGCTCAGATCGACATATATCGACTCAAGAACATCGCCTGTAGGTTCTATATGGCCGTGGGTTGCATATGGCTGGTATCAGAGCCACCTACATGTCGTATATACGGGGCCCAGCTGTGCGTAGATCGACATATATCGACTCAAGAACATCGCCTGTAGGTCCTATATGGCCGTGGGTTGCATATGGCTGTTATCAGAGCCACCCACATGCCGTATATACGGGGCCCAGCTGTGCTCAGATCGACATATATCGACTCAAGAACATCGCCTGTAGGTCCTATATGGCCGTGGGTTGCATCTGGCTGTTATCAGAGCCACACACATGCCGTATATACGGGGCACAGCTGTGCTCAGATCGACATATATCGACTCAAGAACATCGGCTGTAGGTCCTATATGGCAGTGGGATGCATATGGCTGGTATCAGAGCCACCCACATTCCGTATATACGGGGCCCAGCTGTGCTCAGATCGGCATATTTCGACTCAAGAACATCGCCTGTAGGTCTTATATGGCCGTGGGTTTCATCTGGCTGGTATCAGAGCTACACCCATGGTGTATATACGGCGCCCAGCTGTGCTCAGATCGACATATATCGACTCAAGAACATCGCCTGTAGGGTCTATATGGCCGTGGGTTGCATCTGGCTGGTATCAGAGCTACCCCTATGCTGTATATACGGCGAGCAGCTGTGGTCAGATCGACATATATCGACTCAAGAACATCGCCTGTAGGTCCTATATGGCCGTGGGTTGCATCTGGCTGGTATCAGAGCTACCCCCATGCAGTATATACGGGGCCCAGCTGTGCTCAGATCGACATATATCGACTCAAGAACATCGCCTGTAGGTCCTATATGACCGTGGGTTGCATCTGGGTGGTATCAGAGCTACCCCCATGCTGTATATACGGGGCCCAGCTGTGCTCAGATCGACATATATCGACTCAAGAACATCGCCTGTAGGTCCTATATGGCCGTGGGTTGCATCTGGCTGGTATCAGAGCTACCCCCATGCTGTATATACGGGGCCCAGCTGTGCTCAGATCGACATATATCGACTCAAGAACATCGCCTGTATGTCCTATATAACCGTGGGTTGCAGCTGGCTGGTATCACAGCTACCCCCATGCTATATATACGGCGCCCAGCTGTGCTCAGATCGACATATATCGACTCAAGAACATCGCCAGTAGGTCCTATATAACCGTGGGTTGCAGCTGGCTGGTATCACAGCTACCCCCATGCTATATATACGGCGCCCAGCTGTGCTCAGATCGACTTATATCGACTCAAGAACATCGCCTGTATGTCCTATATAACCGTGGGTTGCAGCTGGCTGGTATCACAGCTACCCCCATGCTGTATATACGGGGCCCAGCTATGCTCAGATCGACATATATCGACTCAAGAACATCGCCTGTAGGTCCTATATGGCCGTGGGTTGCATCTGGCTGGTATCAGAGCTACCCCCATGCTGTATATACGGGGCCCAGCTGTGCTCAGATCGACATATATCGACTCAAGAACATCGCCTGTAGGTCCTATATGGCCGTGGGTTGCATCTGGGTGGTATCAGAGCTACCCCCATGCTGTATATACGGGGCCCAGCTGTGCTCAGATCGACATATATCGACTCAAGAACATCGCCTGTATGTCCTATATAACCGTGGGTTGCAGCTGGCTGGTATCACAGCTACCCCCATGCTATATATACGGCGCCCAGCTGTACTCAGATCGACATATATCGACTCAAGAACATCGCCTGTAGGTCTTATATGGCCGTGGGTTGCATCTGGCTGGTATCAGAGCTACACCCATGGTGTATATACGGCGCCCAGCTGTGCTCAGATCGACATATATCGACTCAAGAACATCGCCAGTAGGTGCTATATGGCCGTGGGTTGCATCTGGCTGGTATCAGAGCTACCCCTATGCTGTATATACGGCGAGCAGCTGTGCACAGATCGACATATATCGACTCAAGAACATCGCCTGTAGGTCCTATATGGCCGTGGGTTGCATCTGGCTGGTATCAGAGCTACCCCCATGCTGTATATACGGGGCCCAGCTGTGCTCAGATCGACATATATCGACTCAAGAACATCGCCTGTAGGTCCTATATATCCGTGGGTTGCATCTGGGTGGTATCAGGGCTACCCCCATGCTGTATATACGGGGCCCAGCTGTGCTCAGATCGACATATATCGACTCAAGAACATCGCCTGTATGTCCTATATAACCGTGGGTTGCAGCTGGCTGGTATCACAGCTACCCCCATGCTATATATACGGCGCCCAGCTGTGCTCAGATGGATATATATCTACTCAAGAAGATCGCCTGTAGGTTCTATATGGCCGTGGGTTGCATATGGCTGGTATCAGAGCCACCCACATGCCGTATATACAGGGCCCAGCTGTGCGCAGATCGACATATATCGACTCAAGAACATCGCCTGTAGGTCCTATATGGCCGTAGGTTGCATATGGCTGTTATCAGAGCCACCCACATGCCGTATATACGGGGCCCAGCTGTGCTCAGATCGACATATATCGACTCAAGAACATCGCCTGTAGGTCTTATATGGCCGTGGGTTGCATCTGGCTGGTATCAGAGCTACACCCATGGTGTATATACGGCGCCCAGCTGTGCTCAGATCGACATATATCGACTCAAGAACATCGCCTGTAGGGTCTATATAACCGTGTGTTGCATCTGGCTGGTATCAGAGCTACCCCTATGCTGTATATACGGCGAGCAGCTGTGCTCAGATCGACATATATCGACTCAAGAACATCGCCTGTAGGTCCTATATTGCTGTGGGTTGCATCTGGCTGATATCAGAGCCACCCACATGCCGTACATACGGGGGCCCAGCTGTGCTCAGATCGACATATATCGACTCAAGAACATCGGCTCTAGGTCCTATATTGCCGTGGGTTGCATCTGGCTGGTATCAGAGCTACCCCCATGCTGTATATACGGGGCCCAGCTGTGCTCAGATCGACATATATCGACTCAAGAATATCGCCTGTAGGTCCTATAAGGCCGTGGGTTGCATCTGGCTGGTATCAGAGCTACCCCCATGGTGTATATACGGCGCCCAGCTATGCTCAAATCGACATATATCGATTCAAATACATCGCCTGTAGGTCCTATATGGCCGTGGGTTGGATCTGGCTGGTATCAGAGCTACTCCCATGCTGTATATACGAGGCCCAGCTGTGCTCAGATCGACATATATCGACTCAAGAATATCGCCTGTAGGTGCTGTATGGCCGTGGGTTGCATCTGGCTGGTATCATAGCTACCCCCATGCTGTATATACGGCGCCCAGCTGTGCTCAGATCGACATATATCGACTCAAGAACATCGCCTCTAGGTCCTATATGGCCGTGGGTTGCATCTGGCTGGTATCATAGCTTCTCCCATGCTGTATATACGGGGCCCAGCTGTGCTCAGAGCGACATATATCGACTCAAGAACATCGCCTGTAGGTCCTATGTAGCCGTGGGTTGCAGCTGGCTGGTATCACAGCTACCCCCATGCTGTATATGCGTGGCCCAGCTGTGCTCAGATCGACATATATCGACTCAAGAACATCGCCTGTAGGTCCTATATGGCCGTGGGTTGCAGCTGGCTGGTATCAGAGCCACCCACATGCCGTATATACGGGGCCCAGCTGTGCTCAGCTCGACATATATCGACTCAAAAACATCGCCTGTAGGTGCTGTATGGCCGTGGGTTGCATCTGGCTGGTATCATAGCTACCCCCATGCTGTATATACGGCGCCCAGCTGTGCTCAGATCGACATATATCGACTCAAGAACATCGCCTGTAGGTCCTATATGGCCGTGGGTTGCATCTGGCTGGTATCATAGCTTCTCCCATGCTGTATATACGGGGACCAGCTGTGCTCAGATCGACATATATCGACTCAAGAACATCGCATGTAGGTCCTATATAGCCGTGGGTTGCAGCTGGCTGGTATCACAGCTACACCCATGCTGTATATACGTGGCCCAGCTGTGCTCAGATCGACATATATCGACTCAAGAACATCGCCTGTAAGTCCTATATGGCCGTGGGTTGCATCTGGCTGGTATCAGAGCTACCCCCATGCTGTATATACGGCGCCCAGCTGTGCTCAGATCGACATATATCGACTCAAGAACATCGCCTGTAGGTCATATATGGCCGTGGGTTGCATCTGGCTGGCATCAGAGCTACCCCCATGCTGTATATACGGGGCCCAGCTGTGCTCAAATCGACATATATCGACTCAAGAACATCGCCTGTAGGTCCTATATGGCCATGGGTTGCAGCTGGCTGGTATCAGAGCTACCCCCATGCTGTATATACGGGGCCCAGCTGTGCTCGGATCAGACATATATCGACACAAGAACATCGCCTGTGGGTCTTATATGGCCGTGGGTTGCAGCTGGCTGGTATCAGAGCTACCCCCAGGCTGTATATACGTGGCCCAGCTGTGCTCAGATCAACATATATCGACTCAAGAACATCGCCTGTGGGTCTTATATGGCCGTGGGTTGCAGTTGGCTGATATCAGAGCTACCCCCAGGCTGTCTATACGTGGCCCAGCTGTGCTCAGATAGACATATATCGACTCAAGAACATCACCTGTAGGTGCTATATGGCCGTGGGTTGCATCTGGCTGGTATCAGTGCTACCCCCATGCTGTATATACGGCGTCCAGCTGTGCTCAGATCGACATATATCGACTCAAGAACATCGCCTGTAGGTCATATATGGCCGTGGGTTGCATCTGGCTGGTATCAAATCCACCCACATGCCAAATATACGGGGCCAATCTGTGCTCAGATCGACATATATCGACTCAGGAACATCGCCTGTAGGTGCTATATGGCCGTGGGTTGCATCTGGCTGGTATCAGAGCTACCCCCTTGCTGTATATACGGCGCCCAGCTGTGCTCAGATCGACATATATCGACTCAAGAACATCGTCTGTAGGTCCTATATGGCCGTGGATTGCATCTGGCTGGTATCAGAGCTACTCCCATGCTGTATATACGGCGCCCAGCTGTACTCAGATCGACATATATCGACTCAAGAACAACGCCTGTAGGTGCTATATTTCCGTGGGTTGCATCTGGCTGGTATCAGAGCTACCCCCATGCTGTATATACGGCGCCCAGCTGTGCTCAGATCGACATGTATCGACTCAAGAACATCGCCTGTAGGTCCTATATGGCCGTGGGTTGCATCTGGTTGGTATCAGAGCTACACCCATGCTGTATACACGGGACCCAGCTATGCTCAGATCGACATATATCGACTCAAGAACATCGCCTGTAGGTCCTATATGGCCGTGGGTTGCATCTGGCTGATATCAGAGCCACCCACATGCCGTATATACGAGGGCCCAGCTGTGCTCAGATCGACATATATCGAATCAAGAACATCGGCTGTAGGTCCTATATTGCCGTGGGTTGCATCTGGCTGGTATCAGAGCCACCCACATGCCGTATATACGGGGCCCAGCTGTGCTCAGATCGACATATATCGACTCAAGAACATCGCCTGTAGGTCCTATATGGCCGTGGGTTGCATCTGGCTGTTATCAGAGCCACACACATGCCGTATATACGGGGCACAGCTGTGCTCAGATCGACATATATCGACTCAAGAACATCGGCTGTAGGTCCTATATGGCAGTGGGATGCATATGGCTGGTATCAGAGCCACCCACATTCCGTATATACGGGGCCCAGCTGTGCTCAGATCGGCATATTTCGACTCAAGAACATCGCCTGTATGTCCTATATGGCCGTGGGTTGCATCTGGCTGGTATCAGAGCTACCCCCATGCTGTATATACGGGGCCCAGCTGTGCTCAGATCGACATATATCGACTCAAGAACATCGCCTGTAAGTCCTATATGGCCGTGGGTTGCATCTGGGTGGTATCAGAGCTACCCCCATGCTGTATATACGGGGCCCAGCTATGCTCAGATCGACATATATCGACTCAAGAACATCGCCTGTAGGTCCTATATAACCGTGGGTTGCAGCTGGCTGGTATCACAGCTACCCCCTTGCTATATATACGGCGCCCAGCTGTGCTCAGATCGACATATATCGACTCAAGAACATCGCCTGTAGGTCCTATATGGCCGTGGGTTGCATCTGGCTGGTTTCAGAGCTACCCCCATGCTGTATATACGGGGCCCAGCTGTGCTCAGATCGACATATATCGACTCAAGAACATCGCCTGTAGGTCCTATATGGCCGTGGGTTGCAGCTGGCTGGTATCACAGCTACCCCCATGCTATATATACGGCGCCCAGCTGTGCTCAGATCGACATATATCGACTCAAGAACATCGCCTGTATGTCTTATATAACCGTGGGTTGCAGCTGGCTGGTATCACAGCTACCCCCATGCTGTATATACGGGGCCCAGCTATGCTCAGATCGACATATATCGACTCAAGAACATCGCCTGTAGGTCCTATATGGCCGTGGGTTGCATCTGGCTGGTATCAGAGCTACCCCCATGCTGTATATACGGGGCCCAGCTGTGCTCAGATCGACATATATCGACTCAAGAACATCGCCTGTAGGTCCTATATGGCCGTGGGTTGCATCTGGGTGGTATCAGAGCTACCCCCATGCTGTATATACGGGGCCCAGCTGTGCTCAGATCGACATATATCGACTCAAGAACATCGCCTGTATGTCCTATATAACCGTGGGTTGCAGCTGGCTGGTATCACAGCTACCCCCATGCTATATATACGGCGCCCAGCTGTGCTCAGATCGACATATATCGACTCAAGAACATCGCCTGTAGGTCTTATATGGCCGTGGGTTGCATCTGGCTGGTATCAGAGCTACACCCATGGTGTATATACGGCGCCCAGCTGTGCTCAGATCGACATATATCGACTCAAGAACATCGCCAGTAGGTCCTATATGGCCGTGGGTTGCATCTGGCTGGTATCAGAGCTACCCCTATGCTGTATATACGGCGAGCAGCTGTGCTCAGATCGACATATATCGACTCAAGAACATCGCCTGTAGGTCCTATATGGCCGTGGGTTGCATCTAGCTGGTATCAGAGCTACCCCCATGCTGTATATACGGGGCCCAGCTGTGCTCAGATCGACATATATCGACTCAAGAACATCGCCTGTAGGTCCTATATGGCCGTGGGTTGCATCTGGGTGGTATCAGAGCTACCCCCATGCTGTATATACGGGGCCCAGCTGTGCTCAGATCGACATATATCGACTCAAGAACATCGCCTGTATGTCCTATATAACCGTGGGTTGCAGCTGGCTGGTATCACAGCTACCCCCATGCTATATATACGGCGCCCAGCTGTGCTCAGATCGACATATATCGACTCAAGAACATCGCCTGTAGGTTCTATATGGCCGTGGGTTGCATATGGCTGGTATCAGAGCCACCCACATGCCGTATATACGGGGCCCAGCTGTGCGCAGATCGACATATATCGACTCAAGAACATCGCCTGTAGGTCCTATATGGCCGTGGGTTGCATATGGCTGTTATCAGAGCCACCCACATGCCGTATATACGGGGCCCAGCTGTGCTCAGATCGACATATATCGACTCAAGAACATCGCCTGTAGGTCCTATATGCCCGTGGGTTGCATCTGGCTGGAATCAGAGCCACCCACATGCTGCATATACAATGCATAGCGGAGCTCATATCGACATATATCGACTCAAGAACATCGCCTGTAGGTCCTATATGGGCATAGGTTGCACCTGGTTGGTGTCGAAGCGGCCCCAATGCTGCATATACGGTGCATAGCGGTGCTCAGATCGACATATATCGACTCAAGAACATCGCCTGTAGGTCCTATATGGCCGTGTGTTGCATCTGGCTGGTATCAGAGCCACCCACATGCCGTATATACGAGGCCCAGCTGTGCTCAGATCGACATATATCGACTCAAGAACATCGCCTGTAGGTTCTATATGGCCGTGGGTTGCATATGGCTGGTATCAGAGCCACCCACATGCCGTATATACGGGGCCCAGCTGTGCGCAGATCGACATATATCGACTCAAGAACATCGCCCGTAGGTCCTATATGGCCGTGGGTTGCATATGGCTGTTATCAGAGCCACCCACGTGCCGTATATACGGGGCCCAGCTGTGCTCAGATCGACATATATCGACTCAAGAACATCGCCTGTAGGTCTTATATGGCCGTGGGTTGCATCTGGCTGGTATCAGAGCTACACCCATGGTGTATATACGGCGCCCAGCTGTGCTCAGATCGACATATATCGACTCAAGAACATCGCCTGTAGGGTCTATATGGCCGTGGGTTGCATCTGGCTGGTATCAGAGCTACCCCTATGCTGTATATACAGCGAGCAGCTGTGCTCAGATCGACATATATCTACTCAAGAACATCGCCTGTAGGTCCTATATGGCCGTGGGTTGCATCTGGCTGGTATCAGAGCTACCCCCATGCTGTATATACGGGGCCCAGCTGTGCTCAGATCGACATATATCGACTCAAGAACATCGCCTGTAGGTCCTATATGGCCGTGGGTTGCATCTGGGTGGTATCAGAGCTACCCCCATGCTGTATATACGGGGCCCAGCTGTGCTCAGATCGACATATATCGACTCAAGAACATCGCTTGTATGTCCTATATAACCGTGGGTTGCAGCTGGCTGGTATCACAGCTACCCCCATGCTATATATACGGCGCCCAGCTGTGCTCAGATCGACATATATCGACTCAAGAACATCGCCAGTAGGTCCTATATGGCCGTGGGTTGCATCTGGCTGGTTTCAGAGCTACCCCCATGTTGTATATACGTGGCCCAGCTGTGCTGAGATCGACATATATCGACTCAAGAACATCGCCTGTAGGTCCTATATGCCCGTGGGTTGCATCTGGCTGGAATCAGAGCCACCCACATGCTGCATATACAGGGCATAGCGGAGCTCATATCGACATATATCGAATCAAGAACATCGGCTGTAGGTCCTATATGGCCGTGGGTTGCATCTGGCTGGTATCAGAGCCACCCACATGCCGTATATACGGGGCCCAGCTGTGCTCAGATCGACATATATCGACTCAAGAACATCGCCTGTAGGTCCTATATGGCCGTGGGTTGCATCTGGCTGGTATCAGAGCTACCCCCATGCTGTATATACGAGGACCAGCTGTGCTCAGATCGACATATATCGACTCAAGAACATCGCCTGTAGGTCCTATATGGCCGTGGGTTGCATCTGGCTGGTTTTCAGAGCTACCCCCATGTTGTATATACGGGGCCCAGCTGTGCTCAGATCGACATATATCGACTCAGGAACATCGTCTATAGGTCCTATATGGCCGTGGGTTGCAGCTGGCTGGTATCACAGCTACCCCCATGCTGTATATACGTGGCCCAGCTGTGCTGAGATCGACATATATCGACTCAAGAACATCGCCTGTAGGTCCTATATGCCCGTGGGTTGCATCTGGCTGGAATTAGAGCCACCCACATGCTGCATATACAAGGCATAGCGGAGGTCATATCGACATATATCGACTCAAGAACATCGCCTGTAGGTCCCATATGGGAATAGGTTGCACCTGGCTGGTGTCGGAGCGGCCCCAATGTTGCATATACGGTGCATAGCGGTGCTCAGATCGACATATATCGACTCAAGACAATCGCCTGTAGGTCCTATATGGCCGTGGGTTGCATCTGGCTGGTTTCAGAGCTACCCCCATGTTGTATATACGGGGCCCAGCTGTGCTCAGATCGACATATATCGACTCAAGAACATCGCCTATAGGTCCTATATGGCCGTGGGTTGCACCTGGCTGGTATCACAGCTACCCCCATGCTGTATATACGTGGCCCAGCTGTGCTGAGATCGACATATATCGACTCAAAAACAAAAACAAGAACATCGCCTGTAGGTCCTATATGCCCGTGGGTTGCATCTGGCTGGAATCAGAGCCACCCACATGCTGCATATACAGGGCATAGCGGAGCTCATATCGACATATATCGACTCAAGAACATCGCCTGTAGGTTCCATATGGGCATAGGTTGCACCTGGCTGGTGTCGGAGCGGCCCCAATGTTGCATATACGGTGCATAGCAATGCTCAGATCGACATATATCGACTCAAGAACATCGCCTGTAGGTCCTATATGGCTGTGGGTTGCATCTGGCTGATATCAGAGCCACCCATATGCCGTATATACGGGGGCCCAGCCGTGCTCAAATCGACATATATCGACTCAAGAACATCGGCTCTAGGTCCAATATTGCCGTGGGTTGCATCGGGCTGGTATCAGAGCCACCCACATGCCGTATATACGGGGCCCAGCTGTGCTCAGATTGACATATATCGACTCAAGAATATCGCCTGTAGGTCCTTTATGGCCGTGGGTTGCATCTGGCTGGTATCAGAGCTACCCCCATGGTGTATATACGGCGCCCAGCTGTGCTCAAATCGACATATATCGATTCAAGTACATCGCCTGTAGGTCCTATATGGCCGTGGGTTGGATCTGGCTGGTATCAGAGCTACTCCCATGCCGTATATACGAGGCCCAGCTGTGCTCAGATCGACATATATCGACTCAAGAACATCGCCTGTGGGTCTTATATGGCCGTGGGTTGCATCTGGCTGGTATCATAGCTTCCCCCATGCTGTATATACGGGGCCCAGCTGTGCTCAGATCGACATATATCGACTCAAGAACATCGCCTGTAGGTCCTATATGGCCGTGGGTTGCAGCTGGCTGGTATCAGAGCCACCCACATGCCGTATATACGGGGCCCAGCTGTTCTCAGCTCGACATATATCGACTCAAAAACATCGCCTCTAGGTCCTATATGGCCGTGGGTTGCATCTGGCTGGTATCAGAGCTACCCCCATGCTGTATATACGGCGCCCAGCTGTGCTCAGATCGACATATATCGACTCAAAAACATCGCCTGTAGGTCCTATATGACCGTGGGTTGCATCTGGCTGGTTTCAGAGCTACCCCCATGTTGTATATACGGGGTCCAGCTGTGCTCAGATCGACATATATCGACTCAAGAACATCGCCTATAGGTCCTATATGGCCGTGGGTTGCAGCTGGCTGGTATCACAGCTACCCCCATGCTGTATATACGTGTTCCAGCTGTGCTGAGATCGACATATATCGACTCAAGAACATCGCCTGTAGGTCCTATATGCCCGTAGGTTGCATCTGGCTGGAATCAGAGCCACCCACATGCTGCATATACAGGGCATAGCGGAGCTCATATCGACATATATCGACTCAAGAACATCGCCTGTAGGTCCCATATGGGCATAGGTTGCACCTGGCTGGTGTCGGAGCGGCCCCAATGTTGCATATACGGTGCATAGCGGTGCTCAGATCGACATATATCGACTCAAGAACATCGCCTGTAGGTCCTATATGGCCGTGGGTTGGATCTGGCTGGTATCAGAGCTACTCCCATGCTGTATATACGAGGCCCAGCTGTGCTCAGATCGACATATATCGACTCAAGAATATCGCCTGTAGGTGCTGTATGGCCGTGGGTTGCTTCTGGCTGGTATCATAGCTACCCCCATGCTGTATATACGGCGCCCAGCTGTGCTCAGATCGACATATATCGACTCAAGAACATCGCCTGTAGGTCCTATATGGCCGTGGGTTGCATCTGGCTGGTATCATAGCTTCCCCCATGCTGTATATACGGGGCCCAGCTGTGCTCAGAGCGACATATATCGACTCAAGAACAGCGCCTGTAGGTCCTATGTAGCCGTGGGTTGCAGCTGGCTGGTATCACAGCTACCCCCATGCTGTATATACGTGGCCCAGCTGTGCTCAGATCGACATATATCGACTCAAGAACATCGCCTGTAGGTCCTATATGGCCGTGGGTTGCAGCTGGCTGGTATCAGAGCCACCCACATGCCGTATATACGGGGCCCAGCTGTGCTCAGCTCGACATATATCGACTCAAAAACATCGCCTCTAGGTCCTATATGGCCGTGGGTTGCATATGGCTGGTATCAGAGCTACCCCCATGCTGTATATACGGCGCCCAGCTGTGCTCAGATCGACATATATCGACTCAAAAACATCGCCTGTAGGTCCTATATGGCCGTGGGTTGCATCTGGCTGGTATCATAGCTTCCCCCATGCTGCATATACGGGGCCCAGCTGTGCTCAGAGCGACATATATCGACTCAAGAACATCGCCTGTAGGTCCTATGTAGCCGTGGGTTGCAGCTGGCTGGTATGACAGCTACCCCCATGGTGTATATACGTGGCCCAGCTGTGCTCAGATCGACATATATCGACTCAAGAACATCGCCTGTAGGTCCTATATGGCCGTGGGTTGCAGCTGGCTGGTATCAGAGCCACCCACATGCCGTATATACGGGGACCAGCTGTGCTCAGATCGACATATATTGACTCAAGAACATCGCCTGTAGGTCCTATATGGCCGTGGGTTGCATCTGGCTGGTATCAGAGCTACCCCCATGCTGTATATACGGGGCCCAGCTGTGCTCAGATCGACATATATCGACTCAAGAACATCGCCTGTAGGTCCTATATAGCCGTGGGTTGCAGCTGGCTGGTATCACAGCTACCCCCATGCTGTATATACGTGGCCCAGCTGTGCTCAGATCGACATATATCGACTCAAGAACATCGCCTGTAAGTCCTATATGGCCGTGGGTTGCATCTGGCTGGTATCAGAGCTACCCCCATGCTGTATATACGGCGCCCAGCTGTGCTCAGATCGACATATATCGACTCAAGAACATCGCCTGTAGGTCATATATGGCCGTGGGTTGCATCTGGCTGGCATCAGAGCTACCCCCATGCTGTATATACGGGGCCCAGCTGTGCTCAAATCGACATATATCGACTCAAGAACATCGCCTGTAGGTCCTATATGGCCGTGGGTTGCAGCTGGCTGGTATCAGAGCTACCCCCATGCTGTATATACGGGGCCCAGCTGTGCTCAGATCAGACATATATCGACACAAGAACATCGCCTGTGGGTCTTATATGGCCGTGGGTTGCAGCTGGCTGGTATCAGAGCTACCCCCAGGCTGTATATACGTGGCCCAGCTGTGCTCAGATCAACATATATCGACTCAAGAACATCGCCTGTGGGTCTTATATGGCCGTGGGTTGCAGTTGGCTGATATCAGAGCTACCCCCAGGCTGTCTATACGTGGCCCAGCTGTGCTCAGATAGACATATATCGACTCAAGAACATCACCTGTAGGTGCTATATGGCCGTGGGTTGCATCTGGCTGGTATCAGAGCTACCCCCATGCTGTATATACGGGGCCCAGCTGTGCTCAGATCGACATATATCGACTCAAGAACATCGCTTGTAGGTCCTATATGGCCCTGGGCTGCATCTGGCTGGTATCAGTGCTACCCCCATGCTGTATATACGGCGTCCAGCTGTGCTCAGATCGACATATATCGACTCAAGAACATCGCCTGTAGATCCTATATGGGCATAGGTTGCACCTGGTTGGTGTCGAAGCGGCCCCAATGCTGCATATACGGTGCATAGCGGTGCTCAGATCGACATATATCGACTCAAGAACATCGCCTATAGGTCCTATATGGCCGTGGGTTGCATCTGGCTGGTATCAGAGCCACCCACATGCCGTATATACGAGGCCCAGCTGTGCTCAGATCGACATATATCGACTCAAGAACATCGCCTGTAGGTTCTATATGGCCGTGGGTTGCATATGGCTGGTATCAGAGCCACCCACATGCCGTATATACGGGGCCCAGCTGTGCGCAGATCGACATATATCGACTCAAGAACATCGCCTGTAGGTCCTATATGGCCGTGGGTTGCATATGGCTGTTATCAGAGCCACCCACATGCCGTATATACGGGGCCCAGCTGTGCTCAGATCGACATATATCGACTCAAGAACATCGCCTGTAGGTCCTATATGGCCGTGGGTTGCATCTGGCTGTTATCAGAGCCACACACATGCCGTATATACGGGGCACAGCTGTGCTCAGATCGACATATATCGACTCAAGAACATCGGCTGTAGGTCCTATATGGCAGTGGGATGCATATGGCTGGTATCAGAGCCACCCACATTCCGTATATACGGGGCCCAGCTGTGCTCAGATCGGCATATTTCGACTCAAGAACATCGCCTGTAGGTCTTATATGGCCATGGGTTTCATCTGGCTGGTATCAGAGCTACACCCATGGTGTATATACGGCGCCCAGCTGTGCTCAGATCGACATATATCGACTCAAGAACATCGCCTGTAGGGTCTATATGGCCGTGGGTTGCATCTGGCTGGTATCAGAGCTACCCCTATGCTGTATATACGGCGAGCAGCTGTGGTCAGATCGACATATATCGACTCAAGAACATCGCCTGTAGGTCCTATATGGCCGTGGGTTGCATCTGGCTGGTATCAGACCAGTACCCCCATGCTGTATATACGGGGCCCAGCTGTGCTCAGATCGACATATATCGACTCAAGAACATCGCCTGTAGGTCATATATGGCCGTGGGTTGCATCTGGCTGGCATCAGAGCTACCCCCATGCTGTATATACGGGGCCCAGCTGTGCTCAAATCGACATATATCGACTCAAGAACATCGCCTGTAGGTCCTATATGGCCGTGGGTTGCAGCTGGCTGGTATCAGAGCTACCCCCATGCTGTATATACGGGGCCCAGCTGTGCTCAGATCAGACATATATCGACACAAGAACATCGCCTGTGGGTCTTATATGGCCGTGGGTTGCAGCTGGCTGGTATCAGAGCTACCCCCAGGCTGTATATACGTGGCCCAGCTGTGCTCAGATCAACATATATCGACTCAAGAACATCGCCTGTGGGTCTTATATGGCCGTGGGTTGCAGTTGGCTGATATCAGAGCTACCCCCAGGCTGTCTATACGTGGCCCAGCTGTGCTCAGATAGACATATATCGACTCAAGAACATCACCTGTAGGTGCTATATGGCCGTGGGGTGCATCTGGCTGGTATCAGAGCTACCCCCATGCTGTATATACGGCGCCCAGCTGTGCTCAGATCGACATATATCGACTCAAGAACATCGCTTGTAGGTCCTATATGGCCCTGGGCTGCATCTGGCTGGTATCAGTGCTACCCCCATGCTGTATATACGGCGTCCAGCTGTGCTCAGATCGACATATATCGACTCAAGAACATCGCCTGTAGGTCCTATATGGCCGTGGATTGCATCTGGCTGGTATCAGAGCTACTCCCATGCTGTATATACGGCGCCCAGCTGTACTCAGATCGACATATATCGACTCAAGAACAACGCCTGTAGGTGCTATATTTCCGTGGGTTGCATCTGGCTGGTATCAGAGCTACCCCCATGCTGTATATACGGCGCCCAGCTGTGCTCAGATCGACATGTATCGACTCAAGAACATCGCCTGTAGGTCCTATATGGCCGTGGGTTGCATCTGGTTGGTATCAGAGCTACACCCATGCTGTATATACGGGACCCAGCTGTGCTCAGATCGACATATATCGACTCAAGAACATCGCCTGTAGGTCCTATATGGCCGTGGGTTGCATCTGGCTGTTATCAGAGCCACACACATGCCGTATATACGGGGCACAGCTGTGCTCAGATCGACATATATCGACTCAAGAACATCGGCTGTAGGTCCTATATGGCAGTGGGATGCATATGGCTGGTATCAGAGCCACCCACATTCCGTATATACGGGGCCCAGCTGTGCTCAGATCGGCATATTTCGACTCAAGAACATCGCCTGTAGGTCCTATATGGCCGTGGGTTGCATCTGGCTGGTATCAGAGCTACCCCCATGCTGTATATACGGGGCCCAGCTGTGCTCAGATCGACATATATCGACTCAAGAACATCGCCTGTAAGTCCTATATGGCCGTGGGTTGCATCTGGGTGGTATCAGAGCTACCCCCATGCTGTATATACGGGGCCCAGCTATGCTCAGATCGACATATATCGACTCAAGAACATCGCATGTAGGTCCTATATAACCGTGGGTTGCAGCTGGCTGGTATCACAGCTACCCCCTTGCTATATATACGGCGCCCAGCTGTGCTCAGATCGACATATATCAACTCAAGAACATCGCCTGTAGGTCCTATATGGCCGTGGGTTGCATCTGGCTGGTTTCAGAGCTACCCCCATGCTGTATATACGGGGCCCAGCTGTGCTCAGATCGACATATATCGACTCAAGAACATCGCCTGTAGGTCCTATATGGCCGTGGGTTGCAGCTGGCTGGTATCACAGCTACGCCCATGCTGTATATACGTGGCCCAGCTGTGCTCAGATCGACATATATCGACTCAAGAACATCGCCTGTAGGTCCTATATGGGCATAGGTTGCACCTGGTTGGTGTCGAAGCGGCCCCAATGCTGCATATACGGTGCATAGCGGTGCTCAGATCGACATATATCGACTCAAGAACATCGCCTATAGGTCCTATATGGCCGTGGGTTGCATCTGGCTGGTATCAGAGCCACCCACATGTCGTATATACGAGGCCCAGCTGTGCTCAGATCGACATATATCGACTCAAGAACATCGCCTGTAGGTTCTATATGGCCGTGGGTTGCATATGGCTGGTATCAGAGCCACCCACATGCCGTATATACGGGGCCCAGCTGTGCGTAGATCGACATATATCGACTCAATAACATCGCCTGTAGGTCCTATATGGCCGTGGGTTGCATATGGCTGTTATCAGAGCCACCCACATGCCGTATATACGGGGCCCAGCTGTGCTCAGATCGACATATATCGACTCAAGAACATCGCCTGTAGGTCCTATATGGCCGTGGGTTGCATCTGGCTGTTATCAGAGCCACACACATGCCGTATATACGGGGCACAGCTGTGCTCAGATCGACATATATCGACTCAAGAACATCGGCTGTAGGTCCTATATGGCAGTGGGATGCATATGGCTGGTATCAGAGCCACCCACATTCCGTATATACGGGGCCCAGCTGTGCTCAGATCGGCATATTTCGACTCAAGAACATCGCCTGTAGGTCTTATATGGCCGTGGGTTTCATCTGGCTGGTATCAGAGCTACACCCATGGTGTATATACGGCGCCCAGCTGTGCTCAGATCGACATATATCGACTCAAGAACATCGGCTGTAGGTCCTATATGGCAGTGGGATGCATATGGCTGGTATCAGAGCCACCCACATTCCGTATATACGGGGCCCAGCTGTGCTCAGATCGGCATATTTCGACTCAAGAACATCGCCTGTAGGTCTTATATGGCCGTGGGTTTCATCTGGCTGGTATCAGAGCTACACCCATGGTGTATATACGGCGCCCAGCTGTGCTCAGATCGACATATATCGACTCAAGAACATCGCCTGTAGGGTCTATATGGCCGTGGGTTGCATCTGGCTGGTATCAGAGCTACCCCTATGCTGTATATACGGCGAGCAGCTGTGGTCAGATCGACATATATCGACTCAAGAACATCGCCTGTAGGTCCTGTATGGCCGTGGGTTGCATCTGGCTGGTATCAGAGCTACCCCCATGCTGTATATACGGGGCCCAGCTGTGCTCAGATCGACATATATCGACTCAAGAACATCGCCTGTAGGTCCTATATGACCGTGGGTTGCATCTGGGTGGTATCAGAGCTACCCCCATGCTGTATATACGGGGCCCAGCTGTGCTCAGATCGACATATATCGACTCAAGAACATCGCCTATAGGTCCTATATAACCGTGGGTTGCAGCTGGCTGGTATCACAGCTACCCCCATGCTATATATACGGCGCCCAGCTGTGCTCAGATCGACATATATCGACTCAAGAACATCGCCTGTATGTCCTATATAACCGTGGGTTGCAGCTGGCTGGTATCACAGCTATCCCCATGCTGTATATACGGGGCCCAGCTATGCTCAGATCGACATATATCGACTCAAGAACATCGCCTGTAGGTCCTATATGGCCGTGGGTTGCATCTGGCTGGTATCAGAGCTACCCCCATGCTGTATATACGGGGCCCAGCTGTGCTCAGATCGACATATATCGACTCAAGAACATCGCCTGTAGGTCCTATATAACCGTGGGTTGCAGCTGGCTGGTATCACAGCTACCCCCTTGCTATATATACGGCGCCCAGCTGTGCTCAGATCGACATATATCGACTCAAGAACATCGCCTGTAGGTCCTATATGGCCGTGGCTTGCATCTGGCTGGTTTCAGAGCTACCCCCATGCTGTATATACGGGGCCCAGCTGTGCTCAGATCGACATATATCGACTCAAGAACATCGCCTGTAGGTCCTATATGGCCGTGGGTTGCAGCTGGCTGGTATCACAGCTACCCCCATGCTGTATATACGTGGCCCAGCTGTGCTCAGATCGACATATATCGACTCAAGAACATCGCCTGTAGGTTCTATATGGGCATAGGTTGCACCTGGTTGGTGTCGAAGCGGCCCCAATGCTGCATATACGGTGCATAGCGGTGCTCAGATCGACATATATCGACTCAAGAACATCGCCTGTAGGTCCTATATGGCCGTGGGTTGCATCTGGCTGGTATCAGAGCCACCCACATGCCGTATATACGGGGAAAAAGCTGTGCTCAGATCGACATATATCGACTCAAGAACATCGCCTGTAGGTCCTATATGGCCGTGGGTTGCATCTGGCTGGTATCAGAGCTACCCCCATGCTGTATATACGAGGACCAGCTGTGCTCAGATCGACATATATCGACTCAAGAACATCGCCTGTAGGTCCTATATGGCCGTGGGTTGCATCTGGCTGGTTTCAGAGCTACCCCCATGTTGTATATACGGGGCCCAGCTGTGCTCAGATCGACATATATCGACTCAAGAACATCGTCTATAGGTCCTATATGGCCGTGGGTTGCAGCTGGCTGGTATCACAGCTACCCCCATGCTGTATATACGTGGCCCAGCTGTGCTGAGATCGACATATATCGACTCAAGAACATCGCCTGTAGGTCCTATATTCCCGTGGGTTGCATCTGGCTGGAATTAGAGCCACCCACATGCTGCATATACAAGGCATAGCGGAGCTCATATTGACATATATGGACTGAAGAACATCGCCTGTAGGTCCCATATAGGAATAGGTTGCACCTGGCTGGTGTCGGAGCGGCACCAATGTTGCATATACGGTGCATAGCGGTGCTCAGATCGACATATATCGACTCAAGAACATCGCCTGTAGGTCCTATATGGCCGTGGGTTGCATCTGGCTGGTTTCAGAGCTACCCCCATGCTGTATATACGGGACCCAGCTGTGCTCAGATCGACACATATCGACTCAAGAACATCGCCTGTAGGTCCTATATGGCCGTGGGTTGCATCTGGCTGGTTTCAGAGCTACCCCCATGTTGTATATACGGGGCCCAGCTGTGCTCAGATCGACATATATCGACTCAAGAACATCGCCTATAGGTCCTATATGGCCGTGGGTTGCACCTGGCTGGTATCACAGCTACCCCCATGCTGTATATACGTGGCCCAGCTGTGCTCATATCGACATATATCGACTCAAGAACATCGCCTGTAGGTCCCATATGGGCATAGGTTGCACCTGGCTGGTGTCCGGGCGGCCCCAATGTTGCATATACGGTGCATAGCGGTGCTCAGATCGACATATATCGACTCAAGAACATCGCCTGTAGGTCCTATATGGCTGTGGGTTGCATCTGGCTGATATCAGAGCCACCCACATGCCGTATATACGGGGGCCCAGCCGTGCTCAGATCGACATATATCGACTCAAGAACATCGGCTCTAGGTCCTATATTGCCGTGGGTTGCATCGGGCTGGTATCAGAGCCACCCACATGCCGTATATACGGGGCCCAGCTGTGCTCAGATTGACATATATCGACTCAAGAATATCGCCTGTAGGTCCTTTATGGCCGTGGGTTGCATCTGGCTGGTATCAGAGCTACTTCCATGCTGTATATACGAGGCCCAGCTGTGCTCAGATCGACATATATCGACTCAAGAACATCGCCTGTGGGTCTTATATGGCCGTGGGCTGCAGCTGGCTGATATCAGAGCTACCCCCAGGCTGTATATACGTGGCCCAGCTGTGCTCAGATCGACATATATCGACTCAAGAATATCGCCTGTAGATGCTGTTTGGCCGTGGGTTGCATCTGGCTGGTATCAGAGCTACCCCCATGCTGTATATACGGCGCCCAGCTGTGCTCAGATCGACATATATCGACTCAAGAACATCGCCTGTAGGTCCTATATGGCCGTGGGATGCATCTGGCTGGTATCATAGCTTCCCCCATGCTGTATATACGGGGCCCAGCTGTGCTTAGAGCGACATATATCGACTCAAGAACATCGCCTGTAGGTCCTATGTAGCCGTGGGTTGCAGCTGGCTGGTATCACAGCTACCCCCATGCTGTATATACGTGTTCCAGCTGTGCTGTGATCGACATATATCGACTCAAGAACATCGCCTGTAGGTCCTATATGCCCGTAGGTTGCATCTGGCTGGAATCAGAGCCACCCACATGCTGCATATACAGGGCATAGCGGAGCTTATATCGACATATATCGACTCAAGAACATCGCCTGTAGGTCCCATATGGGCATAGGTTGCACCTGGCTGGTGTCGGAGCGGCCCCAATGTTGCATATACGGTGCATAGCGGTGCTCAGATCGACATATATCGACTCAAGAACATCGCCTGTAGGTCCTATATGGCCGTGGGTTGCAGCTGGCTGGTATCAGAGCCACCCACATGCCGTATATACGGGGCCCAGCTGTTCTCAGCTCGACATATATCGACTCAAAAACATCGCCTCTAGGTCCTATATGGCCGTGGGTTGCATCTGGCTGGTATCAGAGCTACCCCCATGCTGTATATACGGCGCCCAGCTGTGCTCAGATCGACATATATCGACTCAAAAACATCGCCTGTAGGTCCTATATGACCGTGGGTTGCATCTGGCTGGTTTCAGAGCTACCCCCATGTTGTATATACGGGGTCCAGCTGTGCTCAGATCGACATATATCGACTCAAGAACATCGCCTATAGGTCCTATATGGCCGTGGGTTGCAGCTGGCTGGTATCACAGCTACCCCCATGCTGTATATACGTGTTCCAGCTGTGCTGTGATCGACATATATCGACTCAAGAACATCGCCTGTAGGTCCTATATGCCCGTAGGTTGCATCTGGCTGGAATCAGAGCCACCCACATGCTGCATATACAGGGCATAGCGGAGCTCATATCGACATATATCGACTCAAGAACATCGCCTGTAGGTCCCATATGGGCATAGGTTGCACCTGGCTGGTGTCGGAGCGGCCCCAATGTTGCATATACGGTGCATAGCGGTGCTCAGATCGACATATATCGACTCAAGAACATCGCCTGTAGGTCTTATATGGCCGTGGGTTGCATCTGGCTGGTATCAAATCCACCCACATGCCAAATATACGGGGCCAAGCTGTGCTCAGATCGACATATATCGACTCAGGAACATCGCCTGTAGGTGCTATATGGCCGTGGGTTGCATCTGGCTGGTATCAGAGCTACCCCCTTGCTGTATATACGGCGCCCAGCTGTGCTCAGATCGACATATATCGACTCAAGAACATCGTCTGTAGGTCCTATATGGCCGTGGATTGCATCTGGTTGGTATCAGAGCTACACCCTTGCTGTATATACGGCGCCCAGCTGTGCTCAGATCGACATATATCGACTCAAGAACATCGCTTGTAGGTCCTATATGGCCCTGGGCTGCATCTGGCTGGTATCAGTGCTACCCCCATGCTGTATATACGGCGTCCAGCTGTGCTCAGATCGACATATATCGACTCAAGAACATCGCCTGTAGGTCATATATGGCCGTGGGTTGCATCTGGCTGGTATCAAATCCACCCACATGCCAAATATACGGGGCCAAGCTGTGCTCAGATCGACATATATCGACTCAGGAACATCGCCTGTAGGTGCTATATGGCCGTGGGTTGCATCTGGCTGGTATCAGAGCTACCCCCTTGCTGTATATACGGCGCCCAGCTGTGCTCAGATCGACATATATCGACTCAAGAACATCGCTTGTAGGTCCTATATGGCCCTGGGCTGCATCTGGCTGGTATCAGTGCTACCCCCATGCTGTATATACGGCGCCCAGCTGTGCTCAGATCGACATGTATCGACTCATGAACATCGCCTGTAGGTCCTATATGGCCGTGGGTTGCATCTGGTTGGTATCAGAGCTACACCCATGCTGTATATACGGGACCCAGCTATGCTCAGATCGACATATATCGACTCAAGAACATCGCCTGTAGGTCCTATATGGCCGTGGGTTGCATCTGGCTGATATCAGAGCCACCCACATGCCGTATATACGAGGGCCCAGCTGTGCTCAGATCGACATATATCGAATCAAGAACATCGGCTGTAGGTCCTATATGGCCGTGGGTTGCATCTGGCTGGTATCAGAGCCACCCACATGCCGTATATACGGGGCCCAGCTGTGCTCAGATCGACATATATCGACTCAAGAACATCGCCTGTAGGTCCTATATGGCCGTGGGTTGCATCTGGCTGTTATCAGAGCCACACACATGCCGTATATACGGGGCACAGCTGTGCTCAGATCGACATATATCGACTCAAGAACATCAGCTGTAGGTCCTATATGGCAGTGGGATGCATATGGCTGGTATCAGAGCCACCCACATTCCGTATATACGGGGCCCAGCTGTGCTCAGATCGGCATATTTCGACTCAAGAACATCGCCTGTAGGTCCTATATGGCCGTGGGTTGCATCTGGCTGGTATCAGAGCTACCCCCATGCTGTATATACGGGGCCCAGCTGTGCTCAGATCGACATATATCGACTCAAGAACATCGCCTGTAAGTCCTATATGGCCGTAAGTTGCATCTGGGTGGTATCAGAGCTACCCCCATGCTGTATATACGGGGCCCAGCTATGCTCAGATCGACATATATCGACTCAAGAACATCGCCTGTAGGTCCTATATAACCGTGGGTTGCAGCTGGCTGGTATCACAGCTACCCCCTTGCTATATATACGGCGCCCAGCTGTGCTCAGATCGACATATATCGACTCAAGAACATCGCCTGTAGGTCCTATATGGCCGTGGGTTGCATCTGGCTGGTTTCAGAGCTACCTCCATGCTGTATATACGGGGCCCAGCTGTGCTCAGATCGACATATATCGACTCAAGAACATCGCCTGTAGGTCCTATATTGCCGTGGGTTGCAGCTGGCTGGTATCACAGCTACCCCCATGCTGTATATACGTGGCCCAGCTGTGCTCAGATCGACATATATCGACTCAAGAACATCGCCTGTAGGTCCTATATGGGCATAGGTTGCACCTGGTTGGTGTCGAAGCGGCCCCAATGCTGCATATACGGTGCATAGCGGTGCTCAGATCGACATATATCGACTCAAGAACATCGCCTGTAGGTCCTATATGGCCGTGGGTTGCATCTGGCTGGTATCAGAGCCACCCACATGCCGTATATACGAGGCCCAGCTGTGCTCAGATCGACATATATCGACTCAAGAACATCGCCTGTAGGTTCTATATGGCCGTGGGTTGCATATGGCTGGTATCAGAGCCGCCCACATGCCGTATATACGGGGCCCAGCTGTGCGCAGATCGACATATATCGACTCAAGAACATCGCCTGTAGGTCCTATATGGCCGTGGGTTGCATATGGCTGTTATCAGAGCCACCCACATGCCGTATATACGGGGCCCAGCTGTGCTCAGATCGACATATATCGACTCAAGAACATCGCCTGTAGGTCTTATATGGCCGTGGGTTGCATCTGGCTGGTATCAGAGCTACACCCATGGTGTATATACGGCGCCCAGCTGTGCTCAGATCGACATATATCGACTCAAGAACATCGCCTGTAGGGTCTATATGGCCGTGGGTTGCATCTGGCTGGTATCAGAGCTACCCCTATGCTGTATATACGGCGAGCAGCTGTGCTCAGATCGACATATATCGACTCAAGAACATCGCCTGTAGGTCCTATATGGCCGTGGGTTGCATCTGGCTGGTATCAGACCTACCCCCATGCTGTATATACGGGGCCCAGCTGTGCTCAGATCGACATATATCGACTCAAGAACATCGCCTGTAGGTCCTATATGGCCGTGGGTTGCATCTGGGTGGTATCAGAGCTACCCCCATGCTGTATATACGGGGCCCAGCTGTGCTCAGATCGACATATATCGACTCAAGAACATCGCCTGTATGTCCTATATAACCGTGGGTTGCAGCTGGCTGGTATCACAGCTACCCCCATGCTATATATACGGCGCCCAGCTGTGCTCAGATCGACATATATCGACTCAAGAACATCGCCAGTAGGTCCTATATAACCGTGGGTTGCAGCTGGCTGGTATCACAGCTACCCCCATGCTATATATACGGCGCCCAGCTGTGCTCAGATCGACATATATCGACTCAAGAACATCGCCTGTATGTCCTATATAACCGTGGGTTGCATCTGGCTGGTATCAGAGCTACCCCCATGCTGTATATACGGGGCCCAGCTGTGCTCAGATCGACATATATCGACTCAAGAACATCGCCTGTAAGTCCTATATGGCCGTAAGTTGCATCTGGGTGGTATCAGAGCTACCCCCATGCTGTATATACGGGGCCCAGCTATGCTCAGATCGACATATATCGACTCAAGAACATCGCCTGTAGGTCCTATATAACCGTGGGTTGCAGCTGGCTGGTATCACAGCTACCCCCTTGCTATATATACGGCGCCCAGCTGTGCTCAGATCGACATATATCGACTCAAGAACATCGCCTGTAGGTCCTATATGGCCGTGGGTTGCATCTGGCTGGTTTCAGAGCTACCTCCATGCTGTATATACGGGGCCCAGCTGTGCTCAGATCGACATATATCGACTCAAGAACATCGCCTGTAGGTCCTATATTGCCGTGGGTTGCAGCTGGCTGGTATCACAGCTACCCCCATGCTGTATATACGTGGCCCAGCTGTGCTCAGATCGACATATATCGACTCAAGAACATCGCCTGTAGGTCCTATATGGGCATAGGTTGCACCTGGTTGGTGTCGAAGCGGCCCCAATGCTGCATATACGGTGCATAGCGGTGCTCAGATCGACATATATCGACTCAAGAACATCGCCTGTAGGTCCTATATGGCCGTGGGTTGCATCTGGCTGGTATCAGAGCCACCCACATGCCGTATATACGAGGCCCAGCTGTGCTCAGATCGACATATATCGACTCAAGAACATCGCCTGTAGGTTCTATATGGCCGTGGGTTGCATATGGCTGGTATCAGAGCCGCCCACATGCCGTATATACGGGGCCCAGCTGTGCGCAGATCGACATATATCGACTCAAGAACATCGCCTGTAGGTCCTATATGGCCGTGGGTTGCATATGGCTGTTATCAGAGCCACCCACATGCCGTATATACGGGGCCCAGCTGTGCTCAGATCGACATATATCGACTCAAGAACATCGCCTGTAGGTCTTATATGGCCGTGGGTTGCATCTGGCTGGTATCAGAGCTACACCCATGGTGTATATACGGCGCCCAGCTGTGCTCAGATCGACATATATCGACTCAAGAACATCGCCTGTAGGGTCTATATGGCCGTGGGTTGCATCTGGCTGGTATCAGAGCTACCCCTATGCTGTATATACGGCGAGCAGCTGTGCTCAGATCGACATATATCGACTCAAGAACATCGCCTGTAGGTCCTATATGGCCGTGGGTTGCATCTGGCTGGTATCAGACCTACCCCCATGCTGTATATACGGGGCCCAGCTGTGCTCAGATCGACATATATCGACTCAAGAACATCGCCTGTAGGTCCTATATGGCCGTGGGTTGCATCTGGGTGGTATCAGAGCTACCCCCATGCTGTATATACGGGGCCCAGCTGTGCTCAGATCGACATATATCGACTCAAGAACATCGCCTGTATGTCCTATATAACCGTGGGTTGCAGCTGGCTGGTATCACAGCTACCCCCATGCTATATATACGGCGCCCAGCTGTGCTCAGATCGACATATATCGACTCAAGAACATCGCCAGTAGGTCCTATATAACCGTGGGTTGCAGCTGGCTGGTATCACAGCTACCCCCATGCTATATATACGGCGCCCAGCTGTGCTCAGATCGACATATATCGACTCAAGAACATCGCCTGTATGTCCTATATAACCGTGGGTTGCAGCTGGCTGGTATCACAGCTACCCCCATGCTGTATATACGGGGCCCAGCTATGCTCAGATCGACATATATCGACTCAAGAACATCGCCTGTAGGTCCTATATGGCCGTGGGTTGCATCTGGCTGGTATCAGAGCTACCCCCATGCTGTATATACGGGGCCCAGCTGTGCTCAGATCGACATATATCGACTCAAGAACATCGCCTGTAGGTCCTATATGGCCGTGGGTTGCATCTGGGTGGTATCAGAGCTACCCCCATGCTGTATATACGGGGCCCAGCTGTGCTCAGATCGACATATATCGACTCAAGTACATCGCCTGTATGTCCTATATAACCGTGGGTTGCAGCTGGCTGGTATCACAGCTACCCCCATGCTATATATACGGCGCCCAGCTGTGCTCAGATCGACATATATCGACTCAAGAACATCGCCTGTAGGTCTTATATGGCCGTGGGTTGCATCTGGCTGGTATCAGAGCTACACCCATGGTGTATATACGGCGCCCAGCTGTGCTCAGATCGACATATATCGACTCAAGAACATCGCCAGTAGGTCCTATATGGCCGTGGGTTGCATCTGGCTGGTATCAGAGCTACCCCTATGCTGTATATACGGCGAGCAGCTGTGCTCAGATCGACATATATCGACTCAAGAACATCGCCTGTAGGTCCTATATGGCCGTGGGTTGCATCTAGCTGGTATCAGAGCTACCCCCATGCTGTATATACGGGGCCCAGCTGTGCTCAGATCGACATATATCGACTCAAAAACATCGCCTGTAGGTCCTATATGGCCGTGGGTTGCATCTGGGTGGTATCAGAGCTACCCCCATGCTGTATATACGGGGCCCAGCTGTGCTCAGATCGACATATATCGACTCAAGAACATCGCCTGTATGTCCTATATAACCGTGGGTTGCAGCTGGCTGGTATCACAGCTACCCCCAGCTATATATACGGCGCCCAGCTGTGCTCAGATCGACATATATCGACTCAAGAACATCGCCTGTAGGTTCTATATGGCCGTGGGTTGCATATGGCTGGTATCGGAGCCACCCACATGCCGTATTTACGGGGCCCAGCTGTGCGCAGATCGACATATATCGACTCAAGAACATCGCCTGTAGGTCCTATATGGCCGTGGGTTGCATATGGCTGTTATCAGAGCCACCCACATGCCGTATATACGGGGCCCAGCTGTGCTCAGATCGACATATATCGACTCAAGAACATCGCCTGTAGGTCCTATATGCCCGTGGGTTGCATCAGAGCCACCCACATGCTGCATATACAATGCATAGCGGAGCTCATATCGACATATATCGACTCAAGAACATCGCCTGTAGGTCCTATATGGCCATAGGTTGCACCTGGTTGGTGTCGAAGCGGCCCCAATGCTGCATATACGGTGCATAGCGGTGCTCAGATCGACATATATCGACTCAAGAACATCGCCTGTAGGTCCTATATGGCCGTGTGTTGCATCTGGCTGGTATCAGAGCCACCCACATGCCGTATATACGAGGCCCAGCTGTGCTCAGATCGACATATATCGACTCAAGAACATCGCCTGTAGGTTCTATATGGCCGTGGGTTGCATATGGCTGGTATCAGAGCCTCCCACATGCCGTATATACGGGGCCCAGCTGTGCGCAGATCGACATATATCGACTCAAGAACATCGCCCGTAGGTCCTATATGGCCGTGGGTTGCATATGGCTGTTATCAGAGCCACCCACGTGCCGTATATACGGGGCCCAGCTGTGCTCAGATCGACATATATCGACTCAAGAACATCGCCTGTAGGTCTTATATGGCCGTGGGTTGCATCTGGCTGGTATCAGAGCTACACCCATGGTGTATATACGGCGCCCAGCTGTGCTCAGATCGACATATATCGACTCAAGAACATCGCCTGTAGGGTCTATATGGCCGTGGGTTGCATCTGGCTGGTATCAGAGTTACCCCTATGCTGTATATACAGCGAGCAGCTGTGCTCAGATCGACATATATCTACTCAAGAACATCGCCTGTAGGTCCTATATGGCCGTGGGTTGCATCTGGCTGGTATCAGAGCTACCCCCATGCTGTATATACGGGGCCCAGCTGTGCTCAGATCGACATATATCGACTCAAGAACATCGCCTGTAGGTCCTATATGGCCGTGGGTTGCATCTGGGTGGTATCAGAGCTACCCCCATGCTGTATATACGGGGCCCAGCTGTGCTCAGATCGACATATATCGACTCAAGAACATCGCTTGTATGTCCTATATAACCGTGGGTTGCAGCTGGCTGGTATCACAGCTACCCCCATGCTATATATACGGCGCCCAGCTGTGCTCAGATCGACATATATCGAATCAAGAACATCGCCAGTAGGTCCTATATGGCCGTGGGTTGCATCTGGCTGGTTTCAGAGCTACCCCCATGTTGTATATACGGGGACCAGCTGTGCTCAGATCGACATATATCGACTCAAGAACATCGTCTATAGGTCCTATATGGCCGTGGGTTGCAGCTGGCTGGTATCACAGCTACCCCCATGCTGTATATACGTGGCCCAGCTGTGCTGAGATCGACATATATCGACTCAAGAACATCGCCTGTAGGTCCTATATGCCCGTGGGTTGCATCTGGCTGGAATTAGAGCCACCCACATGCTGCATATACAGGGCATAGCGGAGCTCATATCGACATATATCGAATCAAGAACATCGGCTGTAGGTCCTATATGGCCGTGGGTTGCATCTGGCTGGTATCAGAGCCACCCACATGCCGTATATACGGGGCCCAGCTGTGCTCAGATCGACATATATCGACTCAAGAACATCGCCTGTAGGTCCTATATGGCCGTGGGATGCATCTGGCTGGTATCAGAGCTACCCCCATGCTGTATATACGAGGACCAGCTGTGCTCAGATCGACATATATCGACTCAAGAACATCGCCTGTAGGTCCTATATGGCCGTGGGTTGCATCTGGCTGGTTTCAGAGCTACCCCCATGTTGTATATACGGGGCCCAGCTGTGCTCAGATCGACATATATCGACTCAGGAACATCGTCTATAGGGCCTATATGGCCGTGGGTTGCAGCTGGCTGGTATCACAGCTACCCCCATGCTGTATATACGTGGCCCAGCTGTGCTGAGATCGACATATATCGACTCAAGAACATCGCCTGTAGGTCCTATATGCCCGTGGGTTGCATCTGGCTGGAATTAGAGCCACCCACATGCTGCATATACAAGGCATAGCGGAGGTCATATCGACATATATCGACTCAAGAACATCGCCTGTAGGTCCCATATGGGAATAGGTTGCACCTGGCTGGTGTCGGAGCGGCCCCAATGTTGCATATACGGTGCATAGCGGTGCTCAGATCGACATATATCGACTCAAGAACATCGCCTGTAGGTCCTATATGGCCGTGGGTTGCATCTGGCTGGTTTCAGAGCTACCCCCATGCTGTATATACGGGACCCAGCTGTGCTCAGATCGACACATATTGACTCAAGAACATCGCCTGTAGGTCCTATATGGCCGTGGGTTGCATCTGGCTGGTTTCAGAGCTACCCCCATGTTGTATATACGGGGCCCAGCTGTGCTCAG
Source organism: Lordithon lunulatus (assembly GCA_963942505.1). Lineage (NCBI taxonomy): Eukaryota > Metazoa > Arthropoda > Insecta > Coleoptera > Staphylinidae > Lordithon > Lordithon lunulatus. The sequence goes on along the minus strand of OZ012667.1, from coordinate 29,656,651 downwards.
ATCGACATATATCGACTCAAGAACATCGCCTATAGGTCCTATATGGCCGTGGGTTGCACCTGGCTGGTATCTGAGCTACCCCCATGCTGTATATACGTGGCCCAGCTGTGCTGAGATCGACATATATCGACTCAAAAACAAAAACAAGAACATCGCCTGTAGGTCCTATATGCCCGTGGGTTGCATCTGGCTGGAATCAGAGCCACCCACATGCTGCATATACAGGGCATAGCGGAGCTCATATCGACATATATCGACTCAAGAACATCGCCTGTAGGTTCCATATGGGCATAGGTTGCACCTGGCTGGTGTCGGAGCGGCCCCAATGTTGCATATACGGTGCATAGCGCTGCTCAGATCGACATATATCGACTCAAGAACATCGCCTGTAGGTCCTATATGGCTGTGGGTTGCATCTGGCTGATATCAGAGCCACCCACATGCCGTATATACGGGGGCCCAGCCGTGCTCAAATCGACATATATCGACTCAAGAACATCGGCTCTAGGTCCTATATTGCCGTGGGTTGCATCGGGCTGGTAACAGAGCCACCCACATGCCGTATATACGGGGCCCAGCTGTGCTCAGATTGACATATATCGACTCAAGAATATCGCCTGTAGGTCCTTTATGGCCGTGGGTTGCATCTGGCTGGTATCAGAGCTACCCCCATGGTGTATATACGGCGCCCAGCTGTGCTCAAATCGACATATATCGATTCAAGTACATCGCCTGTAGGTCCTATATGGCCGTGGGTTGGATCTGGCTGGTATCAGAGCTACTCCCATGCTGTATATACGAGGCCCAGCTGTGCTCAGATCGACATATATCGACTCAAGAACATCGCCTGTGGGTCTTATATGGCCGTGGGCTGCAGCTGGCTGATATCAGAGCTACCCCCAGGCTGTATATACGTGGCCCAGCTGTGCTCAGATCGACATATATCGACTCAAGAATATCGCCTGTAGATGCTGTATGGCCGTGGGTTGCATCTGGCTGGTATCAGAGCTACCCCCATGCTGTATATACGGCGCCCAGCTGTGCTCAGATCGACATATATCGACTCAAGAACATCGCCTGTAGGTCCTATATGGCCGTGGGTTGCATCTGGCTGGTATCATAGCTTCCCCCATGCTGTATATACGGGGCCCAGCTGTGCTTAGAGCGACATATATCGACTCAAGAACATCGCCTGTAGGTCCTATGTAGCCGTGGGTTGCAGCTGGCTGGTATCACAGCTACCCCCATGCTGTATATACGTGCCCCAGCTGTGCTCAGATCGACATATATCGACTCAAGAACATCGCCTGTAGGTCCTATATGGCCGTGGGTTGCAGCTGGCTGGTATCAGAGCCACCCACATGCCGTATATACGGGGCCCAGCTGTTCTCAGCTCGACATATATCGACTCAAAAACATCGCCTCTAGGTCCTATATGGCCGTGGGTTGCATCTGGCTGGTATCAGAGCTACCCCCATGCTGTATATACGGCGCCCAGCTGTGCTCAGATCGACATATATCGACTCAAAAACATCGCCTGTAGGTCCTATATGACCGTGGGTTGCATCTGGCTGGTTTCAGAGCTACCCCCATGTTGTATATACGGGGTCCAGCTGTGCTCAGATCGACATATATCGACTCAAGAACATCGCCTATAGGTCCTATATGGCCGTGGGTTGCAGCTGGCTGGTATCACAGCTACCCCCATGCTGTATATACGTGTTCCAGCTGTGCTGAGATCGACATATATCGACTCAAGAACATCGCCTGTAGGTCCTATATGCCCTTAGGTTGCATCTGGCTGGAATCAGAGCCACCCACATGCTGCATATACAGGGCATAGCGGAGCTCATATCGACATATATCGACTCAAGAACATCGCCTGTAGGTCCCATATGGGCATAGGTTGCACCTGGCTGGTGTCGGAGCGGCCCCAATGTTGCACATACGGTGCATAGCGGTGCTCAGATCGACATATATCGACTCAAGAACATCGCCTGTAGGTCCTATATGGCTGTGGGTTGCATCTGGCTGATATCAGAGCCACCCACATGCCGTATATACGGGGGCCCAGCTGTGCTCAGATCGATATATATCGACTCAAGAACATCGGCTCTAGGTCCTATATTGCCGTGGGTTGCATCTGGCTGGTATCAGAGCCACCCACATTCCGTATATACGGGGCCCAGTTGTGCTCAGATCGACATATATCGACTCAAGAATATCGCCTGTAGGTCCTATAAGGCCGTGGGTTGCATCTGGCTGGTATCAGAGCTACCCCCATGGTGTATATACGGCGCCCAGCTGTGCTCAAATCGACATATATCGATTCAAGTACATCGCCTGTAGGTCCTATATGGCCGTGGGTTGGATCTGGCTGGTATCAGAGCTACTCCCATGCTGTATATACGAGGCCCAGCTGTGCTCAGATCGACATATATCGACTCAAGAATATCGCCTGTAGGTGCTGTATGGCCGTGGGTTGGATCTGGCTGGTATCATAGCTACCCCCATGCTGTATATACGGCGCCCAGCTGTGCTCAGATCGACATATATCGACTCAAGAACATCGCCTGTAGGTCCTCTATGGCCGTGGGTTGCATCTGGCTGGTATCATAGCTTCCCCCATGCTGTATATACGGGGCCCAGCTGTGCTCAGAGCGACATATATCGACTCAAGAACATCGCCTGTAGGTCCTATGTAGCCGTGGGTTGCAGCTGGCTGGTATCACAGCTACCCCCATGCTGTATATACGTGGCCCAGCTGTGCTCAGATCGACATATATCGACTCAAGAACATCGCCTGTAGGTCCTATATGGCCGTGGGTTGCAGCTGGCTGGTATCAGAGCCACCCACATGCCGTATATACGGGGCCCAGCTGTGCTCAGCTCGACATATATCGACTCAAAAACATCGCCTCTAGGTCCTATATGGCCGTGGGTTGCAGATGGCTGGTATCAGAGCTACCCCCATGCTGTATATACGGCGCCCAGCTGTGCTCAGATCGACATATATCGACTCAAAAACATCGCCTGTAGGTCCTATATGGCCGTGGGTTGCATCTGGCTGGTATCATAGCTTCCCCCATGCTGCATATACGGGGCCCAGCTGTGCTCAGAGCGACATATATCGACTCAAGAACATCGCCTGTAGGTCCTATGTAGCCGTGGGTTGCAGCTGGCTGGTATGACAGCTACCCCCATGGTGCATATACGTGGCCCAGCTGTGCTCAGATCGACATATATCGACTCAAGAACATCGCCTGTAGGTCCTATATGGCCGTGGGTTGCAGCTGGCTGGTATCAGAGCCACCCACATGCCGTATATACGGGGACCAGCTGTGCTCAGATCGACATATATTGACTCAAGAACATCGCCTGTAGGTCCTATATGGCCGTGGGTTGCATCTGGCTGGTATCAGAGCTACCCCCATGCTGTATATACGGGGCCCAGCTGTGCTCAGATCGACATATATCGACTCAAGAACATCGCCTGTAGGTCCTATATGGCTGTGGGTTGCATCTGGCTGATATCAGAGCCACCCACATGCCGTATATACGGGGGCCCAGCTGTGCTCAGATCGATATATATCGACTCAAGAACATCGGCTCTAGGTCCTATATTGCCGTGGGTTGCATCTGGCTGGTATCAGAGCCACCCACATTCCGTATATACGGGGCCCAGTTGTGCTCAGATCGACATATATCGACTCAAGAATATCGCCTGTAGGTCCTATAAGGCCGTGGGTTGCATCTGGCTGGTATCAGAGCTACCCCCATGGTGTATATACGGCGCCCAGCTGTGCTCAAATCGACATATATCGATTCAAGTACATCGCCTGTAGGTCCTATATGGCCGTGGGTTGGATCTGGCTGGTATCAGAGCTACTCCCATGCTGTATATACGAGGCCCAGCTGTGCTCAGATCGACATATATCGACTCAAGAATATCGCCTGTAGGTGCTGTATGGCCGTGGGTTGCATCTGGCTGGTATCATAGCTACCCCCATGCTGTATATACGGCGCCCAGCTGTGCTCAGATCGACATATATCGACTCAAGAACATCGCCTGTAGGTCCTCTATGGCCGTGGGTTGCATCTGGCTGGTATCATAGCTTCCCCCATGCTGTATATACGGGGCCCAGCTGTGCTCAGAGCGACATATATCGACTCAAGAACATCGCCTGTAGGTCCTATGTAGCCGTGGGTTGCAGCTGGCTGGTATCACAGCTACCCCCATGCTGTATATACGTGGCCCAGCTGTGCTCAGATCGACATATATCGACTCAAGAACATCGCCTGTAGGTCCTATATGGCCGTGGGTTGCAGCTGGCTGGTATCAGAGCCACCCACATGCCGTATATACGGGGCCCAGCTGTGCTCAGCTCGACATATATCGACTCAAAAACATCGCCTCTAGGTCCTATATGGCCGTGGGTTGCATATGGCTGGTATCAGAGCTACCCCCATACTGTATATACGGCGCCCAGCTGTGCTCAGATCGACATATATCGACTCAAAAACATCGCCTGTAGGTCCTATATGGCCGTGGGTTGCATCTGGCTGGTATCATAGCTTCCCCCATGCTGCATATACGGGGCCCAGCTGTGCTCAGAGCGACATATATCGACTCAAGAACATCGCCTGTAGGTCCTATGTAGCCGTGGGTTGCAGCTGGCTGGTATGACAGCTACCCCCATGGTGCATATACGTGGCCCAGCTGTGCTCAGATCGACATATATCGACTCAAGAACATCGCCTGTAGGTCCTATATGGCCGTGGGTTGCAGCTGGCTGGTATCAGAGCCACCCACATGCCGTATATACGGGGACCAGCTGTGCTCAGATCGACATATATTGACTCAAGAACATCGCCTGTAGGTCCTATATGGCCGTGGGTTGCATCTGGCTGGTATCAGAGCTACCCCCATGCTGTATATACGGGGCCCAGCTGTGCTCAGATCGACATATATCTACTCAAGAACATCGCCTGTAGGTCCTATATAGCCGTGGGTTGCAGCTGGCTGGTATCACAGCTACCCCCATGCTGTATATACGTGGCCCAGCTGTGCTCAGATCGACATATATCGACTCAAGAACATCGCCTGTAAGTCCTATATGGCCGTGGGTTGCATCTGGCTGGTATCAGAGCTACCCCCATGCTGTATATACGGCGCCCAGCTGTGCTCAGATCGACATATATCGACTCAAGAACATCGCCTGTAGGTCATATATGGCCGTGGGTTGCATCTGGCTGGCATCAGAGCTACCCCCATGCTGTATATACGGGGCCCAGCTGTGCTCAAATCGACATATATCGACTCAAGAACATCGCCTGTAGGTCCTATATGGCCGTGGGTTGCAGCTGGCTGGTATCAGAGCTACCCCCATGCTGTATATACGGGGCCCAGCTGTGCTCAGATCAGACATATATCGACACAAGAACATCGCCTGTGGGTCTTATATGGCCGTGGGTTGCAGCTGGCTGGTATCAGAGCTACCCCCAGGCTGTATATACGTGGCCCAGCTGTGCTCAGATCAACATATATCGACTCAAGAACATCGCCTGTGGGTCTTATATGGCCGTGGGTTGCAGTTGGCTGATATCAGAGCTACCCCCAGGCTGTCTATACGTGGCCCAGCTGTGCTCAGATAGACATATATCGACTCAAGAACATCACCTGTAGGTGCTATATGGCCGTGGGTTGCATCTGGCTGGTATCAGAGCTACCCCCATGCTGTATATACGGCGCCCAGCTGTGCTCAGATCGACATATATCGACTCAAGAACATCGCTTGTAGGTCCTATATGGCCCTGGGCTGCATCTGGCTGGTATCAGTGCTACCCCCATGCTGTATATACGGCGTCCAGCTGTGCTCAGATCGACATATATCGACTCAAGAACATCGCCTGTAGGTCCTATATGGGCATAGGTTGCACCTGGTTGGTGTCGAAGCGGCCCCAATGCTGCATATACTGTGCATAGCGGTGCTCAGATCGACATATATCGACTCAAGAACATCGCCTATAGGTCCTATATGGCCGTGGGTTGCATCTGGCTGGTATCAGAGCCACCCACATGCCGTATATACGAGGCCCAGCTGTGCTCAGATCGACATATATCGACTCAAGAACATCGCCTGTAGGTTCTATATGTTCGTGGGTTGCATATGGCTGGTATCAGAGCCACCCACATGCCGTATATACGGGGCCCAGCTGTGCGCAGATCGACATATATCGACTCAAGAACATCGCCTGTAGGTCCTATATGGCCGTGGGTTGCATATGGCTGTTATCAGAGCCACCCACATGCCGTATATACGGGGCCCAGCTGTGCTCAGATCGACATATATCGACTCAAGAACATCGCCTGTAGGTCCTATATGGCCGTGGGTTGCATCTGGCTGTTATCAGAGCCACACACATGCCGTATATACGGGGCACAGCTGTGCTCAGATCGACATATATCGACTCAAGAACATCGGCTGTAGGTCCTATATGGCAGTGGGATGCATATGGCTGGTATCAGAGCCACCCACATTCCGTATATACGGGGCCCAGCTGTGCTCAGATCGGCATATTTCGACTCAAGAACATCGCCTGTAGGTCTTATATGGCCGTGGGTTTCATCTGGCTGGTATCAGAGCTACACCCATGGTGTATATACGGCGCCCAGCTGTGCTCAGATCGACATATATCGACTCAAGAACATCGCCTGTAAGGTCTATATGGCCGTGGGTTGCATCTGGCTGGTATCAGAGCTACCCCTATGCTGTATATACGGCGAGCAGCTGTGGTCAGATCGACATATATCGACTCAAGAACATCGCCTGTAGGTCCTATATGGCCGTGGGTTGCATCTGGATGGTATCAGAGCTACCCCCATGCTGTATATACGGGGCCCAGCTGTGCTCAGATCGACATATATCGACTCAAGAACATCGCCTGTAGGTCATATATGGCCGTGGGTTGCATCTGGCTGGCATCAGAGCTACCCCCATGCTGTATATACGGGGCCCAGCTGTGCTCAAATCGACATATATCGACTCTAGAACATCGCCTGTAGGTCCTATATGGCCGTGGGTTGCAGCTGGCTGGTATCAGAGCCACCCACATGCCGTATATACGGGGCCCAGCTGTGCTCAGCTCGACATATATCGACTCAAAAACATCGCCTCTAGGTCCTATATGGCCGTGGGTTGCATATGGCTGGTATCAGAGCTACCCCCATACTGTATATACGGCGCCCAGCTGTGCTCAGATCGACATATATCGACTCAAAAACATCGCCTGTAAGTCCTATATGGCCGTGGGTTGCATCTGGCTGGTATCATAGCTTCCCCCATGCTGCATATACGGGGCCCAGCTGTGCTCAGAGCGACATATATCGACTCAAGAACATCGCCTGTAGGTCCTATGTAGCCGTGGGTTGCAGCTGGCTGGTATGACAGCTACCCCCATGGTGCATATACGTGGCCCAGCTGTGCTCAGATCGACATATATCGACTCAAGAACATCGCCTGTAGGTCCTATATGGCCGTGGGTTGCAGCTGGCTGGTATCAGAGCCACCCACATGCCGTATATACGGGGACCAGCTGTGCTCAGATCGACATATATTGACTCAAGAACATCGCCTGTAGGTCCTATATGGCCGTGGGTTGCATCTGGCTGGTATCAGAGCTACCCCCATGCTGTATATACGGGGCCCAGCTGTGCTCAGATCGACATATATCTACTCAAGAACATCGCCTGTAGGTCCTATATAGCCGTGGGTTGCAGCTGGCTGGTATCACAGCTACCCCCATGCTGTATATACGTGGCCCAGCTGTGCTCAGATCGACATATATCGACTCAAGAACATCGCCTGTAAGTCCTATATGGCCGTGGGTTGCATCTGGCTGGTATCAGAGCTACCCCCATGCTGTATATACGGCGCCCAGCTGTGCTCAGATCGACATATATCGACTCAAGAACATCGCCTGTAGGTCATATATGGCCGTGGGTTGCATCTGGCTGGCATCAGAGCTACCCCCATGCTGTATATACGGGGCCCAGCTGTGCTCAAATCGACATATATCGACTCAAGAACATCGCCTGTAGGTCCTATATGGCCGTGGGTTGCAGCTGGCTGGTATCAGAGCTACCCCCATGCTGTATATACGGGGCCCAGCTGTGCTCAGATCAGACATATATCGACACAAGAACATCGCCTGTGGGTCTTATATGGCCGTGGGTTGCAGCTGGCTGGTATCAGAGCTACCCCCAGGCTGTATATACGTGGCCCATCTGTGCTCAGATCAACATATATCGACTCAAGAACATCGCCTGTGGGTCTTATATGGCCGTGGGTTGCAGTTGGCTGATATCAGAGCTACCCCCAGGCTGTCTATACGTGGCCCAGCTGTGCTCAGATAGACATATATCGACTCAAGAACATCACCTGTAGGTGCTATATGGCCGTGGGTTGCATCTGGCTGGTATCAGAGCTACCCCCATGCTGTATATACGGCGCCCAGCTGTGCTCAGATCGACATATATCGACTCAAGAACATCGCTTGTAGGTCCTATATGGCCCTGGGCTGCATCTGGCTGGTATCAGTGCTACCCCCATGCTGTATATACGGCGTCCAGCTGTGCTCAGATCGACATATATCGACTCAAGAACATCGCCTGTAGGTCCTATATGGGCATAGGTTGCACCTGGTTGGTGTCGAAGCGGCCCCAATGCTGCATATACTGTGCATAGCGGTGCTCAGATCGACATATATCGACTCAAGAACATCGCCTATAGGTCCTATATGGCCGTGGGTTGCATCTGGCTGGTATCAGAGCCACCCACATGCCGTATATACGAGGCCCAGCTGTGCTCAGATCGACATATATCGACTCAAGAACATCGCCTGTAGGTTCTATATGGCCGTGGGTTGCATATGGCTGGTATCAGAGCCACCCACATGCCGTATATACGGGGCCCAGCTGTGCGCAGATCGACATATATCGACTCAAGAACATCGCCTGTAGGTCCTATATGGCCGTGGGTTGCATATGGCTGTTATCAGAGCCACCCACATGCCGTATATACGGGGCCCAGCTGTGCTCAGATCGACATATATCGACTCAAGAACATCGCCTGTAGGTCCTATATGGCCGTGGGTTGCATCTGGCTGTTATCAGAGCCACACACATGCCGTATATACGGGGCACAGCTGTGCTCAGATCGACATATATCGACTCAAGAACATCGGCTGTAGGTCCTATATGGCAGTGGGATGCATATGGCTGGTATCAGAGCCACCCACATTCCGTATATACGGGGCCCAGCTGTGCTCAGATCGGCATATTTCGACTCAAGAACATCGCCTGTAGGTCTTATATGGCCGTGGGTTTCATCTGGCTGGTATCAGAGCTACACCCATGGTGTATATACGGCGCCCAGCTGTGCTCAGATCGACATATATCGACTCAAGAACATCGCCTGTAAGGTCTATATGGCCGTGGGTTGCATCTGGCTGGTATCAGAGCTACCCCTATGCTGTATATACGGCGAGCAGCTGTGGTCAGATCGACATATATCGACTCAAGAACATCGCCTGTAGGTCCTATATGGCCGTGGGTTGCATCTGGATGGTATCAGAGCTACCCCCATGCTGTATATACGGGTCCCAGCTGTGCTCAGATCGACATATATCGACTCAAGAACATCGCCTGTAGGTCATATATGGCCGTGGGTTGCATCTGGCTGGCATCAGAGCTACCCCCATGCTGTATATACGGGGCCCAGCTGTGCTCAAATCGACATATATCGACTCTAGAACATCGCCTGTAGGTCCTATATGGCCGTGGGTTGCAGCTGGCTGGTATCAGAGCTACCCCCATGCTGTATATACGGGGCCCAGCTGTGCTCAGATCAGACATATATCGACCCAAGAACATCGCCTGTGGGTCTTATATGGCCGTGGGTTGCAGCTGGCTGGTATCAGAGCTACCCCCAGGCTGTATATACGTGGCCCAGCTGTGCTCAGATCAACATATATCGACTCAAGAACATCGCCTGTGGGTCTTATATGGCCGTGGGTTGCAGTTGGCTGATATCAGAGCTACCCCCAGGCTGTCTATACGTGGCCCAGCTGTGCTCAGATAGACATATATCGACTCAAGAACATCACCTGTAGGTGCTATATGGCCGTGGGTTGCATCTGGCTGGTATCAGAGCTACCCCCATGCTGTATATACGGCGCCCAGCTGTGCTCAGATCGACATATATCGACTCAAGAACATCGCTTGTAGGTCCTATATGGCCCTGGGCTGCATCTGGCTGGTATCAGTGCTACCCCCATGCTGTATATACGGCGTCCAGCTGTGCTCAGATCGACATATATCGACTCAAGAACATCGCCTGTAGGTCATATATGGCCGTGGGTTGCATCTGGCTGGTATCAAATCCACCCACATGCCAAATATACGAGGCCAAGCTGTGCTCAGATCGACATATATCGACTCAAGAACATCGTCTGTAGGTCCTATATGGCCGTGGATTGCATCTGGCTGGTATCAGAGCTACTCCCATGCTGTATATACGGCGCCCAGCTGTACTCAGATCGACATATATCGACTCAAGAACAACGCCTGTAGGTGCTATATTTCCGTGGGTTGCATCTGGCTGGTATCAGAGCTACCCCCATGCTGTATATACGGCGCCCAGCTGTGCTCAGATCGACATGTATCGACTCAAGAACATCGCCTGTAGGTCCTATATGGCCGTGGGTTGCATCTGGTTGGTATCAGAGCTACACCCATGCTGTATATACGGGACCCAGCTATGCTCAGATCGACATATATCGACTCAAGAACATCGCCTGTAGGTCCTATATGGCCGTGGGTTGCATCTGGCTGGTATCAGAGCCACCCACATGCCGTATATACGGGGCCCAGCTGTGCTCAGATCGACATATATCGACTCAAGAACATCGCCTGTAGGTCCTATATGGCCGTGGGTTGTATCTGGCTGTTATCAGAGCCACACACATGCCGTATATACGGGGCACAGCTGTGCTCAGATCGACATATATCGACTCAAGAACATCGGCTGTAGGTCCTATATGGCAGTGGGATGCATATGGCTGGTATCAGAGCCACCCACATTCCGTATATACGGGGCCCAGCTGTGCTCAGATCGACATATATCGACTCAAGAACATCGCCTGTAGGTCCTATATGGCCGTGGGTTGCATCTGGCTGATATCAGAGCCACTCACATGCCGTATATACGAGGGCCCAGATGTGCTCAGATCGACATATATCGAATCAAGAACATCGGCTGTAGGTCCTATATGGCCGTGGGTTGCATCTGGCTGGTTTCAGAGCTACCTCCATGCTGTATATACGGGGCCCAGCTGTGCTCAGATCGACATATATCGACTCAAGAACATCGCCTGTAGGTCCTATATTGCCGTGGGTTGCAGCTGGCTGGTATCACAGCTACCCCCATGCTGTATATACGTGGCCCAGCTGTGCTCAGATCGACATATATCGACTCAAGAACATCGCCTGTAGGTCCTATATGGGCATAGGTTGCACCTGGTTGGTGTCGAAGCGGCCCCAATGCTGCATATACGGTGCATAGCGGTGCTCAGATCGACATATATCGACTCAAGAACATCGCCTGTAGGTCCTATATGGCCGTGGGTTGCATCTGGCTGGTATCAGAGCCACCCACATGCCGTATATACGAGGCCCAGCTGTGCTCAGATCGACATATATCGACTCAAGAACATCGCCTGTAGGTTCTATATGGCCGTGGGTTGCATATGGCTGGTATCAGAGCCGCCCACATGCCGTATATACGGGGCCCAGCTGTGCGCAGATCGACATATATCGACTCAAGAACATCGCCTGTAGGTCCTATATGGCCGTGGGTTGCATATGGCTGTTATCAGAGCCACCCACATGCCGTATATACGGGGCCCAGCTGTGCTCAGATCGACATATATCGACTCAAGAACATCGCCTGTAGGTCTTATATGGCCGTGGGTTGCATCTGGCTGGTATCAGAGCTACACCCATGGTGTATATACGGCGCCCAGCTGTGCTCAGATCGACATATATCGACTCAAGAACATCGCCTGTAGGGTCTATATGGCCGTGGGTTGCATCTGGCTGGTATCAGAGCTACCCCTATGCTGTATATACGGCGAGCAGCTGTGCTCAGATCGACATATATCGACTCAAGAACATCGCCTGTAGGTCCTATATGGCCGTGGGTTGCATCTGGCTGGTATCAGACCTACCCCCATGCTGTATATACGGGGCCCAGCTGTGCTCAGATCGACATATATCGACTCAAGAACATCGCCTGTAGGTCCTATATGGCCGTGGGTTGCATCTGGGTGGTATCAGAGCTACCCCCATGCTGTATATACGGGGCCCAGCTGTGCTCAGATCGACATATATCGACTCAAGAACATCGCCTGTATGTCCTATATAACCGTGGGTTGCAGCTGGCTGGTATCACAGCTACCCCCATGCTATATATACGGCGCCCAGCTGTGCTCAGATCGACATATATCGACTCAAGAACATCGCCAGTAGGTCCTATATAACCGTGGGTTGCAGCTGGCTGGTATCACAGCTACCCCCATGCTATATATACGGCGCCCAGCTGTGCTCAGATCGACATATATCGACTCAAGAACATCGCCTGTATGTCCTATATAACCGTGGGTTGCATCTGGCTGGTATCAGAGCTACCCCCATGCTGTATATACGGGGCCCAGCTGTGCTCAGATCGACATATATCGACTCAAGAACATCGCCTGTAAGTCCTATATGGCCGTAAGTTGCATCTGGGTGGTATCAGAGCTACCCCCATGCTGTATATACGGGGCCCAGCTATGCTCAGATCGACATATATCGACTCAAGAACATCGCCTGTAGGTCCTATATAACCGTGGGTTGCAGCTGGCTGGTATCACAGCTACCCCCTTGCTATATATACGGCGCCCAGCTGTGCTCAGATCGACATATATCGACTCAAGAACATCGCCTGTAGGTCCTATATGGCCGTGGGTTGCATCTGGCTGGTTTCAGAGCTACCTCCATGCTGTATATACGGGGCCCAGCTGTGCTCAGATCGACATATATCGACTCAAGAACATCGCCTGTAGGTCCTATATTGCCGTGGGTTGCAGCTGGCTGGTATCACAGCTACCCCCATGCTGTATATACGTGGCCCAGCTGTGCTCAGATCGACATATATCGGCTCAAGAACATCGCCTGTAGGTCCTATATGGGCATAGGTTGCACCTGGTTGGTGTCGAAGCGGCCCCAATGCTGCATATACGGTGCATAGCGGTGCTCAGATCGACATATATCGACTCAAGAACATCGCCTGTAGGTCCTATATGGCCGTGGGTTGCATCTGGCTGGTATCAGAGCCACCCACATGCCGTATATACGAGGCCCAGCTGTGCTCAGATCGACATATATCGACTCAAGAACATCGCCTGTAGGTTCTATATGGCCGTGGGTTGCATATGGCTGGTATCAGAGCCGCCCACATGCCGTATATACGGGGCCCAGCTGTGCGCAGATCGACATATATCGACTCAAGAACATCGCCTGTAGGTCCTATATGGCCGTGGGTTGCATATGGCTGTTATCAGAGCCACCCACATGCCGTATATACGGGGCCCAGCTGTGCTCAGATCGACATATATCGACTCAAGAACATCGCCTGTAGGTCTTATATGGCCGTGGGTTGCATCTGGCTGGTATCAGAGCTACACCCATGGTGTATATACGGCGCCCAGCTGTGCTCAGATCGACATATATCGACTCAAGAACATCGCCTGTAGGGTCTATATGGCCGTGGGTTGCATCTGGCTGGTATCAGAGCTACCCCTATGCTGTATATACGGCGAGCAGCTGTGCTCAGATCGACATATATCGACTCAAGAACATCGCCTGTAGGTCCTATATGGCCGTGGGTTGCATCTGGCTGGTATCAGACCTACCCCCATGCTGTATATACGGGGCCCAGCTGTGCTCAGATCGACATATATCGACTCAAGAACATCGCCTGTAGGTCCTATATGGCCGTGGGTTGCATCTGGGTGGTATCAGAGCTACCCCCATGCTGTATATACGGGGCCCAGCTGTGCTCAGATCGACATATATCGACTCAAGAACATCGCCTGTATGTCCTATATAACCGTGGGTTGCAGCTGGCTGGTATCACAGCTACCCCCATGCTATATATACGGCGCCCAGCTGTGCTCAGATCGACATATATCGACTCAAGAACATCGCCAGTAGGTCCTATATAACCGTGGGTTGCAGCTGGCTGGTATCACAGCTACCCCCATGCTATATATACGGCGCCCAGCTGTGCTCAGATCGACATATATCGACTCAAGAACATCGCCTGTATGTCCTATATAACCGTGGGTTGCAGCTGGCTGGTATCACAGCTACCCCCATGCTGTATATACGGGGCCCAGCTATGCTCAGATCGACATATATCGACTCAAGAACATCGCCTGTAGGTCCTATATGGCCGTGGGTTGCATCTGGCTGGTATCAGAGCTACCCCCATGCTGTATATACGGGGCCCAGCTGTGCTCAGATCGACATATATCGACTCAAGAACATCGCCTGTAGGTCCTATATGGCCGTGGGTTGCATCTGGGTGGTATCAGAGCTACCCCCATGCTGTATATACGGGGCCCAGCTGTGCTCAGATCGACATATATCGACTCAAGTACATCGCCTGTATGTCCTATATAACCGTGGGTTGCAGCTGGCTGGTATCACAGCTACACCCATGCTATATATACGGCGCCCAGCTGTGCTCAGATCGACATATATCGACTCAAGAACATCGCCTGTAGGTCTTATATGGCCGTGGGTTGCATCTGGCTGGTATCAGAGCTACACCCATGGTGTATATACGGCGCCCAGCTGTGCTCAGATCGACATATATCGACTCAAGAACATCGCCAGTAGGTCCTATATGGCCGTGGGTTGCATCTGGCTGGTATCAGAGCTACCCCTATGCTGTATATACGGCGAGCAGCTGTGCTCAGATCGACATATATCGACTCAAGAACATCGCCTGTAGGTCCTATATGGCCGTGGGTTGCATCTAGCTGGTATCAGAGCTACCCCCATGCTGTATATACGGGGCCCAGCTGTGCTCAGATCGACATATATCGACTCAAGAACATCGCCTGTAGGTCCTATATGGCCGTGGGTTGCATCTGGGTGGTATCAGAGCTACCCCCATGCTGTATATACGGGGCCCAGCTGTGCTCAGATCGACATATATCGACTCAAGAACATCGCCTGTATGTCCTATATAACCGTGGGTTGCAGCTGGCTGGTATCACAGCTACCCCCAGCTATATATACGGCGCCCAGCTGTGCTCAGATCGACATATATCGACTCAAGAACATCGCCTGTAGGTTCTATATGGCCGTGGGTTGCATATGGCTGGTATCGGAGCCACCCACATGCCGTATATACGGGGCCCAGCTGTGCGCAGATCGACATATATCGACTCAAGAACATCGCCTGTAGGTCCTATATGGCCGTGGGTTGCATATGGCTGTTATCAGAGCCACCCACATGCCGTATATACGGGGCCCAGCTGTGCTCAGATCGACATATATCGACTCAAGAACATCGCCTGTAGGTCCTATATGCCCGTGGGTTGCATCAGAGCCACCCACATGCTGCATATACAATGCATAGCGGAGCTCATATCGACATATATCGACTCAAGAACATCGCCTGTAGGTCCTATATGGGCATAGGTTGCACCTGGTTGGTGTCGAAGCGGCCCCAATGCTGCATATACGGTGCATAGCGGTGCTCAGATCGACATATATCGACTCAAGAACATCGCCTGTAGGTCCTATATGGCCGTGTGTTGCATCTGGCTGGTATCAGAGCCACCCACATGCCGTATATACGAGGCCCAGCTGTGCTCAGATCGACATATATCGACTCAAGAACATCGCCTGTAGGTTCTATATGGCCGTGGGTTGCATATGGCTGGTATCAGAGCCTCCCACATGCCGTATATACGGGGCCCAGCTGTGCGCAGATCGACATATATCGACTCAAGAACATCGCCCGTAGGTCCTATATGGCCGTGGGTTGCATATGGCTGTTATCAGAGCCACCCACGTGCCGTATATACGGGGCCCAGCTGTGCTCAGATCGACATATATCGACTCAAGAACATCGCCTGTAGGTCTTATATGGCCGTGGGTTGCATCTGGCTGGTATCAGAGCTACACCCATGGTGTATATACGGCGCCCAGCTGTGCTCAGATCGACATATATCGACTCAAGAACATCGCCTGTAGGGTCTATATGGCCGTGGGTTGCATCTGGCTGGTATCAGAGTTACCCCTATGCTGTATATACAGCGAGCAGCTGTGCTCAGATCGACATATATCTACTCAAGAACATCGCCTGTAGGTCCTATATGGCCGTGGGTTGCATCTGGCTGGTATCAGAGCTACCCCCATGCTGTATATACGGGGCCCAGCTGTGCTCAGATCGACATATATCGACTCAAGAACATCGCCTGTAGGTCCTATATGGCCGTGGGTTGCATCTGGGTGGTATCAGAGCTACCCCCATGCTGTATATACGGGGCCCAGCTGTGCTCAGATCGACATATATCGACTCAAGAACATCGCTTGTATGTCCTATATAACCGTGGGTTGCAGCTGGCTGGTATCACAGCTACCCCCATGCTATATATACGGCGCCCAGCTGTGCTCAGATCGACATATATCGACTCAAGAACATCGCCAGTAGGTCCTATATGGCCGTGGGTTGCATCTGGCTGGTTTCAGAGCTACCCCCATGTTGTATATACGGGGACCAGCTGTGCTCAGATCGACATATATCGACTCAAGAACATCGTCTATAGGTCCTATATGGCCGTGGGTTGCAGCTGGCTGGTATCACAGCTACCCCCATGCTGTATATACGTGGCCCAGCTGTGCTGAGATCGACATATATCGACTCAAGAACATCGCCTGTAGGTCCTATATGCCCGTGGGTTGCATCTGGCTGGAATTAGAGCCACCCACATGCTGCATATACAGGGCATAGCGGAGCTCATATCGACATATATCGAATCAAGAACATCGGCTGTAGGTCCTATATGGCCGTGGGTTGCATCTGGCTGGTATCAGAGCCACCCACATGCCGTATATACGGGGCCCAGCTGTGCTCAGATCGACATATATCGACTCAAGAACATCGCCTGTAGGTCCTATATGGCCGTGGGATGCATCTGGCTGGTATCAGAGCTACCCCCATGCTGTATATACGAGGACCAGCTGTGCTCAGATCGACATATATCGACTCAAGAACATCGCCTGTAGGTCCTATATGGCCGTGGGTTGCATCTGGCTGGTTTCAGAGCTACCCCCATGTTGTATATACGGGGCCCAGCTGTGCTCAGATCGACATATATCGACTCAGGAACATCGTCTATAGGGCCTATATGGCCGTGGGTTGCAGCTGGCTGGTATCACAGCTACCCCCATGCTGTATATACGTGGCCCAGCTGTGCTGAGATCGACATATATCGACTCAAGAACATCGCCTGTAGGTCCTATATGCCCGTGGGTTGCATCTGGCTGGAATTAGAGCCACCCACATGCTGCATATACAAGGCATAGCGGAGGTCATATCGACATATATCGACTCAAGAACATCGCCTGTAGGTCCCATATGGGAATAGGTTGCACCTGGCTGGTGTCGGAGCGGCCCCAATGTTGCATATACGGTGCATAGCGGTGCTCAGATCGACATATATCGACTCAAGAACATCGCCTGTAGGTCCTATATGGCCGTGGGTTGCATCTGGCTGGTTTCAGAGCTACCCCCATGCTGTATATACGGGACCCAGCTGTGCTCAGATCGACACATATTGACTCAAGAACATCGCCTGTAGGTCCTATATGGCCGTGGGTTGCATCTGGCTGGTTTCAGAGCTACCCCCATGTTGTATATACGGGGCCCAGCTGTGCTCAGATCGACATATATCGACTCAAGAACATCGCCTATAGGTCCTATATGGCCGTGGGTTGCACCTGGCTGGTATCTGAGCTACCCCCATGCTGTATATACGTGGCCCAGCTGTGCTGAGATCGACATATATCGACTCAAAAACAAAAACAAGAACATCGCCTGTAGGTCCTATATGCCCGTGGGTTGCATCTGGCTGGAATCAGAGCCACCCACATGCTGCATATACAGGGCATAGCGGAGCTCATATCGACATATATCGACTCAAGAACATCGCCTGTAGGTTCCATATGGGCATAGGTTGCACCTGGCTGGTGTCGGAGCGGCCCCAATGTTGCATATACGGTGCATAGCGCTGCTCAGATCGACATATATCGACTCAAGAACATCGCCTGTAGGTCCTATATGGCTGTGGGTTGCATCTGGCTGATATCAGAGCCACCCACATGCCGTATATACGGGGGCCCAGCCGTGCTCAAATCGACATATATCGACTCAAGAACATCGGCTCTAGGTCCTATATTGCCGTGGGTTGCATCGGGCTGGTATCAGAGCCACCCACATGCCGTATATACGGGGCCCAGCTGTGCTCAGATTGACATATATCGACTCAAGAATATCGCCTGTAGGTCCTTTATGGCCGTGGGTTGCATCTGGCTGGTATCAGAGCTACCCCCATGGTGTATATACGGCGCCCAGCTGTGCTCAAATCGACATATATCGATTCAAGTACATCGCCTGTAGGTCCTATATGGCCGTGGGTTGGATCTGGCTGGTATCAGAGCTACTCCCATGCTGTATATACGAGGCCCAGCTGTGCTCAGATCGACATATATCGACTCAAGAACATCGCCTGTGGGTCTTATATGGCCGTGGGCTGCAGCTGGCTGATATCAGAGCTACCCCCAGGCTGTATATACGTGGCCCAGCTGTGCTCAGATCGACATATATCGACTCAAGAATATCGCCTGTAGATGCTGTATGGCCGTGGGTTGCATCTGGCTGGTATCAGAGCTACCCCCATGCTGTATATACGGCGCCCAGCTGTGCTCAGATCGACATATATCGACTCAAGAACATCGCCTGTAGGTCCTATATGGCCGTGGGTTGCATCTGGCTGGTATCATAGCTTCCCCCATGCTGTATATACGGGGCCCAGCTGTGCTTAGAGCGACATATATCGACTCAAGAACATCGCCTGTAGGTCCTATGTAGCCGTGGGTTGCAGCTGGCTGGTATCACAGCTACCCCCATGCTGTATATACGTGCCCCAGCTGTGCTCAGATCGACATATATCGACTCAAGAACATCGCCTGTAGGTCCTATATGGCCGTGGGTTGCAGCTGGCTGGTATCAGAGCCACCCACATGCCGTATATACGGGGCCCAGCTGTTCTCAGCTCGACATATATCGACTCAAAAACATCGCCTCTAGGTCCTATATGGCCGTGGGTTGCATCTGGCTGGTATCAGAGCTACCCCCATGCTGTATATACGGCGCCCAGCTGTGCTCAGATCGACATATATCGACTCAAAAACATCGCCTGTAGGTCCTATATGACCGTGGGTTGCATCTGGCTGGTTTCAGAGCTACCCCCATGTTGTATATACGGGGTCCAGCTGTGCTCAGATCGACATATATCGACTCAAGAACATCGCCTATAGGTCCTATATGGCCGTGGGTTGCAGCTGGCTGGTATCACAGCTACCCCCATGCTGTATATACGTGTTCCAGCTGTGCTGAGATCGACATATATCGACTCAAGAACATCGCCTGTAGGTCCTATATGCCCGTAGGTTGCATCTGGCTGGAATCAGAGCCACCCACATGCTGCATATACAGGGCATAGCGGAGCTCATATCGACATATATCGACTCAAGAACATCGCCTGTAGGTCCCATATGGGCATAGGTTGCACCTGGCTGGTGTCGGAGCGGCCCCAATGTTGCACATACGGTGCATAGCGGTGCTCAGATCGACATATATCGACTCAAGAACATCGCCTGTAGGTCCTATATGGCTGTGGGTTGCATCTGGCTGATATCAGAGCCACCCACATGCCGTATATACGGGGGCCCAGCTGTGCTCAGATCGATATATATCGACTCAAGAACATCGGCTCTAGGTCCTATATTGCCGTGGGTTGCATCTGGCTGGTATCAGAGCCACCCACATTCCGTATATACGGGGCCCAGTTGTGCTCAGATCGACATATATCGACTCAAGAATATCGCCTGTAGGTCCTATAAGGCCGTGGGTTGCATCTGGCTGGTATCAGAGCTACCCCCATGGTGTATATACGGCGCCCAGCTGTGCTCAAATCGACATATATCGATTCAAGTACATCGCCTGTAGGTCCTATATGGCCGTGGGTTGGATCTGGCTGGTATCAGAGCTACTCCCATGCTGTATATACGAGGCCCAGCTGTGCTCAGATCGACATATATCGACTCAAGAATATCGCCTGTAGGTGCTGTATGGCCGTGGGTTGGATCTGGCTGGTATCATAGCTACCCCCATGCTGTATATACGGCGCCCAGCTGTGCTCAGATCGACATATATCGACTCAAGAACATCGCCTGTAGGTCCTCTATGGCCGTGGGTTGCATCTGGCTGGTATCATAGCTTCCCCCATGCTGTATATACGGGGCCCAGCTGTGCTCAGAGCGACATATATCGACTCAAGAACATCGCCTGTAGGTCCTATGTAGCCGTGGGTTGCAGCTGGCTGGTATCACAGCTACCCCCATGCTGTATATACGTGGCCCAGCTGTGCTCAGATCGACATATATCGACTCAAGAACATCGCCTGTAGGTCCTATATGGCCGTGGGTTGCAGCTGGCTGGTATCAGAGCCACCCACATGCCGTATATACGGGGCCCAGCTGTGCTCAGCTCGACATATATCGACTCAAAAACATCGCCTCTAGGTCCTATATGGCCGTGGGTTGCATATGGCTGGTATCAGAGCTACCCCCATGCTGTATATACGGCGCCCAGCTGTGCTCAGATCGACATATATCGACTCAAAAACATCGCCTGTAGGTCCTAAATGGCCGTGGGTTGCATCTGGCTGGTATCATAGCTTCCCCCATGCTGCATATACGGGGCCCAGCTGTGCTCAGAGCGACATATATCGACTCAAGAACATCGCCTGTAGGTCCTATGTAGCCGTGGGTTGCAGCTGGCTGGTATGACAGCTACCCCCATGGTGCATATACGTGGCCCAGCTGTGCTCAGATCGACATATATCGACTCAAGAACATCGCCTGTAGGTCCTATATGGCCGTGGGTTGCAGCTGGCTGGTATCAGAGCCACCCACATGCCGTATATACGGGGACCAGCTGTGCTCAGATCGACATATATTGACTCAAGAACATCGCCTGTAGGTCCTATATGGCCGTGGGTTGCATCTGGCTGGTATCAGAGCTACCCCCATGCTGTATATACGGGGCCCAGCTGTGCTCAGATCGACATATATCGACTCAAGAACATCGCCTGTAGGTCCTATATGGCTGTGGGTTGCATCTGGCTGATATCAGAGCCACCCACATGCCGTATATACGGGGGCCCAGCTGTGCTCAGATCGATATATATCGACTCAAGAACATCGGCTCTAGGTCCTATATTGCCGTGGGTTGCATCTGGCTGGTATCAGAGCCACCCACATTCCGTATATACGGGGCCCAGTTGTGCTCAGATCGACATATATCGACTCAAGAATATCGCCTGTAGGTCCTATAAGGCCGTGGGTTGCATCTGGCTGGTATCAGAGCTACCCCCATGGTGTATATACGGCGCCCAGCTGTGCTCAAATCGACATATATCGATTCAAGTACATCGCCTGTAGGTCCTATATGGCCGTGGGTTGGATCTGGCTGGTATCAGAGCTACTCCCATGCTGTATATACGAGGCCCAGCTGTGCTCAGATCGACATATATCGACTCAAGAATATCGCCTGTAGGTGCTGTATGGCCGTGGGTTGCATCTGGCTGGTATCATAGCTACCCCCATGCTGTATATACGGCGCCCAGCTGTGCTCAGATCGACATATATCGACTCAAGAACATCGCCTGTAGGTCCTCTATGGCCGTGGGTTGCATCTGGCTGGTATCATAGCTTCCCCCATGCTGTATATACGGGGCCCAGCTGTGCTCAGAGCGACATATATCGACTCAAGAACATCGCCTGTAGGTCCTATGTAGCCGTGGGTTGCAGCTGGCTGGTATCACAGCTACCCCCATGCTGTATATACGTGGCCCAGCTGTGCTCAGATCGACATATATCGACTCAAGAACATCGCCTGTAGGTCCTATATGGCCGTGGGTTGCAGCTGGCTGGTATCAGAGCCACCCACATGCCGTATATACGGGGCCCAGCTGTGCTCAGCTCGACATATATCGACTCAAAAACATCGCCTCTAGGTCCTATATGACCGTGGGTTGCATATGGCTGGTATCAGAGCTACCCCCATACTGTATATACGGCGCCCAGCTGTGCTCAGATCGACATATATCGACTCAAAAACATCGCCTGTAGGTCCTATATGGCCGTGGGTTGCATCTGGCTGGTATCATAGCTTCCCCCATGCTGCATATACGGGGCCCAGCTGTGCTCAGAGCGACATATATCGACTCAAGAACATCGCCTGTAGGTCCTATGTAGCCGTGGGTTGCAGCTGGCTGGTATGACAGCTACCCCCATGGTGCATATACGTGGCCCAGCTGTGCTCAGATCGACATATATCGACTCAAGAACATCGCCTGTAGGTCCTATATGGCCGTGGGTTGCAGCTGGCTGGTATCAGAGCCACCCACATGCCGTATATACGGGGACCAGCTGTGCTCAGATCGACATATATTGACTCAAGAACATCGCCTGTAGGTCCTATATGGCCGTGGGTTGCATCTGGCTGGTATCAGAGCTACCCCCATGCTGTATATACGGGGCCCAGCTGTGCTCAGATCGACATATATCTACTCAAGAACATCGCCTGTAGGTCCTATATAGCCGTGGGTTGCAGCTGGCTGGTATCACAGCTACCCCCATGCTGTATATACGTGGCCCAGCTGTGCTCAGATCGACATATATCGACTCAAGAACATCGCCTGTAAGTCCTATATGGCCGTGGGTTGCATCTGGCTGGTATCAGAGCTACCCCCATGCTGTATATACGGCGCCCAGCTGTGCTCAGATCGACATATATCGAGTCAAGAACATCGCCTGTAGGTCATATATGGCCGTGGGTTGCATCTGGCTGGCATCAGAGCTACCCCCATGCTGTATATACGGGGCCCAGCTGTGCTCAAATCGACATATATCGACTCAAGAACATCGCCTGTAGGTCCTATATGGCCGTGGGTTGCAGCTGGCTGGTATCAGAGCTACCCCCATGCTGTATATACGGGGCCCAGCTGTGCTCAGATCAGACATATATCGACACAAGAACATCGCCTGTGGGTCTTATATGGCCGTGGGTTGCAGCTGGCTGGTATCAGAGCTACCCCCAGGCTGTATATACGTGGCCCAGCTGTGCTCAGATCAACATATATCGACTCAAGAACATCGCCTGTGGGTCTTATATGGCCGTGGGTTGCAGTTGGCTGATATCAGAGCTACCCCCAGGCTGTCTATACGTGGCCCAGCTGTGCTCAGATAGACATATATCGACTCAAGAACATCACCTGTAGGTGCTATATGGCCGTGGGTTGCATCTGGCTGGTATCAGAGCTACCCCCATGCTGTATATACGGCGCCCAGCTGTGCTCAGATCGACATATATCGACTCAAGAACATCGCTTGTAGGTCCTATATGGCCCTGGGCTGCATCTGGCTGGTATCAGTGCTACCCCCATGCTGTATATACGGCGTCCAGCTGTGCTCAGATCGACATATATCGACTCAAGAACATCGCCTGTAGGTCCTATATGGGCATAGGTTGCACCTGGTTGGTGTCGAAGCGGCCCCAATGCTGCATATACTGTGCATAGCGGTGCTCAGATCGACATATATCGACTCAAGAACATCGCCTATAGGTCCTATATGGCCGTGGGTTGCATCTGGCTGGTATCAGAGCCACCCACATGCCGTATATACGAGGCCCAGCTGTGCTCAGATCGACATATATCGACTCAAGAACATCGCCTGTAGGTTCTATATGGCCGTGGGTTGCATATGGCTGGTATCAGAGCCACCCACATGCCGTATATACGGGGCCCAGCTGTGCGCAGATCGACATATATCGACTCAAGAACATCGCCTGTAGGTCCTATATGGCCGTGGGTTGCATATGGCTGTTATCAGAGCCACCCACATGCCGTATATACGGGGCCCAGCTGTGCTCAGATCGACATATATCGACTCAAGAACATCGCCTGTAGGTCCTATATGGCCGTGGGTTGCATCTGGCTGTTATCAGAGCCACACACATGCCGTATATACGGGGCACAGCTGTGCTCAGATCGACATATATCGACTCAAGAACATCGGCTGTAGGTCCTATATGGCAGTGGGATGCATATGGCTGGTATCAGAGCCACCCACATTCCGTATATACGGGGCCCAGCTGTGCTCAGATCGGCATATTTCGACTCAAGAACATCGCCTGTAGGTCTTATATGGCCGTGGGTTTCATCTGGCTGGTATCAGAGCTACACCCATGGTGTATATACGGCGCCCAGCTGTGCTCAGATCGACATATATCGACTCAAGAACATCGCCTGTAAGGTCTATATGGCCGTGGGTTGCATCTGGCTGGTATCAGAGCTACCCCTATGCTGTATATACGGCGAGCAGCTGTGGTCAGATCGACATATATCGACTCAAGAACATCGCCTGTAGGTCCTATATGGCCGTGGGTTGCATCTGGATGGTATCAGAGCTACCCCCATGCTGTATATACGGGGCCCAGCTGTGCTCAGATCGACATATATCGACTCAAGAACATCGCCTGTAGGTCATATATGGCCGTGGGTTGCATCTGGCTGGCATCAGAGCTACCCCCATGCTGTATATACGGGGCCCAGCTGTGCTCAAATCGACATATATCGACTCTAGAACATCGCCTGTAGGTCCTATATGGCCGTGGGTTGCAGCTGGCTGGTATCAGAGCCACCCACATGCCGTATATACGGGGCCCAGCTGTGCTCAGCTCGACATATATCGACTCAAAAACATCGCCTCTAGGTCCTATATGGCCGTGGGTTGCATATGGCTGGTATCAGAGCTACCCCCATACTGTATATACGGCGCCCAGCTGTGCTCAGATCGACATATATCGACTCAAAAACATCGCCTGTAAGTCCTATATGGCCGTGGGTTGCATCTGGCTGGTATCATAGCTTCCCCCATGCTGCATATACGGGGCCCAGCTGTGCTCAGAGCGACATATATCGACTCAAGAACATCGCCTGTAGGTCCTATGTAGCCGTGGGTTGCAGCTGGCTGGTATGACAGCTACCCCCATGGTGCATATACGTGGCCCAGCTGTGCTCAGATCGACATATATCGACTCAAGAACATCGCCTGTAGGTCCTATATGGCCGTGGGTTGCAGCTGGCTGGTATCAGAGCCACCCACATGCCGTATATACGGGGACCAGCTGTGCTCAGATCGACATATATTGACTCAAGAACATCGCCTGTAGGTCCTATATGGCCGTGGGTTGCATCTGGCTGGTATCAGAGCTACCCCCATGCTGTATATACGGGGCCCAGCTGTGCTCAGATCGACATATATCTACTCAAGAACATCGCCTGTAGGTCCTATATAGCCGTGGGTTGCAGCTGGCTGGTATCACAGCTACCCCCATGCTGTATATACGTGGCCCAGCTGTGCTCAGATCGACATATATCGACTCAAGAACATCGCCTGTAAGTCCTATATGGCCGTGGGTTGCATCTGGCTGGTATCAGAGCTACCCCCATGCTGTATATACGGCGCCCAGCTGTGCTCAGATCGACATATATCGACTCAAGAACATCGCCTGTAGGTCATATATGGCCGTGGGTTGCATCTGGCTGGCATCAGAGCTACCCCCATGCTGTATATACGGGGCCCAGCTGTGCTCAAATCGACATATATCGACTCAAGAACATCGCCTGTAGGTCCTATATGGCCGTGGGTTGCAGCTGGCTGGTATCAGAGCTACCCCCATGCTGTATATACGGGGCCCAGCTGTGCTCAGATCAGACATATATCGACACAAGAACATCGCCTGTGGGTCTTATATGGCCGTGGGTTGCAGCTGGCTGGTATCAGAGCTACCCCCAGGCTGTATATACGTGGCCCATCTGTGCTCAGATCAACATATATCGACTCAAGAACATCGCCTGTGGGTCTTATATGGCCGTGGGTTGCAGTTGGCTGATATCAGAGCTACCCCCAGGCTGTCTATACGTGGCCCAGCTGTGCTCAGATAGACATATATCGACTCAAGAACATCACCTGTAGGTGCTATATGGCCGTGGGTTGCATCTGGCTGGTATCAGAGCTACCCCCATGCTGTATATACGGCGCCCAGCTGTGCTCAGATCGACATATATCGACTCAAGAACATCGCTTGTAGGTCCTATATGGCCCTGGGCTGCATCTGGCTGGTATCAGTGCTACCCCCATGCTGTATATACGGCGTCCAGCTGTGCTCAGATCGACATATATCGACTCAAGAACATCGCCTGTAGGTCCTATATGGGCATAGGTTGCACCTGGTTGGTGTCGAAGCGGCCCCAATGCTGCATATACTGTGCATAGCGGTGCTCAGATCGACATATATCGACTCAAGAACATCGCCTATAGGTCCTATATGGCCGTGGGTTGCATCTGGCTGGTATCAGAGCCACCCACATGCCGTATATACGAGGCCCAGCTGTGCTCAGATCGACATATATCGACTCAAGAACATCGCCTGTAGGTTCTATATGGCCGTGGGTTGCATATGGCTGGTATCAGAGCCACCCACATGCCGTATATACGGGGCCCAGCTGTGCGCAGATCGACATATATCGACTCAAGAACATCGCCTGTAGGTCCTATATGGCCGTGGGTTGCATATGGCTGTTATCAGAGCCACCCACATGCCGTATATACGGGGCCCAGCTGTGCTCAGATCGACATATATCGACTCAAGAACATCGCCTGTAGGTCCTATATGGCCGTGGGTTGCATCTGGCTGTTATCAGAGCCACACACATGCCGTATATACGGGGCACAGCTGTGCTCAGATCGACATATATCGACTCAAGAACATCGGCTGTAGGTCCTATATGGCAGTGGGATGCATATGGCTGGTATCAGAGCCACCCACATTCCGTATATACGGGGCCCAGCTGTGCTCAGATCGGCATATTTCGACTCAAGAACATCGCCTGTAGGTCTTATATGGCCGTGGGTTTCATCTGGCTGGTATCAGAGCTACACCCATGGTGTATATACGGCGCCCAGCTGTGCTCAGATCGACATATATCGACTCAAGAACATCGCCTGTAAGGTCTATATGGCCGTGGGTTGCATCTGGCTGGTATCAGAGCTACCCCTATGCTGTATATACGGCGAGCAGCTGTGGTCAGATCGACATATATCGACTCAAGAACATCGCCTGTAGGTCCTATATGGCCGTGGGTTGCATCTGGATGGTATCAGAGCTACCCCCATGCTGTATATACGGGTCCCAGCTGTGCTCAGATCGACATATATCGACTCAAGAACATCGCCTGTAGGTCATATATGGCCGTGGGTTGCATCTGGCTGGCATCAGAGCTACCCCCATGCTGTATATACGGGGCCCAGCTGTGCTCAAATCGACATATATCGACTCTAGAACATCGCCTGTAGGTCCTATATGGCCGTGGGTTGCAGCTGGCTGGTATCAGAGCTACCCCCATGCTGTATATACGGGGCCCAGCTGTGCTCAGATCAGACATATATCGACCCAAGAACATCGCCTGTGGGTCTTATATGGCCGTGGGTTGCAGCTGGCTGGTATCAGAGCTACCCCCAGGCTGTATATACGTGGCCCAGCTGTGCTCAGATCAACATATATCGACTCAAGAACATCGCCTGTGGGTCTTATATGGCCGTGGGTTGCAGTTGGCTGATATCAGAGCTACCCCCAGGCTGTCTATACGTGGCCCAGCTGTGCTCAGATAGACATATATCGACTCAAGAACATCACCTGTAGGTGCTATATGGCCGTGGGTTGCATCTGGCTGGTATCAGAGCTACCCCCATGCTGTATATACGGCGCCCAGCTGTGCTCAGATCGACATATATCGACTCAAGAACATCGCTTCTAGGTCCTATATGGCCCTGGGCTGCATCTGGCTGGTATCAGTGCTACCCCCATGCTGTATATACGGCGTCCAGCTGTGCTCAGATCGACATATATCGACTCAAGAACATCGCCTGTAGGTCATATATGGCCGTGGGTTGCATCTGGCTGGTATCAAATCCACCCACATGCCAAATATACGAGGCCAAGCTGTGCTCAGATCGACATATATCGACTCAAGAACATCGTCTGTAGGTCCTATATGGCCGTGGATTGCATCTGGCTGGTATCAGAGCTACTCCCATGCTGTATATACGGCGCCCAGCTGTACTCAGATCGACATATATCGACTCAAGAACAACGCCTGTAGGTGCTATATTTCCGTGGGTTGCATCTGGCTGGTATCAGAGCTACCCCCATGCTGTATATACGGCGCCCAGCTGTGCTCAGATCGACATGTATCGACTCAAGAACATCGCCTGTAGGTCCTATATGGCCGTGGGTTGCATCTGGTTGGTATCAGAGCTACACCCATGCTGTATATACGGGACCCAGCTATGCTCAGATCGACATATATCGACTCAAGAACATCGCCTGTAGGTCCTATATGGCCGTGGGTTGCATCTGGCTGATATCAGAGCCACTCACATGCCGTATATACGAGGGCCCAGATGTGCTCAGATCGACATATATCGAATCAAGAACATCGGCTGTAGGTCCTATATGGCCGTGGGTTGTATCTGGCTGTTATCAGAGCCACACACATGCCGTATATACGGGGCACAGCTGTGCTCAGATCGACATATATCGACTCAAGGACATCGGCTGTAGGTCCTATATGGCAGTGGGATGCATATGGCTGGTATCAGAGCCACCCACATTCCGTATATACGGGGCCCAGCTGTGCTCAGATCGGCATATTTCGACTCAAGAACATCGCCTGTAGGTCCTATATGGCCGTGGGTTGCATCTGGCTGGTATCAGAGCTACCCCCATGCTGTATATACGGGGCCCAGCTGTGCTCAGATCGACATATATCGACTCAAGAACATCGCCTGTAAGTCCTATATGGCCGTGGGTTGCATCTGGGTGGTATCAGAGCTACCCCCATGCTGTATATACGGGGCCCAGCTATGCTCAGATCGACATATATCGACTCAAGAACATCGCCTGTAGGTCCTATATAACCGTGGGTTGCAGCTGGCTGGTAT
The DNA here is from genome assembly GCA_963942505.1 of Lordithon lunulatus. Classification (NCBI taxonomy): domain Eukaryota; kingdom Metazoa; phylum Arthropoda; class Insecta; order Coleoptera; family Staphylinidae; genus Lordithon; species Lordithon lunulatus. The sequence continues at coordinate 29,627,115 of OZ012667.1, read as the reverse complement.
CACAGCTACCCCCTTGCTATATATACGGCGCCCAGCTGTGCTCAGATCGACATATATCGACTCAAGAACATCGCCTGTAGGTCCTATATGGCCGTGGGTTGCATCTGGCTGGTTTCAGAGCTACCCCCATGCTGTATATACGGGGCCCAGCTGTGCTCAGATCGACATATATCGACTCAAGAACATCGCCTGTAGGTCCTATATGGCCATGGGTTGCAGCTGGCTGGTATCACAGCTACGCCCATGCTGTATATACGTGGCCCAGCTGTGCTCAGATCGACATATATCGACTCAAGAACATCGCCTGTAGGTCCTATATGGGCATAGGTTGCACCTGGTTGGTGTCGAAGCGGCCCCAATGCTGCATATACGGTGCATAGCGGTGCTCAGATCGACATATATCGACTCAAGAACATCGCCTATAGGTCCTATATGGCCGTGGGTTGCATCTGGCTGGTATCAGAGCCACCCACATGTCGTATATACGAGGCCCAGCTGTGCTCAGATCGACATATATCGACTCAAGAACATCGCCTGTAGGTTCTATATGGCCGTGGGTTGCATATGGCTGGTATCAGAGCCACCCACATGCCGTATATACGGGGCCCAGCTGTGCGTAGATCGACATATATCGACTCAAGAACATCGCCTGTAGGTCCTATATGGCCGTGGGTTGCATATGGCTGTTATCAGAGCCACCCACATGCCGTATATACGGGGCCCAGCTGTGCTCAGATCGACATATATCGACTCAAGAACATCGCCTGTAGGTCCTATATGGCCGTGGGTTGCATCTGGCTGTTATCAGAGCCACACACATGCCGTATATACGGGGCACAGCTGTGCTCAGATCGACATATATCGACTCAAGAACATCGGCTGTAGGTCCTATATGGCAGTGGGATGCATATGGCTGGTATCAGAGCCACCCACATTCCGTATATACGGGGCCCAGCTGTGCTCAGATCGGCATATTTCGACTCAAGAACATCGCCTGTAGGTCTTATATGGCCGTGGGTTTCATCTGGCTGGTATCAGAGCTACACCCATGGTGTATATACGGCGCCCAGCTGTGCTCAGATCGACATATATCGACTCAAGAACATCGCCTGTAGGGTCTATATGGCCGTGGGTTGCATCTGGCTGGTATCAGAGCTACCCCTATGCTGTATATACGGCGAGCAGCTGTGGTCAGATCGACATATATCGACTCAAGAACATCGCCTGTAGGTCCTATATGGCCGTGGGTTGCATCTGGCTGGTATCAGAGCTACCCCCATGCTGTATATACGGGGCCCAGCTGTGCTCAGATCGACATATATCGACTCAAGAACATCGCCTGTAGGTCCTATATGACCGTGGGTTGCATCTGGGTGGTATCAGAGCTACCCCCATGCTGTATATACGGGGCCCAGCTGTGCTCAGATCGACATATATCGACTCAAGAACATCGCCTGTAGGTCCTATATGGCCGTGGGTTGCATCTGGCTAGTATCAGAGCTACCCCCATGCTGTATATACGGGGCCCAGCTGTGCTCAGATCGACATATATCGACTCAAGAACATCGCCTGTATGTCCTATATAACCGTGGGTTGCAGCTGGCTGGTATCACAGCTACCCCCATGCTATATATACGGCGCCCAGCTGTGCTCAGATCGACATATATCGACTCAAGAACATCGCCAGTAGGTCCTATATAACCGTGGGTTGCAGCTGGCTGGTATCACAGCTACCCCCATGCTATATATACGGCGCCCAGCTGTGCTCAGATCGACTTATATCGACTCAAGAACATCGCCTGTATGTCCTATATAACCGTGGGTTGCAGCTGGCTGGTATCACAGCTACCCCCATGCTGTATATACGGGGCCCAGCTATGCTCAGATCGACATATATCGACTCAAGAACATCGCCTGTAGGTCCTATATGGCCGTGGGTTGCATCTGGCTGGTATCAGACCTACCCCCATGCTGTATATACGGGGCCCAGCTGTGCTCAGATCGACATATATCGACTCAAGAACATCGCCTGTAGGTCCTATATGGCCGTGGGTTGCATCTGGGTGGTATCAGAGCTACCCCCATGCTGTATATACGGGGCCCAGCTGTGCTCAGATCAACATATATCGACTCAAGAACATCGCCTGTATGTCCTATATAACCGTGGGTTGCATCTGGCTGGTATCAGAGCTACACCCATGGTGTATATACGGCGCCCAGCTGTGCTCAGATCGACATATATCGACTCAAGAACATCGCCAGTAGGTGCTATATGGCCGTGGGTTGCATCTGGCTGGTATCAGAGCTACCCCTATGCTGTATATACGGCGAGCAGCTGTGCTCAGATCGACATATATCGACTCAAGAACATCGCCTGTAGGTCCTATATGGCCGTGGGTTGCATCTGGCTGGTATCAGAGCTACCCCCATGCTGTATATACGGGGCCCAGCTGTGCTCAGATCGACATATATCGACTCAAGAACATCGCCTGTAGGTCCTATATGGCCGTGGGTTGCATCTGGGTGGTATCAGGGCTACCCCCATGCTGTATATACGGGGCCCAGCTGTGCTCAGATCGACATATATCGACTCAAGAACATCGCCTGTAAGTCCTATATGGCCGTGGGTTGCATCTGGGTGGTATCAGAGCTACCCCCATGCTGTATATACGGGGCCCAGCTATGCTCAGATCGACATATATCGACTCAAGAACATCGCCTGTAGGTCCTATATAACCGTGGGTTGCAGCTGGCTGGTAACACAGCTACCCCCTTGCTATATATACGGCGCCCAGCTGTGCTCAGATCGACATATATCGACTCAAGAACATCGCCTGTAGGTCCTATATGGCCGTGGGTTGCATCTGTCTGGTTTCAGAGCTACCCCCATGCTGTATATACGGGGCCCAGCTGTGCTCAGATCGACATATATCGACTCAAGAACATCGCCTGTAGGTCCTATATGGCCGTGGGTTGCAGCTGGCTGGTATCACAGCTACCCCCATGCTATATATACGGCGCCCAGCTGTGCTCAGATCGACATATATCGACTCAAGAACATCGCCTGTATGTCCTATATAACCGTGGGTTGCAGCTGGCTGGTATCACAGCTACCCCCATGCTGTATATACGGGGCCCAGCTATGCTCAGATCGACATATATCGACTCAAGAACATCGCCTGTAGGTCCTATATGGCCGTGGGTTGCATCTGGCTGGTATCAGAGCTACCCCCATGCTGTATATACGGGGCCCAGCTGTGCTCAGATCGACATATATCGACTCAAGAACATCGCCTGTAGGTCCTATATGGCCGTGGGTTGCATCTGGGTGGTATCAGAGCTACCCCCATGCTGTATATACGGGGCCCAGCTGTGCTCAGATCGACATATATCGACTCAAGAACATCGCCTGTATGTCCTATATAACCGTGGGTTGCAGCTGGCTGGTATCACAGCTACCCCCATGCTATATATACGGCGCCCAGCTGTGCTCAGATCGACATATATCGACTCAAGAACATCGCCTGTAGGTCTTATATGGCCGTGGGTTGCATCTGGCTGGTATCAGAGCTACACCCATGGTGTATATACGGCGCCCAGCTGTGCTCAGATCGACATATATCGACTCAAGAACATCGCCAGTAGGTCCTATATGGCCGTGGGTTGCATCTGGCTGGTATCAGAGCTACCCCTATGCTGTATATACGGCGAGCAGCTGTGCTCAGATCGACATATATCGACTCAAGAACATCGCCTGTAGGTCCTATATGGCCGTGGGTTGCATCTAGCTGGTATCAGAGCTACCCCCATGCTGTATATACGGGGCCCAGCTGTGCTCAGATCGACATATATCGACTCAAGAACATCGCCTGTAGGTCCTATATGGCCGTGGGTTGCATCTGGGTGGTATCAGAGCTACCCCCATGCTGTATATACGGGGCCCAGCTGTGCTCAGATCGACATATATCGACTCAAGAACATCGCCTGTATGTCCTATATAACCGTGGGTTGCAGCTGGCTGGTATCACAGCTACCCCCATGCTATATATACGGCGCCCAGCTGTGCTCAGATCGACATATATCGACTCAAGAACATCGCCTGTAGGTTCTATATGGCCGTGGGTTGCATATGGCTGGTATCAGAGCCACCCACATGCCGTATATACGGGGCCCAGCTGTGCGCAGATCGACATATATCGACTCAAGAACATCGCCTGTAGGTCCTATATGGCCGTGGGTTGCATATGGCTGTTATCAGAGCCACCCACATGCCGTATATACGGGGCCCAGCTGTGCTCAGATCGACATATATCGACTCAAGAACATCGCCTGTAGGTCCTTTATGCCCGTGGGTTGCATCTGGCTGGAATCAGAGCCACCCACATGCTGCATATACAATGCATAGCGGAGCTCATATCGACATATATCGACTCAAGAACATCGCCTGTAGGTCCTATATGGGCATAGGTTGCACCTGGTTGGTGTCGAAGCGGCCCCAATGCTGCATATACGGTGCATAGCGGTGCTCAGATCGACATATATCGACTCAAGAACATCGCCTGTAGGTCCTATATGGCCGTGTGTTGCATCTGGCTGGTATCAGAGCCACCCACATGCCGTATATACGAGGCCCAGCTGTGCTCAGATCGACATATATCGACTCAAGAACATCGCCTGTAGGTTCTATATGGCCGTGGGTTGCATATGGCTGGTATCAGAGCCACCCACATGCCGTATATACGGGGCCCAGCTGTGCGCAGATCGACATATATCGACTCAAGAACATCGCCCGTAGGTCCTATATGGCCGTGGGTTGCATATGGCTGTTATCAGAGCCACCCACGTGCCGTATATACGGGGCCCAGCTGTGCTCAGATCGACATATATCGACTCAAGAACATCGCCTGTAGGTCTTATATGGCCGTGGGTTGCATCTGGCTGGTATCAGAGCTACACCCATGGTGTATATACGGCGCCCAGCTGTGCTCAGATCGACATATATCGACTCAAGAACATCGCCTGTAGGGTCTATATGGCCGTGGGTTGCATCTGGCTGGTATCAGAGCTACCCCTATGCTGTATATACAGCGAGCAGCTGTGCTCAGATCGACATATATCTACTCAAGAACATCGCCTGTAGGTCCTATATGGCCGTGGGTTGCATCTGGCTGGTATCAGAGCTACCCCCATGCTGTATATACGGGGCCCAGCTGTGCTCAGATCGACATATATCGACTCAAGAACATCGCATGTAGGTCCTATATGGCCGTGGGTTGCATCTGGGTGGTATCAGAGCTACCCCCATGCTGTATATACGGGGCCCAGCTGTGCTCAGATCGACATATATCGACTCAAGAACATCGCTTGTATGTCCTATATAACCGTGGGTTGCAGCTGGCTGGTATCACAGCTACCCCCATGCTATATATACGGCGCCCAGCTGTGCTCAGATCGACATATATCGACTCAAGAACATCGCCAGTAGGTCCTATATGGCCGTGGGTTGCATCTGGCTGGTTTCAGAGCTACCCCCATGTTGTATATACGTGGCCCAGCTGTGCTGAGATCGACATATATCGACTCAAGAACATCGCCTGTAGGTCCTATATGCCCGTGGGTTGCATCTGGCTGGAATCAGAGCCACCCACATGCTGCATATACAGGGCATAGCGGAGCTCATATCGACATATATCGAATCAAGAACATCGGCTGTAGGTCCTATATGGCCGTGGGTTGCATCTGGCTGGTATCAGAGCCACCCACATGCCGTATATACGGGGCCCAGCTGTGCTCAGATCGACATATATCGACTCAAGAACATCGCCTGTAGGTCCTATATGGCCGTGGGTTGCATCTAGCTGGTATCAGAGCTACCCCCATGCTGTATATACGAGGACCAGCTGTGCTCAGATCGACATATATCGACTCAAGAACATCGCCTGTAGGTCCTATATGGCCGTGGGTTGCATCTGGCTGGTTTCAGAGCTACCCCCATGTTGTATATACGGGGCCCAGCTGTGCTCAGATCGACATATATCGACTCAGGAACATCGTCTATAGGTCCTATATGGCCGTGGGTTGCAGCTGGCTGGTATCACAGCTACCCCCATGCTGTATATACGTGGCCCAGCTGTGCTGAGATCGACATATATCGACTCAAGAACATCGCCTGTAGGTCCTATATGCCCGTGGGTTGCATCTGGCTGGAATTAGAGCCACCCACATGCTGCATATACAAGGCATAGCGGAGGTCATATCGACATATATCGACTCAAGAACATCGCCTGTAGGTCCCATATGGGAATAGGTTGCACCTGGCTGGTGTCGGAGCGGCCCCAATGTTGCATATACGGTGCATAGCGGTGCTCAGATCGACATATATCGACTCAAGAACATCGCCTGTAGGTCCTATATGGCCGTGGGTTGCATCTGGCTGGTTTCAGAGCTACCCCCATGCTGTATATACGGGACCCAGCTGTGCTCAGATCGACATATATCGACTCAAGAACATCGCCTATAGGTCCTATATGGCCGTGGGTTGCACCTGGCTGGTATCACAGCTACCCCCATGCTGTATATACGTGGCCCAGCTGTGCTGAGATCGACATATATCGACTCAAAAACAAAAACAAGAACATCGCCTGTAGGTCCTATATGCCCGTGGGTTGCATCTGGCTGGAATCAGAGCCACCCACATGCTGCATATACAGGGCATAGCGGAGCTCATATCGACATATATCGACTCAAGAACATCGCCTGTAGGTTCCATATGGGCATAGGTTGCACCTGGCTGGTGTCGGAGCGGCCCCAATGTTGCATATACGGTGCATAGCAGTGCTCAGATCGACATATATCGACTCAAGAACATCGCCTGTAGGTGCTATATGGCCGTGGGTTGCATCTGGCTGGTATCAGAGCTACCCCTATGCTGTATATACGGCGAGCAGCTGTGCTCAGATCGACATATATCGACTCAAGAACATCGCCTGTAGGTCCTATATGGCCATGGGTTGCAGCTGGCTGGTATCACAGCTACGCCCATGCTGTATATACGTGGCCCAGCTGTGCTCAGATCGACATATATCGACTCAAGAACATCGCCTGTAGGTCCTATATGGGCATAGGTTGCACCTGGTTGGTGTCGAAGCGGCCCCAATGCTGCATATACGGTGCATAGCGGTGCTCAGATCGACATATATCGACTCAAGAACATCGCCTATAGGTCCTATATGGCCGTGGGTTGCATCTGGCTGGTATCAGAGCCACCCACATGTCGTATATACGAGGCCCAGCTGTGCTCAGATCGACATATATCGACTCAAGAACATCGCCTGTAGGTTCTATATGGCCGTGGGTTGCATATGGCTGGTATCAGAGCCACCCACATGCCGTATATACGGGGCCCAGCTGTGCGTAGATCGACATATATCGACTCAAGAACATCGCCTGTAGGTCCTATATGGCCGTGGGTTGCATATGGCTGTTATCAGAGCCACCCACATGCCGTATATACGGGGCCCAGCTGTGCTCAGATCGACATATATCGACTCAAGAACATCGCCTGTAGGTCCTATATGGCCGTGGGTTGCATCTGGCTGTTATCAGAGCCACACACATGCCGTATATACGGGGCACAGCTGTGCTCAGATCGACATATATCGACTCAAGAACATCGGCTGTAGGTCCTATATGGCAGTGGGATGCATATGGCTGGTATCAGAGCCACCCACATTCCGTATATACGGGGCCCAGCTGTGCTCAGATCGGCATATTTCGACTCAAGAACATCGCCTGTAGGTCTTATATGGCCGTGGGTTTCATCTGGCTGGTATCAGAGCTACACCCATGGTGTATATACGGCGCCCAGCTGTGCTCAGATCGACATATATCGACTCAAGAACATCGCCTGTAGGGTCTATATGGCCGTGGGTTGCATCTGGCTGGTATCAGAGCTACCCCTATGCTGTATATACGGCGAGCAGCTGTGGTCAGATCGACATATATCGACTCAAGAACATCGCCTGTAGGTCCTATATGGCCGTGGGTTGCATCTGGCTGGTATCAGAGCTACCCCCATGCTGTATATACGGGGCCCAGCTGTGCTCAGATCGACATATATCGACTCAAGAACATCGCCTGTAGGTCCTATATGACCGTGGGTTGCATCTGGGTGGTATCAGAGCTACCCCCATGCTGTATATACGGGGCCCAGCTGTGCTCAGATCGACATATATCGACTCAAGAACATCGCCTGTAGGTCCTATATGGCCGTGGGTTGCATCTGGCTAGTATCAGAGCTACCCCCATGCTGTATATACGGGGCCCAGCTGTGCTCAGATCGACATATATCGACTCAAGAACATCGCCTGTATGTCCTATATAACCGTGGGTTGCAGCTGGCTGGTATCACAGCTACCCCCATGCTATATATACGGCGCCCAGCTGTGCTCAGATCGACATATATCGACTCAAGAACATCGCCAGTAGGTCCTATATAACCGTGGGTTGCAGCTGGCTGGTATCACAGCTACCCCCATGCTATATATACGGCGCCCAGCTGTGCTCAGATCGACTTATATCGACTCAAGAACATCGCCTGTATGTCCTATATAACCGTGGGTTGCAGCTGGCTGGTATCACAGCTACCCCCATGCTGTATATACGGGGCCCAGCTATGCTCAGATCGACATATATCGACTCAAGAACATCGCCTGTAGGTCCTATATGGCCGTGGGTTGCATCTGGCTGGTATCAGAGCTACCCCCATGCTGTATATACGGGGCCCAGCTGTGCTCAGATCGACATATATCGACTCAAGAACATCGCCTGTAGGTCCTATATGGCCGTGGGTTGCATCTGGGTGGTATCAGAGCTACCCCCATGCTGTATATACGGGGCCCAGCTGTGCTCAGATCAACATATATCGACTCAAGAACATCGCCTGTATGTCCTATATAACCGTGGGTTGCATCTGGCTGGTATCAGAGCTACACCCATGGTGTATATACGGCGCCCAGCTGTGCTCAGATCGACATATATCGACTCAAGAACATCGCCAGTAGGTGCTATATGGCCGTGGGTTGCATCTGGCTGGTATCAGAGCTACCCCTATGCTGTATATACGGCGAGCAGCTGTGCTCAGATCGACATATATCGACTCAAGAACATCGCCTGTAGGTCCTATATGGCCGTGGGTTGCATCTGGCTGGTATCAGAGCTACCCCCATGCTGTATATACGGGGCCCAGCTGTGCTCAGATCGACATATATCGACTCAAGAACATCGCCTGTAGGTCCTATATGGCCGTGGGTTGCATCTGGGTGGTATCAGGGCTACCCCCATGCTGTATATACGGGGCCCAGCTGTGCTCAGATCGACATATATCGACTCAAGAACATCGCCTGTAAGTCCTATATGGCCGTGGGTTGCATCTGGGTGGTATCAGAGCTACCCCCATGCTGTATATACGGGGCCCAGCTATGCTCAGATCGACATATATCGACTCAAGAACATCGCCTGTAGGTCCTATATAACCGTGGGTTGCAGCTGGCTGGTATCACAGCTACCCCCTTGCTATATATACGGCGCCCAGCTGTGCTCAGATCGACATATATCGACTCAAGAACATCGCCTGTAGGTCCTATATGGCCGTGGGTTGCATCTGTCTGGTTTCAGAGCTACCCCCATGCTGTATATACGGGGCCCAGCTGTGCTCAGATCGACATATATCGACTCAAGAACATCGCCTGTAGGTCCTATATGGCCGTGGGTTGCAGCTGGCTGGTATCACAGCTACCCCCATGCTATATATACGGCGCCCAGCTGTGCTCAGATCGACATATATCGACTCAAGAACATCGCCTGTATATCCTATATAACCGTGGGTTGCAGCTGGCTGGTATCACAGCTACCCCCATGCTGTATATACGGGGCCCAGCTATGCTCAGATCGACATATATCGACTCAAGAACATCGCCTGTAGGTCCTATATGGCCGTGGGTTGCATCTGGCTGGTATCAGAGCTACCCCCATGCTGTATATACGGGGCCCAGCTGTGCTCAGATCGACATATATCGACTCAAGAACATCGCCTGTAGGTCCTATATGGCCGTGGGTTGCATCTGGGTGGTATCAGAGCTACCCCCATGCTGTATATACGGGGCCCAGCTGTGCTCAGATCGACATATATCGACTCAAGAACATCGCCTGTATGTCCTATATAACCGTGGGTTGCAGCTGGCTGGTATCACAGCTACCCCCATGCTATATATACGGCGCCCAGCTGTGCTCAGATCGACATATATCGACTCAAGAACATCGCCTGTAGGTCTTATATGGCCGTGGGTTGCATCTGGCTGGTATCAGAGCTACACCCATGGTGTATATACGGCGCCCAGCTGTGCTCAGATCGACATATATCGACTCAAGAACATCGCCAGTAGGTCCTATATGGCCGTGGGTTGCATCTGGCTGGTATCAGAGCTACCCCTATGCTGTATATACGGCGAGCAGCTGTGCTCAGATCGACATATATCGACTCAAGAACATCGCCTGTAGGTCCTATATGGCCGTGGGTTGCATCTAGCTGGTATCAGAGCTACCCCCATGCTGTATATACGGGGCCCAGCTGTGCTCAGATCGACATATATCGACTCAAGAACATCGCCTGTAGGTCCTATATGGCCGTGGGTTGCATCTGGGTGGTATCAGAGCTACCCCCATGCTGTATATACGGGGCCCAGCTGTGCTCAGATCGACATATATCGACTCAAGAACATCGCCTGTATGTCCTATATAACCGTGGGTTGCAGCTGGCTGGTATCACAGCTACCCCCATGCTATATATACGGCGCCCAGCTGTGCTCAGATCGACATATATCGACTCAAGAACATCGCCTGTAGGTTCTATATGGCCGTGGGTTGCATATGGCTGGTATCAGAGCCACCCACATGCCGTATATACGGGGCCCAGCTGTGCGCAGATCGACATATATCGACTCAAGAACATCGCCTGTAGGTCCTATATGGCCGTGGGTTGCATATGGCTGTTATCAGAGCCACCCACATGCCGTATATACGGGGCCCAGCTGTGCTCAGATCGACATATATCGACTCAAGAACATCGCCTGTAGGTCCTTTATGCCCGTGGGTTGCATCTGGCTGGAATCAGAGCCACCCACATGCTGCATATACAATGCATAGCGGAGCTCATATCGACATATATCGACTCAAGAACATCGCCTGTAGGTCCTATATGGGCATAGGTTGCACCTGGTTGGTGTCGAAGCGGCCCCAATGCTGCATATACGGTGCATAGCGGTGCTCAGATCGACATATATCGACTCAAGAACATCGCCTGTAGGTCCTATATGGCCGTGTGTTGCATCTGGCTGGTATCAGAGCCACCCACATGCCGTATATACGAGGCCCAGCTGTGCTCAGATCGACATATATCGACTCAAGAACATCGCCTGTAGGTTCTATATGGCCGTGGGTTGCATATGGCTGGTATCAGAGCCACCCACATGCCGTATATACGGGGCCCAGCTGTGCGCAGATCGACATATATCGACTCAAGAACATCGCCCGTAGGTCCTATATGGCCGTGGGTTGCATATGGCTGTTATCAGAGCCACCCACGTGCCGTATATACGGGGCCCAGCTGTGCTCAGATCGACATATATCGACTCAAGAACATCGCCTGTAGGTCTTATATGGCCGTGGGTTGCATCTGGCTGGTATCAGAGCTACACCCATGGTGTATATACGGCGCCCAGCTGTGCTCAGATCGACATATATCGACTCAAGAACATCGCCTGTAGGGTCTATATGGCCGTGGGTTGCATCTGGCTGGTATCAGAGCTACCCCTATGCTGTATATACAGCGAGCAGCTGTGCTCAGATCGACATATATCTACTCAAGAACATCGCCTGTAGGTCCTATATGGCCGTGGGTTGCATCTGGCTGGTATCAGAGCTACCCCCATGCTGTATATACGGGGCCCAGCTGTGCTCAGATCGACATATATCGACTCAAGAACATCGCATGTAGGTCCTATATGGCCGTGGGTTGCATCTGGGTGGTATCAGAGCTACCCCCATGCTGTATATACGGGGCCCAGCTGTGCTCAGATCGACATATATCGACTCAAGAACATCGCTTGTATGTCCTATATAACCGTGGGTTGCAGCTGGCTGGTATCACAGCTACCCCCATGCTATATATACGGCGCCCAGCTGTGCTCAGATCGACATATATCGACTCAAGAACATCGCCAGTAGGTCCTATATGGCCGTGGGTTGCATCTGGCTGGTTTCAGAGCTACCCCCATGTTGTATATACGTGGCCCAGCTGTGCTGAGATCGACATATATCGACTCAAGAACATCGCCTGTAGGTCCTATATGCCCGTGGGTTGCATCTGGCTGGAATCAGAGCCACCCACATGCTGCATATACAGGGCATAGCGGAGCTCATATCGACATATATCGAATCAAGAACATCGGCTGTAGGTCCTATATGGCCGTGGGTTGCATCTGGCTGGTATCAGAGCCACCCACATGCCGTATATACGGGGCCCAGCTGTGCTCAGATCGACATATATCGACTCAAGAACATCGCCTGTAGGTCCTATATGGCCGTGGGTTGCATCTAGCTGGTATCAGAGCTACCCCCATGCTGTATATACGAGGACCAGCTGTGCTCAGATCGACATATATCGACTCAAGAACATCGCCTGTAGGTCCTATATGGCCGTGGGTTGCATCTGGCTGGTTTCAGAGCTACCCCCATGTTGTATATACGGGGCCCAGCTGTGCTCAGATCGACATATATCGACTCAGGAACATCGTCTATAGGTCCTATATGGCCGTGGGTTGCAGCTGGCTGGTATCACAGCTACCCCCATGCTGTATATACGTGGCCCAGCTGTGCTGAGATCGACATATATCGACTCAAGAACATCGCCTGTAGGTCCTATATGCCCGTGGGTTGCATCTGGCTGGAATTAGAGCCACCCACATGCTGCATATACAAGGCATAGCGGAGGTCATATCGACATATATCGACTCAAGAACATCGCCTGTAGGTCCCATATGGGAATAGGTTGCACCTGGCTGGTGTCGGAGCGGCCCCAATGTTGCATATACGGTGCATAGCGGTGCTCAGATCGACATATATCGACTCAAGAACATCGCCTGTAGGTCCTATATGGCCGTGGGTTGCATCTGGCTGGTTTCAGAGCTACCCCCATGCTGTATATACGGGACCCAGCTGTGCTCAGATCGACACATATTGACTCAAGAACATCGCCTGTAGGTCCTATATGGCCGTGGGTTGCATCTGGCTGGTTTCAGAGCTACCCCCATGTTGTATATACGGGGCCCAGCTGTGCTCAGATCGACATATATCGACTCAAGAACATCGCCTATAGGTCCTATATGGCCGTGGGTTGCACCTGGCTGGTATCACAGCTACCCCCATGCTGTATATACGTGGCCCAGCTGTGCTGAGATCGACATATATCGACTCAAAAACAAAAACAAGAACATCGCCTGTAGGTCCTATATGCCCGTGGGTTGCATCTGGCTGGAATCAGAGCCACCCACATGCTGCATATACAGGGCATAGCGGAGCTCATATCGACATATATCGACTCAAGAACATCGCCTGTAGGTTCCATATGGGCATAGGTTGCACCAGGCTGGTGTCGGAGCGGCCCCAATGTTGCATATACGGTGCATAGCAGTGCTCAGATCGACATATATCGACTCAAGAACATCGCCTGTAGGTCCTATATGGCTGTGGGTTGCATCTGGCTGATATCAGAGCCACCCACATGCCGTATATACGGGGGCCCAGCCGTGCTCAAATCGACATATATCGACTCAAGAACATCGGCTCTAGGTCCAATATTGCCGTGGGTTGCATCGGGCTGGTATCAGAGCCACCCACATGCCGTATATACGGGGCCCAGCTGTGCTCAGATTGACATATATCGACTCAAGAATATCGCCTGTAGGTCCTTTATGGCCGTGGGTTGCATCTGGCTGGTATCAGAGCTACCCCCATGGTGTATATACGGCGCCCAGCTGTGCTCAAATCGACATATATCGATTCAAGTACATCGCCTGTAGGTCCTATATGGCCGTGGGTTGGATCTGGCTGGTATCAGAGCTACTCCCATGCTGTATATACGAGGCCCAGCTGTGCTCAGATCGACATATATCGACTCAAGAACATCGCCTGTGGGTCTTATATGGCCGTGGGCTGCAGCTGGCTGATATCAGAGCTACCCCCAGGCTGTATATACGTGGCCCAGCTGTGCTCAGATCGACATATATCGACTCAAGAATATCGCCTGTAGATGCTGTATGGCCGTGGGTTGAATCTGGCTGGTATCAGAGCTACCCCCATGCTGTATATACGGCGCCCAGCTGTGCTCAGATCGACATATATCGACTCAAGAACATCGCCTGTAGGTCCTATATGGCCGTGGGTTGCATCTGGCTGGTATCATAGCTTCCCCCATGCTGTATATACGGGGCCCAGCTGTGCTTAGAGCGACATATATCGACACAAGAACATCGCCTGTAGGTCCTATGTAGCCGTGGGTTGCAGCTGGCTGGTATCACAGCTACCCCCATGCTGTATATACGTGCCCCAGCTGTGCTCAGATCGACATATATCGACTCAAGAACATCGCCTGTAGGTCCTATATGGCCGTGGGTTGCAGCTGGCTGGTATCAGAGCCACCCACATGCCGTATATACGGGGCCCAGCTGTTCTCAGCTCGACATATATCGACTCAAAAACATCGCCTCTAGGTCCTATATGGCCGTGGGTTGCATCTGGCTGGTATCAGAGCTACCCCCATGCTGTATATACGGCGCCCAGCTGTGCTCAGATCGACATATATCGACTCAAAAACATCGACTGTAGGTCCTATATGACCGTGGGTTGCATCTGGCTGGTTTCAGAGCTACCCCCATGTTGTATATACGGGGTCCAGCTGTGCTCAGATCGACATATATCGACTCAAGAACATCGCCTATAGGTCCTATATGGCCGTGGGTTGCAGCTGGCTGGTATCACAGCTACCCCCATGCTGTATATACGTGTTCCAGCTGTGCTGAGATCGACATATATCGACTCAAGAACCTCGCCTGTAGGTCCTATATGCCCGTAGGTTGCATCTGGCTGGAATCAGAGCCACCCACATGCTGCATATACAGGGCATAGCGGAGCTCATATTGACATATATCGACTCAAGAACATCGCCTGTAGGTCCCATATGGGCATAGGTTGCACCTGGCTGGTGTCGGAGCGGCCCCAATGTTGCATATACGGTGCACAGCGGTGCTCAGATCGACATATATCGACTCAAGAACATCGCCTGTAGGTCCTATATGGCTGTGGGTTGCATCTGGCTGATATCAGAGCCACCCACATGCCGTATATACGGGGGCCCAGCTGTGCTCAGATCGATATATATCGACTCAAGAACATCGGCTCTAGGTCCTATATTGCCGTGGGTTGCATCTGGCTGGTATCAGAGCCACCCACATTCCGTATATACGGGGCCCAGTTGTGCTCAGATCGACATATATCGACTCAAGAATATCGCCTGTAGGTCCTATAAGGCCGTGGGTTGCATCTGGCTGGTATCAGAGCTACCCCCATGGTGTATATACGGCGCCCAGCTGTGCTCAAATCGACATATATCGATTCATGTACATCGCCTGTAGGTCCTATATGGCCGTGGGTTGGATCTGGCTGGTATCAGAGCTACTCCCATGCTGTATATACGAGGCCCAGCTGTGCTCAGATCGACATATATCGACTCAAGAATATCGCCTGTAGGTGCTGTATGGCCGTGGGTTGCATCTGGCTGGTATCATAGCTACCCCCATGCTGTATATACGGCGCCCAGCTGTGCTCAGATCGACATATATCGACTCAAGAACATCGCCTGTAGGTCCTATATGGCCGTGGGTTGCATCTGGCTGGTATCATAGCTTCCCCCATGCTGTATATACGGGGCCCAGCTGTGCTCAGAGCGACATATATCGACTCAAGAACAGCGCCTGTAGGTCCTATGTAGCCGTGGGTTGCAGCTGGCTGGTATCACAGCTACCCCCATGCTGTATATACGTGGCCCAGCTGTGCTCAGATCGACATATATCGACTCAAGAACATCGCCTGTAGGTCCTATATGGCCGTGGGTTGCAGCTGGCTGGTATCAGAGCCACCCACATGCCGTATATACGGGGCCCAGCTGTGCTCAGCTCGACATATATCGACTCAAAAACATCGCCTCTAGGTCCTATATGGCCGTGGGTTGCATATGGCTGGTATCAGAGCTACCCCCATGCTGTATATACGGCGCCCAGCTGTGCTCAGATCGACATATATCGACTCAAAAACATCGCCTGTAGGTCCTATATGGCCGTGGGTTGCATCTGGCTGGTATCATAGCTTCCCCCATGCTGCATATACGGGGCCCAGCTGTGCTCAGAGCGACATATATCGACTCAAGAACATCGCCTGTAGGTCCTATGTAGCCGTGGGTTGCAGCTGGCTGGTATGACAGCTACCCCCATGGTGTATATACGTGGCCCAGCTGTGCTCAGATCGACATATATCGACTCAAGAACATCGCCTGTAGGTCCTATATGGCCGTGGGTTGCAGCTGGCTGGTATCAGAGCCACCCACATGCCGTATATACGGGGACCAGCTGTGCTCAGATCGACATATATTGACTCAAGAACATCGCCTGTAGGTCCTATATGGCCGTGGGTTGCATCTGGCTGGTATCAGAGCTACCCCCATGCTGTATATACGGGGCCCAGCTGTGCTCAGATCGACATATATCGACTCAAGAACATCGCCTGTAGGTCCTATATGGCCGTGGGTTGCATCTGGCTGGTATCAGAGCTACCCCCATGCTGTATATACGGGGCCCAGCTGTGCTCAGATCGACATATATCGACTCAAGAACATCGCCTGTAGGTCATATATGGCCGTGGGTTGCATCTGGCTGGCATCAGAGCTACCCCCATGCTGTATATACGGGGCCCAGCTGTGCTCAAATCGACATATATCGACTCAAGAACATCGCCTGTAGGTCCTATATGGCCGTGGGTTGCAGCTGGCTGGTATCAGAGCTACCCCCATGCTGTATATACGGGGCCCAGCTGTGCTCAGATCAGACATATATCGACACAAGAACATCGCCTGTGGGTCTTATATGGCCGTGGGTTGCAGCTGGCTGGTATCAGAGCTACCCCCAGGCTGTATATACGTGGCCCAGCTGTGCTCAGATCAACATATATCGACTCAAGAACATCGCCTGTGGGTCTTATATGGCCGTGGGTTGCAGTTGGCTGATATCAGAGCTACCCCCAGGCTGAGGCTGTCTATACGTGGCCCAGCTGTGCTCAGATAGACATATATAGACTCAAGAACATCACCTGTAGGTGCTATATGGCCGTGGGTTGCATCTGGCTGGTATCAGAGCTACCCCCATGCTGTATATACGGCGCCCAGCTGTGCTCAGATCGACATATATCGACTCAAGAACATCGCTTGTAGGTCCTATATGGCCCTGGGCTGCATCTGGCTGGTATCAGTGCTACCCCCATGCTGTATATACGGCGTCCAGCTGTGCTCAGATCGACATATATCGACTCAAGAACATCGCCTGTAGGTCATATATGGCCGTGGGTTGCATCTGGCTGGTATCAAATCCACCCACATGCCAAATATACGAGGCCAAGCTGTGCTCAGATCGACATATATCGACTCAAGAACATCGTCTGTAGGTCCTATATGGCCGTGGATTGCATCTGGCTGGTATCAGAGCTACTCCCATGCTGTATATACGGCGCCCAGCTGTACTCAGATCGACATATATCGACTCAAGAACAACGCCTGTAGGTGCTATATTTCCGTGGGTTGCATCTGGCTGGTATCAGAGCTACCCCCATGCTGTATATACGGCGCCCAGCTGTGCTCAGATCGACATGTATCGACTCAAGAACATCGCCTGTAGGTCCTATATGGCCGTGGGTTGCATCTGGTTGGTATCAGAGCTACACCCATGCTGTATATACGGGACCCAGCTATGCTCAGATCGACATATATCGACTCAAGAACATCGCCTGTAGGTCCTATATGGCCGTGGGTTGCATCTGGCTGATATCAGAGCCACCCACATGCCGTATATACGAGGGCCCAGATGTGCTCAGATCGACATATATCGAATCAAGAACATCGGCTGTAGGTCCTATATGGCCGTGGGTTGCATCTGGCTGGTATCAGAGCCACCCACATGCCGTATATACGGGGCCCAGCTGTGCTCAGATCGACATATATCGACTCAAGAACATCGCCTGTAGGTCCTATATGGCCGTGGGTTGCATCTGGCTGTTATCAGAGCCACACACATGCCGTATATACGGGGCACAGCTGTGCTCAGATCGACATATATCGACTCAAGAACATCGGCTGTAGGTCCTATATGGCAGTGGGATGCATATGGCTGGTATCAGAGCCACCCACATTCCGTATATACGGGGCCCAGCTGTGCTCAGATCGGCATATTTCGACTCAAGAACATCGCCTGTAGGTCCTATATGGCCGTGGGTTGCATCTGGCTGGTATCAGAGCTACCCCCATGCTGTATATACGGGGCCCAGCTGTGCTCAGATCGACATATATCGACTCAAGAACATCGCCTGTAAGTCCTATATGGCCGTGGGTTGCATCTGGGTGGTATCAGAGCTACCCCCATGCTGTATATACGGGGCCCAGCTATGCTCAGATCGACATATATCGACTCAAGAACATCGCATGTAGGTCCTATATAACCGTGGGTTGCAGCTGGCTGGTATCACAGCTACCCCCTTGCTATATATACGGCGCCCAGCTGTGCTCAGATCGACATATATCGACTCAAGAACATCGCCTGTAGGTCGTATATGGCCGTGGGTTGCATCTGGCTGGTTTCAGAGCTACCCCCATGCTGTATATACGGGGCCCAGCTGTGCTCAGGTCGACATATATCGACTCAAGAACATCGCCTGTAGGTCCTATATGGCCGTGGGTTGCAGCTGGCTGGTATCACAGCTACGCCCATGCTGTATATACGTGGCCCAGCTGTGCTCAGATCGACATATATCGACTCAAGAACATCGCCTGTAGGTCCTATATGGGCATAGGTTGCACCTGGTTGGTGTCGAAGCGGCCCCAATGCTGCATATACGGTGCATAGCGGTGCTCAGATCGACATATATCGACTCAAGAACATCGCCTATAGGTCCTATATGGCCGTGGGTTGCATCTGGCTGGTATCAGAGCCACCCACATGTCGTATATACGAGGCCCAGCTGTGCTCAGATCGACATATATCGACTCAAGAACATCGCCTGTAGGTTCTATATGGCCGTGGGTTGCATATGGCTGGTATCAGAGCCACCCACATGCCGTATATACGGGGCCCAGCTGTGCGTAGATCGACATATATCGACTCAAGAACATCGCCTGTAGGTCCTATATGGCCGTGGGTTGCATATGGCTGTTATCAGAGCCACCCACATGCCGTATATACGGGGCCCAGCTGTGCTCAGATCGACATATATCGACTCAAGAACATCGCCTGTAGGTCCTATATGGCCGTGGGTTGCATCTGGCTGTTATCAGAGCCACACACATGCCGTATATACGGGGCACAGCTGTGCTCAGATCGACATATATCGACTCAAGAACATCGGCTGTAGGTCCTATATGGCAGTGGGATGCATATGGCTGGTATCAGAGCCACCCACATTCCGTATATACGGGGCCCAGCTGTGCTCAGATCGGCATATTTCGACTCAAGAACATCGCCTGTAGGTCTTATATGGCCGTGGGTTTCATCTGGCTGGTATCAGAGCTACACCCATGGTGTATATACGGCGCCCAGCTGTGCTCAGATCGACATATATCGACTCAAGAACATCGCCTGTAGGGTCTATATGGCCGTGGGTTGCATCTGGCTGGTATCAGAGCTACCCCTATGCTGTATATACGGCGAGCAGCTGTGGTCAGATCGACATATATCGACTCAAGAACATCGCCTGTAGGTCCTATATGGCCGTGGGTTGCATCTGGCTGGTATCAGAGCTACCCCCATGCTGTATATACGGGGCCCAGCTGTGCTCAGATCGACATATATCGACTCAAGAACATCGCCTGTAGGTCCTATATGACCGTGGGTTGCATCTGGGTGGTATCAGAGCTACCTCCATGCTGAATATACGGGGCCCAGCTGTGCTCAGATCGACATATATCGACTCAAGAACATCGCCTGTAGGTCCTATATGGCCGTGGGTTGCATCTGGCTGGTATCAGAGCTACCCCCATGCTGTATATACGGGGCCCAGCTGTGCTCAGATCGACATATATCGACTCAAGAACATCGCCTGTATGTCCTATATAACCGTGGGTTGCAGCTGGCTGGTATCACAGCTACCCCCATGCTATATATACGGCGCCAAGCTGTGCTCAGATCGACATATATCGACTCAAGAACATCGCCAGTAGGTCCTATATAACCGTGGGTTGCAGCTGGCTGGTATCACAGCTACCCCCATGCTATATATACGGCGCCCAGCTGTGCTCAGATCGACATATATCGACTCAAGAACATCGCCTGTATGTCCTATATAACCGTGGGTTGCAGCTGGCTGGTATCACAGCTACCCCCATGCTGTATATACGGGGCCCAGCTATGCTCAGATCGACATATATCGACTCAAGAACATCGCCTGTAGGTCCTATATGGCCGTGGGTTGCATCTGGCTGGTATCAGAGCTACCCCCATGCTGTATATACGGGGCCCAGCTGTGCTCAGATCGACATATATCGACTCAAGAACATCGCCTGTAGGTCCTATATGGCCGTGGGTTGCATCTGGGTGGTATCAGAGCTACCCCCATGCTGTATATACGGGGCCCAGCTGTGCTCAGATCGACATATATCGACTCAAGAACATCGCCTGTATGTCCTATATAACCGTGGGTTGCAGCTGGCTGGTATCACAGCTACCCCCATGCTATATATACGGCGCCCAGCTGTACTCAGATCGACATATATCGACTCAAGAACATCGCCTGTAGGTCTTATATGGCCGTGGGTTGCATCTGGCTGGTATCAGAGCTACACCCATGGTGTGTATACGGCGCCCAGCTGTGCTCAGATCGACATATATCGACTCAAGAACATCGCCAGTAGGTGCTATATGGCCGTGGGTTGCATCTGGCTGGTATCAGAGCTACCCCTATGCTGTATATACGGCGAGCAGCTGTGCTCAGATCGACATATATCGACTCAAGAACATCGCCTGTAGGTCCTATATGGCCGTGGGTTGCATCTGGGTGGTATCAGGGCTACCCCCATGCTGTATATACGGGGCCCAGCTGTGCTCAGATCGACATATATCGACTCAAGAACATCGCCTGTATGTCCTATATAACCGTGGGTTGCAGCTGGCTGGTATCACAGCTACCCCCATGCTATATATACGGCGCCCAGCTGTGCTCAGATCGACATATATCTACTCAAGAAGATCGCCTGTAGGTTCTATATGGCCGTGGGTTGCATATGGCTGGTATCAGAGCCACCCACATGCCGTATATACGGGGCCCAGCTGTGCGCAGATCGACATATATCGACTCAAGAACATCGCCTGTAGGTCCTATATGGCCGTGGGTTGCATATGGCTGTTATCAGAGCCACCCACATGCCGTATATACGGGGCCCAGCTGTGCTCAGATCGACATATATCGACTCAAGAACATCGCCTGTAGGTCTTATATGGCCGTGGGTTGCATCTGGCTGGTATCAGAGCTACACCCATGGTGTATATACGGCGCCCAGCTGTGCTCAGATCGACATATATCGACTCAAGAACATCGCCTGTAGGGTCTATATAACCGTGGGTTGCATCTGGCTGGTATCAGAGCTACCCCTATGCTGTATATACGGCGAGCAGCTGTGCTCAGATCGACATATATCGACTCAAGAACATCGCCTGTAGGTCCTATATTGCTGTGGGTTGCATCTGGCTGATATCAGAGCCACCCACATGCCGTATATACGGGGGCCCAGCTGTGCTCAGATCGACATATATCGACTCAAGAACATCGGCTCTAGGTCCTATATTGCCGTGGGTTGCATCTGGCTGGTATCAGAGCCACCCACATTCCGTATATACGGGGCCCAGTTGTGCTCAGATCGACATATATCGACTCAAGAATATCGCCTGTAGGTCCTATAAGGCCGTGGGTTGCATCTGGCTGGTATCAGAGCTACCCCCATGGTGTATATACGGCGCCCAGCTGTGCTCAAATCGACATATATCGATTCAAGTACATCGCCTGTAGGTCCTATATGGCCGTGGGTTGGATCTGGCTGGTATCAGAGCTACTCCCATGCTGTATATACGAGGCCCAGCTGTGCTCAGATCGACATATATCGACTCAAGAATATCGCCTGTAGGTGCTGTATGGCCGTGGGTTGCATCTGGCTGGTATCATAGCTACCCCCATGCTGTATATACGGCGCCCAGCTGTGCTCAGATCGACATATATCGACTCAAGAACATCGCCTGTAGGTCATATATGGCCGTGGGTTGCATCTGGCTGGTATCATAGCTTCTCCCATGCTGTATATACGGGGCCCAGCTGTGCTCAGAGCGACATATATCGACTCAAGAACATCGCCTGTAGGTCCTATGTAGCCGTGGGTTGCAGCTGGCTGGTATCACAGCTACCCCCATGCTGTATATACGTGGCCCAGCTGTGCTCAGATCGACATATATCGACTCAAGAACATCGCCTGTAGGTCCTATATGGCCGTGGGTTGCAGCTGGCTGGTATCAGAGCCACCCACATGCCGTATATACGGGGCCCAGCTGTGCTCAGCTCGACATATATCGACTCAAAAACATCGCCTGTAGGTGCTGTATGGCCGTGGGTTGCATCTGGCTGGTATCATAGCTACCCCCATGCTGTATATACGGCGCCCAGCTGTGCTCAGATCGACATATATCGACTCAAGAACATCGCCTGTAGGTCCTATATGGCCGTGGGTTGCATCTGGCTGGTATCATAGCTTCTCCCATGCTGTATATACGGGGACCAGCTGTGCTCAGATCGACATATATCGACTCAAGAACATCGCCTGTAGGTCCTATATAGCCGTGGGTTGCAGCTGGCTGGTATCACAGCTACCCCCATGCTGTATATACGTGGCCCAGCTGTGCTCAGATCGACATATATCGACTCAAGAACATCGCCTGTAAGTCCTATATGGCCGTGGGTTGCATCTGGCTGGTATCAGAGCTACCCCCATGCTGTATATACGGCGCCCAGCTGTGCTCAGATCGACATATATCGACTCAAGAACATCGCCTGTAGGTCATATATGGCCGTGGGTTGCATCTGGCTGGCATCAGAGCTACCCCCATGCTGTATATACGGGGCCCAGCTGTGCTCAAATCGACATATATCGACTCAAGAACATCGCCTGTAGGTCCTATATGGCCGTGGGTTGCAGCTGGCTGGTATCAGAGCTACCCCCATGCTGTATATACGGGGCCCAGCTGTGCTCAGATCAGACATATATCGACACAAGAACATCGCCTGTGGGTCTTATATGGCCGTGGGTTGCAGCTGGCTGGTATCAGAGCTACCCCCAGGCTGTATATACGTGGCCCAGCTGTGCTCAGATCAACATATATCGACTCAGGAACATCGCCTGTGGGTCTTATATGGCCGTGGGTTGCAGTTGGCTGATATCAGAGCTACCCCCAGGCTGTCTATACGTGGCCCAGCTGTGCTCAGATAGACATATATCGACTCAAGAACATCACCTGTAGGTGCTATATGGCCGTGGGTTGCATCTGGCTGGTATCAGTGCTACCCCCATGCTGTATATACGGCGTCCAGCTGTGCTCAGATCGACATATATCGACTCAAGAACATCGCCTGTAGGTCATATATGGCCGTGGGTTGCATCTGGCTGGTATCAAATCCACCCACATGCCAAATATACGGGGCCAATCTGTGCTCAGATCGACATATATCGACTCAGGAACATCGCCTGTAGGTGCTATATGGCCGTGGGTTGCATCTGGCTGGTATCAGAGCTACCCCCTTGCTGTATATACGGCGCCCAGCTGTGCTCAGATCGACATATATCGACTCAAGAACATCGTCTGTAGGTCCTATATGGCCGTGGATTGCATCTGGCTGGTATCAGAGCTACTCCCATGCTGTATATACGGCGCCCAGCTGTACTCAGATCGACATATATCGACTCAAGAACAACGCCTGTAGGTGCTATATTTCCGTGGGTTGCATCTGGCTGGTATCAGAGCTACCCCCATGCTGTATATACGGCGCCCAGCTGTGCTCAGATCGACATGTATCGACTCAAGAACATCGCCTGTAGGTCCTATATGGCCGTGGGTTGCATCTGGTTGGTATCAGAGCTACACCCATGCTGTATACACGGGACCCAGCTATGCTCAGATCGACATATATCGACTCAAGAACATCGCCTGTAGGTCCTATATGGCCGTGGGTTGCATCTGGCTGGTATCAGAGCCACCCACATGCCGTATATACGGGGCCCAGCTGTGCTCAGATCGACATATATCGACTCAAGAACATCGCCTGTAGGTCCTATATGGCCGTGGGTTGCATCTGGCTGTTATCAGAGCCACACACATGCCGTATATACGGGGCACAGCTGTGCTCAGATCGACATATATCGACTCAAGAACATCGGCTGTAGGTCCTATATGGCAGTGGGATGCATATGGCTGGTATCAGAGCCACCCACATTCCGTATATACGGGGCCCAGCTGTGCTCAGATCGGCATATTTCGACTCAAGAACATCGCCTGTATGTCGTATATGGCCGTGGGTTGCATCTGGCTGGTATCAGAGCTACCCCCATGCTGTATATACGGGGCCCAGCTGTGCTCAGATCGACATATATCGACTCAAGAACATCGCCTGTAAGTCCTATATGGCCGTGGGTTGCATCTGGGTGGTATCAGAGCTACCCCCATGCTTTATATACGGGGCCCAGCTATGCTCAGATCGACATATATCGACTCAAGAACATCGCCTGTAGGTCCTATATAACCGTGGGTTGCAGCTGGCTGGTATCACAGCTACCCCCTTGCTATATATACGGCGCCCAGCTGTGCTCAGATCGACATATATCGACTCAAGAACATCGCCTGTAGGTCCTATATGGCCGTGGGTTGCATCTGGCTGGATTCAGAGCTACCCCCATGCTGTATATACGGGGCCCAGCTGTGCTCAGATCGACATATATCGACTCAAGAACATCGCCTGTAGGTCCTATATGGCCGTGGGTTGCAGCTGGCTGGTATCACAGCTACCCCCATGCTATATATACGTGGCCCAGCTGTGCTCAGATCGACATATATCGACTCAAGAACATCGCCTGTAGGTTCTATATGGGCATAGGTTGCACCTGGTTGGTGTCGAAGCGGCCCCAATGCTACATATACGGTGCATAGCGGTGCTCAGATCGACATATATCGACTCAAGAACATCGCCTGTAGGTCCTATATGGCCGTGGGTTGCATCTGGCTGGTATCAGAGCCACCCACATGCCGTATATACGAGGCCCAGCTGTGCTCAGATCGACATATATCGACTCAAGAACATCGCCTGTAGGTTCTATATGGCCGTGGGTTGCATATGGCTGGTATCAGAGCCACCCACATGCCGTATATACGGGGCCCAGCTGTGCGCAGATCGACATATATCGACTCAAGAACATCGCCTGTAGGTCCTATATGGCCGTGGGTTGCATATGGCTGTTATCAGAGCCACCCACATGCCGTATATACGGGGCCCAGCTGTGCTCAGATCGACATATATCGACTCAAGAACATCGCCTGTAGGTCTTATATGGCCGTGGGTTGCATCTGGCTGGTATCAGAGCTACACCCATGGTGTATATACGGCGCCCAGCTGTGCTCAGATCGACATATATCGACTCAAGAACATCGCCTGTAGGGTCTATATGGCCGTGGGTTGCATCTGGCTGGTATCAGAGCTACCCCTATGCTGTATATACGGCGAGCAGCTGTGCTCAGATCGACATATATCGACTCAAGAACATCGCCTGTAGGTCCTATATGGCCGTGGGTTGCATCTGGCTGGTATCAGAGCTACCCCCATGCTGTATATACGGGGCCCAGCTGTGCTCAGATCGACATATATCGACTCAAGAACATCGCCTGTAGGTCCTATATGGCCGTGGGTTGCATCTGGGTGGTATCAGAGCTACCCCCATGCTGTATATACGGGGCCCAGCTGTGCTCAGATCGACATATATCGACTCAAGAACATCGCCTGTATGTCCTATATAACCGTGGGTTGCAGCTGGCTGGTATCACAGCTACCCCCATGCTATATATACGGCGCCCAGCTGTGCTCAGATCGACATATATCGACTCAAGAACATCGCCAGTAGGTCCTATATGGCCGTGGGTTGCATCTGGCTGGTTTCAGAGCTACCCCCATGTTGTATATACGGGGCCCAGCTGTGCTCAGATCGACATATATCGACTCAAGAACATCGTCTATAGGTCCTATATGGCCGTGGGTTGCAGCTGGCTGGTATCACAGCTAACCCCATGCTGTATATACGTGGCCCAGCTGTGCTGAGATCGACATATATTGACTCAAGAACATCACCTGTAGGTCCTATATGCCCGTGGGTTGCATCTGGCTGGAATCAGAGCCACCCACATGCTGCATATACAGGGCATAGCGGAGCTCATATCGACATATATCGACTCAAGAACATCGCCTGTAGGTCCTATATGGCCGTGGGTTGCATCTGGCTGATATCAGAGCCACCCACATGCCGTATATACGGGGGCCCAGCTGTGTTCAAATCGACATATATCGAATCAAGAACATCGGCTGTAGGTCCTATATGGCCGTGGGTTGCATCTGGCTGGTATCAGAGCCACCCACATGCCGTATATACGGGGCCCAGCTGTGCTCAGATCGACATATATCGACTCAAGAACATCGCCTGTTGGTCCTATATGGCCGTGGGTTGCATCTGGCTGGTATCAGAGCTACCCCCATGCTGTATATACGAGGACCAGCTGTGCTCAGATCGACATATATCGACTCAAGAACATCGCCTGTAGGTCCTATATGGCCGTGGGTTGCATCTGGCTGGTTTCAGAGCTACCCCCATGTTGTATATACGGGGCCCAGCTGTGCTCAGATCGACATATATCGACTCAAGAACATCGTCTATAGGTCCTATATGGCCGTGGGTTGCAGCTGGCTGGTATCACAGCTACCCCCATGCTGTATATACGTGGCCCAGCTGTGCTGAGATCGACATATATCGACTCAAGAACATCGCCTGTAGGTCCTATATGCCCGTGGGTTGCATCTGGCTGGAATCAGAGCCACCCACATGCTGCATATACAGGGCATAGCGGAGCTCATGTCGACATATATCGACTCAAGAACATCGCCTGTAGGTCCCATATGGGAATAGGTTGCACCTGGCTGGTGTCGGAGCGGCCCCAATGTTGCATATACGGTGCGTAGCGGTGCTCAGATCGACATATATCGACTCAAGAACATCGCCTGTAGGTCCTATATGGCCGTGGGTTGCATCTGGCTGGTTTCAGAGCTACCCCCATGCTGTATATACGGGACCCAGCTGTGCTCAGATCGACACATATCGACTCAAGAACATCGCCTGTAGGTCCTATATGGCCTTGGGTTGCATCTGGCTGGTTTCAGAGCTACCCCCATGTTGTATATACGGGGCCCAGCTGTGCTCAGATCGACATATATCGACTCAAGAACATCGCCTATAGGTCCTATATGGCCGTGGGTTGCACCTGGCTGGTATCACAGCTACCCCCATGCTGTATATAGGTGGCCCAGCTGTGCTGAGATCGACATATATCGACTCAAAAACAAAAACAAGAACATCGCCTGTAGGTCCTATATGCCCGTGGGTTGCATCTGGCTGGAATCAGAGCCACCCACATGCTGCATATACAGGGCATAGCGGAGCTCATATCGACATATATCGACTCAAGAACATCGCCTGTAGGTCCCATATGGACATAGGTTGCACCTGGCTGGTGTCGGAGCGGCCCCAATGTTGCATATACGGTGCATAGCGGTGCTCAGATCGACATATATCGACTCAAGAACATCGCCTGTAGGTCCTATATGGCCTTGGGTTGCATCTGGCTGGTTTCAGAGCTACCCCCATGTTGTATATACGGGGCCCAGCTGTGCTCAGATCGACATATATCGACTCAAGAACATCGCCTATAGGTCCTATATGGCCGTGGGTTGCACCTGGCTGGTATCACAGCTACCCCCATGCTGTATATACGTGGCCCAGCTGTGCTGAGATCGACATATATCGACTCAAAAACAAAAACAAGAACATCGCCTGTAGGTCCTATATGCCCGTGGGTTGCATCTGGCTGGAATCAGAGCCACCCACATGCTGCATATACAGGGCATAGCGGAGCTCATATCGACATATATCGACTCATGAACATCGCCTGTAGGTCCCATATGGACATAGGTTGCACCTGGCTGGTGTCGGAGCGGCCCCAATGTTGCATATACGGTGCATAGCGGTGCTCAGATCGACATATATCGACTCAAGAACATCGCCTGTAGGTCCTATATGGCTGTGGGTTGCATCTAGCTGATATCAGAGCCACCCACATGCCGTATATACGGGGGCCCAGCCGTGCTCAGATCGACATATATCGACTCAAGAACATCGGCTCTAGGTCCTATATTGCCGTGGGTTGCATCGGGCTGGTATCAGAGCCACCCACATGCCGTATATACGGGGCCCAGCTGTGCTCAGATTGACATATATCGACTCAAGAATATCGCCTGTAGGTCCTTTATGGCCGTGGGTTGCATCTGGCTGGTATCAGAGCTACCCCCATGGTGTATATACGGCGCCCAGCTGTGCTCAAATCGACATATATCGATTCAAGTACATCGCCTGTAGGTCCTATATGGCCGTGGGTTGGATCTGGCTGGTATCAGAGCTACTCCCATGCTGTATATACGAGGCCCAGCTGTGCTCAGATCGACATATATCGACTCAAGAACATCGCCTGTGGTCTTATATGGCCGTGGGCTGCAGCTGGCTGATATCAGAGCTACCCCCAGGCTGTATATACGTGGCCCAGCTGTGCTCAGATCGACATATATCGACTCAAGAATATCGCCTGTAGATGCTGTATGGCCGTGGGTTGCATCTGGCTGGTATCAGAGCTACCCCCATGCTGTATATACGGCGCCCAGCTGTGCTCAGATCGACATATATCGACTCAAGAACATCGCCTGTAGGTCCTATATGGCCGTGGGTTGCATCTGGCTGGTATCAGAGCTACCCCCATGCTGTATATACGGCGCCCAGCTGTGCTCAGATCGACATATATCGACTCAAAAACATCTGCTGTAGGTACTATATGGCCGTGGGTTGCATCTGGCTGGTTTCAGAGCTACCCCCATGTTGTATATACGGGGTCCAGCTGTGCTCAGATCGACATATATCGACTCAAGAACATCGCCTATAGGTCCTATATGGCCGTGGGTTGCAGCTGGCTGGTATCACAGCTACCCCCATGCTGTATATACGTGTCCCAGCTGTGCTGAGATCGACATATATCGACTCAAGAACATCGCCTGTAGGTCCTATATGCCCGTAGGTTGCATCTGGCTGGAATCAGAGCCACCCACATGCTGCATATACAGGGCATAGCGGAGCTCATATCGACATATATCGACTCAAGAACATCGCCTGTAGGTCCCATATGGGCATAGGTTGCATCTGGCTGGTGTCGGAGCGGCCCCAATGTTGCATATACGGTGCATAGCGGTGCTCAGATCGACATATATCGACTCAAGAACATCGCCTGTAGGTCCTATATGGCTGTGGGTTGCATCTGGCTGATATCAGAGCCACCCACATGCCGTATATACGGGGGCCCAGCTGTGCTCAGATCGACATATATCGACTCAAGAACATCGGCTCTAGGTCCTATATTGCCGTGGGTTGCATCTGGCTGGTATCAGAGCCACCCACATTCCGTATATACGGGGCCCAGTTGTGCTCAGATCGACATATATCGACTCAAGAATATCGCCTGTAGGTCCTATAAGGCCGTGGGTTGCATCTGGCTGGTATCAGAGCTACCCCCATGGTGTATATACGGCGCCCAGCTGTGCTCAAATCGACATATATGGATTCAAGTACATCGCCTGTAGGTCCTATATGGCCGTGGGTTAGATCTGGCTGGTATCAGAGCTACTCCCATGCTGTATATACGAGGCCCAGCTGTGCTCAGATCGACATATATCGACTCAAGAATATCGCCTGTAGGTGCTGTATGGCCGTGGGTTGCATCTGGCTGGTATCAGAGCTACCCCCATGCTGTATATACGGGGCCCAGCTGTGCTCAGAGCGACATATATCGACTCAAGAACATCGCCTGTAGGTCCTATGTAGCCGTGGGTTGCAGCTGGCTGGTATCACAGCTACCCCCATGCTGTATATACGTGGCCCAGCTGTGCTCAGATCGACATATATCGACTCAAGAACATCGCCTGTAGGTCCTATATGGCCGTGGGTTGCAGCTGGCTGGTATCAGAGCCACCCACATGCCGTATATACGGGGCCCAGCTGTGCTCAGCTCGACATATATCGACTCAAAAACATCGCCTCTAGGTCCTGTATGGCCGTGGGTTGCATCTGGCTGGTATCAGAGCTACCCCCCTGCTGTATATACGGCGCCCAGCTGTGCTCAGATCGACATATATCGACTCAAAAACATCGCCTGTAGGTCCTATATGGCCGTGGGTTGCATCTGGCTGGTATCATAGCTTCCCCCATGCTGCATATACGGGGCCCAGCTGTGCTCAGAGCGACATATATCGACTCAAGAACATCGCCTGTAGGTCCTATGTAGCCGTGGGTTGCAGCTGGCTGGTATGACAGCTACCCCCATGGTGTATATACGTGGCCCAGCTGTGCTCAGATCGACATATATCGACTCAAGAACATCGCCTGTAGGTCCTATATGGCCGTGGGTTGCAGCTGGCTGGTATCAGAGCCACCCACATGCCGTATATACGGGGACCAGCTGTGCTCAGATCGACATATATCGACTCAAGAACATCGCCTGTAGGTCCTATATGGCCGTGGGTTGCATCTGGCTGGTATCAGAGCTACCCCCATGCTGTATATACGGGGCCCAGCTGTGCTCAGATCGACATATATCGACTCAAGAACATCGCCTGTAGGTCCTATATGGCCGTGGGTTGCATCTGGGTGGTATCAGAGCTACCCCCATGCTGTATATACGGGGCCCAGCTGTGCTCAGATCGACATATATCGACTCAAGAACACCGCCTGTATGTCCTATATAACCGTGGGTTGCAGCTGGCTGGTATCACAGCTACCCCCATGCTATATATACGGCGCCCAGCTGTGCTCAGATCGACATATATCGACTCAAGAACATCGCCAGTAGGTCCTATATGGCCGTGGGTTGCATCTGGCTGGTTTCAGAGCTACCCCCATGTTGTATATACGGGGCCCAGCTGTGCTCAGATCGACATATATCGACTCAAGAACATCGTCTATAGGTCCTATATGGCCGTGGGTTGTAGCTGGCTGGTATCACAGCTACCCCCATGCTGTATATACGTGGCCCCGCTGTGCTGAGATTGACATATATCGACTCAAGAACATCGCCTGTAGGTCCTATATGGCCGTGGGTTGCATCTGGCTGGTATCAGAGCTACACCCATGGTGTATATACGGCGCCCAGCTGTGCTCAGATCGACATATATCGACTCAAGAACATCGCCTGTAGGGTCTATATGGCCGTGGGTTGCATCTGGCTGGTATCAGAGCTACCCCTATGCTGTATATACGGCGAGCAGCTGTGCTCAGATCGACATATATCGACTCAAGAACATCGCCTGTAGGTCCTATATGGCCGTGGGTTGCATCTGGCTGGTATCAGAGCTACCCCCATGCTGTATATACGGGGCCCAGCTGTGCTCAGATCGACATATATCGACTCAAGAACATCGCCTGTAGGTCCTATATGGCCGTGGGTTGCATCTGGGTGGTATCAGAGCTACCCCCATGCTGTATATACGGGGCCCAGCTGTGCTCAGATCGACATATATCGACTCAAGAACATCGCCTGTATGTCCTATATAACCGTGGGTTTCAGCTGGCTGGTATCACAGCTACCCCCATGCTATAAATACGGCGCCCAGCTGTGCTCAGATCGACATATATCGACTCAAGAACATCGCCTGTAGGTCCTATATGGCCGTGGGTTGCATCTGGCTGGTTTCAGAGCTACCTCCAT
The DNA here is from genome assembly GCA_963942505.1 of Lordithon lunulatus. Taxonomy (NCBI): domain Eukaryota; kingdom Metazoa; phylum Arthropoda; class Insecta; order Coleoptera; family Staphylinidae; genus Lordithon; species Lordithon lunulatus. The sequence goes on along the minus strand of OZ012667.1, from coordinate 29,594,608 downwards.
GTTGTATATACGGGGTCCAGCTGTGCTCAGATCGACAAATATCGACTCAAGAACATCGCCTATAGGTCCTATATGGCCGTGGGTTGCAGCTGGCTGGTATCACAGCTACCCCCATGCTGTATATACGTGTCCCAGCTGTGCTGAGATCGACATATATCGACTCAAGAACATCGCCTGTAGGTCCTATATGGCTGTGGGTTGCATCTGGCTGATATCAGAGCCACCCACATGTCGTATATACGGGGGCCCAGCCGTGCTCAGATCGACATATATCGACTCAAGAACATCGGCTCTAGGTCCTATATTGCCGTGGGTTGCATCGGGCTGGTATCAGAGCCACCCACATGCCGTATATACGGGGCCCAGCTGTGCTCAGATTGACATATATCGACTCAAGAATATCGCCTGTAGGTCCTTTATGGCTGTGGGTTGCATCTGGCTGGTATCAGAGCTACCCCCATGGTGTATATACGGCGCCCAGCTGTGCTCAAATCGACATATATCGATTCAAGTACATCGCCTGTAGGTCCTATATGGCCGTGGGTTGGATCTGGCTGGTATCAGAGCTACTCACATGCTGTATATACGAGGCCCAGCTGGCTCAGATCGACATATATCGACTCAAGAACATCGCCTGTGGGTCTTATATGGCCGTGGGCTGCAGCTGGCTGATATCAGAGCTACCCCCAGGCTGTATATACGTGGCCCAGCTGTGCTCAGATCGACATATATCGACTCAAGAATATCGCCTGTAGATGCTGTATGGCCGTGGGTTGCATCTGGCTGGTATCAGAACTACCCCCATGCTGTATATACGGCGCCCAGCTGTGCTCAGATCGACATATATCGACTCAAGAACATCGCCTGTAGGTCCTATATGGCCGTGGGTTGCATCTGGCTGGTATCATAGCTTCCCCCATGCTGTATATACGGGGCCCAGCTGTGCTTAGAGCGACATATATCGACTCAAGAACATCGCCTGTAGGTCCTATGTAGCCGTGGGTTGCAGCTGGCTGGTATCACAGCTACCCCCATGCTGTATATACGTGCCCCAGCTGTGCTCAGATCGACATATATCGACTCAAGAACATCGCCTGTAGGTCCTATATGGCCGTGGGTTGCAGCTGGCTGTTATCAGACCCACCCACATGCCGTATATACGGGGCCCAGCTGTTCTCAGCTCGACATATATCGACTCAAAAACATCGCCTCTAGGTCCTATATGGCCGTGGGTTGCATCTGGCTGGTATCAGAGCTACCCCCATGTTGTATATACGGGGTCCAGCTGTGCTCAGATCGACAAATATCGACTCAAGAACATCGCCTATAGGTCCTATATGGCCGTGGGTTGCAGCTGGCTGGTATCACAGCTACCCCCATGCTGTATATACGTGTCCCAGCTGTGCTGAGATCGACATATATCGACTCAAGAACATCGCCTGTAGGTCCTATATGGCCGTGGGTTGCAGCTGGCTGGTATCACAGCTACCCCCATGCTGTATATACGTGTCCCAGCTGTGCTGAGATCGACATATATCGACTCAAGAACATCGCCTGTAGGTCCTATATGGCCGTGGGTTGCATCTGGCTGGTTTCAGAGCTACCCCCATGTTGTATATACGGGGTCCAGCTGTGCTCAGATCGACAAATATCGACTCAAGAACATCGCCTATAGGTCCTATATGGCCGTGGGTTGCAGCTGGCTGGTATCACAGCTACCCCCATGCTGTATATACGTGTCCCAGCTGTGCTGAGATCGACATATATCGACTCAAGAACATCGCCTGTAGGTCCTATATGCCCGTAGGTTTCATCTGGCTGGAATCAGAGCCACCCAAATGCTGCATATACAGGGCATAGCGGAGCTCATATCGACATATATCGACTCAAGAACATCGCCTGTAGGTCCCATATGGGCATAGGTTGCACCTGGCTGGTGTCGGAGCGGCCTCAATGTTGCATATACGGTGCATAGCGGTGCTCAGATCGACATATATCGACTCAAGAACATCGCCTGTAGGTCCTATATGGCTGTGGGTTGCATCTGGCTGATATCAGAGCCACCCACATGCCGTATATACGGGGGCCCAGCTGTGCTCAGATCGACATATATCGACTCAAGAACATCGGCTCTAGGTCCTATATTGCCGTGGGTTGCATCTGGCTGGTATCAGAGCCACCCACATTCCGTATATACGGGGCCCAGTTGTGCTCAGATCGACATATATCGACTCAAGAATATCGCCTATAGGTCCGATAAGGCCGTGGGTTGCATCTGGCTGGTATCAGAGCTACCCCCATGGTGTATATACGGCGCCCAGCTGTGCTCAAATCGACATATATCGATTCAAGTACATCGCCTGTAGGTCCTATATGGCCGTGGGTTGGATCTGGCTGGAATCAGAGCTACTCCCATGCTGTATATACGAGGCCCAGCTGTGCTCAGATCGACATATATCGACTCAAGAATATCGCCTGTAGGTGCTGTATGGCCGTGGGTTGCATCTGGCTGGTATCAGAGCTACCCCAATGCTGTATATACGGCGCCCAGCTGTGCTCAGATCGACATATATCGACTCAAGAACATCGCCTGTAGGTCCTATGTAGCCGTGGGTTGCAGCTGGCTGGTATCACTGCTACCCCCATGCTGTATATACGTGGCCCAGCTGTGCTCAGATCGACATATATCGACTCAAGAACATCGCCTGTAGGTCCTATATGGCCGTGGGTTGCAGCTGGCTGGTATCAGAGCCACCCACATGCCTTATATACGGAGCCCAGCTGTGCTCAGCTCGACATATATCGACTCAAAAACATCGCCTCTAGGTCCTATATGGCCGTGGGTTGCATCTGGCTGGTATCAGAGCTACCCCCATGCTGTATATACGGCGCCCAGCTGTGCTCAGATCGACATATATCGACTCAAAAACATCGCCTGTAGGTCCTATATGGCCGTGGGTTGCATCTGGCTGGTATCATAGCTTCCCCCATGCTGCATATACGGGGCCCAGCTGTGCTCAGAGCGACATATATCGACTCAAGAACATCGCCTGTAGGTCCTATGTAGCCGTGGGTTGCAGCTGGCTGGTATGACAGCTACCCCCATGGTGTATATACGTGGCCCAGCTGTGCTCAGATCGACATATATCGACTCAAGAACATCGCCTGTAGGTCGTATATGGCCGTGGGTTGCAGCTGGCTGGTATCAGAGCCACCCACATGCCGTACATACGGGGACCAGCTGTGCTCAGATCGACATATATCGACTAAAGAACATCGCCTGTAGGTCCTATATGGCCGTGGGTTGCATCTGGCTGGTATCAGAGCTACCCCCATGCTGTATATACGGGGCCCAGCTGTGCTCAGATCGACATATATCGACTCAAGAACATCGCCTGTAGGTCCTATATAGCCGTGGGTTGCAGCTGGCTGGTATCACAGCTACCCCCATGCTGTATATACGTGGCCCAGCTGTGCTCAGATCGACATATATCGACTCAAGAACATCGCCTGTAAGTCCTATATGGCCGTGGGTTGCATCTGGCTGGTATCATAGCTACCCCCATGCTGTATATACGGCGCCCAGCTGTGCTCAGATCGACATATATCGACTCAAGAACATCGCCTGTAGGTCATATATGGCCGTGGGTTGCATCTGGCTGGCATCAGAGCTACCCCCATGCTGTATATACGGGGCCCAGCTGTGCTCAAATCGACATATATTGACTCAAGAACATCGCCTGTAGGTCCTATATGGCCGTGGGTTGCAGCTGGCTGGTATCAGAGCTACCCCCATGCTGTATATACGGGGCCCAGCTGTGCTCAGATCAGACATATATCGACACAAGAACATCGCCTGTGGTTCTTATATGGCCGTGGGTTGCAGCTGGCTGGTATCAGAGCTACCCCCAGGCTGTATATACGTGGCCCAGCTGTGCTCAGATCAACATATATCGACTCAAGACCATCGCCTGTGGGTCTTATATGGCCGTGGGTTGCAGTTGGCTGATATCAGAGCTACCCCCAGGCTGTCTATACGTGGCCCAGCTGTGCTCAGATAGACATATATCGACTCAAGAACATCACCTGTAGGTGCTATATGGCCGTGGGTTGCATCTGGCTGGTATCAGAGCTACCCCCATGCTGTATATACGGCGCCCAGCTGTGCTCAGATCGACATATATCGACTCAAGAACATCGCTTGTAGTTCCTATATGGCCCTGGGCTGCATCTTGCTGGTATCAGTGCTACCCCCATGCTGTATATACGGCGTCCAGCTGTGCTCAGATCGACATATATCGACTCAAGAACATCGCCTGTAGGTCATATATGGCCGTGGGTTGCATCTGGCTGGTATCAAATCCACCCACATGCCAAATATACGGGGCCAAGCTTTGCTCAGATCGACATATATCGACTCAGGAACATCGCCTGTAGGTGCTATATGGCCGTGGGTTGCATCTGGCTGGTATCAGAGCTACCCCCTTGCTGTATATACGGCGCCCAGCTGTGCTCAGATCGACATATATCGACTCAAGAACATCGTCTGTAGGTCCTATATGGCCGTGGATTGCATCTGGCTGGTATCAGAGCTACTCCCATGCTGTATATACGGCGTCCAGCTGTACTCAGATCGACATATATCGACTCAAGAACAACGCCTGTAGGTGCTATATTCCCGTGGGTTGCATCTGGCTGGTATCAGAGCTACCCCCATGCTGTATATACGGCGCCCAGCTGTGCTCAGATCGACATGTATCGACTCAAGAACATCGCCTGTAGGTCCTATATGGCCGTGGGTTGCATCTGGTTGGTATCAGAGCTACACCCATGCTGTATATACGGGACCCAGCTATGCTCAGATCGACATATATCGACTCAAGAACATCGCCTGTAGGTCCTATATGGCCGTGGGTTGCATCTGGCTGATATCAGAGCCACCCACATGCCGTATATACGAGGGCCCAGCTGTGCTCAGATCGACATATATCGAATCAAGAACATCGGCTGTAGGTCCTATATGGCCGTGGGTTGCATCTGGCTGGTATCAGAGCCACCCACATGCCGTATATACGGGGCCCAGCTGTGCTCAGATCTACATATATCGACTCAAGAACATCGCCTGTAGGTCCTATATGGCCGTGGGTTGCATCTGGCTGTTATCAGAGCCACACACATGCCGTATATACGGGGCACAGCTGTGCTCAGATCGACATATATCGACTCAAGAACATCGGCTGTAGGTCCTATATGGCAGTGGGATGCACATGGCTGGTTGCATCTGGCTGGTATCAGAGCTACCCCCATGCTGTATATACGGGGCCCAGCTGTGCTCAGATCGACATATATCGTCTCAAGAACATCGCCTGTAAGTCCTATATGGCCGTGGGTTGCATCTGGGTGGTATCAGAGCTACCCCCATGCTGTATATACGGGGCCCAGCTATGCTCAGATCGACATATATCGACTCAAGAACATCGCCTGTAGGTCCTATATAACCGTGGGTTGCAGCTGACTGGTATCACAGCTCCCCCTTGCTATATATACGGCGCCCAGCTGTGCTCAGATCGACATATATCGACTCAAGAACATCGCCTGTAGGTCCTATATGGCCGTGGGTTGCATCTGGCTGGTTTCAGAGCTACCCCCATGCTGTATATACGGGGCCCAGCTGTGCTCAGATCGACATATATCGACTCAAGAACATCGCCTGTAGGTCCTATATGGCCGTGGGTTGCAGCTGGCTGGTATCACAGCTACCCCCATGCTGTATATACGTGGCCCAGCTGTGCTCAGATCGACATATATCGACTCAAGAACATCGCCTGTAGGTCCTATATAGCCGTGGGTTGCAGCTGGCTGGTATCACAGCTACCCCCATGCTGTATATACGTGGCCCAGCTGTGCTCAGATCGACATATATCGACTCAAGAACATCGCCTGTAGGTCCTATATAGCCGTGGGTTGCAGCTGGCTGGTATCACAGCTACCCCCATGCTGTATATACGTGGCCCAGCTGTGCTCAGATCGACATATATCGACTCAAGAACATCGCCTGTAGGTCCTATATGCCCGTGGGTTGCATCTGGCTGGAATCAGAGCCACCCACATGCTGCATATACAGGGCATAGCGGAGCCCATATCGACGTATATGGACTCAAGAACATCGCCTGTAGGTCCTATATGGCAGTGTATTGCATCTGGCTGATATCAGATCCACCCACATGCCGTATATACGGGGGCCCAGCTGTGCTCAGATCGACATATATCGACTCAAGAACATCGGCTCTAGGTCCTATATGGCCGTGGGTTGCATCTGGCTGGTATCAGAGCCACCCACATGCCGTATATACGGGGCCCAGCTGTGCTCAGATCGATATATATCGACTCAAGAATATCGCCTGTAGGCCCTATATGGTCATGGGTTGCATCTGGCTGGTATCAGAGCTACCCCCATAGTGTATATACGGCGCCCAGCTGTGCTCAAATCGACATATATCGATTCAAGAACATCGCCTGTAGATCCTATATGGCCGTGGGTTGGATCTGGCTGGTATCAGAGCTACTCCCATGCTGTATATAAGAGGCCCAGCTGTGCTCAGATCGACATATATCGACTCAAGAACATCGCCTGTAGGTCCCATATGGGCATAGGTTGCACCTGGCTAGTGTCGGAGCGGCCCCAATGTTGCATATACGGTGCATAGCGGTGCTCAGATCGACATATATCGACTGAAGAACATCGCCTGTAGGTCCTATATGGCTGTGGGTTGCATCTGGCTGATATCAGAGCCACCCAAATGCCGTATATACGGGGGCCCAGCTATGCTCAGATCGACATATATCGACTCAAGAACATCGCCTGTAGGTCCTATATGGCCGTGGGTTGCAGCTGGCTGGTATCAGAGCCACCCACATGCCGTATATACGGGGCCCAGCTGTGCTCAGAGCGACATATATCGACTCAAGAACATCGCCTGTAGGTCCTATGTAGCCGTGGGTTGCAGCTGGCTGGTATGACAGCTACCCCCATGGTGTATATACGTGGCCCAGCTGTGCTCAGATCGACATATATCGACTCAAGAATATCGCCTGTAGGTCCTATATAGCCGTGGGTTGCAGCTGGCTGGTATCACAGCTACCCCCATGCTGTATATACGTGGCCCAGCTGTGCTCAGATCGACATATATCGACTCAAGAACATCGCCTGTAAGTCCTATATGGCCGTGGGTTGCATCTGGCTGGTATCAGAGCTACCAGCATGGTGTATATACGGCGCCCAGCTGTGCTCAAATCGACATATATCGATTCAAGTACATCGCCTGTAGGTCCTATATGGCCGTGGGTTGGATCTGGCTGGTATCAGAGCTACTCCCATGCTGTATATACGAGGCCCAGCTGTGCTCAGATCGACATATATCGACTCAAGAATATCGCCTGTAGGTGCTGTATGGCCGTGGGTTGCATCTGGCTGGTATCAGAGCTACCCCCATGCTGTATATACGGCGCCCAGCTGTGCTCAGATCGACATATATCGACTCAAGAACATCGCCTGTAGGTCCTATATGGCCGTGGGTTGCATCTGGCTGGTATCATAGCTTCCCCATGCTGTATATACGGGGCCCAGCTGTGCTCAGAGCGACATATATCGACTCAAGAACATCGCCTGTAGGTCCTATGTAGCCATGGGTTGCAGCTGGCTGGTATCACAGCTACCCCCATGCTGTATATACGTGGCCCAGCTGTGCTCAGATCGACATATATCGACTCAAGAACATCGCCTGTAGGTCCTATATGGCCGTGGGTTGCAGCTGGCTGGTATCAGAGCCACCCACATGCCGTATATACGGGGCCCAGCTGTGCTCAGAGCGACATATATCGACTCAAGAACATCGCCTGTAGGTCCTATGTAGCCGTGGGTTGCAGCTGGCTGGTATGATAGCTACCCCCATGGTGTATATACGTTGCCCAGCTGTGCTCAGATCGACATATATCGACTCAAGAACATCGCCTGTAGGTCCTATATGGCCGTGGGTTGCAGCTGGCTGGTATCAGAGCCACCCACATGCCGTATATACGGGGACCAGCTGTGCTCAGATCGACATATATCGACTCAAGAACATCGCCTGTAGGTCCTATATGGCCGTGGGTTGCATCTGGCTGGTATCAGAGCTACCCCCATGCTGTATATACGGGGCCCAGCTGTGCTCAGATCGACATATATCGACTCAAGAACATCGCCTGTAGGTCCTATATAGCCGTGGGTTGCAGCTGGCTGGTATCACAGCTACCCCCATGCTGTATATACGTGGCCCAGCTGTGCTCAGATCGACATATATCGACTCAAGAACATCGCCTGTAAGTCCTATATGGCCGTGGGTTGCATCTGGCTGGTATCAGAGCTACCCCGATGCTGTATATACGGCGCCCAGCTGTGCTCAGATCGACATATATCGACTCAAGAACATCGCCTGTAGGTCATATATGGCCGTGGGTTGCATCTGGCTGGCATCAGAGCTACCCCCATGCTGTATATACGGGGCCCAGCTGTGCTCAAATCGACATATATCGACTCAAGAACATCGCCTGTAGGTCCTATATGACCGTGGGTTGCAGCTGGCTGGTATCAGAGCTACCCCCATGCTGTATATACGGGGCCCAGCTGTGCTCAGATCAGACATATATCGACACAAGAACATCGCCTGTGGGTCTTATATGGCCGTGGGTTGCAGCTGGCTGGTATCAGAGCTACCCCCAGGCTGTATATACGTGGCCCAGCTGTGCTCAGATCGACATATATCGACTCAAGAACATCGCCTGTGGGTCTTATATGGCCGTGGGTTGCAGTTGGCTGATATCAGAGCTACCCCCAGGCTGTCTATACGTGGCCCAGCTGTGCTCAGATCGACATATATCGACTCAAGAACATCACCTGTAGGTGCTAATTGGCCGTGGGTTGCATCTGGCTGGTATCAGAGCTACCCCAATGCTGTATATACGGCGCCCAGCTGTGCTCAGATCGACATATATCGACTCAAGAACATCGCTTGTATGTCCTATATGGCCGTGGGTTGCATCTGGCTGGTATCAGTGCTACCCCCATGCTGTATATACGGCGTCCAGCTGTGCTCAGATCGACATATATCGACTCAAGAACATCGCCTGTAGGTCATATATGGCCGTGGGTTGCATCTGGCTGGTATCAAATCCACCCACATGCCAAATATACGGGGCCCAGCTGTGCTCAGATCGACATATATCGACACAGGAACATCGCCTGTAGGTGCTATATGGCCGTGGGTTGCATCTGGCTGGTATCAGAGCTACCCCCTTGCTGTATATACGGCGCCCAGCTGTGCTCAGATCGACATATATCGACTCAAGAACATCGTCTGTAGGTCCTATATGGCCGTGGATTGCATCTGGCTGGTATCAGAGCTACTCCCATGCTGTATATACGGCGCCCAGCTGTACTCAGATCGACATATATCGACTCAAGAACAACGCCTGTAGGTTCTATATTTCCGTGGGTTGCATCTGGCTGGTAACAGAGCTACCCCCATGCTGTATATACGGCGCCCAGCTGTGCTCAGATCGACATATATCGACTCAAGAACATCGCCTGTAGGTCCTATATGGCCGTGGGTTGCATCTGGTTGGTATCAGAGCTACACCCATGCTGTATATACGGGACCCAGCTATGCTCAGATCGACATATATCGACTCAAGAACATCGCCTGTAGGTCCTATATGGCCGTGGGTTGCATCTGGCTGATATCAGAGCCACCCACATGCCGTATATACGAGGGCCCAGCTGTGCTCAGATCGACATATATCGAATCAAGAACATCGGCTGTAGGTCCTATATGGCCGTGGGTTGCATCTGGCTGGTATCAGAGCCACCCACATGCCGTATATACGGGGCCCAGCTGTGCTCAGATCGACATATATCGACTCAAGAACATCGCCTGTAGGTCCTATATGGCCGTGGGTTGCATCTGGCTGTTATCAGAGCCACACACATGCCGTATATACGGGGCCCAGCTGTGCTCAGATCGACATATATCGACTCAAGAACATCGGCTGTAGGTCCTATATGGCAGTGGGATGCATATGGCTGGTATCAGAGCCACCCACATTCCGTATATACGTGGCCCAGCTGTGCTCAGATCGGCATATATCGACTCAAGAACATCGCCTGTAGGTCCTATATGGCCGTGGGTTGCATCTGGCTGGTATCAGAGCTACCCCCATGCTGTATATACGGGGCCCAGCTGTGCTCAGATCGACATATATCGACTCAAGAACATCGCCTGTAAGTCATATATGGCCGTGGGTTGCATCTGGGTGATATCAGAGCTACCCCCATGCTGTATATACGGGGCCCAGCTATGCTCAGATCGACATATATCGACTCAAGAACATCGCCTGTAGGTCCTATATAACCGTGGGTTGCAGCTGGCTGGTATCACAGCTACCCCCTTGCTATATATACGGCCCCCAGCTGTGCTCAGATCGACATATATCGACTCAAGAACATCGCCTGTAGGTCCTATATGGCCGTGGGTTGCATCTGGCTGGTTTCAGAGCTACCTCCATGCTGTATATACGGGGCCCAGCTGTGCTCAGATCGACATATATCGACTCAAGAACATCGCCTGTAGGTGATATATGGCCGTGGGTTGCATCTGGCTGGTATCAAATCCACCCACATGCCAAATATACGGGGCCCAGCTGTGCTCAGATCGACATATATCGACACAGGAACATCGCCTGTAGGTGCTATATGGCCGTGGGTTGCATCTGGCTGGTATCAGAGCTACCCCCTTGCTGTATATACGGCGCCCAGCTGTGCTCAGATCGACATATATCGACTCAAGAACATCGTCTGTAGGTCCTATATGGCCGTGGATTGCATCTGGCTGGTATCAGAGCTACTCCCATGCTGTATATACGGCGCCCAGCTGTACTCAGATCGACATATATCGACTCAAGAACAACGCCTGTAGGTTCTATATTTCCGTGGGTTGCATCTGGCTGGTAACAGAGCTACCCCCATGCTGTATATACGGCGCCCAGCTGTGCTCAGATCGACATATATCGACTCAAGAACATCGCCTGTAGGTCCTATATGGCCGTGGGTTGCATCTGGTTGGTATCAGAGCTACACCCATGCTGTATATACGGGACCCAGCTATGCTCAGATCGACATATATAGACTCAAGAACATCGCCTGTAGGTCCTATATGGCCGTGGGTTGCATCTGGCTGATATCAGAGCCACCCACATGCCGTATATACGAGGGCCCAGCTGTGCTCAGATCGACATATATCGAATCAAGAACATCGGCTGTAGGTCCTATATGGCCGTGGGTTGCATCTGGCTGGTATCAGAGCCACCCACATGCCGTATATACGGGGCCCAGCTGTGCTCAGATCGACATATATCGACTCAAGAACATCGCCTGTAGGTCCTATATGGCCGTGGGTTGCATCTGGCTGTTATCAGAGCCACACACATGCCGTATATACGGGGCCCAGCTGTGCTCAGATCGACATATATCGACTCAAGAACATCGGCTGTAGGTCCTATATGGCAGTGGGATGCATATGGCTGGTATCAGAGCCACCCACATTCCGTATATACGGGGCCCAGCTGTGCTCAGATCGGCATATATCGACTCAAGAACATCGCCTGTAGGTCCTATATGGCCGTGGGTTGCATCTGGCTGGTATCAGAGCTACCCCCATGCTGTATATACGGGGCCCAGCTGTGCTCAGATCGACATATATCGACTCAAGAACATCGCCTGTAAGTCATATATGGCCGTGGGTTGCATCTGGGTGATATCAGAGCTACCCCCATGCTGTATATACGGGGCCCAGCTATGCTCAGATCGACATATATCGACTCAAGAACATCGCCTGTAGGTCCTATATAACCGTGGGTTGCAGCTGGCTGGTATCACAGCTACCCCCTTGCTATATATACGGCCCCCAGCTGTGCTCAGATCGACATATATCGACTCAAGAACATCGCCTGTAGGTCCTATATGGCCATGGGTTGCATCTGGCTGGTTTCAGAGCTACCTCCATGCTGTATATACGGGGCCCAGCTGTGCTCAGATCGACATATATCGACTCAAGAACATCGCCTGTAGGTCCTATATGGCCGTGGGTTGCATCTGGCTGGTATCAGAGCCACCCACATGCCGTATATACGGGGCCCAGCTGTGCTCAGATCGACATATATCGACTCAACAATATCGCCTGTAGGTCCTATATGGCCGTGGGTTGCATCTGGCTGGTATCAGAGCTACCCCCATGGTGTTTATACGGCGCCCAGCTGTGCTCAAATCGACATATATCGACTCAAGAACATCGCCTGTGGGTCTTATATGGCCGTGGGTTGCAGCTGGCAGGTATCAGAGCTACCCCCAGGCTGTATATACGTGGCCCAGCTGTGCTCAGATCGACATATATCAACTCAAGAATATCGCCTGTAGGTGCTGTATGGCCGTGGGTTGCATCTGGCTGGTATCATAGCTACCCCCATGCTGTATATACGGCGCCCAGCTGTGCTCAGATCGACATATATCGACTCAAGAACATCGCCTGTAGGTCCTATATGGCCGTGGGTTGCATCTGGCTGGTATCATAGCTTCTCCCATGCTGTATATACGGGGCCCAGCTGTGCTCAGAGCGACATATATCGACTCAAGAACATCGCCTGTAGGTCCTATGTAGCCGTGGGTTGCAGCTGGCTGGTATCACAGCTACCCCCAGGCTGTATATACGTGGCCCAGCTGTGCTCAGATCGACATATATCGACTCAAGAATATCGCCTGTAGGTCCTATATGGCCGTGGGTTGCAGCTGGCTGGTATCAGAGCCACCCACATGCCGTATATACGGGGCCCAGCTGTGCTCAGCTCGACATATATCGACTCAAAAACATCGCCTGTAGGTCCTATATGGCCGTGGGTTGCATCTGGCTGGTATCATAGCTTCTCCCATGCTGTATATACGGGGACCAGCTGTGCTCAGATCGACATATATCGACTCAAGAACATCGCCTGTAGGTCCTATATAGCCGTGGGTTGCAGCTGGCTGGTATCACAGCTACCCCCATGCTGTATATACGTGGCCCAGCTGTGCTCAGATCGACATATATCGACTCAAGAACATCGCCTGTAAGTCCTATATGGCCGTGGGTTGCATCTGGCTGGTATCAGAGCTACCCCCATGCTGTATATACGGCGCCCAGCTGTGCTCAGATCGACATATATCGACTCAAGAACATCGCCTGTAGGTCATATATGGCCGTGGGTTGCATCTGGCTGGCATCAGAGCTACCCCCATGCTGTATATACGGGGCCCAGCTGTGCTCAAATCGACATATATCGACTCAAGAACATCGCCTGTAGGTCCTATATGGCCGTGGGTTGCAGCTGGCTGGTATCAGAGCTACCCCCATGCTGTATATACGGGGCCCAGCTGTGCTCAGATCAGACATATATCGACACAAGAACATCGCCTGTGGGTCTTATATGGCCGTGGGTTGCAGCTGGCTGGTATCAGAGCTACCCCCAGGCTGTATATACGTGGCCCAGCTGTGCTCAGATCAACATATATCGACTCAAGAACATCGCCTGTGGGTCTTATATGGCCGTGGGTTGCAGTTGGCTGATATCAGAGCTACCCCCAGGCTGTCTATACGTGGCCCAGCTGTGCTCAGATAGACATATATCGACTCAAGAACATCACCTGTAGGTGCTATATGGCCGTGGGTTGCATCTGGCTGGTATCAGAGCTACCCCCATGCTGTATATACGGCGCCCAGCTGTGCTCAGATCGACATATATCGACTCAAGAACATCGCTTGTAGGTCCTATATGGCCGTGGGTTACATCTGGCTGATATCAGAGCCACCCACATGCCGTATATACGAGGGCCCAGCTGTGCTCAGATCGACATATATCGAATCAAGAACATCGGCTGTAGGTCCTATATGGCCGTGGGTTGCATCTGGCTGATATCAGAGCCACCCACATGCCGTATATACGAGGGCCCAGCTGTGCTCAGATCGACATATATCGAATCAAGAACATCGGCTGTAGGTCCTATATGGCCGTGGGTTGTATCTGGCTGGTATCAGAGCCACCCACATGCCGTATATACGGGGCCCAGCTGTGCTCAGATCGACATATATCGACTCAAGAACATCGCCTGTAGGTCCTATATGGCCGTGGGTTGCATCTGGCTGTTATCAGAGCCACACACATGCCGTATATACGGGGCACAGCTGTGCTCAGATCGACATATATCGACTCAAGAACATCGGCTGTAGGTCCTATATGGCAGTGGGATGCATATGGCTGGTATCAGAGCCACCCACATTCCGTATATACGGGGCCCAGCTGTGCTCAGATCGGCATATTTCGACTCAAGAACATCGCCTGTAGGTCCTATATGGCCGTGGGTTGCATCTGGCTGGTATCAGAGATACCCCCATGCTGTATATACGGGGCCCAGCTGTGCTCAGATCGACATATATCGACTCAAGAACATCGCCTGTAAGTCCTATATGGCCGTGGGTTGCATCTGGGTGGTATCAGAGCTACCCCCATGCTGTATATACGGGGCCCAGCTGTGCTCAGATCGACATATATCGACTGAAGAACATCGCCTGTAGGTCCTATATGGCTGTGGGTTGCATCTGGCTGATATCAGAGCCACCCAAATGCCGTATATACGGGGGCCCAGCTATGCTCAGATCGACATATATCGACTCAAGAACATCGCCTGTAGGTCCTATATGGCCGTGGGTTGCAGCTGGCTGGTATCAGAGCCACCCACATGCCGTATATACGGGGCCCAGCTGTGCTCAGAGCGACATATATCGACTCAAGAACATCGCCTGTAGGTCCTATGTAGCCGTGGGTTGCAGCTGGCTGGTATGACAGCTACCCCCATGGTGTATATACGTGGCCCAGCTGTGCTCAGATCGACATATATCGACTCAAGAATATCGCCTGTAGGTCCTATATAGCCGTGGGTTGCAGCTGGCTGGTATCACAGCTACCCCCATGCTGTATATACGTGGCCCAGCTGTGCTCAGATCGACATATATCGACTCAAGAACATCGCCTGTAAGTCCTATATGGCCGTGGGTTGCATCTGGCTGGTATCAGAGCTACCAGCATGGTGTATATACGGCGCCCAGCTGTGCTCAAATCGACATATATCGATTCAAGTACATCGCCTGTAGGTCCTATATGGCCGTGGGTTGGATCTGGCTGGTATCAGAGCTACTCCCATGCTGTATATACGAGGCCCAGCTGTGCTCAGATCGACATATATCGACTCAAGAATATCGCCTGTAGGTGCTGTATGGCCGTGGGTTGCATCTGGCTGGTATCAGAGCTACCCCCATGCTGTATATACGGCGCCCAGCTGTGCTCAGATCGACATATATCGACTCAAGAACATCGCCTGTAGGTCCTATATGGCCGTGGGTTGCATCTGGCTGGTATCATAGCTTCCCCATGCTGTATATACGGGGCCCAGCTGTGCTCAGAGCGACATATATCGACTCAAGAACATCGCCTGTAGGTCCTATGTAGCCATGGGTTGCAGCTGGCTGGTATCACAGCTACCCCCATGCTGTATATACGTGGCCCAGCTGTGCTCAGATCGACATATATCGACTCAAGAACATCGCCTGTAGGTCCTATATGGCCGTGGGTTGCAGCTGGCTGGTATCAGAGCCACCCACATGCCGTATATACGGGGCCCAGCTGTGCTCAGAGCGACATATATCGACTCAAGAACATCGCCTGTAGGTCCTATGTAGCCGTGGGTTGCAGCTGGCTGGTATGATAGCTACCCCCATGGTGTATATACGTTGCCCAGCTGTGCTCAGATCGACATATATCGACTCAAGAACATCGCCTGTAGGTCCTATATGGCCGTGGGTTGCAGCTGGCTGGTATCAGAGCCACCCACATGCCGTATATACGGGGACCAGCTGTGCTCAGATCGACATATATCGACTCAAGAACATCGCCTGTAGGTCCTATATGGCCGTGGGTTGCATCTGGCTGGTATCAGAGCTACCCCCATGCTGTATATACGGGGCCCAGCTGTGCTCAGATCGACATATATCGACTCAAGAACATCGCCTGTAGGTCCTATATAGCCGTGGGTTGCAGCTGGCTGGTATCACAGCTACCCCCATGCTGTATATACGTGGCCCAGCTGTGCTCAGATCGACATATATCGACTCAAGAACATCGCCTGTAAGTCCTATATGGCCGTGGGTTGCATCTGGCTGGTATCAGAGCTACCCCGATGCTGTATATACGGCGCCCAGCTGTGCTCAGATCGACATATATCGACTCAAGAACATCGCCTGTAGGTCATATATGGCCGTGGGTTGCATCTGGCTGGCATCAGAGCTACCCCCATGCTGTATATACGGGGCCCAGCTGTGCTCAAATCGACATATATCGACTCAAGAACATCGCCTGTAGGTCCTATATGACCGTGGGTTGCAGCTGGCTGGTATCAGAGCTACCCCCATGCTGTATATACGGGGCCCAGCTGTGCTCAGATCAGACATATATCGACACAAGAACATCGCCTGTGGGTCTTATATGGCCGTGGGTTGCAGCTGGCTGGTATCAGAGCTACCCCCAGGCTGTATATACGTGGCCCAGCTGTGCTCAGATCGACATATATCGACTCAAGAACATCGCCTGTGGGTCTTATATGGCCGTGGGTTGCAGTTGGCTGATATCAGAGCTACCCCCAGGCTGTCTATACGTGGCCCAGCTGTGCTCAGATCGACATATATCGACTCAAGAACATCACCTGTAGGTGCTAATTGGCCGTGGGTTGCATCTGGCTGGTATCAGAGCTACCCCAATGCTGTATATACGGCGCCCAGCTGTGCTCAGATCGACATATATCGACTCAAGAACATCGCTTGTATGTCCTATATGGCCGTGGGTTGCATCTGGCTGGTATCAGTGCTACCCCCATGCTGTATATACGGCGTCCAGCTGTGCTCAGATCGACATATATCGACTCAAGAACATCGCCTGTAGGTCATATATGGCCGTGGGTTGCATCTGGCTGGTATCAAATCCACCCACATGCCAAATATACGGGGCCCAGCTGTGCTCAGATCGACATATATCGACACAGGAACATCGCCTGTAGGTGCTATATGGCCGTGGGTTGCATCTGGCTGGTATCAGAGCTACCCCCTTGCTGTATATACGGCGCCCAGCTGTGCTCAGATCGACATATATCGACTCAAGAACATCGTCTGTAGGTCCTATATGGCCGTGGATTGCATCTGGCTGGTATCAGAGCTACTCCCATGCTGTATATACGGCGCCCAGCTGTACTCAGATCGACATATATCGACTCAAGAACAACGCCTGTAGGTTCTATATTTCCGTGGGTTGCATCTGGCTGGTAACAGAGCTACCCCCATGCTGTATATACGGCGCCCAGCTGTGCTCAGATCGACATATATCGACTCAAGAACATCGCCTGTAGGTCCTATATGGCCGTGGGTTGCATCTGGTTGGTATCAGAGCTACACCCATGCTGTATATACGGGACCCAGCTATGCTCAGATCGACATATATCGACTCAAGAACATCGCCTGTAGGTCCTATATGGCCGTGGGTTGCATCTGGCTGATATCAGAGCCACCCACATGCCGTATATACGAGGGCCCAGCTGTGCTCAGATCGACATATATCGAATCAAGAACATCGGCTGTAGGTCCTATATGGCCGTGGGTTGCATCTGGCTGGTATCAGAGCCACCCACATGCCGTATATACGGGGCCCAGCTGTGCTCAGATCGACATATATCGACTCAAGAACATCGCCTGTAGGTCCTATATGGCCGTGGGTTGCATCTGGCTGTTATCAGAGCCACACACATGCCGTATATACGGGGCCCAGCTGTGCTCAGATCGACATATATCGACTCAAGAACATCGGCTGTAGGTCCTATATGGCAGTGGGATGCATATGGCTGGTATCAGAGCCACCCACATTCCGTATATACGTGGCCCAGCTGTGCTCAGATCGGCATATATCGACTCAAGAACATCGCCTGTAGGTCCTATATGGCCGTGGGTTGCATCTGGCTGGTATCAGAGCTACCCCCATGCTGTATATACGGGGCCCAGCTGTGCTCAGATCGACATATATCGACTCAAGAACATCGCCTGTAAGTCATATATGGCCGTGGGTTGCATCTGGGTGATATCAGAGCTACCCCCATGCTGTATATACGGGGCCCAGCTATGCTCAGATCGACATATATCGACTCAAGAACATCGCCTGTAGGTCCTATATAACCGTGGGTTGCAGCTGGCTGGTATCACAGCTACCCCCTTGCTATATATACGGCCCCCAGCTGTGCTCAGATCGACATATATCGACTCAAGAACATCGCCTGTAGGTCCTATATGGCCGTGGGTTGCATCTGGCTGGTTTCAGAGCTACCTCCATGCTGTATATACGGGGCCCAGCTGTGCTCAGATCGACATATATCGACTCAAGAACATCGCCTGTAGGTGATATATGGCCGTGGGTTGCATCTGGCTGGTATCAAATCCACCCACATGCCAAATATACGGGGCCCAGCTGTGCTCAGATCGACATATATCGACACAGGAACATCGCCTGTAGGTGCTATATGGCCGTGGGTTGCATCTGGCTGGTATCAGAGCTACCCCCTTGCTGTATATACGGCGCCCAGCTGTGCTCAGATCGACATATATCGACTCAAGAACATCGTCTGTAGGTCCTATATGGCCGTGGATTGCATCTGGCTGGTATCAGAGCTACTCCCATGCTGTATATACGGCGCCCAGCTGTACTCAGATCGACATATATCGACTCAAGAACAACGCCTGTAGGTTCTATATTTCCGTGGGTTGCATCTGGCTGGTAACAGAGCTACCCCCATGCTGTATATACGGCGCCCAGCTGTGCTCAGATCGACATATATCGACTCAAGAACATCGCCTGTAGGTCCTATATGGCCGTGGGTTGCATCTGGTTGGTATCAGAGCTACACCCATGCTGTATATACGGGACCCAGCTATGCTCAGATCGACATATATAGACTCAAGAACATCGCCTGTAGGTCCTATATGGCCGTGGGTTGCATCTGGCTGATATCAGAGCCACCCACATGCCGTATATACGAGGGCCCAGCTGTGCTCAGATCGACATATATCGAATCAAGAACATCGGCTGTAGGTCCTATATGGCCGTGGGTTGCATCTGGCTGGTATCAGAGCCACCCACATGCCGTATATACGGGGCCCAGCTGTGCTCAGATCGACATATATCGACTCAAGAACATCGCCTGTAGGTCCTATATGGCCGTGGGTTGCATCTGGCTGTTATCAGAGCCACACACATGCCGTATATACGGGGCCCAGCTGTGCTCAGATCGACATATATCGACTCAAGAACATCGGCTGTAGGTCCTATATGGCAGTGGGATGCATATGGCTGGTATCAGAGCCACCCACATTCCGTATATACGGGGCCCAGCTGTGCTCAGATCGGCATATATCGACTCAAGAACATCGCCTGTAGGTCCTATATGGCCGTGGGTTGCATCTGGCTGGTATCAGAGCTACCCCCATGCTGTATATACGGGGCCCAGCTGTGCTCAGATCGACATATATCGACTCAAGAACATCGCCTGTAAGTCATATATGGCCGTGGGTTGCATCTGGGTGATATCAGAGCTACCCCCATGCTGTATATACGGGGCCCAGCTATGCTCAGATCGACATATATCGACTCAAGAACATCGCCTGTAGGTCCTATATAACCGTGGGTTGCAGCTGGCTGGTATCACAGCTACCCCCTTGCTATATATACGGCCCCCAGCTGTGCTCAGATCGACATATATCGACTCAAGAACATCGCCTGTAGGTCCTATATGGCCATGGGTTGCATCTGGCTGGTTTCAGAGCTACCTCCATGCTGTATATACGGGGCCCAGCTGTGCTCAGATCGACATATATCGACTCAAGAACATCGCCTGTAGGTCCTATATGGCCGTGGGTTGCATCTGGCTGGTATCAGAGCCACCCACATGCCGTATATACGGGGCCCAGCTGTGCTCAGATCGACATATATCGACTCAACAATATCGCCTGTAGGTCCTATATGGCCGTGGGTTGCATCTGGCTGGTATCAGAGCTACCCCCATGGTGTTTATACGGCGCCCAGCTGTGCTCAAATCGACATATATCGACTCAAGAACATCGCCTGTGGGTCTTATATGGCCGTGGGTTGCAGCTGGCAGGTATCAGAGCTACCCCCAGGCTGTATATACGTGGCCCAGCTGTGCTCAGATCGACATATATCAACTCAAGAATATCGCCTGTAGGTGCTGTATGGCCGTGGGTTGCATCTGGCTGGTATCATAGCTACCCCCATGCTGTATATACGGCGCCCAGCTGTGCTCAGATCGACATATATCGACTCAAGAACATCGCCTGTAGGTCCTATATGGCCGTGGGTTGCATCTGGCTGGTATCATAGCTTCTCCCATGCTGTATATACGGGGCCCAGCTGTGCTCAGAGCGACATATATCGACTCAAGAACATCGCCTGTAGGTCCTATGTAGCCGTGGGTTGCAGCTGGCTGGTATCACAGCTACCCCCAGGCTGTATATACGTGGCCCAGCTGTGCTCAGATCGACATATATCGACTCAAGAATATCGCCTGTAGGTCCTATATGGCCGTGGGTTGCAGCTGGCTGGTATCAGAGCCACCCACATGCCGTATATACGGGGCCCAGCTGTGCTCAGCTCGACATATATCGACTCAAAAACATCGCCTGTAGGTCCTATATGGCCGTGGGTTGCATCTGGCTGGTATCATAGCTTCTCCCATGCTGTATATACGGGGACCAGCTGTGCTCAGATCGACATATATCGACTCAAGAACATCGCCTGTAGGTCCTATATAGCCGTGGGTTGCAGCTGGCTGGTATCACAGCTACCCCCATGCTGTATATACGTGGCCCAGCTGTGCTCAGATCGACATATATCGACTCAAGAACATCGCCTGTAAGTCCTATATGGCCGTGGGTTGCATCTGGCTGGTATCAGAGCTACCCCCATGCTGTATATACGGCGCCCAGCTGTGCTCAGATCGACATATATCGACTCAAGAACATCGCCTGTAGGTCATATATGGCCGTGGGTTGCATCTGGCTGGCATCAGAGCTACCCCCATGCTGTATATACGGGGCCCAGCTGTGCTCAAATCGACATATATCGACTCAAGAACATCGCCTGTAGGTCCTATATGGCCGTGGGTTGCAGCTGGCTGGTATCAGAGCTACCCCCATGCTGTATATACGGGGCCCAGCTGTGCTCAGATCAGACATATATCGACACAAGAACATCGCCTGTGGGTCTTATATGGCCGTGGGTTGCAGCTGGCTGGTATCAGAGCTACCCCCAGGCTGTATATACGTGGCCCAGCTGTGCTCAGATCAACATATATCGACTCAAGAACATCGCCTGTGGGTCTTATATGGCCGTGGGTTGCAGTTGGCTGATATCAGAGCTACCCCCAGGCTGTCTATACGTGGCCCAGCTGTGCTCAGATAGACATATATCGACTCAAGAACATCACCTGTAGGTGCTATATGGCCGTGGGTTGCATCTGGCTGGTATCAGAGCTACCCCCATGCTGTATATACGGCGCCCAGCTGTGCTCAGATCGACATATATCGACTCAAGAACATCGCTTGTAGGTCCTATATGGCCGTGGGTTACATCTGGCTGATATCAGAGCCACCCACATGCCGTATATACGAGGGCCCAGCTGTGCTCAGATCGACATATATCGAATCAAGAACATCGGCTGTAGGTCCTATATGGCCGTGGGTTGCATCTGGCTGATATCAGAGCCACCCACATGCCGTATATACGAGGGCCCAGCTGTGCTCAGATCGACATATATCGAATCAAGAACATCGGCTGTAGGTCCTATATGGCCGTGGGTTGTATCTGGCTGGTATCAGAGCCACCCACATGCCGTATATACGGGGCCCAGCTGTGCTCAGATCGACATATATCGACTCAAGAACATCGCCTGTAGGTCCTATATGGCCGTGGGTTGCATCTGGCTGTTATCAGAGCCACACACATGCCGTATATACGGGGCACAGCTGTGCTCAGATCGACATATATCGACTCAAGAACATCGGCTGTAGGTCCTATATGGCAGTGGGATGCATATGGCTGGTATCAGAGCCACCCACATTCCGTATATACGGGGCCCAGCTGTGCTCAGATCGGCATATTTCGACTCAAGAACATCGCCTGTAGGTCCTATATGGCCGTGGGTTGCATCTGGCTGGTATCAGAGCTACCCCCATGCTGTATATACGGGGCCCAGCTGTGCTCAGATCGACATATATCGACTCAAGAACATCGCCTGTAAGTCCTATATGGCCGTGGGTTGCATCTGGGTGGTATCAGAGCTACCCCCATGCTGTATATACGGGGCCCAGCTATGCTCAGATCGACATATATCGACTCAAGAACATCGCCTGTAGGTCCTATAAAACCGTGGGTTGCAGCTGGCTGGTATCACAGCTACCCCCTTGCTATATATACGGCGCCCAGCTGTGCTCAGATCGACATATATCGACTCAAGAACATCGCCTGTAGGTCCTATATGGCCGTGGGTTGCATCTGGCTGGTTTCAGAGCTACCCCCATGCTGTATAAACGGGGCCCAGCTGTGCTCAGATCGACATATATCGACTCAAGAACATCGCCTGTAGGTCCTATATGGCCGTGGGTTGCAGCTGGCAGGTATCACAGCTACCCCCATGCTGTATATACGTGGCCCAGCTGTGCTCAGATCGACATATATCGACTCAAGAACATCGCCTGTAAGTCCTATATGGCCGTGGGTTGCATCTGGCTGGTATCAGAGCTACCCCGATGCTGTATATACGGCGCCCAGCTGTGCTCAGATCGACATATATCGACTCAAGAACATCGCCTGTAGGTCATATATGGCCGTGGGTTGCATCTGGCTGGCATCAGAGCTACCCCCATGCTGTATATACGGGGCCCAGCTGTGCTCAAATCGACATATATCGACTCAAGAACATCGCCTGTAGGTCCTATATGACCGTGGGTTGCAGCTGGCTGGTATCAGAGCTACCCCCATGCTGTATATACGGGGCCCAGCTGTGCTCAGATCAGACATATATCGACACAAGAACATCGCCTGTGGGTCTTATATGGCCGTGGGTTGCAGCTGGCTGGTATCAGAGCTACCCCCAGGCTGTATATACGTGGCCCAGCTGTGCTCAGATCGACATATATCGACTCAAGAACATCGCCTGTGGGTCTTATATGGCCGTGGGTTGCAGTTGGCTGATATCAGAGCTACCCCCAGGCTGTCTATACGTGGCCCAGCTGTGCTCAGATCGACATATATCGACTCAAGAACATCACCTGTAGGTGCTATATGGCCGTGGGTTGCATCTGGCTGGTATCAGAGCTACCCCAATGCTGTATATACGGCGCCCAGCTGTGCTCAGATCGACATATATCGACTCAAGAACATCGCTTGTATGTCCTATATGGCCGTGGGTTGCATCTGGCTGGTATCAGTGCTACCCCCATGCTGTATATACGGCGTCCAGCTGTGCTCAGATCGACATATATCGACTCAAGAACATCGCCTGTAGGTCATATATGGCCGTGGGTTGCATCTGGCTGGTATCAAATCCACCCACATGCCAAATATACGGGGCCCAGCTGTGCTCAGATCGACATATATCGACACAGGAACATCGCCTGTAGGTGCTATATGGCCGTGGGTTGCATCTGGCTGGTATCAGAGCTACCCCCTTGCTGTATATACGGCGCCCAGCTGTGCTCAGATCGACATATATCGACTCAAGAACATCGTCTGTAGGTCCTATATGGCCGTGGATTGCATCTGGCTGGTATCAGAGCTACTCCCATGCTGTATATACGGCGCCCAGCTGTACTCAGATCGACATATATCGACTCAAGAACAACGCCTGTAGGTTCTATATTTCCGTGGGTTGCATCTGGCTGGTAACAGAGCTACCCCCATGCTGTATATACGGCGCCCAGCTGTGCTCAGATCGACATATATCGACTCAAGAACATCGCCTGTAGGTCCTATATGGCCGTGGGTTGCATCTGGTTGGTATCAGAGCTACACCCATGCTGTATATACGGGACCCAGCTATGCTCAGTCGACATATATCGACTCAAGAACATCGCCTGTAGGTCCTATATGGCCGTGGGTTGCATCTGGCTGATATCAGAGCCACCCACATGCCGTATATACGAGGGCCCAGCTGTGCTCAGATCGACATATATCGAATCAAGAACATCGGCTGTAGGTCCTATATGGCCGTGGGTTGCATCTGGCTGGTATCAGAGCCACCCACATGCCGTATATACGGGGCCCAGCTGTGCTCAGATCGACATATATCGACTCAAGAACATCGCCTGTAGGTCCTATATGGCCGTGGGTTGCATCTGGCTGTTATCAGAGCCACACACATGCCGTATATACGGGGCCCAGCTGTGCTCAGATCGACATATATCGACTCAAGAACATCGGCTGTAGGTCCTATATGGCAGTGGGATGCATATGGCTGGTATCAGAGCCACCCACATTCCGTATATACGGGGCCCAGCTGTGCTCAGATCGGCATATATCGACTCAAGAACATCGCCTGTAGGTCCTATATGGCCGTGGGTTGCATCTGGCTGGTATCAGAGCTACCCCCATGCTGTATATACGGGGCCCAGCTGTGCTCAGATCGACATATATCGACTCAAGAACATCGCCTGTAAGTCATATATGGCCGTGGGTTGCATCTGGGTGATATCAGAGCTACCCCCATGCTGTATATACGGGGCCCAGCTATGCTCAGATCGACATATATCGACTCAAGAACATCGCCTGTAGGTCCTATATAACCGTGGGTTGCAGCTGGCTGGTATCACAGCTACCCCCTTGCTATATATACGGCCCCCAGCTGTGCTCAGATCGACATATATCGACTCAAGAACATCGCTTGTAGGTCCTATATGGCCGTGGGTTGCATCTGGCTGGTTTCAGAGCTACCTCCATGCTGTATATACGGGGCCCAGCTGTGCTCAGATCGACATATATCGACTCAAGAACATCGCCTGTAGGTCATATATGGCCGTGGGTTGCATCTGGCTGGTATCAAATCCACCCACATGCCAAATATACGGGGCCCAGCTGTGCTCAGATCGACATATATCGACACAGGAACATCGCCTGTAGGTGCTATATGGCCGTGGGTTGCATCTGGCTGGTATCAGAGCTACCCCCTTGCTGTATATACGGCGCCCAGCTGTGCTCAGATCGACATATATCGACTCAACAATATCGCCTGTAGGTCCTATATGGCCGTGGGTTGCATCTGGCTGGTATCAGAGCTACCCCCATGGTGTTTATACGGCGCCCAGCTGTGCTCAAATCGACATATATCGACTCAAGAACATCGCCTGTGGGTCTTATATGGCCGTGGGTTGCAGCTGGCAGGTATCAGAGCTACCCCCAGGCTGTATATACGTGGCCCAGCTGTGCTCAGATCGACATATATCAACTCAAGAATATCGCCTGTAGGTGCTGTATGGCCGTGGGTTGCATCTGGCTGGTATCATAGCTACCCCCATGCTGTATATACGGCGCCCAGCTGTGCTCAGATCGACATATATCGACTCAAGAACATCGCCTGTAGGTCCTATATGGCCGTGGGTTGCATCTGGCTGGTATCATAGCTTCTCCCATGCTGTATATACGGGGCCCAGCTGTGCTCAGAGCGACATATATCGACTCAAGAACATCGCCTGTAGGTCCTATGTAGCCGTGGGTTGCAGCTGGCTGGTATCACAGCTACCCCCAGGCTGTATATACGTGGCCCAGCTGTGCTCAGATCGACATATATCGACTCAAGAACATCGCCTGTAGGTCCTATATGGCCGTGGGTTGCAGCTGGCTGGTATCAGAGCCACCCACATGCCGTATATACGGGGCCCAGCTGTGCTCAGCTCGACATATATCGACTCAAAAACATCGCCTGTAGGTCCTATATGGCCGTGGGTTGCATCTGGCTGGTATCATAGCTTCTCCCATGCTGTATATACGGGGACCAGCTGTGCTCAGATCGACATATATCGACTCAAGAACATCGCCTGTAGGTCCTATATAGCCGTGGGTTGCAGCTGGCTGGTATCACAGCTACCCCCATGCTGTATATACGTGGCCCAGCTGTGCTCAGATCGACATATATCGACTCAAGAACATCGCCTGTAAGTCCTATATGGCCGTGGGTTGCATCTGGCTGGTATCAGAGCTACCCCCATGCTGTATATACGGCGCCCAGCTGTGCTCAGATCGACATATATCGACTCAAGAACATCGCCTGTAGGTCATATATGGCCGTGGGTTGCATCTGGCTGGCATCAGAGCTACCCCCATGCTGTATATACGGGGCCCAGCTGTGCTCAAATCGACATATATCGACTCAAGAACATCGCCTGTAGGTCCTATATGGCCGTGGGTTGCAGCTGGCTGGTATCAGAGCTACCCCCATGCTGTATATACGGGGCCCAGCTGTGCTCAGATCAGACATATATCGACACAAGAACATCGCCTGTGGGTCTTATATGGCCGTGGGTTGCAGCTGGCTGGTATCAGAGCTACCCCCAGGCTGTATATACGTGGCCCAGCTGTGCTCAGATCAACATATATCGACTCAAGAACATCGCCTGTGGGTCTTATATGGCCGTGGGTTGCATCTGGCTGGCATCAGAGCTACCCCCATGCTGTATATACGGGGCCCAGCTGTGCTCAAATCGACATATATCGACTCAAGAACATCGCCTGTAGGTCCTATATGGCCGTGGGTTGCAGCTGGCTGGTATCAGAGCTACCCCCATGCTGTATATACGGCGCCCAGCTGTGCTCAGATCGACATATATCGACTCAAGAACATCGCTTGTAGGTCCTATATGGCCGTGGGTTACATCTGGCTGATATCAGAGCCACCCACATGCCGTATATACGAGGGCCCAGCTGTGCTCAGATCGACATATATCGAATCAAGAACATCGGCTGTAGGTCCTATATGGCCGTGGGTTGCATCTGGCTGATATCAGAGCCACCCAAATGCCGTATATACGAGGGCCCAGCTGTGCTCAGATCGACATATATCGAATCAAGAACATCGGCTGTAGGTCCTATATGGCCGTGGGTTGTATCTGGCTGGTATCAGAGCCACCCACATGCCGTATATACGGGGCCCAGCTGTGCTCAGATCGACATATATCGACTCAAGAACATCGCCTGTAGGTCCTATATGGCCGTGGGTTGCATCTGGCTGTTATCAGAGCCACACACATGCCGTATATACGGGGCACAGCTGTGCTCAGATCGACATATATCGACTCAAGAACATCGGCTGTAGGTCCTATATGGCAGTGGGATGCATATGGCTGGAATCAGAGCCACCCACATTCCGTATATACGGGGCCCAGCTGTGCTCAGATCGGCATATTTCGACTCAAGAACATCGCCTGTAGGTCCTATATGGCCGTGGGTTGCATCTGGCTGGTATCAGAGCTACCCCCATGCTGTATATACGGGGCCCAGCTGTGCTCAGATCGACATATATCGACTCAAGAACATCGCCTGTAAGTCCTATATGGCCGTGGGTTGCATCTGGGTGGTATCAGAGCTACCCCCATGCTGTATATACGGGGCCCAGCTATGCTCAGATCGACATATATCGACTCAAGAACATCGCCTGTAGGTCCTATAAAACCGTGGGTTGCAGCTGGCTGGTATCACAGCTACCCCCTTGCTATATATACGGCGCCCAGCTGTGCTCAGATCGACATATATCGACTCAAGAACATCGCCTGTAGGTCCTATATGGCCGTGGGTTGCATCTGGCTGGTTTCAGAGCTACCCCCATGCTGTATATACGGGGCCCAGCTGTGCTCAGATCGACATATATCGACTCAAGAACATCGCCTGTAGGTCCTATATGGCCGTGGGTTGCAGCTGGCAGGTATCACAGCTACCCCCATGCTGTATATACGTGGCCCAGCTGTGCTCAGATCGACATATATCGACTCAAGAACATCGCCTGTAGGTCCTATATGGGCATAGGTTGCACCTGGTTGGTGTCGAAGCGGCCCCAATGCTGCATATACGGTGCATAGCGGTGCTCAGATCGACATATATCGACTCAAGAACATCGCCTGTAGGTCCTATATAGCCGTGGGTTGCATCTGGCTGGTATCAGAGCCACCCACATGCCGTATATACGAGGCCCAGCTGTGCTCAGATCGACATATATCGACTCAAGAACATCGCCTGTAGGTTCTATATGGCCGTGGGTTGCATATGGCTGGTATCAGAGCCACCCACATGCCGTATATACGGGGCCCAGCTGTGCGCAGATCGACATATATCGACTCAAGAACATCGCCTGTAGGTCCTATATGGCCGTGGGTTGCATATGGCTGTTACCAGAGCCACCCACATGCCGTATATACGGGGCCCAGCTGTGCTCAGATCGACATATATCGACTCAAGAACATCGCCTGTAGGTCTTATATGGCCGTGGGTTGCATCTGGCTGGTATCAGAGCTACACCCATGGTGTATATACGGCGCCCAGCTGTGCTCAGATCGACATATATCGACTCAAGAACATCGCCTGTAGGGTCTATATGGCCGTGGGTTGCATCTGGCTGGTATCAGAGCTACCCCTATGCTGTATATACGGCGAGCAGCTGTGCTCAGATCGACATATATCGACTCAAGAACATCGCCTGTAGGTCCTATATGGCCGTGGGTTGCATCTGGCTGGTATAAGAGCTACCCCCATGCTGTATATACGGGGCCCAGCTGTGCTCAGATCGACATATATCGACTCAAGAACATCGCCTGTAGGTCCTATATGGCCGTGGGTTGCATCTGGGTGGTATCAGAGCTACCCCCATGCTGTATATACGGGGCCCAGCTGTGCTCAGATCGACATATATCGACTCAAGAACATCGCCTGTATGTCCTATATAACCGTGGGTTGCAGCTGGCTGGTATCACAGCTACCCCCATGCTATATATACGGCGCCCAGCTGTGCTCAGATCGACATATATCGACTCAAGAACATCGCCAGTAGGTCCTATATGGCCGTGGGTTGCATCTGGCTGGTTTCAGAGCTACCCCCATGTTGTATATACGGGGACCAGCTGTGCTCAGATCGACATATATCGACTCAAGAACATCGTCTATAGGTCCTATATGGCCGTGGGTTGCAGCTGGCTGGTATCACAGCTACCCCCATGCTGTATATACGTGGCCCAGCTGTGCTGAGATCGACATATATCGACTCAAGAACATCGCCTGTAGGTCCTATATGCCCGTGGGTTGCATCTGGCTGGAATCAGAGCCACCCACATGCTGCATATACAGGGCATAGCGGAGCTCATATCGACATATATCGACTCAAGAACATCGCCTGTAGGTCCTATATGGCCGTGGGTTGCATCTGGCTGATATCAGAGCCACCCACATGCCGTATATACGGGAGCCCAGCTGTGTTCAAATCGACATATATCGAATCAAGAACATCGGCTGTAGGTCCTATATGGCCGTGGGTTGCATCTGGCTGGTATCAGAGCCACCTACATGCCGTATATACGGGGCCCAGCTGTGCTCAGATCGACATATATCGACTCAAGAACATCGCCTGTTGGTCCTATATGGCCGTGGGTTGCATCTGGCTGGTATCAGAGCTACCCCGATGCTGTATATACGAGGACCAGCTGTGCTCAGATCGACATATATCGACTCAAGAACATCGCCTGTAGGTCCTATATGGCCGTGGGTTGCATCTGGCTGGTTTCAGAGCTACCCCCATGTTGTATATACGGGGCCCAGCTGTGCTCAGATCGACATATATCGACTCAAGAACATCGTCTATAGGTCCTATATGGCCGTGGGTTGCAGCTGGCTGGTATCACAGCTACCCCCATGCTGTATATACGTGGCCCAGCTGTGCTGAGATCGACATATATCGACTCAAGAACATCGCCTGTAGGTCCTATATGCCCGTGGGTTGCATCTGGCTGGAATTAGAGCCACCCACATGCTGCATATACAAGGCATAGCGGAGCTCATATCGACATATATCGACTCAAGAACATCGCCTGTAGGTCCCATATGGGAATAGGTTGCACCTGGCTGGTGTCGGAGCGGCCCCAATGTTGCATATACGGTGCATAGCGGTGCTCAGATCGACATATATCGACTCAAGAACATCGCCTGTAGGTCCTATATGGCTGTGGGTTGCATCTGGCTGATATCAGAGCCACCCACATGCCGTATATACGGGGGCCCAGCTGTGCTTAGATCGACATATATCGATTCAAGAACATCGGCTCTAGGTCCTATATTGCCGTGGGTTGCATCTGGCTGGTATCAGAGCCACCCACATTCCGTATATACGGGGCCCAGTAGTGCTCAGATCGACATATATCGACTCAAGAATATCGCCTGTAGGTCCTATAAGGCCGTGGGTTGCATCTGGCTGGTATCAGAGCTACCCCCATGGTGTATATACGGCGCCCAGCTGTGCTCAAATCGACATATATCGATTCAAGTACATCGCCTGTAGGTCCTATATGGCCGTGGGTTGGATCTGGCTGGTATCAGAGCTACTCCCATGCTGTATATACGAGGCCCAGCTGTGCTCAGATCGACATATATCGACTCAAGAATATCGCCTGTAGGTGCTGTATGGCCGTGGGTTGCATCTGGCTGGTATCAGAGCTACCCCCATGCTGTATATACGGGGCCCAGCTGTGCTCAGAGCGACATATATCGACTCAAGAACATCGCCTGTAGGTCCTATGTAGCCGTGGGTTGCAGCTGGCTGGTATCACAGCTACCCCCATGCTGTATATACGTGGCCCAGCTGTGCTCAGATCGACATATATCGACTCAAGAACATCGCCTGTAGGTCCTATATGGCCGTGGGTTGCAGCTGGCTGGTATCAGAGCCACCCACATGCCGTATATACGGGGCCCAGCTGTGCTCAGCTCGACATATATCGACTCAAAAACATCGCCTCTAGGTCCTATATGGCCGTGGGTTGCATCTGGCTGGTATCAGAGCTACCCCCATGCTGTATATACGGCGCCCAGCTGTGCTCAGATCGACATATATCGACTAAAAACATCGCCTGTAGGTCCTATATGGCCGTGGGTTGCATCTGGCTGGTATCATAGCTTCCCCCATGCTGCATATACGGGGCCCAGCTGTGCTCAGAGCGACATATATCGACTCAAGAACATCGCCTGTAGGTCCTATGTAGCCGTGGGTTGCAGCTGGCTGGTATGACAGCTACCCCCATGGTGTATATACGTGGCCCAGCTGTGCTCAGATCGACATATATCGACTCAAGAACATCGCCTGTAGGTCCTATATGGCCGTGGGTTGCAGCTGGCTGGTATCAGAGCCACCCACATGCCGTATATACGGGGACCAGCTGTGCTCAGATAGACATATATCGACTCAAGAACATCGCCTGTAGGTCCTATATGGCCGTGGGTTGCATCTGGCTGGTATCAGAGCTACCCCCATGCTGTATATACGGGGCCCAGCTGTGCTCAGATCGACATATATCGACTCAAGAACATCGCCTGTAGGTCCTATATGGCCGTGGGTTGCATCTGGGTGGTATCAGAGCTACCCCCATGCTGTATATACGGGGCCCAGCTGTGCTCAGATCGACATATATCGACTCAAGAACACCGCCTGTATGTCCTATATAACCGTGGGTTGCAGCTGGCTGGTATCACAGCTACCCCCATGCTATATATACGGCGCCCAGCTGTGCTCAGATCGACATATATCGACTCAAGAACATCGCCAGTAGGTCCTATATGGCCGTGGGTTGCATCTGGCTGGTTTCAGAGCTACCCCCATGTTGTATATACGGGGCCCAGCTGTGCTCAGATCGACATATATCGACTCAAGAACATCGTCTATAGGTCCTATATGGCCGTGGGTTGCAGCTGGCTGGTATCACAGCTACCCCCATGCTGTATATACGTGGCCCAGCTGTGCTGAGATTGACATATATCGACTCAAGAACATCGCCTGTAGGTCCTATATGGCCGTGGGTTGCATCTGGCTGGTATCAGAGCTACACCCATGGTATATATACGGCGCCCAGCTGTGCTCAGATCGACATATATCGACTCAAGAACATCGCCTGTAGGGTCTATATGGCCGTGGGTTGCATCTGGCTGGTATCAGAGCTACCCCTATGCTGTATATACGGCGAGCAGCTGTGCTCAGATCGACATATATCGACTCAAGAACATCGCCTGTAGGTCCTATATGGCCGTGGGTTGCATCTGGCTGGTATCAGAGCTACCCCCATGCTGTATATACGGGGCCCAGCTGTGCTCAGATCGACATATATCGACTCAAGAACATCGCCTGTAGGTCCTATATGGCCGTGGGTTGCATCTGGGTGGTATCAGAGCTACCCCCATGCTGTATATACGGGGCCCAGCTGTGCTCAGATCGACATATATCGACTCAAGAACATCGCCTGTATGTCCTATATAACCGTGGGTTGCAGCTGGCTGGTATCACAGCTACCCCCATGCTATATATACGGCGCCCAGCTGTGCTCAGATCGACATATATCGACTCAAGAACATCGCCAGTAGGTCCTATATGGCCGTGGGTTGCATCTGGCTGGTTTCAGAGCTACCCCCATGTTGTATATACGGGGCCCAGCTGTGCTCAGATCGACATATATCGACTCAAGAACATCGTCTATAGGTCCTATATGGCCGTGGGTTGCAGCTGGCTGGTATCACAGCTACCCCCATGCTGTATATACGTGGCCCAGCTGTGCTGAGATCGACATATATCGACTCAAGAACATCGCCTGTAGGTCCTATATGCCCGTGGGTTGCATCTGGCTGGAATCAGAGCCACCCACATGCTGCATATACAGGGCATAGCGGAGCTCATATCGACATATATCGACTCAAGAACATCGCCTGTAGGTCCTATATGGCCGTGGGTTGCATCTGGCTGATATCAGAGCCACCCACATGCCGTATATACGGGGGCCCAGCTGTGTTCAAATCGACATATATCGAATCAAGAACATCGGCTGTAGGTCCTATATGGCCGTGGGTTGCATCTGGCTGGTATCAGAGCCACCCACATGCCGTATATACGGGGCCCAGCTGTGCTCAGATCGACATATATCGACTCAAGAACATCGCCTGTAGGTCCTATATGGCCGTGGGTTGCATCTGGCTGGTATCAGAGCTACCCCCATGCTGTATATACGAGGACCAGCTGTGCTCAGATCGACATATATCGACTCAAGAACATCGCCTGTAGGTCCTATATGGCCGTGGGTTGCATCTGGCTGGTTTCAGAGCTACCCCCATGTTGTATATACGGGGCCCAGCTGTGCTCAGATCGACATATATCGACTCAAGAACATCGTCTATAGGTCCTATATGGCCGTGGGTTGCAGCTGGCTGGTATCACAGCTACCCCCATGCTGTATATACGTGGCCCAGCTGTGCTGAGATCGTCATATATCGACTCAAGAACATCGCCTGTATGTCCTATATGCCCGTGGGTTGCATCTGGCTGGAATTAGAGCCACCCACATGCTGCATATACAAGGCATAGCGGAGCTCATATCGACATATATCGACTCAAGAACATCGCCTGTAGGTCCCATATGGGAATAGGTTGCACCTGGCTGGTGTCGGAGCGGCCCCAATGTTGCATATACGGTGCATAGCGGTGCTCAGATCGACATATATCGACTCAAGAACATCGCCTGTAGGTCCTATATGGCCGTGGGTTGCATCTGGCTGGTTTCAGAGCTACCCCCATGCTTTATATACGGGACCCAGCTGTGCTCAGATCGACACATATCGACTCAAGAACATCGCCTGTAGGTCCTATATGGCCGTGGGTTGCATCTGGCTGGTTTCAGAGCTACCCCCATGTTGTATATACGGGGCCCAGCTGTGCTCAGATCGACATATATCGACTCAAGAACATCGCCTATAGGTCCTATATGGCCGTGGGTTGCACCTGGCTGGTATCACAGCTACCCCCATGCTGTATATACGTGGCCCAGCTGTGCTGAGATCGAAATATATCGACTCAAAAACAAAAACAAGAACATCGCCTGTAGGTCCTATATGCCCGTGGGTTGCATCTGGCTGGAATCAGAGCCACCCACATGCTGCATATACAGGGCATAGCGGAGCTCATATCGACATATATCGACTCAAGAACATCGCCTGTAGGTCCCATATGGGCATAGGTTGCACCTGGCTGGTGTCGGAGCGGCCCCAATGTTGCATATACGGTGCATAGCGGTGCTCAGATCGACATATATCGACTCAAGAACATCGCCTGTAGGTCCTATATGGCTGTGGGTTGCATCTGGCTGATATCAGAGCCACCCACATGTCGTATATACGGGGGCCCAGCCGTGCTCAGATCGACATATATCGACTCAAGAACATCGGCTCTAGGTCCTATATTGCCGTGGGTTGCATCGGGCTGGTATCAGAGCCACCCACATGCCGTATATACGGGGCCCAGCTGTGCTCAGATTGACATATATCGACTCAAGAATATCGCCTGTAGGTCCTTTATGGCCGTGGGTTGCATCTGGCTGGTATCAGAGCTACCCCCATGGTGTATATACAGCGCCCAGCTGTGCTCAAATCGACATATATCGATTCAAGTACATCGCCTGTAGGTCCTATATGGGCGTGGGTTGGATCTGGCTGGTATCAGAGCTACTCCCATGCTGTATATACGAGGCCCAGCTGTGCTCAGATCGACATATATCGACTCAAGAACATCGCCTGTGGGTCTTATATGGCCGTGGGCTGCAGCTGGCTGATATCAGAGCTACCCCCAGGCTGTATATACGTGGCCCAGCTGTGCTCAGATCGACATATATCGACTCAAGAATATCGCCTGTAGATGCTGTATGGCCGTGGGTTGCATCTGGCTGGTATCAGAGCTACCCCCATGCTGTATATACGGCGCCCAGCTGTGCTCAGATCGACATATATCGACTCAAGAACATCGCCTGTAGGTCCTATATGGCCGTGGGTTGCATCTGGCTGGTATCATAGCTTCCCCCATGATGTATATACGGGGACCAGCTGTGCTTAGAGCGACATATATCGACTCAAGAACATCGCCTGTAGGTCCTATGTAGCCGTGGGTTGCAGCTGGCTGGTATCACAGCTACCCCCATGCTGTATATACGTGCCCCAGCTGTGCTCAGATCGACATATATCGACTCAAGAACATCGCCTGTAGGTCCTATATGGCCGTGGGTTGCAGCTGGCTGGTATCAGAGCCACCCACATGCCGTATATACGGGGCCCAGCTGTTCTCAGCTCGACATATATCGACTCAAAAACATCGCCTCTAGGTCCTATATGGCCGTGGGTTGCATCTGGCTGGTATCAGAGCTACCCCCATGCTGTATATACAGCGCCCAGCTGTGCTCAGATCGACATATATCGACTCAAAAACATTGCCTGTAGGTCCTATATGGCCGTGGGTTGCATCTGGCTGGTTTCAGAGCTACCCCCATGTTGTATATACGGGGTCCAGCTGTGCTCAGATCGACAAATATCGACTCAAGAACATCGCCTATAGGTCCTATATGGCTGTGGGTTGCAGCTGGCTGGTATCACAGCTACCCCCATGCTGTATATACGTGTCCCAGCTGTGCTGAGATCGACATATATCGACTCAAGAACATCGCCTGTAGGTCCTATATGCCCGTAGGTTGCATCTGGCTGGAATCAGAGCCACCCACATGCTGCATATACAGGGCATAGCGGAGCTCATATCGACATATATCGACTCAAGAACATCGCCTGTAGGTCCCATATGGGCATAGGTTGCACCTGGCTGGTGTCGGAGCGGCCTCAATGTTGCATATACGGTGCATAGCGGTGCTCAGATCGACATATATCGACTCAAGAACATCGCCTGTAGGTCCTATATGGCTGTGGGTTGCATCTGGCCACCCACATGCCGTATATACGGGGGCCCAGCTGTGCTCAGATCGACATATATCGACTCAAGAACATCGGCTCTAGGTCCTATATTGCCGTGGGTTGCATCTGGCTGGTATCAGAGCCACCCACATTCCGTATATACGGGGCCCAGTTGTGCTCAGATCGACATATATCGACTCAAGAATATCGCCTATAGGTCCTATAAGGCCGTGGGTTGCATCTGGCTGGTATCAGAGCTACCCCCATGGTGTATATACGGCGCCCAGCTGTGCTCAAATCGACATATATCGATTCAAGTACATCGCCTGTAGGTCCTATATGGCCGTGGGTTGGATCTGGCTGGTATCAGAGCTACTCCCATGCTGTATATACGAGGCCCAGCTGTGCTCAGATCGACATATATCGACTCAAGAATATCGCCTGTAGGTGCTGTATGGCCGTGGGTTGCATATGGCTGGTATCAGAGCTACCCCCATGCTGTATATACGGCGCCCAGCTGTGCTCAGATCGACATATATCGACTCAAGAACATCGCCTGTAGGTCCTATATGGCCGTGGGTTGCATCTGGCTGGTATCATAGCTTCCCCCATGCTGTATATACGGGGCCCAGCTGTGCTCAGAGCGACATATATCGACTCAAGAACATCGCCTGTAGGTCCTATGTAGCCGTGGGTTGCAGCTGGCTGGTATCACAGCTACCCCCATGCTGTATATACGTGGCCCAGCTGTGCTCAGATCGACATATATCGACACAAGAACATCGCCTGTAGGTCCTATATGGCCGTGGGTTGCAGCTGGCTGGTATCAGAGCCACCCACATGCCGTATATACGGGGCCCAGCTGTGCTCAGCTCGACATATATCGACTCAAAAACATCGCCTCTAGGTCCTATATGGCCGTGGGTTGCATCTGGCTGGTATCATAGCTTCCCCCATGCTGCATATACGGGGCCCAGCTGTGCTCAGAGCGACATATATCGACTCAAGAACATCGCCTGTAGGTCCTATGTAGCCGTGGGTTGCAGCTGGCTGGTATGACAGCTACCCCCATGGTGTATATACGTGGCCCAGCTGTGCTCAGATCGACATATATCGACTCAAGAACATCGCCTGTAGGTCGTATATGGCCGTGGGTTGCAGCTGGCTGGTATCAGAGCCACCCACATGCCGTATATACGGGGACCAGCTGTGCTCAGATCGACATATATCGACTCAAGAACATCGCCTGTAGGTCCTATATGGCCGTGGGTTGCATCTGGCTGGTATCAGAGCTACCCCCATGCTGTATATACGGGGCCCAGCTGTGCTCAGATCGACATATATCGACTCAAGAACATCGCCTGTAGGTCCTATATAGCCGTGGGTTGCAGCTGGCTGGTATCACAACTACCCCCATGCTGTATATACGTGGCCCAGCTGTGCTCAGATCGACATATATCGACTCAAGAACATCGCCTGTAAGTCCTATATGGCCGTGGGTTGCATCTGGCTGGTATCATAGCTACCCCCATGCTGTATATACGGCGCCCAGCTGTGCTCAGATCTACATATATCGACTCAAGAACATCGCCTGTAGGTCATATATGGCCGTGGGTTGCATCTGGCTGGCATCAGAGGTACCCCCATGCTGTATATACGGGGCCCAGCTGTGCTCAAATCGACATATATTGACTCAAGAACATCGCCTGTAGGTCCTATATGGTCGTGGGTTGCAGCTGGCTGGTATCAGAGCTACCCCCATGCTGTATATACGGGGCCCAGCTGTGCTCAGATCAGACATATATCGACACAAGAACATCGCCTGTGGTTCTTATATGGCCGTGGGTTGCAGCTGGCTGGTATCAGAGCTACCCCCAGGCTGTATATACGTGGCCCAGCTGTGCTCAGATCAACATATATCGACTCAAGAACATCGCCTGTGGGTCTTATATGGCCGTGGGTTGCAGTTGGCTGATATCAGAGCTACCCCCAGGCTGTCTATACGTGGCCCAGCTGTGCTCAGATAGACATATATCGACTCAAGAACATCACCTGTAGGTGCTATATGGCCGTGGGTTGCATCTGGCTGGTATCAGAGCTACCCCCATGCTGTATATACGGCGCCCAGCTGTGCTCAGATCGACATATATCGACTCAAGAACATCGCTTGTAGGTCCTATATGGCCCTGGGCTGCATCTGGCTGGTATCAGTGCTACCCCCATGCTGTATATACGGCGTCCAGCTGTGCTCAGATCGACATATATCGACTCAAGTACATCGCCTGTAGGTCCTATATGGCCGTGGGTTGGATCTGGCTGGTATCAGAGCTACTCCCATGCTGTATATACGAGGCCCAGCTGTGCTCAGATCGACATATATCGACTCAAGAATATCGCCTGTAGGTGCTGTATGGCCGTGGGTTGCATCTGGCTGGTATCAGAGCTACCCCCATGCTGTATATACGGCGCCCAGCTGTGCTCAGATCGACATATATCGACTCAAGAACATCGCCTGTAGGTCCTATATGGCCGTGGGTTGCATCTGGCTGGTATCATAGCTTCCCCCATGCTGTATATACGGGGCCCAGCTGTGCTCAGAGCGACATATATCGACTCAAGAACATCGCCTGTAGGTCCTATGTAGCCGTGGGTTGCAGCTGGCTGGTATCACAGCTACCCCCATGCTGTATATACGTGGCCCAGCTGTGCTCAGATCGACATATATCGACACAAGAACATCGCCTGTAGGTCCTATATGGCCGTGGGTTGCAGCTGGCTGGTATCAGAGCCACCCACATGCCGTATATACGGGGCCCAGCTGTGCTCAGCTCGACATATATCGACTCAAAAACATCGCCTCTAGGTCTTATATGGCCGTGGGTTGCATCTGGCTGGTATCAGAGCTACCCCCATGCTGTATATACGGCGCCCAGCTGTGTTCAGATCGACATATATCGACTCAAGAACATCGCTTGTAGGTCCTATATGGCCCTGGGCTGCATCTGGCTGGTATCAGTGCTACCCCCATGCTGTATATACGGCGTCCAGCTGTGCTCAGATCGACATATATCGACTCAAGAACATCGCCTGTAGGTCATATATGGCCGTGGGTTGCATCTGGCTGGTATCAAATCCACCCACATGCCAAATATACGGGGCCAAGCTTTGCTCAGATCGACATATATCGACTCAGGAACATCGCCTGTAGGTGCTATATGGCCGTGGGTTGCATCTGGCTGGTATCAGAGCTACCCCCTTGCTGTATATACGGCGCCCAGCTGTGCTCAGATCGACATATATCGACTCAAGAACATCGCCTGTGGGTCTTATATGGCCGTGGGCTGCAGCTGGCTGATATCAGAGCTACCCCCAGGCTGTATATACGTGGCCCAGCTGTGCTCAGATCGACATATATCGACTCAAGAATATCGCCTGTAGATGCTGTTTGGCCGTGGGTTGCATCTGGCTGGTATCAGAGCTACCCCCATGCTGTATATACGGCGCCCAGCTGTGCTCAGATCGACATATATCGACTCAAGAACATCGCCTGTAGGTCCTATATGGCCGTGGGATGCATCTGGCTGGTATCATAGCTTCCCCCATGCTGTATATACGGGGCCCAGCTGTGCTTAGAGCGACATATATCGACTCAAGAACATCGCCTGTAGGTCCTATGTAGCCGTGGGTTGCAGCTGGCTGGTATCACAGCTACCCCCATGCTGTATATACGTGCCCCAGCTGTGCTCAGATCGACATATATCGACTCAAGAACATCGCCTGTAGGTCCTATATGGCCGTGGGTTGCAGCTGGCTGGTATCAGAGCCACCCACATGCCGTATATACGGGGCCCAGCTGTTCTCAGCTCGACATATATTGACTCAAAAACATCGCCTCTAGGTCCTATATGGCCGTGGGTTGCATCTGGCTGGTATCAGAGCTACCCCCATGCTGTATATACGGCGCCCAGCTGTGCTCAGATCGACATATATCGACTCAAAAACATCGCCTGTAGGTCCTATATGACCGTGGGTTGCATCTGGCTGGTTTCAGAGCTACCCCCATGTTGTATATACGGGGTCCAGCTGTGCTCAGATCGACATATATCGACTCAAGAACATCGCCTATAGGTCCTATATGGCCGTGGGTTGCAGCTGGCTGGTATCACAGCTACCCCCATGCTGTATATACGTGTTCCAGCTGTGCTGTGATCGACATATATCGACTCAAGAACATCGCCTGTAGGTCCTATATGCCCGTAGGTTGCATCTGGCTGGAATCAGAGCCACCCACATGCTGCATATACAGGGCATAGCGGAGCTCATATCGACATATATCGACTCAAGAACATCGCCTGTAGGTCCCATATGGGCATAGGTTGCACCTGGCTGGTGTCGGAGCGGCCCCAATGTTGCATATACGGTGCATAGCGGTGCTCAGATCGACATATATCGACTCAAGAACATCGCCTGTAGGTCCTATATGGCTGTGGGTTGCATCTGGCTGATATCAGAGCCACCCACATGCCGTATATACGGGGGCCCAGCTGTGCTCAGATCGACATATATCGACTCAAGAACATCGGCTCTAGGTCCTATATTGCCGTGGGTTGCATCTGGCTGGTAACAGAGCCACCCACATTCCGTATATACGGGGCCCAGTTGTGCTCAGATCGACATATATCGACTCAAGAATATCGCCTGTAGGTCCTATAAGGCCGTGGGTTGCATCTGGCTGGTATCAGAGCTACCTCCATGGTGTATATACGGCGCCAAGCTGTGCTCAAATCGACATATATCGATTCAAGTACATCGCCTGTAGGTCCTATATGGCCGTGGGTTGGATCTGGCTGGTATCAGAGCTACTCCCATGCTGTATATACGAGGCCCAGCTGTCCTCAGATCGACATATATCGACTCAAGAATATCGCCTGTAGGTGCTGTATGGCCGTGGGTTGCATCTGGCTGGTATCATAGCTACCCCCATGCTGTATATACGGCGCCCAGCTGTGCTCAGATCGACATATATCGACTCAAGAACATCGCCTGTAGGTCCTATATGGCCGTGGGTTGCATCTGGCTGGTATCATAGCTTCCCCCATGCTGTATATACGGGGCCCAGCTGTGCTCAGAGCGACATATATCGACTCAAGAACATCGCCTGTAGGTCCTATGTAGCCGTGGGTTGCAGCTGGCTGGTATCACAGCTACCCCCATGCTGTATATACGTGGCCCAGCTGTGCTCAGATCGACATATATCGACTCAAGAACATCGCCTGTAGGTCTTATATGGCCGTGGATTGCAGCTGGCTGGTATCAGAGCCACCCACATGCCGTATATACGGGGCCCAGCTGTGCTCAGCTCGACATATATCGACTCAAAAACATCGCCTCTAGGTCCTATATGGCCGTGGGTTGCATATGGCTGGTATCAGAGCTACCCCCATGCTGTATATACGGCGCCCAGCTGTGCTCAGATCGACATATATCGACTCAAAAACATCGCCTGTAGGTCCTATATGGCCGTGGGTTGCCTCTGGCTGGTATCAGAGCCACCCACATGCCGTATATACGGGGACCAGCTGTGCTCAGATCGACATATATCGACTCAAGAACATCGCCTGTAGGTCCTATATGGCCGTGGGTTGCATCTGGCTGGTATCAGAGCTACCCCCATGCTGTATATACGGCGCCCAGCTGTGCTCAGATCGACATATATCGACTCAAAAACATCGCCTGTTGGTCCTAGATGGCCGTGGGTTGCATCTGGCTGGTATCAGAGCCACCCACATGCCGTATATACGGCGCCCAGCTGTGCTCAGATCGACATATATCGACTCAAAAACATCGCCTGTAGGTCCTATATGGCCGTGGGTTGCAGCTGGCTGGTATCAGAGCCACCCACATGCCGTATATACGGGGACCAGCTGTGCTCAGATCGACATATATCGACTCAAGAACATCGCCTGTAGGTCCTATATGGCCGTGGGTTGCATCTGGCTGGTATCAGAGCTACCCCCATGCTGTATATACGGGGCCCAGCTGTGCTCAGATCGACATATATCGACTCAAGAACATCGCCTGTAGGTCCTATATAGCCGTGGGTTGCAGCTGGCTGGTATCACAGCTACCCCCATGCTGTATATACGTGGCCCAGCTGTGCTCAGATCGACATATATCGACTCAAGAACATCGCCTGTAAGTCCTATATGGCCGTGGGTTGCATCTGGCTGGTATCAGAGCTACCCCCATGCTGTATATACGGCGCCCAGCTGTGCTCAGAGCGACATATATCGACTCAAGAACATCGCCTGTAGGTCATATATGGCCGTGGGTTGCATCTGGCTGGCATCAGAGCTACCCCCATGCTGTATATACGGGGCCCAGCTGTGCTCAAATCGACATATATCGACACAAGAACATCGCCTGTGGGTCTTATATGGCCGTGGGTTGCAGCTGGCTGGTATCAGAGCTACCCCCAGGCTGTATATACGTGGCCCAGCTGTGCTCAGATCAACATATATCGACTCAAGAACATCGCCTGTGGGCCTTATATGGCCATGGGTTGCAGTTGGCTGATATCAGAGCTACCCCCAGGCTGTCTATACGTGGCCCAGCTGTGCTCAGATAGACATATATCGACTCAAGAACATCACCTGTAGGTGCTATATGGCCGTGGGTTGCATCTAGCTGGTATCAGAGCTACCCCCATGCTGTATATACGGCGCCCAGCTGTGCTCAGATCGACATATATCGACTCAAGAACATCGCTTGTAGGTCCTATATGGCCCTGGGCTGCATCTGGCTGGTATCAGTGCTACCCCCATGCTGTATATACGGCGTCCAGCTGTGCTCAGATCGACATATATCGACTCAAGAACATCGCCTGTAGGTCATATATGGCCGTGGGTTGCATCTGGCTGGTATCAAATCCACCCACATGCCAAATATACGGGGCCAAGCTGTGCTCAGATCGACATATATCGACTCAGGAACATCGCCTGTAGGTGCTATATGGCCGTGGGTTGCATCTGGCTGGTATCAGAGCTACTCCCATGCTGTATATACGGCGCCCAGCTGTACTCAGATCGACATATATCGACTCAAGAATAACGCCTGTAGGTGCTATATTTCCGTGAGTTGCATCTGGCTGGTATCAGAGCTACCCCCATGCTGTATATACGGCGCCCAGCTGTGCTCAGATCGACATATATCGACTCAAGAACATCGCCTGTAGGTCCTATATGGCCGTGGGTTGCATCTGGTTGGTATCAGAGCTACACCCATGCTGTATATACGGGACCCAGCTATGCTCAGATCGACATATATCGACTCAAGAACATCGCCTGTAGGTCCTATATGGCCGTGGGTTGCATCTGGCTGATATCAGAGCCACCCACATGCCGTATATACGAGGGCCCAGCTGTGCTCAGATCGACATATATCGAATCAAGAACATCGGCTGTAGGTCCTATATGGCCGTGGGTTGCATCTGGCTGGTATCAGAGCCACCCACATGCCGTATATACGGGGCCCAGCTGTGCTCAGATCGACATATATCGACTCAAGAACATCGCCTGTAGGTCCTATATGGCCGTGGGTTGCATCTGGCTGTTATCAGAGCCACACACATGCCGTATATACGGGGCACAGCTGTGCTCAGATCGACATATATCGACTCAAGAACATCAGCTGTAGGTCCTATATGGCAGTGGGATGCATATGGCTGGTATCAGAGCCACCCACATTCCGTATATACGGGGCCCAGCTGTGCTCAGATCGGCATATTTCGACTCAAGAACATCGCCTGTAGGTCCTATATGGCCGTGGGTTGCATCTGGCTGGTATCAGAGCTACCCCCATGCTGTATATACGGGGCCCAGCTGTGCTCAGATCGACATATATCGACTCAAGAACATCGCCTGTAAGTCCTATATGGCC
Organism: Lordithon lunulatus; assembly: GCA_963942505.1. NCBI lineage: Eukaryota > Metazoa > Arthropoda > Insecta > Coleoptera > Staphylinidae > Lordithon > Lordithon lunulatus. The sequence continues at coordinate 29,550,445 of OZ012667.1, read as the reverse complement.
GTGGGTTGCATCTGGGTGGTATCAGAGCTACCCCCATGCTGTATTTACGGGGCCCAGCTATGCTCAGATCGACATATATCGACTCAAGAACATCGCCTGTAGGTCCTATATAACCGTGGGTTGCAGCTGGCTGGTATCACAGCTACCCCCTTGCTATATATACGGCGCCCAGCTGTGCTCAGATCGACATATATCGACTCAAGAACATCGTCTATAGGTCCTATATGGCCGTGGGTTGCAGCTGGCTGGTATCACAGCTACCCCCATGCTGTATATACGTGGCCCAGCTGTGCTGAGATCGACATATATCGACTCAAGAACATCGCCTGTAGGTCCTATATGGCCGTGGGTTGCATCTGGCTGGTTTCAGAGCTACCCCCATGCTGTATATACGGGACCCAGCTGTGCTCAGATCGACACATATCGACTCAAGAACATCGCCTGTAGGTCCTATATGGCCTTGGGTTGCATCTGGCTGGTTTCAGAGCTACCCCCATGTTGTATATACGGGGCCCAGCTGTGCTCAGATCGACATATATCGACTCAAGAACATCGCCTATAGGTCCTATATGGCCGTGGGTTGCACCTGGCTGGTATCACAGCTACCCCCACGCTGTATATACGTGGCCCAGCTGTGCTGAGATCGACATATATCGACTCAAAAACAAAAACAAGAACATCGCCTGTAGGTCCTATATGCCCGTGGGTTGCATCTGGCTGGAATCAGAGCCACCCACATGCTGCATATACAGGGCATAGCGGAGCTCATATCGACATATATCGACTCAAGAACATCGCCTGTAGGTCCCATATGGACATAGGTTGCACCTGGCTGGTGTCGGAGCGGCCCCAATGTTGCATATACGGTGCATAGCGGTGCTCAGATCGACATATATCGACTCAAGAACATCGCCTGTAGGTCCTATATGGCCTTGGGTTGCATCTGGCTGGTTTCAGAGCTACCCCCATGTTGTATATACGGGGCCCAGCTGTGCTCAGATCGACATATATCGACTCAAGAACATCGCCTATAGGTCCTATATGGCCGTGGGTTGCACCTGGCTGGTATCACAGCTACCCCCATGCTGTATATACGTGGCCCAGCTGTGCTGAGATCGACATATATCGACTCAAAAACAAAAACAAGAACATCGCCTGTAGGTCCTATATGCCCGTGGGTTGCATCTGGCTGGAATCAGAGCCACCCACATGCTGCATATACAGGGCATAGCGGAGCTCATATCGACATATATCGACTCATGAACATCGCCTGTAGGTCCCATATGGACATAGGTTGCACCTGGCTGGTGTCGGAGCGGCCCCAATGTTGCATATACGGTGCATAGCGGTGCTCAGATCGACATATATCGACTCAAGAACATCGCCTGTAGGTCCTATATGGCTGTGGGTTGCATCTGGCTGATATCAGAGCCACCCACATGCCGTATATACGGGGGCCCAGCCGTGCTCAGATCGACATATATCGACTCAAGAACATCGGCTCTAGGTCCTATATTGCCGTGGGTTGCATCGGGCTGGTATCAGAGCCACCCACATGCCGTATATACGGGGCCCAGCTGTGCTCAGATTGACATATATCGACTCAAGAATATCGCCTGTAGGTCCTTTATGGCTGTGGGTTGCATCTGGCTGGTATCAGAGCTACCCCCATGGTGTATATACGGCGCCCAGCTGTGCTCAAATCGACATATATCGATTCAAGTACATCGCCTGTAGGTCCTATATGGCCGTGGGTTGGATCTGGCTGGTATCAGAGCTACTCCCATGCTGTATATACGAGGCCCAGCTGTGCTCAGATCGACATATATCGACTCAAGAACATCGCCTGTGGGTCTTATATGGCCGTGGGCTGCAGCTGGCTGATATCAGAGCTACCCCCAGGCTGTATATACGTGGCCCAGCTGTGCTCAGATCGACATATATCGACTCAAGAATATCGCCTGTAGATGCTGTATGGCCGTGGGTTGCATCTGGCTGGTATCAGAGCTACCCCCATGCTGTATATACGGCGCCCAGCTGTGCTCAGATCGACATATATCGACTCAAGAACATCGCCTGTAGGTCCTATATGGCCGTGGGTTGCATCTGGCTGGTATCATAGCTTCCCCCATGCTGTATATACGGGGCCCAGCTGTGCTTAGAGCGACATATATCGACTCAAGAACATCGCCTGTAGGTCCTATGTAGCGGTGGGTTGCAGCTGGCTGGTATCACAGCTACCCCCATGCTGTATATACGTGCCCCAGCTGTGCTCAGATCGACATATATCGACTCAAGAACATCGCCTGTAGGTCCTATATGGCCGTGGGTTGCAGCTGGCTGGTATCAGAGCCACCCACATGCCGTATATACGGGGCCCAGCTGTTCTCAGCTCGACATATATCGACTCAAAAACATCGCCTCTAGGTCCTATATGGCCGTGGGTTGCATCTGGCTGGTATCAGAGCTACCCCCATGCTGTATATACGGCGCCCAGCTGTGCTCAGATCGACATATATCGACTCAAAAACATCTGCTGTAGGTACTATATGGCCGTGGGTTGCATCTGGCTGGTTTCAGAGCTACCCCCATGTTGTATATACGGGGTCCAGCTGTGCTCAGATCGACATATATCGACTCAAGAACATCGCCTATAGGTCCTATATGGCCGTGGGTTGCAGCTGGCTGGTATCACAGCTACCCCCATGCTGTATATACGTGTCCCAGCTGTGCTGAGATCGACATATATCGACTCAAGAACATCGCCTGTAGGTCCTATATGCCCGTAGGTTGCATCTGGCTGGAATCAGAGCCACCCACATGCTGCATATACAGGGCATAGCGGAGCTCATATCGACATATATCGACTCAAGAACATCGCCTGTAGGTCCCATATGGGCATAGGTTGCATCTGGCTGGTGTCGGAGCGGCCCCAATGTTGCATATACGGTGCATAGCGGTGCTCAGATCGACATATATCGACTCAAGAACATCGCCTGTAGGTCCTATATGGCTGGGGGTTGCATCTGGCTGATATCAGAGCCACCCACATGCCGTATATACGGGGGCCCAGCTGTGCTCAGATCGACATATATCGACTCAAGAACATCGGCTCTAGGTCCTATATTGCCGTGGGTTGCATCTGGCTGGTATCAGAGCCACCCACATTCCGTATATACGGGGCCCAGTTGTGCTCAGATCGACATATATCGACTCAAGAATATCGCCTGTAGGTCCTATAAGGCCGTGGGTTGCATCTGGCTGGTATCAGAGCTACCCCCATGGTGTATATACGGCGCCCAGCTGTGCTCAAATCGACATATATGGATTCAAGTACATCGCCTGTAGGTCCTATATGGCCGTGGGTTGGATCTGGCTGGTATCAGAGCTACTCCCATGCTGTATATACGAGGCCCAGCTGTGCTCAGATCGACATATATCGACTCAAGAATATCGCCTGTAGGTGCTGTATGGCCGTGGGTTGCATCTGGCTGGTATCAGAGCTACCCCCATGCTGTATATACGGGGCCCAGCTGTGCTCAGAGCGACATATATCGACTCAAGAACATCGCCTGTAGGTCCTATATGGCCGTGGGTTGCAGCTGGCTGGTATCAGAGCCACCCACATGCCGTATATACGGGGCCCAGCTGTGCTCAGCTCGACATATATCGACTCAAAAACATCGCCTCTAGGTCCTATATGGCCGTGGGTTGCATCTGGCTGGTATCAGAGCTACCCCCATGCTGTATATACGGCGCCCAGCTGTGCTCAGATCGACATATATCGACTCAAAAACATCGCCTGTAGGTCCTATATGGCCGTGGGTTGCATCTGGCTGGTATCATAGCTTCCCCCATGCTGCATATACGGGGCCCAGCTGTGCTCAGAGCGACATATATCGACTCAAGAACATCGCCTGTAGGTCCTATGTAGCCGTGGGTTGCAGCTGGCTGGTATGACAGCTACCCCCATGGTGTATATACGTGGCCCAGCTGTGCTCAGATCGACATATATCGACTCAAGAACATCGCCTGTAGGTCCTATATGGCCGTGGGTTGCAGCTGGCTGGTATCAGAGCCACCCACATGCCGTATATACGGGGACCAGCTGTGCTCAGATCGACATATATCGACTCAAGAACATCGCCTGTAGGTCCTATATGGCCGTGGGTTGCATCTGGCTGGTATCAGAGCTACCCCCATGCTGTATATACGGGGCCCAGCTGTGCTCAGATCGACATATATCGACTCAAGAACATCGCCTGTAGGTCCTATATGGCCGTGGGTTGCATCTGGGTGGTATCAGAGCTACCCCCATGCTGTATATACGGGGCCCAGCTGTGCTCAGATCGACATATATCGACTCAAGAACACCGCCTGTATGTCCTATATAACCGTGGGTTGCAGCTGGCTGGTATCACAGCTACCCCCATGCTATATATACGGCGCCCAGCTGTGCTCAGATCGACATATATCGACTCAAGAACATCGCCAGTAGGTCCTATATGGCCGTGGGTTGCATCTGGCTGGTTTCAGAGCTACCCCCATGTTGTATATACGGGGCCCAGCTATGCTCAGATCGACATATATCGACTCAAGAACATCGTCTATAGGTCCTATATGGCCGTGGGTTGTAGCTGGCTGGTATCACAGCTACCCCCATGCTGTATATACGTGGCCCAGCTGTGCTGAGATTGACATCTATCGACTCAAGAACATCGCCTGTAGGTCCTATATGGCCGTGGGTTGCATCTGGCTGGTATCAGAGCTACACCCATGGTGTATATACGGCGCCCAGCTGTGCTCAGATCGACATATATCGACTCAAGAACATCGCCTGTAGGGTCTATATGGCCGTGGGTTGCATCTGGCTGGTTTCAGAGCTACCTCCATGTTGTATATACGGGGTCCAGCTGTGCTCAGATCGACAAATATCGACTCAAGAACATCGCCTATAGGTCCTATATGGCCGTGGGTTGCAGCTGGCTGGTATCACAGCTACCCCCATGCTGTATATACGTGTCCCAGCTGTGCTGAGATCGACATATATCGACTCAAGAACATCGCCTGTAGGTCCTATATGGCTGTGGGTTGCATCTGGCTGATATCAGAGCCACCCACATGTCGTATATACGGGGGCCCAGCCGTGCTCAGATCGACATATATCGACTCAAGAACATCGGCTCTAGGTCCTATATTGCCGTGGGTTGCATCGGGCTGGTATCAGAGCCACCCACATGCCGTATATACGGGGCCCAGCTGTGCTCAGATTGACATATATCGACTCAAGAATATCGCCTGTAGGTCCCTTATGGCCGTGGGTTGCATCTGGCTGGTATCAGAGCTACCCCCATGGTGTATATACGGCGCCCAGCTGTGCTCAAATCGACATATATCGATTCAAGTACATCGCCTGTAGGTCCTATATGGCCGTGGGTTGGATCTGGCTGGTATCAGAGCTACTCCCATGCTGTATATACGAGGCCCAGCTGGCTCAGATCGACATATATCGACTCTAGAACATCGCCTGTGGGTCTTATATGGCCGTGGGCTGCAGCTGGCTGATATCAGAGCTACCCCCAGGCTGTATATACGTGGCCCAGCTGTGCTCAGATCGACATATATCGACTCAAGAATATCGCCTGTAGATGCTGTATGGCCGTGGGTTGCATCTGGCTGGTATCAGAACTACCCCCATGCTGTATATACGGCGCCCAGCTGTGCTCAGATCGACATATATCGGCTCAAGAACATCGCCTGTAGGTCCTATATGGCCGTGGGTTGCATCTGGCTGGTATCATAGCTTCCCCCATGCTGTATATACGGGGCCCAGCTGTGCTTAGAGCGACATATATCGACTCAAGAACATCGCCTGTAGGTCCTATGTAGCCGTGGGTTGCAGCTGGCTGGTATCACAGCTACCCCCATGCTGTATATACGTGCCCCAGCTGTGCTCAGATCGACATATATCGACTCAAGAACATCGCCTGTATGTCCTATATGGCCGTGGGTTGCAGCTGGCTGGTATCAGAGCCACCCACATGCCGTATATACGGGGCCCAGCTGTTCTCAGCTCGACATATATCGACTCAAAAACATCGCCTCTAGGTCCTATATGGCCGTGGGTTGCATCTGGCTGGTATCAGAGCTACCCCCATGTTGTATATACGGGGTCCAGCTGTGCTCAGATCGACAAATATCGACTCAAGAACATCGCCTATAGGTCCTATATGGCCGTGGGTTGCAGCTGGCTGGTATCACAGCTACCCCCATGCTGTATATACGTGTCCCAGCTGTGCTGAGATCGACATATATCGACTCAAGAACATCGCCTGTAGGTCCTATATGGCCGTGGGTTGCAGCTGGCTGGTATCACAGCTACCCCCATGCTGTATATACGTGTCCCAGCTGTGCTGAGATCGACATATATCGACTCAAGAACATCGCCTGTAGGTCCTATATGGCCGTGGGTTGCATCTGGCTGGTTTCAGAGCTACCCCCATGTTGTATATACGGGGTCCAGCTGTGCTCAGATCGACAAATATCGACTCAAGAACATCGCCTATAGGTCCTATATGGCCGTGGGTTGCAGCTGGCTGGTATCACAGCTACCCCCATGCTGTATATACGTGTCCCAGCTGTGCTGAGATTGACATATATCGACTCAAGAACATCGCCTGTAGGTCCTATATGCCCGTAGGTTTCATCTGGCTGGAATCAGAGCCACCCAAATGCTGCATATACAGGGCATAGCGGAGCTCATATCGACATATATCGACTCAAGAACATCGCCTGTAGGTCCCATAGGGGCATAGGTTGCACCTGGCTGGTGTCGGAGCGGCCTCAATGTTGCATATACGGTGCATAGCGGTGCTCAGATCGACATATATCGACTCAAGAACATCGCCTGTAGGTCCTATATGGCTGTGGGTTGCATCTGGCTGATATCAGAGCCACCCACATGCCGTATATACGGGGGCCCAGCTGTGCTCAGATCGACATATATCGACTCAAGAACATCGGCTCTAGGTCCTATATTGCCGTGGGTTGCATCTGGCTGGTATCAGAGCCACCCACATTCCGTATATACGGGGCCCAGTTGTGCTCAGATCGACATATATCGACTCAAGTACATCGCCTGTAGTTCCTATATGGCCGTGGGTTGGATCTGGCTGGAATCAGAGCTACTCCCATGCTGTATATACGAGGCCCAGCTGTGCTCAGATCGACATATATCGACTCAAGAATATCGCCTGTAGGTGCTGTATGGCCGTGGGTTGCATCTGGCTGGTATCAGAGCTACCCCCATGCTGTATATACGGCGCCCAGCTGTGCTCAGATCGACATATATCGACTCAAGAACATCGCCTGTAGGTCCTATGTAGCCGTGGGTTGCAGCTGGCTGGTATCACTGCTACCCCCATGCTGTATATACGTGGCCCAGCTGTGCTCAGATCGACATATATCGACTCAAGAACATCGCCTGTAGGTCCTATATGGCCGTGGGTTGCAGCTGGCTGGTATCAGAGCCACCCACATGCCGTATATACGGAGCCCAGCTGTGCTCAGCTCGACATATATCGACTCAAAAACATCGCCTCTAGGTCCTATATGGCCGTGGGTTGCATCTGGCTGGTATCAGAGCTACCCCCATGCTGTATATACGGCGCCCAGCTGTGCTCAGATCGACATATATCGACTCAAAAACATCGCCTGTAGGTCCTATATGGCCGTGGGTTGCATCTGGCTGGTATCATAGCTTCCCCCATGCTGCATATACGGGGCCCAGCTGTGCTCAGAGCGACATATATCGACTCAAGAACATCGCCTGTAGGTCCTATGTAGCCGTGGGTTGCAGCTGGCTGGTATGACAGCTACCCCCATGGTGTATATACGTGGCCCAGCTGTGCTCAGATCGACATATATCGACTCAAGAACATCGCCTGTAGGTCGTATATGGCCGTGGGTTGCAGCTGGCTGGTATCAGAGCCACCCACATGCCGTATATACGGGGACCAGCTGTGCTCAGCTCGACATATATCGACTCAAAAACATCGCCTCTAGGTCCTATATGGCCGTGGGTTGCATCTGGCTGGTATCAGAGCTACCCCTATGCTGTATATACGGCGAGCAGCTGTGCTCAGATCGACATATATCGACTCAAGAACATCGCCTGTAGGTCCTATATGGCCGTGGGTTGCATCTGGCTGGTATCAGAGCTACCCCCATGCTGTATATACGGGGCCCAGCTGTGCTCAGATCGACATATATCGACTCAAGAACATCGCCTGTAGGTCCTATATGGCCGTGGGTTGCATCTGGGTGGTATCAGAGCTACCCCCATGCTGTATATACGGGGCCCAGCTGTGCTCAGATCGACATATATCGACTCAAGAACATCGCCTGTATGTCCTATATAACCGTGGGTTTCAGCTGGCTGGTATCACAGCTACCCCCATGCTATATATACGGCGCCCAGCTGTGCTCAGATCGACATATATCGACTCAAGAACATCGCCTGTAGGTCCTATATGGCCGTGGGTTGCATCTGGCTGGTTTCAGAGCTACCTCCATGTTGTATATACGGGGTCCAGCTGTGCTCAGATCGACAAATATCGACTCAAGAACATCGCCTATAGGTCCTATATGGCCGTGGGTTGCAGCTGGCTGGTATCACAGCTACCCCCATGCTGTATATACGTGTCCCAGCTGTACTGAGATCGACATATATCGACTCAAGAACATCGCCTGTAGGTCCTATATGGCTGTGGGTTGCATCTGGCTGATATCAGAGCCACCCACATGTCGTATATACGGGGGCCCAGCCGTGCTCAGATCGACATATATCGACTCAAGAACATCGGCTCTAGGTCCTATATTGCCGTGGGTTGCATCGGGCTGGTATCAGAGCCACCCACATGCCGTATATACGGGGCCCAGCTGTGCTCAGATTGACATATATCGACTCAAGAATATCGCCTGTAGGTCCTTTATGGCCGTGGGTTGCATCTGGCTGGTATCAGAGCTACCCCCATGGTGTATATACGGCGCCCAGCTGTGCTCAAATCGACATATATCGATTCAAGTACATCGCCTGTAGGTCCTATATGGCCGTGGGTTGGATCTGGCTGGTATCAGAGCTACTCCCATGCTGTATATACGAGGCCCAGCTGGCTCAGATCGACATATATCGACTCTAGAACATCGCCTGTGGGTCTTATATGGCCGTGGGCTGCAGCTGGCTGATATCAGAGCTACCCCCAGGCTGTATATACGTGGCCCAGCTGTGCTCAGATCGACATATATCGACTCAAGAATATCGCCTGTAGATGCTGTATGGCCGTGGGTTGCATCTGGCTGGTATCAGAACTACCCCCATGCTGTATATACGGCGCCCAGCTGTGCTCAGATCGACATATATCGGCTCAAGAACATCGCCTGTAGGTCCTATATGGCTGTGGGTTGCATCTGGCTGGTATCATAGCTTCCCCCATGCTGTATATACGGGGCCCAGCTGTGCTTAGAGCGACATATATCGACTCAAGAACATCGCCTGTAGGTCCTATGTAGCCGTGGGTTGCAGCTGGCTGGTATCACAGCTACCCCCATGCTGTATATACGTGCCCCAGCTGTGCTCAGATCGACATATATCGACTCAAGAACATCGCCTGTATGTCCTATATGGCCGTGGGTTGCAGCTGGCTGGTATCAGAGCCACCCACATGCCGTATATACGGGGCCCAGCTGTTCTCAGCTCGACATATATCGACTCAAAAACATCGCCTCTAGGTCCTATATGGCCGTGGGTTGCATCTGGCTGGTATCAGAGCTACCCCCATGTTGTATATACGGGGTCCAGCTGTGCTCAGATCGACAAATATCGACTCAAGAACATCGCCTATAGGTCCTATATGGCCGTGGGTTGCAGCTGGCTGGTATCACAGCTACCCCCATGCTGTATATACGTGTCCCAGCTGTGCTGAGATCGACATATATCGACTCAAGAACATCGCCTGTAGGTCCTATATGGCCGTGGGTTGCAGCTGGCTGGTATCACAGCTACCCCCATGCTGTATATACGTGTCCCAGCTGTGCTGAGATCGACATATATCGACTCAAGAACATCGCCTGTAGGTCCTATATGGCCGTGGGTTGCATCTGGCTGGTTTCAGAGCTACCCCCATGTTGTATATACGGGGTCCAGCTGTGCTCAGATCGACAAATATCGACTCAAGAACATCGCCTATAGGTCCTATATGGCCGTGGGTTGCAGCTGGCTGGTATCACAGCTACCCCCATGCTGTATATACGTGTCCCAGCTGTGCTGAGATTGACATATATCGACTCAAGAACATCGCCTGTAGGTCCTATATGGCCGTGGGTTGCATCTGGCTGGTTTCAGAGCTACCCCCATGTTGTATATACGGGGTCCAGCTGTGCTCAGATCGACAAATATCGACTCAAGAACATCGTCTATAGGTCCTATATGGCCGTGGGTTGCAGCTGGCTGGTATCACAGCTACCCCCATGCTGTATATACGTGTCCCAGCTGTGCTGAGATTGACATATATCGACTCAAGAACATCGCCTGTAGGTCCTATATGCCCGTAGGTTTCATCTGGCTGGAATCAGAGCCACCCAAATGCTGCATATACAGGGCATAGCGGAGCTCATATCGACATATATCGACTCAAGAACATCGCCTGTAGGTCCCATATGGGCATAGGTTGCACCTGGCTGGTGTCGGAGCGGCCTCAATGTTGCATATACGGTGCATAGCGGTGCTCAGATCGACATATATCGACTCAAGAACATCGCCTGTAGGTCCTATATGGCTGTGGGTTGCATCTGGCTGATATCAGAGCCACCCACATGCCGTATATACGGGGGCCCAGCTGTGCTCAGATCGACATATATCGACTCAAGAACATCGGCTCTAGGTCCTATATTGCCGTGGGTTGCATCTGGCTGGTATCAGAGCCACCCACATTCCGTATATACGGGGCCCAGTTGTGCTCAGATCGACATATATCGACTCAAGAATATCGCCTATAGGTCCGATAAGGCCGTGGGTTGCATCTGGCTGGTATCAGAGCTACCCCCATGGTGTATATACGGCGCCCAGCTGTGCTCAAATCGACATATATCGATTCAAGTACATCGCCTGTAGTTCCTATATGGCCGTGGGTTGGATCTGGCTGGAATCAGAGCTACTCCCATGCTGTATATACGAGGCCCAGCTGTGCTCAGATCGACATATATCGACTCAAGAATATCGCCTGTAGGTGCTGTATGGCCGTGGGTTGCATCTGGCTGGTATCAGAGCTACCCCCATGCTGTATATACGGCGCCCAGCTGTGCTCAGATCGACATATATCGACTCAAGAACATCGCCTGTAGGTCCTATGTAGCCGTGGGTTGCAGCTGGCTGGTATCACTGCTACCCCCATGCTGTATATACGTGGCCCAGCTGTGCTCAGATCGACATATATCGACTCAAGAACATCGCCTGTAGGTCCTATATGGCCGTGGGTTGCAGCTGGCTGGTATCAGAGCCACCCACATGCCGTATATACGGAGCCCAGCTGTGCTCAGCTCGACATATATCGACTCAAAAACATCGCCTCTAGGTCCTATATGGCCGTGGGTTGCATCTGGCTGGTATCAGAGCTACCCCCATGCTGTATATACGGCGCCCAGCTGTGCTCAGATCGACATATATCGACTCAAAAACATCGCCTGTAGGTCCTATATGGCCGTGGGTTGCATCTGGCTGGTATCATAGCTTCCCCCATGCTGCATATACGGGGCCCAGCTGTGCTCAGAGCGACATATATCGACTCAAGAACATCGCCTGTAGGTCCTATGTAGCCGTGGGTTGCAGCTGGCTGGTATGACAGCTACCCCCATGGTGTATATACGTGGCCCAGCTGTGCTCAGATCGACATATATCGACTCAAGAACATCGCCTGTAGGTCGTATATGGCCGTGGGTTGCAGCTGGCTGATATCAGAGCCACCCACATGCCGTATATACGGGGACCAGCTGTGCTCAGCTCGACATATATCGACTCAAAAACATCGCCTCTAGGTCCTATATGGCCGTGGGTTGCATCTGGCTGGTATCAGAGCTACCCCTATGCTGTATATACGGCGAGCAGCTGTGCTCAGATCGACATATATCGACTCAAGAACATCGCCTGTAGGTCCTATATGGCCGTGGGTTGCATCTGGCTGGTATCAGAGCTACCCCCATGCTGTATATACGGGGCCCAGCTGTGCTCAGATCGACATATATCGACTCAAGAACATCGCCTGTAGGTCCTATATGGCCGTGGGTTGCATCTGGGTGGTATCAGAGCTACCCCCATGCTGTATATACGGGGCCCAGCTGTGCTCAGATCGACATATATCGACTCAAGAACATCGCCTGTATGTCCTATATAACCGTGGGTTTCAGCTGGCTGGTATCACAGCTACCCCCATGCTATATATACGGCGCCCAGCTGTGCTCAGATCGACATATATCGACTCAAGAACATCGCCTGTAGGTCCTATATGGCCGTGGGTTGCATCTGGCTGGTTTCAGAGCTACCTCCATGTTGTATATACGGGGTCCAGCTGTGCTCAGATCGACAAATATCGACTCAAGAACATCGCCTATAGGTCCTATATGGCCGTGGGTTGCAGCTGGCTGGTATCACAGCTACCCCCATGCTGTATATACGTGTCCCAGCTGTGCTGAGATCGACATATATCGACTCAAGAACATCGCCTGTAGGTCCTATATGGCTGTGGGTTGCATCTGGCTGATATCAGAGCCACCCACATGTCGTATATACGGGGGCCCAGCCGTGCTCAGATCGACATATATCGACTCAAGAACATCGGCTCTAGGTCCTATATTGCCGTGGGTTGCATCGGGCTGGTATCAGAGCCACCCACATGCCGTATATACGGGGCCCAGCTGTGCTCAGATTGACATATATCGACTCAAGAATATCGCCTGTAGGTCCTTTATGGCCGTGGGTTGCATCTGGCTGGTATCAGAGCCACCCACATTCCGTATATACGGGGCCCAGTTGTGCTCAGATCGACATATATCGACTCAAGAATATCGCCTATAGGTCCGATAAGGCCGTGGGTTGCATCTGGCTGGTATCAGAGCTACCCCCATGGTGTATATACGGCGCCCAGCTGTGCTCAAATCGACATATATCGATTCAAGTACATCGCCTGTAGTTCCTATATGGCCGTGGGTTGGATCTGGCTGGAATCAGAGCTACTCCCATGCTGTATATACGAGGCCCAGCTGTGCTCAGATCGACATATATCGACTCAAGAATATCGCCTGTAGGTGCTGTATGGCCGTGGGTTGCATCTGGCTGGTATCAGAGCTACCCCCATGCTGTATATACGGCGCCCAGCTGTGCTCAGATCGACATATATCGACTCAAGAACATCGCCTGTAGGTCCTATGTAGCCGTGGGTTGCAGCTGGCTGGTATCACTGCTACCCCCATGCTGTATATACGTGGCCCAGCTGTGCTCAGATCGACATATATCGACTCAAGAACATCGCCTGTAGGTCCTATATGGCCGTGGGTTGCAGCTGGCTGGTATCAGAGCCACCCACATGCCGTATATACGGAGCCCAGCTGTGCTCAGCTCGACATATATCGACTCAAAAACATCGCCTCTAGGTCCTATATGGCCGTGGGTTGCATCTGGCTGGTATCAGAGCTACCCCCATGCTGTATATACGGCGCCCAGCTGTGCTCAGATCGACATATATCGACTCAAAAACATCGCCTGTAGGTCCTATATGGCCGTGGGTTGCATCTGGCTGGTATCATAGCTTCCCCCATGCTGCATATACGGGGCCCAGCTGTGCTCAGAGCGACATATATCGACTCAAGAACATCGCCTGTAGGTCCTATGTAGCCGTGGGTTGCAGCTGGCTGGTATGACAGCTACCCCCATGGTGTATATACGTGGCCCAGCTGTGCTCAGATCGACATATATCGACTCAAGAACATCGCCTGTAGGTCGTATATGGCCGTGGGTTGCAGCTGGCTGATATCAGAGCCACCCACATGCCGTATATACGGGGACCAGCTGTGCTCAGCTCGACATATATCGACTCAAAAACATCGCCTCTAGGTCCTATATGGCCGTGGGTTGCATCTGGCTGGTATCAGAGCTACCCCTATGCTGTATATACGGCGAGCAGCTGTGCTCAGATCGACATATATCGACTCAAGAACATCGCCTGTAGGTCCTATATGGCCGTGGGTTGCATCTGGCTGGTATCAGAGCTACCCCCATGCTGTATATACGGGGCCCAGCTGTGCTCAGATCGACATATATCGACTCAAGAACACCGCCTGTATGTCCTATATAACCGTGGGTTGCAGCTGGCTGGTATCACAGCTACCCCCATGCTATATATACGGCGCCCAGCTGTGCTCAGATCGACATATATCGACTCAAGAACATCGCCAGTAGGTCCTATATGGCCGTGGGTTGCATCTGGCTGGTTTCAGAGCTACCCCCATGTTGTATATACGGGGCCCAGCTATCCTCAGATCGACATATATCGACTCAAGAACATCGTCTATAGGTCCTATATGGCCGTGGGTTGTAGCTGGCTGGTATCACAGCTACCCCCATGCTGTATATACGTGGCCCAGCTGTGCTGAGATTGACATCTATCGACTCAAGAACATCGCCTGTAGGTCCTATATGGCCGTGGGTTGCATCTGGCTGGTATCAGAGCTACACCCATGGTGTATATACGGCGCCCAGCTGTGCTCAGATCGACATATATCGACTCAAGAACATCGCCTGTAGGGTCTATATGGCCGTGGGTTGCATCTGGCTGGTTTCAGAGCTACCTCCATGTTGTATATACGGGGTCCAGCTGTGCTCAGATCGACAAATATCGACTCAAGAACATCGCCTATAGGTCCTATATGGCCGTGGGTTGCAGCTGGCTGGTATCACAGCTACCCCCATGCTGTATATACGTGTCCCAGCTGTGCTGAGATCGACATATATCGACTCAAGAACATCGCCTGTAGGTCCTATATGGCTGTGGGTTGCATCTGGCTGATATCAGAGCCACCCACATGTCGTATATACGGGGGCCCAGCCGTGCTCAGATCGACATATATCGACTCAAGAACATCGGCTCTAGGTCCTATATTGCCGTGGGTTGCATCGGGCTGGTATCAGAGCCACCCACATGCCGTATATACGGGGCCCAGCTGTGCTCAGATTGACATATATCGACTCAAGAATATCGCCTGTAGGTCCCTTATGGCCGTGGGTTGCATCTGGCTGGTATCAGAGCTACCCCCATGGTGTATATACGGCGCCCAGCTGTGCTCAAATCGACATATATCGATTCAAGTACATCGCCTGTAGGTCCTATATGGCCGTGGGTTGGATCTGGCTGGTATCAGAGCTACTCCCATGCTGTATATACGAGGCCCAGCTGGCTCAGATCGACATATATCGACTCTAGAACATCGCCTGTGGGTCTTATATGGCCGTGGGCTGCAGCTGGCTGATATCAGAGCTACCCCCAGGCTGTATATACGTGGCCCAGCTGTGCTCAGATCGACATATATCGACTCAAGAATATCGCCTGTAGATGCTGTATGGCCGTGGGTTGCATCTGGCTGGTATCAGAACTACCCCCATGCTGTATATACGGCGCCCAGCTGTGCTCAGATCGACATATATCGGCTCAAGAACATCGCCTGTAGGTCCTATATGGCCGTGGGTTGCATCTGGCTGGTATCATAGCTTCCCCCATGCTGTATATACGGGGCCCAGCTGTGCTTAGAGCGACATATATCGACTCAAGAACATCGCCTGTAGGTCCTATGTAGCCGTGGGTTGCAGCTGGCTGGTATCACAGCTACCCCCATGCTGTATATACGTGCCCCAGCTGTGCGCAGATCGACATATATCGACTCAAGAACATCGCCTGTATGTCCTATATGGCCGTGGGTTGCAGCTGGCTGGTATCAGAGCCACCCACATGCCGTATATACGGGGCCCAGCTGTTCTCAGCTCGACATATATCGACTCAAAAACATCGCCTCTAGGTCCTATATGGCCGTGGGTTGCATCTGGCTGGTATCAGAGCTACCCCCATGTTGTATATACGGGGTCCAGCTGTGCTCAGATCGACAAATATCGACTCAAGAACATCGCCTATAGGTCCTATATGGCCGTGGGTTGCAGCTGGCTGGTATCACAGCTACCCCCATGCTGTATATACGTGTCCCAGCTGTGCTGAGATCGACATATATCGACTCAAGAACATCGCCTGTAGGTCCTATATGGCCGTGGGTTGCAGCTGGCTGGTATCACAGCTACCCCCATGCTGTATATACGTGTCCCAGCTGTGCTGAGATCGACATATATCGACTCAAGAACATCGCCTGTAGGTCCTATATGGCCGTGGGTTGCATCTGGCTGGTTTCAGAGCTACCCCCATGTTGTATATACGGGGTCCAGCTGTGCTCAGATCGACAAATATCGACTCAAGAACATCGCCTATAGGTCCTATATGGCCGTGGGTTGCAGCTGGCTGGTATCACAGCTACCCCCATGCTGTATATACGTGTCCCAGCTGTGCTGAGATTGACATATATCGACTCAAGAACATCGCCTGTAGGTCCTATATGCCCGTAGGTTTCATCTGGCTGGAATCAGAGCCACCCAAATGCTGCATATACAGGGCATAGCGGAGCTCATATCGACATATATCGACTCAAGAACATCGCCTGTAGGTCCCATATGGGCATAGGTTGCACCTGGCTGGTGTCGGAGCGGCCTCAATGTTGCATATACGGTGCATAGCGGTGCTCAGATCGACATATATCGACTCAAGAACATCGCCTGTAGGTCCTATATGGCTGTGGGTTGCATCTGGCTGATATCAGAGCCACCCACATGCCGTATATACGGGGGCCCAGCTGTGCTCAGATCGACATATATCGACTCAAGAACATCGGCTCTAGGTCCTATATTGCCGTGGGTTGCATCTGGCTGGTATCAGAGCCACCCACATTCCGTATATACGGGGCCCAGTTGTGCTCAGATCGACATATATCGACTCAAGAATATCGCCTATAGGTCCGATAAGGCCGTGGGTTGCATCTGGCTGGTATCAGAGCTACCCCCATGGTGTATATACGGCGCCCAGCTGTGCTCAAATCGACATATATCGATTCAAGTACATCGCCTGTAGTTCCTATATGGCCGTGGGTTGGATCTGGCTGGAATCAGAGCTACTCCCATGCTGTATATACGAGGCCCAGCTGTGCTCAGATCGACATATATCGACTCAAGAATATCGCCTGTAGGTGCTGTATGGCCGTGGGTTGCATCTGGCTGGTATCAGAGCTACCCCCATGCTGTATATACGGCGCCCAGCTGTGCTCAGATCGACATATATCGACTCAAGAACATCGCCTGTAGGTCCTATGTAGCCGTGGGTTGCAGCTGGCTGGTATCACTGCTACCCCCATGCTGTATATACGTGGCCCAGCTGTGCTCAGATCGACATATATCGACTCAAGAACATCGCCTGTAGGTCCTATATGGCCGTGGGTTGCAGCTGGCTGGTATCAGAGCCACCCACATGCCGTATATACGGAGCCCAGCTGTGCTCAGCTCGACATATATCGACTCAAAAACATCGCCTCTAGGTCCTATATGGCCGTGGGTTGCATCTGGCTGGTATCAGAGCTACCCCCATGCTGTATATACGGCGCCCAGCTGTGCTCAGATCGACATATATCGACTCAAAAACATCGCCTGTAGGTCCTATATGGCCGTGGGTTGCATCTGGCTGGTATCATAGCTTCCCCCATGCTGCATATACGGGGCCCAGCTGTGCTCAGAGCGACATATATCGACTCAAGAACATCGCCTGTAGGTCCTATGTAGCCGTGGGTTGCAGCTGGCTGGTATGACAGCTACCCCCATGGTGTATATACGTGGCCCAGCTGTGCTCAGATCGACATATATCGACTCAAGAACATCGCCTGTAGGTCGTATATGGCCGTGGGTTGCAGCTGGCTGGTATCAGAGCCACCCACATGCCGTATATACGGGGACCAGCTGTGCTCAGCTCGACATATATCGACTCAAAAACATCGCCTCTAGGTCCTATATGGCCGTGGGTTGCATCTGGCTGGTATCAGAGCTACCCCTATGCTGTATATACGGCGAGCAGCTGTGCTCAGATCGACATATATCGACTCAAGAACATCGCCTGTAGGTCCTATATGGCCGTGGGTTGCATCTGGCTGGTATCAGAGCTACCCCCATGCTGTATATACGGGGCCCAGCTGTGCTCAGATCGACATATATCGACTCAAGAACATCGCCTGTAGGTCCTATATGGCCGTGGGTTGCATCTGGGTGGTATCAGAGCTACCCCCATGCTGTATATACGGGGCCCAGCTGTGCTCAGATCGACATATATCGACTCAAGAACATCGCCTGTATGTCCTATATAACCGTGGGTTTCAGCTGGCTGGTATCACAGCTACCCCCATGCTATATATACGGCGCCCAGCTGTGCTCAGATCGACATATATCGACTCAAGAACATCGCCTGTAGGTCCTATATGGCCGTGGGTTGCATCTGGCTGGTTTCAGAGCTACCTCCATGTTGTATATACGGGGTCCAGCTGTGCTCAGATCGACAAATATCGACTCAAGAACATCGCCTATAGGTCCTATATGGCCGTGGGTTGCAGCTGGCTGGTATCACAGCTACCCCCATGCTGTATATACGTGTCCCAGCTGTACTGAGATCGACATATATCGACTCAAGAACATCGCCTGTAGGTCCTATATGGCTGTGGGTTGCATCTGGCTGATATCAGAGCCACCCACATGTCGTATATACGGGGGCCCAGCCGTGCTCAGATCGACATATATCGACTCAAGAACATCGGCTCTAGGTCCTATATTGCCGTGGGTTGCATCGGGCTGGTATCAGAGCCACCCACATGCCGTATATACGGGGCCCAGCTGTGCTCAGATTGACATATATCGACTCAAGAATATCGCCTGTAGGTCCTTTATGGCCGTGGGTTGCATCTGGCTGGTATCAGAGCTACCCCCATGGTGTATATACGGCGCCCAGCTGTGCTCAAATCGACATATATCGATTCAAGTACATCGCCTGTAGGTCCTATATGGCCGTGGGTTGGATCTGGCTGGTATCAGAGCTACTCCCATGCTGTATATACGAGGCCCAGCTGGCTCAGATCGACATATATCGACTCTAGAACATCGCCTGTGGGTCTTATATGGCCGTGGGCTGCAGCTGGCTGATATCAGAGCTACCCCCAGGCTGTATATACGTGGCCCAGCTGTGCTCAGATCGACATATATCGACTCAAGAATATCGCCTGTAGATGCTGTATGGCCGTGGGTTGCATCTGGCTGGTATCAGAACTACCCCCATGCTGTATATACGGCGCCCAGCTGTGCTCAGATCGACATATATCGGCTCAAGAACATCGCCTGTAGGTCCTATATGGCCGTGGGTTGCATCTGGCTGGTATCATAGCTTCCCCCATGCTGTATATACGGGGCCCAGCTGTGCTTAGAGCGACATATATCGACTCAAGAACATCGCCTGTAGGTCCTATGTAGCCGTGGGTTGCAGCTGGCTGGTATCACAGCTACCCCCATGCTGTATATACGTGCCCCAGCTGTGCTCAGATCGACATATATCGACTCAAGAACATCGCCTGTATGTCCTATATGGCCGTGGGTTGCAGCTGGCTGGTATCAGAGCCACCCACATGCCGTATATACGGGGCCCAGCTGTTCTCAGCTCGACATATATCGACTCAAAAACATCGCCTCTAGGTCCTATATGGCCGTGGGTTGCATCTGGCTGGTATCAGAGCTACCCCCATGTTGTATATACGGGGTCCAGCTGTGCTCAGATCGACAAATATCGACTCAAGAACATCGCCTATAGGTCCTATATGGCCGTGGGTTGCAGCTGGCTGGTATCACAGCTACCCCCATGCTGTATATACGTGTCCCAGCTGTGCTGAGATCGACATATATCGACTCAAGAACATCGCCTGTAGGTCCTATATGGCCGTGGGTTGCAGCTGGCTGGTATCACAGCTACCCCCATGCTGTATATACGTGTCCCAGCTGTGCTGAGATCGACATATATCGACTCAAGAACATCGCCTGTAGGTCCTATATGGCCGTGGGTTGCATCTGGCTGGTTTCAGAGCTACCCCCATGTTGTATATACGGGGTCCAGCTGTGCTCAGATCGACAAATATCGACTCAAGAACATCGCCTATAGGTCCTATATGGCCGTGGGTTGCAGCTGGCTGGTATCACAGCTACCCCCATGCTGTATATACGTGTCCCAGCTGTGCTGAGATTGACATATATCGACTCAAGAACATCGCCTGTAGGTCCTATATGGCCGTGGGTTGCATCTGGCTGGTTTCAGAGCTACCCCCATGTTGTATATACGGGGTCCAGCTGTGCTCAGATCGACAAATATCGACTCAAGAACATCGCCTATAGGTCCTATATGGCCGTGGGTTGCAGCTGGCTGGTATCACAGCTACCCCCATGCTGTATATACGTGTCCCAGCTGTGCTGAGATTGACATATATCGACTCAAGAACATCGCCTGTAGGTCCTATATGCCCGTAGGTTTCATCTGGCTGGAATCAGAGCCACCCAAATGCTGCATATACAGGGCATAGCGGAGCTCATATCGACATATATCGACTCAAGAACATCGCCTGTAGGTCCCATATGGGCATAGGTTGCACCTGGCTGGTGTCGGAGCGGCCTCAATGTTGCATATACGGTGCATAGCGGTGCTCAGATCGACATATATCGACTCAAGAACATCGCCTGTAGGTCCTATATGGCTGTGGGTTGCATCTGGCTGATATCAGAGCCACCCACATGCCGTATATACGGGGGCCCAGCTGTGCTCAGATCGACATATATCGACTCAAGAACATCGGCTCTAGGTCCTATATTGCCGTGGGTTGCATCTGGCTGGTATCAGAGCCACCCACATTCCGTATATACGGGGCCCAGTTGTGCTCAGATCGACATATATCGACTCAAGAATATCGCCTATAGGTCCGATAAGGCCGTGGGTTGCATCTGGCTGGTATCAGAGCTACCCCCATGGTGTATATACGGCGCCCAGCTGTGCTCAAATCGACATATATCGATTCAAGTACATCGCCTGTAGTTCCTATATGGCCGTGGGTTGGATCTGGCTGGAATCAGAGCTACTCCCATGCTGTATATACGAGGCCCAGCTGTGCTCAGATCGACATATATCGACTCAAGAATATCGCCTGTAGGTGCTGTATGGCCGTGGGTTGCATCTGGCTGGTATCAGAGCTACCCCCATGCTGTATATACGGCGCCCAGCTGTGCTCAGATCGACATATATCGACTCAAGAACATCGCCTGTAGGTCCTATGTAGCCGTGGGTTGCAGCTGGCTGGTATCACTGCTACCCCCATGCTGTATATACGTGGCCCAGCTGTGCTCAGATCGACATATATCGACTCAAGAACATCGCCTGTAGGTCCTATATGGCCGTGGGTTGCAGCTGGCTGGTATCAGAGCCACCCACATGCCGTATATACGGAGCCCAGCTGTGCTCAGCTCGACATATATCGACTCAAAAACATCGCCTCTAGGTCCTATATGGCCGTGGGTTGCATCTGGCTGGTATCAGAGCTACCCCCATGCTGTATATACGGCGCCCAGCTGTGCTCAGATCGACATATATCGACTCAAAAACATCGCCTGTAGGTCCTATATGGCCGTGGGTTGCATCTGGCTGGTATCATAGCTTCCCCCATGCTGCATATACGGGGCCCAGCTGTGCTCAGAGCGACATATATCGACTCAAGAACATCGCCTGTAGGTCCTATGTAGCCGTGGGTTGCAGCTGGCTGGTATGACAGCTACCCCCATGGTGTATATACGTGGCCCAGCTGTGCTCAGATCGACATATATCGACTCAAGAACATCGCCTGTAGGTCGTATATGGCCGTGGGTTGCAGCTGGCTGATATCAGAGCCACCCACATGCCGTATATACGGGGACCAGCTGTGCTCAGCTCGACATATATCGACTCAAAAACATCGCCTCTAGGTCCTATATGGCCGTGGGTTGCATCTGGCTGGTATCAGAGCTACCCCTATGCTGTATATACGGCGAGCAGCTGTGCTCAGATCGACATATATCGACTCAAGAACATCGCCTGTAGGTCCTATATGGCCGTGGGTTGCATCTGGCTGGTATCAGAGCTACCCCCATGCTGTATATACGGGGCCCAGCTGTGCTCAGATCGACATATATCGACTCAAGAACATCGCCTGTAGGTCCTATATGGCCGTGGGTTGCATCTGGGTGGTATCAGAGCTTCCCCCATGCTGTATATACGGGGCCCAGCTGTGCTCAGATCGACATATATCGACTCAAGAACATCGCCTGTATGTCCTATATAACCGTGGGTTTCAGCTGGCTGGTATCACAGCTACCCCCATGCTATATATACGGCGCCCAGCTGTGCTCAGATCGACATATATCGACTCAAGAACATCGCCTGTAGGTCCTATATGGCCGTGGGTTGCATCTGGCTGGTTTCAGAGCTACCTCCATGTTGTATATACGGGGTCCAGCTGTGCTCAGATCGACAAATATCGACTCAAGAACATCGCCTATAGGTCCTATATGGCCGTGGGTTGCAGCTGGCTGGTATCACAGCTACCCCCATGCTGTATATACGTGTCCCAGCTGTGCTGAGATCGACATATATCGACTCAAGAACATCGCCTGTAGGTCCTATATGGCTGTGGGTTGCATCTGGCTGATATCAGAGCCACCCACATGTCGTATATACGGGGGCCCAGCCGTGCTCAGATCGACATATATCGACTCAAGAACATCGGCTCTAGGTCCTATATTGCCGTGGGTTGCATCGGGCTGGTATCAGAGCCACCCACATGCCGTATATACGGGGCCCAGCTGTGCTCAGATTGACATATATCGACTCAAGAATATCGCCTGTAGGTCCTTTATGGCCGTGGGTTGCATCTGGCTGGTATCAGAGACACCCACATTCCGTATATACGGGGCCCAGTTGTGCTCAGATCGACATATATCGACTCAAGAATATCGCCTATAGGTCCGATAAGGCCGTGGGTTGCATCTGGCTGGTATCAGAGCTACCCCCATGGTGTATATACGGCGCCCAGCTGTGCTCAAATCGACATATATCGATTCAAGTACATCGCCTGTAGTTCCTATATGGCCGTGGGTTGGATCTGGCTGGAATCAGAGCTACTCCCATGCTGTATATACGAGGCCCAGCTGTGCTCAGATCGACATATATCGACTCAAGAATATCGCCTGTAGGTGCTGTATGGCCGTGGGTTGCATCTGGCTGGTATCAGAGCTACCCCCATGCTGTATATACGGCGCCCAGCTGTGCTCAGATCGACATATATCGACTCAAGAACATCGCCTGTAGGTCCTATGTAGCCGTGGGTTGCAGCTGGCTGGTATCACTGCTACCCCCATGCTGTATATACGTGGCCCAGCTGTGCTCAGATCGACATATATCGACTCAAGAACATCGCCTGTAGGTCCTATATGGCCGTGGGTTGCAGCTGGCTGGTATCAGAGCCACCCACATGCCGTATATACGGAGCCCAGCTGTGCTCAGCTCGACATATATCGACTCAAAAACATCGCCTCTAGGTCCTATATGGCCGTGGGTTGCATCTGGCTGGTATCAGAGCTACCCCCATGCTGTATATACGGCGCCCAGCTGTGCTCAGATCGACATATATCGACTCAAAAACATCGCCTGTAGGTCCTATATGGCCGTGGGTTGCATCTGGCTGGTATCATAGCTTCCCCCATGCTGCATATACGGGGCCCAGCTGTGCTCAGAGCGACATATATCGACTCAAGAACATCGCCTGTAGGTCCTATGTAGCCGTGGGTTGCAGCTGGCTGGTATGACAGCTACCCCCATGGTGTATATACGTGGCCCAGCTGTGCTCAGATCGACATATATCGACTCAAGAACATCGCCTGTAGGTCGTATATGGCCGTGGGTTGCAGCTGGCTGATATCAGAGCCACCCACATGCCGTATATACGGGGACCAGCTGTGCTCAGCTCGACATATATCGACTGAAAAACATCGCCTCTAGGTCCTATATGGCCGTGGGTTGCATCTGGCTGGTATCAGAGCTACCCCTATGCTGTATATACGGCGAGCAGCTGTGCTCAGATCGACATATATCGACTCAAGAACATCGCCTGTAGGTCCTATATGGCCGTGGGTTGCATCTGGCTGGTATCAGAGCTACCCCCATGCTGTATATACGGGGCCCAGCTGTGCTCAGATCGACATATATCGACTCAAGAACATCGCCTGTAGGTCCTATATGGCCGTGGGTTGCATCTGGGTGGCATCAGAGCTACCCCCATGCTGTATATACGGGGCCCAGCTGTGCTCAGATCGACATATATCGACTCAAGAACATCGCCTGTATGTCCTATATAACCGTGGGTTTCAGCTGGCTGGTATCACAGCTACCCCCATGCTATATATACGGCGCCCAGCTGTGCTCAGATCGACATATATCGACTCAAGAACATCGCCTGTAGGTCCTATATGGCCGTGGGTTGCATCTGGCTGGTTTCAGAGCTACCTCCATGTTGTATATACGGGGTCCAGCTGTGCTCAGATCGACAAATATCGACTCAAGAACATCGCCTATAGGTCCTATATGGCCGTGGGTTGCAGCTGGCTGGTATCACAGCTACCCCCATGCTGTATATACGTGTCCCAGCTGTGCTGAGATCGACATATATCGACTCAAGAACATCGCCTGTAGGTCCTATATGGCTGTGGGTTGCATCTGGCTGATATCAGAGCCACCCACATGTCGTATATACGGGGGCCCAGCCGTGCTCAGATCGACATATATCGACTCAAGAACATCGGCTCTAGGTCCTATATTGCCGTGGGTTGCATCGGGCTGGTATCAGAGCCACCCACATGCCGTATATACGGGGCCCAGCTGTGCTCAGATTGACATATATCGACTCAAGAATATCGCCTGTAGGTCCTTTATGGCCGTGGGTTGCATCTGGCTGGTATCAGAGCTACCCCCATGGTGTATATACGGCGCCCAGCTGTGCTCAAATCGACATATATCGATTCAAGTACATCGCCTGTAGGTCCTATATGGCCGTGGGTTGGATCTGGCTGGTATCAGAGCTACTCCCATGCTGTATATACGAGGCCCAGCTGGCTCAGATCGACATATATCGACTCTAGAACATCGCCTGTGGGTCTTATATGGCCGTGGGCTGCAGCTGGCTGATATCAGAGCTACCCCCAGGCTGTATATACGTGGCCCAGCTGTGCTCAGATCGACATATATCGACTCAAGAATATCGCCTGTAGATGCTGTATGGCCGTGGGTTGCATCTGGCTGGTATCAGAACTACCCCCATGCTGTATATACGGCGCCCAGCTGTGCTCAGATCGACATATATCGGCTCAAGAACATCGCCTGTAGGTCCTATATGGCCGTGGGTTGCATCTGGCTGGTATCATAGCTTCCCCCATGCTGTATATACGGGGCCCAGCTGTGCTTAGAGCGACATATATCGACTCAAGAACATCGCCTGTAGGTCCTATGTAGCCGTGGGTTGCAGCTGGCTGGTATCACAGCTACCCCCATGCTGTATATACGTGCCCCAGCTGTGCTCAGATCGACATATATCGACTCAAGAACATCGCCTGTATGTCCTATATGGCCGTGGGTTGCAGCTGGCTGGTATCAGAGCCACCCACATGCCGTATATACGGGGCCCAGCTGTTCTCAGCTCGACATATATCGACTCAAAAACATCGCCTCTAGGTCCTATATGGCCGTGGGTTGCATCTGGCTGGTATCAGAGCTACCCCCATGTTGTATATACGGGGTCCAGCTGTGCTCAGATCGACAAATATCGACTCAAGAACATCGCCTATAGGTCCTATATGGCCGTGGGTTGCAGCTGGCTGGTATCACAGCTACCCCCATGCTGTATATACGTGTCCCAGCTGTGCTGAGATCGACATATATCGACTCAAGAACATCGCCTGTAGGTCCTATATGGCCGTGGGTTGCAGCTGGCTGGTATCACAGCTACCCCCATGCTGTATATACGTGTCCCAGCTGTGCTGAGATCGACATATATCGACTCAAAAACATCGCCTCTAGGTCCTATATGGCCGTGGGTTGCATCTGGCTGGTATCAGAGCTACCCCCATGTTGTATATACGGGGTCCAGCTGTGCTCAGATCGACAAATATCGACTCAAGAACATCGCCTATAGGTCCTATATGGCCGTGGGTTGCAGCTGGCTGGTATCACAGCTACCCCCATGCTGTATATACGTGTCCCAGCTGTGCTGAGATCGACATATATCGACTCAAGAACATCGCCTGTAGGTCCTATATGCCCGTAGGTTTCATCTGGCTGGAATCAGAGCCACCCAAATGCTGCATATACAGGGCATAGCGGAGCTCATATCGACATATATCGACTCAAGAACATCGCCTGTAGGTCCCATATGGGCATAGGTTGCACCTGGCTGGTGTCGGAGCGGCCTCAATGTTGCATATACGGTGCATAGCGGTGCTCAGATCGACATATATCGACTCAAGAACATCGCCTGTAGGTCCTATATGGCTGTGGGTTGCATCTGGCTGATATCAGAGCCACCCACATGCCGTATATACGGGGGCCCAGCTGTGCTCAGATCGACATATATCGACTCAAGAACATCGGCTCTAGGTCCTATATTGCCGTGGGTTGCATCTGGCTGGTATCAGAGCCACCCACATTCCGTATATACGGGGCCCAGTTGTGCTCAGATCGACATATATCGACTCAAGAATATCGCCTATAGGTCCGATAAGGCCGTGGGTTGCATCTGGCTGGTATCAGAGCTACCCCCATGGTGTATATACGGCGCCCAGCTGTGCTCAAATCGACATATATCGATTCAAGTACATCGCCTGTAGTTCCTATATGGCCGTGGGTTGGATCTGGCTGGAATCAGAGCTACTCCCATGCTGTATATACGAGGCCCAGCTGTGCTCAGATCGACATATATCGGCTCAAGAATATCGCCTGTAGGTGCTGTATGGCCGTGGGTTGCATCTGGCTGGTATCAGAGCTACCCCCATGCTGTATATACGGCGCCCAGCTGTGCTCAGATCGACATATATCGACTCAAGAACATCGCCTGTAGGTCCTATGTAGCCGTGGGTTGCAGCTGGCTGGTATCACTGCTACCCCCATGCTGTATATACGTGGCCCAGCTGTGCTCAGATCGACATATATCGACTCAAGAACATCGCCTGTAGGTCCTATATGGCCGTGGGTTGCAGCTGGCTGGTATCAGAGCCACCCACATGCCGTATATACGGAGCCCAGCTGTGCTCAGCTCGACATATATCGACTCAAAAACATCGCCTCTAGGTCCTATATGGCCGTGGGTTGCATCTGGCTGGTATCAGAGCTACCCCCATGCTGTATATACGGCGCCCAGCTGTGCTCAGATCGACATATATCGACTCAAAAACATCGCCTGTAGGTCCTATATGGCCGTGGGTTGCATCTGGCTGGTATCATAGCTTCCCCCATGCTGCATATACGGGGCCCAGCTGTGCTCAGAGCGACATATATCGACTCAAGAACATCGCCTGTAGGTCCTATGTAGCCGTGGGTTGCAGCTGGCTGGTATGACAGCTACCTTCATGGTGTATATACGTGGCCCAGCTGTGCTCAGATCGACATATATCGACTCAAGAACATCGCCTGTAGGTCGTATATGGCCGTGGGTTGCAGCTGGCTGGTATCAGAGCCACCCACATGCCGTATATACGGGGACCAGCTGTGCTCAGATCGACATATATCGACTAAAGAACATCGCCTGTAGGTCCTATATGGCCGTGGGTTGCATCTGTCTGGTATCAGAGCTACCCCCATGCTGTATATACGGGGCCCAGCTGTGCTCAGATCGACATATATCGACTCAAGAACATCGCCTGTAGGTCCTATATAGCCGTGGGTTGCAGCTGGCTGGTATCACAGCTACCCCCATGCTGTATATACGTGGCCCAGCTGTGCTCAGATCGACATATATCGACTCAAGAACATCGCCTGTAAGTCCTATATGGCCGTGGGTTGCATCTGGCTGGTATCATAGCTACCCCCATGCTGTATATACGGCGCCCAGCTGTGCTCAGATCGACATATATCGACTCAAGAACATCGCCTGTAGGTCATATATGGCCGTGGGTTGCATCTGGCTGGCATCAGAGCTACCCCCATGCTGTATATACGGGGCCCAGCTGTGCTCAAATCGACATATATTGACTCAAGAACATCGCCTGTAGGTCCTATATGGCCGTGGGTTGCAGCTGGCTGGTATCAGAGCTACCCCCATGCTGTATATACGGGGCCCAGCTGTGCTCAGATCAGACATATATCGACACAAGAACATCGCCTGTGGTTCTTATATGGCCGTGGGTTGCAGCTGGCTGGTATCAGAGCTACCCCCAGGCTGTATATACGTGGCCCAGCTGTGCTCAGATCAACATATATCGACTCAAGAACATCGCCTGTGGGTCTTATATGGCCGTGGGTTGCAGTTGGCTGATATCAGAGCTACCCCCAGGCTGTCTATACGTGGCCCAGCTGTGCTCAGATAGACATATATCGACTCAAGAACATCACCTGTAGGTGCTATATGGCCGTGGGTTGCATCTGGCTGGTATCAGAGCTACCCCCATGCTGTATATACGGCGCCCAGCTGTGCTCAGATCGACATATATCGACTCAAGAACATCGCTTGTAGTTCCTATATGGCCCTGGGCTGCATCTTGCTGGTATCAGTGCTACCCCCATGCTGTATATACGGCGTCCAGCTGTGCTCAGATCGACATATATCGACTCAAGAACATCGCCTGTAGGTCATATATGGCCGTGGGTTGCATCTGGCTGGTATCAAATCCACCCACATGCCAAATATACGGGGCCAAGCTTTGCTCAGATCGACATATATCGACTCAGGAACATCGCCTGTAGGTGCTATATGGCCGTGGGTTGCATCTGGCTGGTATCAGAGCTACCCCCTTGCTGTATATACGGCGCCCAGCTGTGCTCAGATCGACATATATCGACTCAAGAACATCGTCTGTAGGTCCTATATGGCCGTGGATTGCATCTGGCTGGTATCAGAGCTACTCCCATGCTGTATATACGGCGTCCAGCTGTACTCAGATCGACATATATCGACTCAAGAACAACGCCTGTAGGTGCTATATTTCCGTGGGTTGCATCTGGCTGGTATCAGAGCTACCCCCATGCTGTATATACGGCGCCCAGCTGTGCTCAGATCGACATGTATCGACTCAAGAACATCGCCTGTAGGTCCTATATGGCCGTGGGTTGCATCTGGTTGGTATCAGAGCTACACCCATGCTGTATATACGGGACCCAGCTATGCTCAGATCGACATATATCGACTCAAGAACATCGCCTGTAGGTCCTATATGGCCGTGGGTTGCATCTGGCTGATATCAGAGCCACCCACATGCCGTATATACGAGGGCCCAGCTGTGCTCAGATCGACATATATCGAATCAAGAACATCGGCTGTAGGTCCTATATGGCCGTGGGTTGCATCTGGCTGGTATCAGAGCCACCCACATGCCGTATATACGGGGCCCAGCTGTGCTCAGATCGACATATATCGACTCAAGAACATCGCCTGTAGGTCCTATATGGCCGTGGGTTGCATCTGGCTGTTATCAGAGCCACACACATGCCGTATATACGGGGCACAGCTGTGCTCAGATCGACATATATCGACTCAAGAACATCGGCTGTAGGTCCTATATGGCAGTGGGATGCACATGGCTGGTTGCATCTGGCTGGTATCAGAGCTACCCCCATGCTGTATATACGGGGCCCAGCTGTGCTCAGATCGACATATATCGTCTCAAGAACATCGCCTGTAAGTCCTATATGGCCGTGGGTTGCATCTGGGTGGTATCAAAGCTACCCCCATGCTGTATATACGGGGCCCAGCTATGCTCAGATCGACATATATCGACTCAAGAACATCGCCTGTAGGTCCTATATAACCGTGGGTTGCAGCTGACTGGTATCACAGCTCCCCCTTGCTATATATACAGCGCCCAGCTGTGCTCAGATCGACATATATCGACTCAAGAACATCGCCTGTAGGTCCTATATGGCCGTGGGTTGCATCTGGCTGGTTTCAGAGCTACCCCCATGCTGTATATACGGGGCCCAGCTGTGCTCAGATCGACATATATCGACTCAAGAACATCGCCTGTAGGTCCTATATGGCCGTGGGTTGCAGCTGGCTGGTATCACAGCTACCCCCATGCTGTATATACGTGGCCCAGCTGTGCTCAGATCGACATATATCGACTCAAGAACATCGCCTGTAGGTCCTATATAGCCGTGGGTTGCAGCTGGCTGGTATCACAGCTACCCCCATGCTGTATATACGTGGCCCAGCTGTGCTCAGATCGACATATATCGACTCAAGAACATCGCCTGTAGGTCCTATATAGCCGTGGGTTGCAGCTGGCTGGTATCACAGCTACCCCCATGCTGTATATACGTGGCCCAGCTGTGCTCAGATCGACATATATCGACTCAAGAACATCGCCTGTAGGTCCTATATGCCCGTGGGTTGCATCTGGCTGGAATCAGAGCCACCCACATGCTGCATATACAGGGCATAGCGGAGCCCATATCGACGTATATGGACTCAAGAACATCGCCTGTAGGTCCTATATGGCAGTGTATTGCATCTGGCTGATATCAGATCCACCCACATGCCGTATATACGGGGGCCCAGCTGTGCTCAGATCGACATATATCGACTCAAGAACATCGGCTCTAGGTCCTATATGGCCGTGGGTTGCATCTGGCTGGTATCAGAGCCACCCACATGCCGTATATACGGGGCCCAGCTGTGCTCAGATCGACATATATCGACTCAAGAATATCGCCTGTAGGCCCTATATGGTCATGGGTTGCATCTGGCTGGTATCAGAGCTACCTCCATGGTGTATATACGGCGCCCAGCTGTGCTCAAATCGACATATATCGATTCAAGAACATCGCCTGTAGATCCTATATGGCCGTGGGTTGGATCTGGCTGGTATCAGAGCTACTCCCATGCTGTATATACGAGGCCCAGCTGTGCTCAGATCGACATATATCGACTCAAGAACATCGCCTGTAGGTCCCATATGGGCATAGGTTGCACCTGGCTGGTGTCGGAGCGGCCCCAATGTTGCATATACGGTGCATAGCGGTGTTCAGATCGACATATATCGACTGAAGAACATCGCCTGTAGGTCCTATATGGCTGTGGGTTGCATCTGGCTGATATCAGAGCCACCCAAATGCCGTATATACGGGGGCCCAGCTGTGCTCAGATCGACATATATCGACTCAAGAACATCGCCTGTAGGTCCTATATGGCCGTGGGTTGCAGCTGGCTGGTATCAGAGCCACCCACATGCCGTATATACGGGGCCCAGCTGTGCTCAGAGCGACATATATCGACTCAAGAACATCGCCTGTAGGTCCTATGTAGCCGTGGGTTGCAGCTGGCTGGTATGACAGCTACCCCCATGGTGTATATACGTGGCCCAGCTGTGCTCAGATCGACATATATCGACTCAAGAACATCGCCTGTAGGTCCTATATAGCCGTGGGTTGCAGCTGGCTGGTATCACAGCTACCCCCATGCTGTATATACGTGGCCCAGCTGTGCTCAGATCGACATATATCGACTCAAGAACATCGCCTGTAAGTCCTATATGGCCGTGGGTTGCATCTGGCTGGTATCAGAGCTACCAGCATGGTGTATATACGGCGCCCAGCTGTGCTCAAATCGACATATATCGATTCAAGTACATCGCCTGTAGGTCCTATATGGCCGTGGGTTGAATCTGGCTGGTATCAGAGCTACTCCCATGCTGTATATACGAGGCCCAGCTGTGCTCAGATCGACATATATCGACTCAAGAATATCGCCTGTAGGTGCTGTATGGCCATGGGTTGCATCTGGCTGGTATCAGAGCTACCCCCATGCTGTATATACGGCGCCCAGCTGTGCTCAGATCGACATATATCGACTCAAGAACATCGCCTGTAGGTCCTATATGGCCGTGGGTTGCATCTGGCTGGTATAATAGCTTCCCCATGCTGTATATACGGGGCCCAGCTGTGCTCAGAGCGACATATATCGACTCAAGAACATCGCCTGTAGGTCCTATGTAGCCATGGGTTGCAGCTGGCTGGTATCACAGCTACCCCCATGCTGTATATACGTGGCCCAGCTGTGCTCAGATCGACATATATCGACTCAAGAACATCGCCTGTAGGTCCTATATGGCCGTGGGTTGCAGCTGGCTGGTATCAGAGCCACCCACATGCCGTATATACGGGGCCCAGCTGTGCTCAGAGCGACATATATCGACTCAAGAACATCGCCTGTAGGTCCTATGTAGCCGTGGGTTGCAGCTGGCTGGTATGACAGCTACCCCCATGGTGTATATACGTTGCCCAGCTGTGCTCAGATCGACATATATCGACTCAAGAACATCGCCTGTAGGTCCTATATGGCCGTGGGTTGCAGCTGGCTGTTATCAGAGCCACCCACATGCCGTATATACGGGGACCAGCTGTGCTCAGATCGACATATATCGACTCAAGAACATCGCCTGTAGGTCCTATATAGCCGTGGGTTGCATCTGGCTGGTATCAGAGCTACCCCCATGCTGTATATACGGGGCCCAGCTGTGCTCAGATCGACATATATCGACTCAAGAACATCGCCTGTAGGTCCTATATAGCCGTGGGTTGCAGCTGGCTGGTATCACAGCTACCCCCATGCTGTATATACGTGGCCCAGCTGTGCTCAGATCGACATATATCGACTCAAGAACATCGCCTGTAAGTCCTATATGGCCGTGGGTTGCATCTGGCTGGTATCAGAGCTACCCCCATGCTGTATATACGGCGCCCAGCTGTGCTCAGATCGACATATATCGACTCAAGAACATCGCGTGTAGGTCATATATGGCCGTGGGTTGCATCTGGCTGGCATCAGAGCTACCCCCATGCTGTATATACGGGGCCCAGCTGTGCTCAAATCGACATATATCGACTCAAGAACATCGCCTGTAGGTCCTATATGGCCGTGGGTTGCAGCTGGCTGGTATCAGAGCTACCCCCATGCTGTATATACGGGGCCCAGCTGTGCTCAGATCAGACATATATCGACACAAGAACATCGCCTGTGGGTCTTATATGGCCGTGGGTTGCAGCTGGCTGGTATCAGAGCTACCCCCAGGCTGTATATACGTGGCCCAGCTGTGCTCAGATCGACATATATCGACTCAAGAACATCGCCTGTGGGTCTTATATGGCCGTGGGTTGCAGTTGGCTGATATCAGAGCTACCCCCAGGCTGTCTATACGTGGCCCAGCTGTGCTCAGATCGACATATATCGACTCAAGAACATCACCTGTAGGTGCTATATGGCCGTGGGTTGCATCTGGCTGGTATCAGAGCTACCCCAATGCTGTATATACGGCGCCCAGCTGTGCTCAGATCGACATATATCGACTCAAGAACATCGCTTGTATGTCCTATATGGCCGTGGGTTGCATCTGGCTGGTATCAGTGCTACCCCCATGCTGTATATACGGCGTCCAGCTGTGCTCAGATCGACATATATCGACTCAAGAACATCGCCTGTAGGTCATATATGGCCGTGGGTTGCATCTGGCTGGTATCAAATCCACCCACATGCCAAATATACGGGGCCCAGCTGTGCTCAGATCGACATATATCGACACAGGAACATCGCCTGTAGGTGCTATATGGCCGTGGGTTGCATCTGGCTGGTATCAGAGCTACCCCCTTGCTGTATATACGGCGCCCAGCTGTGCTCAGATCGACATATATCGACTCAAGAACATCGTCTGTAGGTCCTATATGGCCGTGGATTGCATCTGGCTGGTATCAGAGCTACTCCCATGCTGTATATACGGCGCCCAGCTGTACTCAGATCGACATATATCGACTCAAGAATAACGCCTGTAGGTTCTATATTTCCGTGGGTTGCATCTGGCTGGTAACAGAGCTACCCCCATGCTGTATATACGGCGCCCAGCTGTGCTCAGATCGACATATATCGACTCAAGAACATCGCCTGTAGGTCCTATATGGCCGTGGGTTGCATCTGGTTGGTATCAGAGCTACACCCATGCTGTATATACGGGACCCAGCTATGCTCAGATCGACATATATCGACTCAAGAACATCGCCTGTAGGTCCTATATGGCCGTGGGTTGCATCTGGCTGATATCAGAGCCACCCACATGCCGTATATACGAGGGCCCAGCTGTGCTCAGATCGACATATATCGAATCAAGAACATCGGCTGTAGGTCCTATATGGCCGTGGGTTGCATCTGGCTGGTATCAGAGCCACCCACATGCCGTATATACGGGGCCCAGCTGTGCTCAGATCGACATATATCGACTCAAGAACATCGCCTGTAGGTCCTATATGGCCGTGGGTTGCATCTGGCTGTTATCAGAGCCACACACATGCCGTATATACGGGGCCCAGCTGTGCTCAGATCGACATATATCGACTCAAGAACATCGGCTGTAGGTCCTATATGGCAGTGGGATGCATATGGCTGGTATCAGAGCCACCCACATTCCGTATATACGGGGCCCAGCTGTGCTCAGATCGGCATATATCGACTCAAGAACATCGCCTGTAGGTCCTATATGGCCGTGGGTTGCATCTGGCTGGTATCAGAGCTACCCCCATGCTGTATATACGGGGCCCAGCTGTGCTCAGATCGACACATATCGACTCAAGAACATCGCCTGTAAGTCATATATGGCCGTGGGTTGCATCTGGGTGATATCAGAGCTACCCCCATGCTGTATATACGGGGCCCAGCTATGCTCAGATCGACATATATCGACTCAAGAACATCGCCTGTAGGTCCTATATAACCGTGGGTTGCAGCTGGCTGGTATCACAGCTACCCCCTTGCTATATATACGGCCCCCAGCTGTGCTCAGATCGACATATATCGACTCAAGAACATCGCCTGTAGGTCCTATATGGCCGTGGGTTGCATCTGGCTGGTTTCAGAGCTACCTCCATGCTGTATATACGGGGCCCAGCTGTGCTCAGATCGACATATATCGACTCAAGAACATCGCCTGTAGGTCCTATATGGCCGTGGGTTGCATCTGGCTGGTATCAGAGCCACCCACATGCCGTATATACGGGGCCCAGCTGTGCTCAGATCGACATATATCGACTCAACAATATCGCCTGTAGGTCCTATATGGCCGTGGGTTGCATCTGGCTGGTATCAGAGCTACCCCCATGGTGTATATACGGCGCCCAGCTGTGCTCAAATCGACATATATCGACTCAAGAACATCGCCTGTGGGTCCTATATGGCCGTGGGTTGCAGCTGGCAGGTATCAGAGCTACCCCCAGGCTGTATATACGTGGCCCAGCTGTGCTCAGATCGACATATATCAACTCAAGAATGTCGCCTGTAGGTGCTGTATGGCCGTGGGTTGCATCTGGCTGGTATCATAGCTACCCCCATGCTGTATATACGGCGCCCAGCTGTGCTCAGATCGACATATATCGACTCAAGAACATCGCCTGTAGGTCCTATATGGCCGTGGGTTGCATCTGGCTGGTATCATAGCTTCTCCCATGCTGTATATACGGGGCCCAGCTGTGCTCAGAGCGACATATATCGACTCAAGAACATCGCCTGTAGGTCCTATGTAGCCGTGGGTTGCAGCTGGCTGGTATCACAGCTACCCCCAGGCTGTATATACGTGGCCCAGCTGTGCTCAGATCGACATATATCGACTCAAGAACATCGCCTGTAGGTCCTATATGGCCGTGGGTTGCAGCTGGCTGGTATCAGAGCCACCCACATGCCGTATATACGGGGCCCAGCTGTGCTCAGCTCGACATATATCGACTCAAAAACATCGCCTGTAGGTCCTATATGGCCGTGGGTTGCATCTGGCTGGTATCATAGCTTCTCCCATGCTGTATATACGGGGACCAGCTGTGCTCAGATCGACATATATCGACTCAAGAACATCGCCTGTAGGTCCTATATAGCCGTGGGTTGCAGCTGGCTGGTATCACAGCTACCCCCATGCTGTATATACGTGGCCCAGCTGTGCTCAGATCGACATATATCGACTCAAGAACATCGCCTGTAAGTCCTATATGGCCGTGGGTTGCATCTGGCTGGTATCAGAGCTACCCCCATGCTGTATATACGGCGCCCAGCTGTGCTCAGATCGACATATATCGACTCAAGAACATCGCCTGTAGGTCATATATGGCCGTGGGTTGCATCTGGCTGGCATCAGAGCTACCCCCATGCTGTATATACGGGGCCCAGCTGTGCTCAAATCGACATATATCGACTCAAGAACATCGCCTGTAGGTCCTATATGGCCGTGGGTTGCAGCTGGCTGGTATCAGAGCTACCCCCATGCTGTATATACGGGGCCCAGCTGTGCTCAGATCAGACATATATCGACACAAGAACATCGCCTGTGGGTCTTATATGGCCGTGGGTTGCAGCTGGCTGGTATCAGAGCTACCCCCAGGCTGTATATACGTGGCCCAGCTGTGCTCAGATCAACATATATCGACTCAAGAACATCACCTGTGGGTCTTATATGGCCGTGGGTTGCAGTTGGCTGATATCAGAGCTACCCCCAGGCTGTCTATACGTGGCCCAGCTGTGCTCAGATAGACATATATCGACTCAAGAACATCACCTGTAGGTGCTATATGGCCGTGGGTTGCATCTGGCTGGTATCAGAGCTACCCCCATGCTGTATATACGGCGCCCAGCTGTGCTCAGATCGACATATATCGACTCAAGAACATCGCTTGTAGGTCCTATATGGCCGTGGGTTGCATCTGGCTGATATCAGAGCCACCCACATGCCGTATATACGAGGGCCCAGCTGTGCTCAGATCGACATATATCGAATCAAGAACATCGGCTGTAGGTCCTATATGGCCGTGGGTTGCATCTGGCTGGTATCAGAGCCACCCACATGCCGTATATACGGGGCCCAGCTGTGCTCAGATCGACATATATCGACTCAAGAACATCGCCTGTAGGTCCTATATGGCCGTGGGTTGCATCTGGCTGTTATCAGAGCCACACACATGCCGTATATACGGGGCACAGCTGTGCTCAGATCGACATATATCGACTCAAGAACATCGGCTGTAGGTCCTATATGGCAGTGGGATGCATATGGCTGGTATCAGAGCCACCCACATTCCGTATATACGGGGCCCAGCTGTGCTCAGATCGGCATATTTCGACTCAAGAACATCGCCTGTAGGTCCTATATGGCCGTGGGTTGCATCTGGCTGGTATCAGAGCTACCCCCATGCTGTATATACGGGGCCCAACTGTGCTCAGATCGACATATATCGACTCAAGAACATCGCCTGTAAGTCCTATATGGCCGTGGGTTGCATCTGGGTGGTATCAGAGCTACCCCCATGCTGTATATACGGGGCCCAGCTATGCTCAGATCGACATATATCGACTCAAGAACATCGCCTGTAGGTCCTATAAAACCGTGGGTTGCAGCTGGCTGGTATCACAGCTACCCCCTTGCTATATATACGGCGCCCAGCTGTGCTCAGATCGACATATATCGACTCAAGAACATCGCCTGTAGGTCCTATATGGCCGTGGGTTGCATCTGGCAGGTATCACAGCTACCCCCATGCTGTATATACGTGGCCCAGCTGTGCTCAGATCGACATATATCGACTCAAGAACATCGCCTGTAGGTCCTATATGGGCATAGGTTGCACCTGGTTGGTGTCGAAGCGGCCCCAATGCTGCATAAACGGTGCATAGCGGTGCTCAGATCGACATATATCGACTCAAGAACATCGCCTGTAGGTCCTATATGGCCGTGGGTTGCATCTGGCTGATATCAGAGCCACCCACATGCCGTATATACGAGGGCCCAGCTGTGCTCAGATCGACATATATCGAATCAAGAACATCGGCTGTAGGTCCTATATGGCCGTGGGTTGCATCTGGCTGGTATCAGAGCCACCCACATGCCGTATATACGGGGCCCAGCTGTGCTCAGATCGACATATATCGACTCAAGAACATCGCCTGTAGGTCCTATATGGCCGTGGGTTGCATCTGGCTGTTATCAGAGCCACACACATGCCGTATATACGGGGCCCAGCTGTGCTCAGATCGACATATATCGACTCAAGAACATCGGCTGTAGGTCCTATATGGCAGTGGGATGCATATGGCTGGTATCAGAGCCACCCACATTCCGTATATACGGGGCCCAGCTGTGCTCAGATCGGCATATATCGACTCAAGAACATCGCCTGTAGGTCCTATATGGCCGTGGGTTGCATCTGGCTGGTATCAGAGCTACCCCCATGCTGTATATACGGGGCCCAGCTGTGCTCAGATCGACATATATCGACTCAAGAACATCGCCTGTAAGTCATATATGGCCGTGGGTTGCATCTGGGTGATATCAGAGCTACCCCCATGCTGTATATACGGGGCCCAGCTATGCTCAGATCGACATATATCGACTCAAGAACATCGCCTGTAGGTCCTATATAACCGTGGGTTGCAGCTGGCTGGTATCACAGCTACCCCCTTGCTATATATACGGCCCCCAGCTGTGCTCAGATCGACATATATCGACTCAAGAACATCGCCTGTAGGTCCTATATGGCCGTGGGTTGCATCTGGCTGGTTTCAGAGCTACCTCCATGCTGTATATACGGGGCCCAGCTGTGCTCAGATCGACATATATCGACTCAAGAACATCGCCTGTAGGTCCTATATGGCCGTGGGTTGCATCTGGCTGGTATCAGAGCCACCCACATGCCGTATATACGGGGCCCAGCTGTGCTCAGATCGACATATATCGACTCAACAATATCGCCTGTAGGTCCTATATGGCCGTGGGTTGCATCTGGCTGGTATCAGAGCTACCCCCATGGTGTATATACGGCGCCCAGCTGTGCTCAAATCGACATATATCGACTCAAGAACATCGCCTGTGGGTCCTATATGGCCGTGGGTTGCAGCTGGCAGGTATCAGAGCTACCCCCAGGCTGTATATACGTGGCCCAGCTGTGCTCAGATCGACATATATCAACTCAAGAATGTCGCCTGTAGGTGCTGTATGGCCGTGGGTTGCATCTGGCTGGTATCATAGCTACCCCCATGCTGTATATACGGCGCCCAGCTGTGCTCAGATCGACATATATCGACTCAAGAACATCGCCTGTAGGTCCTATATGGCCGTGGGTTGCATCTGGCTGGTATCATAGCTTCTCCCATGCTGTATATACGGGGCCCAGCTGTGCTCAGAGCGACATATATCGACTCAAGAACATCGCCTGTAGGTCCTATGTAGCCGTGGGTTGCAGCTGGCTGGTATCACAGCTACCCCCAGGCTGTATATACGTGGCCCAGCTGTGCTCAGATCGACATATATCGACTCAAGAACATCGCCTGTAGGTCCTATATGGCCGTGGGTTGCAGCTGGCTGGTATCAGAGCCACCCACATGCCGTATATACGGGGCCCAGCTGTGCTCAGCTCGACATATATCGACTCAAAAACATCGCCTGTAGGTCCTATATGGCCGTGGGTTGCATCTGGCTGGTATCATAGCTTCTCCCATGCTGTATATACGGGGACCAGCTGTGCTCAGATCGACATATATCGACTCAAGAACATCGCCTGTAGGTCCTATATAGCCGTGGGTTGCAGCTGGCTGGTATCACAGCTACCCCCATGCTGTATATACGTGGCCCAGCTGTGCTCAGATCGACATATATCGACTCAAGAACATCGCCTGTAAGTCCTATATGGCCGTGGGTTGCATCTGGCTGGTATCAGAGCTACCCCCATGCTGTATATACGGCGCCCAGCTGTGCTCAGATCGACATATATCGACTCAAGAACATCGCCTGTAGGTCATATATGGCCGTGGGTTGCATCTGGCTGGCATCAGAGCTACCCCCATGCTGTATATACGGGGCCCAGCTGTGCTCAAATCGACATATATCGACTCAAGAACATCGCCTGTAGGTCCTATATGGCCGTGGGTTGCAGCTGGCTGGTATCAGAGCTACCCCCATGCTGTATATACGGGGCCCAGCTGTGCTCAGATCAGACATATATCGACACAAGAACATCGCCTGTGGGTCTTATATGGCCGTGGGTTGCAGCTGGCTGGTATCAGAGCTACCCCCAGGCTGTATATACGTGGCCCAGCTGTGCTCAGATCAACATATATCGACTCAAGAACATCACCTGTGGGTCTTATATGGCCGTGGGTTGCAGTTGGCTGATATCAGAGCTACCCCCAGGCTGTCTATACGTGGCCCAGCTGTGCTCAGATAGACATATATCGACTCAAGAACATCACCTGTAGGTGCTATATGGCCGTGGGTTGCATCTGGCTGGTATCAGAGCTACCCCCATGCTGTATATACGGCGCCCAGCTGTGCTCAGATCGACATATATCGACTCAAGAACATCGCTTGTAGGTCCTATATGGCCGTGGGTTGCATCTGGCTGATATCAGAGCCACCCACATGCCGTATATACGAGGGCCCAGCTGTGCTCAGATCGACATATATCGAATCAAGAACATCGGCTGTAGGTCCTATATGGCCGTGGGTTGCATCTGGCTGGTATCAGAGCCACCCACATGCCGTATATACGGGGCCCAGCTGTGCTCAGATCGACATATATCGACTCAAGAACATCGCCTGTAGGTCCTATATGGCCGTGGGTTGCATCTGGCTGTTATCAGAGCCACACACATGCCGTATATACGGGGCACAGCTGTGCTCAGATCGACATATATCGACTCAAGAACATCGGCTGTAGGTCCTATATGGCAGTGGGATGCATATGGCTGGTATCAGAGCCACCCACATTCCGTATATACGGGGCCCAGCTGTGCTCAGATCGGCATATTTCGACTCAAGAACATCGCCTGTAGGTCCTATATGGCCGTGGGTTGCATCTGGCTGGTATCAGAGCTACCCCCATGCTGTATATACGGGGCCCAGCTGTGCTCAGATCGACATATATCGACTCAAGAACATCGCCTGTAAGTCCTATATGGCCGTGGGTTGCATCTGGGTGGTATCAGAGCTACCCCCATGCTGTATATACGGGGCCCAGCTATGCTCAGATCGACATATATCGACTCAAGAACATCGCCTGTAGGTCCTATAAAACCGTGGGTTGCAGCTGGCTGGTATCACAGCTACCCCCTTGCTATATATACGGCGCCCAGCTGTGCTCAGATCGACATATATCGACTCAAGAACATCGCCTGTAGGTCCTATATGGCCGTGGGTTGCATCTGGCAGGTATCACAGCTACCCCCATGCTGTATATACGTGGCCCAGCTGTGCTCAGATCGACATATATCGACTCAAGAACATCGCCTGTAGGTCCTATATGGGCATAGGTTGCACCTGGTTGGTGTCGAAGCGGCCCCAATGCTGCATAAACGGTGCATAGCGGTGCT
This sequence comes from Lordithon lunulatus, assembly GCA_963942505.1. Classification (NCBI taxonomy): domain Eukaryota; kingdom Metazoa; phylum Arthropoda; class Insecta; order Coleoptera; family Staphylinidae; genus Lordithon; species Lordithon lunulatus. Next base: position 29,508,580 of record OZ012667.1, on the reverse strand, counting down.
CAGATCGACATATATCGACTCAAGAACATCGCCTGTAGGTCCTATATGGCCGTGGGTTGCATCTGGCTGGTATCAGAGCCACCCACATGCCGTATATACGAGGCCCAGCTGTGCTCAGATCGACATATATCGACTCAAGAACATCGCCTGTAGGTTCTATATGGCCGTGGGTTGCATATGGCTGGTATCAGAGCCACCCACATGCCGTATATACGGGGCCCAGCTGTGCGCAGATCGACATATATCGACTCAAGAACATCGCCTGTAGGTCCTATATGGCCGTGGGTTGCATATGGCTGTTATCAGAGCCACCCACATGCCGTATATACGGGGCCCAGCTGTGCTCAGATCGACATATATCGACTCAAGAACATCGCCTGTAGGTCTTATATGGCCGTGGGTTGCATCTGGCTGGTATCAGAGCTACACCCATGGTGTATATACGGCGCCCAGCTGTGCTCAGATCGACATATATCGACTCAAGAACATCGCCTGTAGGGTCTATATGGCCGTGGGTTGCATCTGGCTGGTATCAGAGCTACCCCTATGCTGTATATACGGCGAGCAGCTGTGCTCAGATCGACATATATCGACTCAAGAACATCGCCTGTAGGTCCTATATGGCCGTGGGTTGCATCTGGCTGGTATCAGAGCTACCCCCATGCTGTATATACGGGGCCCAGCTGTGCTCAGATCGACATATATCGACTCAAGAACATCGCCTGTAGGTCCTATATGGCCGTGGGTTGCATCTGGGTGGTATCAGAGCTACCCCCATGCTGTATATACGGGGCCCAGCTGTGCTCAGATCGACATATATCGACTCAAGAACATCGCCTGTATGTCCTATATAACCGTGGGTTGCAGCTGGCTGGTATCACAGCTACCCCCATGCTATATATACGGCGCCCAGCTGTGCTCAGATCGACATATATCGACTTAAGAACATCGCCAGTATGTCCTATATGGCCGTGGGTTGCATCTGGCTGGTTTCAGAGCTACCCCCATGTTGTATATACGGGGCCCAGCTGTGCTCAGATCGACATATATCGACTCAAGAACATCGTCTATAGGTCCTATATGGCCGTGGGTTGCAGCTGGCTGGTATCACAGCTACCCCCATGCTGTATATACGTGGCCCAGCTGTGCTGAGATCGACATATATCGACTCAAGAACATCGCCTGTAGGTCCTATATGCCCGTGGGTTGCATCTGGCTGGAATCAGAGCCACCCACATGCTGCATATACAGGGCATAGCGGAGCTCATATCGACATATATCGACTCAAGAACATCGCCTGTAGGTCCTATATGGCCGTGGGTTGCATCTGGCTGATATCAGAGCCACCCACATGCCGTATATACGGGAGCCCAGCTGTGTTCAAATCGACATATATCGAATCAAGAACATCGGCTGTAGGTCCTATATGGCCGTGGGTTGCATCTGGCTGGTATCAGAGCCACCCACATGCCGTATATACGGGGCCCAGCTGTGCTCAGATCGACATATATCGACTCAAGAACATCGCCTGTTGGTCCTATATGGCCGTGGGTTGCATCTGGCTGGTATCAGAGCTACCCCGATGCTGTATATACGAGGACCAGCTGTGCTCAGATCGACATATATCGACTCAAGAACATCGCCTGTAGGTCCTATATGGCCGTGGGTTGCATCTGGCTGGTTTCAGAGCTACCCCCATGTTATATATACGGGGCCCAGCTGTGCACAGATCGACATATATCGACTCAAGAACATCGTCTATAGGTCCTATATGGCCGTGGGTTGCAGCTGGCTGGTATCACAGCTACCCCCATGCTGTATATACGTGGCCCAGCTGTGCTGAGATCGACATATATCGACTCAAGAACATCGCCTGTAGGTCCTATATGCCCGTGGGTTGCATCTGGCTGGAATTAGAGCCACCCACATGCTGCATATACAAGGCATAGCGGAGCTCATATCGACATATATCGACTCAAGAACATCGCCTGTAGGTCCCATATGGGAATAGGTTGCACCTGGCTGGTGTCGAAGCGGCCCCAATGTTGCATATACGGTGCATAGCGGTGCTCAGATCGACATATATCGACTCAAGAACATCGCCTGCAGGTCCTATATGGCCGTGGGTTGCATCTGGCTGGTTTCAGAGCTACCCCCATGCTGTATATACGGGACCCAGCTGTGCTCAGATCGACACATATCGACTCAAGAACATCGCCTGTAGGTCCTATATGGCCTTGGGTTTCATCTGGCTGGTATCAGAGCCACCCACATGCCGTATATACGGGGCCCAGCTGTGCTCAGATCGACATATATCGACTCAAGAACATCGCCTGTTGGTCCTATATGGCCGTGGGTTGCATCTGGCTGGTATCAGAGCTACCCCGATGCTGTATATACGAGGACCAGCTGTGCTCAGATCGACATATATCGACTCAAGAACATCGCCTGTAGGTCCTATATGCCCGTGGGTTGCATCTGGCTGGAATTAGAGCCACCCACATGCTGCATATACAAGGCATAGCGGAGCTCATATCGACATATATCGACTCAAGAACATCGCCTGTAGGTCCCATATGGGAATAGGTTGCACCTGGCTGGTGTCGAAGCGGCCCCAATGTTGCATATACGGTGCATAGCGGTGCTCAGATCGACATATATCGACTCAAGAACATCGCCTGTAGGTCCTATATGGCCGTGGGTTGCATCTGGCTGGTATCAGAGCTACCCCCCATGCTGTATATACGGGGCCCAGCTGTGCTCAGATCGACATATATCGACTCAAGAACATCGCCTGTAGGTCCTATATGGCCGTGGGTTGCATCTGGGTGGTATCAGAGCTACCCCCATGCTGTATATACGGGGCCCAGCTGTGCTCAGATCGACATATATCGACTCAAGAACATCGCCTGTATGTCCTATATAACCGTGGGTTGCAGCTGGCTGGTATCACAGCTACCCCCATGCTATATATACGGCGCCCAGCTGTGCTCAGATCGACATATATCGACTCAAGAACATCGCCAGTAGGTCCTATATGGCCGTGGGTTGCATCTGGCTGGTTTCAGAGCTACCCCCATGTTGTATATACGGGGCCCAGCTGTGCTCAGATCGACATATATCGACTCAAGAACATCGTCTATAGGTCCTATATGGCCGTGGGTTGCAGCTGGCTGGTATCACAGCTAACCCCATGCTGTATATACGTGGCCCAGCTGTGCTGAGATCGACATATATTGACTCAAGAACATCGCCTGTAGGTCCTATATGCCCGTGGGTTGCATCTGGCTGGAATCAGAGCCACCCACATGCTGCATATACAGGGCATAGCGGAGCTCATATCGACATATATCGACTCAAGAACATCGCCTGTAGGTCCTATATGGCCGTGGGTTGCATCTGGCTGATATCAGAGCCACCCACATGCCGTATATACGGGGGCCCAGCTGTGTTCAAATCGACATATATCGAATAAAGAACATCGGCTGTAGGTCCTATATGGCCGTGGGTTGCATCTGGCTGGATCAGAGCCACCCACATGCCGTATATACGGGGCCCAGCTGTGCTCAGATCGACATATATCGACTCAAGAACATCGCCTGTTGGTCCTATATGGCCGTGGGTTGCATCTGGCTGGTATCAGAGCTACCCCCATGCTGTATATACGAGGACCAGCTGTGCTCAGATCGACATATATCGACTCAAGAACATCGCCTGTAGGTCCCATATGGGAATAGGTTGCACCTGGCTGGTGTCGGAGCGGCCCCAATGTTGCATATACGGTGCATAGCGGTGCTCAGTTCGACATATATCGACTCAAGAACATCGCCTGTAGGTCCTATATGGCCGTGGGTTGCATCTGGCTGGTTTCAGAGCTACCCCCATGCTGTATATACGGGACCCAGCTGTGCTCAGATCGACATATATCGACTCAAGAACATCGCCTATAGGTCCTATATGGCCGTGGGTTGCACCTGGCTGGTATCACAGCTACCCCCATGCTGTATATACGTGGCCCAGCTGTGCTGAGATCGACATATATCGACTCAAAAACAAAAACAAGAACATCGCCTGTAGGTCCTATATGCCCGTGGGTTGCATCTGGCTGGAATCAGAGCCACCCACATGCTGCATATACAGGGCATAGCGGAGCTCATATCGACATATATCGACTCAAGAACATCGCCTGTAGGTCCCATATGGACATAGGTTGCACCTGGCTGGTGTCGGAGCGGCCCCAATGTTGCATATACGGTGCATAGCGGTGCTCAGATCGACATATATCGACTCAAGAACATCGCCTGTAGGTCCTATATGGCTGTGGGTTGCATCTGGCTGATATCAGAGCCACCCACATGCCGTATATACGGGGGCCCAGCCGTGCTCAGATCGACATATATCGACTCAAGAACATCGGCTCTAGGTCCTATATTGCCGTGGGTTGCATCGGGCTGGTATCAGAGCCACCCACATGCCGTATATACGGGGCCCAGCTGTGCTCAGATTGACATATATCGACTCAAGAATATCGCCTGTAGGTCCTTTATGGCCGTGGGTTGCATCTGGCTGGTATCAGAGCTACCCCCATGGTGTATATACGAGGCCCAGCTGTGCTCAGATCGACATATATCGACTCAAGAACATCGCCTGTAGGTTTTATATGGCCGTGGGTTGCATATGGCTGGTATCAGAGCCACCCACATGCCGTATATACGGGGCCCAGCTGTGCGCAGATCGACATATATCGACTCAAGAACATCGCCTGTAGGTCCTATATGGCCGTGGGTTGCATATGGCTGTTATCAGAGCCACCCAAATGCCGTATATACGGGGCCCAGCTGTGCTCAGATCGACATATATCGACTCAAGAACATCGCCTGTAGGACTTATATGGCCGTGGGTTGCATCTGGCTGGTATCAGAGCTACACCCATGGTGTATATACGGCGCCCAGCTGTGCTCAGATCGACATATATCGACTCAAGAACATCGCCTGTAGGGTCTATATGGCCGTGGGTTGCATCTGGCTGGTATCAGAGCTACCCCTATGCTGTATATACGGCGAGCAGTTGTGCTCAGATCGACATATATCGACTCAAGAACATCGCCTGTAGGTCCTATATGGCCGTGGGTTGCATCTGGCTGGTATCAGAGCTACCCCCCATGCTGTATATACGGGGCCCAGCTGTGCTCAGATCGACATATATCGACTCAAGAACATCGCCTGTAGGTCCTATATGGCCGTGGGTTGCATCTGGGTGGTATCAGAGCTACCCCCATGCTGTATATACGGGGCCCAGCTGTGCTCAGATCGACATATATCGACTCAAGAACATCGCCTGTATGTCCTATATAACCGTGGGTTGCAGCTGGCTGGTATCACAGCTACCCCCATGCTATATATACGGCGCCCAGCTGTGCTCAGATCGACATATATCGACTCAAGAACATCGCCAGTAGGTCCTATATGGCCGTGGGTTGCATCTGGCTGGTTTCAGAGCTACCCCCATGTTGTATATACGGGGCCCAGCTGTGCTCAGATCGACATATATCGACTCAAGAACATCGTCTATAGGTCCTATATGGCCGTGGGTTGCAGCTGGCTGGTATCACAGCTAACCCCATGCTGTATATACGTGGCCCAGCTGTGCTGAGATCGACATATATTGACTCAAGAACATCGCCTGTAGGTCCTATATGCCCGTGGGTTGCATCTGGCTGGAATCAGAGCCACCCACATGCTGCATATACAGGGCATAGCGGAGCTCATATCGACATATATCGACTCAAGAACATCGCCTGTAGGTCCTATATGGCCGTGGGTTGCATCTGGCTGATATCAGAGCCACCCACATGCCGTATATACGGGGGCCCAGCTGTGTTCAAATCGACATATATCGAATAAAGAACATCGGCTGTAGGTCCTATATGGCCGTGGGTTGCATCTGGCTGGATCAGAGCCACCCACATGCCGTATATACGGGGCCCAGCTGTGCTCAGATCGACATATATCGACTCAAGAACATCGCCTGTTGGTCCTATATGGCCGTGGGTTGCATCTGGCTGGTATCAGAGCTACCCCCATGCTGTATATACGAGGACCAGCTGTGCTCAGATCGACATATATCGACTCAAGAACATCGCCTGTAGGTCCCATATGGGAATAGGTTGCACCTGGCTGGTGTCGGAGCGGCCCCAATGTTGCATATACGGTGCATAGCGGTGCTCAGTTCGACATATATCGACTCAAGAACATCGCCTGTAGGTCCTATATGGCCGTGGGTTGCATCTGGCTGGTTTCAGAGCTACCCCCATGCTGTATATACGGGACCCAGCTGTGCTCAGATCGACATATATCGACTCAAGAACATCGCCTATAGGTCCTATATGGCCGTGGGTTGCACCTGGCTGGTATCACAGCTACCCCCATGCTGTATATACGTGGCCCAGCTGTGCTGAGATCGACATATATCGACTCAAAAACAAAAACAAGAACATCGCCTGTAGGTCCTATATGCCCGTGGGTTGCATCTGGCTGGAATCAGAGCCACCCACATGCTGCATATACAGGGCATAGCGGAGCTCATATCGACATATATCGACTCAAGAACATCGCCTGTAGGTCCCATATGGACATAGGTTGCACCTGGCTGGTGTCGGAGCGGCCCCAATGTTGCATATACGGTGCATAGCGGTGCTCAGATCGACATATATCGACTCAAGAACATCGCCTGTAGGTCCTATATGGCTGTGGGTTGCATCTGGCTGATATCAGAGCCACCCACATGCCGTATATACGGGGGCCCAGCCGTGCTCAGATCGACATATATCGACTCAAGAACATCGGCTCTAGGTCCTATATTGCCGTGGGTTGCATCGGGCTGGTATCAGAGCCACCCACATGCCGTATATACGGGGCCCAGCTGTGCTCAGATTGACATATATCGACTCAAGAATATCGCCTGTAGGTCCTTTATGGCCGTGGGTTGCATCTGGCTGGTATCAGAGCTACCCCCATGGTGTATATACGAGGCCCAGCTGTGCTCATATCGACATATATCGACTCATGAACATCGCCTGTGGGTCTTATATGGCCGTGGGCTGCAGCTGGCTGATATCAGAGCTACCCCCAGGCTGTATATACGTGGCCCAGCTGTGCTCAGATCGACATATATCGACTCAAGAATATCGCCTGTAGATGCTGTATGGCCGTGGGTTGCATCTGGCTGGTATCAGAGCTACCCCCATGCTGTATATACGGCGCCCAGCTGTGCTCAGATCGACATATATCGACTCAAGAACATCGCCTGTAGGTCCTATATGGCCGTGGGTTGCATCTGGCTGGTATCATAGCTTCCCCCATGCTGTATATACGGGGCCCAGCTGTGCTTAGAGCGACATATATCGACTCAAGAACATCGCCTGTAGGTCCTATGTAGCGGTGGGTTGCAGCTGGCTGGTATCACAGCTACCCCCATGCTGTATATACGTGCCCCAGCTGTGCTCAGATCGACATATATCGACTCAAGAACATCGCCTGTAGGTCCTATGTGGCCGTGGGTTGCATCTGGCTGGTATCAGAGCTACCCCCATGCTGTATATACGGCGCCCAGCTGTGCTCAGATCGACATATATCGACTCAAAAACATCTGCTGTAGGTACTATATGGCCGTGGGTTGCATCTGGCTGGTTTCAGAGCTACCCCCATGTTGTATATACGGGGTCCAGCTGTGCTCAGATCGACATATATCGACTCAAGAACATCGCCTATAGGTCCTATATGGCCGTGGGTTGTAGCTGGCTAGTATCACAGCTACCCCCATGCTGTATATACGTGTCCCAGCTGTGCTGAGATCGACATATATCGACTCAAGAACATCGCCTGTAGGTCCTATATGCCCGTAGGTTGCATCTGGCTGGAATCAGAGCCACCCACATGCTGCATATACAGGGAATAGCGGAGCTCATATCGACATATATCGACTCAAGAACATCGCCTGTAGGTCCCATATGGGCATAGGTTGCACCTGGCTGGTGTCGGAGCGGCCCCAATGTTGCATATACGGTGCATAGCGGTGCTCAGATCGACATATATCGACTCAAGAACATCGCCTGTAGGTCCTATATGGCTGTGGGTTGCATCTGGCTGATATCAGAGCCACCCACATGCCGTATATACGGGGGCCCAGCTGTGCTCAGATCGACATATATCGACTCAAGAACATCGGCTCTAGGTCCTATATTGCCGTGGGTTGCATCTGGCTGGTATCAGAGCCACCCACATGCCGTATATACGGGGCCCAGCTGTGCTCAGCTCGACATATATCGACTCAAAAACATCGCCTCTAGGTCCTATATGGCCGTGGGTTGCATCTGGCTGGTATCAGAGCTACCCCCATGCTGTATATACGGCGCCCAGCTGTGCTCAGATCGACATATATCGAATCAAAAACATCGCCTGTAGGTCCTATATGGCCGTGGGTTGCATCTGGCTGGTATCATAGCTTCCCCCATGCTGCATATACGGGGCCCAGCTGTGCTCAGAGCGACATATATCGACTCAAGAACATCGCCTGTAGGTCCTATGTAGCCTTGGGTTGCAGCTGGCTGGTATAACAGCTACCCCCATGGTGTATATACGTGGCCCAGCTGTGCTCAGATCGACATATATCGACTCAAGAACATCGCCTGTAGGTCCTATATGGCCGTGGGTTGCAGCTGGCTGGTATCAGAGCCACCCACATGCCGTATATACGGGGACCAGCTGTGCTCAGATCGACATATATCGACTCAAGAACATCGCCTGTAGGTCCTATATGGCCGTGGGTTGCATCTGGCTGGTATCAGAGCTACCCCCATGCTGTATATACGGGGCCCAGCTGTGCTCAGATCAACATATATCGACTCAAGAACATCGCCTGTAGGTCCTATATGGCCGTGGGTTGCATCTGGGTGGTATCAGAGCTACCCCCATGCTGTATATACGGGGCCCAGCTGTGCTCAGATCGACATATATCGACTCAAGAACACCGCCTGTATGTCCTATATAACCGTGGGTTGCAGCTGGCTGGTATCACAGCTAACCCCATGCTATATATACGGCGCCCAGCTGTGCTCAGATCGACATATATCGACTCAAGAACATCGCCAGTAGGTCCTATATGGCCGTGGGTTGCATCTGGCTGGTTTCAGAGCTACCCCCATGTTGTATATACGGGGCCCAGCTGTGCTCAGATCGACATATATCGACTCAAGAACATCGTCTATAGGTCCTATATGGCCGTGGGTTGCAGCTGGCTGGTATCACAGCTACCCCCATGCTGTATATACGTGGCCCAGCTGTGCTGAGATTGACATATATCGACTCAAGAACATCGCCTGTAGGTCCTATATGGCCGTGGGTTGCATCTGGGTGGTATCAGAGCTACCCCCATGCTGTATATACGGGGCCCAGCTGTGCTCAGATCGACATATATCGACTCAAGAACATCGCCTGTATGTCCTATATAACCGTGGGTTGCAGCTGGCTGGTATCACAGCTACCCCCATGCTGTATATACGTGGCCCAGCTGTGCTGAGATCGACATATATCGACTCAAGAACATCGCCTGTAGGTCCTATATGCCCGTGGGTTGCATCTGGCTGGAATCAGAGCCACCCACATGCTGCATATAAAGGGCATAGCGGAGCTCATATCGACATATAACGACTCAAGAACATCGCCTGTAGGTCCTATATGGCCGTGGGTTGCATCTGGCTGATATCAGAGCCACCCACATGCCGTATATACGGGGGCCCAGCTGTGTTCAAATCGACATATATCGAATCAAGAACATCGGCTATAGGTCCTATATGGCCGTGGGTTGCATCTGGCTGGTATCAGAGCCACCCACATGCCGTATATACGGGGCCCAGCTGTGCTCAGATCGACATATATCGACACAAGAACATCGCCTGTAGGTCCTATATGGCCGTGAGTTGCATCTGGCTGGTATCAGAGCTACCCCCATGCTGTATATACGAGGACCAGCTGTGCTCAGATCGACATATATCGACTCAAGAACATCGCCTGTAGGTCCTATATGGCCGTGGGTTGCATCTGGCTGGTTTCAGAGCTACCCCCATGTTGTATATACGGGGCCCAGCTGTGCTCAGATCGACATATATCGACTCAAGAACATCGTCTATAGGTCCTATATGGCCGTGGGTTGCAGCTGGCTGTTATCACAGCTACCCCCATGCTGTATATACGTGGCCCAGCTGTGCTGAGATCGTCATATATCGACTCAAGAACATCGCCTGTAGGTCCTATATGCCCGTGGGTTGCATCTGGCTGGAATTAGAGCCACCCACATGCTGCATATACAAGGCATAGCGGAGCTCATATCGACATATATCGACTCAAGAACATCGCCTGTAGGTCCCATATGGGAATAGGTTGCACCTGGCTGGTGTCGGAGCGGCCCCAATGTTGCATATACGGTGCATAGCGGTGCTCAGATCGACATATATCGACTCAAGAACATCGCCTGTAGGTCCTATATGGCCGTGGGTTGCATCTGGCTGGTTTCAGAGCTACCCCCATGCTGTATATACGGGACCCAGCTGTGCTCAGATCGACACATATCGACTCAAGAACATCGCCTGTAGGTCCTATATGGCCGTGGGTTGCATCTGGCTGGTTTCAGAGCTACCCCCATGTTGTATATACGGGGCCCAGCTGTGCTCAGATCGACATATATCGACTCAAGAACATCGCCTATAGGTCCTATATGGCCGTGGGTTGCACCTGGCTGGTATCACAGCTACCCCCATGCTGTATATACGTGGCCCAGCTGTGCTGAGATCGACATATATCGACTCAAAAACAAAAACAAGAACATCGCCTGTAGGTCCTATATGCCCGTGGGTTGCATCTGGCTGGAATCAGAGCCACCCACATGCTGCATATACAGGGCATAGCGGAGCTCATATCGACATATATCGACTCAAGAACATCGCCTGTAGGTCCCATATGGGCATAGGTTGCACCTGGCTGGTGTCGGAGCGGCCACAATGTTGCATATACGGTGCATAGCGGTGCTCAGATCGACATATATCGACTCAAGAACATCGCCTGTAGGTCCTATATGGCTGTGGGTTGCATCTGGCTGATATCAGAGATACCCACATGCCGTAAATACGGGGGCCCAGCCGTGCTCAGATCGACATATATCGACTCAAGAACATCGGCTCTAGGTCCTATATTGCCGTGGGTTGCATCGGGCTGGTATCAGAGCCACCCACATGCCGTATATACGGGGCCCAGCTGTGCTCAGATTGACATATATCGACTCAAGAATATCGCCTGTAGGTCCTTTATGGCCGTGGGTTGCATCTGGCTGGTATCAGAGCTACCCCCAGGCTGTATATACGTGGCCCAGCTGTGCTCAGATGGACATATATCGACTCAAGAATATCGCCTGTAGATGCTGTATGGCCGTGGGTTGCATCTGGCTGGTATCAGAGCTACCCCCATGCTGTATATACGGCGCCCAGCTGTGCTCAGATCGACATATATCGACTCAAGAACATCGCCTGTAGGTCCTATATGGCCGTGGGTTGCATCTGGCTGGTATCATAGCTTCCCCCATGCTGTATATACGGGGCCCAGCTGTGCTTAGAGCGACATATATCGACTCAAGAACATCGCCTGTAGGTCCTATGTAGCCGTGGGTTGCAGCTGGCTGGTATCACAGCTACCCCCATGCTGTATATACGTGCCCCAGCTGTGCTCAGATCGACATATATCGACTCTAGAACATCGCCTGTAGGTCCTATATGGCCGTGGGTTGCAGCTGGCTGGTATTAGAGCCACCCACATGCCGTATATACGGGGCCCAGCTGTTCTCAGCTCGACATATATCGACTCAAAAACATCGCCTCTAGGTCCTATATGGCCGTGGGTTGCATCTGGCTGGTATCAGAGCTACCCCCATGCTGTATATACGGCGCCCAGCTGTGCTCAGATCGACATATATCGACTCAAAAACATCGCCTGTAGGTACTATATGGCCGAGGGTTGCATCTGGCTGGTTTCAGAGCTACCCCCATGTTGTATATACGGGGTCCAGCTGTGCTCAGATCGACATATATCGACTCAAGAACATCGCCTTTAGGTCCTATATGGCCGTGGGTTGCAGCTGGCTGGTATCACAGCTACCCCCATGCTGTATATACGTGTCCCAGCTGTGCTGAGATCGACATATATCGACTCAAGAACATCGCCTGTAGGTCCTATATGCCCGTAGGTTGCATCTGGCTGGAATCAGAGCCACCCACATGCTGCATATACAGGGCATAGCGGAGCTCATATCGACATATATCGACTCAAGAACATCGCCTGTAGGTCCCATATGGGCATAGGTTGCACCTGGCTGGTGTCGGAGCGGCCCCAATGTTGCATATACGGTGCATAGCGGTGCTCAGATCGACATATATCGACTCAAGAACATCGCCTGTAGGTCCTATATGGCTGTGGGTTGCATCTGGCTGATATCAGAGCCACCCACATGCCGTATATACGGGGGCCCAGCTGTGCTCAGATCGACATATATCGATTCAAGAACATCGGCTCTAGGTCCTATATTGCCGTGGGTTGCATCTGGCTGGTATCAGAGCCACCCACATTCCGTATATACGGGGCCCAGTTGTGCTCAGATCGACATATATCGACTCAAGAATATCGCCTGTAGGTCCTATAAGGCCGTGGGTTGCATCTGGCTGGTATCAGAGCTACCCCCATGGTGTATATACGGCGCCCAGCTGTGCTCAAATCGACATATATCGATTCAAGTACATCGCCTGTAGGTCGACATATATCGACTCAAGAACATCGGCTCTAGGTCCTATATTGCCGTGGGTTGCATCGGGCTGGTATCAGAGCCACCCACATGCCGTATATACGGGGCCCAGCTGTGCTCAGATTGACATATATCGACTCAAGAACATCGCCTATAGGTCCTATATGGCCGTGGGTTGCACCTGGCTGGTATCACAGCTACCCCCATGCTGTATATACGTGGCCCAGCTGTGCTGAGATCGACATATATCGACTCAAAAACAAAAACAAGAACATCGCCTGTAGGTCCTATATGCCCGTGGGTTGCATCTGGCTGGAATCAGAGCCACCCACATGCTGCATATACAGGGCATAGCGGAGCTCATATCGACATATATCGACTCAAGAACATCGCCTGTAGGTCCCATATGGACATAGGTTGCACCTGGCTGGTGTCGGAGCGGCCCCAATGTTGCATATACGGTGCATAGCGGTGCTCAGATCGACATATATCGACTCAAGAACATCGCCTGTAGGTCCTATATGGCTGTGGGTTGCATCTGGCTGATATCAGAGCCACCCACATGCCGTATATACGGGGGCCCAGCCGTGCTCAGATCGACATATATCGACTCAAGAACATCGGCTCTAGGTCCTATATTGCCGTGGGTTGCATCGGGCTGGTATCAGAGCCACCCACATGCCGTATATACGGGGCCCAGCTGTGCTCAGATTGACATATATCGACTCAAGAATATCGCCTGTAGGTCCTTTATGGCCGTGGGTTGCATCTGGCTGGTATCAGAGCTACCCCCAGGCTGTATATACGTGGCCCAGCTGTGCTCAGATGGACATATATCGACTCAAGAATATCGCCTGTAGATGCTGTATGGCCGTGGGTTGCATCTGGCTGGTATCAGAGCTACCCCCATGCTGTATATACGGCGCCCAGCTGTGCTCAGATCGACATATATCGACTCAAGAACATCGCCTGTAGGTCCTATATGGCCGTGGGTTGCATCTGGCTGGTATCATAGCTTCCCCCATGCTGTATATACGGGGCCCAGCTGTGCTTAGAGCGACATATATCGACTCAAGAACATCGCCTGTAGGTCCTATGTAGCCGTGGGTTGCAGCTGGCTGGTATCACAGCTACCCCCATGCTGTATATACGTGCCCCAGCTGTGCTCAGATCGACATATATCGACTCTAGAACATCGCCTGTAGGTCCTATATGGCCGTGGGTTGCAGCTGGCTGGTATTAGAGCCACCCACATGCCGTATATACGGGGCCCAGCTGTTCTCAGCTCGACATATATCGACTCAAAAACATCGCCTCTAGGTCCTATATGGCCGTGGGTTGCATCTGGCTGGTATCAGAGCTACCCCCATGCTGTATATACGGCGCCCAGCTGTGCTCAGATCGACATATATCGACTCAAAAACATCGCCTGTAGGTACTATATGGCCGAGGGTTGCATCTGGCTGGTTTCAGAGCTACCCCCATGTTGTATATACGGGGTCCAGCTGTGCTCAGATCGACATATATCGACTCAAGAACATCGCCTATAGGTCCTATATGGCCGTGGGTTGCAGCTGGCTGGTATCACAGCTACCCCCATGCTGTATATACGTGTCCCAGCTGTGCTGAGATCGACATATATCGACTCAAGAACATCGCCTGTAGGTCCTATATGCCCGTAGGTTGCATCTGGCTGGAATCAGAGCCACCCACATGCTGCATATACAGGGCATAGCGGAGCTCATATCGACATATATCGACTCAAGAACATCGCCTGTAGGTCCCATATGGGCATAGGTTGCACCTGGCTGGTGTCGGAGCGGCCCCAATGTTGCATATACGGTGCATAGCGGTGCTCAGATCGACATATATCGACTCAAGAACATCGCCTGTAGGTCCTATATGGCTGTGGGTTGCATCTGGCTGATATCAGAGCCACCCACATGCCGTATATACGGGGGCCCAGCTGTGCTCAGATCGACATATATCGATTCAAGAACATCGGCTCTAGGTCCTATATTGCCATGGGTTGCATCTGGCTGGTATCAGAGCCACCCACATTCCGTATATACGGGGCCCAGTTGTGCTCAGATCGACATATATCGACTCAAGAATATCGCCTGTAGGTCCTATAAGGCCGTGGGTTGCATCTGGCTGGTATCAGAGCTACCCCCATGGTGTATATACGGCGCCCAGCTGTGCTCAAATCGACATATATCGATTCAAGTACATCGCCTGTAGGTCCTATATGGCCGTGGGTTGGATCTGGCTGGTATCAGAGCTACTCCCATGCTGTATAAACGAGGCCCAGCTGTGCTCAGATCGACATATATCGACTCAAGAATATCGCCTGTAGGTGCTGTATGGCCGTGGGTTGCATCTGGCTGGTATCAGAGCTACCCCCATGCTGTATATACGGGGCCCAGCTGTGCTCAGAGCGACATATATCGACTCAAGAACATCGCCTGTAGGTCCTATGTAGCCGTGGGTTGCAGCTGGCTGGTATCACAGCTACCCCCATGCTGTATATACGTGGCCCAGCTGTGCTCAGATCGACATATATCGACTCAAGAACATCGCCTGTAGGTCCTATATGGCCGTGGGTTGCAGCTGGCTGGTATCAGAGGCACCCACATGCCGTATATACGGGGCCCAGCTGTGCTCAGCTCGACATATATCGACTCAAAAACATCGCCTCTAGGTCCTATATGGCCGTGGGTTGCATCTGGCTGGTATCAGAGCTACCCCCATGCTGTATATACGGCGCCCAGCTGTGCTCAGATCGACATATATCGACTCAAAAACATCGCCTGTAGGTCCTATATGGCCGTGGGTTGCATCTGGCTGGTATCATAGCTTCCCCCATGCTGCATATACGGGGCCCAGCTGTGCTCAGAGCGACATATATCGACTCAAGAACATCGCCTGTAGGTCCTATGTAGCCGTGGGTTGCAGCTGGCTGGTATGACAGCTACCCCCATGGTGTATATACGTGGCCCAGCTGTGCTCAGATCGACATATATCGACTCAAGAACATCGCCTGTAGGTCCTATATGGCCGTGGGTTGCAGCTGGCTGGTATCAGAGCCACCCACATGCCGTATATACGGGGACCAGCTGTGCTCAGATCGACATATATCGACTCAAGAACATCGCCTGTAGGTCCTATATGGCCGTGGGTTGCATCTGGCTGGTATCAGAGCTACCCCCATGCTGTATATACGGGGCCCAGCTGTGCTCAGATCGACATATATCGACTCAAGAACATCGCCTGTAGGTCCTATATGGCCGTGGGTTGCATCTGGGTGGTATCAGAGCCACCCCCATGCTGTATATACGGGGCCCAGCTGTGCTCAGATCGACATATATCGACTCAAGAACATCGCCTGTAGGTCCTATATGGCCGTGGGTTGCATCTGGGTGGTATCAGAGCTACCCCCATGCTGTATATACGGGGCCCAGCTGTGCTCAGATCGACATATATCGACTCAAGAACATCGCCTGTAGGTCCTATATAACCGTGGGTTGCAGCTGGCTGGTATCACAGCTACCCCCATGCTATATATACGGCGCCCAGCTGTGCTCAGATCGACATATATCGACTCAAGAACATCGCCTGTAGGTCCTATATGGCCGTGGGTTGCCTCTGGCTGGTTTCAGAGCTACCCCCATGTTGTATATACGGGGCCCAGCTGTGCTCAGATCGACATATATCGACTCAAGAATATCGCCTGTAGGTCCTATATGGCCGTGGGTTGCAGCTGGCTGGTATCAGAGCCACCCACATGCCGTATATACGGGGCCCAGCTGTGCCCAGATCGACATATATCGACACAAGAATATCGCCTGTAGGTCCTATATGGCCGTGGGTTGCATCTGGCAGGTATCAGAGCTACCCCCATGGTGTATATACGGCGCCCAGCTGTGCTCAAATCGACATATATCGATTCAAGAACATCGCCTGTAGGTCCTATATGGCCGTGGGTTGGATCTGGCTGGTATCAGAGCTACTCCCATGCTGTATATACGTGGCCCAGCTGTGCTCAGATCGACATATATCGACTCAAGAACATCGCCTGTGGGTCTTATATGGCCGTGGGTTGCAGCTGGCTGGTATCAGAGCTACCCCCAGGCTGTATATACGTGGCCCAGCTGTGCTCAGATCGACATATATCGACTTAAGAACATCGCCGGTAGGTCCTGTATGCCCATGGGTTGCATCTGGCTGGTATCAGAGCCACCCACATGCCGTATATGCGGAGACCAGCTGTGCTCAGATCGACATATATCGACTCAAGAACATCGCCTGTAGGTCCTATATGACCGTGGGTTGCATCTGGCTCGTATCAGAGCTACCCCCATGCTGTATATACGGCGCCCAGCTGTGCTCAGATCGACATATATCGACTCAAGAAAATCGCCTGTAGGTCCTATATGGCCGTGGGTTGCATCTGGCTGGTATCAGAGCTACCCCCATGCTGTATATAAGGGGGCCCAGCTGTGCTCAGATCGACATATATCGACTCAAGAACATCGCCTGTAGGTCCTATATGGCCGTGGGTTGCAGCTGGATGGTATCACAGCTACCCCCATGCTGTATATACGTGGTCCAGCTGTGCTCAGATCGACATATATCGACTCAAGAACATCGCCTGTAGGTCCTATATGGCCGTGGGTTGCATCTGGCTCGTATCAGAGCTACCCCCATGCTGTATATACGGCGCCCAGCTGTGCTCAGATCGACATATATCGACTCAAGAAAATCGCCTGTAGGTCCTATATGGCCGTGGGTTGCATCTGGCTGGTATCAGAGCTACCCCCATGCTGTATATACGGGGCCCAGCTGTGCTCAGATCGACATATATCGACTCAAGAACATCGCCTGTAGGTCCTATATGGCCGTGGGTTGCAGCTGGATGGTATCACAGCTACCCCCATGCTGTATATACTTGGCCCAGCTGTGCTCAGATCGACATATATCGACTCAAGAACATCGCCTGTAGGTCCTATATGGGCATAGGTTGCACCTGGCTGGTGTCGAAGCGGCCCCAATGCTAAATATACGGTGCATAGCGGTGCTCAGATCGACATATTTCGACTCAAGAACATCGGCTGTAGGTCCTATATGGCCGTGGGATGCATCTGGCTGATATGAGAGCCACCCACATGCCGTATATACGGGGGCTCAGCTGTGTTCAAATCGACATATATCGAATCAAGAACATCGGCTGTAGGTCCTATATGGCCGTGGGTTGCATCTGGCTGGTATCAGAGCCACCCACATGCCGTATATACGGGGCCCAGCTGTGCTCAGATCGACATATATCGACTCAAGAACATCGCCTGTAGGTCCTATATGGTCGTGGGTTGCATCTGGCTGGTATCAGAGCTACCCCCATGCAGTATATACGAGGACCAGCTGTGCTCAGATCGACATATATCGACTCAAGAACATCGCCTGTAGGTCCTATATGGCCGTGGGTTGCATCTGGCTGGTATCAGAGCTACCCCCATGCTGTATATACGGCACCCAGCTGTGCTCAGATCGACATATATTGACTCAAGAACATCGCCTGTAGGTCCTATATGGGCAAAGGTTGCACCTGGCTGGTGTCAAAGCGGCCCCAATGCTGCATATACGGTGCATAGCGGTGCTCAGATCGACATATATCGACTCAAGAACATCGCCTGTAGGTCCTATATGGCCATGGGTTGCATCTGGCTGGTATCAGAGCCACGCACATGCCGTATATACGGGGACCAGCTGTGCCCAGATCGACATATATCGACTCAAGAACATCGCCTGTAGGTGCTATATGGCCGTGGGTTGCATCTGGCTGGTATCAGAGCTACCCCATACTGTATATACGGCGCCCAGCTGTGCTCAGATCGACATATATTGACTAGAGAACATCGCCTGTAGGTCCTATATGGCTGTGGGTTGCAACTGGCTGGTATCAGAGCTACCCCCATGCTGTATATACGGGGCCCAGCTGTGCTCAGATCGACATATATCGACTCAAGACCATCGCCTGTAGGTCCTCTATGGCCGTGGGTTGCAGCTGGCTGGTATCACAGCTACCCCCATGCTGTATTTACGTGGCCCAGCTGTGCTCAGATCGACATATATCGACTCAAGAACATCGCCTGTAGGTCCTATATGGCCGTGAGTTGCAGCTGGCTAGTATCAGAGCCACCCACATGCCGTATATACGGGGCCCAACTGAGCTCAGCTCGACATATATCGACTCAAAAACATCGTCTATAGGTCCTATATGGCCTTGGGTTGCAGCTGGCTTGTATCAGAGCCACCCACATGCCGTATATACTGGTCCCAGCTGTGCTCAGATCGACATATATCAACTCAAGAACATCGCCTGTAGGTCCTATATGGCCGTGGGTTGCATCTGGCTGGTATCAGAGCTACCCCCATGCTGTATATACGGGGCCCAGCTGAGCTCAGATCGACATATATCGACTCAAGAACATCGGCTGTAGGTCCTATATGGCCGTGGGTTGCATCTGGCTGGTATCAGAGCTACCCCCATGCTGTATATACGGGGCCCAGCTGTGCTCAGATCGACATATATCGACTCAAGAACATCGCCTGTAGGTCCTATATGGCCGTGGGTTGCAGCTGGCTGGTATCAGAGCCACCCACATGCCGTATATACGGGGCCCAGCTGTGCTCAGATCGACATATATCGACTCAAGAACATCGCCTGTAGGTCCTATATGGCCGTGGGTTGCATCTGGCTGGTATCAGAGCTACCCCCAAGCTTTATATACGGCGCCAAGCTGTGCTCAGATCGACATATATCGACTCAAGAACATTGCTTGTAGGTCCTATATGGCCGTGGGTTGCATCTGGCTGGTAACAGTGCTACCCCCATGCTGTATATACGGCGCCCAGCTGTGCTCAGATCGACATATATCGACTCAAGAACATCGCCTGTAGGTCCTATATGGGCATAGGTTGCACCTGGCTGGTGTCGAAGCGGCCCCAATGCTAAATATACGGTGCATAGCGGTGCTCAGATCGACATATTTCGACTCAAGAACATCGCCTGTAGGTCCTATATGGGCATAGGTTGCACCTGGCTGGTGTCGAAGCGGCCCCAATGCTAAATATACGGTGCATAGCGGTGCTCAGATCGACATATTTCGACTCAAGAACATCGCCTGTAGGTCCTATATGGCCGTGGGTTGCATCTGGCTGATATCAGAGCCACCCACATGCCGTATATACGGGGGCCCAGCTGTGTTCAAATCGACATATATCGAATCAAGAACATCGGCTGTAGGTCCTATATGGCCGTGGGTTGCATCTGGCTGGTATCAGAGCCACCCACATGCCGTATATACGGGGCCCAGATGTGCTCAGATCGACATATATCGACTCAAGAACATCGCCTGTAGGTCCTATATGGCCGTGGGTTGCATCTGGCTGATATCAGAGCTACCCCCATGCAGTATATACGAGGACCAGCTGTGCTCAGATCGACATATATCGACTCAAGAACATCGCCTGTAGGTCCTATATGGCCGTGGGTTGCATCTGGCTGGTATCAGATCTACCCCCATGCTGTATATACGGCACCCAGCTGTGCTCAGATCGACATATATTGACTTAAGAACATCGCCTGTAGGTCCTATATGGGCAAGGGTTGCACCTGGCTGGTGTCAAAGCGGCCCCAATGCTGCATATACGGTGCATAGCGGTGCTCAGATCGACATATATCGACTCAAGAACATCGCCTGTAGGTCCTATATGGCCATGGGTTGCATCTGGCTGGTATCAGAGCCACGCACATGCCGTATATACGGGGACCAGCTGTGCCCAGATCGACATATATCGACTCAAGAACATCGCCTGTAGGTGCTATATGGCCGTGGGTTGCATCTGGATGGTATCAGAGCTACCCCCATGCTGTATATACGGCGCCCAGCTGTGCTCAGATCGACATATATTGACTCGAGAACATCGCCTGTAGGTCCTATATGGCTGTGGGTTGCATCTGGCTGGTATCAGAGCTACCCCCATGCTGTATATACGGGGCCCAGCTGTGCTCAGATCGACATATATCGACTCAAGACCATCGCCTGTAGGTCCTCTATGGCCGTGGGTTGCAGCTGGCTGGTATCACAGCTACCCCCATGCTGTATTTACGTGGCCCAGCTGTGCTCAGATCGACATATATCGACTCAAGAACATCGCCTGTAGGTCCTATATGGCCGTGAGTTTCAGCTGGCTAGTATCAGAGCCACCCACATGCCGTATATACGGGGCCCAACTGAGCTCAGCTCGACATATATCGACTCAAAAACATCGCCTATAGGTCCTATATGGCCTTGGGTTGCAGCTGGCTGGTATCAGAGCCACCCACATGCCGTATATACTGGGCCCAGCTGTGCTCAGATCGACATATATCGACTCAAGAACATCGCCTGTAGGTCCTATATGGCCGTGGGTTGCATCTGGCTGGTATCAGAGCTACCCCCATGCTGTATATACGGGGCCCAGCTGTGCTCAGATCGACATATATCGACTCAAGAACATCGGCTGTAGGTCCTATATGGCCGTGGGTTGCATCTGGCTGGTATCAGAGCTACCCCCATGCTGTATATACGGGGCCCAGCTGTGCTCAGATCGACATATATCGACTCAAGAACATCGCCTGTAGGTCCTATATGGCCGTGGGTTGCATCTGGCTGGTATCAGAGCTACCCCCATGCTGTATATACGGGGCCCAGCTGTGCTCAGATCGACATATATCGACTCAAGAACATCGCCTGTAGGTCCTATATGGCCGTGGGTTGCAGCTGCCTGGTATCACAGCTACCCCCACGCTGTATATACGTGGCCCAGCTGTGCTCAGAACGACATATATCGACTCAAGAACATCGCCTGTGGGTCTTATATGGCCGTGGGTTGCAGCTGGCTGGTATCAGAGCCACCCACATGCCGTATATACGGGGCCCAGCTGTGCTCAGATCGACATATATCGACTCAAGAACATCGCCTGTAGGTCCTATATGGCCGTGGGTTGCATCTGGCTGATATTAGAGCTACCCCCATGCTGTATATACGGCGCCCAGCTGTGCTCAGATCGACATATATTGACTCAAGAACATCGCCTGTAGGTCCTATATGTGCATAGGTTGCACCTGGCTGGTGTCGAAGCGGCCCCAATGCTGCATATACGGTACATAGCGGTGCTCAGATCGACATATATCGACTCAAGAACATCGCCTGTAGGTCCTATATGGCCATGGGTTGCATCTGGCTCGTATCAGAGCCACGCACATGCCGTATATACGGGGACCAGCTGTGCCCAGATCGACATATATCGACTCAAGAACATCGCCTGTAGGTGCTATATGGCCGTGGGTTGCATCTGGCTGGTATCAGAGCTACCCCCAAGCTGTATATACGGCGCCCAGCTGTGCTCAGATCGACATATATTGACTCAAGAACATCGCCTGTAGGTCCTATATGGCTGTGGGTTGCATCTGGCTGGTATCAGAGCTACCCCCATGTTGTATATACGGGGCCCAGCTGTGCTCAGATCGACATATATCGACTCAAGAACATCGCCTGTAGGTCCTCTATGGCCGTGGGTTGCAGCTGGCTGGTATCACAGCTACCCCCACGCTGTATATACGTGGCCCAGCTGTGCTCAGATCGACATATATCGACTCAAGAACATCGCCTGTAGGTCCTATATGGCCGTGAGTTGCAGCTGGCTAGTATCAGAGCCACCCACATGCCGTATATACGGGGCCCAACTGTGCTCAGCTCGACATATATCGACTCAAAAACATCGCCTATAGGTTCTATATGGCCTTGGGTTGCAGCTGGCTGGTATCAGAGCTACCCCCAGGATGTATATACGTGGCCCAGCTGTGCTCAGA
This sequence comes from Lordithon lunulatus, assembly GCA_963942505.1. Classification (NCBI taxonomy): domain Eukaryota; kingdom Metazoa; phylum Arthropoda; class Insecta; order Coleoptera; family Staphylinidae; genus Lordithon; species Lordithon lunulatus. The sequence continues at coordinate 29,485,825 of OZ012667.1, read as the reverse complement.
ACGACATATATCGACTCAAGAACATCGCCTGTGGGTCTTATATGGCCGTGGGTTGCAGCTGGCTGGTATCAGAGCTACCCCCAGGATGTATATACGTGGCCCAGCTGTACTCAGATCGACATATATCGACTCAAGAACATCGCCTGTAGGTGCTATATGGCCGTGGGTTGCATCTGGCTGGTATCAGAGCTACCCCCATGCTTTATATACGGCGCCAAGCTGTGCTCAGATCGACATATATCGACTCAAGAACATTGCTTGTAGGTCCTATATGGCCGTGGGTTGCATCTGGCTAGTATCAGTGCTACCCCCATGCTGTATATACGGCGCCCAGCTGTGCTCAGATCGACATATATCGACTCAAGAATATCGCCTGTAGGTCCTATATGGCCGTGGGTTGCATCTGGCTTGTATCAGAGCCACCCACATGCCGTATATACGGGGCCCAGCTGTGCTCGGATCGACATATATCGACTCAAGAACATCGCCTGTAGGTCCTATATGGCCGTGGGTTGCATCTGGCTGGTATCAGAGCTACCCCCATGCTGTATATACGGGGCCCAGCTGTGCTCAGATCGACATATATCGACTCAAGAACATCGCCTGTAGGTCCTATATGGCCGTGGGTTGCATCTGGCTGATATCAGAGCCACCCACATGCCGTATATACGGGGGCCCAGCTCTGCTCAGATCGACATATATCGACTCAAGAACATCGCCTGTAGGTCATATATGGCCGTGGGTTGCATCTGGCTGGTATGAGAGCTACCCCCATGCTGTATATACGGGACTCAGCTGTGCTCAAATCGACATATATCGACTCAAGAACATCGCCTGTATGTCCTATATGGCCGTGGGGTTGCATCTGGCTGGTATGCCATATATACGGTGCCCAGCTGTGCTCAGATCGATATATATAGACGGAAGAACATCGCCTGTAGGTCCTATATGACCATGGGTTGCATCTGGCTGGTATCACAGCTACGCCCATGCTGTATATACGTAGCCCAGCTGTGCTCAGATTGACATATATCGACTCAAGAACATCGCCTGTAGGTCCTATATGCCCGTAGGTTGCATCTAGCTGGAATCAGAGCCACCCTCATGCTGCATATACAATGCATAGCGGAGCTCATATCGACATATATCGACTCAAGAACATCGCCTGTAGGTCCTATATGGGCATAGGTTGCACCTGGCTGGTGTCGAAGCGACCCCAATGCTGCATATACGGTGCATAGCGGTGCTCAGATCGACATATATCGACTCAAGAACATCGCCTGTAGGACCTATATGGCCTTGGGTTGCATCTGACTGGTATCAGAGCCACCCACATGCCGTATATACGAGGCCCAGCTGTGCTCAGATCGACATATATCGATTCAAGAACATCGCCTGTAGGTTCTATATGGCCATGGGTTGCATATGGCTGGTATCAGAGCCACCCACATGCCGTATATACGGGGCCCAGCTGTGCGCAGATCGACATATATCGACTCAAGAACATCGCCTGTAGGTCCTATATGGCCGTGGGTTGCATATGGCTGGTATCAGAGCCACCCACATGCCGTATATACGGGGCCCAGCTGAGCCCAGATCGACATATATCGACTCAAGAACATCGCCTGTAGGTCCTATATGGCCGTGGGTTGCATCTGCCTGGTATCAGAGCTACACCCATGGTGTATATACGGCGCCCAGCTGTGCTCAGATCGACATATATCGACTCAAGAACATCGCCTGTAGGTCCTATATGGCCGTGGGTTGCATCTGGCTGGTATCATAGCTACCCCTATGCTGTATATACGGCGAGCAGCTGTGCTCAGATCGACATATATCGATTCAAGAACATCGCCTGTAGGTTCTATATGGCCATGGGTTGCATATGGCTGGTATCAGAGCCACCCACATGCCGTATATACGGGGCCCAGCTGTGCGCAGATCGACATATATCGACTCAAGAACATCGCCTGTAGGTCCTATATGGCCGTGGGTTGCATATGGCTGGTATCAGAGCCACCCACATGCCGTATATACGGGGCCCAGCTGAGCCCAGATCGACATATATCGACTCAAGAACATCGCCTGTAGGTCCTATATGGCCGTGGGTTGCATCTGGCTGGTATCAGAGCTAACCCCATGCTGTATATACGGGGCCCAGCTGTGCTCAGATCGACATATATCGACTCAAGAATATCGCCTGTAGGTCCTATATGGCCGTGGGTTGCATCTGGCTTGTATCAGAGCCACCCACATGCCGTATATACGGGGCCCAGCTGTGCTCGGATCGACATATATCGACTCAAGAACATCGCCTGTAGGTCCTATATGGCCGTGGGTTGCATCTGGCTGGTATCAGAGCTACCCCCATGCTGTATATACGGGGCCCAGCTGTGCTCAGATCGACATATATCGACTCAAGAACATCGCCTGTAGGTCCTATATGGCCGTGGGTTGCATCTGGCTGATATCAGAGCCACTTACATGCCGTATATACGGGGGCCCAGCTGTGCTCAGATCGACATATATCGAATCATGACCATCGCCTGTAGGTCCTATATGGCCGTGGGTTGCATCTGGCTGGTATCAGAGCCACCCACATGCCGTATATACGTTACCCAGCTGTGCCCAGATCGACATATATCGACTCAAGAACATCGCCTGTAGGTTCTATATAGCCGTGGGTTGCATATGGCTGGTATCAGAGCCACCCACATGCCGTATATACGGGGCCCAGCTGTGCGCAGATCGACATATATCGACTCAAGAACATCGCCTGTAGGTCCTATATAGCCGTGGGTTGCAATTGGCTGGTATCACAGCTACCCCCATGCTGTATTTTCGTGGCCAAGCTGTGCCCAGGTCGACATATATCGACTCAAGGACATCACCTGTAGGTCCTATATGGCCGTGGGTTGCAGCTGGCTGGTATCAGAGCCACCCACATGCCCTATATACGGGGATACAGCTGTGCTCAGATCGACATATATCGACTCAAGAACATCGCCTGTAGGTCCTATATGGCCATGGGTTGCATCTGGCTGGTATCAGAGCCACGCACATGCCGTATATACGGGGACCAGCTGTGCCCAGATCGACATATATCGACTCAAGAACATCGCCTGTAGGTGCTATATGGCCGTGGGTTGCATCTGGCTGGTATCAGAGCCACCCCCATGCTGTATATACGGCGCCCAGATGTGCTCAGATCGACATATATTGACTCGAGAACATCGCCTGTAGGTCCTATATGGCTGTGGGTTGCATCTGGCTGGTATCAGAGCTACCCCCATGCTGTATATACGGGGCCCAGCTGTGCTCAGATCGACATATATCGACTCAAGACCATCGCCTGTAGGTCCTCTATGGCCGTGGGTTGCAGCTGGCTGGTATCACAGCTACCCCCATGCTGTATTTACGTGGCCCAGCTGTGCTCAGATCGACATATATCGACTCAAGAACATCGCCTGTAGGTCCTATATGGCCGTGAGTTTCAGCTGGCTAGTATCAGAGCCACCCACATGCCGTATATACGGGGCCCAACTGAGCTCAGCTCGACATATATCGACTCAAAAACATCGCCTATAGGTCCTATATGGCCTTGGGTTGCAGCTGGCTGGTATCAGAGCCACCCACATGCCGTATATACTGGGCCCAGCTGTGCTCAGATCGACATATATCGACTCAAGAACATCGCCTGTAGGTCCTATATGGCCGTGGGTTGCATCTGGCTGGTATCAGAGCTACCCCCATGCTGTATATACGGGGCCCAGCTGTGCTCAGATCGACATATATCGACTCAAGAACATCGGCTGTAGGTCCTATATGGCCGTGGGTTGCATCTGGCTGGTATCAGAGCTACCCCCATGCTGTATATACGGGGCCCAGCTGTGCTCAGATCGACATATATCGACTCAAGAACATCGCCTGTAGGTCCTATATGGCCGTGGGTTGCAGCTGGCTGGTATCAGAGCCACCCACATGCCGTATATACGGGGCCCAGCTGTGCTCAGATCGACATATATCGACTCAAGAACATCGCCTGTAGGTCCTATATGGCCGTGGGTTGCATCTGGCTGGTATCAGAGCTACCCCCATGCTGTATATACGGGGCCCAGCTGTGCTCAGATCGACATATATCGACTCAAGAACATCGCCTGTAGGTCCTATATGGCCGTGGGTTGCAGCTGCCTGGTATCACAGCTACCCCCACGCTGTATATACGTGGCCCTGCTGTGCTCAGAACGACATATATCGACTCAAGAACATCGCCTGTGGGTCTTATATGGCCGTGGGTTGCAGCTACCCACATGCCATATATACGGGGCCCAGCTGTGCTCAGATCGACATATATCGACTCAAGAACATCGCCTGTGGGTCTTATATGGCCGTGGGTTGCAGCTACCCACATGCCATATATACGGGGCCCAGCTGTGCTCAGATCGACATATATCGACTCAAGAACATCGCCTGTAGGTCCTATATGGCCGTGGGTTGCATCTGGCTGATATTAGAGCTACCCCCATGCTGTATATACGGCGCCCAGCTGTGCTCAGATCGACATATATTGACTCAAGAACATCGCCTGTAGGTCCTATATGTGCATAGGTTGCACCTGGCTGGTGTCGAAGCGGCCCCAATGCTGCATATACGGTACATAGCGGTACTCAGATCGACATATATCGACTCAAGAACATCGCCTGTAGGTCCTATATGGCCATGGGTTGCATCTGGCTCGTATCAGAGCCACGCACATGCCGTATATACGGGGACCAGCTGTGCCCAGATCGACATATATCGATTCAAGAACATCGCCTGTAGGTGCTATATGGCCGTGGGTTGCATCTGGCTGGTATCAGAGCTACCCCCTAGCTGTATATACGGCGCCCAGCTGTGCTCAGATCGACATATATTGACTCAAGAACATCGCCTGTAGGTCCTATATGGCTGTGGGTTGCATCTGGCTGGTATCAGAGCTACCCCCATGTTGTATATACGGGGCCCAGCTGTGCTCAGATCGACATATATCGACTCAAGAACATCGCCTGTAGGTCCTCTATGGCCGTGGGTTGCAGCTGGCTGGTATCACAGCTACCCCCACGCTGTATATACGTGGCCCAGCTGTGCTCAGATCGACATATATCGACTCAAGAACATCGCCTGTAGGTCCTATATGGCCGTGGGTTGCATCTGGCTGATATCAGAGCCACTTACATGCCGTATATACGGGGGCCCAGCTGTGCTCAGATCGACATATATCGAATCATGACCATCGCCTGTAGGTCCTATATGGCCGTGGGTTGCATCTGGCTGGTATCAGAGCCACCCACATGCCGTATATACGTTACCCAGCTGTGCCCAGATCGACATATATCGACTCAAGAACATCGCCTGTAGGTTCTATATAGCCGTGGGTTGCATATGGCTGGTATCAGAGCCACCCGCATGCCGTATATACGGGGCCCAGCTGTGCGCAGATCGACATATATCGACTCAAGAACATCGCCTGTAGGTCCTATATAGCCGTGGGTTGCAATTGGCTGGTATCACAGCTACCCCCATGCTGTATTTTCGTGGCCCAGCTGTGCCCAGGTCGACATATATCGACTCAAGGACATCACCTGTAGGTCCTATATGGCCGTGGGTTGCAGCTGGCTGGTATCAGAGCCACCCACATGCCCTATATACGGGGATACAGCTGTGCTCAGATCGACATATATCGACTCAAGAACATCGCCTGTAGGTCCTATATGGCCGTGGGTTGCATATGGCTGGTATCAGAGCCACCCACATGCCGTATATACGAGGCCCAGCTGTGCTCAGATCGACATATATCGAATCATGACCATCGCCTATAGGTCCTATATGGCCGTGGGTTGCATCTGGCTGGTATCAGAGCCACCCACATGCCGTATATACGTTACCCAGCTGTGCCCAGATCGACATATATCGACTCAAGAACATCGCCTGTAGGTACTATATGGCCGTGGGTTGCAAATGGCTGGTATCAGAGCTACCCCCGTGCTGTATATACGGGACCCAGCTATGCTCAGATCGACATATATCGACTCAAGAACATCGCCTGTAGGTCCTATATGGCCGTGGGTTGCATCTGGCTGGTATCAGAGCCACCCACATGCCGTATATACGAGGCCCAGCTGTGCTCAGATCGACATATATCGAATCAAGAACATCGTCTGTAGGTCCTATATGGCCATGGGTTGCATCTGGCTGATATCAGAGCCACCCACATGCCGTATATACGGGGCCCACCTGTGCTCAGATCGACATATATCGACTCAAGAACATCGCCTGTAGGTACTATATGGCCGTGGGTTGCAAATGGCTGGTATCAGAGCTACCCCCGTGCTGTATATACGGGACCCAGCTATGCTCAGATCGACATATATCGACTCAAGAACATCGCCTGTAGGTCCTATATGGCCGTGGGTTGCATCTGGCTGGTATCAGAGCCACCCACATGCCGTATATACGAGGCCCAGCTGTGCTCAGATCGACATATATCGAATCAAGAACATCGTCTGTAGGTCCTATATGGCCATGGGTTGCATCTGGCTGATATCAGAGCCACCCACATGCCGTATATACGGGGCCCACCTGTGCTCAGATCGACATATATCGACTCAAGAACATCGCCTGTAGGTCCTATATGGCCGTGGGTTGCATCTGGCTGGTATCAGAGCTAACCCCATGCTGTATATACGGGGCCCAGCTGTGCTCAGATCGACATATATCGACTCAAGAACATCGCCTGTAGGTCCTATATGGCCGTGGGTTGCATCTGGGTGGTATCAGAGCTACCCCCATGCTGTATATACGGGGCCCAGCTGTGCTCAGATCGACATATATCGACTCAATAACATCGCCTGTAGGTCCAATATAACCGTGGGTTGCAGCTGGCTGGTATCACAGCTACCCCCATGCTATATATACGGCGCCCAGCTGTGCTCAGATCTACATATATCGACTCAAGAACATCGCCTGTAGATCCTATATGGCCGTGGGTTGCATCTGGCTGGTTTCAGAGCTACCCCCATGCTGTATATACGGGGCCCAGCTGTGCTCGGATCGACATATATCGACTCAAGAACATCGCCTGTAGGTCCTATATGGCCGTGGGTTGCAGCTGGCTGGTATCACAGCTACCCCCATGCTGTATATACGTGGCCCAGCTGTGCTCAGATCGACATATATCGAATCATGACCATCGCCTGAAGGTCCTGTATGGCCGTGGGTTGCATCTGGCTGGTATCAGAGCCACCCACATGCCGTATATACGTTACCCAGCTCTGCCCAGATCGACATATATCGACTCAAGAACATCGCCTGTAGGTCCTATATGGCCGTGGGTTGCATATGGCTGGTATCAGAGACACCCACATGGCGTATATACGGGGCCCAGCTGTGCTCAGATCGACATATATCGAATCATGGCCATCGCCTGAAGGTCCTGTATGGCCGTGGGTTGCATCTGGCTGGTATTAGAGCCACCCACATGCCGTATATACGTTACCCAGCTGTGCCCAGATCGACATATATCGACTCAAGAACATCGCCTGTAGGTCCTATATGGGCATAGGTAGCACCTGGCTGGTGTCGGAGCGGCCCCAATGCTGCATATACGGTGCATAGCGGTGCTCAGATCGACATATATCGAATCAAGAACATCGCCTGTAGGTCCTATATGGCAGTGGGTTGCATCTGGCTGATATCAGAGCCACCCACATGCCGTATATACGCTGGCCCAGCTGTGCTCAGATCGTCATATATCGACTCAGGAACATCGCCTGTAGGTCCTATATGGCCGTGGGTTGCATCTGGCTGGTATCAGAGCCACCCACATGCTGTATATACGGTACCCAGCTGTGCTCAGATCGACATATATCGACTCAAGAACATCGCCTGTAGGTCCTATATGGCCGTGGGTTGTATATGGCTGGTATCAGAGCCACCCACATGCCGTATATACGGGGCCCAGCTGTGCTCAGATCGACATATATCGACTCAAGAACATCGCCTGTAGGTCCTATATGGCCGTGGTTTGCATCTGGCTGGTATCGGAGCTACCCCCATGGTGTATATACGGCGCCCAGCTGCGCTCAGATCGACATATATCGAGTCAAGAACATCGCCTATAGGTCCTATATGGCTGTGGGTTGCGTCTGGCTGGTATCAGAGCTACCCCCATGCTGTATATACGAGGCCCAGGTGTGCTCAGATCGACATATATCGACTCAAGAACATCGCCTGTGGGTCTTATATGGCCGTGGGTTGCAGCTGGCTGGTATCAGAGCTACCCCCAGCTGTATATACGTGGCCCAGCTGTGCTCAGATCGACATATATCGACTCAAGAACATCGCCTGTAGGTGCTATATGGCCGTGGGTTGCATCTGGCTGGTATCAGAGCTACCCCCATGCTGTATATACGGCGCCAAGCTGTGCTCAGATCGAAATATATATCGACTCAAGAACATCGCTTGTAGGTCCTATATGGCCGTGGGTTGCATCTGGCTGGTATCAGTGCTACCCCCATGCTGTATATACGACGCCCAGCTGTGCTCAGATCGACATATATCGACTCAAGAATATCGCCTGTAGGTCCTATATGGCCGTGGGTTGGATCTGGCTGGTATCAGAGCCACCCACATGCCGTATATACGGGGCCCAGCTGTGATCGGATCGACATATACCGACTCAAGAACATCGCCTGTAGGTCCTATATGGCCGTGGATTGAATCTGGCTGGCATCAGAGCTACCCCCATGCTGTATATACGGCGCCCAGCTGTGCTCAGATCGACATATATCGACCCAAGAACATCGCCTATAGGTCCTATATAGCCGTGGGTTGCAGTTGGCTGGTATCACAGCTACCCCCATGCTGTATATACGTGGCCCAGCTGTGCTCAGGTCGACATATATCGACTCAAGGACATCACCTGTAGGTCCTATATGGCCGTGGGTTGCAGCTGGCTGGTATCAGAGCCACCCACATGCCCTATATACGGGGGTCCAGCTGTGCTCAGATCGACATATATCGACTCAAGAACATCGCCTGTAGGTCCTATATGACCGTGGGTTGCATCTGGCTGGTATCAGAGCTACCCGCATGCTGTATATACGAGGCCCAGCTGTGCTCAGATCGACATATATCGACTCAAGAACATCGCCTGTGGATCTTATATGGCCGTGGGTTGCAGCTGGCTGGTATCAGAGCTACCCCCAGGCTGTATATACGTGGTCCAGCTGTGCTCAGATCGACATATATCGACTCAAGAACATCGCCTGTAGGTGCTATATGGCCGTGGGTTGCATCTGGCTGGTATCAGAGCTACCCCCATGCTGTATATACGGCGCCCAGCTGTGCTCAGATCGACATATATCGACTCAAAAACATCGCCTGTAGGTTATATATGGGCATAGGTTGCACCTGGCTGGTGTCGGAGCGGCCCCAATGCTGCATATACGGTGCATAGCGGTGCTCAGATCGACATATATCGAATCAAGAACATCGCCTGTAGGTCCTATATGGCAGTGGGTTGCATCTGGCTGATATCAGAGCCACTCACATGCCGTATATACGGTGGCCCAGCTGTGCTCAGATCGTCATATATCGACTCAGGAACATCGCCTGTAGGTCCTATATGGCCGTGGGTTGCGTCTGGCTGGTATCAGAGCCACCCACATGCTGTATATACGGTACCCAGCTGTGCTCAGATCGACATATATCGACTCAAGAACATCGCCTGTAGGTTCTATATGGCCGTGGGTTGTATATGGCTGGTATCAGAGCCACCCACATGCCGTATATACGGGGCCCAGCTGTGCTCAGATCGACATATATCGACTCAAGAACATCGCCTGTAGGTCCTATATGGCCGTGGTTTGCATCTGGCTGGTATCGGAGCTACCCCCATGGTGTATATACGGCGCCCAGCTGCGCTCAGATCGACATATATCGACTCAAGAACAACGCCTATAGGTCCTATATGGCTGTGGGTTGCATCTGGCTGGTATCAGAGCTACCCCCGTGCTGTATATACGAGGCCCAGCTGTGCTCAGATCGACATATATCGACTCAAGAACATCGCCTGTGGGTCTTATATGGCCGTGGGTTGCAGCTGGCTGGTATCAGAGCTACCCCCAGGCTGTATATACGTGGCCCAGCTGTGCTCAGATCGACATATATCGACTCAAGAACATCGCCTGTAGGTGCTATATGGCCGTGGGTTGCATCTGGCTGGTATCAGAGCTACCCCCATGCTGTATATACGGCGCCAAGCTGTGCTCAGATCGAAATAAATATCGACTCAAGAACATCGCTTGTAGGTCCTATATGGCCGTGGGTTGCATCTGGCTGGTATCAGTGCTACACCCATGCTGTATATACGACGCCCAGCTGTACTCAGATCGACATATATCGACTCAAGAATATCGCCTGTAGGTCTTATATGGCCGTGGGTTGCATCTCGCTGGTATCAGAGCCACCCACATGCCGTATATACGGGGCCCAGCTGTGCTCGGATCGACATATATCGACTCAAGAACATCGCCTGTAGGTCCTATATGGCCGTGGATTGAATCTGGCTGGTATCAGAGCTACCCCCATGCTGTATATACGGCGCCCAGCTGTGCTCAGATCGACATATATCGACTCAAGAACATCGCCTGAGGGTCCTATATGGCCGTGGGTTGCATCTGGCTGGTATCAGAGCTACCCCCATGCTGTATATACGGCGCCCAGCTGTGCTCAGATTGACATATATCGACTCAAGAACATCGCCTGTAGGTCCTACATGGCCGTGGGTTGCATATGGCTGGTATCAGTGCTAATCCCATGCTGTATATACGGCGCCCAGCTATGCTCAAATCGACATATATCGACTCCAGAACATCGCCTGTAGGTCCTATATGGCCGTGGGTTGCATCTGGCTGGTATCAGTGCTAATCCCATGCTGTATAAACGGCACCCAGCTGTGCTCAGATCGACATATATCGACTCAAGAACATCGCCTCTGTGTCCTATATAGCCGTGGGCTGCAGCTGGCTGGTATCACAGCTACCCCCATGCTGTATATACGTGGCCCAGCTGTGCTCAGATCGACATATATCGACTCAAGAACATCGCCTGTAGGTCCTATATGGCCGTGGGTTGCAGCTGGCTGGTATCAGAGCCACCCACATGCCGTATATACGGGGCCCAGCTGTGCTCAGATCGACATATATCGACGGAAGAACATCGCCTGTAGGTCCTATATGGCCATGGGTTGCACCTGGCTGGTATCACAGCTACCCCCATGCTGTATATACGTAGCGCAGCTGTGCTCAGATCGACATATATCGACTCAAGAACATCGCCTGTAGGTCCTATATGCCCGTGGGTTGCATCTGGCTGGAATCAGAGCCACCCACATGCTGCATATACAATGCATAGCGGAGCTCATATCGACATATATCGACTCAAGAACATCGCCTGTAGGTCCTATATGGGCATAGGTTGCACCTGGCTGGTGTCGAAGCGGCCCCAATGCTGCATATACGGTGCATAGCGGTGCTCAGATCGACATATATAGACTCAAGAACATCGCTTGTAGGTCCTATATTGCTGTGGGTTGCATCTGGCTGATATCAGAGCCACCCACATGCCGTATATACGGGGGCCCAGCTCTGCTCAGATCGACATATATCGACTCAAGAACATCGGCTGTAGGTCCTATATGGCCGTGTGTTGCATCTGGCTTGTATCAGAGCCACCCACATGCCGTATATACGGGAGCCCAGCTATGCTCAGATCGACATATATCGACTCAAGAACATCGCCTGTAGGTCATATATGGCCGTGGGTTGCATCTGGCTGGTATGAGAGCTACCCCCATGCTGTATATACGGGACTCAGCTGTGCTCAAATCGACATATATCGACTCAAGAACATCGCCTGTATGTCCTATATGGCCGTGGGTTGCATCTGGCTGGTATGCCATATATACGGGGCCCAGCTGTGCTCAGATCGACATATATAGACGGAAGAACATCGCCTGTAGGTCCTATATGACCATGGGTTGCATCTGGCTGGTATCACAGCTACCCCCATGCTGTATATACGTAGCCCAGCTGTGCTCAGATTGACATATATCGACTCAAGAACATCGCCTGTAGGTCCTATATGCCCGTAGGTTGCATCTAGCTGGAATCAGAGCCACCCTCATGCTGCATATACAATGCATAGCGGAGCTCATATCGACATATATCGACTCAAGAACATCGCCTGTAGGTCCTATATGGGCATAGGTTGCACCTGGCTGGTGTCGAAGCGACCCCAATGCTGCATATACGGTGCATAGCGGTGCTCAGATCGACATATATCGACTCAAGAACATCGCCTGTACGACCTATATGGCCTTGGGTTGCATCTGACTGGTATCAGAGCCACCCACATGCCGTATATACGAGGCCCAGCTGTGCTCAGATCGACATATATCGATTCAAGAACATCGCCTGTAGGTTCTATATGGCCGTGGGTTGCATATGGCTGGTATCAGAGCCACCCACATGCCGTATATACGGGGCCCAGCTGTGCGCAGATCGACATATATCGACTCAAGAACATCGCCTGTAGGTCCTATATGGCCGTGGGTTGCATATGGCTGGTATCAGAGCCACCCACATGCCGTATATACGGGGCCCAGCTGAGCCCAGATCGACATATATCGACTCAAGAACATCGCCTGTAGGTCCTATATGGCCGTGGGTTGCATCTGCCTGGTATCAGAGCTACACCCATGGTGTATATACGGCGCCCAGCTGTGCTCAGATCGACATATATCGACTCAAGAACATCGCCTGTAGGTCCTATATGGCCGTGGGTTGCATCTGGCTGGTATCATAGCTACCCCTATGCTGTATATACGGCGAGCAGCTGTGCTCAGATCGACATATATCGACTCAAGAACATCGCCTGTAGGTCCTATATGGCCGTGGGTTGCATCTGGCTGGTATCAGAGCTAACCCCATGCTGTATATACGGGGCCCAGCTGTGCTCAGATCGACATATATCGACTCAAGAACATCGCCTGTAGGTCCTATATGGCCGTGGGTTGCATCTGGCTGGTATCAGAGCCACCCACATGTCGTATATACGAGGCCCAGCTGCTCTCAGATCGACATATATCGACTCAAGAACATCGCCTGTAGGTTCTATATGGCCGTGGGTTGCATCTGGCTGGTATCAGAGGTACCCCCATGCTGTATATACGGCGCCCAGCTGTGCTCAGATCGACATATATCGACTCAAGAACATCGCCTGAGGGTCCTATATGGCCGTGGGTTGCATCTGGCTGGTATCAGAGCTACCCCCATGCTGTATATACGGCGCCCAGCTGTGCTCAGATCGACATATATCGACTCAAGAATATCGCCTGTAGGTCCTACATGGCCGTGGGTTGCATCTGGCTGGTATCAGTGCTAATCCCATGCTGTATAAACGGCGCCCAGCTGTGCTCAGATCGACATATATCGACTCAAGAACATCGCCTGTGGGTCCTATATAGCCGTGGGCTGCAGCTGGCTGGTATCACAGCTACCCCCATGCTGTATATACGTGGCCCAGCTGTGCTCAGATCGACATATATCGACTCAAGAACATCGCCTGTAGGTCCTATATGGCCGTGGGCTGCAGCTGGCTGGTATCAGAGCTACCCCCATGCTGTATATACGGGGCCCAGCTGTGCTCAGATCAGACATATATCGACACAAGAACATCGCCTGTGGTTCTTATATGGCCGTGGGTTGCAGCTGGCTGGTATCAGAGCTACCCCCATGCTGTATATACGTGGCCCAGCTGTGCTCAGATCGACATATATCGACTCAAGAACATCGCCTGTGGGTCCTATATAGCCGTGGGCTGCAGCTGGCTGGTATCACAGCTACCCCCATGCTGTATATACGTGGCCCAGCTGTGCTCAGATCGACATATATCGACTCAAAAACATCGCCTGTGGGTCTTATATGGCCGTGGGTTGCAGTTGGCTGATATCAGAGCTACCCCCAGGCTGTCTATACGTGGCCCAGCTGTGCTCAGATAGACATATATCGACTCAAGAACATCACCTGTAGGTCCTATATGGCCGTGGATTGAATCTGGCTGGTATCAGAGCTACCCCCATGCTGTATATACGGCGCCCAGTTGTGCTCAGATCGACATATATCGACTCAAGAACATCGCCTGAGGGTCCTATATGGCCGTGGGTTGCGTCTGGCTGGTATCAGAGCCACCCACATGCTGTATATACGGTACCCAGCTGTGCTCAGATCGACATATATCGACTCAAGAACATCGCCTGTAGGTTCTATATGGCCGTGGGTTGTATATGGCTGGTATCAGAGCCACCCACATGCCGTATATACGGGGCCCAGCTGTGCTCAGATCGACATATATCGACTCAAGAACATCGCCTGTAGGTCCTATATGGCCGTGGTTTGCATCTGGCTGGTATCGGAGCTACCCCCATGGTGTATATACGGCGCCCAGCTGCGCTCAGATCGACATATATCGACTCAAGAACAACGCCTATAGGTCCTATATGGCTGTGGGTTGCATCTGGCTGGTATCAGAGCTACCCCCATGCTGTATATACGAGGCCCAGCTGTGCTCAGATCGACATATATCGACTCAAGAACATCGCCTGTGGGTCTTATATGGCCGTGGGTTGCAGCTGGCTGGTATCAGAGCTACCCCCAGGCTGTATATACGTGGCCCAGCTGTGCTCAGATCGACATATATCGACTCAAGAACATCGCCTGTAGGTGCTATATGGCCGTGGGTTGCATCTGGCTGGTATCAGAGCTACCCCCATGCTGTATATACGGCGCCAAGCTGTGTTCAGATCGAAATATATATCGACTCAAGAACATCGCTTGTAGGTCCTATATGGCCGTGGGTTGCATCTGGCTGGTATCAGTGCTACCCCCATGCTGTATATACGACGCCCAGCTGTACTCAGATCGACATATATCGACTCAAGAATATCGCCTGTAGGTCCTATATGGCCGTGGGTTGCATCTCGCTGGTATCAGAGCCACCCACATGCCGTATATACGGGGCCCAGCTGTGCTCGGATCGACATATATCGACTCAAGAACATCGCCTGTAGGTCCTATATGGCCGTGGATTGAATCTGGCTGGTATCAGAGCTACCCCCATGCTGTATATACGGCGCCCAGCTGTGCTCAGATCGACATATATCGACTCAAGAACATCGCCTGAGGGTCCTATATGGCCGTGGGTTGCATCTGGCTGGTATCAGAGCTACCCCCATGCTGTATATACGGCGCCCAGCTGAGCTCAGATCGACATATATCGACTCAAGAACATCGCCTGTAGGTCCTACATGGCCGTGGGTTGCATCTGGCTGGTATCAGTGCTAATCCCATGCTGTATATACGGCGCCCAGCTATGCTCAAATCGACATATATCGACTCCAGAACATCGCCTGTAGGTCCTATATGGCCGTGGGTTGCATCTGGCTGGTATCAGTGCTAATCCCATGCTGTATAAACGGCACCCAGCTGTGCTCAGATCGACATATATCGACTCAAGAACATCGCCCCTGGGTCCTATATAGCCGTGGGCTGCAGCTGGCTGGTATCACAGCTACCCCCATGCTGTATATACGTGGCCCAGCTGTGCTCAGATCGACATATATCGACTCAAGAACATCGGCTGTAGGTCCTATATGGCCGTGGGTTGCAGCTGGCTGGTATCAGAGCCACCCACATGCCGTATATACGGGGCCCAGCTGTGCTCAGATCGACATATATCGACGGAAGAACATCGCCTGTAGGTCCTATATGGCCATGGGTTGCACCTGGCTGGTATCACAGCTACCACCATGCTGTATATACGTAGCGCAGCTGTGCTCAGATCGACATATATCGACTCAAGAACATCGCCTGTAGGTCCTATATGCCCGTGGGTTGCATCTGGCTGGAATCAGAGCCACCCACATGCTGCATATACAATGCATAGCGGAGCTCATATCGACATATATCGACTCAAGAACATCGCCTGTAGGTCCTATATGGGCATAGGTTGCACCTGGCTGGTGTCGAAGCGGCCCCAATGCTGCATATACGGTGCATAGCGGTGCTCAGATCGACATATATCGACTCAAGAACATCGCTTGTAGGTCCTATATTGTTGTGGGTTGCATCTGGCTGATATCAGAGCCACCCACATGCCGTATATACGGGGGCCCAGCTCTGCTCAGATCGACATATATCGACTCAAGAACATCGCCTGTAGGTCATATATGGCCGTGGGTTGCATCTGGCTGGTATGAGAGCTACCCCCATGCTGTATATACGGGACTCAGCTGTGCTCAAATCGACATATATCGACTCAAGAACATCGCCTGTATGTCCTATATGGCCGTGGGGTTGCATCTGGCTGGTATGCCATATATACGGTGCCCAGCTGTGCTCAGATCGATATATATAGACGGAAGAACATCGCCTGTAGGTCCTATATGACCATGGGTTGCATCTGGCTGGTATCACAGCTACGCCCATGCTGTATATACGTAGCCCAGCTGTGCTCAGATTGACATATATCGACTCAAGAACATCGCCTGTAGGTCCTATATGCCCGTAGGTTGCATCTAGCTGGAATCAGAGCCACCCTCATGCTGCATATACAATGCATAGCGGAGCTCATATCGACATATATCGACTCAAGAACATCGCCTGTAGGTCCTATATGGGCATAGGTTGCACCTGGCTGGTGTCGAAGCGACCCCAATGCTGCATATACGGTGCATAGCGGTGCTCAGATCGACATATATCGACTCAAGAACATCGCCTGTAGGACCTATATGGCCTTGGGTTGCATCTGACTGGTATCAGAGCCACCCACATGCCGTATATACGAGGCCCAGCTGTGCTCAGATCGACATATATCGATTCAAGAACATCGCCTGTAGGTTCTATATGGCCATGGGTTGCATATGGCTGGTATCAGAGCCACCCACATGCCGTATATACGGGGCCCAGCTGTGCGCAGATCGACATATATCGACTCAAGAACATCGCCTGTAGGTCCTATATGGCCGTGGGTTGCATATGGCTGGTATCAGAGCCACCCACATGCCGTATATACGGGGCCCAGCTGAGCCCAGATCGACATATATCGACTCAAGAACATCGCCTGTAGGTCCTATATGGCCGTGGGTTGCATCTGCCTGGTATCAGAGCTACACCCATGGTGTATATACGGCGCCCAGCTGTGCTCAGATCGACATATATCGACTCAAGAACATCGCCTGTAGGTCCTATATGGCCGTGGGTTGCATCTGGCTGGTATCATAGCTACCCCTATGCTGTATATACGGCGAGCAGCTGTGCTCAGATCGACATATATCGATTCAAGAACATCGCCTGTAGGTTCTATATGGCCATGGGTTGCATATGGCTGGTATCAGAGCCACCCACATGCCGTATATACGGGGCCCAGCTGTGCGCAGATCGACATATATCGACTCAAGAACATCGCCTGTAGGTCCTATATGGCCGTGGGTTGCATATGGCTGGTATCAGAGCCACCCACATGCCGTATATACGGGGCCCAGCTGAGCCCAGATCGACATATATCGACTCAAGAACATCGCCTGTAGGTCCTATATGGCCGTGGGTTGCATCTGGCTGGTATCAGAGCTAACCCCATGCTGTATATACGGGGCCCAGCTGTGCTCAGATCGACATATATCGACTCAAGAACATCGCCTGTGGGTCCTATATGGCCGTGGGTTGCATCTGGCTGGTATCAGAGCCACCCACATGTCGTATATACGAGGCCCAGCTGCTCTCAGATCGACATATATCGACTCAAGAACATCGCCTGTAGGTTCTATATGGCCGTGGGTTGCATCTGGCTGGTATCAGAGGTACTCCCATGCTGTATATACGGCGCCCAGCTGTGCTCAGATCGACATATATCGACTCAAGAACATCGCCTGAGGGTCCTATATGGCCGTGGGTTGCATCTGGCTGGTATCAGAGCTACCCCCATGCTGTATATACGGCGCCCAGCTGTGCTCAGATCGACATATATCGACTCAAGAATATCGCCTGTAGGTCCTACATGGCCGTGGGTTGCATCTGGCTGGTATCAGTGCTAATCCCATGCTGTATAAACGGCGCCCAGCTGTGCTCATATCGACATATATCGACTCAAGAACATCGCCTGTGGGTCCTATATAGCCGTGGGCTGCAGCTGGCTGGTATCACAGCTACCCCCATGCTGTATATACGTGGCCCAGCTGTGCTCAGATCGACATATATCGACTCAAGAACATCGCCTGTAGGTCCTATATGGCCGTGGGTTGCAGCTGGCTGGTATCAGAGCTACCCCCATGCTGTATATACGGGGCCCAGCTGTGCTCAGATCAGACATATATCGACACAAGAACATCGCCTGTGGTTCTTATATGGCCGTGGGTTGCAGCTGGCTGGTATCAGAGCTACCCCCAGGCTGTATATACGTGGCCCAGCTGTGCTCAGATCAACATATATCGACTCAAGAACATCGCCTGTGGGTCTTATATGGCCGTGGGTTGCAGTTGGCTGATATCAGAGCTACCCCCAGGCTGTCTATACGTGGCCCAGCTGTGCTCAGATAGACATATATCGACTCAAGAACATCACCTGTAGGTGCTATATGGCCGTGGGTTGCATCTGGCTGGTATCGGAGCTACCCCCATGCTGTATATACGGCGCCCAGCTGTGCTCAGATCGACATATATCGACTCAAGAACATCGCTTGTAGGTCATATATGGCCCTGGGCTGCATCTGGCTGGTATCAGTGCTACCCCCATGCTGTATATACGGCGTCCAGCTGTGCTCAGATCGACATATATCGACTCAAGAACATCGCCTGTAGGTCATATATGGCCGTGGGTTGCATCTGGCTGGTATCAAATCCACCCACATGCCAAATATACGGGGCCAAGCTTTGCTCAGAGCGACATATATCGACTCAGAAACATCGCCTGTAGGTGCTATATGGCCGTGGGTTGCATCTGGCTGGTATCAGAGCTACCCCCTTGCTGTATATACGGCGCCCAGCTGTGCTCAGATCGACATATATCGACTCAAGAACATCGTCTGTAGGTCCTATATGGCCATGGATTGCATCTGGCTGGTATCAGAGCTACTCCCATGCTGTATATACGGCGTCCAGCTATACTCAGATCGACATATATCGACTCAAGAACAACGCCTGTAGGTGCTATATTTCCGTGGGTTGCATCTGGCTGGTATCAGAGCTACCCCCATGCTGTATATACGGCGCCCAGCTGTGCTCAGATCGACATGTATCGACTCAAGAACATCGCCTGTAGGTCCTATATGGCCGTGGGTTGCATCTGGTTGGTATCAGAGCTACACCCATGCTGTATATACGGGACCCAGCTATGCTCAGATCGACATATATCGACTCAAGAACATCGCCTGTAGGTCCTATATGGCCGTGGGTTGCATCTGGCTGATATCAGAGCCACCCACATGCCGTATATACGAGGGCCCAGCTGTGCTCAGATCGACATATATCGAATCAAGAACATCGGCTGTAGGTCCTATATGGCCGTGGGTTGCATCTGGCTGGTATCAGAGCCACCCACATGCCGTATATACGGGGCCCAGCTGTGCTCAGATCGACATATATCGACTCAAGAACATCGCCTGTAGGTCCTATATGGCCGTGGATTGCATCTGGCTGTTATCAGAGCCACACACATGCCGTATATACGGGGCACAGCTGTGCTCAGATCGACATATATCGACTCAAGAACATCGGCTGTAGGTCCTATATGGCAGTGGGATGCACATGGCTGGTTGCATCTGGCTGGTATCAGAGCTACCCCCATGCTGTATATACGGGGCCCAGCTGTGCTCAGATCGACATATATCGTCTCAAGAACATCGCCTGTAAGTCCTATATGGCCGTGGGTTGCATCTGGGTGGTATCAGAGCTACCCCCATGCTGTATATACGGGGCCCAGCTATGCTCAGATCGACATATATCGACTCAAGAACATCGCCTGTAGGTCCTATATAACCGTGGGTTGCAGCTGGCTGGTATCACAGCTCCCCCTTGCTATATATACGGCGCCCAGCTGTGCTCAGATCGACATATATCGACTCAAGAACATCGCCTGTAGGTCCTATATGGCCGTGGGTTGCATCTGGCTGGTTTCAGAGCTACCCCCATGCTGTATATACGGGGCCCAGCTGTGCTCAGATCGACATATATTGACTCAAGAACATCGCCTGTAGGTCCTATATGGCCGTGGGTTGCAGCTGGCTGGTATCACAGCTACCCCCATGCTGTATATACGTGGCCCAGCTGTGCTCAGATCGACATATATCGACTCAAGAACATCGCCTGTAGGTCCTATATACCCGTGGGTTGCATCTGGCTGGAATCAGAGCCACCCACATGCTGCATATACAGGGCATAGCGGAGCCCATATCGACGTATATGGACTCAAGAACATCGCCTGTAGGTCCTATATGGCAGTGTATTGCATCTGGCTGATATCAGATCCACCCACATGCCGTATATACGGGGGCCCAGCTGTGCTCAGATCGACATATATCGACTCAAGAACATCGGCTCTAGGTCCTATATGGCCGTAAGTTGCATCTGGCTGGTATCAGAGCCACCCACATGCCGTATATACGGGGCCCAGCTGTGCTCAGATCGACATATATCGAATCAAGAATATCGCCTGTAGGCCCTATATGGTCGTGGGTTGCATCTGGCTGGTATCAGAGCTACCCCCATGGTGTATATACGGCGCCCAGCTGTGCTCAAATCGACATATATCGATTCAAGAACATCGCCTGTAGATCCTATATGGCCGTGGGTTGGATCTGGCTGGTATCAGAGCTACTCCCATGCTGTATATACGAGGCCCAGCTGTGCTCAGATCGACATATATCGACTCAAGAACATCGCCTGTAGGTCCCATATGGGCATAGGTTGCACCTGGCTGGTGTCGGAGCGGCCCCAATGTTGCATATACGGTGCATAGCGGTGCTCAGATCGACATATATCGACTGAAGAACATCGCCTGTAGGTCCTATATGGCTGTGGGTTGCATCTGGCTGATATCAGAGCCACCCAAATGCCGTATATACGGGGGCCCAGCTGTGCTCAGATCGACATATATCGACTCAAGAACATCGCCTGTAGGTCCTATATGGCCGTGGGTTGCAGCTGGCTGGTATCAGAGCCACCCACATGCCGTATATACGGGGCCCAGCTGTGCTCAGAGCGACATATATCGACTCAAGAACATCGCCTGTAGGTCCTATGTAGCCGTGGGTTGCAGCTGGCTGGTATGACAGCTACCCCCATGGAGTATATACGTGGCCCAGCTGTGCTCAGATCGACATATATCGACTCAAGAACATCGCCTGTAGGTCCTATATAGCCGTGGGTTGCAGCTGGCTGGTATCACAGCTACCCCCATGCTGTATATACGTGGCCCAGCTGTGCTCAGATCGACATATATCGACTCAAGAACATCGCCTGTAGGTCCTATATAGCCGTGGGTTGCAGCTGGCTGGTATCACAGCTACCCCCATGCTGTATATACGTGGCCCAGCTGTGCTCAGATCGACATATATCGACTCAAGAACATCGCCTGTAAGTCCTATATGGCCGTGGGTTGCATCTGGCTGGTATCAGAGCTACCCCCATGGTGTATATACGGCGCCCAGCTGTGCTCAAATCGACATATATCGATTCAAGTACATCGCCTGTAGGTCCTATATGGCCGTGGGTTGGATCTGGCTGGTATCAGAGCTACTCCCATGCTGTATATACGAGGCCCAGCTGTGCTCAGATCGACATATATCGACTCAAGAATATCGCCTGTAGGTGCTGTATGGCCGTGGGTTGCATCTGGCTGGTATCAGAGCTACCCCCATGCTGTATATACGGCGCCCAGCTGTGCTCAGATCGACATATATCGACTCAAGAACATCGCCTGTAGGTCCTATATGGCCGTGGGTTGCATCTGGCTGGTATCATAGCTTCCCCATGCTGTATATACGGGGCCCAGCTGTGCTCAGAGCGACATATATCGACTCAAGAACATCGCCTGTAGGTCCTATGTAGCCATGGGTTGCAGCTGGCTGGTATCACAGCTACCCCCATGCTGTATATACGTGGCCCAGCTGTGCTCAGATCGACATATATCGACTCAAGAACATCGCCTGTAGGTCCTATATGGCCGTGGGTTGCAGCTGGCTGGTATCAGAGCCACCCACATGCCGTATATACGGGGCCCAGCTGTGCTCAGAGCGACATATATCGACTCAAGAACATCGCCTGTAGGTCCTATATGGCCGTGGGTTGCATCTGGCTGGTATCATAGCTTCCCCATGCTGTATATACGGGGCCCAGCTGTGCTCAGAGCGACATATATCGACTCAAGAACATCGCCTGTAGGTCCTATGTAGCCATGGGTTGCAGCTGGCTGGTATCACAGCTACCCCCATGCTGTATATACGTGGCCCAGCTGTGCTCAGATCGACATATATCGACTCAAGAACATCGCCTGTAAGTCCTATATGGCCGTGGGTTGCATCTGGCTGGTATCAGAGCTACCCCCATGGTGTATATACGGCGCCCAGCTGTGCTCAAATCGACATATATCGATTCAAGTACATCGCCTGTAGGTCCTATATGGCCGTGGGTTGGATCTGGCTGGTATCAGAGCTACTCCCATGCTGTATATACGAGGCCCAGCTGTGCTCAGATCGACATATATCGACTCAAGAATATCGCCTGTAGGTGCTGTATGGCCGTGGGTTGCATCTGGCTGGTATCAGAGCTACCCCCATGCTGTATATACGGCGCCCAGCTGTGCTCAGATCGACATATATCGACTCAAGAACATCGCCTGTAGGTCCTATATGGCCGTGGGTTGCATCTGGCTGGTATCAGAGCTACTCCCATGCTGTATATACGAGGCCCAGCTGTGCTCAGATCGACATATATCGACTCAAGAACATCGCCTGTAGGTCCCATATGGGCATAGGTTGCACCTGGCTGGTGTCGGAGCGGCCCCAATGTTGCATATACGGTGCATAGCGGTGCTCAGATCGACATATATCGACTGAAGAACATCGCCTGTAGGTCCTATATGGCTGTGGGTTGCATCTGGCTGATATCAGAGCCACCCAAATGCCGTATATACGGGGGCCCAGCTGTGCTCAGATCGACATATATCGACTCAAGAACATCGCCTGTAGGTCCTATATGGCCGTGGGTTGCAGCTGGCTGGTATCAGAGCCACCCACATGCCGTATATACGGGGCCCAGCTGTGCTCAGAGCGACATATATCGACTCAAGAACATCGCCTGTAGGTCCTATGTAGCCGTGGGTTGCAGCTGGCTGGTATGACAGCTACCCCCATGGTGTATATACGTGGCCCAGCTGTGCTCAGATCGACATATATCGACTCAAGAACATCGCCTGTAGGTCCTATATAGCCGTGGGTTGCAGCTGGCTGGTATCACAGCTACCCCCATGCTGTATATACGTGGCCCAGCTGTGCTCAGATCGACATATATCGACTCAAGAACATCGCCTGTAGGTCCTATATAGCCGTGGGTTGCAGCTGGCTGGTATCACAGCTACCCCCATGCTGTATATACGTGGCCCAGCTGTGCTCAGATCGACATATATCGACTCAAGAACATCGCCTGTAAGTCCTATATGGCCGTGGGTTGCATCTGGCTGGTATCAGAGCTACCCCCATGGTGTATATACAGCGCCCAGCTGTGCTCAAATCGACATATATCGATTCAAGTACATCGCCTGTAGGTCCTATATGGCCGTGGGTTGGATCTGGCTGGTATCAGAACTACTCCCATGCTGTATATACGAGGCCCAGCTGTGCTCAGATCGACATATATCGACTCAAGAATATCGCCTGTAGGTGCTGTATGGCCGTGGGTTGCATCTGGCTGGTATCAGAGCTACCCCCATGCTGTATATACGGCGCCCAGCTGTGCTCAGATCGACATATATCGACTCAAGAACATCGCCTGTAGGTCCTATATGGCCGTGGGTTGCATCTGGCTGGTATCATAGCTTCCCCATGCTGTATATACGGGGCCCAGCTGTGCTCAGAGCGACATATATCGACTCAAGAACATCGCCTGTAGGTCCTATGTAGCCATGGGTTGCAGCTGGCTGGTATCACAGCTACCCCCATGCTGTATATACGTGGCCCAGCTGTGCCCAGATCGACATATATCGACTCAAGAACATCGCCTGTAGGTCCTATATGGCCGTGGGTTGCAGCTGGCTGGTATCAGAGCCACCCACATGCCGTATATACGGGGCCCAGCTGTGCTCAGAGCGACATATATCGACTCAAGAACATCGCCTGTAGGTCCTATATGGCCGTGGGTTGCAGCTGGCTGGTATCAGAGCCACCCACATGCCGTATATACGGGGCCCAGCTGTGCTCAGAGCGACATATATCGACTCAAGAACATCGCCTGTAGGTCCTATGTAGCCGTGGGTTGCAGCTGGCTGGTATGACAGCTACCCCCATGGTGTATATACGTGGCCCAGCTGTGCTCAGATCGACATATATCGACTCAAGAACATCGCCTGTAAGTCCTATATGGCCGTGGGTTGCATCTGGCTGGTATCAGAGCTACCCCCATGCTGTATATACGGCGCCCAGCTGTGCTCAGATCGACATATATCGACTCAAGAACATCGCCTGTAGGTCATATATGGCCGTGGGTTGCATCTGGCTGGCATCAGAGTTACCCCCATGCTGTATATACGGGGCCCAGCTGTGCTCAAATCGACATATATCGACTCAAGAACATCGCCTGTAGGTCCTATATGGCCGTGGGTTGCAGCTGGCTGGTATCAGAGCTACCCCCATGCTGTATATACGGGGCCCAGCTGTGCTCAGATCAGACATATATCGACACAAGAACATCGCCTGTGGGTCTTATATGGCCGTGGGTTGCAGCTGGCTGGTATCAGAGCTACCTCCAGGCTGTATATACGTGGCCCAGCTGTGCTCTGATCGACATATATCGACTCAAGAACATCGCCTGTGGGTCTTATATGGCCGTGGGTTGCAGTTGGCTGATATCAGAGCTACCCCCAGGCTGTCTATACGTGGCCCAGCTGTGCTCAGATCGACATATATCGACTCAAGAACATCACCTGTAGGTGCTATATGGCCGTGGGTTGCATCTGGCTGGTATCAGAGCTACCCCCATGCTGTATATACGGCGCCTAGCTGTGCTCAGATCGACATATATCGACTCAAGAACATCGCTTGTATGTCCTATATGGCCGTGGGTTGCATCTGGCTGGTATCAGTGCTACCCCCATGCTGTATATACGGCGTCCAGCTGTGCTCAGATCGACATATATCGACTCAAGAACATCGCCTGTAGGTCATATATGGCCGTGGGTTGCATCTGGCTGGTATCAAATCCACCCACATGCCAAATATACGGGGCCCAGCTGTGCTCAGATCGACATATATCGACACAGGAACATCGCCTGTAGGTGCTATATGGCCGTGGGTTGCATCTGGCTGGTATCAGAGCTACCCCCTTGCTGTATATACGGCGCCCAGCTGTGCTCAGATCGACATATATCGACTCAAGAACATCGTCTGTAGGTCCTATATTGCCGTGGATTGCATCTGGCTGGTATCAGAGCTACTCCCATGCTGTATATACGGCGCCCAGCTGTACTCAGATCGACATATATCGACTCAAGAACAACGCCTGTAGGTTCTATATTTCCGTGGGTTGCATCTGGCTGGTAACAGAGCTACCCCCATGCTGTATATACGGCGCCCAGCTGTGCTCAGATCGACATATATCGACTCAAGAACATCGCCTGTAGGTCCTATATGGCCGTGGGTTGCATCTGGTTGGTATCAGAGCTACACCCATGCTGTATATACGGGACCCAGCTATGCTCAGATCGACATATATCGACTCAAGAACATCGCCTGTAGGTCCTATATGGCCGTGGGTTGCATCTGGCTGATATCAGAGCCACCCACATGCCGTATATACGAGGGCCCAGCTGTGCTCAGATCGACATATATCGACTCAAGAACATCGCCTGTAGGTCCTATATGGCCGTGGGTTGCATCTGGCTGTTATCAGAGCCACATACATGCCGTATATACGGGGCCCAGCTGTGCTCAGATCGACATATATCGACTCAAGAACATCGGCTGTAGGTCCTATATGGCAGTGGGATGCATATGGCTGGTATCAGAGCCACCCACATTCCGTATATACGGGGCCCAGCTGTGCTCAGATCGGCATATATCGACTCAAGAACATCGCCTGTAGGTCCTATATGGCCGTGGGTTGCATCTGGCTGGTATCAGAGCTACCCCCATGCTGTATATACGGGGCCCAGCTGTGCTCAGATCGACATATATCGACTCAAGAACATCGCCTGTAAGTCCTATATGGCCGTGGGTTGCATCTGGGTGGTATCAGAGCTACCCCCATGCTGTATATACAGGGCCCAGCTATGCTCAGATCGACATATATCGACTCAAGAACATCGCCTGTAGGTCCTATATAACCGTGGGTGGCAGCTGGCTGGTATCACAGCTACCCCCTTGCTATATAGACGGCGCCCAGCTGTGCTCAGATCGACATATATCGACTCAAGAACATCGCCTGTAGGTCCTATATGGCCGTGGGTTGCATCTGGCTGGTTTCAGAGCTACCCCCATGCTGTATATACGGCGCCCAGCTGTGCTCAGATCGACATATATCGACTCAAGAACATCGCCTGTAGGTCCTATATGGCCGTGGGTTGCATCTGGCTGGTATCAGAGCCACCCACATGCCGTATATACGGGGCCCAGCTGTGCTCAGATCGACATATATCGACTCAAGAACATCGCCTATAGGTCCTATATGGCTGTGGGTTGCATCTGGCTGGTATCAGAGCTACCCCCATGCTGTATATACGAGGCCCAGCTGTGCTCAGATCGACATATATCGACTCAAGAACATCGCCTGTGGGTCTTATATGGCCGTGGGTTGCAGCTGGCTGGTATCAGAGCTACCCCCAGGCTGTATATACGTGGCCCAGCTGTGCTCAGATCGACATATATCGACTCAAGAACATCGCCTGTAGGTGCTATATGGCCGTGGGTAGCATCTGGCTGGTATCAGTGCTACCCCCATGCTGTATATACGGCGCCCAGCTGTGTTCAGATCGACATATATCGACTCAAGAATATCGCCTGTAGGTCCTATATGGCCGTGGGTTGCATCTGGCTGGTATCAGAGCCACCCCCATGCTGTATATACGGCGCCAAGCTGTGCTCAGATCGACATATATCGACTCAAGAACATTGCTTGTAGGTCATATATGGCCGTGGGTTGCATCTGGCTGGTATTAGTGCTACCCCCATGCTGTATATACGGCGCCCAGCTGTGCTCGGATCGACATATATACGTGGCCCAGCTGTGCTCAGATAGACATATATCGACTCAAGAACATCGCCTGTAGGTCCTATATGGCCGTGGGTTGCATCTGGCTGGTATCAGAGCCACCCACATGCCGTATATACGGAGCCCAGCTGTGCTCAGATCGACATATATCGACGGAAGAACATCGCCTGTAGGTCCAATATGGCCATGGGTTGCACCTGGCTGGTATCACAGCTACCCCCATGCTGTATATACGTAGCCCAGCTGTGCTCAGATCGACATATATCGACTCAAGAACATCGCCTGTAGGTCCTATATGCCCGTGGGTTGCATCTGGCTGGAATCAGAGCCACCCACATGCTGCATATACAATGCATATCGGAGCTCATATCGACATAAATCGACTCAAGAACATTGCCTGTAGGTCCTATATGGGCATAGGTTGCACCTGGCTGGTGTCGAAGCGGCCCCAATGCTGCATATACGGTGCATAGCGCTGCTCAGATCGACATATATCGACTCAAGAACATCGCCTGTAGGTCCTATATTGCCGTGGGTTGCATCTGGCTGATATCAAAGCCACCCACATGCCGTATATACGGGGGCCCAGCTGTGCTCAGATCGACATATATCGACTCAAGAACATCGCCTGTAGGTCCTATATGCCCGTGGGTTGCATCTGGCTGGAATCAGAGCCACCCACATGCTGCATATACAATGCATAGCTGAGCTCATATCGACATATATCGACTCAAGAACATCGCCTGTAGGTCCTATATGGGCATAGGTTGCACCTGGTTGGTGTCGAAGCGGCCCCAATGCTGCATATACGGTGCATAGCGCTGCTCAGATCGACATATATCGACTCAAGAACATCGCCTGTAGGTCCTATATTGCCGTGGGTTGCATCTGGCTGATATCAGAGCCACCCACATGCCGTATATACGGGGCCCAGCTGTGCTCAGAGCGACATATATCGACTCAAGAACATCGCCTGTAGGTCCTATGTAGCCGTGGGTTGCAGCTGGCTGGTATGACAGCTACCCCCATGGTGTATATACGTGGCCCAGCTGTGCTCAGATCGACATATATCGACTCAAGAACATCGCCTGTAAGTCCTATATGGCCGTGGGTTGCATCTGGCTGGTATCAGAGCTACCCCCATGCTGTATATACGGCGCCCAGTTGTGCTCAGATCGACATATATCGACTCAAGAACATCGCCTGTAGGTCATATATGGCCGTGGGTTGCATCTGGCTGGCATCAGAGCTACCCCCATGCTGTATATACGGGGCCCAGCTGTGCTCAAATCGACATATATCGACTCAAGAACATCGCCTGTAGGTCCTATATGGCCGTGGGTTGCAGCTGGCTGGTATCAGAGCTACCCCCATGCTGTATATACGGGGCCCAGCTGTGCTCAGATCAGACATATATCGACACAAGAACATCGCCTGTGGGTCTTATATGGCCGTGGGTTGCAGCTGGCTGGTATCAGAGCTACCTCCAGGCTGTATATACGTGGCCCAGCTGTGCTCAGATCGACATATATCGACTCAAGAACATCGCCTGTGGGTCTTATATGGCCGTGGGTTGCAGTTGGCTGATATCAGAGCTACCCCCAGGCTGTCTATACGTGGCCCAGCTGTGCTCAGATCGACATATATCGACTCAAGAACATCACCTGTAGGTGCTATATGGCCGTGGGTTGCATCTGGCTGGTATCAGAGCTACCCCCATGCTGTATATACGGCGCCCAGCTGTGCTCAGATCGACATATATCGACTCAAGAACATCGCTTGTATGTCCTATATGGCCGTGGGTTGCATCTGGCTGGTATCAGTGCTACCCCCATGCTGTATATACGGCGTCCAGCTGTGCTCAGATCGACATATATCGACTCAAGAACATCGCCTGTAGGTCATATATGGTCGTGGGTTGCATCTGGCTGGTATCAAATCCACCCACATGCCAAATATACGGGGCCCAGCTGTGCTCAGATCGACATATATCGACACAGGAACATCGCCTGTAGGTGCTATATGGCCGTGGGTTGCATCTGGCTGGTATCAGAGCTACCCCCTTGCTGTATATACGGCGCCCAGCTGTGCTCAGATCGACATATATCGACTCAAGAACATCGTCTGTAGGTCCTATATGGCCGTGGATTGCATCTGGCTGGTATCAGAGCTACTCCCATGCTGTATATACGGCGCCCAGCTGTACTCAGATCGACATATATCGACTCAAGAACATCGCCTGTAGGTCCTATATTGCCGTGGGTTGCATCTGGCTGATATCAGAGCCACCCACATGCCGTATATACGGGGCCCAGCTGTGCTCAGAGCGACATATATCGACTCAAGAACATCACCTGTAGGTGCTATATGGCCGTGGGTTGCATCTGGCTGGTATCAGAGCTACCCCCATGCTGTATATACGGCGCCCAGCTGTGCTCAGATCGACATATATCGACTCAAGAACATCGCCTGTAGGTCCTATATGGCCGTGGGTTGCAGCTGGCTGGTATCAGAGCCACCCACATGCCGTATATACGGGGCCCAGCTGTGCTCAGAGCGACATATATCGACTCAAGAACATCGCCTGTAGGTCCTATATGGCCGTGGGTTGCAGCTGGCTGGTATCAGAGCCACCCACATGCCGTATATACGGGGCCCAGCTGTGCTCAGAGCGACATATATCGACTCAAGAACATCGCCTGTAGGTCCTATGTAGCCGTGGGTTGCAGCTGGCTGGTATGACAGCTACCCCCATGGTGTATATACGTGGCCCAGCTGTGCTCAGATCGACATATATCGACTCAAGAACATCGCCTGTAAGTCCTATATGGCCGTGGGTTGCATCTGGCTGGTATCAGAGCTACCCCCATGCTGTATATACGGCGCCCAGCTGTGCTCAGATCGACATATATCGACTCAAGAACATCGCCTGTAGGTCATATATGGCCGTGGGTTGCATCTGGCTGGCATCAGAGTTACCCCCATGCTGTATATACGGGGCCCAGCTGTGCTCAAATCGACATATATCGACTCAAGAACATCGCCTGTAGGTCCTATATGGCCGTGGGTTGCAGCTGGCTGGTATCAGAGCTACCCCCATGCTGTATATACGGGGCCCAGCTGTGCTCAGATCAGACATATATCGACACAAGAACATCGCCTGTGGGTCTTATATGGCCGTGGGTTGCAGCTGGCTGGTATCAGAGCTACCTCCAGGCTGTATATACGTGGCCCAGCTGTGCTCTGATCGACATATATCGACTCAAGAACATCGCCTGTGGGTCTTATATGGCCGTGGGTTGCAGTTGGCTGATATCAGAGCTACCCCCAGGCTGTCTATACGTGGCCCAGCTGTGCTCAGATCGACATATATCGACTCAAGAACATCACCTGTAGGTGCTATATGGCCGTGGGTTGCATCTGGCTGGTATCAGAGCTACCCCCATGCTGTATATACGGCGCCCAGCTGTGCTCAGATCGACATATATCGACTCAAGAACATCGCTTGTATGTCCTATATGGCCGTGGGTTGCATCTGGCTGGTATCAGTGCTACCCCCATGCTGTATATACGGCGTCCAGCTGTGCTCAGATCGACATATATCGACTCAAGAACATCGCCTGTAGGTCATATATGGCCGTGGGTTGCATCTGGCTGGTATCAAATCCACCCACATGCCAAATATACGGGGCCCAGCTGTGCTCAGATCGACATATATCGACACAGGAACATCGCCTGTAGGTGCTATATGGCCGTGGGTTGCATCTGGCTGGTATCAGAGCTACCCCCTTGCTGTATATACGGCGCCCAGCTGTGCTCAGATCGACATATATCGACTCAAGAACATCGTCTGTAGGTCCTATATTGCCGTGGATTGCATCTGGCTGGTATCAGAGCTACTCCCATGCTGTATATACGGCGCCCAGCTGTACTCAGATCGACATATATCGACTCAAGAACAACGCCTGTAGGTTCTATATTTCCGTGGGTTGCATCTGGCTGGTAACAGAGCTACCCCCATGCTGTATATACGGCGCCCAGCTGTGCTCAGATCGACATATATCGACTCAAGAACATCGCCTGTAGGTCCTATATGGCCGTGGGTTGCATCTGGTTGGTATCAGAGCTACACCCATGCTGTATATACGGGACCCAGCTATGCTCAGATCGACATATATCGACTCAAGAACATCGCCTGTAGGTCCTATATGGCCGTGGGTTGCATCTGGCTGATATCAGAGCCACCCACATGCCGTATATACGAGGGCCCAGCTGTGCTCAGATCGACATATATCGAATCAAGAACATCGCCTGTAGGTCCTATATGGCCGTGGGTTGCAGCTGGCTGGTATCAGAGCCACCCACATGCCGTATATACGGGGCCCAGCTGTGCTCAGATCGACATATATCGACGGAAGAACATCGCCCGTAGGTCCTATATGGCCATGGGTTGCACCTGGCTGGTATCACAGCTACCCCCATGCTGTATATACGTAGCGCAGCTGTGCTCAGATCGACATATATCGACTCAAGAACATCGCCTGTAGGTCCTATATGCCCGTGGGTTGCATCTGGCTGGAATCAGAGCCACCCACATGCTGCATATACAATGCATAGCGGAGCTCATATCGACATATATCGACTCAAGAACATCGCCTGTAGGTCCTATATGGGCATAGGTTGCACCTGGCTGGTGTCGAAGCGGCCCCAATGCTGCATATACGGTGCATAGCGGTGCTCAGATCGACATATATCGACTCAAGAACATCGCTTGTAGGTCCTATATTGCTGTGGGTTGCATCTGGCTGATATCAGAGCCACCCACATGCCGTATATACGGGGGCCCAGCTCTGCTCAGATCGACATATATCGACTCAAGAACATCGGCTGTAGGTCCTATATGGCCGTGTGTTGCATCTGGCTTGTATCAGAGCCACCCACATGCCGTATATACGTGAGCCCAGCTATGCTCAGATTGACATATATCGACTCAAGAACATCGCCTGTAGGTCATATATGGCCGTGGGTTGCATCTGGCTGGTATGAGAGCTACCCCCATGCTGTATATACGGGACTCAGCTGTGCTCAAATCGACATATATCGACTCAAGAACATCGCCTGTATGTCCTATATGGCCGTGGGTTGCATCTGGCTGGTATGCCATATATACGGGGCCCAGCTGTGCTCAGATCGACATATATAGACGGAAGAACATCGCCTGTAGGTCCTATATGACCATGGGTTGCATCTGGCTGGTATCACAGCTACGCCCATGCTGTATATACGTAGCCCAGCTGTGCTCAGATTGACATATATCGACTCAAGAATATCGCCTGTAGGTCCTATATGCCCGTAGGTTTCATCTAGCTGGAATCAGAGCCACCCTCATGCTGCATATACAATGCATAGCGGAGCTCATATCGACATATATCGACTCAAGAACATCGCCTGTAGGTCCTATATGGGCATAGGTTGCACCTGGCTGGTGTCGAAGCGACCCCAATGCTGCATATACGGTGCATAGCGGTGCTCAGATCGACATATATCGACTCAAGAACATCGCCTGTAGGACCTATATGGCCTTGGGTTGCATCTGACTGGTATCAGAGCCACCCACATGCCGTATATACGAGGCCCAGCTGTGCTCAGATCGACATATATCGATTCAAGAACATCGCCTGTAGGTTCTATATGGCCATGGGTTGCATATGGCTGGTATCAGAGCCACCCACATGCCGTATATACGGGGCCCAGCTGTGCGCAGATCGACATATATCGACTCAAGAACATCGCCTGTAGGTCCTATATGGCCGTGGGTTGCATATGGCTGGTATCAGAGCCACCCACATGCCGTATATACGGGGCCCAGCTGAGCCCAGATCGACATATATCGACTCAAGAACATCGCCTGTAGGTCCTATATGGCCGTGGGTTGCATCTGCCTGGTATCAGAGCTACACCCATGGTGTATATACGGCGCCCAGCTGTGCTCAGATCGACATATATCGACTCAAGAACATCGCCTGTAGGTCCTATATGGCCGTGGGTTGCATCTGGCTGGTATCATAGCTACCCCTATCCTGTATATACGGCGAGCAGCTGTGCTCAGATCGACATATATCGACTCAAGAACATCGCCTGTAGGTCCTATATGGCCGTGGGTTGCATCTGGCTGGTATCAGAGCTAACCCCATGCTGTATATACGGGGCCCAGCTGTGCTCAGATCGACATATATCGACTCAAGAACATCGCCTGTGGGTCCTATATGGCCGTGGGTTGCATCTGGCTGGTATCAGAGCCACCCACATGTCGTATATACGAGGCCCAGCTGCTCTCAGATCGACATATATCGACTCAAGAACATCGCCTGTAGGTTCTATATGGCCGTGGGTTGCATCTGGCTGGTATCAGAGGTACTCCCATGCTGTATATACGGCGCCCAGCTGTGCTCAGATCGACATATATCGACTCAAGAACATCGCCTGAGGGTCCTATATGGCCGTGGGTTGCATCTGGCTGGTATCAGAGCTACCCCCATGCTGTATATACGGCGCCCAGCTGTGCTCAGATCGACATATATCGACTCAAGAATATCGCCTGTAGGTCCTACATGGCCGTGGGTTGCATCTGGCTGGTATCAGTGCTAATCCCATGCTGTATAAACGGCGCCCAGCTGTGCTCATATCGACATATATCGACTCAAGAACATCGCCTGTGGGTCCTATATAGCCGTGGGCTGCAGCTGGCTGGTATCACAGCTACCCCCATGCTGTATATACGTGGCCCAGCTGTGCTCAGATCGACATATATCGACTCAAGAACATCGCCTGTAGGTCCTATATGGCCGTGGGTTGCAGCTGGCTGGTATCAGAGCTACCCCCATGCTGTATATACGGGGCCCAGCTGTGCTCAGATCAGACATATATCGACACAAGAACATCGCCTGTGGTTCTTATATGGCCGTGGGTTGCAGCTGGCTGGTATCAGAGCTACCCCCAGGCTGTATATACGTGGCCCAGCTGTGCTCAGATCAACATATATCGACTCAAGAACATCGCCTGTGGGTCTTATATGGCCGTGGGTTGCAGTTGGCTGATATCAGAGCTACCCCCAGGCTGTCTATACGTGGCCCAGCTGTGCTCAGATAGACATATATCGACTCAAGAACATCACCTGTAGGTGCTATATGGCCGTGGGTTGCATCTGGCTGGTATCGGAGCTACCACCATGCTGTATATACGGCGCCCAGCTGTGCTCAGATCGACATATATCGACTCAAGAACATCGCTTGTAGGTCCTATATGGCCCTGGGCTGCATCTGGCTGGTATCAGTGCTACCCCCATGCTGTATATACGGCGTCCAGCTGTGCTCAGATCGACATATATCGACTCAAGAACATCGCCTGTAGGTCATATATGGCCGTGGGTTGCATCTGGCTGGTATCAAATCCACCCACATGCCAAATATACGGGGCCAAGCTTTGCTCAGATCGACATATATCGACTCAGGAACATCGCCTGTAGGTGCTATATGGCCGTGGGTTGCATCTGGCTGGTATCAGAGCTACCCCCTTGCTGTATATACGGCGCCCAGCTGTGCTCAGATCGACATATATCGACTCAAGAACATCGTCTGTAGGTCCTATATGGCCATGGATTGCATCTGGCTGGTATCAGAGCTACTCCCATGCTGTATATACGGCGTCCAGCTATACTCAGATCGACATATATCGACTCAAGAACAACGCCTGTAGGTGCTATATTTCCGTGGGTTGCATCTGGCTGGTATCAGAGCTACCCCCATGCTGTATATACGGCGCCCAGCTGTGCTCAGATCGACATGTATCGACTCAAGAACATCGCCTGTAGGTCCTATATGGCCGTGGGTTGCATCTGGTTGGTATCAGAGCTACACCCATGCTCTATATACGGGACCCAGCTATGCTCAGATCGACATATATCGACTCAAGAACATCGCCTGTAGGTCCTATATGGCCGTGGGTTGCATCTGGCTGATATCAGAGCCACCCACATGCCGTATATACGAGGGCCCAGCTGTGCTCAGATCGACATATATCGAATCAAGAACATCGGCTGTAGGTCCTATATGGCCGTGGGTTGCATCTGGCTGGTATCAGAGCCACCCACATGCCGTATATACGGGGCCCAGCTGTGCTCAGATCGACATATATCGACTCAAGAACATCGCTTGTAGGTCCTATATGGCCGTGGATTGCATCTGGCTGTTATCAGAGCCACACACATGCCGTATATACGGGGCACAGCTGTGCTCAGATCGACATATATCGACTCAAGAACATCGGCTGTAGGTCCTATATGGCAGTGGGATGCACATGGCTGGTTGCATCTGGCTGGTATCAGAGCTACCCCCATGCTGTATATACGGGGCCCAGCTGTGCTCAGATCGACATATATCGTCTCAAGAACATCGCCTGTAAGTCCTATATGGCCGTGGGTTGCATCTGGGTGGTATCAGAGCTACCCCCATGCTGTATATACGGGGCCCAGCTATGCTCAGATCGACATATATCGACTCAAGAACATCGCCTGTAGGTCCTATATAACCGTGGGTTGCAGCTGGCTGGTATCACAGCTCCCCCTTGCTATATATACGGCGCCCAGCTGTGCTCAGATCGACATATATCGACTCAAGAACATCGCCTGTAGGTCCTATATGGCCGTGGGTTGCATCTGGCTGGTTTCAGAGCTACCCCCATGCTGTATATACGGGGCCCAGCTGTGCTCAGATCGACATATATCGACTCAAGAACATCGCCTGTAGGTCCTATATGGCCGTGGGTTGCAGCTGGCTGGTATCACAGCTACCCCCATGCTGTATATACGTGGCCCAGCTGTGCTCAGATCGACATATATCGACTCAAGAACATCGCCTGTAGGTCCTATATACCCGTGGGTTGCATCTGGCTGGAATCAGAGCCACCCACATGCTGCATATACAGGGCATAGCGGAGCCCATATCGACGTATATGGACTCAAGAACATCGCCTGTAGGTCCTATATGGCAGTGTATTGCATCTGGCTGATATCAGATCCACCCACATGCCGTATATACGGGGGCCCAGCTGTGCTCAGATCGACATATATCGACTCAAGAACATCGGCTCTAGGTCCTATATGGCCGTGGGTTGCATCTGGCTGGTATCAGAGCCACCCACATGCCGTATATACGGGGCCCAGCTGTGCTCAGATCGACATATATCGAATCAAGAATATCGCCTGTAGGCCCTATATGGTCGTGGGTTGCATCTGGCTGGTATCAGAGCTACCCCCATGGTGTATATACGGCGCCCAGCTGTGCTCAAATCGACATATATCGATTCAAGAACATCGCCTGTAGATCCTATATGGCCGTGGGTTGGATCTGGCTGGTATCAGAGCTACTCCCATGCTGTATATACGAGGCCCAGCTGTGCTCAGATCGACATATATCGACTCAAGAACATCGCCTGTAGGTCCCATATGGGCATAGGTTGCACCTGGCTGGTGTCGGAGCGGCCCCAATGTTGCATATACGGTGCATAGCGGTGCTCAGATCGACATATATCGACTGAAGAACATCGCCTGTAGGTCCTATATGGCTGTGGGTTGCATCTGGCTGATATCAGAGCCACCCAAATGCCGTATATACGGGGGCCCAGCTGTGCTCAGATCGACATATATCGACTCAAGAACATCGCCTGTAGGTCCTATATGGCCGTGGGTTGCAGCTGGCTGGTATCAGAGCCACCCACATGCCGTATATACGGGGCCCAGCTGTGCTCAGAGCGACATATATCGACTCAAGAACATCGCCTGTAGGTCCTATGTAGCCGTGGGTTGCAGCTGGCTGGTATGACAGCTACCCCCATGGTGTATATACGTGGCCCAGCTGTGCTCAGATCGACATATATCGACTCAAGAACATCGCCTGTAGGTCCTATATAGCCGTGGGTTGCAGCTGGCTGGTATCACAGCTACCCCCATGCTGTATATACGTGGCCCAGCTGTGCTCAGATCGACATATATCGACTCAAGAACATCGCCTGTAGGTCCTATATAGCCGTGGGTTGCAGCTGGCTGGTATCACAGCTACCCCCATGCTGTATATACGTGGCCCAGCTGTGCTCAGATCGACATATATCGACTCAAGAACATCGCCTGTAAGTCCTATATGGCCGTGGATTGCATCTGGCTGGTATCAGAGCTACCCCCATGGTGTATATACGGCGCCCAGCTGTGCTCAAATCGACATATATCGATTCAAGTACATCGCCTGTAGGTCCTATATGGCCGTGGGTTGGATCTGGCTGGTATCAGAGCTACTCCCATGCTGTATATACGAGGCCCAGCTGTGCTCAGATCGACATATATCGACTCAAGAATATCGCCTGTAGGTGCTGTATGGCCGTGGGTTGCATCTGGCTGGTATCAGAGCTACCCCCATGCTGTATATACGGCGCCCAGCTGTGCTCAGATCGACATATATCGACTCAAGAACATCGCCTGTAGGTCCTATATGGCCGTGGGTTGCATCTGGCTGGTATCATAGCTTCCCCATGCTGTATATACGGGGCCCAGCTGTGCTCAGAGCGACATATATCGACTCAAGAACATCGCCTGTAGGTCTTATGTAGCCATGGGTTGCAGCTGGCTGGTATCACAGCTACCCCCATGCTGTATATACGTGGCCCAGCTGTGCTCAGATCGACATATATCGACTCAAGAACATCGCCTGTAGGTCCTATATGGCCGTGGGTTGCAGCTGGCTGGTATCAGAGCCACCCACATGCCGTATATACGGGGCCCAGCTGTGCTCAGATCGACATATATCGACTCAAGAACATCGCCTGTAAGTCCTATATGGCCGTGGGTTGCATCTGGCTGGTATCAGAGCTACCCCCATGGTGTATATACGGCGCCCAGCTGTGCTCAAATCGACATATATCGATTCAAGTACATCGCCTGTAGGTCCTATATGGCCGTGGGTTGGATCTGGCTGGTATCAGAGCTACTCCCATGCTGTATATACGAGGCCCAGCTGTGCTCAGATCGACATATATCGACTCAAGAATATCGCCTGTAGGTGCTGTATGGCCGTGGGTTGTATCTGGCTGGTATCAGAGCTACCCCCATGCTGTATATACGGCGCCCAGCTGTGCTCAGATCGACATATATCGACTCAAGAACATCGCCTGT
Organism: Lordithon lunulatus; assembly: GCA_963942505.1. Classification (NCBI taxonomy): domain Eukaryota; kingdom Metazoa; phylum Arthropoda; class Insecta; order Coleoptera; family Staphylinidae; genus Lordithon; species Lordithon lunulatus. The sequence continues at coordinate 29,447,039 of OZ012667.1, read as the reverse complement.
AGGTCCTATATGGCCGTGGGTTGCATCTGGCTGGTATCAGAGCTACTCCCATGCTGTATATACGAGGCCCAGCTGTGCTCAGATCGACATATATCGACTCAAGAACATCGCCTGTAGGTCCCATATGGGCATAGGTTGCACCTGGCTGGTGTCGGAGCGGCCCCAATGTTGCATATACGGTGCATAGCGGTGCTCAGATCGACATATATCGACTGAAGAACATCGCCTGTAGGTCCTATATGGCTGTGGGTTGCATCTGGCTGATATCAGAGCCACCCAAATGCCGTATATACGGGGGCCCAGCTGTGCTCAGATCGACATATATCGACTCAAGAACATCGCCTGTAGGTAATATATGGCCGTGGGTTGCAGCTGGCTGGTATCAGAGCCACCCACATGCCGTATATACGGGGCCCAGCTGTGCTCAGAGCGACATATATCGACTCAAGAACATCGCCTGTAGGTCCTATATGGCCGTGGGTTGCAGCTGGCTGGTATCAGAGCCACCCACATGCCGTATATACGGGGCCCAGCTGTGCTCAGAGCGACATATATCGACTCAAGAACATCGCCTGTAGGTCCTATGTAGCCGTGGGTTGCAGCTGGCTGGTATGACAGCTACCCCCATGGTGTATATACGTGGCCCAGCTGTGCTCAGATCGACATATATCGACTCAAGAACATCGCCTGTAAGTCCTATATGGCCGTGGGTTGCATCTGGCTGGTATCAGAGCTACCCCCATGCTGTATATACGGCGCCCAGCTGTGCTCAGATCGACATATATCGACTCAAGAACATCGCCTGTAGGTCATATATGGCCGTGGGTTGCATCTGGCTGGCATCAGAGTTACCCCCATGCTGTATATACGGGGCCCAGCTGTGCTCAAATCGACATATATCGACTCAAGAACATCGCCTGTAGGTCCTATATGGCCGTGGGTTGCAGCTGGCTGGTATCAGAGCTACCCCCATGCTGTATATACGGGGCCCAGCTGTGCTCAGATCAGACATATATCGACACAAGAACATCGCCTGTGGGTCTTATATGGCCGTGGGTTGCAGCTGGCTGGTATCAGAGCTACCTCCAGGCTGTATATACGTGGCCCAGCTGTGCTCTGATCGACATATATCGACTCAAGAACATCGCCTGTGGGTCTTATATGGCCGTGGGTTGCAGTTGGCTGATATCAGAGCTACCCCCAGGCTGTCTATACGTGGCCCAGCTGTGCTCAGATCGACATATATCGACTCAAGAACATCACCTGTAGGTGCTATATGGCCGTGGGTTGCATCTGGCTGGTATCAGAGCTACCCCCATGCTGTATATACGGCGCCCAGCTGTGCTCAGATCGACATATATCGACTCAAGAACATCGCTTGTATGTCCTATATGGCCGTGGGTTGCATCTGGCTGGTATCAGTGCTACCCCCATGCTGTATATACGGCGTCCAGCTGTGCTCAGATCGACATATATCGACTCAAGAACATCGCCTGTAGGTCATATATGGCCGTGGGTTGCATCTGGCTGGTATCAAATCCACCCACATGCCAAATATACGGGGCCCAGCTGTGCTCAGATCGACATATATCGACACAGGAACATCGCCTGTAGGTGCTATATGGCCGTGGGTTGCATCTGGCTGGTATCAGAGCTACCCCCTTGCTGTATATACGGCGCCCAGCTGTGCTCAGATCGACATATATCGACTCAAGAACATCGTCTGTAGGTCCTATATTGCCGTGGATTGCATCTGGCTGGTATCAGAGCTACTCCCATGCTGTATATACGGCGCCCAGCTGTACTCAGATCGACATATATCGACTCAAGAACAACGCCTGTAGGTTCTATATTTCCGTGGGTTGCATCTGGCTGGTAACAGAGCTACCCCCATGCTGTATATACGTCGCCCAGCTGTGCTCAGATCGACATATATCGACTCAAGAACATCGACTGTAGGTCCTATATGGCCGTGGGTTGCATCTGGTTGGTATCAGAGCTACACCCATGCTGTATATACGGGACCCAGCTATGCTCAGATCGACATATATCGACTCAAGAACATCGCCTGTAGGTCCTATATGGCCGTGGGTTGCATCTGGCTGATATCAGAGCCACCCACATGCCGTATATACGAGGGCCCAGCTGTGCTCAGATCGACATATATCGACTCAAGAACATCGCCTGTAGGTCCCATATGGGCATAGGTTGCACCTGGCTGGTGTCGGAGCGGCCCCAATGTTGCATATACGGTGCATAGCGGTGCTCAGATCGACATATATCGACTGAAGAACATCGCCTGTAGGTCCTATATGGCTGTGGGTTGCATCTGGCTGATATCAGAGCCACCCAAATGCCGTATATACGGGGGCCCAGCTGTGCTCAGATCGACATATATCGACTCAAGAACATCGCCTGTAGGTCCTATATGGCCGTGGGTTGCAGCTGGCTGGTATCAGAGCCACCCACATGCCGTATATACGGGGCCCAGCTGTGCTCAGAGCGACATATATCGACTCAAGAACATCGCCTGTAGGTCCTATGTAGCCGTGGGTTGCAGCTGGCTGGTATGACAGCTACCCCCATGGTGTATATACGTGGCCCAGCTGTGCTCAGATCGACATATATCGACTCAAGAACATCGCCTGTAGGTCCTATATAGCCGTGGGTTGCAGCTGGCTGGTATCACAGCTACCCCCATGCTGTATATACGTGGCCCAGCTGTGCTCAGATCGACATATATCGACTCAAGAACATCGCCTGTAGGTCCTATATAGCCGTGGGTTGCAGCTGGCTGGTATCACAGCTACCCCCATGCTGTATATACGTGGCCCAGCTGTGCTCAGATCGACATATATCGACTCAAGAACATCGCCTGTAAGTCCTATATGGCCGTGGATTGCATCTGGCTGGTATCAGAGCTACCCCCATGGTGTATATACGGCGCCCAGCTGTGCTCAAATCGACATATATCGATTCAAGTACATCGCCTGTAGGTCCTATATGGCCGTGGGTTGGATCTGGCTGGTATCAGAGCTACTCCCATGCTGTATATACGAGGCCCAGCTGTGCTCAGATCGACATATATCGACTCAAGAATATCGCCTGTAGGTGCTGTATGGCCGTGGGTTGCATCTGGCTGGTATCAGAGCTACCCCCATGCTGTATATACGGCGCCCAGCTGTGCTCAGATCGACATATATCGACTCAAGAACATCGCCTGTAGGTCCTATATGGCCGTGGGTTGCATCTGGCTGGTATCATAGCTTCCCCATGCTGTATATACGGGGCCCAGCTGTGCTCAGAGCGACATATATCGACTCAAGAACATCGCCTGTAGGTCTTATGTAGCCATGGGTTGCAGCTGGCTGGTATCACAGCTACCCCCATGCTGTATATACGTGGCCCAGCTGTGCTCAGATCGACATATATCGACTCAAGAACATCGCCTGTAGGTCCTATATGGCCGTGGGTTGCAGCTGGCTGGTATCAGAGCCACCCACATGCCGTATATACGGGGCCCAGCTGTGCTCAGATCGACATATATCGACTCAAGAACATCGCCTGTAAGTCCTATATGGCCGTGGGTTGCATCTGGCTGGTATCAGAGCTACCCCCATGGTGTATATACGGCGCCCAGCTGTGCTCAAATCGACATATATCGATTCAAGTACATCGCCTGTAGGTCCTATATGGCCGTGGGTTGGATCTGGCTGGTATCAGAGCTACTCCCATGCTGTATATACGAGGCCCAGCTGTGCTCAGATCGACATATATCGACTCAAGAATATCGCCTGTAGGTGCTGTATGGCCGTGGGTTGTATCTGGCTGGTATCAGAGCTACCCCCATGCTGTATATACGGCGCCCAGCTGTGCTCAGATCGACATATATCGACTCAAGAACATCGCCTGTAGGTCCTATATGGCCGTGGGTTGCATCTGGCTGGTATCAGAGCTACTCCCATGCTGTATATACGAGGCCCAGCTGTGCTCAGATCGACATATATCGACTCAAGAACATCGCCTGTAGGTCCCATATGGGCATAGGTTGCACCTGGCTGGTGTCGGAGCGGCCCCAATGTTGCATATACGGTGCATAGCGGTGCTCAGATCGACATATATCGACTGAAGAACATCGCCTGTAGGTCCTATATGGCTGTGGGTTGCATCTGGCTGATATCAGAGCCACCCAAATGCCGTATATACGGGGGCCCAGCTGTGCTCAGATCGACATATATCGACTCAAGAACATCGCCTGTAGGTAATATATGGCCGTGGGTTGCAGCTGGCTGGTATCAGAGCCACCCACATGCCGTATATACGGGGCCCAGCTGTGCTCAGAGCGACATATATCGACTCAAGAACATCGCCTGTAGGTCCTATATGGCCGTGGGTTGCAGCTGGCTGGTATCAGAGCCACCCACATGCCGTATATACGGGGCCCAGCTGTGCTCAGAGCGACATATATCGACTCAAGAACATCGCCTGTAGGTCCTATGTAGCCGTGGGTTGCAGCTGGCTGGTATGACAGCTACCCCCATGGTGTATATACGTGGCCCAGCTGTGCTCAGATCGACATATATCGACTCAAGAACATCGCCTGTAAGTCCTATATGGCCGTGGGTTGCATCTGGCTGGTATCAGAGCTACCCCCATGCTGTATATACGGCGCCCAGCTGTGCTCAGATCGACATATATCGACTCAAGAACATCGCCTGTAGGTCATATATGGCCGTGGGTTGCATCTGGCTGGCATCAGAGTTACCCCCATGCTGTATATACGGGGCCCAGCTGTGCTCAAATCGACATATATCGACTCAAGAACATCGCCTGTAGGTCCTATATGGCCGTGGGTTGCAGCTGGCTGGTATCAGAGCTACCCCCATGCTGTATATACGGGGCCCAGCTGTGCTCAGATCAGACATATATCGACACAAGAACATCGCCTGTGGGTCTTATATGGCCGTGGGTTGCAGCTGGCTGGTATCAGAGCTACCTCCAGGCTGTATATACGTGGCCCAGCTGTGCTCTGATCGACATATATCGACTCAAGAACATCGCCTGTGGGTCTTATATGGCCGTGGGTTGCAGTTGGCTGATATCAGAGCTACCCCCAGGCTGTCTATACGTGGCCCAGCTGTGCTCAGATCGACATATATCGACTCAAGAACATCACCTGTAGGTGCTATATGGCCGTGGGTTGCATCTGGCTGGTATCAGAGCTACCCCCATGCTGTATATACGGCGCCCAGCTGTGCTCAGATCGACATATATCGACTCAAGAACATCGCTTGTATGTCCTATATGGCCGTGGGTTGCATCTGGCTGGTATCAGTGCTACCCCCATGCTGTATATACGGCGTCCAGCTGTGCTCAGATCGACATATATCGACTCAAGAACATCGCCTGTAGGTCATATATGGCCGTGGGTTGCATCTGGCTGGTATCAAATCCACCCACATGCCAAATATACGGGGCCCAGCTGTGCTCAGATCGACATATATCGACACAGGAACATCGCCTGTAGGTGCTATATGGCCGTGGGTTGCATCTGGCTGGTATCAGAGCTACCCCCTTGCTGTATATACGGCGCCCAGCTGTGCTCAGATCGACATATATCGACTCAAGAACATCGTCTGTAGGTCCTATATTGCCGTGGATTGCATCTGGCTGGTATCAGAGCTACTCCCATGCTGTATATACGGCGCCCAGCTGTACTCAGATCGACATATATCGACTCAAGAACAACGCCTGTAGGTTCTATATTTCCGTGGGTTGCATCTGGCTGGTAACAGAGCTACCCCCATGCTGTATATACGTCGCCCAGCTGTGCTCAGATCGACATATATCGACTCAAGAACATCGACTGTAGGTCCTATATGGCCGTGGGTTGCATCTGGTTGGTATCAGAGCTACACCCATGCTGTATATACGGGACCCAGCTATGCTCAGATCGACATATATCGACTCAAGAACATCGCCTGTAGGTCCTATATGGCCGTGGGTTGCATCTGGCTGATATCAGAGCCACCCACATGCCGTATATACGAGGGCCCAGCTGTGCTCAGATCGACATATATCGAATCAAGAACATCGGCTGTAGGTCCTATATGGCCGTGGGTTGCATCTGGCTGGTATCAGAGCCACCCACATGCCGTATATACGGGGCCCAGCTGTGCTCAGATCGACATATATCGACTCAAGAACATCGCCTGTAGGTCCTATATGGCCGTGGGTTGCATCTGGCTGTTATCAGAGCCACCCACATTCCGTATATACGGGGCCCAGCTGTGCTCAGATCGGCATATATCGACTCAAGAACATCGCCTGTAGGTCCTATATGGCCGTGGGTTGCATCTGGCTGGTATCAGAGCTACCCCCATGCTGTATATACGGGGCCCAGCTGTGCTCAGATCGACATATATCGACTCAAGAACATCGCCTGTAAGTCCTATATGGCCGTGGGTTGCATCTGGGTGGTATCAGAGCTACCCCCATGCTGTATATACAGGGCCCAGCTATGCTCAGATCGACATATATCGACTCAAGAACATCGCCTGTAGGTCCTATATAACCGTGGGTGGCAGCTGGCTGGTATCACAGCTACCCCCTTGCTATATAGACGGCGCCCAGCTGTGCTCAGATCGATATATATCGACTCAAGAACATCGCCTGTAGGTCCTATATGGCCGTGGGTTGCATCTGGCTGGTTTCAGAGCTACCCCCATGCTGTATATACGGCGCCCAGCTGTGCTCAGATCGACATATATCGACTCAAGAACATCGCCTGTAGGTCCTATATGGCCGTGGGTTGCATCTGGCTGGTATCAGAGCCACCCACATGCCGTATATACGGTGCCCAGCTGTGCTCAGATCGACATATATCGACTCAAGAACATCGCCTATAGGTCCTATATGGCTGTGGGTTGCATCTGGCTGGTATCAGAGCTACCCCCATGCTGTATATACGAGGCCCAGCTGTGCTCAGATCGACATATATCGACTCAAGAACATCGCCTGTGGGTCTTATATGGCCGTGGGTTGCAGCTGGCTGGTATCAGAGCTACCCCCAGGCTGTATATACGTGGCCCAGCTGTGCTCAGATCGACATATATCGACTCAAGAACATCGCCTGTAGGTGCTATATGGCCGTGGGTAGCATCTGGCTGGTATCAGTGCTACCCCCATGCTGTATATACGGCGCCCAGCTGTGTTCAGATCGACATATATCGACTCAAGAATATCGCCTGTAGGTCCTATATGGCCGTGGGTTGCATCTGGCTGGTATCAGAGCCACCCCCATGCTGTATATACGGCGCCAAGCTGTGCTCAGATCGACATATATCGACTCAAGAACATTGCTTGTAGGTCATATATGGCCGTGGGTTGCATCTGGCTGGTATTAGTGCTACCCCCATGCTGTATATACGGCGCCCAGCTGTGCTCGGATCGACATATATACGTGGCCCAGCTGTGCTCAGATAGACATATATCGACTCAAGAACATCGCCTGTAGGTCCTATATGGCCGTGGGTTGCATCTGGCTGGTATCAGAGCCACCCACATGCCGTATATACGGAGCCCAGCTGTGCTCAGATCGACATATATCGACGGAAGAACATCGCCTGTAGGTCCAATATGGCCATGGGTTGCACCTGGCTGGTATCACAGCTACCCCCATGCTGTATATACGTAGCCCAGCTGTGCTCAGATCGACATATATCGACTCAAGAACATCGCCTGTAGGTCCTATATGCCCGTGGGTTGCATCTGGCTGGAATCAGAGCCACCCACATGCTGCATATACAATGCATAGCGGAGCTCATATCGACATAAATCGACTCAAGAACATCGCCTGTAGGTCCTATATGGGCATAGGTTGCACCTGGCTGGTGTCGAAGCGGCCCCAATGCTGCATATACGGTGCATAGCGCTGCTCAGATCGACATATATCGACTCAAGAACATCGCCTGTAGGTCCTATATTGCCGTGGGTTGCATCTGGCTGATATCAGAGCCACCCACATGCCGTATATACGGGGGCCCAGCTGTGCTCAGATCGACATATATCGACTCAAGAACATCGCCTGTAGGTCCTATATGCCCGTGGGTTGCATCTGGCTGGAATCAGAGCCACCCACATGCTGCATATACAATGCATAGCTGAGCTCATATCGACATATATCGACTCAAGAACATCGCCTGTAGGTCCTATATGGGCATAGGTTGCACCTGGTTGGTGTCGAAGCGGCCCCAATGCTGCATATACGGTGCATAGCGCTGCTCAGATCGACATATATCGACTCAAGAACATCGCCTGTAGGTCCTATATTGCCGTGGGTTGCATCTGGCTGATATCAGAGCCACCCACATGCCGTATATACGGGGCCCAGCTGTGCTCAGAGCGACATATATCGACTCAAGAACATCGCCTGTAGGTCCTATGTAGCCGTGGGTTGCAGCTGGCTGGTATGACAGCTACCCCCATGGTGTATATACGTGGCCCAGCTGTGCTCAGATCGACATATATCGACTCAAGAACATCGCCTGTAAGTCCTATATGGCCGTGGGTTGCATCTGGCTGGTATCAGAGCTACCCCCATGCTGTATATACGGCGCCCAGCTGTGCTCAGATCGACATATATCGACTCAAGAACATCGCCTGTAGGTCATATATGGCCGTGGGTTGCATCTGGCTGGCATCAGAGCTACCCCCATGCTGTATATACGGGGCCCAGCTGTGCTCAAATCGACATATATCGACTCAAGAACATCGCCTGTAGGTCCTATATGGCCATGGGTTGCAGCTGGCTGGTATCAGAGCTACCCCCATGCTGTATATACGGGGCCCAGCTGTGCTCAGATCAGACATATATCGACACAAGAACATCGCCTGTGGGTCTTATATGGCCGTGGGTTGCAGCTGGCTGGTATCAGAGCTACCTCCAGGCTGTATATACGTGGCCCAGCTGTGCTCAGATCGACATATATCGACTCAAGAACATCGCCTGTGGGTCTTATATGGCCGTGGGTTGCAGTTGGCTGATATCAGAGCTACCCCCAGGCTGTCTATACGTGGCCCAGCTGTGCTCAGATCGACATATATCGACTCAAGAACATCACCTGTAGGTGCTATATGGCCGTGGGTTGCATCTGGCTGGTATCAGAGCTACCCCCATGCTGTATATACGGCGCCCAGCTGTGCTCAGATCGACATATATCGACTCAAGAACATCGCTTGTATGTCCTATATGGCCGTGGGTTGCATCTGGCTGGTATCAGTGCTACCCCCATGCTGTATATACGGCGTCCAGCTGTGCTCAGATCGACATATATCGACTCAAGAACATCGCCTGTAGGTCATATATGGCCGTGGGTTGCATCTGGCTGGTATCAAATCCACCCACATGCCAAATATACGGGGCCCAGCTGTGCTCAGATCGACATATATCGACACAGGAACATCGCCTGTAGGTGCTATATGGCCGTGGGTTGCATCTGGCTGGTATCAGAGCTACCCCCTTGCTGTATATACGGCGCCCAGCTGTGCTCAGATCGACATATATCGACTCAAGAACATCGTCTGTAGGTCCTATATGGCCGTGGATTGCATCTGGCTGGTATCAGAGCTACTCCCATGCTGTATATACGGCGCCCAGCTGTACTCAGATCGACATATATCGACTCAAGAACAACGCCTGTAGGTTCTATATTTCCGTGGGTTGCATCTGGCTGGTAACAGAGCTACCCCCATGCTGTATATACGGCGCCCAGCTGTGCTCAGATCGACATATATCGACTCAAGAACATCGCCTGTAGGTCCTATATGGCCGTGGGTTGCATCTGGTTGGTATCAGAGCTACACCCATGCTGTATATACGGGACCCAGCTATTCTCAGATCGACATATATCGACTCAAGAACATCGCCTGTAGGTCCTATATGGCCGTGGGTTGCATCTGGCTGATATCAGAGCCACCCACATGCCGTATATACGAGGGCCCAGCTGTGCTCAGATCGACATATATCGAATCAAGAACATCGGCTGTAGGTCCTATATGGCCGTGGGTTGCATCTGGCTGGTATCAGAGCCACCCACATGCCGTATATACGGGGCCCAGCTGTGCTCAGATCGACATATATCGACTCAAGAACATCGCCTGTAGGTCCTATATGGCCGTGGGTTGCATCTGCCTGTTATCAGAGCCACATACATGCCGTATATACGGGGCCCAGCTGTGCTCAGATCGACATATATCGACTCAAGAACATCGGCTGTAGGTCCTATATGGCAGTGGGATGCATATGGCTGGTATCAGAGCCACCCACATTCCGTATATACGGGGCCCAGCTGTGCTCAGATCGGCATATATCGACTCAAGAACATCGCCTGTAGGTCCTATATGGCCGTGGGTTGCATCTGGCTGGTATCAGAGCCACCCACATGCCGTATATACGGGGCCCAGCTATGCTCGGATCGACATATATACGTGGCCCAGCTGTGCTCAGATCGACATATATCGACTCAAGAACATCGCCTGTAGGTCCTATATGGCCGTGGGTTGCATCTGGCTGGTATCAGAGCCACCCACATGCCGTATATACGGCGCCCAGCTGTGCTCAGATCGACATATATCGACTCAAGAACATCGCCTGTAAGTCCTATATGGCCGTGGGTTGCATCTGGGTGGTATCAGAGCTACCCCCATGCTGTATATACAGGGCCCAGCTATGCTCAGATCGACATATATCGACTCAAGAACATCGCCTGTAGGTCCTATATAACCGTGGGTGGCAGCTGGCTGGTATCACAGCTACCCCCTTGCTATATAGACGGCGCCCAGCTGTGCTCAGATCGACATATATCGACTCAAGAACATCGCCTGTAGGTCCTATATGGCCGTGGGTTGCATCTGGCTGGTTTCAGAGCTACCCCCATGCTGTATATACGGCGCCCAGCTGTGCTCAGATCGACATATATCGACTCAAGAACATCGCCTGTAGGTCCTATATGGCCGTGGGTTGCATCTGGCTGGTATCAGAGCCACCCACATGCCGTATGTACGGGGCCCAGCTGTGCTCAGATCGACATATATCGACTCAAGAACATCGCCTATAGGTCCTATATGGCTGTGGGTTGCATCTGGCTGGTATCAGAGCTACCCCCATGCTGTATATACGAGGCCCAGCTGTGCTCAGATCGACATATATCGACTCAAGAACATCGCCTGTGGGTCTTATATGGCCGTGGGTTGCAGCTGGCTGGTATCAGAGCTACCCCCAGGCTGTATATACGTGGCCCAGCTGTGCTCAGATCGACATATATCGACTCAAGAACATCGCCTGTAGGTGCTATATGGCCGTGGGTAGCATCTGGCTGGTATCAGAGCTACCCCCATGCTGTATATACGGCGCCAAGCTGTGCTCAGATCGACATATATCGACTCAAGAACATTGCTTGTAGGTCATATATGGCCGTGGGTTGCATCTGGCTGGTATCAGTGCTACCCCCATGCTGTATATACGGCGCCCAGCTGTGTTCAGATCGACATATATCGACTCAAGAATATCGCCTGTAGGTCCTATATGGCCGTGGGTTGCATCTGGCTGGTATCAGAGCCACCCACATGCCGTATATACGGGGCCCAGCTATGCTCGGATCGACATATATACGTGGCCCAGCTGTGCTCAGATCGACATATATCGACTCAAAAACATCGCCTGTAGGTCCTATATGGCCGTGGGTTGCATCTGGCTGGTATCAGAGCCACCCACATGCCGTATATACGGAGCCCAGCTGTGCTCAGATCGACATATATCGACGGAAGAACATCGCCTGTAGGTCCAATATGGCCATGGGTTGCACCTGGCTGGTATCACAGCTACCCCCATGCTGTATATACGTAGCCCAGCTGTGCTCAGATCGACATATATCGACTCAAGAACATCGCCTGTAGGTCCTATATGGCCGTGGGTTGCATCTGGCTGGTATCAGAGCCACCCACATGCCGTATATACGGGGCCCAGCTATGCTCGGATCGACATATATACGTGGCCCAGCTGTGCTCAGATCGACATATATCGACTCAAGAACATCGCCTGTAGGTCCTATATGGCCGTGGGTTGCATCTGGCTGGTATCAGAGCCACCCACATGCCGTATATACGGCGCCCAGCTGTGTTCAGATCGACATATATCGACTCAAGAATATCGCCTGTAGGTCCTATATGGCCGTGGGTTGCATCTGGCTGGTATCAGAGCCACCCACATGCCGTATATACGGGGCCCAGCTATGCTCGGATCGACATATATACGTGGCCCAGCTGTGCTCAGATCGACATATATCGACTCAAGAACATCGCCTGTAGGTCCTATATGCCCGTGGGTTGCATCTGGCTGGAATCAGAGCCACCCACATGCTGCATATACAATGCATATCGGAGCTCATATCGACATAAATCGACTCAAGAACATCGCCTGTAGGTCCTATATGGGCATAGGTTGCACCTGGCTGGTGTCGAAGCGGCCCCAATGCTGCATATACGGTGCATAGCGCTGCTCAGATCGACATATATCGACTCAAGAACATCGCCTGTAGGTCCTATATTGCCGTGGGTTGCATCTGGCTGATATCAGAGCCACCCACATGCCGTATATACGGGGGCCCAGCTGTGCTCAGATCGACATATATCGACTCAAGAACATCGCCTGTAGGTCCTATATGCCCGTGGGTTGCATCTGGCTGGAATCAGAGCCACCCACATGCTGCATATACAATGCATAGCGGAGCTCATATCGACATATATCGACTCAAGAACATCGCCTGTAGGTCCTATATGGGCATAGGTTGCACCTGGTTGGTGTCGAAGCGGCCCCATTGCTGCATATACGGTGCATAGCGGTGCTCAGATCGACATAAATCGACTCAAAAACATCGCCTGTAGGTCCTATATGGCCGTGGGTTGCATCTGGCTGGTATCAGAGCCACCCACATGCCGTATATACGAGGCCCAGCTGTGCTCAGATCGACATATATCGACTCAAGAACATCGCCTGTAGGTTCTATATGGCCGTGGGTTGCATATGGCTGGTATCAGAGCCACCCACATGCCGTATATACGGGGCCCAGCTGTGCGCAGATCGACATATATCGACTCAATAACATCGCCTGTAGGTCCTATATGGCCGTGGGTTGCATATGACTGGTATCAGAGCCACCCACATGCCGTATATACGGGGCCCAGCTGTGCTCAGATCGACATATATCGACTCAAGAACATCGCCTGTAGGTCTTATATGGCCGTGGGTTGCATCTGGCTGGTATCAGAGCTACACCCATGGTGTATATACGGCGCCCAGCTGTGCTCAGATCGACATATATCGACTCAAGAACATCGCCTGTAGGGTCTATATGGCCATGGGTTGCATCTGGCTGATATCAGAACTACCCCTATGCTGTATATACGGCGAGCAGCTGTGCTCAGATCGACATATATCGACTCAAGAACATCGCCTGTATGTCCTATATGGCCGTGGGTTGCATCTGGCTGGTATCAGAGCTACCCCCATGCTGTATATACGGCGCCCAGCTGTGCTCAGATCGACATATATCGACTCAAGAACATCGCCTGTAGGTCCTATATGGCTGTGGGTTGCATCTGGGTGGTATCAGAGCTACCCCCATGCTGTATATACGGGGCCCAGCTGTGCTCAGATCGACATATATCGACTCAAGAACATCGGCTCTAGGTCCTATATTGCCGTGGGTTGCATCTGGCTGGTATCAGAGCCACCCACATGCCGTATATACGGGGCCCAGCTGTGCTCAGATCGACATATATCGACTCAAGAATATCGCCTGTAGGTCCTATATGGCCGTGGGTTGCATCTGGCTGGTATCAGAGCTACCCCCATGGTGTATATACGGCGCCCAGCTGTGCTCAAATCGACATATATCGATTCAAGTACATCGCCTGGAGGTCCTATATGGCCGTGGGTTGGATCTGGCTGATACCAGAGCTACTCCCATGCTGTATATACGAGGCCCAGCTGTGCTCAGATCGACATATATCGACTCAAGAACATCGCCTGTGGGTCTTATATGGCCGTGGGCTGCAGCTGGCTGGTATCAGAGCTACCCCCATGCTGTATATACGGTGCTCAGCTATGCTCAGATCGACATATATCGACTCAAGAACATCGCCTGTGGGTCTTATATGGCCGTGGGTTGCAGCTGGCTGGTATCAGAGCTACCCCCAGGCTGTATATACGTGGCCCAGCTGTGCTCAGATCGACATATATCGACTCAAGAACATCGCCTGTATGTGCTATATGGCCGTGGGTTGCATCTGGCTGGTATCAGAGCTACCCCCATGCTGTATATACGTGGCCCAGCTGTGCTCAGATCGACATATATCGACTCAAGAACATCGCATGTGGGTCTTATATGCCCGTGAGTTGCAGCTGGCTGGTATCAGAGCTACCCCCAGGCTGTCTATACGTGGCCCAGCTGTGCTCAGATCGACATATATCGACTCAAGAACATCACCTGTAGGTGCTATATGGCCGTGGGTTGCATCTGGCTGGTATCAGAGGTACCCCCATGCTGTATATCCGGGCCCCAGCTGTGCTCAAATCGACTTATATCGACTCAAGAACATCGCCTGTAGGTCCTATATGGCCGTGGGTTGCATCTGGCTGGTATCAGAGCTACCCCCATGCTGCATATACGGGGCCCAGCTGTGCTCAGTTCGACATATATCGACTCAAGAACATCACCTGTAGGTCCTATATGGCCGTGGGTTGCATCTGGGTGGTATCAGAGCTACCCCCATGCTGTATATACCGGGCCTAGCTGTGCTCAGATCGACATATATCGACTCAAGAACATCGCCTGTAGGTCCTATATAACCGTGGGTTGCAGCTGGCTGGTATCACAGCTACCCCCTTGCTATATATACGGCGCCCAGCTGTGCTCAGATCGACATATATCGACTCAAGAACATCGCCTGTAGGTCCTATATGGCCGTGGGTTGCATCTGGCTGGTTTCAGAGCTACCCCCATGCTGTATATACGGGGACCAGCTGTGCTCAAATCGACATATATCGACTCAAGAACATCGCCTGTAGGTCTTATATGGCCGTGGGTTGCAGCTGGCTGGTATCACAGCTACCCCCATGCTGTATATACGTGGCCCAGCTGTGCTCAGATCGACATATATCGACTCAAGAACATCGCCTGTAGGTCCTATATGCCCGTGGGTTGCATCTGGCTGTAATCAGAGCCACCCACATGCTGCATATACAGGGCATAGCGGAGCTCATATCGACGTATATCGACTCAAGAACATCGCCTGTAGGTCCTAAATGGCAATGGGTTGCATCTGGCTGATATCAGATCCACCCACATGCCGTATATACGGGGGCCCAGCTGTGCTCAGATCGACATATATCGACTCAAGAACATCGGCTCTAGGTCCTATATGGCCGTGGGTTGCATCTGGCTGGTATCAGAGCCACCCACATGCCGTATATACGGGGCCCAGCTGTGCCCAGATCGACATATATCGACACAAGAATATCGCCTGTAGGTCCTATATGGCCGTGGGTTGCATCTGGCAGGTATCAGAGCTACCCCCATGGTGTATATACGGCGCCCAGCTGTGCTCAAATCGACATATATCGATTCAAGAACATCGCCTGTAGGTCCTATATGGCCGTGTGTTGGATCTGGCTGGTATCAGAGCTACTCCCATGCTGTATATACGAGGCCCAGCTGCGCTCAGATCAGCATATATCGACTTAAGAACATCGCCTGTGGGTCTTATATGGCCGTGGGTTGCAGCTGGCTGGTATCAGAGCTACCCCCAGGCTGTATATACGTGGCCCAGCTGTGCTCAGATCGACATATATCGACTCAAGAATATCGCCTGTAGGTGCTGTATGGCCGTGGGTTGCATCTGGCTGGTATCAGAGCTACCCCCATGCTGTATATACGGCGCCCAGCTGTGCTCAAATCGACATATATCGATTCAAGAACATCGCCTGTAGGTCCTATATGGCCGTGGGTTGGATCTGGCTGGTATCAGAGCTACTCCCATGCTGTATATACGTGGCCCAGCTGTGCTCAGATCGACATATATCGACTCAAGAACATCGCCTGTGGGTCTTATATGGCCGTGGGTTGCAGCTGGCTGGTATCAGAGCTACCCCCAGGCTGTATATACGTGGCCCAGCTGTGCTCAGATCGACATATATCGACTCAAGAACATCGCCTGTAGGTCCTATATGGCCGTGGGTTGCATCTGGCTCGTATCAGAGCTACCCCCATGCTGTATATACGGCGCCCAGCTGTGCTCAGATCGACATATATCGACTCAAGAAAATCGCCTGTAGGTCCTATATGGCCGTGGGTTGCATCTGGCTGGTATCAGAGCTACCCCCATGCTGTATATACGGGGCCCAGCTGTGCTCAGATCGACATATATCGACTCAAGAACAACGCCTGTAGGTCCTATATGGCCGTGGGTTGCAGCTGGATGGTATCACAGCTACCCCCATGCTGTATATACGTGGCCCAGCTGTGCTCAGATCGACATATATCGACTCAAGAACATCGCCTGTAGGTCCTATATGGCCGTGGGTTGCATCTGGCTCGTATCAGAGCTACCCCCATGCTGTATATACGGCGCCCAGCTGTGCTCAGATCGACATATATCGACTCAAGAAAATCGCCTGTAGGTCCTATATGGCCGTGGGTTGCATCTGGCTGGTATCAGAGCTACCCCCATGCTGTATATACGGGGCCCAGCTGTGCTCAGATCGACATATATCGACTCAAGAACATCGCCTGTAGGTCCTATATGGCCGTGGGTTGCAGCTGGATGGTATCACAGCTACCCCCATGCTGTATATACGTGGCCCAGCTGTGCTCAGATCGACATATATCGACTCAAGAACATCGCCTGTAGGTCCTATATGGGCATAGGTTGCACCTGGCTGGTGTCGAAGCGGCCCCAATGCTAAATATACGGTGCATAGCGGTGCTCAGATCGACATATTTCGACTCAAGAACATCGGCTGTAGGTCCTATATGGCCGTGGGTTGCATCTGGCTGATATGAGAGCCACCCACATGCCGTATATACGGGGGCCCAGCTGTGTTCAAATCGACATATATCGAATCAAGAACATCGGCTGTAGGTCCTATATGGCCGTGGGTTGCATCTGGCTGGTATCAGAGCCACCCACATGCCGTATATACGGGGCCCAGCTGTGCTCAGATCGACATATATCGACTCAAGAACATCGCCTGTAGGTCCTATATGGCCGTGGGTTGCATCTGGCTGGTATCAGAGCTACCCCCATGCAGTATATACGAGGACCAGCTGTGCTCAGATCGACATATATCGACTCAAGAACATCGCCTGTAGGTCCTATATGGCCGTGGGTTGCATCTGGCTGGTATCAGAGCTACCCCCATGCTGTATATACGGCACCCAGCTGTGCTCAGATCGACATATATTGACTCAAGAACATCGCCTGTAGGTCCTATATGGGCAAAGGTTGCACCTGGCTGGTGTCAAAGCGGCCCCAATGCTGCATATACGGTGCATAGCGGTGCTCAGATCGACATATATCGACTCAAGAACATCGCCTGTAGGTCCTATATGGCCATGGGTTGCATCTGGCTGGTATCAGAGCCACGAACATGCCGTATATACGGGGACCAGCTGTGCCCAGATCGACATATATCGACTCAAGAACATCGCCTGTAGGTGCTATATGGCCGTGGGTTGCATCTGGCTGGTATCAGAGCTACCCCATGCTGTATATACGGCGCCCAGCTGTGCTCAGATCGACATATATTGACTCGAGAACATCGCCTGTAGGTCCTATATGGCTGTGGGTTGCATCTGGCTGGTATCAGAGCTACCCCCATGCTGTATATACGGGGCCCAGCTGTGCACAGATCGACATATATCGACTCAAGACCATCGCCTGTAGGTCCTCTATGGCCGTGGGTTGCAGCTGGCTGGTATCACAGCTACCCCCATGCTGTATTTACGTGGCCCAGCTGTGCTCAGATCGACATATATCGACTCAAGAACATCGCCTGTAGGTCCTATATGGCCGTGAGTTGCAGCTGGCTAGTATCAGAGCCACCCACATGCCGTATATACTGGTCCCAGCTGTGCTCAGATCGACATATATCAACTCAAGAACATCGCCTGTAGGTCTTATATGGCCGTGGGTTGCATCTATCTGGCTGGTATCAGAGCTACCCCCATGCTGTATATACGGGGCCCAGCTGTGCTCAGATCGACATATATCGACTCAAGAACATCGGCTGTAGGTCCTATATGGCCGTGGGTTGCATCTGGCTGGTATCAGAGCTACCCCCATGCTGTCAATACGGGGCCCAGCTGTGCTCAGATCGACATATATCGACTCAAGAACATCGCCTGTAGGTCCTATATGGCCGTGGGTTGCAGCTGGCTGGTATCAGAGCCACCCACATGCCATATATACGGGGCCCAGCTGTGCTCAGATCGACATATATCGACTCAAGAACATCGCCTGTAGGTCCTATATGGCCGTGGGTTGCATCTGGCTGGTATCAGAGCTACCCCCAAGCTTTATATACGGCGCCAAGCTGTTCTCAGATCGACATATATCGACTCAAGAACATTGCTTGTAGGTCCTATATGGCCGTGGGTTGCATCTGGCTGGTAACAGTGCTACCCCCATGCTGTATATACGGCGCCCAGCTGTGCTCAGATCGACATATATCGACTCAAGAACATCGCCTGTAGGTCCTATATGGGCATAGGTTGCACCTGGCTGGTGTCGAAGCGGCCCCAATGCTAAATATACGGTGCATAGCGGTGCTCAGATCGACATATTTCGACTCAAGAACATCGCCTGTAGGTCCTATATGGGCATAGGTTGCACCTGGCTGGTGTCGAAGCGGCCCCAATGCTAAATATACGGTGCATAGCGGTGCTCAGATCGACATATTTCGACTCAAGAACATCGCCTGTAGGTCCTATATGGCCGTGGGTTGCATCTGGCTGATATCAGAGCCACCCACATGCCGTATATACGGGGGCCCAGCTGTGTTCAAATCGACATATATCGAATCAAGAACATCGGCTGTAGGTCCTATATGGCCGTGGGTTGCATCTGGCTGGTATCAGAGCTACCCACATGCCGTATATACGGGGCCCAGCTGTGCTCAGATCGACATATATAGACTCAAGAACATCGCCTGTAGGTCCTATATGGCCGTGGGTTGCATCTGGCTGATATCAGAGCTACCCCCATGCAGTATATACGAGGACCAGCTGTGCTCAGATCGACATATATTGACTCAAGAACATCGCCTGCAGGTCCTATATGGGCAAGGGTTGCACCTGGCTGGTGTCAAAGCGGCCCCAATGCTGCATATACGGTGCATAGCGGTGCTCAGATCGACATATATCGACTCAAGAACATCGCCTGTAGGTCCTATATGGCCATGGGTTGCATCTGGCTGGTATCAGAGCCACGCACATGCCGTATATACGGGGACCAGCTGTGCCCAGATCGACATATATCGACTCAAGAACATCGCCTGTAGGTGCTATATGGCCGTGGGTTGCATCTGGCTGGTATCAGAGCTACCCCCATGCTGTATATACGGCGCCCAGCTGTGCTCAGATCGACATATATTGACTCGAGAACATCGCCTGTAGGTCCTATATGGCTGTGGGTTGCATCTGGCTGGTATCAGAGCTACCCCCATGCTGTATATACGGGGCCCAGCTGTGCTCAGATCGACATATATCGACTCAAGACCATCGCCTGTAGGTCCTCTATGGCCGTGGGTTGCAGCTGGCTGGTATCACAGCTACCCCCATGCTGTATTTACGTGGCCCAGCTGTGCTCAGATCGACATATATCGACTCAAGAACATCGCCTGTAGGTCCTATATGGCCGTGAGTTTCAGCTGGCTAGTATCAGAGCCACCCACATGCCGTATATACGGGGCCCAACTGAGCTCAGCTCGACATATATCGACTCAAAAACATCGCCTATAGGTCCTATATGGCCTTGGGTTGCAGCTGGCTGGTATCAGAGCCACCCACATGCCGTATATACTGGGCCCAGCTGTGCTCAGATCGACATATATCGACTCAAGAACATCGCCTGTAGGTCCTATATGGCCGTGGGTTGCATCTGGCTGGTATCAGAGCTACCCCCATGCTGTATATACGGGGCCCAGCTGTGCTCAGATCGACATATATCGACTCAAGAACATCGGCTGTAGGTCCTATATGGCCGTGGGTTGCATCTGGCTGGTATCAGAGCTACCCCCATGCTGTATATACGGGGCCCAGCTGTGCTCAGATCGACATATATCGACTCAAGAACATCGCCTGTAGGTCCTATATGGCCGTGGGTTGCAGCTGGCTGGTATCAGAGCCACCCACATGCCGTATATACGGGGCCCAGCTGTGCTCAGATCGACATATATCGACTCAAGAACATCGCCTGTAGGTCCTATATGGCCGTGGGTTGCATCTGGCTGGTATCAGAGCTACCCCCATGCTGTATATACGGGGCCCAGCTGTGCTCAGATCGACATATATCGACTCAAGAACATCGCCTGTAGGTCCTATATGGCCGTGGGTTGCAGCTGCCTGGTATCACAGCTACCCCCACGCTGTATATACGTGGCCCAGCTGTGCTCAGAACGACATATATCGACTCAAGAACATCGCCTGTGGGTCTTATATGGCCGTGGGTTGCAGCTGGCTGGTATCAGAGCCACCCACATGCCGTATATACGGGGCCCAGCTGTGCTCAGATCGACATATATCGACTCAAGAACATCGCCTGTAGGTCCTATATGGCCGTGGGTTTCATCTGGCTGATATTAGAGCTACCCCCATGCTGTATATACGGCGCCCAGCTGTGCTCAGATCGACATATATTGACTCAAGAACATCGCCTGTAGGTCCTATATGTGCATAGGTTGCACCTAGCTGGTGTCGAAGCGGCCCCAATGCTGCATATACGGTACATAGCGGTGCTCAGATCGACATATATCGACTCAAGAACATCGCCTGTAGGTCCTATATGGCCATGGGTTGCATCTGGCTCGTATCAGAGCCACGCACATGCCGTATATACGGGGACCAGCTGTGCCCAGATCGACATATATCGACTCAAGAACATCGCCTGTAGGTGCTATATGGCCGTGGGTTGCATCTGGCTGGTATCAGAGCTACCCCCATGCTGTATATACGGCGCCCAGCTGTGCTCAGATCGACATATATTGACTCAAGAACATCGCCTGTAGGTCCTATATGGCTGTGGGTTGCATCTGGCTGGTATCAGAGCTACCCCCATGTTGTATATACGGGGCCCAGCTGTGCTCAGATCGACATATATCGACTCAAGAACATCGCCTGTAGGTCCTCTATGGCCGTGGGTTGCAGCTGGCAGGTATCACAGCTACCCCCACGCTGTATATACGTGGCCCAGCTGTGCTCAGATCGACATATATCGACTCAAGAACATCGCCTGTAGGTCCTATATGGCCGTGAGTTGCAGCTGGCTAGTATCAGAGCCACCCACATGCCGTATATACGGGGCCCAACTGTGCTCAGCTCGACATATATCGACTCAAAAACATCGCCTATAGGTTCTATATGGCCTTGGGTTGCAGCTGGCTGGTATCAGAGCTACCCCCAGGATGTATATACGTGGCCCAGCTGTGCTCAGAACGACATATATCGACTCAAGAACATCGCCTGTGGGTCTTATATGGCCGTGGGTTGCAGCTGGCTGGTATCAGAGCTACCCCCAGGATGTATATACGTGGCCCAGCTGTACTCAGATCGACATATATCGACTCAAGAACATCGCCTGTAGGTGCTATATGGCCGTGGGTTGCATCTGGCTGGTATCAGAGCTACCCCCATGCTTTATATACGGCGCCAAGCTGTGCTCAGATCGACATATATCGACTCAAGAACATTGCTTGTAGGTCCTATATGGCCGTGGGTTGCATCTGGCTAGTATCAGTGCTACCCCCATGCTGTATATACGGCGCCCAGCTGTGCTCAGATCGACATATATCGACTCAAGAATATCGCCTGTAGGTCCTATATGGCCGTGGGTTGCATCTGGCTTGTATCAGAGCCACCCACATGCCGTATATACGGGGCCCAGCTGTGCTCGGATCGACATATATCGACTCAAGAACATCGCCTGTAGGTCCTATATGGCCGTGGGTTGCATCTGGCTGGTATCAGAGCTACCCCCATGCTGTATATACGGGGCCCAGCTGTGCTCAGATCGACATATATCGACTCAAGAACATCGCCTGTAGGTCCTATATGGCCGTGGGTTGCATCTGGCTGATATCAGAGCCACTTACATGCCTTATATACGGGGGCCCAGCTGTGCTCAGATCGACATATATCGAATCATGACCATCGCCTGTAGGTCCTATATGGCCGTGGGTTGCATCTGGCTGGTATCAGAGCCACCCACATGCCGTATATACGTTACCCAGCTGTGCCCAGATCGACATATATCGACTCAAGAACATCGCCTGTAGGTTCTATATAGCCGTGGGTTGCATATGGCTGGTATCAGAGCCACCCACATGCCGTATATACGGGGCCCAGCTGTGCGCAGATCGACATATATCGACTCAAGAACATCGCCTGTAGGTCCTATATAGCCGTGGGTTGCAATTGGCTGGTATCACAGCTACCCCCATGCTGTATTTTCGTGGCCCAGCTGTGCCCAGGTCGACATATATCGACTCAAGGACATCACCTGTAGGTCCTATATGGCCGTGGGTTGCAGCTGGCTGGTATCAGAGCCACCCACATGCCCTATATACGGGGATACAGCTGTGCTCAGATCGACATATATCGACTCAAGAACATCGCCTGTAGGTCCTATATGGCCGTGGGTTGCATATGGCTGGTATCAGAGCCACCCACATGCCGTATATACGAGGCCCAGCTGTGCTCAGATCGACATATATCGAATCATGACCATCGCCTATAGGTCCTATATGGCCGTGGGTTGCATCTGGCTGGTATCAGAGCCACCCACATGCCGTATATACGTTACCCAGCTGTGCCCAGATCGACATATATCGACTCAAGAACATCGCCTGTAGGTACTATATGGCCGTGGGTTGCAAATGGCTGGTATCAGAGCTACCCCCATGCTGTATATACGAGGCCCAGCTGTGCTCAGATCGACATATATCGACTCAAGAACATCGCCTGTGGGTCTTATATGGCCGTGGGTTGCAGCTGGCTGGTATCAGAGCTACCCCCAGGCTGTATATACGTGGCCCAGCTGTGCTCAGATCGACATATTTCGACTTAAGAACATCCCGGTAGGTCCTGTATGCCCATGGGTTGCATCTGGCTGGTATCAGAGCCACCCACATGCCGTATATACGGGGACCAGCTGTGCTCAGATCGACATATATCGACTCAAGAACATCGCCTGTAGGTCCTATATGGCCGTGGGTTGCATCTGGCTGGTATCAGAGCTACCCTCATGCTGTATATATGGGGCCCAGCAGTGCTCAGATCGACATATATCGACTCAAGAACATCGCCTGTAGGTCCTATATGGCCGTGGGTTGCATCTGGCTGGTATCAGAGCTACAGCCATGGTGTATATACGGCGCCCAGCTGTGCTCAGGACGACATATATCGACTCAAGAACATCGCCTGTAGGTCCTATATGGCCGTGGGTTGCATCTGGCTGGTATCAGAGCTACCCCTATGCTGTATATACGGCGAGCAGCTGTGCTCAGATCGACATATATCGACTCAAGAACATCGCCTGTAGGTCCTATATGGCCGTGGGTTGCGTCTGGCTGGTATCAGAGCTACCCCCATGCTGTATATACGGGGCCCAGCTGTGCTCAGATCGACATATATCGACCCAAGAACATCGCCTGTGGGTCCTATATGGCCGTGGGTTGCATCTGGGTGGTATCAGAGCTACCCCCATGCTGTATATACGGGGCCCAGCTGTGCTCAGATCGACATATATTGACTCAAGAACATCGCCTGTAGGTCCTATATAACCGTGGGTTGCAGCTGGCTGGTATCACAGCTACCCCCATGCTATATATACGGCGATCAGCTGTGCTCAGATCGACATATATCGACTCAAGAATATCGCCTGTAGGTCCTATATGGCCGTGTGTTGCATCTGGCTGGTTTCAGAGCTACCCCCATGCTGTATATACAGGGCCCTGCTGTGCTCAGATCGACATATATCGACTCAAGAACATCGCCTGTAGGTGCTATATGGCCGTGAGTTGCAGCTGGCTGGTATCACAGCTACACCCATGCTGTATATACGTGGCCCAGCTGTGCTCAGATCGACATATATCGACTCAAGAACATCGCCTGTAGGTCCTATATGCCCGTGGGTTGCATCTGGCTAGAATCAGAGCCACCCACATGCTGCATATACAGGGCATAGCGGAGCTCATATCGACATATATCGACTCAAGAACATCGCCTGTAGGTCCCATATGGGCATAGGTTGCACCTGGCTGGTGTCGGAGCGGCCCCAATGTTATAGTTAGTGCTACCCCCATGCTGTATATACGGCGCCCAGCTGTGCTCGGATCGACATATATACGTGGCCCAGCTGTGCTCAGATAGACATATATCGACTCAAGAACATCGCCTGTAGGTCCTATATGGCCGTGGGTTGCATCTGGCTGGTATCAGAGCCACCCACATGCCGTATATACGGAGCCCAGCTGTGCTCAGATCGACATATATCGACGGAAGAACATCGCCTGTAGGTCCAATATGGCCATGGGTTGCACCTGGCTGGTATCACAGCTACCCCCATGCTGTATATACGTAGCCCAGCTGTGCTCAGATCGACATATATCGACTCAAGAACATCGCCTGTAGGTCCTATATGCCCGTGGGTTGCATCTGGCTGGAATCAGAGCCACCCACATGCTGCATATACAATGCATAGCGGAGCTCATATCGACATAAATCGACTCAAGAACATCGCCTGTAGGTCCTATATGGGCATAGGTTGCACCTGGCTGGTGTCGAAGCGGCCCCAATGCTGCATATACGGTGCATAGCGCTGCTCAGATCGACATATATCGACTCAAGAACATCGCCTGTAGGTCCTATATTACCGTGGGTTGCATCTGGCTGATATCAGAGCCACCCACATGCCGTATATACGGGGGCCCAGCTGTGCTCAGATCGACATATATCGACTCAAGAACATCGCCTGTAGGTCCTATATGCCCGTGGGTTGCATCTGGCTGGAATCAGAGCCACCCACATGCTGCATATACAATGCATAGCTGAGCTCATATCGACATATATCGACTCAAGAACATCGCCTGTAGGTCCTATATGGGCATAGGTTGCACCTGGTTGGTGTCGAAGCGGCCCCAATGCTGCATATACGGTGCATAGCGCTGCTCAGATCGACATATATCGACTCAAGAACATCGCGTGTAGGTCCTATATTGCCGTGGGTTGCATCTGGCTGATATCAGAGCCACCCACATGCCGTATATACGGGGCCCAGCTGTGCTCAGAGCGACATATATCGACTCAAGAACATCGCCTGTAGGTCCTATGTAGCCGTGGGTTGCAGCTGGCTGGTATGACAGCTACCCCCATGGTGTATATACTTGGCCCAGCTGTGCTCAGATCGACATATATCGACTCAAGAACATCGCCTGTAAGTCCTATATGGCCGTGGGTTGCATCTGGCTGGTATCAGAGCTACCCCCATGCTGTATATACGGCGCCCAGCTGTGCTCAGATCGACATATATCGACTCAAGAACATCGCCTGTAGGTCATATATGGCCGTGGGTTGCATCTGGCTGGCATCAGAGCTACCCCCATGCTGTATATACGGGGCCCAGCTGTGCTCAAATCGACATATATCGACTCAAGAACATCGCCTGTAGGTCCTATATGGCCATGGGTTGCAGCTGGCTGGTATCAGAGCTACCCCCATGCTGTATATACGGGGCCCAGCTGTGCTCAGATCAGACATATATCGACACAAGAACATCGCCTGTGGG
This sequence comes from Lordithon lunulatus, assembly GCA_963942505.1. NCBI lineage: Eukaryota > Metazoa > Arthropoda > Insecta > Coleoptera > Staphylinidae > Lordithon > Lordithon lunulatus. Next base: position 29,420,921 of record OZ012667.1, on the reverse strand, counting down.
TCTTATATGGCCGTGGGTTGCAGCTGGCTGGTATCAGAGCTACCTCCAGGCTGTATATACGTGGCCCAGCTGTGCTCAGATCGACATATATCGACTCAAGAACATCGCCTGTGGGTCTTATATGGCCGTGGGTTGCAGTTGGCTGATATCAGAGCTACCCCCAGGCTGTCTATACGTGGCCCAGCTGTGCTCAGATCGACATATATCGACTCAAGAACATCACCTGTAGGTGCTATATGGCCGTGGGTTGCATCTGGCTGGTATCAGAGCTACCCCCATGCTGTATATACGGCGCCCAGCTGTGCTCAGATCGACATATATCGACTCAAGAACATCGCTTGTATGTCCTATATGGCCGTGGGTTGCATCTGGCTGGTATCAGTGCTACCCCCATGCTGTATATACGGCGTCCAGCTGTGCTCAGATCGACATATATCGACTCAAGAACATCGCCTGTAGGTCATATATGGCCGTGGGTTGCATCTGGCTGGTATCAAATCCACCCACATGCCAAATATACGGGGCCCAGCTGTGCTCAGATCGACATATATCGACACAGGAACATCGCCTGTAGGTGCTATATGGCCGTGGGTTGCATCTGGCTGGTATCAGAGCTACCCCCTTGCTGTATATACGGCGCCCAGCTGTGCTCAGATCGACATATATCGACTCAAGAACATCGTCTGTAGGTCCTATATGGCCGTGGATTGCATCTGGCTGGTATCAGAGCTACTCCCATGCTGTATATACGGCGCCCAGCTGTACTCAGATCGACATATATCGACTCAAGAACAACGCCTGTAGGTTCTATATTTCCGTGGGTTGCATCTGGCTGGTAACAGAGCTACCCCCATGCTGTATATACGGCGCCCAGCTGTGCTCAGATCGACATATATCGACTCAAGAACATCGCCTGTAGGTCCTATATGGCCGTGGGTTGCATCTGGTTGGTATCAGAGCTACACCCATGCTGTATATACGGGACCCAGCTATTCTCAGATCGACATATATCGACTCAAGAACATCGCCTGTAGGTCCTATATGGCCGTGGGTTGCATCTGGCTGATATCAGAGCCACCCACATGCCGTATATACGAGGGCCCAGCTGTGCTCAGATCGACATATATCGAATCAAGAACATCGGCTGTAGGTCCTATATGGCCGTGGGTTGCATCTGGCTGGTATCAGAGCCACCCACATGCCGTATATACGGGGCCCAGCTGTGCTCAGATCGACATATATCGACTCAAGAACATCGCCTGTAGGTCCTATATGGCCGTGGGTTGCATCTGGCTGTTATCAGAGCCACATACATGCCGTATATACGGGGCCCAGCTGTGCTCAGATCGACATATATCGACTCAAGAACATCGGCTGTAGGTCCTATATGGCAGTGGGATGCATATGGCTGGTATCAGAGCCACCCACATTCCGTATATACGGGGCCCAGCTGTGCTCAGATCGGCATATATCGACTCAAGAACATCGCCTGTAGGTCCTATATGGCCGTGGGTTGCATCTGGCTGGTATCAGAGCTACCCCCATGCTGTATATACGGGGCCCAGCTGTGCTCAGATCGACATATATCGACTCAAGAACATCGCCTGTAAGTCCTATATGGCCGTGGGTTGCATCTGGGTGGTATCAGAGCTACCCCCATGCTGTATATACAGGGCCCAGCTATGCTCAGATCGACATATATCGACTCAAGAACATCGCCTGTAGGTCCTATATAACCGTGGGTGGCAGCTGGCTGGTATCACAGCTACCCCCTTGCTATATAGACGGCGCCCAGCTGTGCTCAGATCGACATATATCGACTCAAGAACATCGCCTGTAGGTCCTATATGGCCGTGGGTTGCATCTGGCTGGTTTCAGAGCTACCCCCATGCTGTATATACGGCGCCCAGCTGTGCTCAGATCGACATATATCGACTCAAGAACATCGCCTGTAGGTCCTATATGGCCGTGGGTTGCATCTGGCTGGTATCAGAGCCACCCACATGCCGTATGTACGGGGCCCAGCTGTGCTCAGATCGACATATATCGACTCAAGAACATCGCCTATAGGTCCTATATGGCTGTGGGTTGCATCTGGCTGGTATCAGAGCTACCCCCATGCTGTATATACGAGGCCCAGCTGTGCTCAGATCGACATATATCGACTCAAGAACATCGCCTGTGGGTCTTATATGGCCGTGGGTTGCAGCTGGCTGGTATCAGAGCTACCCCCAGGCTGTATATACGTGGCCCAGCTGTGCTCAGATCGACATATATCGACTCAAGAACATCGCCTGTAGGTGCTATATGGCCGTGGGTAGCATCTGGCTGGTATCAGAGCTACCCCCATGCTGTATATACGGCGCCAAGCTGTGCTCAGATCGACATATATCGACTCAAGAACATTGCTTGTAGGTCATATATGGCCGTGGGTTGCATCTGGCTGGTATCAGTGCTACCCCCATGCTGTATATACGGCGCCCAGCTGTGTTCAGATCGACATATATCGACTCAAGAATATCGCCTGTAGGTCCTATATGGCCGTGGGTTGCATCTGGCTGGTATCAGAGCCACCCACATGCCGTATATACGGGGCCCAGCTATGCTCGGATCGACATATATACGTGGCCCAGCTGTGCTCAGATCGACATATATCGACTCAAGAACATCGCCTGTAGGTCCTATATGGCCGTGGGTTGCATCTGGCTGGTATCAGAGCCACCCACATGCCGTATATACGGAGCCCAGCTGTGCTCAGATCGACATATATCGACGGAAGAACATCGCCTGTAGGTCCAATATGGCCATGGGTTGCACCTGGCTGGTATCACAGCTACCCCCATGCTGTATATACGTAGCCCAGCTGTGCTCAGATCGACATATATCGACTCAAGAACATCGCCTGTAGGTCCTATATGCCCGTGGGTTGCATCTGGCTGGAATCAGAGCCACCCACATGCTGCATATACAATGCATATCGGAGCTCATATCGACATAAATCGACTCAAGAACATCGCCTGTAGGTCCTATATGGGCATAGGTTGCACCTGGCTGGTGTCGAAGCGGCCCCAATGCTGCATATACGGTGCATAGCGCTGCTCAGATCGACATATATCGACTCAAGAACATCGCCTGTAGGTCCTATATTGCCGTGGGTTGCATCTGGCTGATATCAGAGCCACCCACATGCCGTATATACGGGGGCCCAGCTGTGCTCAGATCGACATATATCGACTCAAGAACATCGCCTGTAGGTCCTATATGCCCGTGGGTTGCATCTGGCTGGAATCAGAGCCACCCACATGCTGCATATACAATGCATAGCGGAGCTCATATCGACATATATCGACTCAAGAACATCGCCTGTAGGTCCTATATGGGCATAGGTTGCACCTGGTTGGTGTCGAAGCGGCCCCAATGCTGCATATACGGTGCATAGCGGTGCTCAGATCGACATAAATCGACTCAAAAACATCGCCTGTAGGTCCTATATGGCCGTGGGTTGCATCTGGCTGGTATCAGAGCCACCCACATGCCGTATATACGAGGCCCAGCTGTGCTCAGATCGACATATATCGACTCAAGAACATCGCCTGTAGGTTCTATATGGCCGTGGGTTGCATATGGCTGGTATCAGAGCCACCCACATGCCGTATATACGGGGCCCAGCTGTGCGCAGATCGACATATATCGACTCAATAATATCGCCTGTAGGTCCTATATGGCCGTGGGTTGCATATGGCTGGTATCAGAGCCACCCACATGCCGTATATACGGGGCCCAGCTGTGCTCAGATCGACATATATCGACTCAAGAACATCGCCTGTAGGTCTTATATGGCCGTGGGTTGCATCTGGCTGGTATCAGAGCTACACCCATGGTGTATATACGGCGCCCAGCTGTGCTCAGATCGACATATATCGACTCAAGAACATCGCCTGTAGGGTCTATATGGCCATGGGTTGCATCTGGCTGATATCAGAACTACCCCTATGCTGTATATACGGCGAGCAGCTGTGCTCAGATCGACATATATCGACTCAACAACATCGCCTGTATGTCCTATATGGCCGTGGGTTGCATCTGGCTGGTATCAGAGCTACCCCCATGCTGTATATACGGGGCCCAGCTGTGCTCAGATCGACATATATCGACTCAAGAACATCGCCTGTAGGTCCTATATGGCCGTGGGTTGCATCTGGGTGGTATCAGAGCTACCCCCATGCTGTATATACGGGGCCCAGCTGTGCTCAGATCGACATATATCGACTCAAGAACATCGCCTGTAGGTCCTATATAACCGTGGGTTGCAGCTGGCTGGTATCACAGCTACCCCCATGCTATATACACGGCGCCCAGCTGTGCTCAGATCGACATATATCGACTCAAGAACATCGCCTGTAGGTCCTATATGGCCGTGGGTTGCATCTGGCTGGTTTCAGAGCTACCCCCATGTTGTATATACGGGGCCCAGCTGTGCTCAGATCGACATATATCGACTCAAGAACATCGTCTATAGGTCCTATATGGCCGTGGGTTGCAGCTGGCTGGTAGCACAGCTACCCCCGTGCTGTATATACGTGGCCCAGCTGTGCTGAGATCGACATATATCGACTCAAGAACATCGCCTGTAGGTCCTATATGCCCGTGGGTTGCATCTGGCTGGAATCAGAGCCACCCACATGCTGCATATACAGGGCAAAGCGGAGCTCATATCGACATATATCGACTCAAGAACATCGCCTGTAGGTCCCATATGGGCATAGGTTGCACCTGGCTGGTGTCGGAGCGGCCCCAATGTTGCATATACGGTGCATAGCGGTGCTCAGATCGACATATATCGACTCAAGAACATCGCCTGTAGGTCCTATATGGCTGTGGGTTGCATCTGGCTGATATCAGAGCTACCCACATGCCGTATATACGGGGGCCCAGCTGTGCTCAGATCGACATATATCGACTCAAGAACATCGGCTCTAGGTCCTATATTGCCGTGGGTTGCATCTGGCTGGTATCAGAGCCACCCACATGCCGTATATACGGGGCCCAGCTGTGCTCAGATCGACATATATCGACTCAAGAATATCGCCTGTAGGTCCTATATGGCCGTGGGTTGCATCTGGCTGGTATCAGAGCTACCCCCATGGTGTATATACGGCGCCCAGCTGTGCTCAAATCGACATATATCGATTCAAGTACATCGCCTGGAGGTCCTATATGGCCGTGGGTTGGATCTGGCTGATACCAGAGCTACTCCCATGCTGTATATACGAGGCCCAGCTGTGCTCAGATCGACATATATCGACTCAAGAACATCGCCTGTGGGTCTTATATGGCCGTGGGCTGCAGCTGGCTGGTATCAGAGCTACCCCCATGCTGTATATACGGTGCTCAGCTATGCTCAGATCGACATATATCGACTCAAGAACATCGCCTGTGGGTCTTATATGGCCGTGGGTTGCAGCTGGCTGGTATCAGAGCTACCCCCAGGCTGTATATACGTGGCCCAGCTGTGCTCAGATCGACATATATCGACTCAAGAACATCGCCTGTATGTGCTATATGGCCGTGGGTTGCATCTGGCTGGTATCAGAGCTACCCCCATGCTGTATATACGTGGCCCAGCTGTGCTCAGATCGACATATATCGACTCAAGAACATCGCATGTGGGTCTTATATGCCCGTGGGTTGCAGCTGGCTGGTATCAGAGCTACCCCCAGGCTGTCTATACGTGGCCCAGCTGTGCTCAGATCGACATATATCGACTCAAGAACATCACCTGTAGGTGCTATATGGCCGTGGGTTGCATCTGGCTGGTATCAGAGGTACCCCCATGCTGTATATACGGGCCCCAGCTGTGCTCAAATCGACTTATATCGACTCAAGAACATCGCCTGTAGGTCCTATATGGCCGTGGGTTGCATCTGGCTGGTATCAGAGCTACACCCATGCTGCATATACGGGGCCCAGCTGTGCTCAGTTCGACATATATCGACTCAAGAACATCACCTGTAGGTCCTATATGGCCGTGGGTTGCATCTGGGTGGTATCAGAGCTACCCCCATGCTGTATATACCGGGCCTAGCTGTGCTCAGATCGACATATATCGACTCAAGAACATCGCCTGTAGGTCCTATATAACCGTGGGTTGCAGCTGGCTGGTATCACAGCTACCCCCTTGCTATATATACGGCGCCCAGCTGTGCTCAGATCGACATATATCGACTCAAGAACATCGCCTGTAGGTCCTATATGGCCGTGGGTTGCATCTGGCTGGTTTCAGAGCTACCCCCATGCTGTATATACGGGGACCAGCTGTGCTCAAATCGACATATATCGACTCAAGAACATCGCCTGTAGGTCTTATATGGCCGTGGGTTGCAGCTGGCTGGTATCACAGCTACCCCCATGCTGTATATACGTGGCCCAGCTGTGCTCAGATCGACATATATCGACTCAAGAACATCGCCTGTAGGTCCTATATGCCCGTGGGTTGCATCTGGCTGTAATCAGAGCCACCCACATGCTGCATATACAGGGCATAGCGGAGCTCATATCGACGTATATCGACTCAAGAACATCGCCTGTAGGTCCTAAATGGCAATGGGTTGCATCTGGCTGATATCAGATCCACCCACATGCCGTATATACGGGGGCCCAGCTGTGCTCAGATCGACATATATCGACTCAAGAACATCGGCTCTAGGTCCTATATGGCCGTGGGTTGCATCTGGCTGGTATCAGAGCCACCCACATGCCGTATATACGGGGCCCAGCTGTGCCCAGATCGACATATATCGACACAAGAATATCGCCTGTAGGTCCTATATGGCCGTGGGTTGCATCTGGCAGGTATCAGAGCTACCCCCATGGTGTATATACGGCGCCCAGCTGTGCTCAAATCGACATATATCGATTCAAGAACATCGCCTGTAGGTCCTATATGGCCGTGTGTTGGATCTGGCTGGTATCAGAGCTACTCCCATGCTGTATATACGAGGCCCAGCTGCGCTCAGATCAGCATATATCGACTTAAGAACATCGCCTGTGGGTCTTATATGGCCGTGGGTTGCAGCTGGCTGGTATCAGAGCTACCCCCAGGCTGTATATACGTGGCCCAGCTGTGCTCAGATCGACATATATCGACTCAAGAATATCGCCTGTAGGTGCTGTATGGCCGTGGGTTGCATCTGGCTGGTATCAGAGCTACCCCCATGCTGTATATACGGCGCCCAGCTGTGCTCAAATCGACATATATCGATTCAAGAACATCGCCTGTAGGTCCTATATGGCCGTGGGTTGGATCTGGCTGGTATCAGAGCTACTCCCATGCTGTATATACGTGGCCCAGCTGTGCTCAGATCGACATATATCGACTCAAGAACATCGCCTGTGGGTCTTATATGGCCGTGGGTTGCAGCTGGCTGGTATCAGAGCTACCCCCAGGCTGTATATACGTGGCCCAGCTGTGCTCAGATCGACATATATCGACTCAAGAACATCGCCTGTAGGTCCTATATGGCCGTGGGTTGCATCTGGCTCGTATCAGAGCTACCCCCATGCTGTATATACGGCGCCCAGCTGTGCTCAGATCGACATATATCAACTCAAGAAAATCGCCTGTAGGTCCTATATGGCCGTGGGTTGCATCTGGCTGGTATCAGAGCTACCCCCATGCTGTATATACGGGGCCCAGCTGTGCTCAGATCGACATATATCGACTCAAGAACAACGCCTGTAGGTCCTATATGGCCGTGGGTTGCAGCTGGATGGTATCACAGCTACCCCCATGCTGTATATACGTGGCCCAGCTGTGCTCAGATCGACATATATCGACTCAAGAACATCGCCTGTAGGTCCTATATGGCCGTGGGTTGCATCTGGCTCGTATCAGAGCTACCCCCATGCTGTATATACGGCGCCCAGCTGTGCTCAGATCGACATATATCGACTCAAGAAAATCGCCTGTAGGTCCTATATGGCCGTGGGTTGCATCTGGCTGGTATCAGAGCTACCCCCATGCTGTATATACGGGGCCCAGCTGTGCTCAGATCGACATATATCGACTCAAGAACATCGCCTGTAGGTCCTATATGGCCGTGGGTTGCAGCTGGATGGTATCACAGCTACCCCCATGCTGTATATACGTGGCCCAGCTGTGCTCAGATCGACATATATCGACTCAAGAACATCGCCTGTAGGTCCTATATGGGCATAGGTTGCACCTGGCTGGTGTCGAAGCGGCCCCAATGCTAAATATACGGTGCATAGCGGTGCTCAGATCGACATATTTCGACTCAAGAACATCGGCTGTAGGTCCTATATGGCCGTGGGTTGCATCTGGCTGATATGAGAGCCACCCACATGCCGTATATACGGGGGCCCAGCTGTGTTCAAATCGACATATATCGAATCAAGAACATCGGCTGTAGGTCCTATATGGCCGTGGGTTGCATCTGGCTGGTATCAGAGCCACCCACATGCCGTATATACGGGGCCCAGCTGTGCTCAGATCGACATATATCGACTCAAGAACATCGCCTGTAGGTCCTATATGGCCGTGGGTTGCATCTGGCTGGTATCAGAGCTACCCCCATGCAGTATATACGAGGACCAGCTGTGCTCAGATCGACATATATCGACTCAAGAACATCGCCTGTAGGTCCTATATGGCCGTGGGTTGCATCTGGCTGGTATCAGAGCTACCCCCATGCTGTATATACGGCACCCAGCTGTGCTCAGATCGACATATATTGACTCAAGAACATCGCCTGTAGGTCCTATATGGGCAAAGGTTGCACCTGGCTGGTGTCAAAGCGGCCCCAATGCTGCATATACGGTGCATAGCGGTGCTCAGATCGACATATATCGACTCAAGAACATCGCCTGTAGGTCCTATATGGCCATGGGTTGCATCTGGCTGGTATCAGAGCCACGAACATGCCGTATATACGGGGACCAGCTGTGCCCAGATCGACATATATCGACTCAAGAACATCGCCTGTAGGTGCTATATGGCCGTGGGTTGCATCTGGCTGGTATCAGAGCTACCCCATGCTGTATATACGGCGCCCAGCTGTGCTCAGATCGACATATATTGACTCGAGAACATCGCCTGTAGGTCCTATATGGCTGTGGGTTGCATCTGGCTGGTATCAGAGCTACCCCCATGCTGTATATACGGGGCCCAGCTGTGCACAGATCGACATATATCGACTCAAGACCATCGCCTGTAGGTCCTCTATGGCCGTGGGTTGCAGCTGGCTGGTATCACAGCTACCCCCATGCTGTATTTACGTGGCCCAGCTGTGCTCAGATCGACATATATCGACTCAAGAACATCGCCTGTAGGTCCTATATGGCCGTGAGTTGCAGCTGGCTAGTATCAGAGCCACCCACATGCCGTATATACGGGGCCCAACTGAGCTCAGCTCGACATATATCGACTCAAAAACATCGCCTATAGGTCCTATATGGCCTTGGGTTGCAGCTGGCTGGTATCAGAGCCACCCACATGCCGTATATACTGGTCCCAGCTGTGCTCAGATCGACATATATCAACTCAAGAACATCGCCTGTAGGTCCTATATGGCCGTGGGTTGCATCTATCTGGCTGGTATCAGAGCTACCCCCATGCTGTATATACGGGGCCCAGCTGTGCTCAGATCGACATATATCGACTCAAGAACATCGGCTGTAGGTCCTATATGGCCGTGGGTTGCATCTGGCTGGTATCAGAGCTACCCCCATGCTGTCAATACGGGGCCCAGCTGTGCTCAGATCGACATATATCGACTCAAGAACATCGCCTGTAGGTCCTATATGGCCGTGGGTTGCAGCTGGCTGGTATCAGAGCCACCCACATGCCATATATACGGGGCCCAGCTGTGCTCAGATCGACATATATCGACTCAAGAACATCGCCTGTAGGTCCTATATGGCCGTGGGTTGCATCTGGCTGGTATCAGAGCTACCCCCAAGCTTTATATACGGCGCCAAGCTGTTCTCAGATCGACATATATCGACTCAAGAACATTGCTTGTAGGTCCTATATGGCCGTGGGTTGCATCTGGCTGGTAACAGTGCTACCCCCATGCTGTATATACGGCGCCCAGCTGTGCTCAGATCGACATATATCGACTCAAGAACATCGCCTGTAGGTCCTATATGGGCATAGGTTGCACCTGGCTGGTGTCGAAGCGGCCCCAATGCTAAATATACGGTGCATAGCGGTGCTCAGATCGACATATTTCGACTCAAGAACATCGCCTGTAGGTCCTATATGGGCATAGGTTGCACCTGGCTGGTGTCGAAGCGGCCCCAATGCTAAATATACGGTGCATAGCGGTGCTCAGATCGACATATTTCGACTCAAGAACATCGCCTGTAGGTCCTATATGGCCGTGGGTTGCATCTGGCTGATATCAGAGCCACCCACATGCCGTATATACGGGGGCCCAGCTGTGTTCAAATCGACATATATCGAATCAAGAACATCGGCTGTAGGTCCTATATGGCCGTGGGTTGCATCTGGCTGGTATCAGAGCTACCCACATGCCGTATATACGGGGCCCAGCTGTGCTCAGATCGACATATATAGACTCAAGAACATCGCCTGTAGGTCCTATATGGCCGTGGGTTGCATCTGGCTGATATCAGAGCTACCCCCATGCAGTATATACGAGGACCAGCTGTGCTCAGATCGACATATATTGACTCAAGAACATCGCCTGCAGGTCCTATATGGGCAAGGGTTGCACCTGGCTGGTGTCAAAGCGGCCCCAATGCTGCATATACGGTGCATAGCGGTGCTCAGATCGACATATATCGACTCAAGAACATCGCCTGTAGGTCCTATATGGCCATGGGTTGCATCTGGCTGGTATCAGAGCCACGCACATGCCGTATATACGGGGACCAGCTGTGCCCAGATCGACATATATCGACTCAAGAACATCGCCTGTAGGTGCTATATGGCCGTGGGTTGCATCTGGCTGGTATCAGAGCTACCCCCATGCTGTATATACGGCGCCCAGCTGTGCTCAGATCGACATATATTGACTCGAGAACATCGCCTGTAGGTCCTATATGGCTGTGGGTTGCATCTGGCTGGTATCAGAGCTACCCCCATGCTGTATATACGGGGCCCAGCTGTGCTCAGATCGACATATATCGACTCAAGACCATCGCCTGTAGGTCCTCTATGGCCGTGGGTTGCAGCTGGCTGGTATCACAGCTACCCCCATGCTGTATTTACGTGGCCCAGCTGTGCTCAGATCGACATATATCGACTCAAGAACATCGCCTGTAGGTCCTATATGGCCGTGAGTTTCAGCTGGCTAGTATCAGAGCCACCCACATGCCGTATATACGGGGCCCAACTGAGCTCAGCTCGACATATATCGACTCAAAAACATCGCCTATAGGTCCTATATGGCCTTGGGTTGCAGCTGGCTGGTATCAGAGCCACCCACATGCCGTATATACTGGGCCCAGCTGTGCTCAGATCGACATATATCGACTCAAGAACATCGCCTGTAGGTCCTATATGGCCGTGGGTTGCATCTGGCTGGTATCAGAGCTACCCCCATGCTGTATATACGGGGCCCAGCTGTGCTCAGATCGACATATATCGACTCAAGAACATCGGCTGTAGGTCCTATATGGCCGTGGGTTGCATCTGGCTGGTATCAGAGCTACCCCCATGCTGTATATACGGGGCCCAGCTGTGCTCAGATCGACATATATCGACTCAAGAACATCGCCTGTAGGTCCTATATGGCCGTGGGTTGCAGCTGGCTGGTATCAGAGCCACCCACATGCCGTATATACGGGGCCCAGCTGTGCTCAGATCGACATATATCGACTCAAGAACATCGCCTGTAGGTCCTATATGGCCGTGGGTTGCATCTGGCTGGTATCAGAGCTACCCCCATGCTGTATATACGGGGCCCAGCTGTGCTCAGATCGACATATATCGACTCAAGAACATCGCCTGTAGGTCCTATATGGCCGTGGGTTGCAGCTGCCTGGTATCACAGCTACCCCCACGCTGTATATACGTGGCCCAGCTGTGCTCAGAACGACATATATCGACTCAAGAACATCGCCTGTGGGTCTTATATGGCCGTGGGTTGCAGCTGGCTGGTATCAGAGCCACCCACATGCCGTATATACGGGGCCCAGCTGTGCTCAGATCGACATATATCGACTCAAGAACATCGCCTGTAGGTCCTATATGGCCGTGGGTTGCATCTGGCTGATATTAGAGCTACCCCCATGCTGTATATACGGCGCCCAGCTGTGCTCAGATCGACATATATTGACTCAAGAACATCGCCTGTAGGTCCTATATGTGCATAGGTTGCACCTAGCTGGTGTCGAAGCGGCCCCAATGCTGCATATACGGTACATAGCGGTGCTCAGATCGACATATATCGACTCAAGAACATCGCCTGTAGGTCCTATATGGCCATGGGTTGCATCTGGCTCGTATCAGAGCCACGCACATGCCGTATATACGGGGACCAGCTGTGCCCAGATCGACATATATCGACTCAAGAACATCGCCTGTAGGTGCTATATGGCCGTGGGTTGCATCTGGCTGGTATCAGAGCTACCCCCATGCTGTATATACGGCGCCCAGCTGTGCTCAGATCGACATATATTGACTCAAGAACATCGCCTGTAGGTCCTATATGGCTGTGGGTTGCATCTGGCTGGTATCAGAGCTACCCCCATGTTGTATATACGGGGCCCAGCTGTGCTCAGATCGACATATATCGACTCAAGAACATCGCCTGTAGGTCCTCTATGGCCGTGGGTTGCAGCTGGCTGGTATCACAGCTACCCCCACGCTGTATATACGTGGCCCAGCTGTGCTCAGATCGACATATATCGACTCAAGAACATCGCCTGTAGGTCCTATATGGCCGTGAGTTGCAGCTGGCTAGTATCAGAGCCACCCACATGCCGTATATACGGGGCCCAACTGTGCTCAGCTCGACATATATCGACTCAAAAACATCGCCTATAGGTTCTATATGGCCTTGGGTTGCAGCTGGCTGGTATCAGAGCTACCCCCAGGATGTATATACGTGGCCCAGCTGTGCTCAGAACGACATATATCGACTCAAGAACATCGCCTGTGGGTCTTATATGGCCGTGGGTTGCAGCTGGCTGGTATCAGAGCTACCCCCAGGATGTATATACGTGGCCCAACTGTACTCAGATCGACATATATCGACTCAAGAACATCGCCTGTAGGTGCTATATGGCCGTGGGTTGCATCTGGCTGGTATCAGAGCTACCCCCATGCTTTATATACGGCGCCAAGCTGTGCTCAGATCGACATATATCGACTCAAGAACATTGCTTGTAGGTCCTATATGGCCGTGGGTTTCATCTGGCTAGTATCAGTGCTACCCCCATGCTGTATATACGGCGCCCAGCTGTGCTCAGATCGACATATATCGACTCAAGAATATCGCCTGTAGGTCCTATATGGCCGTGGGTTGCATCTGGCTTGTATCAGAGCCACCCACATGCCGTATATACGGGGCCCAGCTGTGCTCGGATCGACATATATCGACTCAAGAACATCGCCTGTAGGTCCTATATGGCCGTGGGTTGCATCTGGCTGGTATCAGAGCTACCCCCATGCTGTATATACGGGGCCCAGCTGTGCTCAGATCGACATATATCGACTCAAGAACATCGCCTGTAGGTCCTATATGGCCGTGGGTTGCATCTGGCTGATATCAGAGCCACTTACATGCCTTATATACGGGGGCCCAGCTGTGCTCAGATCGACATATATCGAATCATGACCATCGCCTGTAGGTCCTATATGGCCGTGGGTTGCATCTGGCTGGTATCAGAGCCACCCACATGCCGTATATACGTTACCCAGCTGTGCCCAGATCGACATATATCGACTCAAGAACATCGCCTGTAGGTTCTATATAGCCGTGGGTTGTATATGGCTGGTATCAGAGCCACCCACATGCCGTATATACGGGGCCCAGCTGTGCGCAGATCGACATATATCGACTCAAGAACATCGCCTGTAGGTCCTATATAGCCGTGGGTTGCAATTGGCTGGTATCACAGCTACCCCCATGCTGTATTTTCGTGGCCCAGCTGTGCCCAGGTCGACATATATCGACTCAAGGACATCACCTGTAGGTCCTATATGGCCGTGGGTTGCAGCTGGCTGGTATCAGAGCCACCCACATGCCCTATATACGGGGATACAGCTGTGCTCAGATCGACATATATCGACTCAAGAACATCGCCTGTAGGTCCTATATGGCCGTGGGTTGCATCTGGCTGGTATCAGAGCTACCCTCATGCTGTATATATGGGGCCCAGCAGTGCTCAGATCGACATATATCGACTCAAGAACATCGCCTGTAGGTCCTATATGGCCGTGGGTTGCATCTGGCTGGTATCAGAGCTACAGCCATGGTGTATATACGGCGCCCAGCTGTGCTCAGGACGACATATATCGACTCAAGAACATCGCCTGTAGGTCCTATATGGCCGTGGGTTGCATCTGGCTGGTATCAGAGCTACCCCTATGCTGTATATACGGCGAGCAGCTGTGCTCAGATCGACATATATCGACTCAAGAACATCGCCTGTAGGTCCTATATGGCCGTGGGTTGCGTCTGGCTGGTATCAGAGCTACCCCCATGCTGTATATACGGGGCCCAGCTGTGCTCAGATCGACATATATCGACCCAAGAACATCGCCTGTGGGTCCTATATGGCCGTGGGTTGCATCTGGGTGGTATCAGAGCTACCCCCATGCTGTATATACGGGGCCCAGCTGTGCTCAGATCGACATATATTGACTCAAGAACATCGCCTGTAGGTCCTATATAACCGTGGGTTGCAGCTGGCTGGTATCACAGCTACCCCCATGCTATATATACGGCGATCAGCTGTGCTCAGATCGACATATATCGACTCAAGAATATCGCCTGTAGGTCCTATATGGCCGTGTGTTGCATCTGGCTGGTTTCAGAGCTACCCCCATGCTGTATATACAGGGCCCTGCTGTGCTCAGATCGACATATATCGACTCAAGAACATCGCCTGTAGGTGCTATATGGCCGTGAGTTGCAGCTGGCTGGTATCACAGCTACACCCATGCTGTATATACGTGGCCCAGCTGTGCTCAGATCGACATATATCGACTCAAGAACATCGCCTGTAGGTCCTATATGCCCGTGGGTTGCATCTGGCTAGAATCAGAGCCACCCACATGCTGCATATACAGGGCATAGCGGAGCTCATATCGACATATATCGACTCAAGAACATCGCCTGTAGGTCCCATATGGGCATAGGTTGCACCTGGCTGGTGTCGGAGCGGCCCCAATGTTGCATATACGGTGCATAGCGGTGCGCAGATCGACATATATCGACTCAAGAACATCGCCTGTAGGTCCTATATGGCCGTGGGTTGCATCTGGGTGGTATCAGAGCTACACCCGTGCTGTATATACGGGACCCAGCTATGCTCAGATCGACATATATCGACTCAAGAACATCGCCTGTAGGTCCTATATGGCCGTGGGTTGCATCTGGCTGGTATCAGAGCCACCCACATGCCGTATATACGAGGCCCAGCTGTGCTCAGATCGACATATATCGAATCAAGAACATCGGCTGTAGGTCCTATATGGCCATGGGTTGCATCTGGCTGATATCAGAGCCACCCACATGCCGTATATACGGGGCCCACCTGTGCTCAGATCGACATATATCGACTCAAGAACATCGCCTGTATGTCCTATATGGCCGTGGGTTGCATCTGGCTGGTATCAGAGCCACCCACATGCCGTATATACGAGGCCCAGCTGTGCTCAGATCGACATATATCGACTCAAGAACATCGGCTGTAGGTCCTATATGGCCGTGGGATGGATATAGCTGGTTTCAGAGCCACCCACATGCCGTATATACGGGGCCCAGCTGTGCTCAGATCGACATAGATCGACTCAAGAACATCGCCTGTAGGTCTTATATGGCTGTGGGTTGCATCTGGCTGGTATCAGAGCTACCCTCTTGCTGTATAAACGGGGCCCAGCTGTGCTCAGATCGACATATATCGACTCAAGAACATCGCCTGTAGGTCCTATATGGCCGTGGGTTGCATCTGGCTGGTATCAGAGCTACCCCCATGCTGTATATACGGGGCCCAGCTGTGCTCAGATCGACATATATCGACTCAAGAACATCGCCTGTAGGTCCTCTATGGCCGTGGGTTGCAGCTGGCTGGTATCACAGCTACCCCCACGCTGTATATACGTGGCCCAGCTGTGCTCAGATCGACATATATCGACTCAAGAACATCGCCTGTAGGTGCTATATGGCCGTGGGTTGCATCTGGCTGGTATCAGAGCTACCCTCTTGCTGTATAAACGGGGCCCAGCTGTGCTCAGATCGACATATATCGACTCAAGAACATCGCCTGTAGGTGCTATATGGCCGTGGGTTGCATCTGGCTGGTATCAGAGCTACCCCCATGCTGTATATACGGCGCCCAGCTGTGCTCAGATCGACATATATTGACTCAAGAACATCGCCTGTAGGTCCTATATGGCTGTGGGTTGCATCTGGCTGGTATCAGAGCTACCCCCATGTTGTATATACGGGGCCCAGCTGTGCTCAGATCGACATATATCGACTCAAGAACATCGCCTGTAGGTCCTCTATGGCCGTGGGTTGCAGCTGGCTGGTATCACAGCTACCCCCACGCTGTATATACGTGGCCCAGCTGTGCTCAGATCGACATATATCGACTCAAGAACATCGCCTGTAGGTCCTATATGGCCGTGAGTTGCAGCTGGCTAGTATCAGAGCCACCCACATGCCGTATATACGGGGCCCAGCTGTGCTCAGATCGACATAGATCGACTCAAGAACATCGCCTGTAGGTCCTATATGGCTGTGGGTTGCATCTGGCTGGTATCAGAGCTACCCTCTTGCTGTATAAACGGGGCCCAGCTGTGCTCAGATCGACATATATCGACTCAAGAACATCGCCTGTAGGTCCTATATGGCCGTGGGTTGCATCTGGCTGGTATCAGAGCTACCCCCATGCTGTATATACGGGGCCCAGCTGTGCTCAGATCGACATATATCGACTCAAGAACATCGCCTGTAGGTCCTCTATGGCCGTGGGTTGCAGCTGGCTGGTATCACAGCTACCCCCACGCTGTATATACGTGGCCCAGCTGTGCTCAGATCGACATATATCGACTCAAGAACATCGCCTGTAGGTGCTATATGGCCGTGGGTTGCATCTGGCTGGTATCAGAGCTACCCTCTTGCTGTATAAACGGGGCCCAGCTGTGCTCAGATCGACATATATCGACTCAAGAACATCGCCTGTAGGTGCTATATGGCCTTGGGTTGCAGCTGGCTGGTATCAGAGCTACCCCCAGGATGTATATACGTGGCCCAGCTGTGCTCAGAACGACATATATCGACTCAAGAACATAGCCTGTGGGTCTTATATGGCCGTGGGTTGCAGCTGGCTGGTATCAGAGCTACCCCCAGGATGTATATACGTGGCCCAGCTGTACTCAGATCGACATATATCGACTCAAGAACATCGCCTGTAGGTGCTATATGGCCGTGGGTTGCATCTGGCTGGTATCAGAGCTACCCCCATGCTGTATATACGGCGCCAAGCTGTGCTCAGATCGAAATATATATAGACTCAAGAACATCGCTTGTAGGTCCTATATGGCCGTGGGTTGCATCTGGCTGGTATCAGTGCTACCCCCATGCTGTATATACGACGCCCAACTGTGCTCAGATCGACATATATCGACTCAAGAATATCGACTGTAGGTCCTATATGGCCGTGGGTTGCATCTGGCTGGTATCAGAGCCACCCACATGCCGTATATACGGGGCCCAGCTGTGATCGGATCGACATATACCGACTCAAGAACATCGCCTGTAGGTCCTATATGGCCGTGGATTGAATCTGGCTGGCATCAGAGCTACCCCCATGCTGTATATACGGCGCCCAGCTGTGCTCAGATCGACATATATCGACCCAAGAACATCGCCTATAGGTCCTATATAGCCGTGGGTTGCAGTTGGCTGGTATCACAGCTACCCCCATGCTGTATATACGTGGCCCAGCTGTGCTCAGGTCGACATATATCGACTCAAGGACATCACCTGTAGGTCCTATATGGCCGTGGGTTGCAGCTGGCTGGTATCAGAGCCACCCACATGCCCTATATACGGGGGTCCAGCTGTGCTCAGATCGACATATATCGACTCAAGAACATCGCCTGTAGGTCCTATATGACCGTGGGTTGCATCTGGCTGGTATCATAGCTACCCCCATGCTGTATATACGAGGCCCAGCTGTGCTCAGATCGACATATATCGACTCAAGAACATCGCCTGTGGATCTTATATGGCCGTGGGTTGCAGCTGGCTGGTATCAGAGCTACCCCCAGGCTGTATATACGTGGTCCAGCTGTGCTCAGATCGACATATATCGACTCAAGAACATCGCCTGTAGGTGCTATATGGCCGTGGGTTGCATCTGGCTGGTATCAGAGCTACCCCCATGCTGTATATACGGCGCCCAGCTGTGCTCAGATCGACATATATCGACTCAAAAACATCGCCTGTAGGTTATATATGGGCATAGGTTGCACCTGGCTGGTGTCGGAGCGGCCCCAATGCTGCATATACGGTGCATAGCGGTGCTCAGATCGACATATATCGAATCAAGAACATCGCCTGTAGGTCCTATATGGCAGTGGGTTGCATCTGGCTGATATCAGAGCCACTCACATGCCGTATATACGGTGGCCCAGCTGTGCTCAGATCGTCATATATCGACTCAGGAACATCGCCTGTAGGTCCTATATGGCCGTGGGTTGCGTCTGGCTGGTATCAGAGCCACCCACATGCTGTATATACGGTACCCAGCTGTGCTCAGATCGACATATATCGACTCAAGAACATCGCCTGTAGGTTCTATATGGCCGTGGGTTGTATATGGCTGGTATCAGAGCCACCCACATGCCGTATATACGGGGCCCAGCTGTGCTCAGATCGACATATATCGACTCAAGAACAACGCCTATAGGTCCTATATGGCTGTGGGTTGCATCTGGCTGGTATCAGAGCTACCCCCATGCTGTATATACGAGGCCCAGCTGTGCTCAGATCGACATATATCGACTCAAGAACATCGCCTGTGGGTCTTATATGGCCATGGGTTGCAGCTGGATGGTATCAGAGCTACCCCCAGGCTGTATATACGTGGCCCAGCTGTGCTCAGATCGACATATATCGACTCAAGAACATCGCCTGTAGGTGCTATATGGCCGTGGGTTGCATCTGGCTGGTATCAGAGCTACCCCCATGCTGTATATACGGCGCCAAGCTGTGCTCAGATCGAAATATATATCGACTCAAGAACATCGCTTGTAGGTCCTATATGGCCGTGGGTTGCATCTGGCTGGTATCAGTGCTACCCCCATGCTGTATATACGACGCCCAGCTGTACTCAGATCGACATATATCGACTCAAGAATATCGCCTGTAGGTCCTATATGGCCGTGGGTTGCATCTCGCTGGTATCAGAGCCACCCACATGCCGTATATACGGGGCCCAGCTGTGCTCGGATCGACATATATCGACTCAAGAACATCGCCTGTAGGTCCTATATGGCCGTGGATTGAATCTGGCTGGTATCAGAGCTACCCCCATGCTGTATATACGGCGCCCAGCTGTGCTCAGATCGACATATATCGACTCAAGAACATCGCCTGAGGGTCCTATATAGCCGTGGGTTGCATCTGGCTGGTATCAGAGCTACCCCCATGCTGTATATACGGCGCCCAGCTGTGCTCAGATCGACATATATCGACTCAAGAACATCGCCTGTAGGTCCTACATGGCCGTGGGTTGCATCTGGCTGGTATCAGTGCTAATCCCATGCTGTATATACGGCGCCCAGCTATGCTCAAATCGACATATATCGACTCCAGAACATCGCCTGTAGGTCCTATATGGCCGTGGGTTGCATCTGGCTGGTATCAGTGCTAATCCCATGCTGTATAAACGGCACCCAGCTGTGCTCAGATCGACATATATCGACTCAAGAACATCGCCTCTGGGTCCTATATAGCCGTGGGCTGCAGCTGGCTGGTATCACAGCTACCCCCATGCTGTATATACGTGGCCCAGCTGTGCTCAGATCGACATATATCGACTCAAGAACATCGCCTGTAGGTCCTATATGGCCGTGGGTTGCAGCTGGCTGGTATCAGAGCCACCCACATGCCGTATATACGGGGCCCAGCTGTGCTCAGATCGACATATATCGACGGAAGAACATCGCCTGTAGGTCCTATATGGCCATGGGTTGCACCTGGCTGGTATCACAGCTACCCCCATGCTGTATATACGTAGCGCAGCTGTGCTCAGATCGACATATATCGACTCAAGAACATCGCCTGTAGGTCCTATATGCCCGTGGGTTGCATCTGGCTGGAATCAGAGCCACCCACATGCTGCATATACAATGCATAGCGCAGATCATATCGACATATATCGGCTCAAGAACATCGCCTGTAGGTCCTATATGGGCATAGGTTGCACCTGGCTGGTGTCGAAGCGACCCCAATGCTGCATATACGGTGCATAGCGGTGCTCAGATCGACATATATCGACTCAAGAACATCGCCTGTAGGACCTATATGGCCTTGGGTTGCATCTGACTGGTATCAGAGCCACCCACATGCCGTATATACGAGGCCCAGCTGTGCTCAGATCGACATATATCGATTTAAGAACATCGCCTGTAGGTTCTATATGGCCGTGGGTTGCATATGGCTGGTATCAGAGCCACCCACATGCCGTATATACGGGGCCCAGCTGTGCGCAGATCGACATATATCGACTCAAGAACATCGCCTGTTGGTCCTATATGGCCGTGGGTTGCATATGGCTGGTATCAGAGCCACCCACATGCCGTATATACGGGGCCCAGCTGAGCCCAGATCGACATATATCGACTCAAGTACATCGCCTGTAGGTCCTATATGGCCGTGGGTTGCATCTGCCTGGTATCAGAGCTACACCCATGGTGCATATACGGCGCCCAGCTGTGCTCAGATCGACATATATCGACTCAAGAACATCGCCTGTAGGTCCTATATGGCCGTGGGTTGCATCTGGCTGGTATCATAGCCACCCCTATGCTGTATATACGGCGAGCAGCTGTGCTCAGATCGACATATATCGACTCAAGAACATCGCCTGTAGGTCCTATATGGCCGTGGGTTGCATCTGGCTGGTATCAGAGCTAACCCCATGCTGTATATACGGGGCCCAGCTGTGCTCAGATCGACATATATCGACTCAAGAACATCGCCTGTAGGTCCTATATGGCCGTGGGTTGCATCTGGCTGGTATCAGAGCCACCCACATGTCGTATATACGAGACCCAGCTGCTCTCAGATCGACATATATCGACTCAAGAACATCGCCTGTAGGTTCTATATGGCCGTGGGTTGCATCTGGCTGGTATCAAAGGTACCCCCATGCTGTATATACGGCGCCCAGCTGTGCTCAGATCGACATATATCGACTCAAGAACATCGCCTGAGGGTCCTATATGGCCGTGGGTTGCATCTGGCTGGTATCAGAGCTACCACCATGCTGTATATACGGCGCCCAGCTGTGCTCAGATCGACATATATCGACTCAAGAACATCGCCTGTGGGTCCTATATAGCCGTGGGCTGCAGCTGGCTGGTATCACAGCTACCCCCATGCTGTATATACGTGGCCCAGCTGTGCTCAGATCGACATATATCGACTCAAGAACATCGCCTGTGGGTCCTATATAGCCGTGGGCTGCAGATGGCTGGTATCACAGCCACCCACGTGCCGTATATACGGGGCCCAGCTGTGCTCAGATCGACATATATCGACGGAAGAACATCGCCTGTAGGTCCTATATGGCCATGGGTTGCATCTGGCTGGTATCACAGCTACCCCCATGCTGTATATACGGCGCCCAGCTGTGCTCAGATCGACATATATCGACTCAAGAACATCGCCTGTAGGTCCTATATAGCCGTGAGTTGCACCTGGCTGGTATCATAGCTTCCCCCATGCTGTATATACGGGGCCCAGCTGTGCTTAGAGCGACATATATCGACTCAAGAACATCGCCTGTAGGTCCTATGTAGCCGTAGGTTGCAGCTGGCTGGTATCACAGCTACCCCCATGCTGTATATACGTGCCC
Organism: Lordithon lunulatus; assembly: GCA_963942505.1. NCBI lineage: Eukaryota > Metazoa > Arthropoda > Insecta > Coleoptera > Staphylinidae > Lordithon > Lordithon lunulatus. Next base: position 29,398,610 of record OZ012667.1, on the reverse strand, counting down.
CAGCTGTGCTCAGATCGACATATATCGACTCAAGATCATCGCCTGTAGGTCCTATATGGCCGTGGGTTGCAGCTGGCTGGTATCACAGCTACCCCCATGCTGTATATACGTGGCCCAGCTGTGCTCAGATCGACATATATCGACTCAAGAACATCGCCTGTAGGTCCTATATGCCCGTGGTTTGCATCTGGCTGGAATCAGAGCCACCCACATGCTGCATATACAGGGCATAGCGGAGCTCATATCGACGTATATCGACTCAAGAACATCGCCTGTAGGTCCTATATGGCAGTGGGTTGCATCTGGCTGATATCAGATCCACCCACATGCCGTATATACGGGGGCCCAGCTGTGCTCAGATAGACATATATCGACTCAAGAACATCGGCGCTAGGTCCTATATGGCCGTGGGTTGCATCTGGCTGGTATCAGAGCCACCCACATGCCGTATATACGGGGCCCAGCTGTGCTCAGATCGACATATATCGACTCAAGAATATCGCCTGTAGGTCCTATATGGCCGTGGGTTGCATGTGGCTGGTATCAGAGCTACCCCCATGGTGTATATACGGCGCCCAGCTGTGCTCAAATCGACATATTTCGATTCAAGAACATCGCCTGTAGATCCTATATGGCCGTGGGTTGGATCTGGCTGGTATCAGAGCTACTCCCATGCTGTATATACGAGGCCCAGCTGTGCTCAGATCGACATATATCGACTCAAGAACATCGCCTGTGGGTCTTATATGGCCGTGGGTTGCAGCTGGCTGGTATCAGAGCTACCCCCAGGCTGTATATACGTGGCCCAGCTGTGCTCAGATCGACATATATCGACTCAAGAATATCGCCTGTAGGTGCTGTATGGCCGTGGGTTGCATCTGGCTGGTATCAGAGCTACCCCCATGCTGTATATACGGCGCCCAGCTGTGTTCAGATCGACATATATCGACTCAAGAACATCGCCTGTAGGTCCTATATGGCCGTGGTTTGCATCTGGCTGGTATCAGTGCTACCCCCATGCTGTATATACGGCGCCCAGCTGTGTTCAGATCGACATATATCGACTCAAGAATATCGCCTGTAGGTCCTATATGGCCGTGGGTTGCATCTGGCTGGTATCAGAGCCACCCACATGCCGTATATACGGGGCCCAGCTGTGCTCGGATCGACATATATACGTGGCCCAGCTGTGCTCAGATCGACATATATCGACTCAAGAACATCGCCTGTAGGTCCTATATGGCCGTGGGTTGCATCTGGCTGGTATCAGAGCCACCCACATGCCGTATATACGGGAGCCCAGCTATGCTCAGATCGACATATATCGACTCAAGAACATTGCCTGTAGGTCATATATGGCCGTGGGTTGCATCTGGCTGGTATGAGAGCTACCCCCATGCTGTATATACGGGACTCAGCTGTGCTCAAATCGACATATATCGACTCAAGAACATCGCCTGTATGTCCTATATGGCCGTGGGTTGCATCTGGCTGGTATGCCATATATACGGGGCCCAGCTGTGCTCAGATCAACATATATAGACGGAAGAACATCGCCTGTAGGTCCAATATAACCGTGGGTTGCAGCTGGCTGGTATCACAGCTACCCCCATGCTATATATACGGCGCCCAGCTGTGCTCAGATCTACATATATCGACTCAAGAACATCGCCTGTAGATCCTATATGGCCGTGGGTTGGATCTGGCTGGTATCAGAGCTACTCCCATGCTGTATATACGAGGCCCAGCTGTGCTCAGATCGACATATATCGACTCAAGAACATCGCCTGTAGGTCCTATATGGCCGTGGGTTGCAGCTGGATGGTATCACAGCTACCCCCATGCTGTATATACGTGGCCCAGCTGTGCTCAGATCGACATATATCGACTCAAGAACATCGCCTGTAGGTCCTATATGGGCATAGGTTGCACCTGGCTGGTGTCGAAGCGGCCCCAATGCTAAATATACGGTGCATAGCGGTGCTCAGATCGACATATTTCGACTCAAGAACATCGGCTGTAGGTGCTATATGGCCGTGGGTTGCATCTGGCTGATATGAGAGCCACCCACATGCCGTATATACGGGGGCCCAGCTGTGTTCAAATCGACATATATCGAATCAAGAACATCGGCTGTAGGTCCTATATGGCCGTGGGTTGCATCTGGCTGGTATCAGAGCCACCCACATGCCGTATATACGGGGCCCAGCTGTGCTCAGATCGACATATATCGACTCAAGAACATCGCCTGTAGGTCCTATATGGCCGTGGGTTGCATCTGGCTGGTATCAGAGCTACCCCCCATGCAGTATATACGAGGACCAGCTGTGCTCAGATCGACATATATCGACTCAAGAACATCGCCTGTAGGTCCTATATGGCCGTGGGTTGCATCTGGCTGGTATCAGAGCTACCCCCATGCTGTATATACGGCACCCAGCTGTGCTCAGATCGACATATATTGACTCAAGAACATCGCCTGTAGGTCCTATATGGGCAAAGGTTGCACCTGGCTGGTGTCAAAGCGGCCCCAATGCTGCATATACGGTGCATAGCGGTGCTCAGATCGACATATATCGACTCAAGAACATCGCCTGTAGGTCCTATATGGCCATGGGTTGCATCTGGCTGGTATCAGAGCCACGAACATGCCGTATATACGGGGACCAGCTGTGCCCAGATCGACATATATCGACTCAAGAACATCGCCTGTAGGTGCTATATGGCCGTGGGTTGCATCTGGCTGGTATCAGAGCTACCCCATGCTGTATATACGGCGCCCAGCTGTGCTCAGATCGACATATATTGACTCGAGAACATCGCCTGTAGGTCCTATATGGCTGTGGGTTGCATCTGGCTGGTATCAGAGCTACCCCCATGCTGTATATACGGGGCCCAGCTGTGCACAGATCGACATATATCGACTCAAGACCATCGCCTGTAGGTCCTCTATGGCCGTGGGTTGCAGCTGGCTGGTATCACAGCTACCCCCATGCTGTATTTACGTGGCCCAGCTGTGCTCAGATCGACATATATCGACTCAAGAACATCGCCTGTAGGTCCTATATGGCCGTGAGTTGCAGCTGGCTAGTATCAGAGCCACCCACATGCCGTATATACGGGGCCCAACTGAGCTCAGCTCGACATATATCGACTCAAAAACATCGCCTATAGGTCCTATATGGCCTTGGGTTGCAGCTGGCTGGTATCAGAGCCACCCACATGCCGTATATACTGGTCCCAGCTGTGCTCAGATCGACATATATCAACTCAAGAACATCGCCTGTAGGTCCTATATGGCCGTGGGTTGCATCTATCTGGCTGGTATCAGAGCTACCCCCATGCTGTATATACGGGGCCCAGCTGTGCTCAGATCGACATATATCGACTCAAGAACATCGGCTGTAGGTCCTATATGGCCGTGGGTTGCATCTGGCTGGTATCAGAGCTACCCCCATGCTGTCAATACGGGGCCCAGCTGTGCTCAGATCGACATATATCGACTCAAGAACATCGCCTGTAGGTCCTATATGGCCGTGGGTTGCAGCTGGCTGGTATCAGAGCCACCCACATGCCATATATACGGGGCCCAGCTGTGCTCAGATCGACATATATCGACTCAAGAACATCGCCTGTAGGTCCTATATGGCCGTGGGTTGCATCTGGCTGGTATCAGAGCTACCCCCAAGCTTTATATACGGCGCCAAGCTGTTCTCAGATCGACATATATCGACTCAAGAACATTGCTTGTAGGTCCTATATGGCCGTGGGTTGCATCTGGCTGGTAACAGTGCTACCCCCATGCTGTATATACGGCGCCCAGCTGTGCTCAGATCGACATATATCGACTCAAGAACATCGCCTGTAGGTCCTATATGGGCATAGGTTGCACCTGGTTGGTGTCGAAGCGGCCCCAATGCTAAATATACGGTGCATAGCGGTGCTCAGATCGACATATTTCGACTCAAGAACATCGCCTGTAGGTCCTATATGGGCATAGGTTGCACCTGGCTGGTGTCGAAGCGGCCCCAATGCTAAATATACGGTGCATAGCGGTGCTCAGATCGACATATTTCGACTCAAGAACATCGCCTGTAGGTCCTATATGGCCGTGGGTTGCATCTGGCTGATATCAGAGCCACCCACATGCCGTATATACGGGGGCCCAGCTGTGTTCAAATCGACATATATCGAATCAAGAACATCGGCTGTAGGTCCTATATGGCCGTGGGTTGCATCTGGCTGGTATCAGAGCTACCCACATGCCGTATATACGGGGCCCAGCTGTGCTCAGATCGACATATATAGACTCAAGAACATCGCCTGTAGGTCCTATATGGCCGTGGGTTGCATCTGGCTGATATCAGAGCTACCCCCATGCAGTATATACGAGGACCAGCTGTGCTCAGATCGACATATATTGACTCAAGAACATCGCCTGCAGGTCCTATATGGGCAAGGGTTGCACCTGGCTGGTGTCAAAGCGGCCCCAATGCTGCATATACGGTGCATAGCGGTGCTCAGATCGACATATATCGACTCAAGAACATCGCCTGTAGGTCCTATATGGCCATGGGTTGCATCTGGCTGGTATCAGAGCCACGCACATGCCGTATATACGGGGACCAGCTGTGCCCAGATCGACATATATCGACTCAAGAACATCGCCTGTAGGTGCTATATGGCCGTGGGTTGCATCTGGCTGGTATCAGAGCTACCCCCATGCTGTATATACGGCGCCCAGCTGTGCTCAGATCGACATATATTGACTCGAGAACATCGCCTGTAGGTCCTATATGGCTGTGGGTTGCATCTGGCTGGTATCAGAGCTACCCCCATGCTGTATATACGGGGCCCAGCTGTGCTCAGATCGACATATATCGACTCAAGACCATCGCCTGTAGGTCCTCTATGGCCGTGGGTTGCAGCTGGCTGGTATCACAGCTACCCCCATGCTGTATTTACGTGGCCCAGCTGTGCTCAGATCGACATATATCGACTCAAGAACATCGCCTGTAGGTCCTATATGGCCGTGAGTTTCAGCTGGCTAGTATCAGAGCCACCCACATGCCGTATATACGGGGCCCAACTGAGCTCAGCTCGACATATATCGACTCAAAAACATCGCCTATAGGTCCTATATGGCCTTGGGTTGCAGCTGGCTGGTATCAGAGCCACCCACATGCCGTATATACTGGGCCCAGCTGTGCTCAGATCGACATATATCGACTCAAGAACATCGCCTGTAGGTCCTATATGGCCGTGGGTTGCATCTGGCTGGTATCAGAGCTACCCCCATGCTGTATATACGGGGCCCAGCTGTGCTCAGATCGACATATATCGACTCAAGAACATCGGCTGTAGGTCCTATATGGCCGTGGGTTGCATCTGGCTGGTATCAGAGCTACCCCCATGCTGTATATACGGGGCCCAGCTGTGCTCAGATCGACATATATCGACTCAAGAACATCGCCTGTAGGTCCTATATGGCCGTGGGTTGCAGCTGGCTGGTATCAGAGCCACCCACATGCCGTATATACGGGGCCCAGCTGTGCTCAGATCGACATATATCGACTCAAGAACATCGCCTGTAGGTCCTATATGGCCGTGGGTTGCATCTGGCTGGTATCAGAGCTACCCCCATGCTGTATATACGGGGCCCAGCTGTGCTCAGATCGACATATATCGACTCAAGAACATCGCCTGTAGGTCCTATATGGCCGTGGGTTGCAGCTGCCTGGTATCACAGCTACCCCCACGCTGTATATACGTGGCCCAGCTGTGCTCAGAACGACATATATCGACTCAAGAACATCGCCTGTGGGTCTTATATGGCCGTGGGTTGCAGCTGGCTGGTATCAGAGCCACCCACATGCCGTATATACGGGGCCCAGCTGTGCTCAGATCGACATATATCGACTCAAGAACATCGCCTGTAGGTCCTATATGGCCGTGGGTTGCATCTGGCTGATATTAGAGCTACCCCCATGCTGTATATACGGCGCCCAGCTGTGCTCAGATCGACATATATTGACTCAAGAACATCGCCTGTAGGTCCTATATGTGCATAGGTTGCACCTAGCTGGTGTCGAAGCGGCCCCAATGCTGCATATACGGTACATAGCGGTGCTCAGATCGACATATATCGACTCAAGAACATCGCCTGTAGGTCCTATATGGCCATGGGTTGCATCTGGCTCGTATCAGAGCCACGCACATGCCGTATATACGGGGACCAGCTGTGCCCAGATCGACATATATCGACTCAAGAACATCGCCTGTAGGTGCTATATGGCCGTGGGTTGCATCTGGCTGGTATCAGAGCTACCCCCATGCTGTATATACGGCGCCCAGCTGTGCTCAGATCGACATATATTGACTCAAGAACATCGCCTGTAGGTCCTATATGGCTGTGGGTTGCATCTGGCTGGTATCAGAGCTACCCCCATGTTGTATATACGGGGCCCAGCTGTGCTCAGATCGACATATATCGACTCAAGAACATCGCCTGTAGGTCCTCTATGGCCGTGGGTTGCAGCTGGCTGGTATCACAGCTACCCCCACGCTGTATATACGTGGCCCAGCTGTGCTCAGATCGACATATATCGACTCAAGAACATCGCCTGTAGGTCCTATATGGCCGTGAGTTGCAGCTGGCTAGTATCAGAGCCACCCACATGCCGTATATACGGGGCCCAACTGTGCTCAGCTCGACATATATCGACTCAAAAACATCGCCTATAGGTTCTATATGGCCTTGGGTTGCAGCTGGCTGGTATCAGAGCTACCCCCAGGATGTATATACGTGGCCCAGCTGTGCTCAGAACGACATATATCGACTCAAGAACATCGCCTGTGGGTCTTATATGGCCGTGGGTTGCAGCTGGCTGGTATCAGAGCTACCCCCAGGATGTATATACGTGGCCCAGCTGTACTCAGATCGACATATATCGACTCAAGAACATCGCCTGTAGGTGCTATATGGCCGTGGGTTGCATCTGGCTGGTATCAGAGCTACCCCCATGCTTTATATACGGCGCCAAGCTGTGCTCAGATCGACATATATCGACTCAAGAACATTGCTTGTAGGTCCTATATGGCCGTGGGTTGCATCTGGCTAGTATCAGTGCTACCCCCATGCTGTATATACGGCGCCCAGCTGTGCTCAGATCGACATATATCGACTCAAGAATATCGCCTGTAGGTCCTATATGGCCGTGGGTTGCATCTGGCTTGTATCAGAGCCACCCACATGCCGTATATACGGGGCCCAGCTGTGCTCGGATCGACATATATCGACTCAAGAACATCGCCTGTAGGTCCTATATGGCCGTGGGTTGCATCTGGCTGGTATCAGAGCTACCCCCATGCTGTATATACGGGGCCCAGCTGTGCTCAGATCGACATATATCGACTCAAGAACATCGCCTGTAGGTCCTATATGGCCGTGGGTTGCATCTGGCTGATATCAGAGCCACTTACATGCCTTATATACGGGGGCCCAGCTGTGCTCAGATCGACATATATCGAATCATGACCATCGCCTGTAGGTCCTATATGGCCGTGGGTTGCATCTGGCTGGTATCAGAGCCACCCACATGCCGTATATACGTTACCCAGCTGTGCCCAGATCGACATATATCGACTCAAGAACATCGCCTGTAGGTTCTATATAGCCGTGGGTTGCATATGGCTGGTATCAGAGCCACCCACATGCCGTATATACGGGGCCCAGCTGTGCGCAGATCGACATATATCGACTCAAGAACATCGCCTGTAGGTCCTATATAGCCGTGGGTTGCAATTGGCTGGTATCACAGCTACCCCCATGCTGTATTTTCGTGGCCCAGCTGTGCCCAGGTCGACATATATCGACTCAAGGACATCACCTGTAGGTCCTATATGGCCGTGGGTTGCAGCTGGCTGGTATCAGAGCCACCCACATGCCCTATATACGGGGATACAGCTGTGCTCAGATCGACATATATCGACTCAAGAACATCGCCTGTAGGTCCTATATGGCCGTGGGTTGCATATGGCTGGTATCAGAGCCACCCACATGCCGTATATACGAGGCCCAGCTGTGCTCAGATCGACATATATCGAATCATGGCCATCGCCTATAGGTCCTATATGGCCGTGGGTTGCATCTGGCTGGTATCAGAGCCACCCACATGCCGTATATACGTTACCCAGCTGTGCCCAGATCGACATATATCGACTCAAGAACATCGCCTGTAGGTACTATATGGCCGTGGGTTGCAAATGGCTGGTATCAGAGCTACCCCCATGCTGTATATACGAGGCCCAGCTGTGCTCAGATCGACATATATCGACTCAAGAACATCGCCTGTGGGTCTTATATGGCCGTGGGTTGCAGCTGGCTGGTATCAGAGCTACCCCCAGGCTGTATATACGTGGCCCAGCTGTGCTCAGATCGACATATTTCGACTTAAGAACATCCCGGTAGGTCCTGTATGCCCATGGGTTGCATCTGGCTGGTATCAGAGCCACCCACATGCCGTATATACGGGGACCAGCTGTGCTCAGATCGACATATATCGACTCAAGAACATCGCCTGTAGGTCCTATATGGCCGTGGGTTGCATCTGGCTGGTATCAGAGCTACCCTCATGCTGTATATATGGGGCCCAGCAGTGCTCAGATCGACATATATCGACTCAAGAACATCGCCTGTAGGTCCTATATGGCCGTGGGTTGCATCTGGCTGGTATCAGAGCTACAGCCATGGTGTATATACGGCGCCCAGCTGTGCTCAGGACGACATATATCGACTCAAGAACATCGCCTGTAGGTCCTATATGGCCGTGGGTTGCATCTGGCTGGTATCAGAGCTACCCCTATGCTGTATATACGGCGAGCAGCTGTGCTCAGATCGACATATATCGACTCAAGAACATCGCCTGTAGGTCCTATATGGCCGTGGGTTGCGTCTGGCTGGTATCAGAGCTACCCCCATGCTGTATATACGGGGCCCAGCTGTGCTCAGATCGACATATATCGACCCAAGAACATCGCCTGTGGGTCCTATATGGCCGTGGGTTGCATCTGGGTGGTACCAGAGCTACCCCCATGCTGTATATACGGGGCCCAGCTGTGCTCAGATCGACATATATTGACTCAAGAACATCGCCTGTAGGTCCTATATAACCGTGGGTTGCAGCTGGCTGGTATCACAGCTACCCCCATGCTATATATACGGCGATCAGCTGTGCTCAGATCGACATATATCGACTCAAGAATATCGCCTGTAGGTCCTATATGGCCGTGTGTTGCATCTGGCTGGTTTCAGAGCTACCCCCATGCTGTATATACAGGGCCCTGCTGTGCTCAGATCGACATATATCGACTCAAGAACATCGCCTGTAGGTGCTATATGGCCGTGAGTTGCAGCTGGCTGGTATCACAGCTACACCCATGCTGAATATACGTGGCCCAGCTGTGCTCAGATCGACATATATCGACTCAAGAACATCGCCTGTAGGTCCTATATGCCCGTGGGTTGCATCTGGCTAGAATCAGAGCCACCCACATGCTGCATATACAGGGCATAGCGGAGCTCATATCGACATATATCGACTCAAGAACATCGCCTGTAGGTCCCATATGGGCATAGGTTGCACCTGGCTGGTGTCGGAGCGGCCCCAATGTTGCATATACGGTGCATAGCGGTGCGCAGATCGACATATATCGACTCAAGAACATCGCCTGTAGGTCCTATATGGCCGTGGGTTGCATCTGGGTGGTATCAGAGCTACACCCGTGCTGTATATACGGGACCCAGCTATGCTCAGATCGACATATATCGACTCAAGAACATCGCCTGTAGGTCCTATATGGCCGTGGGTTGCATCTGGCTGGTATCAGAGCCACCCACATGCCGTATATACGAGGCCCAGCTGTGCTCAGATCGACATATATCGAATCAAGAACATCGGCTGTAGGTCCTATATGGCCATGGGTTGCATCTGGCTGATATCAGAGCCACCCACATGCCGTATATACGGGGCCCACCTGTGCTCAGATCGACATATATCGACTCAAGAACATCGCCTGTAGGTCCTATATGGCCGTGGGTTGCATCTGGCTGGTATCAGAGCCACCCACATGCCGTATATACGAGGCCCAGCTGTGCTCAGATCGACATATATCGACTCAAGAACATCGGCTGTAGGTCCTATATGGCCGTGGGATGCATATAGCTGGTATCAGAGCCACCCACATGCCGTATATACGGGGCCCAGCTGTGCTCAGATCGACATAGATCGACTCAAGAACATCGCCTGTAGGTCCTATATGGCTGTGGGTTGCATCTGGCTGGTATCAGAGCTACCCTCTTGCTGTATAAACGGGGCCCAGCTGTGCTCAGATCGACATATATCGACTCAAGAACATCGCCTGTAGGTCCTATATGGCCGTGGGTTGCATCTGGCTGGTATCAGAGCTACCCCCATGCTGTATATACGGGGCCCAGCTGTGCTCAGATCGACATATATCGACTCAAGAACATCGCCTGTAGGTCCTCTATGGCCGTGGGTTGCAGCTGGCTGGTATCACAGCTACCCCCACGCTGTATATACGTGGCCCAGCTGTGCTCAGATCGACATATATCGACTCAAGAACATCGCCTGTAGGTGCTATATGGCCGTGGGTTGCATCTGGCTGGTATCAGAGCTACCCTCTTGCTGTATAAACGGGGCCCAGCTGTGCTCAGATCGACATATATCGACTCAAGAACATCGCCTGTAGGTGCTATATGGCCGTGGGTTGCATCTGGCTGGTATCAGAGCTACCCCCATGCTGTATATACGGCGCCCAGCTGTGCTCAGATCGACATATATTGACTCAAGAACATCGCCTGTAGGTCCTATATGGCTGTGGGTTGCATCTGGCTGGTATCAGAGCTACCCCCATGTTGTATATACGGGGCCCAGCTGTGCTCAGATCGACATATATCGACTCAAGAACATCGCCTGTAGGTCCTCTATGGCCGTGGGTTGCAGCTGGCTGGTATCACAGCTACCCCCACGCTGTATATACGTGGCCCAGCTGTGCTCAGATCGACATATATCGACTCAAGAACATCGCCTGTAGGTCCTATATGGCCGTGAGTTGCAGCTGGCTAGTATCAGAGCCACCCACATGCCGTATATACGGGGCCCAGCTGTGCTCAGATCGACATAGATCGACTCAAGAACATCGCCTGTAGGTCCTATATGGCTGTGGGTTGCATCTGGCTGGTATCAGAGCTACCCTCTTGCTGTATAAACGGGGCCCAGCTGTGCTCAGATCGACATATATCGACTCAAGAACATCGCCTGTAGGTCCTATATGGCCGTGGGTTGCATCTGGCTGGTATCAGAGCTACCCCCATGCTGTATATACGGGGCCCAGCTGTGCTCAGATCGACATATATCGACTCAAGAACATCGCCTGTAGGTCCTCTATGGCCGTGGGTTGCAGCTGGCTGGTATCACAGCTACCCCCACGCTGTATATACGTGGCCCAGCTGTGCTCAGATCGACATATATCGACTCAAGAACATCGCCTGTAGGTGCTATATGGCCGTGGGTTGCATCTGGCTGGTATCAGAGCTACCCTCTTGCTGTATAAACGGGGCCCAGCTGTGCTCAGATCGACATATATCGACTCAAGAACATCGCCTGTAGGTGCTATATGGCCTTGGGTTGCAGCTGGCTGGTATCAGAGCTACCCCCAGGATGTATATACGTGGCCCAGCTGTGCTCAGAACGACATATATCGACTCAAGAACATAGCCTGTGGGTCTTATATGGCCGTGGGTTGCAGCTGGCTGGTATCAGAGCTACCCCCAGGATGTATATACGTGGCCCAGCTGTACTCAGATCGACATATATCGACTCAAGAACATCGCCTGTAGGTGCTATATGGCCGTGGGTTGCATCTGGCTGGTATCAGAGCTACCCCCATGCTGTATATACGGCGCCAAGCTGTGCTCAGATCGAAATATATATAGACTCAAGAACATCGCTTGTAGGTCCTATATGGCCGTGGGTTGCATCTGGCTGGTATCAGTGCTACCCCCATGCTGTATATACGACGCCCAACTGTGCTCAGATCGACATATATCGACTCAAGAATATCGACTGTAGGTCCTATATGGCCGTGGGTTGCATCTGGCTGGTATCAGAGCCACCCACATGCCGTATATACGGGGCCCAGCTGTGATCGGATCGACATATACCGACTCAAGAACATCGCCTGTAGGTCCTATATGGCCGTGGATTGAATCTGGCTGGCATCAGAGCTACCCCCATGCTGTATATACGGCGCCCAGCTGTGCTCAGATCGACATATATCGACCCAAGAACATCGCCTATAGGTCCTATATAGCCGTGGGTTGCAGTTGGCTGGTATCACAGCTACCCCCATGCTGTATATACGTGGCCCAGCTGTGCTCAGGTCGACATATATCGACTCAAGGACATCACCTGTAGGTCCTATATGGCCGTGGGTTGCAGCTGGCTGGTATCAGAGCCACCCACATGCCCTATATACGGGGGTCCAGCTGTGCTCAGATCGACATATATCGACTCAAGAACATCGCCTGTAGGTCCTATATGACCGTGGGTTGCATCTGGCTGGTATCATAGCTACCCCCATGCTGTATATACGAGGCCCAGCTGTGCTCAGATCGACATATATCGACTCAAGAACATCGCCTGTGGATCTTATATGGCCGTGGGTTGCAGCTGGCTGGTATCAGAGCTACCCCCAGGCTGTATATACGTGGTCCAGCTGTGCTCAGATCGACATATATCGACTCAAGAACATCGCCTGTAGGTGCTATATGGCCGTGGGTTGCATCTGGCTGGTATCAGAGCTACCCCCATGCTGTATATACGGCGCCCAGCTGTGCTCAGATCGACATATATCGACTCAAAAACATCGCCTGTAGGTTATATATGGGCATAGGTTGCACCTGGCTGGTGTCGGAGCGGCCCCAATGCTGCATATACGGTGCATAGCGGTGCTCAGATCGACATATATCGAATCAAGAACATCGCCTGTAGGTCCTATATGGCAGTGGGTTGCATCTGGCTGATATCAGAGCCACTCACATGCCGTATATACGGTGGCCCAGCTGTGCTCAGATCGTCATATATCGACTCAGGAACATCGCCTGTAGGTCCTATATGGCCGTGGGTTGCGTCTGGCTGGTATCAGAGCCACCCACATGCTGTATATACGGTACCCAGCTGTGCTCAGATCGACATATATCGACTCAAGAACATCGCCTGTAGGTTCTATATGGCCGTGGGTTGTATATGGCTGGTATCAGAGCCACCCACATGCCGTATATACGGGGCCCAGCTGTGCTCAGATCGACATATATCGACTCAAGAACAACGCCTATAGGTCCTATATGGCTGTGGGTTGCATCTGGCTGGTATCAGAGCTACCCCCATGCTGTATATACGAGGCCCAGCTGTGCTCAGATCGACATATATCGACTCAAGAACATCGCCTGTGGGTCTTATATGGCCGTGGGTTGCAGCTGGATGGTATCAGAGCTACCCCCAGGCTGTATATACGTGGCCCAGCTGTGCTCAGATCGACATATATCGACTCAAGAACATCGCCTGTAGGTGCTATATGGCCGTGGGTTGCATCTGGCTGGTATCAGAGCTACCCCCATGCTGTATATACGGCGCCAAGCTGTGCTCAGATCGAAATATATATCGACTCAAGAACATCGCTTGTAGGTCCTATATGGCCGTGGGTTGCATCTCGCTGGTATCAGAGCCACCCACATGCCGTATATACGGGGCCCAGCTGTGCTCGGATCGACATATATCGACTCAAGAACATCGCCTGTAGGTCCTATATGGCCGTGGATTGAATCTGGCTGGTATCAGAGCTACCCCCATGCTGTATATACGGCGCCCAGCTGTGCTCAGATCGACATATATCGACTCAAGAACATCGCCTGAGGGTCCTATATAGCCGTGGGTTGCATCTGGCTGGTATCAGAGCTACCCCCATGCTGTATATACGGCGCCCAGCTGTGCTCAGATCGACATATATCGACTCAAGAACATCGCCTGTAGGTCCTACATGGCCGTGGGTTGCATCTGGCTGGTATCAGTGCTAATCCCATGCTGTATATACGGCGCCCAGCTATGCTCAAATCGACATATATCGACTCCAGAACATCGCCTGTAGGTCCTATATGGCCGTGGGTTGCATCTGGCTGGTATCAGTGCTAATCCCATGCTGTATAAACGGCACCCAGCTGTGCTCAGATCGACATATATCGACTCAAGAACATCGCCTCTGGGTCCTATATAGCCGTGGGCTGCAGCTGGCTGGTATCACAGCTACCCCCATGCTGTATATACGTGGCCCAGCTGTGCTCAGATCGACATATATCGACTCAAGAACATCGCCTGTAGGTCCTATATGGCCGTGGGTTGCAGCTGGCTGGTATCAGAGCCACCCACATGCCGTATATACGGGGCCCAGCTGTGCTCAGATCGACATATATCGACGGAAGAACATCGCCTGTAGGTCCTATATGGCCATGGGTTGCACCTGGCTGGTATCACAGCTACCCCCATGCTGTATATACGTAGCGCAGCTGTGCTCAGATCGACATATATCGACTCAAGAACATCGCCTGTAGGTCCTATATGCCCGTGGGTTGCATCTGGCTGGAATCAGAGCCACCCACATGCTGCATATACAATGCATAGCGCAGATCATATCGACATATATCGGCTCAAGAACATCGCCTGTAGGTCCTATATGGGCATAGGTTGCACCTGGCTGGTGTCGAAGCGACCCCAATGCTGCATATACGGTGCATAGCGGTGCTCAGATCGACATATATCGACTCAAGAACATCGCCTGTAGGACCTATATGGCCTTGGGTTGCATCTGACTGGTATCAGAGCCACCCACATGCCGTATATACGAGGCCCAGCTGTGCTCAGATCGACATATATCGATTCAAGAACATCGCCTGTAGGTTCTATATGGCCGTGGGTTGCATATGGCTGGTATCAGAGCCACCCACATGCCGTATATACGGGGCCCAGCTGTGCGCAGATCGACATATATCGACTCAAGAACATCGCCTGTTGGTCCTATATGGCCGTGGGTTGCATATGGCTGGTATCAGAGCCACCCACATGCCGTATATACGGGGCCCAGCTGAGCCCAGATCGACATATATCGACTCAAGTACATCGCCTGTAGGTCCTATATGGCCGTGGGTTGCATCTGCCTGGTATCAGAGCTACACCCATGGTGCATATACGGCGCCCAGCTGTGCTCAGATCGACATATATCGACTCAAGAACATCGCCTGTAGGTCCTATATGGCCGTGGGTTGCATCTGGCTGGTATCATAGCCACCCCTATGCTGTATATACGGCGAGCAGCTGTGCTCAGATCGACATATATCGACTCAAGAACATCGCCTGTAGGTCCTATATGGCCGTGGGTTGCATCTGGCTGGTATCAGAGCTAACCCCATGCTGTATATACGGGGCCCAGCTGTGCTCAGATCGACATATATCGACTCAAGAACATCGCCTGTAGGTCCTATATGGCCGTGGGTTGCATCTGGCTGGTATCAGAGCCACCCACATGTCGTATATACGAGACCCAGCTGCTCTCAGATCGACATATATCGACTCAAGAACATCGCCTGTAGGTTCTATATGGCCGTGGGTTGCATCTGGCTGGTATCAGAGGTACCCCCATGCTGTATATACGGCGCCCAGCTGTGCTCAGATCGACATATATCGACTCAAGAACATCGCCTGAGGGTCCTATATGGCCGTGGGTTGCATCTGGCTGGTATCAGAGCTACCACCATGCTGTATATACGGCGCCCAGCTGTGCTCAGATCGACATATATCGACTCAAGAACATCGCCTGTGGGTCCTATATAGCCGTGGGCTGCAGCTGGCTGGTATCACAGCTACCCCCATGCTGTATATACGTGGCCCAGCTGTGCTCAGATCGACATATATCGACTCAAGAACATCGCCTGTGGGTCCTATATAGCCGTGGGCTGCAGATGGCTGGTATCACAGCCACCCACGTGCCGTATATACGGGGCCCAGCTGTGCTCAGATCGACATATATCGACGGAAGAACATCGCCTGTAGGTCCTATATGGCCATGGGTTGCATCTGGCTGGTATCACAGCTACCCCCATGCTGTATATACGGCGCCCAGCTGTGCTCAGATCGACATATATCGACTCAAGAACATCGCCTGTAGGTCCTATATAGCCGTGAGTTGCACCTGGCTGGTATCATAGCTTCCCCCATGCTGTATATACGGGGCCCAGCTGTGCTTAGAGCGACATATATCGACTCAAGAACATCGCCTGTAGGTCCTATGTAGCCGTAGGTTGCAGCTGGCTGGTATCACAGCTACCCCCATGCTGTATATACGTGCCCCAGCTGTGCTCAGATCGACATATATCGACTCAAGATCATCGCCTGTAGGTCCTATATGGCCGTGGGTTGCAGCTGGCTGGTATCACAGCTACCCCCATGCTGTATATACGTGGCCCAGCTGTGCTCAGATCGACATATATCGACTCAAGAACATCGCCTGTAGGTCCTATATGCCCGTGGTTTGCATCTGGCTGGAATCAGAGCCACCCACATGCTGCATATACAGGGCATAGCGGAGCTCATATCGACGTATATCGACTCAAGAACATCGCCTGTAGGTCCTATATGGCAGTGGGTTGCATCTGGCTGATATCAGATCCACCCACATGCCGTATATACGGGGGCCCAGCTGTGCTCAGATAGACATATATCGACTCAAGAACATCGGCTCTAGGTCCTATATGGCCGTGGGTTGCATCTGGCTGGTATCAGAGCCACCCACATGCCGTATATACGGGGCCCAGCTGTGCTCGGATCGACATATATCGACTCAAGAACATCGCCTGTAGGTCCTATATGGCCGTGGGTTGCAGCTGGCTGGTATCACAGCTACCCCCATGCTGTATATACGTGGCCCAGCTGTGCTCAGATCGACATATATCGAATCATGACCATCGCCTGAAGGTCCTGTATGGCCGTGGGTTGCATCTGGCTGGTATCAGAGCCACCCACATGCCGTATATACGTTACCCAGCTCTGCCCAGATCGACATATATCGACTCAAGAACATCGCCTGTAGGTCCTATATGGCCGTGGGTTGCATATGGCTGGTATCAGAGCCACCCACATGCCGTATATACGGGGCCCAGCTGTGCTCAGATCGACATATATCGAATCATGGCCATCGCCTGAAGGTCCTGTATGGCCGTGGGTTGCATCTGGCTGGTATTAGAGCCACCCACATGCCGTATATACGTTACCCAGCTGTGCCCAGATCGACATATATCGACTCAAGAACATCGCCTGTAGGTCCTATATGGGCATAGGTTGCACCTGGCTGGTGTCGGAGCGGCCCCAATGCTGCATATACGGTGCATAGCGGTGCTCAGATCGACATATATCGAATCAAGAACATCGCCTGTAGGTCCTATATGGCAGTGGGTTGCATCTGGCTGATATCAGAGCCACCCACATGCCGTATATACGCTGGCCCAGCTGTGCTCAGATCGTCATATATCGACTCAGGAACATCGCCTGTAGGTCCTATATGGCCGTGGGTTGCATCTGGCTGGTATCAGAGCCACCCACATGCTGTATATACGGTACCCAGCTGTGCTCAGATCGACATATATCGACTCAAGAATATCGCCTGTAGGTCCTATATGGCCGTGGGTTGTATATGGCTGGTATCAGAGCCACCCACATGCCGTATATACGGGGCCCAGCTGTGCTCAGATCGACATATATCGACTCAAGAACATCGCCTGTAGGTCCTATATGGCCGTGGTTTGCATCTGGCTGGTATCGGAGCTACCCCCATGGTGTATATACGGCGCCCAGCTGCGCTCAGATCGACATATATCGAGTCAAGAACATCGCCTATAGGTCCTATATGGCTGTGGGTTGCATCTGGCTGGTATCAGAGCTACCCCCATGCTGTATATACGAGGCCCAGGTGTGCTCAGATCGACATATATCGACTCAAGAACATCGCCTGTGGGTCTTATATGGCCGTGGGTTGCAGCTGGCTGGTATCAGAGCTACCCCCAGCTGTATATACGTGGCCCAGCTGTGCTCAGATCGACATATATCGACTCAAGAACATCGCCTGTAGGTGCTATATGGCCGTGGGTTGCATCTGGCTGGTATCAGAGCTACCCCCATGCTGTATATACGGCGCCAAGCTGTGCTCAGATCGAAATATATATCGACTCAAGAACATCGCTTGTAGGTCCTATATGGCCGTGGGTTGCATCTGGCTGGTATCAGTGCTACCCCCATGCTGTATATACGACGCCCAGCTGTGCTCAGATCGACATATATCGACTCAAGAATATCGCCTGTAGGTCCTATATGGCCGTGGGTTGCATCTGGCTGGTATCAGAGCCACCCACATGCCGTATATACGGGGCCCAGCTGTGATCGGATCGACATATACCGACTCAAGAACATCGCCTGTAGGTCCTATATGGCCGTGGATTGAATCTGGCTGGCATCAGAGCTACCCCCATGCTGTATATACGGCGCCCAGCTGTGCTCAGATCGACATATATCGACCCAAGAACATCGCCTATAGGTCCTATATAGCCGTGGGTTGCAGTTGGCTGGTATCACAGCTACCCCCATGCTGTATATACGTGGCCCAGCTGTGCTCAGGCCGACATATATCGACTCAAGGACATCACCTGTAGGTCCTATATGGCCGTGGGTTGCAGCTGGCTGGTATCAGAGCCACCCACATGCCCTATATACGGGGGTCCAGCTGTGCTCAGATCGACATATATCGACTCAAGAACATCGCCTGTAGGTCCTATATGACCGTGGGTTGCATCTGGCTGGTATCAGAGCTACCCCCATGCTGTATATACGAGGCCCAGCTGTGCTCAGATCGACATATATCGACTCAAGAACATCGCCTGTGGATCTTATATGGCCGTGGGTTGCAGCTGGCTGGTATCAGAGCTACCCCCAGGCTGTATATACGTGGTCCAGCTGTGCTCAGATCGACATATATCGACTCAAGAACATCGCCTGTGGATCTTATATGGCCGTGGGTTGCAGCTGGCTGGTATCAGAGCTACCCCCATGCTGTATATACGGCGCCCAGCTGTGCTCAGATCGACATATATCGACTCAAAAACATCGCCTGTAGGTTATATATGGGCATAGGTTGCACCTGGCTGGTGTCGGAGCGGCCCCAATGCTGCATATACGGTGCATAGCGGTGCTCAGATCGACATATATCGAATCAAGAACATCGCCTGTAGGTCCTATATGGCAGTGGGTTGCATCTGGCTGATATCAGAGCCACTCACATGCCGTATATACGGTGGCCCAGCTGTGCTCAGATCGTCATATATCGACTCAGGAACATCGCCTGTAGGTCCTATATGGCCGTGGGTTGCGTCTGGCTGGTATCAGAGCCACCCACATGCTGTATATACGGTACCCAGCTGTGCTCAGATCGACATATATCGACTCAAGAACATCGCCTGTAGGTTCTATATGGCCGTGGGTTGTATATGGCTGGTATCAGAGCCACCCACATGCCGTATATACGGGGCCCAGCTGTGCTCAGATCGACATATATCGACTCAAGAACATCGCCTGTAGGTCCTATATGGCCGTGGTTTGCATCTGGCTGGTATCGGAGCTACCCCCATGGTGTATATACGGCGCCCAGCTGCGCTCAGATCGACATATATCGACTCAAGAACAACGCCTATAGGTCCTATATGGCTGTGGGTTGCATCTGGCTGGTATCAGAGCTACCCCCATGCTGTATATACGAGGCCCAGCTGTGCTCAGATCGACATATATCGACTCAAGAACATCGCCTGTGGGTCTTATATGGCCGTGGGTTGCAGCTGGCTGGTATCAGAGCTACCCCCAGGCTGTATATACGTGGCCCAGCTGTGCTCAGATCGACATATATCGACTCAAGAACATCGCCTGTAGGTGCTATATGGCCGTGGGTTGCATCTGGCTGGTATCAGAGCTACCCCCATGCTGTATATACGGCGCCAAGCTGTGCTCAGATCGAAATATATATCGACTCAAGAACATCGCTTGTAGGTCCTATATGGCCGTGGGTTGCATCTGGCTGGTATCAGTGCTACACCCATGCTGTATATACGACGCCCAGCTGTACTCAGATCGACATATATCGACTCAAGAGTATCGCCTGTAGGTCCTATATGGCCGTGGGTTGCATCTCGCTGGTATCAGAGCCACCCACATGCCGTATATACGGGGCCCAGCTGTGCTCGGATCGACATATATCAACTCAAGAACATCGCCTGTAGGTCCTATATGGCCGTGGATTGAATCTGGCTGGTATCAGAGCTACCCCCATGCTGTATATACGGCGCCCAGCTGTGCTCAGATCGACATATATCGACTCAAGAACATCGCCTGAGGGTCCTATATGGCCGTGGGTTGCATCTGGCTGGTATCAGAGCTACCCCCATGCTGTATATACGGCGCCCAGCTGTGCTCAGATCGACATATATCGACTCAAGAACATCGCCTGTAGGTCCTACATGGCCGTGGGTTGCATCTGGCTGGTATCAGTGCTAATCCCATGCTGTATATACGGCGCCCAGCTATGCTCAAATCGACATATATCGACTCCAGAACATCGCCTGTAGGTCCTATATGGCCGTGGGTTGCATCTGGCTGGTATCAGTGCTAATCCCATGCTGTATAAACGGCACCCAGCTGTGCTCAGATCGACATATATCGACTCAAGAACATCGCCTCTGGGTCCTATATAGCCGTGGGCTGCAGCTGGCTGGTATCACAGCTACCCCCATGCTGTATATACGTGGCCCAGCTGTGCTCAGATCGACATATATCGACTCAAGAACATCGCCTGTAGGTCCTATATGGCCGTGGGTTGCAGCTGGCTGGTATCAGAGCCACCCACATGCCGTATATACGGGGCCCAGCTGTGCTCAGATCGACATATATCGACGGAAGAACATCGCCTGTAGGTCCTATATGGCCATGGGTTGCACCTGGCTGGTATCACAGCTACCCCCATGCTGTATATACGTAGCGCAGCTGTGCTCAGATCGACATATATCGACTCAAGAACATCGCCTGTAGGTCCTATATGCCCGTGGGTTGCATCTGGCTGGAATCAGAGCTACCCACATGCTGCATATACAATGCATAGCGGAGCTCATATCGACATATATCGACTCAAGAACATCGCCTGTAGGTCCTATATGGGCATAGGTTGCACCTGGCTGGTGTCGAAGCGGCCCCAATGCTGCATATACGGTGCATAGCGGTGCTCAGATCGACATATATCGACTCAAGAACATCGCTTGTAGGTCCTATATTGCTGTGGGTTGCATCTGGCTGATATCAGAGCCACCCACATGCCGTATATACGGGGGCCCAGCTCTGCTCAGATCGACATATATCGACTCAAGAACATCGGCTGTAGGTCCTATATGGCCGTGTGTTGCATCTGGCTTGTATCAGAGCCACCCACATGCCGTATATACGGGAGCCCAGCTATGCTCAGATCGACATATATCGACTCAAGAACATCGCCTGTAGG
The DNA here is from genome assembly GCA_963942505.1 of Lordithon lunulatus. NCBI lineage: Eukaryota > Metazoa > Arthropoda > Insecta > Coleoptera > Staphylinidae > Lordithon > Lordithon lunulatus. Next base: position 29,376,899 of record OZ012667.1, on the reverse strand, counting down.
TCATATATGGCTGTATGTTGCATCTGGCTGGTATGAGAGCTACCCCCATGCTGTATATACGGGACTCAGCTGTGCTCAAATCGACATATATCGACTCAAGAACATCGCCTGTATGTCCTATATGGCCGTGGGTTGCATCTGGCTGGTATGCCATATATACGGGGCCCAGCTGTGCTCAGATCGACATATATAGACGGAAGAACATCGCCTGTAGGTCCTATATGACCATGGGTTGCATCTGGCTGGTATCACAGCTACCCCCATGCTGTATATACGTAGCCCAGCTGTGCTCAGATTGACATATATCGACTCAAGAACATCGCCTGTAGGTCCTATATGCCCGTAGGTTGCATCTAGCTGGAATCAGAGCCACCCTCATGCTGCATATACAATGCATAGCGGAGCTCATATCGACATATATCGACTCAAGAACATCGCCTGTAGGTCCTATATGGGCATAGGTTGCACCTGGCTGGTGTCGAAGCGACCCCAATGCTGCATATACGGTGCATAGCGGTGCTCAGATCGACATATATCGACTCAAGAACATCGCCTGTAGGACCTATATGGCCTTGGGTTGCATCTGACTGGTATCAGAGCCACCCACATGCCGTATATACGAGGCCCAGCTGTGCTCAGATCGACATATATCGATTCAAGAACATCGCCTGTAGGTTCTATATGGCCGTGGGTTGCATATGGCTGGTATCAGAGCCACCCACATGCCGTATATACGGGGCCCAGCTGTGCGCAGATCGACATATATCGACTCAAGAACATCGCCTGTAGGTCCTATATGGCCGTGGGTTGCATATGGCTGGTATCAGAGCCACCCACATGCCGTATATACGGGGCCCAGCTGAGCCCAGATCGACATATATCGACTCAAGAACATCGCCTGTAGGTCCTATATGGCCGTGGGTTGCATCTGCCTGGTATCAGAGCTACACCCATGGTGTATATACGGCGCCCAGCTGTGCTCAGATCGACATATATCGACTCAAGAACATCGCCTGTAGGTCCTATATGGCCGTGGGTTGCATCTGGCTGGTATCATAGCTACCCCTATGCAGTATATACGGCGAGCAGCTGTGCTCAGATCGACATATATCGACTCAAGAACATCGCCTGTAGGTCCTATATGGCCGTGGGTTGCATCTGGCTGGTGTCAGAGCTAACCCCATGCTGTATATACAGGGCCCAGCTGTGCTCAGATCGACATATATCGACTCAAGAACATCGCCTGTAGGTCCTATATGGCCGTGGGTTGCATCTGGCTGGTATCAGAGCCACCCACATGTCGTATATACGAGGCCCAGCTGCTCTCAGATCGACATATATCGACTCAAGAACATCGCCTGTAGGTTCTATATGGCCGTGGGTTGCATCTGGCTGGTATCAGAGGTACCCCCATGCTGTATATACGGCGCCCAGCTGTGCTCAGATCGACATATATCGACTCAAGAACATCGCCTGAGGGTCCTATATGGCCGTGGGTTGCATCTGGCTGGTATCAGAGCTACCACCATGCTGTATATACGGCGCCCAGCTGTGCTCAGATCGACATATATCGACTCAAGAATTTCGCCTGTAGGTCCTACATGGCCGTGGGTTGCATCTGGCTGGTATCAGTGCTAATCCCATGCTGTATAAACGGCGCCCAGCTGTGCTCAGATCGACATATATCGACTCAAGAACATCGCCTGTGGGTCCTATATAGCCGTGGGCTGCAGCTGGCTGGTATCACAGCTACCCCCATGCTGTATATACGTGGCCCAGCTGTGCTCAGATCGACATATATCGACTCAAGAACATCGCCTGTAGGTCCTATATGGCCGTGGGTTGCAGCTGGCTGGTATCAGAGCTACCCCCATGCTGTATATACGTGGCCCAGCTGTGCTCAGATCGACATATATCGACTCAAGAACATCGCCTGTAGGTCCTATATGGCCGTGGGTTGCAGCTGGCTGGTATCAGAGCCACCCACATGCCGTATATACGGAGCCCAGCTGTGCTCAGATCGACATATATCGACGGAAGAACATCGCCTGTGGGTCCTATATAGCCGTGGGCTGCAGCTGGCTGGTATCACAGCCACCCACGTGCCGTATATACGGGGCCCAGCTGTGCTCAGATCGACATATATCGACGGAAGAACATCGCCTGTAGGTCCTATATGGCCATGGGTTGCATCTGGCTGGTATCACAGCTACCCCCATGCTGTATATACGGCGCCCAGCTGTGCTCAGATCGACATATATCGACTCAAGAACATCGCCTGTAGGTCCTATATAGCCGTGAGTTGCACCTGGCTGGTATCATAGCTTCCCCCATGCTGTATATACGGGGCCCAGCTGTGCTTAGAGCGACATATATCGACTCAAGAACATCGCCTGTAGGTCCTATATGGCCGTGGGTTGCAGCTGGCTGTTATCACAGCTACCCCCATGCTGTATATACGTGGCCCAGCTGTGCTCAGATCGACATATATCGACTCAAGAACATCGCCTGTAGGTCCTATATGCCCGTGGGTTGCATCTGGCTGGAATCAGAGCCACCCACATGCTGCATATACAGGGCATAGCGGAGCTCATATCGACGTATATCGACTCAAGAACATCGCCTGTAGGTCCTATATGGCAGTGGGTTGCATCTGGCTGATATCAGATCCACCCACATGCCGTATATACGGGGGCCCAGCTGTGCTCAGATCGACATATATCGACTCAAGAACATCGGCTCTAGGTCCTATATGGCCGTGGGTTGCATCTGGCTGGTATCAGAGCCACCCACATGCCGTATATACGGGGCCCAGCTGTGCTCAGATCGACATATATCGACTCAAGAATATCGCCTGTAGGTCCTATATGGCCGTGGGTTGCATGTGGCTGGTATCAGAGCTACCACCATGGTGTATATACGGCGCCCAGCTGTGCTCAAATCGACATATTTCGATTCAAGAACATCGCCTGTAGATCCTATATGGCCGTGGGTTGGATCTGGCTGGTATCAGAGCTACTCCCATGCTGTATATACGAGGCCCAGCTGTGCTCAGATCGACATATATCGACTCAAGAACATCGCCTGTGGGTCTTATATGGCCGTGGGTTGCAGCTGGCTGGTATCAGAGCTACCCCCAGGCTGTATATACGTGGCCCAGCTGTGCTCAGATCGACATATATCGACTCAAGAATATCGCCTGTAGGTGCTGTATGGCAGTGGGTTGCATCTGGCTGGTATCAGAGCTACCCCCATGCTGTATATACGGCGCCCAGCTGTGTTCAGATCGACATATATCGACTCAAGAACATCGCCTGTAGGTCCTATATGGCCGTGGGTTGCATCTGGCTGGTATCAGAGCCACCCACATGCCGTATATACGGAGCCCAGCTTTGCTCAGATCGACATATATCGACGGAAGAACATCGCCTGTAGGTCCTATATGCCCGCGGGTTGCATCTGGCTGGAATCAGAGCCACCCACATGCTGCATATACAATGCATAGCGGAGCTCATATCGACATAAATCGACTCAAGAACATCGCCTGTAGGTCCTATATGGGCATAGGTTGCACCTGGCTGGTGTCGAAGCGGCCCCAATGCTGCATATACGGTGCATAGCGCTGCTCAGATCGACATATATCGATTCAAGAACATCGCCTGTAGGTCCTATATTGCCGTGGGTTGCATCTGGCTGATATCAGAGCCACCCACATTCCGTATATACGGGAGCCCAGCTGTGCTCAGATCGACATATATCGACTCAAGAACATCGCCTGTAGGTCCTATATGCCCGTGGGTTGCATCTGGCTGGAATCAGAGCCACCGACATGCTGCATATACAATGCATAGCGGAGCTCATATCGACATATATCGACTCAAGAACATCGCCTGTAGGTCCTATATGGGCATAGGTTGCACCTGGTTGGTGTCGAAGCGGCCCCAATGCTGCATATACGGTGCATAGCGGTGCTCAGATCGACATATATCGACTCAAGAACATCGCCTGTAGGTCCTATATGGCCGTGGGTTGCATCTGGCTGGTATCAGAGCCACCCACATGCCGTATATACGAGGCCCAGCTGTGCTCAGATCGACATATATCGACTCAAGAACATCGCCTGTAGGTCTTATATGGCCGTGGGTTGCATCTGGCTGGTATCAGAGGTACACCCATGGTGTATATACGGCGCCCAGCTGTGCTCAGATCGACATATATCGACTCAAGAACATCGCCTGTAGGGTCTATATGGCCGTGGGTTGCATCTGGCTGGTATCAGAGCTACACCCATGGTGTATATACGGCGCCCAGCTGTGCTCAGATCGACATATATCGACTCAAGAACATCGCCTGTAGGTCATATATGGCCGTGGGTTGCATCTGGCTGGTATCAGAGCTACCCCCATGCTGTATATACGGGGCCCAGCTGTGCTCAGATCGACATATATCGACTCAAGAACATCGCCTGTAGGTCCTATATGGCCGTGGGTTGCATCTGGGTGGTATCAGAGCTACCCCCATGCTGTATATACGGGGCCCAGCTGTGCTCAGATCGACATATATCGACTCAAGAACATCGCCTGTATGTCCTATATAACCGTGGGTTGCAGCTGGCTGGTATCACAGCTACCCCCATGCTATATATACGGCGCCCAGCTGTGCTCAGATCGACATATATCGACTCAAGAACATCGACTGTAGGTCCTATATGCCCGTGGGTTGCATCTGGCTGGTATCAGAGCCACCCACATGCCGTATATACGGGGCCCAGCTGTGCTCAGATCGACATATATCGACTCAGGAACATCGCCTGTAGGTCTTATATGGCCGTGGGTTGCATCTGGCTGGTTTCAGAGCTACCCCCCATGTTGTATATACGGGGCCCAGCTGTGCTCAGATCGACATATATCGACTCAAGAACATCGTCTATAGGTCTTATATGGCCGTGGGTTGCAGCTGGCTGGTATCACAGCTACCCCCATGCTGTATATACGTGGCCCAGCTGTGCTGAGTTCGACATATATCGACTCAAGAACATCGCCTGTAGGTCCTATATGCCCGTGGGTTGCATCTGGCTGGAATCAGAGCCACCCACATGCTGCATATACAGGGCATAGCGGAGCTCATATCGTCATATATCGACTCAAGAACATCGCCTGTAGGTCCCATATGGGCATAGGTTGCACCTGGCTGGTGTCGCAGCGGCCCCAATGTTGCATATACGGTGCATAGCGGTGCTCAGATCGACATATATCGACTCAAGAACATCGCCTGTAGGTCCTATATGGCTGTGGGTTGCATCTGGCTGATATCAGAGCCACCCACATGCCGTATATACGGGGGCCCAGCTGTGCTCAGATCGACATATATCGACTCAAGAATATCGCCTGTAGGTCCTATATGGCCGTGGGTTGCATCTGGCTGGTATCAGAGCTACCCCCATGGTGTATATACGGCGCCCAGCTGTGCTCAAATCGACATATATCGATTCAAGTACATCGCCTGTAGGTCCTATATGGCCGTGGGTTGGATCTGGCTGGTATCAGAGCTACTCCCATGCTGTATATACGAGGCCCAGCTGTGCTCAGATCGACATATATCGACTCAAGAACATCGCCTGTGGGTCTTATATGGCCGTGGGCTGCAGCTGGCTGGTATCAGAGCTACCCCCATGCTGTATATACGGTGCCCAGCTATGCTCAGATCGACATATATCGACTCAAGAACATCGCCTGTGGGTCTTATATGGCCGTGGGTTGCAGCTGGCTGGTATCAGAGCTACCACCAGGCTGTATATACGTGGCCCAGCTGTGCTCAGATCGACATATATCGACTCAAGAACATCGCCTGTATGTGCTATATGGCCGTGGGTTGCATCTGGCTGGTATCAGAGCTACCCCCATGCTGTATATACGTGGCCCAGCTGTGCTCAGATCGATATATATATATATATCGACTCAAGAACATCGCCTGTGGGTCTTATATGGCCGTGGGTTGCAGCTGGCTGGTATCAGAGCTACCCCCAGGCTGTCTATACGTGGCCCAGCTGTGCTCAGATCGACATATATCGACTCAAGAACATCACCTGTAGGTGCTATATGGCCGTGGGTTGCATCTGGCTGGTATCAGAGCTACCCCCATGCTGTATATCCGGCCCCAGCTGTGCTCAAATCGACATATATCGACTCAAGAACATCGCCTGTAGGTCCTATATGGCCGTGGGTTGCATCTGGCTGGTATCAGAGCTACGCCCATACTGCATATACGGGGCCCAGCTGTGCTCAGTTCGACATATATCCACTCAAGAAGATCGCCTGTAGGTGCTATATGGCCGTGGGTTGCATCTGGCTGGTATCAGAGCTACCCCCATGCTGTATATACGGGCCCCAGCTGTGCTCAAATCGACATATATCGACTCAAGAACATCGCCTGTAGGTCCTATATGGCCGTGGGTTGCATCTGGCTGGTATCAGAGCTACCCCCATGCTGCATATACGGGGCCCAGCTGTGCTCAGTTCGACATATATCGACTCAAGAAGATCGTCTGTAGGTCCTATATGGCCGTGGTTTGCATCTGGGTGGTATCAGAGCTACCCCCATGCTGTATATACGGCGACCAGCTGTGCTCAGATCGACATATATCGACTCAAGAACATCGCCTGTAGGTCCTATATGGCCGTGGGTTGCATCTGGCTGGTTTCAGAGCTACCCCCATGCTGTATATACGGGGCCGAGCTGTGCTCAAATCGACATATATCGACTCAAGAACATCGCCTGTAGGTCCTATATGGCCGTGGGTTGCAGCTGGCTGGTATCACAGCTACTCCCATGCTGTATATACGTGGCCCAGCTGTGCTCAGATTGACATATATCGACTCAAGAACATCGCCTGTAGGTCCTATATGACCTTGGGTTTCATCTGGCTGGAATCAGAGCCACCCACATGCTGCATATACAGGGCATAGCGGAGCTCATATCGACGTATATCGACTCAAGAACATCGCCTGTAGGTCCTATATGGCAATGGGTTGCATCTGGCTGATATCAGATCCACCCACATGCCGTATATACGGGGGCCCAGCTGTGCTCAGATCGACATATATCGACTCAAGAACATCGGCTCTAGGTCCTATTTGGCTGTGGGTTGCATCTGGCTGGTATCAGAGCTATCCCCATGCTGTATATACGAGGCCCAGCTGTGCTCAGATCGACATATATCGACTCAAGAACATCGCCTGTGGGTCTTATATGGCCGTGGGTTGCAGCTGGCTGGTATCAGAGCCACCCACATGCCGTATATACGGGGCCCAGCTGTGCCCAGATCGACATATATCGACTCAGGAATATCGCCTGTAGGTCCTATATGGCCGTGGGTTGCATCTGGCAGGTATCAGAGCTACCCCCATGGTGTATATACGGCGCCCAGCTGTGCTTAAATCGACATATATCGATTCAAGAACATCGCCTGTAGGTCCTATATGGCCGTGGGTTGGATCTGGCTGGTATCAGAGCTACTCCCATGCTGTATATACGAGGCCCAGCTGTGCTCAGATCGACATATATCGACTTAAGAACATCGCCTGTGGGTCTTATATGGCCGTGGGTTGCAGCTGGATGGTATCAGAGCTACCCCCAGGCTGTATATACGTGGCCCAGCTGTGCTCAGATCGACATATATCGACTCAAGAATATCGCCTGTAGGTGCTGTATGGCCGTGGGTTGCATCTGGCTGGTATCAGAGCTACCCCCATGCTGTATATACGGCGCCCAGCTGTGCTCAGATCGACATATATCGACTCAAGAACATCGCCTGTAGGTCCCATATGGCCGTGGTTTGCATCTGGCTGGTATCGGAGCTACCCCCATGGTGTTTATACGGCGCCCGGCTGCGCTCAGATCGACATATATCGACTCAAGAACATCGCCTATAGGTCCTATTTGGCTGTGGGTTGCATCTGGCTGGTATCAGAGCTACCCCCATGCTGTATATACGAGGCCCAGCTGTGCTCAGATCGACATATATCGACTCAAGAACATCGCCTGTGGGTCTGATATGGCCGTGGGTTGCAGCTGGCTGGTATCAGAGCTACCCCCAGGCTGTATATACGTGGCCCAGCTGTGCTCAGATCGACATATATCGACTCAAGAACATCGCCTGTAGGTGCTATATGGCCGTGGGTTGCATCTGGCTGGTATCAGAGCTACCCCCATGCTGTATATACGGCGCCAAGCTGTGCTCAGATCGACATATATCGACTCAAGAACATTGCTTGTAGGTCCTATATGGCCGTAGGTTGCATCTGGCTGGTATCAGTGCTACCCCCATGCTGTATATACGGCGCCCAGCTGTGCTCAGATCGACATATATCGACTCAAGAATATCGCCTGTAGGTCCTATATGGCCGTGGGTTGCATCTGGCTGGTATCAGAGCCACCCACATGCCGTATATACGGGGCCCAGCTGTGCTCGGATCGACATATATCGACTCAAGAACATCGCCTGTAGGTCCTATATAGCCGTGGGTTGCAGCTGGCTGGTATCATAACTACCCCCATGCTGTATATACGGCGCCCAGCTGTGCTCAGATCGACATATATCGACTCAAGAACATCGCCTGTAGGTCCTATATAGCCGTGGGTTGCAGTTGGCTGGTATCACAGCTACCCCCATGCTGTATTTACGTGGCCCAGCTGTGCTCAGGTCGACATATATCGACTCAAGGACATCACCTGTAGGTCCTGTATGGCCGTAAGTTGCAGCTGGCTGGTATCAGAGCCACCCACATGCCCTATATGCGGGGGTCCAGCTGTGCTCAGATCGGCATATATCGACTCAAGAACATCGCCTGTAGGTCCTATATGGACGTGGGTTGCATCTGGCTGTTATCAGAGCTACCCACATGCCGTATATACGTTACCCAGCTGTGCCCAGGTCGACATATATCGACTCAAGAACATCGCCTGTAGGTCCTATATGGCCGTGGGTTGCATATGGCTGGTATCAGAGCTATCCCCATGCTGTACATACGAGGCCCAGCTGTGCTCAGATCGACATATATCGACTCAAGAACATCGCCTGTGGGTCTTATATGGCCGTGGGTTGCAGCTGGCTGGTATCAGAGCTACCCCCAGGCTGTATATACGTGGCCCAGCTGTGCTCAGATCGACATATATCGACTTAAGAACATCGCCGGTAGGTCCTGTATGCCCATGTGTTGCATCTGGCTGGTATCAGAGCCACCCACATGCCGTATATGCGGAGACCAGCTGTGCTCATATCGACATATATCGACTCAAGAACATCGCCTGTAGGTCCTATATGGCCGTGGGTTGCATCTGGCTCGTATCAGAGCTACCCCCATGCTGTATATACGGCGCCCAGCTGTGCTCAGATCGACATATATCGACTGAAGAAAATCGCCTGTAGGTCCTATATGGCCGTGGGTTGCATCTGGCTGGTATCAGAGCTACCCCCATGCTGTATATATGAAGCCCAGCTGTGCTCAGATCGACATATATCGACTCAAGAACATCGCCTGTAGGTCCTATATGGCCGTGGGTTGCAGCTGGATGGTATCACAGCTACCCCCATGCTGTATATACGTGGCCCAGCTGTGCTCAGATCGACATATATCGACTCAAGAACATCGCCTGTAGGTCCTATATGGGCATAGGTTGCACCTGGCTGGTGTCGAAGCGGCCCCAATGCTGCATATACGGTGCATAGCGGTGCTCAGATCGACATATATCGACTCAAGAACATCGCCTGTAGGTCCTATATGGCCGTGGGTTGCATCTGGCTGATATCAGAGCCACCCACATGCCGTATATACGGGGGCCCAGCTGTGTTCAAATCGACATATATCGAATCAAGAACATCGGCTGTAGGTCCTATATGGCCGTGGGTTGCATCTGGCTGGTATCAGAGCCACCCACATGCCGTATATACGGGGCCCAGCTGTGCTCAGATCGACATATATCGACTCAAGAACATCGCCTGTAGGTCCTATATGGCCGTGGGTTGCATCTGGCTGGTATCAGAGCTACCCCCATGCTGTATATACGAGGACCAGCTGTGCTCAGATCGACATATATCGACTCAAGAACATCGCCTGTAGGTCCTATATGGCCGTGGGTTGCATCTGGCTGGTTTCAGAGCTACCCCCATGTTGTATATACGGGGCCCAGCTGTGCTCAGATCGACATATATCGACTCAAGAACATCGTCTATAGGTCCTATATGGCCGTGGGTTGCAGCTGGCTGGTATCACAGCTACCCCCATGCTGTATAAACGTGGCCCAGCTGTGCTGAGATCGACATATATCGACTCAAGAACATCGCCTGTAGGTCCTATATGCCCGTGGGTTGCATCTGGCTGGAATTAGAGCCACCCACATGCTGCATATACAAGGCATAGCGGAGCTCATATCGACATATATCGACTCAAGAACATCGCCTGTAGGTCCTATATGGCCGTGGGTTGCATCTGGCTGGTTTCAGAGCTACCCCCATGCTGTATATACGGGACCCAGCTGTGCTCAGATCGACACATATCGACTCAAGAACATCGCCTGTAGGTCCTATATGGCCGTGGGTTGCATCTGGCTGGTTTCAGAGCTACTCCCATGTTGTATATACGGGGCCCAGCTGTGCTCAGATCGACATATATCGACTCAAGAACATCGCCTATAGGTCCTATATGGCCGTGGGTTGCACCTGGCTGGTATCACAGCTACCCCCATGCTGTATATACGTGGCCCAGCTGTGCTGAGATCGACATATATCGACTCAAAAACAAAAACAAGAACATCGCCTGTAGGTCCTATATGCCCGTGGGTTGCATCTGGCTGGAATCAGAGCCACCCACATGCTGCATATACAGGGCATAGCGGAGCTCATATCGACATATATCGACTCAAGAACATCGCCTGTAGGTCCCATATGGGCATAGGTTGCACCTGGCTGGTGTCGGAGCGGCCCCAATGTTGCATATACGGTGCATAGCGGTGCTCAGATCGACATATATCGACTCAAGAACATCGCCTGTGGGTCCTATATGGCTGTGGGTTGCATCTGGCTGATATCAGAGCCACCCACATGCCGTATGTACGGGGGCCCAGCCGTGCTCAGATCGACATATATCGACTCAAGAACATCGGCTCTAGGTCCTATATTGCCGTGGGTTGCATCGGGCTGGTATCAGAGCCACCCACATGCCGTATATACGGGGCCCAGCTGTGCTCAGATTGACATATATCGACTCAAGAATATCGCCTGTAGGTCCTATATGGCCGTGGGTTGCATCTGGCTGGTATCAGAGCTACCCCCATGGTGTATATACGGCGCCCAGCTGTGCTCAAATCGACATATATCGATTCAAGTACATCGCCTGTAGGTCCTATATGACCGTGGGTTGGATCTGGCTGGTATCAGAGCTACTCCCATGCTGTATATACGAGGCCCAGCTGTGCTCAGATCGACATATATCGACTCAAGAACATCGCCTGTGGGTCTTATATGGCCGTGGGCTGCAGCTGGCTGATATCAGAGCTACCCCCAGGCTGTATATACGTGGCCCAGCTGTGCTCAGATCGACATATATCGACTCAAGAATATCGCCTGTAGATGCTGTATGGCCGTGGGTTGCATCTGGCTGGTATCAGAGCTACCCCCATGCTGTATATACGGCGCCCAGCTGTGCTCAGATCGACATATATCGACTCAAGAACATCGCCTGTTGGTCCTATATGACCGTGGGTTGCATCTGGCTGGTATGATAGCTTCCCCCATGCTGTATATACGGGTCCCAGCTGTGCTTAGAGCGACATATATCGACTCAAGAACATCGCCTGTAGGTCCTATGTAGCCGTGGGTTACAGCTGGCTGGTATCACAGCTACCCCCATGCTGTATATACGTGCCCCAGCTGTGCTCAGATCGACATATATCGACTCAAGAACATCGCCTGTAGGTCCTATATGGCCGTGGGTTGCAGCTGGCTGGTATCAGAGCCACCCACATGCCGTATATACGGGGCCCAGCTGTTCTCAGCTCGACATATATCGACTCAAAAACATCGCCTCTAGGTCCTATATGGCCGTGGGTTGCATCTGGCTGGTATCAGAGCTACCGCCATGCTGTATATACGGCGCCCAGTTGTGCTCAGATCGACATATATCGACTCAAAAACATCGCCTGTAGGTCCTATATGGCCGTGGGTTGCATCTGGCTGGTTTCAGAGCTACCCCCATGTTGTATATACGGGGTCCAGCTGTGCTCAGATCGACATATATCGACTCAAGAACATCGCCTATAGGTCCTATATGGCCGTGGGTTGCAGCTGGCTGGTATCACAGCTACCCCCATGCTGTATATACGTGTCCCAGCTGTGCTGAGATCGACATATATCGACTCAAGAACATCGCCTGTAGGTCCTATGTAGCCGTGGGTTGCAGCTGGCTGGTATCACAGCTACCCCCATGCTGTATATACGTGGCCCAGCTGTGCTCAGATCGACATATATCGACTCAAGAACATCGCCTGTAGGTCCTATATTGCCGTGGGTTGCATCTGGCTGGTATCAGAGCCACCCACATGCCGTATATACGGGGCCCAGTTGTGCTCAGATCGACATATATCGACTCAAGAATATCGCCTGTAGGTCCTATAAGGCCGTGGGTTGCATCTGGCTGGTATCAGAGCTACCCCCATGGTGTATATACGGCGCCCAGCTGTGCTCAAATCGACATATATCGATTCAAGTACATCGCCTGTAGGTCCTATATGGCCGTGGGTTGGATCTGGCTGGTATCAGAGCTACTCCCATGCTGTATATACGAGGCCCAGCTGTGCTCAGCTCGACATATATCGACTCAAAAACATCGCCTCTAGGTCCTATATGGCCGTGGGTTGCATCTGGCTGGTATCAGAGCTACCCCCATGCTGTATATACGGCGCACAGCTGTGCTCAGATCGACATATATCGACTCAAAAACATCGCCTGTAGGTCCTATATGGCCGTGGGTTGCATCTGGCTGGTATCATAGCTTCCCCCATGCTGCATATACGGGGCCCAGCTGTGCTCAGAGCGACATATATCGACTCAAGAACATCGCATGTAGGTCCTATGTAGCCGTGGGTTGCAGCTGGCTGGTATGACAGCTACCCCCATGGTGTATATACGTGGCCCAACTGTGCTCAGATCGACATATATCGACTCAAGAACATCGCCTGTAGGTCCTATATGGCCGTGGGTTGCAGCTGGCTGGTATCAGAGCCACCCACATGCCGTATATACGGGGACCAGCTGTGCTCAGATCGACATATATCGACTCAAGAACATCGCCTGTAGGTCCTATATAGCCGTGGGTTGCAGCTGGCTGGTATCACAGCTACCCCCATGCTGTATATACGTGGCCCAGCTGTGCTCAGATCGACATATATCGACTCAAGAACATCGCCTGTAAGTCCTATATGGCCGTGGGTTGCATCTGGCTGGTATCAGAGCTACCCCCATGCTGTATATACGGCGCCCAGCTGTGCTCAGATCGACATATATCGACTCAAGAACATCGCCTGTAGGTCATATATGGCCGTGGGTTGCATCTGGCTGGCATCAGAGCTACCCCCATGCTGTATATACGAGGCCCAGCTGTGCTCTAATCGACATATATCGACTCAAGAACATCGCCTGTAGGTCATATATGGTCGTGGGTTGCAGCTGGCTGGTATCAGAGCTACCCCCATGCTGTATATACGGGGCCCAGCTGTGCTCAGATCAGACATATATCGACACAAGAACATCGCCTGTGGGTCTTATATGGCCGTGGGTTGCAGCTGGCTGGTATCAGAGCTACCCCCAGGCTGTATATACGTGGCCCAGCTGTGCTCAGATCGACATATATCGACTCAAGAACATCGCCTGTGGGTCTTATATGGCCGTGGGTTGCAGTTGGCTGATATCAGAGCTACCCCCAGGCTGTCTATACGTGGCCCAGCTGTGCTCAGATCGACATATATCGACTCAAGAACATCACCTGTAGGTGCTATATGGCCGTGGGTTGCATCTGGCTGGTATCAGAGCTACCCCCATGCTGTATATACGGCGCCCAGCTGTGCTCAGATCGACATATATCGACTCAAGAACATCGCTTGTAGGTCCTATATGGCCGTGGGTTGCATCTGGCTGGTATCAGTGCTACCCCCATGCTGTATATACGGCGTCCAGCTGTGCTCAGATCGACATATATCGACTCAAGAACATCGCCTGTAGGTCATATATGGCCGTGGGTTGCATCTGGCTGGTATCAAATCCACCCACATGCCAAATATACGGGGCCCAGCTGTGCTCAGATCGACATATATCGACACAGGAACATCGCCTGTAGGTGCTATATGGCCGTGGGTTGCATCTGGCTGGTATCAGAGCTACCCCCTTGCTGTATATACGGCGCCCAGCTGTGCTCAGATCGACATATATCGACTCAAGAACATCGTCTGTAGGTGCTATATTTCCGTGGGTTGCATCGGGCTGGTATCAGAGCTACCCCCATGCTGTATACACGGCGCCCAGCTGTAATCAGATCGACATATATCGACTCAAGAACATCGCCTGTAGGTCCTATATGGCCGTGGGTTGCATCTGGCTGTTATCAGAGCCACACACATGCCGTATATACGGGGCCCAGCTGTGCTCAGATCGACATATATCGACTCAAGAACATGGGCTGTAGGTCCTATATGGCAGTGGGATGCATATGGCTGGTATCAGAGCCACCCACATTCCGTATATACGGGGCCCAGCTGTGCTCAGATCGGCATATATCGACTCAAGAACATCGCCTGTAGGTCCTATATGGCCGTGGGTTGCATCTGGCTGGTATCAGAGCTACCCCCATGCTGTATATACGGGGCCCAGCTGTGCTCAGATCGACATATATCGACTCAAGAACATCGCCTGTAAGTCCTATATGGCCGTGGGTTGCATCTGGGTGGTATCAGAGCTACCCCCATGCTGTATATACGGGGCCCAGCTATGCTCAGATCGACATATATCGACTCAAGAACATCGCCTGTAGGTCCTATATAACCGTGGGTTGCAGCTGGCTGGTATCACAGCTACCCCCTTGCTGTATATACGGGGCCCAGCTGTGCTCAGATCGACATATATCGACTCAAGAACATCGCCTGTAGGTCCTATATGGCCGTGGGTTGCATCTGGCTGGTTTCAGATCTACCCCCATGCTGTATATACGGGGCCCAGCTGTGCTCAGATCGACATATATCGACTCAAGAACATCGCCTGTAGGTCCTATATGGCCGTGGGTTGCAGCTGGCTGGTATCACAGCTACCCCCATGCTGTATATACGTGGCCCAGCTGTGCTCAGATCGACATATATCGACTCAAGAACATCGCCTGTATGTCCTATATGCCCGTGGGTTGCATCTGGCTGGAATCAGAGCCACTCACATGCTGCATATACAGGGCATAGCGGAGCTCATATCGACGTATATGGACTCAAGAACATCGCCTGTAGGTCCTATATGGCAGTGGGTTGCATCTGGCTCATATCAGATCCACCCACATGCCGTATATACGGGGGCCCAGCTGTGCTCAGATCGACATATATCGACTCAAGAACATCGGCTGTAGGTCCTATATGGCCGTGGGTTGCAGCTGGCTGGTATCACAGCTACCCCCATGCTGTATATACGTGGCCCAGCTGTGCTCAGATCGACATATATCGACTCAAGAACATCGCCTGTATGTCCTATATGCCCGTGGGTTGCATCTGGCTGGTATCAGAGCCACCCACATGCCGTATATACGGGGCCCAGCTGTGCTCAGATCGACATATATCGACTCAAGAATATCGCCTGTAGGTCCTATATGGCCGTGGGTTGCATCTGGCTGGTATCAGAGCTACCCCCATGGTGTATATACGGCGCCCAGCTGTGCTCAAATCGACATATATCGATTCAAGAACATCGCCTGTAGATCCTATATGGCCGTGGGTTGGATCTGGCTGGTATCAGAGCTACTCCCATGTTGTATATACGAGGCCCAGCTGTGCTCAGATCGACATATATCGACTCAAGAACATCGCCTGTGGGTCTTATATGGCCGTGGGTTGCAGCTGGCTGGTATCAGAGCTACCCCCAGGCTGTATATACGTGGCCCAGCTGTGCTCAGATCGACATATATCGACTCAAGAATATCGCCTGTAGGTGCTGTATGGCCGTGGGTTGCATCTGGCTGGTATCAGAGCTACCCCCATGCTGTATATACGGCGCCCAGCTGTGTTCAGATCGACATATATCGACTCAAGAACATCGCCTGTAGGTCCTATATGGCCGTGGTTTGCATCTGGCTGGTATCGGAGCTGCACCCATGGTGTTTATACGGCGCCCAGCTGCGCTCAGATCGACATATATCGACTCAAGAACATCGCCTATAGGTCCTATATGGCTGTGGGTTGCATCTGGCTGGTATCAGAGCTACCCCCATGCTGTATATACGAGGCCCAGCTGTGCTCAGATCGACATATATCGACTCAAGAACATCGCCTGTGGGTCTTATATGGCCGTGGTTGCAGCTAGCTGGTATCAGAGCTACCCCCAGACTGTATATACGTGGCCCAGCTGTGCTCAGATCGACATATATCGACTCAAGAACATCGCCTGTAGGTGCTATATGGCCGTGGGTTGCATCTGGCTGGTATCAGAGCTACCCCCATGCTGTATATACGGCGCCAAGCTGTGCTCAGATCGACATATATCGACTCAAGAACATTGCTTGTAGGTCATATATGGCCGTGGGTTGCATCTGGCTGGTATCAGTGCTACCCCCATGCTGTATATACGGCGCCCAGCTGTGTTCAGGTCGACATATATCGACTCAAGAATATCGCCTGTAGGTTCTATATGGCCGTGGGTTGCATCTGGCTGGTATCAGAGCCACCCACATGGCGTATATACGGGGCCCAGCTGTGCTCGGATCGACATATATACGTGGCCCAGCTGTGCTCAGAGCGACATATATCGACTCAAGAACATCGCCTGTAGGTCCTATATGGCCGTGGGTTGCATCTGGCTGGTATCAGAGCCACCCACATGCCGTATATACGGAGCCCAGCTGTGCTCAGATCGACATATATCGACGGAAAAACATCGCCTGTAGGTCCAATATGGCCATGGGTTGCACCTGGCTGGTATCACAGCTACCCCCATGCTGTATATACGTAGCCCAGCTGTGCTCAGATCGACATATATCGACTCAAGAACATCGCCTGTAGGTCCTATATGCCCGTGGGTTGCATCTGGCTGGAATCAGAGCCACCCACATGCTGCATATACAATGCATAGCGGAGCTCATATCGACATAAATCGACTCAAGAACATCGCCTGTAGGTCCTATATGGGCATAGGTTGCACCTGGCTGGTGTCGAAGCGGCCCCAATGCTGCATATACGGTGCATAGCGCTGCTCAGATCGACATATATCGACTCAAGAACATCGCCTGTAGGTCCTATATTGCCGTGGGTTGCATCTGGCTGATATCAGAGCCACCCACATGCCGTATATACGGGGGCCCAGCTGTGCGCTGATCGACATATATCGACTCAAGAACATCGCCTGTAGGTCCTATATGCCCGTGGGTTGCATCTGGCTGGAATCAGAGCCACCCACATGCTGCATATACAATGCATAGCGGAGCTCATATCGACATATATCGACTCAAGAACATCGCCTGTAGGTCATATATGGGCATAGGTTGCACCTGGTTGGTGTCGAAGCGGCCCCAATGCTGCATATACGGTGCATAGCGGTGCTCAGATCGACATAAATCGACTCAAGAACATCGCCTGTAGGTCCTATATGGCCGTGGGTTGCATCTGGCTGGTATCAGAGCCACCCACATGCCGTATATACGAGGCCCAGCTGTGCTCAGATCGACATATATCGACTCAAGAACATCGCCTGTAGGTTCTATATGGCCGCGGGTTGCATATGGCTGGTATCAGAGCCACCCACATGCCGTATATACGGGGCCCAGCTGTGCGCAGATCGACATATATCGACTCAAGAACATAGCCTGTAGGTCCTACATGGCCGTGGGTTGCATATGGCTGGTATCAGAGCCACCCACATGCCGTATATACGGGGCCCAGCTGTGCTCAGATCGACATATATCGACTCAAGAACATCGCCTGTAGGTCTTATATGGCCGTGGGTTGCATCTGGCTGGTATCAGAGCTACACCCATGGTGTATATACGGCGCCCAGCTGTGCCCAGATCGACATATATCGACTCAAGAACATCGCCTGTAGGGTCTATATGGCCGTGGGTTGCATCTGGCTGGTATCAGAGCTACCCCTATGCTGTATATACGGCGAGCAGCTGTGCTCAGATCGACATATATCGACTCAAGAACATCGCCTGTAGGTCCTATATGGCCGTGGATTGCATCTGGGTGGTATCAGAGCTACCCCCATGCTGTATATACGGGGCCCAGCTGTGCTCAGATCGACATATATCGACTCAAGAACATCGCCTGTAGGTCCTATATAACCGTGGGTTGCAGCTGGCTGGTATCACAGCTATCCCCATGCTATATATACGGCGCCCAGCTGTGCTCAGATCGACATATATCGACTCAAGAACATCGCCTGTAGGTCCTATATGGCCGTGGGTTGCATCTGGCTGGTTTCAGAGCTACCCCCATGTTGTATATACGGGGCCCAGCTGTGCTCAGATCGACATATATCGACTCAAGAACATCGTCTATAGGTCCTATATGGCCGTGGGTTGCAGCTGGCTGGTATCACAGCTACCCCCATGCTGTATATACGTGGCCCATCTGTGCTGAGATCGACATATATCGACTCAAGAACATCGCCTGTAGGTCCTATATGCCCGTGGGTTGCATCTGGCTGGAATCAGAGCCACCCACATGCTGCATATACAGGGCATAGCGGAGCTCATATCGACATATATCGACTCAAGAACATCGCCTGTAGGTCCCATATGGGCATAGGTTGCACCTGGCTGGTGTCGGAGCGGCCCCAATGTTGCATATACGGTGCATAGCGGTGCTCAGATCGACATATATCGACTCAAGAACATGGCCTGTAGGTCCTATATGGCTGTGGGTTGCATCTGGCTGATATCAGAGCCACCCACATGCCGTATATACGGGGGCCCAGCTGTGCTCAGATCGACATATATCGACTCAAGAACATCGGCTCTAGGTCCTATATGCCCGTGGGTTGCATCTGGCTGGAATCAGAGCCACCCACATGCTGCATATACAATGCATAGCGGAGCTCATATCGACATAAATCGACACAAGAACATCGCCTGTAGGTCCTATATGGGCATAGGTTGCACCTGGCTGGTGTCGAAGCGGCCCCAATGCTGCATATACGGTGCATAGCGGTGCTCAGATCGACATATATCGACTCAAGAACATCGCCTGTAGGTCCTATATTGCCGTGGGTTGCATCTGGCTGATATCAGAGCCACCCACATGCCGTATATACGGGGGCCCAGCTGTGCGCAGATCGACATATATCGACTCAAGAACATCGCCTGTAGGTCCTATATGCCCGTGGGTTGCATCTGGCTGGAATCAGAGCCACCCACATGCTGCATATACAATGCATAGCGGAGCTCAATCGACATATATCGACTCAAGAACATCGCCTGTAGGTCCTATATGGGCATAGGTTGCACCTGGTTGGTGTCGAAGCGGCCCCAATGCTGCATATACGGTGCATAGCGGTGCTCAGATCGACATAAATCGACTCAAGAACATCGCCTGTAGGTCCTATATGGCCGTGGGTTGCATCTGGCTGGTATCAGAGCCACCCACATGCCGTTTATACGAGGCCCAGCTGTGCTCAGATCGACATATATCGACTCAAGAACATCGCCTGTAGGTTCTATATGGCCGTGGGTTGCATATGGCTGGTATCAGAGCCACCCACATGCCGTATATACGGGGCCCAGCTGTGCGCAGATCGACATATATCGACTCAAGAACATAGCCTGTAGGTCCTACATGGCCGTGGGTTGCATATGGCTGGTATCAGAGCCACCCACATGCCGTATATACGGGGCCCAGCTGTGCTCAGATCGACATATATCGACTCAAAAACATCGCCTGTAGGTCTTATATGGCCGTGGGTTGCATCTGGCTGGTATCAGAGCTACACCCATGGTGTATATACGGCGCCCAGCTGTGCCCAGATCGACATATATCGACTCAAGAACATCGCCTGTAGGGTCTATATGGCCGTGGGTTGCATCTGGCTGGTATCAGAGCTACCCCTATGCTGTATATACGGCGAGCAGCTGTGCTCAGATCGACATATATCGACTCAAGAACATCGCCTGTAGGTCCTATATGGCCGTGGATTGCATCTGGGTGGTATCAGAGCTACCCCCATGCTGTATATACGGGACCCAGCTGTGCTCAGATCGACATATATCGACTCAAGAACATCGCCTGTAGGTCCTATATAACCGTGGGTTGCAGCTGGCTGGTATCACAGCTATCCCCATGCTATATATACGGCGCCCAGCTGTGCTCAGATCGACATATATCGACTCAAGAACATCGCCTGTAGGTCCTATATGGCCGTGGGTTGCATCTGGCTGGTTTCAGAGCTACCCCCATGTTGTATATACGGGGCCCAGCTGTGCTCAGAACGACATATATCGACTCAAGAACATCGTCTATAGGTCCTATATGCCCGTGGGTTGCATCTGGCTGGAATCAGAGCCACCCACATGCTGCATATACAGGGCATAGCGGAGCTCATATCGACATATATCGACTCAAGAACATCGCCTGTAGGTCCCATATGGGCATAGGTTGCACCTGGCTGGTGTCGGAGCGGCTCCAATGTTGCATATACGGTGCATAGCGGTGCTCAGATCGACATATAGCGACTCAAGAACATCGCCTGTAGGTCCTATATGGCTGTGGGTTGCATCTGGCTGATATCAGAGCCACCCACATGCCGTATATACGGGGGCCCAGCTGTGCTCAGATCGACATATATCGACTCAAGAACATCGGCTCTAGGTCCTATATGCCCGTGGGTTGCATCTGGCTGGAATCAGAGCCACCCACATGCTGCATATACAATGCATAGCGGAGCTCATATCGACATAAATCGACTCAAGAACATCGCCTGTAGGTCCTATATGGGCATAGGTTGCACCTGGCTGGTGTCGAAGCGGCCCCAATGCTGCATATACGGTGCATAGCGGTGCTCAGATCGACATATATCGACTCAAGAACATCGCCTGTAGGTCCTATATGGCTGTGGGTTGCATCTGGCTGATATCAGAGCCACCCACATGCCGTATATACGGGGGCCCAGCTGTGCTCAGATCGACATATATCGACTCAAGAACATCGCCTGTAGGTTCTATATGCCCGTGGGTTGCATCTGGCTGGAATCAGAGCCACCCACATGCTGCATATACAATGCATAGCGGAGCTCATATCGACATAAATCGACTCAAGAACATCGCCTGTAGGTCCTATATGGGCATAGGTTGCACCTGGCTGGTGTCGAAGCGGCCCCAATGCTGCATATACGGTGCATAGCGCTGCTCAGATCGACATATATCGACTCAAGAACATCGCCTGTAGGTCCTATATTGCCGTGGGTTGCATCTGGCTGATATCAGAGCCACCCACATGCCGTATATACGGGGGCCCAGCTGTGCTCAGATCGATATATATCGACTCAAGAACATCGCCTGTAGGTCCTATATGCCCGTGGGTTGCATCTGGCTGGAATCAGAGCCACCCACATGCTGCATATACAATGCATAGCGGAGCTCATATCGACATATATCGACTCAAGAACATCGCCTGTAGGTCCTATATGGGCATAGGTTGCACCTGGTTGGTGTCGAAGCGGCCCCAATACTGCATATACGGTGCATAGCGGTGCTCAGATCGACATAAATCGACTCAAGAACATCGCCTGTAGGTCCTATATGGCCGTGGGTTGCATCTGGTTGGTATCAGAGCCACCCACATGCCGTATATACGGGGCCCAGCTTTGCTCGGATCGACATATATCGACTCAAGAACATCGCCTGTAGGTCCTATATGGCTGTGGGTTGCAGCTGGCTGGTATCATAACTACCCCCATGCTGTATATACGGGGCCCAGCTGTGCTCAGATCGACATATATCGACTCAAGAACATCGCCTGTAGGTCCTATATGGCCGTGGGTTGCATCTGGCTGATATCAGAGCCACCCACATGCCGTATATACGGGGGCCCAGCTGTGCTCAGATCGACATATATCGAATCATGACCATCGCCTGTAGGTCCTATATGGCCGTGGGTTGCATCTGGCTGGTATCAGAGCCACCCACATGCCGTATATACGTTACCCAGCTGTGCCCAGATCGACATATATCGACTCAAGAACATCGCCAGTAGGTTCTATATAGCCGTGGGTTGCATATGGCTGGTATCAGAGCCACCCACATGCCGTATATACGGGGCCCAGCTGTGCGCAGATCGACATATATCGACTCAAGAACATCGCCTGTAGGTCCTATATAGCCGTGGGGTGCAGTTGGCTGGTATCACAGCTACCCCCATGCTGTATTTTCGTGGCCCAGCTGTGCCCAGGTCGACATATATCGACTCAAGGACATCACCTGTAGGTCCTATATGGCCGTGGGTTGCAGCTGGCTGGTATCAGAGCCACCCACATGCCCTATATACGGGGATACAGCTGTGCTCAGATCGACATATATCGACACAAGAACATCGCCTGTAGGTCCTATATGGCCGTGGGTTGCATCTGGCTGGTATCAGAGCTACCCACATGCCGTATATACGGGACCCAGCTGTGCTCAGATCGACATATATCGACTCAAGAACATCGCCTGTAGGTCTTATATGGCCGTGGGTTGCATATGGCTGGTATCAGAGCCACCCACATGCCGTATATACGAGGCCCAGCTGTGCTCAGATCGACATATATCGAATCATGACCATCGCCTGTAGGTCCTATATGGCCGTGGGTTGCATCTGGCTGGTATCAGAGCCACACACATGCCGTATATACGTTACCCAGCTGTGCCCAGATCGACATATATCGACTCAAGAACATCGCCTGTAGGTACTATATGGCCGTGAGTTGCAAATGGCTGGTATCAGAGCTACCCCCATGCTGTATATACGAGGCCCAGCTGTGCTCAGATCGACATATATCGACTTAAGAACATCGCCGGTAGGTCCTGTATGCCCATGGGTTGCATCTGGCTGATATCAGAGCTACCCACATGCCGTATATACGAGGGCCCAGCTGTGCTCAGATCGACATATATCGAATCAAGAACATCGGCTGTAGGTCCTATATGGCCATGGGTTGCATCTGGCTGATATCAGAGCCACCCACATGCCGTACATACGGGGTCCACCTGTGCTCAGATCGACATATATCGACTCAAGAACATCGTCTGTAGGTCCTATATGGCTGTGGGTTGCATCTGGCTGGTATCAGAGCTACCCCCATGCTGTATATACGGGGTCCAGCTGTGCTCAGATCGACATATATCGACTCAAGAACATCGGCTGTAGGTCCTATATGGCCGTGGGTTGCAGCTGGATGGTATCAGAGCCACCCACATGCCGTATATACGAGGCCCAGCTGTGCTCAGATCGACATATATCGACTCAAGAACATCGCCTGTAGGTCCTATATGGCTGTGGGTTGCATCTGGCTGGTATCAGAGCTACCCCCATGCTGTATATACGGTGTCCAGCTGTGCTCAGATTGACATATATCGACTCAAGAAC
Source organism: Lordithon lunulatus (assembly GCA_963942505.1). Taxonomy (NCBI): domain Eukaryota; kingdom Metazoa; phylum Arthropoda; class Insecta; order Coleoptera; family Staphylinidae; genus Lordithon; species Lordithon lunulatus. The sequence continues at coordinate 29,353,052 of OZ012667.1, read as the reverse complement.
ATCGGCTGTAGGTCCTATATGGCCGTGGGTTGCATCTGGCTGGTATCAGAGCCACACACATGCCGTATATACGTTACCCAGCTGTGCCCAGATCGACATATATCGACTTAAGAACATCGCCTGTGGGTCTTATATGGCCGTGGGTTGCAGCTGGCTGGTATCAGAGCTACCCCCAGGCTGTATATACGTGGCCCAGCTGTGCTCAGATCGACATATTTCGACTTAAGAACATCGCCGGTAGGTCCTGTATGCCCATGGGTTGCATCTGGCTGATATCAGAGCTACCCACATGCCGTATATACGAGGGCCCAGCTGTGCTCAGATCGACATATATCGAATCAAGAACATCGGCTGTAGGTCCTATATGGCCATGGGTTGCATCTGGCTGATATCAGAGCCACCCACATGCCGTACATACGGGGCCCACCTGTGCTCAGATCGACATATATCGACTCAAGAACATCGTCTGTAGGTCCTATATGGCCGTGGGTTGCATCTGGCTGGTATCAGAGCCACCCACATGCCGTATATACGAGGCCCAGCTGTGCTCAGATCGACATATATCGACTCAAGAACATCGCCTGTAGGTCCTATATGGCTGTGGGTTGCATCTGGCTGGTATCAGAACTACCCCCATGCTGTATATACGGGGTCCAGCTGTGCTCAGATCGACATATATCGACTCAAGAACATCGGCTGTAGGTCCTATATGGCCGTGGGATGCATATAGCTGGTATCAGAGCCACCCACATGCCGTATATACGGGCCCAGCTGTGCTCAGATCGACATATATCGACTCAAGAACATCGCCTGTAGGTCCTATATGGCTGTGGGTTGCATCTGGCTGGTATCAGAGCTACCCTCTTGCTGTATATACGGGGCCCAGCTGTGCTCAGATCGACATACATCGACTCAAGAACATCGCCTGTAGGTCCTATATGGCCGTGGGTTGCATCTGGCTGGTATCAGAGCTACCCCCATGCTGTATATACGGGGCCCAGCTGTGCTCAGATCGACATATATCGACTCAAGAACATCGCCTGTAGGTCCTATATGGCCGTGGGTTGCAGCTGGCTGATATCAGAGCCACCCACATGCCGTATATACGGGGCCCAGCTGTGCTCAGATCGACATATATCGACTCAAGAACATCGCCTGTAGGTCCTATATGGCCGTGGGTTGCATCTGGCTGGTATCAGAGCTACCCCCATGCTGTATATACGGGGTCCAGCTGTGCTCAGATCGACATATATCGACTCAAGAACATCGCCTGTAGGTCCTATATGGCCGTGGGTTGCAGCTGGCTGGTATCACAGGTACCCCCACGCTGTATATACGTGGCCCCGCTGTGCTCAGAACGACATATATCGACTCAAGAACATCGCCTGTGGGTCTTATATGGCCGTGGGTTGCAGCTGGCTGGTATCAGAGCTACCCCCAGGCTGTATATACGTGGCCCAGCTGTACTCAGATCGACATATATCGACTCAAGAACATCGCCTGTAGGTGTTATATGGCCGTGGGTTGCATCTGGCTGGTATCAGAGCTACCCCCATGCTGTATATACGGCGCCCAGCTGTGCTCAGATCGACATATATCGACTCAAGAACATCGCCTGTAGGTGCTATATGGCCGTGAGTTGCAGCTGGCTGGTATCACAGCTACCCCCATGCTGTATATACGTGGCCCAGCTGTGCTGAGATCGACATATATCGACTCAAGAACATCGCCTGTAGGTCCTATATGGCCGTGGGTTGCATCTGGGTGGTATCAGAGCTACACCCGTGCTGTATATACGGGACCCAGCTGTGCTCAGATCGACATATATCGACTCAAGAACATCGCCTGTAGGTCCTATATGGCCGTGGGTTGCATCTGGCTGATATCAGAGCCACCCACATGCCGTATATACGAGGGCCCAGCTGTGCTCATATCGACATATATCGAATCAAGAACATCGGCTGTAGGTCCTATATGGCCATGGGTTGCATCTGGCTGATATCAGAGCCACCCACATGCCGTATATACGGGGAACACCTGTGCTCAGATCGACATATATCGACTCAAGAACATCGCCTGTAGGTCCTATATGGCCGTGGGTTGCATCTGGCTGGTATCAGAGCCACCCACATGCCGTATATACGAGGCCCAGCTGTGCTCAGATCGACATATATCGACTCAAGAACATCGGCTGTAGGTCCTATATGGCCGTGGGATGCATATAGCTGGTATCAGAGCCACCCACATGCCGTATATACGGGGCCCAGCTGTGCTCAGATCGACATATATCGACTCAAGAACATCGCCTGTAGGTCCTATATGGCTGTGGGTTGCATCTGGCTGGTATCAGAGCTACACTCTTGCTGTATATACGGGGCCCAGCTGTGCTCAGATCGACATATATCGACTCAAGAACATCGCCTGTAGGTCCTATATGGCCGTGGGTTGCATCTGGCTGGTATCAGAGCTACCCCCATGCTGTATATACGGGGCCCAGCTGTGCTCAGATCGACATATATCGACTCAAGAACATCGCCTGTAGGTCCTATATGGCCGTGGGTTGCAGCTGGCTGGTATCAGAGCCACCCACATGCCGTATAAACGGGGCCCAGCTGTGCTCAGATCGACATATATCGACTCAAGAACATCGCCTGTAGGTCCTATATGGCCGTGGGTTGCATCTGGCTGGTATCAGAGCTACCCCCATGCTGTATATACGGGGTCCAGCTGTGCTCAGGTCGACATATATCGACTCAAGAACATCGCCTGTAGGTCCTATATGGCCGTGGGTTGCAGCTGGCTGGTATCAGAGCTACCCCCAGGCTGTATATACGTGGCCCAGCTGTACTCAGATTGACATATATCGACTCAAGAACATCGCCTGTAGGTCCTATATAGCCGTGGGTTGCAGTTGGCTGGTATCACAGCTATCCCCATGCTGTATTTACGTGGCCCAGCTGTGCTCAGGTCGACATATATCGACTCAAGGACATCACCTGTAGGTCCTATATGGCCGTGGGTTGTAGCTGGCTGGTATCAGAGCCACCCACATGCCCTATATACGGGGGTCCAGCTGTGCTCAGATCGACATATATCGACTCAAGAACATCGCCTGTAGGTCCTATATGGCCGTGGGTTGCATCTGGCTGGTATCAGAGCCACCCACATGCCGTATATACGTTACCCAGCTGTGCCCAGATCGACATATAACGACTCAAGAACATCGCCTGTAGGTCCTATATGGCCGTGGGTTGCAAATGGCTGGTATCAGAGCTACCCCCATGCTGTATATACGAGGCCCAGCTGTGCTCAGATCGACATATATCGACTCAAGAACATCGCCTGTGGGTCTTATATGGCCGTGGGTTGCAGCTGGCTGGTATCAGAGCTACCCCCAGGCTGTATATACGTGGCCCAGCAGTGCTCAGATCGACATATATCGACTTAAGAACATCGCCGGTAGGTCCTGTATGCCCATGGGTTGCATCTGGCTGCTATCAGAGCCACCCACATGCCGTATATACGGGGACCAGCTGTGCTCAGATCGACATATATCGACTTAAGAACATCGCCTGTAGGTCCTATATGGCCGTGGGTTGCATCTGGCTCGTATCAGAGTTACCCCCATGCTGTATATACTGCGCCCAGCTGTGCTCAGATCGACATATATCGACTCAAGAAAATCGCCTGTAGGTCCTATATGGCCGTGAGTTGCATCTGGCTGGTATCAGAGCTACCCCCATGCTATATATACTGGGCCCAGCTGTGCTCAGATCGACATATATCGACTCAAGAACATCGCCTGTAGGTCCTATATGGCCGTGGGTTGCAGCTGGCTGGTATCACAGCTACCCCCATGCTGTATATACGTGGCCCAGCTGTGCTCAGATCGACATATATCGACTCAAGAACATCGCCTGTAGGTCCTATATGGCCGTGGGTTGCATCTGGCTGGTATCAGAGCCACCCACATGCCGTATATACGGTACCCAGCTGTGCTCAGATCGACATATATCGACTCAAGAACATCGCCTGTAGGTCCTATATGGCCGTGGGTTGTATATGGCTGGTATCAGAGACACCTACATGCCGTATATACGGGGCCCAGCTGTGCTCAGATCGACATATATCGACTCAAGAACATCGCCTGTAGGTTCTATATGGCCGTGGTTTGCATCTGGCTGGTATCGGAGCTACCCCCATGTTGTATATACGGCGCCCAGCTGCGCTCAGATCGACATATATCGACTCAAGAACATCGCCTATAGGTCCTATATGGCTGTGGGTTGCATCTTGCTGGTATCAGAGCTACCCCCATTCTGCATATACGTAGCCCAGCTGTGCTCAGATCGACATATATCGACTCAAGAACATCGCCTGTAGGTCCTATATGCCCGTGGGTTGCATCTGGCTGGAATCAGAGCCACACACATGCTGCATATACAATGCATAGCGGAGCTCATATCGACATAAATCGACTCAAGAACATCGCCTGTAGGTCCTATATGGGCATAGGTTGCACCTGGCTGGTGTCGAAGCGGCCCCAATGCTGCATATACGGTGCATAGCGGTGCTCAGATCGACATAAATCGACTCAAGAACATCGCCTGTAGGTCCTATATGGCCGTGGGTTGCATCTGGCTGGTATCAGAGCCACCCACATGCCGTATATACGGGGCCCAGCTGTGCTCGGATCGACATATATCGACTCAAGAACATCGCCTGTAGGTCCTATATAGCCGTGGGTTGCAGCTGGCTGGTATCATAACTACCCCCATGCTGTATATACGGCGCCCAGCTGTGCTCAGATCGACATATATCGACTCAAGAACATCGCCTGTAGGTCCTATATAGCCGTGGGTTGCAGTTGGCTGGTATCACAGCTACCCCCATGCTGTATTTACGTGGCCCAGCTGTGCTCAGGTCGACATATATCGACTCAAGGACATCACCTGTAGGTCCTGTATGGCCGTGGGTTGCAGCTGGCTGGTATCAGAGCCACCCACATTCCCTATATGCGGGGGTCCAGCTGTGCTCAGATCGGCATATATCGACTCAAGAACATCGCCTGTAGGTCCTATATGGCCGTGGGTTGCATCTGGCTGTTATCAGAGCTACCCACATGCCGTATATACGGGACCCAGCTGTGCTCAGATCGACATATATCGAATCATGACCATCGCCTGTAGGTCCTATATGGGCGTGGGTTGCATCTGGCTGGTATCACAGCCACCCACATGCCGTATATACGTTACCCAGCTGTGCCCAGGTATACATATATCGACTCAAGAACATCGCCTGTAGGTCCTATATGGCCGTGGGTTGCATATGGCTGGTATCAGAGCTACCCCCATGCTGTACATACGAGGCCCAGCTGTGCTCAGATCGACATATATCGACACAAGAACATCGCCTGTGGGTCTTATATGGCCGTGGGTTGCAGCTGGCTGGTATCAGAGCTACCCTCAGGCTGTATATACGTGGCCCAGCTGTGCTCAGATCGACATATATCGACTTAAGAACATCGCCGGTAGGTCCTGTATGCCCATGGGTTGCATCTGGCTGGTATCAGAGCCACCCACATGCCGTATATGCGGAGACCAGCTGTGCTCAGATCGACATATATCGACTCAAGAACATCGCCTGTAGGTCCTATATGGCCGTGGGTTGCATCTGGCTCGTATCAGAGCTACCCCCATGCTGTATATACGGCGCCCAGCTGTGCTCAGATCGACATATATCGACTCAAGAAAATCGCCTGTAGGTCCTATATGGCCGTGGGTTGCATCTGGCTGGTATCAGAGCTACCCCCATGCTGTATATACGGGGCCCAGCTGTGCTCAGATCGACATATATCGACTCAAGAACATCGCCTGTAGGTCCTATATGGCCGTGGGTTGCAGCTGGATGGTATCACAGCTACCCCCATGCTGTATATACGTGACCCAGCTGTGCTCAGATCGACATATATCGACTCAAGAACATCGCCTGTAGGTCCTATATGGGCATAGGTTGCACCTGGCTGGTGTCGAAGCGGCCCCAATGCTGCATATACGGTGCATAGCGGTGCTCAGATCGACATATTTCGACTCAAGAACATCGCCTGTATGTCCTATATGGCCGTGGGTTGCATCTGGCTGATATCAGAGCCACCCACATGCCGTATATACGGGGGCCCAGCTGTGTTCAAATCGACATATATCGAATCAAGAACATCGGCTGTAGGTCCTATATGGCCGTGGGTTGCATCTGGCTGGTATCAGAGCCACCCACATGCCGTATATACGGGGCCCAGCTGTGCTCAGATCGACATATATCGACTCAAGAACATCGCCTGTAGGTCCTATATGGCCGTGGGTTGCATCTGGCTGGTATCAGAGCCACACACATGCCGTATATACGTTACCCAGCTGTGCCCAGATCGACATATATCGACTCAAGAACATCGCCTGTAGGTACTATATGGCCGTGGGTTGCAAATGGCTGGTATCAGAGCTACCCCCATGCTGTATATACGAGGCCCAGCTGTGCTCAGATCGACATATATCGACTCAAGAACATCGCCTGTGGGTCTTATATGGCCGTGGGTTGCAGCTGGCTGGTATCAGAGCTACCCCCAGGCTGTATATACGTGGCCCAGCTGTGCTCAGATCGACATATTTCGACGTAAGAACATCACCGGTAGGTCCTGTATGCCCATGGGTTGCATCTGGCTGATATCAGAGCTACCCACATGCCGTATATACGAGGGCCCAGCTGTGCTCAGATCGACATATATCGAATCAAGAACATCGGCTGTAGGTCCTATATGGCCATGGGTTGCATCTGGCTGATATCAGAGCCACCCACATGCCGTACATACGGGGCCCACCTGTGCTCAGATCGACATATATCGACTCAAGAACATCGTCTGTAGGTCCTATATGGCCGTGGGTTGCATCTGGCTGGTATCAGAGCCACCCACATGCCGTATATACGGGGTCCAGCTGTGCTCAGATCGACATATATCGACTCAAGAACATCGGCTGTAGGTCCTATATGGCCGTGGGTTGCAGCTGGCTGGTATCAGAGCCACCCACATGCCGTATATACGGGGCCCAGCTGTGCTCAGATCGACATATATCGACTCAAGAACATCGCCTGTAGGTCTTATATGGCCGTGGGTTGCATCTGGCTGGTATCAGAGCTACCCCCATGCTGTATATACGGGGTCCAGCTGTGCTCAGATCGACATATATCGACTCAAGAACATCGCCTGTAGGTCCTATATGGCCGTGGGTTGCAGCTGGCTGGTATCAGAGCCACCCACATGCCGTATATACGGGGCCCAGCTGTGCTCAGATCGACATATATCGACTCAAGAACATCGCCTGTAGGTCCTATATGGCCGTGGGTTGCATCTGGCTGGTATCAGAGCTACCCCCATTCTGTATATACGGGGCCCAGCTGTGCTCAGATCGACATATATCGACTCAAGAACATCGCCTGTAGGTCCTATATGGCCGTGGGTTGCAGCTGGCTGGTATCAGAGCCACCCACATGCCGTATATACGGGGCCCAGCTGTGCTCAGATCGACATATATCGACTCAAGAACATCGCCTGTAGGTCCTATATGGCCGTGGGTTGCATCTGGCTGGTATCAGAGCTACCCCCATGCTGTATATACGGGGTCCAGCTGTGCTCAGATCGACATATATCGACTCAAGAACATCGCCTGTAGGTCCTATATGGCCGTGGGTTGCAGCTGGCTGGTATCACAGGTACCCCCACGCTGTATATACGTGGCCCCGCTGTGCTCAGAACGACATATATCGACTCAAGAACATCGCCTGTGGGTCTTATATGGCCGTGGGTTGCAGCTGGCTGGTATCAGAGCTACCCCCAGGCTGTATATACGTGGCCCAGCTGTACTCAGATCGACATATATCGACTCAAGAACATCGCCTGTAGGTGTTATATGGCCGTGGGTTGCATCTGGCTGGTATCAGAGCTACCCCCATGCTGTATATACGGCGCCCAGCTGTGCTCAGATCGACATATATCGACTCAAGAACATCGCCTGTAGGTGCTATATGGCCGTGAGTTGCAGCTGGCTGGTATCACAGCTACCCCCATGCTGTATATACGTGGCCCAGCTGTGCTGAGATCGACATATATCGACTCAAGAACATCGCCTGTAGGTCCTATATGGCCGTGGGTTGCATCTGGGTGGTATCAGAGCTACACCCGTGCTGTATATACGGGACCCAGCTGTGCTCAGATCGGCATATATCGACTCAAGAACATCGCCTGTAGGTCCTATATGGCCGTGGGTTGCATCTGGCTGATATCAGAGCCACCCACATGCCGTATATACGAGGGCCCAGCTGTGCTCATATCGACATATATCGAATCAAGAACATCGGCTGTAGGTCCTATATGGCCATGGGTTGCATCTGGCTGATATCAGAGCCACCCACATGCCGTATATATGGGGAACACCTGTGCTCAGATCGACATATATCGACTCAAGAACATCGCCTGTAGGTCCTATATGGCCGTGGGTTGCATCTGGCTGGTATCAGAGCCACCCACATGCCGTATATACGAGGCCCAGCTGTGCTCAGATCGACATATATCGACTCAAGAACATCGCCTGTAGGTCCTATATGGCCATGGGTTGCATCTGGCTGGTATCAGAGCCACGCACATGCCGTATATACGGGGACCAGCTGTGCCCAGATCGACATATATCGACTCAAGAACATCGCCTGTAGGTGCTATATGGCCGTGGGTTGCATCTGGCTGGTATCAGAGCTACCCCCATGCTGTATATACGGCGCCCAGCTGTGCTCAGATCGACATATATTGACTCAAGAACATCGCCTGTAGGTCCTATATGGCTGTGGGTTGCATCTGGCTGGTATCAGAGCTACCCCCATGCTGTATATACGGGGCCCAGCTGTGCTCAGATCGACATATATCGACTCAAGACCATCGCCTGTAGGTCCTCTATGGCCGTGGGTTGCAGCTGGCTGGTATCACAGCTACCCCCATGCTATATTTACGTGGCCCAGCTGTGCTCAGATCGACATATATCGACTCAAGAACATCGCCTGTAGGTCCTATATGGCCGTGAGTTGCAGCTGGCTAGTATCAGAGCCACCCACATGCCGTATATACGAGGCCCAACTGAGCTCAGCTCGACATATATCGACTCAAAAACATCGCCTATAGGTCCTATATGGCCTTGGGTTGCAGTTGGCTGGTATCAGAGCCACCCACATGCCGTATATACTGGGCCCAGCTGTGCTCAGATCGACATATATCGACTCAAGAACATCGCCTGTAGGTCCTATATGGCCGTGGGTTGCATCTGGCTGGTATCAGAGCTACCCCCATGCTGTATATACGGGGCCCAGCTGTGCTCAGATCGACATATATCGACTCAAGAACATCGGCTGTAGGTCCTATATGGCCGTGGGTTGCATCTGGCTGGTATCAGAGCTACCCCCATGCTGTATATACGGGGCCCAGCTGTGCTCAGATCGACATATATCGACTCAAGAACATCGCCTGTAGGTCCTATATGGCCGTGGGTTGCAGCTGGCTGGTATCAGAGCCACCCACATGCCGTATATACGGGGCCCAGCTGTGCTCAGATCGACATATATCGACTCAAGAACATCGCCTGTAGGTCCTATATGGCTGTGGGTTGCATCTGGCTGGTATCAGAGCTACCCCCATGCTGTATATACGGGGCCCAGCTGTGCTCAGATCGACATATATCGACTCAAGAACATCGCCTGTAGGTCCTATATGGCCGTGGGTTGCAGCTGCCTGGTATCACAGCTACCCCCACGCTGTTTATACGTGGCCCAGCTGTGCTCAGAACGACATATATCGACTCAAGAACATTGCCTGTGGGTCTTATATGGCCGTGGGTTGCAGCTGGCTGGTATCAGAGCTACCCCCATGCTGTATATACGGGGCCCAGCTGTGCTCAGATCGACATATATCGACTCAAGACCATCGCCTGTAGGTCCTCTATGGCCGTGGGTTGCAGCTGGCTGGTATCACAGCTACCCCCATGCTGTATTTACGTGGCCCAGCTGTGCTCAGATCGACATATATCGACTCAAGAACATCGGCTCTAGGTCCTATATGCCCGTGGGTTGCATCTGGCTGGAATCAGAGCCACCCACATGCTGCATATACAATGCATAGCGGAGCTCATATCGACATAAATCGACTCAAGAACATCGCCTGTAGGTCCTATATGGGCATAGGTTGCACCTGGCTGGTGTCGAAGCGGCCCCAATGCTGCATATACGGTGCATAGCGGTGCTCAGATCGACATATATCGACTCAAGAACATCGCCTGTAGGTCCTATATGGCTGTGGGTTGCATCTGGCTGATATCAGAGCCACCCACATGCCGTATATACGGGGGCCCAGCTGTGCTCAGATCGACATATATCGACTCAAGAACATCGCCTGTAGGTCCTATATGGCTGTGGGTTGCATCTGGCTGGTATCAGAGCTACCCTCTTGCTGTATATACGGGGCCCAGCTGTGCTCAGATCGACATATATCGACTCAAGAACATCGCCTGTAGGTCCTATATGGCCGTGGGTTGCATCTGGCTGGTATCAGAGCTACCCCCATGCTGTATATACGGGGCCCAGCTGTGCTCAGATCGACATATATCGACTCAAGAACATCGCCTGTAGGTCCTATATGGCCGTGGGTTGCAGCTGGCTGGTATCAGAGCCACCCACATGCCGTATATACGGGGCCCAGCTGTGCTCAGATCGACATATATCGACTTAAGAACATCGCCTGTAGGTCCTATATGGCCGTGGGTTGCATCTGGCTGGTATCAGAGCTACCCCCATGCTGTATATACGGGGCCCAGCTGTGCTCAGATCGACATATATCGACTCAAGAACATCGCCTGTAGGTCCTATATGGCCGTGGGTTGCAGCTGGCTGGTATCAGAGCCACCCACATGCCGTATATACGGGGCCCAGCTGTGCTCAGATCGACATATATCGACTCAAGAACATCGCCTGTAGGTCCTATATGGCCGTGGGTTGCATCTGGCTGGTATCAGAGCTACCCCCATGCTGTATATACGGGGCCCAGCTGTGCTCAGATCGACATATATCGACTCAAGAACATCGCCTGTAGGTCCTATATGGCCGTGGGTTGCAGCTGGCTGGTATCAGAGCCACCCACATGCCGTATATACGGGGCCCAGCTGTGCTCAGATCGACATATATCGACTCAAGAACATCGCCTGTAGGTCCTATATGGCCGTGGGTTGCAGCTGGCTGGTATCACAGGTACCCCCACGCTGTATATACGTGGCCCCGCTGTGCTCAGAACGACATATATCGACTCAAGAACATCGCCTGTGGGTCTTATATGGCCGTGGGTTGCAGCTGGCTGGTATCAGAGCTACCCCCAGGCTGTATATACGTGGCCCAGCTGTACTCAGATCGACTAATATCGACTCAAGAACATCGCCTGTAGGTGTTATATGGCCGTGGGTTGCATCTGGCTGGTATCAGAGCTACCCCCATGCTGTATATACGGCGCCCAGCTGTGCTCAGATCGACATATATCGACTCAAGAACATCGCCTGTAGGTGCTATATGGCCGTGAGTTGCAGCTGGCTGGTATCACAGCTACCCCCATGCTGTATATACGTGGCCCAGCTGTGCTGAGATCGACATATATCGACTCAAGAACATCGCCTGTAGGTCCTATATGGCCGTGGGTTGCATCTGGGTGGTATCAGAGCTACACCCGTGCTGTATATACGGGACCCAGCTGTGCTCAGATCGGCATATATCGACTCAAGAACATCGCCTGTAGGTCCTATATGGCCGTGGGTTGCATCTGGCTGATATCAGAGCCACCCACATGCCGTATATACGAGGGCCCAGCTGTGCTCATATCGACATATATCGAATCAAGAACATCGGCTGTAGGTCCTATATGGCCATGGGTTGCATCTGGCTGATATCAGAGCCACCCACATGCCGTATATATGGGGAACACCTGTGCTCAGATCGACATATATCGACTCAAGAACATCGCCTGTAGGTCCTATATGGCCGTGGGTTGCATCTGGCTGGTATCAGAGCCACCCACATGCCGTATATACGAGGCCCAGCTGTGCTCAGATCGACATATATCGACTCAAGAACATCGCCTGTAGGTCCTATATGGCCATGGGTTGCATCTGGCTGGTATCAGAGCCACGCACATGCCGTATATACGGGGACCAGCTGTGCCCAGATCGACATATATCGACTCAAGAACATCGCCTGTAGGTGCTATATGGCCGTGGGTTGCATCTGGCTGGTATCAGAGCTACCCCCATGCTGTATATACGGCGCCCAGCTGTGCTCAGATCGACATATATTGACTCAAAAACATCGCCTGTAGGTCCTATATGGCTGTGGGTTGCATCTGGCTGGTATCAGAGCTACCCCCATGCTGTATATACGGGGCCCAGCTGTGCTCAGATCGACATATATCGACTCAAGACCATCGCCTGTAGGTCCTCTATGGCCGTGGGTTGCAGCTGGCTGGTATCACAGCTACCCCCATGCTATATTTACGTGGCCCAGCTGTGCTCAGATCGACATATATCGACTCAAGAACATCGCCTGTAGGTCCTATATGGCCGTGAGTTGCAGCTGGCTAGTATCAGAGCCACCCACATGCCGTATATACGAGGCCCAACTGAGCTCAGCTCGACATATATCGACTCAAAAACATCGCCTATAGGTCCTATATGGCCTTGGGTTGCAGTTGGCTGGTATCAGAGCCACCCACATGCCGTATATACTGGGCCCAGCTGTGCTCAGATCGACATATATCGACTCAAGAACATCGCCTGTAGGTCCTATATGGCCGTGGGTTGCATCTGGCTGGTATCAGAGCTACCCCCATGCTGTATATACGGGGCCCAGCTGTGCTCAGATCGACATATATCGACTCAAGAACATCGGCTGTAGGTCCTATATGGCCGTGGGTTGCATCTGGCTGGTATCAGAGCTACCCCCATGCTGTATATACGGGGCCCAGCTGTGCTCAGATCGACATATATCGACTCAAGAACATCGCCTGTAGGTCCTATATGGCCGTGGGTTGCAGCTGGCTGGTATCAGAGCCACCCACATGCCGTATATACGGGGCCCAGCTGTGCTCAGATCGACATATATCGACTCAAGAACATCGCCTGTAGGTCCTATATGGCTGTGGGTTGCATCTGGCTGGTATCAGAGCTACCCCCATGCTGTATATACGGGGCCCAGCTGTGCTCAGATCGACATATATCGACTCAAGAACATCGCCTGTAGGTCCTATATGGCCGTGGGTTGCAGCTGCCTGGTATCACAGCTACCCCCACGCTGTTTATACGTGGCCCAGCTGTGCTCAGAACGACATATATCGACTCAAGAACATTGCCTGTGGGTCTTATATGGCCGTGGGTTGCAGCTGGCTGGTATCAGAGCTACCCCCATGCTGTATATACGGGGCCCAGCTGTGCTCAGATCGACATATATCGACTCAAGACCATCGCCTGTAGGTCCTCTATGGCCGTGGGTTGCAGCTGGCTGGTATCACAGCTACCCCCATGCTGTATTTACGTGGCCCAGCTGTGCTCAGATCGACATATATCGACTCAAGAACATCGGCTCTAGGTCCTATATGCCCGTGGGTTGCATCTGGCTGGAATCAGAGCCACCCACATGCTGCATAAACAATGCATAGCGGAGCTCATATCGACATAAATCGACTCAAGAACATCGCCTGTAGGTCCTATATGGGCATAGGTTGCACCTGGCTGGTGTCGAAGCGGCCCCAATGCTGCATATACGGTGCATAGCGGTGCTCAGATCGACATATATCGACTCAAGAACATCGCCTGTAGGTCCTATATGGCTGTGGGTTGCATCTGGCTGATATCAGAGCCACCCACATGCCGTATATACGGGGGCCCAGCTGTGCTCAGATCGACATATATCGACTCAAGAACATCGCCTGTAGGTTCTATATGCCCGTGGGTTGCATCTGGCTGGAATCAGAGCCACCCACATGCTGCATATACAATGCATAGCGGAGCTCATATCGACATAAATCGACTCAAGAACATCGCCTGTAGGTCCTATATGGGCATAGGTTGCACCTGGCTGGTGTCGAAGCGGCCCCAATGCTGCATATACGGTGCATAGCGCTGCTCAGATCGACATATATCGACTCAAGAACATCGCCTGTAGGTCCTATATTGCCGTGGGTTGCATCTGGCTGATAGCAGAGCCACCCACATGCCGTATATACGGGGGCCCAGCTGTGCTCAGATCGATATATATCGACTCAAGAACATCGCCTGTAGGTCCTATATGCCCGTGGGTTGCATCTGTCTGGAATCAGAGCCACCCACATGCTGCATATACAATGCATAGCGGAGCTCATATCGACATATATCGACTCAAGAACATCGCCTGTAGGTCCTATATGGGCATAGGTTGCACCTGGTTGGTGTCGAAGCGGCCCCAATACTGCATATACGGTGCATAGCGGTGCTCAGATCGACATAAATCGACTCAAGAACATCGCCTGTAGGTCCTATATGGCCGTGGGTTGCATCTGGTTGGTATCAGAGCCACCCACATGCCGTATATACGGGGCCCAGCTTTGCTCGGATCGACATATATCGACTCAAGAACATCGCCTGTAGGTCCTATATGGCTGTGGGTTGCAGCTGGCTGGTATCATAACTACCCCCATGCTGTATATACGGGGCCCAGCTGTGCTCAGATCGACATATATCGACTCAAGAACATCGCCTGTAGGTCCTATATGGCCGTGGGTTGCATCTGGCTGATATCAGAGCCACCCACATGCCGTATATACGGGGGCCCAGCTGTGCTCAGATCGACATATATCGAATCATGACCATCGCCTGTAGGTCCTATATGGCCGTGGGTTGCATCTGGCTGGTATCAGAGCCACCCACATGCCGTATATACGTTACCCAGCTGTGCCCAGATCGACATATATCGACTCAAGAACATCGCCAGTAGGTTCTATATAGCCGTGGGTTGCATATGGCTGGTATCAGAGCCACCCACATGCCGTATATACGGGGCCCAGCTGTGCGCAGATCGACATATATCGACTCAAGAACATCGCCTGTAGGTCCTATATAGCCGTGGGGTGCAGTTGGCTGGTATCACAGCTACCCCCATGCTGTATTTTCGTGGCCCAGCTGTGCCCAGGTCGACATATATCGACTCAAGGACATCACCTGTAGGTCCTATATGGCCGTGGGTTGCAGCTGGCTGGTATCAGAGCCACCCACATGCCCTATATACGGGGATACAGCTGTGCTCAGATCGACATATATCGACACAAGAACATCGCCTGTAGGTCCTATATGGCCGTGGGTTGCATCTGGCTGGTATCAGAGCTACCCACATGCCGTATATACGGGACCCAGCTGTGCTCAGATCGACATATATCGACTCAAGAACATCGCCTGTAGGTCTTATATGGCCGTGGGTTGCATATGGCTGGTATCAGAGCCACCATCATGCCGTATATACGAGGCCCAGCTGTGCTCAGATCGACATATATCGAATCATGACCATCGCCTGTAGGTCCTATATGGCCGTGGGTTGCATCTGGCTGGTATCAGAGCCACACACATGCCGTATATACGTTACCCAGCTGTGCCCAGATCGACATATATCGACTCAAGAACATCGCCTGTAGGTACTATATGGACGTGGGTTGCAAATGGCTGGTATCAGAGCTACCCCCATGCTGTATATACGAGGCCCAGCTGTGCTCAGATCGACATATATCGACTTAAGAACATCGCCGGTAGGTCCTGTATGCCCATGGGTTGCATCTGGCTGATATCAGAGCTACCCACATGCCGTATATACGAGGGCCCAGCTGTGCTCAGATCGACATATATCGAATCAAGAACATCGGCTGTAGGTCCTATATGGCCATGGGTTGCATCTGGCTGATATCAGAGCCACCCACATGCCGTACATACGGGGCCCACCTGTGCTCACATCGACATATATCGACTCAAGAACATCGTCTGTAGGTCCTATATGGCCTTGGGATGCATATAGCTGGTATCAGAGCCACCCACATGCCGTATATACGAGGCCCAGCTGTGCTCAGATCGACATATATCGACTCAAGAACATCGGCTGTAGGTCCTATATGGCCGTGGGATGCATATAGCTGGTATCAGAGCCACCCACATGCCGTATATACGGGGCCCAGCTGTGCTCAGATCGACATATATCGACTCAAGAACATCGCCTGTAGGTCCTATATGGCTGTGGGTTGCATCTGGCTGGTATCAGAGCTACACTCTTGCTGTATATACGGGGCCCAGCTGTGCTCAGATCGACATATATCGACTCAAGAACATCGCCTGTAGGTCCTATATGGCCGTGGGTTGCATCTGGCTGGTATCAGAGCTACCCCCATGCTGTATATACGGGGCCCAGCTGTGCTCAGATCGACATATATCGACTCAAGAACATCGCCTGTAGGTCCTATATGGCCGTGGGTTGCAGCTGGCTGGTATCAGAGCCACCCACATGCCGTATAAACGGGGCCCAGCTGTGCTCAGATCGACATATATCGACTCAAGAACATCGCCTGTAGGTCCTATATGGCCGTGGGTTGCATCTGGCTGGTATCAGAGCCACCCACATGCCGTATATACGTTACCCAGCTGTGCCCAGATCGACATATATCGACTCAAGAACATCGCCTGTAGGTCCTATATGGCCGTGGGTTGCAAATGGCTGGTATCAGAGCTACCCCCATGCTGTATATACGAGGCCCAGCTGTGCTCAGATCGACATATATCGACTCAAGAACATCGCCTGTGGGTCTTATATGGCCGTGGGTTGCAGCTGGCTGGTATCAGAGCTACCCCCAGGCTGTATATACGTGGCCCAGCAGTGCTCAGATCGACATATATCGACTTAAGAACATCGCCGGTAGGTCCTGTATGCCCATGGGTTGCATCTGGCTGCTATCAGAGCCACCCACATGCCGTATATACGGGGACCAGCTGTGCTCAGATCGACATATATCGACTTAAGAACATCGCCTGTAGGTCCTATATGGCCGTGGGTTGCATCTGGCTCGTATCAGAGCTACTCCCATGCTGTATATACTGCGCCCAGCTGTGCTCAGATCGACATATATCGACTCAAGAAAATCGCCTGTAGGTCCTATATGGCCGTGAGTTGCATCTGGCTGGTATCAGAGCTACCCCCATGCTATATATACTGGGCCCAGCTGTGCTCAGATCGACATATATCGACTCAAGAACATCGCCTGTAGGTCCTATATGGCCGTGGGTTGCAGCTGGCTGGTATCACAGCTACCCCCATGCTGTATATACGTGGCCCAGCTGTGCTCAGATCGACATATATCGACTCAAGAACATCGCCTGTAGGTCCTATATGGCCGTGGGTTGCATCTGGCTGGTATCAGAGCCACCCACATGCCGTATATACGGTACCCAGCTGTGCTCAGATCGACATATATCGACTCAAGAACATCGCCTGTAGGTCCTATATGGCCGTGGGTTGTATATGGCTGGTATCAGAGACACCTACATGCCGTATATACGGGGCCCAGCTGTGCTCAGATCGACATATATCGACTCAAGAACATCGCCTGTAGGTTCTATATGGCCGTGGTTTGCATCTGGCTGGTATCGGAGCTACCCCCATGTTGTATATACGGCGCCCAGCTGCGCTCAGATCGACATATATCGACTCAAGAACATCGCCTATAGGTCCTATATGGCTGTGGGTTGCATCTTGCTGGTATCAGAGCTACCCCCATTCTGTATATACGTAGCCCAGCTGTGCTCAGATCGACATATATCGACTCAAGAACATCGCCTGTAGGTCCTATATGCCCGTGGGTTGCATCTGGCTGGAATCAGAGCCACACACATGCTGCATATACAATGCATAGCGGAGCTCATATCGACATAAATCGACTCAAGAACATCGCCTGTAGGTCCTATATGGGCATAGGTTGCACCTGGCTGGTGTCGAAGCGGCCCCAATGCTGCATATACGGTGCATAGCGGTGCTCAGATCGACATAAATCGACTCAAGAACATCGCCTGTAGGTCCTATATGGCCGTGGGTTGCATCTGGCTGGTATCAGAGCCACCCACATGCCGTATATACGGGGCCCAGCTGTGCTCGGATCGACATATATCGACTCAAGAACATCGCCTGTAGGTCCTATATAGCCGTGGGTTGCAGCTGGCTGGTATCATAACTACCCCCATGCTGTATATACGGCGCCCAGCTGTGCTCAGATCGACATATATCGACTCAAGAACATCGCCTGTAGGTCCTATATAGCCGTGGGTTGCAGTTGGCTGGTATCACAGCTACCCCCATGCTGTATTTACGTGGCCCAGCTGTGCTCAGGTCGACATATATCGACTCAAGGACATCACCTGTAGGTCCTGTATGGCCGTGGGTTGCAGCTGGCTGGTATCAGAGCCACCCACATTCCCTATATGCGGGGGTCCAGCTGTGCTCAGATCGGCATATATCGACTCAAGAACATCGCCTGTAGGTCCTATATGGCCGTGGGTTGCATCTGGCTGTTATCAGAGCTACCCACATGCCGTATATACGGGACCCAGCTGTGCTCAGATCGACATATATCGAATCATGACCATCGCCTGTAGGTCCTATATGGGCGTGGGTTGCATCTGGCTGGTATCACAGCCACCCACATGCCGTATATACGTTACCCAGCTGTGCCCAGGTATACATATATCGACTCAAGAACATCGCCTGTAGGTCCTATATGGCCGTGGGTTGCATATGGCTGGTATCAGAGCTACCCCCATGCTGTACATACGAGGCCCAGCTGTGCTCAGATCGAAATATATCGACACAAGAACATCGCCTGTGGGTCTTATATGGCCGTGGGTTGCAGCTGGCTGGTATCAGAGCTACCCTCAGGCTGTATATACGTGGCCCAGCTGTGCTCAGATCGACATATATCGACTTAAGAACATCGCCGGTAGGTCCTGTATGCCCATGGGTTGCATCTGGCTGGTATCAGAGCCACCCACATGCCGTATATGCGGAGACCAGCTGTGCTCAGATCGACATATATCGACTCAAGAACATCGCCTGTAGGTCCTATATGGCCGTGGGTTGCATCTGGCTCGTATCAGAGCTACCCCCATGCTGTATATATGGCGCCCAGCTGTGCTCAGATCGACATATATCGACTCAAGAAAATCGCCTGTAGGTCCTATATGGCCGTGGGTTGCATCTGGCTGGTATCAGAGCTACCCCCATGCTGTATATACGGGGCCCAGCTGTGCTCAGATCGACATATATCGACTCAAGAACATCGCCTGTAGGTCCTATATGGGCATAGGTTGCACCTGGCTGGTGTCGAAGCGGCCCCAATGCTAAATATACGGTGCATAGCGGTGCTCAGATCGACATATTTCGACTCAAGAACATTGCCTGTAGGTCCTATATGGGCATAGGTTGCACCTGGCTGGTGTCGAAGCGGCCCCAATGCTAAATATACGGTGCATAGCGGTGCTCAGATCGACATATTTCGACTCAAGAACATCGCCTGTAGGTCCTATATGGCCGTGGGTTGCATCTGGCTGATATCAGAGCCACCCACATGCCGTATATACGGGGGCCCAGCTGTGTTCAAATCGACATATATCGAATCAAGAACATCGGCTGTAGGTCCTATATGGCCGTGGGTTGCATCTGGCTGGTATCAGAGCCACCCACATGCCGTATATACGGGGCCCAGCTGTGCTCAGATCGACATATATCGACTCAAGAACATCGCCTGTAGGTCCTATATGGCCGTGGGTTGCATCTGGCTGGTATCAGAGCTACCCCCATGCAGTATATACGAGGACCAGCTGTGCTCAGATCGACATATATCGACTCAAGAACATCGCCTGTAGGTCCTATATGGCCGTGGGTTGCATCTGGCTGGTATTAGAGCTACCCCCATGCTGTATATACGGCACCCAGCTGTGCTCAGATCGACATATATTGACTCAAGAACATCGCCTGTAGGTCCTATATGGGCATGGGTTGCATCTGGCTGGTATCAGAGCCACGCACATGCCGTATATACGGGGACCAGCTGTGCCCAGATCGACATATATCGACTCAAGAACATCGCATGTAGGTGCTATATGGCCGTGGGTTGCATCTGGCTGGTATCAGAGCTACCCCCATGCTGTATATACGGGGCCCAGCTGTGCTCAGATCGACATATATCGACTCAAGACCATCGCCTGTAGGTCCTCTATGGCCGTGGGTTGCAGCTGGCTGGTATCACAGCTACCCCCATGCTGTATTTACGTGGCCCAGCTGTGCTCAGATCGACATATATCGACTCAAGAACATCGCCTGTAGGTCCTATATGGCCGTGAGTTTCAGCTGGCTAATATGAGAGCCACCCACATGCCGTATATACGGGGCCCATCTGAGCTCAACTCGACATATATCGACTCAAAAACATCGCCTATAGGTCCTATATGGCCTTGGGTTGCAGCTGGCTGGTATCAGAGCCACCCACATGCCGTATATACTGGGCCCAGCTGTGCTCAGATCGACATATATCGACTCAAGAACATCGCCTGTAGGTCCTATATGGCCGTGGGTTGCATCTGGCTGGTATCAGAGCTACCCCCATGCTGTATATACGGGGCCCAGCTGTGCTCAGATCGACATATATCGACTCAAGAACATCGGCTGTAGGTCCTATATGGCCGTGGGTTGCATCTGGCTGGTATCAGAGCTACCCCCATGCTGTATATACGGGGCCCAGCTGTGCTCAGATCGACATATATCGACTCAAGAACAGCGCCTGTAGGTCCTATATGGCCGTGGGTTGCAGCTGGCTGATATCAGAGCCACCTACATGCCGTATATACGGGGCCCAGCTGTGCTCAGATCGACATATATCGACTCAAGAACATCGCCTGTAGGTCCTATATGGCCGTGGGTTGCATCTGGCTGGTATCAGAGCTACCCGCATGCTGTATATACGGGGCCCAGCTGTGCTCAGATCGACATATATCGACTCAAGAACATCGCCTGTAGGTCCTATATGGCCGTGGGTTGCAGCTGCCTGGTATCACAGCTACCCCCACGCTGTATATACGTGGCCCAGCTGTGCTCAGAACGACATATATCGACTCAAGAACATCGCCTGTGGGTCTTATATGGCCGTGGGTTGCAGCTGGCTGGTATCAGAGCCACCCACATGCCGTATATACGGGGCCCAGCTGTGCTCAGATCGACATATATCGACTCAAGAACATCGCCTGTAGGTCCTATATGGCCGTGGGTTGCATCTGGCTGGTATTAGAGCTACCCCCATGCTGTATATACGGCGCCCAGCTGTGCTCAGATCGACATATATTGACTTAAGAACATCGCCTGTAGGTCCTATATGTGCATAGGTTGCACCTGGCTGGTGTCGAAGCGGCCCCAATGCTGCATATACGGTACATAGCGGTGCTCAGATCGACATATATCGACTCAAGAACATCGCCTGTAGGTCCTATATGGCCATGGGTTGCATCTGGCTCGTATCAGAGCCACGCACATGCCGTATATACGGGGACCAGCTGTGCCCAGATCGACATATATCGACTCAAGAACATCGCCTGTAGGTGCTATATGGCCGTGGGTTGCATCTGGCTGGTATCAGAGCTACCCCCATGCTGTATATACGGCGCCCAGCTGTGCTCAGATCGACATATATTGACTCAAGAACATCGCCTGTAGGTCCTATATGGCTGTGGGTTGCATCTGGCTGGTATCAGAGCTACCCCCATGTTGTATATACGGGGCCCAGCTGTGCTCAGATCGACATATATCGACTCAAGACCATCGCCTGTAGGTCCTCTATGGCCGTGGGTTGCAGCTGGCTGGTATCACAGCTACCCCCACGCTGTATATACGTGGCCCAGCTGTGCTCAGATCGACATATATCGACTCAAGAACATCGCCTGTAGGTCCTATATGGCCGTGAGTTTCAGCTGGCTAATATGAGAGCCACCCACATGCCGTATATACGGGGCCCAACTGAGCTCAGCTCGACATATATCGACTCAAAAACATCGCCTATAGGTCCTATATGGCCTTGGGTTGCAGCTGGCTGGTATCAGAGCCACCCACATGCCGTATATACTGGGCCCAGCTGTGCTCAGATCGACATATATCGACTCAAGAACATCGCCTGTAGGTCCTATATGGCCGTGGGTTGCATCTGGCTGGTATCAGAGCTACCCCCATGCTGTATATACGGGGCCCAGCTGTGCTCAGATCGACATATATCGACTCAAGAACATCGGCTGTAGGTCCTATATGGCCGTGGGTTGCATCTGGCTGGTATCAGAGCTACCCCCATGCTGTATATACGGGGCCCAGCTGTGCTCAGATCGACATATATCGACTCAAGAACAGCGCCTGTAGGTCCTATATGGCCGTGGGTTGCAGCTGGCTGATATCAGAGCCACCTACATGCCGTATATACGGGGCCCAGCTGTGCTCAGATCGACATATATCGACTCAAGAACATCGCCTGTAGGTCCTATATGGCCGTGGGTTGCATCTGGCTGGTATCAGAGCTACCCGCATGCTGTATATACGGGGCCCAGCTGTGCTCAGATCGACATATATCGACTCAAGAACATCGCCTGTAGGTCCTATATGGCCGTGGGTTGCAGCTGCCTGGTATCACAGCTACCCCCACGCTGTATATACGTGGCCCAGCTGTGCTCAGAACGACATATATCGACTCAAGAACATCGGCTGTAGGTCCTATATGGCCGTGGGTTGCATCTGGCTGGTATCAGAGCTACCCCCATGCTGTATATACGGGGCCAAGCTGTGCTCAGATCGACATATATCGACTCAAGAACATCGCCTGTAGGTCCTATATGGCCGTGGGTTGCATCTGGCTGGTATCAGAGCCACACACATGCCGTATATACGTTACCCAGCTGTGCCCAGATCGACATATATCGACTCAAGAACATCGCCTGTAGGTACTATATGGCCGTGGGTTGCAAATGGCTGGTATCAGAGCTACCCCCATGCTGTATATACGAGGCCCAGCTGTGCTCAGATCGACATATATCGACTCAAGAACATCGCCTGTGGGTCTTATATGGCCGTGGGTTGCAGCTGGCTGGTATCAGAGCTACCCCCAGGCTGTATATACGTGGCCCAGCTGTGCTCAGATCGACATATTTCGACGTAAGAACATCGCCGGTAGGTCCTGTATGCCCATGGGTTGCATCTGGCTGATATCAGAGCTACCCACATGCCGTATATACGAGGGCCCAGCTGTGCTCAGATCGACATATATCGAATCAAGAACATCGGCTGTAGGTCCTATATGGCCATGGTTTGCATCTGGCTGATATCAGAGCCACCCACATGCCGTACATACGGGGCCCACCTGTGCTCAGATCGACATATATCGACTCAAGAACATCGTCTGTAGGTCCTATATGGCCGTGGGTTGCATCTGGCTGGTATCAGAGCCACCCACATGCCGTATATACGAGGCCCAGCTGTGCTCAGATCGACATATATCGACTCAAGAACATCGCCTGTAGGTCCTATATGGCTGTGGGTTGCATCTGGCTGGTATCAGAGCTACCCCCATGCTGTATATACGGGGTCCAGCTGTGCTCAGATCGACATATATCGACTCAAGAACATCGGCTGTAGGTCCTATATGGCCGTGGGTTGCAGCTGGCTGGTATCAGAGCCACCCACATGCCGTATATACGGGGCCCAGCTGTGCTCAGATCGACATATATCGACTCAAGAACATCGCCTGTAGGTCCTATATGGCCGTGGGTTGCATCTGGCTGGTATCAGAGCTACCCCCATGCTGTATATACGGGGTCCAGCTGTGCTCAGATCGACATATATCGACTCAAGAACATCGCCTGTAGGTCCTATATGGCCGTGGGTTGCAGCTGGCTGGTATCAGAGCCACCCACATGCCGTATATACGGGGCCCAGCTGTGCTCAGATCGACATATATCGACTCAAGAACATCGCCTGTAGGTCCTATATGGCCGTGGGTTGCATCTGGCTGGTATCAGAGCTACCCCCATTCTGTATATACGGGGCCCAGCTGTGCTCAGATCGACATATATCGACTCAAGAACATCGCCTGTAGGTCCTATATGGCCGTGGGTTGCAGCTGGCTGGTATCAGAGCCACCCACATGCCGTATATACGGGGCCCAGCTGTGCTCAGATCGACATATATCGACTCAAGAACATCGCCTGTAGGTCCTATATGGCCGTGGGTTGCATCTGGCTGGTATCAGAGCTACCCCCATGCTGTATATACGGGGTCCAGCTGTGCTCAGATCGACATATATCGACTCAAGAACATCGCCTGTAGGTCCTATATGGCCGTGGGTTGCAGCTGGCTGGTATCACAGGTACCCCCACGCTGTATATACGTGGCCCCGCTGTGCTCAGAACGACATATATCGACTCAAGAACATCGCCTGTGGGTCTTATATGGCCGTGGGTTGCAGCTGGCTGGTATCAGAGCTACCCCCAGGCTGTATATACGTGGCCCAGCTGTACTCAGATCGACATATATCGACTCAAGAACATCGCCTGTAGGTGTTATATGGCCGTGGGTTGCATCTGGCTGGTATCAGAGCTACCCCCATGCTGTATATACGGCGCCCAGCTGTGCTCAGATCGACATATATCGACTCAAGAACATCGCCTGTAGGTGCTATATGGCCGTGAGTTGCAGCTGGCTGGTATCACAGCTACCCCCATGCTGTATATACGTGGCCCAGCTGTGCTGAGATCGACATATATCGACTCAAGAACATCGCCTGTAGGTCCTATATGGCCGTGGGTTGCATCTGGGTGGTATCAGAGCTACACCCGTGCTGTATATACGGGACCCAGCTGTGCTCAGATCGGCATATATCGACTCAAGAACATCGCCTGTAGGTCCTATATGGCCGTGGGTTGCATCTGGCTGATATCAGAGCCACCCACATGCCGTATATACGAGGGCCCAGCTGTGCTCATATCGACATATATCGAATCAAGAACATCGGCTGTAGGTCCTATATGGCCATGGGTTGCATCTGGCTGATATCAGAGCCACCCACATGCCGTATATATGGGGAACACCTGTGCTCAGATCGACATATATCGACTCAAGAACATCGCCTGTAGGTCCTATATGGCCGTGGGTTGCATCTGGCTGGTATCAGAGCCACCCACATGCCGTATATACGAGGCCCAGCTGTGCTCAGATCGACATATATCGACTCAAGAACATCGCCTGTAGGTCCTATATGGCCATGGGTTGCATCTGGCTGGTATCAGAGCCACGCACATGCCGTATATACGGGGACCAGCTGTGCCCAGATCGACATATATCGACTCAAGAACATCGCCTGTAGGTGCTATATGGCCGTGGGTTGCATCTGGCTGGTATCAGAGCTACCCCCATGCTGTATATACGGCGCCCAGCTGTGCTCAGATCGACATATATTGACTCAAGAACATCGCCTGTAGGTCCTATATGGCTGTGGGTTGCATCTGGCTGGTATCAGAGCTACCCCCATGCTGTATATACGGGGCCCAGCTGTGCTCAGATCGACATATATCGACTCAAGACCATCGCCTGTAGGTCCTCTATGGCCGTGGGTTGCAGCTGGCTGGTATCACAGCTACCCCCATGCTATATTTACGTGGCCCAGCTGTGCTCAGATCGACATATATCGACTCAAGAACATCGCCTGTAGGTCCTATATGGCCGTGAGTTGCAGCTGGCTAGTATCAGAGCCACCCACATGCCGTATATACGAGGCCCAACTGAGCTCAGCTCGACATATATCGACTCAAAAACATCGCCTATAGGTCCTATATGGCCTTGGGTTGCAGTTGGCTGGTATCAGAGCCACCCACATGCCGTATATACTGGGCCCAGCTGTGCTCAGATCGACATATATCGACTCAAGAACATCGCCTGTAGGTCCTATATGGCCGTGGGTTGCATCTGGCTGGTATCAGAGCTACCCCCATGCTGTATATACGGGGCCCAGCTGTGCTCAGATCGACATATATCGACTCAAGAACATCGGCTGTAGGTCCTATATGGCCGTGGGTTGCATCTGGCTGGTATCAGAGCTACCCCCATGCTGTATATACGGGGCCCAGCTGTGCTCAGATCGACATATATCGACTCAAGAACATCGCCTGTAGGTCCTATATGGCCGTGGGTTGCAGCTGGCTGGTATCAGAGCCACCCACATGCCGTATATACGGGGCCCAGCTGTGCTCAGATCGACATATATCGACTCAAGAACATCGCCTGTAGGTCCTATATGGCTGTGGGTTGCATCTGGCTGGTATCAGAGCTACCCCCATGCTGTATATACGGGGCCCAGCTGTGCTCAGATCGACATATATCGACTCAAGAACATCGCCTGTAGGTCCTATATGGCCGTGGGTTGCAGCTGCCTGGTATCACAGCTACCCCCACGCTGTTTATACGTGGCCCAGCTGTGCTCAGAACGACATATATCGACTCAAGAACATTGCCTGTGGGTCTTATATGGCCGTGGGTTGCAGCTGGCTGGTATCAGAGCTACCCCCATGCTGTATATACGGGGCCCAGCTGTGCTCAGATCGACATATATCGACTCAAGACCATCGCCTGTAGGTCCTCTATGGCCGTGGGTTGCAGCTGGCTGGTATCACAGCTACCCCCATGCTGTATTTACGTGGCCCAGCTGTGCTCAGATCGACATATATCGACTCAAGAACATCGGCTCTAGGTCCTATATGCCCGTGGGTTGCATCTGGCTGGAATCAGAGCCACCCACATGCTGCATATACAATGCATAGCGGAGCTCATATCGACATAAATCGACTCAAGAACATCGCCTGTAGGTCCTATATGGGCATAGGTTGCACCTGGCTGGTGTCGAAGCGGCCCCAATGCTGCATATACGGTGCATAGCGGTGCTCAGATCGACATATATCGACTCAAGAACATCGCCTGTAGGTCCTATATGGCTGTGGGTTGCATCTGGCTGATATCAGAGCCACCCACATGCCGTATATACGGGGGCCCAGCTGTGCTCAGATCGACATATATCGACTCAAGAACATCGCCTGTAGGTCCTATATGGCTGTGGGTTGCATCTGGCTGGTATCAGAGCTACCCTCTTGCTGTATATACGGGGCCCAGCTGTGCTCAGATCGACATATATCGACTCAAGAACATCGCCTGTAGGTCCTATATGGCCGTGGGTTGCATCTGGCTGGTATCAGAGCTACCCCCATGCTGTATATACGGGGCCCAGCTGTGCTCAGATCGACATATATCGACTCAAGAACATCGCCTGTAGGTCCTATATGGCCGTGGGTTGCAGCTGGCTGGTATCAGAGCCACCCACATGCCGTATATACGGGGCCCAGCTGTGCTCAGATCGACATATATCGACTCAAGAACATCGCCTGTAGGTCCTATATGGCCGTGGGTTGCATCTGGCTGGTATCAGAGCTACCCCCATGCTGTATATACGGGGTCCAGCTGTGCTCAGATCGACATATATCGACTCAAGAACATCGCCTGTAGGTCCTATATGGCCGTGGGTTGCAGCTGGCTGGTATCACAGGTACCCCCACGCTGTATATACGTGGCCCCGCTGTGCTCAGAACGACATATATCGACTCAAGAACATCGCCTGTGGGTCTTATATGGCCGTGGGTTGCAGCTGGCTGGTATCAGAGCTACCCCCAGGCTGTATATACGTGGCCCAGCTGTACTCAGATCGACATATATCGACTCAAGAACATCGCCTGTAGGTGTTATATGGCCGTGGGTTGCATCTGGCTGGTATCAGAGCTACCCCCATGCTGTATATACGGCGCCCAGCTGTGCTCAGATCGACATATATCGACTCAAGAACATCGCCTGTAGGTGCTATATGGCCGTGAGTTGCAGCTGGCTGGTATCACAGCTACCCCCATGCTGTATATACGTGGCCCAGCTGTGCTGAGATCGACATATATCGACTCAAGAACATCGCCTGTAGGTCCTATATGGCCGTGGGTTGCATCTGGGTGGTATCAGAGCTACACCCGTGCTGTATATACGGGACCCAGCTGTGCTCAGATCGGCATATATCGACTCAAGAACATCGCCTGTAGGTCCTATATGGCCGTGGGTTGCATCTGGCTGATATCAGAGCCACCCACATGCCGTATATACGAGGGCCCAGCTGTGCTCATATCGACATATATCGAATCAAGAACATCGGCTGTAGGTCCTATATGGCCATGGGTTGCATCTGGCTGATATCAGAGCCACCCACATGCCGTATATATGGGGAACACCTGTGCTCAGATCGACATATATCGACTCAAGAACATCGCCTGTAGGTCCTATATGGCCGTGGGTTGCATCTGGCTGGTATCAGAGCCACCCACATGCCGTATATACGAGGCCCAGCTGTGCTCAGATCGACATATATCGACTCAAGAACATCGCCTGTAGGTCCTATATGGCCATGGGTTGCATCTGGCTGGTATCAGAGCCACGCACATGCCGTATATACGGGGACCAGCTGTGCCCAGATCGACATATATCGACTCAAGAACATCGCCTGTAGGTGCTATATGGCCGTGGGTTGCATCTGGCTGGTATCAGAGCTACCCCCATGCTGTATATACGGCGCCCAGCTGTGCTCAGATCGACATATATTGACTCAAGAACATCGCCTGTAGGTCCTATATGGCTGTGGGTTGCATCTGGCTGGTATCAGAGCTACCCCCATGCTGTATATACGGGGCCCAGCTGTGCTCAGATCGACATATATCGACTCAAGACCATCGCCTGTAGGTCCTCTATGGCCGTGGGTTGCAGCTGGCTGGTATCACAGCTACCCCCATGCTATATTTACGTGGCCCAGCTGTGCTCAGATCGACATATATCGACTCAAGAACATCGCCTGTAGGTCCTATATGGCCGTGAGTTGCAGCTGGCTAGTATCAGAGCCACCCACATGCCGTATATACGAGGCCCAACTGAGCTCAGCTCGACATATATCGACTCAAAAACATCGCCTATAGGTCCTATATGGCCTTGGGTTGCAGTTGGCTGGTATCAGAGCCACCCACATGCCGTATATACTGGGCCCAGCTGTGCTCAGATCGACATATATCGACTCAAGAACATCGCCTGTAGGTCCTATATGGCCGTGGGTTGCATCTGGCTGGTATCAGAGCTACCCCCATGCTGTATATACGGGGCCCAGCTGTGCTCAGATCGACATATATCGACTCAAGAACATCGGCTGTAGGTCCTATATGGCCGTGGGTTGCATCTGGCTGGTATCAGAGCTACCCCCATGCTGTATATACGGGGCCCAGCTGTGCTCAGATCGACATATATCGACTCAAGAACATCGCCTGTAGGTCCTATATGGCCGTGGGTTGCAGCTGGCTGGTATCAGAGCCACCCACATGCCGTATATACGGGGCCCAGCTGTGCTCAGATCGACATATATCGACTCAAGAACATCGCCTGTAGGTCCTATATGGCTGTGGGTTGCATCTGGCTGGTATCAGAGCTACCCCCATGCTGTATATACGGGGCCCAGCTGTGCTCAGATCGACATATATCGACTCAAGAACATCGCCTGTAGGTCCTATATGGCCGTGGGTTGCAGCTGCCTGGTATCACAGCTACCCCCACGCTGTTTATACGTGGCCCAGCTGTGCTCAGAACGACATATATCGACTCAAGAACATTGCCTGTGGGTCTTATATGGCCGTGGGTTGCAGCTGGCTGGTATCAGAGCTACCCCCATGCTGTATATACGGGGCCCAGCTGTGCTCAGATCGACATATATCGACTCAAGACCATCGCCTGTAGGTCCTCTATGGCCGTGGGTTGCAGCTGGCTGGTATCACAGCTACCCCCATGCTGTATTTACGTGGCCCAGCTGTGCTCAGATCGACATATATCGACTCAAGAACATCGGCTCTAGGTCCTATATGCCCGTGGGTTGCATCTGGCTGGAATCAGAGCCACCCACATGCTGCATAAACAATGCATAGCGGAGCTCATATCGACATAAATCGACTCAAGAACATCGCCTGTAGGTCCTATATGGGCATAGGTTGCACCTGGCTGGTGTCGAAGCGGCCCCAATGCTGCATATACGGTGCATAGCGGTGCTCAGATCGACATATATCGACTCAAGAACATCGCCTGTAGGTCCTATATGGCTGTGGGTTGCATCTGGCTGATATCAGAGCCACCCACATGCCGTATATACGGGGGCCCAGCTGTGCTCAGATCGACATATATCGACTCAAGAACATCGCCTGTAGGTTCTATATGCCCGTGGGTTGCATCTGGCTGGAATCAGAGCCACCCACATGCTGCATATACAATGCATAGCGGAGCTCATATCGACATAAATCGACTCAAGAACATCGCCTGTAGGTCCTATATGGGCATAGGTTGCACCTGGCTGGTGTCGAAGCGGCCCCAATGCTGCATATACGGTGCATAGCGCTGCTCAGATCGACATATATCGACTCAAGAACATCGCCTGTAGGTCCTATATTGCCGTGGGTTGCATCTGGCTGATAGCAGAGCCACCCACATGCCGTATATACGGGGGCCCAGCTGTGCTCAGATCGATATATATCGACTCAAGAACATCGCCTGTAGGTCCTATATGCCCGTGGGTTGCATCTGTCTGGAATCAGAGCCACCCACATGCTGCATATACAATGCATAGCGGAGCTCATATCGACATATATCGACTCAAGAACATCGCCTGTAGGTCCTATATGGGCATAGGTTGCACCTGGTTGGTGTCGAAGCGGCCCCAATACTGCATATACGGTGCATAGCGGTGCTCAGATCGACATAAATCGACTCAAGAACATCGCCTGTAGGTCCTATATGGCCGTGGGTTGCATCTGGTTGGTATCAGAGCCACCCACATGCCGTATATACGGGGCCCAGCTTTGCTCGGATCGACATATATCGACTCAAGAACATCGCCTGTAGGTCCTATATGGCTGTGGGTTGCAGCTGGCTGGTATCATAACTACCCCCATACAGTATATACGGGGCCCAGCTGTGCTCAGATCGACATATATCGACTCAAGAACATCGCCTGTAGGTCCTATATGGCCGTGGGTTGCATCTGGCTGATATCAGAGCCACCCACATGCCGTATATACGGGGGCCCAGCTGTGCTCAGATCGACATATATCGAATCATGACCATCGCCTGTAGGTCCTATATGGCCGTGGGTTGCATCTGGCTGGTATCAGAGCCACCCACATGCCGTATATACGTTACCCAGCTGTGCCCAGATCGACATATATCGACTCAAGAACATCGCCAGTAGGTTCTATATAGCCGTGGGTTGCATATGGCTGGTATCAGAGCCACCCACATGCCGTATATACGGGGCCCAGCTGTGCGCAGATCGACATATATCGACTCAAGAACATCGCCTGTAGGTCCTATATAGCCGTGGGGTGCAGTTGGCTGGTATCACAGCTACCCCCATGCTGTATTTTCGTGGCCCAGCTGTGCCCAGGTCGACATATATCGACTCAAGGACATCACCTGTAGGTCCTATATGGCCGTGGGTTGCAGCTGGCTGGTATCAGAGCCACCCACATGCCCTATATACGGGGATACAGCTGTGCTCAGATCGACATATATCGACACAAGAACATCGCCTGTAGGTCCTATATGGCCGTGGGTTGCATCTGGCTGGTATCAGAGCTACCCACATGCCGTATATACGGGACCCAGCTGTGCTCAGATCGACATATATCGACTCAAGAACATCGCCTGTAGGTCTTATATGGCCGTGGGTTGCATATGGCTGGTATCAGAGCCACCATCATGCCGTATATACGAGGCCCAGCTGTGCTCAGATCGACATATATCGAATCATGACCATCGCCTGTAGGTCCTATATGGCCGTGGGTTGCATCTGGCTGGTATCAGAGCCACACACATGCCGTATATACGTTACCCAGCTGTGCCCAGATCGACATATATCGACTCAAGAACATCGCCTGTAGGTACTATATGGACGTGGGTTGCAAATGGCTGGTATCAGAGCTACCCCCATGCTGTATATACGAGGCCCAGCTGTGCTCAGATCGACATATATCGACTTAAGAACATCGCCGGTAGGTCCTGTATGCCCATGGGTTGCATCTGGCTGATATCAGAGCTACCCACATGCCGTATATACGAGGGCCCAGCTGTGCTCAGATCGACATATATCGAATCAAGAACATCGGCTGTAGGTCCTATATGGCCATGGGTTGCATCTGGCTGATATCAGAGCCACCCACATGCCGTACATACGGGGCCCACCTGTGCTCACATCGACATATATCGACTCAAGAACATCGTCTGTAGGTCCTATATGGCCTTGGGATGCATATAGCTGGTATCAGAGCCACCCACATGCCGTATATACGAGGCCCAGCTGTGCTCAGATCGACATATATCGACTCAAGAACATCGGCTGTAGGTCCTATATGGCCGTGGGATGCATATAGCTGGTATCAGAGCCACCCACATGCCGTATATACGGGGCCCAGCTGTGCTCAGATCGACATATATCGACTCAAGAACATCGCCTGTAGGTCCTATATGGCTGTGGGTTGCATCTGGCTGGTATCAGAGCTACACTCTTGCTGTATATACGGGGCCCAGCTGTGCTCAGATCGACATATATCGACTCAAGAACATCGCCTGTAGGTCCTATATGGCCGTGGGTTGCATCTGGCTGGTATCAGAGCTACCCCCATGCTGTATATACGGGGCCCAGCTGTGCTCAGATCGACATATATCGACTCAAGAACATCGCCTGTAGGTCCTATATGGCCGTGGGTTGCAGCTGTCTGGTATCAGAGCCACCCACATGCCGTATAAACGGGGCCCAGCTGTGCTCAGATCGACATATATCGACTCAAGAACATCGCCTGTAGGTCCTATATGGCCGTGGGTTGCATCTGGCTGGTATCAGAGCCACCCACATGCCGTATATACGTTACCCAGCTGTGCCCAGATCGACATATATCGACTCAAGAACATCGCCTGTAGGTCCTATATGGCCGTGGGTTGCAAATGGCTGGTATCAGAGCTACCCCCATGCTGTATATACGAGGCCCAGCTGTGCTCAGATCGACATATATCGACTCAAGAACATCGCCTGTGGGTCTTATATGGCCGTGGGTTGCAGCTGGCTGGTATCAGAGCTACCCCCAGGCTGTATATACGTGGCCCAGCAGTGCTCAGATCGACATATATCGACTTAAGAACATCGCCGGTAGGTCCTGTATGCCCATGGGTTGCATCTGGCTGCTATCAGAGCCACCCACATGCCGTATATACGGGGACCAGCTGTGCTCAGATCGACATATATCGACTTAAGAACATCGCCTGTAGGTCCTATATGGCCGTGGGTTGCATCTGGCTCGTATCAGAGCTACTCCCATGCTGTATATACTGCGCCCAGCTGTGCTCAGATCGACATATATCGACTCAAGAAAATCGCCTGTAGGTCCTATATGGCCGTGAGTTGCATCTGGCTGGTATCAGAGCTACCCCCATGCTATATATACTGGGCCCAGCTGTGCTCAGATCGACATATATCGACTCAAGAACATCGCCTGTAGGTCCTATATGGCCGTGGGTTGCAGCTGGCTGGTATCACAGCTACCCCCATGCTGTATATACGTGGCCCAGCTGTGCTCAGATCGACATATATCGACTCAAGAACATCGCCTGTAGGTCCTATATGGCCGTGGGTTGCATCTGGCTGGTATCAGAGCCACCCACATGCCGTATATACGGTACCCAGCTGTGCTCAGATCGACATATATCGACTCAAGAACATCGCCTGTAGGTCCTATATGGCCGTGGGTTGTATATGGCTGGTATCAGAGACACCTACATGCCGTATATACGGGGCCCAGCTGTGCTCAGATCGACATATATCGACTCAAGAACATCGCCTGTAGGTTCTATATGGCCGTGGTTTGCATCTGGCTGGTATCGGAGCTACCCCCATGTTGTATATACGGCGCCCAGCTGCGCTCAGATCGACATATATCGACTCAAGAACATCGCCTATAGGTCCTATATGGCTGTGGGTTGCATCTTGCTGGTATCAGAGCTACCCCCATTCTGTATATACGTAGCCCAGCTGTGCTCAGATCGACATATATCGACTCAAGAACATCGCCTGTAGGTCCTATATGCCCGTGGGTTGCATCTGGCTGGAATCAGAGCCACACACATGCTGCATATACAATGCATAGCGGAGCTCATATCGACATAAATCGACTCAAGAACATCGCCTGTAGGTCCTATATGGGCATAGGTTGCACCTGGCTGGTGTCGAAGCGGCCCCAATGCTGCATATACGGTGCATAGCGGTGCTCAGATCGACATAAATCGACTCAAGAACATCGCCTGTAGGTCCTATATGGCCGTGGGTTGCATCTGGCTGGTATCAGAGCCACCCACATGCCGTATATACGGGGCCCAGCTGTGCTCGGATCGACATATATCGACTCAAGAACATCGCCTGTAGGTCCTATATAGCCGTGGGTTGCAGCTGGCTGGTATCATAACTACCCCCATGCTGTATATACGGCGCCCAGCTGTGCTCAGATCGACATATATCGACTCAAGAACATCGCCTGTAGGTCCTATATAGCCGTGGGTTGCAGTTGGCTGGTATCACAGCTACCCCCATGCTGTATTTACGTGGCCCAGCTGTGCTCAGGTCGACATATATCGACTCAAGGACATCACCTGTAGGTCCTGTATGGCCGTGGGTTGCAGCTGGCTGGTATCAGAGCCACCCACATTCCCTATATGCGGGGGTCCAGCTGTGCTCAGATCGGCATATATCGACTCAAGAACATCGCCTGTAGGTCCTATATGGCCGTGGGTTGCATCTGGCTGTTATCAGAGCTACCCACATGCCGTATATACGGGACCCAGCTGTGCTCAGATCGACATATATCGAATCATGACCATCGCCTGTAGGTCCTATATGGGCGTGGGTTGCATCTGGCTGGTATCACAGCCACCCACATGCCGTATATACGTTACCCAGCTGTGCCCAGGTATACATATATCGACTCAAGAACATCGCCTGTAGGTCCTATATGGCCGTGGGTTGCATATGGCTGGTATCAGAGCTACGCCCATGCTGTACATACGAGGCCCAGCTGTGCTCAGATCGAAATATATCGACACAAGAACATCGCCTGTGGGTCTTATATGGCCGTGGGTTGCAGCTGGCTGGTATCAGAGCTACCCTCAGGCTGTATATACGTGGCCCAGCTGTGCTCAGATCGACATATATCGACTTAAGAACATCGCCGGTAGGTCCTGTATGCCCATGGGTTGCATCTGGCTGGTATCAGAGCCACCCACATGCCGTATATGCGGAGACCAGCTGTGCTCAGATCGACATATATCGACTCAAGAACATCGCCTGTAGGTCCTATATGGCCGTGGGTTGCATCTGGCTCGTATCAGAGCTACCCCCATGCTGTATATATGGCGCCCAGCTGTGCTCAGATCGACATATATCGACTCAAGAAAATCGCCTGTAGGTCCTATATGGCCGTGGGTTGCATCTGGCTGGTATCAGAGCTACCCCCATGCTGTATATACGGGGCCCAGCTGTGCTCAGATCGACATATATCGACTCAAGAACATCGCCTGTAGGTCCTATATGGCCGTGGGTTGCAGCTGGATGGTATCACAGCTACCCCCATGCTGTATATACGTGACCCAGCTGTGCTCAGATCGACATATATCGACTCAAGAACATCGCCTGTAGGTCCTATATGGGCATAGGTTGCACCTGGCTGGTGTCGAAGCGGCCCCAATGCTGCATATACGGTGCATAGCGGTGCTCAGATCGACATATTTCGACTCAAGAACATCGCCTGTATGTCCTATATGGCCGTGGGTTGCATCTGGCTGATATCAGAGCCTCCCACATGCCGTATATACGGGGGCCCAGCTGTGTTCAAATCGACATATATCGAATCAAGAACATCGGCTGTAGGTCCTATATGGCCGTTGGTTGCATCTAGCTGGTATCAGAGCCACCCACATGCCGTATATACGGGGCCCAGCTGTGCTCAGATCGACATATATCGACTCAAGAACATCGCCTGTAGGTCCTATATGGCCGTGGGTTGCATCTGGCTGGTATCAGAGCCACACACATGCCGTATATACGTTACCCAGCTGTGCCCAGATCGACATATATCGACTCAAGAACATCGCCTGTAGGTACTATATGGCCGCGGGTTGCAAATGGCTGGTATCAGAGCTACCCCCATGCTGTATATACGAGGCCCAGCTGTGCTCAGATCGACATATATCGACTCAAGAACATCGCCTGTGGGTCTTATATGGCCGTGGGTTGCAGCTGGCTGGTATCAGAGCTACCCCCAGGCTGTATATACGTGGCCCAGCTGTGCTCAGATCGACATATTTCGACGTAAGAACATCGCCGGTAGGTCCTGTATGCCCATGGGTTGCATCTGGCTGATATCAGAGCTACCCACATGCCGTATATACGAGGGCCCAGCTGTGCTCAGATCGACATATATCGAATCAAGAACATCGGCTGTAGGTCCTATATGGCCATGGGTTGCATCTGGCTGATATCAGAGCCACCCACATGCCGTACATACGGGGCCCACCTGTGCTCAGATCGACATATATCGACTCAAGAACATCGTCTGTAGGTCCTATATGGCCGTGGGTTGCATCTGGCTGGTATCAGAGCCACCCACATGCCGTACATACGGGGCCCAGCTGTGCTCAGATCGACATATATCGACTCAAGAACATCGCCTGTAGGTCCTATATGGCCGTGGGTTGCATCTGGCTGGTATCAGAGCCACACACATGCCGTATATACGTTACCCAGCTGTGCTCAGATCGACATATATTGACTCAAGAACATCGCCTGTAGGTCCTATATGGGCAAAGGTTGCACCTGGCTGGTGTCAAAGCGGCCCCAATGCTGCATATACGGTGCATAGCGGTGCTCAGATCGACATATATCGACTCAAGAACATCGCCTGTAGGTCCTATATGGCCATGGGTTGCATCTGGCTGGTATCAGAGCCACGCACATGCCGTATATACGGGGACCAGCTGTGCCCAGATCGACATATATCGACTCAAGAACATCGCCTGTAGGTGCTATATGGCCGTGGGTTGCAGCTGGCTGGTATCAGAGCCACGCACATGCCGTATATACTGGTCCCAGCTGTGCTCAGATCGACATATATCAACTCAAGAACATCGCCTGTAGGTCCTATATGGCCGTGGGTTGCATCTGGCTGGTATCAGAGCTACCCCCATGCTGTATATACGGGGCCCAGCTGTGCTCAGATCGACATATATCGACTCAAGAACATCGGCTGTAGGTCCTATATGGCCGTGGGTTGCATCTGGCTGGTATCAGAGCTACCCCCATGCTGTATATACGGGGCCAAGCTGTGCTCAGATCGACATATATCGACTCAAGAACATCGCCTGTAGGTCCTATATGGCCGTGGGTTGCAGCTGGCTGGTATCAGAGCCACAAACATGCCGTATATACGGGGCCCAGCTGTGCTCAGATCGACATATATCGACTCAAGAACATCGCCTGTAGGTCCTATATGGGCATAGGTTGCACCTGGCTGGTGTCGAAGCGGCCCCAATGCTAAATATACGGTGCATAGCGGTGCTCAGATCGACATATTTCGACTCAAGAACATTGCCTGTAGGTCCTATATGGGCATAGGTTGCACCTGGCTGGTGTCGAAGCGGCCCCAATGCTAAATATACGGTGCATAGCGGTGCTCAGATCGACATATTTCGACTCAAGAACATCGCCTGTAGGTCCTATATGGCCGTGGGTTGCATCTGGCTGATATCAGAGCCACCCACATGCCGTATATACGGGGGCCCAGCTGTGTTCAAATCGACATATATCGAATCAAGAACATCGGCTGTAGGTCCTATATGGCCGTGGGTTGCATCTGGCTGGTATCAGAGCCACCCACATGCCGTATATACGGGGCCCAGCTGTGCTCAGATCGACATATATCGACTCAAGAACATCGCCTGTAGGTCCTATATGGCCGTGGGTTGCATCTGGCTGGTATCAGAGCTACCCCCATGCAGTATATACGAGGACCAGCTGTGCTCAGATCGACATATATCGACTCAAGAACATCGCCTGTAGGTCCTATATAGCCGTGGGTTGCATCTGGCTGGTATTAGAGCTACCCCCATGCTGTATATACGGCACCCAGCTGTGCTCAGATCGACATATATTGACTCAAGAACATCGCCTGTAGGTCCTATATGGGCAAAGGTTGCACCTGGCTGGTGTCAAAGCGGCCCCAATGCTGCATATACGGTGCATAGCGGTGCTCAGATCGACATATATCGACTCAAGAACATCGCCTGTAGGTCCTATATGGCCATGGGTTGCATCTGGCTGGTATCAGAGCCACGCACATGCCGTATATACGGGGACCAGCTGTGCCCAGATCGACATATATCGACTCAAGAACATCGCATGTAGGTGCTATATGGCCGTGGGTTGCATCTGGCTGGTATCAGAGCTACCCCCATGCTGTATATACGGCGCCCAGCTGTGCTCAGATCGACATATATTGACTCGAGAACATCGCCTGTAGGTCTTATATGGCTGTGGGTTGCATCTGGCTGGTATCAGAGCTACCCCCATGCTGTATATACGGGGCCCAGCTGTGCTCAGATCGACATATATCGACTCAAGACCATCGCCTGTAGGTCCTCTATGGCCGTGGGTTGCAGCTGGCTGGTATCACAGCTACCCCCATGCTGTATTTACGTGGCCCAGCTGTGCTCAGATCGACATATATCGACTCAAGAACATCGCCTGTAGTTCCTATATGGCCGTGAGTTTCAGCTGGCTAATATGAGAGCCACCCACATGCCGTATATACGGGGCCCAACTGAGCTCAGCTCGACATATATCGACTCAAAAACATCGCCTATAGGTCCTATATGGCCTTGGGTTGCAGCTGGCTGGTATCAGAGCCACCCACATGCCGTATATACTGGGCCCAGCTGTGCTCAGATCGACATATATCGACTCAAGAACATCGCCTGTAGGTCCTATATGGCCGTGGGTTGCATCTGGCTGGTATCAGAGCTACCCCCATGCTGTATATACGGGGCCCAGCTGTGCTCAGATCGACATATATCGACTCAAGAACATCGGCTGTAGGTCCTATATGGCCGTGGGTTGCATCTGGCTGGTATCAGAGCTACCCCCATGCTGTATATACGGGGCCCAGCTGTGCTCAGATCGACATATATCGACTCAAGAACAGCGCCTGTAGGTCCTATATGGCCGTGGGTTGCAGCTGGCTGATATCAGAGCCACCTACATGCCGTATATACGGGGCCCAGCTGTGCTCAGATCGACATATATCGACTCAAGAACATCGCCTGTAGGTCCTATATGGCCGTGGGTTGCATCTGGCTGGTATCAGAGCTACCCGCATGCTGTATATACGGGGCCCAGCTGTGCTCAGATCGACATATATCGACTCAAGAACATCGCCTGTAGGTCCTATATGGCCGTGGGTTGCAGCTGCCTGGTATCACAGCTACCCCCACGCTGTATATACGTGGCCCAGCTGTGCTCAGAACGACATATATCGACTCAAGAACATCGCCTGTGGGTCTTATATGGCCGTGGGTTGCAGCTGGCTGGTATCAGAGCCACCCACATGCCGTATATACGGGGCCCAGCTGTGCTCAGATCGACATATATCGACTCAAGAACATCGCCTGTAGGTCCTATATGGCCGTGGGTTGCATCTGGCTGGTATTAGAGCTACCCCCATGCTGTATATACGGCGCCCAGCTGTGCTCAGATCGACATATATTGACTTAAGAACATCGCCTGTAGGTCCTATATGTGCATAGGTTGCACCTGGCTGGTGTCGAAGCGGCCCCAATGCTGCATATACGGTACATAGCGGTGCTCAGATCGACATATATCGACTCAAGAACATCGCCTGTAGGTCCTATATGGCCATGGGTTGCATCTGGCTCGTATCAGAGCCACGCACATGCCGTATATACGGGGACCAGCTGTGCCCAGATCGACATATATCGACTCAAGAACATCGCCTGTAGGTGCTATATGGCCGTGGGTTGCATCTGGCTGGTATCAGAGCTACCCCCATGCTGTATATACGGCGCCCAGCTGTGCTCAGATCGACATATATTGACTCAAGAACATCGCCTGTAGGTCCTATATGGCTGTGGGTTGCATCTGGCTGGTATCAGAGCTACCCCCATGTTGTATATACGGGGCCCAGCTGTGCTCAGATCGACATATATCGACTCAAGACCATCGCCTGTAGGTCCTCTATGGCCGTGGGTTGCAGCTGGCTGGTATCACAGCTACCCCCACGCTGTATATACGTGGCCCAGCTGTGCTCAGATCGACATATATCGACTCAAGAACATCGCCTGTAGGTCCTATATGGCCGTGAGTTTCAGCTGGCTAATATGAGAGCCACCCACATGCCGTATATACGGGGCCCAACTGAGCTCAGCTCGACATATATCGACTCAAAAACATCGCCTATAGGTCCTATATGGCCTTGGGTTGCAGCTGGCTGGTATCAGAGCCACCCACATGCCGTATATACTAGGCCCAGCTGTGCTCAGATCGACATATATCGACTCAAGAACATCGCCTGTAGGTCCTATATGGCCGTGGGTTGCATCTGGCTGGTATCAGAGCTACCCCCATGCTGTATATACGGGGCCCAGCTGTGCTCAGATCGACATATATCGACTCAAGAACATCGGCTGTAGGTCCTATATGGCCGTGGGTTGCATCTGGCTGGTATCAGAGCTACCCCCATGCTGTATATACGGGGCCCAGCTGTGCTCAGATCGACATATATCGACTCAAGAACAGCGCCTGTAGGTCCTATATGGCCGTGGGTTGCAGCTGGCTGATATCAGAGCCACCTACATGCCGTATATACGGGGCCCAGCTGTGCTCAGATCGACATATATCGACTCAAGAACATCGCCTGTAGGTCCTATATGGCCGTGGGTTGCATCTGGCTGGTATCAGAGCTACCCGCATGCTGTATATACGGGGCCCAGCTGTGCTCAGATCGACATATATCGACTCAAGAACATCGCCTGTAGGTCCTATATGGCCGTGGGTTGCAGCTGCCTGGTATCACAGCTACCCCCACGCTGTATATACGTGGCCCAGCTGTGCTCAGAACGACATATATCGACTCAAGAACATCGCCTGTGGGTCTTATATGGCCGTGGGTTGCAGCTGGCTGGTATCAGAGCCACCCACATGCCGTATATACGGGGCCCAGCTGTGCTCAGATCGACATATATCGACTCAAGAACATCGCCTGTAGGTCCTATATGGCTGTGGGTTGCATCTGGCTGGTATTAGAGCTACCCCCATGCTGTATATACGGCGCCCAGCTGTGCTCAGATCGACATATATTGACTTAAGAACATCGCCTGTAGGTCCTATATGTGCATAGGTTGCACCTGGCTGGTGTCGAAGCGGCCCCAATGCTGCATATACGGTACATAGCGGTGCTCAGATCGACATATATCGACTCAAGAACATCGCCTGTAGGTCCTATATGGCCATGGGTTGCATCTGGCTCGTATCAGAGCCACGCACATGCCGTATATACGGGGACCAGCTGTGCCCAGATCGACATATATCGACTCAAGAACATCGCCTGTAGGTGCTATATGGCCGTGGGTTGCATCTGGCTGGTATCAGAGCTACCCCCATGCTGTATATACGGCGCCCAGCTGTGCTCAGATCGACATATATTGACTCAAGAACATCGCCTGTAGGTCCTATATGGCTGTGGGTTGCATCTGGCTGGTATCAGAGCTACCCCCATGTTGTATATACGGGGCCCAGCTGTGCTCAGATCGACATATATCGACTCAAGAACATCGCCTGTAGGTCCTCTATGGCCGTGGGTTGCAGCTGGCTGGTATCACAGCTACCCCCACGCTGTATATACGTGGCCCAGCTGTGCTCAGATCGACATATATCGACTCAAGAACATCGCCTGTAGGTCCTATATGGCCGTGAGTTGCAGCTGGCTAGTATCAGAGCCACCCACATGCCGTATATACGGGGCCCAACTGTGCTCAGCTCGACATATATCGACTCAAAAACATCGCCTATAGGTTCTATATGGCCTTGGGTTGCAGCTGGCTGGTATCAGAGCTACCCCCAGGATATATATACGTGGCCCAGCTGTGCTCAGAACGACATATATCGACTCAAGAACATCGCCTGTGGGTCTTATATGGCCGTGGGTTGCAGCTGGCTGGTATCAGAGCTACCCCCAGGATGTATATACGTGGCCCAGCTGTACTCAGATCGACATATATCGACTCAAGAACATCGCCTGTAGGTGCTATATGGCCGTGGGTTGCATCTGGCTGGTATCAGAGCTACCCCCATGCTTTATATACGGCGCCAAGCTGTGCTCAGATCGACATATATCGACTCAAGAACATTGCTTGTAGGTCCTATATGGCCGTGGGTTGCATCTGGCTAGTATCAGTGCTACCCCCATGCTGTATATACGGCGCCCAGCTGTGCTCAGATCGACATAAATCGACTCAAGAATATCGCCTGTAGGTCCTATATGGCCGTGGGTTGCATCTGGCTTGTATCAGAGCCACCCACATGCCGTATATACGGGGCCCAGCTGTGCTCGGATCGACATATATCGACTTAAGAACATCGCCTGTAGGTCCTATATGGCCGTGGGTTGCATCTGGCTGGTATCAGAGCTACCCCCATGCTGTATATACGGGGCCCAGCTGTGCTCAGATCGACATATATCGA
The DNA here is from genome assembly GCA_963942505.1 of Lordithon lunulatus. Taxonomy (NCBI): domain Eukaryota; kingdom Metazoa; phylum Arthropoda; class Insecta; order Coleoptera; family Staphylinidae; genus Lordithon; species Lordithon lunulatus. The sequence goes on along the minus strand of OZ012667.1, from coordinate 29,309,908 downwards.
CTCAAGAACATCGCCTGTAGGTCCTATATGGCCGTGGGTTGCATCTGGCTGATATCAGAGCCACCCACATGCCGTATATACGGGGGCCCAGCTGTGCTCAGATCGACATATATCGAATCATGACCATCGCCTGTAGGTCCTATATGGCCGTGGGTTGCATCTGGCTGGTATCAGAGCCACACACATGCCGTATATACGTTACCCAGCTGTGCCCAGATCGACATATATCGACTCAAGAACATCGCCTGTAGGTTCTATATAGCCGTGGGTTGCATATGGCTGGTATCAGAGCCACCCACATGCCGTATATACGGGGCCCAGCTGTGCGCAGATCGACATATATCGACTCAAGAACATCGCCTGTAGGTCCTATATAGCCGTGGGTTGCAATTGGCTGGTATCACAGCTACCCCCATGCTGTATTTTCGTGGCCCAGCTGTGCCCAGGTCGACATATATCGACTCAAGGACATCACCTGTAGGTCCTATATGGCCGTGGGTTGCAGCTGGCTGGTATCAGAGCCACCCACATGCCCTATATACGGGGATACAGCTGTGCTCAGATCGACATATATCGACTCAAGAACATCGCCTGTAGGTCCTATATGGCCGTGGGTTGCATCTGGCTGGTATCAGAGCCACCCACATGCCGTATATACGTTACCCAGCTGTGCCCAGATCGACATATATCGACTCAAGAACATCGCCTGTAGGTACTATATGGCCGTGGGTTGCAAATGGCTGGTATCAGAGCTACCCCCATGCTGTATATACGAGGCCCAGCTGTGCTCAGATCGACATATATCGACTCAAGAACATCGCCTGTGGGTCTTATATGGCCGTGGGTTGCAGCTGGCTGGTATCAGAGCTACCCCCAGGCTGTATATACGTGGCCCAGCTGTGCTCAGTTCGACATATTTCGACTTAAGAACATCGCCCGTAGGTCCTGTATGCCCATGGGTTGCATCTGGCTGGTATCAGAGCCACCCACATGCCGTATATACGGGGACCAGCTGTGCTCAGATCGACATATATCGACTCAAGAACATCGCCTGTAGGTCCTATATGGCCGTGGGTTGCATCTGGCTGGTATCAGAGCTACCCTCATGCTGTATATATGGGGCCCAGCAGTGCTCAGATCGACATATATCGACTCAAGAACATCGCCTGTAGGTCCTATATGGCCGTGGGTTGCATCTGGCTGGTATCAGTTCTACAGCCATGGTGTATATACGGCGCCCAGCTGTGCTCAGGACGACATATATCGACTCAAGAACATCGCCTGTAGGTCCTATATGGCCGTGGGTTGCATCTGGCTGGTATCAGAGCTACCCCTATGCTGTATATACGGCGAGCAGCTGTGCTCAGATCGACATATATCGACTCAAGAACATCGCCTGTAGGTCCTATATGGCCGTGGGTTGCGTCTGGCTGGTATCAGAGCTACCCCCATGCTGTATATACGGGGCCCAGCTGTGCTCAGATCGACATATATCGACCCAAGAACATCGCCTGTGGGTCCTATATGGCCGTGGGTTGCATCTGGGTGGTATCAGAGCTACCCCCATGCTGTATATACGGGGCCCAGCTGTGCTCAGATCGACATATATTGACTCAAGAACATCGCCTGTAGGTCCTATATAACCGTGGGTTGCAGCTGGCTGGTATCACAGCTACCCCCATGCTATATATACGGCGATCAGCTGTGCTCAGATCGACATATATCGACTCAAGAATATCGCCTGTAGGTCCTATATGGCCGTGTGTTGCATCTGGCTGGTTTCAGAGCTACCCCCATGCTGTATATACAGGGCCCTGCTGTGCTCAGATCGACATATATCGACTCAAGAACATCGCCTGTAGGTGCTATATGGCCGTGAGTTGCAGCTGGCTGGTATCACAGCAACCCCCATGCTGTATATACGTGGCCCAGCTGTGCTCAGATCGACATATATCGACTCAAGAACATCGCCTGTAGGTCCTATATGCCCGTGGGTTGCATCTGGCTAGAATCAGAGCCACCCACATGCTGCATATACAGGGCATAGCGGAGCTCATATCGACATATATCGACTCAAGAACATCGCCTGTAGGTCCCATATGGGCATAGGTTGCACCTGGCTGGTGTCGGAGCGGCCCCAATGTTGCATATACGGTGCATAGCGGTGCGCAGATCGACATATATCGACTCAAGAACATCGCCTGTAGGTCCTATATGGCCGTGGGTTGCATCTGGGTGGTATCAGAGCTACACCCGTGCTGTATATACGGGACCCAGCTATGCTCAGATCGACATATATCGACTCAAGAACATCGCCTGTAGGTCCTATATGGCCGTGGGTTGCATCTGGCTGATATCAGAGCCACCCACATGCCGTATATACGAGGGCCCAGCTGTGCTCAGATCGTCATATATCGAATCAAGAACATCGGCTGTAGGTCCTATATGGCCATGGGTTGCATCTGGCTGATATCAGAGCCACCCACATGCCGTATATACGGGGCCCACCTGTGCTCAGATCGACATATATCGACTCAAGAACATCGCCTGTAGGTCCTATATGGCCGTGGGTTGCATCTGGCTGGTATCAGAGCCACCCACATGCCGTATATACGAGGCCCAGCTGTGCTCAGATCGACATATATCGACTCAAGAACATCGGCTGTAGGTCCTATATGGCCGTGGGATGCATATAGCTGGTATCAGAGCCACCCACATGCCGTATATACGGGGCCCAGCTGTGCTCAGATCGACATATATCGACTCAAGAACATCGCCTGTAGGTCCTATATGGCTGTGGGTTGCATCTGGCTGGTATCAGAGCTACCCTCTTGCTGTATAAACGAGGCCCAGCTGTGCTCAGATCGACATATATCGACTCAAGAACATCGCCTGTAGGTCCTATATGGCCGTGGGTTGCATCTGGCTGGTATCAGAGCTACCCCCATGCTGTATATACGGGGACCAGCTGTGCTCAGATCGACATATATCGACTCAAGAACATCGCCTGTAGGTCCTATATGGCCGTGGGTTGCAGCTGGCTGGTATCAGAGCCACCCACATGCCGTATATACGGGGCCCAGCTGTGCTCAGATCGACATATATCGACGGAAGAACATCGCCTGTAGGTCCTATATGGCCATGGGTTTCACCTGGCTGGTATCACAGCTACCCCCATGCTGTATATACGTAGCGCAGCTGTGCTCAGATCGACATATATCGACTCAAGAACATCGCCTGTAGGTCCTATATGCCCGTGGGTTGCATCTGGCTGGAATCAGAGCCACCCACATGCTGCATATACAATGCATAGCGGAGCTCATATCGACATATATCGACTCAAGAACATCGCCTGTAGGTCCTATATGGGCATAGGTTGCACCTGGCTGGTGTCGAAGCGGCCCCAATGCTGCATATACGGTGCATAGCGGTGCTCAGATCGACATATATCGACTCAAGAACATCGCTTGTAGGTCCTATATTGCTGTGGGTTGCATCTGGCTGATATCAGAGCCACCCACATGCCGTATATACGGGGGCCCAGCTCTGCTCAGATCGACATATATCGACTCAAGAACATCGGCTGTAGGTCCTATATGGCCGTGGGTTGCATCTGGCTTGTATCAGAGCCACCCACATGCCGAATATACGGGAGCCCAGCTATGCTCAGATCGACATATATCGACTCAAGAACATCGCCTGTAGTTCATATATGGCCGTGGGTTGCATCTGGCTGGTATGAGAGCTACCCCCATGCTGTATATACGGGACTCAGCTGTGCTCAAATCGACATATATCGACTCAAGAACATCGCCTGTATGTCCTATATGGCCGTGGGTTGCATCTGGCTGGTATGCCATATATACGGGGCCCAGCTGTGCTCAGATCGACATATATAGACGGAAGAACATCGCCTGTAGGTCCTATATGGGCATAGGTTGCACCTGGCTGGTGTCGAAGCGGCCCAAATGCTGCATATACGGTGCATAGCGGTGCTCAGATCGACATATATCGACTCAAGAACATCCCTTGTAGGTCCTATATTGCTGTGGGTTACATCTGGCTTGTATCAGAGCCACCCACATGCCGAATATACGGGAGCCCAGCTATGCTCAGATCGACATATATCGACTCAAGAACATCGCCTGTAGGTCATATATGGCCGTGGGTTGCATCTGGCTGGTATGAGAGCTACCCCCATGCTGTATATACGGGACTCAGCTGTGCTCAAATCGACATATATCGACTCAAGAACATCGCCTGTATGTCCTATATGGCCGTGGGTTGCATCTGGCTGGTATGCCATATATACGGGGCCCAGCTGTGCTCAGATCGACATATATAGACGGAAGAACATCGCCTGTAGGTCCTATATGGCCATGGGTTGCATCTGGCTGGTATCACAGCTACCCCCATGCTGTATATACGTAGCCCAGCTGTGCTCAGATTGACATATATAGACTCAAGAACATCGCCTGTAGGTCCTATATGCCCGTAGGTTGCATCTAGCTGGAATCAGAGCCACCCTCATGCTGCATATACAATGCATAGCGGAGCTCATATCGACATATATCGACTCAAGAACATCGCCTGTAGGTCCTATATGGGCATAGGTTGCACCTGGCTGGTGTCGAAGCGACCCCAATGCTGCATATACGGTGCATAGCGGTGCTCAGATCGACATATATCGACTCAAGAACATCGCCTGTAGGACCTATATGGGCTTGGGTTGCATCTGACTGGTATCAGAGCCACCCACATGCCGTATATACGAGGCCCAGCTGTGCTCAGATCGACATATATCGATTCAAGAACATCGCCTGTAGGTTCGATATAGCCGTGGGTTGCATATGGCTGGTATCAGAGCCACCCACATGCCGTATATACGGGGCCCAGCTGTGCGCAGATCGACATATATCGACTCAAGAACATCGCCTGTAGGTCCTATATGGCCGTGGGTTGCATATGGCTGGTATCAGAGCCACCCACATGCCGTATATACGGGGCCCAGCTGAGCCCAGATCGACATATATCGACTCAAGAACATCGCCTGTAGGTCCTATATGGCCGTGGGTTGCATCTGCCTGGTATCAGAGCTACACCCATGGTGTATATACGGCGCCCAGCTGTGCTCAGATCGACATATATCGACTCAAGAACATCGCCTGTAGGTCCTATATGGCCGTGGGTTGCATCTGGCTGGTATCATAGCTACCCCTATGCTGTATATACGACGAGCAGCTGTGCTCAGATCGACATATATCGACTCAAGAACATCGCCTGTAGGTCCTATATGGCCGTGGGTTGCATCTGGCTGGTATCAGAGCTAACCCCATGCTGTATATACGGGGCCCAGCTGTGCTCAGATCGACATATATCGACTCAAGAACATCGCCTGTAGGTCCTATATGGCCGTGGGTTGCATCTGGGTGGTATCAGAGCTACCCCCATGCTGTATATACGGGGCCCAGCTGTGCTCAGATCGACATATATCGACTCAAGAACATCGCCTGTAGGTCCAATATAACCGTGGGTTGCAGCTGGCTGGTATCACAGCTACCCCCATGCTATATATACGGCGCCCAGCTGTGCTCAGATCTACATATATCGACTCAAGAACATCGCCTGTAGATCCTATATGGCCGTGGGTTGCATCTGGCTGGTTTCAGAGCTACCCCCATGCTGTATATACGGGGCCCAGCTGTGCTCGGATCGACATATATCGACTCAAGAACATCGCCTGTAGGTCCTATATGGCCGTGGGTTGCAGCTGGCTGGTATCACAGCTACCCCCATGCTGTATATACGTGGCCCAGCTGTGCTCAGATCGACATATATCGAATCATGACCATCGCCTGAAGGTCCTGTATGTCCGTGGGTTGCATCTGGCTGGTATCAGAGCCACCCACATGCCGTATATACGTTACCCAGCTGTGCCCAGATCGACATATATCGACTCAAGAACATCGCCTGTAGGTCCTATATGGCCGTGGGTTGCATATGGCTGGTATCAGAGCCACCCACATGCCGTATATACGGGGCCCAGCTGTGCTCAGATCGACATATATCGAATCATGGCCATCGCCTGAAGGTCCTGTATGGCCGTGGGTTGCATCTGGCTGGTATCAGAGCCACCCACATGCCGTATATACGTTACCCAGCTGTGCCCAGATCGACATATATCGACTCAAGAACATCGCCTGTAGGTCCTATATGGGCATAGGTTGCACCTGGCTGGTGTCGGAGCGGCCCCAATGCTGCATATACGGTGCATAGCGGTGCTCAGATCGACATATATCGAATCAAGAACATCGCCTGTAGGTCCTATATGGCAGTGGGTTGCATCTGGCTGATATCAGAGCCACCCACATGCCGTATATACGCTGGCCCAGCTGTGCTCAGATCGTCATATATCGACTCAGGAACATCGCCTGTAGGTCCTATATGGCCGTGGGTTGCATCTGGCTGGTATCAGAGCCACCCACATGCTGTATATACGGTACCCAGCTGTGCTCAGATAGACATATATCGACTCAAGAACATCGCCTGTAGGTCCTATATGGCCGTGGGTTGTATATGGCTGGTATCAGAGCCACCCACATGCCGTATATACGGGGCCCAGCTGTGCTCAGATCGACATATATCGACTCAAGAACATCGCCTGTAGGTCCTATATGGCCGTGGTTTGCATCTGGCTGGTATCGGAGCTACCCCCATGGTGTATATACGGCGCCCAGCTGCGCTCAGATCGACATATATCGACTCAAGAACATCGCCTATAGGTCCTATATGGCTGTGGGTTGCATCTGGCTGGTATCAGAGCTACCCCCATGCTGTATATACGAGGCCCAGGTGTGCTCAGATCGACATATATCGACTCAAGAACATCGGCTGTGGGTCTTGTATGGCCGTGGGTTGCAGCTGGCTGGTATCAGAGCTACCCCCAGCTGTATATACGTGGCCAAGCTGTGCTCAGATCGACATATATCGACTCAAGAACATTGCTTGTAGGTCCTATATGGCCGTGGGTTGCATCTGGCTGGTATCAGTGCTACCCCCATGCTGTATATACGGTGCCAACTGTGCTCAGATCGACATATATCGACTCAAGAATATCGCCTGTAGGTCCTATATGGCCGTGGGTTGCATCTGGCTGGTATCAGAGCCACCCACATGCCGTATATACGGGGCCCAGCTGTGCTCGGATCGACATATATCGACTCAAGAACATCGCCTGTGGGTCTTATATGGCCGTGGGTTGCAGCTGGCTGGTATCAGAGCTACCCCCAGCTGTATATACGTGGCCAAGCTGTGCTCAGATCGACATATATCGACTCAAGAACATCGCCTGTAGGTCCTATATGGGCATAGGTTGCACCTGGCTGGTATCGGAGCGGCCCCAATGCTGCATATACGGTGCATAGCGGTGCTCAGATCGACATATATCGAATCAAGAACATCGCCTGTAGGTCCTGGGTAGTGGGTTGCATCTGGCTGATATCAGAGCCACCCACATGCCGTATATACGCTGGCCCAGCTGTGCTCAGATCGTTATATATCGACTCAGGAACATCGCCTGTAGGTCCTATATGGCCGTGGGTTGCAGCCGGCTGGTATCAGAGCCACCCACATGCCCTATATACGGGGGTCCAGCTGTGCTCAGATCGACATATATCGACTCAAGAACATCGCCTGTAGGTCCTATATGACCGTGGGTTGCATCTGGCTGGTATCAGAGCTACCCCCATGCTGTATATACAAGGCCCAGCTGTGCTCAGATCGACATATATCGACTCAAGAACATCGCCTTTAGGTGCTATATGGCCGTGGGTTGCATCTGGCTGGTATCAGAGCTACCCCCATGCTGTATATACGGCGCCAAGCTGTGCTCAGATCGAAATATATATCGACTCAAGAACATCGCTTGTAGGTCCTATATGGCCGTGGGTTGCATCTGGCTGGTATCAGTGCTACCCCCATGCTGTATATACGACGCCCAGCTGTACTCAGATCGACATATATCGACTCAAGAATATCGCCTGTAGGTCCTATATGGCCCTGGGTTGCATCTCGCTGGTATCAGAGCCACCCACATGCCGTATATACGGGGCCCAGCTGTGCTCGGATCGACATATATCGACTCAAGAACATCGCCTGTAGGTCCTGTATGGCCGTGGATTGAATCTGGCTGGTATCAGAGCTACCCCCATGCTGTTTATACGGCGCCCAGCTGTGCTCAGATCGACATATATCGACTCAAGAACATCGCCTGTAGGTCCTATATAGCCGTGGGTTGCAGTTGGCTGGTATCACAGCTACCCCCATGCTGTATATACGTGGCCCAGCTGTGCTCAGGTCGACATATATCGACTCAAGGACATCACCTGTAGGTCCTATATGGCCGTGGGGTGCATCTGGCTTGTATCAGAGCTACCCACATGCCGTATATACGGGACCCAGCTATGCTCAGATCGACATATATCGACACAAGAACATCGCCTGTAGGTCCTACATGGCCGTGGGTTGCATATGGCTGGTATCAGAGCCACCCACATGCCGTATATACGGGGCCCAGCTGTGCTCAGATCGACATATATCGAATCATGACCATCGCCTGAAGGTCCTGTATGGCCGTGGGTTGCATCTGGCTGGTATCAGAGCCACCCACATGCCGTATATACGTTACCCAGCTGTGCCCAGATCGACATATATCGACTCAAGAACATGGCCTGTAGGTAATATATGGCCGTGGGTTGCATATGGCTGGTATCAGAGCTACCCCCATGCTGTATATACGAGGCCCAGCTTTGCTCAGATCGACATATATCGACTCAAGAACATCGCCTGTGGGTCCTATATGGCCGTGGGTTGCAGCTGGCTGGTATCAGAGCTACCCCCAGGGTGTATATACGTGGCCCAGCTGTGCTCGGATCGACATATATCGACTTAAGAACATCGCCGGTAGGTCCTGTATGCCCATGGGTTGCATCTGGCTGGTATCAGAGCCACCCACATGCCGTATATACGGGGGCCCAGCTGTGCTCAGATCGACATATATCGACTCAAGAACATCGGCTGTAGGTCCTATATGGCCGTGGGTTGCATCTAGCTGGTATCAGAGCCACCCACATGCCGTATATACGGGGCCCAGCTGTGCTCAGATCGACATATATCGACTCAAGAACATCGCCTGTAGGTCATATATGGCCGTGGGTTGCATCTGGCTGGTATGAGAGCTACCCCCATGCTGTATATACGGGGCCCAGCTGTGCTCAAATCGACACATATCGACTCAAGAACATCGCCTGTATGTCCTATGTGGCCGTGGGTTGCATCTGGCTGATATGCCATATATACCGGGCCCAGCTGTGCTCAGATCGACATATATCGACTCAAGAACATCGCCTGTAGCTCCTATATGGGCATAGGTTGCACCTGGCTGGTGTCGAAGCGGCCCCAATGCTGCATATACGGTGCATAGCGGTGCTCAGATCGACATATATCGACTCAAGAACATCGCCTGTAGGTCCTATATGGCCGTGGGTTGCATCTGGCTGGTATCAGAGCCACCCAGATGTCGTATATACGAGGCCCAGCTGCTCTCAGATCGACATATATCGACTCAAGAACATCGCCTGTAGGTTCTATATGGCCGTGGGTTGCATCTGGCTGGTATCAGAGATACCCCCATGCTGTATATACGGCGCCCAGCTGTGCTCAGATCGACATATATCGACTCAAGAACATCGCCTGTAGGTCCTATATAGCCGTGGGTTGCAGTTGGCTGGTATCACAGCTACCCCCATGCTGTATATACGTGGCCCAGCTGTGCTCAGGTCGACATATATCGACTCAAGGACATCACCTGTAGGTCCTATATGGCCGTGGGTGCATCTGGCTGGTATCAGAGCTACCCACATGCCGTATATACGGGACCCAGCTATGCTCAGATCGACATATATCGACTCAAGAACATCGCCTGTAGGTCCTATATGGCCGTGGGTTGCATATGGCTGGTATCAGAGCCACCCACATGCCATATATACGGGGCCCAGCTGTGCTCAGATCGAAATATATCGAATCATGACCATCGCCTGAAGGTCCTGTATGGCCGTGGGTTGCATCTGGCTGGTATCAGAGCCACCCACATGCCGTATATACGTTACCCAGCTGTGCCCAGATCGACATATATCGACTCAAGAACATCGCCTGTAGGTCCTATATGGCCGTGGGTTGCATATGGCTGGTATCAGAGCTACCCCCATGCTGTATATACGAGGCCCAGCTTTGCTCAGATCGACATATATCGACTCCAGAACATCGCCTGTGGGTCCTATATGGCCGTGGGTTGCAGCTGGCTGGTATCAGAGCTACCCCCATGCTGTATATACGTAGCGCAGCTGTGCTCAGATCGACATATATTGACTCAAGAACATCGCCTGTAGGTCCTATATGCCCGTGGGTTGCATCTGGCTGGAATCAGAGCCACCCACATGCTGCATATACAATGCATAGCGGAGCTCATATCGACATATATCGACTCAAGAACATCGCCTGTAGGTCCTATATGGGCATACGTTGCACCTGGCTGGTGTCGAAGCGGCCCCAATGCTGCATATACGGTGCATAGCGGTGCTCAGATCGACATATATCGACTCAAGAACATCGCTTGTATGTCCTATATTGCTGTGGGTTGCATCTGGCTGATATCAGAGCCACCCACATGCCGTATATACGGGGGCCCAGCTCTGCTCAGATCGACATATATCGACTCAAGAACATCGGCTGTAGGTCCTATATGGCCGTGGGTTGCATCTGGCTGGTATCAGAGCCACCCGCATGCCGTATATACGGGAGCCCAGCTATGCTCAGATCGACATATATCGACTCAAGAATATCGCCTGTAGGTCATATATGGCCGTGGGTTGCATCTGGCTGGTATGAGAGCTATCCCCATGCTGTATATACGGGACTCAGCTGTGCTCAAATCGACATATATCGACTCAAGAACATCGCCTGTATGTCCTATATGGCCGTGGGTTGCATCTGGCTGGTATGCCATATATACGGGGCCCAGCTGTGCTCAGATCGACATATATAGACGGAAGAACATCGCCTGTAGGTCCTATATGGCCATGGGTTGCATCTGGCTGGTATCACAGCTACCCCCATGCTGTATATACGTAGCCCAGCTGTGCTCAGATTGACATATATCGACTCAAGAACATCGCCTGTAGGTCCTATATGCCCGTGGGTTGCATCTAGCTGGAATCAGAGCCACCCACATGCTGCATATACAATGCATAGCGGAGCTCATATCGACATATATCGACTCAAGAACATCGCCTGTAGGTCCTATATGGGCATAGGTTGCACCTGGCTGGTGTCGAAGCGACCACAATGCTGCATATACGGTGCATAGCGGTGCTCAGATCGACATATATCGACTCAAGAACATCGCCTGTAGGACCTATATGGCCTTGGGTTGCATCTGACTGATATCAGAGCCACCCACATGCCGTATATACGAGGCCCAGCTGTGCTCAGATCGACATATATCGATTCAAGAACATCGCCTGTAGGTTCTATATGGCCGTGGGTTGCATATGGCTGGTATCAGAGCCACCCACATGCCGTATATACGGGGCCCAGCTGTGCGCAGATCGACATATATCGACTAAAGAACATCGCCTGTAGGTCCTATATGGCCGTGGGTTGCATATGGCTGGTATCAGAGCCACCCACATGCCGTATATACGGGGCCCAGCTGAGCCCAGATCGACATATATCGACTCAAGAACATCGCCTGTAGGTCCTATATGGCCGTGGGTTGCATCTGCCTGGTATCAGAGCTACACCCATGGTGTATATACGGCGCCCAGCTGTGCTCAGATCGACATATATCGACTCAAGAACATCGCCTGTAGGTCCTATATGGCCGTGGGTTGCATCTGGCTGGTATCAGAGCTACCCCTATGCTGTATATACGGCGAGCAGCTGTGCTCAGATCGACATATATCGACTCAAGAACATCGCCTGTAGGTCCTATATGGCCGTGGGTTGCATCTGGCTGGTATCAGAGCTACCCTCTTGCTGTATAAACGAGGCCCAGCTGTGCTCAGATCGACATATATCGACTCAAGAACATCGCCTGTAGGTCCTATATGGCCGTGGCTTGCATCTGGCTGGTATCAGAGCTACCCCCATGCTGTATATACGGGGACCAGCTGTGCTCAGATCGACATATATCGACTCAAGAACATCGCCTGTAGGTCCTATATGGCCGTGGGTTGCAGCTGGCTGGTATCAGAGCTACCCCCATGCTGTATATACGGGGCCCAGCTGTGCTCAGATCGACATATATCGACTCAAGAACATCGCCTGTAGGTCCAATATAACCGTGGGTTGCAGCTGGCTGGTATCGCAGCTACCCCCATGCTATATATACGGCGCCCAGCTGTGCTCAGATCTACATATATCGACTCAAGAACATCGCCTGTAGATCCTATATGGCCGTGGGTTGCATCTGGCTGGTTTCAGAGCTACCCCCATGCTGTATATACGGGGCCCAGCTGTGCTCAGATCGACATATATCGTCTCAAGAACATCGCCTGTAGGTCCTATATGGCCGTGGGTTGCAGCTGGCTGGTATCACAGCTAGCCCCATGCTGTATATACGTGGCCCAGCTGTGCTCAGATCGACATATGTCGAATCATGACCATCGCCTGAAGGTCCTGTATGGCCGTGGGTTGCATCTGGCTGGTATCAGAGCCACCCACATGCCGTATATACGTTACCCAGCTGTGACTAGATCGACATATATCGACTCAAGAACATCGCCTGTAGATCCTATATGGCCGTGGGTTGCATCTGGCTGGTTTCAGAGCTACCCCCATGCTGTATATACGGGGCCCAGCTGTGCTCAGATCGACATATATCGACTCAAGAACATCGCCTGTAGGTCCTATATGGCCGTGGGTTGCAGCTGGCTGGTATCACAGCTAGCCCCATGCTGTATATACGTGGTCCAGCTGTGCTCAGATCGACATATGTCGAATCATGACCATCGCCTGAAGGTCCTGTATAGCCGTGGGTTGCATCTGGCTGGTATCAGGGCCACCCACATGTCGTATATACGTTACCCAGCTGTGCCCAGATCGACATATATCGACTCAAGAACATCGCCTGTAGGTCCTATATGGGCATAGGTTGCACCTGGCTGGTGTCGGAGCGGCCCCAATGCTGCATATACGGTGCATAGCGGTGCTCAGATCGACATATATCGAATCAAGAACATCGCCTGTAGGTCCTATATGACAGTGGGTTGCATCTGGCTGATATCAGAGCCACCCACATGCCGTATATACGATGGCGCAGCTGTGCTCAGATCGTCATATATCGACTCAGGAACATCGCCTGTAGGTCCTATATGGCCGTGGGTTGCATCTGGCTGGTATCAGAGCCACCCACATGCTGTATATACGGTACCCAGCTGTGCTCAGATCGACATATATCGACTCAAGAACATCGCCTGTAGGTCCTATATGGCCGTGGGTTGTATATGGCTGGTATCAGAGCCACCCACATGCCGTATATACGGGGCCCAGCTGTGCTCAGATCGACATATATCGACTCAAGAACATCGCCTGTAGGTCCTATATGGCCGTGGTTTGCATCTGGCTGGTATCGGAGCTACCCCCATGGTGTATATACGGCGCCCAGCTGCGCTCAGATCGACATATATCGACTCAAGAACATCGCCTATAGGTCCTTTATGGCTGTGGGTTGCATCTGGCTGGTATCAGAGCTACCCCCATGCTGTATATACGAGGCCCAGGTGTGCTCAGATCGACATATATCGACTCAAGAACATCGCCTGTAGGTCTTATATGGCCGTGGGTTGCAGCTGGCTGGTATCAGAGCTACCCCCAGCTGTATATACGTGGCCCAGCTGTGCTCAGATCGACATATATCGACTCAAGAACATCGCCTGTAGGTGCTATATGGCCGTGGGTTGCATCTGGCTGGTATCAGAGCTACCCCCATGCTGTATATACGGCGCCAAGCTGTGCTCGGTTCGAAATATATTTCGACTCAAGAACATCGCTTGTAAGTCCTATATGGCCGTGGGTTGCATCTGGCTGGTATCAGTGCTACTCCCGTGCTGTATATACGACGCCCAGCTGTGCTCAGATCGACATATATCGACTCAAGAATATCGCCTGTAGGTCCTATATGGCCGTGGGTTGCATCTGGCTGGTATCAGAGCCACCCACATGCCGTATATACGGGGCCCAGCTGTGATCGGATTGACATATACCGACTCAAGAACATCGCCTGTAGGTCCTATATGGCCGTGGATTGAATCTGGCTGGCATCAGAGCTACCCCCATGCTGTATATACGGCGCCCAGCTGTGCTCAGATCGACATATATCGACCCAAGAACATCGCCTGTAGGTCCTATATAGTCGTGGGTTGCAGTTGGCTGGTATCACAGCTACCCCCATGCTGTATATACGTGGCCCAGGTGTGCTCAGGTCGACATATATCGACTCAAGGACATCACCTGTAGGTCCTATATGGCCGTGGGTTGCAGCTGGCTGGTATCAGAGCCACCCACATGCCCTATATACGGGGTCCAGCTGTGCTCAGATCGACATATATCAACTCAAGAACATCGCCTGTAGGTCCTATATGACCGTGGGTTGCATCTGGCTGGTATCAGAGCTACCCCCATGCTGTATATACGAGGCCCAGCTGTGCTCAGATCGACATATATCGACTCAAGAACATCGCCTGTGGATCTTATATGGCCGTGGGTTGCAGCTGGCTGGTATCAGAGCTACCCCCAGGCTGTATATACGTGGTCCAGCTGTGCTCAGATCGACATATATCGACTCAAGAACATCGACTGTAGGTGCTATATGGCCGTGGGTTGCATCTGGCTGGTATCAGAGCTACCCCCATGCTGTATATACGGCGCCCAGCTGTGCTCAGATCGACATATATCGACTCAAAAACATCGCCTGTAGGTTATATATGGGCATAGGTTGCACCTGGCTGGTGTCGGAGCGGCCCCAATGCTGCATATACGGTGCATAGCGGTGCTCAGATCGACATATATCGAATCAAGAACATCGCCTGTAGGTCCTATATGGCAGTGGGTTGCATCTGGCTGATATCAGAGCCACTCACATGCCGTATATACGGTGGCCCAGCTGTGCTCAGATCGTCATATATCGACTCAGGAACATCGCCTGTAGGTCCTATATGGCCGTGGGTTGCGTCTGGCTGGTATCAGAGCCACCCACATGCTGTATATACGGTACCCAGCTGTGCTCAGATCGACATATATCGACTCAAGAACATCGCCTGTAGGTCCTATATGGCCGTGGGTTGTACATGGCTGGTATCAGAGCCACCCACATGCCGTATATACGGGGCCCAGCTGTGCTCAGATCGACATATATCGACTGAAGAACATCGCCTGTAGGTCCTATATGGCCGTGGTTTGCATCTGGCTGGTATCGGAGCTACCCCCATGGTGTATATACGGCGCCCAGCTGCGCTCAGATCCACATATATCGACTCAAGAACATCGCCTATAGGTCCTATATGGCTGTGGGTTGCATCTGGCTGGTATCAGAGCTACCCCCATGCTGTATATACGAGGCCCAGCTGTGCTCAGATCGACATATATCGACTCAAGAACATCGCCTGTGGGTCTTATATGGCCGTGGGTTGCAGCTGGCTGGTATCAGAGCTACCCCCAGGCTGTATATACGTGGCCCAGCTTTGCTCAGATCGACATATATCGACTCAAGAACATCGCCTGTAGGTCCTATATGGCCGTGGGTTGCAGCTGGCTGGTATCACAGCTACCCCCATGCTGTATATACGTGGCCCAGCTGTGCTCAGATCGACATATATCGAATCATGACCATCGCCTGAAGGTCCTGTATGGCCGTGGGTTGCATCTGGCTGGTATCAGAGCCACCCACATGCCGTATATACGTTACCCAGCTGTGCCCAGATCGACATATATCGACTCAAGAACATCGCCTGTAGGTCCTATATGGCCGTGGGTTGCATCTGGCTGGTATCAGAGCTAACCCCATGCTGTATATACGGGGCCCAGCTGTGCTCAGATCGACATATATCGAGTCAAGAACATCGCCTGTAGGTCCTATATGGCCGTGGGTTGCATCTAGGTGGTATCAGAGCTACCCCCATGCTGTATATACGGGGCCCAGCTGTGCTCAGATCGACATATATCGACTCAAGAACATCGCCTGTAGGTCCTATATGGCCGTGGGTTGCATATGGCTGGTATCAGAGCCACCCACATGCCGTATATACGGGGCCCAGCTGAGCCCAGATCGACATATATCGACTCAAGAACATCGCCTGTATGTCCTATATGGCCGTGGGTTGCATCTGGCTGGTATGCCATATATACGGGGCCCAGCTGTGCTCAGATCGACATATATAGACGGAAGAACATCGCCTGTAGGTCCTATATGGCCATGGGTTGCATCTGGCTGGTATCACAGCTACCCCCATGCTGTATATACGTAGCCCAGCTGTGCTCAGATTGACATATATCGACTCAAGAACATCGCCTGTAGGTCCTATATGCCCGTGGGTTGCATCTAGCTGGAATCAGAGCCACCCACATGCTGCATATACAATGCATAGCGGAGCTCATATCGACATATATCGACTCAAGAACATCGCCTGTAGGTCCTATATGGGCATAGGTTGCACCTGGCTGGTGTCGAAGCGACCACAATGCTGCATATACGGTGCATAGCGGTGCTCAGATCGACATATATCGACTCAAGAACATCGCCTGTAGGACCTATATGGCCTTGGGTTGCATCTGACTGATATCAGAGCCACCCACATGCCGTATATACGAGGCCCAGCTGTGCTCAGATCGACATATATCGATTCAAGAACATCGCCTGTAGGTTCTATATGGCCGTGGGTTGCATATGGCTGGTATCAGAGCCACCCACATGCCGTATATACGGGGCCCAGCTGTGCGCAGATCGACATATATCGACTCAAGAACATCGCCTGTAGGTCCTATATGGCCGTGGGTTGCATATGGCTGGTATCAGAGACACCCACATGCCGTATATACGGGGCCCAGCTGAGCCCAGATCGACATATATCGACTCAAGAACATCGCCTGTAGGTCCTATATGGCCGTGGGTTGCATTTGCCTGGTATCAGAGCTACACCCATGGTGTATATACGGCGCCCAGCTGTGCTCAGATCGACATATATCGACTCAAGAACATCGCCTGTAGGTCCTATATGGCCGTGGGTTGCATCTGGCTGGTATCAGAGCTACCCCTATGCTGTATATACGGCGAGCAGCTGTGCTCAGATCGACATATATCGACTCAAGAACATCGCCTGTAGGTCCTATATGGCCGTGGGTTGCATCTGGCTGGTTTCAGAGCTACCCCCATGCTGTATATACGGGGCCCAGCTGTGCTCAGATCGACATATATCGACTCAAGAACATCGCCTGTAGGTCCTATATGGCCGTGGGTTGCAGCTGGCTGGTATCACAGCTAGCCCCATGCTGTATATACGTGGTCCAGCTGTGCTCAGATCGACATATGTCGAATCATGACCATCGCCTGAAGGTCCTGTATGGCCGTGGATTGCATCTGGCTGGTATCAGAGCCACCCACATGCCGTATATACGTTACCCAGCTGTGCCCAGATCGACATATATCGACTCAAGAACATCGCCTGTAGGTCCTATATGGGCATAGGTTGCACCTGGCTGGTGTCGGAGCGGCCCCAATGCTGCATATACGGTGCATAGCGGTGCTCAGATCGACATATATCGAATCAAGAACATCGCCTGTAGGTCCTATATGACAGTGGGTTGCATCTGGCTGATATCAGAGCCACCCACATGCCGTATATACGATGGCCCAGCTGTGCTCAGATCGTCATATATCGACTCAGGAACATCGCCTGTAGGTCCTATATGGCCGTGGGTTGCATCTGGCTGGTATCAGAGCCATCCACATGCTGTATATACGGTACCCAGCTGTGCTCAGATCGACATATATCGACTCAAGAACATCGCCTGTAGGTCCTATATGGCCGTGGGTTGTATATGGCTGGTATCAGAGCCACCCACATGCCGTATATACGGGGCCCAGCTGTGCTGAGATCGACATATATCGACTCAAGAACATCGCCTGTAGGTCCTATATGGCCGTGGTTTGCATTTGGCTGGTATCGGAGCTACCCCCATGGTGTATATACGGCGCCCAGCTGCGCTCAGATCGACATATATCGACTCAAGAACATCGCCTATAGGTCCTTTATGGCTGTGGGTTGCATCTGGCTGGTATCAGAGCTACCCCCATGCTGTATATACGAGGCCCAGGTGTGCTCAGATCGACATATATCGACTCAAGAACATCGCCTGTAGGTCTTATATGGCCGTGGGTTGCAGCTGGCTGGTATCAGAGCTACCCCCAGCTGTATATACGTGGCCCAGCTGTGCTCAGATCGACATATATCGACTCAAGAACATCGCCTGTAGGTGCTATATGGCCGTGGGTTGCATCTGGCTGGTATCAGAGCTACCCCCATGCTGTATATACGGCGCCAAGCTGTGCTCAGATCGAAATATATATCGACTCAAGAACATCGCTTGTAGGTCCTATATGGCCGTGGGTTGCATCTGGCTGGTATCAGTGCTACCCCCGTGCTGTATATACGACGCCCAGCTGTGCTCAGATCGACATATATCGACTCAAGAATATCGCCTGTAGGTCCTATATGGCCGTGGGTTGCATCTGGCTGGTATCAGAGCCACCCACATGCCGTATATACGGGGCCCAGCTGTGATCGGATTGACATATACCGACTCAAGAACATCGCCTGTAGGTCCTATATGGCCGTGGATTGAATCTGGCTGGCATCAGAGCTACCCCCATGCTGTATATACGGCGCCCAGCTGTGCTCAGATCGACATATATCGACCCAAGAACATCGCCTGTAGGTCCTATATAGCCGTGGGTTGCAGTTGGCTGGTATCACAGCTACCCCCATGCTGTATATACGTGGCCCAGGTGTGCTCAGGTTGACATATATCGACTCAAGGACATCACCTGTAGGTCCTATATGGCCGTGGGTTGCAGCTGGCTGGTATCAGAGCCACCCACATGCCCTATATGCGGGGTCCAGCTGTGCTCAGATCGACATATATCAACTCAAGAACATCGCCTGTAGGTCCTATATGACCGTGGGTTGCATCTGGCTGGTATCAGAGCTACCCCATGCTGTATATACGAGGCCCAGCTGTGCTCAGATCGACATATATCGACTCAAGAACATCGCCTGTGGATCTTATATGGCCGTGGGTTGCAGCTGGCTGGTATCAGAGCTACCCCCAGGCTGTATATACGTGGTCCAGCTGTGCTCAGATCGACATATATCGACTCAAGAACATCGCCTGTAGGTGCTATATGGCCGTGGGTTGCATCTGGCTGGTATCAGAGCTACCCCCATGCTGTATATACGGCGCCCAGCTGTGCTCAGATCGACATATATCGACTCAAAAACATCGCCTGTAGGTTATATATGGGCATAGGTTGCACCTGGCTGGTGTCGGAGCGGCCCCAATGCTGCATATACGGTGCATAGCGGTGCTCAGATCGACATATATCGAATCAAGAACATCGCCTGTAGGTCCTATATGGCAGTGGGTTGCATCTGGCTGATATCAGAGCCACTCACATGCCGTATATACGGTGGCCCAGCTGTGCTCAGATCGTCATATATCGACTCAGGAACATCGCCTGTAGGTCCTATATGGCCGTGGGTTGCGTCTGGCTGGTATCAGAGCCACCCACATGCTGTATATACGGTACCCAGCTGTGCTCAGATCGACATATATCGACTCAAGAACATCGCCTGTAGGTCCTATATGGCCGTGGGTTGTACATGGCTGGTATCAGAGCCACCCACATGCCGTATATACGGGGCCCAGCTGTGCTCAGATCGACATATATCGACTGAAGAACATCGCCTGTAGGTCCTATATGGCCGTGGTTTGCATCTGGCTGGTATCGGAGCTACCCCCATGGTGTATATACGGCGCCCAGCTGCGCTCAGATCCACATATATCGACTCAAGAACATCGCCTATAGGTCCTATATGGCTGTGGGTTGCATCTGGCTGGTATCAGAGCTACCCCCATGCTGTATATACGAGGCCCAGCTGTGCTCAGATCGACATATATCGACTCAAGAACATCGCCTGTGGGTCTTATATGGCCGTGGGTTGCAGCTGGCTGGTATCAGAGCTACCCCCAGGCTGTATATACGTGGCCCAGCTGTGCTCAGATCGACATATATCGACTCAAGAACATCGCCTGTAGGTCCTATATGGCCGTGGGTTGCAGCTGGCTGGTATCACAGCTACCCCCATGCTGTATATACGTGGCCCAGCTGTGCTCAGATCGACATATATCGAATCATGACCATCGCCTGAAGGTCCTGTATGGCCGTGGGTTGCATCTGGCTGGTATCAGAGCCACCCACATGCCGTATATACGTTACCCAGCTGTGCCCAGATCGACATATATCGACTCAAGAACATCGCCTGTAGGTCCTATATGGCCGTGGGTTGCATCTGGCTGGTATCAGAGCTAACCCCATGCTGTATATACGGGGCCCAGCTGTGCTCAGATCGACATATATCGAGTCAAGAACATCGCCTGTAGGTCCTATATGGCCGTGGGTTGCATCTGGGTGGTATCAGAGCTACCCCCATGCTGTATATACGGGGCCCAGCTGTGCTCAGATCGACATATATCGACTCAAGAACATCGCCTGTAGGTCCTATATGGCCGTGGGTTGCATATGGCTGGTATCAGAGCCACCCACATGCCGTATATACGGGGCCCAGCTGAGCCCAGATCGACATATATCGACTCAAGAACATCGCCTGTATGTCCTATATGGCCGTGGGTTGCATCTGGCTGGTATGCCATATATACGGGGCCCAGCTGTGCTCAGATCGACATATATAGACGGAAGAACATCGCCTGTAGGTCCTATATGGCCATGGGTTGCATCTGGCTGGTATCACAGCTACCCCCATGCTGTATATACGTAGCCCAGCTGTGCTCAGATTGACATATATCGACTCAAGAACATCGCCTGTAGGTCCTATATGCCCGTGGGTTGCATCTAGCTGGAATCAGAGCCACCCACATGCTGCATATACAATGCATAGCGGAGCTCATATCGACATATATCGACTCAAGAACATCGCCTGTAGGTCCTATATGGGCATAGGTTGCACCTGGCTGGTGTCGAAGCGACCACAATGCTGCATATACGGTGCATAGCGGTGCTCAGATCGACATATATCGACTCAAGAACATCGCCTGTAGGACCTATATGGCCTTGGGTTGCATCTGACTGATATCAGAGCCACCCACATGCCGTATATACGAGGCCCAGCTGTGCTCAGATCGACATATATCGATTCAAGAACATCGCCTGTAGGTTCTATATGGCCGTGGGTTGCATATGGCTGGTATCAGAGCCACCCACATGCCGTATATACGGGGCCCAGCTGTGCGCAGATCGACATATATCGACTCAAGAACATCGCCTGTAGGTCCTATATGGCCGTGGGTTGCATATGGCTGGTATCAGAGACACCCACATGCCGTATATACGGGGCCCAGCTGAGCCCAGATCGACATATATCGACTCAAGAACATCGCCTGTAGGTCCTATATGCCCGTGGGTTGCATTTGCCTGGTATCAGAGCTACACCCATGGTGTATATACGGCGCCCAGCTGTGCTCAGATCGACATATATCGACTCAAGAACATCGCCTGTAGGTCCTATATGGCCGTGGGTTGCATCTGGCTGGTATCAGAGCTACCCCTATGCTGTATATACGGCGAGCAGCTGTGCTCAGATCGACATATATCGACTCAAGAACATCGCCTGTAGGTCCTATATGGCCGTGGGTTGCATCTGGCTGGTATCAGAGCTAACCCCATGCTGTATATACGGGGCCCAGCTGTGCTCAGATCGACATATATCGACTCAAGAACATCGCCTGTAGGTCCTATATGGCCGTGGGTTGCATCTGGGTGGTATCAGAGCTACCCCCATGCTGTATATACGGGGCCCAGCTGTGCTCAGATCGACATATATCGACTCAAGAACATCGCCTGTAGGTCCAATATAACCGTGGGTTGCAGCTGGCTGGTATCACAGCTACCCCCATGCTATATATACGGCGCCCAGCTGTGCTCAGATCTACATATATCGACTCAAGAACATCGCCTGTAGATCCTATATGGCCGTGGGTTGCATCTGGCTGGTTTCAGAGCTACCCCCATGCTGTATATACGGGGCCCAGCTGTGCTCAGATCGACATATATCGACTCAAGAACATCGCCTGTAGGTCCTATATGGCCGTGGGTTGCAGCTGGCAGGTATCACAGCTAGCCCCATGCTGTATATACGTGGCCCAGCTGTGCTCAGATCGACATATGTCGAATCATGACCATCGCCTGAAGGTCCTGTATGGCCGTGGGTTGCATCTGGCTGGTATCAGAGCCACCCACATGCCGTATATACGTTACCCAGCTGTGCCCAGATCGACATATATCGACTCAAGAACATCGCCTATAGGTCCTATATGGCCGTGGGTTGCATATGGCTGGTATCAGAGCCACCCACATGCCGTATATACGGGGCCCAGCTGTGCTCAGATCGACATATATCGAATCATGGCCATCGCCTGAAGGTCCTGTATGGCCGTGGGTTGCATCTGGCTGGTATCAGAGCCACCCACATGCCGTATATACGTTACCCAGCTGTGTCCAGATCGACATATATCGACTCAAGAACATCGCCTGTAGGTCCTATATGGGCATAGGTTGCACCTGGCTGGTGTCGGAGCGGCCCCAATGCTGCATATACGGTGCATAGCGGTGCTCAGATCGACATATATCGAATCAAGAACATCGCCTGTAGGTCCTATATGACAGTGGGTTGCATCTGGCTGATATCAGAGCCACCCACATGCCGTATATACGCTGGCCCAGCTGTGCTCAGATCGTCATATATCGACTCAGGAACATCGCCTGTAGGTCCTATATGGCCGTGGGTTGCATCTGGCTGGTATCAGAGCCACCCACATGCTGTATATACGGTACCCAGCTGTGCTCAGATCGACATATATCGACTCAAGAACATCGCCTGTAGGTCCTATATGGCCGTGGGTTGTATATGGCTGGTATCAGAGCCACCCACATGCCGTATATACGGGGCCCAGCTGTGCTCAGATCGACATATATCGACTCAAGAACATCGCCTGTAGGTCCTATATCGCCGTGGTTTGCATCTGGCTGGTATCGGAGCTACCCCCATGGTGTATATACGGCGCCCAGCTGCGCTCAGATCGACATATATCGACTCAAGAACATCGCCTATAGGTCCTTTATGGCTGTGGGTTGCATCTGGCTGGTATCAGAGCTACCCCCATGCTGTATATACGAGGCCCAGGTGTGCTCAGATCGACATATATCGACTCAAGAACATCGCCTGTAGGTCTTATATGGCCGTGGGTTGCAGCTGGCTGGTATCAGAGCTACCCCCAGCTGTATATACGTGGCCCAGCTGTGCTCAGATCGACATATATCGACTCAAGAACATCGCCTGTAGGTGCTATATGGCCGTGGGTTGCATCTGGCTGGTATCAGATCTACCCCCATGCTGTATATACGGCGCCAAGCTGTGCTCAGATCGAAATATATATCGACTCAAGAACATCGCTTGTAGGTCCTATATGGCTGTGGGTTGCATCTGGCTGGTATCAGTGCTACCCCCATGCTGTATATACGACGCCCAGCTGTGCTCAGATCGACATATATCGACTCAAGAATATCGCCTGTAGGTCCTATATGGCCGTGGGTTGCATCTGGCTGGTATCAGAGCCACCCACATGCCGTATATACGGGGCCCAGCTGTGATCGGATTGACATATACCGACTCAAGAACATCGCCTGTAGGTCCTATATGGCCGTGGATTGAATCTGGCTGGCATCAGAGCTACCCCCATGCTGTATATACGGCGCCCAGCTGTGCTCAGATCGACATATATCGACCCAAGAACATCGCCTGTAGGTCCTATATAGCCGTGGGTTGCAGTTGGCTGGTATCACAGCTACCCCCATGCTGTATATACGTGGCCCAGGTGTGCTCAGGTCGACATATATCGACTCAAGGACATCACCTGTAGGTCCTATATGGCCGTGGGTTGCAGCTGGCTGGTATCAGAGCCACCCACATGCCCTATATACGGGCTCCAGCTGTGCTCAGATCGACATATATCAACTCAAGAACATCGCCTGTAGGTCCTATATGACCGTGGGTTGCATCTGGCTGGTATCAGAGCTACCCCCATGCTGTATATACGAGGCCCAGCTGTGCTCAGATCGACATATATCGACTCAAGAACATCGCCTGTGGATCTTATATGGCCGTGGGTTGCAGCTGGCTGGTATCAGAGCTACCCCCAGGCTGTATATACGTGGTCCAGCTGTGCTCAGATCGACATATATCGACTCAAGAACATCGCCTGTAGGTGCTATATGGCCGTGGGTTGCATCTGGCTGGTATCAGAGCTACCCCCATGCTGTATATACGGCGCCCAGCTGTGCTCAGATCGACATATATCGACTCAAAAACATCGCCTGTAGGTTATATATGGGCATAGGTTGCACCTGGCTGGTGTCGGAGCGGCCCCAATGCTGCATATACGGTGCATAGCGGTGCTCAGATCGACATATATCGAATCAAGAACATCGCCTGTAGGTCCTATATGGCAGTGGGTTGCATCTGGCTGATATCAGAGCCACTCACATGCCGTATATACGGTGGCCCAGCTGTGCTCAGATCGTCATATATCGACTCAGGAACATCGCCTGTAGGTCCTATATGGCCGTGGGTTGCGTCTGGCTGGTATCAGAGCCACCCACATGCTGTATATACGGTACCCAGCTGTGCTCAGATCGACATATATCGACTCAAGAACATCGCCTGTAGGTCCTATATGGCCGTGGGTTGTATATGGCTGGTATCAGAGCCACCCACATGCCGTATATACGGGGCCCAGCTGTGCTCAGATCGACATATATCGACTGAAGAACATCGCCTGTAGGTCCTATATGGCCGTGGTTTGCATCTGGCTGGTATCGGAGCTACCCCCATGGTGTATATACGGCGCCCAGCTGCGCTCAGATCGACATATATCGACTCAAGAACATCGCCTATAGGTCCTATATGGCTGTGGGTTGCATCTGGCTGGTATCAGAGCTACCCCCATGCTGTATATACGAGGCCCAGCTGTGCTCAGATCGACATATATCGACTCAAGAACATCGCCTGTGGGTCTTATATGGCCGTGGGTTGCAGCTGGCTGGTATCAGAGCTACCCCCAGGCTGTATATACGTGGCCCAGCTGTGCTCAGATCGACATATATCGACTCAAGAACATCGCCTGTAGGTCCTATATGGCCGTGGGTTGCAGCTGGCTGGT
Organism: Lordithon lunulatus; assembly: GCA_963942505.1. NCBI lineage: Eukaryota > Metazoa > Arthropoda > Insecta > Coleoptera > Staphylinidae > Lordithon > Lordithon lunulatus. Next base: position 29,284,285 of record OZ012667.1, on the reverse strand, counting down.
ATCACAGCTACCCCCATGCTGTATATACGTGGCCCAGCTGTGCTCAGATCGACATATATCGAATCATGACCATCGCCTGAAGGTCCTGTATGGCCGTGGGTTGCATCTGGCTGGTATCAGAGCCACCCACATGCCGTATATACGTTACCCAGCTGTGCCCTGATCGACATATATCGACTCAAGAACATCGCCTGTAGGTCCTATATGGCCGTGGGTTGCATCTGGCTGGTATCAGAGCTAACCCCATGCTGTATATACGGGGCCCAGCTGTGCTCAGATCGACATATATCGAGTCGAGAACATCGCCTGTAGGTCCTATATGGCCGTGGGTTGCATCTGGGTGGTATCAGAGCTACCCCCATGCTGTATATACGGGGCCCAGCTGTGCTCAGATCCACATATATCGACTCAAGAACATCGCCTGTAGGTCCTATATGGCCGTGGGTTGCATATGGCTGGTATCAGAGCCACCCACATGCCGTATATACGGGGCCCAGCTGAGCCCAGATCGACATATATCGACTCAAGAACATCGCCTGTAGGTCCTATATGCCCGTGGGTTGCATCTAGCTGGAATCAGAGCCACCCACATGCCGTATATACGTTACCCAGCTGTGCCCAGGTCGACATATATCGACTCAAGAACATCGCCTGTAGGTCCTATATGGCCGTGGGTTGCATATGGCTGGTATCAGAGCCACCCACATGCCGTATATACGGGGCCCAGCTGTGCTCAGATCGACATATATCGAATCATGACCATCGCCTGAAGGTCCTGTATGGCCGTGGGTTGCATCTGGCTGGTATCAGAGCCACCCACATGCCGTATATACGTTACCCAGCTGTGCCCAGATCGACATATATCGACTCAAGAACATCGCCTGTAGGTCCTATATGGCCGTGGGTTGCATATGGCTGGTATCAGAGCTACCCCCATGCTGTATATACGAGGCCCAGCTTTGCTCAGATCGACATATATCGACTCAAGAACATCGCCTGTGGGTCCTATATGGCCGTGGGTTGCAGCTGGCTGGTATCAGAGCTACCCCCAGGGTGTATATACGTGGCCCAGCTGTGCTCAGATCGACATATATCGACTTAAGAACATCGCCGGTAGGTCCTGTATGCCCATGGGTTGCATCTGGCTGGTATCAGAGCCACCCACATGCCGTATATACGGGGGCTTAGCTGTGCTCAAATCGACATATATCGACTCAAGAACATCGGCTGTAGGTCCTATATGGCCGTGGGTTGCATCTAGCTGGTATCAGAGCCACCCACATGCCGTATATACGGGGCCCAGCTGTGCTCAGATCGACATATATCGACTCAAGAACATCGCCTGTAGGTCATATATGGCCGTGGGTTGCATCTGGCTGGTATGAGAGCTACCCCCATGCTGTATATACGGGGCCCAGCTGTGCTCAAATCGACATATATCGACTCAAGAACATCGCCTGTATGTTCTATATGGCCGTGGGTTGCATCTGGCTGATATGCCATTTATACGGGGCCCAGCTGTGCTCAGATCGACATATATCGACTCAAGAACATCGCCTGTAGCTCCTATATGGGCATAGGTTGCACCTGGCTGGTGTCGAAGCGGCCCCAATGCTGCATATACGGTGCATAGCGGTGCTCAGATCGACATATATCGACTCAAGAACATCGCCTGTAGGTCCTATATGGCCGTGGGTTGCATCTGGCTGGTATCAGAGCCACCCACATTTCGTATATTCGAGGCCCAGCTGCTCTCAGATCGACATATATCGACTCAAGAACATCGCCTGTAGGTTCTATATGGCCGTGGGTTGCATCTGGCTGGTATCAGAGGTACCCCCATGCTGTATATACGGCGCCCAGCTGTGCTCAGATCGACATATATCGACTCAAGAACATCGCCTGAGGGTCCTATATGGCCGTGGGTTGCATCTGGCTGGTATCAGAGCTACCCCCATGCTGTATATACGGCGCCCAGCTGTGCTCAGATCGACATATATCGACTCAAGAACATCGCCTGTAGGTCCTACATGGCCGTGGGTTGCATCTGGCTGGTATCAGTGCTAATCCCATGCTGTATATACGGCGCCCAACTATGCTCAAATCGACATATATCGACTCCAGAACATCGCCTGTAGGTCCTATATGGCCGTGGGTTGCATCTGGCTGGTATGCCATATATACGGGGCCCAGCTGTGCTCAGATCGACATATATAGACGGAAGAACATCGCCTGTAGGTCCTATATGGCCATGGGTTGCATCTGGCTGGTATCACAGCTACCCCCATGCTGTATATACGTAGCCCAGCTGTGCTCAGATTGACATATATCGACTCAAGAACATCGCCTGTAGGTCCTATATGCCCGTGGGTTGCATCTAGCTGGAATCAGAGCCACCCACATGCTGCATATACAATGCATAGCGGAGCTCATATCGACATATATTGACTCAAGAACATCGCCTGTAGGTCCTATATGGCCGTGGGTTGCATCTGCCTGGTATCAGAGCTACACCCATGGTGTATATACGGCGCCCAGCTGTGCTCAGATCGACATATATCGACTCAAGAACATCGCCTGTAGGTCCTATATGGCCGTGGGTTGCATCTGGCTGGTTTCAGAGCGACCCCTATGCTGTATATACGGCGAGCAGCTGTGCTCAGATCGACATATATCGACTCAAGAACATCGCCTGTAGGTCCTATATGGCCGTGGGTTGCATCTGGCTGGTATCAGAGCTAACCCCATGCTGTATATACGGGGCCCAGCTGTGCTCAGATCGACATATATCGACTCAAGAACATCGCCTGTAGGTCCTATATGGCCGTGGGTTGCATCTGGCTGGTATCAGAGCCACCCACATGCAGTATATACGTTACCCAGCTGTGCCCAGATCGACATATATCGACTCAAGAACATCGCCTGTAGGTCCTATATGGCCGTGGGTTGCATATGGCTGGTATCAGAGCTACCCCCATGCTGTATATACGAGGCCCAGCTTTGCTCAGATCGACATATATCGACTCAAGAACATCGCCTGTGGGTCCTATATGGCCGTGGGTTGCAGCTGGCTGGTATCAGAGCTACCCCCAGGGTGTATATACGTGGCCCAGCTGTGCTCAGATCGACATATATCGACTTAGGAACACCGCCGGTAGGTCCTGTATGCCCATGGGTTGCATCTGGCTGGTATCAGAGTCACCCACATGCCGTATATACGGGGGCCCAGCTGTGCTCAGATCGACATATATCGACTCAAGAACATCGGCTGTAGGTCCTATATGGCCGTGGGTTGCATCTAGCTGGTATCAGAGCCACCCACATGCCGTATATACGGGGCCCAGCTGTGCTCACATCGACATATATCGACTCAAGAACATCGCCTGTAGGTCATATATGGCCGTGGGTTGCATCTGGCTGGTATGAGAGCTACCCCCATGCTGTATATACGGGGCCCAGCTGTGCTCAAATCGACATATATCGACTCAAGAACATCGCCTGTATGTTCTATATGGCCGTGGGTTGCATCTGGCTGATATGCCATATATACGGGGCCCAGCTGTGCTCAGATCGACATATATCGACTCAAGAACATCGCCTGTAGCTCCTATATGGGCATAGGTTGCACCCGGCTGGTGTCGAAGCGGCCCCAATGCTGCATATACGGTGCATAGCGGTGCTCAGATCGCATATATCGACCCAAGAACATCGCCTGTGGGTCTTATATGGCCGTGGGTTGCAGCTGGCTGGTATCAGAGCTACCCCTAGGCTGTATATACGTGGCCCAGCTGTGCTCAGATCGACATATATCGACTCAAGAATATCGCCTGTAGGTGCTGTATGGCCGTGGGTTGCATCTGGCTGGTATCAGAGCTACCCCCATGGTGTATATACGGCGCCCAGCTGTGCTCAGATCGACATATATCGACTCAAGAACATCGCCTGAGGGTCCTATATGGCCGTGGGTTGCATCTGGCTGGTATCAGAGCTACCCCCATGCTGTATATACGGCGCCCAGCTGTGCTCAGATCGACATATATCGACTCAAGAACATCGCCTGTAGGTCCTACATGGCCGTGGGTTGCATCTGGCTGGTATCAGTGCTAATCCCATGCTGTATAAACGGCGCCCAGCTGTGCTCAGATCGACATATATCGACTCAAGAACATCGCCTGTGGGTCCTATATAGCCGTGGGCTGCAGCTGGCTGGTATCACAGCTACCCCCATGCTGTATATACGTGGCCCAGCTGTACTCAGATCGACATATATCGACTCAAGAACATCGCCTGTAGGTCCTATATGGCCGTGGGTTGCAGCTGGCTGGTATCAGAGCCACCCACATGCCGTATATACGGGGCCCAGCTGTGCTCAGATCGACATATATCGACGGAAGAACATCGCCTGTAGGTCCTATATGGCCATGGGTTGCACCTGGCTGGTATCACAGCTACCCCCATGCTGTATATACTTAGCGCAGCTGTGCTCAGATCGACATATATCGACTCAAGAACATCGCCTGTAGGTCCTATATGCCCGTGGGTTGCATCTGGCTGGAATCAGAGACACCCACATGCTGCATATACAATGCATAGCGGAGCTCATATCGACATATATCGACTCAAGAACATCGCCTGTAGGTCCTATATGGGCATAGGTTGCACCTGGCTGGTGTCGAAGCGGCCCCAATGCTGCATATACGGTGCATAGCGGTGCTCAGATCGACATATATCGACTCAAGAACATCGCTTGTAGGTCCTATATTGCTGTGGGTTGCATCTGGCTGATATCAGAGCCACCCACATGCCGTATATACGGGGGCCCAGCTGTGCTCAGATCGACATATATCGACTCAAGAACATCGCCTGTAGCTCCTATATGGGCATAGGTTGCACCTGGCTGGTGTCGAAGCGGCCCCAATGCTGCATATACGGTGCATAGCGGTGCTCAGATCGACATATATCGACTCAAGAACATCGCCTGTAGGTCCTATATGGCTGTGGGTTGCATCTGGCTGGTATCAGAGCCACCCACATGTCGTATATTCGAGGCCCAGCTGCTCTCAGATCGACATATATCGACTCAAGAACATCGCCTGTAGGTTCTATATGGCCGTGGGTTGCATCTGGCTGGTATCAGAGGTACCCCCATGCTGTATATACGGCGCCCAGCTGTGCTCAGATCGACATATATCGACTCAAGAACATCGCCTGAGGGTCCTATATGGCCGTGGGTTGCATCTGGCTGGTATCAGAGCTACCCCCATGCTGTATATACGGCGCCCAGCTGTGCTCAGATCGACATATATCGACTCAAGAACATCGCCTGTAGGTCCTACATGGCCGTGGGTTGCATCTGGCTGGTATCAGTGTTAATCCCATGCTGTATATACGGCGCCCAGCTATGCTCAAATCGACATATATCGACTCCAGAACATCGCCTGTAGGTCCTATATGGCCGTGGGTTGCATCTGGCTGGTATCAGTGCTAATCCCATGCTGTATAAACGGCGCCCAGCTGTGCTCAGATCGACATATATCGACTCAAGAACATCGCCTGTGGGTCCTATATAGCCGTGGGCTGCAGCTGGCTGGTATCACAGCTACCCCCATGCTGTATATACGTGGCCCAGCTGTGCTCAGATCGACATATATCGACTCAAGAACATCGCCTGTAGGTCCTATATGGCCGTGGGTTGCAGCTGGCTAGTATCAGAGCCACCCACATGCCGTATATACGGGGCCCAGCTGTGCTCAGATCGACATATATCGACGGAAGAACATCGCCTGTAGGTCCTATATGGCCATGGGTTGCAGCTGGCTGGTATCACAGCTACCCCCATGCTGTATATACGTAGCGCAGCTGTGCTCAGATCGACATATATCGACTCAAGAACATCGCCTGTAGGTCCTATATGCCCGTGGGTTGCATCTGGCTGGAATCAGAGCCACCCACATGCTGCATATACAATGCATAGCAGAGCTCATATCGACATATATCGACTCAAGAACATCGCCTGTAGGTCCTATATGGGCATAGGTTGCACCTGGCTGGTGTCGAAGCGGCCCCAATGCTGCATATACGGTGCATAGCGGTGCTCAGATCGACATATATCGACTCAAGAACATCGCTTGGAGGTCCTATATTGCTGCGGGTTGCATCTGGCTGATATCAGAGCCACCCACATGCCGTATATACGGGGGCCCAGCTGTGCTCAGATCGACATATATCGACTCAAGAACATCGGCTGTAGGTCCTATATGGCCGTGGGTTGCATCTGGCTGGTATCAGAGCCACCCACATGCCGTATATACGGGAGCCCAGCTATGCTCAGATCGACATATATCGACTCAAGAACATCGTCTGTAGGTCATATATGGCCGTGGGTTGCATCTGGCAGGTATGAGAGCTACCCCCATGCTGTATATACGGGACTCAGCTGTGCTCAAATCGACATATATCGACTCAAGAACATCGCCTGTATGTCCTATATGGCCGTGGGTTGCATCTGGATGGTATGCCATATATACGGGGCCCAGCTGTGCTCAGATCGACATATATAGACGGAAGAACATCGCCTGTAGGTCCTATATGGCCATGGGTTGCATCTGGCTGGTATCACAGCTACCCCCATGCTGTATATACGTAGCCCAGCTGTGCTCAGATTGACATATATCGACTCAAGAACATCGCCTGTAGGTCCTATATGCCCGTGGGTTGCATCTAGCTGGAATCAGAGCCACCCACATGCTGCATATACAATGCATAGCGGAGCTCATATCGACATATATCGACTCAAGAACATCGCCTGTAGGTCCTATATGGGCATAGGTTGCACCTGGCTGGTGTCGAAGCGACCCCAATGCTGCATATACGGTGCATAGCGGTGCTCAGATCGACATATATCGACTCAAGAACATCGCCTGTAGGACCTATATGGCCTTGGGTTGCATCTGGCTGGTATCAGAGCCACCCACATGCCGTATATACGAGGCCCAGCTGTGCTCAGATCGACATATATCGATTCAAGAACATCGCCTGTAGGTTCTATATGGCCGTGGGTTGCATATGGCTGGTATCAGAGCCACCCACATGCCGTATATACGGGGCCCAGCTGTGCGCAGATCGACATATATAGACTCAAGAACATCGCCTGTAGGTCCTATATGGCCGTCGGTTGCATATGGCTGGTATCAGAGCCACCCACATGCCGTATATACGGGGCCCAGCTGAGCCCAGATCGACATATATCGACTCAAGAACATCGCCTGTAGGTCCTATATGGCCGTGGGTTCCATCTGCCTGGTATCAGAGCTACACCCATGGTGTATATACGGCGCCCAGCTGTGCTCAGATCGACATATATCGACTCAAGAACATCGCCTGTAGGTCCTATATGGCCGTGGGTTGCATCTGGCTGGTATCAGAGCTACCCCTATGCTGTATATACGGCGAGCAGCTGTGCTCAGATCGACATATATCGACTCAAGAACATCGCCTGTAGGTCCTATATGGCCGTGGGTTGCATCTGGCTGGTATCAGAGCCACCCACATGCCGTATATACGTTACCCAGCTGTGCCCAGATCGACATATATCGACTCAAGAACATCGCCTGTAGGTCCTATATGGCCGTGGGTTGCATATGGCTGGTAACAGAGCTACCCCCATGCTGTATATACGAGGCCCAGCTTTGCTCAGATCGACATATATCGACTCAAGAACATCGCCTGTGGGTCCTATATGGCCGTGGGTTGCAGCTGGCTGGTATCAGAGCTACCCCCAGGGTGTATATACGTGGCCCAGCTGTGCTCAGATCGACATATATCGACTTAAGAACATCGCCGGTAGGTCCTGTATGCCCATGGGTTGCATCTGGCTGGTATCAGAGCCACCCACATGCCGTATATACGGGGGCCCAGCTGTGCTCAGATCGACATATATCGACTCAAGAACATCGGCTGTAGGTCATATATGGCCGTGGGTTGCATCTGGCTGGTATGAGAGCTACCCCCATGCTGTATATACGGGGCCCAGCTGTGCTCAGATCGACATATATCGACTCAAAAACATTGCCTGTAGGTCCTATATGGCCGTGGGTTGCATCTGGCTGGTATCATAGCTTCCCCCATGCTGTATATACGTGGCCCAGCTGTGCTCAGATCGACATATATCGACTTAAGAACATCGCCGGTAGGTCCTGTATGCCCATGGGTTGCATCTGGCTGGTATCAGAGCCACCCACATGCCGTATATACGGGGGCCCAGCTGTGCTCAGATCGACATATATCGACTCAAGAACATCGGCTGTAGGTCCTATATGGCCGTGGGTTGCATCTAGTTGGTATCAGAGCCACCCACATGCCGTATATACGGGGCCCAGCTGTGCTCAGATCGACATATATCGACTCAAGAACATCGCCTGTAGGTCATATATGGCCGTGGGTTGCATCTGGCTGGTATGAGAGCTACCCCCATGCTGTATATACGGGGCCCAGCTGTGCTCAAATCGATATATATCGACTCAAGAACATCGCCTGTATGTTCTATATGGCCGTGGGTTGCATCTGGCTGATATGCCATATATACGGGGCCCAGCTGTGCTCAGATCGACATATATCGACTCAAGAACATCGCCTGTAGGTCCTATATGGCCGTGGGTTGCAGCTGGCTGGTATCAGAGCCACCCACATGCCGTATATACGCGGCCCAGCTGTGCTCAGCTCGACATATATCGACTCAAAAACATCGCCTCTAGGTCCTATATGGCCGTGGGTTGCATCTGGCTGGTATCAGAGCTACCCCCATGCTGTATATACGGCGCCCAGCTGTGCTCAGATCGACATATATCGACTCAAAAACATTGCCTGTAGGTCCTATATGGCCGTGGGTTGCATCTGGCTGGTATCATAGCTTCCCCCATGCTGTATATACGGGGCCCAGCTGTGCTCAGAGCGACATATATCGACTCAAGTACATCGCCTGTAGGTCCTATGTAGCCGTGGGTTGCAGCTGGCTGGTATGACAGCTACCCTCATGCTGTATATACGTGGCCCAGCTGTGCTCAGATCGACATATATCGACTCAAGAACATCGCCTGTAGGTCCTATATGGCCGTGGGTTGCAGCTGGCTGGTATCAGAGCCACCCACATGCCGTATATACGGGGACCAGCTGTGCTCAGATCGACATATATCGACTCAAGAACATCGCCTGTAGGTCCTATATGGCCGTGGGTTGCATCTGGCTGGTTTCAGAGCTACCTTCATGCTGTATATACGGGGCCCAGCTGTGCTCAGATCGACATATATCGACTCAAGAACATCGCCTGTAGGTCCTATATGGCCGTGGGTTGCAGCTGGCTGGTATCACAGCTACCCCCATGCTGTATATACAATGCATAGCAGAGCTCATATCGACATATATCGACTCAAGAACATCGCCTGTAGGTCCTATATGGGCATAGGTTGCACCTGGCTGGTGTCGAAGCGGCCCCAATGCTGCATATACGGTGCATAGCGGTGCTCAGATCGACATATATCGACTCAAGAACATCGCTTGGAGGTCCTATATTGCTGCGGGTTGCATCTGGCTGATATCAGAGCCACCCACATGCCGTATATACGGGGGCCCAGCTGTGCTCAGATCGACATATATCGACTCAAGAACATCGGCTGTAGGTCCTATATGGCCGTGGGTTGCATCTGGCTGGTATCAGAGCCACCCACATGCCGTATATACGGGAGCCCAGCTATGCTCAGATCGACATATATCGACTCAAGAACATCGTCTGTAGGTCATATATGGCCGTGGGTTGCATCTGGCAGGTATGAGAGCTACCCCCATGCTGTATATACGGGACTCAGCTGTGCTCAAATCGACATATATCGACTCAAGAACATCGCCTGTATGTCCTATATGGCCGTGGGTTGCATCTGGATGGTATGCCATATATACGGGGCCCAGCTGTGCTCAGATCGACATATATAGACGGAAGAACATCGCCTGTAGGTCCTATATGGCCATGGGTTGCATCTGGCTGGTATCACAGCTACCCCCATGCTGTATATACGTAGCCCAGCTGTGCTCAGATTGACATATATCGACTCAAGAACATCGCCTGTAGGTCCTATATGCCCGTGGGTTGCATCTAGCTGGAATCAGAGCCACCCACATGCTGCATATACAATGCATAGCGGAGCTCATATCGACATATATCGACTCAAGAACATCGCCTGTAGGTCCTATATGGGCATAGGTTGCACCTGGCTGGTGTCGAAGCGACCCACATGCCGTATATACGAGGCCCAGCTGTGCTCAGATCGACATATATCGATTCAAGAACATCGCCTGTAGGTTCTATATGGCCGTGGGTTGCATATGGCTGGTATCAGAGCCACCCACATGCCGTATATACGGGGCCCAGCTGTGCGCAGATCGACATATATAGACTCAAGAACATCGCCTGTAGGTCCTATATGGCCGTCGGTTGCATATGGCTGGTATCAGAGCCACCCACATGCCGTATATACGGGGCCCAGCTGAGCCCAGATCGACATATATCGACTCAAGAACATCGCCTGTAGGTCCTATATGGCCGTGGGTTCCATCTGCCTGGTATCAGAGCTACACCCATGGTGTATATACGGCGCCCAGCTGTGCTCAGATCGACATATATCGACTCAAGAACATCGCCTGTAGGTCCTATATGGCCGTGGGTTGCATCTGGCTGGTATCAGAGCTACCCCTATGCTGTATATACGGCGAGCAGCTGTGCTCAGATCGACATATATCGACTCAAGAACATCGCCTGTAGGTCCTATATGGCCGTGGGTTGCATCTGGCTGGTATCAGAGCCACCCACATGCCGTATATACGTTACCCAGCTGTGCCCAGATCGACATATATCGACTCAAGAACATCGCCTGTAGGTCCTATATGGCCGTGGGTTGCATATGGCTGGTAACAGAGCTACCCCCATGCTGTATATACGAGGCCCAGCTTTGCTCAGATCGACATATATCGACTCAAGAACATCGCCTGTGGGTCCTATATGGCCGTGGGTTGCAGCTGGCTGGTATCAGAGCTACCCCCAGGGTGTATATACGTGGCCCAGCTGTGCTCAGATCGACATATATCGACTTAAGAACATCGCCGGTAGGTCCTGTATGCCCATGGGTTGCATCTGGCTGGTATCAGAGCCACCCACATGCCGTATATACGGGGGCCCAGCTGTGCTCAGATCGACATATATCGACTCAAGAACATCGGCTGTAGGTCATATATGGCCGTGGGTTGCATCTGGCTGGTATGAGAGCTACCCCCATGCTGTATATACGGGGCCCAGCTGTGCTCAGATCGACATATATCGACTCAAAAACATTGCCTGTAGGTCCTATATGGCCGTGGGTTGCATCTGGCTGGTATCATAGCTTCCCCCATGCTGTATATACGTGGCCCAGCTGTGCTCAGATCGACATATATCGACTTAAGAACATCGCCGGTAGGTCCTGTATGCCCATGGGTTGCATCTGGCTGGTATCAGAGCCACCCACATGCCGTATATACGGGGGCCCAGCTGTGCTCAGATCGACATATATCGACTCAAGAACATCGGCTGTAGGTCCTATATGGCCGTGGGTTGCATCTAGTTGGTATCAGAGCCACCCACATGCCGTATATACGGGGCCCAGCTGTGCTCAGATCGACATATATCGACTCAAGAACATCGCCTGTAGGTCATATATGGCCGTGGGTTGCATCTGGCTGGTATGAGAGCTACCCCCATGCTGTATATACGGGGCCCAGCTGTGCTCAAATCGATATATATCGACTCAAGAACATCGCCTGTATGTTCTATATGGCCGTGGGTTGCATCTGGCTGATATGCCATATATACGGGGCCCAGCTGTGCTCAGATCGACATATATCGACTCAAGAACATCGCCTGTAGGTCCTATATGGCCGTGGGTTGCAGCTGGCTGGTATCAGAGCCACCCACATGCCGTATATACGCGGCCCAGCTGTGCTCAGCTCGACATATATCGACTCAAAAACATCGCCTCTAGGTCCTATATGGCCGTGGGTTGCATCTGGCTGGTATCAGAGCTACCCCCATGCTGTATATACGGCGCCCAGCTGTGCTCAGATCGACATATATCGACTCAAAAACATTGCCTGTAGGTCCTATATGGCCGTGGGTTGCATCTGGCTGGTATCATAGCTTCCCCCATGCTGTATATACGGGGCCCAGCTGTGCTCAGAGCGACATATATCGACTCAAGTACATCGCCTGTAGGTCCTATGTAGCCGTGGGTTGCAGCTGGCTGGTATGACAGCTACCCTCATGCTGTATATACGTGGCCCAGCTGTGCTCAGATCGACATATATCGACTCAAGAACATCGCCTGTAGGTCCTATATGGCCGTGGGTTGCAGCTGGCTGGTATCAGAGCCACCCACATGCCGTATATACGGGGACCAGCTGTGCTCAGATCGACATATATCGACTCAAGAACATCGCCTGTAGGTCCTATATGGCCGTGGGTTGCATCTGGCTGGTTTCAGAGCTACCTTCATGCTGTATATACGGGGCCCAGCTGTGCTCAGATCGACATATATCGACTCAAGAACATCGCCTGTAGGTCCTATATGGCCGTGGGTTGCAGCTGGCTGGTATCACAGCTACCCCCATGCTGTATATACGTGGCCCAGCTGTACTCAGATCGACATATATTGACTCAAGAACTTCGCCTGTAGGTCCTATATGGCCGTGGGTTGCATCTGGCTGGTATCAGAGCTACCCCCATGCTGAATATACGTGGCCCAGCTGTGCTCAGATCGACATATATCGACTCAAGAACATCGCCTGTGGGTCTTATATGGCCGTGGGTTGCAGCTGGCTGATATCAGAGCTACCCCCAGGCTGTATATACGTGGCCCAGCTGTGCTCAGATCGACATATATCGACTCAAGAACATCGCCTGTAGGTGCTATATGGCCGTGGTTTGCATCTGGCTGGTATCAGAGCTACCCCCATGCTGTATATACGGCGCCCAGCTGTGCTCATATCGACATATATCGACTCAAGAACATCGCCTGTAGGTCCTATATATCCGTGGGTTGCATATGGCTGGTATCAGAGCTACCCCCATGCTGTATATACGGGGCCTAGCTGTTCCCACATCGACATATATCGAATCAAGAACATCGCTTGTAGGTCCTATATAGCCATGGGTTGCAGCTGGCTGGTATCACAGCTACCCCCATACTGTATATACGTGGCCCAGCTGTGCTCCGATCGACATATATCGACTCAAGAACATCGCCTGTAGGTCCTATATGCCCGTGGGTTGCATCTGGCTGGTATCAGAGCTACCCCCATGCTGTATATACGGGGCCCAGCTGTGCTCAGATCGACATATATCGACTCAAGAACATCGCCTGTGGGTCTTATATGGCCGTGAGTTGCAGCTGGCTGGTATCAGAGCTACCCCCAGGCAGTATATACGTGGCCCAGCTGTGCTCAGATCGACATATATCGACTCAAGAACATCGCCTGTATGTGCTATATGGCCGTGGGTTGCATCTGGCTGGTATCAGAGCTACCCCCATGGTGTATATACGTGGCCCAGCTGTGCTCAGATCGACATATATCGACTCAAGAACATCGCCTGTGGGTCTTATATGGCCGTGGATTGCATCTGGCTGGTATCAGAGCTACTCCCATGCTGTATATACGGCGCCCAGCTGTGCTCAGATCGACATATATCGACCCAATAACATCGCCTGTAGGTCCTATATGGCCGTGGCTTGCATCTGGCTGGTATCAGAGCCACCCACATGCCGTATATACGGGGCCCAGCTGTGCTCAGATCGACATATATCGACTCAAGAACAACGCCTGTAGGTGCTATATGGCCGTGGGTTGCATCTGGCTGGTATCAGAGTTACCCCCATGCTGTATATACGGCGCCCAGCTGTGCTCAGATCGACATATATCGACTCAAGAACATCGCCTGTAGGTCCTATATGGCCGTGGGTTGCATCTGGCTGGTATCAGAGCTACACCCATGCTGTATATACGGGACCCAGCTGTGCTCAGATCGACATACATCGACTCAAGAACATCGCCTGTATGTCCTATATAGCCGTGGGTTGCATCTGGCTGATATCAGAGCCACCCACATGCCGTATATACGAGGGCCCAGCTGTGCTCAGATCGACATATATCGAATCAAGAACATCGGCTGTGGGTCCTATATGGCCGTGGGTTGCATCTGGCTGGTATCAGAGCCACCCACATGCCGTATATACGGGGCCCAGCTGTGCTCAGATCGACATATATCGACTCAAGAACATCGCCTGTAGGTCCTATATGGCCGTGGGTTGCATCTGGCTGGTATCAGAGCCACCCACATGCCGTATATACGGGGCCCAGCTGTACTCAGATCGATATATATCGACTCAAGAACATCGGCTGTAGGTCCTATATGGCCGTGGGATGCATATGGCTGGTATCAGAGCCACCCACATGCCGTATATACGGGGCCCAGCTGTGCTCAGATCGACATATATCGACTCAAGAACATCGCCTGTAGGTCCTATATGGCCGTGGGTTGCATCTGGCTGGTATCAGAGCTACCCCCATGCTGTATATACGGGGCCCAGCTGTGCTCAGATCGGCATATATCGACTCAAGAACATCGCCTGTAGGTCCTATATGGCCGTGGGTTGCATTTGGGTGGTATCAGAGCTACCCCCATGCTGTATATACGGGGCCCAGCTGTGCTCAGATCGACATATATCGACTCAAGAACATCGCCTGTAGGTCCTATATAACCGTGGGTTGCAGCTGGCTAGTATCACAGCTACCCCCATGCTATATATACGGCGCCCAGCTGTGCTCAGATCGACATATATCGACTCAAGAACATCGCCTGTAGGTCCTATATGGCCGTGGGTTGCATCTGGCTGGTTTCAGAGCTACCTTCATGCTGTATATACGGGGCCCAGCTGTGCTCAGATCGACATATATCGACTCAAGAACATCGCCTGTAGGTCCTATATGGCCGTGGGTTGCAGCTGGCTGGTATCACAGCTACCCCCATGCTGTATATACGTGGCCCAGCTGTACTCAGATCGACATATATTGACTCAAGAACATCGCCTGTAGGTCCTATATGGCCGTGGGTTGCAGCTGGCTGGTATCACAGCTACCCCCATGCTGTATATACGTGGCCCAGCTGTGCTCAGATCAACATATATCGACTCAAGAACATCGCCTGTAGGTCCTATATGCCCGTGGGTTGCATCGGGCTGGAATCAGAGCCACCCACATGCTGCATATACAGGGCATAGCGGAGCTCATATCGACATATATCGACTCAAGAACATCGCCTGTAGGTCCCATATGGGCATAGGTTGCACCTGGCTGGTGTCGGAGCGGCCCCAATGTTGCATATACGGTGCATAGCGGTGCTCAGATCGACATATATCGACTCAAGAACATCGGCTCTAGGTCCTATATAGCCGTGGGTTGCATCTGGCTGGTATCAGAGCCACCCACATGCCGTATATACGGGGCCCAGCTGTGCACAGATCGACATATATCGACTCAAGAATATCGCCTGTAGGTCCTATATGGCCGTGGGTTGCATCTGGCTGGTATCAGAGATACCCCCATGGTGTATATACGGCGCCAAGCTGTGCTCAAATCAACATATATCGATTCAAGAACATCGCCTGTAGGTCCTATATGGCCGTGGGTTGGATCTGGCTGGTATCAGAGCTACTCCCATGCTGTATATACGAGGCCCAGCTGTGGTTAGATCGACATATATCGACCCAAGAACATCGCCTGTGGGTCTTATATGGCCGTGGGTTGCAGCTGGCTGGTATCAGAGCTACCCCTAGGCTGTATATACGTGGCCCAGCTGTGCTCAGATCGACATATATCGACTCAAGAATATCGCCTGTAGGTGCTGTATGGCCGTGGGTTGCATCTGGCTGGTATCAGAGCTACCCCCATGCTGTATATACGGCGCCCAGCTGTGCTCAGATCGACATATATCGACTCAAGAACGTCGCCTGTAGGTCCTATATAGCCGTGGTTTGCATCTGGCTGGTATCGCAGCTACCCCCATGGTGTTTATACGGCGCCCAGCTGCGCTCAGATCGACATATATCGACTCAAGAACATCGCCTATAGGTCCTATATGGCTGTGGGTTGCATCTGGCTGGTATCAGAGCTACCCCCAGGCTTTATATACGTGGCCCAGCTGTGCTCAGATCGACATATATCGACTCAAGAACATCGCTTGTAGGTGCTATATGGCCGTGGGTTGCATCTGGCTGGTATCAGAGCTACTCTCATGCTGTATATACGGCCCCAAGCTGTGCTCAGATCGACATATATCGACTCAAGAACATCGCCTGTAGGTCCTATATAGCCGTGGGTTGCAGTTGGCTGGTATCACAGCTACGCCCATGCTGTATTTACGTGGCCCAGCTGTGCTCAGGTCGACATATATCGACACAAGGACATCACCTGTAGGTCCTGTATGGCCGTGGGTTGCAGCTGGCTGGTATCAGAGCCACCCACATGCCCTATATACGGGGGTCCAGCTGTGCTCAGATCGACATATAACGACTCAAGAACTTCGCCTGTAGGTCCTATATGGCCGTGGGTTGCATCTGGCTGGTATCAGAGCTACCCACATGCCGTATATACGGGACCCAGCTGTGCTCAGATCGACATATATCGACTCAATAACATCGCCTGTAGGTCCTATATGGCCGTGGGTTGCATATGGCTGGTATCAGAGCCACCCACATGCCGTATATACGGGGCCCAGCTGTGCAGATCGACATATATCGAATCATGACCATCGCCTGTAGGTCCTATATGGCCGTGGGTTGCATCTGGCTGGTATCAGAGCCACCCACATGCCGTATATACGTTACCCAGCTGTGCCCAGATCGACATATATCGACTCAAGAACATCGCCTGTAGATCCTATATGGCAGTGGGTTGCATATAGCTGGTATCAGAGCTACCCCCATGCTGTATATACGAGGCCCAGCTGTGCTCAGATCGACATATATCGACTTAAGAACATCGCCTGTGGGTCTTATATAGCTGTGGGTTGCAGCTGGCTGGTATCAGAGCTACCCCCAGGCTGTATATACTTGGCCCAGCTCTGCCCAGATCGACATATATCGACTCAAGAACATCGCCTGTAGGTCCTATATGGCAGTGGGTTGCATATGGCTGGTATCAGAGCTACCCCCATGCTGTATATACAGGGCCCAGCTGTGCTCAGATCGACATATATCAACTCAAGAACATCGCCTGTGGGTCTTATATGGCCGTGGGTTGCAGCTGGCTGGTATCAGAGCTACCCCCAGGCTGTATATACGTGGCCCAGCTGTGCTCAGATCGACATATATCGACTCAAGAACATCGCCTGTATGTGCTATATGGCCGTGGGTTGCATCTGGCTGGTATCAGAGCTACCCCCATGCTGTATATACGTGGCCCAGCTGTGCTCAGATCGACATATATCGACTCAAGAACATCGCCTGTGGGTCTTATATGGCCGTGGATTGCATCTGGCTGGTATCAGAGCTACTCCCATGCTGTATATACGGCGCCCAGCTGTGCTCAGATCGACATATATCGACCCAATAACATCGCCTGTAGGTCCTATATGGCCGTGGCTTGTATCTGGCTGGTATCAGAGCCACCCACATGCCGTATATACGGGGCCCAGCTGTGCTCAGATCGACATATATCGACTCAAGAACAACGCCTGTAGGTGCTATATGGCCGTGGGTTGCATCTGGCTGGTATCAGAGCTACCCCCATGCTGTATATACGGCGCCCAGCTGTGCTCAGATCGACATATATCGACTCAAGAACATCGCCTGTAGGTCCTATATGGCCGTGGGTTGCATCTGGCTGGTATCAGAGCTACACCCATGCTGTATATACGGGACCCAGCTGTGCTCAGATCGACATACATCGACTCAAGAACATCGCCTGTAGGTCCTATATGGCCGTGGGTTGCATCTGGCTGATATCAGAGCCACCCACATGCCGTATATACGAGGGCCCAGCTGTGCTCAGATCGACATATATCGAATCAAGAACATCGGCTGTAGGTCCTATATAGCCGTGGGTTGCATCTGGCTGGTATCAGAGCCACCCACATGCCGTATATACGGGGCCCAGCTGTGCTCAGATCGACATATATCGACTTAAGAACATCGCCTGTAGGTCCTATATGGCCGTGAGTTGTATCTAGCTGGTATCAGAGCTACCCCTATGCTGTATCTACGGCGAGCAGCTGTGCTCAGATCGACATATATCGACTCAAGAACATCGCCTGTAGGTCCTATATGGCCATGGGTTGCATCTGGCTGGTATCAGAGCTACCCCCATGCTGTATATACGGGGCCCAGCTGTGCACAGATCGACATATATAGACTCAAGAACATCGCCTGTGGGTCTTATATGGCCGTGGGTTGCAGCTGGCTGGTATCAGAGCTACCCCCAGGCTGTATATACGTGGCCCAGCTGTGCTCAGATCGACATATATCGACTCAAGAACATCGCCTGTATGTGCTATATGGCCGTGGGTTGCATCTGGCTGGTATCAGAGCTACCCCCATGCTGTATATACGTGGCCCAGCTGTGCTCAGATCGACATATATCGACTCAAGAACATCGCCTGTGGGTCTTATATGGCCGTGGATTGCATCTGGCTGGTATCAGAGCTACTCCCATGCTGTATATACGGCGCCCAGCTGTGCTCAGATCGACATATATCGACCCAATAACATCGCCTGTAGGTCCTATATGGCCGTGGCTTGCATCTGGCTGGTATCAGAGCCACCCACATGCCGTATATACGGGGCCCAGCTGTGCTCAGATCGACATATATCGACTCAAGAACAACACCTGTAGGTGCTATATGGCCGTGGGTTGCATCTGGCTGGTATCAGAGCTACCCCCATGCTGTATATACGGCGCCCAGCTGTGCTCAGATCGACATATATCGACTCAAGAACATCGCCTGTAGGTCCTATATGGCCGTGGGTTGCATCTGGCTGGTAGCAGAGCTACACCCATGCTGTATATACGGGACCCAGCTGTGCTCAGATCGACATACATCGACTCAAGAACATCGCCTGTAGGTCCTATATGGCCGTGGGTTGCATCTGTCTGGTATCAGAGCTACTCTCATGCTGTATATACGGCGCCAAGCTGTGCTCAGATCGACATATATCGACTCAAGAACATTGCTTGTAGGTCCTATATGGCCGTGGGTTGCATCTGGCTGGTATCAGTGCTACCCCCATTCTGTATATACGGCGCCCAGCTGTGCTCAGATCGACATATATCGACTCAAGAATATCGCCTGTAGGTCCTATATGGCCGTGGGTTGCATCTGGCTGGTATCAGAGCCACCCACATGCCGTATATACGGGGCCCAGCTGTGCTCGGATCGACATATATCGACTCAAGAACATCGCCTGTAGGTCCTATATAGCCGTGGATTGAATCTGGCTGGTATCATAACTACCCCCATGTTGTATATACGGCGCCCAGCTGTGCTCAGATCGACATATATCGACTCAAGAACATCGCCTGTAGGTCCTATATAGCCGTGGGTTGCAGTTGGCTGGTATCACAGCTACCCCCATGCTGTATTTACGTGGCCCAGCTGTGCTCAGGTCGACATATATCGACACAAGGACATCACCTGTAGGTCCTGTATGGCCGTGGGTTGCAGCTGGCTGGTATCAGAGCCACCCACATGCCCTATATACGGGGGTCCAGCTGTGCTCAGATCGACATACAACGACTCAAGAAAATCGCCTGTAGGTCCTATATGGCCGTGGGTTGCATCTGGCTGGTATCAGAGCTACCCACATGCCGTATATACGGGACCCAGCTGTGCTCAGATCGACATATATCGACTCAAGAACATCGCCTGTAGGTCCTATATGGCCGTGGGTTGCATATGGCTGGTATCAGAGCCACCCACATGCCGTATATACGGGGCCCAGCTGTGCAGATCGACATATATCGAATCATGACCATCGCCTGTAGGTCCTATATGGCCGTGGGTTGCATCTGGCTGGTATCAGAGCCACCCACATGCCGTATATACGTTACCCAGCTGTGCCCAGATCGACATATATCGACTCAAGAACATCGCCTGTAGATCCTATATGGCAGTGGGTTGCATATGGCTGGTATCAGAGCTACCCCCATGCTGTATATACGAGGCCCAGCTGTGCTCAGATCGACATATATCGACTTAAGAACATCGCCTGTGGGTTGCAGCTGGCTGGTATCAGAGCTACCCCCAGGCTGTATATACTTGGCCCAGCTGTGCCCAGATCGACATATATCGACTCAAGAACATCGCCTGTAGGTCCTATATGGCAGTGGGTTGCATATGGCTGGTATCAGAGCTACCCCCATGCTGTATATACGGGGCCCAGCTGTGCTCAGATCGACATATATCGACTCAAGAACATCGCCTGTGGGTCTTATATGGCCGTGGGTTGCAGCTGGCTGGTATCAGAGCTACCCCCAGGCTGTATATACGTGGCCCAGCTGTGCTCAGATCGACATATATCGACTCAAGAACATCGCCTGTATGTGCTATATGGCCGTGGGTTGCATCTGGCTGGTATCAGAGCTACCCCCATGCTGTATATACGGCGCCCAGCTGTGCTCAGATCGACATATATCGACCCAATAACATCGCCTGTAGGTCCTATATGGCCGTGGCTTGCATCTGGCTGGTATCAGAGCTACCCACATGAGGTATATACGGGGCCCAGCTGTGCTCAGATCGACATATATCGACTCAAGAACAACGCCTGTAGGTGCTATATGGCCGTGGGTTGCATCTGGCTGGTATCAGAGCTACTCCCATGCTGTATATACGGCGCCCAGCTGTGCTCAGATCGACATATATCGACTCAAGAACATCGCCTGTAGGTCCTATATGGCCGTGGGTTGCATCTGACTGGTATCAGAGCTACACCCATGCTGTATATACGGGACCCAGCTGTGCTCAGATCGATATACATCGACTCAAGAACATCGCCTGTAGGTCCTATATGGCCGTGGGTTGCATCTGGCTGATATCAGAGCCACCCACATGCCGTATATACGAGGGCCCAGATGTGCTCAGATCGACATATATCGAATCAAGAACATCGGCTGTAGGTCCTATATAGCCGTGGGTTGCATCTGGCTGGTATCAGAGCCACCCACATGCCGTATATACGGGGCCCAGCTGTGCTCAGATCGACATATATCGACTCAAGAACATCGCCTGTAGGTCCTATATGGCCGTGAGTTGTATCTAGCTGGTATCAGAGCTACCCCTATGCTGTATATACGGCGAGCAGCTGTGCTCAGATCGACATATATCGACTCAAGAACATCGCCTGTAGGTCCTATATGGCCGTGGGTTGCATCTGGCTGGTATCAGAGCTACCCCCATGCTGTATATACGGGGCCCAGCTGTGCTCAGATCGACATATATCGACTCAAGAACATCGCCTGTGGGTCTTATATGGCCGTGGGTTGTAGCTGGCTGGTATCAGAGCTACCCCCAGGCTGTATATACGTGGCCCAGCTGTGCTCAGATCGACATATATCGACTCAAGAACATCGCCTGTATGTGCTATATGGCCGTGGGTTGAATCTGGCTGGTATCAGAGCTACCCCCATGCTGTATATACGTGGCCCAGCTGTGTTCAGATCGACATATATCGACTCAAGAACATCGCCTGTGGGTCTTATATGGCCGTGGATTGCATCTGGCTGGTATCAGAGCTACTCCCATGCTGTATATACGGCGCCCAGCTGTGCTCAGATCGACATATATCGACCCAATAACATCGCCTGTAGGTCCTATATGGCCGTGGCTTGCATCTGGCTGGTATCAGAGCCACCCACATGCCGTATATACGGGGCCCAGATGTGCTCAGATCGACATATATCGACTCAAGAACAACGCCTGTAGGTGCTATATGGCCGTGGGTTGCATCTGGCTGGTATCAGAGCTACCCCCATGCTGTATATACGGCGCCCAGCTGTGCTCAGATCGACATATATCGACTCAAGAACATCGCCTGTAGGTCCTATATGGCCGTGGGTTGCATCTGGCTGGTAGCAGAGCTACACCCATGCTGTATATACGGGACCCAGCTGTGCTCAGATCGACATACATCGACTCAAGAACATCGCCTGTAGGTCCTATATGGCCGTGGGTTGCATCTGGCTGATATCAGAGCCACCCACATGCCGTATATACGAGGGCCCAGCTTTGCTCAGATCGACATATATCGAATCAAGAACATCGGCTGTAGGTCCTATATGGCCGTGGGTTGCATCTGGCTGGTATCAGAGCCACCCACATGCCGTATATACGGGGCCCAGCTGTGCTCAGATCGACATATATCGACTCAAGAACATCGCCTGTAGGTCCTATATAGCCGTGGGTTGCATCTGGCTGGTATCTGAGCCACCCACATGCCGTATATACAGGGCCCAGCTGTGCTCAGATCGATATATATCGACTCAAGAACATCGGCTGTAGGTCCTATATGGCCGTGGGATGCATATGGCTGGTATCAGAGCCACCCACATGCCGTATATACGGGGCCCAGCTGTGCTCAGATCGACATATATCGACTCAAGAACATCGCCTGTAGGTCCTATATGGCCGTGGGTTGCATCTGGCTGGTATCAGAGCTACCCCCATGCTGTATATACGGGGCCCAGCTGTGCTCAGATCGACATATATCGACTCAAGAACATCGCCTGGAGGTCCTATATGGCCGTGGGTTGCATTTGGGTGGTATCAGAGCTACCCCCATGCTGTATATACGGGGCCCAGCTGTGCTCAGATCGACATATATCAAATCAAGAACATCGCCTGTAGGTCCTATATAGCCGTGGGTTGCATCTGGCTGGTATCAGAGCCACCCACATGCCGTATATACGGGGCCCAGCTGTGCACAGATCGACATATATCGACTCAAGAATATCGCCTGTAGGTCCTATATGGCCGTGGGTTGGATCTGGCTGGTATCAGAGCTACTCCCATGCTGTATATACGAGGCCCAGCTGTGCTCAGATCGACATATATCGACCCAAGAACATCGCCTGTGGGTCTTATATGGCCGTGGGTTGCAGCTGGCTGGTATCAGAGCTACCCCTAGGCTGTATATACGTGGCCCAGCTGTGCCCATATCGACATATATCGACTCAAGAATATCGCCTGTAGGTGCTCTATGGCCGTGGGTTGCATCTGGCTGGTATCAGAGCTACCCCCATGCTGTATATACGGCGCCCAGCTGTGCTCAGATCGACATATATCGACTCAAGAACATCGCCTGTGGGTCTTATATGGCCGTGGGTTGCAGCTGGCTGGTATCAGAGCTACCCCCAGGCTTTATATACGTGGCCCAGCAGTGCTCAGATCGACATATATCGACTCAAGAACATCGCCTGTAGGTGCTATATGGCCGTGGGTTGCATCTGGCTGGTATCAGAGCTACTCTCATGCTGTATATACGGCGCCAAGCTGTGCTCAGATCGACATATATCGACTCAAGAACATTGCTTGTAGGTCCTATATGGCCGTGGGTTGCATCTGGCTGGTATCAGTGCTACCCCTTTTCTGTATATACGGCGCCCAGCTGTGCTCAGATCGACATATATCGACTCAAGAATATCGCCTGTAGGTCCTATATGGCCGTGGGTTGCATCTGGCTGGTATCAGAGCCACCCACATGCCGTATATACGGGGCCCAGCTGTGCTCGGATCGACATATATCGACTCAAGAACATCGCCTGTAGGTCCTATATAGCCGTGGATTGAATCTGGCTGGTATCATAACTACCCCCATGCTGTATATACGGCGCCCAGCTGTGCTCAGATCGACATATATCGACTCAAGAACATCGCCTGTAGGTCCTATATAGCCGTGGGTTGCAGTTGGCTGGTATCACAGCTACAACCATGCTGTATTTACGTGGCCCAGCTGTGCTCAGGTCGACATATATCGACACAAGGACATCACCTGTAGGTCCTGTATGGCCGTGGGTTGCAGCTGGCTGGTATCAGAGCCACCCACATGCCCTATATACGGGGGTCCAGCTGTGCTCAGATCGACATATAACGACTCAAGAACATCGCCTGTAGGTCCTATATGGCCGTGGGTTGCATCTGGCTGGTATCAGAGCTACCCACATGCCGTATATACGGGACTCAGCTGTGCTCAGATCGACATATATCGACTCAAGAACATCGCCTGTAGGTCCTATATGGCCGTGGGTTGCATATGCTGGTATCAGAGCCACCCACATGCCGTATATACGGGGCCCAGCTGTGCAGATCGACATATATCGAATTATGACCATCGCCTGTAGGTCCTATATGGCCGTGGGTTGCATCTGGCTGGTATCAGAGCCACCCACATGCCGTATATACGTTACCCAGCTGTGCCCAGATCGACATATATCGACTCAAGAACATCGCCTGTAGGTCCTATATGGCAGTGGGTTGCATATGGCTGGTATCAGAGCTACCCCATGCTGTATATACGAGGCCCAGCTGTGCTCAGATCGACATATATCGACTCAAGAACATCGCCTGTGGGTCTTATATAGCTGTGGGTTGCAGCTGGCTGGTATCAGAGCTACCCCCAGGCTGTATATACGTGGCCCAGCTGTGCCCAGATCGACATATATCGACTCAAGAACATCGCCTGTAGGTCCTATATGGCAGTGGGTTGCATATGGCTGGTATCAGAGCTACCCCCATGCTGTATATACGGGGCCCAGCTGTGCTCAGATCGACATATATCGACTCAAGAACATCGCCTGTAGGTCCTATATGGCCGTGGGTTGCAGCTGGCTGGTATCACAGCTACCCCCATGCTGTATATACGTGGCCCAGCTGTGCTCAGATCGACATATATCGACTCAAGAACATCGCCTGTAGGTCCTATATGGGCGTAGGTTGCACCTGGCTGGTGTCGAAGCGGCCCCAATGCTGCATATACGGTGCATAGCGGTGCTCAGATCGACATATATCGACTCAAGAACATCGCCTGTAGGTCCTATATGTCCATGGATTGCACCTGGCTGATATCAGAGCCACACCACATGCCGTATATACGGGGGCCCAGCTGTGCTCAAATCGACATATATCGAATCAAGAACATCGGCTGTAAGTCCTATATGGCCGTGGGTTGCATATGGCTGGTATCAGAGCCACCCACATGCCGTATATACGGGGCCCAGCTGTGCAGATCGACATATATCGAATCATGACCATCGCCTGTAGGTCCTATATGGCCGTGGGTTGCATCTGGCTGGTATCAGAGCCACCCACATGCCGTATATACGTTACCCAGCTGTGCCCAGATCGACATATATCGACTCAAGAACATCGCCTGTTGGTCCTATATGGCAGTGGGTTGCATATGGCTGGTATCAGAGCTACACCCATGCTGTATATACGAGGCCCAGCTGTGCTCAGATCGACATATATCGACTCAAGAACATCGCCTGTGGGTCTTATATAGCTGTGGGTTGCAGCTGGCTGGTATCAGAGCTACCCCCAGGCTGTATATACGTGGCCCAGCTGTGCCCAGATCGACATATATCGACTCAAGAACATTGCCTGTAGGTCCTATATGGCCGTGGGTTGCAGAGCTGGCTGGTATCACAGCTATCCCCATGCTGTATATACGTGGCCCAGCTGTGCTCAGATCGACATATATCGACTCAAGAACATCGCCTGTAGGTCCTATATGGGCGTAGGTTGCACCTGGCTGGTGTCGAAGCGGCCCCAATGCTGCATATACGGTGCATAGCGGAGCTCAGATCGACATATATCGAATCATGACCATCGCCTGTAGGTCCTATATGGCCGTGCGTTGCATCTGGCTGGTATCAGAGCCACCCACATGCCGTATATACGTTACCCAGCTGTGCCCAGATCGACATATATCGACTCAAGAACATCGCCTGTTGGTCCTATATGGCAGTGGGTTGCATATGGCTGGTATCAGAGCTACACCCATGCTGTATATACGAGGCCCAGCTGTGCTCAGATCGACATATATCGACTCAAGAACATCGCCTGTGGGTCTTATATAGCTGTGGGTTGCAGCTGGCTGGTATCAGAGCTACCCCCAGGCTGTATATACGTGGCCCAGCTGTGCCCAGATCGACATATATCGACTCAAGAACATCGCCTGTAGGTCCTATATGGCAGTGGGTTGCATATGGCTGGTATCAGAGCTACCCCCATTTTGTATATACGGGGCCCAGCTGTGCTCAGATCGACATATATCGACTCAAGAACATCGCCTGTAGGTCCTATATGGCCGTGGGTTGCATCTGGCTGGTATCAGAGCTACCCCCATGGTGTATATACGGCGCCCAGCTGTGCTCAAATCGACATATATCGATTCAAGAACATCGCCTGTAGGTCCTATATGGCCGTGGGTTGGATCTGGCTGGTATCAGAGCTACTTCCATGATGTATATACGAGGCCCAGCTGTGCTCAGATCGACATATATCGACTCAAGAACATCGCCTGTGGGTCTTATATGGCCGTGGGTTGCAGCTGGCTGGTATCAGAGCTACCCCCAGGCTGTATATACGTGGCCCAGCTGTGCTCAGATCGACATATATCGACTCAAGAATATCGCCTGTAGGTGCTGTATGGCCGTGGGTTGCATCTTGCTGGTATCAGAGCTACCCCCATGCTGTATATACGGCGCCCAGCTGTGTTCAGATCGACATATATTGACTCAAGAACATCGCCTGTAGGTCCTATATGGCCGTGGTTTGCATCTCGCTGGTATCGGAGCTACCCCCATGGTGTTTATACGGCGCCCAGCTGCGCTCAGATCGACATATATCGACTCAAGAACATCGCCTATAGGTCCTATATGGCTGTGGGTTGCATCTGGCTGGTATCAGTGCTACCCCCATGCTGTATATACGAGGCCCAGCTGTGCTCAGATCGACATATATCGACTCAAGAACATCGCCTGTGGGTCTTATATGGCCGTGGGTTGCAGCTGGCTGGTATCAGAGCTACCCCCAGGCTGTATATACGTGGCCCAGCTGTGCTCAGATCGACATATATCGACTCAAGAACATCGCCCGTAGGTGCTATATGGCCGTGGGTTGCATCTGGCTGGTATCAGAGCTACCCCCATGCTGTATATACGGCGCCCAGCTGTGCTCAGATCGACATATATCGACTCAAGAACAACGCCTGTAGGTGCTATATGGCCGTGGGTTGCATCTGGCTGGTATCAGAGCTACCCCCATGCTGTATATACGGCGCCCAGCTGTGCTCAGATCGACATATATCGACTCAAGAACATCGCCTGTAGGTCCTATATGGCCGTGGCTTGCATCTGGCTGGTATCAGAGCCACCCACATGCCGTATATACGGGGCCCAGCTGTGCTCAGATCGACATATATCGACTCAAGAACAACGCCTGTAGGTGCTATATGGCCGTGGGTTGCATCTGGCTGGTATCAGAGCTACCCCCATGCTGTATATACGGCGCCCAGCTGTGCTCAGATCGACATATATCGACTCAAGAACATCGCCTGTAGGTCCTATATGGCCGTGGGTTGCATCTGGCTGGTATCAGAGCCACCCACATGCCGTATATACGGGGCCCAGCTGTGCTCAGATCGATATATATATCGACTGAAGAACATCGGCTGTAGGTCCTATATGGCCGTGGGATGCATATGGCTGGTATCAGAGCCACCCACATGCCGTATATACGGGGCCCAGCTGTGCTCAGATCGACATATATCGACTCAAGAACATCGCCTGTAGGTCCTATATGGCCGTGGGTTGCATCTGGCTGGTATCAGAGCTACCCCCATGCTGTATATACGGGGCCCAGCTGTGCTCAGATCGACATATATCGACTCAAGAACATCGCCTGGAGGTCCTACATGGCCGTGGGTTGCATTTGGGTGGTATCAGAGCTACCCCCATGCTGTATATACGGGGCCCAGCTGTGCTCAGATCGACATATATCAAATCAAGAACATCGCCTGTAGGTCCTATATAACCGTGGGTTGCAGCTGGCTGGTATCACAGCTACCCCCATGCTATATATACGGCGCCCAGCTGTGCTCAGATCGACATATATCGACTCAAGAACATCGCCTGTAGGTCCTATATGGCCGTGGGTTGCATCTGGCTGGTGTCAGAGCTACCCCCATGCTGTATATACGGGGCCCAGCTGTGCTCAGATCGACATATATCGACTCAAGAACATCGCCTGTAGGTCCTATATGGCCGTGGGTTGCAGCTGGCTGGTATCACAGCTACCCCCATGCTGTATATACGTGGCCCAGCTGTACTCAGATCGACATATATCGACTCAAGAACATCGCCTGTAGGTCCTATATGCCCGTGGGTTGCATTGGGCTGGAATCAGAGCCACCCACATGCTGCATATACAGGGCATAGCGGAGCTCATATCGACATATATCGACTCAAGAACATCGCCTGTAGGTCCCATATGGGCATAGGTTGCACCTGGCTGGTGTCGGAGCGGCCCCAATGTTGCATATACGGTGCATAGCGGTGCTCAGATCGACATATATCGACTCAAGAACATCGGCTCTAGGTCCTATATAGCCGTGGGTTGCATCTGGCTGGTATCAGAGCCACCCACATGCCGTATATACGGGGCCCAGCTGTGCACAGATCGACATATATCGACTCAAGAATATCGCCTGTAGGTCCTATATGGCCGTGGGTTGCATCTGGCTGGTATCAGAGCTATCCCCATGGTGTATATACGGCGCCCAGCTGTGCTCAAATCGACATATATCGATTCAAGAACATCGCCTGTAGGTCCTATATGGCCGTGGGTTGGATCTGGCTGGTATCAGAGCTACTCCCATGCTGTATATACGAGGCCCAGCTGTGCTCAGATCGACATATATCGACCCAAGAACATCGCCTGTGGGTCTTATATGGCCGTGGGTTGCAGCTGGCTGGTATCAGAGCTACCCCTAGGCTGTATATACGTGGCCCAGCTGTGCTCAGATCGACATATATCGACTCAAGAATATCGCCTGTAGGTGCTGTATGGCCGTGGGTTGCATCTGGCTGGTATCAGAGCTACCCCCATGCTGTATATACGGAGCCCAGCTGTGCTCAGATCGACATATATCGACTCAAGAACGTCGCCTGTAGGTCCTATATAGCCGTGGTTTGCATCTGGCTGGTATCGGAGCTACCCCCATGGTGTTTATACGGCGCCCAGCTGCGCTCAGATCGACATATATCGACTCAAGAACATCGCTTATAGGTCCTATATGGCTGTGGGTTGCATCTGGCTGGTATCAGAGCTACCCCCATGCTGTATATACGAGGCCCAGCTGTGCTCAGATCGACATATATGGACTCAAGAACATCGCCTGTGGGTCTTATATGGCCGTGGGTTGCAGCTGGCTGGTATCAGAGCTACCCCCAGGCTTTATATACGTGGACCAGCTGTGCTCAGATCGACATATATCGACTCAAGAACATCGCCTGTAGGTGCTATATGGCCGTGGGTTGCATCTGGCTGGTATCAGAGCTACTCTCATGCTGTATATACGGCGCCAAGCTGTGCTCAGATCGACATATATCGACTCAAGAACATTGCTTGTAGGTCCTATATGGCCGTGGGTTGCATCTGGCTGGTATTAGTGCTACCCCCATTCTGTATATACGGCGCCCAGCTGTGCTCAGATCGACATATATCGACTCAAGAATATCGCCTGTAGGTCCTATATGGCCGTGGGTTGCATCTGGCTGGTATCAGAGCCACCCACATGCCGTATATACGGGGCCCAGCTGTGCTCGGA
This sequence comes from Lordithon lunulatus, assembly GCA_963942505.1. Classification (NCBI taxonomy): domain Eukaryota; kingdom Metazoa; phylum Arthropoda; class Insecta; order Coleoptera; family Staphylinidae; genus Lordithon; species Lordithon lunulatus. Next base: position 29,254,331 of record OZ012667.1, on the reverse strand, counting down.
TCGACATATATCGACTCAAGAACATCGCCTGTAGGTCCTATATAGCCGTGGATTGAATCTGGCTGGTATCATAACTACCTCCATGCTGTATATACGACGCCCAGCTGTGCTCAGATCGACATATATCGACTCAAGAACATCGCCTGTAGGTCCTATATAGCCGTGGGTTGCAGTTGGCTGGTATCACAGCTACCCCCATGCTGTATTTACGTGGCCCAGCTGTGCTCAGGTCGACATATATCGACACAAGGACATCACCTGTAGGTCCTGTATGGCCGTGGGTTGCAGATGGCTGGTATCAGAGCCACCCACATGCCCTATATACGGGGGTCCAGCTGTGCTCAGATCGACATATAACGACTCAACATCGCCTGTAGGTCCTATATGGCCGTGGGTTGCATCTGGCTGGTATCAGAGCTACCCACATGCCGTATATACGGGACCCAGCTGTGCTCAGATCGACATATATCGACTCAAGAACATCGCCTGTAGGTCCTATATGGCCGTGGGTTGCATATGGCTGGTATCAGAGCCACCCACATCCGGTATATACGGGGCCCAGCTGTGCAGATCGACATATATCGAATCATGACCATCGCCTGTAGGTCCTATATGGCCGTGGGTTGCATCTGGCTGGTATCAGAGCCACCCACATGCCGTATATACGTTACCCAGCTGTGCCCAGATCGACATATATCGACTCAAGAACATCGCCTGTAGGTCCTATATGGCAGTGGGTTGCATATGGCTGGTATCAGAGCTACCCCCATGCTGTATATACGAGGCCCAGCTGTGCTCAGATCGACATATATCGACTCAAGAACATCGCCTGTGGGTCTTATATAGCTGTGGGTTGCAGCTGGCTGGTATCAGAGCTACCCCCAGGCTGTATATACGTGGCCCAGCTGTGCCCAGATCGACATATATCGACTCAAGAACATCGCCTGTAGGCCCTATATGGCAGTGGGTTGCATATGGCTGGTATCAGAGCTACCCCCATGCTGTATATACGGGTCCCAGCTGTGCTCAGATCGACATATATCGACTCAAGAACATCGCCTGTAGGTCCTATATGGCCGTGGGTTGCAGCTGGCTGGTATCACAGCTACCCCCATGCTGTATATACGTGGCCCAGCTGTGCTCAGATCGACATATATCGACTCAAGAACATCGCCTGTAGGTCCTATATGGGCGTAGGTTGCACCTGGCTGGTGTCGAAGCGGCCCCAATGCTGCATATACGGTGCATAGCGGTGCTCAGATCGACATATATCGACTCAAGAACATCGACTGTAGGTCCTATATGTCCATGGATTGCACCTGGCTGATATCAGAGCTACACCACATGCCGTATATACGGGGGCCCAGCTGTGCTCAAATCGACATATATCGAATCAAGAACATCGGCTGTAAGTCCTATATGGCCGTGGGTTGCATATGGCTGGTATCAGAGCCACCCACATGCCGTATATACGGGGCCCAGCTATGCAGATCGACATATATCGAATCATGACCATCGCCTGTAGGTCCTATATGGCCGTGGGTTGCATCTGGCTGGTATCAGAGCCACCCACATGCCGTATATACGTTACCCAGCTGTGCCCAGATCGACATATATCGACTCAAGAACATCGCCTGTTGGTCCTATATGGCAGTGGGTTGCATATGGCTGGTATCAGAGCTACACCCATGCTGTATATACGAGGCCCAGCTGTGCTCAGATCGACATATATCGACTCAAGAACATCGCCTGTGGGTCTTATATAGCTGTGGGTTGCAGCTGGCTGGTATCAGAGCTACCCCCAGGCTGTATATACGTGGCCCAGCTGTGCCCAGATCGACATATATCGACTCAAGAACATCGCCTGTAGGTCCTATATAGCAGTGGGTTGCATATGGCTGGTATCAGAGCTACCCCCATTTTGTATATACGGGGCCCAGCTGTGCTCAGATCGACATATATCGACTCAAGAACATCGCCTGTAGGTCCTATATGGCCGTGGGTTGCATCTGGCTGGTATCAGAGCCACCCACATGCCGTATATACGGGGCCCAGCTGTGCTCAGATCGACATATATCGACTCAAGAATATCGCCTGTAGGTCCTATATGGCCGTGGGTTGCATCTGGCTGGTATCAGAGCTACCCCCATGGTGTATATACGGCGCCCAGCTGTGCTCAAATCGACATATATCGATTCAAGAACATCGCCTGTAGGTCCTATATGGCCGTGGGTTGGATCTGGCTGGTATCAGAGCTACTTCCATGCTGTATATACGAGGCCCAGCTGTGCTCAGATCGACATATATCGACTCAAGAACATCGCCTGTGGGTCTTATATGGCCGTGGGTTGCAGCTGGCTGGTATCAGAGCTACCCCCAGGCTGTATATACGTGGCCCAGCTGTGCTCAGATCGACATATATCGACTCAAGAATATCGCCTGTAGGTGCTGTATGGCCGTGGGTTGCATCTGGCTGGTATCAGAGCTACCCCCATGCTGTATATACGGCGCCCAGCTGTGTTCAGATCGACATATATCGACTCAAGAACATCGCCTGTAGGTCCTATATGGCCGTGGTTTGCATCTCGCTGGTATCGGAGCTACCCCCATGGTGTTTATACGGCGCCCAGCTGCGCTCAGATCGACATATATCGACTCAAGAACATCGCCTATAGGTCCTATATGGCTGTGGGTTGCATCTGGCTGTTATCAGAGCTACCCCCATGCTGTATATACGAGGCCCAGCTGTGCTCAGATCGACATATATCGACTCAAGAACATCGCCTGTAGGTGCTATATGGCCGTGGGTTGCATCTGGCTGGTATCAGAGCTACCCCCATGCTGTATATACGGCGCCCAGCTGTGTTCAGATCGACATATATCGACTCAAGAATATCGCCTGTAGGTCCTATATGGCCGTGGGTTGCATCTGGCTGGTATCAGAGCCACTCACATGCCGTATATACGGGGCCCAGCTGTGCTCGGATCGACATATATACGTGGCCCAGCTGTGCTCAGATCGACATATATCGACTCAAGAACATCGCCTGTAGGTCCTATATGGCCGTGGGTTGCATCTGGCTGGTATCAGAGCCACCCACATGCCGTATATACGGAGCCCAGCTGTGCTCAGATCGACATACATCGACGGAAGAACATCGCCTGTAGGTCCTATATGGCCATGGGTTGCACCTGGCTGGTATCAAAGCTACCCCCATGCTGTATATACGTAGCCCATCTGTGCTCAGATCGACATATATCGACTCAAGAACATCGACTGTAGGTCCTATATGTCCATGGATTGCACCTGGCTGATATCAGAGCTACACCACATGCCGTATATACGGGGGCCCAGCTGTGCTCAAATCGACATATATCGAATCAAGAACATCGGCTGTAAGTCCTATATGGCCGTGGGTTGCATATGGCTGGTATCAGAGCCACCCACATGCCGTATATACGGGGCCCAGCTATGCAGATCGACATATATCGAATCATGACCATCGCCTGTAGGTCCTATATGGCCGTGGGTTGCATCTGGCTGGTATCAGAGCCACCCACATGCCGTATATACGTTACCCAGCTGTGCCCAGATCGACATATATCGACTCAAGAACATCGCCTGTTGGTCCTATATGGCAGTGGGTTGCATATGGCTGGTATCAGAGCTACACCCATGCTGTATATACGAGGCCCAGCTGTGCTCAGATCGACATATATCGACTCAAGAACATCGCCTGTGGGTCTTATATAGCTGTGGGTTGCAGCTGGCTGGTATCAGAGCTACCCCCAGGCTGTATATACGTGGCCCAGCTGTGCCCAGATCGACATATATCGACTCAAGAACATCGCCTGTAGGTCCTATATAGCAGTGGGTTGCATATGGCTGGTATCAGAGCTACCCCCATTTTGTATATACGGGGCCCAGCTGTGCTCAGATCGACATATATCGACTCAAGAACATCGCCTGTAGGTCCTATATGGCCGTGGGTTGCATCTGGCTGGTATCAGAGCCACCCACATGCCGTATATACGGGGCCCAGCTGTGCTCAGATCGACATATATCGACTCAAGAATATCGCCTGTAGGTCCTATATGGCCGTGGGTTGCATCTGGCTGGTATCAGAGCTACCCCCATGGTGTATATACGGCGCCCAGCTGTGCTCAAATCGACATATATCGATTCAAGAACATCGCCTGTAGGTCCTATATGGCCGTGGGTTGGATCTGGCTGGTATCAGAGCTACTTCCATGCTGTATATACGAGGCCCAGCTGTGCTCAGATCGACATATATCGACTCAAGAACATCGCCTGTGGGTCTTATATGGCCGTGGGTTGCAGCTGGCTGGTATCAGAGCTACCCCCAGGCTGTATATACGTGGCCCAGCTGTGCTCAGATCGACATATATCGACTCAAGAATATCGCCTGTAGGTGCTGTATGGCCGTGGGTTGCATCTGGCTGGTATCAGAGCTACCCGCATGCTGTATATACGGCGCCCAGCTGTGTTCAGATCGACATATATCGACTCAAGAACATCGCCTGTAGGTCCTATATGGCCGTGGTTTGCATCTCGCTGGTATCGGAGCTACCCCCATGGTGTTTATACGGCGCCCAGCTGCGCTCAGATCGACATATATCGACTCAAGAACATCGCCTATAGGTCCTATATGGCTGTGGGTTGCATCTGGCTGTTATCAGAGCTACCCCCATGCTGTATATACGAGGCCCAGCTGTGCTCAGATCGACATATATCGACTCAAGAACATCGCCTGTAGGTGCTATATGGCCGTGGGTTGCATCTGGCTGGTATCAGAGCTACCCCGATGCTGTATATACGGCGCCCAGCTGTGTTCAGATCGACATATATCGACTCAAGAATATCGCCTGTAGGTCCTATATGGCCGTGGGTTGCATCTGGCTGGTATCAGAGCCACTCACATGCCGTATATACGGGGCCCAGCTGTGCTCGGATCGACATATATACGTGGCCCAGCTGTGCTCAGATCGACATATATCGACTCAAGAACATCGCCTGTAGGTCCTATATGGCCGTGGGTTGCATCTGGCTGGTATCAGAGCCACCCACATGCCGTATATACGGAGCCCAGCTGTGCTCAGATCGACATACATCGACGGAAGAACATCGCCTGTAGGTCCTATATGGCCATGGGTTGCACCTGGCTGGTATCACAGCTACCCCCATGCTGTATATACGTAGCCCATCTGTGCTCAGATCGACATATATCGACTTAAGAACATCGCCTGTAGGTCCTATATGCCCGTGGGTTGCATCTGGCTGGAATCAGAGCCACCCACATGCTGCATATACAATGCATAGCGGAGCTCATATCGACATATATCGACTCAAGAACATCGCCTGTAGGTCCTATATGGGCATAGGTTGCACCTGGCTGGTGTCGAAGCGACCCCAATGCTGCATATACGGTGCATAGCGCTGCTCAGATCGACATATATCGACTCAAGAACATCGCCTGTAGGTTCTATATGGCCGTGGGTTGCATCTGGCTGGTATCAGAGGTACCCCCATGCTGTATATACGGCGCCCAGCTGTGCTCAGATCGACATATATCGACTCAAGAACATCGCCTGAGGGTCCTATATGGCCGTGGGTTGCATCTGGCTGGTATCAGAGCTACCCCCATGCTGTATATACGGCGCCCAGCTGTGCTCAGATCGACATATATCGACTCAAGAACATCGCCTGTAGGTCCTACATGGCCGTGGGTTGCATCTGGCTGGTATCAGTGTTAATCCCATGCTGTATATACGGCGCCCAGCTATGCTCAAATCGACATATATCGACTCCAGAACATCGCCTGTAGGTCCTATATGGCCGTGGGTTGCATCTGGCTGGTATCAGTGCTAATCCCATGCTGTATAAACGGCGCCCAGCTGTGCTCAGATCGACATATATCGACTCAAGAACATCGCCTGTGGGTCCTATATAGCCGTGGGCTGCAGCTGGCTGGTATCACAGCTACCCCCATGCTGTATATACGTGGCCCAGCTGTGCTCAGATCGACATATATCGACTCAAGAACATCGCCTGTAGGTCCTATATGGCCGTGGGTTGCAGCTGGCTAGTATCAGAGCCACCCACATGCCGTATATACGGGGCCCAGCTGTGCTCAGATCGACATATATCGACGGAAGAACATCGCCTGTAGGTCCTATATGGCCATGGGTTGCAGCTGGCTGGTATCACAGCTACCCCCATGCTGTATATACGTAGCGCAGCTGTGCTCAGATCGACATATATCGACTCAAGAACATCGCCTGTAGGTCCTATATGCCCGTGGGTTGCATCTGGCTGGAATCAGAGCCACCCACATGCTGCATATACAATGCATAGCAGAGCTCATATCGACATATATCGACTCAAGAACATCGCCTGTAGGTCCTATATGGGCATAGGTTGCACCTGGCTGGTGTCGAAGCGGCCCCAATGCTGCATATACGGTGCATAGCGGTGCTCAGATCGACATATATCGACTCAAGAACATCGCTTGGAGGTCCTATATTGCTGCGGGTTGCATCTGGCTGATATCAGAGCCACCCACATGCCGTATATACGGGGGCCCAGCTGTGCTCAGATCGACATATATCGACTCAAGAACATCGGCTGTAGGTCCTATATGGCCGTGGGTTGCATCTGGCTGGTATCAGAGCCACCCACATGCCGTATATACGGGAGCCCAGCTATGCTCAGATCGACATATATCGACTCAAGAACATCGCCTGTAGGTCATATATGGCCGTGGGTTGCATCTGGCAGGTATGAGAGCTACCCCCATGCTGTATATACGGGACTCAGCTGTGCTCAAATCGACATATATCGACTCAAGAACATCGCCTGTATGTCCTATATGGCCGTGGGTTGCATCTGGATGGTATGCCATATATACGGGGCCCAGCTGTGCTCAGATCGACATATATAGACGGAAGAACATCGCCTGTAGGTCCTATATGGCCATGGGTTGCATCTGGCTGGTATCACAGCTACCCCCATGCTGTATATACGTAGCCCAGCTGTGCTCAGATTGACATATATCGACTCAAGAACATCGCCTGTAGGTCCTATATGCCCGTGGGTTGCATCTAGCTGGAATCAGAGCCACCCACATGCTGCATATACAATGCATAGCGGAGCTCATATCGACATATATCGACTCAAGAACATCGGCTCTAGGTCCTATATAGCCGTGGGTTGCATCTGGCTGGTATCAGAGCCACCCACATGCCGTATATACGGGGCCCAGCTGTGCACAGATCGACATATATCGACTCAAGAATATCGCCTGTAGGTCCTATATGGCCGTGGGTTGCATCTGGCTGGTATCAGAGCTACCCCCATGGTGTATATACGGCGCCAAGCTGTGCTCAAATCAACATATATCGATTCAAGAACATCGCCTGTAGGTCCTATATGGCCGTGGGTTGGATCTGGCTGGTATCAGAGCTACTCCCATGCTGTATATACGAGGCCCAGCTGTGGTTAGATCGACATATATCGACCCAAGAACATCGCCTGTGGGTCTTATATGGCCGTGGGTTGCAGCTGGCTGGTATCAGAGCTACCCCTAGGCTGTATATACGTGGCCCAGCTGTGCTCAGATCGACATATATCGACTCAAGAATATCGCCTGTAGGTGCTGTATGGCCGTGGGTTGCATCTGGCTGGTATCAGAGCTACCCCCATGGTGTATATACGGCGCCCAGCTGTGCTCAGATCGACATATATCGACTCAAGAACATCGCCTGAGGGTCCTATATGGCCGTGGGTTGCATCTGGCTGGTATCAGAGCTACCCCCATGCTGTATATACGGCGCCCAGCTGTGCTCAGATCGACATATATCGACTCAAGAACATCGCCTGTAGGTCCTACATGGCCGTGGGTTGCATCTGGCTGGTATCAGTGCTAATCCCATGCTGTATAAACGGCGCCCAGCTGTGCTCAGATCGACATATATCGACTCAAGAACATCGCCTGTGGGTCCTATATAGCCGTGGGCTGCAGCTGGCTGGTATCACAGCTACCCCCATGCTGTATATACGTGGCCCAGCTGTACTCAGATCGACATATATCGACTCAAGAACATCGCCTGTAGGTCCTATATGGCCGTGGGTTGCAGCTGGCTGGTATCAGAGCCACCCACATGCCGTATATACGGGGCCCAGCTGTGCTCAGATCGACATATATCGACGGAAGAACATCGCCTGTAGGTCCTATATGGCCATGGGTTGCACCTGGCTGGTATCACAGCTACCCCCATGCTGTATATACTTAGCGCAGCTGTGCTCAGATCGACATATATCGACTCAAGAACATCGCCTGTAGGTCCTATATGCCCGTGGGTTGCATCTGGCTGGAATCAGAGACACCCACATGCTGCATATACAATGCATAGCGGAGCTCATATCGACATATATCGACTCAAGAACATCGCCTGTAGGTCCTATATGGGCATAGGTTGCACCTGGCTGGTGTCGAAGCGGCCCCAATGCTGCATATACGGTGCATAGCGGTGCTCAGATCGACATATATCGACTCAAGAACATCGCTTGTAGGTCCTATATTGCTGTGGGTTGCATCTGGCTGATATCAGAGCCACCCACATGCCGTATATACGGGGGCCCAGCTGTGCTCAGATCGACATATATCGACTCAAGAACATCGCCTGTAGCTCCTATATGGGCATAGGTTGCACCTGGCTGGTGTCGAAGCGGCCCCAATGCTGCATATACGGTGCATAGCGGTGCTCAGATCGACATATATCGACTCAAGAACATCGCCTGTAGGTCCTATATGGCTGTGGGTTGCATCTGGCTGGTATCAGAGCCACCCACATGTCGTATATTCGAGGCCCAGCTGCTCTCAGATCGACATATATCGACTCAAGAACATCGCCTGTAGGTTCTATATGGCCGTGGGTTGCATCTGGCTGGTATCAGAGGTACCCCCATGCTGTATATACGGCGCCCAGCTGTGCTCAGATCGACATATATCGACTCAAGAACATCGCCTGAGGGTCCTATATGGCCGTGGGTTGCATCTGGCTGGTATCAGAGCTACCCCCATGCTGTATATACGGCGCCCAGCTGTGCTCAGATCGACATATATCGACTCAAGAACATCGCCTGTAGGTCCTACATGGCCGTGGGTTGCATCTGGCTGGTATCAGTGTTAATCCCATGCTGTATATACGGCGCCCAGCTATGCTCAAATCGACATATATCGACTCCAGAACATCGCCTGTAGGTCCTATATGGCCGTGGGTTGCATCTGGCTGGTATCAGTGCTAATCCCATGCTGTATAAACGGCGCCCAGCTGTGCTCAGATCGACATATATCGACTCAAGAACATCGCCTGTGGGTCCTATATAGCCGTGGGCTGCAGCTGGCTGGTATCACAGCTACCCCCATGCTGTATATACGTGGCCCAGCTGTGCTCAGATCGACATATATCGACTCAAGAACATCGCCTGTAGGTCCTATATGGCCGTGGGTTGCAGCTGGCTAGTATCAGAGCCACCCACATGCCGTATATACGGGGCCCAGCTGTGCTCAGATCGACATATATCGACGGAAGAACATCGCCTGTAGGTCCTATATGGCCATGGGTTGCAGCTGGCTGGTATCACAGCTACCCCCATGCTGTATATACGTAGCGCAGCTGTGCTCAGATCGACATATATCGACTCAAGAACATCGCCTGTAGGTCCTATATGCCCGTGGGTTGCATCTGGCTGGAATCAGAGCCACCCACATGCTGCATATACAATGCATAGCAGAGCTCATATCGACATATATCGACTCAAGAACATCGCCTGTAGGTCCTATATGGGCATAGGTTGCACCTGGCTGGTGTCGAAGCGGCCCCAATGCTGCATATACGGTGCATAGCGGTGCTCAGATCGACATATATCGACTCAAGAACATCGCTTGGAGGTCCTATATTGCTGCGGGTTGCATCTGGCTGATATCAGAGCCACCCACATGCCGTATATACGGGGGCCCAGCTGTGCTCAGATCGACATATATCGACTCAAGAACATCGGCTGTAGGTCCTATATGGCCGTGGGTTGCATCTGGCTGGTATCAGAGCCACCCACATGCCGTATATACGGGAGCCCAGCTATGCTCAGATCGACATATATCGACTCAAGAACATCGTCTGTAGGTCATATATGGCCGTGGGTTGCATCTGGCAGGTATGAGAGCTACCCCCATGCTGTATATACGGGACTCAGCTGTGCTCAAATCGACATATATCGACTCAAGAACATCGCCTGTATGTCCTATATGGCCGTGGGTTGCATCTGGATGGTATGCCATATATACGGGGCCCAGCTGTGCTCAGATCGACATATATAGACGGAAGAACATCGCCTGTAGGTCCTATATGGCCATGGGTTGCATCTGGCTGGTATCACAGCTACCCCCATGCTGTATATACGTAGCCCAGCTGTGCTCAGATTGACATATATCGACTCAAGAACATCGCCTGTAGGTCCTATATGCCCGTGGGTTGCATCTAGCTGGAATCAGAGCCACCCACATGCTGCATATACAATGCATAGCGGAGCTCATATCGACATATATCGACTCAAGAACATCGCCTGTAGGTCCTATATGGGCATAGGTTGCACCTGGCTGGTGTCGAAGCGACCCCAATGCTGCATATACGGTGCATAGCGGTGCTCAGATCGACATATATCGACTCAAGAACATCGCCTGTAGGACCTATATGGCCTTGGGTTGCATCTGGCTGGTATCAGAGCCACCCACATGCCGTATATACGAGGCCCAGCTGTGCTCAGATCGACATATATCGATTCAAGAACATCGCCTGTAGGTTCTATATGGCCGTGGGTTGCATATGGCTGGTATCAGAGCCACCCACATGCCGTATATACGGGGCCCAGCTGTGCGCAGATCGACATATATAGACTCAAGAACATCGCCTGTAGGTCCTATATGGCCGTCGGTTGCATATGGCTGGTATCAGAGCCACCCACATGCCGTATATACGGGGCCCAGCTGAGCCCAGATCGACATATATCGACTCAAGAACATCGCCTGTAGGTCCTATATGGCCGTGGGTTCCATCTGCCTGGTATCAGAGCTACACCCATGGTGTATATACGGCGCCCAGCTGTGCTCAGATCGACATATATCGACTCAAGAACATCGCCTGTAGGTCCTATATGGCCGTGGGTTGCATCTGGCTGGTATCAGAGCTACCCCTATGCTGTATATACGGCGAGCAGCTGTGCTCAGATCGACATATATCGACTCAAGAACATCGCCTGTAGGTCCTATATGGCCGTGGGTTGCATTTGGCTGGTATCAGAGCCACCCACATGCCGTATATACGTTACCCAGCTGTGCCCAGATCGACATATATCGACTCAAGAACATCGCCTGTAGGTCCTATATGGCCGTGGGTTGCATATGGCTGGTAACAGAGCTACCCCCATGCTGTATATACGAGGCCCAGCTTTGCTCAGATCGACATATATCGACTCAAGAACATCGCCTGTGGGTCCTATATGGCCGTGGGTTGCAGCTGGCTGGTATCAGAGCTACCCCCAGGGTGTATATACGTGGCCCAGCTGTGCTCAGATCGACATATATCGACTTAAGAACATCGCCGGTAGGTCCTGTATGCCCATGGGTTGCATCTGGCTGGTATCAGAGCCACCCACATGCCGTATATACGGGGGCCCAGCTGTGCTCAGATCGACATATATCGACTCAAGAACATCGGCTGTAGGTCATATATGGCCGTGGGTTGCATCTGGCTGGTATGAGAGCTACCCCCATGCTGTATATACGGGGCCCAGCTGTGCTCAGATCGACATATATCGACTCAAAAACATTGCCTGTAGGTCCTATATGGCCGTGGGTTGCATCTGGCTGGTATCATAGCTTCCCCCATGCTGTATATACGTGGCCCAGCTGTGCTCAGATCGACATATATCGACTTAAGAACATCGCCGGTAGGTCCTGTATGCCCATGGGTTGCATCTGGCTGGTATCAGAGCCACCCACATGCCGTATATACGGGGGCCCAGCTGTGCTCAGATCGACATATATCGACTCAAGAACATCGGCTGTAGGTCCTATATGGCCGTGGGTTGCATCTAGTTGGTATCAGAGCCACCCACATGCCGTATATACGGGGCCCAGCTGTGCTCAGATCGACATATATCGACTCAAGAACATCGCCTGTAGGTCATATATGGCCGTGGGTTGCATCTGGCTGGTATGAGAGCTACCCCCATGCTGTATATACGGGGCCCAGCTGTGCTCAAATCGATATATATCGACTCAAGAACATCGCCTGTATGTTCTATATGGCCGTGGGTTGCATCTGGCTGATATGCCATATATACGGGGCCCAGCTGTGCTCAGATCGACATATATCGACTCAAGAACATCGCCTGTAGGTCCTATATGGCCGTGGGTTGCAGCTGGCTGGTATCAGAGCCACCCACATGCCGTATATACGCGGCCCAGCTGTGCTCAGCTCGACATATATCGACTCAAAAACATCGCCTCTAGGTCCTATATGGCCGTGGGTTGCATCTGGCTGGTATCAGAGCTACCCCCATGCTGTATATACGGCGCCCAGCTGTGCTCAGATCGACATATATCGACTCAAAAACATTGCCTGTAGGTCCTATATGGCCGTGGGTTGCATCTGGCTGGTATCATAGCTTCCCCCATGCTGTATATACGGGGCCCAGCTGTGCTCAGAGCGACATATATCGACTCAAGTACATCGCCTGTAGGTCCTATGTAGCCGTGGGTTGCAGCTGGCTGGTATGACAGCTACCCTCATGCTGTATATACGTGGCCCAGCTGTGCTCAGATCGACATATATCGACTCAAGAACATCGCCTGTAGGTCCTATATGGCCGTGGGTTGCAGCTGGCTGGTATCAGAGCCACCCACATGCCGTATATACGGGGACCAGCTGTGCTCAGATCGACATATATCGACTCAAGAACATCGCCTGTAGGTCCTATATGGCCGTGGGTTGCATCTGGCTGGTTTCAGAGCTACCTTCATGCTGTATATACGGGGCCCAGCTGTGCTCAGATCGACATATATCGACTCAAGAACATCGCCTGTAGGTCCTATATGGCCGTGGGTTGCAGCTGGCTGGTATCACAGCTACCCCCATGCTGTATATACAATGCATAGCAGAGCTCATATCGACATATATCGACTCAAGAACATCGCCTGTAGGTCCTATATGGGCATAGGTTGCACCTGGCTGGTGTCGAAGCGGCCCCAATGCTGCATATACGGTGCATAGCGGTGCTCAGATCGACATATATCGACTCAAGAACATCGCTTGGAGGTCCTATATTGCTGCGGGTTGCATCTGGCTGATATCAGAGCCACCCACATGCCGTATATACGGGGGCCCAGCTGTGCTCAGATCGACATATATCGACTCAAGAACATCGGCTGTAGGTCCTATATGGCCGTGGGTTGCATCTGGCTGGTATCAGAGCCACCCACATGCCGTATATACGGGAGCCCAGCTATGCTCAGATCGACATATATCGACTCAAGAACATCGTCTGTAGGTCATATATGGCCGTGGGTTGCATCTGGCAGGTATGAGAGCTACCCCCATGCTGTATATACGGGACTCAGCTGTGCTCAAATCGACATATATCGACTCAAGAACATCGCCTGTATGTCCTATATGGCCGTGGGTTGCATCTGGATGGTATGCCATATATACGGGGCCCAGCTGTGCTCAGATCGACATATATAGACGGAAGAACATCGCCTGTAGGTCCTATATGGCCATGGGTTGCATCTGGCTGGTATCACAGCTACCCCCATGCTGTATATACGTAGCCCAGCTGTGCTCAGATTGACATATATCGACTCAAGAACATCGCCTGTAGGTCCTATATGCCCGTGGGTTGCATCTAGCTGGAATCAGAGCCACCCACATGCTGCATATACAATGCATAGCGGAGCTCATATCGACATATATCGACTCAAGAACATCGCCTGTAGGTCCTATATGGGCATAGGTTGCACCTGGCTGGTGTCGAAGCGACCCCAATGCTGCATATACGGTGCATAGCGGTGCTCAGATCGACATATATCGACTCAAGAACATCGCCTGTAGGACCTATATGGCCTTGGGTTGCATCTGGCTGGTATCAGAGCCACCCACATGCCGTATATACGAGGCCCAGCTGTGCTCAGATCGACATATATCGATTCAAGAACATCGCCTGTAGGTTCTATATGGCCGTGGGTTGCATATGGCTGGTATCAGAGCCACCCACATGCCGTATATACGGGGCCCAGCTGTGCGCAGATCGACATATATAGACTCAAGAACATCGCCTGTAGGTCCTATATGGCCGTCGGTTGCATATGGCTGGTATCAGAGCCACCCACATGCCGTATATACGGGGCCCAGCTGAGCCCAGATCGACATATATCGACTCAAGAACATCGCCTGTAGGTCCTATATGGCCGTGGGTTCCATCTGCCTGGTATCAGAGCTACACCCATGGTGTATATACGGCGCCCAGCTGTGCTCAGATCGACATATATCGACTCAAGAACATCGCCTGTAGGTCCTATATGGCCGTGGGTTGCATCTGGCTGGTATCAGAGCTACCCCTATGCTGTATATACGGCGAGCAGCTGTGCTCAGATCGACATATATCGACTCAAGAACATCGCCTGTAGGTCCTATATGGCCGTGGGTTGCATCTGGCTGGTATCAGAGCCACCCACATGCCGTATATACGTTACCCAGCTGTGCCCAGATCGACATATATCGACTCAAGAACATCGCCTGTAGGTCCTATATGGCCGTGGGTTGCATATGGCTGGTAACAGAGCTACCCCCATGCTGTATATACGAGGCCCAGCTTTGCTCAGATCGACATATATCGACTCAAGAACATCGCCTGTGGGTCCTATATGGCCGTGGGTTGCAGCTGGCTGGTATCAGAGCTACCCCCAGGGTGTATATACGTGGCCCAGCTGTGCTCAGATCGACATATATCGACTTAAGAACATCGCCGGTAGGTCCTGTATGCCCATGGGTTGCATCTGGCTGGTATCAGAGCCACCCACATGCCGTATATACGGGGGCCCAGCTGTGCTCAGATCGACATATATCGACTCAAGAACATCGGCTGTAGGTCATATATGGCCGTGGGTTGCATCTGGCTGGTATGAGAGCTACCCCCATGCTGTATATACGGGGCCCAGCTGTGCTCAGATCGACATATATCGACTCAAAAACATTGCCTGTAGGTCCTATATGGCCGTGGGTTGCATCTGGCTGGTATCATAGCTTCCCCCATGCTGTATATACGTGGCCCAGCTGTGCTCAGATCGACATATATCGACTTAAGAACATCGCCGGTAGGTCCTGTATGCCCATGGGTTGCATCTGGCTGGTATCAGAGCCACCCACATGCCGTATATACGGGGGCCCAGCTGTGCTCAGATCGACATATATCGACTCAAGAACATCGGCTGTAGGTCCTATATGGCCGTGGGTTGCATCTAGTTGGTATCAGAGCCACCCACATGCCGTATATACGGGGCCCAGCTGTGCTCAGATCGACATATATCGACTCAAGAACATCGCCTGTAGGTCATATATGGCCGTGGGTTGCATCTGGCTGGTATGAGAGCTACCCCCATGCTGTATATACGGGGCCCAGCTGTGCTCAAATCGATATATATCGACTCAAGAACATCGCCTGTATGTTCTATATGGCCGTGGGTTGCATCTGGCTGATATGCCATATATACGGGGCCCAGCTGTGCTCAGATCGACATATATCGACTCAAGAACATCGCCTGTAGGTCCTATATGGCCGTGGGTTGCAGCTGGCTGGTATCAGAGCCACCCACATGCCGTATATACGCGGCCCAGCTGTGCTCAGCTCGACATATATCGACTCAAAAACATCGCCTCTAGGTCCTATATGGCCGTGGGTTGCATCTGGCTGGTATCAGAGCTACCCCCATGCTGTATATACGGCGCCCAGCTGTGCTCAGATCGACATATATCGACTCAAAAACATTGCCTGTAGGTCCTATATGGCCGTGGGTTGCATCTGGCTGGTATCATAGCTTCCCCCATGCTGTATATACGGGGCCCAGCTGTGCTCAGAGCGACATATATCGACTCAAGTACATCGCCTGTAGGTCCTATGTAGCCGTGGGTTGCAGCTGGCTGGTATGACAGCTACCCTCATGCTGTATATACGTGGCCCAGCTGTGCTCAGATCGACATATATCGACTCAAGAACATCGCCTGTAGGTCCTATATGGCCGTGGGTTGCAGCTGGCTGGTATCAGAGCCACCCACATGCCGTATATACGGGGACCAGCTGTGCTCAGATCGACATATATCGACTCAAGAACATCGCCTGTAGGTCCTATATGGCCGTGGGTTGCATCTGGCTGGTTTCAGAGCTACCTTCATGCTGTATATACGGGGCCCAGCTGTGCTCAGATCGACATATATCGACTCAAGAACATCGCCTGTAGGTCCTATATGGCCGTGGGTTGCAGCTGGCTGGTATCACAGCTACCCCCATGCTGTATATACGTGGCCCAGTTGTACTCAGATCGACATATATTGACTCAAGAACTTCGCCTGTAGGTCCTATATGGCCGTGGGTTGCATCTGGCTGGTATCAGAGCTACCCCCATGCTGAATATACGTGGCCCAGCTGTGCTCAGATCGACATATATCGACTCAAGAACATCGCCTGTGGGTCTTATATGGCCGTGGGTTGCAGCTGGCTGATATCAGAGCTACCCCCAGGCTGTATATACGTGGCCCAGCTGTGCTCAGATCGACATATATCGACTCAAGAACATCGCCTGTAGGTGCTATATGGCCGTGGTTTGCATCTGGCTGGTATCAGAGCTACCCCCATGCTGTATATACGGCGCCCAGCTGTGCTCATATCGACATATATCGACTCAAGAACATCGCCTGTAGGTCCTATATATCCGTGGGTTGCATATGGCTGGTATCAGAGCTACCCCCATGCTGTATATACGGGGCCTAGCTGTTCCCACATCGACATATATCGAATCAAGAACATCGCTTGTAGGTCCTATATAGCCATGGGTTGCAGCTGGCTGGTATCACAGCTACCCCCATACTGTATATACGTGGCCCAGCTGTGCTCCGATCGACATATATCGACTCAAGAACATCGCCTGTAGGTCCTATATGCCCGTGGGTTGCATCTGGCTGGTATCAGAGCTACCCCCATGCTGTATATACGGGGCCCAGCTGTGCTCAGATCGACATATATCGACTCAAGAACATCGCCTGTGGGTCTTATATGGCCGTGAGTTGCAGCTGGCTGGTATCAGAGCTACCCCCAGGCAGTATATACGTGGCCCAGCTGTGCTCAGATCGACATATATCGACTCAAGAACATCGCCTGTATGTGCTATATGGCCGTGGGTTGCATCTGGCTGGTATCAGAGCTACCCCCATGGTGTATATACGTGGCCCGGCTGTGCTCAGATCGACATATATCGACTCAAGAACATCGCCTGTGGGTCTTATATGGCCGTGGATTGCATCTGGCTGGTATCAGAGCTACTCCCATGCTGTATATACGGCGCCCAGCTGTGCTCAGATCGACATATATCGACCCAATAACATCGCCTGTAGGTCCTATATGGCCGTGGCTTGCATCTGGCTGGTATCAGAGCCACCCACATGCCGTATATACGGGGCCCAGCTGTGCTCAGATCGACATATATCGACTCAAGAACAACGCCTGTAGGTGCTATATGGCCGTGGGTTGCATCTGGCTGGTATCAGAGTTACCCCCATGCTGTATATACGGCGCCCAGCTGTGCTCAGATCGACATATATCGACTCAAGAACATCGCCTGTAGGTCCTATATGGCCGTGGGTTGCATCTGGCTGGTATCAGAGCTACACCCATGCTGTATATACGGGACCCAGCTGTGCTCAGATCGACATACATCGACTCAAGAACATCGCCTGTATGTCCTATATAGCCGTGGGTTGCATCTGGCTGATATCAGAGCCACCCACATGCCGTATATACGAGGGCCCAGCTGTGCTCAGATCGACATATATCGAATCAAGAACATCGGCTGTGGGTCCTATATGGCCGTGGGTTGCATCTGGCTGGTATCAGAGCCACCCACATGCCGTATATACGGGGCCCAGCTGTGCTCAGATCGACATATATCGACTCAAGAACATCGCCTGTAGGTCCTATATGGGCGTAGGTTGCACCTGGCTGGTGTCGAAGCGGCCCCAATGCTGCATATACGGTGCATAGCGGTGCTCAGATCGACATATATCGACTCAAGAACATCGCCTGTAGGTCCTATATGTCCATGGATTGCACCTGGCTGATATCAGAGCCACACCACATGCCGTATATACGGGGGCCCAGCTGTGCTCAAATCGACATATATCGAATCAAGAACATCGGCTGTAAGTCCTATATGGCCGTGGGTTGCATATGGCTGGTATCAGAGCCACCCACATGCCGTATATACGGGGCCCAGCTGTGCAGATCGACATATATCGAATCATGACCATCGCCTGTAGGTCCTATATGGCCGTGGGTTGCATCTGGCTGGTATCAGAGCCACCCACATGCCGTATATACGTTACCCAGCTGTGCCCAGATCGACATATATCGACTCAAGAACATCGCCTGTTGGTCCTATATGGCAGTGGGTTGCATATGGCTGGTATCAGAGCTACACCCATGCTGTATATACGAGGCCCAGCTGTGCTCAGATCGACATATATCGACTCAAGAACATCGCCTGTGGGTCTAATATAGCTGTGGGTTGCAGCTGGCTGGTATCAGAGCTACCCCCAGGCTGTATATACGTGGCCCAGCTGTGCCCAGATCGACATATATCGACTCAAGAACATTGCCTGTAGGTCCTATATGGCCGTGGGTTGCAGAGCTGGCTGGTATCACAGCTATCCCCATGCTGTATATACGTGGCCCAGCTGTGCTCAGATCGACATATATCGACTCAAGAACATCGCCTGTAGGTCCTATATGGGCGTAGGTTGCACCTGGCTGGTGTCGAAGCGGCCCCAATGCTGCATATACGGTGCATAGCGGAGCTCAGATCGACATATATCGAATCATGACCATCGCCTGTAGGTCCTATATGGCCGTGGGTTGCATCTGGCTGGTATCAGAGCCACCCACATGCCGTATATACGTTACCCAGCTGTGCCCAGATCGACATATATCGACTCAAGAACATCGCCTGTTGGTCCTATATGGCAGTGGGTTGCATATGGCTGGTATCAGAGCTACACCCATGCTGTATATACGAGGCCCAGCTGTGCTCAGATCGACATATATCGACTCAAGAACATCGCCTGTGGGTCTTATATAGCTGTGGGTTGCAGCTGGCTGGTATCAGAGCTACCCCCAGGCTGTATATACGTGGCCCAGCTGTGCCCAGATCGACATATATCGACTCAAGAACATCGCCTGTAGGTCCTATATGGCAGTGGGTTGCATATGGCTGGTATCAGAGCTACCCCCATTTTGTATATACGGGGCCCAGCTGTGCTCAGATCGACATATATCGACTCAAGAACATCGCCTGTAGGTCCTATATGGCCGTGGGTTGCATCTGGCTGGTATCAGAGCTACCCCCATGGTGTATATACGGCGCCCAGCTGTGCTCAAATCGACATATATCGATTCAAGAACATCGCCTGTAGGTCCTATATGGCCGTGGGTTGGATCTGGCTGGTATCAGAGCTACTTCCATGATGTATATACGAGGCCCAGCTGTGCTCAGATCGACATATATCGACTCAAGAACATCGCCTGTGGGTCTTATATGGCCGTGGGTTGCAGCTGGCTGGTATCAGAGCTACCCCCAGGCTGTATATACGTGGCCCAGCTGTGCTCAGATCGACATATATCGACTCAAGAATATCGCCTGTAGGTGCTGTATGGCCGTGGGTTGCATCTTGCTGGTATCAGAGCTACCCCCATGCTGTATATACGGCGCCCAGCTGTGTTCAGATCGACATATATTGACTCAAGAACATCGCCTGTAGGTCCTATATGGCCGTGGTTTGCATCTCGCTGGTATCGGAGCTACCCCCATGGTGTTTATACGGCGCCCAGCTGCGCTCAGATCGACATATATCGACTCAAGAACATCGCCTATAGGTCCTATATGGCTGTGGGTTGCATCTGGCTGGTATCAGTGCTACCCCCATGCTGTATATACGAGGCCCAGCTGTGCTCAGATCGACATATATCGACTCAAGAACATCGCCTGTGGGTCTTATATGGCCGTGGGTTGCAGCTGGCTGGTATCAGAGCTACCCCCAGGCTGTATATACGTGGCCCAGCTGTGCTCAGATCGACATATATCGACTCAAGAACATCGCCCGTAGGTGCTATATGGCCGTGGGTTGCATCTGGCTGGTATCAGAGCTACCCCCATGCTGTATATACGGCGCCCAGCTGTGCTCAGATCGACATATATCGACTCAAGAACAACGCCTGTAGGTGCTATATGGCCGTGGGTTGCATCTGGCTGGTATCAGAGCTACCCCCATGCTGTATATACGGCGCCCAGCTGTGCTCAGATCGACATATATCGACTCAAGAACATCGCCTGTAGGTCCTATATGGCCGTGGCTTGCATCTGGCTGGTATCAGAGCCACCCACATGCCGTATATACGGGGCCCAGCTGTGCTCAGATCGACATATATCGACTCAAGAACAACGCCTGTAGGTGCTATATGGCCGTGGGTTGCATCTGGCTGGTATCAGAGCTACCCCCATGCTGTATATACGGCGCCCAGCTGTGCTCAGATCGACATATATCGACTCAAGAACATCGCCTGTAGGTCCTATATGGCCGTGGGTTGCATCTGGCTGGTATCAGAGCTACACCCATGCTGTATATACGGGACCCAGCTGTGTTCAGATCGACATACATCGACTCAAGAACATCGCCTGTAGGTCCTATATGGCCGTGGGTTGCATCTGGCTGATATCAGAGCCACCCACATGCCGTATATACGAGGGCCCAGCTTTGCTCAGATCGACATATATCGAATCAAGAACATCGGCTGTAGGTCCTATATGGCCGTGGGTTGCATCTGGCTGGTATCAGAGCCACCCACATGCCGTATATACGGGGCCCAGCTGTGCTCAGATCGACATATATCGACTCAAGAACATCGCCTGTAGGTCCTATATGGCCGTGGGTTGCATCTGGCTGGTATCAGAGCCACCCACATGCCGTATATACGGGGCCCAGCTGTGCTCAGATCGATATATATATCGACTGAAGAACATCGGCTGTAGGTCCTATATGGCCGTGGGATGCATATGGCTGGTATCAGAGCCACCCACATGCCGTATATACGGGGCCCAGCTGTGCTCAGATCGACATATATCGACTCAAGAACATCGCCTGTAGGTCCTATATGGCCGTGGGTTGCATCTGGCTGGTATCAGAGCTACCCCCATGCTGTATATACGGGGCCCAGCTGTGCTCAGATCGACATATATCGACTCAAGAACATCGCCTGGAGGTCCTACATGGCCGTGGGTTGCATTTGGGTGGTATCAGAGCTACCCCCATGCTGTATATACGGGGCCCAGCTGTGCTCAGATCGACATATATCAAATCAAGAACATCGCCTGTAGGTCCTATATAACCGTGGGTTGCAGCTGGCTGGTATCACAGCTACCCCCATGCTATATATACGGCGCCCAGCTGTGCTCAGATCGACATATATCGACTCAAGAACATCGCCTGTAGGTCCTATATGGCCGTGGGTTGCATCTGGCTGGTGTCAGAGCTACCCCCATGCTGTATATACGGGGCCCAGCTGTGCTCAGATCGACATATATCGACTCAAGAACATCGCCTGTAGGTCCTATATGGCCGTGGGTTGCAGCTGGCTGGTATCACAGCTACCCCCATGCTGTATATACGTGGCCCAGCTGTACTCAGATCGACATATATCGACTCAAGAACATCGCCTGTAGGTCCTATATGCCCGTGGGTTGCATTGGGCTGGAATCAGAGCCACCCACATGCTGCATATACAGGGCATAGCGGAGCTCATATCGACATATATCGACTCAAGAACATCGCCTGTAGGTCCCATATGGGCATAGGTTGCACCTGGCTGGTGTCGGAGCGGCCCCAATGTTGCATATACGGTGCATAGCGGTGCTCAGATCGACATATATCGACTCAAGAACATCGGCTCTAGGTCCTATATAGCCGTGGGTTGCATCTGGCTGGTATCAGAGCCACCCACATGCCGTATATACGGGGCCCAGCTGTGCACAGATCGACATATATCGACTCAAGAATATCGCCTGTAGGTCCTATATGGCCGTGGGTTGCATCTGGCTGGTATCAGAGCTATCCCCATGGTGTATATACGGCGCCCAGCTGTGCTCAAATCGACATATATCGATTCAAGAACATCGCCTGTAGGTCCTATATGGCCGTGGGTTGGATCTGGCTGGTATCAGAGCTACTCCCATGCTGTATATACGAGGCCCAGCTGTGCTCAGATCGACATATATCGACCCAAGAACATCGCCTGTGGGTCTTATATGGCCGTGGGTTGCAGCTGGCTGGTATCAGAGCTACCCCTAGGCTGTATATACGTGGCCCAGCTGTGCTCAGATCGACATATATCGACTCAAGAATATCGCCTGTAGGTGCTGTATGGCCGTGGGTTGCATCTGGCTGGTATCAGAGCTACCCCCATGCTGTATATACGGAGCCCAGCTGTGCTCAGATCGACATATATCGACTCAAGAACGTCGCCTGTAGGTCCTATATAGCCGTGGTTTGCATCTGGCTGGTATCGGAGCTACCCCCATGGTGTTTATACGGCGCCCAGCTGCGCTCAGATCGACATATATCGACTCAAGAACATCGCTTATAGGTCCTATATGGCTGTGGGTTGCATCTGGCTGGTATCAGAGCTACCCCCATGCTGTATATACGAGGCCCAGCTGTGCTCAGATCGACATATATGGACTCAAGAACATCGCCTGTGGGTCTTATATGGCCGTGGGTTGCAGCTGGCTGGTATCAGAGCTACCCCCAGGCTTTATATACGTGGACCAGCTGTGCTCAGATCGACATATATCGACTCAAGAACATCGCCTGTAGGTGCTATATGGCCGTGGGTTGCATCTGGCTGGTATCAGAGCTACTCTCATGCTGTATATACGGCGCCAAGCTGTGCTCAGATCGACATATATCGACTCAAGAACATTGCTTGTAGGTCCTATATGGCCGTGGGTTGCATCTGGCTGGTATTAGTGCTACCCCCATTCTGTATATACGGCGCCCAGCTGTGCTCAGATCGACATATATCGACTCAAGAATATCGCCTGTAGGTCCTATATGGCCGTGGGTTGCATCTGGCTGGTATCAGAGCCACCCACATGCCGTATATACGGGGCCCAGCTGTGCTCGGATCGACATATATCGACTCAAGAACATCGCCTGTAGGTCCTATATAGCCGTGGATTGAATCTGGCTGGTATCATAACTACCTCCATGCTGTATATACGACGCCCAGCTGTGCTCAGATCGACATATATCGACTCAAGAACATCGCCTGTAGGTCCTATATAGCCGTGGGTTGCAGTTGGCTGGTATCACAGCTACCCCCATGCTGTATTTACGTGGCCCAGCTGTGCTCAGGTCGACATATATCGACACAAGGACATCACCTGTAGGTCCTGTATGGCCGTGGGTTGCAGATGGCTGGTATCAGAGCCACCCACATGCCCTATATACGGGGGTCCAGCTGTGCTCAGATCGACATATAACGACTCAACATCGCCTGTAGGTCCTATATGGCCGTGGGTTGCATCTGGCTGGTATCAGAGCTACCCACATGCCGTATATACGGGACCCAGCTGTGCTCAGATCGACATATATCGACTCAAGAACATCGCCTGTAGGTCCTATATGGCCGTGGGTTGCATATGGCTGGTATCAGAGCCACCCACATCCGGTATATACGGGGCCCAGCTGTGCAGATCGACATATATCGAATCATGACCATCGCCTGTAGGTCCTATATGGCCGTGGGTTGCATCTGGCTGGTATCAGAGCCACCCACATGCCGTATATACGTTACCCAGCTGTGCCCAGATCGACATATATCGACTCAAGAACATCGCCTGTAGGTCCTATATGGCAGTGGGTTGCATATGGCTGGTATCAGAGCTACCCCCATGCTGTATATACGAGGCCCAGCTGTGCTCAGATCGACATATATCGACTCAAGAACATCGCCTGTGGGTCTTATATAGCTGTGGGTTGCAGCTGGCTGGTATCAGAGCTACCCCCAGGCTGTATATACGTGGCCCAGCTGTGCCCAGATCGACATATATCGACTCAAGAACATCGCCTGTAGGCCCTATATGGCAGTGGGTTGCATATGGCTGGTATCAGAGCTACCCCCATGCTGTATATACGGGTCCCAGCTGTGCTCAGATCGACATATATCGACTCAAGAACATCGCCTGTAGGTCCTATATGGCCGTGGGTTGCAGCTGGCTGGTATCACAGCTACCCCCATGCTGTATATACGTGGCCCAGCTGTGCTCAGATCGACATATATCGACTCAAGAACATCGCCTGTAGGTCCTATATGGGCGTAGGTTGCACCTGGCTGGTGTCGAAGCGGCCCCAATGCTGCATATACGGTGCATAGCGGTGCTCAGATCGACATATATCGACTCAAGAACATCGACTGTAGGTCCTATATGTCCATGGATTGCACCTGGCTGATATCAGAGCTACACCACATGCCGTATATACGGGGGCCCAGCTGTGCTCAAATCGACATATATCGAATCAAGAACATCGGCTGTAAGTCCTATATGGCCGTGGGTTGCATATGGCTGGTATCAGAGCCACCCACATGCCGTATATACGGGGCCCAGCTATGCAGATCGACATATATCGAATCATGACCATCGCCTGTAGGTCCTATATGGCCGTGGGTTGCATCTGGCTGGTATCAGAGCCACCCACATGCCGTATATACGTTACCCAGCTGTGCCCAGATCGACATATATCGACTCAAGAACATCGCCTGTTGGTCCTATATGGCAGTGGGTTGCATATGGCTGGTATCAGAGCTACACCCATGCTGTATATACGAGGCCCAGCTGTGCTCAGATCGACATATATCGACTCAAGAACATCGCCTGTGGGTCTTATATAGCTGTGGGTTGCAGCTGGCTGGTATCAGAGCTACCCCCAGGCTGTATATACGTGGCCCAGCTGTGCCCAGATCGACATATATCGACTCAAGAACATCGCCTGTAGGTCCTATATAGCAGTGGGTTGCATATGGCTGGTATCAGAGCTACCCCCATTTTGTATATACGGGGCCCAGCTGTGCTCAGATCGACATATATCGACTCAAGAACATCGCCTGTAGGTCCTATATGGCCGTGGGTTGCATCTGGCTGGTATCAGAGCCACCCACATGCCGTATATACGGGGCCCAGCTGTGCTCAGATCGACATATATCGACTCAAGAATATCGCCTGTAGGTCCTATATGGCCGTGGGTTGCATCTGGCTGGTATCAGAGCTACCCCCATGGTGTATATACGGCGCCCAGCTGTGCTCAAATCGACATATATCGATTCAAGAACATCGCCTGTAGGTCCTATATGGCCGTGGGTTGGATCTGGCTGGTATCAGAGCTACTTCCATGCTGTATATACGAGGCCCAGCTGTGCTCAGATCGACATATATCGACTCAAGAACATCGCCTGTGGGTCTTATATGGCCGTGGGTTGCAGCTGGCTGGTATCAGAGCTACCCCCAGGCTGTATATACGTGGCCCAGCTGTGCTCAGATCGACATATATCGACTCAAGAATATCGCCTGTAGGTGCTGTATGGCCGTGGGTTGCATCTGGCTGGTATCAGAGCTACCCCCATGCTGTATATACGGCGCCCAGCTGTGTTCAGATCGACATATATCGACTCAAGAACATCGCCTGTAGGTCCTATATGGCCGTGGTTTGCATCTCGCTGGTATCGGAGCTACCCCCATGGTGTTTATACGGCGCCCAGCTGCGCTCAGATCGACATATATCGACTCAAGAACATCGCCTATAGGTCCTATATGGCTGTGGGTTGCATCTGGCTGTTATCAGAGCTACCCCCATGCTGTATATACGAGGCCCAGCTGTGCTCAGATCGACATATATCGACTCAAGAACATCGCCTGTAGGTGCTATATGGCCGTGGGTTGCATCTGGCTGGTATCAGAGCTACCCCCATGCTGTATATACGGCGCCCAGCTGTGTTCAGATCGACATATATCGACTCAAGAATATCGCTTGTAGGTCCTATATGGCCGTGGGTTGCATCTGGCTGGTATCAGAGCCACTCACATGCCGTATATACGGGGCCCAGCTGTGCTCGGATCGACATATATACGTGGCCCAGCTGTGCTCAGATCGACATATATCGACTCAAGAACATCGCCTGTAGGTCCTATATGGCCGTGGGTTGCATCTGGCTGGTATCAGAGCTACCCCCATGCTGTATATACGGGGCCCAGCTGTGCTCAGATCGACATATATCGACTCAAGAATATCGTCTGTAGGTCCTATATAGCCGTGGGTTGCAGCTGGCTGGTATCACAGCTACCCCCATGCTGTATATACGTGGCCCAGCTGTGCTCAGATCGATATATATCGACTCAAGAACATCGCCTGTAGGTCCTATATGGCCGTGGGTTGCATCTGGCTGGTATCAGAGCTACCCCCATGCTGTATATACGGCGCCCAGCTGTGCTCAGATCGACATATATCGACTCAAGAACATCGCCTGTAGGTCATATATGGCCGTGGGTTGCATCTGGCTGGTATCAGAGCTACCCCCATGCTATATATACGGGGCCCAGCTGTGCTCAAATCGACATATATCGACTCAAGAACATCGCCTGTAGGTGCTATATGGCCGTGGGTTGCATCTGGCTGGTATCAGAGCTACCCCCATGCTGTATATACGGGGCCCAGCTGTGCTCAGATCGACATATATCGACTCAAGAACATCGCCTGTAGGTCATATATGGCCGTGGGTTGCATCTGGCTGGTATCAGAGCTACCCCCATGCTATATATACGGCGCCCAGCTGTGCTCAGATCGACATATATCGACTCAAGAACATCGCTTGTAGGTCCTATATGGCCGTGGGTTGCATCTGGCTGGTATCAGTGCTACCCCCATGCTGTATATACGGCGTCCAGCTGTGCTCAGATCGCCATATATCGACTCAAGAAAATCGCCTGTAGGTCCTATATGGCCGTGGGTTGCATATGGCTGGTATCAGAGCCACCCACATGCCGTATATACGGGGCCCAGCTGTGCTCAGATCGACATATATCGACTCAAGAACATCGCCTGTAGGTCCTATATGGCCGTGGGTTGCATCTGGCTGGTATCAGAGCTACACCCATGGTGTATATACGGCGAGCAGCTGTGCTCAGATCGACATATATCAACTCAAGAACATCGCCTGTAGGTCCTATATGGCCGTGGGTTGCATCTGGCTGGTATCAGAGCTACCCCCATGCTGTATATACGTGGCCCAGCTGTGCTCAGATCGATATATATCGACTCAAGAACATCGCCTGTATGTGCTATATGGCCGTGGGTTGCATCTGGCTGGTATCAGAGCTACCCCCATGCTGAATATACGGCGCCCAGCTGTGCTCAGATCGACATATATCGACTCAAGAACATCGCTTGTAGGTCCTATATGGCCGTGGGTTGCATCTGGCTGGTATCAGAGCTTCCCCCATGCTGTATATACGGCGTCCAGCTGTGCTCAGATCGACATATATCGACTCAAGAAAATCGCCTGTAGGTCCTATATGGCCGTGGGTTGCATCTGGCTGGTATCAGAGCTACCCCCATGCTGTATTTACGAAGCCCAGCTGTTCCCACATCGACATATATCGAATCAAGAACATCGCTTGTAGGTCCTATATAGACGTGGGTTGCAGCTGGCTGGTATCACAGCTACCTCCATGCTGTATATACGTGGCCCAGCTGTGCTCCGATCGACATATATCGACTCAAGAACATCGCCTGTAGGTCCTATATGGCCGTGGGTTGCATCTGGCTGGTATCAGAGCTACCCCTATGCTGTATATACGGCGAGCAGCTGTGCTCAGATCGACATATATCGACTCAAGAACATCGCCTGTAGGTCCTATATGGCCGTGGGTTGCATCTGGCTGGTATCAGAGCTACCCCCATGCTGTATGTACGGGGCCCAGCTGTGCTCAGATCGACATATATCGACTCAAGAACATCGCCTGTGGGTCTTATATGGCCGTGGGTTGCAGCTGGCTGGTATCAGAGCTACCCCCATGCTGTATATACGTGGCCCAGCTGTGCTCAGATCGACATATATCGACACAAGAACATCGCCTGTATGTGCTATATGGCCGTGGGTTGCATCTGGCTGGTATCAGAGCTACCCCATGCTGTATATACGTGGCCCAGCTGTGCTCAGATCGACATATATCGACTCAAGAACATCGCCTGTAGGTGCTATATGGCCGTGGGTTGCATCTGGCTGGTATCAGAGCTACCCCCATGCTGTATATACGGCGCCCAGCTGTGCTCAGATCGACATATATCGACTCAAAAACATCGCCTGTAGGTCCTATATGGGCATAGGTTGCACCTGGCTGGTGTCGGAGCGGCTCCAATGCTGCATATACGGTGCATAGCGGTACTCAGATCGACATATATCGAATCAAGAACATCGCCTGTAGGTCCTATATGGCAGTGGGTTGCATCTGGCTGATATCAGAGCCACCCACATGCCGTATATACGGTGGCCCATCTGTGCTCAGATCGTCATATATCGACTCAGGAACATCGCCTGTAGGTCCTATATGGCTGTGGGTTGCGTCTGGCTGGTATCAGAGCCACCCACATGCTGTATATACGGTACCCAGCTGTGCTCAGATCGACATATATCGACTCAAGAACATCGCCTGTAGGTCCTGTATGGCCGTGGGTTGTATATGGCTGGTATCAGAGCCACCCACATGCCGTATATACGGGGCCCAGCTGTGCTCAGATCGACATATATCGACTCAAGAACACCGCCTGTAGGTCCTATATGGCCGTGGTTTGCAGCTGGCTGGTATCGGAGCTACCACCATGGTGTATATACGGCGACCAGCTGTGCTCAGATCGACATATATCGACTCAAGAACATCGCCTGTAGGTCCTATATGGCCGTGGGTTGCATCTGGCTGGTATCAGAGCTACACCCATGGTGTATATACGGCGAGCAGCTGTGCTCAGATCGACATATATCAACTCAAGAACATCGCCTGTAGGTCCTATATGGCCGTGGGTTGCATCTGGCTGGTATCAGAGCTACCGCCATGCTGTATATACGTGGCCCAGCTGTGCTCCGATCGACATATATCGACTCAAGAACATCGCCTGTAGGTCCTATATGGCCGTGGGTTGCATCTGGCTGGTATCAGAGCTACCCCTATGCTGTATATACGGCGAGCAGCTGTGCTCAGGTCGACATATATCGACTCAAGAACATCGCCTGTAGGTCCTATATGGCCGTGGGTTGCATCTGGCTGGTATCAGAGCTACCCCCATGCTGTATGTACGGGGCCCAGCTGTGCTCAGATCGACATATATCGACTCAAGAACATCGCCTGTGAGTCTTATATGGCCGTGGGTTGCAGCTGGCTGGTATCAGAGCTACTCCCATGCTGTATATACGTGGCCCAGCTGTGCTCAGATCGACATATATCGACTCAAGAACATCGCCTGTATGTGCTATATGGCCGTGGGTTGCATCTGGCTGGTATCAGAGCAACCCCCATGCTGTATATACGTGACCCAGCTGTGCTCAGATCGACATATATCGACTCAAGAACATCGCCTGTAGGTGCTATATGGCCGTGGGTTGCATCTGGCTGGTATCAGAGCTACCCCCATGCTGTATATACGGCGCCCAGCTGTGCTCAGATCGACATATATCGACTCAAAAACATCGCCTGTAGGTCCTATATGGGCATAGGTTGCACCTGGCTGGTGTCGGAGCGGCTCCAATGCTGCATATACGGTGCATAGCGGTGCTCAGATCGACATATATCGAATCAAGAACATCGCCTGTAGGTCCTATATGGCAGTGGGTTGCATCTGGCTGATATCAGAGCCACCCACATGCCGTATATACGGTGGCCCATCTGTGCTCAGATCGTCATATATCGACTCAGGAACATCGCCTGTAGGTCCTATATGGCTGT
Organism: Lordithon lunulatus; assembly: GCA_963942505.1. NCBI lineage: Eukaryota > Metazoa > Arthropoda > Insecta > Coleoptera > Staphylinidae > Lordithon > Lordithon lunulatus. The sequence goes on along the minus strand of OZ012667.1, from coordinate 29,223,888 downwards.
GGGTTGCGTCTGGCTGGTATCAGAGCCACCCACATGCTGTATATACGGTACCCAGCTGTGCTCAGATCGACATATATCGACTCAAGAACATCGCCTGTAGGTCCTATATGGCCGTGGGTTGTATATGGCTGGTATCAGAGCCACCCACATGCCGTATATACGGGGCCCAGCTGTGCTCAGATCGACATATATCGACTCAAGAACATCGCCTGTAGGTCCTATATGGCCGTGGTTTGCATCTGGCTGGTATCGGAGCTACCCCCATGGTGTATATACGGCGACCAGCTGCGCTCAGATCGACATATATCGACTCAAGAACATCGCCTATAGGTCCTATATGGCTGTGGGTTGCATCTGGCTGGTATCAGAGCTACCCCCATGCTGTATATACGAGGCCCAGCTGTGCTCAGATCGACATATATCGACTCAAGAACATCGCCTGTGGGTCTTATATGGCCGTGGGTTGCAGCTGGCTGGTATCAGAGCTACCCCCAGGCTGTATATACGTGGCCTAGCTGTGCTCAGATCGACATATATCGACTCAAGAACATCGCCTGTAGGTGCTATATGGCCGTGGGTTGCATCTGGCTGGTATCAGAGCTACCCCCATGCTGTATATACGGCGCCAAGCTGTGCTCAGATCGAAATATATATCGACTCAAGAACATCGCTTCTAGGTCCTATATGGCCGTGGGTTGCATCTGGCTGGTATCAGTGCTACCCCCATGCTGTATATACGACGCCCAGCTGTACTCAGATCGACATATATCGACTCAAGAATATCGCCTGTAGGTCCTATATGGCCGTGGATTGAATCTGGCTGGTATCAGAGCTACCCCCATGCTGTATATACGGCGCCCAGCTGTGCTCAGATCGATATATATCGACTCAAGAACATCGCCTGTAGGTCCTATATAGCCGTGGGTTGCAGTTGGCTGGTATCACAGCTACCCCCATGCTGTATATACGTGGCCCAGCTGTGCTGAGGTCGACATATATCGACTCAAGGACATCACCTGTAGGTCCTATATGGCCGTGGGGTGCATCTGGCTGGTATCAGAGCTACCCACATGCCGTATATACGGGACCCAGCTATGCTCAGATCGACATATATCGACTCAAGAACATCGCCTGTAGGTCCTATATGGCCGTGGGTTGCATATGGCTGGTATCAGAGCCACCCACATGCCGTATATACGGGGCCCAGCTGTGCTCAGATCGACATATATCGAATCATGACCATCGCCTGATGGTCCTGTATGGCCGTGGGTTGCATATGGCTGGTATCAGAGCTACCCCCATGCTGTATAAACGAGGCCCAGCTTTGCTCAGATCGACATATATCGACTCAAGAACATCGCCTGTAGGTCCTATATGGCCGTGGGTTGCATATGGCTGGTATCAGAGCTACCCACATGCCGTATATACGTTACCCAGCTGTGCCGAGATCGACATATATCGACTCAAGAACATCGCCTGTAGGTCCTATATGGCCGTGGGTTGCATATGGCTGGTATCATAGCTACCCCCATGCTGTATATACGAGGCCCAGCTTTGCTCAGATCGACATATATCGACTCAAGAACATCGCCTGTGGGTCCTATATGGCCGTGGGTTGCAGCTGGCTGGTATCAGAGCTACCCCCAGGGTGTATATACGTGGCCCAGCTGTGCTCAGGTCGACATATATCGACTCAATGACATCACCTGTAGGTCCTATATGGCCGTGGGGTGCATCTGGCTGGTATCAGAGCTACCCACATGCCGTATATACGGGACCCAGCTATGCTCAGATCGACATATATCGACTCAAGAACATCGCCTGTAGGTCCTATATGGCCGTGGGTTGCATATGGCTGGTATCAGAGCCACCCACATGCCGTATATACGTTACCCAGCTGTGCCCAGATCGACATATATCGACTCAAGAACATCGCCTGTAGGTCCTATATGGCCGTGGGTTGCATATGGCTGGTATCAGAGCTACCCCCATGCTGTATATACGAGGCCCAGCCTTGCTCAGATCGACATATATCGACTCAAGAACATCGCCTGTGGGTCCTATATGGCCGTGGGTTGCAGCTGGCTGGTATCAGAGCTACCCCCAGGGTGTATATATGTGGCCCAGCTGTGCTCAGATCGACATATATCGACTTAAGAACATCGCCGGTAGGTCCTGTATGCCCATGGGTTGCATCTGGCTGGTATCAGAGCCACCCACATGCCGTTTATACGGGGCCCAGCTGTGCTCAGATCGACATATATCGACTCAAGAACATCGGCTGTAGGTCCTATATGGCCGTGGGTTGCATCTAGCTGGTATCAGAGCCACCCACATGCCGTATATACGGGGCCCAGCTGTGCTCAGATCGACATATATCGACTCAAGAACATCGCCTGTAGGTCATATATGGCCGTGGGTTGCATCTGGCTGGTATGAGAGCTACCCCCATGCTGTATCTACGGGGCCCAGCTGTGCTCAAATCGACATATATCGACTCAAGAACATCGCCTGTATGTCCTATATGGCCGTGGGTTGCATCTGGCTGGTATGCCATATATACGGGGCCCAGCTGTGCTCAGATCGACATATATCGACTCAAGAACATCGCCTGTAGCTCCTATATGGGCATAGGTTGCACCTGGCTGGTGTCGAAGCGGCCCCAATGCTGCATGTTCTTGAGTCGATATATGTCGATATGAGCTCCGCTATGCATTGTATATGCAGCATGTGGGTGGCTCTGAATCCAGCCAGATGCAACCCACGGGCATATAGGACCTACAGGCGATGTTCTTGAGTCGATATATGTCGATCTGAGCACAGCTGGGCTACGTATATACAGCATGGGGGTAGCTGTGATACCAGCCAGGTGCAACCCATGGCCATATAGGACCTACAGGCGATGTTCTTCCGTCGATATATGTCGATCTGAGCACAGCTGGGCCCCGTATATACGGCATGTAGTTGGCTCTGATACCAGCCAGCTGCAACCCACGGCCATATAGGACCTACAGGCGATGTACTTGAGTCGATATATGTCGATCTGAGCACAGCTGGGCCACGTATATACAGCATGGGGGTAGCTGTGATACCAGCCAGCTGCAGCCCACGGCTATATAGGACCCACAGGCGATGTTCTTGAGTCGATATATGTCGATCTGAGCACAGCTGGGCGCCGTTTATACAGCATGGGATTAGCACTGATACCAGCCAGATGCAACCCACGGCCTTATAGGACCTACAGGCGATGTTCTTGAGTCGATATATGTCGATTTGAGCATAGCTGGGCGCCGTATATACAGCATGGGATTAGCACTGATACCAGCCAGATGCAACCCACGGCCATATAGGACCTACAGGCGATGTTCTTGAGTCGATATATGTCGATCTGAGCACAGCTGGGTACCGTATATACAGCATGTGGGTGGCTCTGATACCAGCCAGATGCAACCCACGGCCATATAGGACCTACAGGCGATATTCTTGAGTCGATATATGTCGATCTGAGCACAGCTGGGCGTCGTATATACAGCATGGGGGTAGCACTGATACCAGCCAGATGCAACCCACGGCCATATAGGACCTACAATCGATGTTCTTGAGTCGATATATATTTCGATCTGAGCACAGCTTGGCGCCGTATATACAGCATGGGGGTAGCTCTGATACCAGCCAGATGCAACCCACGGCCATATAGCACCTACAGGCGATGTTCTTGAGTCGATATATGTCGATCTGAGCACAGCTGGGCCACGTATATACAGCCTGGTGGGTAGCTCTGATACCAGCCAGCTGCAACCCACGGCCATATAAGACCCACAGGCGATGTTCTTGAGTCGATATATGTCGATCTGAGCACAGCTGGGCCTCGTATATACAGCATGGGGGTTGCTCTGATACCAGCCAGATGCAACCCACAGCCATATAGGACCTATAGGCGATGTTCTTGAGTCGATATATGTCGACCTGAGCGCAGCTGGGCGCCGTATATACACCATGGGGTTAGCTCCGATACCAGCCAGATGCAAACCACGGCCATATAGGACCTACAGGCGATGTTCTTGAGTCGATATATGTCGATCTGAGCACAGCTGGGCGCCGTTTATACAGCATGGGATTAGCACTGATACCAGCCAGATGCAACCCACGGCCTTATAGGACCTACAGGCGATGTTCTTGAGTCGATATATGTCGATTTGAGCATAGCTTGGCGCCGTATATACAGCATGGGGGTAGCTCTGATACCAGCCAGATGCAACCCACGGCCATATAGGACCTACAGGCGATGTTCTTGAGTCGATATATGTCGATCTGAGCACAGCTGGTCCCCGTATATACGGCATGTGGGTGGCTCTGATACCAGACAGCTGCAACCCACGGCCATATAGGACCTATAGGCGATGATCTTGAGTCGATATATGTCGATCTGAGCACAGCTGGGCCACGTATATACAGCATGGTGGTAGCTGTGATACCAGCCAGCTGCAACCCACGGCTACATAGGACCTACAGGCGATGTTCTTGAGTCAATATATGTCGCTCTGAGCACAGCTGGGCCCCATATATACAGCATGGGGGAAGCTATGATACCATCCATATGCAAGCCACGGCCATATAGGACCTACAGGCGATGTTCTTGAGTCTATATATGTCGATCTGAGCATAGCTGGGCGCCGTATATACAGCATGGGGGTAGCTCTGATACCAGCCAGATGCAACCCACGGCCATACAGCACCTACAGGCGATATTCTTGAGTCGATATATGTCGATCTGAGCACAGCTGGGCCACGTATATACAGCCTGGAGGTAGCTCTGATACCACCCAGCTGCAACCCACGACCATATAAGACTCATAGGCGATGTTCTTGAGTCGATATATGTCGATCTGAGCACAGCTGGGCCCCCGTATATACGGCATGTGGGTGGCTCTGATATCAGCCAGATGCAACCCACTGCCATATATTACCTACATGCGATGTTCTTGAGTCGATATATGTCGATCTGAGCACCGCTATGCACCGTATATGCAACATTGGGGCCGCTCCGACACCAGCCAGGTGCAACCTATGCCCATATGGGACCTACAGGCGATGTTCTTGAGTCGATATATGTCGATATGAGCTCCGCTATGCACTGTATATGCAGCATGTGGGTGGCTCTGATTCCAGCCAGATGCAACCCACGGGCATATAGGACCTACAGGCGATGTTCTTGAGTCGATATATGTCGATATGAGCACAGCTAAGCCACGTATATACAGCATGGGGGTAGCTGTGAAACCAGCCAGCTGCAACCCACGGCCATATAGGACCTACCGGCGATGTTCTTGAGACGATATATGTCGATCTGAGCACAGCTGGGCCCCGTATATACAGCATGGCGGTAGCTCTGAAACCAGCCAGATGCAACCCACGGCCATATAGGCGATACAGGCGATGTTCTTGAGTCAATATATGTCGACCTGAGCACAGCTGGGCGCCGTATATATAGCATGGAGGTAGCTGTGATACCAGCCAGCTGCAACCCTCGATTATATAGGACCTACAGGCGATGTTCTTGAGTCGATATATGTCGATCTAAACACAGCTGGGCCCCGTATATACAGCATGGGGGTAGCTCTGTTACCACCCAGATGCAACCCACGGCCATATAGGACCTACAGGCGATGTTCTTGAGTCGATATATGTCGATCTGAGCACAGCTGGGCCCCGTACATACAGCATGGGGGTAGCTCTGATACCAGCCAGATGCAACCCACGGCCATATAGGACCTACAGGCGATGTTCTTGAGTCGATATATGTCGACCTGAGCACAGCTGCTCGCCGTATATACAACATAGGGGTAGCTCTGATACCAGCCAGATGCAACCCACGGCCATATAGGAGCTACAGGCGATGTTCTTGAGTAGATATATGTCGATCGGAGCACAGCTGGGCCACGTATATACAGCATGGGGGTAGCTGTGATACCAGCCAGCTGCAACCCACGGCCATATAGGACCTACAGGCGATGTTCTTGAGTCGATATATGTCGATTTGAGCACAGCTGGGCCCCGTGTATACAGCATGGGGGTAGCTCAGATACCAGTCAGATACAACCCACGGCCATATATGCCCTACAGGCGATGTTCTTGAGTCGATATATGTCGATCTGAGCACAGCTGGGCGCCGTATATACAGCATGGGGGTAGCTCTGATACCAGCCAGATGCAACCCACGGCCATATAGGACCTACAGGCGATGTTCTTGAGTCGATATATGTCGATCTGAGCACAGCTAGGCCACGTATATACAGCATGGGGGTAGCTCTGATACCAGCCAGCTGCAACCCACGGCCATATAGGACCTACAGGCAATGTTTTTGAGTCGATATATGTCGATCTGAGCACAGCTGGGCGCCGTATATACAGCATGGGGGTAGCTCTGATACCAGCCAGATGCAACCCACGGCCATATAGGACCTACAAGCGATGTTCTTGAGTCGATATATGTCGATCTGAGCACAGCTGGGCGCCGTATATACAGCATGGGGGTAGCTCTGATACCAGCCAGATGCAACCCACGGCCATATAGGACCTACAAGCGATGTTCTTGAGTCGATATATGTCGATCTGAGCACAGCTGGGCGCCGTATATACAGCATGGGGGTAGCTCTGATACCAGCCAGATGCAACCGACGGCCATATAGCACCTACAGGCGAAGTTCTTGAGTCGATATATGTCGATCTGAGCACAGCTGGGCCACGTATATACAGCATGGGGGTAGCTGGGATACCAGCCAGCTGCAACTCACGGCTATATAGGACCTACAGGCGATGTTCTTGAGTCGATATATGTCGATCTGAGCACAGCTGGGCCCCGTATATACAGCATGGGGGTAGCTCTGATACCAGCCAGATGCAACCCACGGCCATATAGGACCTACAGGCGATGTTCTTGAGTCGATATATGTCGATCTGAGCACAGCTGGTCCCCGTATATACGGCATGTGGGTGGCTCTGATACCAGCCAGCTGCAACCCACGGCTACATAGGACCTACAGGCGATGTACTTGAGTCGATATATGTCGCTCTGAGCACAGCTGGGCCCCGTATATACAGCATGGGGGAAGCTATGATACCAGCCAGATGCAACCCACGGCCATATAGGACCTACAGGCAATGTTTTTGAGTCGGTATATGTCGATCTGAGCACAGCTGGGCGCCGTATATACAGCATGGGGGTAGCTCTGATACCAGCCAGATGCAACCCACGGCCATATAGGACCTAGAGGCGATGTTTTTGAGTCGATATATGTCTAGCTGAGCACAGCTGGGCCCCGTATATACGGCATGTGGGTGGCTCTGATACCAGCCAGCTGCAACCCACGGCCATATAAGACCTACAGGCAATGTTCTTGAGTCGATATATGTCGATCTGAGCACAGCTTGGCGCCGTATATACAGCATTGGGGTAGCTCTGATACCAGCCAGATGCAACCCACGGCCATACAGCACCTACAGGCGATATTCTTGAGTCGATATATGTCGATCTGAGCACAGCTGGGCCACGTATATACAGCCTGGGGGTAGCTCTGATACCAGCCAGCTGCAACCCACGGCCATATAAGACCCACAGGCGATGTTCTTGAGTCGATATATGTCGATCTGAGCACAGCTGGGCCTCGTATATACAGCATGGGAGTAGCTCTGATACCAGCCAGATCCAACCCACGGCCATATAGGACCTACAGGCGATGTACTTGAGTCGATATATGTCGATCTGAGCACAGCTGGGCCCCGTATATACGGCATGTGGGTGGCTCTGATACCAGCCAGATGCAACCCACGGCCATATAGGACCTAGAGCCGATGTTCTTGAGTCGATATATGTCGATCTGAGCACAGCTGGGCCCCCGTATATACGGCATGTGGGTGGCTCTATTATCAGCCAGATGCAACCCACTGCCATATAGGACCTACAGGCGATGTTCTTGAGACGATATATGTCGATCTGAGCACCGCTATTCACCGTATATGCAACATTGGGGCCGCTCCGACACCAGCCAGGTGCAACCTATGCCCATATGGGATCTACAGGCGATGTTCTTGAGTCGATATATGTCGATCTGAGCACAGCTGGGCCACGTATATACAGCATGGGGGTAGCTGTGATACCAGCCAGCTGCAACCCACGGCCATATAGGACCTACAGGCGATGTTCTTGAGTCGATATATGTCGATTTGAGCACAGCTGGGCCCCGTATATACAGCATGGGGGTAGCTCTGAAACCAGCCAGATGCAACCCACGGCCATATAGGATCTACAGGCGATGTTCTTGAGTCGATATATGTAGATCTGAGCACAAATTGGCGCCGTATATATTGCATGGGGGTAGCTGTGATACCAGCCAGCTGCAACCCACGGTTATATTGGACCTACAGGCGATGTTCTTGAGTCGATATATGTCGAACTGAGCACAGCTGGGCCACGTATATACAGCCTGGGGGTAGCTCTGATACCAGCCAGCTGCAACCCACGGCCATATAAGACCCACAGGCGATGTTCTTGAGTCGATATATGTCGATCTGAGCACAGCTGGGCCTCGTATATACAGCATGGGAGTAGCTCTGATACCAGCCAGATCCAACCCACGGCCATATAGGACCTACAGGCGATGTACTTGAGTCGATATATGTCGATCTGAGCACAGCTGGGCCCCGTATATACGGCATGTGGGTGGCTCTGATACCAGCCAGATGCAACCCACGGCTATATAGGACCTACAGGCGATGTTCTTGAGTCGATATATGTCGATCTGAGCACAGCTGGTCCCCGTATATACGGCATGTGCGTGGCTCTGATACCAGCCAGATGCAACCCATGGCCATATAGGACCTACAGGCGATGTTCTTGAGTCGATATATGTCGATCTGAGCTCAGCTGGGCCCCGTATATACAGCATGGGGGTAGCTCTGATACCAGCCAGATGCAACCCACGGCCATATAGGACCTACAGGCGATTTTCTTGAGTCGATATATGTCGATCTGAGCACCGCTGGGCGCCGTATATACAGCATGGGGGTAGCTCTGATACGAGCCAGATGCAACCCACGGCCATTTAGGACCTACAGGCGATGTCCTTGAGTCGATATATGTCGACCTGAGCACAGCTGGGCCACGTAAATACAGCATGGGGGAGCTGTGATACCAGCCAACTGCAACCCACGGCTATATAGGACCTACAGGCGATGTTCTTGAGTCGATATATGTCGATCTGAGCACAGCTGGGCGCCCTATATACAGCATGGGGGTAGTTATGATACCAGCCAGATTCAATCCACGGCCATATAGGACCTACAGGCGATGATCTTGAGTCGATATATGTCGATCCGAGCACAGCTGGGCCCCGTATATACGGCATGTGGGTGGCTCTGATACCAGCCAGATGCAACCCACGGCCATATAAGACCTACAGGCGATATTCTTGAGTCGATATATGTCGATCTGAGCACAGCTGGGCGCCGTATATACAGCATGGGGGTAGCACTGATACCAGCCAGATGCAACCCACGGCCATATAGGACCTACAAGCAATGTTCTTGAGTCGATATATGTCGATCTGAGCACAGCTTGGCGCCGTACATACAGCATGGAGGTAGCTCTGATATCAGCCAGATGCAACCCACGGCCATATAGCACCTACAGGCGATGTTCTTGAGTCGATATTTGTCGATCTGAGTACAGCTGGGCCACGTATATACAGCCTGGGGGTAGCTCTGATACCAGCCAGCTGCATCCCACGGCCATATAAGACCCACAGGCGATGTTCTTGTGTCGATATATGTCGTTCTGAGCACAGCTGGGCCACGTATATACAGCGCAGGGGTAGCTGTGATACCAGCCAGCTGCAACCCACGGCCATATAGGACCTACAGGCGATGTTCTTGAGTCGATATATGTCGATCTGAGCACAGCTGGGCCCCGTATATACAGCATGGGGGTAGCTCTGATACCAGCCAGATGCAACCCACGGCCATATAGGACCTACAGGCGATGTTTTTGAGTCGATATATGTCGATCTGAGCACAGCTGGGCCCCGTATATACGGTATGTGGGTGGCTCTGATACCAGCCAGCTGCAACCCACGGCCATATAGGACCTACAGGTGATGTTCTTGAGTCGATATATGTCGATCTGAGCACAGCTGGGCCCCGTATATACAGCATGGGGGTAGCTCTGATACCAGCCAGATGCAACCCACGGCCATATAGGACCTACAGGCGATGTTCTTGAGTCGATATATGTCGATCTGAGCACAGCTGGGCCCTGTATATACGGCATGTGGGTGGCTCTGATACCAGCCAGCTGCAACCCAAGGCCATATAGGACCTACAGGCGATGTTCTTGAGTCGATATATGTCGATCTGAGCACAGCTGGGCCCCGTATATACAGCATGGGGGTAGCTCTGATACCAGCCAGATGCAACCCACGGCCATATAGGACCTACAGGCTATGTTCTTGAGTCGATATATGTCGATCTGAGCACAGCTGGGCCCCGTATACAAGCCATGGGGGTAGCTCTGATACCAGCCAGATGCAACCCACGGCCATATAGGACCTACAGGCGATGTTCTTGAGTCGATATATGTCGATCTGAGCACAGCTGGACCCTATATATATACGGCATGTGGGTGGCTCTGATACCAGCCAGCTGCAACCCACGGCCATATAGGACCTACAGGCGATGTTCTTGAGTAGATATATGTCGATCTGAGCACAGCTGGGCCCCGTATATACAGCATTAGGGTAGCTCTGATACCAGCCAGATGCAACCCACGGCCATAAAGGACCTACAGGCGATGTTCTTGAGTCGATATATGTCGATCTGAGCACAGCTGGGCCTCGTATATACAGCATGGGGGTAGCTCTGATACCAGCCATATGCAACCCACTGCCATATAGGACCTACAGGCGATGTTCTTGAGTTGATATATGTCGATATGGGCACAGCTGGGTAACGTATATACGGCATGTGGGTGGCTCTGATACCAGCCAGATGCAACCCACGGCCATATAGGACCTACAGGCGATGGTCATGATTCGATATATGTCGATCTGCACAGCTGGGCCCCGTATATACGGCATGTGGGTGGCTCTGATACCAGCCATATGCAACCCACGGCCATATAGGACCTACAGGCGATGTTCTTGAGTCGATATATGTCGATCTGAGCACAGCTGGGTCCCGTATATACGGCATGTGGGTAGCTCTGATACCAGCCAGATGCAACCCACGGCCATATAGGACCTACAGGCGATGTTCTTGAGTCGATATATGTCGATCTGAGCACAGCTGGACCCCCGTATATAGGGCATGTGGGTGGCTCTGATACCAGCCAGCTGCAACCCACGGCCATAGAGGACCTACAGGTGATGTCCTTGTGTCGATATATGTCGACCTGAGCACAGCTGGGCCACGTAAATACAACATTGGGGTAGCTGTGATACCAGCCAACTGCAACCCACGGCTATATAGGACCTACAGGCGATGTTCTTGAGTCGATATATGTCGATCTGAGCACAGCTGGGCGCCGTATATACAGCATGGTGGTAGTTATGATACCAGCCAGATTCAATCCACGGCCATATAGGACCTACAGGCGATGTTCTTGAGTCGATATATGTCGATCCGAGCACAGCTGGGCCCCGTATATACGGCATGTGGGTGGCTCTGATACCAGCCAGATGCAACCCACGGCCATATAGGACCTACAGGCGATATTCTTGAGTCGATATATGTCGATCTGAGCACAGCTGGGCGCCGTATATACAGAATGGGGGTAGCACTGATACCAGTCAGATGCAACCCACGGCCATATAGGACCTACAAGCAATGTTCTTGAGTCGATACATGTCGATCTGAGCACAGCTTGGCGCCGTATATACAGCATGAGGGTAGCTCTGATACCAGCCAGATGCAACCCACGGCCATATAGCACCTACAGGCGATGTTCTTGAGTCGATATATGTCGATCTGAGCACAGCTGGGCCACGTATATAAAGCCTGGGGGTAGCTCTGATACCAGCCAGCTGCAACCCACGGCCATATAAGACCCATAGGCGATGTTCTTGAGTCGATATATGTCGATCTGAGGACAGCTGGGCCTCGTATATACAGCATGGGGGTAGCTCTGATACCAGCCAGATGCAACCCACAGCCATATAGGACCTATAGGCGATGTTCTTGAGTCGATATATGTCGATCTGAGCGCAGCTGGGCGCCGTATAAACACCATGGGGGTAGCTCCGATACCAGCCAGATGCAAACCACGGCCATATAGGACCTACAGGCGACGTTCTTGAGTCGATATATGTCGATCTGAGCACAGCTGGGCGCCGTATATACAGCATGGGGGTAGTTCTGATACCAGCCAGATGCAACCCACGGCCATACAGCACCTACAGGCGATATTCTTGAGTCGATATATGTCGATATGAGCACAGCTGGGCCACGTATATACAGCCTAGGGGTAGCTCTGATACCAGCCAGCTGCAACCCACGGCCATATAAGACCCACAGGCGATGTTCTTGGGTCGATATATGTCGATCTGAGCATAGCTGGGCCTCGTATATACAGCATGGGAGTAGCTCTGATACCAGCCAGATCCAACCCACGGCTATATAGGACCTACAGGCGATGTTCTTGAGTCGATATATGTCGATCTGAGCACAGCTGGGCGCCGTATATACAGCATGGGGGTAGTTATGATACCAGCCAGATTCAATCCACGGCCATATAGGGCCTACAGGCGATGTTCTTGAGTCGATATATGTCGATCCGAGCACAGCTGGGCCCCGTATATACGGCATGTGGGTGGCTCTGATACCAGCCAGATGCAACCCACGGGCATATAGGACATACAGGCGATGTTCTTGAGTCGATATATGTCGATCTGAGCACAGCTGCGCTACGTATATACAGCATGGGGGTAGTTGTGATACCAGCCAGGTGCAACCCATGGCCATATAGGACCTACAGGCGATGTTCTTCCGTCGATATATGTCGATCTGAGCACAGCTGGGCCCCGTATATACGGCATGTGGGTGGCTCTGATACCAGCCAGCTGCAACCCACGGCCATATAGGACCTACAGGCGATGTTCTTGAGTCGATATATGTCGGTCTGAACACAGCTGGGCCACGTATATACAGCATGGGGGTAGCTGTGATACCAGCCAGCTGCAACCCACGGCCATATTGGACCTACAGGCGATGTTCTTGAGTCGATATATGTCGATTTGAGCACAGCTGGGCCCCGTATATACAGCATGGGGGTAGCTCTGAAACCAGCCAGATGCAACCCACGGCCATATAGGATCTACAGGCGATGTTCTTGAGTCGATATATGTAGATCTGAGCACAGCTGGGCGCCGTATATATTGCATGGGGGTAGCTGTGATACCAGCCAGCTGCAACCCACGGTTATATTGGACCTACAGGCGATGTTCTTGAGTCGATATATGTCGAACTGAGCACAGCTGGGCCCCGTATATACAGCATGGGGGTAGCTCTGATACCACCCAGATGCAACCCACGGCCATATAGGACCTACAGGCGATGTTCTTGAGTCGATATATGTCGATCTGAGCACAGCTGGGCCCCGTATATACAGCATGGGGTTAGCTCTGATACCAGCCAGATGCAACCCACGGCCATATAGGACCTACAGGCGATGTTCTTGAGTCGATATATGTCGATCTGAGCACAGCTGCTCGCCGTATATACAGCATAGGGGTACCTCTGATACCAGCCAGATGCAACCCACGGCCATATAGGACCTACAGGCGATGTTCTTGAGTCGATATATGTCGATCTGAGCACAGCTGGGCTCCGTATATACACCATGGGTGTAGCTCTGATACCAGGCAGATGCAACCCACGGCCATATAGGACCTACAGGCGATGTTCTTAAGTCGATATATGTCGATCTGAGCACAGCTGGGCCCCGTATATACGGCATGTGGGTGGCTCTGATACCAGCCATATGCAACCCACGGCCATATAGGACCTACAGGCGATGTTCTTGAGTCGATATATGTCGATCTGCGCACAGCTGGGCCCCGTATATACGGTATGTGGGTGGCTCTGATACCAGCCATATGCAACCCACGGCCATATAGAACCTACAGGCGATGTTCTTGAATCGATATATGTCGATCTGAGCACAGCTGGGCCTCGTATATACGGCATGTGGGTGGCTCTGATACCAGCCAGATGCAACCCAAGGCCATATAGAACCTACAGGCGATGTTCTTGAGTCGATATATGTCGATCTGAGCACCGCTATGCACCGTATATGCATCATTGGGGTCGCTTCGACACCAGCCAGGTGCAACCTATGCCCATATAGGACCTACAGGCGATGTTCTTGAGTCGATATATGTCGATATGAGCTCCGCTATGCATTGTATATGCAGCATGTGGGTGGCTCTGATTCCAGCTAGATGCAACCCACGGGCATATGGGACCTACAGGCGATGTTCTTGAGTCGATATATGTCAATCTGAGCACAGCTGGGCTACGTATATACAGCATGGGGGTAGCTGTGATACCAGCCAGATGCAACCCATGGCCATATAGGACCTACAGGCGATGTTCTTCCGTCTATATATGTCGATCTGAGCACAGCTGGGCCCCGTATATATGGCATACCAGCCAGATGCAACCCACGGCCATATAGGACATACAGGCGATGTTCTTGAGTCGATATATGTCGATTTGAGCACAGCTGAGTCCCGTATATACAGCATGGGGGTAGCTCTCATACCAGCCAGATGCAACCCACGGCCATATATGACCTACAGGCGATGTTCTTGAGTCGATATATGTCGATCTGAGCACAGCTGGGCCCCCGTATATACGGCATGTGGGTGGCTCTGATACCTGCCAGATGCAACCCACGGCCATATAGGACCTACAGCCGATGTTCTTGAGTCGATATATGTCGATCTGAGCACAGCTGGGCCCCCGTATATACGGCATGTGGGTGGCTCTGATATCAGCCAGATGCAACCCACGGCAATATAGGACCTACAAGCGATGTTCTTGAATCGATATATGTCGATCTGAGTACCGCTATGCACCGTATATGCAGCATTGGGGCCGCTTCGACACCAGCCAGGTGCAACCTATGCCCATATAGGACCTACAGGCGATGTTCTTGAGTCGATATATGTCGATATGAGCTCCGCTATGCATTGTATATGCAGCATGTGGGTGGCTCTGATTCCAGCCAGATGCAACCCACGGGCATATAGGACATACAGGCGATGTTCTTGAGTCGATATATGTCGATCTGAGCACAGCTGCGCTACGTATATACAGCATGGGGGTAGTTGTGATACCAGCCAGGTGCAACCCATGGCCATATAGGACCTACAGGCGATGTTCTTCCGTCGATATATGTCGATCTGAGCACAGCTGGGCCCCGTATATACGGCATGTGGGTGGCTCTGATACCAGCCAGCTGCAACCCACGGCCATATAGGACCTACAGGCGATGTTCTTGAGTCGATATATGTCGATCTGAACACAGCTGGGCCACGTATATACAGCATGGGGGTAGCTGTGATACCAGCCAGCTGCAACCCACGGCCATATAGGACCTACAAGCGATGTTCTTGAGTCGATATATATTTCGAACTGAGCACAGCTTGGCGCCGTATATACAGCATGGGGGTAGCTCTGATACCAGCCAGATGCAACCCACGGCCATATAGCACCTACAGCCGATGTTCTTGAGTCGATATATGTCGATCTGAGCACAGCTGGGCCACGTATATACTGCCTGGGGGTAGCTCTGATACCAGCCAGCTGCAACCCACGGCCATATAAGACCCAAAGGCGATGTTCTTGAGTCGATATATGTCGATCTGAGCACAGCTGGGCCTCGTATATACAGCATGGGGGTAGCTCTGATACCAGCCAGATGCAACCCACAGCCATATAGGACCTATAGGCGATGTTCTTGAGTCGATATATGTCGATCTGAGCGCAGCTGGGCGCCGTATATACACCATGGGGGTAGCTCCGATACCAGCCAGATGCAAACCACGGCCATATAGGACCTACAGGCGATGTTCTTGAGTCGATATATGTCGATCTGAGCACAGCTGGGCCCCGTATATACGGCATGTGGGTGGCTCTGATACCAGCCATATACAACCCACGGCCATATAGGACCTACAGGCGATGTTCTTGAGTCGCTATATGTAGATCTGAGCACAGCTGGGTACCGTATATACAGCATGTGGGTGGCTCTGATACCAGCCAGACGCAACCCACGGCCATATAGGACCTACAGGCGATGTTCCTGAGTCGATATATGACGATCTGAGCACAGCTGGGCCACCGTATATACGGCATGTGGGTGGCTCTGATATCAGCCAGATGCAACCCACTGCCATATAGGACCTACAGGCGATGTTCTTGATTCGATATATGTCGATCTGAGCACCGCTATGCACCGTATATGCAGCATTGGGGCCGCTCCGACACCAGCCAGGTGCAACCTATGCCCATATAGGACCTACAGGCGATGTTTTTGAGTCGATATATGTCGATCTGAGCACAGCTGGGCGCCGTATATACAGCATGGTGGTAGCTCTGATACCAGCCAGATGCAACCCACGGCCATATAGCACCTACAGGCGATGTTCTTGAGTCGATATATGTCGATCTGAACACAGCTGGACCACGTATATACAGCCTGGGGGTAGCTCTGATACCAGCCAGCTGCAACCCACGGCCATACAAGATCCACAGGCGATGTTCTTGAGTCGATATATGTCAATCTGAGCACAGCTGGGCCTCGTATATACAGCATGGGGGTAGCTCTGATACCAGCCAGATGCAACCCACGGTCATATAGGACCTACAGGCGATGTTCTTGAGTCGATATATGTCGATCTGAGCACACCTGGACCCCCTTATATAGGGCATGTGGGTGGCTCTGATACCAGCCAGCTGCAACCCACGGCCATATAGGACCTACAGGTGATGTCCTTGAGTCGATATATGTCGACCTGAGCACAGCTGGGCCACGTATATACAGCATGGGGGTAGCTGTGATACCAGCCAACTGCAACCCACGGCTATATAGGACCTACAGGCGATGTTCTTGAGTCGATATATGTCGATCTGAGCACAGCTGGGCGCCGTATATACAGCATGGGGATAGCTCTGATGCCAGCCAGATTCAATCCACGGCCATATAGGACCTACAGGCGATGTTCTTGAGTCGATATATGTCGATCTGAGCACAGCTAGGCGCCGTATATACAGCATGGTGGTAGTTATGATACCAGCCAGATTCAATCCACGGCCATATAGGACCTATAGGCGATGTTCTTGAGTCGATATATGTCGATCTGAGCGCAGCTGGGCGCCGTATAAACACCATGAGGGTAACTCCGATACCAGCCAGATGCAAACCACGGCCATATAGGACCTACAGGCGACGTTCTTGAGTCGATATATGTCGATCTGAGCACAGCTGGGCGCCGTATATACAGCATGGGGGTAGCTCTGATACCAGCCAGATGCAACCCACGGCCATACAGCACCTACAGGCGATATTCTTGAGTCGATATATGTCGATATGAGCACAGCTGGGCCACGTATATACAGCCTAGGGGTAGCTCTGATACCAGCCAGCTGCAACCCACGGCCATATAAGACCCACAGGCGATGTTCTTGGGTCGATATATGTCGATCTGAGCACAGCTGGGCCTCGTATATACAGCATGGGAGTAGCTCTGATACCAGCCAGATCCAACCCACGGCTATATAGGACCTACAGGCGATGTTCTTGAGTCGATATATGTCGATCTGAGCACAGCTGGGCGCCGTATATACAGCATGGGGGTAGTTATGATACCAGCCAGATTCAATCCACGGCCATATAGGACCTACAGGCGATGTTCTTGAGTCGATATATGTCGATCCGAGCACAGCTGGGCCCCGTATATACGGCATGTGGGTGGCTCTGATACCAGCCAGATGCAACCCACGGCCATATAGGACCTACAGGCGATATTCTTGAGTCGATATATGTCGATCTGAGCACAGCTGGGCGCCGTTTATACAGAATGGGGGTAGCACTGATACCAGCCAGATGCAACCCACGGCCATATAGGACCTACAAGCAATGTTCTTGAGTCGATATATGTCGATCTGAGCACAGCTTGGCGCCGTATATACAGCATGAGGGTAGCTCTGATACCAGCCAGATGCAACCCACGGCCATATAGCACCTACAGGCGATGTTCTTGAGTCGATATATGTCGATCTGAGCACAGCTGGGCCACGTATATAAAGCCTGGGGGTAGCTCTGATACCAGCCAGCTGCAACCCACGGCCATATAAGACCCACAGGCGATGTTCTTGAGTCGATATATGTCGATCTGAGCACAGCTGGGCCTCGTATATACAGCATGGGGGTAGCTCTGATACCAGCCAGATGCAACCCACAGCCATATAGGACCTATAGGCGATGTTCTTGAGTCGATATATGTCGATCTGAGCGCAGCTGGGCGCCGTATAAACCATGGGGGTGCTCCGGTACCAGCCAGATGCAAACCACGGCCATATAGGACCTACAGGCGACGTTCTTGAGTCGATATATGTCGATCTGAGCACAGCTGGGCGCCGTATATACAGCATGGTAGTAGCTCTGATACCAGCCAGATGCAACCCACGGCCATACAGCACCTACAGGCGATATTCTTGAGTCGATATATGTCGATCTGAGCACAGCTGGGCCACGTATATACAGCCTAGGGGTAGCTCTGATACCAGCCAGCTGCAACCCACGGCCATATAAGACCCACAGGCGATGTTCTTGGGTCGATATATGTCGATCTGAGCACAGCTGGGCCTCGTATATACAGCATGGGAGTAGCTCTGATACCAGCCAGATCCAACCCACGGCCACATAGGACCTACAGGCGATGTTCTTGAATCGATATATGTCGATTTGAGCACATCTGGGCGCCGTATATACACCATGGGGGTAGCTCTGATACCAGCCAGATGCAACCCACGGCCATATAGGACCTACAGGCGATATTCTTGAGTCGATATATGTCGATCTGTGCACAGCTGGGCCCCGTATATACGGCATGTGGGTGGCTCTGATACCAGCCAGATGCAACCCACGGCCATATAGGACCTAGAGCCGATGTTCTTGAGTCGATATATGTCGATCTGAGCACCGCTATGCACCGTATATGCAACATTGGGGCCGCTCCGACACCAGCCAGGTGCAACCTATGCCCATATGGGACCTACAGGCGATGTTCTCGAGTCGATATATGTCGATATGAGCTCCGCTATGCCCTGTATATGCAGCATGTGGGTGGCTCTGATTCCAGCCCGATGCAACCCACGGGCATATAGGACCTACAGGCGATGTTCTTGAGTCGATATATGTCGATCTGAGCACAGCTGGGCCCCGTATATCTAGCATGGGGGTAGCTCTGATACCAGCCAGATGCAACCCACGGCTATATAGGACCCACAGGCGATGTTCTTGAGTTGATATATGTCGATCTGAGCACAGCTGGGCCCTGTATATACGGCATGTGGGTGGCTCTGATACCAGCCAGCTGCAACCCAAGGCCATATAGGACCTACAGGCGATGTTCTTGAGTCGATATATGTCGATCTGAGCACAGCTGGGCCCCGTATATACAGCATGGGGGTAGCTCTGATACCAGCCAGATGCAACCCACGGCCATATAGGACCTACAGGCGATGTTCTTGAGTCGATATATGTCGATATGAGCACAGCTGGGCCCCGTATACACAGCATGGGGGTAGCTCTGATACCAGCCAGATGCAACCCACGGCCATATAGGACCTACAGGCGATGTTCTTGAGTCGATATATGTCGATCTGAGCACAGCAGGGCCCTGTATATACGGCATGTGGGTGGCTCTGATACCAGCCAGCTGCAACCCACGGCCATATAGGATCTACAGGCGATGTTCTTGAGTCGATATATGTCGATCTGAGCACAGCTGGGTCCCGTATATACGGCATGTGGGTAGCTCTGATACCAGCCAGATGCAACCCACGGCCATATAGGACCTACAGGCGATGTTCTTGAGTCGATATATGTCGATCTGAGCACAGCTGGACCCCCGTATATAGGGCATGTGGGTGGCTCTGATACCAGCCAGCTGCAACCCACGGCCATACAGGACCTACAGGTGATGTCCTTGTGTCGATATATGTCGACCTGAGCACAGCTGGGCCACGTAAATACAGCATGGGGGTAGCTGTGATACCAGCCAACTGCAACCCACGGCTATATAGGACCTACAGGCGATGTTCTTGAGTCGATATATGTCGATCAGAGCACAGCTGGGCGCCGTATATACAGCATGGGGGTAGTTATGATACCAGCCAGATTCAATCCACGGCCATATAGGACCTACAGGCGATGTTCTTGAGTCGATATATGTCGATCCGAGCACAGCTGGGCCCCGTATATACGGCATGTTGGTGGCTCTGATACCAGCCAGATGCAACCCACGGCCATATAGGACCTACAGGCGATATTCTTGAGTCGATATATGTCGATCTGAGCACAGCTGGGCGCCGTATATACAGAATGGGGGTAGCACTGATACCAGCTAGATGCAACCCACGGCCATATAGGACCTACAAGCAATGTTCTTGAGTCGATATATGTCGATCTGAGCACAGCTTGGCGCCGTATATACAGCATGAGGGTAGCTCTGATACCAGCCAGATGCAACCCACGGCCATATAGCACCTACAGGCGATGTTCTTGAGTCGATATATGTCGATCTGAGCACAGCTGGGCCACGTATATAAAGCCTGGGGGTAGCTCTGATACCAGCCAGCTGCAACACACGGCCATATAAGACCCACAGGCGATGTTCTTGAGTCGATATATGTCGATCTGAGCACAGCTGGGCCTCGTATATACAGCATGGGGGTAGCTCTGATACCAGCCAGATGCAACCCACAGCCATATAGGACCTATAGGCGATGTTCTTGAATCGATATATGTCGATCTGAGAGCAGCTGGGCGCCGTATAAACACCATGGGGGTAGCTCCGATACCAGCCAGATGCAAACCACGGCCATATAGGACCTACAGGCGACGTTCTTGAGTCGATATATGTCGATTTGAGCACAGCTGGGCGCCGTATATACAGCATGGGGGTAGCTCTGATACCAGCCAGATGCAACCCACGGCCATACAGCACCTACAGGCGATATTCTTGAGTCGATATATGTCGATCTGAGCACAGCTGGGCCACGTATATACAGCCTAGGGGTAGCTCTGATACCAGCCAGCTGCAACCCACGGCCATATAAGACCCACAGGCGATGTTCTTGGGTCGATATATGTCGATCTGCGCACAGCTGGGCCTCGTATATACAGCATGGGAGTAGCTCTGATACAAGCCAGATCCAACCCACGGCTACATAGGACCTACAGGCGATGTTCTTGAGTCGATATATGTCGATCTGAGCACAGCTGGGCGCCGTATATACAGCATGGGGGTAGCTCTGATACCAGCCAGATGCAACCCACGGCCATATAGCACCTACAGGCGATGTTCTTGAGTCGATATATGTCGATCTGAGCACTGCTGGGCCACGTATATACAGACTGGTGGGTAGCTCTGATACCAGCCAGCTGCAACCCACGGCCATATAAGACCCACAGGCGATGTTCTTGAGTCGATATATGTCGATCTGAGCACAGCTGGGCCACGTATATACAGCCTGGTGGGTAGCTCTGATACCAGCCAGCTTCAACCCACGGCCATATAAGACCCACAGGCGATGTTCTTGAGTCGATATATGTCGATCTGAGCACAGCTGGGCCTCGTATATACAGCATGGGGGTTGCTCTGATACCAGCCAGATGCAACCCACAGCCATATAGGACCTATAGGCGATGTTCTTGAGTCGATATATGTCGATCTGAGCGCAGCTGGGCGCCGTATATACACCATGGGGGTAGCTCCGATACCAGCCAGATGCAAACCACGGCCATATAGGACCTACAGGCGATGTTCTTGAGTCGATATATGTCGATCTGAGCACAGCTGGGCGCCGTTTATACAGCATGGGATTAGCACTGATACCAGCCAGATGCAACCCACGGCCTTATAGGACCTACAGGCGATGTTCTTGAGTCGATATATGTCGATTTGAGCATAGCTTGGCGCCGTATATACAGCATGGGGGTAGCTCTGATACCAGCCAGATGCAACCCACGGCCATATAGCACCTACAGGCGATGTTCTTGAGTCGACATATGTCGATCTGAGCACAGCTGGGTACCGTATATACAGCATATGGGTGGCTCTGATACCAGCCAGATGCAACCCACGGCCATATAGGACCTACAGGCGATATTCTTGAGTCGATATATGTCGATCTGAGCACAGCTGGGCGTCGTATATACAGCATGGGGGTAGCACTGATACCAGCCAGATTCTATCTACGGCCATATAGGACCTACAGGCGATGTTCTTGAGTCGATATATGTCGATCCGAGCACAGCTGGGCCCCGTATATACGGCATGTGGGTGGCTCTGATACCAGACAGATGCAAGCCACGGCCATATAGGACCTACAGGCGATATTCTTGAGTCGATATATGTCGATCTGAGCACAGCTGGGCGTCGTATATACAGCATGGGGGTAGCACTGATACCAGCCAGATGCAACCCACGGCCATATAGGACCTACAAGCGATGTTCTTGAGTCGATATATATTTCGATCTGAGCACAGCTTGGCGCCGTATATACAGCATGGGGGTAGCTCTGATACCAGCCAGATGCAACCCACGGCCATATAGCACCTACAGGCGATGTTCTTGAGTCGATATATGTCGATCTGAGCACAGCTGGGCCACGTATATACAGCCTGGTGGGTAGCTCTGATACCAGCCAGCTGCAACCCACGGCCATATAAGACCCACAGGCGATGTTCTTGAGTCGATATATGTCGATCTGAGCACAGCTGGGCCTCGTATATACAGCATGGGGGTTGCTCTGATACCAGCCAGATGCAACCCACAGCCATATAGGACCTATAGGCGATGTTCTTGAGTCGATATATGTCGATCTGAGCGCAGCTGGGCGCCGTATATACACCATGGGGGTAGCTCCGATACCAGCCAGATGCAAACCACGGCCATATAGGACCTACAGGCGATGTTCTTGAGTCGATATATGTCGATCTGAGCACAGCTGGGCGCCGTTTATACAGCATGGGATTAGCACTGATACCAGCCAGATGCAACCCACGGCCTTATAGGACCTACAGGCGATGTTCTTGAGTCGATATATGTCGATTTGAGCATAGCTTGGCGCCGTATATACAGCATGGGGGTAGCTCTGATACCAGCCAGATGCAACCCACGGCCATATAGCACCTACAGGCGATGTTCTTGATTTGATATATGTCGATCTGAGCACAGCTGGGTACCGTATGTACAGCATGTGGGTGGCTCTGATACCAGCCAGATGCAACCCACGGCCATATAGGACCTACAGGCGATATTCTTGAGTCGATATATGTCGATCTGAGCACAGCTGGGCGTCGTATATACAGCATGGGGGTAGCACTGATACCAGCCAGATTCAATCTACGGCCATATAGGACCTACAGGCGATGTTCTTGAGTCGATATATGTCGATCCGAGCACAGCTGGGCCCCGTATATACGGCATGTGGGTGGCTCTGATACCAGACAGATGCAAGCCACGGCCATATAGGACCTACAGGCGATATTCTTGAGTCGATATATGTCGATCTGAGCACAGCTGGGCGTCGTATATACAGCATGGGGGTAGCACTGATACCAGCCAGATGCAACCCACGGCCATATAGGACCTACAAGCGATGTTCTTGAGTCGATATATATTTCGATCTGAGCACAGCTTGGCGCCGTATATACAGCATGGGGGTAGCTCTGATACCAGCCAGATGCAACCCACGGCCATATAGCACCTACAGGCGATGTTCTTGAGTCGATATATGTCGATCTGAGCACAGCTGGGCCACGTATATACAGCCTGGTGGGTAGTTCTGATACCAGCCAGCTGCAACCCACGGCCATATAAGACCCACAGGCGATGTTCTTGAGTCGATATATGTCGATCTGAGCACAGCTGGGCCTCGTATATACAGCATGGGGGTTGCTCTGATACCAGCCAGATGCAACCCACAGCCATATAGGACCTATAGGCGATGTTCTTGAGTCGATATATGTCGATCTGAGCGCAGCTGGGCGCCGTATATACACCATGGGGGTAGCTCCGATACCAGCCAGATGCAAACCACGGCCATATAGGACCTACAGGCGATGTTCTTGAGTCGATATATGTCGATCTGAGCACAGCTGGGCCCCGTATATACGGCATGTGTGTGGCTCTGATACCAGCCATATACAACCCACGGCTATATAGGACCTACAGGCGATGTTCTTGAGTCGATATATGTCGATCTGAGCACAGCTGTGTACCGTATATACAGCATGTGGGTGGCTCTGATACCAGCCAGCTGCAACCCACGGCCATATAGGACCTACAGGCGATGTTCCTGAGTCGATATATGACGATCTGAGCACAGCTGGGCCACCGTATATACGGCATGTCGGTGGCTCTGATATCAGCCAGATGCAACCGACTGTCATATAGGATCTACAGGCGATGTTCTTGATTCGATATATGTCGATCTGAGCACCGCTATGCACCGTATATGCAGCATTGGGGCCGCTCCGACACCAGCCAGGTGCAACCTATGCCCATATAGGACCTACAGGCGATGTTTTTGAGTCGATATATGTCGATCTGAGCACAGCTGGGCGCCGTATATAGAGCATGGGGGTAGCTCTGATACCACCCAGATGCAACCCACGGCCATATAGGACCTACAGGCGATATTCTTGAGTCGATATATGTCGATCTGAGCACAGCTGGGCGCCGTATATACAGCATAGGGCTAGCACTGATACCAGCCAGATGCAACCCACGGCCATATAGGACCTACAAGCGATGTTCCTGAGTCCATATATGTCGATCTGAGCACAGCTGGGCGCCGTATATATAGCATGGGGGTAGTTGTGATACCAGCCAGCTGCAACCCACGGTTATATAGGACCTACAGGCGATGTTCTTGAGTCGATATATGTCGATCTGAGCACAGCTGGGCCCCGTATATACAGCATGGGGGTAGCTCTGATACCACCCAGATGCAACCCACGGCCATATAGGACCTACAGGCGATATTCTTGAGTCGATATATGTCGATCTGAGCACAGCTGGGCGCCGTATATACAGCATAGGGCTAGCACTGATACCAGCCAGATGCAACCCACGGCCATATAGGACCTACAAGCGATGTTCCTGAGTCCATATATGTCGATCTGAGCACAGCTGGGCGCCGTATATATAGCATGGGGGTAGTTGTGATACCAGCCAGCTGCAACCCACGGCTATATAGGACCTACAGGCGATGTTCTTGAGTCGATATATGTCGATCTGAGCACAGCTGGGCGCCGTATATACAGCATGGGGGTAGCATTGATACCAGCCAGATGCAACCCACGGCCATATAGGACCTACAAGCGATGTTCTTGAGTCGATATATATTTCGAACTGAGCACAGCTTGGCGCCGTATATACAGCATGGGGGTAGCTCTGATACCAGCCAGATGCAACCCACGGCCATATAGCACCTACAGGCGATGTTCTTGAGTCGATATATGTCGATCCGAGCACAGCTGGGCCCCGTATATACGGCATGTGGGTGGCTCTGATACCAGCCAGATGCAACCCACGGCCATATAGGACCTACAGGCGATATTCTTGAGTCGATATATGTCGATCTGAGTACAGCTGGGCGTTGTATATACAGCATGGGGGTAGCATTGATACCAGCCAGATGCAACCCACGGCCATATAGGACCTACAAGCGATGTTCTTGAGTCGATATATATTTCGAACTGAGCACAGCTTGGCGCCGTATATACAGCATGGGGGTAGCTCTGATACCAGCCAGATGCAACCCACGGCCATATAGCACCTACAGCCGATGTTCTTGAGTCGATATATGTCGATCTGAGCACAGCTGGGCCACGTATATACTGCCTGGGGGTAGCTCTGATACCAGCCAGCTGCAACCCACGGCCATATAAGACCCAAAGGCGATGTTCTTGAGTCGATATATGTCGATCTGAGCACAGCTGGGCCTCGTATATACAGCATGGGGGTAGCTCTGATACCAGCCAGATGCAACCCACAGCCATATAGGACCTATAGGCGATGTTCTTGAGTCGATATATGTCGATCTGAGCGCAGCTGGGCGCCGTATATACACCATGGGGGTAGCTCCGATACCAGCCAGATGCAAACCACGGCCATATAGGACCTACAGGCGATGTTCTTGAGTCGATATATGTCGATCTGAGCACAGCTGGGCCCCGTATATACGGCATGTGGGTGGCTCTGATACCAGCCATATACAACCCACGGCCATATAGGACCTACAGGCGATGTTCTTGAGTCGCTATATGTAGATCTGAGCACAGCTGGGTACCGTATATACAGCATGTGGGTGGCTCTGATACCAGCCAGACGCAACCCACGGCCATATAGGACCTACAGGCGATGTTCCTGAGTCGATATATGACGATCTGAGCACAGCTGGGCCACCGTATATACGGCATGTGGGTGGCTCTGATATCAGCCAGATGCAACCCACTGCCATATAGGACCTACAGGCGATGTTCTTGATTCGATATATGTCGATCTGAGCACCGCTATGCACCGTATATGCAGCATTGGGGCCGCTCCGACACCAGCCAGGTGCAACCTATGCCCATATAGGACCTACAGGCGATGTTTTTGAGTCGATATATATCGATCTGAGCACAGCTGGGCGCCGTATATACAGCATGGTGGTAGCTCTGATACCAGCCAGATGCAACCCACGGCCATATAGCACCTACAGGCGATGTTCTTGAGTCGATATATGTCGATCTGAACACAGCTGGACCACGTATATACAGCCTGGGGGTAGCTCTGATACCAGCCAGCTGCAACCCACGGCCATACAAGATCCACAGGCGATGTTCTTGAGTCGATATATGTCGATCTGAGCACAGCTGGGCCTCGTATATACAGCATGGGGGTAGCTCTGATACCAGCCAGATGCAACCCACGGTCATATAGGACCTACAGGCGATGTTCTTGAGTCGATATATGTCGATCTGAGCACACCTGGACCCCCTTATATAGGGCATGTGGGTGGCTCTGATACCAGCCAGCTGCAACCCACGGCCATATAGGACCTACAGGTGATGTCCTTTAGTCGATATATGTCGACCTGAGCACAGCTGGGCCACGTATATACAGCATGGGGGTAGCTGTGATACCAGCCAACTGCAACCCACGGCTATATAGGACCTACAGGCGATGTTCTTGAGTCGATATATGTCGATCTGAGCACAGCTGGGCGCCGTATATACAGCATGGGGATAGCTCTGATGCCAGCCAGATTCAATCCACGGCCATATAGGACCTACAGGCGATGTTCTTGAGTCGATATATGTCGATCTGAGCACAGCTAGGCGCCGTATATACAGCATGGTGGTAGTTATGATACCAGCCAGATTCAATCCACGGCCATATAGGACCAATAGGCGATGTTCTTGAGTCGATATATGTCGATCTGAGCGCAGCTGGGCGCCGTATAAACACCATGAGGGTAACTCCGATACCAGCCAGATGCAAACCACGGCCATATAGGACCTACAGGCGACGTTCTTGAGTCGATATATGTCGATCTGAGCACAGCTGGGCGCCGTATATACAGCATGGGGGTAGCTCTGATACCAGCCAGATGCAACCCACGGCCATACAGCACCTACAGGCGATATTCTTGAGTCGATATATGTCGATATGAGCACAGCTGGGCCACGTATATACAGCCTAGGGGTAGCTCTGATACCAGCCAGCTGCAACCCACGGCCATATAAGACCCACAGGCGATGTTCTTGGGTCGATATATGTCGATCTGAGCACAGCTGGGCCTCGTATATACAGCATGGGAGTAGCTCTGATACCAGCCAGATCCAACCCACGGCTATATAGGACCTACAGGCGATGTTCTTGAGTCGATATATGTCGATCTGAGCACAGCTGGGCGCCGTATATACAGCATGGGGGTAGTTATGATACCAGCCAGATTCAATCCACGGCCATATAGGACCTACAGGCGATGTTCTTGAGTCGATATATGTCGATCCGAGCACAGCTGGGCCCCGTATATACGGCATGTGGGTGGCTCTGATACCAGCCAGATGCAACCCACGGCCATATAGGACCTACAGGCGATATTCTTGAGTCGATATATGTCGATCTGAGCACAGCTGGGCGCCGTTTATACAGAATGGGGGTAGCACTGATACCAGCCAGATGCAACCCACGGCCATATAGGACCTACAAGCAATGTTCTTGAGTCGATATATGTCGATCTGAGCACAGCTTGGCGCCGTATATACAGCATGAGGGTAGCTCTGATACCAGCCAGATGCAACCCACGGCCATATAGCACCTACAGGCGATGTTCTTGAGTCGATATATGTCGATCTGAGCTCAGCTGGGCCACGTATATAAAGCCTGGGGGTAGCTCTGATACCAGCCAGCTGCAACCCACGGCCATATAAGACCCACAGGCGATGTTCTTGAGTCGATATATGTCGATCTGAGCACAGCTGGGCCTCGTATATACAGCATGGGGGTAGCTCTGATACCAGCCAGATGCAACCCACAGCCATATAGGACCTATAGGCGATGTTCTTGAGTCGATATATGTCGATCTGAGCGCGGCTGGGCGCCGTATAAACCATGGGGGTGCTCCGGTACCAGCCAGATGCAAACCACGGCCATATAGGACCTACAGGCGACGTTCTTGAGTCGATATATGTCGATCTGAGCACAGCTGGGCGCCGTATATACAGCATGGTAGTAGCTCTGATACCAGCCAGATGCAACCCACGGCCATACAGCACCTACAGGCGATATTCTTGAGTCGATATATGTCGATCTGAGCACAGCTGGGCCACGTATATACAGCCTAGGGGTAGCTCTGATACCAGCCAGCTGCAACCCACGGCCATATAAGACCCACAGGCGATGTTCTTGGGTCGATATATGTCGATCTGAGCACAGCTGGGCCTCGTATATACAGCATGGGAGTAGCTCTGATACCAGCCAGATCCAACCCACGGCCACATAGGACCTACAGGCGATGTTCTTGAATCGATATATGTCGATTTGAGCACATCTGGGCGCCGTATATACACCATGGGGGTAGCTCTGATACCAGCCAGATGCAACCCACGGCCATATAGGACCTACAGGCGATATTCTTGAGTCGATATATGTCGATCTGTGCACAGCTGGGCCCCGTATATACGGCATGTTGGTGGCTCTGATACCAGCCAGATGCAACCCACGGCCATATAGGACCTAGAGCCGATGTTCTTGAGTCGATATATGTCGATCTGAGCACCGCTATGCACCGTATATGCAACATTGGGGCCGCTCCGACACCAGCCAGGTGCAACCTATGCCCATATGGGACCTACAGGCGATGTTCTCGAGTCGATATATGTCGATATGAGCTCCGCTATGCCCTGTATATGCAGCATGTGGGTGGCTCTGATTCCAGCCCGATGCAACCCACGGGCATATAGGACCTACAGGCGATGTTCTTGAGTCGATATATGTCGATCTGAGCACAGCTGGGCCCCGTATATCTAGCATGGGGGTAGCTCTGATACCAGCCAGATGCAACCCACGGCTATATAGGACCCACAGGCGATGTTCTTGAGTTGATATATGTCGATCTGAGCACAGCTGGGCCCTGTATATACGGCATGTGGGTGGCTCTGATACCAGCCAGCTGCAACCCAAGGCCATATAGGACCTACAGGCGATGTTCTTGAGTCGATATATGTCGATCTGAGCACAGCTGGGCCCCGTATATACAGCATGGGGGTAGCTCTGATACCAGCCAGATGCAACCCACGGCCATATAGGACCTACAGGCGATGTTCTTGAGTCGATATATGTCGATATGAGCACAGCTGGGCCCCGTATACACAGCATGGGGGTAGCTCTGATACCAGCCAGATGCAACCCACGGCCATATAGGACCTACAGGCGATGTTCTTGAGTCGATATATGTCGATCTGAGCACAGCAGGGCCCTGTATATACGTCATGTGGGTGGCTCTGATACCAGCCATATGCAACCCACGGCCATATAGGACCTACAGGCGATGTTCTTGAGTCGATATATGTCGATCTGAGCACAGCTGGGTCCCGTATATACGGCATGTGGGTAGCTCTGATACCAGCCAGATGTAACCCACGGCCATATAGGACCTACAGGCGATGTTCTTGAGTCGATATATGTCGATCTGAGCACAGCTGGACCCCCGTATATAGGGCATGTGGGTGGCTCTGATACCAGCCAGCTGCAACCCACGGCCATACAGGACCTACAGGTGATGTCCTTGTGTCGATATATGTCGACCTGAGCACAGCTGGGCCACGTAAATACAGCATGGGGGTAGCTGTGATACCAGCCAACTGCAACCCACGGCTATATAGGACCTACAGGCGATGTTCTTGAGTCGATATATGTCGATCAGAGCACAGCTGGGCGCCGTATATACAGCATGGGGGTAGTTATGATACCAGCCAGATTCAATCCACGGCCATATAGGACCTACAGGCGATGTTCTTGAGTCGATATATGTCGATCCGAGCACAGCTGGGCCCCGTATATACGGCATGTTGGTGGCTCTGATACCAGCCAGATGCAACCCACGGCCATATAGGACCTACAGGCGATATTCTTGAGTCGATATATGTCGATCTGAGCACAGCTGGGCGCCGTATATACAGAATGGGGGTAGCACTGATACCAGCTAGATGCAACCCACGGCCATATAGGACCTACAAGCAATGTTCTTGAGTCGATATATGTCGATCTGAGCACAGCTTGGCGCCGTATATACAGCATGAGGGTAGCTCTGATACCAGCCAGATGCAACCCACGGCCATATAGCACCTACAGGCGATGTTCTTGAGTCGATATATGTCGATCTGAGCACAGCTGGGCCACGTATATAAAGCCTGGGGGTAGCTCTGATACCAGCCAGCTGCAACACACGGCCATATAAGACCCACAGGCGATGTTCTTGAGTCGATATATGTCGATCTGAGCACAGCTGGGCCTCGTATATACAGCATGGGGGTAGCTCTGATACCAGCCAGATGCAACCCACAGCCATATAGGACCTATAGGCGATGTTCTTGAATCGATATATGTCGATCTGAGAGCAGCTGGGCGCCGTATAAACACCATGGGGGTAGCTCCGATACCAGCCAGATGCAAACCACGGCCATATAGGACCTACAGGCGACGTTCTTGAGTCGATATATGTCGATTTGAGCACAGCTGGGCGCCGTATATACAGCATGGGGGTAGCTCTGATACCAGCCAGATGCAACCCACGGCCATACAGCACCTACAGGCGATATTCTTGAGTCGATATATGTCGATCTGAGCACAGCTGGG
Source organism: Lordithon lunulatus (assembly GCA_963942505.1). Lineage (NCBI taxonomy): Eukaryota > Metazoa > Arthropoda > Insecta > Coleoptera > Staphylinidae > Lordithon > Lordithon lunulatus. The sequence continues at coordinate 29,192,188 of OZ012667.1, read as the reverse complement.
CCACGTATATACAGCCTAGGGGTAGCTCTGATACCAGCCAGCTGCAACCCACGGCCATATAAGACCCACAGGCGATGTTCTTGGGTCGATATATGTCGATCTGCGCACAGCTGGGCCTCGTATATACAGCATGGGAGTAGCTCTGATACAAGCCAGATCCAACCCACGGCTATATAGGACCTACAGGCGATGTTCTTGAGTCGATATATGTCGATCTGAGCACAGCTGGGCGCCGTATATACAGCATGGGGGTAGCTCTGATACCAGCCAGATGCAACCCACGGCCATATAGCACCTACAGGCGATGTTCTTGAGTCGATATATGTCGATCTGAGCACTGCTGGGCCACGTATATACAGACTGGTGGGTAGCTCTGATACCAGCCAGCTGCAACCCACGGCCATATAAGACCCACAGGCGATGTTCTTGAGTCGATATATGTCGATCTGAGCACAGCTGGGCCACGTATATACAGCCTGGTGGGTAGCTCTGATACCAGCCAGCTTCAACCCACGGCCATATAAGACCCACAGGCGATGTTCTTGAGTCGATATATGTCGATCTGAGCACAGCTGGGCCTCGTATATACAGCATGGGGGTTGCTCTGATACCAGCCAGATGCAACCCACAGCCATATAGGACCTATAGGCGATGTTCTTGAGTCGATATATGTCGATCTGAGCGCAGCTGGGCGCCGTATATACACCATGGGGGTAGCTCCGATACCAGCCAGATGCAAACCACGGCCATATAGGACCTACAGGCGATGTTCTTGAGTCGATATATGTCGATCTGAGCACAGCTGGGCGCCGTTTATACAGCATGGGATTAGCACTGATACCAGCCAGATGCAACCCACGGCCTTATAGGACCTACAGGCGATGTTCTTGAGTCGATATATGTCGATTTGAGCATAGCTTGGCGCCGTATATACAGCATGGGGGTAGCTCTGATACCAGCCAGATGCAACCCACGGCCATATAGCACCTACAGGCGATGTTCTTGAGTCGACATATGTCGATCTGAGCACAGCTGGGTACCGTATATACAGCATATGGGTGGCTCTGATACCAGCCAGATGCAACCCACGGCCATATAGGACCTACAGGCGATATTCTTGAGTCGATATATGTCGATCTGAGCACAGCTGGGCGTCGTATATACAGCATGGGGGTAGCACTGATACCAGCCAGATTCTATCTACGGCCATATAGGACCTACAGGCGATGTTCTTGAGTCGATATATGTCGATCCGAGCACAGCTGGGCCCCGTATATACGGCATGTGGGTGGCTCTGATACCAGACAGATGCAAGCCACGGCCATATAGGACCTACAGGCGATATTCTTGAGTCGATATATGTCGATCTGAGCACAGCTGGGCGTCGTATATACAGCATGGGGGTAGCACTGATACCAGCCAGATGCAACCCACGGCCATATAGGACCTACAAGCGATGTTCTTGAGTCGATATATATTTCGATCTGAGCACAGCTTGGCGCCGTATATACAGCATGGGGGTAGCTCTGATACCAGCCAGATGCAACCCACGGCTATATAGCACCTACAGGCGATGTTCTTGAGTCGATATATGTCGATCTGAGCACAGCTGGGCCACGTATATACAGCCTGGTGGGTAGCTCTGATACCAGCCAGCTGCAACCCACGGCCATATAAGACCCACAGGCGATGTTCTTGAGTCGATATATGTCGATCTGAGCACAGCTGGGCCTCGTATATACAGCATGGGGGTTGCTCTGATACCAGCCAGATGCAACCCACAGCCATATAGGACCTATAGGCGATGTTCTTGAGTCGATATATGTCGATCTGAGCGCAGCTGGGCGCCGTATATACACCATGGGGGTAGCTCCGATACCAGCCAGATGCAAACCACGGCCATATAGGACCTACAGGCGATGTTCTTGAGTCGATATATGTCGATCTGAGCACAGCTGGGCGCCGTTTATACAGCATGGGATTAGCACTGATACCAGCCAGAAGCAACCCACGGCCTTATAGGACCTACAGGCGATGTTCTTGAGTCGATATATGTCGATTTGAGCATAGCTTGGCGCCGTATATACAGCATGGGGGTAGCTCTGATACCAGCCAGATGCAACCCACGGCCATATAGCACCTACAGGCGATGTTCTTGAGTCGATATATGTCGATCTGAGCACAGCTGGGTACCGTATGTACAGCATGTGGGTGGCTCTGATACCAGCCAGATGCAACCCACGGCCATATAGGACCTACAGGCGATATTCTTGAGTCGATATATGTCGATCTGAGCACAGCTGGGCGTCGTATATACAGCATGGGGGTAGCACTGATACCAGCCAGATTCAATCTACGGCCATATAGGACCTACAGGCGATGTTCTTGAGTCGATATATGTCGATCCGAGCACAGCTGGGCCCCGTATATACGGCATGTGGGTGGCTCTGATACCAGACAGATGCAAGCCACGGCCATATAGGACCTACAGGCGATATTCTTGAGTCGATATATGTCGATCTGAGCACAGCTGGGCGTCGTATATACAGCATGGGGGTAGCACTGATACCAGCCAGATGCAACCCACGGCCATATAGGACCTACAAGCGATGTTCTTGAGTCGATATATATTTCGATCTGAGCACAGCTTGGCGCCGTATATACAGCATGGGGGTAGCTCTGATACCAGCCAGATGCAACCCACGGCCATATAGCACCTACAGGCGATGTTCTTGAGTCGATATATGTCGATCTGAGCACAGCTGGGCCACGTATATACAGCCTGGTGGGTAGTTCTGATACCAGCCAGCTGCAACCCACGGCCATATAAGACCCACAGGCGATGTTCTTGAGTCGATATATGTCGATCTGAGCACAGCTGGGCCTCGTATATACAGCATGGGGGTTGCTCTGATACCAGCCAGATGCAACCCACAGCCATATAGGACCTATAGGCGATGTTCTTGAGTCGATATATGTCGATCTGAGCGCAGCTGGGCGCCGTATATACACCATGGGGGTAGCTCCGATACCAGCCAGATGCAAACCACGGCCATATAGGACCTACAGGCGATGTTCTTGAGTCGATATATGTCGATCTGAGCACAGCTGGGCCCCGTATATACGGCATGTGTGTGGCTCTGATACCAGCCATATACAACCCACGGCTATATAGGACCTACAGGCGATGTTCTTGAGTCGATATATGTCGATCTGAGCACAGCTGTGTACCGTATATACAGCATGTGGGTGGCTCTGATACCAGCCAGCTGCAACCCACGGCCATATAGGACCTACAGGCGATGTTCCTGAGTCGATATATGACGATCTGAGCACAGCTGGGCCACCGTATATACGGCATGTCGGTGGCTCTGATATCAGCCAGATGCAACCGACTGTCATATAGGACCTACAGGCGATGTTCTTGATTCGATATATGTCGATCTGAGCACCGCTATGCACCGTATATGCAGCATTGGGGCCGCTCCGACACCAGCCAGGTGCAACCTATGCCCATATAGGACCTACAGGCGATGTTTTTGAGTCGATATATGTCGATCTGAGCACAGCTGGGCGCCGTATATAGAGCATGGGGGTAGCTCTGATACCACCCAGATGCAACCCACGGCCATATAGGACCTACAGGCGATATTCTTGAGTCGATATATGTCGATCTGAGCACAGCTGGGCGCCGTATATACAGCATAGGGCTAGCACTGATACCAGCCAGATGCAACCCACGGCCATATAGGACCTACAAGCGATGTTCCTGAGTCCATATATGTCGATCTGAGCACAGCTGGGCGCCGTATATATAGCATGGGGGTAGTTGTGATACCAGCCAGCTGCAACCCACGGTTATATAGGACCTACAGGCGATGTTCTTGAGTCCATATATGTCGATCTGAGCACAGCTGGGCCCCGTATATACAGCATGGGGGTAGCTCTGATACCACCCAGATGCAACCCACGGCCATATAGGACCTACAGGCGATATTCTTGAGTCGATATATGTCGATCTGAGCACAGCTGGGCGCCGTATATACAGCATAGGGCTAGCACTGATACCAGCCAGATGCAACCCACGGCCATATAGGACCTACAAGCGATGTTCCTGAGTCCATATATGTCGATCTGAGCACAGCTTGGCGCCGTATATACAGCATGGGGGTAGCTCTTATACCAGCCAGATGCAACCCACGGCCATATAGCACCTACAGGCGATGTTCTTGAGTCGATATATGTCGATCTGAGCACAGCTGGGCCACGTATATACAGCCTGGGGGTAGCTCTGATACCAGCCAGCTGCAACCTACGGCCATATAAGACCCACAGGCGATGTTCTTGAGTCGATATATGTCGATCTGAGCTCAGCTGGGCCTCGTATATACAGCATGGGGGTAGCTCTGATACCAGCCAGATGCAACCCACGGCCATATAGGACCTACACGCGATGTTCTTGAGTCGATATATGTCGATCTGAGCACAGCTGGGCGCCGTATACACACCATGGGGGTAGCTCTGATACCAGCCAGATGCAACCCACGGCCATATAGGACCTACAGGCGATGTTCTTGAGTCGATATATGTCGATCTGAGCACAGCTGGGCCACGTATATACAGCATGGGGGTAGCTGTGATATCAGCCAGCTGCAACCCACGGCTATATAGAACCTACAGTCGATGTTCTTGAGTCGATATATGTCGATCTGAGCACAGCTGGGCCCCGTATATACAGCATGAAGGTAACTCTGATACCAGCCAGATGCAACCCACGGCCATATAGGACCTACAGGCGATGTTCTTGAGTCGATATATGTCGATCTGAGCACAGCTGGTCCCCGTATATACGGCATGTGGGTGGCTCTGATACCAGCCAGCTGCAACCCACGGCCATATAGGACCTATAGGCGATGATCTTGAGTCGATATATGTCGATCTGAGCACAGCTGGGCCACGTATATACAGCATGGGGGTAGCTGTGATACCAGCCAGCTGCAACCCACGGCTACATAGGACCTACAGGCGATGTTCTTGAGTCAATATATGTCGCTCTGAGCACAGCTGGGCCCCATATATACAGCATGGGGGAAGCTATGATACCATCCAGATGCAACCCACGGCCATATAGGACCTACAGGCGATGTTCTTGAGTCGATATATGTCGATCTGAGCACAGCTGGGCGCCGTATATACAGCATGGGGGTAGCTCTGATACCAGCCAGATGCAACCCACGGCCATATAGGACCTAGAGGCGATGTTTTTGAGTCGATATATGTCGAGCTGAGCACAGCTGGTCCCCGTATATACGGCATGTGGGTGGCTCTGATACCAGCCATATGCAAGCCACGGCCATATAGGACCTACAGGTGATGTTCTTGAGTCGATATATGTCGATCTGAGCACAGCTGGGCGCCGTATATACGGCATGTTGGTGGCTCTGATACCAGCCAGATGCAACCCACGGCCATATAGGACCTACAGGCGATGTTCTTGAGTCAATATATGTCGATCTGAGCACAGCTGGGCCACATATATACAGCATGGGGGTAGCTGTGATACCAGCCAGCTGCAACCCACGGCTACATAGGACCTACAGGCGATGTTCTTGAGTCGATATATGTCGCTCTGAACACAGCTGGGCCCCGTATATACAGCATGGGGGAAGCTATGATACCAGCCAAATGCAACCCACGGCCATATAGGACCTACAGGCGATGTTCTTGAGTCTATATATGTCGATCTGAGCACAGCTGGGCGCCGTATATACAGCATGGGGTTAGCTCTGATACCAGCCAGATGCAACCCACGGCCATACAGCACCTACAGGCGATATTCTTGAGTCGATATATGTCGATCTGAGCACAGCTGGGCCACGTATATACAGCCTGGAGGTAGCTCTGATACCACCCAGCTGCAACCCACGGCCATATAAGACCCACAGGCGATGTTCTTGAGTTGATATATGTCGATCTGAGCACAGCTGGGCCCCCGTATATACGGCATGTGGGTGGCTCTGATATCAGCCAGATGCAACCCACTGCCATATAGGACCTACATGCGATGTTCTTGAGTCGATATATGTCGATCTGAGCACCGCTATGCACCGTATATGCAACATTGGGGCCGCTCCGACACCAGCCAGGTGCAACCTATGCCCATATGGGACCTACAGGCAATGTTCTTGAGTCGATATATGTCGATATGAGCTCCGCTATGCCCTGTATATGCAGCATGTGGGTGGCTCTGATTCCAGCCAGATGCAACCCACGGGCATATAGGACCTACAGGCGATGTTCTTGAGTCGATATATGTCGACCTGAGCACAGCTGCTCGCCGTATATACAACATAGGGGTAGCTCTGATACCAGCCAGATGCAACCCACGGCCATATAGGAGCTACAGGCGATGTTCTTGAGTAGATATATGTCGATCGGAGCACAGCTGGGCCACGTATATACAGCATGGGGGTAGCTGTGATACCAGCCAGCCCCAACCCACGGCTATATAGGACCTACATCCGATGTTCTTGAGTCGATATATGTCGATCTGAGCACAGCTGGGCGCCGTATATACACCATGGGTGTAACTCTGATACCAGCCTGATGCAACCCACGGCCATATAGGACCTACATGCGATGTTCTTGAGTCGATATATGTCGATCTGAGCACAGCTGGGCCCCGTATATACGGCATATGGGTGGCTCTGATACCAGCCATATGCAAGCCACAGCCATATAGAACCTACAGGCGATGTTCTTGAGTCGATATATGTCGATCTGAGCACAGCTGGGCCCCGTATATACGGCATGTTGGTGGCTCTGATACCAGCCAGATGCAACCCACGGCCATATAGGACCTGCATACGATGTTCTTGAGTCGATATATCTCGATCTGAGCACAGCTGGGCCCCCGTATATACGGCATGTGGGTGGCTCTGATATCAGCCAGATGCAACCCACGGCCATATAGGACCTACAGGCGATGTTCTTGAGTCAATATATGTCGATCTGAGCACAGCTGGGCCACATATATACAGCATGGGGGTAGATGTGATACCAGCCAGCTGCAACCCACGGCCATATAGGACCTACAGGCGATGTTCTTGAGTCGATATATGTCGATCTGAGCACAGCTGGGCCCCGTATATACGGCATGTGGGTGGCTCTGATACCAGCTAGATGCAACCCACGGCCATATAGGACCTACAAGCGATGTTCTTGAGTCGATATATGTCGATCTGAGCAGAGTTGGGCCCCGTATATACAGCGGGAGGGTACATCTGATACCAGCCAGATGCAACCCACGGTCATATAGGACCTACAGGCGATGTTCTTGAGTCGATATATGTCGATCTGAGCATAGCTGGGCCCCGTATATACAGCGGGAGGGTAGCTCTGATACCAGCCAGATGCAACCCACGGCCATATAGGACCTACAGGCGATGCTCTTGAGTCGATATATGTCGATCTGAGCACAGCTGGGCGCCGTCTATACAGCATAAGGGTAGCTCTGATACCAGCCAGATGCAACCCACGGCCATATAGGACCTACAGGTGATGTTCTTGAGTCGATATATGTCGATCTGAGCACAGCTGGGCGCCGTATATACACCATGGGGGTAGCTCTGATACCAGCCAGATGCAACTCACGGCCATATAGGACCTACAGGCGATGTTCTTGAGTCGATATACGTCGATCTGCGCACAGCTGGGCCCCGTATATACGGCATGTGGTTGGCTCTGATACCAGCCATATGTAACCCACGGCCATATAGAACCTACAGGCGATGTTCTTGAGTCGATATATGTCGATCTGAGCACAGCTGGGCTTCGTATAAACGGCATGTGGGTGGCTCTGATACCAGCCATATGCAACCCACGGCCATATAGGACCTACAGGCGATGTTCTTGAGTCGATATATGTCGATCTGAGCACAGCTGGGCTCCGTATATACGGCATATGGGTGGCTCTGATACCAGCCAGATGCAACCCTCGGCCATATAGGACCTACAGCCGATGTTCTTGAGTCGATATATGTCGATATGAGCTCCGCTATGCATTGTATATGCAGCATGTGGGTGGCTCTGATTCCAGCCAGATGCAACCCACGGGCATATAGGACCTACAGGCGATGTTCTTGAGTAGATATATGTCGATCTGAGCACAGCTGGGCTACGTATATACAGCATGGGGGTAGCTGTGATACCAGCCAGATGCATCCCATGGACATATAGGACCTACAGGCGATGTTCTTCCGTCGATATATGTCGATCTGAGCACAGCTGGGCCCCGTATATATGGCATACCAGCCAGATGCAACCCACGGCCATATAGGACCTACAGGCGATGTTCTTGAGTCGATATATGTCGATCTGAGCACAGCTGGGCCACATATATACAGCATGGGGGTAGCTCTGATACCAGCCAGCTGCAACCCACGGCCATATAGGACCTACAGGCGATGTTCTTGAGTCGATATATGTCGATTTGAGCACAGCTGGGCCCCGTATATACAGCATGGGGGTAGCTCTCATACCAGCCAGATGCAACCCACGGCCATATATGACCTACAGGCGATGTTCTTGAGTCGATATATGTCGATCTGAGCACAGCTGGGCGCCGTATATACAGCATGGGGGTAGCTCTGATACCAGCCAGATGCAACCCACGGCCATATAGAACCTACAGGCGATGTTCTTGAGTCAATATATGTCCATCTGAGCACAGATGGGCCACGTATATACAGCATGGGGGTAGCTGGAATACCAGCCAGCTGTAACCCACGGCTATATAGGACCTACAGGCGATGTTATTGAGTCGATATATGTCGATCTGAGCACAGCTGGGCCCCGTATATACAGCATGGGGGTAGCTCTGATACCAGCCAGATGCAACCCACGGCCATATAGGACCTACAGGCGATGTTCTTGAGTCGATATATGTCGATCTGAGCACAGCTGGGCCACGTATATACAGCATGGGGGAAGCTCTGATACCAGCCAGCTGTAACCCACGGCCATATAGGACCTACAGGCGATGTTCTTGAGTCGATATATGTCGATCTGAGCAGAGCTGGGATCCGTATATACAGCGGCAGGGTAGCGCTGATACCAGCCAGATGCAACCCACGGCCATATAGGACCTACAGGCGATGTTCTTGAGTCGATATATGTCGATCTGAGCACAGCTGGGCGCCGTATATACAGCATAAGTGTAGCTCTGATACCAGCCAGATGCAACCCACGGCCATATAGGACCTACAGGCGATGTTCTTAAGTCGATATATGTCGATCTGAGCACAGCTGGGCGCCGTATATACACCATGGCGGTAGCTCTGATACCAGCCAGATGCAACTCACGGCCATATAGGACCTACAGGCGATGTTCTTGAGTCGATATATGTCGATCTGCGCACAGCTGGGCCCCGTATATACGGCATGTGGGTGGCTCTGATACCAGCCATATGCAACCCACGGCCATATAGAACCTACAGGCGATGTTCTTGAGTCAATATTTGTCGATTTAAGCACAGCTGGGCCTCGTATATACGGCATGTGGGTGGCTCTGATACCAGCCAGATGCAACCCACGGCCATATAGGACCTACAGGCGATGTTCTTGAGTCGATATATGTCGATCTGAGCACAGCTGGGCCCTGTATATACGGCATATGGGTGGCTCTGATACCAGCCAGATGCAACCCACGGCCATATAGGACCTACAGCCGATGTTCTTGAGTCGATATATGTCGATCTGAGCACAGCTGGGCCGCCGTATATACGGCGTCTGGGTGGCTCTGATATCAGCCAGATGCAACCCACGGCCATATAGGACCTACAGGCGATGTTCTTGAGTCGATATATGTCGATCTGAGCACAGCTGGGCCACGTATATACAGCATGGGGGTAGCTGTGATATCAGCCAGCTGCAACCCACGGCTATATAGGACCTACTGGCGATGTTCTTGAGTCGATATATGTCGATCTGAGCACAGCTGGGTCCCGTATATACAGCATGAAGGTAACTCTGATACCAGCCAGATGCAACCCACGGCCATATAGGACCTACAGGCGATGTTCTTGAGTCGATATATGTCGATCTGAGCACAGCTGGTCCCCGTATATACGGCATGTGGGTGGCTCTGATACCAGCCAACTGCAACCCACGGCCATATAGGACCTATAGGCGATGATCTTGAGTCGATATATGTCGATCTGAGCACAGCTGGGCCACGTATATACAGCATGGGGGTAGCTGTGATACCAGCCAGCTGCAACCCACGGCTACATAGGACCTACAGGCGATGTTCTTGAGTCGATATATGTCGCTCTGAGCACAGCTGGGCCCCGTATATACAGCATGGGGGAAGCTATGATACCAGCCAGATGCAACCCACGGCCATATAGGACCTACAGGCGATGTTCTTGAGTCGATATATGTCGATCTGAGCACAGCTGGGCCACGTATATACAGCCTGGAGGTAGCTCTGATACCACCCAGCTGCAACCCACGGCCATATAAGACCCACAGGCGATGTTCTTGAGTCGATATATGTCGATCTGAGCACAGCTGGGCCCCCGTATATACGGCATGTGGGTGGCTCTGATATCAGCCAGATGCAACCCACTGCCATATAGGACCTACATGCGATGTTCTTGAGTCGATATATGTCGATCTGAGCACCGCTATGCACCGTATATGCAACATTGGGGCCGCTCCGACACCAGCCAGGTGCAACCTATGCCCATATGGGACCTACAGGCGATGTTCTTGAGTCGATATATGTCGATATGAGCTCCGCTATGCCCTGTATATGCAGCATGTGGGTGGCTCTGATTCCAGCCAGATGCAACCCACGGGCATATAGGACCTACAGGCGATGTTCTTGAGTCGATATATGTCGATATGAGCACAGCTAAGCCAGGTATATACAGCATGAGGGTAGCTGTGAAACCAGCCAGCTGCAACCCACGGCCATATAGGACCTACAGGCGATGTTCTTGAGTCGATATATGTCGATCTGAGCACAGCTGGGCCCCGTATATACAGCATGGCGGTAGCTCTGAAACCAGCCAGATGCAACCCACGGCCATATAGGACCTACAGGCGATGTTCTTGAGTCGATATATGCCGACCTGAGCACAGCTGGGCGCCGTATATATAGCATAGAGGTAGCTGTGATACCAGCCAGCTGCAACCCTCGATTATATAGGACCTACAGGCGATGTTCTTGAGTCGATATATGTCGATCTAAGCACAGCTGGGCCCCGTACATACAGCATTGGGGGTAGCTCTAATACCACCCAGATGCAACCCACGGCCATATAGGACCTACAGGCGATGTTCTTGAGTCGATATATGTCGATCTGAGCACAGCTGGGCCCCATATATACAGCATGGGGGAAGCTATGATACCATCCAGATGCAACCCACGGCCATATAGGACCTACAGGCGATGTTCTTGAGTCGATATATGTCGATCTGAGCACAGCTGGGCGCCGTATATACAGCATGGGGGTAGCTCTGATACCAGCCAGATGCAACCCACGGCCATATAGGACCTAGAGGCGATGTTTTTGAGTCGATATATGTCGAGCTGACCACAGCTGGTCCCCGTATATACGGCATGTGGGTGGCTCTGATACCAGCCATATGCAAGCCACGGCCATATAGGACCTACAGGCGATGTTCTTGAGTCAATATATGTCGATCTGAGCACAGCTGGGCCCCGTATATACGGCATGTTGGTGGCTCTGATACCAGCTAGATGCAACCCACGGCCATATAGGACCTACAGGCGATGTTCTTGAGTCAATATATGTCGATCTGAGCACAGCTGGGCCACGTATATACAGCATGGGGGTAGCTGTGATACCAGCCAGCTGCAACCCACGGCTACATAGGACTTACAGGCGATGTTCTTGAGTCGATATATGTCGCTCTGAGCACAGCTGGGCCCCGTATATACAGCATGGGGGAAGCTATGATACCAGCCAGATGCAACCCACGGCCATATAGGACCTACAGGCGATGTTCTTGAGTCGATATATGTCGATCTGAGCACAGCTGGGCGCCGTATATACAGCATGGGGGTAGCTCTGATACCAGCCAGATGCAACCCACGGCCATACAGCACCTACAGGCGATATTCTTGAGTCGATATATGTCGATCTGAGCACAGCTGGGCCACGTATATACAGCCTGGAGGTAGCTCTGATACCACCCAGCTGCAACCCACAGCCATATAAGACCCACAGGCGATGTTCTTAAGTCGATATATGTCGATCTGAGCACAGCTGGGCCCCCGTATATACGGCATGTGGGTGGCTCTGATATCAGACAGATGCAACCCACTGCCATATAGGACCTACATGCGATGTTCTTGAGTCGATATATGTCGATCTGAGCACCGCTATGCACCGTATATGCAACATTGGGGCCGCTCCGACACCAGCCAGGTGCAACCTATGCCCATATGGGACCTACAGGCGATGTTCTTGAGTCGATATATGTCGATATGAGCTCCGCTATGCCCTGTATATGCAGCATGTGGGTGGCTCTGATTCCAGCCAGATGCAACCCACGGGCATATAGGACCTACAGGCGATGTTCTTGAGTCGATATATGTCGACCTGAGCACAGCTGGGCGCCGTATATATAGCATAGAGGTAGCTGTGATACCAGCCAGCTGCAACCCTCGATTATATAGGACCTACAGGCGATGTTCTTGAGTCGATATATGTCGATCTAAGCACAGCTGGGCCCCGTACATACAGCATGGGGGTAGCTCTGATACCACCCAGATGCAACCCACGGCCATATAGGACCTACAGGCGATGTTCTTGAGTCGATATATGTCGATCTGAGCACAGCTGGGCCCCGTATATACAGCATGGGGGTAGCTCTGATACCAGCCAGATGCAACCCACGGCCATATATGACCTACAGGCGATGTTCTTGAGTCGATATATGTCGACCTGAGCACAGCTGCTCGCCGTATATACAACATAGGGGTAGCTCTGATACCAGCCAGATGCAACCCACGGCCATATAGGAGCTACAGGCGAGGTTCTTGAGTAGATATATGTCGATCGGAGCACACCTGGGCCACGTATATACAGCATGGGGGTAGCTGTGATACCAGCCAGCTCCAACCCACGGCTATATAGGACCTACAAGCGATGTTCTTGAGTCGATATATGTCGATCTGAGCACAGCTGGGCGCCGTATATACACCATGGGTGTAACTCTGATACCAGCCTGATGCAACCCACGGCCATATAGGACCTACAGGCGATGTTCTTGAGTCGATATATGTCGATCTGAGCACAGCTGGGCCCCGTATATACGGCATATGGGTGGCTCTGATACCAGATATATGCAAGCCACGGCCATATAGGACCTACAGGCGATGTTCTTGAGTCGATATATGTCGATCTGAGCACAGCTGGGCCCCGTATATACGGCATGTTGGTGGCTCTGATACCAGCCAGATGCAACCCACGGCCATATAGGACCTACATACGATGTTCTTGAGTCGATATATGTCGATCTAAGCACAGCTGAGCCACCGTATATACGGCATGTGGGTGGCTCTGATATCAGCCAGATGCAACCCACGGCCATATAGGACCTACAGGCGATGTTCTTGAGTCAATATATGTCGATCTGAGCACAGCTGGGCCACGTATATACAGCATGGGGGTAGATGTGATACCAGCCAGCTGCAACCCACGGCCATATAAGACCTACAGGCGATGTTCTTGAGTCGATATTTGTCGATCTGAGCACAGCTGGGCCCCGTATATACGGCATGTGGGTGGCTCTGATACCAGCCAGATACAACCCACGGCCATATAGGACCTACAGGCGATGTTCTTGAGTCGATATATGTCGATCTGAGCAGAGCTGGGCCCCGTATATACAGCGGGAGGGTAGCTCTGATACCAGCCAGATGCAACCCACGGCCATATAGGACCTACAGGCGATGTTCTTGAGTCGATATATGTCGATCTGAGCATAGCTGGGCCCCGTATATACAGCGGGAGGGTAGCTCTGATACCAGCCAGATGCAACTCACGGCCATATAGGACCTACAGGCGATGTTCTTGAGTCGATATACGTCGATCTGCGCACAGCTGGGCCCCGTATATACGGCATGTGGTTGGCTCTGATACCAGCCATATGCAACCCACGGCCATATAGAACCTACAGGCAATGTTCTTGAGTCGATATATGTCGATCTGAGCACAGCTGGGCTTCGTATAAACGGCATGTGGGTGGCTCTGATACCAGCCAGATGCAACCCACGGCCATATAGGACCTACAGGCGATATTCTTGAGTCGATATATGTCGATCTGAGCACAGCTGGGCTCCGTATATACGGCATATGGGTGGCTCTGATACCAGCCAGATGCAACCCTCGGCCATATAGGACCTACAACCGATGTTCTTGAGTCGATATATGTCGATATGAGCTCCGCTATGCATTGTATATGCAGCATGTGGGTGGCTCTGATTCCAGCCAGATGCAACCCACGGGCATATAGGACCTACAGGCGATGTTCTTGAGTAGATATATGTCGATCTGAGCACAGCTGGGCTACGTATATACAGCATGGGGGTAGCTGTGATACCAGCCAGATGCATCCCATGGACATATAGGACCTACAGGCGATGTTCTTCCGTCGATATATGTCGATCTGAGCACAGCTGGGCCCCGTATATATGGCATACCAGCCAGATGCAACCCACGGCCATATAGGACCTACAGGCGATGTTCTTGAGTCGATATATGTCGATCTGAGCACAGCTGGGCCACGTATATACATCATGGGGGTAGCTCTGATACCAGCCAGCTGCAACCCACGGCCATATAGGACCTACAGGCGATGTTCTTGAGTCGATATATGTCGATTTGAGCACAGCTGGGCCCCGTATATACAGCATGGGGGTAGCTGTGATACCAGCCAGCTGCAACCCACGGCTATATAGGACCTACAGGCGATGTTCTTGAGTCGATATATGTCGATCTGAGCACAGCTGGGCCCCGTATATACAGCATGGGGGTAGCTCTGATACCAGCCAGCTGCAACCCACGGCCATATAGGACTTACAGTCGATGTTCTTGAGTCGATATATGCCGATCTGAGCACAGCTGGGCCACGTATATACAGACAGCATGGGGGTAGCTGTGATACCAGCCAGCTGCAACCCACGGCCATATAGGACCCTCTGGCGATGTTCCTGAGTCGATATATGTGGATCTGAGCACAGCTGGGCGCCGTATATACAGCATGGGGGTAGCTCTGATACCAGCCAGATGCAACCCACGGCCATATAGGACCTACAGGCGATGTACTTGAGTCGATTTATGTCGATCTGAGCACAGCTGGGCCCCGTATATACGGCATGTGGGTGGCTCTGATACAAGCCAGCTGCAACCCACGGCCATATAGGACCTACAGGCGATGTTCTTGAGTCGATATATGTCGATCTGAGCACAGCTGGGCCCCCGTATATTCGGCATGTATGTGCCTCTGATATCAGCCAGATGCAACCCACGGCCATATAGGACCTACAGGCGATGTTCTTGAGTCAATATATGTCGATCTGAGCACAGTTGGGCCACGTATATACAGCATGGGGGTAGATTTGATACCAGCCAGCTGCAACCCACGGCCATATAGGACCTACAGGCGATGTTCTTGAGTCGATATATGTCGATCTGAGCACAGCTGGGCCCCGTATATACGGCATGTGGGTGGCTCTGATACCAGCTAGATGCAACCCACGGCCATATAGGACCTACAAGCGATGTTCTTGAGTCGATATATGTCGATCTGAGCAGAGCTGGGCCCCGTATATACAGCGGGAGGGTAGCTCTGATACCAGCCAGATGCAACCCACGGCCATATAGGACCTACAGGCGATGTTCTTGAGTCGATATATGTCGATCTGAGCATAGCTGGGCCCCGTATATACAGCGGGAGGGTAGCTCTGATACCAGCCAGATGCAACCCACGGCCATATAGGACCTACAGGCGATGCTCTTGAGTCGATATATGTCGATCTGAGCACAGCTGGGCGCCGTCTATACAGCATAAGGGTAGCTCTGATACCAGCCAGATGCAACCCACGGCCATATAGGACCTACAGGTGATGTTCTTGAGTCGATATATGTCGATCTGAGCACAGCTGGGCGCCGTATATACACCATGGGGGTAGCTCTGATACCAGCCAGATGCAACTCACGGCCATATAGGACCTACAGGCGATGTTCTTGAGTCGATATACGTCGATCTGCGCACAGCTGGGCCCCGTATATACGGCATGTGGTTGGCTCTGATACCAGCCATATGTAACCCACGGCCATATAGAACCTACAGGCGATGTTCTTGAGTCGATATATGTCGATCTGAGCACAGCTGGGCTTCGTATAAACGGCATGTGGGTGGCTCTGATACCAGCCAGATGCAACCCACGGCCATATAGGACCTACAGGCGATGTTCTTGAGTCGATATATGTCGATCTGAGCACAGCTGGGCTCCGTATATACGGCATATGGGTGGCTCTGATACCAGCCAGATGCAACCCTCGGCCATATAGGACCTACAGCCGATGTTCTTGAGTCGATATATGTCGATATGAGCTCCGCTATGCATTGTATATGCAGCATGTGGGTGGCTCTGATTCCAGCCAGATGGAACCCACGGGCATATAGGACCTACAGGCGATGTTCTTGAGTAGATATATGTCGATCTGAGCACAGCTGGGCTACGTATATACAGCATGGGGGTAGCTGTGATACCAGCCAGATGCATCCCATGGACATATAGGACCTACAGGCGATGTTCTTCCGTCGATATATGTCGATCTGAGCACAGCTGGGCCCCGTATATATGGCATACCAGCCAGATGCAACCCACGGCCATATAGGACCTACAGGCGATGTTCTTGAGTCGATATATGTCGATCTGAGCACAGCTGGGCCACATATATACAGCATGGGGGTAGCTCTGATACCAGCCAGCTGCAACCCACGGCCATATAGGACCTACAGGCGATGTTCTTGAGTCGAAATATGTCGATTTGAGCACAGCTGGGCCCCGTATATACAGCATGGGGGTAGCTCTCATACCAGCCAGATGCAACCCACGGCCATATATGACCTACAGGCGATGTTCTTGAGTCGATATATGTCGATCTGAGCACAGCTGGGCGCCGTATATACAGCATGGGGGTAGCTCTGATACCAGCCAGATGCAACCCACGGCCATATAGGACCTACAGGCGATGTTCTTGAGTCAATATATGTCCATCTGAGCACAGATGGGCCACGTATATACAGCATGGGGGTAGCTGGAATACCAGCCAGCTGTAACCCACGGCTATATAGGACCTACAGGCGATGTTATTGAGTCGATATATGTCGATCTGAGCACAGCTGGGCCCCGTATATACAGCATGGGGGTAGCTCTGATACCAGCCAGATGCAACCCACGGCCATATAGGACCTACAGGCGATGTTCTTGAGTCGATATATGTCGATCTGAGCACAGCTGGGCCACGTATATACAGCATGGGGGTAGCTCTGATACCAGCCAGCTGTAACCCACGGCCATATAGGACCTACAGGCGATGTTCTTGAGTCGATATATGTCGATCTGAGCAGAGCTGGGATCCGTATATACAGCGGCAGGGTAGCGGTGATACCAGCCAGATGCAACCCACGGCCATATAGGACCTACAGGCGATGTTCTTGAGTCGATATATGTCGATCTGAGCACAGCTGGGCGCCGTATATACAGCATAAGTGTAGCTCTGATACCAGCCAGATGCAACGCACGGCCATATAGGACCTACAGGCGATGTTCTTGAGTCGATATATGTCGATCTGAGCACAGCTGGGCCCTGTATATACGGCATATGGGTGGCTCTGATACCAGCCAGATGCAACCCACGGCCATATAGGACCTACAGCCGATGTTCTTGAGTCGATATATGTCGATCTGAGCACAGCTGGGCCGCCGTATATACGGCATCTGGGTGGCTCTGATATCAGCCAGATGCAACCCACGGCAATATAGGACCTACAGGCGATGTTCTTGAGTCGATATATGTCGATCTGAGCACCGCTATGCACCGTATATGCAGCATTGGGGCCGCTTCGGCACCAGCCAGGTGCAACCTATGTCCATATAGGACCTACAGGCGATGTTCTTGAGTCGATATATGTCGATATGAGCTCCGCTATGCATTGTAAATGCAGCATGTGGGTGGCTCTGATTCCAGCCAGATGCAACCCACGGGCATATAGGACCTACAGGCGACGTTCTTGAGGCTACGTATATACAGCATGGGGGTAGCTGTGATACCAGCCAGGTGCAACCCATGGCCATATAGGACCTACAGGCGCTGTTCTTCCGTCGATATATGTCGATCTGAGCACAGCTGGGCCCCGTATATACGGCATGTGGGTGGCTCTGATACCAGCCAGATGCAACCCACGGCCATATAGGACCTACAGGCGATGTTCTTGAGTCGATATATGTCGATCTGAGCACAGCTGGGCCACGTATATACAGCATGGGGGTAGCTGTGATATCAGCCAGCTGCAACCCACGGCTATATAGGACCTACTGGCGATGTTCTTGATTCGATATATGTAGATCTGAGCACAGCTGGGTCCCGTATATACAGCATGAAGGTAACTCTGATACCAGCCAGATGCAACCCACGGCCATATAGGACCTACAGGCGATGTTCTTGAGTCGATATATGTCGATCTGAGCACAGCTGGTCCCCGTATATACGGCATGTGGGTGGCTCTGATACCAGCCAGCTGCAACCCACGGCCATATAGGACCTATAGGCGATGATCTTGAGTCGATATATGTCGATCTGAGCACAGCTGGGCCACGTATATACAGCATGGGGGTAGCTGTGATACCAGCCAGCTGCAACCCACGGCTACATAGGACCTACAGGCGATGTTCTTGAGTCGTTATATGTCGCTCTGAGCACAGCTGGGCCCCGTATATACAGCATGGGGGAAGCTATGATACCAGCCAGATGCAACCCACGGCCATATAGGACCTACAGGCGATGTTCTTGAGTCGATATATGTCGATCTGAGCACAGCTGGGCGCCGTATATACAGCATGGGGGTGGCTCTGATACCAGCCAGATGCAACCCACGGCCATACAGCACCTACAGGCGATATTCTTGAGTCGATATATGTCGATCTGAGCACAGCTGGGCCACGTATATACAGCCTGGAGGTAGCTCTGATACCACCCAGCTGCAACCCACGGCCATATAAGACCCACAGGCGATGTTCTTGAGTCGATATATGTCGATCTGAGCACAGCTGGGCCCCCGTATATACGGCATGTGGGTGGCTCTGATATCAGCCAGATGCAACCCACTGCCATATAGGACCTACATGCGATGTTCTTGAGTCGATATATGTCGATCTGAGTACCGCTATGCACCGTATATGCAACATTGGGGCCGCTCCGACACCAGCCAGGTGCAACCTATGCCCATATGGGACCTACAGGCGATGTTCTTGAGTCGATATATGTCGATATGAGCTCCGCTATGCCCTGTATATGCAGCATGTGGGTGGCTCTGATTCCAGCCAGATGCAACCCACGGGCATATAGGACCTACAGGCGATGTTCTTGAGTCGATATATGTCGATATGAGCACAGCTAAGCCAGGTATATACAGCATGGGGGTAGCTGTGAAACCAGCCAGCTGCAACCCACGGCCATATAGGACCTACAGGCGATGTTCTTGAGTCGATATATGTCGATCTGAGCACAGCTGGGCCCCGTATATACAGCATGGCGGTAGCTCTGAAACCAGCCAGATGCAACCCACGGCCATATAGGACCTACAGGCGATGTTCTTGAGTCGATATATGTCGACCTGAGCACAGCTGGGCGCCGTATATATAGCATAGAGGTAGCTGTGATACCAGCCAGCTGCAACCCTCGATTATATAGGACCTACAGGCGATGTTCTTGAGTCGATATATGTCGATCTAAGCACAGCTGGGCCCCGTACATACAGCATGGGGGTAGCTCTGATACCACCCAGATGCAACCCACGGCCATATAGGACCTACAGGCGATGTTCTTGAGTCGATATATGTCGATCTGAGCACAGCTGGGCCCCGTATATACAGCATGGGGGTAGCTCTGATACCAGCCAGATGCAACCCACGGCCATATAGGACCTACAGGCGATGTTCTTGAGTCGATATATGTCGACCTGAGCACAGCTGCTCGCCGTATATACAACATAGGGGTAGCTCTGATACCAGCCAGATGCAACCCACGGCCATATAGGAGCTACAGGCGATGTTCTTGAGTAGATATATGTCGATCGGAGCACAGTTGGGCCACGTATATACAGCATGGGGGTAGCTGTGATACCAGCCAGCTCTAACCCACGGCTATATAGGACCTACAAGCGATGTTCTTGAGTCGATATATGTCGATCTGAGCACAGCTGGGCGCCGTATATACACCATGGGTGTAACTCTGATACCAGCCTGATGCAACCCACGGCCATATAGGACCTACAGGCGATGTTCTTGAGTCGATATATGTCGATCTGAGCACAGCTGGGCCCCGTATATACGGCATGTGGGTGGCTCTGATACCAGATATATGCAAGCCACGGCCATATAGGACCTACAGGCGATGTTCTTGAGTCGATATATGTCGATCTGAGCACAGCTGGGCCCCGTATATACGGCATGTTGGTGGCTCTGATACCAGCCAGATGCAACCCACGGCCATATAGGACCTACATACGATGTTCTTGAGTCGATATATGTCGATCTAAGCACAGCTGGGCCCCCGTATATACGGCATGTGGGTGGCTCTGATATCAGCCAGATGCAACCCACGGCCATATAGGACCTACAGGCGATGTTCTTGAGTCAATATATGTCGATCTGAGCACAGCTGGGCCACGTATATACAGCATGGGGGTAGATGTGATACCAGCCAGCTGCAACCCACGGCCATATAAGACCTACAGGCGATGTTCTTGAGTCGATATTTGTCGATCTGAGCACAGCTGGGCCCCGTATATACGGCATGTGGGTGGCTCTGATACCAGCCAGATGCAACCCACGGCCATATAGGAGCTACAGGCGATGTTCTTGAGTAGATATATGTCGATCGGAGCACAGTTGGGCCACGTATATACAGCATGGGGGTAGCTGTGATACCAGCCAGCTCCAACCCACGGCTATATAGGACCTACAAGCGATGTTCTTGAGTCGATATATGTCGATCTGAGCACAGCTGGGCGCCGTATATACACCATGGGTGTAACTCTGATACCAGCCTGATGCAACCCACGGCCATATAGGACCTACAGGCGATGTTCTTGAGTCGATATATGTCGATCTGAGCACAGCTGGGCCCCGTATATACGGCATGTGGGTGGCTCTGATACCAGATATATGCAAGCCACGGCCATATAGGACCTACAGGCGATGTTCTTGAGTCGATATATGTCGATCTGAGCACAGCTGGGCCCCGTATATACGGCATGTTGGTGGCTCTGATACCAGCCAGATGCAACCCACGGCCATATAGGACCTACATACGATGTTCTTGAGTCGATATATGTCGATCTAAGCACAGCTGGGCCCCCGTATATACGGCATGTGGGTGGCTCTGATATCAGCCAGATGCAACCCACGGCCATATAGGACCTACAGGCGATGTTCTTGAGTCAATATATGTCGATCTGAGCACAGCTGGGCCACGTATATACAGCATGGGGGTAGATGTGATACCAGCCAGCTGCAACCCACGGCCATATAAGACCTACAGGCGATGTTCTTGAGTCGATATTTGTCGATCTGAGCACAGCTGGGCCCCGTATATACGGAATGTGGGTGGCTCTGATACCAGCCAGATGCAACCCACGGCCATATAGGACCTACAGGCGATGTTCTTGAGTCGATATATGTCGATCTGAGCAGAGCTGGGCCCCGTATATACAGCGGGAGGGTAGCTCTGATACCAGCCAGATGCAACCCACGGCCATATAGGACCTACAGGCGATGTTCTTGAGTCGATATATGTCGATCTGAGCATAGCTGGGCCCCGTATATACGGCGGGAGGGTAGCTCTGATACCAGCCAGATGCAACTCACGGCCATATAGGACCTACAGGCGATGTTCTTGAGTCGATATACGTCGATCTGCGCACAGCTGGGCCCCGTATATACGGCATGTGGTTGGCTCTGATACCAGCCATATGCAACCCACGGCCATATAGAACCTACAGGCGATGTTCTTGAGTCGATATATGTCGATCTGAGCACAGCTGGGCTTCGTATAAACGGCATGTGGGTGGCTCTGATACCAGCCAGATGCAACCCACGGCCATATAGGACCTACAGGCGATATTCTTGAGTCGATATATGTCGATCTGAGCACAGCTGGGCTCCGTATATACGGCATATGGGTGGCTCTGATACCAGCCAGATGCAACCCTCGGCCATATAGGACCTACAACCGATGTTCTTGAGTCGATATATGTCGATATGAGCTCCGCTATGCATTGTATATGCAGCATGTGGGTGGCTCTGATTCCAGCCAGATGCAACCCACGGGCATATAGGACCTACAGGCGATGTTCTTGAGTAGATATATGTCGATCTGAGCACAGCTGGGCTACGTATATACAGCATGGGGGTAGCTGTGATACCAGCCAGATGCATCCCATGGACATATAGGACCTACAGGCGATGTTCTTCCGTCGATATATGTCGATCTGAGCACAGCTGGGCCCCGTATATATGGCATACCAGCCAGATGCAACCCACGGCCATATAGGACCTACAGGCGATGTTCTTGAGTCGATATATGTCGATCTGAGCACAGCTGGGCCCCGTATATACAGCATGGGGGTAGCTCTCATACCAGCCAGATGCAACCCACGGCCATATATGACCTACAGGCGATGTTCTTGAGTCGATATATGTCGATCTGAGCACAGCTGGGCGCCGTATATACAGCATGGGGGTAGCTCTGATACCAGCCAGATGCAACCCACGGCCATATAGGACCTACAGGCGATGTTCTTGAGTCAATATATGTCCATCTGAGCACAGATGGGCCACGTATATACAGCATGGGGGTAGCTGGAATACCAGCCAGCTGTAACCCACGGCTATATAGGACCTACAGGCGATGTTATTGAGTCGATATATGTCGATCTGAGCACAGCTGGGCCCCGTATATACAGCATGGGGGTAGCTCTGATACCAGCCAGATGCAACCCACGGCCATATAGGACCTACAGGCGATGTTCTTGAGTCGATATATGTCGATCTGAGCACAGCTGGGCCACGTATATACAGCATGGGGGTAGCTCTGATACCAGCCAGCTGTAACCCACGGCCATATAGGACCTACAGGCGATGTTCTTGAGTCGATATATGTCGATCTGAGCAGAGCTGGGATCCGTATATACAGCGGCAGGGTAGCGCTGATACCAGCCAGATGCAACCCACGGCCATATAGGACCTACAGGCGATGTTCTTGAGTCGATATATGTCGATCTGAGCACAGCTGGGCGCCGTATATACAGCATAAGTGTAGCTCTGATACCAGCCAGATGCAACCCACGGCCATATAGGACCTACAGGCGATGTTCTTAAGTCGATATATGTCGATCTGAGCACAGCTGGGCGCCGTATACACAGCATGGGGGTAGCTCTGATACCAGCCAGATGCAACCCACGGCCATATAGGACCTAGAGGCGATGTTTTTGAGTCGATATATGTCGAGCTGAGCACAGCTGGTCCCCGTATATACGGCATGTGGGTGGCTCTGATACCAGCCATATGCAAGCCACGGCCATATAGGACCTACAGGCGATGTTCTTGAGTTAATATATGTCGATCTGAGCACAGCTGGGCCCCGTATATACGGCATGTTTGTGGCTCTGATACCAGCTAGATGCAACCCACGGCCATATAGGACCTACAGGCGATGTTCTTGAGTCAATATATGTCGATCTGAGCACAGCTGGGCCACGTATATACAGCATGGGGGTAGCTGTGATACCAGCCAGCTGCAACCCACGGCTACATAGGACCTACAGGCGATGTTCTTGAGTCGATATATGTCGCTCTGAGCACAGTTGGGCCTTGTATATACAGCATGGGGGAAGCTATGATACCAGCCAGATGCAACCCACGGCCATATAGGACCTACAGGCGATGTTCTTGAGTCGATATATGTCGATCTGAGCACAGCTGGGCGCCGTATATACAGCATGGGGGTAGCTCTGATACCAGCCAGATGCAACCCACGGCCATACAGCACCTACAGGCGATATTCTTGAGTCGATATATGTCGATCTGAGCACAGCTGGGCCACGTATATACAGCCTGGAGGTAGCTCTGATACCACCCAGCTGCAACCCACGGCCATATAAGACCCACAGGCGATGTTCTTGAGTCGATATATGTCGATCTGAGCACAGCTGGGCCCCCGTATATACGGCATGTGGGTGGCTCTGATATCAGCCAGATGCAACCCACTGCCATATAGGACCTAAATGCGATGTTCTTGAGTCGATATATGTCGATCTGAGCACCGCTATGCACCGTATATGCAACATTGGGGCCGCTCCGACACCAGCCAGGTGCAACCTATGCCCATATGGGACCTACAGGCGATGTTCTTGAGTCGATATATGTCGATATGAGCTCCGCTATGCCCTGTATATGCAGCATGTGGGTGGCTCTGATTCCAGCCAGATGCAACCCACGGGCATATAGGACCTACAGGCGATGTTCTTGAGTCGATATATGTCGATATGAGCACAGCTAAGCCAGGTATATACAGCATGGGGGTAGCTGTGAAACCAGCCAGCTGCAACCCACGGCCATATAGGACCTACAGGCGATGTTCTTGAGTCGATATATGTCGATCTGAGCACAGCTGGGCTTCGTATAAACGGCATGTGGGTGGCTCTGATACCAGCCAGATGCAACCCACGGCCATATAGGACCTACAGGCGATGTTCTTGAGTCGATATTTGTCGATCTGAGCACAGCTGGGCCCCGTATATACGGCATGTGGGTGGCTCTGATACCAGCCAGATGCAACCCACGGCCATATAGGACCTACAGGCGATGTTCTTGAGTCGATATATGTCGATCTGAGCAGAGCTGGGCCCCGTATATACAGCGGGAGGGTAGCTCTGATACCAGCCAGATGCAACCCACGGCCATATAGGACCTACAGGCGATGTTCTTGAGTCGATATATGTCGATCTGAGCATAGCTGGGCCCCGTATATACAGCGGGAGGGTAGCTCCGATACCAGCCAGATGCAACTCACGGCCATATAGGACCTACAGGCGATGTTCTTGAGTCGATATACGTCGATCTGCGCACAGCTGGGCCCCGTATATACGGCATGTGGTTGGCTCTGATACCA
Organism: Lordithon lunulatus; assembly: GCA_963942505.1. Taxonomy (NCBI): domain Eukaryota; kingdom Metazoa; phylum Arthropoda; class Insecta; order Coleoptera; family Staphylinidae; genus Lordithon; species Lordithon lunulatus. Next base: position 29,166,685 of record OZ012667.1, on the reverse strand, counting down.
GCCATATGCAACCCACGGCCATATAGAACCTACAGGCGATGTTCTTGAGTCGATATATGTCGATCTGAGCACAGCTGGGCTTCGTATAAACGGCATGTGGGTGGCTCTGATACCAGCCAGATGCAACCCACGGCCATATAGGACCTACAGGCGATATTCTTGAGTCGATATATGTCGATCTGAGCACAGCTGGGCTCCGTATATACGGCATATGGGTGGCTCTGATACCAGCCAGATGCAACCCTCGGCCATATAGGACCTACAACCGATGTTCTTGAGTCGATATATGTCGATATGAGCTCCGCTATGCATTGTATATGCAGCATGTGGGTGGCTCTGATTCCAGCCAGATGCAACCCACGGGCATATAGGACCTACAGGCGATGTTCTTGAGTAGATATATGTCGATCTGAGCACAGCTGGGCTACGTATATACAGCATGGGGGTAGCTGTGATACCAGCCAGATGCATCCCATGGACATATAGGACCTACAGGCGATGTTCTTCCGTCGATATATGTCGATCTGAGCACAGCTGGGCCCCGTATATATGGCATACCAGCCAGATGCAACCCACGGCCATATAGGACCTACAGGCGATGTTCTTGAGTCGATATATGTCGATCTGAGCACAGCTGGGCCACGTATATACATCATGGGGGTAGCTCTGATACCAGCCAGCTGCAACCCACGGCCATATAGGACCTACAGGCGATGTTCTTGAGTCGATATATGTCGATTTGAGCACAGCTGGGCCCCGTATATACAGCATGGGGGTAGCTGTGATACCAGCCAGCTGCAACCCACGGCTATATAGGACCTACAGGCGATGTTCTTGAGTCGATATATGTCGATCTGAGCACAGCTGGGCCCCGTATATACAGCATGGGGGTAGCTCTGATACCAGCCAGCTGCAACCCACGGCCATATAGGACTTACAGTCGATGTTCTTGAGTCGATATATGCCGATCTGAGCACAGCTGGGCCACGTATATACAGACAGCATGGGGGTAGCTGTGATACCAGCCAGCTGCAACCCACGGCCATATAGGACCCTCTGGCGATGTTCTTGAGTCGATATATGTGGATCTGAGCACAGCTGGGCGCCGTATATACAGCATGGGGGTAGCTCTGATACCAGCCAGATGCAACCCACGGCCATATAGGACCTACAGGCGATGTACTTGACTCGATTTATGTCGATCTGAGCACAGCTGGGCCCCGTATATACGGCATGTGGGTGGCTCTGATACAAGCCAGCTGCAACCCACGGCCATATAGGACCTACAGGCGATGTTCTTGAGTCGATATATGTCGATCTGAGCACAGCTGGACCCCCGTATATTCGGCATGTATGTGCCTCTGATATCAGCCAGATGCAACCCACGGCCATATAGGACCTACAGGCGATATTCTTGAGTCGATATATGTCGATCTGAGCACAGCTGGGCCACGTATATACAGCATAGGGGTAGCTGTGATACCAGTCAGCTGCAGCCCACGGCTATATAGGACCCACAGGCGATGTTTTTGAGTCGATATATGTCGATCTGAGCACAGCTGGGCGCCGTATATACAGCATGGGATTAGCACTGATACCAGCCAGATGCAACCCACGGCCATATAGGACCTACAGGCGCTGTTCTTGAGTCGATATATGTCGATCTGAGCATAGCTGGGCGCCGTATATATAGCATGGGGGTAGCTCTGATACCAGCCAGATGCAACCCACGGCCATATAGTACCTACAGGCGATGTTCTTGAGTCGATATATGTCGATCTGAGCACAGCTGGTCCCCGTATATACGGTATGATGGCGGCTCTGATACCAGCCAGCTGCAACCCACGGCTATATAGGACCTACAGGCGATGTTCTTGAGTCGATATATGTCGATCTGAGCACAGCTGGGCCACGTATATACAGACAGCATGGGGATAGCTCTGATACCAGCCAGATGCAACCCACATCCATATAGGACCAACAGGAGATGTTCTTGAGTCAATATATGTCGATCTGAGCACAGCTGGGCGCCGTATATACAGCATGGGGGTATCTCTGATACCAGCCAGATGCAACCCATGGCCATATAGGACCTACAGGCGATTTTCTTGAGTCGATATATGTCGAAGTGAGCACAGCTGGGCGCCGTATATATAGCATGGGGGTAGCTCTGATACGAGCCAGATGCAACCCACGGCCATATAGGACCTACAGGCGATATCCTTGAGTCGATATATGTCGACCTGAGCACAGCTGGGCCACGTAAATACAGCATGGGGGAGCTGTGATACCAGCCAACTGCAACCCACGGCTATATAGGACCTACAGGCGATGTTTTTGAGTCGATATATGTCGATCTGAGCACAGCTGGTCCCCGTATATACGGCATGTGCGTGGCTCTGATACCAGCCAGATGCAACCCATGGCCATATAGGACCTACAGGCGATGTTCTTGAGTCGATATATGTCGATCTGAGCACAGCTGGGCCGCGTATATACAGCATGGGGGTAGCTCTGATACCAGCCAGATGCAACCCACGGCCATATAAGACCTACAGGCGATATTCTTGAGTCGATATATGTCGATCTGAGCACAGCTGGGCGCCGTATATACAGCATGGGGGTAGCACTGATACCAGCCAGATGCAACCCACGGCCATATAGGACCTACAAGCAATGTTCTTGAGTCGATATATGTCGATCTGAGCACAGCTTGGCGCCGTACATACAGCATGGAGGTAGCTCTGATATCAGCCAGATGCAACCCACGGCCATATAGCACCTACAGGCGATGTTCTTGAGTCGATATATGTCGATCTGAGTACAGCTGGGCCACGTATATACAGCCTGGGGGTAGCTCTGATACCAGCCAGCTGCATCCCACGGCCATATAAGACCTACAGGCGATATTCTTGAGTCGATATATGTCGATCTGAGCACAGCTGGGCGCCCTATATACAGCATGGGGGTAGTTATGATACCAGCCAGATTCAATCCACGGCCATATAGGACCTACAGGCGATGATCTTGAGTCGATATATGTCGATCCGAGCACAGCTGGGCCCCGTATATACGGCATGTGGTTGGCTCTGATACCAGCCAGATGCAACCCACGGCCATATAAGACCTACAGGCGATATTCTTTAGTCGATATATGTCGATCTGAGCACAGCTGGGCGCCGTATATACAGCATGGGGGTAGCACTGATACCAGCCAGATGCAACCCACGGCCATATAGGACCTACAAGCAATGTTCTTGAGTCGATATATGTCGATCTGAGCACAGCTTGGCGCCGTACATACAGCATGGAGGTAGCTCTGATATCAGCCAGATGCAACCCACGGCCATATAGCACCTACAGGCGATGTTCTTGAGTCGATATATGTCGATCTGAGTACAGCTGGGCCACGTATATACAGCCTGGGGGTAGCTCTGATACCAGCCAGCTGCATCCCACGGCCATATAAGACCCACAGGCGATGTTCTTGAGTCGATATATGTCGATCTGAGTACAGCTGGGCCACGTATATACAGCGCAGGGGTAGCTCTGATACCAGCCAGCTGCATCCCACGGCCATATAAGACCCACAGGCGATGTTCTTGAGTCGATATATGTCGTTCTGAGCACAGCTGGGCCACGTATATACAGCGCAGGGGTAGCTGTGATACCAGCCAGCTGCAACCCACGGCCATATAGGACCTACAGGCGATGTTCTTGAGTCGATATATGTCGATCTGAGCACAGCTGGGCCCCGTATATACAGCATGGGGGTAGCTCTGATACCAGCCAGATGCAACCCACGGCCATATAGGACCTACAGGCGATGTTTTTGAGTCGATATATGTCGATCTGAGCACAGCTGGGCCCCGTATATACGGTATGTGGGTGGCTCTGATACCAGCCAGCTGCAACCCACGGCCATATAGGACCTACAGGTGATGTTCTTGAGTCGATATATGTCGATCTGAGCACAGCTGGGCCCCGTATATACAGCATGGGGGTAGCTCTGATACCAGCCAGATGCAACCCACGGCCATATAGGACCTACAGGCTATGTTCTTGAGTCGATATATGTCGATCTGAGCACAGCTGGGCCCCGTATACACAGCATGGGGGTAGCTCTGATACCAGCCAGATGCAACCCACGGCCATATAGGACCTACAGGCGATGTTCTTGAGTCGATATATGTCGATCTGAGCACAGCTGGACCCTGTATATACGGCATGTGGGTGGCTCTGATACCAGCCAGCTGCAACCCACGGCCATATAGGACCTATAGGCGATGTTCTTGAGTCGATATATGTCGATCTGAGCACAGCTAGGCCCCGTATATACAGCATTAGGGTAGCTCTGATACCAGCCAGATGCAACCCACGGCCATAAAGGACCTACAGGCGATGTTCTTGAGTCGATATATGTCGATCTGAGCACAGCTGGGCCTCGTATATACAGCATGGGGGTAGCTCTGATACCAGCCATATGCAACCCACTGCCATATAGGACCTACAGGCGATGTTCTTGAGTCGATATATGTCGATATGGGCACAGCTGGGTAACGTATATACGGCATGTGGGTGGCTCTAATACCAGCCAGATGCAACCCACGGCCATATAGGACCTACAGGCGATGGTCATGATTCGATATATGTCGATCTGCACAGCTGGGCCCCGTATATACGGCATGTGGGTGGCTCTGATACCAGCCATATGCAACCCACGGCCATATAGGACCTACAGGCGATGTTCTTGAGTCGATATATGTCGATCTGAGCACAGCTGGGTCCCGTATATACGGCATGTGGGTAGCTCTGATACCAGCCAGATGCAACCCACGGCCATATAGGACCTACAGGCGATGTTCTTGAGTCGATATATGTCGATCTGAGCACAGATGGACCCCCGTATATAGGGCATGTGGGTGGCTCTGATACCAGCCAGCTGCAACCCACGGCCATAGAGGACCTACAGGTGATGTCCTTGTGTCGATATATGTCGACCTGAGCACAGCTGGGCCACGTAAATACAACATGGGGGTAGCTGTGATACCAGCCAACTGCAACCCACGGCTATATAGGACCTACAGGCGATGTTCTTGAGTCGATATATGTCGATCTGAGCACAGCTGGGCGCCGTATATACAGCATGGTGGTAGTTATGATACCAGCCAGATTCAATCCACGGCCATATAGGACCTACAGGCGATGTTCTTGAGTCGATATATGTCGATCCGAGCACAGCTGGGCCCCGTATATACGGCATGTGGGTGGCTCTGATACCAGCCAGATGCAACCCACGGCCATATAGGACCTACAGGCGATATTCTTGAGTCGATATATGTCGATCTGAGCACAGCTGGGCGCCGTATATACAGAATGGGGGTAGCACTGATACCAGCCAGATGCAATCCACGGCCATATAGGACCTACAAGCAATGTTCTTGAGTCGATATATGTCGATCTGAGCACAGCTTGGCGCCGTATATACAGCATGAGGGTAGCTCTGATACCAGCCAGATGCAACCCACGGCCATATAGCACCTACAGGCGATGTTCTTGAGTCGATATATGTCGATCTGAGCACAGCTGGGCCACGTATATAAAGCCTGGGGGTAGCTCTGATACCAGCCAGCTGCAACCCACGGCCATATAAGACCCACAGGCGATGTTCTTGTGTCGATATATGTCGATCTGAGCACAGCTGGGCCTCGTATATACAGCATGGGGGTAGCTCTGATACCAGCCAGATGCAACCCACAGCCATATAGGACCTATAGGCGATGTTCTTGAGTCGATATATGTCGATCTGAGCGCAGCTGGGCGCCGTATAAACACCATGGGGGTAGCTCCGATACCAGCCAGATGCAAACCACGGCCATATAGGACCTACAGGCGACGTTCTTGAGTCGATATATGTCGATCTGAGCACAGCTGGGCGCCGTATATACAGCATGGAGGTAGCTCTGATACCAGCCAGATGCAACCCACGGCCATACAGCACCTACAGGCGATATTCTTCAGTCGATATATGTCGATATGAGCACAGCTGGGCCACGTATATACAGCCTAGGGGTAGCTCTGATACCAGCCAGCTGCAACCCACGGCCATATAAGACCCACAGGCGATGTTCTTGGGTCGATATATGTCGATCTGAGCACAGCTGGGCCTCGTATATACAGCATGGGAGTAGCTCTGATGCCAGCCAGATCCAACCCACGGCTATATAGGACCTACAGGCGATGTTCTTGAGTCGATATACGTCGATCTGAGCACAGCTGGGCGATGTATATACAGCATGGGGGTAGTTATGATACAAGCCAGATTCAATCCACGGCCATATAGGACCTACAGGCGATGTTCTTGAGTCGATATATGTCGATCCGAGCACAGCTGGGCCCCGTATATACGGCATGTGGGTGGCTCTGATACCAGCCAGATGCAACCCACGGCCATATAGGACCTACAGGCGATATTCTTGAGTCGATATATGTCGATCTGAGCACAGCTGGGCGCCGTATATACAGAATGGGGGAGCACTGATACCAGCCAGATGCAACCCACGGCCATATAGGACCTACAAGCAATGTTCTTGAGTCGATACATGTCGATCTGAGCACAGCTTGGCGCCGTATATACAGCATGAGGGTAGCTCTGATACCAGCCAGATGCAACCCACGGCCATATAGCACCTACAGGCGATGTTCTTGAGTCGATATATGTCGATCTGAGCACAGCTGGGCCACGTATATAAAGCCTGGGGGTAGCTCTGATACCAGCCAGCTGCAACCCACGGCCATATAAGACCCACAGGCGATGTTCTTGAGTCGATATATGTCGATCTGAGCACAGCTGGGCCTCGTATATACAGCATGGGGGTAGCTCTGATACCAGCCAGATGCAACCCACAGCCATATAGGACCTATAGGCGATGTTCTTGAGTCGATATATGTCGATCTGAGCGCAGCTGGGCGCCGTATAAACCATGGGGGTAGCTCCGATACCAGCCAGATGCAAACCACGGCCATATAGGACCTACAGGTGATGTTCTTGAGTCGATATATGTCGATCTGAGCACAGCTGGGCCCCGTATATACAGCATGGGGGTAGCTCTGATACCAGCCAGATGCAACCCACGGCCATATAGGACCTACAGGCGATGTTCTTGAGTCGATATATGTCGACCTGAGCACAGCTGCTCGCCGTATATACAACATAGGGGTAGCTCTGATACCAGCCAGATGCAACCCACGGCCATATAGGAGCTACAGGCGATGTTCTTGAGTAGATATATGTCGATCGGAGCACAGCTGGGCCACGTATATACAGCATGGGGGTAGCTGTGATACCAGCCAGCTCCAACCCACGGCTATATAGGACCTACAAGCGATGTTCTTGCGTCGATATATGTCGATCTGAGCACAGCTGGGCGCCGTATATACACCATGGGTGTAACACTGATACCAGCCTGATGCAACCCACGGCCATATAGGACCTACAGGCGATGTTCTTGAGTCGATATATGTCGATCTGAGCACAGCTGGGCCCCGTATATACGGCATGTGGGTGGCTCTAATACCAGATATATGCAAGCCACGGCCATATAGGACCTACTGGCGATGTTCTTGAGTCGATATATGTCGATCTGAGCACAGCTGGGCCCCGTATATACGGCATGTTGGTGGCTCTGATACCAGCCAGATGCAACCCACGGCCATATAGGACCTACATACGATGTTCTTGAGTCGATATATGTCGATCTGAGCACAGCTGGGCCCCCGTATATACGGCATGTGGGTGGCTCTGATATCAGCCAGATGCAACCCACGGCCATATAGGACCTACAGGCGATGTTCTTGAGTCAATATATGTCGATCTGAGCACAGCTGGGCCACGTATATACAGCATGGGGGTAGATGTGATACCAGCCAGCTGCAACCCACGGCCATATAAGACCTACAGGCGATGTTCTTGAGTCGATATATGTCGATCTGAGCACAGCTTGGCGCCGTATATACAGCATGAGGGTAGCTCTGATACCAGCCAGATGCATCCCACGGCCATATAGCACCTACAGGCGATGTTCTTGAGTCGATATATGTCGATCTGAGCACAGCTGGGCCACGTATATAAAGCCTGGGGGTAGCTCTGATACTAGCCAGCTGCAACCCACGGCCATATAAGACCCACAGGCGATGTTCTTGAGTCGATATATGTCGATCTGAGCACAGCTGGGCCTCGTATATACAGCATGGGGGTAGCTCTGATACCAGCCAGATGCAACCCACGGCCATACAGCACCTACAGGCGATATTCTTGAGTCGATATATGTCGATCTGAGCACAGATGGGCCACGTATATACAGCCTAGGGGTAGCTCTGTTACCAGCCAGCTGCAACCCACGGCCATATAAGACCCACAGGCGATGTTCTTGGGTCGATATATGTCGATCTGAGCACAGCTGGGCCTCGTATATACAGCATCGGAGTAGCTCTGATACCAGCCAGATCCAACCCACGGCCATATAGGACATACAGGCGATGTTCTTGAATCGATATATGTCGATTTGAGCACATCTGGGCGCCGTATATACACCATGGGGGTAGCTCTGATACCAGCCAGATGCAACCCACGGCCATATAGGACCTACAGGCGATATTCTTGAGTCGATATATGTCGATCTGTGCACAGCTGGGCCCCGTATATACGGCATGTGGGTGACTCTGATACCAGCCAGATGCAACCCACGGCCATATAGGACCTAGAGCCGATGTTCTTGAGTCGATATATGTCGATCTGAGCACCGCTATGCACCGTATATGCAACATTGGGGCCGCTCCGACACCAGCCAGGTGCAACCTATGCCCATATGGGACCTACAGGCGATGTTCTTGAGTCGATATATGTCGATATGAGCTCCGCTATGCCCTGTATATGCAGCATGTGGGTGGCTCTGATTCCAGCCCGATACAACCCACGGGCATATAGGACATACAGGCGATGTTCTTGAGTCGATATATGTCGATATGAGCACAGCTGGGCCAGGTATATACAGCATGGGGGTAGCTGTGATACCAGCCAGCTGCAACCCACGGCCATATAGGACCTACAGGCGATGTTCTTGAGTCGATATATGTCGATCTGAGCACAGCTTTGCGCCGTATATATAGCATGGCGGTAGCTGTGATACCAGCCAGCTGCAACCCACGGTTATATAGGACCTACAGGCGATGTTCTTGAGTCGATATATGTCGATCTGAGCACAGCTGGGCCCCGTATATACAGCATGGGGGTAGCTCTGATACCAGCCAGATGCAACCCACGGCCATATAGGACCTACAGGCGATGTTCTTGAGTCGATATATGTCGATCTGAGCACAGCTGGGCGCCGTATATACAGCATAGGGGTACCTCTGATACCAGCCAGATGCAACCCACGGCTATATAGGACCTACAGGCGATGTTCTTGAGTCGATATATGTCGATCTGAGCACCGCTATGCACCGTATATGCATCATTGGGGTCGCTTCGACACCAGCCAGGTGCAACCTATGCCCATATAGGACCTACAGGCGATGTTCTTGAGTCGATATATGTCGATATGAGCTCCGCTATGCATTGTATATGCAGCATGTGGGTGGCTCTGATTCCAGCTAGATGCAACCCACGGGCATATGGGACCTACAGGCGATGTTCTTGAGTCGATATATGTCAATCTGAGCACAGCTGGGCTACGTATATACAGCATGGGGGTAGCTGTGATACCAGCCAGATGCAACCCATGGCCATATAGGACCTACAGGCGATGTTCTTCCGTCTATATATGTCAATCTGAGCACAGCTGGGCCCCGTATATATGGCATACCAGCCAGATGCAACCCACGGCAATATAGGACATACAGGCGATGTTCTTGAGTCGATATATGTCGATTTGAGCACAGCTGAGTCCCGTATATACAGCATGGGGGTAGCTATCATACCAGCCGGATGCAACCCACGGCCATATATGACCTACAGGCGATGTTCTTGAGTCGATATATGTCGATCTGAGCACCGCTATGCACCGTATATGCATCATTGGGGTCGCTTCGACACCAGCCAGGTGCAACCTATGCCCATATAGGACCTACAGGCGATGTTCTTGAGTCGATATATGTCGATATGAGCTCCGCTATGCATTGTATATGCAGCATGTGGGTGGCTCTGATTCCAGCCAGATGCAACCCACGGGCATATAGGACCTACAGGCGATGTTCTTGAGTCGATATATGTCGATCTGAGCACAGCTGCGCTACGTATATACAGCATGGGGGTAGTTGTGATACCAGCCAGGTGCAACCCATGGCCATATAGGACCTACAGGCGATGTTCTTCCGTCGATATATGTCGATCTGAGCACAGCTGGGCCCCGTATATACGGCATGTGGGTGGCTCTGATACCAGCCAGCTGCAACCCACGGCCATATAGGACCTACAGGCGATGTTCTTGAGTCGATATATGTCGATCTGAGCACAGCTGGGCCACGTATATACAGCATGGGGGTAGCTGTGATACCAGCCAGCTGCAGCCCACGGCTATATAGGACCCACAGGCGATGTTCTTGAGTCGATATATGTCGATCTGAGCACAGCTGGGCGCCGTTTATACAGCATGGGATTAGCACTGATACCAGCCAGATGCAACCCATGGCCATATAGGACCTACAGGCGATGTTCTTGAGTCGATATATGTCGATTTGAGCATAGCTGGGCGCCGTATATACAGCATGGGATTAGCACTGATACCAGCCAGATGCAACCCACGGCCATATAGGACCTACAGGCGATGTTCTTGAGTCGATATATGTCGATCTGAGCACAGCTGGGCGCCGTATATACAGCATGGGGGTAGCTCGGATACCAGCCAGATGCAACCCACGGCTATATAGGACCCTCAGGCGATGTTCTTGAGTCGATATATGTCGATCTGAGCACAGCTGGGCGCCGTATATACAGCATGGGGGTACCTCTGGTACTAGCCAGATGCAACCCACGGCCATATAGAACCTACAGGCGATGTTCTTGAGTCGATATATGTCGATCTGAGAGCAGCTGGGCCTCGTATATACGACATGTGGGTGGCTCTGATACCAGCCAGATGCTACCCACGGCCATATAGGACCTACAGGCGATGTTCTTGAGTCGATATATGTCGATCTGAGCACCGCTATGCACCGTATATTCAGCATTGGGGCCGCTTCGACACCAGCCAGGTGCAACCTATGCCCATAAAGGAGCTACAGGCGATGTTCTTGAGTCGATATATGTCGATCTGAGCACAGCTGGGCCCCGTATATATGGCATACCAGCCAGCTGCAACCCACGGCCATATAGGACATACAGGCGATGTTCTTGAGTCGATATATGTCGATTTGAGCACAGCTGGGCCCCGTATATACAGCATGGGGGTAGCTCTCATACCAGCCAGATGCAACCCACGGCCATATATGACCTACAGGCGTTGTTCTTGAGTCGATATATGTCGATCTGAGCACAGCTGGGCCCCGTATATACGGCATGTGGGTGGCTCTGATACCAGCTAGATGCAACCCACGGCCATATAGGACCTACAGCCGATGTTCTTGAGTCGATATATGTCGATCTGAGCACAGCTGGGCCCCCGTATATACGGCATGTGGGTGGCTCTGATACCAGCCAGATGCAACCCATGGGCATACACGACCTACCGGCGATGTTTTTAAGTCGATATATGTCGATCGGAGCACAGCTGGGCCACGTATATACAGCATGGGGGTAGCTGTGATACCAGCCAGCTGCAACCCATGGCTATATAGGACCTACAAGCGATGTTCTTGATTCGATATATGTCGATGTGGGAACAGCTGGGCCCCGTATATACAGCATGGGGGTAGCTCTGATACCAGCCATATGCAACCTACGGTCATATAGGACCTACAGGCGATGTTCTTGAGTCGGTATATGTCGATCTGAGCACAGCTGGACGCCGTATATACAGCATGGGGGTAGCACTGATACCAGCCAGATGCAACCCACGGCCATATAGGACCTACAAGCGATGTTCTTGAGTCGATATATGTCGATCTGAGCACAGCTGGGCGCCGTATATACAGCATGGGGGTAGCTCTGATACCAGCCAGATGCAACCCACGGCCATATAGCACCTACAGGCGATGTTCTTGAGTCGATATATGTCGATCTGAGCACAGCTGGGCCACGTATATACAGCCTGGGGGTAGCTCTGATACCAGCCAGCTGCAACCCACGGCCATGTAAGACCCACAGGCGATGTTCTTGAGTCGATATATGTCGATCTGAGCACAGCTGGGCCACGTATATACAGCATGGGGGTAGCTCTGATACCAGCCAGCTGCAACCCACGGCCATATAGGACCTACAGGCGATGTTCTTGAGTCGATATATGTCGATTTGAGCACAGCTGGGCCCCGTGTATACAGCATGGGGGTAGCTCTGATACCAGTCAGATACAACCCACGGCCATATATGACCTACAGGCGATGTTCTTGAGTCGATATATGTCGATCTGAGAACAGCTGGTCCCCGTATATACGGCATGTGGGTGGCTCTCATACCAGCCAGCTGCAACCCACGGCCATATAGGACCTACAGGCGATGTTCTTGAGTCGATATATGTCGATCTGAGCACAGCTGGGCCACGTATATACAGCATGGGGGTAGCTGGGATACCAGCCAGCTGCAACTCACGGCTATATAGGACCTACAGGCGATGTTCTTGAGTCGATATATGTCGATCTGAGCACAGCTGGGCCCCGTATATACAGCATGGGGGTAGCTCTGATACCAGCCAGCTGCAACCCACGGCCATATAGGACCTACAGGCAATGTTTTTGAGTCGATATATGTCGATCTGAGCACAGCTGGGCGCCGTATATACAGCATGGGGGTAGCTCTGATACCAGCCAGATGCAACCCACGGCCATATAGGACCTACAAGCGATGTTCTTGAGTCGATATATGTCGATCTGAGCACAGCTGGGCCACGTATATACAGCATGGGGGTAGCTGGGATACCAGCCAGCTGCAACTCACGGCTATATAGGACCTACAGGCGATGTTCTTGAGTCGATATATGTCGATCTGAGCACAGCTGGGCCCCATATATACAGCATGGGGGTAGCTCTGATACCAGCCAGCTGCAACCCACGGCCATATAGGACCTACAGGCAATGTTTTTGAGTCGATATATGTCGATCTGAGCACAGCTGGGCGCCGTATATACAGCATGGGGGTAGCTCTGATACCAGCCAGATGCAACCCACGGCCATATAGGACCTACAAGCGATGTTCTTGAGTCGATATATGTCGATCTGAGCACAGCTGGGCGCCGTATATACAGCATGGGGGTAGCTCTGATACCAGCCAGATGCAACCCACGGCCATATAGGACCTACAAGCGATGTTCTTGAGTCGATATATGTCGATCTGAGCACAGCTGGGCGCCGTATATACAGCATGGGGGTAGCTCTGATACCAGCCAGATGCAACCCACGGCCATATAGCACCTACAGGCGAAGTTCTTGAGTCGATATATGTCGATCTGAGCACAGCTGGGCCACGTATATACAGCATGGGGGTAGCTGGGATACCAGCCAGCTGCAACTCACGGCTATATAGGACCTACAGGCGATGTTCTTGAGTCGATATATGTCGATCTGAGCACAGCTGGGCCCCGTATATACAGCATGGGGGTAGCTCTGATACCAGCCAGATGCAACCCACGGCCATATAGGACCTACAGACGATGTTCTTGAGTCGATATATGTCGATCTGAGCACAGCTGGTCCCCGTATATACGGCATGTGGGTGGCTCTGATACCAGCCAGCTGCAACCCACGGCCATATAGGACCTACAGGCGATGTTCTTGAGTCGATATATGTCGATCTGAGCACAGCTGGGCCACGTATATACAGCATGGGGGTAGCTGCCATACTAGCCAGCTGCAACCCACGGCTACATAGGACCTACAGGCGATGTACTTGAGTCGATATATGTCGCTCTGAGCACAGCTGGGCCCCGTATATACAGCATGGGGGAAGCTATGATACCAGCCAGATGCAACCCACGGCCATATAGGACCTACAGGCAATGTTTTTGAGTCGATATATGTCGATCTGAGCACAGCTGGGCGCCGTATATACAGCATGGGGGTAGCTCTGATACCAGCCAGATGCAACCCACGGCCATATAGGACCTAGAGGCGATGTTTTTGAGTCGATATATGTCGAGCTGAGCACAGCTGGGCGCCGTATATACGGCATGTGGGTGGCTCTGATACCAGCCAGCTGCAACCCACGGCCATATAGGACCTACAGGCAATGTTCTTGAGTCGATATATGTCGATCTGAGCACAGCTTGGCGCCGTATATACAGCATTGGGGTTGCTCTGATACCAGCCAGATGCAACCCACGGCCATACAGCACCTACAGGCGATATTCTTGAGTCGATATATGTCGATCTGAGCACAGCTGGGCCACGTATATACAGCCTGGGGGTAGCTCTGATACCAGCCAGCTGCAACCCACGGCCATATAAGACCCACAGGCGATGTTCTTGAGTCGATATATGTCGATCTGAGCACAGCTGGGCCTCGTATATACAGCATGGGAGTAGCTCTGATACCAGCCAGATCCAACCCACGGCCATATAGGACCTACAGGCGATGTACTTGAGTCGATATATGTCGATCTGAGCACAGCTGGGCCCCGTATATACGGCATGTGGGTGGCTCTGATACCAGCCAGATGCAACCCACGGCCATATAGGACCTAGAGCCGATGTTCTTGAGTCGATATATGTCGATCTGAGCACAGCTGGGCCCCCGTATATACGGCATGTGGGTGGCTCTAATATCAGCCAGATGCAACCCACTGCCATATAGGACCTACAGGCGATGTTCTTGAGTCGATATATGTCGATATGAGCTCCGCTATGCATTGTATATGCAGCATGTGGGTGGCTCTGATTCCAGCTAGATGCAACCCACGGGCATATGGGACCTACAGGCGATGTTCTTGAGTCGATATATGTCAATCTGAGCACAGCTGGGCTACGTATATACAGCATGGGGGTAGCTGTGATACCAGCCAGATGCAACCCATGGCCATATAGGACCTACAGGCGATGTTCTTCCGTCTATATATGTCAATCTGAGCACAGCTGGGCCCCGTATATATGGCATACCAGCCAGATGCAACCCACGGCCATATAGGACATACAGGCGATGTTCTTGAGTCGATATATGTCGATTTGAGCACAGCTGAGTCCCGTATATACAGCATGGGGGTAGCTATCATACCAGCCAGATGCAACCCACGGCCATATATGACCTACAGGCGATGTTCTTGAGTCGATATATGTCGATCTGAGCACCGCTATGCACCGTATATGCATCATTGGGGACGCTTCGACACCAGCCAGGTGCAACCTATGCCCATATAGGACCTACAGGCGATGTTCTTGAGTCGATATATGTCGATATGAGCTCCGCTATGCATTGTATATGCAGCATGTGGGTGGCTCTGATTCCAGCCAGATGCAACCCACGGGCATATAGGACCTACAGGCGATGTTCTTGAGTCGATATATGTCGATCTGAGCACAGCTGCGCTACGTATATACAGCATGGGGGTAGTTGTGATACCAGCCAGGTGCAACCCATGGCCATATAGGACCTACAGGCTATGTTCTTCCGTCGATATATGTCGATCTGAGCACAGCTGGGCCCCGTATATACGGCATGTGGGTGGCTCTGATACCAGCCAGCTGCAACCCACGGCCATATAGGACCTACAGGCGATGTTCTTGAGTCGATATATGTCGATCTGAGCACAGCTGGGCCACGTATATACAGCATGGGGGTAGCTGTGATACCAGCCAGCTGCAGCCCACAGCTATATAGGACCCACAGGCGATGTTCTTGAGTCGATATATGTCGATCTGAGCACAGCTGGGCGCCGTTTATACAGCATGGGATTAGCACTGATACCAGCCAGATGCAACCCATGGCCATATAGGACCTACAGGCGATGTTCTTGAGTCGATATATGTCGATTTGAGCATAGCTGGGCGCCGTATATACAGCATGGGATTAGCACTGATACCAGCCAGATGCAACCCACGGCCATATAGGACCTACAGGCGATGTTCTTGAGTCGATATATGTCGATCTGAGCACAGCTGGGCGCCGTATATACAGCATGGGGGTAGCTCTGATACCAGCCAGATGCAACCCACGGCTATATAGGACCCTCAGGCGATGTTCTTGAGTCGATATATGTCGATCTGAGCACAGCTGGGCGCCGTATATACAGCATGGGGGTACCTCTGGTACCAGCCAGATGCAACCCACGGCCATATAGAACCTACAGGCGATGTTCTTGAGTCGATATATGTCGATCTGAGAGCAGCTGGGCCTCGTATATACGACATGTGGGTGGCTCTGATACCAGCCAGATGCAACCCACGGCCATATAGGACCTACAGGCGATGTTCTTGAGTCGATATATGTCGATCTGAGCACCGCTATGCACCGTATATTCAGCATTGGGGCCGCTTCGACACCAGCCAGGTGCAACCTATGCCCATAAAGGAGCTACAGGCGATGTTCTTGAGTCGATATATGTCGATCTGAGCACAGCTGGGCCCCGTATATATGGCATACCAGCCAGCTGCAACCCACGGCCATATAGGACATACAGGCGATGTTCTTGAGTCGATATATGTCTATTTGAGCACAGCTGGGCCCCGTATATACAGCATGGGGGTAGCTCTCATACCAGCCAGATGCAACCCACGGCCATATATGACCTACAGGCGTTGTTCTTGAGTCGATATATGTCGATCTGAGCACAGCTGGGCCCCGTATATACGGCATGTGGGTGGCTCTGATACCAGCTAGATGCAACCCACGGCCATATAGGACCTACAGCCGATGTTCTTGAGTCGATATATGTCGATCTGAGCACAGCTGGGCCCCCGTATATACGGCATGTGGGTGGCTCTGATACCAGCCAGATGCAACCCATGGGCATACACGACCTACCGGCGATGTTTTTAAGTCGATATATGTCGATCGGAGCACAGCTGGGCCACGTATATACAGCATGGGGGTAGCTGTGATACCAGCCAGCTGCAACCCATGGCTATATAGGACCTACAAGCGATGTTCTTGATTCGATATATGTCGATGTGGGAACAGCTGGGCCCCGTATATACAGCATGGGGGTAGCTCTGATACCAGCCATATGCAACCCACGGTCATATAGGACCTACAGGCGATGTTCTTGAGTCGGTATATGTCGATCTGAGCACAGCTGGACGCCGTATATACAGCATGGGGGTAGCACTGATACCAGCCAGATGCAACCCACGGCCATATAGGACCTACAAGCGATGTTCTTGAGTCGATATATGTCGATCTGAGCACAGCTGGGCGCCGTATATACAGCATGGGGGTAGCTCTGATACCAGCCAGATGCAACCCACGGCCATATAGCACCTACAGGCGATGTTCTTGAGTCGATATATGTCGATCTGAGCACAGCTGGGCCACGTATATACAGCCTGGGGGTAGCTCTGATACCAGCCAGCTGCAACCCACGGCCATATAAGACCCACAGGCGATGTTCTTGAGTCGATATATGTCGATCTGAGCACAGCTGGGCCACGTATATGCAGCATGGGGGTAGCTCTGATACCAGCCAGCTGCAACCCACGGCCATATAGGACCTACAGGCGATGTTCTTGAGTCGATATTTGTCGATTTGAGCACAGCTGGGCCCCGTGTATACAGCATGGGGGTAGCTCTGATACCAGTCAGATACAACCCACGGCCATATATGACCTACAGGCGATGTTCTTGAGTCGATATATGTCGATCTGAGCACAGCTGGTCCCCGTATATACGGCATGTGGGTGGCTCTGATACCAGCCAGCTGCAACCCACGGCCATATAGGACCTACAGGCGATGTTCTTGAGTCGATATATGTCGATCTGAGCACAGCTGGGCCACGTATATACAGCATGGGGGTAGCTGGGATACCAGCCAGCTGCAACTCACGGCTATATAGGACCTACAGGCGATGTTCTTGAGTCGATATATGTCGATATGAGCTCCGCTATGCCCTGTATATGCAGCATGTGGGTGGCTCTGATTCCAGCCAGATGCAACCCACGGGCATATAGGACCTACAGGCGATGTTCTTGAGTCGATATATGTCGATCTGAGCACAGCTGGGCTCCGTATATACGGCATATGGGTGGCTCTGATACCAGCCAGATGCAACCCTCGGCCATATAGGACCTACAACCGATGTTCTTGAGTCGATATATGTCGATATGAGCTCCGCTATGCATTGTATATGCAGCATGTGGGTGGCTCTGATTCCAGCCAGATGCAACCCACGGGCATATAGGACCTACAGGCGATGTTCTTGAGTCGATATATGTCGACCTGAGCACAGCTGGGCGCCGTATATATAGCATAGAGGTAGCTGTGATACCAGCCAGCTGCAACCCTCGATTATATAGGACCTACAGGCGA
The DNA here is from genome assembly GCA_963942505.1 of Lordithon lunulatus. Classification (NCBI taxonomy): domain Eukaryota; kingdom Metazoa; phylum Arthropoda; class Insecta; order Coleoptera; family Staphylinidae; genus Lordithon; species Lordithon lunulatus. The sequence goes on along the minus strand of OZ012667.1, from coordinate 29,148,083 downwards.
TGTTCTTGAGTCGATATATGTCGATCTAAGCACAGCTGGGCCCCGTACATACAGCATGGGGGTAGCTCTGATACCACCCAGATGCAACCCACGGCCATATAGGACCTACAGGCGATGTTCTTGAGTCGATATATGTCGATCTGAGCACAGCTGGGCCCCGTATATACAGCATGGGGGTAGCTCTGATACCAGCCAGATGCAACCCACGGCCATATAGGACCTACAGGCGATGTTCTTGAGTCGATATATGTCGACCTGAGCACAGCTGCTCGCCGTATATACAACATAGGGGTAGCTCTGATACCAGCCAGATGCAACCCACGGCCATATAGGAGCTACAGGCGATGTTCTTGAGTAGATATATGTCGATCGGAGCACACCTGGGCCACGTATATACAGCATGGGGGTAGCTGTGATACCAGCCAGCTCCAACCCACGGCTATATAGGACCTACAAGCGATGTTCTTGAGTCGATATATGTCGATCTGAGCACAGCTGGGCGCCGTATATACACCATGGGTGTAACTCTGATACCAGCCTGATGCAACCCACGGCCATATAGGACCTACAGGCGATGTTCTTGAGTCGATATATGTCGATCTGAGCACAGCTGGGCCCCGTATATACGGCATGTGGGTGGCTCTGATACCAGATATATGCAAGCCACGGCCATATAGGACCTACAGGCGATGTTCTTGAGTCGATATATGTCGATCTGAGCACAGCTGGGCCCCGTATATACGGCATGTTGGTGGCTCTGATACCAGCCAGATGCAACCCACGGCCATATAGGACCTACATACGATGTTCTTGAGTCGATATATGTCGATCTAAGCACAGCTGAGCCACCGTATATACGGCATGTGGGTGGCTCTGATATCAGCCAGATGCAACCCACGGCCATATAGGACCTACAGGCGATGTCTTGAGTCAATATATGTCGATCTGAGCACAGCTGGGCCACGTATATACAGCATGGGGGTAGATGTGATACCAGCCAGCTGCAACCCACGGCCATATAAGACCTACAGGCGATGTTCTTGAGTCGATATTTGTCGATCTGAGCACAGCTGGGCCCCGTATATACGGCATGTGGGTGGCTCTGATACCAGCCAGATACAACCCACGGCCATATAGGACCTACAGGCGATGTTCTTGAGTCGATATATGTCGATATGAGCAGAGCTGGGCCCCGTATATACAGCGGGAGGGTAGCTCTGATACCAGCCAGATGCAACCCACGGCCATATAGGACCTACAGGCGATGTTCTTGAGTCGATATATGTCGATCTGAGCATAGCTGGGCCCCGTATATACAGCGGGAGGGTAGCTCTGATACCAGCCAGATGCAACTCACGGCCATATAGGACCTACAGGCGATGTTCTTGAGTCGATATACGTCGATCTGCGCACAGCTGGGCCCCGTATATACGGCATGTGGTTGGCTCTGATACCAGCCATATGCAACCCACGGCCATATAGAACCTACAGGCGATGTTCTTGAGTCGATATATGTCGATCTGAGCACAGCTGGGCTTCGTATAAACGGCATGTGGGTGGCTCTGATACCAGCCAGATGCAACCCACGGCCATATAGGACCTACAGGCGATATTCTTGAGTCGATATATGTCGATCTGAGCACAGCTGGGCTCCGTATATACGGCATATGGGTGGCTCTGATACCAGCCAGATGCAACCCTCGGCCATATAGGACCTACAACCGATGTTCTTGAGTCGATATATGTCGATATGAGCTCCGCTATGCATTGTATATGCAGCATGTGGGTGGCTCTGATTCCAGCCAGATGCAACCCACGGGCATATAGGACCTACAGGCGATGTTCTTGAGTAGATATATGTCGATCTGAGCACAGCTGGGCTACGTATATACAGCATGGGGGTAGCTGTGATACCAGCCAGATGCATCCCATGGACATATAGGACCTACAGGCGATGTTCTTCCGTCGATATATGTCGATCTGAGCACAGCTGGGCCCCGTATATATGGCATACCAGCCAGATGCAACCCACGGCCATATAGGACCTACAGGCGATGTTCTTGAGTCGATATATGTCGATCTGAGCACAGCTGGGCCACGTATATACATCATGGGGGTAGCTCTGATACCAGCCAGCTGCAACCCACGGCCATATAGGACCTACAGGCGATGTTCTTGAGTCGATATATGTCGATTTGAGCACAGCTGGGCCCCGTATATACAGCATGGGGGTAGCTGTGATACCAGCCAGCTGCAACCCACGGCTATATAGGACCTACAGGCGATGTTCTTGAGTCGATATATGTCGATCTGAGCACAGCTGGGCCCCGTATATACAGCATGGGGGTAGCTCTGATACCAGCCAGCTGCAACCCACGGCCATATAGGACTTACAGTCGATGTTCTTGAGTCGATATATGCCGATCTGAGCACAGCTGGGCCACGTATATACAGACAGCATGGGGGTAGCTGTGATACCAGCCAGCTGCAACCCACGGCCATATAGGACCCTCTGGCGATGTTCCTGAGTCGATATATGTGGATCTGAGCACAGCTGGGCGCCGTATATACAGCATGGGGGTAGCTCTGATACCAGCCAGATGCAACCCACGGCCATATAGGACCTACAGGCGATGTACTTGAGTCGATTTATGTCGATCTGAGCACAGCTGGGCCCCGTATATACGGCATGTGGGTGGCTCTGATACAAGCCAGCTGCAACCCACGGCCATATAGGACCTACAGGCGATGTTCTTGAGTCGATATATGTCGATCTGAGCACAGCTGGGCCCCCGTATATTCGGCATGTATGTGCCTCTGATATCAGCCAGATGCAACCCACGGCCATATAGGACCTACAGGCGATGTTCTTGAGTCAATATATGTCGATCTGAGCACAGTTGGGCCACGTATATACAGCATGGGGGTAGATTTGATACCAGCCAGCTGCAACCCACGGCCATATAGGACCTACAGGCGATGTTCTTGAGTCGATATATGTCGATCTGAGCACAGCTGGGCCCCGTATATACGGCATGTGGGTGGCTCTGATACCAGCTAGATGCAACCCACGGCCATATAGGACCTACAAGCGATGTTCTTGAGTCGATATATGTCGATCTGAGCAGAGCTGGGCCCCGTATATACAGCGGGAGGGTAGCTCTGATACCAGCCAGATGCAACCCACGGCCATATAGGACCTACAGGCGATGTTCTTGAGTCGATATATGTCGATCTGAGCATAGCTGGGCCCCGTATATACAGCGGGAGGGTAGCTCTGATACCAGCCAGATGCAACCCACGGCCATATAGGACCTACAGGCGATGCTCTTGAGTCGATATATGTCGATCTGAGCACAGCTGGGCGCCGTCTATACAGCATAAGGGTAGCTCTGATACCAGCCAGATGCAACCCACGGCCATATAGGACCTACAGGTGATGTTCTTGAGTCGATATATGTCGATCTGAGCACAGCTGGGCGCCGTATATACACCATGGGGGTAGCTCTGATACCAGCCAGATGCAACTCACGGCCATATAGGACCTACAGGCGATGTTCTTGAGTCGATATACGTCGATCTGCGCACAGCTGGGCCCCGTATATACGGCATGTGGTTGGCTCTGATACCAGCCATATGTAACCCACGGCCATATAGAACCTACAGGCGATGTTCTTGAGTCGATATATGTCGATCTGAGCACAGCTGGGCTTCGTATAAACGGCATGTGGGTGGCTCTGATACCAGCCAGATGCAACCCACGGCCATATAGGACCTACAGGCGATGTTCTTGAGTCGATATATGTCGATCTGAGCACAGCTGGGCTCCGTATATACGGCATATGGGTGGCTCTGATACCAGCCAGATGCAACCCTCGGCCATATAGGACCTACAGCCGAAGTTCTTGAGTCGATATATGTCGATATGAGCTCCGCTATGCATTGTATATGCAGCATGTGGGTGGCTCTGATTCCAGCCAGATGCAACCCACGGGCATATAGGACCTACAGGCGATGTTCTTGAGTAGATATATGTCGATCTGAGCACAGCTGGGCTACGTATATACAGCATGGGGGTAGCTGTGATACCAGCCAGATGCATCCCATGGACATATAGGACCTACAGGCGATGTTCTTCCGTCGATATATGTCGATCTGAGCACAGCTGGGCCCCGTATATATGGCATACCAGCCAGATGCAACCCACGGCCATATAGGACCTACAGGCGATGTTCTTGAGTCGATATATGTCGATCTGAGCACAGCTGGGCCACATATATACAGCATGGGGGTAGCTCTGATACCAGCCAGCTGCAACCCACGGCCATATAGGACCTACAGGCGATGTTCTTGAGTCGAAATATGTCGATTTGAGCACAGCTGGGCCCCGTATATACAGCATGGGGGTAGCTCTCATACCAGCCAGATGCAACCCACGGCCATATATGACCTACAGGCGATGTTCTTGAGTCGATATATGTCGATCTGAGCACAGCTGGGCGCCGTATATACAGCATGGGGGTAGCTCTGATACCAGCCAGATGCAACCCACGGCCATATAGGACCTACAGGCGATGTTCTTGAGTCAATATATGTCCATCTGAGCACAGATGGGCCATGTATATACAGCATGGGGGTAGCTGGAATACCAGCCAGCTGTAACCCACGGCTATATAGGACCTACAGGCGATGTTATTGAGTCGATATATGTCGATCTGAGCACAGCTGGGCCCCGTATATACAGCATGGGGGTAGCTCTGATACCAGCCAGATGCAACCCACGGCCATATAGGACCTACAGGCGATGTTCTTGAGTCGATATATGTCGATCTGAGCACAGCTGGGCCACGTATATACAGCATGGGGGTAGCTCTGATACCAGCCAGCTGTAACCCACGGCCATATAGGACCTACAGGCGATGTTCTTGAGTCGATATATGTCGATCTGAGCAGAGCTGGGATCCGTATATACAGCGGCAGGGTAGCGGTGATACCAGCCAGATGCAACCCACGGCCATATAGGACCTACAGGCGATGTTCTTGAGTCGATATATGTCGATCTGAGCACAGCTGGGCGCCGTATATACAGCATAAGTGTAGCTCTGATACCAGCCAGATGCAACCCACGGCCATATAGGACCTACAGGCGATGTTCTTGAGTCGATATATGTCGATCTGAGCACAGCTGGGCCCTGTATATACGGCATATGGGTGGCTCTGATACCAGCCAGATGCAACCCACGGCCATATAGGACCTACAGCCGATGTTCTTGAGTCGATATATGTCGATCTGAGCACAGCTGGGCCGCCGTATATACGGCATCTGGGTGGCTCTGATATCAGCCAGATGCAACCCACGGCAATATAGGACCTACAGGCGATGTTCTTGAGTCGATATATGTCGATCTGAGCACCGCTATGCACCGTATATGCAGCATTGGGGCCGCTTCGGCACCAGCCAGGTGCAACCTATGTCCATATAGAACCTACAGGCGATGTTCTTGAGTCGATATATGTCGATATGAGCTCCGCTATGCATTGTAAATGCAGCATGTGGGTGGCTCTGATTCCAGCCAGATGCAACCCACGGGCATATAGGAACTACAGGCGACGTTCTTGAGGCTACGTATATACAGCATGGGGGTAGCTGTGATACCAGCCAGGTGCAACCCATGGCCATATAGGACCTACAGGCGCTGTTCTTCCGTCGATATATGTCGATCTGAGCACAGCTGGGCCCCGTATATACGGCATGTGGGTGGCTCTGATACCAGCCAGATGCAACCCACGGCTATATAGGACCTACAGGCGATGTTCTTGAGTCGATATATGTCGATCTGAGCACAGCTGGGCCACGTATATACAGCATGGGGGTAGCTGTGATATCAGCCAGCTGCAACCCACGGCTATATAGGACCTACTGGCGATGTTCTTGATTCGATATATGTCGATCTGAGCACAGCTGGGTCCCGTATATACAGCATGAAGGTAACTCTGATACCAGCCAGATGCAACCCACGGCCATATAGGACCTACAGGCGATGTTCTTGAGTCGATATATGTCGATCTGAGCACAGCTGGTCCCCGTATATACGGCATGTGGGTGGCTCTGATACCAGCCAGCTGCAACCCACGGCCATATAGGACCTATAGGCGATGATCTTGAGTCGATATATGTCGATCTGAGCACAGCTGGGCCACGTATATACAGCATGGGGGTAGCTGTGATACCAGCCAGCTGCAACCCACGGCTACATAGGACCTACAGGCGATGTTCTTGAGTCGTTATATGTCGCTCTGAGCACAGCTGGGCCCCGTATATACAGCATGGGGGAAGCTATGATACCAGCCAGATGCAACCCACGGCCATATAGGACCTACAGGCGATGTTCTTGAGTCGATATATGTCGATCTGAGCACAGCTGGGCGCCGTATATACAGCATGGGGGTAGCTCTGATACCAGCCAGATGCAACCCACGGCCATACAGCACCTACAGGCGATATTCTTGAGTCGATATATGTCGATCTGAGCACAGCTGGGCCACGTATATACAGCCTGGAGGTAGCTCTGATACCACCCAGCTGCAACCCACGGCCATATAAGACCCACAGGCGATGTTCTTGAGTCGATATATGTCGATCTGAGCACAGCTGGGCCCCCGTATATACGGCATGTGGGTGGCTCTGATATCAGCCAGATGCAACCCACTGCCATATAGGACCTACATGCGATGTTCTTGAGTCGATATATGTCGATCTGAGCACCGCTATGCACCGTATATGCAACATTGGGGCCGCTCCGACACCAGCCAGGTGCAACCTATGCCCATATGGGACCTACAGGCGATGTTCTTGAGTCGATATATGTCGATATGAGCTCCGCTATGCCCTGTATATGCAGCATGTGGGTGGCTCTGATTCCAGCCAGATGCAACCCACGGGCATATAGGACCTACAGGCGATGTTCTTGAGTCGATATATGTCGATATGAGCACAGCTAAGCCAGGTATATACAGCATGGGGGTAGCTGTGAAACCAGCCAGCTGCAACCCACGGTCATATAGGACCTACAGGCGATGTTCTTGAGTCGATATATGTCGATCTGAGCACAGCTGGGCCCCGTATATACAGCATGGCGGTAGCTGTGATACCAGCCAGCTGCAACCCTCGATTATATAGGACCTACAGGCGATGTTCTTGAGTCGATATATGTCGATCTAAGCACAGCTGGGCCCCGTACATACAGCATGGGGGTAGCTCTGATACCACCCAGATGCAACCCAAGGCCATATAGGACCTACAGGCGATGTTCTTGAGTCGATATATGTCGATCTGAGCACAGCTGGGCCCCGTATATACAGCATGGGGGTAGCTCTGATACCAGCCAGATGCAACCCACGGCCATATAGGACCTACAGGCGATGTTCTTGAGTCGATATATGTCGACCTGAGCACAGCTGCTCGCCGTATATACAACATAGGGGTAGCTCTGATACCAGCCAGATGCAACCCACGGCCATATAGGAGCTACAGGCGATGTTCTTGAGTAGATATATGTCGATCGGAGCACAGTTGGGCCACGTATATACAGCATGGGGGTAGCTGTGATACCAGCCAGCTCCAACCCACGGCTATATAGGACCTACAAGCGATGTTCTTGAGTCGATATATGTCGATCTGAGCACAGCTGGGCGCCGTATATACACCATGGGTGTAACTCTGATACCAGCCTGATGCAACCCACGGCCATATAGGACCTACAGGCGATGTTCTTGAGTCGATATATGTCGATCTGAGCACAGCTGGGCCCCGTATATACGGCATGTGGGTGGCTCTGATACCAGATATATGCAAGCCACGGCCATATAGGACCTACAGGCGATGTTCTTGAGTCGATATATGTCGATCTGAGCACAGCTGGGCCCCGTATATACGGCATGTTGGTGGCTCTGATACCAGCCAGATGCAACCCACGGCCATATAGGACCTACATACGATGTTCTTGAGTCGATATATGTCGATCTAAGCACAGCTGGGCCCCCGTATATACGGCATGTGGGTGGCTCTGATATCAGCCAGATGCAACCCACGGCCATATAGGACCTACAGGCGATGTTCTTGAGTCAATATATGTCGATCTGAGCACAGCTGGGCCACGTATATACAGCATGGGGGTAGATGTGATACCAGCCAGCTGCAACCCACGGCCATATAATACCTACAGGCGATGTTCTTGAGTCGATATTTGTCGATCTGAGCACAGCTGGGCCCCGTATATACGGCATGTGGGTGGCTCTGATACCAGCCAGATGCAACCCACGGCCATATAGGAGCTACAGGCGATGTTCTTGAGTAGATATATGTCGATCGGAGCACAGTTGGGCCACGTATATACAGCATGGGGGTAGCTGTGATACCAGCCAGCTCCAACCCACGGCTATATAGGACCTACAAGCGATGTTCTTGAGTCGATATATGTCGATCTGAGCACAGCTGGGCGCCGTATATACACCATGGGTGTAACTCTGATACCAGCCTGATGCAACCCACGGCCATATAGGACCTACAGGCGATGTTCTTGAGTCGATATATGTCGATCTGAGCACAGCTGGGCCCCGTATATACGGCATGTGGGTGGCTCTGATACCAGATATATGCAAGCCACGGCCATATAGGACCTACAGGCGATGTTCTTGAGTCGATATATGTCGATCTGAGCACAGCTGGGCCCCGTATATACGGCATGTTGGTGGCTCTGATACCAGCCAGATGCAACCCACGGCCATATAGGACCTACATACGATGTTCTTGAGTCGATATATGTCGATCTAAGCACAGCTGGGCCCCGTATATACGGCATGTGGGTGGCTCTGATATCAGCCAGATGCAACCCACGGCCATATAGGACCTACAGGCGATGTTCTTGAGTCAATATATGTCGATCTGAGCACAGCTGGGCCACGTATATACAGCATGGGGGTAGATGTGATACCAGCCAGCTGCAACCCACGGCCATATAAGACCTACAGGCGATGTTCTTGAGTCGATATTTGTCGATCTGAGCACAGCTGGGCCCCGTATATACGGAATGTGGGTGGCTCTGATACCAGCCAGATGCAACCCACGGCCATATAGGACCTACAGGCGATGTTCTTGAGTCGATATATGTCGATCTGAGCAGAGCTGGGCCCCGTATATACAGCGGGAGGGTAGCTCTGATACCAGCCAGATGCAACCCACGGCCATATAGGACCTACAGGCGATGTTCTTGAGTCGATATATGTCGATCTGAGCATAGCTGGGCCCCGTATATACGGCGGGAGGGTAGCTCTGATACCAGCCAGATGCAACTCACGGCCATATAGGACCTACAGGCGATGTTCTTGAGTCGATATACGTCGATCTGCGCACAGCTGGGCCCCGTATATACGGCATGTGGTTGGCTCTGATACCAGCCATATGCAACCCACGGCCATATAGAACCTACAGGCGATGTTCTTGAGTCGATATATGTCGATCTGAGCACAGCTGGGCTTCGTATAAACGGCATGTGGGTGGCTCTGATACCAGCCAGATGCAACCCACGGCCATATAGGACCTACAGGCGATGTTCTTGAGTCGATATATGTCGATCTGAGCACAGCTGGGCGCCGTATATACAGCATAGGGGTACCTCTGATACCAGCCAGATGCAACCCACGGCTATATAGGACCTACAGGCGATGTTCTTGAGTCGATATATGTCGATCTGAGCACCGCTATGCACCGTATATGCATCATTGGGGTCGCTTCGACACCAGCCAGGTGCAACCTATGCCCATATAGGACCTACAGGCGATGTTCTTGAGTCGATATATGTCGATATGAGCTCCGCTATGCATTGTATATGCAGCATGTGGGTGGCTCTGATTCCAGCTAGATGCAACCCACGGGCATATGGGACCTACAGGCGATGTTCTTGAGTCGATATATGTCAATCTGAGCACAGCTGGGCTACGTATATACAGCATGGGGGTAGCTGTGATACCAGCCAGATGCAACCCATGGCCATATAGGACCTACAGGCGATGTTCTTCCGTCTATATATGTCAATCTGAGCACAGCTGGGCCCCGTATATATGGCATACCAGCCAGATGCAACCCACGGCAATATAGGACATACAGGCGATGTTCTTGAGTCGATATATGTCGATTTGAGCACAGCTGAGTCCCGTATATACAGCATGGGGGTAGCTATCATACCAGCCGGATGCAACCCACGGCCATATATGACCTACAGGCGATGTTCTTGAGTCGATATATGTCGATCTGAGCACCGCTATGCACCGTATATGCATCATTGGGGTCGCTTCGACACCAGCCAGGTGCAACCTATGCCCATATAGGACCTACAGGCGATGTTCTTGAGTCGATATATGTCGATATGAGCTCCGCTATGCATTGTATATGCAGCATGTGGGTGGCTCTGATTCCAGCCAGATGCAACCCACGGGCATATAGGACCTACAGGCGATGTTCTTGAGTCGATATATGTCGATCTGAGCACAGCTGCGCTACGTATATACAGCATGGGGGTAGTTGTGATACCAGCCAGGTGCAACCCATGGCCATATAGGACCTACAGGCGATGTTCTTCCGTCGATATATGTCGATCTGAGCACAGCTGGGCCCCGTATATACGGCATGTGGGTGGCTCTGATACCAGCCAGCTGCAACCCACGGCCATATAGGACCTACAGGCGATGTTCTTGAGTCGATATATGTCGATCTGAGCACAGCTGGGCCACGTATATACAGCATGGGGGTAGCTGTGATACCAGCCAGCTGCAGCCCACGGCTATATAGGACCCACAGGCGATGTTCTTGAGTCGATATATGTCGATCTGAGCACAGCTGGGCGCCGTTTATACAGCATGGGATTAGCACTGATACCAGCCAGATGCAACCCATGGCCATATAGGACCTACAGGCGATGTTCTTGAGTCGATATATGTCGATTTGAGCATAGCTGGGCGCCGTATATACAGCATGGGATTAGCACTGATACCAGCCAGATGCAACCCACGGCCATATAGGACCTACAGGCGATGTTCTTGAGTCGATATATGTCGATCTGAGCACAGCTGGGCGCCGTATATACAGCATGGGGGTAGCTCGGATACCAGCCAGATGCAACCCACGGCTATATAGGACCCTCAGGCGATGTTCTTGAGTCGATATATGTCGATCTGAGCACAGCTGGGCGCCGTATATACAGCATGGGGGTACCTCTGGTACTAGCCAGATGCAACCCACGGCCATATAGAACCTACAGGCGATGTTCTTGAGTCGATATATGTCGATCTGAGAGCAGCTGGGCCTCGTATATACGACATGTGGGTGGCTCTGATACCAGCCAGATGCTACCCACGGCCATATAGGACCTACAGGCGATGTTCTTGAGTCGATATATGTCGATCTGAGCACCGCTATGCACCGTATATTCAGCATTGGGGCCGCTTCGACACCAGCCAGGTGCAACCTATGCCCATAAAGGAGCTACAGGCGATGTTCTTGAGTCGATATATGTCGATCTGAGCACAGCTGGGCCCCGTATATATGGCATACCAGCCAGCTGCAACCCACGGCCATATAGGACATACAGGCGATGTTCTTGAGTCGATATATGTCGATTTGAGCACAGCTGGGCCCCGTATATACAGCATGGGGGTGGCTCTCATACCAGCCAGATGCAACCCACGGCCATATATGACCTACAGGCGTTGTTCTTGAGTCGATATATGTCGATCTGAGCACAGCTGGGCCCCGTATATACGGCATGTGGGTGGCTCTGATACCAGCTAGATGCAACCCACGGCCATATAGGACCTACAGCCGATGTTCTTGAGTCGATATATGTCGATCTGAGCACAGCTGGGCCCCCGTATATACGGCATGTGGGTGGCTCTGATACCAGCCAGATGCAACCCATGGGCATACACGACCTACCGGCGATGTTTTTAAGTCGATATATGTCGATCGGAGCACAGCTGGGCCACGTATATACAGCATGGGGGTAGCTGTGATACCAGCCAGCTGCAACCCATGGCTATATAGGACCTACAAGCGATGTTCTTGATTCGATATATGTCGATGTGGGAACAGCTGGGCCCCGTATATACAGCATGGGGGTAGCTCTGATACCAGCCATATGCAACCTACGGTCATATAGGACCTACAGGCGATGTTCTTGAGTCGGTATATGTCGATCTGAGCACAGCTGGACGCCGTATATACAGCATGGGGGTAGCACTGATACCAGCCAGATGCAACCCACGGCCATATAGGACCTACAAGCGATGTTCTTGAGTCGATATATGTCGATCTGAGCACAGCTGGGCGCCGTATATACAGCATGGGGGTAGCTCTGATACCAGCCAGATGCAACCCACGGCCATATAGCACCTACAGGCGATGTTCTTGAGTCGATATATGTCGATCTGAGCACAGCTGGGCCACGTATATACAGCCTGGGGGTAGCTCTGATACCAGTCAGCTGCAACCCACGGCCATATAAGACCCACAGGCGATGTTCTTGAGTCGATATATGTCGATCTGAGCACAGCTGGGCCACGTATATACAGCATGGGGGTAGCTCTGATACCAGCCAGCTGCAACCCACGGCCATATAGGACCTACAGGCGATGTTCTTGAGTCGATATATGTCGATTTGAGCACAGCTGGGCCCCGTGTATACAGCATGGGGGTAGCTCTGATACCAGTCAGATACAACCCACGGCCATATATGACCTACAGGCGATGTTCTTGAGTCGATATATGTCGATCTGAGCACAGCTGGTCCCCGTATATACGGCATGTGGGTGGCTCTCATACCAGCCAGCTGCAACCCACGGCCATATAGGACCTACAGGCGATGTTCTTGAGTCGATATATGTCGATCTGAGCACAGCTGGGCCACGTATATACAGCATGGGGGTAGCTGGGATACCAGCCAGCTGCAACTCACGGCTATATAGGACCTACAGGCGATGTTCTTGAGTCGATATATGTCGATCTGAGCACAGCTGGGCCCCGTATATACAGCATGGGGGTAGCTCTGATACCAGCCAGCTGCAACCCACGGCCATATAGGACCTACAGGCAATGTTTTTGAGTCGATATATGTCGATCTGAGCACAGCTGGGCGCCGTATATACAGCATGGGGGTAGCTCTGATACCAGCCAGATGCAACCCACGGCCATATAGGACCTACAAGCGATGTTCTTGAGTCGATATATGTCGATCTGAGCACAGCTGGGCCACGTATATACAGCATGGGGGTAGCTGGGATACCAGCCAGCTGCAACTCACGGCTATATAGGACCTACAGGCGATGTTCTTGAGTCGATATATGTCGATCTGAGCACAGCTGGGCCCCATATATACAGCATGGGGGTAGCTCTGATACCAGCCAGCTGCAACCCACGGCCATATAGGACCTACAGGCAATGTTTTTGAGTCGATATATGTCGATCTGAGCACAGCTGGGCGCCGTATATACAGCATGGGGGTAGCTCTGATACCAGCCAGATGCAACCCACGGCCATATAGGACCTACAAGCGATGTTCTTGAGTCGATATATGTCGATCTGAGCACAGCTGGGCGCCGTATATACAGCATGGGGGTAGCTCTGATACCAGCCAGATGCAACCCACGGCCATATAGGACCTACAAGCGATGTTCTTGAGTCGATATATGTCGATCTGAGCACAGCTGGGCGCCGTATATACAGCATGGGGGTAGCTCTGATACCAGCCAGATGCAACCCACGGCCATATAGCACCTACAGGCGAAGTTCTTGAGTCGATATATGTCGATCTGAGCACAGCTGGGCCACGTATATACAGCATGGGGGTAGCTGGGATACCAGCCAGCTGCAACTCACGGCTATATAGGACCTACAGGCGATGTTCTTGAGTCGATATATGTCGATCTGAGCACAGCTGGGCCCCGTATATACAGCATGGGGGTAGCTCTGATACCAGCCAGATGCAACCCACGGCCATATAGGACCTACAGACGATGTTCTTGAGTCGATATATGTCGATCTGAGCACAGCTGGTCCCCGTATATACGGCATGTGGGTGGCTCTGATACCAGCCAGCTGCAACCCACGGCCATATAGGACCTACAGGCGATGTTCTTGAGTCGATATATGTCGATCTGAGCACAGCTGGGCCACGTATATACAGCATGGGGGTAGCTGCCATACTAGCCAGCTGCAACCCACGGCTACATAGGACCTACAGGCGATGTACTTGAGTCGATATATGTCGCTCTGAGCACAGCTGGGCCCCGTATATACAGCATGGGGGAAGCTATGATACCAGCCAGATGCAACCCACGGCCATATAGGACCTACAGGCAATGTTTTTGAGTCGATATATGTCGATCTGAGCACAGCTGGGCGCCGTATATACAGCATGGGGGTAGCTCTGATACCAGCCAGATGCAACCCACGGCCATATAGGACCTAGAGGCGATGTTTTTGAGTCGATATATGTCGAGCTGAGCACAGCTGGGCCCCGTATATACGGCATGTGGGTGGCTCTGATACCAGCCAGCTGCAACCCACGGCCATATAGGACCTACAGGCAATGTTCTTGAGTCGATATATGTCGATCTGAGCACAGCTTGGCGCCGTATATACAGCATTGGGGTTGCTCTGATACCAGCCAGATGCAACCCACGGCCATACAGCACCTACAGGCGATATTCTTGAGTCGATATATGTCGATCTGAGCACAGCTGGGCCACGTATATACAGCCTGGGGGTAGCTCTGATACCAGCCAGCTGCAACCCACGGCCATATAAGACCCACAGGCGATGTTCTTGAGTCGATATATGTCGATCTGAGCACAGCTGGGCCTCGTATATACAGCATGGGAGTAGCTCTGATACCAGCCAGATCCAACCCACGGCCATATAGGACCTACAGGCGATGTACTTGAGTCGATATATGTCGATCTGAGCACAGCTGGGCCCCGTATATACGGCATGTGGGTGGCTCTGATACCAGCCAGATGCAACCCACGGCCATATAGGACCTAGAGCCGATGTTCTTGAGTCGATATATGTCGATCTGAGCACAGCTGGGCCCCCGTATATACGGCATGTGGGTGGCTCTAATATCAGCCAGATGCAACCCACTGCCATATAGGACCTACAGGCGATGTTCTTGAGTCGATATATGTCGATATGAGCTCCGCTATGCATTGTATATGCAGCATGTGGGTGGCTCTGATTCCAGCTAGATGCAACCCACGGGCATATGGGACCTACAGGCGATGTTCTTGAGTCGATATATGTCAATCTGAGCACAGCTGGGCTACGTATATACAGCATGGGGGTAGCTGTGATACCAGCCAGATGCAACCCATGGCCATATAGGACCTACAGGCGATGTTCTTCCGTCTATATATGTCAATCTGAGCACAGCTGGGCCCCGTATATATGGCATACCAGCCAGATGCAACCCACGGCCATATAGGACATACAGGCGATGTTCTTGAGTCGATATATGTCGATTTGAGCACAGCTGAGTCCCGTATATACAGCATGGGGGTAGCTATCATACCAGCCAGATGCAACCCACGGCCATATATGACCTACAGGCGATGTTCTTGAGTCGATATATGTCGATCTGAGCACCGCTATGCACCGTATATGCATCATTGGGGTCGCTTCGACACCAGCCAGGTGCAACCTATGCCCATATAGGACCTACAGGCGATGTTCTTGAGTCGATATATGTCGATATGAGCTCCGCTATGCATTGTATATGCAGCATGTGGGTGGCTCTGATTCCAGCCAGATGCATCCCACGGGCATATAGGACCTACAGGCGATGTTCTTGAGTCGATATATGTCGATCTGAGCACAGCTGCGCTACGTATATACAGCATGGGGGTAGTTGTGATACCAGCCAGGTGCAACCCATGGCCATATAGGACCTACAGGCTATGTTCTTCCGTCGATATATGTCGATCTGAGCACAGCTGGGCCCCGTATATACGGCATGTGGGTGGCTCTGATACCAGCCAGCTGCAACCCACGGCCATATAGGACCTACAGGCGATGTTCTTGAGTCGATATATGTCGATCTGAGCACAGCTGGGCCACGTATATACAGCATGGGGGTAGCTGTGATACCAGCCAGCTGCAGCCCACGGCTATATAGGACCCACAGGCGATGTTCTTGAGTCGATATATGTCGATCTGAGCACAGCTGGGCGCCGTTTATACAGCATGGGATTAGCACTGATACCAGCCAGATGCAACCCATGGCCATATAGGACCTACAGGCGATGTTCTTGAGTCGATATATGTCGATTTGAGCATAGCTGGGCGCCGTATATACAGCATGGGATTAGCACTGATACCAGCCAGATGCAACCCACGGCCATATAGGACCTACAGGCGATGTTCTTGAGTCGATATATGTCAATCTGAGCACAGCTGGGCGCCGTATATACAGCATGGGGGTAGCTCTGATACCAGCCAGATGCAACCCACGGCTATATAGGACCCTCAGGCGATGTTCTTGAGTCGATATATGTCGATCTGAGCACAGCTGGGCGCCGTATATACAGCATGGGGGTACCTCTGGTACCAGCCAGATGCAACCCACGGCCATATAGAACCTACAGGCGATGTTCTTGAGTCGATATATGTCGATCTGAGAGCAGCTGGGCCTCGTATATACGACATGTGGGTGGCTCTGATACCAGCCAGATGCAACCCACGGCCATATAGGACCTACAGGCGATGTTCTTGAGTCGATATATGTCGATCTGAGCACCGCTATGCACCGTATATTCAGCATTGGGGCCGCTTCGACACCAGCTAGGTGCAACCTATGCCCATAAAGGAGCTACAGGCGATGTTCTTGAGTCGATATATGTCGATCTGAGCACAGCTGGGCCCCGTATATATGGCATACCAGCCAGCTGCAACCCACGGCCATATAGGACATACAGGCGATGTTCTTGAGTCGATATATGTCGATTTGAGCACAGCTGGGCCCCGTATATACAGCATGGGGGTAGCTCTCATACCAGCCAGATGCAACCCACGGCCATATATGACCTACAGGCGTTGTTCTTGAGTCGATATATGTCGATCTGAGCACAGCTGGGCCCCGTATATACGGCATGTGGGTGGCTCTGATACCAGCTAGATGCAACCCACGGCCATATAGGACCTACAGCCGATGTTCTTGAGTCGATATATGTCGATCAGAGCACAGCTGGGCCCCCGTATATACGGCATGTGGGTGGCTCTGATACCAGCCAGATGCAACCCATGGGCATACACGACCTACCGGCGATGTTTTTAAGTCGATATATGTCGATCGGAGCACAGCTGGGCCACGTATATACAGCATGGGGGTAGCTGTGATACCAGCCAGCTGCAACCCATGGCTATATAGGACCTACAAGCGATGTTCTTGATTCGATATATGTCGATGTGGGAACAGCTGGGCCCCGTATATACAGCATGGGGGTAGCTCTGATACCAGCCATATGCAACCCACGGTCATATAGGACCTACAGGCGATGTTCTTGAGTCGGTATATGTCGATCTGAGCACAGCTGGACGCCGTATATACAGCATGGGGGTAGCACTGATACCAGCCAGATGCAACCCACGGCCATATAGGACCTACAAGCGATGTTCTTGAGTCGATATATGTCGATCTGAGCACAGCTGGGCGCCGTATATACAGCATGGGGGTAGCTCTGATACCAGCCAGATGCAACCCACGGCCATATAGCACCTACAGGCGATGTTCTTGAGTCGATATATGTCGATCTGAGCACAGCTGGGCCACGTATATACAGCCTGGGGGTAGCTCTGATACCAGCCAGCTGCAACCCACGGCCATATAAGACCCACAGGCGATGTTCTTGAGTCGATATATGTCGATCTGAGCACAGCTGGGCCACGTATATGCAGCATGGGGGTAGCTCTGATACCAGCCAGCTGCAACCCACGGCCATATAGGACCTACAGGCGATGTTCTTGAGTCGATATTTGTCGATTTGAGCACAGCTGGGCCCCGTGTATACAGCATGGGGGTAGCTCTGATACCAGTCAGATACAACCCACGGCCATATATGACCTACAGGCGATGTTCTTGAGTCGATATATGTCGATCTGAGCACAGCTGGTCCCCGTATATACGGCATGTGGGTGGCTCTGATACCAGCCAGCTGCAACCCACGGCCATATAGGACCTACAGGCGATGTTCTTGAGTCGATATATGTCGATCTGAGCACAGCTGGGCCACGTATATACAGCATGGGGGTAGCTGGGATACCAGCCAGCTGCAACTCACGGCTATATAGGACCTACAGGCGATGTTCTTGAGTCGATATATGTCGATCTGAGCACAGCTGGGCCCCGTATATACAGCATGGGGGTAGCTCTGATACCAGCCAGCTGCAACCCACGGCCATATAGGACCTACAGGCAATGTTTTTGAGTCGATATATGTCGATCTGAGCACAGCTGGGCGCCGTATATACAGCATGGGGGTAGCTCTGATACCAGCCAGATGCAACCCACGGCCATATAGGACCTACAAGCGATGTTCTTGAGTCGATATATGTCGATCTGAGCACAGCTGGGCCACGTATATACAGCATGGGGGTAGCTGGGATACCAGCCAGCTGCAACTCACGGCTATATAGGACCTACAGGCGATGTTCTTGAGTCGATATATGTCGATCTGAGCACAGCTGGGCCCCATATATACAGCATGGGGGTAGCTCTGATACCAGCCAGCTGCAACCCACGGCCATATAGGACCTACAGGCAATGTTTTTGAGTCGATATATGTCGATCTGAGCACAGCTGGGCGCCGTATATACAGCATGGGGGTAGCTCTGATACCAGCCAGATGCAACCCACGGCCATATAGGACCTACAAGCGATGTTCTTGAGTCGATATATGTCGATCTGAGCACAGCTGGGCGCCGTATATACAGCATGGGGGTAGCTCTGATACCAGCCAGATGCAACCCACGGCCATATAGGACCTACAAGCGATGTTCTTGAGTCGATATATGTCGATCTGAGCACAGCTGGGCGCCGTATATACAGCATGGGGGTAGCTCTGATACCAGCCAGATGCAACCCACGGCCATATAGCACCTACAGGCGAAGTTCTTGAGTCGATATATGTCGATCTGAGCACAGCTGGGCCACGTATATACAGCATGGGGGTAGCTGGGATACCAGCCAGCTGCAACTCACGGCTATATAGGACCTACAGGCGATGTTCTTGAGTCGATATATGTCGATCTGAGCACAGCTGGGCCCCGTATATACAGCATGGGGGTAGCTCTGATACCAGCCAGATGCAACCCACGGCCATATAGGACCTACAGACGATGTTCTTGAGTCGATATATGTCGATCTGAGCACAGCTGGTCCCCGTATATACGGCATGTGGGTTGCTCTGATACCAGCCAGCTGCAACCCACGGCCATATAGGACCTACAGGCGATGTTCTTGAGTCGATATATGTCGATCTGAGCACAGCTGGGCCACGTATATACAGCATGGGGGTAGCTGTGATACCAGCCAGCTGCAGCCCACGGCTATATAGGACCCACAGGCGATGTTCTTGAGTCGATATATGTCGATCTGAGCACAGCTGGGCGCCGTTTATACAGCATGGGATTAGCACTGATACCAGCCAGATGCAACCCATGGCCATATAGGACCTACAGGCGATGTTCTTGAGTCGATATATGTCGATTTGAGCATAGCTGGGCGCCGTATATACAGCATGGGATTAGCACTGATACCAGCCAGATGCAACCCACGGCCATATAGGACCTACAGGCGATGTTCTTGAGTCGATATATGTCGATCTGAGCACAGCTGGGCGCCGTATATACAGCATGGGGGTAGCTCTGATACCAGCCAGATGCAACCCACGGCTATATAGGACCCTCAGGCGATGTTCTTGAGTCGATATATGTCGATCTGAGCACAGCTGGGCGCCGTATATACAGCATGGGGGTACCTCTGGTACCAGCCAGATGCAACCCACGGCCATATAGAACCTACAGGCGATGTTCTTGAGTCGATATATGTCGATCTGAGAGCAGCTGGGCCTCGTATATACGACATGTGGGTGGCTCTGATACCAGCCAGATGCAACCCACGGCCATATAGGACCTACAGGCGATGTTCTTGAGTCGATATATGTCGATCTGAGCACCGCTATGCACCGTATATTCAGCATTGGGGCCGCTTCGACACCAGCCAGGTGCAACCTATGCCCATAAAGGAGCTACAGGCGATGTTCTTGAGTCGATATATGTCGATCTGAGCACAGCTGGGCCCCGTATATATGGCATACCAGCCAGCTGCAACCCACGGCCATATAGGACATACAGGCGATGTTCTTGAGTCGATATATGTCGATTTGAGCACAGCTGGGCCCCGTATATACAGCATGGGGGTAGCTCTCATACCAGCCAGATGCAACCCACGGCCATATATGACCTACAGGCGTTGTTCTTGAGTCGATATATGTCGATCTGAGCACAGCTGGGCCCCGTATATACGGCATGTGGGTGGCTCTGATACCAGCTAGATGCAACCCACGGCCATATAGGACCTACAGCCGATGTTCTTGAGTCGATATATGTCGATCTGAGCACAGCTGGGCCCCCGTATATACGGCATGTGTGTGGCTCTGATACCAGCCAGATGCAACCCATGGGCATACACGACCTACCGGCGATGTTTTTAAGTCGATATATGTCGATCGGAGCACAGCTGGGCCACGTATATACAGCATGGGGGTAGCTGTGATACCAGCCAGCTGCAACCCATGGCTATATAGGACCTACAAGCGATGTTCTTGATTCGATATATGTCGATGTGGGAACAGCTGGGCCCCGTATATACAGCATGGGGGTAGCTCTGATACCAGCCATATGCAACCCACGGTCATATAGGACCTACAGGCGATGTTCTTGAGTCGGTATATGTCGATCTGAGCACAGCTGGACGCCGTATATACAGCATGGGGGTAGCACTGATACCAGCCAGATGCAACCCACGGCCATATAGGACCTACAAGCGATGTTCTTGAGTCGATATATGTCGATCTGAGCACAGCTGGGCGCCGTATATACAGCATGGGGGTAGCTCTGATACCAGCCAGATGCAACCCACGGCCATATAGCACCTACAGGCGATGTTCTTGAGTCGATATATGTCGATCTGAGCACAGCTGGGCCACGTATATACAGCCTGGGGGTAGCTCTGATACCAGCCAGCTGCAACCCACGGCCATATAAGACCCACAGGCGATGTTCTTGAGTCGATATATGTCGATCTGAGCACAGCTGGGCCACGTATATACAGCATGGGGGTAGCTCTGATACCAGCCAGCTGCAACCCACGGCCATATAGGACCTACAGGCGATGTTCTTGAGTCGATATATGTCGATTTGAGCACAGCTGGGCCCCGTGTATACAGCATGGGGGTAGCTCTGATACCAGTCAGATACAACCCACGGCCATATATGACCTACAGGCGATGTTCTTGAGTCGATATATGTCGATCTGAGCACAGCTGGTCCCCGTATATACGGCATGTGGGTGGCTCTGATACCAGCCAGCTGCAACCCACGGCCATATAGGACCTACAGGCGATGTTCTTGAGTCGATATATGTCGATCTGAGCACAGCTGGGCCACGTATATACAGCATGGGGGTAGCTGGGATACCAGCCAGCTGCAACTCACGGCTATATAGGACCTACAGGCGATGTTCTTGAGTCGATATATGTCGATCTGAGCACAGCTGGGCCCCGTATATACAGCATGGGGGTAGCTCTGATACCAGCCAGCTGCAACCCACGGCCATATAGGACCTACAGGCAATGTTTTTGAGTCGATATATGTCGATCTGAGCACAGCTGGGCGCCGTATATACAGCATGGGGGTAGCTCTGATACCAGCCAGATGCAACCCACGGCCATATAGGACCTACAAGCGATGTTCTTGAGTCGATATATGTCGATCTGAGCACAGCTGGGCCACGTATATACAGCATGGGGGTAGCTGGGATACCAGCCAGCTGCAACTCACGGCTATATAGGACCTACAGGCGATGTTCTTGAGTCGATATATGTCGATCTGAGCACAGCTGGGCCCCATATATACAGCATGGGGGTAGCTCTGATACCAGCCAGCTGCAACCCACGGCCATATAGGACCTACAGGCAATGTTTTTGAGTCGATATATGTCGATCTGAGCACAGCTGGGCGCCGTATATACAGCATGGGGGTAGCTCTGATACCAGCCAGATGCAACCCACGGCCATATAGGACCTACAAGCGATGTTCTTGAGTCGATATATGTCGATCTGAGCACAGCTGGGCGCCGTATATACAGCATGGGGGTAGCTCTGATACCAGCCAGATGCAACCCACGGCCATATAGGACCTACAAGCGATGTTCTTGAGTCGATATATGTCGATCTGAGCACAGCTGGGCGCCGTATATACAGCATGGGGGTAGCTCTGATACCAGCCAGATGCAACCCACGGCCATATAGCACCTACAGGCGAAGTTCTTGAGTCGATATATGTCGATCTGAGCACAGCTGGGCCACGTATATACAGCATGGGGGTAGCTGGGATACCAGCCAGCTGCAACTCACGGCTATATAGGACCTACAGGCGATGTTCTTGAGTCGATATATGTCGATCTGAGCACAGCTGGGCCCCGTATATACAGCATGGGGGTAGCTCTGATACCAGCCAGATGCAACCCACGGCCATATAGGACCTACAGACGATGTTCTTGAGTCGATATATGTCGATCTGAGCACAGCTGGTCCCCGTATATACGGCATGTGGGTGGCTCTGATACCAGCCAGCTGCAACCCACGGCCATATAGGACCTACAGGCGATGTTCTTGAGTCGATATATGTTGATCTGAGCACAGCTGGGCCACGTATATACAGCATGGGGGTAGCTGCCATACCAGCCAGCTGCAACCCACGGCTACATAGGACCTACAGGCGATGTACTTGAGTCGATATATGTCGCTCTGAGCACAGCTGGGCCCCGTATATACAGCATGGGGGAAGCTATGATACCAGCCAGATGCAACCCACGGCCATATAGGACCTACAGGCAATGTTTTTGAGTCGATATATGTCGATCTGAGCACAGCTGGGCGCCGTATATACAGCATGGGGGTAGCTCTGATACCAGCCAGATGCAACCCACGGCCATATAGGACCTAGAGGCGATGTTTTTGAGTCGATATATGTCGAGCTGAGCACAGCTGGGCCCCGTATATACGGCATGTGGGTGGCTCTGATACCAGCCAGCTGCAACCCACGGCCATATAGGACCTACAGGCAATGTTCTTGAGTCGATATATGTCGATCTGAGCACAGCTTGGCGCCGTATATACAGCATTGGGGTAGCTCTGATACCAGCCAGATGCAACCCACGGCCATACAGCACCTACAGGCGATATTCTTGAGTCGATATATGTCGATCTGAGCACAGCTGGGCCACGTATATACAGCCTGGGGGTAGCTCTGATACCAGCCAGCTGCAACCCACGGCCATATAAGACCCACATGCGATGTTCTTGAGTCGATATATGTCGATCTGAGCACAGCTGGGCCTCGTATATACAGCATGGGAGTAGCTCTGATACCAGCCAGATCCAACCCACGGCCATATAGGACCTACAGGCGATGTACTTGAGTCGATATATGTCGATCTGAGCACAGCTGGGCCCCGTATATACGGCATGTGGGTGGCTCTGATCCAGCCAGATGCAACCCACGGCCATATAGGACCTAGAGCCGATGTTCTTGAGTCGATATATGTCGATCTGAGCACAGCTGGGCCTCCGTATATACGGCATGTGGGTGGCTCTAATATCAGCCAGATGCAACCCACTGCCATATAGGACCTACAGGCGATGTTCTTGAGACGATATATGTCGATCTGAGCAACGCTATTCACCGTATATGCAACATTGGGGCCGCTCCGACACCAGCCAGGTGCAACCTATGCCCATATGGGATCTACAGGCGATGTTCTTGAGTCGATATATGTCGATCTGAGCACAGCTGGGCCACGTATATACAGCATGGGGGTAGCTGTGATACCAGCCAGCTGCAACCCACGGCCATATAGGACCTACAGGCGATGTTCTTGAGTCGATATACGTCGATTTGAGCACAGCTGGGCCCCGTATATACAGCATGGGGGTAGCTCTGAAACCAGCCAGATGCAACCCACGGCCATATAGGATCTACAGGCGATGTTCTTGAGTCGATATATGTAGATCTGAGCACAGCTGGGCGCCGTATATATTGCATGGGGGTAGCTGTGATACCAGCCAGCTGCAACCCACGGTTATATTGGACCTACAGGCGATGTTCTTGAGTCGATATATGTCGAACTGAGCACAGCTGGGCCCCGTATATACAGCATGGGGGTAGCTCTGATACCACCCAGATGCAACCCACGGCCATATAGGACCTACAGGCGATGTTCTTGAGTCGATATATGTCGATCTGAGCACAGCTGGGCCCCGTATATACAGCATGGGGTTAGCTCTGATACCAGCCAGATGCAACCCACGGCCATATAGCACCTACAGGCGATGTTCTTGAGTCGATATATGTCGATCTGAGCACAGCTGCTCGCCGTATATACAGCATAGGGGTACCTCTGATACCAGCCAGATGCAACCCACGGCCATATAGGACCTACAGGCGATGTTCTTGAGTCGATATATGTCGATCTGAGCACCGCTATGCACCGTATATGCATCATTGGGGTCGCTTCGATACCAGCCAGGTGCAACCTATGCCCATATAGGACCTACAGGCGATGTTCTTGAGTCGATATATGTCGATATGAGCTCCGCTATGCATTGTATATGCAGCATGTGGGTGGCTCTGATTCCAGCTAGATGCAACCCACGGGCATATGGGACCTACAGGCGATGTTCTTGAGTCGATATATGTCAATCTGAGCACAGCTGGGCTACGTATATACAGCATGGGGGTAGCTGTGATACCAGCCAGATGCAACCCATGGCCATATAGGACCTACAGGCGATGTTCTTCCGTCTATATATGTCAATCTGAGCACAGCTGGGCCCCGTATATATGGCATACCAGCCAGATGCAACCCACGGCCATATAGGACATACAGGCGATGTTCTTGAGTCGATATATGTCGATTTGAGCACAGCTGAGTCCCGTATATACAGCATGGGGGTAGCTATCATACCAGCCAGATGCAACCCACGGCCATATATGACCTACAGGCGATGTTCTTAAGTCGATATATGTCGATCTGAGCACAGCTGGGCCCCCGTATATACGGCATGTGGGTGGCTCTGATACCAGCCAGATGCAACCCACGGCCATATAGGACCTACAGCCGATGTTCTTGAGTCGATATATGTCGATCTGAGCACAGCTGGGCCCCCGTATATACGGCATGTGGGTGGCTCTGATATCAGCCAGATGCAACCCACGGCAATATAGGACCTACAAGCGATGTTCTTGAGTCGATATATGTCGATCTGAGTACCGCTATGCACCGTATATGCAGCATTGGGGCCGCTTCGACACCAGCCAGGTGCAACCTATGCCCATATAGGACCTACAGGCGATGTTCTTGAGTCGATATATGTCGATATGAGCTCCGCTATGCATTGTATATGCAGCATGTGGGTGGCTCTGATTCCAGCCAGATGCAACCCACGGGCATATAGGACCTACAGGCGATGTTCTTGAGTCGATATATGTCGATCTGAGCACAGCTGCGCTACGTATATACAGCATGGGGGTAGTTGTGATACCAGCCAGGTGCAACCCATGGCCATATAGGACCTACAGGCGATGTTCTTCCGTCGATATATGTCGATCTGAGCACAGCTGGGCCCCGTATATACGGCATGTGGGTGGCTCTGATACCAGCCAGCTGCAACCCACGGCCATATAGGACCTACAGGCGATGTTCTTGAGTCGATATATGTCGATCTGAGCACAGCTGGGCCACGTATATACAGCATGGGGGTAGCTGTGATACCAGCCAGCTGCAGCCCACGGCTATATAGGACCCACAGGCGATGTTCTTGAGTCGATATATGTCGATCTGAGCACAGCTGGGCGCCGTTTATACAGCATGGG
The DNA here is from genome assembly GCA_963942505.1 of Lordithon lunulatus. Lineage (NCBI taxonomy): Eukaryota > Metazoa > Arthropoda > Insecta > Coleoptera > Staphylinidae > Lordithon > Lordithon lunulatus. Next base: position 29,121,823 of record OZ012667.1, on the reverse strand, counting down.
ATTAGCACTGATACCAGCCAGATGCAACCCATGGCCATATAGGACCTACAGGCGATGTTCTTGAGTCGATATATGTCGATTTGAGCATAGCTGGGCGCCGTATATACAGCATGGGATTAGCACTGATACCAGCCAGATGCAACCCACGGCCATATAGGACCTACAGGCGATGTTCTTGAGTCGATATATGTCGATCTGAGCACAGCTGGGCGCCGTATATACAGCATGGGGGTAGCTCTGATACCAGCCAGATGCAACCCACGGCTATATAGGACCCTCAGGCGATGTTCTTGAGTCGATATATGTCGATCTGAGCACAGCTGGGCGCCGTATATACAGCATGGGGGTACCTCTGGTACCAGCCAGATGCAACCCACGGCCATATAGAACCTACAGGCGATGTTCTTGAGTCGATATATGTCGATCTGAGAGCAGCTGGGCCTCGTATATACGACATGTGGGTGGCTCTGATACCAGCCAGATGCAACCCACGGCCATATAGGACCTACAGGCGATGTTCTTGAGTCGATATATGTCGATCTGAGCACCGCTATGCACCGTATATTCAGCATTGGGGCCGCTTCGACACCAGCCAGGTGCAACCTATGCCCATAAAGGAGCTACAGGCGATGTTCTTGAGTCGATATATGTCGATCTGAGCACAGCTGGGCCCCGTATATATGGCATACCAGCCAGCTGCAACCCACGGCCATATAGGACATACAGGCGATGTTCTTGAGTCGATATATGTCGATTTGAGCACAGCTGGGCCCCGTATATACAGCATGGGGGTAGCTCTCATACCAGCCAGATGCAACCCACGGCCATATATGACCTACAGGCGTTGTTCTTGAGTCGATATATGTCGATCTGAGCACAGCTGGGCCCCGTATATACGGCATGTGGGTGGCTCTGATACCAGCTAGATGCAACCCACGGCCATATAGGACCTACAGCCGATGTTCTTGAGTCGATATATGTCGATCTGAGCACAGCTGGGCCCCCGTATATACGGCATGTGGGTGGCTCTGATACCAGCCAGATGCAACCCATGGGCATACACGACCTACCGGCGATGTTTTTAAGTCGATATATGTCGATCGGAGCACAGCTGGGCCACGTATATACAGCATGGGGGTAGCTGTGATACCAGCCAGCTGCAACCCATGGCTATATAGGACCTACAAGCGATGTTCTTGATTCGATATATGTCGATGTGGGAACAGCTGGGCCCCGTATATACAGCATGGGGGTAGCTCTGATACCAGCCATATGCAACCCACGGTCATATAGGACCTACAGGCGATGTTCTTGAGTCGGTATATGTCGATCTGAGCACAGCTGGACGCCGTATATACAGCATGGGGGTAGCACTGATACCAGCCAGATGCAACCCACGGCCATATAGGACCTACAAGCGATGTTCTTGAGTCGATATATGTCGATCTGAGCACAGCTGGGCGCCGTATATACAGCATGGGGGTAGCTCTGATACCAGCCAGATGCAACCCACGGCCATATAGCACCTACAGGCGATGTTCTTGAGTCGATATATGTCGATCTGAGCACAGCTGGGCCACGTATATACAGCCTGGGGGTAGCTCTGATACCAGCCAGCTGCAACCCACGGCCATATAAGACCCACAGGCGATGTTCTTGAGTCGATATATGTCGATCTGAGCACAGCTGGGCCACGTATATACAGCATGGGGGTAGCTCTGATACCAGCCAGCTGCAACCCACGGCCATATAGGACCTACAGGCGATGTTCTTGAGTCGATATATGTCGATTTGAGCACAGCTGGGCCCCGTGTATACAGCATGGGGGTAGCTCTGATACCAGTCAGATACAACCCACGGCCATATATGACCTACAGGCGATGTTCTTGAGTCGATATATGTCGATCTGAGCACAGCTGGTCCCCGTATATACGGCATGTGGGTGGCTCTGATACCAGCCAGCTGCAACCCACGGCCATATAGGACCTACAGGCGATGTTCTTGAGTCGATATATGTCGATCTGAGCACAGCTGGGCCACGTATATACAGCATGGGGGTAGCTGGGATACCAGCCAGCTGCAACTCACGGCTATATAGGACCTACAGGCGATGTTCTTGAGTCGATATATGTCGATCTGAGCACAGCTGGGCCCCGTATATACAGCATGGGGGTAGCTCTGATACCAGCCAGCTGCAACCCACGGCCATATAGGACCTACAGGCAATGTTTTTGAGTCGATATATGTCGATCTGAGCACAGCTGGGCGCCGTATATACAGCATGGGGGTAGCTCTGATACCAGCCAGATGCAACCCACGGCCATATAGGACCTACAAGCGATGTTCTTGAGTCGATATATGTCGATCTGAGCACAGCTGGGCCACGTATATACAGCATGGGGGTAGCTGGGATACCAGCCAGCTGCAACTCACGGCTATATAGGACCTACAGGCGATGTTCTTGAGTCGATATATGTCGATCTGAGCACAGCTGGGCCCCATATATACAGCATGGGGGTAGCTCTGATACCAGCCAGCTGCAACCCACGGCCATATAGGACCTACAGGCAATGTTTTTGAGTCGATATATGTCGATCTGAGCACAGCTGGGCGCCGTATATACAGCATGGGGGTAGCTCTGATACCAGCCAGATGCAACCCACGGCCATATAGGACCTACAAGCGATGTTCTTGAGTCGATATATGTCGATCTGAGCACAGCTGGGCGCCGTATATACAGCATGGGGGTAGCTCTGATACCAGCCAGATGCAACCCACGGCCATATAGGACCTACAAGCGATGTTCTTGAGTCGATATATGTCGATCTGAGCACAGCTGGGCGCCGTATATACAGCATGGGGGTAGCTCTGATACCAGCCAGATGCAACCCACGGCCATATAGCACCTACAGGCGAAGTTCTTGAGTCGATATATGTCGATCTGAGCACAGCTGGGCCACGTATATACAGCATGGGGGTAGCTGGGATACCAGCCAGCTGCAACTCACGGCTATATAGGACCTACAGGCGATGTTCTTGAGTCGATATATGTCGATCTGAGCACAGCTGGGCCCCGTATATACAGCATGGGGGTAGCTCTGATACCAGCCAGATGCAACCCACGGCCATATAGGACCTACAGACGATGTTCTTGAGTCGATATATGTCGATCTGAGCACAGCTGGTCCCCGTATATACGGCATGTGGGTGGCTCTGATACCAGCCAGCTGCAACCCACGGCCATATAGGACCTACAGGCAATGTTCTTGAGTCGATATATGTCGATCTGAGCACAGCTTGGCGCCGTATATACAGCATTGGGGTAGCTCTGATACCAGCCAGATGCAACCCACGGCCATACAGCACCTACAGGCGATATTCTTGAGTCGATATATGTCGATCTGAGCACAGCTGGGCCACGTATATACAGCCTGGGGGTAGCTCTGATACCAGCCAGCTGCAACCCACGGCCATATAAGACCCACATGCGATGTTCTTGAGTCGATATATGTCGATCTGAGCACAGCTGGGCCTCGTATATACAGCATGGGAGTAGCTCTGATACCAGCCAGATCCAACCCACGGCCATATAGGACCTACAGGCGATAAACTTGAGTCGATATATGTCGATCTGAGCACAGCTGGGCCCCGTATATACGGCATGTGGGTGGCTCTGATCCAGCCAGATGCAACCCACGGCCATATAGGACCTAGAGCCGATGTTCTTGAGTCGATATATGTCGATCTGAGCACAGCTGGGCCTCCGTATATACGGCATGTGGGTGGCTCTAATATCAGCCAGATGCAACCCACTGCCATATAGGACCTACAGGCGATGTTCTTGAGACGATATATGTTGATCTGAGCACAGCTGGGCCACGTATATACAGCATGGGGGTAGCTGCCATACCAGCCAGCTGCAACCCACGGCTACATAGGACCTACAGGCGATGTACTTGAGTCGATATATGTCGCTCTGAGCACAGCTGGGCCCCGTATATACAGCATGGGGGAAGCTATGATACCAGCCAGATGCAACCCACGGCCATATAGGACCTACAGGCAATGTTTTTGAGTCGATATATGTCGATCTGAGCACAGCTGGGCGCCGTATATACAGCATGGGGGTAGCTCTGATACCAGCCAGATGCAACCCACGGCCATATAGGACCTAGAGGCGATGTTTTTGAGTCGATATATGTCGAGCTGAGCACAGCTGGGCCCCGTATATACGGCATGTGGGTGGCTCTGATACCAGCCAGCTGCAACCCACGGCCATATAGGACCTACAGGCAATGTTCTTGAGTCGATATATGTCGATCTGAGCACAGCTTGGCGCCGTATATACAGCATTGGGGTAGCTCTGATACCAGCCAGATGCAACCCACGGCCATACAGCACCTACAGGCGATATTCTTGAGTCGATATATGTCGATCTGAGCACAGCTGGGCCACGTATATACAGCCTGGGGGTAGCTCTGATACCAGCCAGCTGCAACCCACGGCCATATAAGACCCACATGCGATGTTCTTGAGTCGATATATGTCGATCTGAGCACAGCTGGGCCTCGTATATACAGCATGGGAGTAGCTCTGATACCAGCCAGATCCAACCCACGGCCATATAGGACCTACAGGCGATGTACTTGAGTCGATATATGTCGATCTGAGCACAGCTGGGCCCCGTATATACGGCATGTGGGTGGCTCTGATCCAGCCAGATGCAACCCACGGCCATATAGGACCTAGAGCCGATGTTCTTGAGTCGATATATGTCGATCTGAGCACAGCTGGGCCTCCGTATATACGGCATGTGGGTGGCTCTAATATCAGCCAGATGCAACCCACTGCCATATAGGACCTACAGGCGATGTTCTTGAGACGATATATGTCGATCTGAGCAACGCTATTCACCGTATATGCAACATTGGGGCCGCTCCGACACCAGCCAGGTGCAACCTATGCCCATATGGGATCTACAGGCGATGTTCTTGAGTCGATATATGTCGATCTGAGCACAGCTGGGCCACGTATATACAGCATGGGGGTAGCTGTGATACCAGCCAGCTGCAACCCACGGCCATATAGGACCTACAGGCGATGTTCTTGAGTCGATATACGTCGATTTGAGCACAGCTGGGCCCCGTATATACAGCATGGGGGTAGCTCTGAAACCAGCCAGATGCAACCCACGGCCATATAGGATCTACAGGCGATGTTCTTGAGTCGATATATGTAGATCTGAGCACAGCTGGGCGCCGTATATATTGCATGGGGGTAGCTGTGATACCAGCCAGCTGCAACCCACGGTTATATTGGACCTACAGGCGATGTTCTTGAGTCGATATATGTCGAACTGAGCACAGCTGGGCCCCGTATATACAGCATGGGGGTAGCTCTGATACCACCCAGATGCAACCCACGGCCATATAGGACCTACAGGCGATGTTCTTGAGTCGATATATGTCGATCTGAGCACAGCTGGGCCCCGTATATACAGCATGGGGTTAGCTCTGATACCAGCCAGATGCAACCCACGGCCATATAGGACCTACAGGCGATGTTCTTGAGTCGATATATGTCGATCTGAGCACAGCTGCTCGCCGTATATACAGCATAGGGGTACCTCTGATACCAGCCAGATGCAACCCACGGCCATATAGGACCTACAGGCGATGTTCTTGAGTCGATATATGTCGATCTGAGCACCGCTATGCACCGTATATGCATCATTGGGGTCGCTTCGACACCAGCCAGGTGCAACCTATGCCCATATAGGACCTACAGGCGATGTTCTTGAGTCGATATATGTCGATATGAGCTCCGCTATGCATTGTATATGCAGCATGTGGGTGGCTCTGATTCCAGCTAGATGCAACCCACGGGCATATGGGACCTACAGGCGATGTTCTTGAGTCGATATATGTCAATCTGAGCACAGCTGGGCTACGTATATACAGCATGGGGGTAGCTGTGATACCAGCCAGATGCAACCCATGGCCATATAGGACCTACAGGCGATGTTCTTCCGTCTATATATGTCAATCTGAGCACAGCTGGGCCCCGTATATATGGCATACCAGCCAGATGCAACCCACGGCCATATAGGACATACAGGCGATGTTCTTGAGTCGATATATGTCGATTTGAGCACAGCTGAGTCCCGTATATACAGCATGGGGGTAGCTATCATACCAGCCAGATGCAACCCACGGCCATATATGACCTACAGGCGATGTTCTTAAGTCGATATATGTCGATCTGAGCACAGCTGGGCCCCCGTATATACGGCATGTGGGTGGCTCTGATATCAGCCAGATGCAACCCACGGCCATATAGGACCTACAGCCGATGTTCTTGAGTCGATATATGTCGATCTGAGCACAGCTGGGCCCCCGTATATACGGCATGTGGGTGGCTCTGATATCAGCCAGATGCAACCCACGGCAATATAGGACCTACAAGCGATGTTCTTGAGTCGATATATGTCGATCTGAGCACAGCTGGGCCACGTATATACAGCATGGGGGTAGCTGTGATACCAGCCAGCTGCAGCCCACGGCTATATAGGACCCACAGGCGATGTTCTTGAGTCGATATATGTCGATCTGAGCACAGCTGGGCGCCGTTTATACAGCATGGGATTAGCACTGATACCAGCCAGATGCAACCCATGGCCATATAGGACCTACAGGCGATGTTCTTGAGTCGATATATGTCGATCTGAGCACAGCTGGGCGCCGTATATACAGCATGGGGGTACCTCTGGTACCAGCCAGATGCAACCCACGGCCATATAGAACCTACAGGCGATGTTCTTGAGTCGATATATGTCGATCTGAGAGCAGCTGGGCCTCGTATATACGACATGTGGGTGGCTCTGATACCAGCCAGATGCAACCCACGGCCATATAGGACCTACAGGCGATGTTCTTTAGTCGATATATGTCGATCTGAGCACCGCTATGCACCGTATATTCAGCATTGGGGCCGCTTCGACACCAGCCAGGTGCAACCTATGCCCATAAAGGAGCTACAGGCGATGTTCTTGAGTCGATATATGTCGATCTGAGCACAGCTGGGCCCCGTATATATGGCATACCAGCCAGCTGCAACCCACGGCCATATAGGACATACAGGCGATGTTCTTGAGTCGATATATGTCGATTTGAGCACAGCTGGGCCCCGTATATACAGCATGGGGGTAGCTCTCATACCAGCCAGATGCAACCCACGGCCATATATGACCTACAGGCGTTGTTCTTGAGTCGATATATGTCGATCTGAGCACAGCTGGGCCCCGTATATACGGCATGTGGGTGGCTCTGATACCAGCTAGATGCAACCCACGGCCATATAGGACCTACAGCCGATGTTCTTGAGTCGATATATGTCGATCTGAGCACAGCTGGGCCCCCGTATATACGGCATGTGGGTGGCTCTGATACCAGCCAGATGCAACCCATGGGCATACACGACCTACCGGCGATGTTTTTAAGTCGATATATGTCGATCGGAGCACAGCTGGGCCACGTATATACAGCATGGGGGTAGCTGTGATACCAGCCAGCTGCAACCCATGGCTATATAGGACCTACAAGCGATGTTCTTGATTCGATATATGTCGATGTGGGAACAGCTGGGCCCCGTATATACAGCATGGGGGTAGCTCTGATACCAGCCATATGCAACCCACGGTCATATAGGACCTACAGGCGATGTTCTTGAGTCGGTATATGTCGATCTGAGCACAGCTGGACGCCGTATATACAGCATGGGGGTAGCACTGATACCAGCCAGATGCAACCCACGGCCATATAGGACCTACAAGCGATGTTCTTGAGTCGATATATGTCGATCTGAGCACAGCTGGGCGCCGTATATACAGCATGGGGGTAGCTCTGATACCAGCCAGATGCAACCCACGGCCATATAGCACCTACAGGCGATGTTCTTGAGTCGATATATGTCGATCTGAGCACAGCTGGGCCACGTATATACAGCCTGGGGGTAGCTCTGATACCAGCCAGCTGCAACCCACGGCCATATAAGACCCACAGGCGATGTTCTTGAGTCGATATATGTCGATCTGAGCACAGCTGGGCCACGTATATACAGCATGGGGGTAGCTCTGATACCAGCCAGCTGCAACCCACGGCCATATAGGACCTACAGGCGATGTTCTTGAGTCGATATATGTCGATTTGAGCACAGCTGGGCCCCGTGTATACAGCATGGGGGTAGCTCTGATACCAGTCAGATACAACCCACGGCCATATATGACCTACAGGCGATGTTCTTGAGTCGATATATGTCGATCTGAGCACAGCTGGTCCCCGTATATACGGCATGTGGGTGGCTCTGATACCAGCCAGCTGCAACCCACGGCCATATAGGACCTACAGGCGATGTTCTTGAGTCGATATATGTCGATCTGAGCACAGCTGGGCCACGTATATACAGCATGGGGGTAGCTGGGATACCAGCCAGCTGCAACTCACGGCTATATAGGACCTACAGGCGATGTTCTTGAGTCGATATATGTCGATCTGAGCACAGCTGGGCCCCGTATATACAGCATGGGGGTAGCTCTGATACCAGCCAGCTGCAACCCACGGCCATATAGGACCTACAGGCAATGTTTTTGAGTCGATATATGTCGATCTGAGCACAGCTGGGCGCCGTATATACAGCATGGGGGTAGCTCTGATACCAGCCAGATGCAACCCACGGCCATATAGGACCTACAAGCGATGTTCTTGAGTCGATATATGTCGATCTGAGCACAGCTGGGCCACGTATATACAGCATGGGGGTAGCTGGGATACCAGCCAGCTGCAACTCACGGCTATATAGGACCTACAGGCGATGTTCTTGAGTCGATATATGTCGATCTGAGCACAGCTGGGCCCCATATATACAGCATGGGGGTAGCTCTGATACCAGCCAGCTGCAACCCACGGCCATATAGGACCTACAGGCAATGTTTTTGAGTCGATATATGTCGATCTGAGCACAGCTGGGCGCCGTATATACAGCATGGGGGTAGCTCTGATACCAGCCAGATGCAACCCACGGCCATATAGGACCTACAAGCGATGTTCTTGAGTCGATATATGTCGATCTGAGCACAGCTGGGCGCCGTATATACAGCATGGGGGTAGCTCTGATACCAGCCAGATGCAACCCACGGCCATATAGGACCTACAAGCGATGTTCTTGAGTCGATATATGTCGATCTGAGCACAGCTGGGCGCCGTATATACAGCATGGGGGTAGCTCTGATACCAGCCAGATGCAACCCACGGCCATATAGCACCTACAGGCGAAGTTCTTGAGTCGATATATGTCGATCTGAGCACAGCTGGGCCACGTATATACAGCATGGGGGTAGCTGGGATACCAGCCAGCTGCAACTCACGGCTATATAGGACCTACAGGCGATGTTCTTGAGTCGATATATGTCGATCTGAGCACAGCTGGGCCCCGTATATACAGCATGGGGGTAGCTCTGATACCAGCCAGATGCAACCCACGGCCATATAGGACCTACAGACGATGTTCTTGAGTCGATATATGTCGATCTGAGCACAGCTGGTCCCCGTATATACGGCATGTGGGTGGCTCTGATACCAGCCAGCTGCAACCCACGGCCATATAGGACCTACAGGCGATGTTCTTGAGTCGATATATGTCGATCTGAGCACAGCTGGGCCACGTATATACAGCATGGGGGTAGCTACCATACCAGCCAGCTGCAACCCACGGCTACATAGGACCTACAGGCGATGTACTTGAGTCGATATATGTCGCTCTGAGCACAGCTGGGCCCCGTATATACAGCATGGGGGAAGCTATGATACCAGCCAGATGCAACCCACGGCCATATAGGACCTACAGGCAATGTTTTTGAGTCGATATATGTCGATCTGAGCACAGCTGGGCGCCGTATATACAGCATGGGGGTAGCTCTGATACCAGCCAGATGCAACCCACGGCCATATAGGACCTAGAGGCGATGTTTTTGAGTCGATATATGTCGAGCTGAGCACAGCTGGGCCCCGTATATACGGCATGTGGGTGGCTCTGATACCAGCCAGCTGCAACCCACGGCCATATAGGACCTACAGGCAATGTTCTTGAGTCGATATATGTCGATCTGAGCACAGCTTGGCGCCGTATATACAGCATTGGGGTAGCTCTGATACCAGCCAGATGCAACCCACGGCCATACAGCACCTACAGGCGATATTCTTGAGTCGATATATGTCGATCTGAGCACAGCTGGGCCACGTATATACAGCCTGGGGGTAGCTCTGATACCAGCCAGCTGCAACCCACGGCCATATAAGACCCACATGCGATGTTCTTGAGTCGATATATGTCGATCTGAGCACAGCTGGGCCTCGTATATACAGCATGGGAGTAGCTCTGATACCAGCCAGATCCAACCCACGGCCATATAGGACCTACAGGCGATGTACTTGAGTCGATATATGTCGATCTGAGCACAGCTGGGCCCCGTATATACGGCATGTGGGTGGCTCTGATACCAGCCAGATGCAACCCACGGCCATATAGGACCTAGAGCCGATGTTCTTGAGTCGATATATGTCGATCTGAGCACAGCTGGGCCTCCGTATATACGGCATGTGGGTGGCTCTAATATCAGCCAGATGCAACCCACTGCCATATAGGACCTACAGGCGATGTTCTTGAGACGATATATGTCGATCTGAGCAACGCTATTCACCGTATATGCAACATTGGGGCCGCTCCGACACCAGCCAGGTGCAACCTATGCCCATATGGGATCTACAGGCGATGTTCTTGAGTCGATATATGTCGATCTGAGCACAGCTGGGCCACGTATATACAACATGGGGGTAGCTGTGATACCAGCCAGCTGCAACCCACGGCCATATAGGACCTACAGGCGATGTTCTTGAGTCGATATACGTCGATTTGAGCACAGCTGGGCCCCGTATATACAGCATGGGGGTAGCTCTGAAACCAGCCAGATGCAACCCACGGCCATATAGGATCTACAGGCGATGTTCTTGAGTCGATATATGTAGATCTGAGCACAGCTGGGCGCCGTATATATTGCATGGGGGTAGCTGTGATACCAGCCAGCTGCAACCCACGGTTATATTGGACCTACAGGCGATGTTCTTGAGTCGATATATGTCGAACTGAGCACAGCTGGGCCCCGTATATACAGCATGGGGGTAGCTCTGATACCACCCAGATGCAACCCACGGCCATATAGGACCTACAGGCGATGTTCTTGAGTCGATATATGTCGATCTGAGCACAGCTGGGCCCCGTATATACAGCATGGGGTTAGCTCTGATACCAGCCAGATGCAACCCACGGCCATATAGGACCTACAGGCGATGTTCTTGAGTCGATATATGTCGATCTGAGCACAGCTGCTCGCCGTATATACAGCATAGGGGTACCTCTGATACCAGCCAGATGCAACCCACGGCCATATAGGACCTACAGGCGATGTTCTTGAGTCGATATATGTCGATCTGAGCACCGCTATGCACCGTATATGCATCATTGGGGTCGCTTCGACACCAGCCAGGTGCAACCTATGCCCATATAGGACCTACAGGCGATGTTCTTGAGTCGATATATGTCGATATGAGCTCCGCTATGCATTGTATATGCAGCATGTGGGTGGCTCTGATTCCAGCTAGATGCAACCCACGGGCATATGGGACCTACAGGCGATGTTCTTGAGTCGATATATGTCAATCTGAGCACAGCTGGGCTACGTATATACAGCATGGGGGTAGCTGTGATACCAGCCAGATGCAACCCATGGCCATATAGGACCTACAGGCGATGTTCTTCCGTCTATATATGTCAATCTGAGCACAGCTGGGCCCCGTATATATGGCATACCAGCCAGATGCAACCCACGGCCATATAGGACATACAGGCGATGTTCTTGAGTCGATATATGTCGATTTGAGCACAGCTGAGTCCCGTATATACAGCATGGGGGTAGCTATCATACCAGCCAGATGCAACCCACGGCCATATATGACCTACAGGCGATGTTCTTAAGTCGATATATGTCGATCTGAGCACAGCTGGGCCCCCGTATATACGGCATGTGGGTGGCTCTGATACCAGCCAGATGCTACCCACGGCCATATAGGACCTACAGCCGATGTTCTTGAGTCGATATATGTCGATCTGAGCACAGCTGGGCCCCCGTATATACGGCATGTGGGTGGCTCTGATATCAGCCAGATGCAACCCACGGCAATATAGGACCTACAAGCGATGTTCTTGAGTCGATATATGTCGATCTGAGTACCGCTATGCACCGTATATGCAGCATTGGGGCCGCTTCGACATCAGCCAGGTGCAACCTATGCCCATATAGGACGTACAGGCGATGTTCTTGAGTCGATATATGTCGATATGAGCTCCGCTATGCATTGTATATGCAGCATGTGGGTGGCTCTGATTCCAGCCAGATGCAACCCACGGGCATATAGGACCTACAGGCGATGTTCTTGAGTCGATATATGTCGATCTGAGCACAGCTGCGCTACGTATATACAGCATGGGGGTAGTTGTGATACCAGCCAGGTGCAACCCATGGCCATATAGGACCTACAGGCGATGTTCTTCCGTCGATATATGTCGATCTGAGCACAGCTGGGCCCCGTATATACGGCATGTGGGTGGCTCTGATACCAGCCAGCTGCAACCCACGGCCATATAGGACCTACAGGCGATGTTCTTGAGTCGATATATGTCGATCTGAGCACAGCTGGGCCACGTATATACAGCATGGGGGTAGCTGTGATACCAGCCAGCTGCAGCCCACGGCTATATAGGACCCACAGGCGATGTTCTTGAGTCGATATATGTCGATCTGAGCACAGCTGGGCGCCGTTTATACAGCATGGGATTAGCACTGATACCAGCCAGATGCAACCCATGGCCATATAGGACCTACAGGCGATGTTCTTGAGTCGATATATGTCGATTTGAGCATAGCTGGGCGCCGTATATACAGCATGGGATTAGCACTGATACCAGCCAGATGCAACCCACGGCCATATAGGACCTACAGGCGATGTTCTTGAGTCGATATATGTCGATCTGAGCACAGCTGGGCGCCGTATATACAGCATGGGGGTAGCTCTGATACCAGCCAGATGCAACCCACGGCTATATAGGACCCTCAGGCGATGTTCTTGAGTCGATATATGTCGATCTGAGCACAGCTGGGCGCCGTATATACAGCATGGGGGTACCTCTGGTACCAGCCAGATGCAACCCACGGCCATATAGAACCTACAGGCGATGTTCTTGAGTCGATATATGTCGATCTGAGAGCAGCTGGGCCTCGTATATACGACATGTGGGTGGCTCTGATACCAGCCAGATGCAACCCACGGCCATATAGGACCTACAGGCGATGTTCTTGAGTCGATATATGTCGATCTGAGCACCGCTATGCACCGTATATTCAGCATTGGGGCCGCTTCGACACCAGCCAGGTGCAACCTATGCCCATAAAGGAGCTACAGGCGATGTTCTTGAGTCGATATATGTCGATCTGAGCACAGCTGGGCCCCGTATATATGGCATACCAGCCAGCTGCAACCCACGGCCATATAGGACATACAGGCGATGTTCTTGAGTCGATATATGTCGATTTGAGCACAGCTGGGCCCCGTATATACAGCATGGGGGTAGCTCTCATACCAGCCAGATGCAACCCACGGCCATATATGACCTACAGGCGTTGTTCTTGAGTCGATATATGTCGATCTGAGCACAGCTGGGCCCCGTATATACGGCATGTGGGTGGCTCTGATACCAGCTAGATGCAACCCACGGCCATATAGGACCTACAGCCGATGTTCTTGAGTCGATATATGTCGATCTGAGCACAGCTGGGCCCCCGTATATACGGCATGTGGGTGGCTCTGATACCAGCCAGATGCAACCCATGGGCATACACGACCTACCGGCGATGTTTTTAAGTCGATATATGTCGATCTGAGCACAGCTGGGCCACGTATATACACCCTGGGGGTAGCTCTGATACCAGCCAGCTGCAACCCACGGCCATATAGGATCCACAGGCGATGTTCTTGAGTCGATATATGTCGATTTGAGCAAAGCTGGGCCTCGTATATACAGCATGGGGGTGGCTCTGATACCAGCCATATGCAACCCACGGCCATATAGGACCTACAGGCGATGTTCTTGAGTCGATATATATCGATCTGGGCACAGCTGGGTAACGTATATACGGCATGTGGGTGCCTCTGATACCAGCCAGATGCAACCCACGGCCATACAGGACCTTCAGGCGATGGCCCTGATTCGATATATGTCGATCTGAGCACAGCTGGGCCCCGTATATACGGCATGTGGGTGGCTCTGATACGAGCCATATGCAACCCACGACCATATAGGACCTACAGGCGATGTTCTTGAGTCGATATATGTCGATCTGAGCATAGCTGGGTCCCGTATATACGGCATGTGGGTAGCTCTGATACCAGCCAGATGCACCCCACGGCCATATAGGACTTACAGGTGATGTCCTTGAGTCCATATATGTCGACCTGAGCACAGCTGGGCCACGTATATACAGCATGGGGGTAGCTGTGATACCAGCCAACTGCAACCCACGGCTATATAGGACCTACAGGCGATGTTCTTGAGTCGATATATGTCGATCTGAGCACAGCTGGGCGCTGTATATACAGCATGGGGGTAGCTCTGATACCAGCCAGATTCAATCCACGGCCATATAGGACCTACAGGCGATGTTCTTGAGTCGATATATGTCGATCCGAGCACAGCTGGGCCCCGTATATACGGCATGTGGGTGGCTCTGATACCAGCTAGATGCAACCCACGGCCATATAGGACCTACAGGCGATATTCTTGAGTCGATATATGTCGATCTGAGTACAGCTGGGCGTTGTATATACAGCATGGGGGTAGCATTGATACCAGCCAGATGCAACCCACGGCCATATAGGACCTACAAGCGATGTTCTTGAGTCGATATATATTTCGATCTGAGCACAGCTTGGCGCCGTATATACAGCATGGGGGTAGCTCTGATACCAGCCAGATGCAACCCACGGCCATATAGCACCTACAGGCGATGTTCTTGAGTCGATATATGTCGATCTGAGCACAGCTGGGCCACGTATATACTGCCTGGGGGTAGCTCTGATACCAGCCAGCTGCAACCCACGGCCATATAAGACCCACAGGCGATGTTCTTGAGTCGATATATGTCGATCTGAGCACAGCTGGGCCTCGTATATACAGCGTGGGGGTAGCTCTGATACCAGCCAGATGCAACCCACAGCCATATAGGACCTATAGGCGATGTTCTTGAGTCGATATATGTCGATCTGAGCGCAGCTGGGCGCCGTATATACACCATGGGGGTAGCTCCGATACCAGCCAGATGCAAACCACGGCCATATAGGACCTACAGGCGATGTTCTTGAGTCGATATATGTCGATCTGAGCACAGCTGGGCCCCGTATATACGGCATGTGGGTGGCTCTGATACCAGCCATATACAACCCACGGCCATATAGGACCTACAGGCGATGTTCTTGAGTCGATATATGTCGATCTGAGCACAGCTGGGTACCGTATATACAGCATGTGGGTGGCTCTGATACCAGCCAGACGCAACCCACGGCCATATAGGACCTACAGGCGATGTTCCTGAGTCGATATATGACGATCTGAGCACAGCTGGGCCACCGTATATACGGCATGTGGGTGGCTCTGATATCAGCCAGAGGCAACCCACTGCCATATAGGACCTACAGGCGATGTTCTTGATTCGATATATGTCGATCTGAGCACCGCTATGCACCGTATATGCAGCATTGGGGCCGCTCCGACACCAGCCAGGTGCAACCTATGCCCATATAGGACCTACAGGCGATGTTTTTGAGTCGATATATGTTGATCTGAGCACAGCTGGGCGCCGTATATACAGCATGGTGGTAGCTCTGATACCAGCCAGATGCAACCCACGGCCATATAGCACCTACAGGCGATGTTCTTGAGTCGATATATGTCGATCTGAGCACAGCTGGGCCTCGTATATACAGCGTGGGGGTAGCTCTGATACCAGCCAGATGCAACCCACAGCCATATAGGACCTATAGGCGATGTTCTTGAGTCGATATATGTCGATCTGAGCGCAGCTGGGCGCCGTATATACACCATGGGGGTAGCTCCGATACCAGCCAGATGCAAACCACGGCCATATAGGACCTACAGGCGATGTTCTTGAGTCGATATATGTCGATCTGAGCACAGCTGGGCCCCGTATATACGGCATGTGGGTGGCTCTGATACCAGCCATATACAACCCACGGCCATATAGGACCTACAGGCGATGTTCTTGAGTCGATATATGTCGATCTGAGCACAGCTGGGTACCGTATATACAGCATGTGGGTGGCTCTGATACCAGCCAGACGCAACCCACGGCCATATAGGACCTACAGGCGATGTTCCTGAGTCGATATATGACGATCTGAGCACAGCTGGGCCACCGTATATACGGCATGTGGGTGGCTCTGATATCAGCCAGAGGCAACCCACTGCCATATAGGACCTACAGGCGATGTTCTTGATTCGATATATGTCGATCTGAGCACCGCTATGCACCGTATATGCAGCATTGGGGCCGCTCCGACACCAGCCAGGTGCAACCTATGCCCATATAGGACCTACAGGCGATGTTTTTGAGTCGATATATGTTGATCTGAGCACAGCTGGGCGCCGTATATACAGCATGGTGGTAGCTCTGATACCAGCCAGATGCAACCCACGGCCATATAGCACCTACAGGCGATGTTCTTGAGTCGATATATGTCGATCTGAGCACAGCTGGACCACGTATATACAGCCTGGGGGTAGGTCTGATACCAGCCAGCTGCAACCCACGGCCATATAAGATCCACAGGCGATGTTCTTGAGTCGATATATGTCGATCTGAGCACAGCTGGGCCTCGTATATACAGCATGGGGGTAGCTCTGATACCAGCCAGATGCAACCCACGGTCATATAGGACCTACAGGCGATGTTCTTGAGTCGATATATGTCGATCTGAGCACAGCTGGGCGCCGTATATACAGCATGGTGGTAGCTCTGATACCAGCCAGATGCAACCCACGGCCATATAGCACCTACAGGCGATGTTCTTGAGTCGATATATGTCGATCTGAGCACAGCTGGACCACGTATATACAGCCTGGGGGTAGCTCTGATACCAGCCAGCTGCAACCCACGGCCATATAAGATCCACAGGCGATGTTGTTGAGTCGATATATGTCGATCTGAGCACAGCTGGGCCTCGTATATACAGCCTGGGGGTAGCTCTGATACCAGCCAGCTGCAACCCACGGCCATATAAGATCCACAGGCGATGTTCTTGAGTCGATATATGTCGATCTGAGCACAGCTGGGCCTCGTATATACAGCATGGGGGTAGCTCTGATACCAGCCAGATGCAACCCACGGCCATATAGGACCTACAGGCGATGTTCCTGAGTCGATATATGACGATCTGAGCACAGCTGGGCCACCGTATATACGGCATGTGGGTGGCTCTGATACCAGCCAGCTGCAACACACGGCCATATAGGACCTACAGGTGATGTCCTTGAGTCGATATATGTCGACCTGAGCACAGCTGGGCCACGTATATACAGCATGGGGGTAGCTGTGATACCAGCCAACTGCAACCCACGGCTATATAGGACCTACAGGCGATGTTCTTGAGTCGATATATGTCGATCTGAGCACAGCTGGGCGCCGTATATACAGCATGGGGATAGCTCTGATGCCAGCCAGATTCAATCCACGGCCATATAGGACCTACAGGCGATGTTCATGAGTCGATATATGTCGATCCGAGCACAGCTGGGCCCCGTATATACGGCATGTGGGTGGCTCTGATACCAGCCAGATGCAACCCACGGCCATATAGGACCTACAGGCGATATTCTTGAGTCGATATATGTCGATCTGAGCACAGCTGGGCCTCGTATATACAGCATGGGGGTAGCTCTGATACCAGCCATATGCAACCCACTGCCATATAGGACCTACAGGCGATGTTCTTGAGTCGATATATGTCGATCTGGGCACAGCTGGGTAACGTATATACGGCATGTGGGTGGCTCTGATACCAGCCAGATGCAACCCACGGCCATATAGGACCTACAGGCGATGGTCATGATTCGATATATGTCGATCTGCACAGCTGGGCCCCGTATATACGGCATGTGGGTGGCTCTGATACCAGCCATATGCAACCCACGGCCATATAGGACCTACAGGCGATGTTCTTGAGTAGATATATGTCGATCTGAGAACAGCTGGGTCCCGTATATACGGCATGTGGGTAGCTCTGATACCAGCCAGATGCAACCCACGGCCATATAGGACCTACAGGCGATGTTCTTGAGTCGATATATGTCGATCTGAGCACAGCTGGACCCCCGTATATAGGGCATGTGGGTGGCTCTGATACCAGCCAGCTGCAACCCACGGCCATAGAGAACCTACAGGTGATGTCCTTGTGTCGATATATGTCGACCTGAGCACAGCTGGGCCACGTAAATACAACATGGGGGTAGCTGTGATACCAGCCAACTGCAACCCACGGCTATATAGGACCTACAGGCGATGTTCTTGAGTCGATATATGTCGATCTCAGCACAGCTGGGCGCCGTATATACAGCATGGTGGTAGTTATGATACCAGCCAGATTCAATCCACGGCCATATAGGACCTACAAGCGATGTTCTTGAGTCGATATATGTCGATCCGAGCACAGCTGGGCCCCGTATATACGGCATGTGGGTGGCTCTGATACCAGCCAGATGCAACCCACGGCCATATAGGACCTACAGGCGATATTCTTGAGTCGATATATGTCGATCTGAGCACAGCTGGGCGCCGTATATACAGAATGGGGGTAGCACTGATACCAGCCAGATGCAACCCACGGCCATATAGGACCTACAAGCAATGTTCTTGAGTCGATATATGTCGATCTGAGCACAGCTTGGCGCCGTATATACAGCATGAGGGTAGCTCTGATACCAGCCAGATGCAACCCACGGCCATATAGCACCTACAGGCGATGTTCTTGAGTCGATATATGTCGATCTGAGCACAGCTGGGCCACGTATATAAAGCCTGGGGGTAGCTCTGATACCAGCCAGCTGCAACCCACGGCCATATAAGACCCACAGGCGATGTTCTTGAGTCGATATATGTCGATCTGAGCACAGCTGGGCCTCGTATATACAGCATGGGGGTAGCTCTGATACCAGCCAGATGCAACCCACAGCCATATAGGACCTATAGGCGATGTACTTGAGTCGATATATGTCGATCTGAGCGCAGCTGGGCGCCGTATAAACACCATGGGGGTAGCTCCGATACCAGCCAGATGCAAACCACGGCCATATAGGACCTACAGGCGACGTTCTTGAGTCGATATATGTCGATCTGAGCACAGCTGGGCGCCGTATATACAGCATGGGGGTAGCTCTGATACCAGCCAGATGCAACCCACGGCCATACAGCACCTACAGGCGATATTCTTGAGTCGATATATGTCGATATGAGCACAGCTGGGCCACGTATATACAGCCTAAGGGTAGCTCTGATACCAGCCAGCTGCAACCCACGGCCATATAAGACCCACAGGCGATGTTCTTGGGTCGATATATGTCGATCTGAGCACAGCTGGGCCTCGTATATACAGCATGGGAGTAGCTCTGATACCAGCCAGATCCAACCCACGGCTATATAGGACCTACAGGCGATGTTCTTGAGTCGATATATGTCGATCTGAGCACAGCTGGGCGCCGTATATACAGCATGGGGGTGGTTATGATACCAGCCAGATTCAATCCACGGCCATATAGGACCTACAGGCGATGTTCTTGAGTCGATATATGTCGATCCGAGCACAGCTGGGCCCCGTATATACGGCATGTGGGTGGCTCTGATACCAGCCAGATGCAACCCACGGCCATATAGGACGTACAGGCGATATTCTTGAGTCGATATATGTCGATCTGAGCACAGCTGGGCGCCGTATATACAGAATGGGGGTAGCACTGATACCAGCCAGATGCAACCCACGGCCATATAGGACCTACAAGCAATGTTCTTGAGTCGATATATGTCGATCTGAGCACAGCTTGGCGCCGTATATACAGTATGAGGGTAGCTCTGATACCAGCCAGATGCAACCCACGGCCATATAGCACCTACAGGCGATGTTCTTGAGTCGATATATGTCGATCTGAGCACAGCTGGGCCACGTATATAAAGCCTGGTGGTAGCTCTGATACCAGCCAGCTGCACCCCACGGCCATATAAGACCCACAGGCGATGTTCTTGAGTCGATATATGTCGATCTCAGCACAGCTGGGCCTCGTATATACAGCATGGGGGTAGCTCTGATACCAGCCAGATGCAACCCACAGCCATATAGGACCAATAGGCGATGTTCTTGAGTCGATATATGTCGATCTGAGCGCAGCTGGGCGCCGTATAAACCATGGGGGTAGCTCCGATACCAGCCAGATGCAAACCACGGCCATATAGGACCTACAGGCGACGTTCTTGAGTCGATATATGTCGATCTGAGCACAGCTGGGCGCCGTATATACAGCATGGTGGTAGCTCTGATACCAGCCAGATGCAACCCACGGCCATACAGCACCTACAGGCGATATTCTTGAGTCGATATATGTCGATCTGAGCACAGCTGGGCCACGTATATAAAGCCTGGGGGTAGCTCTGATACCAGCCAGCTGCAACCCACGGCCATATAAGACCCACAGGCGATGTTCTTGAGTCGATATATGTCGATCTGAGCACAGCTGGGCCTCGTATATACAGCCTGGGGGTAGCTCTGATACCAGCCAGCTGCAACCCACGGCCATATAAGATCCACAGGCGATGTTCTTGAGTCGATATATGTCGATCTGAGCACAGCTGGGCCTCGTATATACAGCATGGGGGTAGCTCTGATACCAGCCAGATGCAACCCACGGCCATATAGGACCTACAGGCGATGTTCCTGAGTCGATATATGACGATCTGAGCACAGCTGGGCCACCGTATATACGGCATGTGGGTGGCTCTGATACCAGCCAGCTGCAACACACGGCCATATAGGACCTACAGGTGATGTCCTTGAGTCGATATATGTCGACCTGAGCACAGCTGGGCCACGTATATACAGCATGGGGGTAGCTGTGATACCAGCCAACTGCAACCCACGGCTATATAGGACCTACAGGCGATGTTCTTGAGTCGATATATGTCGATCTGAGCACAGCTGGGCGCCGTATATACAGCATGGGGATAGCTCTGATGCCAGCCAGATTCAATCCACGGCCATATAGGACCTACAGGCGATGTTCTTGAGTCGATATATGTCGATCCGAGCACAGCTGGGCCCCGTATATACGGCATGTGGGTGGCTCTGATACCAGCCAGATGCAACCCACGGCCATATAGGACCTACAGGCGATATTCTTGAGTCGATATATGTCGATCTGAGCACAGCTGGGCCTCGTATATACAGCATGGGGGTAGCTCTGATACCAGCCATATGCAACCCACTACCATATAGGACCTACAGGCGATGTTCTTGAGTTGATATATGTCGATCTGGGCACAGCTGGGTAACGTATATACGGCATGTGGGTGGCTCTGATACCAGCCAGATGCAACCCACGGCCATATAGGAACTACAGGCGATGGTCATGATTCGATATATGTCGATCTGCACAGCTGGGCCCCGTATATACGGCATGTGGGTGGCTCTGATACCAGCCATATGCAACCCACGGCTATATAGGACCTACAGGCGATGTTCTTGAGTTGATATATGTCGATCTGAGAACAGGTGGGTCCCGTATATACGGCATGTGGGTAGCTCTGATACCAGCCAGATGCAACCCACGGCCATATAGGACCTACAGGCGATGTTCTTGAGTCGATATATGTCGATCTGAGCACAGCTGGACCCCCGTATATAGGGCATGTGGGTGGCTCTGATACCAGCCAGCTGCAACCCACGGCCATAGAGGACCTACAGGTAATGTCCTTGTGTCGATATATGTCGACCTGAGCACAGCTGGGCCACGTAAATACAACATGGGGGTAGCTGTGATACCAGCCAACTGCAACCCACGGCTATATAGGACCTACAGGCGATGTTCTTGAGTCGATATATGTCGATCTGAGCACAGCTGGGCGCCGTATATACAGCATGGTGGTAGTTATGATACCAGCCAGATTCAATCCACGGCCATATAGGACCTACAGGCGATGTTCTTGAGTCGATATATGTCGATCCGAGCACAGCTGGGCCCCGTATATACGGCATGTGGGTGGCTCTGATACCAGCCAGATGCAACCCACGGCCATATAGGACCTACAGGCGATATTCTTGAGTCGATATATGTCGATCTGAGCACAGCTGGGCGCCGTATATACAGAATGGGGGTAGCACTGATACCAGCCAGATGCAACCCACGGCCATATAGGACCTACAAGCAATGTTCTTGAGTCGATATATGTCGATCTGAGCACAGCTTGGCGCCGTATATACAGCATGAGGGTAGCTCTGATACCAGCCAGATGCAACCCACGGCCATATAGCACCTACAGGCGATGTTCTTGAGTCGATATATGTCGATCTGAGCACAGCTGGGCCACGTATATAAAGCCTGGGGGTAGCTCTGATACCAGCCAGCTGCAACCCACGGCCATATAAGACCCACAGGCGATGTTCTTGAGTCGATATATGTCGATCTGAGCACAGCTGGGCCTCGTATATACAGCATGGGGGTAGCTCTGATACCAGCCAGATGCAACACACAGCCATATAGCACCTATAGGCGATGTTCTTGAATCGATATATGTCGATCTGAGCGCAGCTGGGCGCCGTATAAACACCATGGGGGTAGCTCCGATACCAGCCAGATGCAAACCACGGCCATATAGGACCTACAGGCGACGTTCTTGAGTCGATATATGTCGATCTGAGCACAACTGGGCGCCGTATATACAGCATGGGGGTAGCTCTGATACCAGCCAGATGCAACC
This sequence comes from Lordithon lunulatus, assembly GCA_963942505.1. Lineage (NCBI taxonomy): Eukaryota > Metazoa > Arthropoda > Insecta > Coleoptera > Staphylinidae > Lordithon > Lordithon lunulatus. The sequence continues at coordinate 29,098,629 of OZ012667.1, read as the reverse complement.
CACGGCCATACAGCACCTACAGGCGATATTCTTGAGTCGATATATGTCGATCTGAGCACAGCTGGGCCACGTATATACAGCCTAGGGGTAGCTCTGATATCAGCCAGCTGCAACCCACGGCCATATAAGACCCACAGGCGATGTTCTTGGGTCGATATATGTCGATCTGCGCACAGCTGGGCCTCGTATATACAGCATGGGAGTAGCTCTGATACCAGCCAGATCCAACCCACGGCTATATAGGACCTACAGGCGATGTTCTTGAGCCGATATATGTCGATCTGAGCACAGCTGGGCGCCGTATATACAGCATGGGGGTAGTTATAATACCAGCCAGATTCAATCCACGGCCATATAGGACCTACAGGCGATGTTCTTGAGTCGATATATGTCGATCCGAGCACAGCTGGGCCCCGTATATACGGCATGTGGGTGGCTTTGATACCAGCCAGATGCAACCCACGGCCATATAGGACCTACAGGCGATATTCTTGAGTCGATATATGTCGATCTGAGCACAGCTGGGCGCCGTATATACAGAATGGGGGTAGCACTGATACCAGCCAGATGCAACCCACGGCCATATAGGACCTACAAGCAATGTTTTTGAGTCGATATATGTCGATCTGAGCACAGCTTGGCGCCGTATATACAGCATGAGGGTAGCTCTGATACCAGCCAGATGCAACCCACGGCCATATAGCACCTACAGGCGATGTTCTTGAGTCGATATATGTCGATCTGAGCACAGCTGGGCCACGTATATAAAGCCTGGGGGTAGCTCTGATACCAGCCAGCTGCAACCCACGGCCATATAAGACCCACAGGCGATGTTCTTGAGTCGATATATGTCGATCTGAGCACAGCTGGGCCTCGTATATACAGCATGGGGGTAGCTCTGATACCAGCCAGATGCAACACACAGCCATATAGCACCTATAGGCGATGTTCTTGAATCGATATATGTCGATCTGAGCGCAGCTGGGCGCCGTATAAACACCATGGGGGTAGCTCCGATACCAGCCAGATGCAAACCACGGCCATATAGGACCTACAGGCGACATTCTTGAGTCGATATATGTCGATCTGAGCACAGCTAGGCGCCGTATATACAGCATGGGGGTAGCTCTGATACCAGCCAGATGCAACCCACGGCCATACAGCACCTACAGGCGATATTCTTGAGTCGATATATGTCGATCTGAGCACAGCTGGGCCACGTATATACAGCCTAGGGGTAGCTCTGATACCAGCCAGCTGCAACCCACGGCCATATAAGACCCACAGGCGATGTTCTTGGGTCGATATATGTCGATCTGAGCACAGCTGGGCCTCGTATATACAGCATGGGAGTAGCTCTGATACCAGCCAGATCCAACCCACGGCCATATAGGACATACAGGCGATGTTCTTGAATCGATATATGTCGATTTGAGCACATCTGGGCGCCGTATATACACCATGGGGGTAGCTCTGATACCAGCCAGATGCAACCCACGGCCATATAGGACCTACAGGCGATATTCTTGAGTCGATATATGTCGATCTGTGCACAGCTGGGCCCCGTATATACGGCATGTGGGTGGCTCTGATACCAGCCAGATGCAACCCACGGCCATATAGGACCTAGAGCCGATGTTCTTGAGTCGATATATGTCGATCTGAGCACCGCTATGCACCGTATATGCAACATTGGGGCCGCTCCGACACCAGCCAGGTGCAACCTATGCCCACATGGGACCTACAGGCGATGTTCTTGAGTCGATATATGTCGATATGAGCTCCGCTATGTCCTGTATATGCAGCATGTGGGTGGCTCTGATTCCAGCCCGATGCAACCCACGGGCATATAGGACCTACAGGCGATGTTCTTGAGTCGATATATGTCGATCTGAGCACAGCTGGGCCACGTATATACAGCATGGGGGTAGCTGTGATACCAGCCAGCTGCAACCCACGGCCATATAGGACCTACAGGCGATGTTCTTGAGTCGATATATGTCGATCTGAGCACAGCTGGGCCACGTATATACAGCATGGGGGTAGCTGTGATACCAGCCAGCTGCAACCCACGGCCATATAGGACCTACAGGCGATGTTCTTGAGTCGATATATGTCGATCTGAGCACAGCTGGGCCCCATATATACAGCATGGGGGTAGCTCTGAAACCAGCCAGATGCAACCCACGGCCATATAGGACCTACAGGCGATGTTCTTGAGTCGATATATGTCGATCTGAGCACAGCTGGGCGCCGTATATATAGCATGGGGGTAGCTGTGATACCAGCCAGCTGCAACCCACGGTTATATAGGACCTACAGGCGATGTTCTTGAGTCGATATATGTCGATCTGAGCACAGCTGGGCCCCGTATATACAGCATGGGGGTAGCTCTGATACCACCCAGATGCAACCCACGGCCATATAGGACCTACAGGCGATGTTCTTGAGTCGATATATGTCGATCTGAGCACAGCTGGGCCCCGTATATACAGCATGGGGGTAGCTCTGATACCAGCCAGATGCAACCCACGACCATATAGGACCTACAGGCGATGTTCTTGAGTCGATATATGTCGATCTGAGCACAGCTGGGCCCCGTATATACGGCATGTGGTTGGCTCTGATACCAGCCATATGCATCCCACGGCCATATAGGACCTACAGCCGATGTTCTTGAGTCGATATACATCGATCTGAGCACAGCTGGGCCCCGTATATACGGCATGTGGGTGGCTCTGATACCCGTCAGATGCAACCCACGGCCATATAGGACCTACAGGCGATGTTCTTGAGTCGATATATGTCGATCTGAGCACAGCTGGGCCACGTATATAAAGCCTGGGGGTAGCTCTGATACCAGCCAGCTGCAACCCACGGCCATATAAGACCCACAGGCGATGTTCTTGAGTCGATATATGTCGATCTGAGCACAGCTGGGCCTCGTATATACAGCATGGGGGTAGCTCTGATACCAGCCAGATGCAGCCCACAGCCATATAGGACCTATAGGCGATGTTCTTGAATCGATATATGTCGATCTGAGCGCAGCTGGGCGCCGTATAAACACCATGGGGGTAGCTCCGATACCAGCCAGATGCAAACCACGGCCATATAGGACCTACAGGCGACGTTCTTGAGTCGATATATGTCGATCTGAGCACAGCTGGGCGCCGTATATACAGCATGGGGGTAGCTCTGATACCAGCCAGATGCAACCCACGGCCATACAGCACCTACAGGCGATATTCTTGAGTCGATATATGTCGATCTGAGCACAGCTGGGCCACATATATACAGCCTAGGGGTAGCTCTGATACCAGCCAGCTGCAACCCACGGCCATATAAGACCCACAGGCGATGTTCTTGGGTCGATATATGTCGATCTGCGCACAGCTGGGCCTCGTATATACAGCATGGGAGTAGCTCTGATACCAGCCAGATCCAACCCACGGCTACATAGGACCTACAGGCGATGTTCTTGAGTCGATATATGTCGATCTGAGCACAGCTGGGCGCCGTATATACAGCATAGGGGTAGTTATAATACCAGCCAGATTCAATCCACGGCCATATAGGACCTACAGGCGATGTTCTTGAGTCGATATATGTCGATCCGAGCACAGCTGGGCCCCGTATATACGGCATGTGGGTGGCTCTGATACCAGCCAGATGCAACCCACGGCCATATAGGACCTACAGGCGATATTCTTGAGTCGATATATGTCGATCTGAGCACAGCTGGGCGCCGTATATACAGAATGGGGGTAGAACTGATACCAGCCAGATGCAACCCACGGCCATATAGGACCTACAAGCAATGTTCTTGAGTCGATATATGTCGATCTGAGCACAGCTTGGCGCTGTATATACAGCATGAGGGTGGCTCTGATACCAGCCAGATGCAACCCACGGCCATATAGCACCTACAGGCGATGTTCTTGAGTCGATATATGTCGATCTGAGCACAGCTGGGCCACGTATATAAAGCCTGGGGGTAGCTCTGATACCAGCCAGCTGCAACCCACGGCCATATAAGACCCACAGGCGATGTTCTTGAGTCGATATATGTCGATCTGAGCACAGCTGGGCCTCGTATATACAGCATGGGGGTAGGTCTGATACCAGCCAGATGCAACCCACAGCCATATAGGACCTATAGGCGATGTTCTTGAGTCGATATATGTCGATCTGAGCGCAGCTGGGCGCCGTATAAACCATGGGGGTAGCTCCGATACCAGCCAGATACAAACCACGGCCATATAGGACCTACAGGCGACGTTCTTGAGTCGATATATGTCGATCTGAGCACAGCTGGGCGCCGTATATACAGCATGGGGGTAGCTCTGATACCAGCCAGATGCAACCCACGGCCATACAGCACCTACAGGCGATATTCTTGAGTCGATATATGTCGATCTGAGCACAGCTGGGCCACGTATATACAGCCTAGGGGTAGCTCTGATACCAGCCAGCTGCAACCCACGGCCATATAAGACCCACAGGCGATGGTCTTGGGTCGATATATGTCGATCTGAGCACAGCTGGGCCTCGTATATACAGCATGGGAGTAGCTCTGATACCAGCCAGATCCAACCCACGGCCATATAGGACATACAGGCGATGTTCTTGAATCGATATATGTCGATTTGAGCACATCTGGGCGCCGTATATACACCATAGGGGTAGCTCTGATACCAGCCAGATGCAACCCACGGCCATATAGGACCTACAGGCGATATTCTTGAGTCGATATATGTCGATCTGTGCACAGCTGGGCCCCGTATATACGGCATGTGGGTGGCTCTGATACCAGCCAGATGCAACCCACGGCCATATAGGACCTAGAGCCGATGTTCTTGAGTCGATATATGTCGATCTGAGCACCGCTATGCACCGTATATGCAACATTGGGGCCGCTCCGACACCAGCCAGGTGCAACCTATGCCCACATGGGACCTACAGGCGATGTTCTTGAGTCGATATATGTCGATATGAGCTCCGCTATGTCCTGTATATGCAGCATGTGGGTGGCTCTGATTCCAGCCCGATGCAACCCACGGGCATATAGGACCTACAGGCGATGTTCTTGAGTCGATATATGTCGATCTGAGCACAGCTGGGCCACGTATATACAGCATGGGGGTAGCTGTGATACCAGCCAGCTGCAACCCACGGCCATATAGGACCTACAGGCGATGTTCTTGAGTCGATATATGTCGATCTTAGCACAGCTGGGCCACGTATATACAGCATGGGGGTAGCTGTGATACCAGCCAGCTGCAACCCACGGCCATATAGGACCTACAGGCGATGTTCTTGAGTCGATATATGTCGATCTGAGCACAGCTGGGCCCCGTATATACAGCATTAGGGTAGCTCTGAAACCAGCCAGATGCAACCCACGGCCATATAGGACCTACAGGCGATGTTCTTGAGTCGATATATGTCGATCTGAGCACAGCTGGGCGCCGTATATATATATAGCATGGGGGTAGCTGTGATACTAGCCAGCTGCAACCCACGGTTATATAGGACCTACAGGCGATGTTCTTGAGTCGATATATGTCGATCTGAGCACAGCTGGGCCCCGTATATACAGCATGGGGGTAGCTCTGATACCACCCAGATGCAACCCACGGCCATATAGGACCTACAGGCGATGTTCTTAAGTCGATATGTGTCGATCTGAGCATATCTGGGCCCCGTATATACAGCATGGGGGTAGCTCTGATACCAGCTAGATGCAACCCACGGCCATATAGGACCTACAGGCGATGTTCTTGAGTCGATATATGTCGATCTGAGCACAGCTGGGCCCCGTATATGCGGCATGTGGGTGGCTCTGATACCAGCCAGATGCAACCCACGGCCATATAGGACCTACAGCCGATGTTCTTGATTCGATATATGTCGATCTGAGCACAACTGGGCCCTCGTATATACAGCATGTGGGTGGCTCTGATATCAGCCAGATACAACCCACGGCCATATAGGACCTACAGGCGATGTTCTTGAGTCGATATATGTCGATCTGAGCACAGCTGGTTCCCGTATATACAGCATGGGTGTAGCTCTGATACCAGCCAGATGCAACCCACGGCCATATAGGACCTACAGGCGATGTTCTTGAGTCGATATATTTCGATCTGAGCACAGCTGGGCGCCGTATATACAGCATGGGGGTAGCTCTGATACCAGCCAGATGCAACCCACGGCCATATAGCACCTACAGGCGTTGTTCTTGAGTCGATATATGTCGATCTGAGCACAGCTGGGCCCCGTATATACGGCATGTGGGTGGCTCTGATACCAGCCAGATGCAAGCCACGGCCATATAGGACCTACAGGCGATGTTATTGGGTCGATATATGTCGATCTGAGCACAGCTGGGCGCCGCATATACAGCATGGGAGTAGCTCTCATACCAGCCAGATGCAATCCACGGCCATATAAGACCCACAGGCGATGTTCTTGAGTCGATATATGTCGGTCTGAGCACAGCTGGGCCACGTATATACAGCATGGGGGTAGCTCTGATACCAGCCAGATGCAACCCACGGCCATATAGCACATACAGGCGATGTTCTTGAGTCGATATATGTCGATCTGAGCACAGCTGGGCCACGTATATACAGCCTGGGGGTAGCTCTGATACCAGCCAGCTGCAACCCACGGCCATATAAGAACGACAGGCGATGTTCTTGAGTCGATATATGTCGATCTGAGCACAGCTGGCCCCGTATATACAGCATGGGGGTAGCTCTGATACCAGCCAGCTGCAACCCACGGCCATATAGGACCTACAAGCGATGTTCTTGAGTCGATATATGTCGATCTGAGCACAGCTGGGCGCCGTATATACAGCATGGGGGTAGCTCTGATACCAGCCAGATGGAACCCACGGCCATATAGCACCTACAGGCGAAGTTCTTGAGTCGATATATGTCGATCTGAGCACAGCTGGGCGCCGTATATACAGCATGGGGGTAGCTCTGATACCAGCCAGATGCAACCCACGGCCATATAGGACCTACAAGCGATGTTCTTGAGTCGATATATGTCGATCTGAGCACAGCTGGGCGCCGTATATACAGCATGGGGGTAGCTCTGATACCAGCCAGATGGAACCCACGGCCATATAGCACCTACAGGCGAAGTTCTTGAGTCGATATATGTCGATCTGAGCACATCTGGGCCACGTATATACAGCATGGGGGTAGCTGGGATACCAGCCAGCTGCAACCCACGGCTATATAGGACCTACAGGCGATGTTCTTGAGTCGATATACGTCGATCTGAGCACAGCTGGGCGCCGTATATACAGCATGGGGGTAGCTCTGATACCAGCCAGATTCAATCCACGGCCATAAAGGACCTACAGGCGATGTTCTTGAGTCGATATATGTCGATCCGAGCACAGCTGGGCCCCGTATATACGGCATGCGGGTGGCTCTGATACCAGCCAGATGCAACCCACGGCCATATAGGACCTTCAGGCGATATTCTTGAGTCGATATATGTCGATCTGAGTACAGCTGGGCGTCGTATATACAGCATGGGGGTAGCATTGATACCAGCCAGATGCAACCCACGGCCATATAGGACCTACAAGCGATGTTCTTGAGTCGATATATATTTCGATCTGAGCACTGCTTGGCGCCGTATATACAGCATGGGGGTAGCTCTTATACCAGCCAGATGCAACACACGGCCATATAGCACCTACAGGCGATGTTCTTGAGTCGATATATGTCGATCTGAGCACAGCTGGGCCACGTATATACAGCCTGGGGGTAGCTCTGATACCAGCCAGCTGCAACCCACGGCCATATAAGACCCACAGGCGATGTTCTTGAGTCGATATATGTCGATCTGAGCACAGCTGGGCCTCGTATATACAGCATGGGGGTAGCTCTGATACCAGCCAGATGCAACCCACAGCCATATAGGACCTATAGGCGATGTTCTTGAGTCGATATATGTCAATCTGAGCGCAGCTGGGCGCCGTATATACACCATGGGGGTAGCTCCGATACCAGCCAGATGCAAACCACGGCCATATAGGACCTACAGGCGATGTTCTTGAGTCGATATATGTCGATCTGAGCACAGCTGGGCCCCGTATATACGGCATGTGGGTGGCTCTGATACCAGCCATATACAACGCACGGCCATATAGGACCTACAGGCGATGTTCTTTAGTCGATATATGTCGATCTGAGCACAGCTGGGTACCGTATATACAGCATGTGGGTGGCTCTGATACCAGCCAGACGCAACCCACGGCCATATAGGACCTACAGGCGATGTTCCTGAGTCGATATATGACGATCTGAGCACAGCTGGGCCACCGTATATACGGCATGTGGGTGGCTCTGATATCAGCCAGATGCAACCCACTGCCATATAGGACCTACAGGCGATGTTCTTGATTCGATATATGTCGATCTGAGCACCGCTATGCACCGTATATTCAGCATTGGGGCCGCTCCGACACCAGCCAGGTGCAACCTATGCCCATATAGGACCTACAGGCGATGTTTTTGAGTCGATATATGTCGATCTGAGCACAGCTGGGCGCCGTATATACAGCATGGTGGTAGCTCTGATACCAGCCAGGTGCAACCCACGGCCATATAGCACCTACAGGCGATGTTCTTGAGTCGATATATGTCGATCTGAGCACAGCTGGACCACGTATATACAGCCTGGGGGTAGCTCTGATACCAGCCAGCTGCAACCCACGGCCATATAAGATCCACAGGCGATGTTCTTGAGTCGATATATGTCGATCTGAGCACAGCTGGGCCTCGTATATACAGCATGGGGGTAGCTCTGAAACCAGCCAGATGCAACCCACGGTCATATAGGACCTACAGGCGATGTTCTTGAGTCGATATATGTCAATCTGAGCACACCTGGACCCCCTTATATAGGGCATGTGGGTGGCTCTGATACCAGCCAGCTGCAACCCACGGCCATATAAGACCCACAGGCGATGTTCTTGAGTCGATATATGTCGATCTGAGCACAGCTGGGCGCCGTATATACAGCATGGGGATAGCTCTGATGCCAGCCAGATTCAATCCACGGCCATATAGGACCTACAGGCGATGTTCTTGAGTCGATATATGTCGATCCGAGCACAGCTGGGCCCCGTATATACGGCATGTGGGTGGCTCTGATACCAGCCAGATGCAACCCACGGCCATATAGGACCTACAGGCGATATTCTTGAGTCGATATATGTCGATCTGAGCACAGCTGGGCGTCGTATATACAGCATGGGGGTAGCACTGATACCAGCCAGATGCAACCCACGGCCATATAGGACCTACAAGCGATGTTCTTGAGTCGATATATGTCGATCTGAACACAGCTGGGCGCCGTATATACAGCATGGGGGTAGCTCTGATACCAGCCAGATGCAACCCACGGCCATATAGGACCTACAGGCGATGTTCTTGAGTCGATATATGTCGATCTGAGCACAGCTGGGCTACGTATATACAGCCTGGGGGTAGCTATGATACCAGCCAGCTGCAACCCACGGCCATAGAAGACCCACAGGCGATGTTCTTGAGTCGATATATGTCGATCTGAGCACAGCTGGGCCTCGTATATACAGCATGGGGGTAGCTCTGATACCAGCCAGATGCAACCCACAGCCATATAGGACCTATAGGCGATGTTCTTGAGTCGATATATGTCGATCTGAGCGCAGCTGGGCGCCGTATATACACCATGGGGGTAGCTCCGATACCAGCCAGATGCAAACCACGGCCATATAGGACCTACAGGCGATGTTCTTGAGTCGATATATGTCGATCTGAGCACAGCTGGGCCCCGTATATACGGCATGTGGGTGGCTCTGATACCAGCCATATACAACCCACGGCCATATTGGACCTACAGGCGATGTTCTTGAGTCGATATATGTCGATCTGAGCACAGCTGGGCGCCGTATATACAGCATGGGGATAGCTCTGATTCCAGCCAGATTCAATCCACGGCCATATAGGACCTACAGGCGATGTTCTTGAGTCGATATATGTCGATCCGAGCACAGATGGGCCCCGTATATACGGCATGTGGGTAGCTCTGATACCAGCCAGATGCAACCCACGGCCAAATAGGACCTACAGGCGATATTCTTGAGTCGATATATGTCGATCTGAGCACAGCTGGGCGTCGTATATACAGCATGGGGGTAGCACTGATACCAGCCAGATGCAACCCACGGCCACATAGGACCTACAAGCGATGTTCTTGAGTCGATATATATTTCGATCTGAGCACAGCTTGGCGCCGTATATACAGCATTGGGGTAGCTCTGATACCAGCCAGATGCAACCCACGGCCATACAGCACCTACAGGCGATATTCTTGAGTCGATATATGTCGATCTGAGCACAGCTGGGCCACGTATATACAGCCTGGGGGTAGTTCTGATACCAGCCAGCTGCAACCCACGGCCATATAAGACCCACAGGCGATGTTCTTGAGTCGATATATGTCGATCTGAGCACAGCTGGGCCTCGTATATACAGCATGGGAGTAGCTCTGATACCAGCCAGATCCAACCCACGGCCATATAGGACCTACAGGCGATGTACTTGAATCGATATATGTCGATTTGAGCACAGCTGGGCCCCGTATATACGGCATGTGGGTGGCTCTGATACCAGCCAGATGCAACCCACGGCCATATAGGACCTAGAGCCGATGTTCTTGAGTCGATATATGTCGATCTGAGCACAGCTGGGCCCCCGTATATACGGCATGTGGGTGGCTCTAATATCAGCCAGATGCAACCCACTGCCATATAGGACCTACAGGCGATGTTCTTGAGTCGATATATGTCGATCTGAGCACCGCTTATCACCGCATATGCAACATTGGGGCCGCTCCGACACAAGCCAGGTGCAACCTATGCCCATATGGGATCTACAGGCGATGTTCTTGAGTCGATATATGTCGATCTGAGCACAGCTGGGCCACGTATATACAGCATTGGGGTTGCTGTGATACCAGCCAGCTGCAACCCACGGCCATATAGGACCTACAGGCGATGTTCTTGAGTCGATATATGTCGATTTGAGCATAGCTGGGCCCCGTATATACAGCATGGGGGTAGCTCTGAAACCAGCCAGATGCAACCCACGGCCATATAGGATCTACGGGCGATGTTCTTGAGTCGATATATGTAGATCTGAGCACAGCTGGGCTCCGTATATATTGCATGGGGGTAGCTGTGATACCAGCCAGCTGCAACCCACGGTTATATTGGACCTACAGGCGATGTTCTTAAGTCGATATATGTCGATTTGAGCACAGCTGGGCCCCGTATATACAGCATGGGGGTAGCTCTGATACCACTCAGATGCAACCCACGGCCATATAGGACCTACAGGCGATGTTCTTGAGTCGATATATGTCGATCTGAGCACAGCTGGGCCCCGTATATACAGCATGGGGTTAGCTCTGATACCAGCCAGATGCAACCCACGGCCATATAGGACCTACAGGCGATGTTCTTGAGTCGATATATGTAGATCTGAGCACAGCTGCTCGCCGTATATACAGCATAGGGGTACCTCTGATACCAGCCAGATGCAACCCACGGCCATATAGGACCTACAGGCGATGTTCTTGAGTCGATATATGTCGATCTGAGCACAGCTGGGCGCCGTATATACACCATGGGTGTATCTCTGATACCAGGCAGATGCAACCCACGGCCATATAGGACCTACAGGCGATGTTCTTGAGTCGATATATGTCGATCTGAGCACAGCTGGGCCCCGTATATACGGCATGTGGGTGGCTCTGATACCAGCCATATGCAACCCACGGCCATATAGGACCTACAGGCGATGTTCTTGAGTCGATATATGTCCATCTGCACACAGCTGGGCCCCGTATATACGGTATATGGGTGGCTCTGATACCAGCCAGATGCAACCCAAGGCCATATAGGACCTACAGGCGATGTTCTTGAGTCGATATATGTCGATCTGAGCACCGCCATGCATCGTATATGCAGCATTGGGGTCGCTTCGACACCAGCCAGGTGCAACCTATGCCCATATAGGACCTACAGGCGATGTTCTTGAGTCGATATATGTCGATATGAGCTCCGCTATGCATTGTATATGCAGCATGTGGGTGGCTCTGATTTTAGCTAGATGCAACCCACGGGCATATGGGACCTACAGGCGATGTTCTTGAGTCGATATATGTCAATCTGAGCACAGCTGGGCTACGTATATACAGCATGGGGGTAGCTGTGATACCAGCCAGATGCAACCCATGGCCATATAGGACCTACAGGCGATGTTCTTTCGTCTATATATGTCGATCTGAGCACAGCTGGGCCCCGTATATATGGCATACCAGCCAGATGCAACCCACGGCCATATAGGACATACAGGCGATGTTCTTGAGTCGATATATGTCGATTTGAGCACAGCTGAGTCCCCTATATACAGCATGGGTGTAGCTCTCATACCAGCCAGATGCAACCCACGGCCATATATGACCTACAGGCGATGTTCTTGAGTCGATATATGTCGATCTGAGCACAGCTGGGCCCCCGTATATACGGCATGTGGGTGGCTCTGATACCAGCCAGATGCAACCCACGGCTATATAGGACCTACAGCCGATGTTCTTGAGTCGATATATGTCGATCTGAGCACAGCTGGGCCCCCGTATATACGGCATGTGGGTGGCTCTGATATCAGCCAGATGCAACCCACGGCAATATAGGACCTACAAGCGATGTTCTGAGTCGATATATGTCGATCTGAGCACCGCTATGCACCGTATATGCAGCATTGGGGCCGCTTCGACACCAGCCAGGTGCAACCTATGCCCATATAGGACCTACAGGCGATGTTCTTGAGTCGATATATGTCGATATGAGCTCCGCTATGCATTGTATATGCAGCATGTCGGTGGCTCTGATTCCAGCCAGATGCAACCCACGGGCATATAGGACCTACAGGCGATGTTCTTGAGTCGATAAATGTCGATCTGAGCACAGCTGCGCTACGTATATACAGCATGGGGGTAGTTGTGATACCAGCCAGGTGCAACCCATGGCCATATAGGACCTACAGGCGATGTTCTTCCGTCTATATATGTCGATCTGAGCACAGCTGGGCCCCGTATATATGGCATGTGGGTGGCTCTGATACCAGCCAGCTGCAACCCACGGCCATATAGGACCTACAGGCGATGTTCTTGAGTCGATATATGTCGATCTGAGCACAGCTGGGCCACGTATATACAGCATGGGGGTAGCTGTGATACCAGCCAGCTGCAGCCCACGGCTATATAGGACCCACAGGCGATGTTCTTGAGTCGATATATGTCGATCTGAACACAGCTGGGCGCCGTTTATACAGCATGGGATTAGCACTGATACCAGCCAGATGCAACCCACGGCCATATAGGACCTACAGGCGATGTTCTTGAGTCGATATATGTCGATTTGAGCATAGCTGGGCGCCGTATATACAGCATGGGATTAGCACTGATACCAGCCAGATGCAACCCACGGCCATATAGGACCTACAGGCGATGTTCTTGAGTCGATATATGTCGATCTGAGCACAGCTGGGCGCCGTATATACAGCATGGGGGTAGCTCTGATACCAGCCAGATGCAACCCACGGCCATATAGGACCCTCAGGCGATGTTCTTGAGTCGATATATGTCGATCTGAGCACAGCTGGGCCCCGTATATATGGCATACCAGCCAGCTGCAACCCACGGCCATATAGGACATACAGGCGATGTTCTTGAGTCGATATATGTCGATTTGAGCACAGCTGGGCCCCGTATATACAGCATGGGGGTAGCTCTCATACCAGCCAGATGCAACCCACGGCCATATATGACCTACAGGCGTTGTTCTTGAGTCGATATATGTCGATCTGAGCACAGCTGGGCCCCGTATATACGGCATGTGGGTGGCTCTGATACCAGCTAGATGCAACCCACGGCCATATAGGACCTACAGCCGATGTTCTTGAGTCGATATATGTCGATCTGAGCACAGCTGGGCCCCCGTATATACGGCATGTGGGTGGCTCTGATACCAGCCAGATGCAACCCATGGGCATACAGGACCTACCGGCGATGTTCTTAAGTCGATATATGTCGATCTGAGCACAGCTGGGCCACGTATATACACCCTGGGGGTAGCTCTGATACCAGCCAGCTGCAACCCACGGCCATATAGGATCCACAGGCGATGTTCTTGAGTCGATATATGTCGATTTGAGCAAAGCTGGGCCTCGTATATACAGCATGGGGGTAGCTCTGATACCAGCCATATGCAACCCACGGCCATATAGGACCTACAGGCGATGTTCTTGAGTCGATATATATATATATCGATCTGGGCACAGCTGGGTAACGTATATACGGCATGTGGGTGGCTCTGATACCAGCCAGATGCAACCCACGGCCATACAGGACCTTCAGGCGATGGCCCTGATTCGATATATGTCGATCTGAGCACAGCTGGGCCCCGTATATACGGCATGTGGGTGGCTCTGATACCAGCCATATGCAACCCACGGCCATATAGGACCTACAGGCGATGTTCTTTAGTCGATATATGTCGATCTGAGCATAGCTGGGTCCCGTATATACGGCATGTGGGTAGCTCTGATACCAGCCAGATGCACCCCACGGCCATATAGGACTTACAGGTGATGTCCTTGAGTCGATATATGTCGACCTGAGCACAGCTGGGCCACGTATATACAGCATGGGGGTAGCTGTGATACCAGCCAATTGCAACCCACGGCTATATAGGACCTACAGGCGATGTTCTTGAGTCGATATATGTCGATCTGAGCACAGCTGGGCGCCGTATATACAGCATGGGGGTAGCTCTGATACCAGCCAGATTCAATCCACGGCCATAAAGGACCTACAGGCGATGTTCTTGAGTCGATATATGTCGATCCGAGCACAGCTGGGCCCCGTATATACGGCATGCGGGTGGCTCTGATACCAGCCAGATGCAACCCACGGCCATATAGGACCTTCAGGCGATATTCTTGAGTCGATATATGTCGATCTGAGTACAGCTGGGCGTCGTATATACAGCATGGGGGTAGCATTGATACCAGCCAGATGCAACCCACGGCCATATAGGACCTACAAGCGATGTTCTTGAGTCGATATATATTTCGATCTGAGCACTGCTTGGCGCCGTATATACAGCATGGGGGTAGCTCTTATACCAGCCAGATGCAACACACGGCCATATAGCACCTACAGGCGATGTTCTTGAGTCGATATATGTCGATCTGAGCACAGCTGGGCCACGTATATACAGCCTGGGGGTAGCTCTGATACCAGCCAGCTGCAACCCACGGCCATATAAGACCCACAGGCGATGTTCTTGAGTCGATATATGTCGATCTGAGCACAGCTGGGCCTCGTATATACAGCATGGGGGTAGCTCTGATACCAGCCAGATGCAACCCACAGCCATATAGGACCTATAGGCGATGTTCTTGAGTCGATATATGTCAATCTGAGCGCAGCTGGGCGCCGTATATATACCATGGGGGTAGCTCCGATACCAGCCAGATGCAAACCACGGCCATATAGGACCTACAGGCGATGTTCTTGAGTCGATATATGTCGATCTGAGCACAGCTGGGCCCCGTATATACGGCATGTGGGTGGCTCTGATACCAGCCATATACAACGCACGGCCATATAGGACCTACAGGCGATGTTCTTTAGTCGATATATGTCGATCTGAGCACAGCTGGGTACCGTATATACAGCATGTGGGTGGCTCTGATACCAGCCAGACGCAACCCACGGCCATATAGGACCTACAGGCGATGTTCCTGAGTCGATATATGACGATCTGAGCACAGCTGGGCCACCGTATATACGGCATGTGGGTGGCTCTGATATCAGCCAGATGCAACCCACTGCCATATAGGACCTACAGGCGATGTTCTTGATTCGATATATGTCGATCTGAGCACCGCTATGCACCGTATATTCAGCATTGGGGCCGCTCCGACACCAGCCAGGTGCAACCTATGCCCATATAGGACCTACAGGCGATGTTTTTGAGTCGATATATGTCGATCTGAGCACAGCTGGGCGCCGTATATACAGCATGGTGGTAGCTCTGATACCACCAGGTGCAACCCACGGCCATATAGCACCTACAGGCGATGTTCTTGAGTCGATATATGTCGATCTGAGCACAGCTGGACCACGTATATACAGCCTGGGGGTAGCTCTGATACCAGCCAGCTGCAACCCACGGCCATATAAGATCCACAGGCGATGTTCTTGAGTCGATATATGTCGATCTGAGCACAGCTGGGCCTCGTATATACAGCATGGGGGTAGCTCTGATACCAGCCAGATGCAACCCACGGTCATATAGGACCTACAGGCGATGTTCTTGAGTCGATATATGTCAATCTGAGCACACCTGGACCCCCTTATATAGGGCATGTGGGTGGCTCTGATACCAGCCAGCTGCAACCCACGGCCATATAAGACCCACAGGCGATGTTCTTGAGTCGATATATGTCGATCTGAGCACAGCTGGGCGCCGTATATACAGCATGGGGATAGCTCTGATGCCAGCCAGATTCAATCCACGGCCATATAGGACCTACAGGCGATGTTCTTGAGTCGATATATGTCGATCCGAGCACAGCTGGGCCCCGTATATACGGCATGTGGGTGGCTCTGATACCAGCCAGATGCAACCCACGGCCATATAGGACCTACAGGCGATATTCTTGAGTCGATATATGTCGATCTGAGCACAGCTGGGCGTCGTATATACAGCATGGGGGTAGCACTGATACCAGCCAGATGCAACCCACGGCCATATAGGACCTACAAGCGATGTTCTTGAGTCGATATATGTCGATCTGAACACAGCTGGGCGCCGTATATACAGCATGGGGGTAGCTCTGATACCAGCCAGATGCAACCCACGGCCATATAGGACCTACAGGCGATGTTCTTGAGTCGATATATGTCGATCTGAGCACAGCTGGGCCACGTATATACAGCCTGGGGGTAGCTATGATACCAGCCAGCTGCAACCCACGGCCATAGAAGACCCACAGGCGATGTTCTTGAGTCGATATATGTCGATATGAGCACAGCTGGGCCTCGTATATACAGCATGGGGGTAGCTCTGATACCAGCCAGATGCAACCCACAGCCATATAGGACCTATAGGCGATGTTCTTGAGTCGATATATGTCGATCTGAGCGCAGCTGGGCGCCGTATATACACCATGGGGGTAGCTCCGATACCAGCCAGATGCAAACCACGGCCATATAGGACCTACAGGCGATGTTCTTGAGTCGATATATGTCGATCTGAGCACAGCTGGGCCCCGTATATACGGCATGTGGGTGGCTCTGATACCAGCCATATACAACCCACGGCCATATTGGACCTACAGGCGATGTTCTTGAGTCGATATATGTCGATCTGAGCACAGCTGGGCGCCGTATATACAGCATGGGGATAGCTCTGATTCCAGCCAGATTCAATCCACGGCCATATAGGACCTACAGGCGATGTTCTTGAGTCGATATATGTCGATCCGAGCACAGATGGGCCCCGTATATACGGCATGTGGGTAGCTCTGATACCAGCCAGATGCAACCCACGGCCAAATAGGACCTACAGGCGATATTCTTGAGTCGATATATGTCGATCTGAGCACAGCTGGGCGTCGTATATACAACATGGTGGTAGCACTGATACCAGCCAGATGCAACCCACGGCCACATAGGACCTACAAGCGATGTTCTTGAGTCGATATATATTTCGATCTGAGCACAGCTTGGCGCCGTATATACAGCATGGGGGCTGCTCTGATACCAGCCACATGCAACCCACGAACATATAGCACCTACAGGCGATGTTCTTGAGTCGATATATGTCGATCTGAGCACAGCTGGGCCTCGTATATACAGCCTGGGGTAGCTATGATACCAGCCAGCTGCAACCCACGGCCATAGAAGACCCACAGGCGATGTTCTTGAGTCGATATATGTCGATCTGAGCACAGCTGGGCCTCGTATATACAGCATGGGGGTAGCTCTGATACCAGCCAGATGCAACCCACAGCCATATAGGACCTATAGGCGATGTTCTTGAGTCGATATATGTCGATCTGAGCGCAGCTGGGCGCCGTATATACACCATGGGGGTAGCTCCGATACCAGCCATATGCAAACCACGGCCATATAGGACCTACAGGCGATGTTCTTGAGTCGATATATGTCGATCTGAGCACAGCTGGGCCCCGTATATACGGCATGTGGGTGGCTCTGATACCAGCCATATACAACCCACGGCCATATTGGACCTACAGGCGATGTTCTTGAGTCGATATATGTCGACCTGAGCACAGCTGGGTACCGTATATACAGCATGTGGGTGGCTCTGATACCAGCCATATGCAACCCACGGCCATATAGAACCTACAGGCGATGTTCCTGAGTCGATATATGACGATCTGAGCACAGCTGGGCCACCGTATATACGGCATGTGGGTGGCTCTGATATCAGCCAGATGCAACCCACTGCCACATAGGACCTACAGGCGATGTTCTTGATTCGATATATGTCGATCTGAGCACCGCTATGCACCGTATATGCAGCATTGGGGCCGCTCCGACACCAGCCAGTTGCAACCTATGCCCATATAGGACCTACAGGCGATGTTTTTGAGTCGATATATGTCGATCTGAGCACAGCTGGGCGCCGTATATACAGCATGGGGGTAGCTCTGATACCAGCCAGATGCAACCCACGACCATATAGGACCTACAGGCGATGTTCTTGAGTCGATAAATGTCGATCTGAGCACAGCTGGGCCACGTATATACAGCCTGGAGGTAGCTATGATACCAGCCAGCTGCAACCCAAGCCATAGAAGACCCACAGGCGATGTTCTTGAGTCGATATATGTCGATCTGAGCACAGCTGGGCCTCGTATATACAGCATGGGGGTAGCTCTGATACCAGCCAGATGCAACCCACAGCCATATAGGACCTATAGGCGATGTTCTTGAGTCGATATATGTCGATCTGAGCGCAGCTGGGCGCCGTATATACACCATGGGGGTAGCTCCGATACCAGCCAGATGCAAACCACGGCCATATAGGACCTACAGGCGATGTTCTTGAGTCGATATATGTCGATCTGAGCACAGCTGGGCCCCGTATATACGGCATGTGGGTGGCTCTGATACCAGCCATATACAACCCACGGCCATATTGGACCTACAGGCGATGTTCTTGAGTCGATATATGTCGATCTGAGCACAGCTGGGTACCGTATATACAGCATGGGGATAGCTCTGATGCCAGCCAGATTCAATCCACGGCCATATAGGACCTACAGGCGATGTTCTTGAGTCGATATATGTCGATCCGAGCACAGATGGGCCCCGTATATACGGCATGTGGGTAGCTCTGATACCAGCCAGATGCAACCCACGGCCATATAGGACCTACAGGCGATATTCTTGAGTCGATATATGTCGATCTGAGCACAGCTGGGCGTCGTATATACAGCATGGGGGTAGCACTGATACCAGCCAGATGCAACCCACGGCCACATAGGACCTACAAGCGATGTTCTTGAGTCGATATATATTTCGATCTGAGCACAGCTTAGCGCCGTATATACAGCATGGGGGCTGCTCTGATACCAGCCACATGCAACCCACGAACATATAGCACCTACAGGCGATGTTCTTGAGTCGATATATGTCGATCTGAGCACAGCTGGGCCACGTATATACAGCCTGGGGGTAGCTATGATACCAGCCAGCTGCAAACCACGCCCATAGAAGACCCACAGGCGATGTTCTTGAGTCGATATATGTCGATCTGAGCACAGCTGGGCCTCGTATATACAGCATGGGGGTAGCTCTGATACCAGCCAGATGCAACCCACAGCCATATAGGACCTATAGGCGATGTTCTTGAGTCGATATATGTCGATCTGAGCGCAGCTGGGCGCCGTATATACACCATGGGGGTAGCTCCGATACCAGCCAGATGCAAACCACGGCCATATAGGACCTACAGGCGATGTTCTTGAGTCGATATATGTCGATCTGAGCACAGCTGGGCCCCGTATATACGGCATGTGGGTGGCTCTGATACCAGCCATATACAACCCACGGCCATATTGGACCTACAGGCGATGTTCTTGAGTCGATATATGTCGATCTGAGCACAGCTGGGTACCGTATATACAGCATGTGGGTGGCTCTGATACCAGCCAGATGCAACCCACGGCCATATAGAACCTACAGGCGATGTTCCTGAGTCGATATATGACGATCTGAGCACAGCTGGGCCACCGTATATACGGCATGTGGGTGGCTCTGATATCAGCCAGATGCAACCCACTGCCATATAGGACCTACAGGCGATGTTCTTGATTCGATATATGTCGATCTGAGCACCGCTATGCACCGTATATGCAGCATTGGGGCCGCTCCGACACCAGCCAGGTGCAACCTATGCCCATATAGGACCTACAGGCGATGTTTTTGAGTCGATATATGTCGATCTGAGCACAGCTGGGCGCCGTATATACAGCATGGGGGTAGCTCTGATACCAGCCAGATGCAACCCACGGCCATATAGGACCTACAGGCGATGTTCTTGAGTCGATATATGTCGATCTGAGCACAGCTGGGCCACGTATATACAGCCTGGGGGTAGCTATGATACCAGCCAGCTGCAACCCACGGCCATAGAAGACCCACAGGCGATGTTCTTGAGTCGATATATGTCGATCTGAGCACAGCTGGGCCTCGTATATACAGCATGGGGGTAGCTCTGATACCAGCCAGATGCAACCCACAGCCATATAGGACCTATAGGCGATGTTCTTGAGTCGATATATGTCGATCTGAGCGCAGCTGGGCGCCGTATATACACCATGGGGGTAGCTCCGATACCAGCCAGATGCAAACCACGGCCATATAGGACCTACAGGCGATGTTCTTGAGTCGATATATGTCGATCTGAGCACAGCTGGGCCCCGTATATACGGCATGTGGGTGGCTCTGATACCAGCCATATACAACCCACGGCCATATTGGACCTACAGGCGATGTTCTTGAGTCGATATATGTCGATCTGAGCACAGCTGGGTACCGTATATACAGCATGTGGGTGGCTCTGATACCAGCCAGATGCAACCCACGGCCATATAGCACCTACTGGCGATGTTCTTGAGTCGATATATGTCGATCTGAGCACAGCTGGGCCACGTATATACAGCTTGGGGGTAGCTCTGATACCAGCCAGCTGCAACCCACGGCCATATAAGACCCACAGGCGATGTTCTTGAGTCGATATATGTCGATATGAGCACAGCTGGGCCTCGTATATACAGCATGGGGGTAGCTCTGATACCAGCCAGATGCAACCCACAGCCATATAGGACCTATAGGCGATGTTCTTGAGTCGATATATGTCGATCTGAGCGCAGCTGGGCGCCGTATATACAACATGGGGGTAGCTCCGATACCAGCCAGATGCAAACCACGGCCATATAGGACCTACAGGCGATGTACTTGAGTCGATGTATGTCGATCTGAGCACAGCTGGGCCCCGTATATACGGCGTGTGGGTGGCTCTAAAACCAGCCAGCTGCAACCCACGGCCATATAGGACCTACAGGCGATGTTCTTGAGTGGATATATGTCGATCTGAGCACAGCTGGGCCCCGTATATACAGCATGGGGGTAGCTCTGATACCAGCCAGATGCAACCCACGGCCATATAGGACCTACAGGCGATGTTCTTGAGTCGATATATGTCGATCTGAGCACAGCTGGGCCACGTATATGCAGCATGAGGGTAGCTCTGATACCAGCCAGATGCAACCCACAGCCATATAGGACCTACAGGCGATGTTCTTGAGTCGATATATGTCGATCTGAGCACAGCTGGGCCCCGTATATACGGCATGTGGGTGGCTCTGATACCAGCTATATGCATCCCACGGCCATATAGGACCTACAGCCGATGTTCTTGAGTCGATATATGTCGATCTGAGCACAGCTGGGCCTCGTATATACGGCATGTGGGTGGCTCTGATACCAGCCAGATGCAATCCACGGCTATATAGGACCTAGAGGCGATGTTCTTGAGTCGATATATGTCGATCTGAGCACTGGTGGGCCCCGTATATACGGCATGTGGGTGGCTCTGATATCAGCCAGATGCAACCCAAGGCCATATAGGACCTACAGCCGATGTTCTTGATTCGATATATGTCGATCTGAGCACAGCTGGGCCCTAGTATATACGGCATGTGGGTGGCTCTGATATCAGCCAGATGCAACCCACGGCCATATAGGACCTACAGGCGATATTCTTGAGTCGATATATGTCGATCTGAGCACAGCTGGGCGCCGTATATACAGCATGGGGGTAGCTCTGATACCAGCCAGATGCAACCCACGGCCATATAACACCTACAGGCGATGTTCTTGAGTCGATATATGTCGATCTAAGTACAGCTGGGCCACGTATATACAGCCTGGGGGTAGCTCTGATACCAGCCAGCTGCAACCCACGGCCATATAAGGACCACAGGCGATGTTCTTGAGTCGATATATGTCGTTCTGAGCACAGCTGGGCCCCGTATATACAGCATGAGGGTAGCTCTGATACCAACCAGCTGCAACCCACGGCCATATAGGACCTACAGGCGATGTTCTTGAGTCGATATATGTCGATCTGAGCACAGCTGGACCCCGTATATACAGCATGGGGGTAGCTCTGATACCAGCCAGATGCAACCCACGGCCATATAGGACCTACAGGCGATGTTCTTGAGTCGATATATGTCGATCTGAGCACAGCTGGGCCCCGTATATACAGCATGAGGGTAGCTCTGATACCAGCCAGATGCAACCCACGGCCATATAGGACCTACAGGCGATGTTCTTGAGTCGATATATGTCGATCTGAGCACAGCTGGGCCACGTATATACAGCATGGGGGTAGCTGTGATACCAGCCAGCTGCAGCCCACGGCTATATAGGACCCACAGGCGATGTTCTTGAGTCGATATATGTCGATCTGAGCACAGCTGGGCGCCGTTTATACAGCATGGGATTAGCACTGATACCAGCCAGATGCAACCCACGGCCATATAGGACCTACAGGCGATGTTCTTGAGTCGATATATGTCGATTTGAGCATAGCTGGGCGCCGTATATACAGCATGGGATTAGCACTGATACCAGCCAGATGCAACCCACGGCCATATAGGACCTACAGGCGATGTTCTTGAGTCGATATATGTCGATCTGAGCACAGCTGGGCGCCGTATATACAGCATGGGGGTAGCTCTGATACCAGCCAGATGCAACCCACGGCCATATAGGACCCTCAGGCGATGTTCTTGAGTCGATATATGTCGATCTGAGCACAGCTGGGCCCCGTATATATGGCATACCAGCCAGCTGCAACCCACGGCCATATAGGACATACAGGCGATGTTCTTGAGTCGATATATGTCGATTTGAGCACAGCTGGGCCCCGTATATACAGCATGGGGGTAGCTCTCATACCAGCCAGATGCAACCCACGGCCATATATGACCTACAGGCGTTGTTCTTGAGTCGATATATGTCGATCTGAGCACAGCTGGGCCCCGTATATACGGCATGTGGGTGGCTCTGATACCAGCTAGATGCAACCCACGGCCATATAGGACCTACAGCCGATGTTCTTGAGTCGATATATGTCGATCTGAGCACAGCTGGGCCCCCGTATATACGGCATGTGGGTGGCTCTGATACCAGCCAGATGCAACCCATGGGCATACAGGACCTACCGGCGATGTTCTTAAGTCGATATATGTCGATCTGAGCACAGCTGGGCCACGTATATACACCCTGGGGGTAGCTCTGATACCAGCCAGCTGCAACCCACGGCCATATAGGATCCACAGGCGATGTTCTTGAGTCGATATATGTCGATTTGAGCAAAGCTGGGCCTCGTATATACAGCATGGGGGTAGCTCTGATACCAGCCATATGCAACCCACGGCCATATAGGACCTACAGGCGATGTTCTTGAGTCGATATATATATATCGATCTGGGCACAGCTGGGTAACGTATATACGGCATGTGGGTGGCTCTGATACCAGCCAGATGCAACCCACGGCCATACAGGACCTTCAGGCGATGGCCCTGATTCGATATATGTCGATCTGAGCACAGCTGGGCCCCGTATATACGGCATGTGGGTGGCTCTGATACCAGCCATATGCAACCCACGGCCATATAGGACCTACAGGCGATGTTCTTGAGTCGATATATGTCGATCTGAGCATAGCTGGGTCCCGTATATACGGCATGTGGGTAGCTCTGATACCAGCCAGATGCACCCCACGGCCATATAGGACTTACAGGTGATGTCCTTGAGTCGATATATGTCGACCTGAGCACAGCTGGGCCACGTATATACAGCATGGGGGTAGCTGTGATACCAGCCAATTGCAACCCACGGCTATATAGGACCTACAGGCGATGTTCTTGAGTCGATATATGTCGATCTGAGCACAGCTGGGCGCCGTATATACAGCATGGGGGTAGCTCTGATACCAGCCAGATTCAATCCACGGCCATATAGGACCTACAGGCGATGTTCTTGAGTCGATATATGTCGATCCGAGCACAGCTGGGCCCCGTATATACGGCATGCGGGTGGCTCAGATACCAGCCAGATGCAACCCACGGCCATATAGGACCTACAGGCGATATTCTTGAGTCGATATATGTCGATCTGAGTACAGCTGGGCATCGTATATACAGCATGGGGGTAGCATTGATACCAGCCAGATGCAACCCACGGCCATATAGGACCTACAAGCGATGTTCTTGAGTCGATATATATTTCGATCTGAGCACTGCTTGGCGCCGTATATACAGCATGGGGGTAGCTCTGATACCAGCCAGATGCAACCCACGGCCATATAGCACCTACAGGCGATGTTCTTGAGTCGATATATGTCGATCTGAGCACAGCTGGGCCACGTATATACAGCCTGGGGGTAGCTCTGATACCAGCCAGCTGCAACCCACGGCCATATAAGACCCGCAGGCGATGTTCTTGAGTCGATATATGTCGATCTGAGCACAGCTGGGCCTCGTATATACAGCATGGGGGTAGCTCTGATACCAGCCAGATGCAACCCACAGCCATATAGGACCTATAGGCGATGTTCTTGAGTCGATATATGTCAATCTGAGCGCAGCTGGGCGCCGTATATACACCATGGGGGTAGCTCCGATACCAGCCAGATGCAAACCACGGCCATATAGGACCTACAGGCGATGTTCTTGAGTCGATATATGTCGATCTGAGCACAGCTGGGCCCCGTATATACGGCATGTGGGTGGCTCTGATACCAGCCATATAGAACGCACGGCCATATAGGACCTACAGGCGATGTTCTTTAGTCGATATATGTCGATCTGAGCACAGCTGGGTACCGTATATACAGCATGTGGGTGGCTCTGATACCAGCCAGACGCAACCCACGGCCATATAGGACCTACAGGCGATGTTCCTGAGTCGATATATGACGATCTGAGCACAGCTGGGCCACCGTATATACGGCATGTGGGTGGCTCTGATATCAGCCAGATGCAACCCACTGCCATATAGGACCTACAGGCGATGTTCTTGATTCGATATATGTCGATCTGAGCACCGCTATGCACCGTATATTCAGCATTGGGGCCGCTCCGACACCAGCCAGGTGCAACCTATGCCCATATAGGACCTACAGGCGATGTTTTTGAGTCGATATATGTCGATCTGAGCACAGCTGGGCGCCGTATATACAGCATGGTGGTAGCTCTGATACCAGCCAGATGCAACCCACGGCCATATAGCACCTACAGGCGATGTTCTTGAGTCGATATATGTCGATCTGAGCACAGCTGGGCCACGTATATACAGCCTGGGGGTAGCTCTGATACCAGCCAGCTGCAACCCACGGCCATATAAGACCCACAGGCGATGTTCTTGAGTCGATATATGTCGATCTGAGCACAGCTGGGCCTCGTATATACAGCATGGGGGTAGCTCTGATACCAGCCAGATGCAACCCACAGCCATATAGGACCTATAGGCGATGTTCTTGAGTCGATATATGTCAATCTGAGCGCAGCTGGGCGCCGTATATACACCATGGGGGTAGCTCCGATACCAGCCAGATGCAAACCACGGCCATATAGGACCTACAGGCGATGTTCTTGAGTCGATATATGTCGATCTGAGCACAGCTGGGCCCCGTATATACGGCATGTGGGTGGCTCTGATACCAGCCATATACAACCCACGGCCATATTGGACCTACAGGCGATGTTCTTGAGTCGATATATGTCGATCTGAGCACAGCTGGGTACCGTATATACAGCATGTGGGTGGCTCTGATACCAGCCAGATGCAACCCACGGCCATATAGCACCTACAGGCGATGTTCCTGAGTCGATATATGACGATCTGAGCACAGCTGGGCCACCGTATATACGGCATGTGGGTGGCTCTGATATCAGCCAGATGCAACCCACTGCCATATAGGACCTACAGGCGATGTTCTTGATTCGATATATGTCGATCTGAGCACCGCTATGCACCGTATATGCAGCATTGGGGCCGCTCCGACACCAGCCAGGTGCAACCTATGCCCATATAGGACCTACAGGCGATGTTTTTGAGTCGATATATGTCGATCTGAGCACAGCTGGGCGCCGTATATACAGCATGGGGGTAGCTCTGATACCAGCCAGATGCAACCCACGGCCATATAGGACCTACAGGCGATGTTCTTGAGTCGATATATGTCGATCTGAGCACAGCTGGGCCACGTATATACAGCCTGGGGGTAGCTATGATACCAGCCAGCTGCAACCCACGGCCATAGAAGACCCACAGGCGATGTTCTTGAGTCGATATATGTCGATCTGAGCACAGCTGGGCCTCGTATATACAGCATGGGGGTAGCTCTGATACCAGCCAGATGCAACCCACAGCCATATAGGACCTATAGGCGATGTTCTTGAGTCGATATATGTCGATCTGAGCGCAGCTGGGCGCCGTATATACACCATGGGGGTAGCTCCGATACCAGCCAGATGCAAACCACGGCCATATAGGACCTACAGGCGATGTTCTTGAGTCGATATATGTCGATCTGAGCACAGCTGGGCCCCGTATATACGGCATGTGGGTGGCTCTGATACCAGCCATATACAACCCACGGCCATATTGGACCTACAGGCGATGTTCTTGAGTCGATATATGTCGATCTGAGCACAGCTGGGTACCGTATATACAGCATGTGGGTGGCTCTGATACCAGCCAGATGCAACCCACGGCCATATAGCACCTACTGGCGATGTTCTTGAGTCGATATATGTCGATCTGAGCACAGCTGGGCCACGTATATACAGCTTGGGGGTAGCTCTGATACCAGCCAGCTGCAACCCACGGCCATATAAGACCCACAGGCGATGTTCTTGAGTCGATATATGTCGATATGAGCACAGCTGGGCCTCGTATATACAGCATGGGGGTAGCTCTGATACCAGCCAGATGCAACCCACAGCCATATAGGACCTATAGGCGATGTTCTTGAGTCGATATATGTCGATCTGAGCGCAGCTGGGCGCCGTATATACAACATGGGGGTAGCTCCGATACCAGCCAGATGCAAACCACGGCCATATAGGACCTACAGGCGATGTACTTGAGTCGATGTATGTCGATCTGAGCACAGCTGGGCCCCGTATATACGGCGTGTGGGTGGCTCTAAAACCAGCCAGCTGCAACCCACGGCCATATAGGACCTACAGGCGATGTTCTTGAGTGGATATATGTCGATCTGAGCACAGCTGGGCCCCGTATATACAGCATGGGGGTAGCTCTGATACCAGCCAGATGCAACCCACGGCCATATAGGACCTACAGGCGATGTTCTTGAGTCGATATATGTCGATCTGAGCACAGCTGGGCCCCGTATATGCAGCATGAGGGTAGCTCTGATACCAGCCAGATGCAACCCACAGCCATATAGGACCTACAGGCGATGTTCTTGAGTCGATATATGTCGATCTGAGCACAGCTGGGCCCCGTATATACGGCATGTGGGTGGCTCTGATACCAGCTATATGCATCCCACGGCCATATAGGACCTACAGCCGATGTTCTTGAGTCGATATATGTCGATCTGAGCACAGCTGGGCCTCGTATATACGGCATGTGGGTGGCTCTGATACCAGCCAGATGCAATCCACGGCTATATAGGACCTAGAGGCGATGTTCTTGAGTCGATATATGTCGATCTGAGCACTGGTGGGCCCCGTATATACGGCATGTGGGTGGCTCTGATATCAGCCAGATGCAACCCAAGGCCATATAGGACCTACAGCCGATGTTCTTGATTCGATATATGTCGATCTGAGCACAGCTTGGCGCTGTATATACAGCATGGGGGTAGCTCTGATACCAGCCAGATGCAACCCACGGCCATATAGCACCTACTGGCGATGTTCTTGAGTCGATATATGTCGATCTGAGCACAGCTGGGCCACGTGTATACAGCTTGGGGGTAGCTCTGATACCAGCCAGCTGCAACCCACGGCCATATAAGACCCACAGGGGATGTTCTTGAGTCGATATATGTCGATATGAGCACAGCTGGGCCTCGTATATACAGCATGGGGGTAGCTCTGATACCAGCCAGATGCAACCCACAGCCATATAGGACCTATAGGCGATGTTCTTGAGTCGATATATGTCGATCTGAGCGCAGCTGGGCGCGGTATATACAACATGGGGGTAGCTCCGATACCAGCCAGATGCAAACCACGGCCATATAGGACCTACAGGCGATGTTCTTGAGTCGATATATGTCGATCTGAGCACCGCTGGGCCCCGTATATACGGCATGTGGGTGGCTCTGATACCAGCCATATACAACCCACGGCCATATAGGACCTACAGGCGATGTTCTTGAGTCGATATATGTCGATCTGAGCACAGCTGGGTACCGTATATACGGCATGTGGGTGGCTCTGATACCAGCCAGATGCAACCCACGGCCATATAGGACCTACAGGCGATGTTCTTGAGTCGATATATGTCGATCTGAGCACAGCTGGGCCACGTATATACAGCATGGTGGTAGCTGTGTTAGCAGCCAGCTGCAACCCACGGCCATATAGGACCTACAGGCGATGTTCTTGAGTCGATATATGTCGATCTGAGCACAGCTGGGCCCCGTATATACAGCATGGGGGTAGCTCTGATACCAGCCAGATGCAACCCACGGCCATATAGGACCTACAGGCAATTTTCTTGAGTCGATATATGTCGATCTGAGCACAGCTTGACGCAGTATATACAGCATGGGTGTAGCTCTGATACGAGCCAGATGCAACCCACGGCCATATAGGACCAACAGGCGATGTTCTTAAGTCGATATATGTCGATCTGAGCACAGCTGGTCCCCGTATATACGGCATGTGGGTTGCTCTGATACCAGCCATATACAACCCACGGCCATATAGGACCTACAGGCGATGTTCTTGAGTCGATATATGTCGATCTGAGCACAGCTGGGTAGCGTATATACGGCATGTGGGTGGCTCTGATACCAGCCAGATGCAACCCACGGCCATATAGGACCTACAGGCGATGTTCTTGAGTCGATATATGACGATCTGAGCACAGCTGGGCCACCGTATATACGGCATGTGGGTGGCTCTGATATCAGCCAGATGCAACCCACGGCCATATAGGACCTACAGGCGATGTTCTTGATTCGATATATGGTCGATCTGAGCACAGCTGGACCCCCGTATATAGGGCATGTGGGTGGCTCTGATACCAGCCAGCTGCAACCCACGGCCATATAGGACCTACAGGTGATGTCCTTGAGTCGATATATGTCGACCTGAGCATAGCTGGGCCACGTATATACAGCATGGGGGTAGCTGTGATACCAGCCAACTGCAACCTACGGCTATATGGGACCTACAGGCGATGTTCTTGAGTCGATATATGTCGATCTGAGCGCAGTTGGGCGCCGTATATACAACATGGGGGTAGCTCCGATACCAGCCAGATGCAAACCACGGCCATATAGGACCTACAGGCGATGTTCTTGAGTCGATATATGTCGATCTGAGCACAGCTGGGCCCCGTATATACGGCATGTGGGTGGCTCTGATACCAGCCATATACAACCCACGGCCATATAGGACCTACAGGCGATGTTCTTGAGTCGATATATGTTGATCTGAGCACAGCTGGGTACCGTATATACGGCATGTGGGTGGCTCTGATACCAGCCAGATGCAACCCACGGCCATATAGGACCTACAGGCGATGTTCTTGAGTCGGTATATGTCTATCTGAGCACAGCTGGGCCTCGTATATACAGCATGGGGGTAGCTGTGATACCAGCCAGCTGCAACCCACGGCCATATAGGACCTACAGGCGATGTTCTTGAGTCGATATATGTCGATCTGAGCACAGCTGGGCCCCGTATATACAGCATGGGGGTAGCTCTGATACCAGCCAGATGCAACCCACGGCCATATAGGACCTACAGGCAATTTTCTTGAGTCGATATATGTCAATCTGAGCACAGCTTGGCGCAGTATATACAGCATGGGGGTAGCTCTGATACGAGCCAGATGCAACCCACGGCCATATAGGACCAACAGGCGATGTTCTTAAGTCGATATATGTCGATCTGAGCACAGCTGGTCCCCGTATATACGGCATGTGGGTGGCTCTGATACCAGCCATATACAACCCACGGCCATATAGGACCTACAGGCGATGTTCTTGAGTCGATATATGTCGATCTGAGCACAGCTGGGTAGCGTATATACGGCATGTGGGTGGCTCTGATACCAGCCAGATGCAACCCACGGCCATATAGGACCTACAGGCGATGTACTTGAGTCGATATATGACGATCTGAGCACAGCTGGGCCACCGTATATACGGCATGTGGGTGGCTCTGATATCAGCCAGATGCAACCCACGGCCATATAGGACCTACAGGCGATGTTCTTGATTCGATATATGGTCGATCTGAGCACAGCTGGACCCCCGTATATAGGGCATGTGGGTGGCTCTGATACCAGCCAGCTGCAACCCACGGCCATATAGGACCTATAGGTGATGTCCTTGAGTCGATATATGTCGACCTGAGCACAGCTGGGCCACGTATATACAGCATGGGGGTAGCTGTGATACCAGCCAACTGCAACCTACGGCTATATGGGACCTACAGGCGATGTTCTTGAGTCGATATATGTCGATCTGAGCACAGCTGGGCGCCGTATATACAACATGGGGGTAGCTCTGATACCAGCCAGAGTCAATCCACGGCCATATAGGACCTACAGGCGATGTTCTTGAGTCGATATATGTCGATCCGAGCACAGCTGGGCCCGGTATATACGGCATGTGGGTGGCTCTTATACCAGCCAGATGCAACCCACGGCCATATAGGACCTACAGGAGATATTCTTGAGTCGATATATGTCGATCTGAGCACAGCTGGGCGCCGTATATACAGCATGGGGGTAGCACTGATACCAGCCAGATGCAACCCACGGCCATATAGGACCTACAAGCGATGTTCTTGAGTCGATATATGTCGATCTGAGCACAGCTTGGCGCCGTATAGACAACATGGGGGTAGCTCTGATACCAGCCAGATGCAACCCACGGCCATATAGCACCTACTGGCGATGTTCTTGAGTCGATATATGTCGATCTGAGCACAGCTGGGCCACGTATATACAGCCTGGGGTAGCTCTGATACCAGCCAGCTGCAACCCACGGCCATATAAGACCCACAGGCGATGTTCTTGAGTCGATATATGTCGATCTGAGCACAGCTGGGCCTCGTATATACAGCATGGGGGTAGCTCTGATACCAGCCAGATGCAACCCACAGCCATATAGGAGCTATAGGCGATGTTCTTGAGTCGATATATGTCGATCTGAGCGCAGCTGGGCGCCGTATATACAACATGGGGGTAGCTCCGATACCAGCCAGATGCAAACCACGGCCATATAGGACCTACAGGCGATGTTCTTGAGTCGATATATGTCGATCTGAGCACAGCTGGGCCCCGTATATACGGCATGTGGGTGGCTCTGATACCAGCCATATACAACCCACGGCCATATAGGACCTACAGGCGATGTTCTTGATACGATATATGTCGATCTGAGCACAGCTGTGTACCGTATATACGGCATGTGGGTGGCTCTGATACCAGCCAGATGCAACCCACGGCCATATAGGACCTACAGGCGATGTTCTTGAGTCGATATATGTCGATCCGAGCACAGCTGGGCGCCGTATATACAGCATGGGGGTAGCTCTGATACCAGCCAGATGCAACCCACGGCCATATAACACCTACAGGCGATGTTCTTGAGTCGATATATGTCGATCTGAGTACAGCTGGGCCACGTATATACAGCCTGGGGGTAGCTCTGATACCAGCCAGCTGCAACCCACGGCCATATAAGACCCACAGGCGATGTTCTTGAGTCGATATATGTCGTTCTGAGCACAGCGGGGCCACGTATATACAGCGTGGGGGTAGCTCTGATACCAGCCAGCTGCAACCCACGGCCATATAAGACCCACAGGCGATGTTCTTGAGTCGATATATGTCGTTCTGAGCACAGCGGGGCCACGTATATACAGCGTGGGTGTAGCTGTGATACCAGCCAGCTGCAACCCACGGCCATATAGGACCTACAGGCGATGTTCTTGAGTCGATATATGTCGAACTGAGCACAGCTGGACCCCGTATATACAGCATGGGGGTAGCTCTGATACCAGCCAGATGCAACCCACGGCCATATAGGACCTACAGGCGATGTTCTTGAGTCGATGTATGTCGATCTAAGCACAGCTGGGCCCCGTATATACGGCATGTGGGTGGCTCTGATACCAGCCAGCTGCAACCCACGGCCATATAGGACCTACAGGCGATGTTCTTGAGTGGATATATGTCGATCTGAGCACAGCTGGGCCCCGTATATACAGCATGGGGGTAGCTCTGATACCAGCCAGATGCAACCCACGGCCATATAGGACCTACAGGCGATGTTCTTGAGTCGATATATGTCGATCTGAGCACAGCTGGGCCCCGTATATACAGCATGAGGGTAGCTCTGATACCAGCCAGATGCAACCCACAGCCATATAGGACCTACAGGCGATGTTCTTGAGTCGATATATGTCGATCTGAGCACAGCTGGGCCCCGTATATACGGCATGTGGGTGGCTCTGATACCAGCTATATGCATCCCACGGCCATATAGGACCTACAGCCGATGTTCTTGAGTCGATATATGTCGATCTGAGCACAGCTGGGCCTCGTATATACGGCATGTGGGTGGCTCTGATACCAGCCAGATGCAACCCACGGCCATATAGGACCTAGAGGCGATGTTCTTGAGTCGATATATGTCGATCTGAGCACAGGTGGGCCCCGTATATACGGCATGTGGGTGGCTCTGATATCAGCCAGATGCAACCCAAGGCATTATAGGACCTACAGCCGATGTTCTTGATTCGATATATGTCGATCTGAGCACAGCTGGGCCCTAGTATATACGGCATGTGGGTGGCTCTGATATCAGCCAGATGCAACCCACGGCCATATAGGACCTACAGGCGATATTCTTGAGTCGATATATGTCGATCTGAGCACAGCTGGGCGCCGTATATACAGCATGGGGGTAGCTCTGATACCAGCCAGATGCAACCCACGGCCATATAGGACCCACAGGCGATATTATTGAGTCGATATATGTCGATCTGAGCACAGCTGGGCGCCGTATATACAGCATGGGGGTAGCTCTGATACCAGCCAGATGCAACCCACGGCCATATAACACCTACAGGCGATGTTCTTGAGTCGATATATGTCGATCTGAGTACAGCTGGGCCACGTATATACAGCCTGGGGGGTAGCTCTGATACCAGCCAGCTGCAACCCACGGCCATATAAGACCCACAGGCGATGTTCTTGAGTCGATATATGTCGTTCTGAGCACAGCTGGGCCCCGTATATACAGCATGAGGGTAGCTCTGATACCAGCCAGCTGCAACCCACGTCCATATAGGACCTACAGGCGATGTTCTTGAGTCGATATATGTCGATCTGAGCACAGCTGGACCCCGTATATACAGCATGGGGGTAGCTCTGATACCAGCCAGATGCAACCCACGGCCATATAGGACCTACAGGCGATGTTCTTGAGTCGATGTATGTCGATCTGAGCACAGCTGGGCCCCGTATATACGGCATGTAGGTGGCTCTGATACCAGCCAGCTGCAACCCACGGCCATATAGGACCTACAGGCGATGTTCTTGAGTGGATATATGTCGATCTGAGCACAGCTGGGCCCCGTATATACAGCATGGGGGTAGCTCTGATACCAGCCAGATGCAACCCACGGCCATATAGGACCTACAGGCGATGTTCTTGAGTCGATATATGTCGATCTGAGCACAGCTGGGCCCCGTATATACAGCATGAGGGTAGCTCTGATACAAGCCAGATGCAACCCACCGCCATATAGGACCTACAGGCGATGTTCTTGAGTCGATATATGTCGATCTGAGCACAGCTGGGCCCCGTATATACGGCATGTGGGTGGCTCTGATACCAGCTATATGCATCCCACGGCCATATAGGACCTACAGCCGATGTTCTTGAGTCGATATATGTCGATCTGAGCACAGCTGGGCCTCGTATATACGGCATGTGGGTGGCTCTGATACCAGCCAGATGCAACCCACGGCCATATAGGACCTAGAGGCGATGTTCTTGAGTCGATATATGTCGATCTGAGCACAGGTGGGCCCCGTATATACGGCATGTGGGTGGCTCTGATATCAGCCAGATGCAACCCAAGGCCATATAGGACCTACAGCCGATGTTCTTGATTCGATATATGTCGATCTGAGCACAGCTGGGCCCTAGTATATACGGCATGTGGGTGGCTCTGATATCAGCCAGATGCAACCCACGGCCATATAGGACCTACAGGCGATATTCTTGAGTCGATATATGTCGATCTGAGCACAGCTGGGCGCCGTATATACAGCATGGGGGTAGCTCTGATACCAGCCAGATGCAACCCACGGCCATATAGGACCTACAGGCGATATTATTGAGTCGATATATGTCGATCTGAGCACAGCTGGGCGCCGTATATACAGCATGGGGGTAGCTCTGATACCAGCCAGCTGCAACCCACGTCCATATAGGACCTACAGGCGATGTTCTTGAGTCGATATATGTCGATCTGAGCACAGCTGGACCCCGTATATACAGCATGGGGGTAGCTCTGATACCAGCCAGATGCAACCCACGGCCATATAAGACCCACAGGCGATGTTCTTGAGTCGATATATGTCGTTCTGAGCACAGCTGGGCCCCGTATATACAGCATGAGGGTAGCTCTGATACCAGCCAGCTGCAACCCACGTCCATATAGGACCTACAGGCGATGTTCTTGAGTCGATATATGTCGATCTGAGCACAGCTGGACCCCGTATATACAGCATGGGGGTAGCTCTGATACCAGCCAGATGCAACCCACGGCCATATAGGACCTACAGGCGATGTTCTTGAGTCGATGTATGTCGATCTGAGCACAGCTGGGCCCCGTATATACGGCATGTAGGTGGCTCTGATACCAGCCAGCTGCAACCCACGGCCATATAGGACCTACAGGCGATGTTCTTGAGTGGATATATGTCGATCTGAGCACAGCTGGGCCCCGTATATACAGCATGGGGGTAGCTCTGATACCAGCCAGATGCAACCCACGGCCATATAGGACCTACAGGCGATGTTCTTGAGTCGATATATGTCGATCTGAGCACAGCTGGGCCCCGTATATACAGCATGAGGGTAGCTCTGATACAAGCCAGATGCAACCCACCGCCATATAGGACCTACAGGCGATGTTCTTGAGTCGATATATGTCGATCTGAGCACAGCTGGGCCCCGTATATACGGCATGTGGGTGGCTCTGATACCAGCTATATGCATCCCACGGCCATATAGGACCTACAGCCGATGTTCTTGAGTCGATATATGTCGATCTGAGCACAGCTGGGCCTCGTATATACGGCATGTGGGTGGCTCTGATACCAGCCAGATGCAACCCACGGCCATATAGGACCTACAGCCGATGTTCTTGAGTCGATATATGTCGATCTGAGCACAGCTGGGCCTCGTATATACGGCATGTGGGTGGCTCTGATACCAGCCAGATGCAACCCACGGCCATATAGGACCTACAGGCGATGTTCTTGAGTCGATATATGTCGATCCGAGCACAGCTGGGCGCCGTATATACAGCATGGGTGTAGCTCTGATACCAGCCAGATGCAACCCACGGCCATATAACACCTACAGGCGATGTTCTTGAGTCGATATATGTCGATCTGAGTACAGCTGGGCCACGTATATACAGCCTGGGGGTAGCTCTGATACCAGCCAGCTGCAACCCACGGCCATATAAGACCCACAGACGATGTTCTTGAGTCGATATATGTCGTTCTGAGCACAGCGGGGCCACGTATATACAGCGTGGGGGTAGCTCTGATACCAGCCAGCTGCAACCCACGGCCATATAAGACCCACAGGCGATGTTCTTGAGTCGATATATGTCGTTCTGAGCACAGCGGGGCCACGTATATACAGCGTGGGGGTAGCTGTGATACCAGCCAGCTGCAACCCACGGCCATATAGGACCTAAAGGCGATGTTCTTGAGTCGATATATGTCGATCTGAGCACAGCTGGACCCCGTATATACAGCATGGGGGTAGCTCTGATACCAGCCAGATGCAACCCACGGCCATATAGGACCTACAGGCGATGTACTTGAGTCGATGTATGTCGATCTGAGCACAGCTGGGCCCCGTATATACGGCATGTGGGTGGCTCTAAAACCAGCCAGCTGCAACCCACGGCCATATAGGACCTACAGGCGATGTTCTTGAGTGGATATATGTCGATCTGAGCACAGCTGGGCCCCGTATATACAGCATGGGGGTAGCTCTGATACCAGCCAGATGCAACCCACGGCCATATAGGACCTACAGGCGATGTTCTTGAGTCGATATATGTCGATCTGAGCACAGCTGGGCCCCGTATATGCAGCATGAGGGTAGCTCTGATACCAGCCAGATGCAACCCACAGCCATATAGGACCTACAGGCGATGTTCTTGAGTCGATATATGTCGATCTGAGCACAGCTGGGCCCCGTATATACGGCATGTGGGTGGCTCTGATACCAGCTATATGCATCCCACGGCCATATAGGACCTACAGCCGATGTTCTTGAGTCGATATATGTCGATCTGAGCACAGCTGGGCCTCGTATATACGGCATGTGGGTGGCACTGATACCAGCCAGATGCAATCCACGG
The DNA here is from genome assembly GCA_963942505.1 of Lordithon lunulatus. NCBI lineage: Eukaryota > Metazoa > Arthropoda > Insecta > Coleoptera > Staphylinidae > Lordithon > Lordithon lunulatus. Next base: position 29,061,022 of record OZ012667.1, on the reverse strand, counting down.
CTATATAGGACCTAGAGGCGATGTTCTTGAGTCGATATATGTCGATCTGAGCACAGGTGGGCCCCGTATATACGGCATGTGGGTGGCTCTGATATCAGCCAGATGCAACCCAAGGCCATATAGGACCTACAGCCGATGTTCTTGATTCGATATATGTCGATCTGAGCACAGCTGGGCCCTAGTATATACGGCATGTGGGTGGCTCTGATATCAGCCAGATGCAACCCACGGCCATATAGGACCTACAGGCGATATTCTTGAGTCGATATATGTCGATCTGAGCACAGCTGGGCGCCGTATATACAGCATGGGGGTAGCTCTGATACCAGCCAGATGCAACCCACGGCCATATAACACCTACAGGCGATGTTCTTGAGTCGATATATGTCGATCTGAGTACAGCTGGGCCACGTATATACAGCCTGGGGGTAGCTCTGATACCAGCCAGCTGCAACCCACGGCCATATAAGAACCACAGGCGATGTTCTTGAGTCGATATATGTCGTTCTGAGCACAGCTGGGCCCCGTATATACAGCATGAGGGTAGCTCTGATACCAGCCAGCTGCAACCCACGGCCATATAGGACCTACAGGCGATGTTCTTGAGTCGATATATGTCGATCTGAGCACAGCTGGACCCCGTATATACAGCATGGGGGTAGCTATGATACCAGCCAGATGCAACCCACGGCCATATAGGACCTACAGGCGATGTTCTTGAGTCGATATATGTCGATCTGAGCACAGCTGGGCCCCGTATATACAGCATGAGGGTAGCTCTGATACAAGCCAGATGCAACCCACAGCCATATAGGACCTACAGGCGATGTTCTTGAGTCGATATATGTCGATCCGAGCACAGCTGGGCGCCGTATATACAGCATGGGTGTAGCTCTGATACCAGCCAGCTGCAACCCACGGCCATATAAGACCCACAGACGATGTTCTTGAGTCGATATATGTCGATCTGAGCACAGCTGGGCGCCGTATATACAGCATGGGTGTAGCTCTGATACCAGCCAGCTGCAACCCACGGCCATATAAGACCCACAGACGATGTTCTTGAGTCGATATATGTCGATCTGAGCACAGCTGGACCCCGTATATACAGCATGGGGGTAGCTATGATACCAGCCAGATGCAACCCACGGCCATATAGGACCTACAGGCGATGTTCTTGAGTCGATATATGTCGTTCTGAGCACAGCTGGGCCCCGTATATACAGCATGAGGGTAGCTCTGATACCAGCCAGCTGCAACCCACGTCCATATAGGACCTACAGGCGATGTTCTTGAGTCGATATATGTCGATCTGAGCACAGCTGGACCCCGTATATACAGCATGGGGGTAGCTCTGATACCAGCCAGATGCAACCCACGGCCATATAGGACCTACAGGCGATGTTCTTGAGTCGATGTATGTCGATCTGAGCACAGCTGGGCCCCGTATATACGGCATGTAGGTGGCTCTGATACCAGCCAGCTGCAACCCACGGCCATATAGGACCTACAGGCGATGTTCTTGAGTGGATATATGTCGATCTGAGCACAGCTGGGCCCCGTATATACAGCATGGGGGTAGCTCTGATACCAGCCAGATGCAACCCACGGCCATATAGGACCTACAGGCGATGTTCTTGAGTCGATATATGTCGATCTGAGCACAGCTGGGCCCCGTATATACAGCATGAGGGTAGCTCTGATACAAGCCAGATGCAACCCACCGCCATATAGGACCTACAGGCGATGTTCTTGAGTCGATATATGTCGATCTGAGCACAGCTGGGCCCCGTATATACGGCATGTGGGTGGCTCTGATACCAGCTATATGCATCCCACGGCCATATAGGACCTACAGCCGATGTTCTTGAGTCGATATATGTCGATCTGAGCACAGCTGGGCCTCGTATATACGGCATGTGGGTGGCTCTGATACCAGCCAGATGCAACCCACGGCCATATAGGACCTAGAGGCGATGTTCTTGAGTCGATATATGTCGATCTGAGCACAGGTGGGCCCCGTATATACGGCATGTGGGTGGCTCTGATATCAGCCAGATGCAACCCAAGGCCATATAGGACCTACAGCCGATGTTCTTGATTCGATATATGTCGATCTGAGCACAGCTGGGCCCTAGTATATACGGCATGTGGGTGGCTCTGATATCAGCCAGATGCAACCCACGGCCATATAGGACCTACAGGCGATATTCTTGAGTCGATATATGTCGATCTGAGCACAGCTGGGCGCCGTATATACAGCATGGGGGTAGCTCTGATACCAGCCAGATGCAACCCACGGCCATATAGGACCTACAGGCGATATTATTGAGTCGATATATGTCGATCTGAGCACAGCTGGGCGCCGTATATACAGCATGGGGGTAGCTCTGATACCAGCCAGATGCAACCCACGGCCATATAACACCTACAGGCGATGTTCTTGAGTCGATATATGTCGATCTGAGTACAGCTGGGCCACGTATATACAGCCTGGGGGGTAGCTCTGATACCAGCCAGCTGCAACCCACGGCCATATAAGACCCACAGGCGATGTTCTTGAGTCGATATATGTCGTTCTGAGCACAGCTGGGCCCCGTATATACAGCATGAGGGTAGCTCTGATACCAGCCAGCTGCAACCCACGTCCATATAGGACCTACAGGCGATGTTCTTGAGTCGATATATGTCGATCTGAGCACAGCTGGACCCCGTATATACAGCATGGGGGTAGCTCTGATACCAGCCAGATGCAACCCACGGCCATATAGGACCTACAGGCGATGTTCTTGAGTCGATGTATGTCGATCTGAGCACAGCTGGGCCCCGTATATACGGCATGTAGGTGGCTCTGATACCAGCCAGCTGCAACCCACGGCCATATAGGACCTACAGGCGATGTTCTTGAGTGGATATATGTCGATCTGAGCACAGCTGGGCCCCGTATATACAGCATGGGGGTAGCTCTGATACCAGCCAGATGCAACCCACGGCCATATAGGACCTACAGGCGATGTTCTTGAGTCGATATATGTCGATCTGAGCACAGCTGGGCCCCGTATATACAGCATGAGGGTAGCTCTGATACAAGCCAGATGCAACCCACCGCCATATAGGACCTACAGGCGATGTTCTTGAGTCGATATATGTCGATCTGAGCACAGCTGGGCCCCGTATATACGGCATGTGGGTGGCTCTGATACCAGCTATATGCATCCCACGGCCATATAGGACCTACAGCCGATGTTCTTGAGTCGATATATGTCGATCTGAGCACAGCTGGGCCTCGTATATACGGCATGTGGGTGGCTCTGATACCAGCCAGATGCAACCCACGGCCATATAGGACCTACAGCCGATGTTCTTGAGTCGATATATGTCGATCTGAGCACAGCTGGGCCTCGTATATACGGCATGTGGGTGGCTCTGATACCAGCCAGATGCAACCCACGGCCATATAGGACCTACAGGCGATGTTCTTGAGTCGATATATGTCGATCCGAGCACAGCTGGGCGCCGTATATACAGCATGGGTGTAGCTCTGATACCAGCCAGATGCAACCCACGGCCATATAACACCTACAGGCGATGTTCTTGAGTCGATATATGTCGATCTGAGTACAGCTGGGCCACGTATATACAGCCTGGGGGTAGATCTGATACCAGCCAGCTGCAACCCACGGCCATATAAGACCCACAGACGATGTTCTTGAGTCGATATATGTCGTTCTGAGCACAGCGGGGCCACGTATATACAGCGTGGGGGTAGCTCTGATACCAGCCAGCTGCAACCCACGGCCATATAAGACCCACAGGCGATGTTCTTGAGTCGATATATGTCGTTCTGAGCACAGCGGGGCCACGTATATACAGCGTGGGGGTAGCTGTGATACCAGCCAGCTGCAACCCACGGCCATATAGGACCTACAGGCGATGTTCTTGAGTCGATATATGTCGATCTGAGCACAGCTGGACCCCGTATATACAGCATGGGGGTAGCTCTGATACCAGCCAGATGCAACCCACGGCCATATAGGACCTACAGGCGATGTACTTGAGTCGATGTATGTCGATCTGAGCACAGCTGGGCCCCGTATATACGGCATGTGGGTGGCTCTAAAACCAGCCAGCTGCAACCCACGGCCATATAGGACCTACAGGCGATGTTCTTGAGTGGATATATGTCGATCTGAGCACAGCTGGGCCCCGTATATACAGCATGGGGGTAGCTCTGATACCAGCCAGATGCAACCCACGGCCATATAGGACCTACAGGCGATGTTCTTGAGTCGATATATGTCGATCTGAGCACAGCTGGGCCCCGTATATGCAGCATGAGGGTAGCTCTGATACCAGCCAGATGCAACCCACAGCCATATAGGACCTACAGGCGATGTTCTTGAGTCGATATATGTCGATCTGAGCACAGCTGGGCCCCGTATATACGGCATGTGGGTGGCTCTGATACCAGCTATATGCATCCCACGGCCATATAGGACCTACAGCCGATGTTCTTGAGTCGATATATGTCGATCTGAGCACAGCTGGGCCTCGTATATACGGCATGTGGGTGGCACTGATACCAGCCAGATGCAATCCACGGCTATATAGGACCTAGAGGCGATGTTCTTGAGTCGATATATGTCGATCTGAGCACAGGTGGGCCCCGTATATACGGCATGTGGGTGGCTCTGATATCAGCCAGATGCAACCCAAGGCCATATAGGACCTACAGCCGATGTTCTTGATTCGATATATGTCGATCTGAGCACAGCTGGGCCCTAGTATATACGGCATGTGGGTGGCTCTGATATCAGCCAGATGCAACCCACGGCCATATAGGACCCACAGGCGATATTCTTGAGTCGATATATGTCGATCTGAGCACAGCTGGGCGCCGTATATACAGCATGGGGGTAGCTCTGATACCAGCCAGATGCAACCCACGGCCATATAACACCTACAGGCGATGTTCTTGAGTCGATATATGTCGATCTGAGTACAGCTGGGCCACGTATATACAGCCTGGGGGTAGCTCTGATACCAGCCAGCTGCAACCCACGGCCATATAAGAACCACAGGCGATGTTCTTGAGTCGATATATGTCGTTCTGAGCACAGCTGGGCCCCGTATATACAGCATGAGGGTAGCTCTGATACCAGCCAGCTGCAACCCACGGCCATATAGGACCTACAGGCGATGTTCTTGAGTCGATATATGTCGATCTGAGCACAGCTGGACCCCGTATATACAGCATGGGGGTAGCTATGATACCAGCCAGATGCAACCCACGGCCATATAGGACCTACAGGCGATGTTCTTGAGTCGATATATGTCGATCTGAGCACAGCTGGGCCCCGTATATACAGCATGAGGGTAGCTCTGATACAAGCCAGATGCAACCCACAGCCATATAGGACCTACAGGCGATGTTCTTGAGTCGATATATGTCGATCTGAGCACAGCTGGGCCCCGTATATACGGCATGTGGGTGGCTCTGATACCAGCTATATGCATCCCACGGCCATATCGGACCTACAGCCGATGTTCTTGAGTCGATATATGTCGATCTGAGCGCAGCTGGGCGCCGTATATACAACATGGGGGTAGCTCCGATACCAGCCAGATGCAAACCACGGCCATATAGGACCTACAGGCGATGTTCTTGAGTCGATATATGTCGATCTGAGCACAGCTGGGCCCCGTATATACGGCATGTGGGTGGCTCTGATACCAGCCATATACAACCCACGGCCATATAGGACCTACAGGCGATGTTCTTGAGTCGATATATGTCGATCTGAGCACAGCTGGGTACCGTATATACGGCATGTGGGTGGCTCTGATACCAGCCAGATGCAACCCACGGCCATATAGGACCTACAGGCGATGTTCTTGAGTCGATATATGTCGATCTGAGCACAGCTGGGCCACGTATATACAGCATGGGGGTAGCTGTGATACCAGCAAGCTGCAACCCACGGCCATATAGGACCTAGAGGCGATGTTCTTGAGTCGATATATGTCGATCTGAGCACAGCTGGGCCCCGTATATACAGCATGGGGGTAGCTCTGATACCAGCCAGATGCAACCCACGGCCATATAGGACCTACAGGCAATTTTCTTGAGTCGATATATGTCGATCTGAGCACAGCTTGGCGCAGTATATACAGCATGGGGGTAGCTCTGATACGAGCCAGATGCAACCCACGGCCATATAGGACCAACAGGCGATGTTCTTAAGTCGATATATGTCGATCTGAGCACAGCTGGTCCCCGTATATACGGCATGTGGGTGGCTCTGATACCAGCCATATACAACCCACGGCAATATAGGACCTACAGGCGATGTTCTTGAGTCGATATATGTCGATCTGAGCACAGCTGGGTAGCGTATATACGGCATGTGGGTGGCTCTGATACCAGCCAGATGCAACCCACGGCCATATAGGACCTACAGGCGATGTTCTTGAGTCGATATATGACGATCTGAGCACAGCTGGGCCACCGTATATACGGCATGTGGGTGGCTCTGATATCAGCCAGATGCAACCCACGGCCATATAGGACCTACAGGCGATGTTCTTGATTCGATATATGGTCGATCTGAGCACAGCTGGACCCCCGTATATAGGGCATGTGGGTGGCTCTGATACCAGCCAGCTGCAACCCACGGCCATATAGGACCTACAGGTGATGTCCTTGAGTCGATATATGTCGATCTGAGCACAGCTGGGCCCCGTATATACGGCATGTGGGTGGCTCTGATACCAGCCATATACAACCCACGGCCATATAGGACCTACAGGCGATGTTCTTGAGTCGATATATGTCGATCCGAGCACAGCTGGGCGCCGTATATACGGCATGGGGGTAGCTCTGATACCAGCCAGATGCAACCCACGGCCATATAACACCTACAGGCGATGTTCTTGAGTCGATATATGTCGATCTGAGTACAGCTGGGCCACGTATATACAGCCTGGGGGTAGCTCTGATACCAGCCAGCTGCAACCCACGGCCATATAAGACCCACAGGCGATGTTCTTGATTCGATATATGTCGTTCTGAGCACAGCGGGGCCACGTATATACAGCGTGGGGGTAGCTCTGATACCAGCCAGCTGCAACCCATGGCCATATAAGACCCACAGGCGATGTTCTTGAGTCGATATATGTCGTTCTAAGCACAGCGGGGCCACGTATATACAGCGTGGGGGTAGCTGTGATACCAGCCAGCTGCAACCCACGGCCATATAGGACCTACAGGCGATGTTCTTGAGTCGATATATGTCGATCTGAGCACAGCTGGACCCCGTATATACAGCATGGGGGTAGCTCTGATACCAGCCAGATGCAACCCACGGCCATATAGGACCTACAGGCGATGTTCTTGAGTCGATATATGTCGATCTGAGCACAGCTGGGCCCCGTATATACAGCATGAGGGTAGCTCTCATACCAGCCAGATGCAACCCACGGCCATATAGGACCTACAGGCGATGTTCTTGAGTGGATATATGTCGATCTGAGCACAGCTGGGCCCCGTATATACAGCATGGGGGTAGCTCTGATACCAGCCAGATGCAACCCACGGCCATATAGGACCTAGAGGCGATGTTCTTGAGTCGATATATGTCGATCTGAGCACAGGTGGGAACCGTAAATACGGCATGTGGGTGGCTCTGATATCAGCCAGATGCAACCCAAGGCCATATAGGACCTACAGCCGATGTTCTTGATTCGATATATGTCGATCTGAGCACAGCTGGGCCCTAGTATATACGGCATGTGGGTGGCTCTGATATCAGCCAGATGCAACCCACGGCCATATAAGACCTACAGGCGATATTCTTGAGTCGATATATGTCGATCTTAGCACAGCTGGGCGCCGTATATACAGCATGGGGGTAGCTCTGATACCAGCCAGATGCAACCCACGGCCATATAACACCTACAGGCGATGTTCTTGAGTCGATATATGTCGATCTGAGTACAGCTGGGCCACGTATATACAGCCTGGGGGTAGCTCTGATACCAGCCAGCTGCAACCCACGGCCATATAAGACCCACAGGCGATATTCTTGAGTCGATATATGTCGTTCTGAGCACAGCTGGGCCCCGTATATACAGCATGAGGGTAGCTCTGATACCAGCCAGCTGCAACCCACGGCCATATAGGACCTACAGGCGATGTTCTTGAGTCGATATATGTCGATCTGAGCACAGCTGGACCCCGTATATACAGCATGGGGGTAGCTCTGATACCAGCCAGATGCAACCCACGGCCATATAGGACCTACAGGCGATGTTCTTGAGTCGATGTATGTCGATCTGAGCACAGCTGGGCCCCGTATATACGGCATGTGGGTGGCTCTGATACCAGCCAGCTGCAACCCACGGCCATATAGGACCTACAGGCGATGTTCTTGAGTGGATATATGTCGATCTGAGCACAGCTGGGCCCCGTATATACAGCATGGGGGTAGCTCTGATACCAGCCAGATGCAACCCACGGCCATATAGGACCTACAGGCGATGTTCTTGAGTCGATATATGTCGATCTGAGCACAGCAGGGCCCCGTATATACAGCATGAGGGTAGCTCTGATACAAGCCAGATGCAACCCACAGCCATATAGGACCTACAGGCGATGTTCTTGAGTCGATATATGTCGATCTGAGCACAGCTGGGCCCCGTATATACGGCATGTGGGTGGCTCTGATACCAGCTATATGAATCCCACGGCCATATAGGACCTACAGCCGATGTTCTTGAGTCGATATATGTCAATCTGAGCACAGCTGGGCCTCGTATATACGGCATGTGGGTGGCTCTGATACCAGCCAGATGCAACCCACGGCCATATAGGACCTAGAGACGATGTTCTTGAGTCGATATATGTCGATCTGAGCACAGGTGGGCCCCGTATATACGGCATGTGGGTGGCTCTGATATCAGCCAGATGCAACCCAAGGCCATATAGGACCTACAGCCGATGTTCTTGATCCGATATATGTCGATCTGAGCACAGCTGGGCCCTAGTATATACGGCATGTGGGTGGCTCTGATATCAGCCAGATGCAACCCACGGCCATATAGGACCTACAGGCGATGTTCTTGAGTCGATATATGTCGATCTGAGCACAGCTGGGTCCCGTATATACAGCACGGGTGTAGCTCTGATACCACCCAGATGCAACCCACGGCCATATAGGACCTACAGGCGATGTTCTTGAGTCGATATATGTCGATCTGAGCACAGCTGGGCCTCGTATATACAGCATGGGGGTAGCTCTGATACCAGCCAGATGCAACCCACAGCCATATAGGACCTATAGGCGATGTTCTTGAGTCGATATATGTCGATCTGAGCGCAGCTGGGCGCCGTATATACAACATGGGGGTAGCTCCGATACCAGCCAGATGCAAACCACGGCCATATAGGACCTACAGGCGATGTTCTTGAGTCGATATATGTCGATCTGAGCACAGCTGGGCCCCGTATATACGGCATGTGGGTGGCTCTGATACCAGCCATATACAACCCACGGCCATATAGGACCTACAGGCGATGTTCTTGAGTCGATATATGTCGATCTGAGCACAGCTGGGCCCTAGTATATACGGCATGTGGGTGGCTCTGATATCAGCCAGATGCAACCTACGGCCATATAGGACCTACAGGCGATATTCTTGAGTCGATATATGTCGATCTTAGCACAGCTGGGCGCCGTATATACAGCATGAGGGTAGCTCTGATACAAGCCAGATGCAACCCACAGCCATATAGGACCTACAGGCGATGTTCTTGAGTCGATATATGTCGATCTGAGCACAGCTGGGCCCCGTATATACGGCATGTGGGTGGCTCTGATACCAGCTATATGCATCCCACGGCCATATAGGACCTACAGCCGATGTTCTTGAGTCGATATATGTCAATCTGAGCACAGCTGGGCCTCGTATATACGGCATGTGGGTGGCTCTGATACCAGCCAGATGCAACCCACGGCCATATAGGACCTAGAGACGATGTTCTTGAGTCGATATATGTCGATCTGAGCACAGGTGGGCCCCGTATATACGGCATGTGGGTGGCTCTGATATCAGCCAGATGCAACCCAAGGCCATATAGGACCTACAGCCGATGTTCTTGATCCGATATATGTCGATCTGAGCACAGCTGGGCCCTAGTATATACGGCATGTGGGTGGCTCTGATATCAGCCAGATGCAACCCACGGCCATATAGGACCTACAGGCGATGTTCTTGAGTCGATATATGTCGATCTGAGCACAGCTGGGTCCCGTATATACAGCACGGGTGTAGCTCTGATACCACCCAGATGCAACCCACGGCCATATAGGACCTACAGGCGATGTTCTTGAGTCGATATATGTCGATCTGAGCACAGCTGGGCCTCGTATATACAGCATGGGGGTAGCTCTGATACCAGCCAGATGCAACCCACAGCCATATAGGACCTATAGGCGATGTTCTTGAGTCGATATATGTCGATCTGAGCGCAGCTGGGCGCCGTATATACAACATGGGGGTAGCTCCGATACCAGCCAGATGCAAACCACGGCCATATAGGACCTACAGGCGATGTTCTTGAGTCGATATATGTCGATCTGAGCACAGCTGGGCCCCGTATATACGGCATGTGGGTGGCTCTGATACCAGCCATATACAACCCACGGCCATATAGGACCTACAGGCGATGTTCTTGAGTCGATATATGTCGATCTGAGCACAGCTGGGTACCGTATATACGGCATGTGGGTGGCTCTGATACCAGCCAGATGCAACCCACGGCCATATAGGACCTACAGGCGATGTTCTTGAGTCGATATATGTCGATCCGAGCACAGCTGGGCGCCGTATATACAGCACGGGGGTAGCTCTGATACCAGCCAGATGCAACCCACGGCCATATAACACCTACAGGCGATGTTCTTGAGTCGATATATGTCGATCTGAGTACAGCTGGGCCACGTATATACAGCCTGGGGGTAGCTCTGATACCAGCCAGCTGCAACCCACGGCCATATAAAACCCACAGGCGATGTTCTTGAGTCGATATATGTCGTTCTGAGCACAGCGGGGCCACGTATATACAGCGTGGGGGTAGCTCTGATACCAGCCAGCTGCAACCCACGGCCATATAAGACCCACAGGCGATGTTCTTGAGTCGATATATGTCGTTCTGAGCACAGCGGGGCCACGTATATACAGCGTGGTGGTAGCTGTGATACCAGCCAGCTGCAACCCACGGCCATATAGGACCTACAGGCGATGTTCTTGAGTCGATATATGTCGATCTGAGCACAGCTGGACCCCGTATATACAGCATGGGGGTAGCTCTGATACCAGCCAGATGCAACCCACGGCCATATAGGACCTACAGGCGATGTTCTTGAGTCGATGTATGTCGATCTGAGCACAGCTGGGCCCCGTATATACGGCATGTGGGTGGCTCTGATACCAGCCAGCTGCAACCCACGGCCATATAGGACCTACAGGCGATGTTCTTGAGTGGATATATGTCGATCTGAGCACAGCTGGGCCCCGTATATACAGCATGGGGGTAGCTCTGATACCAGCCAGATGCAACCCACGGCCATATAGGACCTACAGGCGATGTTCTTGAGTCGATATATGTCGATCTGAGCACAGCTGGGCCCCGTATATACAGCATGAGGGTAGCTCTGATACCAGCCAGATGCAACCCACAGCCATATAGGACCTACAGGCGATGTTCTTGAGTCGATATATGTCGATCTGAGCACAGCTGGGCCCCGTATATACGGCATGTGGGTGGCTCTGATACCAGCTATATGCATCCCACGGCCATATAGGACCTACAGCCGATGTTCTTGAGTCGATATATGTCGATCTGAGCACAGCTGGGCCTCGTATATACGGCATGTGGGTGGCTCTGATACCAGCCAGATGCAACCCACGGCCATATAGGACCTAGAGGCGATGTTCTTGAGTCGATATATGTCGATCTGAGCACAGGTGGGCCCCGTATATACGGCATGTGGGTGGCTCTGATATCAGCCAGATGCAACCCAAGGCCATATAGGACCTACAGCCGATGTTCTTGATTCGATATATGTCGATCTGAGCACAGCTGGGCCCTAGTATATACGGCATGTGGGTGGCTCTGATATCAGCCAGATGCAACCCACGGCCATATAGGACCTACAGGCGATATTCTTGAGTCGATATATGTCGATCTGAGCACAGCTGGGCGCCGTATATACAGCATGGGGGTAGCTCTGACCAGCCAGATGCAACCCACGGCCATATAACACCTACAGGCGATGTTCTTGAGTCGATATATGTCGATCTGAGTACAGCTGGGCCACGTATATACAGCCTGGGGGTAGCTCTGATACCAGCCAGCTGCAACCCACGGCCATATAAGACCCACAGGCGATGTTCTTGAGTCGATATATGTCGTTCTGAGCACAGCTGGGCCCCGTATATACAGCATGAGGGTAGCTCTGATACCAGCCAGCTGCAACCCACGGCCATATAGGACCTACAGGCGATGTTCTTGAGTCGATATATGTCGATCTGAGCACAGCTGGACCCCGTATATACAGCATGGGGGTAGCTCTGATACCAGCCAGATGCAACCCACGGCCATATAGGACCTACAGGCGATGTTCTTGAGTCGATGTATGTCGATCTGAGCACAGCTGGGCCCCGTATATACGGCATGTGCGTGGCTCTGATACCAGCTATATGCATCCCACGGCCATATAGGACCTACAGCCGATGTTCTTGAGTCGATATATGTCGATCTGAGCACAGCTGGGCCTCGTATATACGGCATGTGGGTGGCTCTGATACCACCCAGATGCAACCCACGGCCATATAGGACCTACAGGCGATGTTCTTGAGTCGATATATGTCGATCTGAGCACAGCTGGGCGCCGTATATACAGCATGGGGGTAGCTCTGATACCAGCCAGATGCAACCCACGGCCATATAGCACCTACAGGCGTTGTTCTTGAGTCGATATATGTCGATCTGAGCACAGCTGGGCCCCGTATATAGGGCATGTGGGTGGCTCTGATACCAGCCAGATGCAAGCCACGGCCATATAGGACCTACAGGCGATGTTCTTGGGTCGATATATGTCGATCTGAGCACAGCTGGGCGCCGTATATACAGCATGGGAGTAGCTCTGATACCAGCCAGAAGCAATCCACGGCCATATAGGACCTACAGACGATGTTCTTGAGTCGATATATGTCGATCTGAGCACAGCTGGGCCCCGTATATACAGCATGAGGGTAGCTCTGATACCAGCCAGATGCAACCCACAGCCATATAGGACCTACAGGCGATGTTCTTGAGTCGATATATGTCGATCTGAGCACAGCTGGGCCCCGTATATACGGCATGTGGGTGGCTCTGATACCAGCTATATGCATCCCACGGCCATATAGGACCTACAGCCGATGTTCTTGAGTCGATATATGTCGATCTGAGCACAGCTGGGCCTCGTATATACGGCATGTGGGTGGCTCTGATACCAGCCAGATGTAACCCACGGCCATATAGGACCTAGAGGCGATGTTCTTGAGTCGATATATGTCGATCTGAGCACAGGTGGGCCCCGTATATACGGCATGTGGGTGGCTCTGATATCAGCCAGATGCAACCCAAGGCCATATAGGACCTACAGCCGATGTTCTTGATTCGATATATGTCGATCTGAGCACAGCTGGGCCCTAGTATATACGGCATGTGGGTGGCTCTGATATCAGCCAGATGCAACCCACGGCCATATAGGACCTACAGGCGATATTCTTGAGTCGATATATGTCGATCTGAGCACAGCTGGGCGCCGTATATACAGCATGGGGGTAGCTCTGATACCAGCCAGATGCAACCCAAGGCCACATAACACCTACAGGCGATGTTCTTGAGTCGATATATGTCGATCTGAGTACAGCTGGGCCACGTATATACAGCCTGGGGCTAGCTCTGATACCAGCCAGCTGCAACCCACGGCCATATAAGACCCACAGGCGATGTTCTTGAGTCGATATATGTCGTTCTGAGCACAGCTGGGCCCCGTATATACAGCATGAGGGTAGCTCTGATACCAGCCAGCTGCAACCCACGGCCATATAGGACCTACAGGCGATGTTCTTGAGTCGATATATGTCGATCTGAGCACAGCTGGACCCCGTATATACAGCATGGGGGTAGCTCTGATACCAGCCAGATGCAACCCACGGCCATATAGGACCTACAGGCGATGTTTTTGAGTCGATGTATGTCGATCTGAGCACAGCTGGGCCCCGTATATACGGCATGTGGGTGGCTCTGATACCAGCCAGCTGCAACCCACGGCCATATAGGACCTACAGGCGATGTTCTTGAGTCGATATATGTCGATCTGAGCACAGCTGGACCCCGTATATACAGCATGGGGGTAGCTCTGATACCAGCCAGATGCAACCCACGGCCATATAGGACCTACAGGCGATGTTTTTGAGTCGATGTATGTCGATCTGAGCACAGCTGGGCCCCGTATATACGGCATGTGGGTGGCTCTGATACCAGCCAGCTGCAACCCACGGCCATATAGGACATACAGGCGATGTTCTTGAGCTGATATATGTCGATCTGAGCACAGCTGGGCCCCGTATATACAGCATGGGGGTAGCTCTGATACCAGCCAGATGCAACCCACGGCCATATAGGACCTACAGGCGATGTTCTTGAGTCGATATATGTCGATCTGAGCACAGCTGGGCCCCGTATATACAGCATGAGGGTAGCTCTGATACAAGCCAGATGCAACCCACAGCCATATAGGACCTACAGGCGATGTTCTTGAGTCGATATATGTCGATCTGAGCACAGCTGGGCCCCGTATATACGGCATGTGGGTGGCTCTGATACCAGCTATATGCATCCCACGGCCATATAGGACCTACAGCCGATGTTCTTGAGTCGATATATGTCGATCTGAGCACAGCAGCTGGGCCTCGTATATACGGCATGTGGGTGGCTCTGATACCACCCAGATGCAACCCACGGCCATATAGGACCTACAGGCGATGTTCTTGAGTCGATATATGTCGATCTGAGCACAGCTGGGCGCCGTATATACAGCATGGGGGTAGCTCTGATACCAGCCAGATGCAACCCACGGCCATATAGCACCTACAGGCGTTGTTCTTGAGTCGATATATGTCGATCTGAGCACAGCTGGGCCCCGTATATAGGGCATGTGGGTGGCTCTGATACCAGCCAGATGCAAGCCACGGCCATATAGGACCTACAGGCGATGTTCTTGGGTCGATATATGTCGATCTGAGCACAGCTGGGCGCCGTATATACAGCATGGGAGTAGCTCTGATACCAGCCAGAAGCAATCCACGGCCATATAGGACCTACAGACGATGTTCTTGAGTCGATATATGTCGATCTGAGCACAGCTGGGCACCGTATATACAGCAAGGGGGTAGCTCTGATACCAGCCAGATGCAACCCACGGCCATATAGCACCTACAGGCGATGTTCTTGAGTCGATATATGTCGATCTGAGCACAGCTGGGTCCCGTATATTTGGCATGTGGGTGGATTTGATACCAGACAGATGCAACCCACGGCCATATCGGACCTACAAGCGATGTTCTTGAGTCGATATATGTCGATCTGAGCACAGCTGGGCGCCGCATATACAGCATGGGGGTAGCTCTGATACAAGCCAGATGCAACCCACGGCCATATAGCACCTACAGGTGATGTTCTTAAGTCGATATATGTCGATCTGAGCACAGCTGGGCCACGTATATACAGCATGGGGGTAGCTCTGATACCAGCCAGATGCAACCCACGGCCATATAGCACATACAGGCGATGTTCTTGAGTCGATATATGTCGATCTGAGCACAGCTGGGCCACGTATATACAGCCTGGGGGTAGCTCTGATACCAGCCAGCTGCAACCCACGGCCATATAAGACCCACAGGCGATGTTCTTGAGTCGATATATGTCGATCTCAGCACAGCTGGGCCACGTATATACAGCATGGGGGTAGCTCTGATACCAGCCAGATGCAACCCACGGCCATATAGCACATACAGGCGATGTTCTTGAGTCGATATATGTCGATCTGAGCACAGCTGGGCCACGTATATACAGCCTGGGGGTAGCTCTGATACCAGCCAGCTGCAACCCACGGCCATATATGACCCACATGCGATGTTCTTGAGTCGATATATGTCGATCTGAGCACAGCTGGGCCCCGTATATACAGCATGGGGGTAGCTCTGATACCAGCCAGATGCAACCCACGGCCATATAGGACCTACAGGCGATGTTCTTGAGTCGATATATGTCGATCTGAGCACAGCTGGGCCCCGTATATACAGCATGAGGGTAGCTCTGATACAAGCCAGATGCAACCCACAGCCATATAGGACCTACAGGCGATGTTCTTGAGTCGATATATGTCGATCTGAGCACAGCTGGGCCCCGTATATACAGCATGGGAGTAGCTCTGATACCAGCCAGAAGCAATCCACGGCCATATAGGACCTACAGACGATGTTCTTGAGTCGATATATGTCGATCTGAGCACAGCTGGGCGCCGTATATACAGCAAGGGGGTAGCTCTGATACCAGCCAGATGCAACCCACGGCCATATAGCACCTACAGGTGATGTTCTTGAGGCGATATATGTCGATCTGAGCACAGCTGGGCCACGTATATACAGCATGGGGGTAGCTCTGATACCAGCCAGATGCAACCCACGGCCATATAGCACCTACAGGTGATGTTCTTGAGGCGATATATGTCGATCTGAGCACAGCTGGGCCACGTATATACAGCATGGGGGTAGCTCTGATACCAGCCAAATGCAACCCACGGCCATATAGCACATACAGGCGATGTTCTTGAGTCGATATATGTCGATCTGAGCACAGCTGGGCCACGTATATACAGCCTGGGGGTAGCTCTGATACCAGCCAGCTGCAACCCACGGCCATATAAGACCCACAGGCGATGTTCTTGAGTCGATATATGTCGATCTGAGCACAGCTGGGCCACGTATATACAGCATGGGGGTAGCTCTGATACCAGCCAGATGCAACCCACGGCCATATAGCACATACAGGCGATGTTCTTGAGTCGATATATGTCGATCTGAGCACAGCTGGGCCACGTATATACAGCCTGGGTGTAGCTGTGATACCAGCCAGCTGCAACCCACGGCCATATAGGACCTACAGGTGATGTCCTTGAGTCGATATATGTCGACCTGAGCACAGCTGGGCCACGTATATACAGCATGGGGGTAGCTGTGATACCAGCCAACTGCAACCCATGGCCATATAGGACCTACAGGTGATGTCCTTGAGTCGATATATGTCGACCTGAGCACAGCTGGGCCACGTATATACAGCATGGGGGTAGCTGTGATACCAGCCAACTGCAACCCACGGCAATATAGGACCTACAAGCGATGTTCTTGAGTCGATATATGTCGATCTGAGCACCGCTATGCACCGTATATGCAGCATTGGGGCCGCTTCGACACCAGCCAGGTGCAACCTATGCCCATATAGGACCTACAGGCGATGTTCTTGAGTCGATATATGTCGATATGAGCTCCGCTATGCATTGTATATGCAGCATGTGGGTGGCTCTGATTCCAGCCAGATGCAACCCACGGGCATATAGGACCTACAGGCGATGTTCTTGAGTCGATATATGTCGATCTGAGCACAGCTGCGCTACGTATATACAGCATGGAAGTAGCTGTGATACCAGCCAGGTGCAACCCATGGCCATATAGGACCTACAGGCGATGTTCTTCCGTCGATATATGTCGATCTGAGCACAGCTGGGCCCCGTATATACGGCATGTGGGTGGCTCTGATACCAGCCAGCTGCAACCCACGGCCATATAGGACCTACAGGCGATGTTCTTGAGTCGATATATGTCGATCTGAGCACAGCTGGGCCCCGTATATACAGCATGAGGGTAGCTCTGATACCAGCCAGATGCAACCCACAGCCATATAGGACCTACAGGCGATGTTCTTGAGTCGATATATGTCGATCTGAGCACAGCTGGGCCCCGTATATACGGCATGTGGGTGGCTCTGATACCAGCTATATGCATCCCACGGCCATATAGGACCTACAGCCGATGTTCTTGAGTCGATATATGTCGATCTGAGCACAGCTGGGCCTCGTATATACGGAATGTGGGTGGCTCTGATACCAGCCAGATGCAACCCACGGCCATATAGGACCTAGAGGCGATGTTCTTGAGTCGATATATGTCGATCTGAGCACAGGTGGGCCCCGTATATACGGCATGTGGGTGGCTCTGATATCAGCCAGATGCAACCCAAGGCCATATAGGACCTACAGCCGATGTTCTTGATTCGATATATGTCGATCTGAGCACAGCTGGGCCCTAGTATATACGGCATGTGGGTGGCTCTGATATCAGCCAGATGCAACCCACGGCCATATAGGACCTACAGGCGATATTCTTGAGTCGATATATGTCGATCTGAGCACAGCTGGGCGCCGTATATACAGCATGGGGGTAGCTCTGATACCAGCCAGATGCAACCCACGGCCACATAACACCTACAGGCGATGTTCTTGAGTCGATATATGTCGATCTGAGTACAGCTGGGCCACGTATATACAGCCTGGGGGTAGCTCTGATACCAGCCAGCTGCAACCCACGGCCATATAAGACCCACAGGCGATGTTCTTGAGTCGATATATGTCGTTCTGAGCACAGCTGGGCCCCGTATATACAGCATGAGGGTAGCTCTGATACCAGCCAGCTGCAACCCACGGCCATATAGGACCTACAGGCGATGTTCTTGAGTCGATATATGTCGATCTGAGCACAGCTGGACCCCGTATATACAGCATGGGGGTAGCTCTGATACCAGCCAGATGCAACCCACAGCCATATAGGACCTACAGGCGATGTTCTTGAGTGGATATATGTCGATCTGAGCACAGCTGGGCCCCGTATATACAGCATGGGGGTAGCTCTGATACCAGCCAGATGCAACCCACGGCCATATAGGACCTACAGGCGATGTTCTTGAGTCGATATATGTCGATCTGAGCACAGCTGGGCCCCGTATATACAGCATGAGGGTAGCTCTGATACAAGCCAGATGCAACCCACAGCCATATAGGACCTACAGGCGATGTTCTTGAGTCGATATATGTCGATCTGAGCACAGCTGGGCCCCGTATATACGGCATGTGGGTGGCTCTGATACCAGCTATATGCATCCCACGGCCATATAGGACCTACAGCCGATGTTCTTGAGTCGATATATGTCGATCTGAGCACAGCTGGGTCCCGTATATACGGCATGTGGGTGGCTCTGATACCAGCTATATGCATCCCACGGCCATATAGGACCTACAGCCGATGTTCTTGAGTCGATATATGTCGATCTGAGCACAGCTGGGCCTCGTATATACGGCATGTGGGTGGCTCTGATACCACCCAGATGCAACCCACGGCCATATAGGACCTACAGGCGATGTTCTTGAGTCGATATATGTCGATCTGAGCACAGCTGGGCGCCGTATATACAGCATGGGGCTAGCTCTGATACCAGCCAGATGCAACCCACGGCCATATAGCACCTACAGGCGTTGTTCTTGAGTCGATATATGTCGATCTGAGCACAGCTGGGCCCCGTATATAGGGCATGTGGGTGGCTCTGATACCAGCCAGATGCAAGCCACGGCCATATAGGACCTACAGGCGATGTTCTTGGGTCGATATATGTCGATCTGAGCACAGCTGGGCGCCGTATATACAGCATGGGAGTAGCTCTGATACCAGCCAGAAGCAATCCACGGCCATATAGGACCTACAGACGATGTTCTTGAGTCGATATATGTCGATCTGAGCACAGCTGGGCGCCGTATATACAGCAAGGGGGTAGCTCTGATACCAGCCAGATGCAACCCACGGCCATATAGCACCTACAGGCGATGTTCTTGAGTCGATATATGTCGATCTGAGCACAGCTGGGTCCCGTATATTTGGCATGTGGGTGGATTTGATACCAGACAGATGCAACCCACGGCCATATAGGACCTACAAGCGATGTTCTTGAGTCGATATATGTCGATCTGAGCACAGCTGGGCGCCGCACATACAGCATGGGGGTAGCTCTGATACAAGCCAGATGCAACCCACGGCCATATAGCACCTACAGGTGATGTTCTTGAGTCGATATATGTCGATCTGAGCACAGCTGGGCCACGTATATACAGCCTGGGGGTAGCTCTGATACCAGCCAGCTGCAACCCACGGCCATATAAGACCCACAGGCGATGTTCTTGAGTCGATATATGTCGATCTGAGCACAGCTGGGCCCCGTATATACGGCATGTGGGTGGCTCTGATACCAGCTATATGCATCCCACGGCCATATAGGACCTACAGCCGATGTTCTTGAGTCGGTATATGTCGATCTGAGCACAGCTGGGCCTCGTATATACGGCATGTGGGTGGCTCTGATACCACCCAGATGCAACCCACGGCCATATAGGACCTACAGGCGATGTTCTTGAGTCGATATATGTCGATCTGAGCACAGCTGGGCGCCGTATATACAGCATGGGGGTAGCTCTGATACCAGCCAGATGCAACCCACGGCCATATAGCACCTACAGGCGTTGTTCTTGAGTCGATATATGTCGATCTGAGCACAGCTGGGCCCCGTATATAGGGCATGTGGGTGGCTCTGATACCAGCCAGATGCAAGCCACGGCCATATAGCACATACAGGCGATGTTCTTGAGTCGATATATGTCGATCTGAGCACAGCTGGGCCACGTATATACAGCCTGGGGGTAGCTCTGATACCAGCCAGCTGCAACCCACGGCCATATAAGACCCACAGGCGATGTTCTTGAGTCGATATATGTCGATCTGAGCACAGCTGGGCCACGTATATACAGCATGGGGGTAGCTCTGATACCAGCCAGATACAACCCACGGCCATATAGCACATACAGGCGATGTTCTTGAGTCGATATATGTCGATCTGAGCACAGCTGGGCCACGTATATACAGACTGGGGGTAGCTCTGATACCAGCCAGCTGCAACCCACGGCCATATAAGACCCACAGGCGATGTTCTTGAGTCGATATATGTCGATCTGAGCACAGCTGGGCCACGTATATACAGCCTGGGGGTAGCTCTGATACCAGCCAGCTGCAACCCACGGCCATATAAGACCCACAGGCGATGTTCTTGAGTCGATATATGTCGATCTGAGCACAGCTGGGCCACGTATATACAGCATGGGGGTAGCTCTGATACCAGCCAGATACAACCCACGGCCATATAGCACATACAGGCGATGTTCTTGAGTCGATATATGTCGATCTGAGCACAGCTGGGCCACGTATATACAGCCTGGGGGTAGCTCTGATACCAGCCAGCTGCAACCCACGGCCATATAAGACCCACAGGCGATGTTCTTGAGTCGATATATGTCGATCTGAGCACAGCTGGGCCCCGTATATACAGCATGGGGGTAGCTCTGATACCAGCCAGATGCAACCCACGGCCATATAGGACCTACAGGCGATGTTCTTGAGTCGATATATGTCGATCTGAGCACAGGTGGGCCCCGTATATACGGCATGTGGGTGGCTCTGATATCAGCCAGATGCAACCCAAGGCCATATAGGACCTACAGCCGATGTTCTTGATTCGATATATGTCGATCTGAGCACAGCTGGGCCCTAGTATATACGGCATGTGGGTGGCTCTGATATCAGCCAGATGCAACCCACGGCCATATAGGACCTACAGGCGATATTCTTGAGTCGATATATGTCGATCTGAGCACAGCTGGGCGCCGTATATACAGCATGGGGGTAGCTCTGATACCAGCCAGATGCAACCCACGGCCACATAACACCTACAGGCGATGTTCTTGAGTCGATATATGTCGATCTGAGTACAGCTGGGCCACGTATATACAGCCTGGGGGTAGCTCTGATACCAGCCAGCTGCAACCCACGGCCATATAAGACCCACAGGCGATGTTCTTGAGTCGATATATGTCGTTCTGAGCACAGCTGGGCCCCGTATATACAGCATGAGGGTAGCTCTGATACCAGCCAGCTGCAACCCACGGCCATATAGGACCTACAGGCGATGTTCTTGAGTCGATATATGTCGATCTGAGCACAGCTGGACCCCGTATATACAGCATGGGGGTAGCTCTGATACCAGCCAGATGCAACCCACAGCCATATAGGACCTACAGGCGATGTTCTTGAGTGGATATATGTCGATCTGAGCACAGCTGGGCCCCGTATATACAGCATGGGGGTAGCTCTGATACCAGCCAGATGCAACCCACGGCCATATAGGACCTACAGGCGATGTTCTTGAGTCGATATATGTCGATCTGAGCACAGCTGGGCCCCGTATATACAGCATGAGGGTAGCTCTGATACAAGCCAGATGCAACCCACAGCCATATAGGACCTACAGGCGATGTTCTTGAGTCGATATATGTCGATCTGAGCACAGCTGGGCCCCGTATATACGGCATGTGGGTGGCTCTGATACCAGCTATATGCATCCCACGGCCATATAGGACCTACAGCCGATGTTCTTGAGTCGATATATGTCGATCTGAGCACAGCTGGGCCCCGTATATACGGCATGTGGGTGGCTCTGATACCAGCTATATGCATCCCACGGCCATATAGGACCTACAGCCGATGTTCTTGAGTCGATATATGTCGATCTGAGCACAGCTGGGCCTCGTATATACGGCATGTGGGTGGCTCTGATACCACCCAGATGCAACCCACGGCCATATAGGACCTACAGGCGATGTTCTTGAGTCGATATATGTCGATCTGAGCACAGCTGGGCGCCGTATATACAGCATGGGGCTAGCTCTGATACCAGCCAGATGCAACCCACGGCCATATAGCACCTACAGGCGTTGTTCTTGAGTCGATATATGTCGATCTGAGCACAGCTGGGCCCCGTATATAGGGCATGTGGGTGGCTCTGATACCAGCCAGATGCAAGCCACGGCCATATAGGACCTACAGGCGATGTTCTTGGGTCGATATATGTCGATCTGAGCACAGCTGGGCGCCGTATATACAGCATGGGAGTAGCTCTGATACCAACCAGAAGCAATCCACGGCCATATAGGACCTACAGACGATGTTCTTGAGTCGATATATGTCGATCTGAGCACAGCTGGGCGCCGTATATACAGCAAGGGGGTAGCTCTGATACCAGCCAGATGCAACCCACGGCCATATAGCACCTACAGGCGATGTTCTTGAGTCGATATATGTCGATCTGAGCACAGCTGGGTCCCGTATATTTGGCATGTGGGTGGATTTGATACCAGACAGATGCAACCCACGGCCATATAGGACCTACAAGCGATGTTCTTGAGTCGATATATGTCGATCTGAGCACAGCTGGGCGCCGCACATACAGCATGGGGGTAGCTCTGATACAAGCCAGATGCAACCCACGGCCATATAGCACCTACAGGTGATGTTCTTGAGTCGATATATGTCGATCTGAGCACAGCTGGGCCACGTATATACAGCCTGGGGGTAGCTCTGATACCAGCCAGCTGCAACCCACGGCCATATAAGACCCACAGGCGATGTTCTTGAGTCGATATATGTCGATCTGAGCACAGCTGGGCCACGTATATACAGCCTGGGGGTAGCTCTGATACCAGCCAGCTGCAACCCACGGCCATATAAGACCCACAGGCGATGTTCTTGAGTCGATATATGTCGATCTGAGCACAGCTGGGCCACGTATATACAGCATGGGGGTAGCTCTGATACCAGCCAGATGCAACCCACGGCCATATAGCACATACAGGCGATGTTCTTGAGTCGATATATGTCGATCTGAGCACAGCTGGGCCACGTATATACAGCCTGGGGGTAGCTCTGATACCAGCCAGCTGCAACCCACGGCCATATAAGACCCACAGGCGATGTTCTTGAGTCGATATATGTCGATCTGAGCACAGCTGGGCCCCGTATATACAGCATGGGGGTAGCTCTGATACCAGCCAGATGCAACCCACGGCCATATAGGACCTACAGGCGATGTTCTTGAGTCGATATATGTCGATCTGAGCACAGCTGGGCCCCGTATATACAGCATGAGGGTAGCTCTGATACAAGCCAGATGCAACCCACAGCCATATAGGACCTACTGGCGATGTTCTTGAGTCGATATATGTCGATCTGAGCACAGCTGGGCCCCGTATATACGGCATGTGGGTGGCTCTGATACCAGCTATATGCATCCCACGGCCATATAGGACCTACAGCCGATGTTCTTGAGTCGGTATATGTCGATCTGAGCACAGCTGGGCCTCGTATATACGGCATGTGGGTGGCTCTGATACCACCCAGATGCAACCCACGGCCATATAGGACCTACAGGCGATGTTCTTGAGTCGATATATGTCGATCTGAGCACAGCTGGGCGCCGTATATACAGCATGGGGGTAGCTCTGATACCAGCCAGATGCAACCCACGGCCATATAGCACCTACAGGCGTTGTTCTTGAGTCGATATATGTCGATCTGAGCACAGCTGGGCCCCGTATATAGGGCATGTGGGTGGCTCTGATACCAGCCAGATGCAAGCCACGGCCATATAGCACATACAGGCGATGTTCTTGAGTCGATATATGTCGATCTGAGCACAGCTGGGCCACGTATATACAGCCTGGGGGTAGCTCTGATACCAGCCAGCTGCAACCCACGGCCATATAAGACCCACAGGCGATGTTCTTGAGTCGATATATGTCGATCTGAGCACAGCTGGGCCACGTATATACAGCATGGGGGTAGCTCTGATACCAGCCAGATACAACCCACGGCCATATAGCACATACAGGCGATGTTCTTGAGTCGATATATGTCGATCTGAGCACAGCTGGGCCACGTATATACAGCCTGGGGGTAGCTCTGATACCAGCCAGCTGCAACCCACGGCCATATAAGACCCACAGGCGATGTTCTTGAGTCGATATATGTCGATCTGAGCACAGCTGGGCCCCGTATATACAGCATGGGGGTAGCTCTGATACCAGCCAGATGCAACCCACGGCCATATAGGACCTACAGGCGATGTTCTTGAGTCGATATATGTCGATCTGAGCACAGCTGGGCCCCGTATATACAGCATGAGGGTAGCTCTGATACAAGCCAGATGCAACCCACAGCCATATAGGACCTACTGGCGATGTTCTTGAGTCGATATATGTCGATCTGAGCACAGCTGGGCCCCGTATATACGGCATGTGGGTGGCTCTGATACCAGCTATATGCATCCCACGGCCATATAGGACCTACAGCCGATGTTCTTGAGTCGATATATGTCGATCTGAGCACAGCTGGGCCTCGTATATACGGCATGTGGGTGGCTCTGATACCACCCAGATGCAACCCACGGCCATATAGGACCTACAGGCGATGTTCTTGGGTCGATATATGTCGATCTGAGCACAGCTGGGCCCCGTATATAGGGCATGTGGGTGGCTCTGATACCAGCCAGATGCAAGCCACGGCCATATAGCACCTACAGGCGTTGTTCTTGAGTCGATATATGTCGATCTGAGCACAGCTGGGCCCCGTATATAGGGCATGTGGGTGGCTCTGATACCAGCCAGATGCAAGCCACGGCCATATAGGACCTACAGGCGATGTTCTTGGGTCGATATATGTCGATCTGAGCACAGCTGGGCGCCGTATATACAGCATGGGAGTAGCTCTGATACCAGCCAGAAGCAATCCACGGCCATATAGGACCTACAGACGATGTTCTTGAGTCGATATATGTCGATCTGAGCACAGCTGGGCGCCGTATATACAGCAAGGGGGTAGCTCTGATACCAGCCAGATGCAACCCACGGCCATATAGCACCTACAGGCGATGTTCTTGAGTCGATATATGTCGATCTGAGCACAGCTGGGTCCCG
Source organism: Lordithon lunulatus (assembly GCA_963942505.1). Lineage (NCBI taxonomy): Eukaryota > Metazoa > Arthropoda > Insecta > Coleoptera > Staphylinidae > Lordithon > Lordithon lunulatus. Next base: position 29,034,950 of record OZ012667.1, on the reverse strand, counting down.
TATATTTGGCATGTGGGTGGATTTGATACCAGACAGATGCAACCCACGGCCATATAGGACCTACAAGCGATGTTCTTGAGTCGATATATGTCGATCTGAGCACAGCTGGGCGCCGCATATACAGCATGGGGGTAGCTCTGATACCAGCCAGATGCAACCCACGGCCATATAGCACCTACAGGTGATGTTCTTGAGGCGATATATGTCGATCTGAGCACAGCTGGGCCACGTATATACAGCATGGGGGTAGCTCTGATACCAGCCAGATGCAACCCACGGCCATATAGCACATACAGGCGATGTTCTTGAGTCGATATATGTCGATCTGAGCACAGCTGGGCCACGTATATACAGCCTGGGTGTAGCTCTGATACCAGCCAGCTGCAACCCACGGCCATATAAGACCCACAGGCGATGTTCTTGAGTCGATATATGTCGATCTGAGCACAGCTGGGCCACGTATATACAGCATGGGGGTAGCTCTGATGCCAGCCAGATGCAACCCACGGCCATATAGCACATACAGGCGATGTTCTTGAGACGATATATGTCGATCTGAGCACAGCTGGGCCACGTATATACAGCCTGGGGGTAGCTCTGATACCAGCCAGCTGCAACCCACGGCCATATAAGACCCACAGGCGATGTTCTTGAGTCGATATATGTCGATCTGAGCACAGCTGGGCCCCGTATATACAGCATGGGGGTAGCTCTGATACCAGCCAGATGCAACCTACGGCCATATAGGACCTACAGGCGATGTTCTTGAGTCGATATATGTCGAACTGAGCACAGCTGCTCGCCGTATATACAGCATAGGGGTAGCTCTGATACCAGCCAGATGCAACCCACGTCCATATAGGACCTACAGGCGATGTTCTTGTGTCGATATATGTCGATCGGAGCACAGCTGGGCCTTGTATATACAGCTTGGAGGTAGCTGTGATACCAGCCAGCTGCAACCTACGGCTATATAGGACCTACAAGCGTTGTTCATGATTCGATATATGTCGATGTGGGAACAGCTGGGCCCCGTAAATACAGCATGGGGGTAGCTCTGATACCAGCCAGATGCAACCCACGGCCATATAGGACCTACAGGCGATGTTCTTGAGTCGATATATGTCGATCTGAGCACAGCTGGGCGCCGTATATACAGCATGGGGGTAGCTCTGATACCAGCCAGATGCAATCCACGGCCATATAGCACCTACAGGCGTTATTCTTGAGTCGATATATGTCGATCTGAGCACAGCTGGGCCCCGTATATAGGGCATGTGGGTGGCTCTGATACCAGCCAGATGCAAGCCACGGCCATATAGAACCTACAGGCGATGTTCTTGAGTGGATATATGTCGATCTGAGCACAGCTGGGCCCCGTATATACAGCATGGGGGTAGCTCTGATACCAGCCAGATGCAACCCACGGCCATATAGGACCTACAGGCGATGTTCTTGAGTCGATATATGTCGATCTGAGCACAGCTGGGCCCCGTATATACAGCATGAGGGTAGCTCTGATACAAGCCAGATGCAACCCACAGCCATATAGGACCTACAGGCGATGTTCTTGAGTCGATATATGTCGATCTGAGCACAGCTGGGCCCCGTATATACGGCATGGGGGTGGCTCTGATACCAGCTATATGCATCCCACGGCCATATAGGACCTACAGCCGATGTTCTTGAGTCGATATATGTCGATCTGAGCACAGCAGCTGGGCCTCGTATATACGGCATGTGGGTGGCTCTGATACTACCCAGATGCAACCCACGGCCATATAGGACCTACAGGCGATGTTCTTGAGTCGATATATGTCGATCTGAGCACAGCTGGGCGCCGTATATACAGCATGGGGGTAGCTCTGATACCAGCCAGATGCAACCCACGGCCATATAGCACCTACAGGCGTTGTTCTTGAGTCGATATATGTCGATCTGAGCACAGCTGGGCCCCGTATATAGGGCATGTGGGTGGCTCTGATACCAGCCAGATGCAAGCCACGGCCATATAGGACCTACAGGCGATGTTCTTGGGTCGATATATGTCGATCTGAGCACAGCTGGGCGCCGTATATACAGCATGGGAGTAGCTCTGATACCAGCCAGAAGCAATCCACGGCCAAATAGGACCTACAGACGATGTTCTTGAGTCGATATATGTCGATCTGAGCACAGCTGGGCGCCGTATATACAGCAAGGGGGTAGCTCTGATACCAGCCAGATGCAACCCACGGCCATATAGCACCTACAGGCGATGTTCTTGAGTCGATATATGTCGATCTGAGCACAGCTGGGTCCCGTATATTTGGCATGTGGGTGGATTTGATACCAGACAGATGCAACCCACGGCCATATCGGACCTACAAGCGATGTTCTTGAGTCGATATATGTCGATCTGAGCACAGCTGGGCGCCGCATATACAGCATGGGGGTAGCTCTGATACAAGCCAGATGCAACCCACGGCCATATAGCACCTACAGGTGATGTTCTTGAGTCGATATATGTCGATCTGAGCACAGCTGGGCCACGTATATACAGCATGGGGGTAGCTCTGATACCAGCCAGATGCAACCCACGGCCATATAGCACATACAGGCGATGTTCTTGAGTCGATATATGTCGATCTGAGCACAGCTGGGCCACGTATATACAGCCTGGGGGTAGCTCTGATACCAGCCAGCTGCAACCCACGGCCATATAAGACCCACAGGCGATGTTCTTGAGTCGATATATGTCGATCTCAGCACAGCTGGGCCACGTATATACAGCATGGGGGTAGCTCTGATACCAGCCAGATGCAACCCACGGCCATATAGCACATACAGGCGATGTTCTTGAGTCGATATATGTCGATCTGAGCACAGCTGGGCCACGTATATACAGCCTGGGGGTAGCTCTGATACCAGCCAGCTGCAACCCACGGCCATATAAGACCCACAGGCGATGTTCTTGAGTCGATATATGTCGATCTGAGCACAGCTGGGCCCCGTATATACAGCATGGGGGTAGCTCTGATACCAGCCAGATGCAACCCACGGCCATATAGGACCTACAGGCGATGTTCTTGAGTCGATATATGTCGATCTGAGCACAGCTGGGCCCCGTATATACAGCATGAGGGTAGCTCTGATACAAGCCAGATGCAACCCACAGCCATATAGGACCTACAGGCGATGTTCTTGAGTCGATATATGTCGATCTGAGCACAGCTGGGCCCCGTATATACGGCATGTGGGTGGCTCTGATACCAGCTATATGCATCCCACGGCCATATAGGACCTACAGCCGATGTTCTTGAGTCGATATATGTCGATCTGAGCACAGCTGGGCCTCGTATATACGGCATGTGGGTGGCTCTGATACCACCCAGATGCAACCCACGGCCATATAGGACCTACAGGCGATGTTCTTGAGTCGATATATGTCGATCTGAGCACAGCTGGGCGCCGTATATACAGCATGGGGGTAGCTCTGATACCAGCCAGATGCAACCCACGGCCATATAGCACCTACAGGCGTTGTTCTTGAGTCGATATATGTCGATCTGAGCACAGCTGGGCCCCGTATATAGGGCATGTGGGTGGCTCTGATACCAGCCAGATGCAAGCCACGGCCATATAGGACCTACAGGCGATGTTCTTGGGTCGATATATGTCGATCTGAGCACAGCTGGGCGCCGTATATACAGCATGGGAGTAGCTCTGATACCAGCCAGAAGCAATCCACGGCCATATAGGACCTACAGACGATGTTCTTGAGTCGATATATGTCGATCTGAGCACAGCTGGGCGCCGTATATACAGCAAGGGGGTAGCTCTGATACCAGCCAGATGCAACCCACGGCCATATAGCACCTACAGGCGATGTTCTTGAGTCGATATATGTCGATCTGAGCACAGCTGGGTCCCGTATATTTGGCATGTGGGTGGATTTGATACCAGACAGATGCAACCCACGGCCATATAGGACCTACAAGCGATGTTCTTGAGTCGATATATGTCGATCTGAGCACAGCTGGGCGCCGCATATACAGCATGGGGGTAGCTCTGATACCAGCCAGATGCAACCCACGGCCATATAGCACCTACAGGTGATGTTCTTGAGGCGATATATGTCGATCTGAGCACAGCTGGGCCACGTATATACAGCATGGGGGTAGCTCTGATACCAGCCAGATGCAACCCACGGCCATATAGCACATACAGGCGATGTTCTTGAGTCGATATATGTCGATCTGAGCACAGCTGGGCCACGTATATACAGCCTGGGGGTAGCTCTGATACCAGCCAGCTGCAACCCACGGCCATATAAGACCCACAGGCGATGTTCTTGAGTCGATATATGTCGATCTGAGCACAGCTGGGCCACGTATATACAGCATGGGGGTAGCTCTGATGCCAGCCAGATGCAACCCACGGCCATATAGCACATACAGGCGATGTTCTTGAGACGATATATGTCGATCTGAGCACAGCTGGGCCACGTATATACAGCCTGGGGGTAGCTCTGATACCAGCCAGCTGCAACCCACGGCCATATAAGACCCACAGGCGATGTTCTTGAGTCGATATATGTCGATCTGAGCACAGCTGGGCCCCGTATATACAGCATGGGGGTAGCTCTGATACCAGCCAGATGCAACCCACGGCCATATAGGACCTACAGGCGATGTTCTTGAGTCGATATATGTCGATCTGAGCACAGCTGCTCGCCGTATATACAGCATAGGGGTAGCTCTGATACCAGCCAGATGCAACCCACGTCCATATAGGACCTACAGGCGATGTTCTTGAGTCGATATATGTCGATCGGAGCACAGCTGGGCCTTGTATATACAGCATGGAGGTAGCTGTGATACCAGCCAGCTGCAACCTACGGCTATATAGGACCTACAAGCGTTGTTCATGATTTGATATATGTCGATGTGGGAACAGCTGGGCCCCGTAAATACAGCATGGGGGTAGCTCTGATACCAGCCAGATGCAACCCACGGCCATATAGGACCTACAGGCGATGTTCTTGAGTCGATATATGTCGATCTGAGCACAGCTGGGTGCCGTATATACACCATGGGTGTAGCTCTGATACCAGCCAGATGCAACCCACGGCCATATAGGACCTACAGGCGATGTTCTTGAGTCGATATATGTCGATTTGAGCACAGCTGGGCCCCGTATATACAGCATGGGGGTAGCTCTTATACCAGCCAGATGCAACCCACGGCCATATATGACCTACAGGCGATGTTCTTGAGTCGATATATGTCGATCTGAGCACAGCTGGGCGCCGTATATACAGCATGGGGGTAGCTCTGATACCAGCCAGATGCAACCCACGGCCATATAGCACCTACAGGCGTTGTTCTTGAGTCGATATATGTCGATCTGAGCACAGCTGGGCCCCGTATATAGGGCATGTGGGTGGCTCTGATACCAGCCAGATGCAAGCCACGGCCATATAGGACCTACAGGCGATGTTCTTGAGTCGATATATGTCGATCTGAGCACAGCTGGGCGCCGTATATACAGCATGGGGGTAGCTCTGATACCAGCCAGATGCAACCCACGGCCATATAGCACCTACAGGCGTTGTTCTTGAGTCGATATATGTCGATCTGAGCACAGCTGGGCCCCGTATATAGGGCATGTGGGTGGCTCTGATACCAGCCAGATGCAAGCCACGGCCATATAGGACCTACAGGCGATGTTCTTGAGTCGATATATGTCGATCTGAGCACAGCTGGGCGCCGTATATACAGCATGGGGGTAGCTCTGATACCAGCCAGATGCAACCCACGGCCATATAGCACCTACAGGCGTTGTTCTTGAGTCGATATATGTCGATCTGAGCTCAGCTGGGCCCCGTATATAGGGCATGTGGGTGGCTCTGATACCAGCCAGATGCAAGCCACGGCCATATAGGACCTACAGGCGATGTTCTTGAGTCGATATATGTCGATCTGAGCACAGCTGGGCGCCGTATATACAGCATGGGGGTAGCTCTGATACCAGCCAGATGCAACCCACGGCCATATAGCACCTACAGGCGTTGTTCTTGAGTCGATATATGTCGATCTGAGCACAGCTGGGCCCCGTATATAGGGCATGTGGGTGGCTCTGATACCAGCCAGATGCAAGCCACGGCCATATAGGACCTACAGGCGATGTTCTTGGGTCGATATATGTCGATCTGAGCACAGCTGGGCGCCGTATATACAGCATGGGAGTAGCTCTGATACCAGCCAGAAGCAATCCACGGCCATATAGGACCTACAGACGATGTTCTTGAGTCGATATATGTCGATCTGAGCACAGCTGGGCACCGTATATACAGCAAGGGGGTAGCTCTGATACCAGCCAGATGCAACCCACGGCCATATAGCACCTACAGGTGATGTTCTTGAGTCGATATATGTCGATCTGAGCACAGCTGGGCCTCGTATATACGGCATGTGGGTGGCTCTGATACCAGCCAGATGCAACCCACGGCCATATAGGACCTAGAGGAGATGTTCTTGAGTCGATATATGTCGATCTGAGCACAGGTGGGCCCCGTATATACGGCATGTGGGTGGCTCTGATATCAGCCAGATGCAACCCAAGGCCATATAGGACCTACAGCCGATGTTCTTGATTCGATATATGTCGATCTGAGCACAGCTGGGCCCTAGTATATACGGCATGTGGGTGGCTCTGATATCAGCCAGATGCAACCCACGGCCATATAGGACCTACAGGCGATATTCTTGTGTCGATATATGTCGATCTGAGCACAGCTGGGCGCCGTATATACAGCATGGGGGTAGCTCTGATACCAGCCAGATGCAACCCACGGCCACATAACACCTACAGGCGATGTTCTTGAGTCGATATATGTCGATCTGAGTACAGCTGGGCCACGTATATACAGCCTGGGGGTAGCTCTGATACCAGCCAGCTGCAACCCACGGCCATATAAGACCCACAGGCGATGTTCTTGAGTCGATATATGTCGTTCTGAGCACAGCTGGGCCCCGTATATACAGCATGAGGGTAGCTCTGATACCAGCCAGCTGCAACCCACGGCCATATAGGACCTACAGGCGATGTTCTTGAGTCGATATATGTCGATCTGAGCACAGCTGGACCCCGTATATACAGCATGGGGGTAGCTCTGATACCAGCCAGATGCAACCCACGGCCATATAGGACCTACAGGCGATGTTTTTGAGTCGATGTATGTCGATCTGAGCACAGCTGGGCCCCGTATATACGGCATGTGGGTGGCTCTGATACCAGCCAGCTGCAACCCACGGCCATATAGGACCTACAGGCGATGTTCTTGAGTCGATATATGTCGATCTGAGCACAGCTGGACCCCGTATATACAGCATGGGGGTAGCTCTGATACCAGCCAGATGCAACCCACGGCCATATAGGACCTACAGGCGATGTTTTTGAGTCGATGTATGTCGATCTGAGCACAGCTGGGCCCCGTATATACGGCATGTGGGTGGCTCTGATACCAGCCAGCTGCAACCCACGGCCATATAGGACATACAGGCGATGTTCTTGAGCTGATATATGTCGATCTGAGCACAGCTGGGCCCCGTATATACAGCATGGGGGTAGCTCTGATACCAGCCAGATGCAACCCACGGCCATATAGGACCTACAGGCGATGTTCTTGAGTCGATATATGTCGATCTGAGCACAGCTGGGCCCCGTATATACAGCATGAGGGTAGCTCTGATACAAGCCAGATGCAACCCACAGCCATATAGGACCTACAGGCGATGTTCTTGAGTCGATATATGTCGATCTGAGCACAGCTGGGCCCCGTATATACGGCATGTGGGTGGCTCTGATACCAGCTATATGCATCCCACGGCCATATAGGACCTACAGCCGATGTTCTTGAGTCGATATATGTCGATCTGAGCACAGCAGCTGGGCCTCGTATATACGGCATGTGGGTGGCTCTGATACCACCCAGATGCAACCCACGGCCATATAGGACCTACAGGCGATGTTCTTGAGTCGATATATGTCGATCTGAGCACAGCTGGGCGCCGTATATACAGCATGGGGGTAGCTCTGATACCAGCCAGATGCAACCCACGGCCATATAGCACCTACAGGCGTTGTTCTTGAGTCGATATATGTCGATCTGAGCACAGCTGCGCCCCGTATATAGGGCATGTGGGTGGCTCTGATACCAGCCAGATGCAAGCCACGGCCATATAGGACCTACAGGCGATGTTCTTGGGTCGATATATGTCGATCTGAGCACAGCTGGGCGCCGTATATACAGCATGGGAGTAGCTCTGATACCAGCCAGAAGCAATCCACGGCCATATAGGACCTACAGACGATGTTCTTGAGTCGATATATGTCGATCTGAGCACAGCTGGGCACCGTATATACAGCAAGGGGGTAGCTCTGATACCAGCCAGATGCAACCCACGGCCATATAGCACCTACAGGCGATGTTCTTGAGTCGATATATGTCGATCTGAGCACAGCTGGGTCCCGTATATTTGGCATGTGGGTGGATTTGATACCAGACAGATGCAACCCACGGCCATATCGGACCTACAAGCGATGTTCTTGAGTCGATATATGTCGATCTGAGCACAGCTGGGCGCCGCATATACAGCATGGGGGTAGCTCTGATACAAGCCAGATGCAACCCACGGCCATATAGCACCTACAGGTGATGTTCTTGAGTCGATATATGTCGATCTGAGCACAGCTGGGCCACGTATATACAGCATGGGGGTAGCTCTGATACCAGCCAGATGCAACCCACGGCCATATAGCACATACAGGCGATGTTCTTGAGTCGATATATGTCGATCTGAGCACAGCTGGGCCACGTATATACAGCCTGGGGGTAGCTCTGATACCAGCCAGCTGCAACCCACGGCCATATAAGACCCACAGGCGATGTTCTTGAGTCGATATATGTCGATCTCAGCACAGCTGGGCCACGTATATACAGCATGGGGGTAGCTCTGATACCAGCCAGATGCAACCCACGGCCATATAGCACATACAGGCGATGTTCTTGAGTCGATATATGTCGATCTGAGCACAGCTGGGCCACGTATATACAGCCTGGGGGTAGCTCTGATACCAGCCAGCTGCAACCCACGGCCATATATGACCCACATGCGATGTTCTTGAGTCGATATATGTCGATCTGAGCACAGCTGGGCCCCGTATATACAGCATGGGGGTAGCTCTGATACCAGCCAGATGCAACCCACGGCCATATAGGACCTACAGGCGATGTTCTTGAGTCGATATATGTCGATCTGAGCACAGCTGGGCCCCGTATATACAGCATGAGGGTAGCTCTGATACAAGCCAGATGCAACCCACAGCCATATAGGACCTACAGGCGATGTTCTTGAGTCGATATATGTAGATCTGAGCACAGCTGGGCCCCGTATATACAGCATGGGAGTAGCTCTGATACCAGCCAGAAGCAATCCACGGCCATATAGGACCTACAGACGATGTTCTTGAGTCGATATATGTCGATCTGAGCACAGCTGGGCGCCGTATATACAGCAAGGGGGTAGCTCTGATACCAGCCAGATGCAACCCACGGCCATATAGCACCTACAGGTGATGTTCTTGAGGCGATATATGTCGATCTGAGCACAGCTGGGCCACGTATATACAGCATGGGGGTAGCTCTGATACCAGCCAGATGCAACCCACGGCCATATAGCACCTACAGGTGATGTTCTTGAGGCGATATATGTCGATCTGAGCACAGCTGGGCCACGTATATACAGCATGGGGGTAGCTCTGATACCAGCCAAATGCAACCCACGGCCATATAGCACATACAGGCGATGTTCTTGAGTCGATATATGTCGATCTGAGCACAGCTGGGCCACGTATATACAGCATGGGGGTAGCTGTGATACCAGCCAACTGCAACCCACGGCCATATAGGACCTACAGGTGATGTCCTTGAGTCGATATATGTCGACCTGAGCACAGCTGGGCCACGTATATACAGCATGGGGGTAGCTGTGATACCAGCCAACTGCAACCCACGGCAATATAGGACCTACAAGCGATGTTCTTGAGTCGATATATGTCGATCTGAGCACCGCTATGCACCGTATATGCAGCATTGGGGCCGCTTCGACACCAGCCAGGTGCAACCTATGCCCATATAGGACCTACAGGCGATGTTCTTGAGTCGATATATGTCGATATGAGCTCCGCTATGCATTGTATATGCAGCATGTGGGTGGCTCTGATTCCAGCCAGATGCAACCCACGGGCATATAGGACCTACAGGCGATGTTCTTGAGTCGATATATGTCGATCTGAGCACAGCTGCGCTACGTATATACAGCATGGAAGTAGCTGTGATACCAGCCAGGTGCAACCCATGGCCATATAGGACCTACAGGCGATGTTCTTCCGTCGATATATGTCGATCTGAGCACAGCTGGGCCCCGTATATACGGCATGTGGGTGGCTCTGATACCAGCTATATGCATCCCACGGCCATATAGGACCTACAGCCGATGTTCTTGAGTCGATATATGTCGATCTGAGCACAGCTGGGCCTCGTATATACGGCATGTGGGTGGCTCTGATACCAGCCAGATGCAACCCACGGCCATATAGGACCTAGAGGCGATGTTCTTGAGTCGATATATGTCGATCTGAGCACAGGTGGGCCCCGTATATACGGCATGTGGGTGGCTCTGATATCAGCCAGATGCAACCCAAGGCCATATAGGACCTACAGCCGATGTTCTTGATTCGATATATGTCGATCTGAGCACAGCTGGGCCCTAGTATATACGGCATGTGGGTGGCTCTGATATCAGCCAGATGCAACCCACGGCCATATAGGACCTACAGGCGATATTCTTGAGTCGATATATGTCGATCTGAGCACAGCTGGGCGCCGTATATACAGCATGGGGGTAGCTCTGATACCAGCCAGATGCAACCCACGGCCACATAACACCTACAGGCGATGTTCTTGAGTCGATATATGTCGATCTGAGTACAGCTGGGCCACGTATATACAGCCTGGGGGTAGCTCTGATACCAGCCAGCTGCAACCCACGGCCATATAAGACCCACAGGCGATGTTCTTGAGTCGATATATGTCGTTCTGAGCACAGCTGGGCCCCGTATATACAGCATGAGGGTAGCTCTGATACCAGCCAGCTGCAACCCACGGCCATATAGGACCTACAGGCGATGTTCTTGAGTCGATATATGTCGATCTGAGCACAGCTGGACCCCGTATATATAGCATGGGGGTAGCTCTGATACCAGCCAGATGCAACCCACAGCCATATAGGACCTACAGGCGATGTTCTTGAGTGGATATATGTCGATCTGAGCACAGCTGGGCCCCGTATATACAGCATGGGGGTAGCTCTGATACCAGCCAGATGCAACCCACGGCCATATAGGACCTACAGGCGATGTTCTTGAGTCGATATATGTCGATCTGAGCACAGCTGGGCCCCGTATATACAGCATGAGGGTAGCTCTGATACAAGCCAGATGCAACCCACAGCCATATAGGACCTACAGGCGATGTTCTTGAGTCGATATATGTCGATCTGAGCACAGCTGGGCCCCGTATATACGGCATGTGGGTGGCTCTGATACCAGCTATATGCATCCCACGGCCATATAGGACCTACAGCCGATGTTCTTGAGTCGATATATGTCGATCTGAGCACAGCTGGGCCCCGTATATACGGCATGTGGGTGGCTCTGATACCAGCTATATGCATCCCACGGCCATATAGGACCTACAGCCGATGTTCTTGAGTCGATATATGTCGATCTGAGCACAGCTGGGCCTCGTATATACGGCATGTGGGTGGCTCTGATACCACCCAGATGCAACCCACGGCCATATAGGACCTACAGGCGATGTTCTTGAGTCGATATATGTCGATCTGAGCACAGCTGGGCGCCGTATATACAGCATGGGGCTAGCTCTGATACCAGCCAGATGCAACCCACGGCCATATAGCACCTACAGGCGTTGTTCTTGAGTCGATATATGTCGATCTGAGCACAGCTGGGCCCCGTATATAGGGCATGTGGGTGGCTCTGATACCAGCCAGATGCAAGCCACGGCCATATAGGACCTACAGGCGATGTTCTTGGGTCGATATATGTCGATCTGAGCACAGCTGGGCGCCGTATATACAGCATGGGAGTAGCTCTGATACCAGCCAGAAGCAATCCACGGCCATATAGGACCTACAGACGATGTTCTTGAGTCGATATATGTCGATCTGAGCACAGCTGGGCGCCGTATATACAGCAAGGGGGTAGCTCTGATACCAGCCAGATGCAACCCACGGCCATATAGCACCTACAGGCGATGTTCTTGAGTCGATATATGTCGATCTGAGCACAGCTGGGTCCCGTATATTTGGCATGTGGGTGGATTTGATACCAGACAGATGCAACCCACGGCCATATAGGACCTACAAGCGATGTTCTTGAGTCGATATATGTCGATCTGAGCACAGCTGGGCGCCGCACATACAGCATGGGGGTAGCTCTGATACAAGCCAGATGCAACCCACGGCCATATAGCACCTACAGGTGATGTTCTTGAGTCGATATATGTCGATCTGAGCACAGCTGGGCCACGTATATACAGCCTGGGGGTAGCTCTGATACCAGCCAGCTGCAACCCACGGCCATATAAGACCCACAGGCGATGTTCTTGAGTCGATATATGTCGATCTGAGCACAGCTGGGCCCCGTATATACGGCATGTGGGTGGCTCTGATACCAGCTATATGCATCCCACGGCCATATAGGACCTACAGCCGATGTTCTTGAGTCGGTATATGTCGATCTGAGCACAGCTGGGCCTCGTATATACGGCATGTGGGTGGCTCTGATACCACCCAGATGCAACCCACGGCCATATAGGACCTACAGGCGATGTTCTTGAGTCGATATATGTCGATCTGAGCACAGCTGGGCGCCGTATATACAGCATGGGGGTAGCTCTGATACCAGCCAGATGCAACCCACGGCCATATAGCACCTACAGGCGTTGTTCTTGAGTCGATATATGTCGATCTGAGCACAGCTGGGCCCCGTATATAGGGCATGTGGGTGGCTCTGATACCAGCCAGATGCAAGCCACGGCCATATAGCACATACAGGCGATGTTCTTGAGTCGATATATGTCGATCTGAGCACAGCTGGGCCACGTATATACAGCCTGGGGGTAGCTCTGATACCAGCCAGCTGCAACCCACGGCCATATAAGACCCACAGGCGATGTTCTTGAGTCGATATATGTCGATCTGAGCACAGCTGGGCCACGTATATACAGCATGGGGGTAGCTCTGATACCAGCCAGATACAACCCACGGCCATATAGCACATACAGGCGATGTTCTTGAGTCGATATATGTCGATCTGAGCACAGCTGGGCCACGTATATACAGACTGGGGGTAGCTCTGATACCAGCCAGCTGCAACCCACGGCCATATAAGACCCACAGGCGATGTTCTTGAGTCGATATATGTCGATCTGAGCACAGCTGGGCCACGTATATACAGCCTGGGGGTAGCTCTGATACCAGCCAGCTGCAACCCACGGCCATATAAGACCCACAGGCGATGTTCTTGAGTCGATATATGTCGATCTGAGCACAGCTGGGCCACGTATATACAGCATGGGGGTAGCTCTGATACCAGCCAGATACAACCCACGGCCATATAGCACATACAGGCGATGTTCTTGAGTCGATATATGTCGATCTGAGCACAGCTGGGCCACGTATATACAGCCTGGGGGTAGCTCTGATACCAGCCAGCTGCAACCCACGGCCATATAAGACCCACAGGCGATGTTCTTGAGTCGATATATGTCGATCTGAGCACAGCTGGGCCCCGTATATACAGCATGGGGGTAGCTCTGATACCAGCCAGATGCAACCCACGGCCATATAGGACCTACAGGCGATGTTCTTGAGTCGATATATGTCGATCTGAGCACAGGTGGGCCCCGTATATACGGCATGTGGGTGGCTCTGATATCAGCCAGATGCAACCCAAGGCCATATAGGACCTACAGCCGATGTTCTTGATTCGATATATGTCGATCTGAGCACAGCTGGGCCCTAGTATATACGGCATGTGGGTGGCTCTGATATCAGCCAGATGCAACCCACGGCCATATAGGACCTACAGGCGATATTCTTGAGTCGATATATGTCGATCTGAGCACAGCTGGGCGCCGTATATACAGCATGGGGGTAGCTCTGATACCAGCCAGATGCAACCCACGGCCACATAACACCTACAGGCGATGTTCTTGAGTCGATATATGTCGATCTGAGTACAGCTGGGCCACGTATATACAGCCTGGGGGTAGCTCTGATACCAGCCAGCTGCAACCCACGGCCATATAAGACCCACAGGCGATGTTCTTGAGTCGATATATGTCGTTCTGAGCACAGCTGGGCCCCGTATATACAGCATGAGGGTAGCTCTGATACCAGCCAGCTGCAACCCACGGCCATATAGGACCTACAGGCGATGTTCTTGAGTCGATATATGTCGATCTGAGCACAGCTGGACCCCGTATATACAGCATGGGGGTAGCTCTGATACCAGCCAGATGCAACCCACAGCCATATAGGACCTACAGGCGATGTTCTTGAGTGGATATATGTCGATCTGAGCACAGCTGGGCCCCGTATATACAGCATGGGGGTAGCTCTGATACCAGCCAGATGCAACCCACGGCCATATAGGACCTACAGGCGATGTTCTTGAGTCGATATATGTCGATCTGAGCACAGCTGGGCCCCGTATATACAGCATGAGGGTAGCTCTGATACAAGCCAGATGCAACCCACAGCCATATAGGACCTACAGGCGATGTTCTTGAGTCGATATATGTCGATCTGAGCACAGCTGGGCCCCGTATATACGGCATGTGGGTGGCTCTGATACCAGCTATATGCATCCCACGGCCATATAGGACCTACAGCCGATGTTCTTGAGTCGATATATGTCGATCTGAGCACAGCTGGGCCCCGTATATACGGCATGTGGGTGGCTCTGATACCAGCTATATGCATCCCACGGCCATATAGGACCTACAGCCGATGTTCTTGAGTCGATATATGTCGATCTGAGCACAGCTGGGCCTCGTATATACGGCATGTGGGTGGCTCTGATACCACCCAGATGCAACCCACGGCCATATAGGACCTACAGGCGATGTTCTTGAGTCGATATATGTCGATCTGAGCACAGCTGGGCGCCGTATATACAGCATGGGGCTAGCTCTGATACCAGCCAGATGCAACCCACGGCCATATAGCACCTACAGGCGTTGTTCTTGAGTCGATATATGTCGATCTGAGCACAGCTGGGCCCCGTATATAGGGCATGTGGGTGGCTCTGATACCAGCCAGATGCAAGCCACGGCCATATAGGACCTACAGGCGATGTTCTTGGGTCGATATATGTCGATCTGAGCACAGCTGGGCGCCGTATATACAGCATGGGAGTAGCTCTGATACCAGCCAGAAGCAATCCACGGCCATATAGGACCTACAGACGATGTTCTTGAGTCGATATATGTCGATCTGAGCACAGCTGGGCGCCGTATATACAGCAAGGGGGTAGCTCTGATACCAGCCAGCTGCAACCCACGGCCATATAGCACCTACAGGCGATGTTCTTGAGTCGATATATGTCGATCTGAGCACAGCTGGGTCCCGTATATTTGGCATGTGGGTGGATTTGATACCAGACAGATGCAACCCACGGCCATATAGGACCTACAAGCGATGTTCTTGAGTCGATATATGTCGATCTGAGCACAGCTGGGCGCCGCACATACAGCATGGGGGTAGCTCTGATACAAGCCAGATGCAACCCACGGCCATATAGCACCTACAGGTGATGTTCTTGAGTCGATATATGTCGATCTGAGCACAGCTGGGCCACGTATATACAGCCTGGGGGTAGCTCTGATACCAGCCAGCTGCAACCCACGGCCATATAAGACCCACAGGCGATGTTCTTGAGTCGATATATGTCGATCTGAGCACAGCTGGGCCACGTATATACAGCCTGGGGGTAGCTCTGATACCAGCCAGCTGCAACCCACGGCCATATAAGACCCACAGGCGATGTTCTTGAGTCGATATATGTCGATCTGAGCACAGCTGGGCCACGTATATACAGCATGGGGGTAGCTCTGATACCAGCCAGATGCAACCCACGGCCATATAGCACATACAGGCGATGTTCTTGAGTCGATATATGTCGATCTGAGCACAGCTGGGCCACGTATATACAGCCTGGGGGTAGCTGTGATACCAGCCAGCTGCAACCCACGGCCATATAAGACCCACAGGCGATGTTCTTGAGTCGATATATGTCGATCTGAGCACAGCTGGGCCCCGTATATACAGCATGGGGGTAGCTCTGATACCAGCCAGATGCAACCCACGGCCATATAGGACCTACAGGCGATGTTCTTGAGTCGATATATGTCGATCTGAGCACAGCTGGGCCCCGTATATACAGCATGAGGGTAGCTCTGATACAAGCCAGATGCAACCCACAGCCATATAGGACCTACTGGCGATGTTCTTGAGTCGATATATGTCGATCTGAGCACAGCTGGGCCCCGTATATACGGCATGTGGGTGGCTCTGATACCAGCTATATGCATCCCACGGCCATATAGGACCTACAGCCGATGTTCTTGAGTCGGTATATGTCGATCTGAGCACAGCTGGGCCTCGTATATACGGCATGTGGGTGGCTCTGATACCACCCAGATGCAACCCACGGCCATATAGGACCTACAGGCGATGTTCTTGAGTCGATATATGTCGATCTGAGCACAGCTGGGCGCCGTATATACAGCATGGGGGTAGCTCTGATACCAGCCAGATGCAACCCACGGCCATATAGCACCTACAGGCGTTGTTCTTGAGTCGATATATGTCGATCTGAGCACAGCTGGGCCCCGTATATAGGGCATGTGGGTGGCTCTGATACCAGCCAGATGCAAGCCACGGCCATATAGCACATACAGGCGATGTTCTTGAGTCGATATATGTCGATCTGAGCACAGCTGGGCCACGTATATACAGCCTGGGGGTAGCTCTGATACCAGCTAGCTGCAACCCACGGCCATATAAGACCCACAGGCGATGTTCTTGAGTCGATATATGTCGATCTGAGCACAGCTGGGCCACGTATATACAGCATGGGGGTAGCTCTGATACCAGCCAGATACAACCCACGGCCATATAGCACATACAGGCGATGTTCTTGAGTCGATATATGTCGATCTGAGCACAGCTGGGCCACGTATATACAGCCTGGGGGTAGCTCTGATACCAGCCAGCTGCAACCCACGGCCATATAAGACCCACAGGCGATGTTCTTGAGTCGATATATGTCGATCTGAGCACAGCTGGGCCCCGTATATACAGCATGGGGGTAGCTCTGATACCAGCCAGATGCAACCCACGGCCATATAGGACCTACAGGCGATGTTCTTGAGTCGATATATGTCGATCTGAGCACAGCTGGGCCCCGTATATACAGCATGAGGGTAGCTCTGATACAAGCCAGATGCAACCCACAGCCATATAGGACCTACTGGCGATGTTCTTGAGTCGATATATGTCGATCTGAGCACAGCTGGGCCCCGTATATACGGCATGTGGGTGGCTCTGATACCAGCTATATGCATCCCACGGCCATATAGGACCTACAGCCGATGTTCTTGAGTCGATATATGTCGATCTGAGCACAGCTGGGCCTCGTATATACGGCATGTGGGTGGCTCTGATACCACCCAGATGCAACCCACGGCCATATAGGACCTACAGGCGATGTTCTTGAGTCGATATATGTCGATCTGAGCACAGCTGGGCCCCGTATATAGGGCATGTGGGTGGCTCTGATACCAGCCAGATGCAAGCCACGGCCATATAGGACCTACAGGCGATGTTCTTGGGTCGATATATGTCGATCTGAGCACAGCTGGGCGCCGTATATACAGCATGGGAGTAGCTCTGATACCAGCCAGAAGCAATCCACGGCCATATAGGACCTACAGACGATGTTCTTGAGTCGATATATGTCGATCTGAGCACAGCTGGGCGCCGTATATACAGCAAGGGGGTAGCTCTGATACCAGCCAGATGCAACCCACGGCCATATAGCACCTACAGGCGATGTTCTTGAGTCGATATATGTCGATCTGAGCACAGCTGGGTCCCGTATATTTGGCATGTGGGTGGATTTGATACCAGACAGATGCAACCCACGGCCATATAGGACCTACAAGCGATGTTCTTGAGTCGATATATGTCGATCTGAGCACAGCTGGGCGCCGCATATACAGCATGGGGGTAGCTCTGATACCAGCCAGATGCAACCCACGGCCATATAGCACCTACAGGTGATGTTCTTGAGGCGATATATGTCGATCTGAGCACAGCTGGGCCACGTATATACAGCATGGGGGTAGCTCTGATACCAGCCAGATGCAACCCACGGCCATATAGCACATACAGGCGATGTTCTTGAGTCGATATATGTCGATCTGAGCACAGCTGGGCCACGTATATACAGCCTGGGTGTAGCTCTGATACCAGCCAGCTGCAACCCACGGCCATATAAGACCCACAGGCGATGTTCTTGAGTCGATA
This sequence comes from Lordithon lunulatus, assembly GCA_963942505.1. Taxonomy (NCBI): domain Eukaryota; kingdom Metazoa; phylum Arthropoda; class Insecta; order Coleoptera; family Staphylinidae; genus Lordithon; species Lordithon lunulatus. The sequence continues at coordinate 29,016,225 of OZ012667.1, read as the reverse complement.
TATGTCGATCTGAGCACAGCTGGGCCACGTATATACAGCATGGGGGTAGCTCTGATGCCAGCCAGATGCAACCCACGGCCATATAGCACATACAGGCGATGTTCTTGAGACGATATATGTCGATCTGAGCACAGCTGGGCCACGTATATACAGCCTGGGGGTAGCTCTGATACCAGCCAGCTGCAACCCACGGCCATATAAGACCCACAGGCGATGTTCTTGAGTCGATATATGTCGATCTGAGCACAGCTGGGCCCCGTATATACAGCATGGGGGTAGCTCTGATACCAGCCAGATGCAACCCACGGCCATATAGGACCTACAGGCGATGTTCTTGAGTCGATATATGTCGAACTGAGCACAGCTGCTCGCCGTATATACAGCATAGGGGTAGCTCTGATACCAGCCAGATGCAACCCACGTCCATATAGGACCTACAGGCGATGTTCTTGTGTCGATATATGTCGATCGGAGCACAGCTGGGCCTTGTATATACAGCTTGGAGGTAGCTGTGATACCAGCCAGCTGCAACCTACGGCTATATAGGACCTACAAGCGTTGTTCATGATTCGATATATGTCGATGTGGGAACAGCTGGGCCCCGTAAATACAGCATGGGGGTAGCTCTGATACCAGCCAGATGCAACCCACGGCCATATAGGACCTACAGGCGATGTTCTTGAGTCGATATATGTCGATCTGAGCACAGCTGGGCGCCGTATATACAGCATGGGGGTAGCTCTGATACCAGCCAGATGCAATCCACGGCCATATAGCACCTACAGGCGTTATTCTTGAGTCGATATATGTCGATCTGAGCACAGCTGGGCCCCGTATATAGGGCATGTGGGTGGCTCTGATACCAGCCAGATGCAAGCCACGGCCATATAGAACCTACAGGCGATGTTCTTGAGTGGATATATGTCGATCTGAGCACAGCTGGGCCCCGTATATACAGCATGGGGGTAGCTCTGATACCAGCCAGATGCAACCCACGGCCATATAGGACCTACAGGCGATGTTCTTGAGTCGATATATGTCGATCTGAGCACAGCTGGGCCCCGTATATACAGCATGAGGGTAGCTCTGATACAAGCCAGATGCAACCCACAGCCATATAGGACCTACAGGCGATGTTCTTGAGTCGATATATGTCGATCTGAGCACAGCTGGGCCCCGTATATACGGCATGGGGGTGGCTCTGATACCAGCTATATGCATCCCACGGCCATATAGGACCTACAGCCGATGTTCTTGAGTCGATATATGTCGATCTGAGCACAGCAGCTGGGCCTCGTATATACGGCATGTGGGTGGCTCTGATACTACCCAGATGCAACCCACGGCCATATAGGACCTACAGGCGATGTTCTTGAGTCGATATATGTCGATCTGAGCACAGCTGGGCGCCGTATATACAGCATGGGGGTAGCTCTGATACCAGCCAGATGCAACCCACGGCCATATAGCACCTACAGGCGTTGTTCTTGAGTCGATATATGTCGATCTGAGCACAGCTGGGCCCCGTATATAGGGCATGTGGGTGGCTCTGATACCAGCCAGATGCAAGCCACGGCCATATAGGACCTACAGGCGATGTTCTTGGGTCGATATATGTCGATCTGAGCACAGCTGGGCGCCGTATATACAGCATGGGAGTAGCTCTGATACCAGCCAGAAGCAATCCACGGCCATATAGGACCTACAGACGATGTTCTTGAGTCGATATATGTCGATCTGAGCACAGCTGGGCGCCGTATATACAGCAAGGGGGTAGCTCTGATACCAGCCAGATGCAACCCACGGCCATATAGCACCTACAGGCGATGTTCTTGAGTCGATATATGTCGATCTGAGCACAGCTGGGTCCCGTATATTTGGCATGTGGGTGGATTTGATACCAGACAGATGCAACCCACGGCCATATCGGACCTACAAGCGATGTTCTTGAGTCGATATATGTCGATCTGAGCACAGCTGGGCGCCGCATATACAGCATGGGGGTAGCTCTGATACAAGCCAGATGCAACCCACGGCCATATAGCACCTACAGGTGATGTTCTTGAGTCGATATATGTCGATCTGAGCACAGCTGGGCCACGTATATACAGCATGGGGGTAGCTCTGATACCAGCCAGATGCAACCCACGGCCATATAGCACATACAGGCGATGTTCTTGAGTCGATATATGTCGATCTGAGCACAGCTGGGCCACGTATATACAGCCTGGGGGTAGCTCTGATACCAGCCAGCTGCAACCCACGGCCATATAAGACCCACAGGCGATGTTCTTGAGTCGATATATGTCGATCTCAGCACAGCTGGGCCACGTATATACAGCATGGGGGTAGCTCTGATACCAGCCAGATGCAACCCACGGCCATATAGCACATACAGGCTATGTTCTTGAGTCGATATATGTCGATCTGAGCACAGCTGGGCCACGTATATACAGCCTGGGGGTAGCTCTGATACCAGCCAGCTGCAACCCACGGCCATATAAGACCCACAGGCGATGTTCTTGAGTCGATATATGTCGATCTGAGCACAGCTGGGCCCCGTATATACAGCATGGGGGTAGCTCTGATACCAGCCAGATGCAACCCACGGCCATATAGGACCTACAGGCGATGTTCTTGAGTCGATATATGTCGATCTGAGCACAGCTGGGCCCCGTATATACAGCATGAGGGTAGCTCTGATACAAGCCAGATGCAACCCACAGCCATATAGGACCTACAGGCGATGTTCTTGAGTCGATATATGTCGATCTGAGCACAGCTGGGCCCCGTATATACGGCATGTGGGTGGCTCTGATACCAGCTATATGCATCCCACGGCCATATAGGACCTACAGCCGATGTTCTTGAGTCGATATATGTCGATCTGAGCACAGCTGGGCCTCGTATATACGGCATGTGGGTGGCTCTGATACCACCCAGATGCAACCCACGGCCATATAGGACCTACAGGCGATGTTCTTGAGTCGATATATGTCGATCTGAGCACAGCTGGGCGCCGTATATACAGCATGGTGGTAGCTCTGATACCAGCCAGATGCAACCCACGGCCATATAGCACCTACAGGCGTTGTTCTTGAGTCGATATATGTCGATCTGAGCACAGCTGGGCCCCGTATATAGGGCATGTGGGTGGCTCTGATACCAGCCAGATGCAAGCCACGGCCATATAGGACCTACAGGCGATGTTCTTGGGTCGATATATGTCGATCTGAGCACAGCTGGGCGCCGTATATACAGCATGGGAGTAGCTCTGATACCAGCCAGAAGCAATCCACGGCCATATAGGACCTACAGACGATGTTCTTGAGTCGATATATGTCGATCTGAGCACAGCTGGGCGCCGTATATACAGCAAGGGGGTAGCTCTGATACCAGCCAGATGCAACCCACGGCCATATAGCACCTACAGGCGATGTTCTTGAGTCGATATATGTCGATCTGAGCGCAGCTGGGTCCCGTATATTTGGCATGTGGGTGGATTTGATACCAGACAGATGCAACCCACGGCCATATAGGACCTACAAGCGATGTTCTTGAGTCGATATATGTCGATCTGAGCACAGCTGGGCGCCGCATATACAGCATGGGGGTAGCTCTGATACCAGCCAGATGCAACCCACGGCCATATAGCACCTACAGGTGATGTTCTTGAGGCGATATATGTCGATCTGAGCACAGCTGGGCCACGTATATACAGCATGGGGGTAGCTCTGATACCAGCCAGATGCAACCCACGGCCATATAGCACATACAGGCGATGTTCTTGAGTCGATATATGTCGATCTGAGCACAGCTGGGCCACGTATATACAGCCTGGGGGTAGCTCTGATACCAGCCAGCTGCAACCCACGGCCATATAAGACCCACAGGCGATGTTCTTGAGTCGATATATGTCGATCTGAGCACAGCTGGGCCACGTATATACAGCATGGGGGTAGCTCTGATGCCAGCCAGATGCAACCCACGGCCATATAGCACATACAGGCGATGTTCTTGAGACGATATATGTCGATCTGAGCACAGCTGGGCCACGTATATACAGCCTGGGGGTAGCTCTGATACCAGCCAGCTGCAACCCACGGCCATATAAGACCCACAGGCGATGTTCTTGAGTCGATATATGTCGATCTGAGCACAGCTGGGCCCCGTATATACAGCATGGGGGTAGCTCTGATACCAGCCAGATGCAACCCACGGCCATATAGGACCTACAGGCGATGTTCTTGAGTCGATATATGTCGATCTGAGCACAGCTGCTCGCCGTATATACAGCATAGGGGTAGCTCTGATACCAGCCAGATGCAACCCACGTCCATATAGGACCTACAGGCGATGTTCTTGAGTCGATATATGTCGATCGGAGCACAGCTGGGCCTTGTATATACAGCATGGAGGTAGCTGTGATACCAGCCAGCTGCAACCTACGGCTATATAGGACCTACAAGCGTTGTTCATGATTTGATATATGTCGATGTGGGAACAGCTGGGCCCCGTAAATACAGCATGGGGGTAGCTCTGATACCAGCCAAATGCAACCCACGGCCATATAGGACCTACAGGCGATGTTCTTGAGTCGATATATGTCGATCTGAGCACAGCTGGGTGCCGTATATACACCATGGGTGTAGCTCTGATACCTGCCAGATGCAACCCACGGCCATATAGGACCTACAGGCGATGTTCTTGAGTCGATATATGTCGATTTGAGCACAGCTGGGCCCCGTATATACAGCATGGGGGTAGCTCTTATACCAGCCAGATGCAACCCACGGCCATATATGACCTACAGGCGATGTTCTTGAGTCGATATATGTCGATCTGAGCACAGCTGGGCGCCGTATATACAGCATGGGGGTAGCTCTGATACCAGCCAGATGCAACCCACGGCCATATAGCACCTACAGGCGTTGTTCTTGAGTCGATATATGTCGATCTGAGCACAGCTGGGCCCCGTATATAGGGCATGTGGGTGGCTCTGATACCAGCCAGATGCAAGCCACGGCCATATAGGACCTACAGGCGATGTTCTTGGGTCGATATATGTCGATCTGAGCACAGCTGGGCGCCGTATATACAGCATGGGAGTAGCTCTGATACCAGCCAGAAGCAATTCACGGCCATATAGGACCTACAGACGATGTTCTTGAGTCGATATATGTCGATCTGAGCACAGCTGGGCGCCGTATATACAGCAAGGGGGTAGCTCTGATACCAGCCAGATGCAACCCACGGCCATATAGCACCTACAGGTGATGTTCTTGAGTCGATATATGTCGATCTGAGCACAGCTGGGTCCCGTATATTTGGCATGTGGGTGGATTTGATACCAGACAGATGCAACCCACGGCCATATAGGACCTACAAGCGATGTTCTTGAGTCGATATATGTCGATCTGAGCACAGCTGGGCGCCGTATATACAGCAAGGGGGTAGCTCTGATACCAGCCAGATGCAACCCACGGCCATATAGCACCTACAGGTGATGTTCTTGAGTCGATATATGTCGATCTGAGCACAGCTGGGTCCCGTATATTTGGCATGTGGGTGGATTTGATACCAGACAGATGCAACCCACGGCCATATAGGACCTACAAGCGATGTTCTTGAGTCGATATATGTCGATCTGAGCACAGCTGGGCGCCGTATATACAGCAAGGGGGTAGCTCTGATACCAGCCAGATGCAACCCACGGCCATATAGCACCTACAGGTGATGTTCTTGAGTCGATATATGTCGATCTGAGCACAGCTGGGTCCCGTATATTTGGCATGTGGGTGGATTTGATACCAGACAGATGCAACCCACGGCCATATAGGACCTACAAGCGATGTTCTTGAGTCGATATATGTCGATCTGAGCACAGCTGGGCGCCGCATATACAGCATGGGGGTAGCTCTGATACCAGCCAGATGCAACCCACGGCCATATAGCACCTACAGGTGATGTTCTTGAGTCGATATATGTCGATCTGAGCACAGCTGGGCCACGTATATACAGCATGGGGGTAGCTGTGATACCAGCCAACTGCAACCCATGGCCATATAGGACCTACAGGTGATGTCCTTGAGTCGATATATGTCGACCTGAGCACAGCTGGGCCACGTATATACAGCATGGGGGTAGCTCTGATACCAGCCAGATGCAACCCACGGCCATATAGCACATACAGGCGATGTTCTTGAGTCGATATATGTCGATCTGAGCACAGCTGGGCCACGTATATACAGCCTGGGGGTAGCTTTGATACCAGCCAGCTGCAACCCACGGCCATATAGGACCTACAGGTGATGTCCTTGAGTCGATATATGTCGACCTGAGCACAGCTGGGCCACGTATATACAGCATGGGGGTAGCTGTGATACCAGCCAACTGCAACCCATGGCCATATAGGACCTACAGGTGATGTCCTTGAGTCGATATATGTCGACCTGAGCACAGCTGGGCCACGTATATACAGCATGGGGGTAGCTGTGATACCAGCCAACTGCAACCCACGGCAATATAGGACCTACAAGCGATGTTCTTGAGTCGATATATGTCGATCTGAGCACCGCTATGCACCGTATATGCAGCATTGGGGCCGCTTCGACACCAGCCAGGTGCAACCTATGCCCATATAGGACCTACAGGCGATGTTCTAGAGTCGATATATGTCGATATGAGCTCCGCTATGCATTGTATATGCAGCATGTGGGTGGCTCTGATTCCAGCCAGATGCAACCCACGGGCATATAGGACCTACAGGCGATGTTCTTGAGTCGATATATGTCGATCTGAGCACAGCTGCGCTACGTATATACAGCATGGAGGTAGCTGTGATACCAGCCAGGTGCAACCCATGGCCATATAGGACCTACAGGCGATGTTCTTCCGTCGATATATGTCGATCTGAGCACAGCTGGGCCCCGTATATACGGCATGTGGGTGGCTCTGATACCAGACAGCTGCAACCCACGGCCATATAGGACCTACAGGCGATGTTCTTGAGTCGATATACGTCGATCTGAGCACAGCTGGGCCACGTATATACAGCATGGGGGTAGCTGTGATACCAGCCAGCTGCAGCCCACGGCTATATAGGACCCACAGGCGATGTTCTTGAGTCGATATATGTCGATCTGAGCACTGCTGGGCGCCGTTTATACAGCATGGGATTAGCACTGATACCAGCCAGATGCAACCCACGGCCATATAGGACCTACAGGCGATGTTCTTGAGTCGATATATGTCGATTTGAGCATAGCTGTGCGCCGTATATACAGCATGGGATTAGCACTGATACCAGCCAGATGCAACCCACGGCCATATAGGACCTACAGGCGATGTTCTTGAGTCGATATATGTCGATCTGAGCACAGCTGGGCGCCGTATATACAGCATGGGGGTAGCTCTGATACCAGCCAGATGCAACCCACGGCCATATAGGACCCTCAGGCGATGTTCTTGAGTCGATATATGTCGATCTGAGCACAGCTGGGCGCCGTATATACAGCATGGGGTTACCTCTGATACCAGCCAGATGCAACCCACGGCCATATAGAACCTACAGGCGATGTTCTTGAGTCAATATATGTCGATCTGAGAGCAGCTGGGCCTCGTATATACGACATGTGGGTGGCTCTGATACCAGCCAGATGCAACCCACGGCCATATAGGACCTACAGGCTATGTTCTTGAGTCGATATATGTCGATCTGAGCACCGCTATGCATACCAGCCAGATGCAACCCACGGCCATATAGGACATACAGGCGATGTTCTTGAGTTGATATATGTCGATTTGAGCACAGCTGGTCCCCGTATATACAGCATGGGGGTAGCTCTCATACCAGCCAGATGCAACCCACGGCCATATATGACCTACAGGCGTTGTTCTTGAGTCGATATATGTCGATCTGAGCACAGCTGGTCCCCGTATATACGACATGTGGGTGGCTCTGATACCAGCTAGATGCAACCCACGGCCATATAGGACCTACAGCCGATGTTCTTGAGTCGATATATGTCGATCTGAGCACAGCTGGGCCCCCGTATATACGGCATGTGGGTGGCTCTGATACCAGCCAGATGCAACCCATGGGCATACAGGACCTACCGGCGATGTTCTTAAGTCGATATATGTCGATCTGAGCACAGCTGGGTCACGTATATACACCCTGGGGGTAGCTCTGATACCAGCCAGCTGCAACCCACGGCCATATAGGACCTACAGGCGATGTTCTTGAGTCGATATATGTCAATCTGGGCACAGCTGGGTAACGTATATACGGCATGTGGGTGGCTCTGATACCAGCCAGATGCAACCCACGGCCATACAGGACCTTCAGGCGATGGTCATGATTCGATATATGTCGATCTGAGCACAGCTGGGCCCCATATATACGGCATGTGGGTGGCTCTGATACCAGCCATATGCAACCCACGGCCATATAGGACCTACAGGCGATGTTCTTGAGTCGATATATGTCGATCTGAGCATAGCTGGGTCCCGTATATACGGCATGTGGGAAGCTCTGATACCAGCCAGATGCACCCCACGGCCATATAGGACCTACAGGTGATGTCCTTGAGTCGATATATGTCGACCTGAGCACAGCTGGGCCACGTATATACAGCATGGGGGTAGCTGTGATACCAGCCAACTGCAACCCACGGCTATATAGGACCTACAGGCGATGTTCTTGAGTCGATATATGTCGATCTGAGTACAGCTGGGCCACGTATATACAGCCTGGGGGTAGCTCTGATACCAGCCAGCTGCAACCGACGGCCATATAAGACCCACAGGCGATGTTCTTGAGTCGATATATGTCGATCTGAGCACAGCTGGGCCTCGTATATACAGCATGGGGGTAGCTCTGATACCAGCCAGATGCAACCCACGGTCATATAGGACCTACAGGCGATGTTCTTGAGTCGATATATGTCGATCTGAGCACAGCTGGGCGTCGTATATACAGCATGGGGGTAGCACTGATACCAGCCAGATGCAACCCACGGCCATATAGGACCTACAGGTGATGTCCTTGAGTCGATATATGTCGACCTGAGCACAGCTGGGCCACGTATATACAGCATGGGGGTAGCTGTGATACCAGCCAACTGCAACCCACGGCTATATAGGACCTACAGGCGATGTTCTTGAGTCGATATATGTCGATCTGAGCACAGCTGGGCGCCGTATATACAGCATGGGGGTAGCTCTGATGCCAGCCAGATTCAATCCACGGCCATATAGGACCTACAGGCGATGTTCTTGAGTCGATATATGTCGATCCGAGCACAGCTGGGCCCGGTATATACGGCATGTGGGTGGCTCTGATACCAGCCAGATGCAACCCACGGCCATATAGGACCTACAGGAGATATTCTTGAGTCGATATATGTCGATCTGAGCACAGCTGGGCGCCGTATATACAGCATGGGGGTAGCACTGATACCAGCCAGATGCAACCCACGGCCATATAGGACCTACAAGCGATGTTCTTGAGTCGATATATGTCGATCTGAGCACAGCTTGGCGCCGTATATACAGCATGGGGGTAGCTCTGATACCAGCCAGATGCAACCCACGGCCATATAGCACCTACTGGCGATGTTCTTGAGTCGATATATGTCGATCTGAGCACAGCTGGGCCACGTATATACAGCCGGGGGGTAGCTCTGATACCAGCCAGCTGCAACCCACGGCCATATAAGACCCACAGGCGATGTTCTTGAGTCGATATATGTCGATCTGAGCACAGCTGGGCCTCGTATATACAGCATGGGGGTAGCTCTGATACCAGCCAGATGCAACCCGCAGCCATATAGGACCCATGGGCGATGTTCTTAAGTCGATATATGTCGAACTGAGCGCAGCTGGGCGCCGTATAAACAACATGGGGGTAGCTCCGATACCAGCCAGATGCAAACCACGGCCATATAGGACCTACAGGCGATGTTCTTGAGTCGATATATGTCGATCTGAGCACAGCTGAGCCCCGTATATACGGCATGTGGGTGGCTCTGATACCAGCCATATACAACCCACGGCCATATAGGACCTACAGGCAATGTTCTTGAGTCGATATATGTCGATCTGAGCACAGCTTGGTACCGTATATACGGCATGTGGGTGGCTCTGATACCAGCCAGATGCAACCCACGGCCATATAGCACCTACTGGCGATGTTCTTGAGTCGATATATGTCGATCTGAGCACAGCTGGGCCACGTATATACAGCCTGGGGGTAGCTCTGATACCAGCCAGCTGCAACCCACGGCCATATAAGACCCACAGGCGATGTTCTTGAGTCGATATATGTCGATCTGAGCACAGCTGGGCCCCGTATATACAGCATGGGGGTAGCTCTGATACCAGCCAGATGCAACCCACGGCCATATAGGACCTACAGGCGATGTTCTTGAGTCGATATATGTCGATCTGAGCACAGCTGGGCCCCGTATATACAGCATGAGGGTAGCTCTGATACAAGCCAGATGCAACCCACAGCCATATAGGACCTACAGGCGATGTTCTTGAGTCGATATATGTCGATCTGAGCACAGCTGGGCCCCGTATATACGGCATGTGGGTGGCTCTGATACCAGCTATATGCATCCCACGGCCATATAGGACCTACAGCCGATGTTCTTGAGTCGATATATGTCGATCTGAGCACAGCTGGGCCTCGTATATACGGCATGTGGGTGGCTCTGATACCACCCAGATGCAACCCACGGCCATATAGGACCTACAGGCGATGTTCTTGAGTCGATATATGTCGATCTGAGCACAGCTGGGCGCCGTATATACAGCATGGTGGTAGCTCTGATACCAGCCAGATGCAACCCACGGCCATATAGCACCTACAGGCGTTGTTCTTGAGTCGATATATGTCGATCTGAGCACAGCTGGGCCCCGTATATAGGGCATGTGGGTGGCTCTGATACCAGCCAGATGCAAGCCACGGCCATATAGGACCTACAGGCGATGTTCTTGGGTCGATATATGTCGATCTGAGCACAGCTGGGCGCCGTATATACAGCATGGGAGTAGCTCTGATACCAGCCAGAAGCAATCCACGGCCATATAGGACCTACAGACGATGTTCTTGAGTCGATATATGTCGATCTGAGCACAGCTGGGCGCCGTATATACAGCAAGGGGGTAGCTCTGATACCAGCCAGATGCAACCCACGGCCATATAGCACCTACAGGCGATGTTCTTGAGTCGATATATGTCGATCTGAGCGCAGCTGGGTCCCGTATATTTGGCATGTGGGTGGATTTGATACCAGACAGATGCAACCCACGGCCATATAGGACCTACAAGCGATGTTCTTGAGTCGATATATGTCGATCTGAGCACAGCTGGGCGCCGCATATACAGCATGGGGGTAGCTCTGATACCAGCCAGATGCAACCCACGGCCATATAGCACCTACAGGTGATGTTCTTGAGGCGATATATGTCGATCTGAGCACAGCTGGGCCACGTATATACAGCATGGGGGTAGCTCTGATACCAGCCAGATGCAACCCACGGCCATATAGCACATACAGGCGATGTTCTTGAGTCGATATATGTCGATCTGAGCACAGCTGGGCCACGTATATACAGCCTGGGGGTAGCTCTGATACCAGCCAGCTGCAACCCACGGCCATATAAGACCCACAGGCGATGTTCTTGAGTCGATATATGTCGATCTGAGCACAGCTGGGCCACGTATATACAGCATGGGGGTAGCTCTGATGCCAGCCAGATGCAACCCACGGCCATATAGCACATACAGGCGATGTTCTTGAGACGATATATGTCGATCTGAGCACAGCTGGGCCACGTATATACAGCCTGGGGGTAGCTCTGATACCAGCCAGCTGCAACCCACGGCCATATAAGACCCACAGGCGATGTTCTTGAGTCGATATATGTCGATCTGAGCACAGCTGGGCCCCGTATATACAGCATGGGGGTAGCTCTGATACCAGCCAGATGCAACCCACGGCCATATAGGACCTACAGGCGATGTTCTTGAGTAGATATATGTCGATCTGAGCACAGCTGCTCGCCGTATATACAGCATAGGGGTAGCTCTGATACCAGCCAGATGCAACCCACGTCCATATAGGACCTACAGGCGATGTTCTTGAGTCGATATATGTCGATCGGAGCACAGCTGGGCCTTGTATATACAGCATGGAGGTAGCTGTGATACCAGCCAGCTGCAACCTACGGCTATATAGGACCTACAAGCGTTGTTCATGATTTGATATATGTCGATGTGGGAACAGCTGGGCCCCGTAAATACAGCATGGGGGTAGCTCTGATACCAGCCAGATGCAACCCACGGCCATATAGGACCTACAGGCGATGTTCTTGAGTCGATATATGTCGATCTGAGCACAGCTGGGTGCCGTATATACACCATGGGTGTAGCTCTGATACCAGCCAGATGCAACCCACGGCCATATAGGACCTACAGGCGATGTTCTTGAGTCGATATATGTCGATTTGAGCACAGCTGGGCCCCGTATATACAGCATGGGGGTAGCTCTTATACCAGCCAGATGCAACCCACGGCCATATATGACCTACAGGCGATGTTCTTGAGTCGATATATGTCGATCTGAGCACAGCTGGGCGCCGTATATACAGCATGGGGGTAGCTCTGATACCAGCCAGATGCAACCCACGGCCATATAGCACCTACAGGCGTTGTTCTTGAGTCGATATATGTCGATCTGAGCACAGCTGGGCCCCGTATATAGGGCATGTGGGTGGCTCTGATACCAGCCAGATGCAAGCCACGGCCATATAGGACCTACAGGCGATGTTCTTGGGTCGATATATGTCGATCTGAGCACAGCTGGGCGCCTTATATACAGCATGGGAGTAGCTCTGATACCAGCCAGAAGCAATTCACGGCCATATAGGACCTACAGACGATGTTCTTGAGTCGATATATGTCGATCTGAGCACAGCTGGGCGCCGTATATACAGCAAGGGGGTAGCTCTGATACCAGCCAGATGCAACCCACGGCCATATAGCACCTACAGGTGATGTTCTTGAGTCGATATATGTCGATCTGAGCACAGCTGGGTCCCGTATATTTGGCATGTGGGTGGATTTGATACCAGACAGATGCAACCCACGGCCATATAGGACCTACAAGCGATGTTCTTGAGTCGATATATGTCGATCTGAGCACAGCTGGGCGCCGTATATACAGCAAGGGGGTAGCTCTGATACCAGCCAGATGCAACCCACGGCCATATAGCACCTACAGGTGATGTTCTTGAGTCGATATATGTCGATCTGAGCACAGCTGGGTCCCGTATATTTGGCATGTGGGTGGATTTGATACCAGACAGATGCAACCCACGGCCATATAGGACCTACAAGCGATGTTCTTGAGTCGATATATGTCGATCTGAGCACAGCTGGGCGCCGTATATACAGCAAGGGGGTAGCTCTGATACCAGCCAGATGCAACCCACGGCCATATAGCACCTACAGGTGATGTTCTTGAGTCGATATATGTCGATCTGAGCACAGCTGGGTCCCGTATATTTGGCATGTGGGTGGATTTGATACCAGACAGATGCAACCCACGGCCATATAGGACCTACAAGCGATGTTCTTGAGTCGATATATGTCGATCTGAGCACAGCTGGGCGCCGCATATACAGCATGGGGGTAGCTCTGATACCAGCCAGATGCAACCCACGGCCATATAGCACCTACAGGTGATGTTCTTGAGTCGATATATGTCGATCTGAGCACAGCTGGGCCACGTATATACAGCATGGGGGTAGCTGTGATACCAGCCAACTGCAACCCATGGCCATATAGGACCTACAGGTGATGTCCTTGAGTCGATATATGTCGACCTGAGCACAGCTGGGCCACGTATATACAGCATGGGGGTAGCTCTGATACCAGCCAGATGCAACCCACGGCCATATAGCACATACAGGCGATGTTCTTGAGTCGATATATGTCGATCTGAGCACAGCTGGGCCACGTATATACAGCCTGGGGGTAGCTTTGATACCAGCCAGCTGCAACCCACGGCCATATAGGACCTACAGGTGATGTCCTTGAGTCGATATATGTCGACCTGAGCACAGCTGGGCCACGTATATACAGCATGGGGGTAGCTGTGATACCAGCCAACTGCAACCCATGGCCATATAGGACCTACAGGTGATGTCCTTGAGTCGATATATGTCGACCTGAGCACAGCTGGGCCACGTATATACAGCATGGGGGTAGCTGTGATACCAGCCAACTGCAACCCACGGCAATATAGGACCTACAAGCGATGTTCTTGAGTCGATATATGTCGATCTGAGCACCGCTATGCACCGTATATGCAGCATTGGGGCCGCTTCGACACCAGCCAGGTGCAACCTATGCCCATATAGGACCTACAGGCGATGTTCTAGAGTCGATATATGTCGATATGAGCTCCGCTATGCATTGTATATGCAGCATGTGGGTGGCTCTGATTCCAGCCAGATGCAACCCACGGGCATATAGGACCTACAGGCGATGTTCTTGAGTCGATATATGTCGATCTGAGCACAGCTGCGCTACGTATATACAGCATGGAGGTAGCTGTGATACCAGCCAGGTGCAACCCATGGCCATATAGGACCTACAGGCGATGTTCTTCCGTCGATATATGTCGATCTGAGCACAGCTGGGCCCCGTATATACGGCATGTGGGTGGCTCTGATACCAGACAGCTGCAACCCACGGCCATATAGGACCTACAGGCGATGTTCTTGAGTCGATATACGTCGATCTGAGCACAGCTGGGCCACGTATATACAGCATGGGGGTAGCTGTGATACCAGCCAGCTGCAGCCCACGGCTATATAGGACCCACAGGCGATGTTCTTGAGTCGATATATGTCGATCTGAGCACTGCTGGGCGCCGTTTATACAGCATGGGATTAGCACTGATACCAGCCAGATGCAACCCACGGCCATATAGGACCTACAGGCGATGTTCTTGAGTCGATATATGTCGATTTGAGCATAGCTGTGCGCCGTATATACAGCATGGGATTAGCACTGATACCAGCCAGATGCAACCCACGGCCATATAGGACCTACAGGCGATGTTCTTCAGTCGATATATGTCGATCTGAGCACAGCTGGGCGCCGTATATACAGCATGGGGGTAGCTCTGATACCAGCCAGATGCAACCCACGGCCATATAGGACCCTCAGGCGATGTTCTTGAGTCGATATATGTCGATCTGAGCACAGCTGGGCGCCGTATATACAGCATGGGGTTACCTCTGATACCAGCCAGATGCAACCCACGGCCATATAGAACCTACAGGCGATGTTCTTGAGTCAATATATGTCGATCTGAGAGCAGCTGGGCCTCGTATATACGACATGTGGGTGGCTCTGATACCAGCCAGATGCAACCCACGGCCATATAGGACCTACAGGCTATGTTCTTGAGTCGATATATGTCGATCTGAGCACCGCTATGCATACCAGCCAGATGCAACCCACGGCCATATAGGACATACAGGCGATGTTCTTGAGTTGATATATGTCGATTTGAGCACAGCTGGTCCCCGTATATACAGCATGGGGGTAGCTCTCATACCAGCCAGATGCAACCCACGGCCATATATGACCTACAGGCGTTGTTCTTGAGTCGATATATGTCGATCTGAGCACAGCTGGTCCCCGTATATACGACATGTGGGTGGCTCTGATACCAGCTAGATGCAACCCACGGCCATATAGGACCTACAGCCGATGTTCTTGAGTCGATATATGTCGATCTGAGCACAGCTGGGCCCCCGTATATACGGCATGTGGGTGGCTCTGATACCAGCCAGATGCAACCCATGGGCATACAGGACCTACCGGCGATGTTCTTAAGTCGATATATGTCGATCTGAGCACAGCTGGGTCACGTATATACACCCTGGGGGTAGCTCTGATACCAGCCAGCTGCAACCCACGGCCATATAGGACCTACAGGCGATGTTCTTGAGTCGATATATGTCAATCTGGGCACAGCTGGGTAACGTATATACGGCATGTGGGTGGCTCTGATACCAGCCAGATGCAACCCACGGCCATACAGGACCTTCAGGCGATGGTCATGATTCGATATATGTCGATCTGAGCACAGCTGGGCCCCATATATACGGCATGTGGGTGGCTCTGATACCAGCCATATGCAACCCACGGCCATATAGGACCTACAGGCGATGTTCTTGAGTCGATATATGTCGATCTGAGCATAGCTGGGTCCCGTATATACGGCATGTGGGAAGCTCTGATACCAGCCAGATGCACCCCACGGCCATATAGGACCTACAGGTGATGTCCTTGAGTCGATATATGTCGACCTGAGCACAGCTGGGCCACGTATATACAGCATGGGGGTAGCTGTGATACCAGCCAACTGCAACCCACGGCTATATAGGACCTACAGGCGATGTTCTTGAGTCGATATATGTCGATCTGAGTACAGCTGGGCCACGTATATACAGCCTGGGGGTAGCTCTGATACCAGCCAGCTGCAACCGACGGCCATATAAGACCCACAGGCGATGTTCTTGAGTCGATATATGTCGATCTGAGCACAGCTGGGCCTCGTATATACAGCATGGGGGTAGCTCTGATACCAGCCAGATGCAACCCACGGTCATATAGGACCTACAGGCGATGTTCTTGAGTCGATATATGTCGATCTGAGCACAGCTGGGCGTCGTATATACAGCATGGGGGTAGCACTGATACCAGCCAGATGCAACCCACGGCCATATAGGACCTACAGGTGATGTCCTTGAGTCGATATATGTCGACCTGAGCACAGCTGGGCCACGTATATACAGCATGGGGGTAGCTGTGATACCAGCCAACTGCAACCCACGGCTATATAGGACCTACAGGCGATGTTCTTGAGTCGATATATGTCGATCTGAGCACAGCTGGGCGCCGTATATACAGCATGGGGGTAGCTCTGATGCCAGCCAGATTCAATCCACGGCCATATAGGACCTACAGGCGATGTTCTTGAGTCGATATATGTCGATCCGAGCACAGCTGGGCCCGGTATATACGGCATGTGGGTGGCTCTGATACCAGCCAGATGCAACCCACGGCCATATAGGACCTACAGGAGATATTCTTGAGTCGATATATGTCGATCTGAGCACAGCTGGGCGCCGTATATACAGCATGGGGGTAGCACTGATACCAGCCAGATGCAACCCACGGCCATATAGGACCTACAAGCGATGTTCTTGAGTCGATATATGTCGATCTGAGCACAGCTTGGCGCCGTATATACAGCATGGGGGTAGCTCTGATACCAGCCAGATGCAACCCACGGCCATATAGCACCTACTGGCGATGTTCTTGAGTCGATATATGTCGATCTGAGCACAGCTGGGCCACGTATATACAGCCGGGGGGTAGCTCTGATACCAGCCAGCTGCAACCCACGGCCATATAAGACCCACAGGCGATGTTCTTGAGTCGATATATGTCGATCTGAGCACAGCTGGGCCTCGTATATACAGCATGGGGGTAGCTCTGATACCAGCCAGATGCAACCCGCAGCCATATAGGACCCATGGGCGATGTTCTTAAGTCGATATATGTCGAACTGAGCGCAGCTGGGCGCCGTATAAACAACATGGGGGTAGCTCCGATACCAGCCAGATGCAAACCACGGCCATATAGGACCTACAGGCGATGTTCTTGAGTCGATATATGTCGATCTGAGCACAGCTGAGCCCCGTATATACGGCATGTGGGTGGCTCTGATACCAGCCATATACAACCCACGGCCATATAGGACCTACAGGCAATGTTCTTGAGTCGATATATGTCGATCTGAGCACAGCTTGGTACCGTATATACGGCATGTGGGTGGCTCTGATACCAGCCAGATGCAACCCACGGCCATATAGGACCTACAGGCGATGTTCTTGAGTCGATATATGTCGATCTGAGCACAGCTGGGCCACGTATATACAGCATGGGGGTAGCTGTGATACCAGCCAGCTGCAACCCACGGCCATATAGGACCTACAGGGGATGTTCTTGAGTCGATATATGTCGATCTGAGCACAGCTGGGCCCCGTATATACAGCATGGGGGTAGCTCTGATACCAGCCAGATGCAACCCACGGCCATATAGAACCTACAGGCGATTTTCTTGAGTCGATATATGTCGATCTGAGCACAGCTTGGCGCAGTATATACAGCATGGGGGTAGCTCTGATACGAGCCAGATGCAACCCACGGCCATATAGGACCTACAGGCGATGTTCTTAAGTCGATATATTTCGATCTGAGCACAGCTGGTCCCCGTATATACGGCATGTGGGTGGCTCTGATACCAGCCAGATGCAACCCATGGGCATACAGGACCTATCGGCGATGTTCTTAAGTCGATATATGTCGATCTGAGCACAGCTGGGCCACGTATATACAGCCTGGGGGTAGCTCTGATACCAGCCAGCTGCAACCCACGGCCATATAAGACCCACAGGCGATGTTCTTAAGTCGATATATGTCGATATGAGCACAGCTGGGCCTCGTATATACAGCATGGGGGTAGCTCTGATACCAGCCATTTGCAACCCACGGCCATATAGGACCTACAGGCGATGTTCTTGAGTCGATATATGTCGATCTGGGCACAGCTGGGTAACGTATATACGGCATGTGGGTGGCTCTGATACCAGTCAGATGCAACCCACGGCCATATAGGACCTACAGACGATGTTCTTGAGTCGATATATGTCGATCTGAGCACAGCTGGACCCCCGTATATAGGGCATGTGGGTGGCTCTGATACCAGCCAGCTGCAACACACGGCCATATAGGACCTACAGGTGATGTCCTTGAGTCGATATATGTCGACCTGAGCACAGCTGGGCCACGTAAATACAGCATGGGGATAGCTTTGATACCTGCCAACTGCAACCCACGGCTATATAGGACCTACAGGCGATGTTCTTGAGTCGATATATGTCGATCTGAGCACAGCTGGGCGCCGTATATACAGCATGGGGGTAGTTATGATACCAGCCAGATTCAATCCACGGCCATATAGGACCTACAGGCGATGTTCTTGAGTCGATATATGTCGATCCGAGCACAGCTGGGCCCCGTATATACAGCATGAGGATAGCTGTGATACCAGCCAACTGCAACCTACGGCTATATAGGACCTACAGGCGATGTTCTTGAGTCGATATATGTCGATCTGAGCACATCTGGGCCCCGTATATACGTCATGTGGGTGGCTCTGATACCAGCCATATACAACCCACGGCCATATAGGACCTACAGGCGATGTTCTTGATTCGATATATGTCGATCTGAGCACCGCTATGCACCGTATATGCAGCATTGGGGCCGCTCCGACACCAGCCAGGTGCAACCTATGCCCATATAGGACCTACAGGCGATATTTTTCAGTCGATATATGTCGATCTGAGCACAGCTGGGCGCCGTATATACAGCATGGGGGTAGCTCTGATACCAGCCAGATGCAACCCACGGCCATATAGCACCTACAGGCGATGTTCTTGAGTCGATATATGTCGATCTGAGCACAGCTGGACCACGTATATACAGCCTGGGGGTAGCTCTGATACCAGCCAGCTGCAACCCACGGCCATATAAGATCCACAGGCGATGTTCTTGAGTCGATATATGTCGATCTGAGCACAGCTGGGCCTCGTATATACAGCATGGGGGTAGCTCTGATACCAGCCAGATTCAACCCACGGCCATATAGCACCTACAGGCGATGTTCTTGAGTCGATATATGTCGATCTGAGCACAGCTGGGCCACGTATATACAGCCTGGGGGTAGCTGTGATACCAGCCAGCTGCAACCCACGGCCATATAAGACCCACAGGCGATGTTCTTGAGTCGATATATGTCGATCTGAGCACAGCTGGGCCTCGTATATACAGCATGGGGGTAGCTCTGATACCAGCCAGATGCAACCCACAGCCATATAGGACCTATAGGCGATGTTCTTGAGTCGATATATGTCGATCTGAGCGCAGCTGGGCGCCGTATATACACCATGAGGGTAGCTCCGATACCAGCCAGATGCAAACCACGGCCATATAGGACCTACAGGCGATGTTCTTGAGTCGATATATGTCGATCTGAGCACAGCTGGGCCCCGTATATACGGCATGTGGGTGGCTCTGATACCAGCCATATACAACCCACGGCCATATAGGACCTACAGGCGATGTTCTTGAGTCGATATATGTCGATCTGAGCACAGCTGGGTACCGTATATACAGCATGTGTGTGGCTCTGATACCAGCCAGACGCAACCCACGGCCATATAGGACCTACAGGCGATGTTCCTGAGTCGATATATGACGATCTGAGCATAGCTGGGCCACCGTATATACGGCATGTGGGTGGCTCTGATATCAGCCAGATGCAACCCACTGCCATATAGGACCTACAGGCGATGTTCTTGATTCGATATATGTCGATCTGAGCACCGCTATGCACCGTATATGCAGCATTGGGGCCGCTCCGACACCAGCCAGGTGCAACCTATGCCCATATAGGACCTACAGGCGATGTTTTTGAGTCGATATATATCGATCTGAGCACAGCTGGGCGCCGTATATACAGCATGGGGGTAGCTCTGATACCAGCCAGATGCAACCCACGGCCATATAGCACCTACAGGCGATGTTCTTGAGTCGATATATGTCGATCTGAGCACAGCTGGACCACGTATATACAGCCTGGGGGTAGCTCGATACCAGCCAGCTGCAACCCACGGCCATATAAGATCCACAGGCGATGTTCTTGAGTCTATATATGTCGATCTGAGCACAGCTGGGCCTCGTATATGCAGCATGGGGGTAGCTCTGATACCAGCCAGATGCAACCCACGGTCATATAGGACCTACAGGCAATGTTCTTGAGTCGATATATGTCGATCTGAGCACAGCTGGGCGTCGTATATACAGCATGGGGGTAGCTCTGATACCAGCCAGATGCAACCCACGGCCATATAGGACCTACAGGTGATGTCCTTGAGTCGATATATGTCGACCTGAGCACAGCTGGGCCACGTATATACAGCATGGGGGTAGCTCTGATACCAGCCAGATGCAACCCACGGCCATATAGGACCTACAGGCGATTTTCTTGAGTCGATATATGTCGATCTGAGCACAGCTTGGCGCAGTATATACAGCATGGGGGTAGCTCTGATACGAGCCAGATGCAACCCACGGCCATATAGGACCTACAGGCGATGTTCTTAAGTCGATATATGTCGATCTGAGCACAGCTGGTCCCCGTATATACGGCATGTGGGTGGCTCTGATACCAGCCAGATGCAACCCATGGGCATACAGGACCTATCGGCGATGTTCTTAAGTCGATATATGTCGATCTGAGCACAGCTGGGCCACGTATATACAGCCTGGGGGTAGCTCTGATACCAGCCAGCTGCAACCCACGGCCATATAAGACCCACAGGCGATGTTCTTGAGTCGATATATGTCGATCTGAGCACAGCTGGGCCTCGTATATACAGCATGGGGGTAGCTCTGATACCAGCCATTTGCAACCCACGGCCATATATGACCTACAGGCGATGTTCTTGAGTCGATATATGTCGATCGGTGGCTCTGATACCAGCCAGCTGCAACCCACGGCCATATAGGACCTACAGGTGATGTCCTTGAGTCGATATATGTCGAACTGAGCACAGCTGGGCCACGTAAATACAGCATGGGGATAGCTGTGATACCAGCCAACTGCAACCCACGGCTATATAGGACCTACAGGCGATGTTCTTGAGTCGATATATGTCGATCTGAGCACAGCTGGGCCTCGTATATACAGCATGGGGGTAGCTCTGATACCAGCCATTTGCAACCCACGGCCATATAGGACCTACAGGCGATGTTCTTAAGTCGATATATGTCGATCTGGGCACAGCTGGGTAACGTATATACGGCATGTGGGTGGCTCTGATACCAGTCAGATGCAACCCACGGCCATATAGGACCTACAGGCGATGTTCTTGAGTCGATATATGTCGATCTGAGCACAGCTGGACCCCCGTATATAGGGCATGTGGGTGGCTCTGATACCAGCCAGCTGCAACCCACGGCCATATAGGACCTACAGGTGATGTCCTTGAGTCGATATATGTCGACCTGAGCACAGCTGGGCCACGTAAATACAGCATGGGGATAGCTGTGATACCAGCCAACTGCAACCCACGGCTATATAGGACCTACAGGCGATGTTCTTGAGTCGATATATGTCGATCTGAGCACAGCTGGGCGCCGTATATACAGCATGGGGGTAGTTATGATACCAGCCAGATTCAATCCACGGCCATATAGGACCTACAGGCGATGTTCTTGAGTCGATATATGTCGATCCGAGCACAGCTGGGCCCCGTATATACGGCATGTGGGTGACTCTGATACCAGCCAGATGCAACCCACGGCCATATAGGACCTACAGGCGATATTCTTGAGTCGATATATGTCGATCTGAGCACAGCTGGGCGCCGTATATACAGCATGGGGGTAGCTCTGATACCAGCCAGATGCAACCCACGGCCATATAACACCTACAGGCGATGTTCTTGAGTCGATATATGTCGATCTGAGTACAGCTGGGCCACGTATATACAGCCTGGGGGTAGCTCTGATACCAGCCAGATGCAAACCACGGCCATATAGGACCTACAGGCGATGTTCTTGAGTCGATATATGTCGATCTGAGCACAGCTGGGCCCCGTATATACGACATGTGGGTGGCTCTGATACCAGCCATATACAACCCACGGCCATATAGGACCTACAGGCGATATTCTTGAGTCGATATATGTCGATCTGAGCACAGCTGGGTACCGTATATACAGCATGTGGGTGGCTCTGATACCAGCCAGATGCAACCCACGGCCATATAGCACCTACTGGCGATGTTCTTGAGTCGATATATGTCGATCTGAGCACAGCTGGGCCACGTATATACAGCCTGGGGGTAGCTCTGATACCAGCCAGATGCAACCCACGGCCATATAGGACACACAGGCGATGTTCTTGAGTCGATATATGTCGTTCTGAGCACAGCGGGGCCACGTATATACAGCGTGGGGGTAGTTGTGATACCAGCCAGCTGCAACCCACGGCCATATAGGACCTACAGGCGATGTTCTTGAGTCGATATATGTCGATCTGAGCACAGCTGGACCCCGTATATACAGCATGGGGGTAGCTCTGATACCAGCCAGATGCAACCTACGGCCATATAGGACCTACAGGCGATGTTCTTGAGTCGATGTATGTCGATCTGAGCACAGCTGGGCCCCGTATATACGGCATGTGGGTGGCTCTGATACCAGCCAGCTGCAACCCACGGCCATATAGGACCTACAGGCGATGTTCTTGAGTGGATATATGTCGATCTGAGCACAGCTGGTCCCCGTATATACAGCATGGGGGTAGCACTGATACCAGCCAGATGCAACCCACGGCCATATAGGACCTACAGGCGATGTTCTTGAGTCGATATATGTCGATCTGAGCACAGCTGGGCCCCGTATATACAGCATGAGGGTAGCTCTGATACCAGCCAGATGCAACCCACAGCCATATAGGACCTACAGGCGATGTTCTTGAGTCGATATATGTCGATCTGAGCACAGCTGGGCCCCGTATATACGGCATGTGGGTGGCTCTGATACCAGCTATATGCATCCCACGGCCATATAGGACCTACAGCCGATGTTCTTGAGTCGATATATGTCGATCTGAGCACAGCTGGGCCTCGTATATACGGCATGTGGGTGGCTCTGATACAAGCCAGATGCAACCCACGGCCATATAGGACCTAGAGGCGATGTTCTTGAGTCGATATATGTCGATCTGAGCACAGGTGGGCCCCGTATATACGGCATGTGGGTGGCTCTGATATCAGCCAGATGCAACCCAAGGCCATATAGGACCTACAGCCGATGTTCTTGATTCGATATATGTCGATCTGAGCACAGCTGGGCCCTAGTATATACGGCATGTGGGTGGCTCTGATATCAGCCAGATGCAACCCACGGCCATATAGGACCTACAGGCGATATTCTTGAGTCGATATATGTCGATCTGAGCACAGCTGGGCGCCGTATATACAGCATGGGGGTAGCTCTGATACTAGCCAGATGCAACCCACGGCCATATAACACCTACAGGCGATGTTCTTGAGTCGATATATGTCGATCTGAGTACAGCTGGGCCACGTATATACAGCCTGGGGGTAGCTCTGATACGAGCCAGCTGCAACCCACGGCCATATAAGACACACAGGCGATGTTCTTGAGTCGATATATGTCGTTCTGAGCACAGCGGGGCCACGTATATACAGCGTGGGGGTAGTTGTGATACCAGCCAGCTGCAACCCACGGCCATATAGGACCTACAGGCGATGTTCTTGAGTCGATATATGTCGATCTGAGCACAGCTGGACCCCGTATATACAGCATGGGGGTAGCTCTGATACCAGCCAACTGCAACCTACGGCTATATAGGACCTACAGGCGATGTTCTTGAATCGATATATGTCGATCTGAGCACAGCTGGGCGCGGTATATACAACATGGGGGTAGCTCTGATATCAGCCAGATTCAATCCACGGCCATATAGGACCTACAGGCGATGTTATTGAGTCGATATATGTCGATCCGAGCACAGCTGGGCCCGGTATATACGGCATGTGGGTGGCTCTGATACCAGCCAGATGCAACCCACGGCCATATAGGACCTACAGGAGATATTCTTGAGTCGATATATGTCGATCTGAGCACAGCTGGGCGCCGTATATACAGCATGGGGGTAGCACTGATACCAGCCAGATGCAACCCACGGCCATATAGGACCTACAAGCGATGTTCTTGAGTCGATATATGTCGATCTGAGCACAGCTTGGCGCCGTATATACAGCATGGGGGTAGCTCTGATACCAGCCAGATGCAACCCACGGCCATATAGCACCTACTGGCGATGTTCTTGAGTCGATATATGTCGATCTGAGCACAGCTGGGCCACGTATATACAGCCTGGGTGTAGCTCTGATACCAGCCAGCTGGAACCCACGGCCATATAAGACCCACAGGCGATGTTCTTGAATCGATATATGTCGATCTGAGCACAGCTGGGCCTCGTATATACAGCATGAAGGTAGCTCTGATACCAGCCAGATGCAACCCACAGCCATATAGGACCTATAGGCGATGTTCTTGAGTCAATATATGTCGATCTGAGCGCAGCTGGGCGCCGTATATACAAAATGGGGATAGCTCCGATACCAGCCAGATGCAAACCACGGCCATATAGGACCTACAGGCGATGTTCTTGAGTCGATATATGTCGATCTGAGCACAGCTGGGCCCCGTACATACTGCATGTGGGTGGCTCTGATACCAGCGATATACAACCCACGGCCATATAGGACCTACAGGCGATGTTCTTGAGTCGATATATGTCGATCTGAGCACAGCTGGGTACCGTATATACGGCATGTGGGTGGCTCTGATACCAGCCAGATGCAACCCACGGCCATATAGGACCTACAGGCGATGTTCTTGAGTCGATATATGTCGATCTGAGCACAGCTGGGCCACGTATATACAGCATGGGGGTAGCTGTGATACCAGCCAGCTGCAACCCACGGCCATATAGGACCTACAGGCGATGTTCTTGAGTCGATATATGTCGATCTGAACACAGCTGGGCCCCGTATATACAGCATGGGGGTAGCTCTGATACCAGCCAGATGCAACCCACGGCCATATAGGACCTACAGGCGATTTTCTTGTGTCGATATATGTCGATCTGAGCACAGCTTGGCGCAGTATATACAGCATGGCGGTAGCTATGATACGAGCCAGATGCAACCCACGGCCATATAGGACCTACAGGCGATGTTCTTAAGTCGATATATGTCGATCTGAGCACAGCTGGTCCCCGTATATACGGCATGTGGGTGGCTCTGATACCAGCCTTATACAACCCACGGCCATATAGGACCTACAGGCGATGTTCTTGAGTCGATATATGTCGATCTGAGCACAGCTGGGTACCGTATATACGGCATGTGGGTGGCTCTGATACCAGCCAGCTGCAACCCACGGCCATATAGGACCTACAGGTGATGTCCTTGAGTCGATATATGTCGACCTGAGCACAGCTGGGCCACGTGTATACAGCATGGGGGTAGCTGTGATACCAGCCAACTGCAACCTACGGCTATATAGGACCTAGAGGCGATGTTCTTGAGTCGATATATGTCGATCTGAGCACAGCTGGGCGCCGTATATACAACATGGGGGTAGCTCTGATATCAACCAGATTCAATCCACGGCCATATAGGACCTACAGGCGATGTTCTTGAGTCGATATATGTCGATCTGAGCACAGCTGGGTACCGTATATACGGCATGTGGGTGGCTCTGATACCAGCCAGCTGCAACCCACGGCCATATAGGACCTACAGGTGATGTCCTTGAGTCGATATATGTCGACCTGAGCACAGCTGGGCCACGTATATACAGCATGTGGGTAGCTGTGATACCAGCCAACTGCAACCTACGGCTATATAGGACCTACAGGCGATGTTCTTGAGTCGATATATGTCGATCTGAGCACAGCTGGGCGCCGTATATACAACATGGGGGTAGCTCTGATATCAGCCAGATTCAATCCACGGCCATATAGGACCTACAGGCGATGTTCTTGAGTCGATATATGTCGATCCGAGCACAGCTGGGCCCGGTATATACGGCATGTGGGTGGCTCTGATACCAGCCAGATGCAACCCACGGCCATATAGGACCTACAGGAGATATTCTTGAGTCGATATATGTCGATCTGAGCACAGCTGGGCGCCGTATATACAGCATGGGGGTAGCACTGATACCAGCCAGATGCAACCCACGGCCATATAGGACCTACAAGCGATGTTCTTGAGTCGATATATGTCGATCTGAGCACAGCTTGGCGCCGTATATACAGCATGAAGGTAGCTCTGATACCAGCCAGATGCAACCCACGGCCATATAGCACCTACTGGCGATGTTCTTGAGTCGATATATGTCGATCTGAGCACAGCTGGGCCACGTATATACTGCCTGGGGGTAGCTCTGATACCAGCCAGCTGCAACCAACGGCCATATAAGACCCACAGGCGATGTTCTTGAGTCGATATATGTCGATCTGAGCACAGCTGGGCCTCGTATATACAGCATGGGGGTAGCTCTGATACCAGCCAGATGCAACCCACAGCCATATAGGACCCATAGGCGATGTTCTTGAGTCGATATATGTCGATCTGAGCGCAGCTGGGCGCCGTATATACAACATGGGGGTAGCTCCGATACCAGCCAGATGCAAACCACGGCCATATAGGACCTACAGGCGATGTTCTTGAGTCGATATATGTCGATCTGAGCACAGCTGGGCCCCGTATATACGGAATGTGGGTTGCTCTGTTACCAGCCATATACAACCCACGGCCATATAGGACCTACAGGCGATGTTCTTGAGTCGATATATGTCGATCTGAGCACAGCTGGGTACCGTATATACGGCATGTGGGTGGCTCTGATACCAGCCAGATGCAACCCACGGCCATATAGGACCTACAGGCGATGTTCTTGAGTCGATATATGTCGATCTGAGCACAACTGGGCCACGTATATACAGCATGGGGGTAGCTGTGATACCAGCCAGCTGCAACCCACGGCCATATAGGACCTACAGGCGATGTTCTTGAGTCGATATATGTCGATCTGAGCACAGCTGGGCCCCGTATATACAGCATGGGGGTAGCTCTGATACCAGCCAGATGCAACCCACGGCCATATAGGACCTACAGGCGATTTTCTTGAGTCGATATATGTCGATCTGAGCACAGCTTGGCGCAGTATATACAGCATGGGGGTAGCTCTGATACGAGCCAGATGCAACCCACGGCCATATAGGACCTACAGGCGATGTTCTTAAGTCGATATATGTCGATCTGAGCACAGCTGGTCCCCGTATATACGGCATGTGGGTGGCTCTGATACCAGCCAGATGCAACCCATGGGCATACAGGACCTATCGGCAATGTTCTTAAGTCGATATATGTCGATCTGAGCACAGCTGGGCCATGTATATACAGCCTGGGGGTAGCTCTGATACCAGCCAGCTGCAACCCACGGCCATATAAGACCCACAGGCGATGTTCTTGAGTCGATATATGTCGATCTGAGCACAGCTGGGCCTCGTATATACAGCATGGGGTTAGCTCTGATACCAGCCATTTGCAACCCACGGCCATATAGGACCTACAGGCGATGTTCTTGAGTCGATATATGTCGATCTGGGCACAGCTGGGTAACGTATATACGGCATGTGGGTGGCTCTGATACCAGTCAGATGCAACCCACGGATATATAGGACCTACAGGCGATCTTCTTGAGTCGATATATGTCGATCTGAGCACAGCTGGACCCCCGTATATAGGGCATGTGGGTGGCTCTGATACCAGCCAGCTGCAACCCACGGCCATATAGAACCTACAGGTGATGTCCTTGAGTCGATATATGTCGACCTGAGCACAGCTGGGCCACGTAAATACAGCATGGGGATAGCTGTGATACCAGCCAACTGCAACCCACGGCTATATAGGACCTACAGGCGATGTTCTTGAGTCGATATATGTCGATCTGAGCACAGCTGGGCGCCGTATATACAGCATGTGGGTGGCTCTGATACCAGCCAGATGCAACCCACGGCCATATAGGACCTACAGGCGATATTCTTGAGTCGATATATGTCGATCTGAGCACAGCTGGGCGCCGTATATACAGCATGGGGGTGGCTCTGATACCAGCCAGATGCAACCCACGGCCATATAGGACCTACAGGAGATATTCTTGAGTCGATATATGTCGATCTGAGCACAGCTGGGCGCCGTATATACAGCATGGGGGTAGCACTGATACCAGCCAGATGCAACCCACGGCCATATAGGACCTACAAGCGATGTTCTTGAGTCGATATATGTCGATCTGAGCACAGCTTGGCGCCGTATATACAGCATGGGGGTAGCTCTGATACCAGCCAGATGCAACCCACGGCCATATAGAGCCTACTGGCGATGTTCTTGAGTCGATATATGTCGATCTGAGCACAGCTGGGCCACGTATATACAGCCTGGGTGTAGCTCTGATACCAGCCAGCTGTAACCCACGGCCATATAAGACCCACAGGCGATGTTCTTGAGTCGATATATGTCGATCTGAGCACAGCTGGGCCTCGTATATACAGCATGGGGGTAGCTCTGATACCAGCCAGATGCAACCCACAGCCATATAGGACCTATAGGCGATGTTCTTGAGTCGATATATGTCGATCTGAGCGCAGCTGTTCGCCGTATATACAAAATGGGGATAGCTCCGATACCAGCCAGATGCAAACCACGACCATATAGGACCTACAGGCGATGTTCTTGAGTCGATATATGTCGATCTGAGCACAGTTGGGCCCCGTACATATGGCATGTGGGTGGCTCTGATACCAGCGATATACAACCCACGGCCATATAGGACCTACAGGCGATGTTCTTGAGTCGATATATGTCGATCTGAGCACAGCTGGGTACCGTATATACGGCATGTGGGTGGCTCTGATACCAGCCAGATGCAACCCACGGCCATATAGGACCTACAGGCGATGTTCTTGAGTCGATATATGTCGATCTGAGCACAGCTGGGCCACGTATATACAGCATGGGGGTAGCTGTGATACCAGCCAGCTGCAACCCACGGCCATATAGGACCTACAGGCGATGTTCTTGAGTCGATATATGTCGATCTGAACACAGTTGGGCCCCGTATATACAGCATGGGGGTAGCTCTGATACCAGTCAGATGCAACCCACGGCCATATAGGACCTACAGGCGATTTTCTTGAGTCGATATATGTCGATCTGAGCACAGCTTGGCGCAGTATATACAGCATGGCGGTAGCTCTGATACGAGCCAGATGCAACCCACGGCCATATAGGACCTACAGGCGATGTTCTTAAGTCGATATATGTCGATCTGAGCACAGCTGGTCCCCGTATATACGGCATGTGGGTGGCTCTGATACCAGCCATATACAACCCACGGCCATATAGGACCTACAGGCAATGTTCTTGAGTCGATATATGTCGATCTGAGCACAGCTGGGTACCGTATATACGGCATGTGGGCGGCTCTGATATCAGCCAGCTGCAACCCACGGCCATATAGGACCTACAGGTGATGTCCTTGAGTCGATATATGTCGACCTGAGCACAGCTGGGCCACGTATATACACCATGGGTGTAGCTGTGATACCAGCCAACTGCAACCTACGGCTATATAGGACCTAGAGGCGATGTTCTTGAGTCGATATATGTCGATCTGAGCACAGCTGGGCGCCGTATATACAACATGGGGGTAGCTCTGATATCAACCAGATTCAATCCACGGCCATATAGGACCTACAGGCGATGTTCTTGAGTCGATATATGTCGATCTGAGCACAGCTGGGTACCGTATATACGGCATGTGGGTGGCTCTGATACCAGCCAGCTGCAACCCACGGCCATATAGGACCTACAGGTGATGTCCTTGAGTCGATATATGTCGACCTGAGCACAGCTGGGCCACGTATATACAGCATGGGGGTAGCTGTGATACCAGCCAACTGCAACCTACGGCTATATAGGACCTACAGGCGATGTTCTTGAGTCGATATTTGTCGATCTGAGCACAGCTGGGCGCCGTATATACAACATGGGGGTAGCTCTGATATCAGCCAGATTCAATCCACGGCCATATAGGACCTACAGGCGATGTTCTTGAGTCGATATATGTCGATCCGAGCACAGCTGGGCCCGGTATATACGGCATGTGGGTGGCTCTGATACCAGCCAGATGCAACCCACGGCCATATAGGACCTACAGGAGATATTCTTGAGTCGATATATGTCGATCTGAGCATAGCTGGGCGCCGTATATACAGCATGGGGGTAGCACTGATACCAGCCAGATACAACCCACGGCCATATAGGACCTACAAGCGATGTTCTTGAGTCGATATATGTCGATCTGAGCACAGCTTGGCGCCGTATATACAGCATGAAAGTAGCTCTGATACCAGCCAGATGCAACCCACGGCCATATAGCACCTACTGGCGATGTTCTTGAGTCGATATATGTCGATCTGAGCACAGCTGGGCCACGTATATACAGCCTGGTGGTAGCTCTGATACCAGCCAGCTGCAACCCACGGCCATATAAGACCCACAGGCGATGTTCTTGAGTCGATATATGTCGATCTGAGCACAGCTGGGCCTCGTATATACAGCATGGGGGTAGCTCTGATACCAGCCAGATGCAACCCACAGCCATATAGGACCCATAGGCGATGTTCTTGAGTCGATATATGTCGATCTGAGCGCAGCTGGGCGCCGTATATACAACATGGGGGTAGCTCCGATACCAGCCAGATGCAAACCACGGCCATATAGGACCTACAGGCGATGTTCTTGAGTCGTTATATGGCGATCTGAGCACAGCTGGGCCCCGTATATACGGCATGTGGGTTGCTCTGTTACCAGCCATATACAACCCACGGCCATATAGGACCTACAGGCGATGTTCTTGAGTCGATATATGTCGATCTGAGCACAGCTGGGTACCGTATATACGGCATGTGGGTGGCTCTGATACCAGCCAGATGCAACCCACGGCCATATAGGACCTACAGGCGATGTTCTTGAGTCGATATATGTCGATCTGAGCACAACTGGGCCACGTATATACAGCATGGGGGTAGCTGTGATACCAGCCAGCTGCAACCCACGGCCATATAGGACCTACAGGCGATGTTCTTGAGTCGATATATGTCGATCTGAGCACAGCTGGGCCCCGTATATACAGCATGGGGGTAGCTCTGATACCAGCCAGATGCAACCCACGGCCATATAGGACCTACAGGCGATTTTCTTGAGTCGATATATGTCGATCTGAGCACAGCTTGGCGCAGTATATACAGCATGGGGGTAGCTCTGATACGAGCCAGATGCAACCCACGGCCATATAGGACCTACAGGCGATGTTCTTAAGTCGATATATGTCGATCTCAGCACAGCTGGTCCCCGTATATACGGCATGTGGGTGGCTCTGATACCAGCCAGATGCAACCCATGGGCATACAGGACCTACCGGCGATGTTCTTAAGTCGATATATGTCGATCTGAGCACAGCTGGGCCACGTATATACAGCCTGGGGGTAGCTCTGATACCAGCCAGCTGCAAGCCACGGCCATATAAGACCCACAGGCGATGTTCTTGAGTCGATATATGTCGATCTGAGCGCAGCTGGGCCTCGTATATACAGCATGGGGGTAGCTCTGATACCAGCCATTTGCAACCCAAGGCCATATAGGACCTACAGGCGATGTTCTTGAGTCGATATATGTCGATCTGGGCACAGCTGGGTAACGTATATACGGCATGTGGGTGGCTCTGATACCAGCCAGATGCAACCCACGGCCATATAGGACCTACAGGCGATGTTCTTGAGTCGATATATGTCGATCTGAGCACAGCTGGACCCCCGTATATAGGGCATGTGGGTGGCTCTGATACCAGCCAGCTGCAACCCACGGCCATATAGGACCTACAGGTGATGTCCTTGAGTCGATATATGTCGACTTGAGCACAGCTGGGCCACGTAAATACAGCAAGGGATAGCTGTGATACCAGCCAACTACAACCCACGGCTATATAGGACCTACAGGCGATGTTCTTGAGTCGATATATGTCGATCCGAGCACAGCTGGGCCCCGTATATACGGCATGTGGGTGGCTCTGATACCAGCCAGATGCAACCCACGGCCATATAGGACCTACAGGCGATATTCTTGAGTCGATATATGTCGATCTGAGCACAGCTGGGCGCCGTATATACAGCATGGGGGTAGCTCTGATACCAGCCAGATGCAACCCACGGCCATATAACACCTACAGGCGATGTTCTTGAGTCGATATATGTCGATCTGAGTACAGCTGGGCCACGTATATACAGCCTGGGGGTAGCTCTGATACCAGCCAGCTGCAACCCACGGCCATATAAGACCCACAGGCGATGTTCTTGAGTCGATATATGTCGTTCTGAGCACAGCGGGGCCACGTATATACAGCGTGGGGGTAGCTGTGATACCAGCCAGCTGCAACCCACGGCCATATAGGACTTACAGGCGATGTTCTTGAGTCGATATATGTCGATCTGAGCACAGCTGGACCCCGTATATACAGCATGGGGGTAGCTCTGATACCAGCCAGATGCAACCCCCGGCCATATAGGACCTACAGGCGATGTTCTTGAGTCGATATATGTAGATCTGAGCACAGCTGGGCCCCGTATATACGGCATGTGGGTGGCTCTGATACCAGCCAGCTGCAACCCACGGCCATATATTACCTACAGGCGATGTTCTTGAGTCGATATATGTCGATCTGAGCACAGCTGGGCCCCGTATATACAGCATGGGGGTAGCTCTGATACCAGCCAGATGCAATCCACGGCCATATAGGACCTACAGGCGATGTTCTTGAGTCGATATATGTCGATCTGAGCACAGCTGGGCCCCGTATATACAGCATGAGGGTAGCTCTGATACCAGCCAGATGCAACCCACAGCCATATAGGACCTACAGGCGATGTTCTTGCGTCGATATATGTCGATCTGAGCACAGCTGGGCCCCGTATATGCGGCATGTGGGTGGCTCTGATACCAGCTATATGCATCCCACGGCGATATAGGACCTACAGCCGATGTTCTTGAGTCGATATATGTCGATCTGAGCACAGCTGGGCCTCGTATATACGGCATGTGGGTGGCTCTGATACCAGCCAGATGCAATCCACGGCCATATAGGACCTACAAGCGATGTTCTTGAGTCGATATATGTCGATCTGAGCACAGGTGGGCCCCGTATATACGGCATGTGGGTGGCTCTGATATCAGCCAGATGCAACCCACGGCCATATAGGACCTACAGGCGATGTTCTTGATTCGATATATGGTCGATCTGAGCACAGCTGGACCCCCGTATATAGGGCATGTGGGTGGCTCTGATACCAGCCAGCTGCAACCCACGGCCATATAGGACCTACAGATGATGTCCTTGAGTCGATATATGTCGACCTGAGCACAGCTGGGCCACGTATATACAGCATGGGGGTAGCTGTGATACCAGCCAACTGCAACCTACGGCTATATAGGACCTACAGGCGATGTTCTTGAGTCGATATATGTCGATCCAAGCACAGCCGGGCCCGGTATATACGGCATGTGGGTGGCTCTGATACCAGCCAGATGCAACCCACGGCCATATAGGACCTACAGGAGATATTCTTGAGTCGATATATGTCGATCTGAGCACAGCTGGGCGCCGTATATACAGCATGGGGGTAGCACTGATACCAGCCAGATGCAACCCACGGCCATATAGGACCTACAAGCGATGTTCTTGAGTCGATATATGTCGATCTGAGCACAGCTTGGCGCCGTATATACAGCATGGGGGTAGCTCTGATACCAGCCAGATGCAACCCACGGCCATATAGCACCTACTGGCGATGTTCTTGAGTCGATATATGGTCGATCTGAGCACAGCTGGACCCCCGTATATAGGGCATGTGGGTGGCTCTGATACCAGCCATTTGCAACCCACGGCCATATAGGACCTACAGGCGATGTTCTTGAGTCGATATATGTCGATCTGGGCACAGCTGGGTAACGTATATACGGCATGTGGGTGGCTCTGATACCAGCCAGATGCAACCCACGGCCATATAGGACCTACAGGCGATGTTCTTGAGTCGATATATGTCGATCTGAGCACAGCTGGAACCCCGTATATAGGGCATGTGGGTGGCTCTGATACCAGCCAGCTGCAACCCACGGCCATATAGGACCTACAGGTGATGTCCTTGAGTCGATATATGTCGACCTGAGCACAGCTGGGCCACGTAAATACAGCATGGGGATAGCTGTGATACCAGCCAACTGCAACCCACGGCTATATAGGACCTACAGGCGATGTTCTTGAGTCGATATATGTCGATCTGAGCACAGCTGGGCGCCGTATATATAGGACCTACAGGCGATGTTCTTGAGTCGATATATGTCGATCTGAGCACAGCTGGGCGCCGTATATACAGCATGGGGGTAGTTATGATACCAGCCAGAATTAATCCACGGCCATATAGGACCTACAGGCGATGTTCTTGAGTCGATATATGTCGATCCGAGCACAGCTGGGCCCCGTATATACGGCATGTGGGTGGCTCTGATACCAGCCAGATGCAACCCACGGCCATATAGGACCTACAGGCGATATTCTTGAGTCGATATATGTCGATCTGAGCACAGCTGGGCGCCGTATATACAGCATGGGGGTAGCTCTGATACCAGCCAGATGCAACCCACGGCCATATAACACCTACAGGCGATGTTCTTGAGTCGATATATGTCGATCTGAGTACAGCTGGGCCACGTATATACAGCCTGGGGGTAGCTCTGATACCAGCCAGATGCAAACCACGGCCATATAGGACCTACAGGCGATGTTCTTGAGTCGATATATGTCGATCTGAGCACAGCTGGGCCCCGTATATACGGCATGTGGGTGGCTCTGATACCAGCCATATACAACCCACGGCCGTATAGGACCTACAGGCGATATTCTTGAGTCGATATATGTCGATCTGAGCACAGCTGGGTACCGTATATATAGCATGTGGGTGGCTCTGATACCAGCCAGATACAACCCACGGCCATATAGGACCTACAGGCGATGTTCCTGAGTCGATATATGACGATCTGAGCACAGCTGGGCCACCGTATATACGGC
This sequence comes from Lordithon lunulatus, assembly GCA_963942505.1. Taxonomy (NCBI): domain Eukaryota; kingdom Metazoa; phylum Arthropoda; class Insecta; order Coleoptera; family Staphylinidae; genus Lordithon; species Lordithon lunulatus. Next base: position 28,980,201 of record OZ012667.1, on the reverse strand, counting down.
ATGTGGGTGGCTCTGATATCAGCCAGATGCAACCCACTGCCATATAGGACCTACAGGCGATGTTCTTGATTCGATATATGTCGATCTGAGCACCGCTATGCACCGTATATGCAGCATTAGGGCCGCTCCGACACCAGCCAGATGCAACCTATGCCCATATAGGACCTACAGGCGATATTTTTCAGTCGATATATGTCGATCTGAGCACAGCTGGGCGCCGTATATACAGCATGGGGGTAGCTCTGATACCAGCCAGATGCAACCCACGGCCATATAGGACCTACAGGCGATGTTCTTGAGTCGATATATGTCGATCTGAGCACATCTGGGCCCCGTATATACGTCATGTGGGTGGCTCTGATACCAGCCATATACAACCCACGGCCATATAGGACCTACAGGCGATGTTCTTGAGTCTATATATGTCGATCTGAGCACAGCTGGGTACCGTATATACGGCATGTGGGTGGCTCTGATATCAGCCAGATGCAACCCACGGCCATATAGGACCTACAGGCGATGTTCTTGATTCGATATATGGTCGATCTGAGCACAGCTGGACCACGTATATACAGCATGGGGGTAGCTGTGATACCAGCCAACTGCAACCTACGGCTATATAGGACCTACAGGCGATGTTCTTGAATCGATATATGTCGATCTGAGCACAGCTGGGCGCCGTATATACAACATGGGGGTAGCTCTGATATCAGCCAGATTCAATCCACGGCCATATAGGACCTACAGGCGATGTTATTGAGTCGATATATGTCGATCCGAGCACAGCTAGGCCCGGTATATACGGCATGTGGGTGGCTCTGATACCAGCCAGATGCAACCCACGGCCATATAGGACCTACAGGAGATATTCTTGAGTCGATATATGTCGATCTGAGCACAGCTGGGCGCCGTATATACAGCATGGGGGTAGCACTGATACCAGCCAGATGCAACCCACGGCCATATAGGACCTACAAGCGATGTTCTTGAGTCGATATATGTCGATCTGAGCACAGCTTGGCGCCGTATATACAGCATGGGGGTAGCTCTGATACCAGCCAGATGCAACCCACGGCCATATAGCACCTACTGGCGATGTTCTTGAGTCGATATATGTCGATCTGAGCACAGCTGGGCCACGTATATACAGCCTGGGTGTAGCTCTGATACCAGCCAGCTGTAACCCACGGCCATATAAGACCCACAGGCGATGTTCTTGAGTCGATATATGTCCATCTGAGCACAGCTGGGCCTCGTATATACAGCATGGGGGTAGCTCTGATACCAGCCAGATGCAACCCACAGCCATATAGGACCTATAGGCGATGTTCTTGAGTCGATATATGTCGATCTGAGCGCAGCTGGGCGCCGTATCTACAAAATGGGGATAGCTCCGATACTAGCCAGATGCAAACCACGGCCATATAGGACCTACAGGCGATGTTCTTGAGTCGATATATGTCGATCTGAGCACAGCTGGGCCCCGTACATACGGCATGTGGGTGGCTCTGATACCAGCGATATACAACCCACGGCCATATAGGACCTACAGGCGATGTTCTTGAGTCGATATATGTCGATCTGAGCACAGCTGGGTACCGTATATACGGCATATGGGTGGCTCTGATACCAGCCAGATGCAACCCACGGCCATACAGGACCTACAGGCGATGTTCTTGAGTCGATATATGTCGATCTGAGCACAGCTGGGCCACGTATATACAGCATGGGGGTAGCTGTGATACCAGCCAGCTGCAACCCACGGCCATATAGGACCTACAGGCGATGTTCTTGAGTCGATATATGTCGATCTGAACACAGCTGGGCCCCGTATATACAGCATGGGGGTAGCTCTGATACCAGCCAGATGCAACCCACGGCCATATAGGACCTACAGGCGATTTTCTTGAGTCGATATATGTCGATCTGAGCACAGCTTGGCGCAGTATATACAGCATGGCGGTAGCTCTGATACGAGCCAGATGCAACCCACGGCCATATAGGACCTACAGGCGATGTTCTTAAGTCGATATATGTCGATCTGAGCACAGCTGGTCCCCGTATATACGGCATGTGGGTGGCTCTGATACCAGCCATATACAACCCACGGCCATATAGGACCTACAGGCGATGTTCTTGAGTCGATATATGTCGATCTGAGCACAGCTGGGTACCGTATATACGGCATGTGGGCGGCTCTGATACCAGCCAGCTGCAACCCACGGCCATATAGGACCTACAGGTGATGTCCTTGAGTCGATATATGTCGACCTGAGCACAGCTGGGCCACGTATATACAGCATGGGGGTAGCTGTGATACCAGCCAACTGCAACCTACGGCTATATAGGACCTAGAGGCGATGTTCTTGAGTCGATATATGTCGATCTGAGCACAGCTGGGCGCCGTATATACAATATGGGGGTAGCTCTGATATCAACCAGATTCAATCCACGGCCATATAGGACCTACAGGCGATGTTCTTGAGTCGATATATGTCGATCTGAGCACAGCTGGGTACCGTATATACGGCATGTGTGTGGCTCTGATACCAGCCAGCTGCAACCCACGGCCATATAGGACCTACAGGTGATGTCCTTGAGTCGATATATGTCGACCTGAGCACAGCTGGGCCACGTATATACAGCATGGGGGTAGCTGTGATACCAGCCAACTGCAACCTACGGTTATATAGGACCTACAGGCGATGTTCTTGAGTCGATATATGTCGATCTGAGCACAGCTGGGCGCCATATATACAACATGGGGGTAGCTCTGATATCAGCCAGATTCAATCCACGGCCATATAGGACCTACAGGCGATGTTCTTGAGTCGATATATGTCGATCCGAGCACAGCTGGGCCCGGTATATACGGCATGTGGGTGGCTCTGATACCAGCCAGATGCAACCCACGGCCATATAGGACCTACAGGAGATATTCTTGAGTCGATATATGTCGATCTGAGTACAGCTGGGCCACGTATATACAGCCTGGGGGTAGCTCTGATACCAGCCAGATGCAAACCACGGCCATATAGGACCTACAGGCGATGTTCTTGAGTCGATATATGTCGATCTGAGCACAGCTGGGCCCCGTATATACGGCATGTGGGTGGCTCTGATACCAGCCATATACAACCCATGGCCATATAGGACCTACAGGCGATATTCTTGAGTCGATATATGTCGATCTGAGCACAGCTGGGTACCGTATATACAGCATGTGGGTGGCTCTGATACCAGCCAGATACAACCCACGGCCATATAGGACCTACAGGCGATTTTCCTGAGTCGATATATGACGATCTGAGCACAGCTGGGTCACCGTATATACGGCATGTGGGTGGCTCTGATATCAGCCAGATGCAACCCACTGCCATATAGGACCTACAGGCGATGTTCTTGATTCGATATATGTCGATCTGAGCACCGCTATGCACCGTATATGCAGCATTGGGGCCGCTCCGACACCAGCCAGGTGCAACCTATGCCCATATAGGACCTACAGGCGATATTTTTCAGTCGATATATGTCGATCTGAGCACAGCTGGGCGCCGTATATACAGCATGGGGGTAGCTCTGATACCAGCCAGATGCAACCCACGGCCATATAGGACCTACAGGCGATGTTCTTGAGTCGATATATGTCGATCTGAGCACTTCTGGGCCCCGTATATACGTCATGTGGGTGGCTCTGATACCAGCCATATAAAACCCACGGCCATATAGGACCTACAGGCGATGTTCTTGAGTCGATATATGTCGATCTGAGCACAGCTGGGTACCGTATATACGGCACGTGGGTGACTCTGATACCAGCCAGATGCAACCCACGGCCATATAGGACCTACAGGCGATGTTCTTGAGTCGATATATGACGATCTGAGCACAGCTGGGCCACCGTATATACGGCATGTGGGTGGCTCTGATATCAGCCAGATGCAACCCACGGCCATATAGGACCCACAGGAGATATTCTTGAGTCGATATATGTCGATCTGAGTACAGCTGGGCCACGTATATACAGCCTGGGGGTAGCTCTGATACCAGCCAGATGCAAACCACGGCCATATAGGACCTACAGGCGATGTTCTTGAGTCGATATATGTCGATCTGAGCACAGCTGGGCCCCGTATATACGGCATGTGGGTGGCTCTGATACCAGCCATATACAACCCATGGCCATATAGGACCTACAGGCGATATTCTTGAGTCGATATATGTCGATCTGAGCACAGCTGGGTACCGTATATACAGCATGTGGGTGGCTCTGATACCAGCCAGATACAACCCACGGCCATATAGGACCTACAGGCGATTTTCCTGAGTCGATATATGACGATCTGAGCACAGCTGGGTCACCGTATATACGGCATGTGGGTGGCTCTGATATCAGCCAGATGCAACCCACTGCCATATAGGACCTACAGGCGATGTTCTTGATTCGATATATGTCGATCTGAGCACCGCTATGCACCGTATATGCAGCATTGGGGCCGCTCCGACACCAGCCAGGTGCAACCTATGCCCATATAGGACCTACAGGCGATATTTTTCAGTCGATATATGTCGATCTGAGCACAGCTGGGCGCCGTATATACAGCATGGGGGTAGCTCTGATACCAGCCAGATGCAACCCACGGCCATATAGGACCTACAGGCGATGTTCTTGAGTCGATATATGTCGATCTGAGCACTTCTGGGCCCCGTATATACGTCATGTGGGTGGCTCTGATACCAGCCATATACAACCCACGGCCATATAGGACCTACAGGCGATGTTCTTGAGTCGATATATGTCGATCTGAGCACAGCTGGGTACCGTATATACGGCACGTGGGTGACTCTGATACCAGCCAGATGCAACCCACGGCCATATAGGACCTACAGGCGATGTTCTTGAGTCGATATATGACGATCTGAGCACAGCTGGGCCACCGTATATACGGCATGTGGGTGGCACTGATATCAGCCAGATGCAACCCACGGCCATATAGGACCCACAGGCGATGTTCTTGATTCGATATATGGTCGATCTGAGCACAGCTGGACCCCCGTATATAGGGCATGTGGGTGGCTCTGATACCAGCCAGCTGCAACCCACGGCCATATAGGACCTACAGGTGATGTCCTTGAGTCGATATATGTCGACCTGAGCACAGCTGGGCCACGTATATACAGCATGGGGGTAGCTGTGATACCAGACAACTGCAACCTACGGCTATATAGGACCTACAGGCGATGTTCTTGAGTCGATGTATGTCGATCTGAGCACATCTGGGCCCCGTATATACGTCATGTGGGTGGCTCTGATACCAGCCATATACAACCCACGGCCATATAGGACCTACAGGCGTTGTTCTTGATTCGATATGTGTCGATCTGAGCACCGCTATGCACCGTATATGCAGCATTGGGGCCGCTCCGACACCAGCCAGGTGCAACCTATGCCCATATAGGACCTACAGGCGATATTTTTCAGTCGATATATGTCGATCTGAGCACAGCTGGGCGCCGTATATACAGCATGGGGGTAGCTCTGATACCAGCCAGATGCAACCCACGGCCATATAACACCTACAGGCGATGTTCTTGAGTCGATATATGTCGATCTGAGTACAGCTGGGCCACGTATATACAGCCTGGGGGTAGCTCTGATACCAGCCATCTGCAACCCACGGCCATATAAGACCCACAGGCGATGTTCTTGAGTCGATATATGTCGTTCTGAGCACAGCGGGGCCACGTATATACATCGTGGGGGTAGCTCTGATACCAGCCAGCTGCAACCCACGGCCATATAAGACCCACAGGCGATGTTCTTGAGTCGATATATGTCGTTCTGAGCACAGCAGGGCCACGTATATACAGCGTGGGGGTAGCTGTGATACCAGCCAGCTGCAACCCACGGCCATATAGGACCTACAGGCGATGTTCTTGAGTCGATATATGTCGATCTGAGCACAGCTGGACCCCGTATATACAGCATGGGGGTAGCTCTGATACCAGCCAGATGCAACCCACGGCCATATAGGACCTACAGGCGATGTTCTTGAGTCGATGTATGTCGATCTGAGCACAGCTGGGCCCCGTATATACGGCATGTGGGTGGCTCTGATACCAGCCAGCTGCAACCCACGGCCATATAGGACCTACAGGCGATGTTCTTGAGTGGATATATGTCGATCTGAGCACAGCTGGGCCCCGTATATACAGCATGGGGGTAGCTCTGATACCAGCCAGATGCAACCCACGGCCATATAGGACCTACAGGCGATGTTCTTGAGTCGATATATGTCGATCTGAGCACAGCTGGGCCCCGTATATACAGCATGAGGGTAGCTCTGATACCAGCCAGATGCAACCCGCAGCCATATAGGACCTACAGGCGATGTTCTGGAGTCGATATATGTCGATCTGAGCACAGCTGGGCCCCGTATATACGGCATGTGGGTGGCTCTGATACCAGTTATATGCATCCCACGGCCATATAGGACCTACAGCCGATGTTCTTGAGTCGATATATGTCGATCTGAGCACAGCTGGGCCTCGTATACACGGCATGTGGGTGGCTCTGATACCAGCCAGATGCAACCCACGGCCATATAGGACCTAGAGGCGATGTTCTTGAGTCGATATATGTCGATCTGAGCACAGGTGGGCCCCGTATATACGGCATGTGGGTGGCTCTGATATCAGCCAGATGCAACCCAAGGCCATATAGGACCTACAGCCGATGTTCTTGATTCGATATATGTCGATCTGAGCACAGCTGGGCCCTAGTATATACGGCATGTGGGTGGCTCTGATATCAGCCAGATGCAACCCACGGCCATATAGGACCTACAGGCGATATTCTGGAGTCGATATATGTCGATCTGAGCACAGCTGGGCGCCCTATATACAGCATGGGGGTAGCTCTGATACCAGCCAGATGCAACCCACGGCCATATAACACCTACAGGCGATGTTCTTGAGTCGATATATGTCGATCTGAGTACAGCTGGGCCACGTATATACAGCCTGGGGGTAGCTCTGATACCAGCCAGCTGCAACCCACGGCCATATAAGACACACAGGCGATGTTCTTGAGTCGATATATGTCGTTCTGAGCACAGCGGGGCCACGTATATACAGCGTGGGGGTAGCTGTGATACCAGCCAGCTGCAACCCACGGCCATATAGGACCTACAGGCGATGTTCTTGAGTCGATATATGTCGATCTGAGCAAAGCTGGACCCCGTATATACAGCATGGGGGTAGCTCTGATACCAGCCAGATGCAACCCACGGCCATATAGGACCTACAGGCGATGTTCTTGAGTCGATGTATGTCGATCTGAGCACAGCTGGGCCCCGAATATACGGCATGTGGGTGGCTCTGATACCAGCCAGCTGCAACCCACGGCCATATAGGACCTACAGGCGATGTTCTTGAGTGGATATATGTCGATCTGAGCACAGCTGGTCCCCGTATATACAGCATGGGGGTAGCACTGATACCAGCCAGATGCAACCCACGGCCATATAGGACCTACAGGCGATGTTCTTGAGTCGATATATGTCGATCTGAGCACAGCTGGGCCCCGTATATACAGCATGAGGGTAGCTCTGATACCAGCCAGATGCAACCCACAGCCATATAGGACCTACAGGCGATGTTCTTGAGTCGATATATGTCGATCTGAGCACAGCTGGGCCCCGTATATACGGCATGTGGGTGGCTCTGATACCAGCTATATGCATCCCACGGCCATATAGGACCTACAGCCGATGTTCTTGAGTCGATATATGTCGATCTGAGCACAGCTGGGCCTCGTATATACGGCATGTGGGTGGCTCTGATACAAGCCAGATGCAACCCACGGCCATATAGGACCTAGAGGCGATGTTCTTGAGTCGATATATGTCGATCTGAGCACAGGTGGGCCCCGTATATACGGCATGTGGGTGGCTCTGATATCAGCCAGATGCAACCCAAGGCCATATAGGACCTACAGCCGATGTTCTTGATTCGATATATGTCGATCTGAGCACAGCTGGGCCCTAGTATATACGGCATGTGGGTGGCTCTGATATCAGCCAGATGCAACCCACGGCCATATAGGACCTACAGGCGATATTCTTGAGTCGATATATGTCGATCTGAGCACAGCTGGGCGCCGTATATACAGCATGGGGGTAGCTCTGATACTAGCCAGATGCAACCCACGGCCATATAGCACCTACTGGCGATGTTCTTGAGTCGATATATGTCGACCTGAGCACAGCTGGGCCACGTAAATACAGCATGGGGATAGCTGTGATACCAGCCAACTGCAACCCACGGCTATATAGGACCTACAGGCGATGTTCTTGAGTCGATATATGTCGATCTGAGCACAGCTGGGCGCCGTATATACAGCATGTGGGTGGCTCTGATACCAGCCAGATGCAACCCACGGCCATATAGGACCTACAGGCGATATTCTTGAGTCGATATATGTCGATCTGAGCACAGCTGGGCGCCGTATATACAGCATGGGGGTGGCTCTGATACCAGCCAGATGCAACCCACGGCCATATAGGACCTACAGGAGATATTCTTGAGTCGATATATGTCGATCTGAGCACAGCTGGGCGCCGTATATACAGCATGGGGGTAGCACTGATACCAGCCAGATGCAACCCACGGCCATATAGGACCTACAAGCGATGTTCTTGAGTCGATATATGTCGATCTGAGCACAGCTTGGCGCCGTATATACAGCATGGGGGTAGCTCTGATACCAGCCAGATGCAACCCACGGCCATATAGCACCTACTGGCGATGTTCTTGAGTCGATATATGTCGATCTGAGCACAGCTGGGCCACGTATATACAGCCTGGGTGTAGCTCTGATACCAGCCAGCTGTAACCCACGGCCATATAAGACCCACAGGCGATGTTCTTGAGTCGATATATGTCGATCTGAGCACAGCTGGGCCTCGTATATACAGCATGGGGGTAGCTCTGATACCAGCCAGATGCAACCCACAGCCATATAGGACCTATAGGCGATGTTCTTGAGTCGATATATGTCGATCTGAGCGCAGCTGGGCGCCGTATATACAAAATGGGGATAGCTCCGATACCAGCCAGATGCAAACCACGGCCATATAGGACCTACAGGCGATGTTCTTGAGTCGATATATGTCGATCTGAGCACAGCTGGGCTCCGTACATATGGCATGTGGGTGGCTCTGATACCAGCGATATACAACCCACGGCCATATAGGACCTACAGGCGATGTTCTTGAGTCGATATATGTCGATCTGAGCACAGCTGGGTACCGTATATACGGCATGTGGGTGGCTCTGATACCAGCCAGATGCAACCCACGGCCATATAGGACCTACAGGCGATGTTCTTGAGTCGATATATGTCGATCTGAGCACAGCTGGGCCACGTATATACAGCATGGGGGTAGCTGTGATACCAGCCAGCTGCAACCCACGGCCATATAGGACCTACAGGCGATGTTCTTGAGTCGATATATGTCGATCTGAACACAGCTGGGCCCCGTATATACAGCATGGGGGTAGCTCTGATACCAGTCAGATGCAACCCACGGCCATATAGGACCTACAGGCGATTTTCTTGAGTCGATATATGTCGATCTGAGCACAGCTTGGCGCAGTATATACAGCATGGCGGTAGCTCTGATACGAGCCAGATGCAACCCACGGCCATATAGGACCTACAGGCGATGTTCTTAAGTCGATATATGTCGATCTGAGCACAGCTGGTCCCCGTATATACGGCATGTGGGTGGCTCTGATACCAGCCATATACAACCCACGGCCATATAGGACCTACAGGCAATGTTCTTGAGTCGATATATGTCGATATGAGCACAGCTGGGTACCGTATATACGGCATGTGGGCGGCTCTGATATCAGCCAGCTGCAACCCACGGCCATATAGGACCTACAGGTGATGTCCTTGAGTCGATATATGTCGACCTGAGCACAGCTGGGCCACGTATATACACCATGGGTGTAGCTGTGATACCAGCCAACTGCAACCTACGGCTATATAGGACCTAGAGGCGATGTTCTTGAGTCGATATATGTCGATCTGAGCACAGCTGGGCGCCGTATATACAACATGGGGGTAGCTCTGATATCAACCAGATTCAATCCACGGCCATATAGGACCTACAGGCGATGTTCTTGAGTCGATATATGTCGATCTGAGCACAGCTGGGTACCGTATATACGGCATGTGGGTGGCTCTGATACCAGCCAGCTGCAACCCACGGCCATATAGGACCTACAGGTGATGTCCTTGAGTCGATATATGTCGACCTGAGCACAGCTGGGCCACGTATATACAGCATGGGGGTAGCTGTGATACCAGCCAACTGCAACCTACGGCTATATAGGACCTACAGGCGATGTTCTTGAGTCGATATTTGTCGATCTGAGCACAGCTGGGCGCCGTATATACAACATGGGGGTAGCTCTGATATCAGCCAGATTCAATCCACGGCCATATAGGACCTACAGGCGATGTTCTTGAGTCGATATATGTCGATCCGAGCACAGCTGGGCCCGGTATATACGGCATGTGGGTGGCTCTGATACCAGCCAGATGCAACCCACGGCCATATAGGACCTACAGGAGATATTCTTGAGTCGATATATGTCGATCTGAGCATAGCTGGGCGCCGTATATACAGCATGGGGGTAGCACTGATACCAGCCAGATACAACCCACGGCCATATAGGACCTACAAGCGATATTCTTGAGTCGATATATGTCGATCTGAGCACAGCTTGGCGCCGTATATACAGCATGAAAGTAGCTCTGATACCAGCCAGATGCAACCCACGGCCATATAGCACCTACTGGCGATGTTCTTGAGTCGATATATGTCGATCTGAGCACAGCTGGGCCACGTATATACAGCCTGGTGGTAGCTCTGATACCAGCCAGCTGCAACCCACGGCCATATAAGACCCACAGGCGATGTTCTTGAGTCGATATATGTCGATCTGAGCACAGCTGGGCCTCGTATATACAGCATGGGGGTAGCTCTGATACCAGCCAGATGCAACCCACAGCCATATAGGACCCATAGGCGATGTTCTTGAGTCGATATATGTCGATCTGAGCGCAGCTGGGCGCCGTATATACAACATGGGGGTAGCTCCGATACCAGCCAGATGCAAACCACGGCCATATAGGACCTACAGGCGATGTTCTTGAGTCGTTATATGGCGATCTGAGCACAGCTGGGCCCCGTATATACGGCATGTGGGTTGCTCTGTTACCAGCCATATACAACCCACGGCCATATAGGACCTACAGGCGATGTTCTTGAGTCGATATATGTCGATCTGAGCACAGCTGGGTACCGTATATACGGCATGTGGGTGGCTCTGATACCAGCCAGATGCAACCCACGGCCATATAGGACCTACAGGCGATGTTCTTGAGTCGATATATGTCGATCTGAGCACAACTGGGCCACGTATATACAGCATGGGGGTAGCTGTGATACCAGCCAGCTGCAACCCACGGCCATATAGGACCTACAGGCGATGTTCTTGAGTCGATATATGTCGATCTGAGCACAGCTGGGCCCCGTATATACAGCATGGGGGTAGCTCTGATACCAGCCAGATGCAACCCACGGCCATATAGGACCTACAGGCGATTTTCTTGAGTCGATATATGTCGATCTGAGCACAGCTTGGCGCAGTATATACAGCATGGGGGTAGCTCTGATACGAGCCAGATGCAACCCACGGCCATATAGGACCTACAGGCGATGTTCTTAAGTCGATATATGTCGATCTCAGCACAGCTGGTCCCCGTATATACGGCATGTGGGTGGCTCTGATACCAGCCAGATGCAACCCATGGGCATACAGGACCTACCGGCGATGTTCTTAAGTCGATATATGTCGATCTGAGCACAGCTGGGCCACGTATATACAGCCTGGGGGTAGCTCTGATACCAGCCAGCTGCAAGCCACGGCCATATAAGACCCACAGGCGATGTTCTTGAGTCGATATATGTCGATCTGAGCGCAGCTGGGCCTCGTATATACAGCATGGGGGTAGCTCTGATACCAGCCATTTGCAACCCAAGGCCATATAGGACCTACAGGCGATGTTCTTGAGTCGATATATGTCGATCTGGGCACAGCTGGGTAACGTATATACGGCATGTGGGTGGCTCTGATACCAGCCAGATGCAACCCACGGCCATATAGGACCTACAGGCGATGTTCTTGAGTCGATATATGTCGATCTGAGCACAGCTGGACCCCCGTATATAGGGCATGTGGGTGGCTCTGATACCAGCCAGCTGCAACCCACGGCCATATAGGACCTACAGGTGATGTCCTTGAGTCGATATATGTCGACTTGAGCACAGCTGGGCCACGTAAATACAGCAAGGGATAGCTGTGATACCAGCCAACTACAACCCACGGCTATATAGGACCTACAGGCGATGTTCTTGAGTCGATATATGTCGATCTGAGCACAGCTGGGCACCGTATATACAGCATGGGGGTAGTTATGATACCAGCCAGATTCAATCCACGGCCATATAGGACCTACAGGCGATGTTCTTGAGTCGATATATGTCGATCCGAGCACAGCTGGGCCCCGTATATACGGCATGTGGGTGGCTCTGATACCAGCCAGATGCAACCCACGGCCATATAGGACCTACAGGCGATATTCTTGAGTCGATATATGTCGATCTGAGCACAGCTGGGCGCCGTATATACAGCATGGGGGTAGCTCTGATACCAGCCAGATGCAACCCACGGCCATATAACACCTACAGGCGATGTTCTTGAGTCGATATATGTCGATCTGAGTACAGCTGGGCCACGTATATACAGCCTGGGGGTAGCTCTGATACCAGCCAGCTGCAACCCACGGCCATATAAGACCCACAGGCGATGTTCTTGAGTCGATATATGTCGTTCTGAGCACAGCGGGGCCACGTATATACAGCGTGGGGGTAGCTGTGATACCAGCCAGCTGCAACCCACGGCCATATAGGACTTACAGGCGATGTTCTTGAGTCGATATATGTCGATCTGAGCACAGCTGGACCCCGTATATACAGCATGGGGGTAGCTCTGATACCAGCCAGATGCAACCCCCGGCCATATAGGACCTACAGGCGATGTTCTTGAGTCGATATATGTAGATCTGAGCACAGCTGGGCCCCGTATATACGGCATGTGGGTGGCTCTGATACCAGCCAGCTGCAACCCACGGCCATATATTACCTACAGGCGATGTTCTTGAGTCGATATATGTCGATCTGAGCACAGCTGGGCCCCGTATATACAGCATGGGGGTAGCTCTGATACCAGCCAGATGCAATCCACGGCCATATAGGACCTACAGGCGATGTTCTTGAGTCGATATATGTCGATCTGAGCACAGCTGAGCCCCGTATATACAGCATGAGGGTAGCTCTGATACCAGCCAGATGCAACCCACAGCCATATAGGACCTACAGGCGATGTTCTTGCGTCGATATATGTCGATCTGAGCACAGCTGGGCCCCGTATATGCGGCATGTGGGTGGCTCTGATACCAGCTATATGCATCCCACGGCGATATAGGACCTACAGCCGATGTTCTTGAGTCGATATATGTCGATCTGAGCACAGCTGGGCCTCGTATATACGGCATGTGGGTGGCTCTGATACCAGCCAGATGCAATCCACGGCCATATAGGACCTACAAGCGATGTTCTTGAGTCGATATATGTCGATCTGAGCACAGGTGGGCCCCGTATATACGGCATGTGGGTGGCTCTGATATCAGCCAGATGCAACCCACGGCCATATAGGACCTACAGGCGATGTTCTTGATTCGATATATGGTCGATCTGAGCACAGCTGGACCCCCGTATATAGGGCATGTGGGTGGCTCTGATACCAGCCAGCTGCAACCCACGGCCATATAGGACCTACAGATGATGTCCTTGAGTCGATATATGTCGACCTGAGCACAGCTGGGCCACGTATATACAGCATGGGGGTAGCTGTGATACCAGCCAACTGCAACCTACGGCTATATAGGACCTACAGGCGATGTTCTTGAGTCGATATATGTCGATCCGAGCACAGCCGGGCCCGGTATATACGGCATGTGGGTGGCTCTGATACCAGCCAGATGCAACCCACGGCCATATAGGACCTACAGGAGATATTCTTGAGTCGATATATGTCGATCTGAGCACAGCTGGGCGCCGTATATACAGCATGGGGGTAGCACTGATACCAGCCAGATGCAACCCACGGCCATATAGGACCTACAAGCGATGTTCTTGAGTCGATATATGTCGATCTGAGCACAGCTTGGCGCCGTATATACAGCATGGGGGTAGCTCTGATACCAGCCAGATGCAACCCACGGCCATATAGCACCTACTGGCGATGTTCTTGAGTCGATATATGTCGATCTGAGCACAGCTGGGCCACGTATATACAGCCTGGGGGTAGCTCTGATACCAGCCAGCTGCAACCCACGGCCATATAAGACCCACAGGCGATGTTCTTGAGTCGATATATGTCGATCTGAGCACAGCTGGGCCTCGTATATACAGCATGGGGGTAGCTCTGATACCAGCCAGATGCAACCCACAGCCATATAGGACCTATAGGCGATGTTCTTGAGTCGATATATGTCGATCTGAGCGCAGCTGGGCGCCGTATATACAACATGGGGGTAGCTCCGATACCAGCCAGATGCAAACCACGGCCATATAGGACCTACAGGCGATGTTCTTGAGTCGATATATGTCGATCTGAGCTCAGCTGGGCCCCGTATATACGGCATGTGGGTGGCTCTGATACCAGCCATATACAACCCACGGCGATATAGGACCTACAGGCGATGTTCTTGAGTCGATATATGTCGATCTGAGCACAGCTGGGTACCGTATATACGGCATGTGGGTGGCTCTGATACCAGCCAGCTGCAACCCACGGCCATATAGGACCTACAGGTGATGTCCTTAAGTCGATATATGTCGACCTGAGCACAGCTGGGCCACGTATATACAGCATGGGGGTAGCTGTGATACCAGCCAACTGCAACCTACGGCTATATAGGACCTACAGGCGATGTTCTTGAGTCGATATATGTCGATCTGAGCACAGCTGGGCGCCGTATATACAACATGGGGGTAGCTCTGATATCAGCCAGATTCAATCCACGGCCATATAGGACCTACAGGCGATGTTCTTGAGTCGATATATGTCGATCCGAGCACAGCTGGGCCCGGTATATACGGCATGTGGGTGGCTCTGATACCAGCCAGATGCAACCCACGGCCATATAGGACCTACAGGAGATATTCTTGAGTCGATATATGTCGATCTGAGCACAGCTGGGCGCCGTATATACAGCATGGGGGTAGCACTGATACCAGCCAGATGCAACCCACGGCCATATAGGACCTACAAGCGATGTTCTTGAGTCGATATATGTCGATCTAAACACAGCTTGGAGCCGTATATACAGCATGGGGGTAGCTCTGATACCAGCCAGATGCAACCCACGGCCATATAGCACCTACTGGCGATGTTCTTGAGTCGATATATGTCGATCTGAGCACAGCTGGGCCACGTATATACAGCCTGGGGGTAGCTCTGATACCAGCCAGCTGCAACCCACGGCCATATAAGACCCACAGGCGATGTTCTTGAGTCGATATATGTCGATCTGAGCACAGCTGGGCCTCGTATATACAGCATGGGGGTAGCTCTGATACCAGCCAGATGCAACCCACAGCCATATAGGACCCATAGGCGATGTTCTTGAGTCGATATATGTCGATCTGAGCGCAGCTGGGCGCCGTATATACAAGATGGGGGTAGCTCCGATACCAGCCAGATGCAAACCACGGCCATATAGTACCTACAGGCAATGTTCTTGAGTCGATATATGTCGATCTGAGCACAGCTGGGCCCCGTATATACGGCATGTGGGTGGCTCTGTTACCAGCCATATACAACCCACGGCCATATAGGACCTACAGGCGATGTTCTTGAGTCGATATATGTCGATCTGAGCACAGCTGGGCCCCGTATATACAGCATGGGGGTAGCTCTGATACCAGCCAGATGCAACCCACGGCCATATAGGACCTACAGGCGATTTTCTTGAGTCGATATATGTCGATCTGAGCACAGCTTGGCGCAGTATATACAGCATGGGGGTAGCTCTGATACGAGCCAGATGCAACCCACGGCCATATAGGACCTACAGGCGATGTTCTTAAGTCGATATATGTCGATCTGAGCACAGCTGGGTACCGTATATACGGCATGTCGGTGGCTCTGATACCAGCCAGATGCAACCCACGGCCATATAGGACCTGCAGGCGATGTTCTTGAGTCGATATATGTCGATCTGAGCACAACTGGGCCACGTATATACAGCATGGGGGTAGCTGTGATACCAGCCAGCTGCAACCCACGGCCATATAGGACCTACAGGCGATGTTCTTGAGTCGATATATGTCGATCTGAGCACAGCTGGGCGCCGTATATACAGCATGGGGGTAGCACTGATACCAGCCAGATGCAACCCACGGCCATATAGGACCTACAAGCGATGTTCTTGAGTCGATATATGTCGATCTGAGCACAGCTGGGCCTCGTATATACAGCATGGGGGTAGCTCTGATACCAGCCAGATGCAACCCACAGCCATATAGGACCTATAGGCGATGTTCTTGAGTCGATATATGTCGATCTGAGCGCAGCTGGGCGCCGTATATACAACATGGGGGTAGCTCCGATACCAGCCAGATGCAAACCACGGCCATATAGGACCTACAGGCGATGTTCTTGAGTCGTTATATGTCGATCTGAGCTCAGCTGGGCCCCGTATATACGGCATGTGGGTGGCTCTGATACCAGCCATATACAACCCACGGCCATATAGGACCTACAGGCGATGTTCTTGAGTCGATATATGTCGATCTGAGCACAGCTGGGTACCGTATATACGGCATGTGGGTGGCTCTGATACCAGCCAGCTGCAACCCACGGCCATATAGGACCTACAGGTGATGTCCTTGAGTCGATATATGTCACCTGAGCACAGCTGGGCCACGTATATACAGCATGGGGGTAGCTGTGATACCAGCCAACTGCAACCTACGGCTATATAGGACCTACAGGTGATGTTCTTGAGTCGATATATGTCGATCTGAGCACAGCTGGGCGCCGTATATACAACATGGGGGTAGCTCTGATATCAGCCAGATTCAATCCACGGCCATATAGGACCTACAGGCGATGTTCTTGAGTCGATATATGTCGATCCGAGCACAGCTGGGCCCGGTATATACGGCATGTGGGTGGCTCTGATACCAGCCAGATGCAACCCACGGCCATATAGGACCTACAGGAGATATTCTTGAGTCGATATATGTCGATCTGAGCACAGCTGGGCGCCGTATATACAGCATGGGGGTAGCACTGATACCAGCCAGATGCAACCCACGGCCATATAGGACCTACAAGCGATGTTCTTGAGTCGATATATGTCGATCTGAGCACAGCTTGGAGCCGTATATACAGCATGGGGGTAGCTCTGATACCAGCCAGATGCAACCCACGGCCATATAGCACCTACTGGCGATGTTCTTGAGTCGATATATGTCGATCTGAGCACAGCTGGGCCACGTATATACAGCCTGGGGGTAGCTCTGATACCAGCCAGCGGCAACCCACGGCCATATAAGACCCACAGGCGATGTTCTTGAGTCGATATATGTCGATCTGAGCACAGCTGGGCCTCGTATATACAGCATGGGGGTAGCTCTGATACCAGCCAGATGCAACCCACAGCCATATAGGACCCATAGGCGATGTTCTTGAGTCGATATATGTCGATCTGAGCGTAGCTGGGCGCCGTATATACAAGATGGGGGTAGCTCCGATACCAGCCAGATGCAAACCACGGCCATATAGGACCTACAGGCAATGTTCTTGAGTCGATATATGTCGATCTGAGCACAGCTGGGCCGCGTATATACGGCATGTGGGTGGCTCTGTTACCAGCCATATACAACCCACGGCCATATAGGACCTACAGGCGATGTTCTTGAGTCGATATATGTCGATCTGAGCACAACTGGGCCACGTATATACAGCATGGGGGTAGCTGTGATACCAGCCAGCTGCAACCCACGGCCATATAGGACCTACAGGCGATGTTCTTGAGTCGATATATGTCGATCTGAGCACAGCTGAGCCCCGTATATACAGCATGGGAGTAGCTCTGATACCAGCCAGATGCAACCCACGGCCATATAGGACCTACAGGCGATTTTCTTGAGTCGATATATGTCGATCTGAGCACAGCTTGGCGCAGTATATACAGCATGGGGGTAGCGCTGATACCAGCCAGATGCAACCCACGGCCATATAGGACCTACAGGCGATTTTCTTGAGTCGATATATGTCGATCTGAGCACAGCTGGGTACCGTATATACGGCATGTGGGTGGCTCTGATACCAGCCAGATGCAACCCACGGCCATATAGGACCTGCAGGCGATGTTCTTGAGTCGATATATGTCGATCTGAGCACAACTGGGCCACGTATATACATCATGGGGGTAGCTGTGATACCAGCCAGCTGCAATCCACGGCCATATAGGACCTACAGGCGATGTTCTTGAGTCGATATATGTCGATCTGAGCACAGCTGGGCGCCGTATATACAGCATGGGGGTAGCACTGATACCAGCCAGATGCAACCCACGGCCATATAGGACCTACAAGCGATGTTCTTGAGTCGATATATGTCGATCTGAGCACAGCTTGGCGCCGTATATACAGCATGGGGGTAGCTCTGATACCAGCCAGATGCAACCCACGGCCATATAGCACCTACTGGCGATGTTCTTGAGTCGATATATGTCGATCTGAGCACAGCTGGGTACCGTATATACGGCATGTGGGTGGCTCTGATACCAGCCAGATGCAACCCACGGCCATATAGGACCTACAGGCGATGTTCTTGAGTCGATATATGTCGATCTGAGCACAGCTGGGCCACGTATATACAGCATGGGGGTAGCTGTGATACCAGCCAGCTGCAACCCACGGCCATATAGGACCTACAGGCGATGTTCTTGAGTCGATATATGTCGATCTGAACACAGCTGGGCCCCGTATATACAGCATGGGGATAGCTCTGATACCAGCCAAATGCAACCCACGGCCATATAGGACCTACAGGCGATTTTCTTGAGTCGATATATGTCGATGTGAGCACAGCTTGGCGCAGTATATACAGCATGGGGGTAGCTCTGATACGAGCCAGATGCAACCCACGGCCATATAGGACCTACAGGCGATGTTCTTAAGTCGATATATGTCGATCTGAGCACAGCTGGTCCCCGTATATACGGCATGTGGGTGGCTCTGATACCAGCCATATACAACCCACGGCCATATAGGACCTACAGGCGATGTTCTTGAGTCGATATATGTCGATCTGAGCACAGCTGGGTACCGTATATACGGCATGTGGGTGGCTCTGATACCAGCCAGCTGCAACCCACGGCCATATAGGACCTACAGGCGATGTTCTTGAGTCGATATATGTCGATCTGAGCACAGCTGGGTACCGTATATACGGCGTGTGGGTGGCTCTGATACCAGCCAGCTGCAACCCACGGCCATATAGGACCTACAGGTGATGTCCTTGAGTCGATATATGTCGACCTGAGCACAGCTGGGCCACGTATATACAGCATGGGGGTAGCTGTGATACCAGCCAACTGCAACCTACGGCTATATAGGACCTACAGGCGATGTTCTTGAGTCGATATATGTCGATCTGAGCACAGCTGGGCGCCGTATATACAACATGGGGGTAGCTCTGATATCAGCCAGATTCAATCCACGGCCATATAGGACCTACAGGCGATGTTCTTGAGTCGATATATGTCGATCTGAGCACAGCTGGGGCCCGTATATACAGCATGGGGGTAGCTCTGATACCAGCCATTTGCAACCCACGGCCATATAGGACCTACAGGCGATTTTCTTGAGTCGATATATGTCGATCTGAGCACAGCTTGGCGCAGTATATACAGCATGGGGGTAGCTCTGATACGAGCCAGATGCAACCCACGGCCATATAGGACCTACAGGCGATGTTCTTAAGTCGATATATGTCGATCTGAGCACAGCTGGTCCCCGTATATACGGCATGTGGGTGGCTCTGATACCAGCCAGAGGCAACCCATGTGCATACAGGACCTACCGGCGATGTTCTTAAGTCGATATATGTCGATCTGAGCACAGCTGGGCCACGTATATACAGCATGGGGGTAGCTCTGATACCAGCCAGCTGCAACATACGGCCATATAAGACCCACAGGCGATGCTCTTGAGTCGATATATGTCGATCTGAGCACAGCTGGGCCTCGTATATACAGCATGGGGGTAGCTCTGATACCAGCCATTTGCAACCCACGGCCATATAGGACCTACAGGCGATGTTCTTGAGTCGATATATGTCGATCTGGGCACAGCTGGGTAACGTATATACGGCATGTGGGTGGCTCTGATACCAGCCAGATGCAACCCACGGCCATATAGGACCTACAGGCGATGTTCTTGAGTCGATATATGTCGATCTGAGCACAGCTGGAACCCCGTATATAGGGCATGTGGGTGGCTCTGATACCAGCCAGCTGCAACCCACGGCCATATAGGACCTACAGGTGATGTCCTTGAGTCGATATATGTCGACCTGAGCACAGCTGGGCCACGTAAATACAGCATGGGGATAGCTGTGATACCAGCCAACTACAACCCACGGCTATGTAGGACCTACAGGCGATGTTCTTGAGTCGATATATGTCGATCTGAGCACAGCTGGGCGCCGTATATACAGCATGGGGGTAGTTATGATACAAGCCAGATTCAATCCACGGCCATATAGGACCTACAGGCGATGTTCTTGAGTCGATATATGTCGATCCGAGCACAGCTGGGCCCCGTATATACGGCATGTGGGTGGCTCTGATACCAGCCAGCTGCAACCCACGGCCATATAGGACCTACAGGCGATGTTCTTGAGTCGATATATGTCGATCTGAGCACAGCTGGGGCCCGTATATACAGCATGGGGGTAGCTCTGATACCAGCCAGATGCAACCCACGGCGATATAGGACCTACAGGCGATGTTCTTGAGTCGATATATGTAGATCTGAGCACAGCTGGGCCCCGTATATACGGCATGTGGGTGGCTCTGATACCAGCCAGCTGCAACCCACGGTCATATAGGACCTACAGGCGATGTTCTTGAGTCGATATATGTCGATCTGAGCACAGCTGGGCCCCGTATATACAGCATGGGGGTAGCTCTGATACCAGCCAGATGCAACCCACGGCCATATAGGACCTACAGGCGATGTTCTGGAGTCGATATATGTCAATCTGAGCACAGCTGGGCCCCGTATATACAGCATGAGGGTAGCTCTGATACCAGCCAGATGCAACCTACAGCCATATAGGACCTACAGGCGATGTTCTTGCGTCGATATATGTCGATCTGAGCACAGCTGGGCCCCGTATATACGGCATGTGGGTGGCTCTGATACCAGCTATATGCATCCCACGGACATATAACACCTACAGGCGATGTTCTTGAGTCGATATATGTCGATCTGAGTACAGCTGGGGCACGTATATACAGCCTGGGGGTAGCTCTGATACCAGCCAGCTGCAACCCACAGCCATATAAGACCCACAGGCGATGTTCTTGAGTCGATATATGTCGTTCTGAGCACAGCGGGGCCACGTATATACAGCGTGGGGGTAGCTGTGATACCAGCCAGCTGCAACCCACGGCCATATAGGACCTACAGGCGATGTTCTTGAGTCGATATATGTCGATCTGAGCACAGCTGGGCGCCGTATATACAGCATGGGGGTAGTTATGATACCAGCCAGATTCAATCCACGGCCATATAGGACCTACAGGCGATGTTCTTGAGTCGATATATGTCGATCCGAGCACAGCTGGGCCCCGTATATACGGCATGTGGGTGGCTCTGATACCAGCCAGATGCAACCCACGGCCATATAGGACCTACAGGCAATATTCTTGAGTCGATATATGTCGATCTGAGCACAGCTGGGCGCCGTATATACAGCATGGGGGTAGCTCTGATACCAGCCAGATGCAACCCACGGCCATATAACACCTACAGGCGATGTTCTTGAGTCGATATATGTCGATCTGAGTACAGCTGGGCCACGTATATACAGCCTGGGGGTAGCTCTGATACCAGCCAGCTGCAACCCACGGCCAAATGAGACCCACAGGCGATGTTCTTGAGTCGATATATGTCGTTCTGAGCACAGCGGGGCCACGTATATACAGCGTGGGGGTAGCTGTGATACCAGCCAGCTGCAACCCACGGCCATATAGGACCTACAGGCGATGTTCTTGAGTCGATATATGTCGATCTGACCACAGCTGGACCCCGTATATACAGCATGGGGGTAGCTCTGATACCAGCCAGATGCAACCCACGGCCATATAGGACCTACAGGCGATATTCTTGAGTCGATATATGTAGATCTGAGCACAGCTGGGCCCCGTATATACGGCATGTGGGTGGCTCTGATACCAGCCAGCTGCAACCCACGGCCATATAGGACCTACATGCGATGTTCTTGAGTCGATATTATGTCGATCTGAGCACAGCTGGGCCCCGTATATACAGCATGGGGGTAGCTCTGATACCAGCCAGATGCAACCCACGGCCATATAGGACCTACAGGCGATGTTCTTGAGTCGATATATGTCGATCTGAGCACCGCTATGCACCCTCATGCTGTATATACGTGGCCCAGCTGTGCTCAGATCGACATATATCGACTCAAGAACATCGCCTGTAGGTCCTATATGGCCGTGGGTTGCATCTGGCTGGTATCAGAGCTACCCCCATGCTGTATATACGGGGCCCAGCTGTGCTCAGATCGACATAATATCGACTCAAGAACATCGCATGTAGGTCCTATATGGCCGTGGGTTGCAGCTGGCTGGTATCAGAGCCACCCACATGCCGTATATACGGGGCCCAGCTGTGCTCAGATCTACATATATCGACTCAAGAATATCGCCTGTAGGTCCTATATGGCCGTGGGTTGCATCTGGCTGGTATCAGAGCTACCCCCATGCTGTATATACGGGGTCCAGCTGTGGTCAGATCGACATATATCGACTCAAGAACATCGCCTGTAGGTCCTATATGGCCGTGGGTTGCAGCTGGCTGGTATCACAGCTACCCCCACGCTGTATATACGTGGCCCCGCTGTGCTCAGAACGACATATATCGACTCAAGAACATCGCCTGTGGGTCTCATTTGGCCGTGGGTTGCAGCTGGCTGGTATCAGAGCTACCCCCAGGCTGTATATACGTGGCCCAGCTGTACTCAGATCGACATATATCGACTCAAGAACATCGCCTGTAGGTGTTATATGGCCGTGGGTTGCATCTGGCTGGTATCAGAGCTACCCCCATGCTGTATATACGGCGCCCAGCTGTGCTCAGATCGACATATATCGACTCAAGAATATTGCCTGTAGGTCCTATATGGCCGTGGGTTGCATCTGGCTGGTATCAGAGCCACCCACATGCCGTATATACGGGGCCCAGCTGTGCTCGGATCGACATATATCGACTCAAGAACATCGCCTGTAGGTCCTATATGGCCGTGGATTGAATCTGGCTGGTATCATAACTACCCCCATGCTGTATATACGGCGCCCAGCTGTGCTCAGATCGACATATATCGACTCAAGAACATCGCCTGTAGGTCCTATATGGCCGTGGGTTGCAGCTGGCTGGTATCACAGCTACCCCCACGCTGTATATACGTGGCCCCGCTGTGCTCAGAACGACATATATCGACTCAAGAACATCGCCTGTGGGTCTTATATGGCTGTGGGTTGCAGCTGGCTGGTATCAGAGCTACCCCCAGGCTGTATATACGTGCCCCAGCTGTACTCAGATCGACATATATCGACTCAAGAACATCGCCTGTAGGTGTTATATGGCCGTGGGATGCATATAGCTGGTATCAGAGCCACCCACATGCCGTATATACGGGGCCCAGCTGTGCTCAGATCGACATATATCGACGCAAGAACATCGCCTGTAGGTCCTATATGGCTGTAGGTTGCATCTGGCTGGTATCAGAGCTACCCTCATGCTGTATATACGGGGCCCAGCTGTGCTCAGATTGACATATATCGACTCCAGAACATCGCCTGTAGGTCCTATATGGCCGTGGGTTGCATCTGGCTGGTATCAGAGCTACCCCCATGCTGTATATACGGGGCCCAGCTGTGCTCAGATCGACATATATCGACTCAAGAACATCGCCTGTAGGTCCTATATGACCGTGGGTTGCAGCTGGCTGGTATCAGAGCCACCCACATGCCGTATATACGGGGCCCAGCTGTGCTCAGATCTACATATATCGACTCAAGAACATCGCCTGTAGGTCCTATATCGCCGTGGGTTGCATCTGGCTGGTATCAGAGCTACCCCCATGCTGTATATACGGGCCCCAGCTGTGCTCAGATCGACATATATCGACTCAAGAACATCGCCTGTAGGTCCTATATGGCCGTGGGTTGCAGCTGGCTGGTATCAGAGCCACCCACATGCCGTATATACGGGGCCCAGCTGTGCTCGGATCGACATATATCGACTCAAGAACATCGCCTGTAGGTCCTATATGGCCGTGGATTGAATCTGGCTTGTATCATAACTACCCCCATGCTGTATATACGGCGCCCAGCTGTGCTCAGATCGACATATATCGACTCAAGAACATCACCTGTAGGTCCTATATGGCCGTGGGGTGCATCTGGCTGGTATCAGAGCTACCCACATGCCGTATATACGGGACCCAGCTATGCTCAGATCGACATATATCGACTCAAGAACATCGCCTGTAGGTCCTATATGGCCGTGGGTTGCATATGGCTGGTATCAGAGCCACCCACATGCCGTATATACGTTACCCAGCTGTGCCCAGATCGACATATATCGACTCAAGAACATCGCCTGTAGGTCCTATATGGCCGTGGGTTGCATCTGGCTGGTATCAGAGCTACCCCCATGCTGTATATACGAGGCCCAGCTTTGCTCAGATCGACATATATCGACTCAAGAACATCGCCTGTGGATCCTATATGGCCGTGGGTTGCAGCTGGCTGGTATCAGAGCTAGCCCCAGGGTGTATATACGTGGCCCAGCTGTGCTCAGATCGACATATATCGACTTAAGAACATCGCCGGTAGGTCCTGTATGCCCATGGGTTGCATCTGGCTGGTATCAGAGCCACCCACATGCCGTTTATACGGGGCCCAGCTGTGCTCAGATCGACATATATCGACTCAAGAACATCGGCTGTAGGTCCGATATGGCCGTGGGTTGCATCTAGCTGGTATCAGAGCCACCCACATGCCGTATATACGGGGCCCAGCTGTGCTCAGATCGACATATATCGACTCAAGAACATCGCCTGTAGGTCATATATGGCCGTGGGTTGCATCTGGCTGGTATGAGAGCTACCCCCATGCTGTATCTACGGGGCCCAGCTGTGCTCAAATCGACATATATCGACTCAAGAACATCGCCTGTATGTCCTATATGGCCGTGGGTTGCATCTGGCTGGTATGCTATATATACGGGGCCCAGCTGTGCTCAGATCGACATATATCGACTCAAAAACATCGCCTGTAGCTCCTATATGGGCATAGCTTGCACCTGGCTGGTGTCGAAGCGGCCCCAATGCTGCATATACGGTGCATAGCGGTGCTCAGATCGACATATATCGACTCAAGAACATCGGCTGTAGGTCCTATATGGCCGTGGGTTGCATCTGGCTGGTATCAGAGGTACCCCCATGCTATATATACGGCGCCCAGCTGTGCTCAGATCGACATATATCGACTCAAGAACATCGCCTGAGGGTTCTATATGGCCGTGGGTTGCATCTGGCTGGTATCAGAGCTACCCCCATGCTGTATATACGGCGCCCAGCTGTGCTCAGATCGACATATATCGACTCAAGAACATCGCCTGTAGGTCCTACATGGCCGTGGGTTGCATCTGGCTGGTATCAGTGCTAATCCCATGCTGTATATACGGCGCCCAGCTATGCTCAAATCGACATATATCGACTCAAGAACATCGCCTGTAGGTCCTATATGGCCGTGGGTTGCATCTGGCTGGTATCAGTGCTAATCCCATGCTGTATAAACGGCGCCCAGCTGTGCTCAGATCGACATATATCGACTCAAGAACATCGCCTGTGGGTCCTATATAGCCGTGGGCTGCAGCTGGCTGGTATCACAGCTACCCCCATGCTGTATATACGTGGCCCAGCTGTGCTCAGATCGACATATATCGACTCAAGAACATCGCCTGTAGGTCCTATATGGCCGTGGGTTGCAGCTGGCTGGTATCAGAGCCACCCACATGCCGTATATACGGGGCCCAGCTGTGCTCAGATCGACATATATCGACGGAAGAACATCGCCTGTAGGTCCTATATGGCTATGGGTTGCACCTGGCTGGTATCACAGCTACCCCCATGCTGTATATACGTAGCGCAGCTGTGCTCAGATCGACATATATCGACTCAAGAACATCGCCTGTAGGTCCTATATGCCCGTGGGTTGCATCTGGCTGGAATCAGAGCCACCCACATGCTGCATATACAATGCATAGCGGAGCTCATATCGACATATATCGACTCAAGAACATCGCCTGTAGGTCCTATATGGGCATAGGTTGCACCTGGCTGGTGTCGAAGCGGCCCCAATGCTGCATATACGGTGCATAGCGGTGCTCAGATCGACATATATCGACTCAAGAACATCGCTTGTAGGTCCTATATGGCAGTGGGTTGCATCTGGCTGATATCAGTGCTACCCCCATGCTGTATATACGGCGCCCAGCTGTGCTCAGATCGACATATATCGACTCAAGAACATCGCCTGTAGGTCCTATATAGCCGTGGGTTGCAGTTGGCTGGTATCACAGCTACCCCCATGCTGTATATACGTGGCCCAGCTGTGCTCAGGTCGACATATATCGACTCAAGGACATCACCTGTAGGTCCTATATGGCCGTGGGGTGCATCTGGCTGGTATCAGAGCTACCCACATGCCGTATATACGGGACCCAGCTATGCTCAGATCGACATATATCGACTCAAGAACATCGCCTGTAGGTCCTATATGGCCGTGGGTTGCATATGGCTGGTATCAGAGCCACCCACATGCCGTATATACGGGGCCCAGCTGTGCTCAGATCGACATATATCGAATCATGACCATCGCCTGATGGTCCTGTATGGACGTGGGTTGCATATGGCTGGTATCAGAGCTACCCCCATGCTGTATAAACGAGGCCCAGCTTTGCTCAGATCGACATATATCGACTCAAGAACATCGCCTGTAGGTCCTATATGGCCGTGGGTTGCATATGGCTGGTATCAGAACCACCCACATGCCGTATATACGTTACCCAGCTGTGCCGAGATCGACATATATCGACTCAAGAACATCGCCTGTAGGTCCTATATGGCCGTGGGTTGCATATGGCTGGTATCAGAGCTACCCCCATGCTGTATATACGAGGCCCAGCTTTGCTCAGATCGACATATATCGACTCAAGAACATCGCATGTGGGTCCTATATGGCCGTGGGTTGCAGCTGGCTGGTATCAGAGCTACCCCCAGGGTGTATATACGTGGCCCAGCTGTGCTCAGGTCGACATATATCGACTCAATGACATCACCTGTAGGTCCTATATGGCCGTGGGGTGCATCTGGCTGGTATCAGAGCTACCCACATGCCGTATATACGGGACCCAGCTATGCTCAGATCGACATATATCGACTCAAGAACATCGCCTGTAGGTCCTATATGGCCGTGGGTTGCATATGGCTGGTATCAGAGCCACCCACATGCCGTATATACGTTACCCAGCTGTGCCCAGATCGACATATATCGACTCAAGAACATCGCCTGTACGTCCTATATGGCCGTGGGTTGCATATGGCTGGTATCAGAGCTACACCCATGCTGTATATACGAGGCCCAGCCTTGCTCAGATCGACATATATCGACTCAAGAACATCGCCTGTGGGTCCTATATGGCCGTGGGTTGCCGCTGGCTGGTATCAGAGCTACCCCCAGGGTGTATATACGTGGCCCAGCTGTGCTCAGATCGACATATATCGACTTAAGAACATCGCCGGTAGGTCCTGTATGCCCATGGGTTGCATCTGGCTGGTATCAGAGCCACCCACATGCCGTTTATACGGGGCCAAGCTGTGCTCAGATCGACATATATCGACTCAAGAACATCGGCTATAGGTCCTATATGGCCGTGGGTTGCATCTAGCTGGTATCAGAGCCACCCACATGCCGTATATACGGGGCCCAGCTGTGCTCAGATCGACATATATCGACTCAAGAACATCGCCTGTAGGTTATATATGGCCGTGGGTTGCATCTGGCTGGTATGAGAGCTACCCCCATGCTGTATCTACGGGGCCCAGCTGTGCTCAAATCGACATATATCGACTCAAGAACATCGCCTGTATGTCCTATATGGCCGTGGGTTGCATCTGGCTGGTATGCCATGTATACGGGGCCCAGCTGTGCTCAGATCGACATATATCGACTCAAGAACATCGCCTGTAGCTCCTATATGGGCATAGGTTGCACCTGGCTGGTGTCGAAGCGGCCCCAATGCTGCATATACGGTGCATAGCGGTGCTCAGATCGACATATATCGACTCAAGAACATCACCTGTAGGTCCTATATGGCCGTGGGGTGCATCTGGCTGGTATCAGAGCTACCCACATGCCGTATATACGGGACCCAGCTATGCTCAGATCGACATATATCGACTCAAGAACATCGCCTGTAGGTCCTATATGGCCGTGGGTTGCATATGGCTGGTATCAGAGCCACCCACATGCCGTATATACGTTACCCAGCTGTGCCCAGATCGACATATATCGACTCAAGAACATCGCCTGTAGGTCCTATATGGCCGTGGGTTGAATATGGCTGGTATCAGAGCTACCCCCATGCTGTATATACGAGGACCAGCTTTGCTCAGATCGACATATATCGACTCAAGAACATCGCCTGTGGATCCTATATGGCCGTGGGTTGCAGCTGGCTGGTATCAGAGCTACCCCCAGGGTGTATATACGTGGCCCAGCTGTGCTCAGATCGACATATATCGACTTAAGAACATCGCCGGTAGGTCCTGTATGCCCATGGGTTGCATCTGGCTAGTATCAGAGCCACCCACATGCCGTTTATACGGGCCCAGCTGTGCTCAGATCGACATATATCGACTCAAGAACATCAGCTGTAGGTCCGATATGGCCGTGGGTTGCATCTAGCTGGTATCAGAGCCACCCACATGCCGTATATACGGGGCCCAGCTGTGCTCAGATCGACATATATCGACTCAAGAACATCGCCTGTAGGTCATATATGGCCGTGGGTTGCATCTGGCTGGTATGAGAGCTACCCCCATGCTGTATCTACGGGACCCAGCTGTGCTCAAATCGACATATATCGACTCAAGAACATCGCCTGTATGTCCTATATGGCCGTGGGTTGCATCTGGCTGGTATGCCATATATACGGGGCCCAGCTGTGCTCAGATCGACATATATCGACTCAAGAACATCGCCTGTAGCTCCTATATGGGCATAGGTTGCACCTGGCTGGTGTCGAAGCGGCCCCAATGCTGCATATACGGTGCATAGCGGTGCTCAGATCGACATATATCGACTCAAGAACATCGGCTGTAGGTCCTATATGGCCGTGGGTTGCATCTGGCTGGTATCAGAGGTACCCCCATGCTATATATACGGCGCCCAGCTGTGCTCAGATCGACATATATCGACTCAAGAACATCGCCTGAGGGGTCTATATGGCCGTGGGTTGCATCTGGCTGGTATAAGAGCTACCCCCATGCTGTATATACGGCGCCCAGCTGTGCTCAGATCGACATATATCGACTCAAGAACATCGCCTGTAGGTCCTACATGGCCGTGGGTTGCATCTGGCTGGTATCAGTGCTAATCCCATGCTGTATATACGGCGCCCATCTATGCTCAAATCGACATATATCGACTCAAGAACATCGCCTGTAGGTCCTATATGGCCGTGGTTCATCTGGCTGGTATCAGTGCTAATCCCATGCTGTATAAACGGCGCCCAGCTGTGCTCAGATCGACATATATCGACTCAAGAACATCGCCTGTGGGTCCTATATAGCCGTGGGCTGCAGCTGGCTGGTATCACAGCTACCCCCATGCTGTATATACGTGGCCCAGCTGTGCTCAGATCGACATATATCGACTCAAGAACATCGCCTGTAGGTCCTATATGCCCGTGGGTTGCATCTGGCTGGAATCAGAGCCACCCACATGCTGCATATACAATGCATAGCGGAGCTCATATCGACATATATCGACTCAAGAACATCGCCTGTAGGTCCTATATGGGCATAGGTTGCACCTGGCTGGTGTCGAAGCGGCCCCAATGCTGCATATACGGTGCATAGCGGTGCTCAGATCGACATATATCGACTCAAGAACATCGCTTGTAGGTCCTATATGGCAGTGGGTTGCATCTGGCTGATATCAGAGCCACCCACATGCCGTATATACGGTGGCCCAGCTGTGCTCAGATCGTCATATATCGACTCAGGAACATCGCCTGTAGGTCCTATATGGCCGTGGGTTGCGTCTGGCTGGTATCAGAGCCACCCACATGCTGTATATACGGTACCCAGCTGTGCTCAGATCGACATATATCGACTCAAGAACATCGCCTGTAGGTCCTATATGGCCGTGGGTTGTATATGGCTGGTATCAGAGCCACCCACATGCCGTATATACGGGGCCCAGCTGTGCTCAGATCGACATATATCGACTCAAGAACATCGCCTGTAGGTCCTATATGGCCGTGGTTTGCATCTGGCTGGTATCGGAGCTACCCCCATGGTGTATATACGGCGCCCAGCTGCGCTCAGATCGACATATATCGACTCAAGAACATCGCCTATAGGTCCTATATGGCTGTGGGTTGCATCTGGCTGGTATCAGAGCTACCCCCATGCTGTATATACGAGGCCCAGCTGTGCTCAGATCGACATATATCGACTCAAGAACATCGCCTGTGGGTCTTATATGGCCGTGGGTTGCAGCTGGCTGGTATCAGAGCTACCCCCAGGCTGTATATACGTGGCCCAGCTGTGCTCAGATCGACATATATCGACTCAAGAACATCGCCTGTAGGTGCTATATGGCCGTGGGTTGCATCTGGCTGGTATCAGAGCTACCCCCATGCTGTATATACGGCGCCAAGCTGTGCTCAGATCGAAATATATATCGACTCAAGAACATCGCTTTTAGGTCCTATATGGCCGTGGGTTGCATCTGGCTGGTATCAGTGCTACCCCCATGCTGTATATACGACGCCCAGCTGTACTCAGATCGACATATATCGACTCAAGAATATCGCCTGTAGGTCCTATATGGCCGTGGGTTGCATCTGGCTGGTATCAGAGCCACCCACATGCCGTATATACGGGGCCCAGCTGTGCTCGGATCGACATATATCGACTCAAAAACATCGCCTGTAGGTCCTATATGGCCGTGGATTGAATCTGGCTGGTATCAGAGCTACCCCCATGCTGTATATACGGCGCCCAGCTGTGCTCAGATCGACATATATCGACTCAAGAACATCGCCTGTAGGTCCTATATAGCTGTGGGTTGCAGTTGGCTGGTATCACAGCTACCCCCATGCTGTATATACGTGGCCCAGCTGTGCTCAGGTCGACATATAGCGACTCAAGGACATCACCTGTAGGTCCTATATGGCCGTGGGGTGCATCTGGCTGGTATCAGAGCTACCCACATGCCGTATATACGGGACCCAGCTATGCTCAGATCGACATATATCGACTCAAGAACATCGCCTGTAGGTCCTATATGGCCGTGGGTTGCATATGGCTGGTATCAGAGCCACCCACATGCCGTATATACGGGGCCCAGCTGTGCTCAGATCGACATATATCGAATCATGACCTTCGCCTGAAGGTCCTGTATGGCCGTGGGTTGCATATGGCTGGTATCAGAGCTACCCCCATGCTGTATATACGAGGCCCAGCTTTGCTCAGATCGACATATATCGACTCAAGAACATCGCCTGTAGGTCCTATATGGCCGTGGGTTGCATATGGCTGGTATCAGAGCCACACACATGCCGTATATACGTTACCCAGCTGTGCCCAGATCGACATATATCGACTCAAGAACATCGCCTGTAGGTCCTATATGGCCGTGGGTTGCATATGGCTGGTATCAGAGCTACCCCCATGCTGTATATACGAGGCCCAGCTTTGCTCAGATCGACATATATCGACTCAAGAACATCGCCTGTGGGTCCTATATGGCCGTGGGTTGCAGCTGGCTGGTATCAGAGCTACCCCCAGGGTGTATATACGTGGCCCAGCTGTGCTCAGGTCGACATATATCGACTCAAGGACACCACCTGTAGGTCCTATATGGCCGTGGGGTGCATCTGGCTGGTATCAGAGCTACCCACATGCCGTATATACGGGACCCAGCTATGCTCAGATCGACATATATCGACTCAAGAACATCGCCTGTAGGTCCTATATGGCCGTGGGTTGCATATGGCTGGTATCAGAGCCACCCACATGCCGTATATACGTTACCCAGCTGTGCTCAGATCGACATATATCGACTCAAGAACATCGCCTGTAGGTCCTATATGGCCGTGGGTTGCATATGGCTGGTATCAGAGCCACCCACATGCCGTATATACGGGGCCCAGCTGTGCTCAGATCGACATATATCGACTCAAGAACATCGCCTGTAGGTCATATATGGCCGTGGGTTGCATCTGGCTGGTATGAGAGCTACCCCCATGCTGTATATACGGGGCCCAGCTGTGCTCAAATCGACATATATCGACTCATGAACATCGCCTGTATGTCCTATATGGCCGTGGGTTGCATCTGGCTGGTATGCCATATATACGGGGCCCAGCTGTGCTCAGATCGACATATATCGACTCAAGAACATCGCCTGTAGCTCCTATATGGGCATAGGTTGCACCTGGCTGGTGTCGAAGCGGCCCCAATGCTGCATATACGGTGCATAGCGGTGCTCAGATCGACATATATCGACTCAAGAACATCGCCTGTAGGTCCTATATGGCCGTGGGTTGCAGCTGGCTGGTATCAGAGCCACCCACATGCCGTATATACGGGGCCCAGCTGTGCTCAGATCGACATATATCGACGGAAGAACATCGCCTGTAGGTCCTATATGGCCATGGGTTGCACCTGGCTGGTATCACAGCTACCCCCATGCTGTATATACGTAGCGCAGCTGTGCTCAGATGGACATATATCGACTCAAGAACATCGCCCGTAGGTCCTATATGCCCGTGGGTTGCATCTGGCTGGAATCAGAGCCACCCACATGCTGCATATATAATGCATAGCGGAGCTCATATCGACATATATCGACTCAAGAACATCGCCTGTAGGTCCTATATGGGCATAGGTTGCACCTGGCTGGTGTCGAAGCGGCCCCAATGCTGCATATACGGTGCATAGCGGTGCTCAGATCGACATATATCGACTCAAGAACATCGCTTGTAGGTCCTATATTGCCGTGGGTTGCATCTGGCTGATATCAGAGCCACCCACATGCCGTATATACGAGGCCCAGCTGTGCTCAGATCGACATATATCGATTCAAGAACATCGCCTGTAGGTTCTATATGGCCGTGGGTTGCATCTGGCTGGTATGCCATATATACGGGGCCCAGCTGTGCTCAGTTCGACATATATAGACGGAAGAACATCGCCTGTAGGTCCTATATGGCCATGGGTTGCATCTGGCTGGTATCACAGCTACCCCCATGCTGTATATACGTAGCCCAGCTGTGCTCAGATTGACATATATCGACTCACGAACATCGCCTGTAGGTCCTATATGGCCGTGGGTTGCATATGGCTGGTATCAGAGCTGCCCCCATGCTGTATATACGGGGCCCAGCTGTTCCCACATCGACATATATCGAATCAAGAACATAGCTTGTAGGTCCTATATAGCCATGGGTTGCAGCTGGTTGGTATCACAGCTACCCCATGCTGTATATACGTGGCCCAGCTGTGCTCCGATCGACATATATCGACTCAAGAACATCGCCTGTAGGTCCTATATGGCCGTGGGTTGTATCTGGCTGGTATCAGAGCTACCCCTATGCTGTATATACGGCGAGCAGCTGTGCTCAGATCGACATATATCGACTCAAGAACATCGCCTGAGGGTTCTATATGGCCGTGGGTTGCATCTGGCTGGTATCAGAGCTACCCCCATGCTGTATATACGGCGCCCAGCTGTGCTCAGATCGACATATATCGACTCAAGAACATCGCCTGTAGGTCCTACATGGCCGTGGGTTGCATCTGGCTGCTATCAGTGCTAATCCCATGCTGTATATACGGCGCCCAGCTATGCTCAAATCGACATATATCGACTCAAGAACATCGCCTGTAGGTCCTATATGGCCGTGGGTTGCATCTGGCTGGTATCAGTGCTAATCCCATGCTGTATAAACGGCGCCCAGCTGTGCTCAGATCGACATATATCGACTCAAGAACATCGCCTGTGGGTCCTATATAGCCGTGGGCTGCAGCTGGCTGGTATCACAGCTACCCCCATGCTGTATATACGTGGCCCAGCTGTGCTCAGATCGACATATATCGACTCAAGAACATCGCCTGTAGGTCCTATATGGCCGTGGGTTGCAGCTGGCTGGTATCAGGGCCACCCACATGCCGTATATACGGGGCCCAGCTGTGCTCAGATCGACATATATCGACGGAAGAACATCGCCTGTAGGTCCTATATGGCCATGGGTTGCACCTGGCTGGTATCACAGCTACCCCCATGCTGTATATACGTAGCGCAGCTGTGCTCAGATCGACATATATCGACTCAAGAACATCGCCTGTAGGTCCTATATGCCCGTGGGTTGCATCTGGCTGGAATCAGAGCCACCGACATGCTGTATATACAATGCATAGCGGAGCTCATATCGACATATATCGACTCAAGAACATCGCCTGTAGGTCCTATATGGGCATAGGTTGCACCTGGCTGGTGTCGAAGCGGCCCCAATGCTGCATATACGGTGCATAGCGGTGCTCAGATCGACATATATCGACTCAAGAACATCGCTTGTAGGTCCTATATGGCAGTGGGTTGCATCTGGCTGATATCAGAGCCACCCATATGCCGTATATACGGTGGCCCAGCTGTGCTCAGATCGTCATATATCGACTCAGGAACATCGCCTGTAGGTCCTATATGGCCGTGGGTTGCGTCTGGCTGGTATCAGAGCCACCCACATGCTGTATATACGGTACCCAGCTGTGCTCAGATCGACATATATCGATTCAAGAACATCGCCTGTAGGTCCTATATGGCCGTGGTTTGCATCTGGCTGGTATCGGAGCTACCCCCATGGTGTATATACGGCGCCCAGCTGCACTCAGATCGACATATATCGACTCAAGAACATCGCCTATAGGTCCTATATGGCCGTGGGTTGTATATGGCTGGTATCAGAGCCACCCACATGCCGTATATACGGGGCCCAACTGTGCTCAGATCGACATATATCGATTCAAGAACATCGCCTGTAGGTCCTATATGGCCGTGGGTTGCATCTGTCTGGTATCAGAGCTACCCCCATGCTGTATATACGAGGCCCAGCTGTGCTCAGATCGACATATATCGACTCAAGAACATCGCCTGTGGGTCTTATATGGCCGTGGGTTGCAGCTGGCTGGTATCAGAGCTACCCCCAGGCTGTATATACGTGGCCCAGCTGTGCTCAGATCGACATATATCGACTCAAGAACATCGCCTGTAGGTGCTATATGGCCGTGGGTTGCATCTGGCTGGTATCAGTGCTACCACCATGCTGTATATACGACGCCCAGCTGTACTCAGATCGACATATATCGACTCAAGAATATCGCCTGTAGGTCCTATATGGCCGTGGGTTGCATCTGGCTGGTATCAGAGCCACCCACATGCCGTATATACGGGGCCCAGCTGTGCTCGGATAGACATATATCGACTCAAAAACATCGCCTGTAGGTCCTATATGGCCGTGGATTGAATCTGGCTGATATCAGAGCTACCCCCATGCTGTATATACGGCGCCCAGCTGTGCTCAGATCGACATATATCGACTCAAGAACAGCGCCTGTAGGTCCTATATAGCCGTGGGTTGCAGTTGGCTGGTATCACAGCTACCCCCATGCTGTATATACGTGGCCCAGCTGTGCTCAGGTCGACATATATCGACTCAAGGACATCACCTGTAGGTCCTATATGGCCGTGGGGTGCATCTGGCTGGTATCAGAGCTACCCACATGCCATATATACGGGACCCAGCTATGCTCAGATCGACATATGTCGACTCAAGAACATCGCCTGTATGTCCTATATGGCCGTGGGTTGCATATGGCTGGTAGCAGAGCCACCCACATGCCGTATATACGGGGCCCAGCTGTGCTCAGATCGACATATATCGAATCATGACCATCGCCTGAAGGTCCTGTATGGCCGTGGGTTGCATATGGCTGGTATCAGAGCTACCCCCA
The DNA here is from genome assembly GCA_963942505.1 of Lordithon lunulatus. Classification (NCBI taxonomy): domain Eukaryota; kingdom Metazoa; phylum Arthropoda; class Insecta; order Coleoptera; family Staphylinidae; genus Lordithon; species Lordithon lunulatus. Next base: position 28,943,355 of record OZ012667.1, on the reverse strand, counting down.
TGCTGTATATACGAGGCCCAGCTTTGCTCAGATCGACATATATCGACTCAAGAACATCGCCTGTAGGTCCTATATGGCCGTGGGTTGCATATGGCTGGTATCAGAGCCACCAACATGCCGTATATACGTTACCCAGCTGTGCCCAGATCGACATATATCGACTCAAGAACATCGCCTGTAGGTCCTATATGGCCGTGGGTTGCATATGGCTGGTATCAGAGCTACCCCCATGCTGTATATACGAGGCCCAGCTTTGCTCAGATCGACATATATCGACTCAAGAACATCGCCTGTGGATCCTATATGGCCGTGGGTTGCAGCTGGCTGGTATCAGAGCTACCCCCAGGGTGTATATACGTGGCCCAGCTGTGCTCAGGTCGACATATATCGACTCAAGGACATCACCTGTAGGTCCTATATGGCCGTGGGGTGCATCTGGCTGGTATCAGAGCTACCCACATGCCGTATATACGGGACCCAGCTATGCTCAGATCGACATACATCGACTCAAGAACATCGCCTGTAGGTCCTATATGGCCGTGGGTTGCATATGGCTGGTATCAGAGCCACCCACATGCCGTATATACGTTACCCAGCTGTGCCCAGATCGACATATATCGACTCAAGAACATCGCCTGTAGGTCCTATATGGCCGTGGGTTGCATATGGCTGGTATCAGAGCTACCCCCATGCTGTATATACGAGGCCCAGCTTTGCTCAGATCGACATATATCGACTCAAGAACATCGCCTGTGGGTCCTATATGGCCGTGGGTTGCAGCTGGCTGGTATCAGAGCTACCCCCAGGGTGTATATACGTGGCCCAGCTGTGCTCAGATCGATATATATCGACTTAAGAACATCGCCGGTAGGTCCTGTATGCCCATGGGTTGCATCTGGCTGGTATCAGAGCCACCCACATGCCGTTTATACGGGGCCCAGCTGTGCTCAGATCGACATATATCGACTCAAGAACATCGGCTGTAGGTCCTATATGGCCGTGGGTTGCATCTAGCTGGTATCAGAGCCACCCACATGCCGTATATACGGGGCCCAGCTGTGCTCAGATCGACATATATCGACTCAAGAACATCGCCTGTAGGTCATATATGGCCGTGGGTTGCATCTGGCTGGTATGAGAGCTACCCCCATGCTGTATATACGGGACTCAGCTGTGCTCAAATCGACATATATCGACTCAAGAACATCGCCTGTATGTCCTATATGGCCGTGGGTTGCATCTGGCTGGTATGCCATATATACGGGGCCCAGCTGTGCTCAGTTCGACATATATAGACGGAAGAACATCGCCTGTAGGTCCTATATGGCCATGGGTTGCATCTGGCTGGTAACACAGCTACCCCCATGCTGTATATACGTAGCCCAGCTGTGCTCAGATTGACATATATTGACTCAAGAACATCGCCTGTAGGTCCTATATGCCCGTGGATTGCATCTAGCTGGAATCAGAGCCACCCACATGCTGCATATACAATGCATAGCGGAGCTCATATCGACATATATCGACTCAAGAACATCGCCTGTAGGTCCTATATGGGCATAGGTTGCATCTGGCTGGTGTCGAAGCGACCCCAATGCTGCATATACGGTGCATAGCGGTGCTCAGATCGACATATATCGACTCAAGAACATCGCCTGTAGGACCTATATGGCCTTGGGTTGCATCTGGCTGGTATCAGAGCCACCCACATGCCGTATATACGAGGCCCAGCTGTGCTCAGATCGACATATTTCGTTTCAAGAACATCGCCTGTAGGTTCTATATGGCCGTGGGTTGCATATGGCTGGTATCAGAGCCACCCACATGCCGTATATACGGGGCCCAGCTGTGCGCAGATTATATGTCGATCTGCGCACAGCTGGGCCCCGTATCGACAGATCGACATATTTCGACTCAAGAACAACGCCTGTAGGTCCTATATGGCCGTAGGTTGCATCTGCCTGGTATCAGAGCTACACCCATGGTGTATATACGGCGCCCAGCTGTGCTCAGATCGACATATATCGACTCAAGAACATCGCCTGTAGGTCCTATATGGCCTTGGGTTGCATCTGGCTGGTATCAGAGCTACCCCTATGCTGTATATACGGCGAGCAGCTGTGCTGAGATCGACATATATCGACTCAAGAACATCGCCTGTAGGTCCTATATGGCCGTGGGTTGCATCTGGCTGGTATCAGAGCTAAGCCCATGCTGTATATACGGGGCCCAGCTGTGCTCAGATCGACATATATCGACTCAAGAACATCGCCTGTAGGTCCTATATGGCCGTGGGTTGCATCTGGGTGGTATCAGAGCTACCCCCATGCTGTATATACGGGGCCCAGCTGTGCTCAGATCGACATATATCGACTCAAGAACATCGCCTGTAGGTCCAATATAACCGTGGGTTGCAGCTGGCTGGTATCACAGCTACCCCCATGCTATATATACGGCGCCCAGCTGTGCTCAGATCTACATATATCGACTCAAGAACATCGCCTGTAGATCCTATATGGCCGTGGGTTGCATCTGGCTGGTTTCAGAGCTACCCCATTCTGTATATACGGGTCCAGCTGTGCCCAGATCGACATATATCGACTCAAGAACATCGCCTGTAGGTCCTATATGGCCGTGGGTTGCATATGGCTGGTATCAGAGCTACCCCCATGCTGTATATACGAGGCCCAGCTTTGCTCAGATCGACATATATCGACTCAAGAATATCGCCTGTGGGTCCTATATGGCCGTGGGTTGCAGCTGGCTGGTATCAGAGCTACCCCCAGGGTGTATATACGTGGCCCAGCTGTGCTCAGATCGACATATATCGACTTAAGAACATCGCCGGTAGGTCCTGTATGCCCATGGGTTGCATCTGGCTGGTATCAGAGCCACCCACATGCCGTTTATACGGGGCCCAGCTGTGCTCACATCGACATATATCGACTCAAGAACATCGGCTGTAGGTCCTATATGGCCGTGGGTTGCATCTAGCTGGTATCAGAGCCACGCACATGCCGTATATACGGGGCCCAGCTGTGCTCAAATCGAAATATATCGACTCAAGAACTTCGCCTGTAGGTCATATATGGCCGTGGGTTGCATCTGGCTGGTATGAGAGCTACCCCCATGCTGTATATACGGGGCCCAGCTGTGCTCAAATCGACATATATCGACTCAAGAACATCGCCTGTATGTCCTATATGGCCGTGGGTGGCATCTGGCTGGTATGCCATATATACGGGGCCCAGCTGTGCTCAGATCGACATATATCGACTCAAGAACATCGCCTGTAGCTCCTATATGGGCATAGGTTGCACCTGGCTGGTGTCGAAGCGACCCCAATGCTGCATATACGGTGCATAGCGGTGCTCAGATCGACATATATCGACTCAAGAACATCGCCTGTAGGTCCTATATGGCCGTGGGTTGCATCTGGCTGGTATCAGAGCCACCCACATGTCGTATATACGAGGCCCAGCTGCTCTCAGATCGACATATATCGACTCAAGAACATCGCCTGTAGGTTCTATATGGCCGTGGGTTGCATCTGGCTGGTATCAGAGGTACCCCATACTGTATATACGGCGCCCAGCTGTGCTCAGATCGACATATATCGACTCAAGAACATCGCCTGTAGGTCCTACATGGCCGTGGGTTGCATCTGGCTGGTATCAGTGCTAATCCCATGCTGTATATACGGCGCCCAGCTATGCTCAAATCGACATATATCGACTCAAGAACATCGCCTGTAGGTCCTATATGGCCGTGGGTTGCATCTGGCTGGTATCAGTGCTTATCCCATGCTGTATAAACGGCGCCCAGCTGTGCTCAGATCGACATATATCGACTCAAGAACATCGCCTGTGGGTCTTATATAGCCGTGGGCTGCAGCTGGCTGGTATCACAGCTACCCCCATGCTGTACATACGTGGCCCAGCTGTGCTCAGATCGACATATATCGACTCAAGAACATCGCCTGTAGGTCCTATATGGCCGTGGGTTGCAGCTGGCTGGTATCAGAGCCACCCACATGCCGTATATACGGGGCCTAGCTGTGCTCAGATCGACATATATCGACGGAAGAACATCGCCTGTAGGTCCTATATCGCCATGGGTTGCACCTGGCTGGTATCACAGCTACCCCCATGCTGTATATACGTAGCGCAGCTGTGCTCAGATCGACATACATCGACTCAAGAACATCGCCTGTAGGTCCTATATGGCCGTGGGTTGCAGCTGGCTGGTATCAGAGCCACCCACATGCCGTATATACGGGGCCCAGCTGTGCTCAGATCGACATATATCGACGGAAGAACATCGCCTGTAGGTCCTATATGGCCATGGGTTGCACCTGGCTGGTATAACAGCTACCCCCATGCTGTATATACGTAGCGCAGCTGTGCTCAGATCGACATATATCGACTCAAGAACATCGCCTGTAGGTCCTATATGGGCATAGGTTGCACCTGGCTGGTGTCGAAGCGGCCCCAATGCTGCATATACGGTGCATAGCGGTGCTCAGATCGACATATATCGACTCAAGAACATCGCTTGTAGGTCCTATATTGCCGTGGGTTGCATCTGGCTGATATCAGAGCCACCCACATGCCGTATATACGGGGGCCCAGCTGTGCTCAGATCGACATATATCGACTCAAGAACATCGGCTGTAGGTCCTATATGGCCATGGGTTGCATCTGGCTGGTATCAGAGCCACCCACATGCCGTATATACGGGGGCCCAGCTGTGCTCAGATCGACATATATTGACTCAAGGACATCGCCTGTAGGTCATATATGGCCGTGGGTTGCATCTGGCTGGTATGAGAGCTACCCTCATGCTGTATATACGGGACTCAGCTGTGCTCAAATCGACATATATCGACTCAAGAACATCGCCTGTATGTCCTATATGGCCGTGGGTTGCATCTGGCTGGTATGCCATATATACGGGGCCCAGCTGTGCTCAGTTCGACATATATAGACGGAAGAACATCGCCTGTAGGTCCTATATGGCCATGGGTTGCATCTGGCTGGTATCACAGCTACCCCCATGCTGTATATACGTAGCCCAGCTGTGCTCAGATTGACATATATAGACTCAAGAACATCGCCTGTAGGTCCTATATGCCCGTGGGTTGCATCTAGCTGGAATCAGAGCCACCCACATGCTGCATATACAATGCATAGCGGAGCTCATATCGACATATATCGACTCAAGAACATCGCCTGTGGGTCCTATATGGGCATAGGTTGCACCTGGCTGGTGTCGAAGCGACCTCAATGCTGCATATACGGTGCATAGCGGTGCTCAGATCGACATATATCGACTCAAGAACATCGCCTGTAGGACCTATATGGCCTTGGGTTGCATCTGGCTGGTATCAGAGCCACCCACATGCCGTATATACGAGGCCCAGCTGTGCTCAGATCGACATATATCGATTCAAGAACATCGCCTGTAGGTTCTATATGGCCGTGGGTTGCATATGGCTGGTATCAGAGCCACCCTCATGCCGTATATACGGGGCCCAGCTGTGCGCAGATCGACAAATATCGACTCAAGAACATCGCCTGTAGGTCGTATATGGCCGTGGGTTGCATATGGCTGGTATCAGAGCCACCCACATGCCGTATATACGGGGCCCAGCTGTGCTCATATCGACATATATTGACTCAAGAACATCGCCTGTAGGTCCTATATGGCCGTGGGTTGCATCTGCCTGGTATCAGTGCTAATCCCATGCTGTATATACGGCGCCCAGCTATGCTCAAATCGACATATATCGACTCAAGAACATCGCCTGTAGGTCCTATATGGCCGTGGGTTGCATCTGGCTGGTATCAGTGCTTATCCCATGCTGTATAAACGGCGCCCAGCTGTGCTCAGATCGACATATATCGACTCAAGAACATCGCCTGTAGGTCCTATATGCCCGTGGGTTGCATCTGGCTGGAATCAGAGCCACCCACATGCTGCATATACAGGGCATAGCGGAGCTCATATCGACATATATCGACTCAAGAACATCGCCTGTAGGTGCCATATGGGCATAGGTTGCACCTGGCTTGTGTCGGAGCGGCCCCAATGTTGCATATACGGTGAATAGCGGTGCTCAGATTGACATATATCGAGTCAAGAACATCGCCTGTAGGTCCTATATGGCAGTGGGTTGCATCTGGCTGATATTAGAGCCACCCACATGCCGTATATACGGGGGCCCAGCTGTGCTCAGATCGACATATATCGACTCAAGAACATCGGCTCTAGGTCCTATATGGCCGTGGGTTGCATCTGGCTGGTATCAGAGCCACCCACATGCCGTAGATACGGGGCCCAGCTGTGCTCAGATCGACATATATCGACTCAAGAACATCGCCTGTAGGTCCTATATGGCCGTGGATTGAATCTGGCTGGTATCATAACTACCCCCATGCTTTATATACGGCGCCCAGCTGTGTTTAGATCGACATATATCGACTCAAGAACATCGCCTGTAGGTCCTATATAGCCGTGGGTTGCAGTTGGCTGGTATCACAGCTACCCCCATGCTGTATTTACGTGGCCCAGCTGTGCTCAGGTCGACATATATCGACACAAGGACATCACCTGTAGGTCCTGTATGGCCGTTGGTTGCAGCTGGCTGGTATCAGAGCCACCCACATGCCCTATATACGGGGGTCCAGCTGTGCTCAGATCGACATATATCGACTCAAGAACATCGCCTGTAGGTCCTATATGGCCGTGGGTTGCATCTGGCTGGTATCAGAGCTACCCACATGCCGTATATACGGGACCCAGCTGTGCTCAGATCAACATATATCGACTCAAGAACATCGCCTGTAGGTCCTATATGGCCGTGGGTTGCATATGGCTGGTATCAGAGCCACCCACATGCCGTATATACGGGGCCCAGCTGTGCAGATCGACATATATCGAATCATGACCATCGCCTGTAGGTCCTATATGGCAGTGGGTTGCACCTGGCTGATATCAGAGCCACCCACATGCCGTATATACGGGGGCCCAGCTGTGCTCAAATCGGCATATATCGAATCAAGAACATCGGCTGTAGGTCCTATATGGCCGTGGGTTGCATCTGGCTGGTATCAGAGCCACCCACATGCCGTATATACGGGGCCCAGCTGTGCTCAGATCGGCATATATCGACTCAAGAACATCGCCTGTAGGTCCTATACGGCCGTGGGTTGCATCTGGCTGGTATCAGAGCTACCCTTAAGCTGTATATACGAGGACCAGCTGTGCTCAGATCGACATATATCGACTCAAAAACATCGCCTGTAGGTCCTATATGGCCGTGGGTTGCATCTGCTGGTATCAGAGCTACCCTAATGCTGTATATACGGGGCCCAGCTGTGCTCAGATCGACATATATCGACTCAAGAACATCGCCTGTAGGTCCTATATGGCCGTGGGTTGCAGCTGGCTGGTATCAGAGCCACCCACATGCCGTATATACAGGGCCCAGCTGTGCTCAGATCGACATATATCGACTCAAGAACATCGCCTGTAGCGCCTATATGGCCTTGGGTTGCAGCTGGCTGGTATCAGAGCCACCCACATGCCGTATATACAGGGCCCAGCTGTGCTCAGATCGACATATATCGACTCAAGAACATCGCCTGTAGGTCCTATATAGCCGTGGGTTGCATCTGGCTGGTATCAGAGCTACCCCCATGCTGTATATACGGGGCCCAGCTGTGCTCAGCTCGACATATATCGACTCAAAAACATCGCCTATAGGTCCTATATGGCCTTGGGTTGCAGCTGGCTGGTATCAGAGCCACCCACATGCCGTATATACAGGGCCCAGCTGTGCTCAGATCGACATATATCGACTCAAGAACATCGCCTGTAGGTCCTATATGGCCGTGGGTTGCATCTAGCTGGTATCAGAGCCACCCACATGCCGTATATACGGGGCCCAGCTGTGCTCAGATCGACATATATCGACTCAAGAACATCGCCTGTAGGTCATATATGGCCGTGGGTTGCATCTGGCTGGTATGAGAGCTACCCCCATGCTGTATATACGGGGCCCATCTGTGCTCAAATCGACATATATCGACTCAAGAACATCGCCTGTATGTCCTATATGGCCGTGGGTTGCATCTGGCTGGTATGCCATATATACGGGGTCCAGCTGTGCTCAGATCGACATATATCGACTCAAGAACATCGCCTGTAGCTCCTATATGGGCATAGGTTGCACCTGGCTGGTGTCGAAGCGGCCCCAATGCTGCATATACGGTGCATAGCGGTGCTCAGATCGACATATATCGACTCAAGAACATCGCCTGTAGGTCCTATATGGCCGTGGGTTGCATCTGGCTGGTATCAGAGCCACCCACATGTCGTATATACGAGGCCCAGCTGCTCTCAGATCGACATATATCGACTCAAGAACATCGCCTGTAGGTTCTATATGGCCGTGGGTTGCATCTGGCTGGTATCAGAGGTACCCCCATGCTGTATATACGGCGCCCAGCTGTGCTCCGGTCGACATATATCGACTCAAGAACATCGCCTGAGGGTTCTATATGGCCGTGGGTTGCATCTGGCTGGTATCAGAGCTACCCCCATGCTGTATATACGGCGCCCAGCTGTGCTCAGATCGACACATATCGACTCAAGAACATCGCCTGTAGGTCCTACATGGCCGTGGGTTGCATATGGCTGGTATCAGTGCTAATCCCATGCTGTATAAACGGCGCCCAGCTGTGCTCAGATCGACATATATCGACTCAAGAACATCGCCTGTGGGTCCTATATAGCCGTGGGCTGCAGCTGGCTGGTATCACAGCTACCCCCATGCTGTATATACGTGGCCCAGCTGTGCTCAGATCGACATATATCGACTCAAGAACATCGCCTGTAGGTCCTATATGGCCGTGGGTTGCAGCTGGCTGGTATCAGAGCCACCCACATGCCGTATATACGGGGCCCAGCTGTGCTCAGATCGACATATATCGACGGAAGAACATGGCCTGTAGGTCCTATATGGCCATGGGTTGCACCTGGCTGGTATCACAGCTACCCCCATGCTGTATATACGTAGCGCAGCTGTGCTCAGATCGACATATATCGACTCAAGAACATCGCCTGTAGGTCCTATATGCCCGTGGGTTGCATCTGGCTGGAATCAGAGCCACCCACATGCTGCATATACAATGCATAGCGGAGCTCATATCGACATATATCGACTCAAGAACATCGCCTGTAGGTCCTATATGGGCATAGGTTGCACCTGGCTGGTGTCGAAGCGGCCCCAATGCTGCATATACGGTGCATAGCGGTGCTCAGATCGACATATATCGACTCAAGAACATCGCTTGTAGGTCCTATATGGCAGTGGGTTGCATCTGGCTGATATCAGAGCCACCCATATGCCGTATATACGGTGGCCCAGCTGTGCTCAGATCGTCATATATCGACTCAGGAACATCGCCTGTAGGTCCTATATGGCCGTGGGTTGCGTCTGGCAGGTATCAGAGCCACCCACATGTCGTATATACGAGGCCCAGCTGCTCTCAGATCGACATATATCGACTCAAGAACATCGCCTGTAGGTTCTATATGGCCGTGGGTTGCATCTGACTGGTATCAGAGGTACCCCCATGCTGTATATACGGCGCCCAGCTGTGCTCAGATCGACATATATCGACTCAAGAACATCGCCTGTAGGTCCTACATGGCCGTGGGTTGCATCTGGCTGGTATCAGTGCTAATCCCATGCTGTATATACGGCGCCCAGCTATGCTCAAATCGACATATATCGACTCAAGAACATCGCCTGTAGGTCCTATATGGCCGTGGGTTGCATCTGGCTGGTATCAGTGCTTATCCCATGCTGTATATACGGTACCCAGCTGTGCTCAGATCGACATATATCGATTCAAGAACATCGCCTGTAGGTCCTATATGGCCGTGGTTTGCATCTGGCTGGTATCGGAGCTACCCCCATGGTGTATATACGGCGCCCAGCTGCGCTCAGATCGACATATATCGACTCAAGAACATCGCCTATAGGTCCTATATGGCCGTGGGTTGTATATGGCTGGTATCAGAGCCACCCACATGCCGTATATACGGGGCCCAGCTGTGCTCAGATCGACATATATCGATTCAAGAACATCGCCTGTAGGTCCTATATGGCCGTGGGTTGCATCTGGCTGGTATCAGAGCTACCCCCATGCTGTATATACGAGGCCCAGCTGTGCTCAGATCGACATATATCGACTCAAGAACATCGCCTGTGAGTCTTATATGGCCGTGGCTTGCAGCTGGCTGGTATCAGAGCTACCCCCAGGCTGTATATACGTGGCCCATCTGTGCTCAGATCGACATATATCGACTCAAGAACATCGCCTGTAGTTGCTATATGGCCGTGGGTTGCATCTGGCTGGTATCAGAGCTACCCCCATGCTTTATATACGGCGCCAAGCTGTGCTCAGATCGAAATATATATCGACTCAAGAACATCGCTTCTAGGTCCTATATGGCCGTGGGTTGCATCTGGCTGGTATCAGTGCTACCCCCATGCTGTATATACGACGCCCAGCTGTACTCAGATCGACATATATCGACTCAAGAATATCGCCTGTAGGTCCTATATGGCCGTGGGTTGCATCTGGCTGGTATCAGAGCCACCCACATGCCGTATATACGGGGCCCAGCTGTGCTCGGATAGACATATATCGACTCAAAAACATCGCCTGTAGGTCCTATATGGCCGTGGATTGAATCTGGCTGGTATCAGAGCTACCCCCATGCTGTATATACGGCGCCCAGCTGTGCTCAGATCGACATATATCGACTCAAGAACAGCTCCTGTAGGTCCTATATAGCCGTGGGTTGCAGTTGGCTGGTATCACAGCTACCCCCATGCTGTATATACGTGGCCCAGCTGTGCTCAGGTCGACATATATCGACTCAAGGACATCACCTGTAGGTCCTATATGGCCGTGGGGTGCATCTGGCTGGTATCAGAGCTACCCACATGCCATATATACGGGACCCAGCTATGCTCAGATCGACATATGTCGACTCAAGAACATCGCCTGTAGGTCCTATATGGCCGTGGGTTGCATATGGCTGGTAGCAGAGCCACCCACATGCCGTATATACGGGGCCCAGCTGTGCTCAGATCGACATATATCGAATCATGACCATCGCCTGAAGGTCTTGTATGGCCGTGGGTTGCATATGGCTGGTATCAGAACTACCCCCATGCTGTATATACGAGGCCCAGCTTTGCTCAGATCGACATATATCGACTCAAGAACATCGCCTGTAGGTGCTATATGGCCGTGGGTTGCATATGGCTGGTATCAGAGCCACCCACATGCCGTATATACGTTACCCAGCTGTGCCCAGATCGACATATATCGACTCAAGAACATCGCCTGTAGGTCCTATATGGCCGCGGGTTGCATATGGCTGGTATCAGAGCTACCCCCATGCTGTATATACGAGGCCCAGCTTTGCTCAGATCGACATATATCGACTCAAGAACATCGCCTGTGGGTCCTATATGGCCGTGGGTTGCAGCTGGCTGGTATCAGAGCTACCCCCAGGGTGTATATACGTGGCCCAGCTGTGCGCAGGTCGACATATATCGACTCAAGGACATCACCTGTAGGTCCTATATGGCCGTGGGGTGCATCTGGCTGGTATCAGAGCTACCCACATGCCGTATATACGGGACCCAGCTATGCTCAGATCGACATATATCGACTCAAGAACATCGCCTGTAGGTCCTATATGGCCGTGGGTTGCATATGGCTGGTATCAGAGCCACCCACATGCCGTATATACATTACCCAGCTGTGCCCAGATCGACATATATCGACTCAAGAACATCGCCTGTAGGTCCTATATGGCCGTGGGTTGCATATGGCTGGTATCAGAGCTACCCCCATGCTGTATATACGAGGCCCAGCTTTGCTCAGATCGACATATATCGACTCAAGAACATCGCCTGTGGGTCCTATATGGCCGTGGGTTGCAGCTGGCTGGTATCAGAGCTACCCCCAGGGTGTATATACGTGGCCCAGCTGTGCTCAGATCGACATATATCGACTTAAGAACATCGCCGGTAGGTCCTGTATGCCCATGGGTTGCATCTGGCTGGTATCAGAGCCACCCACATGCCGTTTATACGGGGCCCAGCTGTGATCAGATCGACATATATCGACTCAAGAACATCGGCTGTAGGTCCTATATGGCCGTGGGTTGCATCTAGCTGGTATCAGAGCCACCCACATGCCGTATATACGGGGCCCAGCTGTGCTCAGATCGACATATATCGACTCAAGAACATCGCCTGTAGGTCATATATGGCCGTGGGTTGCATCTGGCTGGTATGAGAGCTACCCCCATGCTGTATATACGGGGCCCAGCTGTGCTCAAATCGACATATATCGACTCAAGAACATCGCCTGTATGTCCTATATGGCCGTGGGTTGCATCTGGCTGGTATGCCATATATACGGGGCCCAGCTGTGCTCAGATCGACATATATCGACGGAAGAACATCGCCTGTAGGTCCTATATGGCCATGGGTTGCACCTGGCTGGTATCACAGCTACCCCCATGCTGTATATACGTAGCGCAGCTGTACTCAGATCGACATATATCGACTCAAGAACATCGCCTGTAGGTCCTATATGCCCGTGGGTTGCATCTGGCTGGAATCAGAGCGGAGCTCATATCGACATATATCGACTCAAGAACATCGCCTGTAGGTCCTATATGGGCATAGGTTGCACCTGGCTGGTGTCGAAGCGGCCCCAATGCTGCATATACGGTGCATAGCGGTGCTCAGATCGACATATATCGACTCAAGAACATCGCTTGTAGGTCCTATATTGCCGTGGGTTGCATCTGGCTGATATCAGAGCCACCCACATGCCGTATATACGGGGGCCCAGCTGTGCTCAGATCGACATATATCGACTCAAGAACATCGGCTGTAGGTCCTATATGGCCGTGGGTTGCATCTGGCTGGTATCAGAGCCACCCACATGCCGTATATACGGGGGCCCAGCTGTGCTCAGATCGACATATATCGACTCAAGAACATCGCCTGTAGGTCATATATGGCCGTGGGTTGCATCTGGCTGGTATGAGAGCTACCCCCATGCTGTATATACGGGACTCAGCTGTGCTCAAATCGACATATATCGACGGAAGAACATCGCCTGTAGGTCCTATATGGCCATGGGTTGCATCTGGCTGGTATCACAGCTACCCCCATGCTGTATATACGTAGCCCAGCTGTGCTCAGATTGACATATATCGACTCAAGAACATCGCCTGTAGGTCCTATATGCCCGTGGGTTGCATCTAGCTGGAATCAGAGCCACCCACATGCTGCATATACAATGCATAGCGGAGCTCATATCGACATATATCGACTCAAGAACATCGCCTGTAGGTCCTATATGGGCATAGGTTGCACCTGGCTGGTGTCGAAGCGACCCCAATGCTGCATATACGGTGCATAGCGGTGCTCAGATCGACATATATCGACTCAAGAACATCGCCTGTAGGACCTATATGGCCTTGGGTTGCATCTGGCTGGTATCAGAGCCACCCACATGCCGTATATACGAGGCCCAGCTGTGCTCAGATCGACATATTTCGATTCAAGAACATCGCCTGTAGGTTCTATATGGCCGTGGGTTGCATATGGCTGGTATCAGAGCCACCCACATGCCGTATATACGGGGCCCAGCTGTGCGCAGATCGACATATATCGACTCAAGAACATCGCCTGTAGGTCCTATATGGCCGTGGGTTGCATATGGCTGGTATCAGAGCCACCCACATGCCGTATATACGGGGCCCAGCTGTGCTCAGATCGACATATATCGACTCAAGAACATCGCCTGTAGGTCCTATATGGCCGTGGGTTGCATCTGGCTGGTATCAGAGCTACCCCTATGCTGTATATACGGCGAGCAGCTGTGCTCAGATCGACATATATCGACTCAAGAACATCGCCTGTAGGTCCTATATGGCCGTGGGTTGCATCTGGGTGGTATCAGAGCTACCCCCATGCTGTATATACGGGGCCCAGTTGTGCTCAGATCGACATATATCGACTCAAGAACATCGCCTGTAGGTCCAATATAACCGTGGGTTGCAGCTGGCTGGTATCACAGCTACCCCCATGCTATATATATGGCGCCCAGCTGTGCTCAGATCTACATATATCGACTCAAGAACATCGCCTGTAGATCCTATATGGCCGTGGGTTGCATCTGGCTGGTTTCAGAGCTACCCCCATTCTGTATATACGGGGCCCAGCTGTGCTCAGATCGACATATATCGACTCAAGAACATCGCCTGTAGGTCCTATATGGCCGTGGGTTGCAGCTGGCTGGTATCACAGCTACCCCTATGCTGTATATACGTGGCTCAGCTGTGCTCAGATCGACTTATATCGACTCAAGAACATCGGCTGTAGGTCCTATATGGCCGTGGGTTGCATCTGGCTGGTATCAGAGCCACCCACATGTCGTATATACGAGGCCCAGCTGCTCTCAGATCGACATATATCGACTCAAGAACATCGCCTGTAGGTTCTATATGGCCGTGGGTTGCATCTGACTGGTATCAGAGGTACCCCCATGCTGTATATACGGCGCCCAGCTGTGCTCAGATCGACATATATCGACTCAAGAACATCGCCTGTAGGTCCTACATGGCCGTGGGTTGCATCTGGCTGGTATCAGTGCTAATCCCATGCTGTATATACGGCGCCCAGCTATGCTCAAATCGACATATATCGACTCAAGAACATCGCCTGTAGGTCCTATATGGCCGTGGGTTGCATCTGGCTGGTATCAGTGCTTATCCCATGCTGTATAAACGGCGCCCAGCTGTGCTCAGATCGACATATATCGACTCAAGAACATCGCCTGTGGGTCCTATATAGCCGTGGGCTGCAGCTGGCTGGTATCACAGCTACCCCCATGCTGTACATACGTGGCCCAGCTGTGCTCAGATCGACATATATCGACTCAAGAACATCGCCTGTAGGTCCTATATGGCCGTGGGTTGCAGCTGGCTGGTATCAGAGCCACCCACATGCCGTATATACGGGGCCCAGCTGTGCTCAGATCGACATATATCGACGGAAAAACATCGCCTGTAGGTCCTATATCGCCATGGGTTGCACCTGCCTGGTATCACAGCTACCCCCATGCTGTATATACGTAGCGCAGCTGTGCTCAGATCGACATATATCGACTCAAGAACATCGCCTGTAGGTCCTATATGGCCGTGGGTTGCAGCTGGCTGGTATCACAGCCACCCACATGCCGTATATACGGGGCCCAGCTGTGCCCAGATCGACATATATCGACGGAAGAACATCGCCTGTAGGTCCTATATGGCCATGGGTTGCACCTGGCTGGTATCACAGCTACCCCCATGCTGTATATACGTAGCGCAGCTGTGCTCAGATCGACATATATCGACTCAAGAACATCGCCTGTAGGTCCTATATGGGCATAGGTTGCACCTGGCTGGTGTCGAAGCGGCCCCAATGCTGCATATACGGTGCATAGCGGTGCTCAGATCGACATATATCGACTCAAGAACATCGCCTGTAGGACCTATATGGCCTTGGGTTGCATCTGGCTGGTATCAGAGCCACCCACATGCCGTATATACGAGGCCCAGCTGTGCTCAGATCGACATATATCGATTCAAGAACATCGCCTGTAGGTTCTATATGGCCGTGGGTTGCATATGGCTGGTATCAGAGCCACCCACATGCCGTATATACGGGGCCCAGCTGTGCGCAGATCGACAAATATCGACTCAAGAACATCGCCTGTAGGTCGTATATGGCCGTGGGTTGCATATGGCTGGTATCAGAGCAACCCACATGCCGTATATACGGGGCCCAGCTGTGCTCATATCGACATATATTGACTCAAGAACATCGCCTGTAGGTCCTATATGGCCGTGGGTTGCATCTGCCTGGTATCAGAGCTACACCCATGGTGTATATACGGCGCCCAGCTGTGCTCAGATCGACATATATCGACTCAAGAACATCGCCTGTAGGTCCTATATGGCCGTGGGTTGCATCTGGCTGGTATCAGAGCTACCCCTATGCTGTATATACGGCGAGCAGCTGTGCTCAGATCGACATATATCGACTCAAGAACATCGCCTGTAGGTCCTATATGGCCGTGGGTTGCATCTGGCTGGTGTCAGAGCTAACCCCATGCTGTATATACGGGGCCCAGCTGTGCTCAGATCGACCTATATCGACTCAAGAACATCGCCTGTAGGTCCTATATGGCCGTGGGTTGCATCTGGGTGGTATCAGAGCTACCCCCATGCTGTATATACGGGGCCCAGCTGTGCTCAGATCGACATATATCGACTCAAGAACATCGCCTGTAGGTCCAATATAACCGTGGGTTGCAGCTGGCTGGTATCACAGCTACCCCCATGCTATATATACGGCGCCCAGCTGTGCTCAGATCTACATATATCGACTCAAGAACATCGCCTGTAGATCCTATATGGCCGTGGGTTGCATCTGGCTGGTTTCAGAGCTACCCCCATTCTGTATATACGGGGCCCAGCTGTGCTCAGATCGACATATATCGACTCAAGAACATCGCCTGTAGGTCCTATATGGCCGTGGGTTGCAGCTGGCTGGTATCACAGCTACCCCCATGCTGTATATACGTGGCCCAGCTGTGCTCAGATCGACATATATCGACTCAAGAACATCGCCTGTAGGTCCTATATGCCCGTGGGTTGCATCTGGCTGGAATCAGAGCCACCCACATGCTGCATATACAGGGCATAGCGGAGCTCATATCGACATATATCGACTCAAGAACATCGCCTGTAGGTGCCATATGGGCATAGGTTGCACCTGGCTTGTGTCGGAGCGGCCCCAATGTTGCATATACGGTGAATAGCGGTGCTCAGATTGACATATATCGAGTCAAGAACATCGCCTGTAGGTCCTATATGGCAGTGGGTTGCATCTGGTTGATATTAGAGCCACCCACATGCCGTATATACGGGGGCCCAGCTGTGCTCAGATCGACATATATCGACTCAAGAACATCGGCTCTAGGTCCTATATGGCCGTGGGTTGCATCTGGCTGGTATCAGAGCCACCCACATGCCGTATATACGGGGCCCAGCTGTGCTCAGATCGACATATATCGACTCAAGAATATCGCCTGTAGGTCCTATATGGCCGTGGGTTGCATCTGGCTTGTATCAGAGCTACCCCCATGGTGTATATACGGCGCCCAGCTGTGCTCAAATCGACATATATCGATTCAAGTACATCGCCTGTAGGTCCTATATGGCCGTGGGTTGGATCTGGCTGGTATCAGAGCTACTCCCATGCTGTATATACGAGGCCCAGCTGTGCTCAGATCGACATATATCGACTCAAGAACAGCGCCTGTGGGTCTTATATGGCCGTGGGTTGCAGCTGGCTGGTATCAGAGCTACCCCCAGGCTGTATATACGGGGCCCAGCTGTGCTCAGCTCGACATATATCGACTCAAAAACATCGCCTCTAGGTCCTATATGGCCGTGGGTTGCATCTGGCTGGTATCAGAGCTACCCCCATGCTGTATATACGGCGCCCAGCTGTGCTCAGATCGACATATATCGACTCAAAAGCATTGCCTGTAGGTCCTATATGGCCGTGGGTTGCATCTGGCTGGTATCATAGCTTCCCCCATGCTGTATATACGGGGACAAGCTGTGCTCAGAGCGACATATATCGAGTCAAGTACATCGCCTGTAGGTCCTATGTAGCCGTGGGTTGCAGCTGGCTGGTTTGACAGCTACCCCCATGCTGTATATACGTGGCCCAGCTGTGCTCAGATCGACATATATCGACTCAAGAACATCGCCTGTAGGTCCTATATGGCCGTGGGTTGCAGCTGGCTGGTATCAGAGCCACCCACATGCCGTATATACGGGGACCAGATGTGCTCAGATCGACATATATCGACTCAAGAACATCGCCTGTAGGTCCTATATGGCCGTGGGTTGCACCTGGCTGGTATCAGAGCTACCCCCATGCTGTATATACGGAGCCCAGCTGTGCTCAGATCGACATATATCGACTCAAGAACATCGCCTGTAGGTCCTATATAGCCGTGGGTTGCAGCTGGCTGGTATCCCAGCTACCCCCATGCTGTATATACGTGGCCCAGCTGTGCTCAGATCGACATATATCGACTCAAGAACTTCGCCTGTAGGTCCTATATGGCCGTGGGTTGCATCTGGCTGGTATCAGAGCTACCCCCATGCTGTATATACGGCGCCCAGCTGTGCTCAGATCGACATATATCGACTCAAGAACATCGCCTGTAGGTCATATATGGCCGTGGGTTGTATCTGACTGGTATCAGAGCTACCCCCATGCTGTATACACGGGGCCCAGCTGCGCTCAAATCGACATATATCGACTCAAGAACATCGCCTGTAGGTCCTATATGGCCGTGGGTTGCAGCTGGCTGGTATCAGAGCTACCCCCATGCTGTATATACGTGGCCCAGCTGTGCTCAGATCGACATATATCGACTCAAGAACATTGCCTGTGGGTCTTATATGGCCGTGGGTTGCAGCTGGCTGGTATCAGAGCTACCCCCAGGCAGTATATACGTGGCCCAGCTGTGCTCAGATCGACATATATCGACTCAAGAACATCGCCTGTAGGTGCTATATGGCCGTGGGTTGCATCTGGCTGGTATCAGAGCTACCCCCATGCTGTATATACGGCGCCGAGCTGTGCTCAGATCGACATATATCGACTCAAGAACATCGCTTGTAGGTCCTATATGGCCGTGGGTTGCATCTGGCTGGTATCAGTGCTACCCCCATGCTGTATATACGGCGTCCAGCTGTGCTCAGATCGACATATATCGACTCAAGAACATCGCCTGTAGGTCCTATATGGCCGTGGGTTGCATATGGCTGGTATCAGAGCTACCCCCATGCTGTATATACGGGGCCCAGCTGTTCCCACATCGACATATATCGAATCAAGAACATCGCTTGTAGGTCCTATATAGCCATGGGTTGCAGCTGGCTGGTATCACAGCTACCCCCATGCTGTATATACGTGGCCCAGCTGTGCTCCGATCGACATATATCGACTCAAGAACATCGCCTGTAGGTCCTATATGGCCGTGGGTTGTATCTGGCTGGTATCAGAGCTACCACTATGCTGTATATACGGCGAGCAGCTGTGCTCAGATCGACATATATCGACTTAAGAACATCGCCTGTAGGTCCTATATGGCCGTGGGTTGCATCTGGCTGGTATCAGAGCTACCCCCATGGTGTATATACGGCGCCCAGCTGTGCTCAAATCGACATATATCGATTCAAGAACATCGCCTATAGGTCCTATATGGCCGTGGGTTGGATCTGGCTGGTTTCAGAGCTACTCCCATGCTGTATATACGAGGCCCAGCTGTGCTCAGATCGACATATATCGACCCAAGAACATCGCCTGAGGGTCTTATATGGCCGTGGGTTGCAGCTGACTGGTATCAGAGCTACCCCTAGGCTGTATATACGTGGCCCAGCTGTGCTCAGATCGACATATATCGACTCAAGAATATCGCCTGTAGGTGCTGTATGGCCATGGGTTGCATCTGGCTGGTATCAGAGCTACCCCCATGCTGTATATACGGCGCCCAGCTGTGCTCAGATCGACATATATCGACTCAAGAACGTCGCCTGTAGGTCCTATATGGCCGTGGTTTGCATCTGGCTGGTATCGAAGCTACCCCCATGGTGTTTATACGGCCCCCAGCTGCGCTCAGATCGACATATATCGACTCAAGAACATCGCCTATAGGTCCTATATGGCTGTGGGTTGCATCTGGCTGGTATCAGAGCTACCCCCATGCTGTATATACAAGGCCCAGCTGTGCTCAGATCGACATATATCGACTCGAGAACATCGCCTGTAGGTCCTATATGGCCGTGGGTTGCAGCTGGCTGGTATCACAGCTACCCTCATGCTGTATATACGGCGCCAAGCTGTGCTCAGATCGACATATATCGACTCAAGAACATCGCCTGTAGGTCCTATATGGCCGTGGGTTGCAGCTGGCTGGTATCACAGCTACCCCCATGCTGTATATACGAGGCCCAGCTGTGCTCAGATCTACATATATCGACTCAAGAACATCGCCTGTAGATCCTATATGGCCGTGGGTTGCATCTGGCTGGTTTCAGAGCTACCCCCATTCTGTATATACGGGGCCCAGCTGTGCTCAGATCGACATATATCGACTCAAGAACATCGCCTGTAGGTCCTATATGGCCGTGGGTTGCAGCTGGCTGGTATCACAGCTACCCCCATGCTGTATATACGTGGCTCAGCTGTGCTCAGATCGACTTATATCGACTCAAGAACATTGGCTGTAGGTCCTATATGCCCGTGGGTTGCATCTGGCTGAAATCAGAGCCACCCACATGCTGCATATACAGGGCATAGCGGAGCTCATATCGACATATATCGACTCAAGAACATCGCCTGTAGGTGCCATATGGGCATAGGTTGCACCTGGCTTGTGTCGGAGCGGCCCCAATGTTGCATATACGGTGAATAGCGGTGCTCAGATCGACATATATCGACTCAAGAACATCGCCTGTAGGTCCTATATGGCAGTGGGTTGCATCTGGCTGATATTAGAGCCACCCACGTGTCGTATATACGGGGGCCCAGCTGTGCTCAGATCGACATATATCGACTCAAGAACATCGGTTCTAGGTCCTATATGGCCGTGGGTTGCATCTGGCTGGTATCAGAGCCACCCACATGCCGTATATACGGGGCCCAGCTGTGCTCAGATCGACATATATCGACTCAAGAATATCGCCTGTAGGTCCTATATGGCCGTGGGTTGCATCTGGCTTGTATCAGAGCTACCCCCATGGTGTATATACGGCGCCCAGCTGTGCTCAAATCGACATAAATCGATTCAAGTACATCGCCTGTAGGTCCTATATGGCCGTGGGTTGGATCTGGCTGGTATCAGAGCTACTCCCATGCTGTATATACGAGGCCCAGCTGTGCTCAGATCGACATATATCGACTCAAGAATATCGCCTGTAGGTGCTGTATGGCCGTGGGTTGCATCTGGCTGGTATCAGAGCTACCCCAATGCTGTATATACGGCGCCAAGCTGTGCTCAGATCGACATATATCGACTCAAGAACATCGGCCTGTAGGTCCTATATGGCCGTGGGTTGCATCTGGCTGGTATCATAGCTTCCCCCATGCTGTATATACGGGGCCCAGCTGTGCTCAGAGCGACATATATCGAGTCAAGTACATCGCCTGTAGGTCCTATGTAGCCGTGGGTTGCAGCTGGCTGGTATGACAGCTACCCCCATGCTGTATATACGTGGCCCAGCTGTGCTCAGATCGACATATATCGACTCAAGAACATCGCCTGTAGGTCCTATATGGCCGTGGGTTGCAGCTGGCTGGTATCAGAGCCACCCACATGCCGTATATACGGGGCCCAGATGTGCTCAGCTCGACATATATCGACTCAAAAACATCGCCTCTAGGTCCTATATGGCCACCCACATGCCGTATATACGGGGCCCAGCTGTGCTCAGATCGACATATATCGACTCAAGAACATCGCCTGTAGGTCCTATATGGCCGTGGGTTGCATCTGCCTGGTATCAGAGCTACAGCCATGGTGTATATACGGCGCCCAGCTGTGCTCAGATCGACATATATCGACTCAAGAACATCGCCTGTAGGTCCTATATGGCCGTGGGTTGCATCTGGCTGGTATCAGAGCTACCCCTATGCTGTATATACGGCGAGCAGCTGTGCTCAGATCGACATATATCGACTCAAGAACATCGCCTGTAGGTCCTATATGGCCGTGGGTTGCATCTGGCTGGTATCAGAGCTAACCCCATGCTGTATATACGGGGCCCAGCTGTGCTCAGATCGACATATATCGACCCAAGAACATCGCCTGTGGGTCTTATATGGCCGTGGGTTGCAGCTGACTGGTATCAGAGCTACCCCTAGGCTGTATATACGTGGCCCAGCTGTGCTCAGATCGACATATATCGACTCAAGAATATCGCCTGTAGGTGCTGTATGGCCATGGGTTGCATCTGGCTGGTATCAGAGCTACCCCCATGTTGTATATACGGCGCCCAGCTGTGCTCAGATCGACATATATCGACTCAAGAACGTCGCCTGTAGGTCCTATATGGCCGTGGTTTGCATCTGGCTGGTATCGAAGCTACCCCCATGGTGTTTATACGGCCCCCAGCTGCGCTCAGATCGACATATATCGACTCAAGAACATCGCCTATAGGTCCTATATGGCTGTGGGTTGCATCTGGCTGGTATCAGAGCTACCACCATGCTGTATATACAAGGCCCAGCTGTGCTCAGAGCGACATATATCGACTCAAGAACATCGCCTGTGGGTCTTATATGGCCGTGGGTTGCAGCTGGCTGGTATCAGAGCTACCCCCAGGCTTTATATACGTGGCCCAGCTGTGCTCAGATCGACATATATCGACTCAAGAACATCGCCTGTAGGTGCTATATGGCCGTGGGTTGCATCTGGCTGGTATCAGAGCTACCCTCATGCTGTATATACGGCGCCAAGCTGTGCTCAGATCGACATATATCGACTCAAGAACATTGCTTGTAGGTCCTATATGGCCGTGGGTTGCATCTGGCTGGTATCAGTGCTACCCCCATTCTGTATATACGGCGCCCAGCTGTGCTCAGATGGACATATATCGACTCAAGAATATCGCCTGTAGGTCCTATATGGCCGTGGGTTGAATATGGCTGGTATCAGAGCCACCCACATGCCGTATATATGGGGCCCAGCTGTGCTCGGATCGACATATATCGACTCAAGAACATCGCCTGTAGGTCCTATATGGCCGTGGATTGAATCTGGCTGGTATCATAACTACCCCCATGCTGTATATACGGCGCCCAGCTGTGCTCAGATCGACATATATCGACTCAAGAACATCGCCTGTAGGTCCTATATAGCCGTGGGTTGCAGTTGGCTGGTATCACAGCTACCCCCATGCTGTATTTACGTGGCCCAGCTGTGCTCAGGTCGACATATATCGACACAAGGACATCAACTGTAGGTCCTGTATGGCCGTTGGTTGCAGCTGGCTGGTATCAGAGCCACCCACATGCCCTATATACGGGGGTCCAGCTGTGCTCAGATCGACATATATCGACTCAAGAACATCGCCTGTAGGTCCTATATGGCCGTGGGTTGCATCTGGCTGGTATCAGAGATACCCACATGCCGTATATACGGGACCCAGCTGTGCTCAGATCGACATATATCGACTCAAGAACATCGCCTGTAGGTCCTATATGGCCGTGGGTTGCATATGGCTGGTATCAGAGCCACCCACATGTCGTATATACGGGGCCCAGCTGTGCAGATCGACATATATCGAATCATGACCATCGCCTGTAGGTCCTATATGGCCGTGGGTTGCATCTGGCTGGTATCAGAGCCACCCACATGCCGTATATACGTTACCCAGCTGTGCCCAGATCGACATATATCGACTCAAGAACATCGCCTGTAGGTCCTATATGGCAGTGGGTTGCATATGGCTGGTATCAGAGCGACCCCCATGCTGTATATACGGGGCCCAGCTGTGCTCAGATCGACATATATCGACTCAAGAACATCACCTGTAGGTCCTATATGGCCGTGGGTTGCAGCTGGCTGGTATCACAGCTACCCCCATGCTGTATATACGTGGCCCAGGTGTGCTCAGATCGACATATATCGACTCAAGAACATCGCCTGTAGGTCCTATATGGGCATAGGTTACACCTGGCTGGTGTCGAAGCGGCCCCAATGCTGCATATACGGTGCATAGCGGTGCTCAGATCGACATATATCGACTCAAGAACATCGCCTGTAGGTCCTATATGGCCATGGATTGCACCTGGCTGATATCAGAGCCATCTACATGCCGTATATACGGGGGCCCAGCTGTGCTCAAATCGACATATATCGAATCAAGAACATCGGCTGTAGGTCCTATATGGCCGTGGGTTGCATCTGGCTGGTATCAGAGCCACCCACATGCCGTATATACGGGGCCCAGCTGTGCTCAGATCGGCATATATCGACTCAAGAACATCGCCTGTAGGTCCTATACGGCCGTGGGTTGCATCTGGCTGGTATCAGAGCTACCCCCAAGCTGTATATACGAGGACCAGCTGTGCTCAGATCGACATATATCGACTCAAGAACATCGCCTGTAGGTCTTATATGGCCGTGGGTTGCATCTGGCTGGTATCAGAGCTACCCTAATGCTGTATATACGGGGCCCAGCTGTGCTCAGATCGACATATATCGACTCAAGAACATCGCCTGTAGGTCCTATATGGCCGTGGGTTGCAGCTGGCTGGTATCAGAGCCACCCACATGCCGTATATACAGGGCCCAGCTGTGCTCAGATCGACATATATCGACTCAAGAACATCGCCTGTAGGTCCTATATGGCCGTGGGTTGCATCTGGCTGGTATCAGAGCTACCCCCATGCTGTGTATACGGGGCCCAGCTGTGCTCAGATTGACATATATCGACTCAAGAACATCGCCTGTAGGTCCTATATGGCCGTGGGTTGCATCTGGCTGGTATCAGAGCTACCCCCATGCTGTATATACGGGGCCCAGCTGTGCTCAGCTCGACATATATCGACTCAAAAACATCGCCTATAGGTCCTATATGGCCTTGGGTTGCAGCTGGCTGGTATCAGAGCCACCCACATGCCGTATATACAGGGCCCAGCTGGGCTCAGATCGACATATATCGACTCAAGAACATCGCCTGTAGGTCCTATATGGCCGTGGGTTGCATCTGGCTGGTATCAGTGCTACCACCATGCTGTATATACGGGGCCCAGCTGTGCTCAGATCGACATATATCGACTCAAGAACAGCGCCTGTAGGTCCTATATGGCCGTGGGTTGCATCTGGGTGGTATCAGAGCTACCCCCATGCTGTATATACGGCGCCAAGCTGTGCTCAGATCGACATATATCGACTCAAGAACATTGCTTGTAGGTCCTATATGGCCGTGGGTTGCATCTGGCTGGTATCAGTGCTACCTCCATGCTGTATATACGGGACCCAGCTGTGCTCAGATCGACATATATCGACTCAAGAACAGCGCCTGTAGGTCCTATATGGCCGTGGGTTGCATCTGGGTGGTATCAGAGCTACCTCCATGCTGTATATACGGGGCCCAGCTATGCTCAGATCGACATATATCGACTCAAGAACATCGCCTGTAGGTCCTATATGGCCGTGGGTTGCAGCTGGCTGGTATCACAGCTACCCCCATGCTGTATATACGTGGCCCAGCTGTGCTCAGATCGATATATATCGACTCAAGAACATCGGCTCTAGGTCCTATATTGCCGTGGGTTGCATCTGGCTGGTATCAGAGCCACCCACATGCCGTATATACGGGGCACGGACATATATCGACTCAAGAACATCGCCTGTAGGTCCTATATGGCCGTGGTTTGCATCTGGCTGGTATCGGAGCTACCCCCATGGTGTTTATACGGCGCCCAGCTGCGCTCAGATCGACATATATCGACTCAAGAACATCGCCTATAGGTCCTATATGGCTGTGGGTTGCATCTGGCTGGTATCAGAGCTACCCCCATGCTGTATATACGAGGCCCAGCTGTGCTCAGATCGACATATATCGACTCAAGTACATCGCCTGTGGGTCTTATATGGCCGTGGGTTGCAGATGGCTGGTATCAGAGCTACCCCCAGGCTGTATATACGTAGCCCAGCTGTGCTCAGATCGACATATATCGACTCAAGAACATCGCCTGTAGGTGCTATATGGCCGTGGGTTGCATCTGGCTGGTATCAGAGCCACCCCCATGCTGTATATACGGCGCCAAGCTGTGCTCAGATCGACATATATCGACTCAAGAACATTGCTTGTAGGTCCTATATGGCCGTGGGTTGCATCTGGCTGGTATCAGTGCTACCCCCATGCTGTATATACGGCGCCCAGCTGTGTTCAGATCGACATATATCGACTCAAGAATATCGCCTATAGGTCCTATATGGCCGTGGGTTGCATCTGGCTGGTATCAGAGCTACCCACATGCCGTATATACGGGGCCTAGCTGTGCTCGGATCGACATATATACGTGGCCCAGCTGTGCTCAGATCGACATATATCGACTCAAGAACATCGCCTGTAGGTCATATATGGCCGTGGGTTGCATCTGGCTGGTATCAGAGCCACCTACATGTCGTATATACGGAGCCCAGCTGTGCTCAGATCGACATATATCGACGGAAGAACATCGCCTGTAGGTCCTATATGGCCATGGGTTGCACCTGGCTGGTATCACAGCTACCCCCATGCTGTATATACGTAGCCCAGCTGTGCTCAGATCGACATATATCGACTCAAGAACATCGCCTGTAGGTCCTATATGCCCGTGGGTTGCATCTGGCTGGAATCAGAGCCACCCACATGCTGCATATACAATGCATAGCGGAGCTCATATCGACATATATCGACTCAAGAACATCGCCTGTAGGTCCTATATGGGCATAGGTTGCACCTGGCTGGTGTCGAAGCGGCCCCAATGCTGCATATACGATGCATAGCGCTGCTCAGATCGACATATATCGACTCAAGAACATCGCCTGTAGGTCCTATATTGCCGTGGGTTGCATCTGGCTGATATAAGAGCCACCCACATGCCGTATATACGGGGGCCCAGCTGTGCTCAGATCGACATATATCGACTCAAGAACATCGCCTGTAGGTCCTATATGCCCGTGGGTTGCATCTGGCTGGAATCAGAGCCACCCACATGCTGCATATACAATGCATAGCGGAGCTCATATCGACATATATCGACTCAAGAACATCGCATGTAGGTCCTATATGGGCATAGGTTGCACCTGGTTGGTGTCGAAGCGGCCCCAATGCTGCATATACGGTGCATAGCGGTGCTCAGATCGACATATATCGACTCAAGAACATCGCCTGTAGGTCCTATATAGCCGTGGGTTGCATCTGGCTGGTATCAGAGCCACCCACATGCCGTATATACGAGGCCCAGTTGTGCTCAGATCGACATATATCGACTCAAGAACATCGCCTGTAGGTTCTATATGGCCGTGGGTTGCATATGGCTGGTATCAGAGCCACCCACATGCCGTATATACGGGGCCCAGCTGTGCGCAGATCGACATATATCGACTCAAGAACATCGCCTGTAGGTCCTATATGGCCGTGGGTTGCATATGGCTGGTATCAGAGCCACCCACATGCCGTATATACGGGGCCCAGCTGTGCTCAGATCGACATATATCGACTCAAGAACATCGCCTGTAGGTCTTATATGGCCGTGGGTTGCATCTGGCTGGTATCAGAGCTACACCCATGGTGTATATACGGCGCCCAGCTCTGCTCAGATCGACATATATCGACTCAAGAACATCGCCTGTAGGGTCTATATGGCCGTGGGTTGCATCTGGCTGGTATCAGAGCCACCCACATGCCGTATATACGTTACCCAGCTGTGCCCAGATCGACATATATCGACTCAAGAACATCGCCTGTAGGTTCTATATAGCCGTGGGTTGCATATGGCTGGTATCAGAGCCACCCACATGCCGTATATACGGGGCCCAGCTGTGCGCAGATCGACATATATCGACTGAAGAACATAGCCTGTAGGTCTTATATAGCCGTGGGTTGCAGTTGGCTGGTATCACAGCTACCCCCATGCTGTATATACGTGGCCCAGCTGTGCTAAGATCGACATATATCGACTAAAGAACATCGCCTGTAGGTCCAATATAGACGTGGGTTGCAGTTGGCTGGTATCACAGCTAACCCCATGCTGTATTTACGTGGCCCAGCTGTGCTCAGGTCGACATATATCGACTCAAGGACATCACCTGTAGGTCCTGTATGGCCGTGGGTTGCAGCTGGCTGGTATCAGAGCCACCCACATGCCCTATATGCGGGGGTCCAGCTGTGCTCAGATCGGCATATATCGACTCAAGAACATCGCCTATAGGTCCTATATGGCCGTGGGTTGCATCTGGCTGTTATCAGAGCTACCCACATGCCGTATATACGGGACCCAGCTGTGCTCAGATCGACATATATCGAATCATGACCATCGCCTGTAGGTCCTATATGGCCGTGGGTTGCACCTTGCTGGTATCAGAGCCACCCACATGCCGTATATACGTTACCCAGCTGTGCCCAGGTCGACATATATCGACTCAAGAACATCGCCTGTAGGTCCTATATGGCCGTGGGTTGCATATGGCTGGTATCAGAGCTACCCCCATGCTATACATACGAGGCCCAGCTGTGCTCAGATCGACATATATCGACTCAAGAACATCGCCTGTAGGTCCTATATGGCCGTGGGTTGCATCTGGCTGGTATCAGAGCTACCCCCATGCTGTATATACGAGGACCAGCTGTGCTCAGATCGACATATATCGACTCAAGAACATCGCCTGTAGGTCCTATATGGCCGTGGGTTGCATCTGGCTCGTATCAGAGCTACCCCCATGCTGTATATACGGCGCCCAGCTGTGCTCAGATCGACATATATCGACTCAAGAAAATCGCCTGTAGGTCCTATATGGCCGTGGGTTGCATCTGGCTGGTATCAGAGCTACCCCCATGCTGTATATACGAGGACCAGCTGTGCTCAGATCGACATATATCGACTCAAGAACATCGCCTGTAGGTCCTATATGGCCGTGGGTTGCAGCTGGCTGGTATCAGAGCCACCCACATGCCGTATATACAGGGCCCAGCTGTGCTCAGATCGACATATATCGACTCAAGAACATCGCCTGTAGGTCCTATATGGCCGTGGGTTGCATCTGGCTGGTATCAGAGCTACCCCCATGCTGTGTATACGGGGCCCAGCTGTGCTCAGATTGACATATATCGACTCAAGAACATCGCCTGTAGGTCCTATATGGCCGTGGGTTGCATCTGGCTGGTATCAGAGCTACCCCTATGCTGTATATACGGGGCCCAGCTGTGCTCAGCTCGACATATATCGACTCAAAAACATCGCCTATAGGTCCTATATGGCCTTGGGTTGCAGCTGGCTGGTATCAGAGCCACCCACATGCCGTATATACAGGGCCCAGCTGGGCTCAGATCGACATATATCGACTCAAGAACATCGCCTGTAGGTCCTATATGGCCGTGGGTTGCATCTGGCTGGTATCAGAGCTACCCCCAATGCTGTATATACGGGGCCCAGTTGTGCTCAGATCGACATATATCGACTCAAGAACATTGCTTGTAGGTCCTATATGGCCGTGGGTTGCATCTGGCTGGTATCAGTGCTACCTCCATGCTGTATATACGGGACCCAGCTGTGCTCAGATCGACATATATCGACTCAAGAACAGCGCCTGTAGGTCCTATATGGCCGTGGGTTGCATCTGGGTGGTATCAGAGCTACCTCCATGCTGTATATACGGGGCCCAGCTATGCTCAGATCGACATATATCGACTCAAGAACATCGCCTGTAGGTCCTATATGGCCGTGGGTTGCAGCTGGCTGGTATCACAGCTACCCCCATGCTGTATATACGTGGCCCAGCTGTGCTCAGATCGATATATATCGACTCAAGAACATCGGCTCTAGGTCCTATATGGCCGTGGGTTGCATCTGGCTGGTATCAGAGCCACCCACATGCCGTATATACGGGGCACGGACATATATCGACTCAAGAACATCGCCTGTAGGTCCTATATGGCCGTGGTTTGCATCTGGCTGGTATCGGAGCTACCCCCATGGTGTTTATACGGCGCCCAGCTGCGCTCAGATCGACATATATCGACTCAAGAACATCGCCTATAGGTCCTATATGGCTGTGGGTTGCATCTGGCTGGTATCAGAGCTACCCCCATGCTGTATATACGAGGCCCAGCTGTGCTCAGATCGACATATATCGACTCAAGAACATCGCCTGTGGGTCTTATATGGCCGTGGGTTGCAGCTGGCTGGTATCAGAGCTACCCCCAGGCTGTATATACGTAGCCCAGCTGTGCTCAGATCGACATATATCGACTCAAGAACATCGCCTGTAGGTGCTATATGGCCGTGGGTTGCATCTGGCTGGTATCAGAGCCACCCCCATGCTGTATATACGGCGCCAAGCTGTGCTCAGATCGACATATATCGACTCAAGAACATTGCTTGTAGGTCCTATATGGCCGTGGGTTGCATCTGGCTGGTATCAGTGCTACCCCCATGCTGTATATACGGCGCCCAGCTGTGTTCAGATCGACATATATCGACTCAAGAATATCGCTTGTAGGTCCTATATGGCCGTGGGTTGCATCTGGCTGGTATCAGAGCTACCCACATGCCGTATATACGGGGCCTAGCTGTGCTCGGATCGACATATATACGTGGCCCAGCTGTGCTCAGATCGACATATATCGACTCAAGAACATCGCCTGTAGGTCATATATGGCCGTGGGTTGCATCTGGCTGGTATCAGAGCCACCCACATGTCGTATATACGGAGCCCAGCTGTGCTCAGATCGACATATATCGACGGAAGAACATCGCCTGTAGGTCCTATATGGCCACGGGTTGCACCTGGCTGGTATCACAGCTACCCCCATGCTGTATATACGTAGCCCAGCTGTGCTCAGATCGACATATATCGACTCAAGAACATCGCCTGTAGGTCCTATATGCCCGTGGGTTGCATCTGGCTGGAATCAGAGCCACCCACATGCTGCATATACAATGCATAGCGGAGCTCATATCGACATATATCGACTCAAGAACATCGCCTGTAGGTCCTATATGGGCATAGGTTGCACCTGGCTGGTGTCGAAGCGGCCCCAATGCTGCATATACGGTGCATAGCGCTGCTCAGATCGACATATATGGACTCAAGAACATCGCCTGTAGGTCCTATATTGCCGTGGGTTGCATCTGGCTGATATAAGAGCCACCCACATGCCGTATATACGGGGGCCCAGCTGTGCTCAGATCGACATATATCGACTCAAGAACATCGCCTGTAGGTCCTATATGCCCGTGGGTTGCATCTGGCTGGAATCAGAGCCACCCACATGCTGCATATACAATGCATAGCGGAGCTCATATCGACATATATCGACTCAAGAACATCGCATGTAGGTCCTATATGGGCATAGGTTGCACCTGGTTGGTGTCGAAGCGGCCCCAATGCTGCATATACGGTGCATAGCGGTGCTCAGATCGACATATATCGACTCAAGAACATCGCCTGTAGGTCCTATATGGCCGTGGGTTGCATCTGGCTGGTATCAGAGCCACCCACATGCCGTATATACGAGGCCCAGCTGTGCTCAGATCGACATATATCGACTCAAGAACATCGCCTGTAGGTTCTATATGGCCGTGGGTTGCATATGGCTGGTATCAGAGCCACCCACATGCCGTATATACGGGGCCCAGCTGTGCGCAGATCGACATATATCGACTCAAGAACATCGCCTGTAGGTCCTATATGGCCGTGGGTTGCATATGGCTGGTATCAGAGCCACCCACATGCCGTATATACGGGGCCCAGCTGTGCTCAGATCGACATATATCGACTCAAGAACATCGCCTGTAGGTCTTATATGGCCGTGGGTTGCATCTGGCTGGTATCAGAGCTACACCCATGGTGTATATACGGCGCCCAGCTGTGCTCAGATCGACATATATCGACTCAAGAACATCGCCTGTAGGGTCTATATGGCCGTGGGTTGCATCTGGCTGGTATCAGAGCCACCCACATGCCGTATATACGTTACCCAGCTGTGCCCAGATCGACATATATCGACTCAAGAACATCGCCTGTAGGTTCTATATAGCCGTGGGTTGCATATGGCTGGTATCAGAGCCACCCACATGCCGTATATACGGGGCCCAGCTGTGCGCAGATCGACATATATCGACTCAAGAACATAGCCTGTAGGTCTTATATAGCCGTGGGTTGCAGTTGGCTGGTATCACAGCTACCCCCATGCTGTATATACGTGGCCCAGCTGTGCTAAGATCGACATATATCGACTAAAGAACATCGCCTGTAGGTCCTATATAGACGTGGGTTGCAGTTTGCTGGTATCACAGCTAACCCCATGCTGTATTTACGTGGCACAGCTGTGGTCAGGTCGACATATATCGACTCAAGGACATCACCTGTAGGTCCTGTATGGCCGTGGGTTGCAGCTGGCTGGTATCAGAGCCACCCACATGCCCTATATGCGGGGGTCCAGCTGTGCTCAGATCGGCATATATCGACTCAAGAACATCGCCTATAGGTCCTATATGGCCGTGGGTTGCATCTGGCTGTTATCAGAGCTACCCACATGCCGTATATACGGGACCCAGCTGTGCTCAGATCGACATATATCGAATCATGACCATCGCCTGTAGGTCCTATATGGCCGTGGGTTGCACCTTGCTGGTATCAGAGCCACCCACATGCCGTATATACGTTACCCAGCTGTGCCCAGGTCGACATATATCGACTCAAGAACATCGCCTGTAGGTCCTATATGGCCGTGGGTTGCATATGGCTGGTATCAGAGCTACCCCCATGCTATACATACGAGGCCCAGCTGTGCTCAGATCGACATATATCGACTCAAGAACATCGCCTGTAGGTCCTATATGGCCGTGGGTTGCATCTGGCTGGTATCAGAGCTACCCCCATGCTGTATATACGAGGACCAGCTGTGCTCAGATCGACATATATCGACTCAAGAACATCGCCTGTAGGTCCTATATGGCCGTGGGTTGCATCTGGCTCGTATCAGAGCTACCCCCATGCTGTATATACGGCGCCCAGCTGTGCTCAGATCGACATATATCGACTCAAGAAAATCGCCTGTAGGTCCTATATGGCCGTGGGTTGCATCTGGCTGGTATCAGAGCTACCCCCATGCTGTATATACGAGGACCAGCTGTGCTCAGATCGACATATATCGACTCAAGAACATCGCCTGTAGGTCCTATATGGCCGTGGGTTGCATCTGGCTGGTATCAGAGCTACTCCCATGCTGTATATACGGGGCCCAGCTTTGCTCAGATCGACATATATCGACTCAAGAACATCGCCTGTAGGTCCTATATGGCCGTGGGTTGCAGCTAGATGGTATCACAGCTACCCCCATGCTGTATATACGTGGCCCAGCTGTGCTCAGATCGACATATATCGACTCAAGAACAACGCCTGTAGGTCCTATATGGCCGTGGGTTGCATCTGGCTGGTATCAGTGCTACCCCCATGCTGTATATACGGCGTCCAGCTGTGCTCAGATCGACATATATCGACTCAAGAACATCGCCTGTAGGTCCTATATGGCCGTGGGTTGCATATGGCTGGTATCAGAGCTACCCCCATGCTGTATATACGGGGCCCAGCTGTTCCCACATCGACATATATCGAATCAAGAACATCGCTTGTAGGTCCTATATAGCCATGGGTTGCAGCTGGCTGGTATCACAGCTACCCCCATGCTGTATATACGTGGCCCAGCTGTGCTCCGATCGACATATATCGACTCAAGAACATCGCCTGAAGGTCCTATATGGCCGTGGGTTGTATCTGGCTGGTATCAGAGCTACCACTATGCTGTATATACGGCGAGCAGCTGTGCTCAGATCGACATATATCGACTCAAGAACATCGCCTGTAGGTCCTATATGGCCGTGGGTTGCATCTGGCTGGTATCAGAGCTACCCCATGGTGTATATACGGCGCCCAGCTGTGCTCAATTCGACATATATCGATTCAAGAACATCGCCTGTAGGTCCTATATGGCCGTGGGTTGGATCTGGCTGGTTTCAGAGCTACTCCCATGCTGTATATACGAGGCCCAGCTGTGCTCAGATCGACATATATCGATTCAAGAACATCGCCTATAGGTCCTATATGGCCGTGGGTTGGATCTGGCTGGTTTCAGAGCTACTCCCATGCTGTATATACGAGGCCCAGCTGTGCTCAGATCGACATATATCGACCCAAGAACATCGCCTGAGGGTCTTATATGGCCGTGGGTTGCAGCTGACTGGTATCAGAGCTACCCCTAGGCTGTATATACGTGGCCCAGCTGTGCTCAGATCGACATATATCGACTCAAGAATATCGCCTGTAGGTGCTGTATGGCCATGGGTTGCATCTGGCTGGTATCAGTGCTACCCCCATGCTGTATATACGGCGTCCAGCTGTGCTCAGATCGACATATATCGACTCAAGAACATCGCCTGTTGGTCCTATATGGCCGTGGGTTGCATATGGCTGGTATCAGAGCTACCCCCATGCTGTATATACGGGGCCCAGCTGTTCCCACATCGACATATATCGAATCAAGAACATCGCTTGTAGGTCCTATATAGCCATGGGTTGCAGCTGGCTGGTATCACAGCTACCCCCATGCTGTATATACGTGGCCCAGCTGTGCTCCGATCGACATATATCGACTCAAGAACATCGCCTGAAGGTCCTATATGGCCGTGGGTTGTATCTGGCTGGTATCAGAGCTACCACTATGCTGTATATACGGCGAGCAGCTGTGCTCAGATCGACATATATCGACTCAAGAACATCGCCTGTAGGTCCTATTTGGCCGTGGGTTGCATCTGGCTGGTATCAGAGCTACCCCCATGGTGTATATACGGCGCCCAGCTGTGCTCAATTCGACATATATCGATTCAAGAACATCGCCTGTAGGTCCTATATGGCCGTGGGTTGGATCTGGCTGGTTTCAGAGCTACTCCCATGCTGTATATACGAGGCCCAGCTGTGCTCAGATCGACATATATCGACCCAAGAACATCGCCTGTGGGTCTTATATGGCCGTGGGTTGCAGCTGACTGGTATCAGAGCTACCCCTAGGCTGTATATACGTGGCCCAGCTGTGCTCAGATCGACATATATCGACTCAAGAATATCGCCTGTAGGTGCTGTATGGCCGTGGGTTGCATCTGGCTGGTATCAGAGCTACCCCCATGCTGTATATACGGCGCCCAGCTGTGCTCAGATCGACATATATCGACTCAAGAACGTCGCCTGTAGGTCCAATATGGCCGTGGTTTGCATCTGGCTGGTATCGAAGCTACCCCCATGGTGTTTATACGGCGCCCAGCTGCGCTCAGATCGACATATATCGACTCAAGAACATCGCCTATGGGTCCTATATGGCTGTGGGTTGCATCTGGCTGGTATCAGAGCTACCCCCATGCTGTATATACGAGGCCCAGCTGTGCTCAGATCGACATATATCGACTCAAGAACATCGCCTGTAGGTCCTATATGGCCGTGGGTTGCACCTTGCTGGTATCAGAGCCACCCACATGCCGTATATACGTTACCCAGCTGTGCCCAGGTCGACATATATCGACTCAAGAACATCGCCTGTAGGTCCTATATGGCCGTGGGTTGCATATGGCTGGTATCAGAGCTACCCCCATGCTATACATACGAGGCCCAGCTGTGCTCAGATCGACATATATCGACTCAAGAACATCGCCTGTAGGTCCTATATGGCCGTGGGTTGCATCTGGCTGGTATCAGAGCTACCCCCATGCTGTATATACGAGGACCAGCTGTGCTCAGATCGACATATATCGACTCAAGAACATCGCCTGTAGGTCCTATATGGCCGTGGGTTGCAGCTGGATGGTATCACAGCTACCCCCATGCTGTATATACGTGGCCCAGCTGTGCTCAGATCGACATATATCGACTCAAGAACAACGCCTGTAGGTCCTATATGGGCATAGGTTGCACCTGGCTGGTGTCCAAACGGCCCCAATGCTGCATATACGGTGCATAGCGGTGCTCAGATCGACATATATCGACTCAAGAACAACGCCTGTAGGTCCTATATGGCCGTGGGTTGCATCTGGCTGATATCAGAGCCACCCACATGCCGTATATACGGGGGCCCAGCTGTGTTCAAATCGACATATATCGAATCAAGAACATCGGCTGTAGGTCCTATATGGCCGTGGGTTGCATCTGGCTGGTATCAGAGCCACCCACATGCCGTATATACGGGGCCCAGCTGTGCTCAGATCGACATATATCGACTCAAGAACATCGCCTGTAGGTCCTATATGGCCGTGGGTTGCATCTGGCTGGTATCAGAGCTACCCCCATGCTGTATATACGAGGACCAGCTGTGCTCAGATCGACATATATCGACTCAAGAACATCGCCTGTAGGTCATATATGGCCGTGGGTTGCATCTGGCTGGTATCAGAGCTACCCCCATGCTGTATATACGGGACTCAGCTGTGCTCAAATCGACATATATCGACTCAAGAACATCGCCTGTATGTCCTATATGGCCGTGGGTTGCATCTGGCTGGTATGCCATATATACGGGGCCCAGCTGTGCTCAGTTCGACATATATAGACGGAAGAACATCGCCTGTAGGTCCTATATGGCCATGGGTTGCATCTGGCTGGTATCACAGCTACACCCATGCTGTATATACGTAGCCCAGCTGTGCTCAGATTGAAATATATCGACTCAAAAACATCGCCTGTAGGTCCTATATGCCCGTGGGTTGCATCTAGCTGGAATCAGAGCCACCCACATGCTGCATATACAATGCATAGCGGAGCTCATATCGACATATATCGACTCAAGAACATCGCCTGTAGGTCCTATATGGGCATAGGTTGCACCTGGCTGGTGTCGAAGCGACCCCAATGCTGCATATACGGTGCATAGGGGTGCTCAGATCGACATATATCGACTCAAGAACAACGCCTGTAGCTCCTATATGGCCGTGGGTTGCATCTGGCTGGTATCAGAGCTACCCCCATGCTGTATATACGGCACCCAGCTGTGCTCAGATCGACATATATTGACTCAAGAACATCGCCTGTAGGTCCTACATGGGCGAAGGTTGCACCTGGCTGGTATCGAAGCGGCCCCAATGCTGCATAAACGGTGCATAGCGGTGCTCAGATCGACATATATCGACTCAAGAACATCGCCTGTAGGTCCTATATGCCCGTGGGTTACATCTGGCTGGAATCAGAGCCACCCACATGCTGCATATACAATGCATAGCGGAGCTCATATCGACATATATCGACTCAAGAACATCGCCTGTAGGTCCTATATGGGCATAGGTTGCACCTGGCTGGTGTCGAAGCGGCCCCAATGCTGCATATACGGTGCATAGCGGTGCTCAGATCGACATATATCGACTCAAGAACATCGCTTGTAGGTCCTATATTGCCGTGGGTTGCATCTGGCTGATATCAGAGCCACCCACATGCCGTATATACGGGGGCCCAGCTGTGCTCAGATCGACATATATCGACTCAAGATTATCGGCTGTAGGTCCTATATGGCCGTGGGTTGCATCTGGCTGGTATCAGAGCCACCCACATGCCGTATATACGGGGGCCCAGCTGTGCTCAGATCGACATATATCGACTCAAGAACATCGCCTGTAGGTCATATATGGCCGTGGGTTGCATCTGGCTGGTATCAGAGCTACCCCCATGCTGTATATACGGGACTCAGCTGTGCTCAAATCGACATATATCGACTCAAGAACATCGCCTGTATGTCCTATATGGCCGTGGGTTGCATCTGGCTGGTATGCCATATATACGGGGCCCAGCTGTGCTCAGTTCGACATATATAGACGGAAGAACATCGCCTGTAGGTCCTATATGGCCATGGGTTGCATCTGGCTGGTATCACAGCTACACCCATGCTGTATATACGTAGCCCAGCTGTGCTCAGATTGAAATATATCGACTCAAAAACATCGCCTGTAGGTCCTATATGCCCGTGGGTTGCATCTAGCTGGAATCAGAGCCACCCACATGCTGCATATACAATGCATAGCGGAGCTCATATCGACATATATCGACTCAAGAACATCGCCTGTAGGTCCTATATGGGCATAGGTTGCACCTGGCTGGTGTCGAAGCGACCCCAATGCTGCATATACGGTGCATAGGGGTGCT
Organism: Lordithon lunulatus; assembly: GCA_963942505.1. Taxonomy (NCBI): domain Eukaryota; kingdom Metazoa; phylum Arthropoda; class Insecta; order Coleoptera; family Staphylinidae; genus Lordithon; species Lordithon lunulatus. The sequence goes on along the minus strand of OZ012667.1, from coordinate 28,905,217 downwards.
CAGATCGACATATATCGACTCAAGAACATCGCCTGTAGGACCTATATGGCCTTGGGTTGCATCTGGCTGGTATCAGAGCCACCCACATGCCGTATATACGAGGCCCAGCTGTGCTCAGATCGACATATTTCGATTCAAGAACATCGCCTGTAGGTTCTATATGGCCGTGGGTTGCATATGGCTGGTATCAGAGCCACCCACATGCCGTATATACGGGGCCCAGCTGTGCGCAGATCGACATATATCGACTCAAGAACATCGCCTGTAGGTCCTATATGGCCGTGGGTTGCATATGGCTGGTATCAGAGCCACCCACATGCCGTATATACGTTACCCAGCTGTGCCCAGGTCGACATATATCGACTCAAGAACATCGCCTGTAGGTCCTATATGGCCGTGGGTTGCATATGGCTGGTATCAGAGCTACCCCCATGCTATACATACGAGGCCCAGCTGTGCTCAGATCGACATATATCGACTCAAGAACATCGCCTGTAGGTCCTATATGGCCGTGGGTTGCATCTGGCTGGTATCAGAGCTACCCCCATGCTGTATATACGAGGACCAGCTGTGCTCAGATCGACATATATCGACTCAAGAACATCGCCTGTAGGTCCTATATGGCCGTGGGTTGCATCTGGCTCGTATCAGAGCTACCCCCATGCTGTATATACGGCGCCCAGCTGTGCTCAGATCGACATATATCGACTCAAGAAAATCGCCTGTAGGTCCTATATGGCCGTGGGTTGCATCTGGCTGGTATCAGAGCTACCCCCATGCTGTATATACGAGGACCAGCTGTGCTCAGATCGACATATATCGACTCAAGAACATCGCCTGTAGGTCCTATATGGCCGTGGGTTGCATCTGGCTGGTATCAGAGCTACTCCCATGCTGTATATACGGGGCCCAGCTTTGCTCAGATCGACATATATCGACTCAAGAACATCGCCTGTAGGTCCTATATGGCCGTGGGTTGCAGCTAGATGGTATCACAGCTACCCCCATGCTGTATATACGTGGCCCAGCTGTGCTCAGATCGACATATATCGACTCAAGAACAACGCCTGTAGGTCCTATATGGCCGTGGGTTGCATCTGGCTGGTATCAGTGCTACCCCCATGCTGTATATACGGCGTCCAGCTGTGCTCAGATCGACATATATCGACTCAAGAACATCGCCTGTAGGTCCTATATGGCCGTGGGTTGCATATGGCTGGTATCAGAGCTACCCCCATGCTGTATATACGGGGCCCAGCTGTTCCCACATCGACATATATCGAATCAAGAACATCGCTTGTAGGTCCTATATAGCCATGGGTTGCAGCTGGCTGGTATCACAGCTACCCCCATGCTGTATATACGTGGCCCAGCTGTGCTCCGATCGACATATATCGACTCAAGAACATCGCCTGAAGGTCCTATATGGCCGTGGGTTGTATCTGGCTGGTATCAGAGCTACCACTATGCTGTATATACGGCGAGCAGCTGTGCTCAGATCGACATATATCGACTCAAGAACATCGCCTGTAGGTCCTATATGGCCGTGGGTTGCATCTGGCTGGTATCAGAGCTACCCCATGGTGTATATACGGCGCCCAGCTGTGCTCAATTCGACATATATCGATTCAAGAACATCGCCTGTAGGTCCTATATGGCCGTGGGTTGGATCTGGCTGGTTTCAGAGCTACTCCCATGCTGTATATACGAGGCCCAGCTGTGCTCAGATCGACATATATCGACCCAAGAACATCGCCTGTGGGTCTTATATGGCCGTGGGTTGCAGCTGACTGGTATCAGAGCTACCCCTAGGCTGTATATACGTGGCCCAGCTGTGCTCAGATCGACATATATCGACTCAAGAATATCGCCTGTAGGTGCTGTATGGCCGTGGGTTGCATCTGGCTGGTATCAGAGCTACCCCCATGCTGTATATACGGCGCCCAGCTGTGCTCAGATCGACATATATCGACTCAAGAACATCGCTTGTAGGTCCTATATGGCCGTGGGTTGCATCTGGCTGGTATCAGTGCTACCCCCATGCTGTATATACGGCGTCCAGCTGTGCTCAGATCGACATATATCGACTCAAGAACATCGCCTGTTGGTCCTATATGGCCGTGGGTTGCATATGGCTGGTATCAGAGCTACCCCCATGCTGTATATACGGGGCCCAGCTGTTCCCACATCGACATATATCGAATCAAGAACATCGCTTGTAGGTCCTATATAGCCATGGGTTGCAGCTGGCTGGTATCACAGCTACCCCCATGCTGTATATACGTGGCCCAGCTGTGCTCCGATCGACATATATCGACTCAAGAACATCGCCTGAAGGTCCTATATGGCCGTGGGTTGTATCTGGCTGGTATCAGAGCTACCACTATGCTGTATATACGGCGAGCAGCTGTGCTCAGATCGACATATATCGACTCAAGAACATCGCCTGTAGGTCCTATTTGGCCGTGGGTTGCATCTGGCTGGTATCAGAGCTACCCCCATGGTGTATATACGGCGCCCAGCTGTGCTCAATTCGACATATATCGATTCAAGAACATCGCCTGTAGGTCCTATATGGCCGTGGGTTGGATCTGGCTGGTTTCAGAGCTACTCCCATGCTGTATATACGAGGCCCAGCTGTGCTCAGATCGACATATATCGACCCAAGAACATCGCCTGTGGGTCTTATATGGCCGTGGGTTGCAGCTGACTGGTATCAGAGCTACCCCTAGGCTGTATATACGTGGCCCAGCTGTGCTCAGATCGACATATATCGACTCAAGAATATCGCCTGTAGGTGCTGTATGGCCGTGGGTTGCATCTGGCTGGTATCAGAGCTACCCCCATGCTGTATATACGGCGCCCAGCTGTGCTCAGATCGACATATATCGACTCAAGAACGTCGCCTGTAGGTCCAATATGGCCGTGGTTTGCATCTGGCTGGTATCGAAGCTACCCCCATGGTGTTTATACGGCGCCCAGCTGCGCTCAGATCGACATATATCGACTCAAGAACATCGCCTATGGGTCCTATATGGCTGTGGGTTGCATCTGGCTGGTATCAGAGCTACCCCCATGCTGTATATACGAGGCCCAGCTGTGCTCAGATCGACATATATCGACTCAAGAACATCGCCTGTAGGTCCTATATGGCCGTGGGTTGCACCTTGCTGGTATCAGAGCCACCCACATGCCGTATATACGTTACCCAGCTGTGCCCAGGTCGACATATATCGACTCAAGAACATCGCCTGTAGGTCCTATATGGCCGTGGGTTGCATATGGCTGGTATCAGAGCTACCCCCATGCTATACATACGAGGCCCAGCTGTGCTCAGATCGACATATATCGACTCAAGAACATCGCCTGTAGGTCCTATATGGCCGTGGGTTGCATCTGGCTGGTATCAGAGCTACCCCCATGCTGTATATACGAGGACCAGCTGTGCTCAGATCGACATATATCGACTCAAGAACATCGCCTGTAGGTCCTATATGGCCGTGGGTTGCATCTGGCTCGTATCAGAGCTACCCCCATGCTGTATATACGGCGCCCAGCTGTGCTCAGATCGACATATACCGACTCAAGAACATCGCCTGTAGGTCCTATATGGCCGTGGGTTGCAGCTGGATGGTATCACAGCTACCCCCATGCTGTATATACGTGGCCCAGCTGTGCTCAGATCGACATATATCGACTCAAGAACAACGCCTGTAGGTCCTATATGGGCATAGGTTGCACCTGGCTGGTGTCCAAACGGCCCCAATGCTGCATATACGGTGCATAGCGGTGCTCAGATCGACATATATCGACTCAAGAACAACGCCTGTAGGTCCTATATGGCCGTGGGTTGCATCTGGCTGATATCAGAGCCACCCACATGCCGTATATACGGGGGCCCAGCTGTGTTCAAATCGACATATATCGAATCAAGAACATCGGCTGTAGGTCCTATATGGCCGTGGGTTGCATCTGGCTGGTATCAGAGCCACCCACATGCCGTATATACGGGGCCCAGCTGTGCTCAGATCGACATATATCGACTCAAGAACATCGCCTGTAGGTCCTATATGGCCGTGGGTTGCATCTGGCTGGTATCAGAGCTACCCCCATGCTGTATATACGAGGACCAGCTGTGCTCAGATCGACATATATCGACTCAAGAACATCGCCTGTAGGTCATATATGGCCGTGGGTTGCATCTGGCTGGTATCAGAGCTACCCCCATGCTGTATATACGGGACTCAGCTGTGCTCAAATCGACATATATCGACTCAAGAACATCGCCTGTATGTCCTATATGGCCGTGGGTTGCATCTGGCTGGTATGCCATATATACGGGGCCCAGCTGTGCTCAGTTCGACATATATAGACGGAAGAACATCGCCTGTAGGTCCTATATGGCCATGGGTTGCATCTGGCTGGTATCACAGCTACACCCATGCTGTATATACGTAGCCCAGCTGTGCTCAGATTGAAATATATCGACTCAAAAACATCGCCTGTAGGTCCTATATGCCCGTGGGTTGCATCTAGCTGGAATCAGAGCCACCCACATGCTGCATATACAATGCATAGCGGAGCTCATATCGACATATATCGACTCAAGAACATCGCCTGTAGGTCCTATATGGGCATAGGTTGCACCTGGCTGGTGTCGAAGCGACCCCAATGCTGCATATACGGTGCATAGGGGTGCTCAGATCGACATATATCGACTCAAGAACAACGCCTGTAGCTCCTATATGGCCGTGGGTTGCATCTGGCTGGTATCAGAGCTACCCCCATGCTGTATATACGGCACCCAGCTGTGCTCAGATCGACATATATTGACTCAAGAACATCGCCTGTAGGTCCTACATGGGCGAAGGTTGCACCTGGCTGGTGTCGAAGCGGCCCCAATGCTGCATAAACGGTGCATAGCGGTGCTCAGATCGACATATATCGACTCAAGAACATCGCCTGTAGGTCCTATATGCCCGTGGGTTACATCTGGCTGGAATCAGAGCCACCCACATGCTGCATATACAATGCATAGCGGAGCTCATATCGACATATATCGACTCAAGAACATCGCCTGTAGGTCCTATATGGGCATAGGTTGCACCTGGCTGGTGTCGAAGCGGCCCCAATGCTGCATATACGGTGCATAGCGGTGCTCAGATCGACATATATCGACTCAAGAACATCGCTTGTAGGTCCTATATTGCCGTGGGTTGCATCTGGCTGATATCAGAGCCACCCACATGCCGTATATACGGGGGCCCAGCTGTGCTCAGATCGACATATATCGACTCAAGATTATCGGCTGTAGGTCCTATATGGCCGTGGGTTGCATCTGGCTGGTATCAGAGCCACCCACATGCCGTATATACGGGGGCCCAGCTGTGCTCAGATCGACATATATCGACTCAAGAACATCGCCTGTAGGTCTTATATGGCCGTGGGTTGCATCTGGCTGGTATCAGAGCTACCCCCATGCTGTATATACGGGACTCAGCTGTGCTCAAATCGACATATATCGACTCAAGAACATCGCCTGTATGTCCTATATGGCCGTGGGTTGCATCTGGCTGGTATGCCATATATACGGGGCCCAGCTGTGCTCAGTTCGACATATATAGACGGAAGAACATCGCCTGTAGGTCCTATATGGCCATGGGTTGCATCTGGCTGGTATCACAGCTACACCCATGCTGTATATACGTAGCCCAGCTGTGCTCAGATTGAAATATATCGACTCAAAAACATCGCCTGTAGGTCCTATATGCCCGTGGGTTGCATCTAGCTGGAATCAGAGCCACCCACATGCTGCATATACAATGCATAGCGGAGCTCATATCGACATATATCGACTCAAGAACATCGCCTGTAGGTCCTATATGGGCATAGGTTGCACCTGGCTGGTGTCGAAGCGACCCCAATGCTGCATATACGGTGCATAGGGGTGCTCAGATCGACATATATCGACTCAAGAACATCGCCTGTAGGACCTATATGGCCTTGGGTTGCATCTGGCTGGTATCAGAGCCACCCACATGCCGTATATACGAGGCCCAGCTGTGCTCAGATCGACATATTTCGATTCAAGAACATCGCCTGTAGGTTCTATATGGCCGTGGGTTGCATATGGCTGGTATCAGAGCCACCCACATGCCGTATATACGGGGCCCAGCTGTGCGCAGATCGACATATATCGACTCAAGAACATCGCCTGTAGGTCCTATATGGCCGTGGGTTGCATATGGCTGGTATCAGAGCCACCCACATGCCGTATATACGGGGCCCAGCTGTGCTCAGATCGACATATATCGACTCAAGAACATCGCCTGTAGGTCCTATATGGCCGTGGGTTGCATCTGCCTGGTATCAGAGCTACACCCATGGTGTATATACGGCGCCCAGCTGTGCTCAGATCGACATATATCGACTCAAGAACATCGCCTGTAGGTCCTATATGGCCGTGGGTTGCATCTGGCTGGTATCAGAGCTACCCCTATGCTGTATATACGGCGAGCAGCTGTGCTCAGATCGACCTATATCGACTCAAGAACATCGCCTGTAGGTCCTATATGGCCGTGGGTTGCATCTGGCTGGTATCAGAGCTAACCCCATGCTGTATATACCTGGCCCAGCTGTGCTCAGATCGACATATATCGACTCAAGAACATCGCCTGTAGGTCCTATATGGCCGTGGGTTGCATCTGGGTGGTATCAGAGCTACCACCATGCTGTATATACGGGGCCCAGCTGTGCTCAGATCGACATATATCGACTCAAGAACATCGCCTGTAGGTCCAATATAACCGTGGGTTGCAGCTGGCTGGTATCACAGCTACCCCCATGCTATATATACGGCGCCCAGCTGTGCTCAGATCTACATATATCGACTCAAGAACATCGCCTGTAGATCCTATATGGCCGTGGGTTGCATCTGGCTGGTTTCAGAGCTACCCCCATTCTGTATATACGGGGCCCAGCTGTGCTCAGATCGACATATATCGACTCAAGAACATCGCCTGTAGGTCCTATATGGCCGTGGGTTGCAGCTGGCTGGTATCACAGCTACCCCCATGCTGTATATACGGGGCCCAGCTGTGCTCAGATCGACATATATCGACTCAAGAACATCGCCTGTAGGTCCTATATGGCCGTGGGTTGCAGCTGGATGGTATCACAGCTACCCCCATGCTGTATATACGTGGCCCAGCTGTGCTCAGATCGACATATATCGACTCAAGAACAACGCCTGTAGGTCCTATATGGGCATAGGTTGCACCTGGCTGGTGTCCAAACGGCCCCAATTCTGCATATACGGTGCATAGGGGTGCTCAGATCGACATATATCGACTCAAGAACATCGCCTGTAGGACCTATATGGCCTTGGGTTGCATCTGGCTGGTATCAGAGCCACCCACATGCCGTATATACGAGGCCCAGCTGTGCTCACATCGACATATTTCGATTCAAGAACATCGCCTGTAGGTTCTATATGGCCGTGGGTTGCATATGGCTGGTATCAGAGCCACCCACATGCCGTATATACGGGGCCCAGCTGTGCGCAGATCGACATATATCGACTCAAGAACATCGCCTGTAGGTCCTATATGGCCGTGGGTTGCATATGGCTGGTATCAGAGCCACCCACATGCCGTATATACGGGGCCCAGCTGTGCTCAGATCGACATATATCGACTCAAGAACATCGCCTGTAGGTCCTATATGGCCGTGGGTTGCATCTGCCTGGTATCAGAGCTACACCCATGGTGTATATACGGCGCCCAGCTGTGCTCAGATCGACATATATCGACTCAAGAACATCGCCTGTAGGTCCTATATGGCCGTGGGTTGCATCTGGCTGGTATCAGAGCTACCCCTATGCTGTATATACGGCGAGCAGCTGTGCTCAGATCGACCTATATCGACTCAAGAACATCGCCTGTAGGTCCTATATGGCCGTGGGTTGCATCTGGCTGGTATCAGAGCTAACCCCATGCTGTATATACCTGGCCCAGCTGTGCTCAGATCGACATATATCGACTCAAGAACATCGCCTGTAGGTCCTATATGGCCGTGGGTTGCATCTGGGTGGTATCAGAGCTACCACCATGCTGTATATACGGGGCCCAGCTGTGCTCAGATCGACATATATCGACTCAAGAACATCGCCTGTAGGTCCAATATAACCGTGGGTTGCAGCTGGCTGGTATCACAGCTACCCCCATGCTATATATACGGCGCCCAGCTGTGCTCAGATCTACATATATCGACTCAAGAACATCGCCTGTAGATCCTATATGGCCGTGGGTTGCATCTGGCTGGTTTCAGAGCTACCCCCATTCTGTATATACGGGGCCCAGCTGTGCTCAGATCGACATATATCGACTCAAGAACATCGCCTGTAGGTCCTATATGGCCGTGGGTTGCAGCTGGCTGGTATCACAGCTACCCCCATGCTGTATATACGTGGCTCAGCTGTGCTCAGATCGACTTATATCGACTCAAGAACATCGGCTGTAGGTCCTATATGCCCGTGGGTTGCATCTGGCTGGAATCAGAGCCACCCACATGCTGCATATACAGGGCATAGCGGAGCTCATATCGACATATATCGACTCAAGAACATCGCCTGTAGGTGCCATATGGGCATAGGTTGCACCTGGCTTGTGTCGGAGCGGCCCCAATGTTGCATATACGGTGAATAGCGGTGCTCAGATCGACATATATCGACTCAAGAACATCGCCTGTAGGTCCTATATGGCAGTGGGTTGCATCTGGCTGATATTAGAGCCACCCACATGTCGTATATACGGGGGCCCAGCTGTGCTCAGATCGACATATATCGACTCAAGAACATCGGCTCTAGGTCCTATATGGCCGTGGGTTGCATCTGGCTGGTATCAGAGCCACCCACATGCTGTATATACGGGGCCCAGCTGTGCTCAGATCGACATATATCGACTCTAGAATATCGCCTGTAGGTCCTATATGGCCGTGGGTTGCATCTGGCTTGTATCAGAGCTACCCCCATGGTGTATATACGGCGCCCAGCTGTGCTCAAATCGACATATATCGATTCAAGTACATCGCCTGTAGGTCCTATATGGCCGTGGGTTGGATCTGGCTGGTATCAGAGCTACTCCCATTCTGTATATACGAGGCCCAGCTGTGCTCAGATCGACATATATCGACTCAAGAATATCGCCTGTAGGTGCTGTATGGCCGTGGGTTGCATCTGGCTGGTATCAGAGCTACCCCAATGCTGTATATACGGCGCCAAGCTGTGCTCAGATCGACATATATCGACTCAAGAACATCGGCCTGTAGGTCCTATATGGCCGTGGGTTGCATCTGGCTGGTATCATAGCTTCCCCCATGCTGTATATACGGGGCCCAGCTGTGCTCAGAGCGACATATATCGAGTCAAGTACATCGCCTGTAGGTCCTATGTAGCCGTGGGTTGCAGCTGGCTGGTATGACAGCTACCCCCATGCTGTATATACGTGGCCCAGCTGTGCTCAGATCGACATATATCGACTCAAGAACATCGCCTGTAGGTCCTATATGGCCGTGGGTTGCAGCTGGCTGGTATCAGAGCCACCCACATGCCGTATATACGGGGCCCAGCTGTGCTCAGCTCGACATATATCGACTCAAAAACATCGCCTCTAGGTCCTATATGGCCGTGGGTTGCATCTGGCTGGTATCAGAGCCACCCACATGCCGTATATACGGGGCCCAGCTGTGCTCAGATCGACATATATCGACTCAAGAACATCGCCTGTAGGTCCTATATGGCCGTGCGTTGCATCTGCCTGGTATCAGAGCTACACCTATGGTGTATATACGGCGCCCAGCTGTGCTCAGATCGACATATATCGACTCAAGAACATCGCCTGTAGGTCCTATATGGCCGTGGGTTGCATCTGGCTGGTATCAGAGCTACCCCTATGCTGTATATACGGCGAGCAGCTGTGCTCAGATCGACATATATCGACTCAAGAACATCGCCTGTAGGTCCTATATGGCCGTGGGTTGCATCTGGCTGGTATCAGAGCTAACCCCATGCTGTATATACGGGGCCCAGCTGTGCTCAGATCGACATATATCGACTCAAGAACATCGCCTGTAGGTCCTATATGGCCGTGGGTTGCATCTGGGTGGTATCAGAGCTACCCCCATGCTGTATATACGGGGCCCAGCTGTGCTCAGATCGACATATATCGACTCAAGAACATCGCCTGTAGGTCCAATATAACCGTGGGTTGCAGCTGGCTGGTATCACAGCTACCCCCATGCTATATATACAGCGCCCAGCTGTGCTCAGATCTACATATATCGACTCAAGAACATCGCCTGTAGATCCTATATGGCCGTGGGTTGCATATGGCTGGTATCAGAGCCACCCACATGCCGTATATACGTTACCCAGCTGTGCCCAGATCGACATATATCGACTCAAGAACATCGCCTGTAGGTCCTATATGGCCGTGGGTTGCATATGGCTGGTATCAGAGCTACCCCCATGCTGTATATACGAGGCCCAGCTTTGCTCAGATCGACATATATCGACTCAAGAACATCGCCTGTGGGTCCTATATGGCCGTGGGTTGCAGCTGCCTGGTATCAGAGCTACACCCATGGTGTATATACGGCGCCCAGCTGTGCTCAGATCGACATATATCGACTCAAGAACATCGCCTGTAGGTCCTATATGGCCGTGGGTTGCATCTGGCTGGTATCAGAGCTACCCCTATGCTGTATATACGGCGAGCAGCTGTGCTCAGATCGACCTATATCGACTCAAGAACATCGCCTGTAGGTCCTATATGGCCGTGGGTTGCAGCTGGCTGGTATCAGAGCCACCCACATGCCGTATATACGGGGCCCAGCTGTGCTCAGCTCGACATATATCGACTCAAAAACATCGCCTCTAGGTCCTATATGGCCGTGGGTTGCATCTGGCTGGTATCAGAGCCACCCACATGCCGTATATACGGGGCCCAGCTGTGCTCAGATCGACATATATCGACTCAAGAACATCGCCTGTAGGTCCTATATGGCCGTGCGTTGCATCTGCCTGGTATCAGAGCTACACCTATGGTGTATATACGGCGCCCAGCTGTGCTCAGATCGACATATATCGACTCAAGAACATCGCCTGTAGGTCCTATATGGCCGTGGGTTGCATCTGGCTGGTATCAGAGCTACCCCTATGCTGTATATACGGCGAGCAGCTGTGCTCAGATCGACATATATCGACTCAAGAACATCGCCTGTAGGTCCTATATGGCCGTGGGTTGCATCTGGCTGGTATCAGAGCTAACCCCATGCTGTATATACGGGGCCCAGCTGTGCTCAGATCGACATATATCGACTCAAGAACATCGCCTGTAGGTCCTATATGGCCGTGGGTTGCATCTGGGTGGTATCAGAGCTACCCCCATGCTGTATATACGGGGCCCAGCTGTGCTCAGATCGACATATATCGACTCAAGAACATCGCCTGTAGGTCCAATATAACCGTGGGTTGCAGCTGGCTGGTATCACAGCTACCCCCATGCTATATATACAGCGCCCAGCTGTGCTCAGATCTACATATATCGACTCAAGAACATCGCCTGTAGATCCTATATGGCCGTGGGTTGCATATGGCTGGTATCAGAGCCACCCACATGCCGTATATACGGGGCCCAGCTGTGCGCAGATCGACATATATCGACTCAAGAACATCGCCTGTAGGTCCTATATGGCCGTGGGTTGCATATGGCTGGTATCAGAGCCACCCACATGCCGTATATACGGGGCCCAGCTGTGCTCAGATCGACATATATCGACTCAAGAACATCGCCTGTAGGTCCTATATGGCCGTGGGTTGCATCTGCCTGGTATCAGAGCTACACCCATGGTGTATATACGGCGCCCAGCTGTGCTCAGATCGACATATATCGACTCAAGAACATCGCCTGTAGGTCCTATATGGCCGTGGGTTGCATCTGGCTGGTATCAGAGCTACCCCTATGCTGTATATACGGCGAGCAGCTGTGCTCAGATCGACCTATATCGACTCAAGAACATCGCCTGTAGGTCCTATATGGCCGTGGGTTGCATCTGGCTGGTATCAGAGCTAACCCCATGCTGTATATACCTGGCCCAGCTGTGCTCAGATCGACATATATCGACTCAAGAACATCGCCTGTAGGTCCTATATGGCCGTGGGTTGCATCTGGGTGGTATCAGAGCTACCACCATGCTGTATATACGGGGCCCAGCTGTGCTCAGATCGACATATATCGACTCAAGAACATCGCCTGTAGGTCCAATATAACCGTGGGTTGCAGCTGGCTGGTATCACAGCTACCCCCATGCTATATATACGGCGCCCAGCTGTGCTCAGATCTACATATATCGACTCAAGAACATCGCCTGTAGATCCTATATGGCCGTGGGTTGCATCTGGCTGGTTTCAGAGCTACCCCCATTCTGTATATACGGGGCCCAGCTGTGCTCAGATCGACATATATCGACTCAAGAACATCGCCTGTAGGTCCTATATGGCCGTGGGTTGCAGCTGGCTGGTATCACAGCTACCCCCATGCTGTATATACGGGGCCCAGCTGTGCTCAGATCGACATATATCGACTCAAGAACATCGCCTGTAGGTCCTATATGGCCGTGGGTTGCAGCTGGATGGTATCACAGCTACCCCCATGCTGTATATACGTGGCCCAGCTGTGCTCAGATCGACATATATCGACTCAAGAACAACGCCTGTAGGTCCTATATGGGCATAGGTTGCACCTGGCTGGTGTCCAAACGGCCCCAATTCTGCATATACGGTGCATAGGGGTGCTCAGATCGACATATATCGACTCAAGAACATCGCCTGTAGGACCTATATGGCCTTGGGTTGCATCTGGCTGGTATCAGAGCCACCCACATGCCGTATATACGAGGCCCAGCTGTGCTCACATCGACATATTTCGATTCAAGAACATCGCCTGTAGGTTCTATATGGCCGTGGGTTGCATATGGCTGGTATCAGAGCCACCCACATGCCGTATATACGGGGCCCAGCTGTGCGCAGATCGACATATATCGACTCAAGAACATCGCCTGTAGGTCCTATATGGCCGTGGGTTGCATATGGCTGGTATCAGAGCCACCCACATGCCGTATATACGGGGCCCAGCTGTGCTCAGATCGACATATATCGACTCAAGAACATCGCCTGTAGGTCCTATATGGCCGTGGGTTGCATCTGCCTGGTATCAGAGCTACACCCATGGTGTATATACGGCGCCCAGCTGTGCTCAGATCGACATATATCGACTCAAGAACATCGCCTGTAGGTCCTATATGGCCGTGGGTTGCATCTGGCTGGTATCAGAGCTACCCCTATGCTGTATATACGGCGAGCAGCTGTGCTCAGATCGACCTATATCGACTCAAGAACATCGCCTGTAGGTCCTATATGGCCGTGGGTTGCATCTGGCTGGTATCAGAGCTAACCCCATGCTGTATATACCTGGCCCAGCTGTGCTCAGATCGACATATATCGACTCAAGAACATCGCCTGTAGGTCCTATATGGCCGTGGGTTGCATCTGGGTGGTATCAGAGCTACCACCATGCTGTATATACGGGGCCCAGCTGTGCTCAGATCGACATATATCGACTCAAGAACATCGCCTGTAGGTCCAATATAACCGTGGGTTGCAGCTGGCTGGTATCACAGCTACCCCCATGCTATATATACGGCGCCCAGCTGTGCTCAGATCTACATATATCGACTCAAGAACATCGCCTGTAGATCCTATATGGCCGTGGGTTGCATCTGGCTGGTTTCAGAGCTACCCCCATTCTGTATATACGGGGCCCAGCTGTGCTCAGATCGACATATATCGACTCAAGAACATCGCCTGTAGGTCCTATATGGCCGTGGGTTGCAGCTGGCTGGTATCACAGCTACCCCCATGCTGTATATACGTGGCTCAGCTGTGCTCAGATCGACTTATATCGACTCAAGAACATCGGCTGTAGGTCCTATATGCCCGTGGGTTGCATCTGGCTGGAATCAGAGCCACCCACATGCTGCATATACAGGGCATAGCGGAGCTCATATCGACATATATCGACTCAAGAACATCGCCTGTAGGTGCCATATGGGCATAGGTTGCACCTGGCTTGTGTCGGAGCGGCCCCAATGTTGCATATACGGTGAATAGCGGTGCTCAGATCGACATATATCGACTCAAGAACATCGCCTGTAGGTCCTATATGGCAGTGGGTTGCATCTGGCTGATATTAGAGCCACCCACATGTCGTATATACGGGGGCCCAGCTGTGCTCAGATCGACATATATCGACTCAAGAACATCGGCTCTAGGTCCTATATGGCCGTGGGTTGCATCTGGCTGGTATCAGAGCCACCCACATGCTGTATATACGGGGCCCAGCTGTGCTCAGATCGACATATATCGACTCTAGAATATCGCCTGTAGGTCCTATATGGCCGTGGGTTGCATCTGGCTTGTATCAGAGCTACCCCCATGGTGTATATACGGCGCCCAGCTGTGCTCAAATCGACATATATCGATTCAAGTACATCGCCTGTAGGTCCTATATGGCCGTGGGTTGGATCTGGCTGGTATCAGAGCTACTCCCATTCTGTATATACGAGGCCCAGCTGTGCTCAGATCGACATATATCGACTCAAGAATATCGCCTGTAGGTGCTGTATGGCCGTGGGTTGCATCTGGCTGGTATCAGAGCTACCCCAATGCTGTATATACGGCGCCAAGCTGTGCTCAGATCGACATATATCGACTCAAGAACATCGGCCTGTAGGTCCTATATGGCCGTGGGTTGCATCTGGCTGGTATCATAGCTTCCCCCATGCTGTATATACGGGGCCCAGCTGTGCTCAGAGCGACATATATCGAGTCAAGTACATCGCCTGTAGGTCCTATGTAGCCGTGGGTTGCAGCTGGCTGGTATGACAGCTACCCCCATGCTGTATATACGTGGCCCAGCTGTGCTCAGATCGACATATATCGACTCAAGAACATCGCCTGTAGGTCCTATATGGCCGTGGGTTGCAGCTGGCTGGTATCAGAGCCACCCACATGCCGTATATACGGGGCCCAGCTGTGCTCAGCTCGACATATATCGACTCAAAAACATCGCCTCTAGGTCCTATATGGCCGTGGGTTGCATCTGGCTGGTATCAGAGCCACCCACATGCCGTATATACGGGGCCCAGCTGTGCTCAGATCGACATATATCGACTCAAGAACATCGCCTGTAGGTCCTATATGGCCGTGCGTTGCATCTGCCTGGTATCAGAGCTACACCTATGGTGTATATACGGCGCCCAGCTGTGCTCAGATCGACATATATCGACTCAAGAACATCGCCTGTAGGTCCTATATGGCCGTGGGTTGCATCTGGCTGGTATCAGAGCTACCCCTATGCTGTATATACGGCGAGCAGCTGTGCTCAGATCGACATATATCGACTCAAGAACATCGCCTGTAGGTCCTATATGGCCGTGGGTTGCATCTGGCTGGTATCAGAGCTAACCCCATGCTGTATATACGGGGCCCAGCTGTGCTCAGATCGACATATATCGACTCAAGAACATCGCCTGTAGGTCCTATATGGCCGTGGGTTGCATCTGGGTGGTATCAGAGCTACCCCCATGCTGTATATACGGGGCCCAGCTGTGCTCAGATCGACATATATCGACTCAAGAACATCGCCTGTAGGTCCAATATAACCGTGGGTTGCAGCTGGCTGGTATCACAGCTACCCCCATGCTATATATACAGCGCCCAGCTGTGCTCAGATCTACATATATCGACTCAAGAACATCGCCTGTAGATCCTATATGGCCGTGGGTTGCATATGGCTGGTATCAGAGCCACCCACATGCCGTATATACGTTACCCAGCTGTGCCCAGATCGACATATATCGACTCAAGAACATCGCCTGTAGGTCCTATATGGCCGTGGGTTGCATATGGCTGGTATCAGAGCTACCCCCATGCTGTATATACGAGGCCCAGCTTTGCTCAGATCGACATATATCGACTCAAGAACATCGCCTGTGGGTCCTATATGGCCGTGGGTTGCAGCTGGCTGGTATCAGAGCTACCCCCAGGGTGTATATACGTGGCCCAGCTGTGCTCAGATCGACATATATCGACTTAAGAACATCGCCGGTAGGTCCTGTATGCCCATGGGTTGCATCTGGCTGGTATCAGAGCCACCCACATGCCGTTTATACGGGGCCCAGCTGTGCTCAGATCGACATATATCGACTCAAGAACATCGGCTGTAGGTCCTATATGGCCGTGGGTTGCATCTAGCTGGTATCAGAGCCACGCACATGCCGTATATACGGGGCCCAGCTGTGCTCAAATCGAAATATATCGACTCAAGAACTTCGCCTGTAGGTCATATATGGCCGTGGGTTGCATCTGGCTGGTATGAGAGCTACCCCCATTCTGTATATTCGGGGCCCAGCTGTGCTCAAATCGACATATATCGACTCAAGAACATCGCCTGTATGTCCTATATGGCCGTGGGTTGCATCTGGCTGGTATGCCATATATACGGGGCCCAGCTGTGCTCAGATCGACATATATCGACTCAAGAACATCGCCTGTAGCTCCTATATGGGCATAGGTTGCACCTGGCTGGTGTCGGAGCGGCCCCAATGCTGCATATACGGTGCATAGCGGTGCTCAGATCGACATATATCGACTCAAGAACATCGCCTGTAGGTCCTATATGGCCGTGGGTTGCATCTGGCTGGTATCAGAGCCACCCACATGTCGTATATACGAGGCCCAGCTGCTCTCAGATCGACATATATCGACTCAAGAACATCGCCTGTAGGTTCTATATGGCCGTGGGTTGCATCTGGCTGGTATCAGAGGTACCCCCATTCTGTATATACGGCGCCCAGCTGTGCTCAGATCGACATATATCGACTCAAGAACATCGCCTGTAGGTCCTACATGGCCGTGGGTTGCATCTGGCTGGTATCAGTGCTAATCCCATGCTGTATATACGGCGCCCAGCTATGCTCAAATCGACATATATCGACTCAAGAACATCGCCTGTAGGTCCTATATGGCCGTGGGTTGCATCTGGCTGGTATCAGTGCTTATCCCATGCTGTATAAACGGCGCCCTGCTGTGCTCAGATCGACATATATCGACTCAAGAACATCGCCTGTGGGTCCTATATAGCCGTGGGCTGCAGCTGGCTGGTATCACAGCTACCCCCATGCTGTACATACGTGGCCCAGCTGTGCTCAGATCGACATATATCGACTCAAGAACATCGCCTGTAGGTCCTATATGGCCGTGGGTTGCAGCTGGCTGGTATCAGAGCCACCCACATGCCGTATATACGGGGCCCAGCTGTGCTCAGATCGACATATATCGACGGAAGAACATCGCCTGTAGGTCCTATATCGCCATGGGTTGCACCTGGCTGGTATCACAGCTACCCCCATGCTGTATATACGTAGCGCAGCTGTGCTCAGATCGACATATATCGACTCAAGAACATCGCCTGTAGGTCCTATATGGCCGTGGGTTGCAGCTGGCTGGTATCAGAGCTACCCACATGCCGTATATACGGGGCCCAGCTGTGCTCAGATCGACATATATCGACGGAAGAACATCGCCTGTAGGTCCTATATGGCCATGGGTTGCACCTGGCTGGTATCACAGCTACCCCCATGCTGTATATACGTAGCGCAGCTGTGCTCAGATCGACATATATCGACTCAAGAACATCGCCTGTAGGTCCTATATGGGCATAGGTTGCACCTGGCTGGTGTCGAAGCGGCCCCAATGCTATATATACGGTGCATAGCGGTGCTCAGATCGACATATATCGACTCAAGAACATCGCTTGTAGGTCCTATATTGCCGTGGGTTGCATCTGGCTGATATCAGAGCCACCCACATGCCGTATATACGGGGGCCCAGCTGTGCTCAGATCGACATATATCGACTCAAGAACATCGGCTGTAGGTCCTATATGGCCATGGGTTGCATCTGGCTGGTATCAGAGCCACCCACATGCCGTATATACGGGGGCCCAGCTGTGCTCAGATCGACATATATCGACTCAAGAACATCGCCTGTAGGTCATATATGGCCGTGGGTTGCATCTGGCTGGTATGAGAGCTACCCCCATGCTGTATATACGGGACTCAGCTGTGCTCAAATCGACATATATCGACTCAAGAACATCGCCTGTATGTCCTATATGGCCGTGGGTTGCATCTGGCTGGTATGCCATATATACGGGGCCCAGCTGTGCTCAGTTCGACATATATAGACGGAAGAACATCGCCTGTAGGTCCAATATGGCCATGGGTTGCATCTGGCTGGTATCACAGCTACCCCCATGCTGTATATACGTAGCCCAGCTGTGCTCAGATTGACATATATCGACTCAAGAACATCGCCTGTAGGTTCTATATGCCCGTGGGTTGCATCTAGCTGGAATCAGAGCCACCCACATGCTGCATATACAATGCATAGCGGAGCTCATATCGACATATATCGACTCAAGAACATCGCCTGTGGGTCCTATATGGGCATAGGTTGCACCTGGCTGGTGTCGAAACGACCTCAATGCTGCATATACGGTGCATAGCGGTGCTCAGATCGACATATATCGACTCAAGAACATCGCCTGTAGGACCTATATGGCCTTGGGTTGCATCTGGCTGGTATCAGAGCCACCCACATGCCGTATATACGAGGCCCAGCTGTGCTCAGATCGACATATATCGATTCAAGAACATCGCCTGTAGGTTCTATATGGCCGTGGGTTGCATATGGCTGGTATCAGAGCCACCCACATGCCGTATATACGGGGCCCAGCTGTGCGCAGATCGACAAATATCGACTCAAGAACATCGCCTGTAGGTCGTATATGGCCGTGGGTTGCATATGGCTGGTATCAGAGCCACCCACATGCCGTATATACGGGGCCCAGCTGTGCTCATATCGACATATATCGACTCAAGAACATCGCCTGTAGGTCCTATATGGCCGTGGGTTGCATCTGCCTGGTATCAGAGCTACACCCATGGTGTATATACGGCGCCCAGCTGTGCTCAGATCGACACATATCGACTCAAGAACATCGCCTGTAGGTCCTATATGGCCGTGGGTTGCATCTGGCTGGTATCAGAGCTACCCCTATGCTGTATATACGGCGAGCAGCTGTGCTCAGATCGACATATATCGACTCAAGAACATCGCCTGTAGGTCCTATATGGCCGTGGGTTGCATCTGGCTGGTGTCAGAGCTAACCCCATGCTGTATATACGGGGCCCAGCTGTGCTCAGATCGACCTATATCGACTCAAGAACATCGCCTGTAGGTCCTATATGGCCGTGGGTTGCATCTGGGTGGTATCAGAGCTACCCCCATGCTGTATATACGGGGCCCAGCTGTGCTCAGATCGACATATATCGACTCAAGAACATCGCCTGTAGGTCCAATATAACCGTGGGTTGCAGCTGGCTGGTATCACAGCTACCCCCATGCTATATATACGGCGCCCAGCTGTGCTCAGATCTACATATATCGACTCAAGAACATCGCCTGTAGATCCTATATGGCCGTGGGTTGCATCTGGCTGGTTTCAGAGCTACCCCCATTCTGTATATACGGGGCCCAGCTGTGCTCAGATCGACATATATCGACTCAAGAACATCGCCTGTAGGTCCTATATGGCCGTGGGTTGCAGCTGGCTGGTATCACAGCTACCCCCATGCTGTATATACGTGGCCCAGCTGTGCTCAGATCGACATATATCGACTCAAGAACATCGCCTGTAGGTCCTATATGCCCGTGGGTTGCATCTGGCTGGAATCAGAGCCACCCACATGCTGCATATACAGGGCATAGCGGAGCTCATATCGACATATATCGACTCAAGAACATCGCCTGTAGGTGCCATATGGGCATAGGTTGCACCTGGCTTGTGTCGGAGCGGCCCCAATGTTGCATATACGGTGAATAGCGGTGCTCAGATTGACATATATCGAGTCAAGAACATCGCCTGTAGGTCCTATATGGCAGTGGGTTGCATCTGGCTGATATTAGAGCCACCCACATGCCGTATATACGGGGGCCCAGCTGTGCTCAGATCGACATATATCGACTCAAGAACATCGGCTCTAGGTCCTATATGGCCGTGGGTTGCATCTGGCTGGTATCAGAGCTACCCCCATGCTGTATATACGGCGCCCAGCTGTGCTCAGATCGACATATATCGACTCAAGAACATCGCCTGTAGGTCATATATGGCCGTGGGTTGTATCTGACTGGTATCAGAGCTACCCCCATGCTGTATACACGGGGCCCAGCTGTGCTCAAATCGACATATATCGACTCAAGAACATCGCCTGTAGGTCCTATATGGCCGTGGGTTGCAGCTGGCTGGTATCAGAGCTACCCCCATGCTGTATATACGTGGCCCAGCTGTGCTCAGATCGACATATATCGACTCAAGAACATCGCCTGTGGGTCTTATATGGCCGTGGGTTGCAGCTGGCTGGTATCAGAGCTACCCCCAGGCTGTATATACGTGGCCCAGCTGTGCTCAGATAGACATATATCGACTCAAGAACATCGCCTGTAGGTGCAATATGGCCGTGGGTTGCATCTGGCTGGTATCAGAGCTACCCCCATGCTGTATATACGGCGCCCAGCTGTGCTCAGATCGACATATATCGACTCAAGAACATCGCTTGTAGGTCCTATATGGCCGTGGGTTGCATCTGGCTGGTATCAGTGCTACCCCCATGCTGTATATACGGCGTCCAGCTGTGCTCAGATCGACATATATCGACTCAAGAACATCGCCTGTAGGTCCTATATGGCCGTGGGTTGCATATGGCTGGTATCAGAGCTACCCCCATGCTGTATATACGGGGCCCAGCTGTTCCCACATCGACATATATCGAATCAAGAACATCGCTTGTAGGTCCTATATAGCCATGGGTTGCAGCTGGCTGGTATCACAGCTACCCCCATGCTGTATATACGTGGCCCAGCTGTGCTCCGATCGACATATATCGACTCAAGAACATCGCCTGTAGGTCCTATATGGCCGTGGGTTGTATCTGGCTGGTATCAGAGCTACCACTATGCTGTATATACGGCGAGCAGCTGTGCTCAGATCGACATATATCGACTCAAGAACATCGCCTGTAGGTCCTATATGGCCGTGGGTTGCATCTGGCTGGTATCAGAGCTACCCCCATGGTGTATATACGGCGCCCAGCTGTGCTCAATTCGACATATATCGATTCAAGAACATCGCCTGTAGGTCCTATATGGCCGTGAGTTGGATCTGGCTGGTTTCAGAGCTACTCCCATGCTGTATATACGAGGCCCAGCTGTGCTCAGATCGACATATATCGACCCAAGAACATCGCCTGTGGGTCTTATATGGCCGTGGGTTGCAGCTGACTGGTATCAGAGCTACCCCTAGGCTGTATATACGTGGCCCAGCTGTGCTCAGATCGACATATATCGACTCAAGAATATCGCCTGTAGGTGCTGTATGGCCGTGGGTTGCATCTGGCTGGTATCAGAGCTACCCCCATGCTGTATATACGGCGCCCAGCTGTGCTCAGATCGACATATATCGACTCAAGAACGTCGCCTGTAGGTCCTATATGGCCGTGGTTTGCATCTGGCTGGTATCGAAGCTACCCCCATGGTGTTTATACGGCGCCCAGCTGCGCTCAGATCGACATATATCGACTCAAGAACATCGCCTATAGGTCCTATATGGCTGTGGGTTGCATCTGGCTGGTATCAGAGCTACCCCCATGCTGTATATACGAGGCCCATCTGTGCTCAGATCGACATATATCGACTCAAGAACATCGCCTGTGGGTCTTATATGGCCGTGGGTTGCAGCTGGCTGGTATCAGAGCTACCCCCAGGCTTTATATACGTGGCCCAGCTGTGCTCAGATCGACATATATCGACTCAAGAACATCGCCTGTAGGTACTATATGGCCGTGGGTTGCATCTGGCTGGTATCAGAGCTACCCTCATGCTGTATATACGGCGCCAAGCTGTGCTCAGATCGACATATATCGACTCAAGAACATTGCTTGTAGGTCCTATATGGCCGTGGGTTGCATCTGGCTGGTATCAGTGCTACCCCCATTCTGTATATACGGCGCCCAGCTGTGCTCAGATGGACATATATCGACTCAAGAATATCGCCTGTAGGTCCTATATGACCGTGGGTTGCATATGGCTGGTATCAGAGCCACCCACATGCCGTATATATGGGGCCCAGCTGTGCTCGGATCGACATATATCGACTCAAGAACATCGCCTGTAGGTCCTATATGGCCGTGGATTGAATCTGGCTGGTATCATAACTACCCCCATGCTGTATATACGGCGCCCAGCTGTGCTCAGATCGACATATATCGACTCAAGAACATCGCCTGTAGGTCCTATATAGCCGTGGGTTGCAGTTGGCTGGTATCACAGCTACCCCCATGCTGTATTTACGTGGCCCAGCTGTGCTCAGGTCGACATATATCGACACAAGGACACCACCTGTAGGTCCTGTATGGCCGTTGGTTGCAGCTGGCTGGTATCAGAGCCACCCACATGCCCTATATACGGGGGTCCAGCTGTGCTCAGATCGACATATATCGACTCAAGAACATCGCCTGTAGGTCCTATATGGCCGTGGGTTGCATCTGGCTGGTATCAGAGCTACCCACGTGCCGTATATACGGGACCCAGCTGTGCTCAGATCGACATATATCGACTCGAGAACATCGCCTGTAGGTCCTATATGGCCGTGGGTTGCATATGGCTGGTATCAGAGCCACCCACATGTCGTATATACGGGGCCCAGCTGTGCAGATCGACATATATCGAATCATGACCATCGCCTGTAGGTCCTATATGGCCGTGGGTTGCATCTGGCTGGTATCAGAGCCACCCACATGCCGTATATACGTTACCCAGCTGTGCCCAGATCGACATATATCGACTCAAGAACATCGCCTGTAGGTCCTATATGGCAGTGGGTTGCATATGGCTGGTATCAGAGCTACCCCCATGCTGTATATACGAGGCCCAGCTGTGCTCAGATCGACATATATCGACTCAAGAACATCGCCTGTGGGTCTTATATAGCTGTGGGTTGCAGCTGGCTGGTATCAGAGCTACCCCCAGGCTGTATATACGTGGCCCAGCTGTGCCCAGATCGATATATATCGACTCAAGAACATCGCCTGTAGGTCCTATATGGCAGTGGGTTGCATATGGCTGGTATCAAAGGGACCCCCATGCTGTATATACGGGGCCCAGCTGTGCTCAGATCGACATATATCGACTCAAGAATATCACCTGTAGGTCCTATATGGCCGTGGGTTGCAGCTGGCTGGTATCACAGCTACCCCCATGCTGTATATACGTGGCCCAGGTGTGCTCAGATCGACATATATCGACTCAAGAACATCGCCTGTAGGTCCTATATGGGCATAGGTTACACCTGGCTGGTGTCGAAGCGGCCCCAATGCTGCATATACGGTGCATAGCGGTGCTCAGATCGACATATATCGACTCAAGAACATCGCCTGTAGGTCCTATATGGCCATGGATTGCACCTGGCTGATATCAGAGCCACCTACATGCCGTATATACGGGGACCCAGCTGTGCTCAAATCGACATATATCGAATCAAGAACATCGGCTGTAGGTCCTATATGGCCGTGGGTTGCATCTGGCTGGTATCATAGCCACCCACATGCCGTATATACGGGGCCCAGCTGTGCTCAGATCGGCATATATCGACTCAAGAACATCGCCTGTAGGTCCTATACGGCCGTGGGTTGCATCTGGCTGGTATCAGAGCTACCCCCAAGCTGTATATACGAGGACCAGCTGTGCTCAGATCGACATATATCGACTCAAGAACATCGCCTGTAGGTCCTATATGGCTGTGGGTTGCATCTGGCTGGTATCAGAGCTACCCTAATGCTGTATATACGGGGCCCAGCTGTGCTCAGATCGACATATATCGACTCAAGAACATCGCCTGTAGGTCCTATATGGCCGTGGGTTGCAGCTGGCTGGTATCAGAGCCACCCACATGCCGTATATACAGGGCCCAGCTGTGCTCAGATCGACATATATCGACTCAAGAACATCGCCTGTAGGTCCTATATGGCCGTGGGTTGCATCTGGCTGGTATCAGAGCGACCCCCATGCTGTGTATACGGGGCCCAGCTGTGCTCAGATTGACATATATCGACTCAAGAACATCGCCTGTAGGTCCTATATGGCCGTGGGTTGCATTTGGCTGGTATCAGAGCTACCCCCATGCTGTATATACGGGGCCCAGCTGTGCTCAGATCGACATATATCGACTCAAGAACATCGCCTGTAGCTCCTATATGGCCTTGGGTTGCAGCTGGCTGGTATCAGAGCCACCCACATGCCGTATATACAGGGCCCAGCTGTGCACAGATCGACATATATCGACTCAAGAACATCGCCTGTAGGTCCTATATAGCCGTAGGTTGCATCTGGCTGGTATCAGAGCTACCCCCATGCTGTATATACGGGGCCCAGCTGTGCTCAGCTCGACATATATCGACTCAAAAACATCGCCTATAGGTCCTATATGGCCTTGGGTTGCAGCTGGCTGGTATCAGAGCCACCCACATGCCGTATATACAGGGCCCAGCTGTGCTCAGATCGACATATATCGACTCAAGAACATCTCCTGTAGGTCCTATATGGCCGTGGGTTGCATCTGGCTGGTATCAGAGCTACCCCCATGCTGTATATACGGGGCCCAGTTGTGCTCAGATCGACATATATCGACTCAAGAACATTGCTTGTAGGTCCTATATGGCCGTGGGTTGCATCTGGCTGGTATCAGTGCTACCACCATGCTGTATATACGGGGCCCAGCTGTGCTCAGATCGACATATATCGACTCAAGAACAGCGCCTGTAGGTCCTGTATGGCCGTGGGTTGCGTCTGGGTGGTATCAGAGCTACCCCCATGCTGTATATACGGCGCCAAGCTGTGCTCAGATCGACATATATCGACTCAAGAACATTGCTTGTAGGTCCTATATGGCCGTGAGTTGCATCTGGCTGGTATCAGTGCTACCTCCATGCTGTATATACGGGGCCCAGCTGTGCTCAGATCGACATATATCGACTCAAGAACAGAGCCTGTAGGTCCTATATGGCCGTGGGTTGCATCTGGGTGGTATCAGAGCTACCTCCATGCTGTATATACGGGGCCCAGCTATGCTCAGATCGACATATATCGACTCAAGAACATCGCCTGTAGGTCCTATATGGCCGTGGGTTGCAGCTGGCTGGTATCACAGCTACCCCCATGCTGTATATACGTGGCCCAGCTGTGCTCAGATCGATATATATCGACTCAAGAACATCGGCTCTAGGTCCTATATGGCCGTGGGTTGCATCTGGCTGGTATCAGAGCCACCCACATGCCGTATATACGGGGCACGGACATATATCGACTCAAGAACATCGCCTGTAGGTCCTATATGGCCGTGGTTTGTATCTGGCTGGTATCGGAGCTACCCCCATGGTGTTTATACGGCGCCCAGCTGCGCTCAGATCGACATATATCGACTCAAGAACATCGCCTATAGGTCCTATATGGCAGTGGGTTGCATCTGGCTGGTATCAGAGCTACCCCCATGCTGTATATACGAGGCCCAGCTGTGCTCAGATCGACATATATCGACTCAAGAACATCGCCTGTGGGTCTTATATGGCCGTGGGTTGCAGCTGGCTGGTATCAGAGCTACCCCAGGCTGTATATACGTGGCCCAGCTGTGCTCAGATCGACATATATCGACTCAAGAACATCGCCTGTAGGTGCTATATGGCCGTGGGTTGCATCTGGCTGGTATCAGAGCCACCCCCATGCTGTATATACGGCGCCAAGCTGTGCTCAGATCGACATATATCGACTCAAGAACATTGCTTGTAGGTCCTATATGGCCGTGGGTTGCATCTGGCTGGTATCAGTGCTACCCCCATGCTGTATATACGGCGCCCAGCTGTGTTCAGATCGACATATATCGACTCAAGAATATCGCCTGTAGGTCCTATATGGCCGTGGGTTGCATCTGGCTGGTATCAGAGCTACCCACATGCCGTATATACGGGGCCTAGCTGTGCTCGGATCGACATATATACGTGGCCCAGCTGTGCTCAGATCGACATATATCGACTCAAGAACATCGCCTGTAGGTCATATATGGCCGTGGGTTGCATCTGGCTGGTATCAGAGCCACACACATGTCGTATATACGGAGCCCAGCTGTGCTCAGATCGACATATATCGACGGAAGAACATCGCCTGTAGGTCCTATATGGCCATGGGTTGCACCTGGCTGGTATCACAGCTACCCCCATGCTGTATATACGTAGCCCAGCTGTGCTCAGATCGACATATATCGACTCAAGAACATCGCCTGTAGGTCCTATATGCCCGTGGGTTGCATCTGGCTGGAATCAGAGCCACCCACATGCTGCATATACAATGCATAGCGGAGCTCATATCGACATATATCGACTCAAGAACATCGCATGTAGGTCCTATATGGGCATAGGTTGCACCTGGTTGGTGTCGAAGCGGCCCCAATGCTGCATATACGGTGCATAGCGGTGCTCAGATCGACATATATCGACTCAAGAACATCGCCTGTAGGTCCTATATGGCCGTGGGTTGCATCTGGCTGGTATAAGAGCCACCCACATGCCGTATATACGAGGCCCAGCTGTGCTCAGATCGACATATATCGACTCAAGAACATCGCCTGTAGGTTCTATATGGCCGTGGGTTGCATATGGCTGGTATCAGAGCCACCCACATGCCGTATATACGGGGCCCAGCTGTGCGCAGATCGACATATATCGACTCAAGAACATCGCCTGTAGGTCCTATATGGCCGTGGGTTGCATATGGCTGGTATCAGAGCCACCCACATGCCGTATATACGGGTCCCAGCTGTGCTCAGATCGACATATATCGACTCAAGAACATCGCCTGTAGGTCTTATATGGCCGTGGGTTGCATCTAGCTGGTATCAGAGCTACACCCATGGTGTATATACGGCGCCCAGCTGTGCTCAGATCGACATATATCGACTCAAGAACATCGCCTGTAGGGTCTATATGGCCGTGGGTTGCATCTGGCTGGTATCAGAGCCACCCACATGCCGTATATACGTTACCCAGCTGTGCCCAGATCGACATATATCGACTCAAGAACATCGCCTGTAGGTTCTATATAGCCGTGGGTTGCATATGGCTGGTATCAGAGCCACCCACATGCCGTATATACGGGGCCCAGCTGTGCGCAGATCGACATATATCGACTCAAGAACATAGCCTGTAGGTCTTATATAGCCGTGGGTTGCAGTTGGCTGGTATCACAGCTACCCCCATGCTGTATATACGTGGCCCAGCTGTGCTAAGATCGACATATATCGACTAAAGAACATCGCCTGTAGGTCCTATATAGACGTGGGTTGCAGTTGGCTGGTATCACAGCTAACCCCATGCTGTATTTACGTCGCCCAGCTGTGCTCAGGTCGACATATATCGACTCAAGGACATCACCTGTAGGTCCTGTATGGCCGTGGGATGCAGCTGGCTGGTATCAGAGCCACCCACATGCCCTATATGCGGGGGTCCAGCTGTGCTCAGATCGGCATATATCGACTCAAGAACATCGCCTATAGGTCCTATATGGCCGTGGGTTGCATCTGGCTGTTATCAGAGCTACCCACATGCCGTATATACGGGACCCAGCTGTGCTCAGATCGACATATATCGAATCATGACCATCGCCTGTAGGTCCTATATGGCCGTGGGTTGCACCTTGCTGGTATCAGAGCCACCCACATGCCGTATATACGTTACCCAGCTGTGCCCAGGTCGACATATATCGACTCAAGAACATCGCCTGTAGGTCCTATATGGCCGTGGGTTGCATATGGCTGGTATCAGAGCTACCCCCATGCTGTACATACGAGGCCCAGCTGTGCTCAGATCGACATATATCGACTCAAGAACATCGCCTGTAGGTCCTATATGGCCGTGGGTTGCATCTGGCTGGTATCAGAGCTACCCCCATGCTGTATATACGAGGACCAGCTGTGCTCAGATCGACATATATCGACTCAAGAACATCGCCTGTAGGTCCTATATGGCCGTGGGTTGCATCTGGCTCGTATCAGAGCTACCCCCATGCTGTATATACGGCGCCCAGCTGTGCTCAGATCGACATATATCGACTCAAGAAAATCGCCTGTAGGTCCTATATGGCCGTGGGTTGCATCTGGCTGGTATCAGAGCTACCCCCATGCTGTATATACGAGGACCAGCTGTGCTCAGATCGACATATATCGACTCAAGAACATCGCCTGTAGGTCCTATATGGCCGTGGGTTGCATCTGGCTGGTATCAGAGCTACTCCCATGCTGTATATACGGGGCCAAGCTGTGCTCAGATCGACATATATCGACTCAAGAACATCGCCTGTAGGTCCTATATGGCCGTGGGTTGCAGCTGGATGGTATCACAGCTACCCCCATGCTGTATATACGTGGCCCAGCTGTGCTCAGATCGACATATATCGACTCAAGAACAACGCCTGTAGGTCCTATATGGGCATAGGTTGCACCTGGCTGGTGTCCAAACGGCCCCAATGCTGCATATACGGTGCATAGCGGTGCTCAGATCGACATATATCGACTCAAGAACATCGCCTGTAGGTCCTATATGGCCGTGGGTTGCATCTGGCTGATATCAGAGCCACCCACATGCCGTATATACGGGGGCCCAGCTGTGTTCAAATCGACATATATCGAATCAAGAACATCGGCTGTAGGTCCTATATGGCCGTGGGTTGCATCTGGCTGGTATCAGAGCCACCCACATGCCGTATATACGGGGCCCAGCTGTGCTCAGATCGACATATATCGACTCAAGAACATCGCCTGTAGGTCCTATATGGCCGTGGGTTGCATCTGGCTGGTATCAGAGCTACCCCCATGCTGTATATACGAGGACCAGCTGTGCTCAGATCGATATATATCGACTCAAGAACATCGCATGTAGCTCCTATATGGCCGTGGGTTGCATCTGGCTGGTATCAGAGCTACCCCCATGCTGTATATACGGCACCCAGCTGTGCTCAGATCGACATATATTGACTCAAGAACATCGCCTGTAGGTCCTACATGGGCGAAGGTTGCACCTGGCTGGTGTCGAAGCGGCCCCAATGCTGCATATACGGTGCATAGCGGTGCTCAGATCGACATATATCGACTCAAGAACATCGCCTGTAGGTACTATATGCCCGTGGGTTGCATCTGGCTGGAATCAGAGCCACCCACATGCTGCATATACAATGCATAGCGGAGCTCATATCGACATATATCGACTCAAGAACATCGCCTGTAGGTCCTATATGGGCATAGGTTGCACCTGGCTGGTGTCGAAGCGGCCCCAATGCTGCATATACGGTGCATAGCGGTGCTCAGATCGACATATATCGACTCAAGAACATCGCTTGTAGGTCCTATATTGCCGTGGGTTGCATCTGGCTGATATCAGAGCCACCCACATGCCGTATATACGGGGGCCCAGCTGTGCTCAGATCGACATATATCGACTCAAGAACATCGGCTGTAGGTCCTATATGGCCGTGGGTTGCATCTGGCTGGTATCAGAGCCACCCACATGCCGTATATACGGGGGCCCAGCTGTGCTCAGATCGACATATATCGACTCAAGAACATCGTCTGTATGTCCTATATGGCCGTGGGTTGCATCTGGCTGGTATGCCATATATACGGGGCCCAGCTGTGCTCAGTTCGACATATATAGACGGAAGAACATCGCCTGTAGGTCCTATATGGCCATGGGTTGCATCTGGCTGGTATCACAGCTACACCCATGCTGTATATACGTAGCCCAGCTGTGCTCAGATTGAAATATATCGACTCAAGAACATCGCCTGTAGGTCCTATATGCCCGTGGGTTGCATCTAGCTGGAATCAGAGCCACCCACATGCTGCATATACAATGCATAGCGGAGCTCATATCGACATATATCGACTCAAGAACATCGCCTGTAGGTCCTATATGGGCATAGGTTGCACCTGGCTGGTGTCGAAGCGACCCCAATGCTGCATATACGGTGCATAGCGGTGCTCAGATTGAAATATATCGACTCAAGAACATCGCCTGTAGGTCCTATATGCCCGTGGGTTGCATCTAGCTGGAATCAGAGCCACCCACATGCTGCATATACAATGCATAGCGGAGCTCATATCGACATATATCGACTCAAGAACATCGCCTGTAGGTCCTATATGGGCATAGGTTGCACCTGGCTGGTGTCGAAGCGACCCCAATGCTGCATATACGGTGCATAGCGGTGCTCAGATCGACATATATCGACTCAAGAACATCGCCTGTAGGACCTATATGGCCTTGGGTTGCATCTGGCTGGTATCAGAGCCACCCACATGCCGTATATACGGGGCCAAGCTGTGCTCAGATCGACATATATCGACTCAAGAACATCGCCTGTAGGTCCTATATGGCCGTGGGTTGCAGCTGGATGGTATCACAGCTACCCCCATGCTGTATATACGTGGCCCAGCTGTGCTCAGATCGACATATATCGACTCAAGAACAACGCCTGTAGGTCCTATATGGGCATAGGTTGCACCTGGCTGGTGTCCAAACGGCCCCAATGCTACATATACGGTGCATAGCGGTGCTCAGATCGACATATATCGACTCAAGAACATCGCCTGTAGGTCCTATATGGCCGTGGGTTGCATCTGGCTGATATCAGAGCCACCCACATGCCGT
Source organism: Lordithon lunulatus (assembly GCA_963942505.1). NCBI lineage: Eukaryota > Metazoa > Arthropoda > Insecta > Coleoptera > Staphylinidae > Lordithon > Lordithon lunulatus. Next base: position 28,874,233 of record OZ012667.1, on the reverse strand, counting down.
ATATACGGGGGCCCAGCTGTGTTCAAATCGACATATATCGAATCAAGAACATCGGCTGTAGGTCCTATATGGCCGTGGGTTGCATCTGGCTGGTATCAGAGCCACCCACATGCCGTATATACGGGGCCCAGCTGTGCTCAGATCGACATATATCGACTCAAGAACATCGCCTGTAGGTCCTATATGGCCGTGGGTTGCATCTGGCTGGTATCAGAGCTACCTTCATGCTGTATATACGAGGACCAGCTGTGCTCAGATCGATATATATCGACTCAAGAACATCGCATGTAGCTCCTATATGGCCGTGGGTTGCATCTGGCTGGTATCAGAGCTACCCCCATGCTGTATATACGGCACCCAGCTGTGCTCAGATCGACATATATTGACTCAAGAACATCGCCTGTAGGTCCTACATGGGCGAAGGTTGCACCTGGCTGGTGTCGAAGCGGCCCCAATGCTGCATATACGGTGCATAGCGGTGCTCAGATCGACATATATCGACTCAAGAACATCGCCTGTAGGTACTATATGCCCGTGGGTTGCATCTGGCTGGAATCAGAGCCACCCACATGCTGCATATACAATGCATAGCGGAGCTCATATCGACATATATCGACTCAAGAACATCGCCTGTAGGTCCTATATGGGCATAGGTTGCACCTGGCTGGTGTCGAAGCGGCCCCAATGCTGCATATACGGTGCATAGCGGTGCTCAGATCGACATATATCGACTCAAGAACATCGCTTGTAGGTCCTATATTGCCGTGGGTTGCATCTGGCTGATATCAGAGCCACCCACATGCCGTATATACGGGGGCCCAGCTGTGCTCAGATCGACATATATCGACTCAAGAACATCGGCTGTAGGTCCTATATGGCCGTGGGTTGCATCTGGCTGGAATCAGAGCCACCCACATGCCGTATATACGGGGGCCCAGCTGTGCTCAGATCGACATATATCGACTCAAGAACATCGCCTGTATGTCCTATATGGCCGTGGGTTGCATCTGGCTGGTATGCCATATATACGGGGCCCAGCTGTGCTCAGTTCGACATATATAGACGGAAGAACATCGCATGTAGGTCCTATATGGCCATGGGTTGCATCTGGCTGGTATCACAGCTACACCCATGCTGTATATACGTAGCCCAGCTGTGCTCAGATTGAAATATATCGACTCAAGAACATCGCCTGTAGGTCCTATATGCCCGTGGGTTGCATCTAGCTGGAATCAGAGCCACCCACATGCTGCATATACAATGCATAGCGGAGCTCATATCGACATATATCGACTCAAGAACATCGCCTGTAGGTCCTATATGGGCATAGGTTGCACCTGGCTGGTGTCGAAGCGACCCCAATGCTGCATATACGGTGCATAGCGGTGCTCAGATTGAAATATATCGACTCAAGAACATCGCCTGTAGGTCCTATATGCCCGTGGGTTGCATCTAGCTGGAATCAGAGCCACCCACATGCTGCATATACAATGCATAGCGGAGCTCATATCGACATATATCGACTCAAGAACATCGCCTGTAGGTCCTATATGGGCATAGGTTGCACCTGGCTGGTGTCGAAGCGACCCCAATGCTGCATATACGGTGCATAGCGGTGCTCAGATCGACATATATCGACTCAAGAACATCGCCTGTAGGACCTATATGGCCTTGGGTTGAATCTGGCTGGTATCAGAGCCACCCACATGCCGTATATACGAGGCCCAGCTGTGCTCAGATCGACATATTTCGATTCAAGAACATCGCCTGTAGGTTCTATATGGCCGTGGGTTGCATATGGCTGGTATCAGAGCCACCCACATGCCGTATATACGGCAGCCCAGCTGTGCTCAGATCGACATATATCGACTCAAGAACATCGCCTGTAGGTCCTATATGGCCGTGGGTTGCATATGGCTGGTATCAGAGCTACACCCATGGTGTATATACGGCGCCCAGCTGTGCTCAGATCGACATATATCGACTCAAGAACATCGCCTGTAGGTCCTATATGGCCGTGGGTTGCATCTGGCTGGTATCAGAGCTACCCCTATGCTGTATATACGGCGAGCAGCTGTGCTCAGATCGACCTATATCGACTCAAGAACATCGCCTGTAGGTCCTATATGGCCGTGGGTTGCATCTGGCTGGTATCAGAGCTAACACCATGCTGTATATACGGGGCCCAGCTGTGCTCAGATCGACATATATCGACTCAAGAACATCGCCTGTAGGTCCAATATAACCGTGGGTTGCAGCTGGCTGGTATCACAGCTACCCCCATGCTATATATACGGCGCCCAGCTGTGCTTAGATCTACATATATCGACTCAAGAACATCGCCTGTAGATCCTATATGGCCGTGGGTTGCATATGGCTGGTATCAGAGCCACCCACATGCCGTATATACGTTACCCAGCTGTGCCCAGATCGACATATATCGACTCAAGAACATCGCCTGTAGGTCCTATATGGCCGTGGGTTGCATATGGCTGGTATCAGAGCTACCCCCATGCTGTATATAAGAGGCCCAGCTTTGCTCAGATCGACATATATCGACTCAAGAACATCGCCTGTGGGTCCTATATGGCCGTGGGTTGCAGCTGGCTGGTATCAGAGCTACCCCCAGGGTGTATATACGTGGCACAGCTGTGCTCAGATCGACATATATCGACATAAGAACATCGCCGGTAGGTCCTGTATGCCCATGGGTTGCATCTGGCTGGTATCAGAGCCACCCACATGCCGTTTATACGGGGCCCAGCTGTGCTCAGATCGACATATATCGACTCAAGAACATCGGCTGTAGGTCCTATATGGCCGTGGGTTGCATCTAGCTGGTATCAGAGCCACGCACATGCCGTATATACGGGGCCCAGCTGTGCTCAAATCGAAATATATCGACTCAAGAACTTCGCCTGTAGGTCATATATGGCCGTGGGTTGCATCTGGCTGGTATGAGAGCTACCCCCATGCTGTATATACGGGGCCCAGCTGTGCTCAAATCGACATATATCGACTCAAGAACATCGCCTGTATGTCCTATATGGCCGTGGGTTGCATCTGGCTGGTATGCCATATATACGGGGCCCAGCTGTGCTCAGATCGACATATATCGACTCAAGAACATCGCCTGTAGCTCCTATATGGGCATAGGTTGCACCTGGCTGGTGTCGGAGCGGCCCCAATGCTGCATATACGTTGCATAGCGGTGCTCAGATCGACATATATCGACTCAAAAACATCGCCTGTAGGTCCTATATGGCCGTGGGTTGCATCTGGCTGGTATCAGAGCCACCCACATGTCGTATATACGAGGCCCAGCTGCTCTCAGATCGACATATATCGACTCAAGAACATCGCCTGTAGGTTCTATATGGCCGTGGGTTGCATCTGGCTGGTATCAGAGGTACCCCCATGCTGTATATACGGCGCCCAGCTGTGCTCAGATCGACATATATCGACTCAAGAACATCGCCTGTAGGTCCTACATGGCCGTGGGTTGCATCTGGCTGGTATCAGTGCTAATCCCATGCTGTATATACGGCGCCCAGCTATGCTCAAATCGACATATATCGACTCAAGAACATCGCCTGTAGGTCCTATATGGCCGTGGGTTGCATCTGGCTGGTATCAGTGCTTATCCCATGCTGTATAAACGGCGCCCAGCTGTGCTCAGATCGACATATATCGACTCAAGAACATCGCCTGTGGGTCCTATATAGCCGTGGGCTGCAGCTGGCTGGTATCAAAGCTACCCCCATGCTGTACATACGTGGCCCAGCTGTGCTCAGATCGACATATATCGACTCAAGAACATCGCCTGTAGGTCCTATATGGCCGTGGGTTGCAGCTGGCTGGTATCAGAGCCACCCACATGCCGTATATACGGGGCCCAGCTGTGCTCAGATCGACATATATCGACGGAAGAACATCGCCTGTAGGTCCTATATCGCCATGGGTTGCACCTGGCTGGTATCACAGCTACCCCCATGCTGTATATACGTAGCGCAGCTGTGCTCAGATCGACATATATCGACTCAAGAACATCGCCTGTAGGTCCTATATGGCCGTGGGTTGCAGCTGGCTGGTATCAGAGCCACCCACATGCCGTATATACGGGGCCCAGCTGTGCTCAGATCGACATATATCGACGGAAGAACATCGCCTGTAGGTCCTATATGGCCATGGGTTGCACCTGGCTGGTATCACAGCTACCCCCATGCTGTATATACGTAGCGCAGCTGTGCTCAGATCGACATATATCGACTCAAGAACATCGCCTGTAGGTCCTATATGGGCATAGGTTGCACCTGGCTGGTGTCGAAGCGGCCCCAATGCTGCATATACGGTGCATAGCGGTGCTCAGATCGACATATATCGACTCAAGAACATCGCTTGTAGGTCCTATATTGCCGTGGGTTGCATCTGGCTGATATCAGAGCCACCCACATGCCGTATATACGGGGGCCCAGCTGTGCTCAGATCGACATATATCGACTCAAGAACATCGCCTGTAGGTCATATATGGCCGTGGGTTGCATCTGGCTGGTATGAGAGCTATCCCCATGCTGTATATACGGGACTCAGCTGTGCTCAAATCGACATATATCGACTCAAGAACATCGCCTGTATGTCCTATAAGGCCGTGGGTTGCATCTGGCTGGTATGCCATATATACGGGGCCCAGCTGTGCCCAGTTCGACATATATAGACGGAAGAACATCGCCTGTAGGTCCAATATGGCCATGGGTTGCATCTGGCTGGTATCACAGCTACCCCCATGCTGTATATACGTAGCCCAGCTGTGCTCAGATTGACATATATCGACTCAAGAACATCGCCTGTAGGTTCTATATGCCCGTGGGTTGCATCTAGCTGGAATCAGAGCCACCCACATGCTGCATATACAATGCATAGCGGAGCTCATATCGACATATATCGACTCAAGAACATCGCCTGTGGGTCCTATATGGGCATAGGTTGCACCTGGCTGGTGTCGAAGCGACCTCAATGCTGCATATACGGTGCATAGCGGTGCTCAGATCGACATATATCGACTCAAGAACATCGCCTGTAGGACCTATATGGCCTTGGGTTGCATCTGGCTGGTATCAGAGCCACCCACATGCCGTATATACGAGGCCCAGCTGTGCTCAGATCGACATATATCGATTCAAGAACATCGCCTGTAGGTTCTATATGGCCGTGGGTTGCATATGGCTGGTATCAGAGCCACCCACATGCCGTATATACGGGGCCCAGCTGTGCTCATATCGACATATATCGACTCAAGAGCATCGCCTGTAGGTCCTATATGGCCGTGGGTTGCATCTGCCTGGTATCAGAGCTACACCCATGCTGTATATACGGCGCCCAGCTGTGCTCAGATCGACATATATCGACTCAAGAACATCGCCTGTAGGTCCTATATGGCCGTGGGTTGCATCTGGCTGGTATCAGAGCTACCCCTATGCTGTATATACGGCGAGCAGCTGTGCTCAGATCGACATATATCGACTCAAGAACATCGCCTGTAGGTCCTATATGGCCGTGGGTGGCATCTGGCTGGTGTCAGAGCTAACCCCATGCTGTATATACGGGGCCCAGCTGTGCTCAGATCGACCTATATCGACTCAAGAACATCGCCTGTAGGTCCTATATGGCCGTGGGTTACATCTGGGTGGTATCAGAGCTACCCCCATGCTGTATATACGGGGCCCAGCTGTGCTCAGATCGACATATATCGACTCAAGAACATCGCCTGTAGGTCCAATATAACCGTGGGTTGCAGCTGGCTGGTATCACAGCTACCCCCATGCTATATATACGGCGCCCAGCTGTGCTCAGATCTACATATATCGACTCAAGAACATCGCCTGTAGATCCTATATGGCCGTGGGTTGCATCTGGCTGGTTTCAGAGCTACCCCCATTCTGTATATACGGGGCCCAGCTGTGCTCAGATCGACATATATCGACTCAAGAACATCGCCTGTAGGTCCTATATGGCCGTGGGTTGCAGCTGGCTGGTATCACAGCTACCCCCATGCTGTATATACGTGGCCCAGCTGTGCTCAGATCGACATATATCGACTCAAGAACATCGCCTGTAGGTCCTATATGCCCGTGGGTTGCATCTGGCTGGAATCAGAGCCACCCACATGCTGCATATACAGGGCATAGCGGAGCTCATATCGACATATATCGACTCAAGAACATCGCCTGTAGGTGCCATATGGGCATAGGTTGCACCTGGCTTGTGTCGGAGCGGCCCCAATGTTGCATATACGGTGAATAGCGGTGCTCAGATTGACATATATCGAGTCAAGAACATCGCCTGTAGGTCCTATATGGCAGTGGGTTGCATCTGGCTGATATTAGAGCCACCCACATGCCGTATATACGGGGGCCCAGCTGTGCTCAGATCGACATATATCGACTCAAGAACATCGGCTCTAGGTCCTATATGGCCGTGGGTTGCATCTGGCTGGTACCAGAGCCACCCACATGCCGTATATACGGGGCCCAGCTGTGCTCAGATCGACATATATCGACTCAAGAATATCGCCTGTAGGTCCTATATGGCCGTGGGTTGCATCTGGCTTGTATCAGAGCTACCCCCATGGTGTATATACGGCGCCCAGCTGTGCTCAAATCGACATATATCGATTCAAGTACATCGCCTGTAGGTCCTATATGGCCGTGGGTTGGATCTGGCTGGTATCAGAGCTACTCCCATGCTGTATATACGAGGCCCAGCTGTGCTCAGATCGACATATATCGACTCAAGAACAGCGCCTGTGGGTCTTATATGGCCGTGGGTTGCAGCTGGCTGGTATCAGAGCTACCCCCAGGCTGTATATACGTGGCCCAGCTGTGCTCAGATCGACATATATCGACTCAAGAATATCGCCTGTAGGTGCTGTATGGCCGTGGGTTGCATCTGGCTGGTATCAGAGCTACCACAATGCTGTATATACGTCGCCAAGCTGTGCTCAGATCGACATATATCGACTCAAGAACATCGCCTGTAGGTCCTATATGGCCGTGGGTTGCATCTGGCTGGTATCATAGCTTTCCCCATGCTGTATATACGGGGCCCAGCTGTGCTCAGAGCGACATATATCGAGTCAAGTACATCGCCTGTAGGTCCTATGTAGCCGTGGGTTGCAGCTGGCTGGTATGACAGCTACCCCCATGCTGTATATACGTGGCCAAGCTGTGCTCAGATCGACATATATCGACTCAAGAACATCGCCTGTAGGTCCTATATGGCCGTGGGTTGCAGCTGGCTGGTATCAGAGCCACCCACATGCCGTATATACGGGGCCCAGCTGTGCTCAGCTCGACATATATCGACTCAAAAACATCGCCTCTAGGTCCTATATGGCCGTGGGTTGCATCTGGCTGGTATCAGAGCTACCCCCATGCTGTATATACGGCGCCCAGCTGTGCTCAGATCGACATATATCGACTCAAAAGCATTGCCTGTAGGTCCTATATGGCCGTGGGTTGCATCTGGCTGGTATCATAGCTTCCCCATGCTGTATATACGGGGCCCAGCTGTGCTCAGAGCGACATATATCGAGTCAAGTACATCGCCTGTAGGTCCTATGTAGCCGTGGGTTGCAGCTGGCTGGTATGACAGCTACACCCATGCTGTATATACGTGTCCCAGCTGTGCTCAGATCGACATATATCGACTCAAGAACATCGCCTGTAGGTCCTATATGGCCGTGGGTTGCAGCTGGCTGGTATCAGAGCCACCCACATGCCGTATATACGGGGACCAGATGTGCTCAGATCGACATATATCGACTCAAGAACATCGCCTGTAGGTCCAATATAACCGTGGGTTGCAGCTGGCTGGTATCACAGCTACCCCCATGCTATATATACGGCGCCCAGCTGTGCTTAGATCTACATATATCGACTCAAGAACATCGCCTGTAGATCCTATATGGCCGTGGGTTGCATATGGCTGGTATCAGAGCCACCCACATGCCGTATATACGTTACCCAGCTGTGCCCAGATCAACATATATCGACTCAAGAACATCGCCTGTAGGTCCTATATGGCCGTGGGTTGCATATGGCTGGTATCAGAGCTACCCCCATGCTGTATATACGAGGCCCAGCTTTGCTCAGATCGACATATATCGACTCAAGAACATCGCCTGTGGGTCCTATATGGCCGTGGGTTGCAGCTGGCTGGTATCAGAGCTACCCCCAGGGTGTATATACGTGGCACAGCTGTGCTCAGATCGACATATATCGACATAAGAACATCGCCGGTAGGTCCTGTATGCCCATGGGTTGCATCTGGCTGGTATCAGAGCCACCCACATGCCGTTTATACGGGGCCCAGCTGTGCTCAGATCGACATATATCGACTCAAGAACATCGGCTGTAGGTCCTATATGGCCGTGGGTTGCATCTAGCTGGTATCAGAGCCACGCACATGCCGTATATACGGGGCCCAGCTGTGCTCAAATCGAAATATATCGACTCAAGAACTTCGCCTGTAGGTCATATATGGCCGTGGGTTGCATCTGGCTGGTATGAGAGCTACCCCCATGCTGTATATACGGGGCCCAGCTGTGCTCAAATCGACATATATCGACTCAAGAACATCGCCTGTATGTCCTATATGGCCGTGGGTTGCATCTGGCTGGTATGCCATATATACGGGGCCCAGCTGTGCTCAGATCGACATATATCGACTCAAGAACATCGCCTGTAGCTCCTATATGGGCATAGGTTGCACCTGGCTGGTGTCGGAGCGGCCCCAATGCTGCATATACGGTGCATAGCGGTGCTCAGATCGACATATATCGACTCAAGAACATCGCCTGTAGGTCCTATATGGCCGTGGGTTGCATCTGGCTGGTATCAGAGCCACCCACATGTCGTATATACGAGGCCCAGCTGCTCTCAGATCGACATATATCGACTCAAGAACATCGCCTGTAGGTTCTATATGGCCGTGGGTTGCATCTGGCTGGTATCAGAGGTACCCCCATGCTGTATATACGGCGCCCTGCTGTGCTCAGATCGACATATATCGACTCAAGAACATCGCCTGTAGGTCCTACATGGCCGTGGGTTGCATCTGGCTGGTATCAGTGCTAATCCCATGCTGTATATACGGCGCCCAGCTATGTTCAAATCGACATATATCGACTCAAGAACATCGCCTGTAGGTCCTATATGGCCGTGGGTTGCATCTGGCTGGTATCAGTGCTTATCCCATGCTGTATAAACGGCGCCCAGCTGTGCTCAGATCGACATATATCGACTCAAGAACATCGCCTGTGGGTCCTATATAGCCGTGGGCTGCAGCTGGCTTGTATCACAGCTACCCCCATGCTGTACATACGTGGCCCAGCTGTGCTCAGATCGACATATATCGACTCAAGAACATCGCCTGTAGGTCCTATATGGCCGTGGGTTGCAGCTGGCTGGTATCAGAGCCACCCACATGCCGTATATACGGGGCCCAGCTGTGCTCAGATCGACATATATCGACTCAAGAACATCGGCTGTAGGTCCTATATGGCCATGGGTTGCATCTGGCTGGTATCAGAGCCACCCACATGCCGTATATACGGGGCCCAGCTGTGCTCAGATCGACATATATCGACGGAAGAACATCGCCTGTAGGTCCTATATCGCCATGGGTTGCACCTGGCTGGTATCACAGCTACCCCCATGCTGTATATACGTAGCGCAGCTGTGCTCAGATCGACATATATCGACTCAAGAACATCGCCTGTAGGTCCTATATGGCCGTGGGTTGCAGCTGGCTGGTATCAGAGCCACCCACATGCCGTATATACGGGGCCCAGCTGTGCTCAGATCGACATATATCGACGGAAGAACATCGCCTGTAGGTCCTATATGGCCATGGGTTGCACCTGGCTGGTATCACAGCTACCCCCATGCTGTATATACGTAGCGCAGCTGTGCTCAGATCGACATATATCGACTCAAGAACATCGCCTGTAGGTCCTATATGGGCATAGGTTGCACCTGGCTGGTGTCGAAGCGGCCCCAATGCTGCATATACGGTGCATAGCGGTGCTCAGATCGACATATATCGACTCAAGAACATCGCTTGTAGGTCCTATATTGCCGTGGGTTGCATCTGGCTGATATCAGAGCCACCCACATGCCGTATATACGGGGGCCCAGCTGTGCTCAGATCGACATATATCGACTCAAGAACATCGGCTGTAGGTCCTATATGGCCATGGGTTGCATCTGGCTGGTATCAGAGCCACCCACATGCCGTATATACGGGGGCCCAGCTGTGCTCAGATCGACATATATCGACTCAAGAACATCGCCTGTAGGTCATATATGGCCGTGGGTTGCATCTGGCTGGTATGAGAGCTATCCCCATGCTGTATATACGGGACTCAGCTGTGCTCAAATCGACATATATCGACTCAAGAACATCGCCTGTATGTCCTATATGGCCGTGGGTTGCATCTGGCTGGTATGCCATATATACGGGGCCCAGCTGTGCCCAGTTCGACATATATAGACGGAAGAACATCGCCTGTAGGTCCAATATGGCCATGGGTTGCATCTGGCTGGTATCACAGCTACCCCCATGCTGTATATACGTAGCCCAGCTGTGCTCAGATTGACATATATCGACTCAAGAACATCGCCTGTAGGTTCTATATGCCCGTGGGTTGCATCTAGCTGGAATCAGAGCCACCCACATGCTGCATATACAATGCATAGCGGAGCTCATATCGACATATATCGACTCAAGAACATCGCCTGTGGGTCCTATATGGGCATAGGTTTCACCTGGCTGGTGTCGAAGCGACCTCAATGCTGCATATACGGTGCATAGCGGTGCTCAGATCGACATATATCGACTCAAGAACATCGCCTGTAGGACCTATATGGCCTTGGGTTGCATCTGGCTGGTATCAGAGCCACCCACATGCCGTATATACGAGGCCCAGCTGTGCTCAGATCGACATATATCGATTCAAGAACATCGCCTGTAGGTTCTATATGGCCGTGGGTTGCATATGGCTGGTATCAGAGCCACCCACATGCCGTATATACGGGGCCCAGCTGTGCTCATATCGACATATATCGACTCAAGAACATCGCCTGTAGGTCCTATATGGCCGTGGGTTGCATCTGCTTGGTATCAGAGCTACACCCATGCTGTATATACGGCGCCCAGCTGTGCTCAGATCGACATATATCGACTCAAGAACATCGCCTGTAGGTCCTATATGGCCGTGGGTTGCATCTGGCTGGTATCAGAGCTACCCCTATGCTGTATATACGGCGAGCAGCTGTGCTCAGATCGACATATATCGACTCAAGAACATCGCCTGTAGGTCCTATATGGCCGTGGGTGGCATCTGGCTGGTGTCAGAGCTAACCCCATGCTGTATATACGGGGCCCAGCTGTGCTCAGATCGACCTATATCGACTCAAGAACATCGCCTGTAGGTCCTATATGGCCGTGGGTTGCATCTGGGTGGTATCAGAGCTACCCCCATGCTGTATATACGGGGCCCAGCTGTGCTCAGATCGACATATATCGACTCAAGAACATCGCCTGCAGGTCCAATATAACCGTGGTTTGCAGCTGGCTGGTATCACAGCTACCCCCATGCTATATATACGGCGCCCAGCTGTGCTCAGATCTACATATATCGACTCAAGAACATCGCCTGTAGATCCTATATGGCCGTGGGTTGCATCTGGCTGGTTTCAGAGCTACCCCCATTCTGTATATACGGGGCCCAGCTGTGCTCAGATCGACATATATCGACTCAAGAACATCGCCTGTAGGTCCTATATGGCCGTGGGTTGCAGCTGGCTGGTATCACAGCTACCCCCATGCTGTATATACGTGGCCCAGCTGTGCTCAGATCGACATATATCGACTCAAGAACATCGCCTGTAGGTCCTATATGCCCGTGGGTTGCATCTGGCTGGAATCAGAGCCACCCACATGCTGCATATACAGGGCATAGCGGAGCTCATATCGACATATATCGACTCAAGAACATCGCCTGTAGGTGCCATATGGGCATAGGTTGCACCTGGCTTGTGTCGGAGCGGCCCCAATGTTGCATATACGGTGAATAGCGGTGCTCAGATTGACATATATCGAGTCAAGAACATCGCCTGTAGGTCCTATATGGCAGTGGGTTGCATCTGGCTGATATTAGAGCCACCCACATGCCGTATATACGGGGGCCCAGCTGTGCTCAGATCGACATATATCGACTCAAGAACATCGGCTCTAGGTCCTATATGGCCGTGGGTTGCATCTGGCTGGTACCAGAGCCACCCACATGCCGTATATACGGGGCCCAGCTGTGCTCAGATCGACATATATCGACTCAAGAATATCGCCTGTAGGTCCTATATGGCCGTGGGTTGCATCTGGCTTGTATCAGAGCTACCCCCATGGTGTATATACGGCGCCCAGCTGTGCTCAAATCGACATATATCGATTCAAGTACATCGCCTGTAGGTCCTATATGGCCGTGGGTTGGATCTGGCTGGTATCAGAGCTACTCCCATGCTGTATATACGAGGCCCAGCTGTGCTCAGATCGACATATATCGACTCAAGAACAGCGCCTGTGGGTCTTATATGGCCGTGGGTTGCAGCTGGCTGGTATCAGAGCTACCCCCAGGCTGTATATACGTGGCCCAGCTGTGCTCAGATCGACATATATCGACTCAAGAATATCGCCTGTAGGTGCTGTATGGCCGTGGGTTGCATCTGGCTGGTATCAGAGCTACCACAATGCTGTATATACGTCGCCAAGCTGTGCTCAGATCGACATATATCGACTCAAGAACATCGCCTGTAGGTCCTATATGGCCGTGGGTTGCATCTGGCTGGTATCATAGCTTTCCCCATGCTGTATATACGGGGCCCAGCTGTGCTCAGAGCGACATATATCGAGTCAAGTACATCGCCTGTAGGTCCTATGTAGCCGTGGGTTGCAGCTGGCTGGTATGACAGCTACCCCCATGCTGTATATACGTGGCCAAGCTGTGCTCAGATCGACATATATCGACTCAAGAACATCGCCTGTAGGTCCTATATGGCCGTGGGTTGCAGCTGGCTGGTATCAGAGCCACCCACATGCCGTATATACGGGGCCCAGCTGTGCTCAGCTCGACATATATCGACTCAAAAACATCGCCTCTAGGTCCTATATGGCCGTGGGTTGCATCTGGCTGGTATCAGAGCTACCCCCATGCTGTATATACGGCGCCCAGCTGTGCTCAGATCGACATATATCGACTCAAAAGCATTGCCTGTAGGTCCTATATGGCCGTGGGTTGCATCTGGCTGGTATCATAGCTTCCCCATGCTGTATATACGGGGCCCAGCTGTGCTCAGAGCGACATATATCGAGTCAAGTACATCGCCTGTAGGTCCTATGTAGCCGTGGGTTGCAGCTGGCTGGTATGACAGCTACACCCATGCTGTATATACGTGTCCCAGCTGTGCTCAGATCGACATATATCGACTCAAGAACATCGCCTGTAGGTCCTATATGGCCGTGGGTTGCAGCTGGCTGGTATCAGAGCCACCCACATGCCGTATATACGGGGACCAGATGTGCTCAGATCGACATATATCGACTCAAGAACATCGCCTGTAGGTCCAATATAACCGTGGGTTGCAGCTGGCTGGTATCACAGCTACCCCCATGCTATATATACGGCGCCCAGCTGTGCTTAGATCTACATATATCGACTCAAGAACATCGCCTGTAGATCCTATATGGCCGTGGGTTGCATATGGCTGGTATCAGAGCCACCCACATGCCGTATATACGTTACCCAGCTGTGCCCAGATCGACATATATCGACTCAAGAACATCGCCTGTAGGTCCTATATGGCCGTGGGTTGCATATGGCTGGTGTCAGAGCTACCCCCATGCTGTATATACGAGGCCCAGCTTTGCTCAGATCGACATATATCGACTCAAGAACATCGCCTGTGGGTCCTATATGGCCGTGGGTTGCAGCTGGCTGGTATCAGAGCTACCCCCAGGGTGTATATACGTGGCACAGCTGTGCTCAGATCGACATATATCGACATAAGAACATCGCCGGTAGGTCCTGTATGCCCATGGGTTGCATCTGGCTGGTATCAGAGCCACCCACATGCCGTTTATACGGGGCCCAGCTGTGCTCAGATCGACATATATCGACTCAAGAACATCGGCTGTAGGTCCTATATGGCCGTGGGTTGCATCTAGCTGGTATCAGAGCCACGCACATGCCGTATATACGGGGCCCAGCTGTGCTCAAATCGAAATATATCGACTCAAGAACTTCGCCTGTAGGTCATATATGGCCGTGGGTTGCATCTGGCTGGTATGAGAGCTACCCCCATGCTGTATATACGGGGCCCAGCTGTGCTCAAATCGACATATATCGACTCAAGAACATCGCCTGTATGTCCTATATGGCCGTGGGTTGCATCTGGCTGGTATGCCATATATACGGGGCCCAGCTGTGCTCAGATCGACATATATCGACTCAAGAACATCGCCTGTAGCTCCTATATGGGCATAGGTTGCACCTGGCTGGTGTCGGAGCGGCCCCAATGCTGCATATACGGTGCATAGCGGTGCTCAGATCGACATATATCGACTCAAGAACATCGCCTGTAGGTCCTATATGGCCGTGGGTTGCATCTGGCTGGTATCAGAGCCACCCACATGTCGTATATACGAGGCCCAGCTGCTCTCAGATCGACATATATCGACTCAAGAACATCGCCTGTAGGTTCTATATGGCCGTGGGTTGCATCTGGCTGGTATCAGAGGTACCCCCATGCTGTATATACGGCGCCCAGCTGTGCTCAGATCGACATATATCGACTCAAGAACATCGCCTGTAGGTCCTACATGGCCGTGGGTTGCATCTGGCTGGTATCAGTGCTAATCCCATGCTGTATATACGGCGCCCAGCTATGTTCAAATCGACATATATCGACTCAAGAACATCGCCTGTAGGTCCTATATGGCCGTGGGTTGCATCTGGCTGGTATCAGTGCTTATCCCATGCTGTATAAACGGCGCCCAGCTGTGCTCAGATCGACATATATCGACTCAAGAACATCGCCTGTGGGTCCTATATAGCCGTGGGCTGCAGCTGGCTTGTATCACAGCTACCCCCATGCTGTACATACGTGGCCCAGCTGTGCTCAGATCGACATATATCGACTCAAGAACATCGCCTGTAGGTCCTATATGGCCGTGGGTTGCAGCTGGCTGGTATCAGAGCCACCCACATGCCGTATATACGGGGCCCAGCTGTGCTCAGATCGACATATATCGACGGAAGAACATCGCCTGTAGGTCCTATATCGCCATGGGTTGCACCTGGCTGGTATTACAGCTACCCCCATGCTGTATATACGTAGCGCAGCTGTGCTCAGATCGACATATATCGACTCAAGAACATCGCCTGTAGGTCCTATATGGCCGTGGGTTGCAGCTGGCTGGTATCAGAGCCACCCACATGCCGTATATACGGGGCCCAGCTGTGCTCAGATCGACATATATCGACGGAAGAACATCGCCTGTAGGTCCTATATGGCCATGGGTTGCACCTGGCTGGTATCACAGCTACCCCCATGCTGTATATACGTAGCGCAGCTGTGCTCAGATCGACATATATCGACTCAAGAACATCGCCTGTAGGTCCTATATGGGCATAGGTTGCACCTGGCTGGTGTCGAAGCGGCCCCAATGCTGCATATACGGTGCATAGCGGTGCTCAGATCGACATATATCGACTCAAGAACATCGCTTGTAGGTCCTATATTGCCGTGGGTTGCATCTGGCTGATATCAGAGCCACCCACATGCCGTATATACGGGGGCCCAGCTGTGCTCAGATCGACATATATCGACTCAAGAACATCGCCTGTAGGTCATATATGGCCGTGGGTTGCATCTGGCTGGTATGAGAGCTACCCCCATGCTGTATATACGGGACTCAGCTGTGCTCAAATCGACATATATCGACTCAAGAACATCGCCTGTATGCCCTATATGGCCGTGGGTTGCATCTGGCTGGTATGCCATATATACGGGGCCCAGCTGTGCCCAGTTCGACATATATAGACGGAAGAACATCGCCTGTAGGTCCAATATGGCCATGGGTTGCATCTGGCTGGTATCACAGCTACCCCCATGCTGTATATACGTAGCCCAGCTGTGCTCAGATTGACATATATCGACTCAAGAACATCGCCTGTAGGTTCTATATGCCCGTGGGTTGCATCTAGCTGGAATCAGAGCCACCCACATGCTGCATATACAATGCATAGCGGAGCTCATATCGACATATATCGACTCAAGAACATCGCCTGTGGGTCCTATATGGGCATAGGTTGCACCTGGCTGGTGTCGAAGCGACCTCAATGCTGCATATACGGTGCATAGCGGTGCTCAGATCGACATATATCGACTCAAGAACATCGCCTGTAGGACCTATATGGCCTTGGGTTGCATCTGGCTGGTATCAGAGCCACCCACATGCCGTATATACGAGGCCCAGCTGTGCTCAGATCGACATATATCGATTCAAGAACATCGCCTGTAGGTTCTATATGGCCGTGGGTTGCATATGGCTGGTATCAGAGCCACCCACATGCCGTATATACGGGGCCCAGCTCTGCGCAGATCGACAAATATCGACTCAAGAACATCGCCTGTAGGTCCTATATGGCCGTGGGTTGCATCTGCCTGGTATCAGAGCTACACCCATGGTGTATATACGGCGCCCAGCTGTGCTCAGATCGACACATATCGACTCAAGAACATCGCCTGTAGGTCCTATATGGCCGTGGGTTGCATCTGGCTGGTATCAGAGCTACCCCTATGCTGTATATACGGCGAGCAGCTGTGCTCAGATCGACATATATCGACTCAAGAACATCGCCTGTAGGTCCTATATGGCCGTGGGTGGCATCTGGCTGGTGTCAGAGCTAACCCCATGCTGTATATACGGGGCCCAGCTGTGCTCAGATCGACCTATATCGACTCAAGAACATCGCCTGTAGGTCCTATATGGCCGTGGGTTGCATCTGGGTGGTATCAGAGCTACCCCCATGCTGTATATACGGGGCCCAGCTGTGCTCAGATCGACATATATCGACTCAAGAACATCGCCTGTAGGTCCAATATAACCGTGGGTTGCAGCTGGCTGGTATCTCAGCTACCCCCATGCTATATATACGGCGCCCAGCTGTGCTCAGATCTACATATATCGACTCAAGAACATCGCCTGTAGATCCTATATGGCCGTGGGTTGCATCTGGCTGGTTTCAGAGCTACCCCCATTCTGTATATACGGGGCCCAGCTGTGCTCAGATCGACATATATCGACTCAAGAACATCGCCTGTAGGTCCTATATGGCCGTGGGTTGCAGCTGGCTGGTATCACAGCTACCCCCATGCTGTATATACGTGGCCCAGCTGTGCTCAGATCGACATATATCGACTCAAGAACATCGCCTGTAGGTCCTATATGCCCGTGGGTTGCATCTGGCTGGAATCAGAGCCACCCACATGCTGCATATACAGGGCATAGCGGAGCTCATATCGACATATATCGACTCAAGAACATCGCCTGTAGGTGCCATATGGGCATAGGTTGCACCTGGCTTGTGTCGGAGCGGCCCCAATGTTGCATATACGGTGAATAGCGGTGCTCAGATTGACATATATCGAGTCAAGAACATCGCCTGTAGGTCCTATATGGCAGTGGGTTGCATCTGGCTGATATTAGAGCCACCCACATGCCGTATATACGGGGGCCCAGCTGTGCTCAGATCGACATATATCGACTCAAGAACATCGGCTCTAGGTCCTATATGGCCGTGGGTTGCATCTGGCTGGTACCAGAGCCACCCACATGCCGTATATACGGGGCCCAGCTGTGCTCAGATCGACATATATCGACTCAAGAATATCGCCTGTAGGTCCTATATGGCCGTGGGTTGCATCTGGCTTGTATCAGAGCTAACCCCATGGTGTATATACGGCGCCCAGCTGTGCTCAAATCGACATATATCGATTCAAGTACATCGCCTGTAGGTCCTATATGGCCGTGGGTTGGATCTGGCTGGTATCAGAGCTACTCCCATGCTGTATATACGAGGCCCAGCTGTGCTCAGATCGACATATATCGACTCAAGAACAGCGCCTGTGGGTCTTATATGGCCGTGGGTTGCAGCTGGCTGGTATCAGAGCTACCCCCAGGCTGTATATACGTGGCCCAGCTGTGCTCAGATCGACATATATCGACTCAAGAATATCGCCTGTAGGTGCTGTATGGCCGTGGGTTGCATCTGGCAGGTATCAGAGCTACCACAATGCTGTATATACGTCGCCAAGCTGTGCTCAGATCGACATATATCGACTCAAGAACATCGCTTGTAGGTCCTATATGGCCGTGGGTTGCATCTGGCTGGTATCATAGCTTTCCCCATGCTGTATATACGGGGCCCAGCTGTGCTCAGAGCGACATATATCGAGTCAAGTACATCGCCTGTAGGTCCTATGTAGCCGTGGGTTGCAGCTGGCTGGTATGACAGCTACCCCCATGCTGTATATACGTGGCCAAGCTGTGCTCAGATCGACATATATCGACTCAAGAACATCGCCTGTAGGTCCTATATGGCCGTGGGTTGCAGCTGGCTGGTATCAGAGCCACCCACATGCCGTATATACGGGGCCCAGCTGTGCTCAGCTCGACATATATCGACTTAAAAACATCGCCTCTAGGTCCTATATGGCCGTGGGTTGCATCTGGCTGATAACAGAGCTACCCCCATGCTGTATATACGGCGCCCAGCTGTGCTCAGATCGACATATATCGACTCAAAAGCATTGCCTGTAGGTCCTATATGGCCGTGGGTTGCATCTGGCTGGTATCATAGCTTCCCCATGCTGTATATACGGGGCCCAGCTGTGCTCAGAGCGACATATATCGAGTCAAGTACATCGCCTGTAGGTCCTATGTAACCGTGGGTTGCAGCTGGCTGGTATGACAGCTACACCCATGCTGTATATACGTGTCCCAGCTGTGCTCAGATCGACATATATCGACTCAAGAACATCGCCTGTAGGTCCTATATGGCCGTGGGTTGCAGCTGGCTGGTATCAGAGCCACCCACATGCCGTATATACGGGGACCAGATGTGCTCAGATCGACATATATCGACTCAAGAACATCGCCTGTAGGTCCTATTTGGCCGTGGGTTGCACCTGGCTGGTATCAGAGCTACCCCCATGCTGTATATACGGAGCCCAGCTGTGCTCAGATCGACATATATCGACTCAAGATCATCGCCTGTAGGTCCTATATAGCCGTGGGTTGCAGCTGGCTGGTATCCCAGCTACCCCCATGCTGTATATACGTGGCCCAGCTGTGCTCAGATCGACATATATCGACTCAAGAACTTCGCCTGTAGGTCCTATATGGCCGTGGGTTGCATCTGGCTGGTATCAGAGCTACCCCCATGCTGTATATACGGCGCCCAGCTGTGCTCAGATCGACATATATCGACTCAAGAACATCGCCTGTAGGTCATATATGGCCGTGGGTTGCATCTGGCTGGTATCAGAGCTACCCCCATGCTGTATATACGGCGCCCAGCTGTGCTCAGATCGACATATATCGACTCAAGAACATCGCCTGTAGGTCATATATGGCCGTGGGTTGTATCTGACTGGTATCAGAGCTACCCCCATGCTGTATACACGGGGCCCAGCTGTGCTCAAATCGACATATATCGACTCAAGAACATCGCCTGTGGGTCCTATATGGCCGTGGGTTGCAGCTGGCTGGTATCAGAGCTACCCCCAGGGTGTATATACGTGGCACAGCTGTGCTCAGATCGACATATATCGACATAAGAACATCGCCGGTAGGTCCTGTATGCCCATGGGTTGCATCTGGCTGGTATCAGAGCCACCCGCATGCCGTTTATACGGGGCCCAGCTGTGCTCAGATCGACATATATCGACTCAAGAACATCGGCTGTAGGTCCTATATGGCCGTGGGTTGCATCTAGCTGGTATCAGAGCCACGCACATGCCGTATATACGGGGCCCAGCTGTGCTCAAATCGAAATATATCGACTCAAGAACTTCGCCTGTAGGTCATATATGGCCGTGGGTTGCATCTGGCTGGTATGAGAGCTACCCCCATGCTGTATATACGGGGCCCAGCTGTGCTCAAATCGACATATATCGACTCAAGAACATCGCCTGTATGTCCTATATGGCCGTGGGTTGCATCTGGCTGGTATGCCATATATACGGGGCCCAGCTGTGCTCAGATCGACATATATCGACTCAAGAACATCGCCTGTAGCTCCTATATGGGCATAGGTTGCACCTGGCTGGTGTCGGAGCGGCCCCAATGCTGCATATACGGTGCATAGCGGTGCTCAGATCGACATATATCGACTCAAGAACATCGCCTGTAGGTCCTATATGGCCGTGGGTTGCATCTGGCTGGTATCAGAGCCACCCACATGTCGTATATACGAGGCCCAGCTGCTCTCAGATCGACATATATCGACTCAAGAACATCGCCTGTAGGTTCTATATGGCCGTGGGTTGCATCTGGCTGGTATCAGAGGTACCCCCATGCTGTATATACGGCGCCCAGCTGTGCTCAGATCGACATATATCGACTCAAGAACATCGCCTGTAGGTCCTACATGGCCGTGGGTTGCATCTGGCTGGTATCAGTGCTAATCCCATGCTGTATATACGGCGCCCAGCTATGTTCAAATCGACATATATCGACTCAAGAACATCGCCTGTAGGTCCTATATGGCCGTGGGTTGCATCTGGCTGGTATCAGTGCTTATCCCATGCTGTATAAACGGCGCCCAGCTGTGCTCAGATCGACATATATCGACTCAAGAACATCGCCTGTGGGTCCTATATAGCCGTGGGCTGCAGCTGGCTTGTATCACAGCTACCCCCATGCTGTACATACGTGGCCCAGCTGTGCTCAGATCGACATATATCGACTCAAGAACATCGCCTGTAGGTCCTATATGGCCGTGGGTTGCAGCTGGCTGGTATCAGAGCCACCCACATGCCGTATATACGGGGCCCAGCTGTGCTCAGATCGACATATATCGACGGAAGAACATCGCCTGTAGGTCCTATATCGCCATGGGTTGCACCTGGCTGGTATCACAGCTACCCCCATGCTGTATATACGTAGCGCAGCTGTGCTCAGATCGACATATATCGACTCAAGAACATCGCCTGTAGGTCCTATATGGCCGTGGGTTGCAGCTGGCTGGTATCAGAGCCACCCACATGCCGTATATACGGGGCCCAGCTGTGCTCAGATCGACATATATCGACGGAAGAACATCGCCTGTAGGTCCTATATGGCCATGGGTTGCACCTGGCTGGTATCACAGCTACCCCCATGCTGTATATACGTAGCGCAGCTGTGCTCAGATCGACATATATCGACTCAAGAACATCGCCTGTAGGTCCTATATGGGCATAGGTTGCACCTGGCTGGTGTCGAAGCGGCCCCAATGCTGCATATACGGTGCATAGCGGTGCTCAGATCGACATATATCGACTCAAGAACATCGCTTGTAGGTCCTATATTGCCGTGGGTTGCATCTGGCTGATATCAGAGCCACCCACATGCCGTATATACGGGGGCCCAGCTGTGCTCAGATCGACATATATCGACTCAAGAACATCGCCTGTAGGTCATATATGGCCGTGGGTTGCATCTGGCTGGTATGAGAGCTACCCCCATGCTGTATATACGGGACTCAGCTGTGCTCAAATCGACATATATCGACTCAAGAACATCGCCTGTATGCCCTATATGGCCGTGGGTTGCATCTGGCTGGTATGCCATATATACGGGGCCCAGCTGTGCCCAGTTCGACATATATAGACGGAAGAACATCGCCTGTAGGTCCAATATGGCCATGGGTTGCATCTGGCTGGTATCACAGCTACCCCCATGCTGTATATACGTAGCCCAGCTGTGCTCAGATTGACATATATCGACTCAAGAACATCGCCTGTAGGTTCTATATGCCCGTGGGTTGCATCTAGCTGGAATCAGAGCCACCCACATGCTGCATATACAATGCATAGCGGAGCTCATATCGACATATATCGACTCAAGAACATCGCCTGTGGGTCCTATATGGGCATAGGTTGCACCTGGCTGGTGTCGAAGCGACCTCAATGCTGCATATACGGTGCATAGCGGTGCTCAGATCGACATATATCGACTCAAGAACATCGCCTGTAGGACCTATATGGCCTTGGGTTGCATCTGGCTGGTATCAGAGCCACCCACATGCCGTATATACGAGGCCCAGCTGTGCTCAGATCGACATATATCGATTCAAGAACATCGCCTGTAGGTTCTATATGGCCGTGGGTTGCATATGGCTGGTATCAGAGCCACCCACATGCCGTATATACGGGGCCCAGCTCTGCGCAGATCGACAAATATCGACTCAAGAACATCGCCTGTAGGTCGTATATGGCCGTGGGTTGCATATGGCTGGTATCAGAGCCATCCACATGCCGTATATACGGGGCCCAGCTGTGCTCATATCGACATATATCGACTCAAGAACATCGCCTGTAGGTCCTATATGGCCGTGGGTTGCATCTGCCTGGTATCAGAGCTACACCCATGGTGTATATACGGCGCCCAGCTGTGCTCAGATCGACACATATCGACTCAAGAACATCGCCTGTAGGTCCTATATGGCCGTGGGTTGCATCTGGCTGGTATCAGAGCTACCCCTATGCTGTATATACGGCGAGCAGCTGTGCTCAGATCGACATATATCGACTCAAGAACATCGCCTGTAGGTCCTATATGGCCGTGGGTGGCATCTGGCTGGTGTCAGAGCTAACCCCATGCTGTATATACGGGGCCCAGCTGTGCTCAGATCGACCTATATCGACTCAAGAACATCGCCTGTAGGTCCTATATGGCCGTGGGTTGCATCTGGGTGGTATCAGAGCTACCCCCATGCTGTATATACGGGGCCCAGCTGTGCTCAGATCGACATATATCGACTCAAGAACATCGCCTGTAGGTCCAATATAACCGTGGGTTGCAGCTGGCTGGTATCTCAGCTACCCCCATGCTATATATACGGCGCCCAGCTGTGCTCAGATCTACATATATCGACTCAAGAACATCGCCTGTAGATCCTATATGGCCGTGGGTTGCATCTGGCTGGTTTCAGAGCTACCCCCATTCTGTATATACGGGGCCCAGCTGTGCTCAGATCGACATATATCGACTCAAGAACATCGCCTGTAGGTCCTATATGGCCGTGGGTTGCAGCTGGCTGGTATCACAGCTACCCCCATGCTGTATATACGTGGCCCAGCTGTGCTCAGATCGACATATATCGACTCAAGAACATCGCCTGTAGGTCCTATATGCCCGTGGGTTGCATCTGGCTGGAATCAGAGCCACCCACATGCTGCATATACAGGGCATAGCGGAGCTCATATCGACATATATCGACTCAAGAACATCGCCTGTAGGTGCCATATGGGCATAGGTTGCACCTGGCTTGTGTCGGAGCGGCCCCAATGTTGCATATACGGTGAATAGCGGTGCTCAGATTGACATATATCGAGTCAAGAACATCGCCTGTAGGTCCTATATGGCAGTGGGTTGCATCTGGCTGATATTAGAGCCACCCACATGCCGTATATACGGGGGCCCAGCTGTGCTCAGATCGACATATATCGACTCAAGAACATCGGCTCTAGGTCCTATATGGCCGTGGGTTGCATCTGGCTGGTACCAGAGCCACCCACATGCCGTATATACGGGGCCCAGCTGTGCTCAGATCGACATATATCGACTCAAGAATATCGCCTGTAGGTCCTATATGGCCGTGGGTTGGATCTGGCTGGTATCAGAGCTACTCCCATGCTGTATATACGAGGCCCAGCTGTGCTCAGATCGACATATATCGACTCAAGAACAGCGCCTGTGGGTCTTATATGGCCGTGGGTTGCAGCTGGCTGGTATCAGAGCTACCCCCAGGCTGTATATACGTGGCCCAGCTGTGCTCAGATCGACATATATCGACTCAAGAATATCGCCTGTAGGTGCTGTATGGCCGTGGGTTGCATCTGGCTGGTATCAGAGCTACCACAATGCTGTATATACGTCGCCAAGCTGTGCTCAGATCGACATATATCGACTCAAGAACATCGCCTGTAGGTCCTATATGGCCGTGGGTTGCATCTGGCTGGTATCATAGCTTTCCCCATGCTGTATATACGGGGCCCAGCTGTGCTCAGAGCGACATATATCGAGTCAAGTACATCGCCTGTAGGTCCTATGTAGCCGTGGGTTGCAGCTGGCTGGTATGACAGCTACCCCCATGCTGTATATACGTGGCCAAGCTGTGCTCAGATCGACATATATCGACTCAAGAACATCGCCTGTAGGTCCTATATGGCCGTGGGTTGCAGCTGGCTGGTATCAGAGCCACCCACATGCCGTATATACGGGGCCCAGCTGTGCTCAGCTCGACATATATCGACTTAAAAACATCGCCTCTAGGTCCTATATGGCCGTGGGTTGCATCTGGCTGATATCAGAGCTACCCCCATGCTGTATATACGGCGCCCAGCTGTGCTCAGATCGACATATATCGACTCAAAAGCATTGCCTGTAGGTCCTATATGGCCGTGGGTTGCATCTGGCTGGTATCATAGCTTCCCCATGCTGTATATACGGGGCCCAGCTGTGCTCAGAGCGACATATATCGAGTCAAGTACATCGCCTGTAGGTCCTATGTAACCGTGGGTTGCAGCTGGCTGGTATGACAGCTACACCCATGCTGTATATACGTGTCCCAGCTGTGCTCAGATCGACATATATCGACTCAAGAACATCGCCTGTAGGTCCTATATGGCCGTGGGTTGCAGCTGGCTGGTATCAGAGCCACCCACATGCCGTATATACGGGGACCAGATGTGCTCAGATCGACATATATCGACTCAAGAACATCGCCTGTAGGTCCTATTTGGCCGTGGGTTGCACCTGGCTGGTATCAGAGCTACCCCCATGCTGTATATACGGAGCCCAGCTGTGCTCAGATCGACATATATCGACTCAAGATCATCGCCTGTAGGTCCTATATAGCCGTGGGTTGCAGCTGGCTGGTATCCCAGCTACCCCCATGCTGTATATACGTGGCCCAGCTGTGCTCAGATCGACATATATCGACTCAAGAACTTCGCCTGTAGGTCCTATATGGCCGTGGGTTGCATCTGGCTGGTATCAGAGCTACCCCCATGCTGTATATACGGCGCCCAGCTGTGCTCAGATCGACATATATCGACTCAAGAACATCGCCTGTAGGTCATATATGGCCGTGGGTTGTATCTGACTGGTATCAGAGCTACCCCCATGCTGTATACACGGGGCCCAGCTGTGCTCAAATCGACATATATCGACTCAAGAACATCGCCTGTAGGTCCTATATGGCCGTGGGTTGCAGCTGGCTGGTATCAGAGCTACCCCCATGCTGTATATACGTGGCCCAGCTGTGCTCAGATCGACATATATCGACTCAAGAACATCGCCTGTGGGTCTTATATGGCCGTGGGTTGCAGCTGGCTGGTATCAGAGCTACCCCCAGGCTGTATATACGTGGCCCAGCTGTGCTCAGATCGACATATATCGACTCAAGAACATCGCCTGTAGGTGCTATATGGCCGTGGGTTGCATCTGGCTGGTATCAGATCTACCCCCATGCTGTATATACGGCGTCCAGCTGTGCTCAGATCGACATATATCGACTCAAGAACATCGCCTGTAGGTCCTATATGGCCGTGGGTTGCATATGGCTGGTATCAGAGCTACCCCCATGCTGTATATACGGGGCCCAGCTGTTCCCACATCGACATATATCGAATCAAGAACATCGCTTGTAGGTCCTATATAGCCATGGGTTGCAGCTGGCTGGTATCACAGCTACCCCCATGCTGTATATACGTGGCCCAGCTGAGCTCCGATCGACATATATCGACTCAAGAACATCGCCTGTAGGTCCTATATGGCCGTGGGTTGTATCTGGCTGGTATCAGAGCTACCACTATGCTGTATATGCGGCGAGCAGCTGTGCTCAGATCGACATATATCGACTCAAGAACATCGCCTGTAGGTCCTATATGGCCGTGGGTTGCATCTGGCTGGTATCAGAGCTACCCCCATGGTGTATATACGGCGCCCAGCTGTGCTCAAATCGACATATATCGATTCAAGAACATCGCCTGTAGGTCCTATATGGCCGTGGGTTGGATCTGGCTGGTTTCAGAGCTACTCCCATGCTGTATATACGAGGCCCAGCTGTGCTCAGATCGACATATATCGACCCAAGAACATCGCCTGTGGGTCTTATATGGCCGTGGGTTGCAGCTGACTGGTATCAGAGCTACCCCTAGGCTGTATATACGTGGCCCAGCTGTGCTCAGATCGACATATATCGACTCAAGAATATCGCCTGTAGGTGCTGTATGGCCGTGGGTTGCATCTGGCTGGTATCAGAGCTACCCCCATGCTGTATATACGGCGCCCAGCTGTGCTCAGATCGACATATATCGACTCAAGAACGTCGCCTGTAGGTCCTATATAGCCGTGGTTTGCATCTGGCTGGTATCGAAGCTACCCCCATGGTGTTTATACGGCGCCCAGCTGCGCTCAGATCGACATATATCGACTCAAGAACATCGCCTATAGGTCCTATATGGCTGTGGGTTGCATCTGGCTGGTATCAGAGCTACCCCCATGCTGTATATACGAGGCCCAGCTGTGCTCAGATCGACATATTTCGACTCAAGAACATCGCCTGTGGGTCTTATATGGCCGTGGGTTGCAGCTGGCTGGTATCAGAGCTACCCCCAGGCTTTATATACGTGGCCCAGCTGTGCTCAGATCGACATATATCGACTCAAGAACTTCGCCTGTAGGTCCTATATGGCCGTGGGTTGCATCTGGCTGGTATCAGAGCTACCCCCATGCTGTATATACGGCGCCCAGCTGTGCTCAGATCGACATATATCGACTCAAGAACATCGCCTGTAGGTCATATATGGCCGTGGGTTGTATCTGACTGGTATCAGAGCTACCCCCATGCTGTATACACGGGGCCCAGCTGTGCTCAAATCGACATATATCGACTCAAGAACATCGCCTGTAGGTCCTATATGGCCGTGGGTTGCAGCTGGCTGGTATCAGAGCTACCCCCATGCTGTATATACGTGGCCCAGCTGTGCTCAGATCGACATATATCGACTCAAGAACATCGCCTGTGGGTCTTATATGGCCGTGGGTTGCAGCTGGCTGGTATCAGAGCTACCCCCAGGCTGTATATACGTGGCCCAGCTGTGCTCAGATCGACATATATCGACTCAAGAACATCGCCTGTAGGTGCTATATAGCCGTGGGTTGCATCTGGCTGGTATCAGAGCTACCCCCATGCTGTATATACGGCGCCCAGCTGTGCTCAGATCGACATATATCGACTCAAGAACATCGCTTGTAGGTCCTATATGGCCGTGGGTTGCATCTGGCTGGTATCAGTGCTACCCCCATGCTGTATATACGGCGTCCAGCTGTGCTCAGATCGACATATATCGACTCAAGAACATCGCCTTTAGGTCCTATATGGCCGTGGGTTGCATATGGCTGGTATCAGAGCTACCCCCATGCTGTATATACGGGGCCCAGCTGTTCCCACATCGACATATATCGAATCAAGAACATCGCTTGTAGGTCCTATATAGCCATGGGTTGCAGCTGGCTGGTATCACAGCTACCCCCATGCTGTATATACGTGGCCCAGCTGTGCTCCGATCGACATATATCGACTCAAGAACATCGCCTGTAGGTCCTATATGGCCGTGGGTTGTATCTGGCTGGTATCAGAGCTACCACTATGCTGTATATGCGGCGAGCAGCTGTGCTCAGATCGACATATATCGACTCAAGAACATCGCCTGTAGGTCCTATATGGCCGTGGGTTGCATCTGGCTGGTATCAGAGCTACCCCCATGGTGTATATACGGCGCCCAGCTGTGCTCAAATCGACATATATCGATTCAAGAACATCGCCTGTAGGTCCTATATGGCCGTGGGTTGGATCTGGCTGGTTTCAGAGCTACTCCCATGCTGTATATACGAGGCCCAGCTGTGCTCAGATCGACATATATCGACCCAAGAACATCGCCTGTGGGTCTTATATGGCCGTGGGTTGCAGCTGACTGGTATCAGAGCTACCCCTAGGCTGTATATACGTGGCCCAGCTGTGCTCAGATCGACATATATCGACTCAAGAATATCGCCTGTAGGTGCTGTATGGCCGTGGGTTGCATCTGGCTGGTATCAGAGCTACCCCCATGCTGTATATACGGCGCCCAGCTGTGCTCAGATCGACATATATCGACTCAAGAACGTCGCCTGTAGGTCCTATATAGCCGTGGTTTGCATCTGGCTGGTATCGAAGCTACCCCCATGGTGTTTATACGGCGCCCAGCTGCGCTCAGATCGACATATATCGACTCAAGAACATCGCCTATAGGTCCTATATGGCTGTGGGTTGCATCTGGCTGGTATCAGAGCTACCCCCATGCTGTATATACGAGGCCCAGCTGTGCTCAGATCGACATATTTCGACTCAAGAACATCGCCTGTGGGTCTTATATGGCCGTGGGTTGCAGCTGGCTGGTATCAGAGCTACCCCCAGGCTTTATATACGTGGCCCAGCTGTGCTCAGATCGACATATATCGACTCAAGAACATCGCCTGTAGGTGCTATATGGCCGTGGGTTGCATCTGGCTGGTATCAGAGCTACCCTCATGCTGTATATACGGCGCCAAGCTGTGCTCAGATCGACATATATCGACTCAAGAACATTGCTTGTAGGTCCTATATGGCCGTGGGTTGCATATGGCTGGTATCAGTGCTACCCCCATTCTGTATATACGGCGCCCAACTGTGCTCAGATGGACATATATCGACTCAAGAATATCGCCTGTAGGTCCTATATGGCCGTGGGTTGCATATGGCTAGTATCAGAGCCACCCACATGCCGTATATATGGGGCCCAGCTGTGCTCGGATCGACATATATCGACTCAAGAACATCGCCTGTAGGTCCTATATGGCCGTGGATTGAATCTGGCTGGTATCATAACTACCCCCATGCTGTATATACGGCGCCCAGCTGTGCTCAGATCGACATATATCGACTCAAGAACATCGCCTGTAGGTCCTATATAGCCGTGGGTTGCAGTTGGCTGGTATCACAGCTACCCCCATGCTGTATTTACGTGGCCCAGCTGTGCTCAGGTCGACATATATCGACACAAGGACATCACCTGTAGGTCCTGTATGGCCGTTGGTTGCAGCTGGCTGGTATCAGAGCCACCCACATGCCCTATATACGGGGGTCCAGCTGTGCTCAGATCGACATATATCGACTCAAGAACATCGCCTGTAGGTCCTATATGGCCGTGGGTTGCATCTGGCTGGTATCAGAGCTACCCACATGCCGTATATACGGGACCCAGCTGTGCTCAGATCGACATATATCGACTCAAGAACATCACCTGTAGGTCCTATATGGCCGTGGGTTGCAGCTGGCTGGTATCACAGCTACCCCCATGCTGTATATACGTGGCCCAGGTGTGCTCAGATCGACATATATCGACTCAAGAACATCGCCTGTAGGTCCTATATGGGCATAGGTTACACCTGGCTGGTGTCGAAGCGGCCCCAATGCTGCATATACGGTGCATAGCGGTGCTCAGATCGACATATATCGACTCAAGAACATCGCCTGTAGGTCCTATACGGCCGTGGGTTGCATCTGGCTGGTATCAGAGCTACCCCCAAGCTGTATATACGAGGACCAGCTGTGCTCAGATCGACATATATCGACTCAAGAACATCGCCTGTAGGTCCTATATGGCCGTGGGTTGCAGCTGGCTGGTATCACAGCTACCCCCATGCTGTATATACGTGGCCCAGGTGTGCTCAGATCGACATATATCGACTCAAGAACATCGCCTGTAGGTCCTATATGGGCATAGGTTACACCTGGCTGGTGTCGAAGCGGCCCCAATGCTGCATATACGGTGCATAGCGGTGCTCAGATCGACATATATCGACTCAAGAACATCGCCTGTAGGTCCTATACGGCCGTGGGTTGCATCTGGCTGGTATCAGAGCTACCCCCAAGCTGTATATACGAGGACCAGCTGTGCTCAGATCGACATATATCGACTCAAGAACATCGCCTGTAGGTCCTATATGGCCGTGGGTTGCATCTGGCTGTTATCAGAGCTCCCCTAATGCTGTATATACGGGGCCCAGCTGTGCTCAGATGGACATATATCGACTCAAGAACAACGCCTGTAGGTCCTATATGGCCGTGGGTTGCAGCTGGCTGGTATCAGAGCCACCCACATGCCGTATATACAGGGCCCAGCTGTGCTCAGATCGACATATATCGACTCAAGAACATCGCCTGTAGGTCCTATATGGCCGTGGGTTGCATCTGGCTGGTATCAGAGCTACCCCCATGCTGTGTATACGGGGCCCAGCTGTGCTCAGATTGACATATATCGACTCAAGAACATCGCCTGTAGGTCCTATATGGACGTGGGTTGCATCTGGCTGGTATCAGAGCTACCCCCATGCTGTATATACGGGGCCCAGCTGTGCTCAGATCGACATATATCGACTCAAGAACATCGCCTGTAGCTCCTATATGGCCTTGGGTTGCAGCTGGCTGGTATCAGAGCCACACACATGCCGTATATACAGGGCCCAGCTGTGCTCAGATCGACATATATCGACTCAAGAACATCGCCTGTAGGTCCTATATAGCCGTGGGTTGCATCTGGCTGGTATCAGAGCTACCCCCATGCTCTATATACGGGGCCCAGCTGTGCTCAGCTCGACATATATCGACTCAAAAACATCGCCTATAGGTCCTATATGGCCTTGGGTTGCAGCTGGCTGGTATCAGAGCCACCCACATGCCGTATATACAGGGCCCAGCTGTGCTCAGATCGACATATATCGACTCAAGAACATCGCCTGTAGGTCCTATATGGCCGTGGGTTGCATCTGGCTGGTATCAGAGCTACCCCCATGCTGTATATACGGGGCCCAGTTGTGCTCAGATCGACATATATCGACTCAAGAACATTGCTTGTAGGTCCTATATGGCCGTGGGTTGCATCTGGCTGGTATCAGTGCTACCACCATGCTGTATATACGGGGCCCAGCTGTGCTCAGATCGACATATATCGACTCAAGAACAGCGCCTGTAGGTCCTATATGGCCGTGGGTTGCATCTGGGTGGTATCAGAGCTACCCCCATGCTGTATATACGGCGCCAAGCTGTGCTCAGATCGACATATATCGACTCAAGAACATTGCTTGTAGGTCCTATATGGCCGTGGGTTGCATCTGGCTGGTATCAGTGCTACCTCCATGCTGTATATACGGGGCCCAGCTGTGCTCAGATCGACATATATCGACTCAAGAACAGCGCCTGTAGGTCCTATATGGCCGTGGGTTGCATCTGGGTGGTATCAGAGCTACCTCCATGCTGTATATACGGGGCCTAGCTATGCTCAGATCGACATATATCGACTCAAGAACATCGCCTGTAGGTCCTATATGGCCGTGGATTGCAGCTGGCTGGTATCACAGCTACCCCCATGCTGTATATACGTGGCCCAGCTGTGCTCAGATCGATATATATCGACTCAAGAACATCGGCTCTAGGTCCTATATGGCCGTGGGTTGCATCTGGCTGGTATCAGAGCCACCCACATGCCGTATATACGGGGCACGGACATATATCGACTCAAGAACATCGCCTGTAGGTCCTATATGGCCGTGGTTTGCATCTGGCTGGTATCGGAGCTACCCCCATGGTGTTTATACGGCGCCCAGCTGCGCTCAGATCGACATATATCGACTCAAGAACATCGCCTATAGGTCCTATATGGCTGTGGGTTGCATCTGGCTGGTATCAGAGCTACCCCCATGCTGTATATACGAGGCCCAGCTGTGCTCAGATCGACATATATCGACTCAAGAACATCGCCTGTGGGTCTTATATGGCCGTGGGTTGCAGCTGGCTGGTATCAGAGCTACCCCCAGGCTGTATATACGTGGCCCAGCTGTGCTCAGATCGACATATATCGACTCAAGAACATCGCCTATAGGTGCTATATGGCCGTGGGTTGCATCTGGCTGGTATCAGAGCCACCCCCATGCTGTATATACGGCGCCAAGCTGTGCTCAGATCGACATATATCGACTCAAGAACATTGCTTGTAGGTCCTATATGGCCGTGGGTTGCATCTGGCTGGTATCAGTGCTACCCCCATGCTGTATATACGGCGCCCAGCTGTGTTCAGATCGACATATATCGACTCAAGAATATCGCCTGTAGGTCCTATATGGCCGTGGGTTGCATCTGGCTGGTATCAGAGCTACCCACATGCCGTATATACGGGGCCTAGCTGTGCTCGGATCGACATATATACGTGGCCCAGCTGTGCTCAGATCGACATATATCGACTCAAGAACATCGCCTGTAGGTCATATATGGCCGTGGGTTGCATCTGGCTGGTATCAGAGCCACCCACATGTCGTATATACGGAGCCCAGCTGTGCTCAGATCGACATATATCGACGGAAGAACATCGCCTGTAGGTCCTATATGGCCATGGGTTGCACCTGGCTGGTATCACAGCTACCCCCATGCTGTATATACGTAGCCCAGCTGTGCTCAGATCGACATATATCGACTCAAGAACATCGCCTGTAGGTCCTATATGCCCGTGGGTTGCATCTGGCTGGAATCAGAGCCACCCACATGCTGCATATACAATGCATAGCGGAGCTCATATCGACATATATCGACTCAAGAACATCGCCTGTAGGTCCTATATGGGCATAGGTTGCACCTGGCTGGTGTCGAAGCGGCCCCAATGCTGCATATACGGTGCATAGCGCTGCTCAGATCGACATATATCGACTCAAGAATATCGCCTGTAGGTCCTATATTGCCGTGGGTTGCATCTGGCTGATATAAGAGCCACCCACATGCCGTATATACGGGGGCCCAGCTGTGCTCAGATCGACATATATCGACTCAAGAACATCGCCTGTAGGTCCTATATGCCCGTGGGTTGCATCTGGCTGGAATCAGAGCCACCCACATGCTGCATATACAATGCATAGCGGAGCTCATATCGACATATATCGACTCAAGAACATCGCATGTAGGTCCTATATGGGCATAGGTTGCACCTGGTTGGTGTCGAAGCGGCCCCAATGCTGCATATACGGTGCATAGCGGTGCTCAGATCGACATATATCGACTCAAGAACATCGCCTGTAGGTCCTATATGGCCGTGGGTTGCATCTGGCTGGTATCAGAGCCACCCACATGCCGTATATACGAGGCCCAGCTGTGCTCAGATCGACATATATCGACTCAAGAACATCGCCTGTAGGTTCTATATGGCCGTGGGTTGCATATGGCTGGTATCAGAGCCACCCACATGCCGTATATACGGTGCCCAGCTGTGCGCAGATCGACATATATCGACTCAAGAACATCGCCTGTAGGTCCTATATGGCCGTGGGTTGCATATGGCTGGTATCAGAGCCACCCACATGCCGTATATACGGGGCCCAGCTGTGCTCAGATCGACATATATCGACTCAAGAACATCGCCTGTAGGTCTTATATGGCCGTGGGTTGCATCTGGCTGGTATCAGAGCTACACCCATGGTGTATATACGGCGCCCAGCTGTGCTCAGATCGACATATATCGACTCAAGAACATCGCCTGTAGGGTCTATATGGCCGTGGGTTGCATCTGGCTGGTATCAGAGCCACCCACATGCCGTATATACGTTACCCAGCTGTGCCCAGATCGACATATATCGACTCAAGAACATCGCCTGTAGATTCTATATAGCCGTGGGTTGCATATGGCTGGTATCAGAGCCACCCACATGCCGTATATACGGGGCCCAGCTGTGCGCAGATCGACATATATCGACTCAAGAACATAGCCTGTAGGTCTTATATAGCCGTGGGTTGCAGTTGGCTGGTATCACAGCTACCCCCATGCTGTATATACGTGGCCCAGCTGTGCTAAGATCGACATATATCGACTAAAGAACATCGCCTGTAGGTCCTATATAGACGTGGGTTGCAGTTGGCTGGTATCACAGCTAACCCCATGCTGTATTTACGTCGCCCAGCTGTGCTCAGGTCGACATATATCGACTCAAGGACATCACCTGTAGGTCCTGTATGGCCGTGGGATGCAGCTGGCTGGTATCAGAGCCACCCACATGCCCTATATGCGGGGGTCCAGCTGTGCTCAGATCGGCATATATCGACTCAAGAACATCGCCTATAGGTCCTATATGGCCGTGGGTTGCATCTGGCTGTTATCAGAGCTACCCACATGTTGTATATACGGGACCCAGCTGTGCTCAGATCGACATATATCGAATCATGACCATCGCCTGTAGGTCCTATATGGCCGTGGGTTGCACCTTGCTGGTATCA
The DNA here is from genome assembly GCA_963942505.1 of Lordithon lunulatus. Classification (NCBI taxonomy): domain Eukaryota; kingdom Metazoa; phylum Arthropoda; class Insecta; order Coleoptera; family Staphylinidae; genus Lordithon; species Lordithon lunulatus. Next base: position 28,839,510 of record OZ012667.1, on the reverse strand, counting down.
GAGCCACCCACATGCCGTATATACGTTACCCAGCTGTGCCCAGGTCGACATATATCGACTCAAGAACATTGCCTGTAGGTCCTGTATGGCCGTGGGTTGCATATGGCTGGTATCAGAGCTACCCCCATGCTGTACATACGAGGCCCAGCTGTGCTCAGATCGACATATATCGACTCAAGAACATCGCCTGTAGGTCCTATATGGCCGTGGGTTGCATCTGGCTGGTATCAGAGCTACCCCCATGCTGCATATACAATGCATAGCGGAGCTCATATCGACATATATCGACTCAAGAACATCGCCTGTAGGTCCTATATGGGCATAGGTTGCACCTGGCTGGTGTCGAAGCGACCCCAATGCTGCATATACGGTGCATAGCGGTGCTCAGATCGACATATATCGACTCAAGAACATCGCCTGTAGGACCTATATGGCCTTGGGTTGCATCTGGCTGGTATCAGAGCCACCCACATGCCGTATATACGAGGCCCAGCTGTGCTCAGATCGACATATTTCGATTCAAGAACATCGCCTGTAGGTTCTATATGGCCGTGGGTTGCATATGGCTGGTATCAGAGCCACCCACATGCCGTATATACGGGGCCCAGCTGTGCGCAGATCGACATATATCGACTCAAGAACATCGCCTGTAGGTCCTATATGGCCGTGGGTTGCATATGGCTGGTATCAGAGCCACCCACATGCCGTATATACGGGGCCCAGCTGTGCTCAGATCGACATATATCGACTCAAGAACATCGCCTGTAGGTCCTATATGGCCGTGGGTTGCATCTGCCTGGTATCAGAGCTACACCCATGGTGTATATACGGCGCCCAGCTGTGCTCAGATCGACATATATCGACTCAAGAACATCGCCTGTAGGTCCTATATGGCCGTGGGTTGCATCTGGCTGGTATCAGAGCTACCCCTATGCTGTATATACGGCGAGCAGCTGTGCTCAGATCGACCTATATCGACTCAAGAACATCGCCTGTAGGTCCTATATGGCCGTGGGTTGCATCTGGCTGGTATCAGAGCTAACCCCATGCTGTATATACGGGGCCCAGCTGTGCTCAGATCGACATATATCGACTCAAGAACATCGCCTGTAGGTCCTATATGGCCGTGGGTTGCATCTGGGTGGTATCAGAGCTACCCCCATGCTGTATATACGGGGCCCAGCTGTGCTCAGATCGACATATATCGACTCAAGAACATCGCCTGTAGGTGCCATATGGGCATAGGTTGCACCTGGCTTGTGTCGGAGCGGCCCCAATGTTGCATATACGGTGAATAGCGGTGCTCAGATCGACATATATCGACTCAAGAACATCGCCTGTAGGTCCTATATGGCAGTGGGTTGCATCTGGCTGATATTAGAGCCACCCACATGCCGTATATACGGGGGCCCAGCTGTGCTCAGATCGACATATATCGACTCAAGAACATCGGCTCTAGGTCCTATATGGCCGTGGGTTGCATCTGGCTGGTATCAGAGCCACCCACATGCCGTATATACGGGGCCCAGCTGTGCTCAGATCGACATATATCGACTCAAGAATATCGCCTGTAGGTCCTATATGGCCGTGGGTTGCATCTGGCTTGTATCAGAGCTACCCCCATGGTGTATATACGGCGCCCAGCTGTGCTCAAATCGATATATATCGATTCAAGTACATCGCCTGTAGGTCCTATATGGCCGTGGGTTGGATCTGGCTGGTATCAGAGCTACTCCCATGCTGTATATACGAGGCCCAGCTGTGCTCAGATCGACATATATCGACTCAAGAATATCGCCTGTAGGAGCTGTATGGCCGTGGGTTGCATCTGGCTGGTATCAGAGCTACCCCAATGCTGTATATACGGCGCCAAGCTGTGCTCAGATCGACATATATCGACTCAAGAACATCGGCCTGTAGGTCCTATATGGCCGTGGGTTGCATCTGGCTGGTATCATAGCTTCCCCCATGCTGTATATACGGGGCCCAGCTGTGCTCAGAGCGACATATATCGAGTCAAGTACATCGCCTGTAGGTCCTATGTAGCCGTGGGTTGCAGCTGGCTGGTATGACAGCTACCCCCATGCTGTATATACGTGGCCCAGCTGTGCTCAGATCGACATATATCGACTCAAGAACATCGCCTGTAGGTCCTATATGGCCGTGGGTTGCAGCTGGCTGGTATCAGAGCCACCCACATGCCGTATATACGGGGCCCAGCTGTGCTCAGCTCGACATATATCGACTCAAAAACATCGCCTCTAGGTCCTATATGGCCGTGGGTTGCATCTGGCTGGTATCAGAGCTACACCCATGGTGTATATACGGCGCCCAGCTGTGCTCAGATCGACATATATCGACTCAAGAACATCGCCTGTAGGTCCTATATGGCCGTGGGTTGCATCTGGCTGGTATCAGAGCTACCCCTATGCTGTATATACGGCGAGCAGCTGTGCTCAGATCGACATATATCGACTCAAGAACATCGCCTGTAGGTCCAATATAACCGTGGGTTGCAGCTGGCTGGTATCACAGCTACCCCCATGCTATATATACGGCGCCCAGCTGTGCTCAGATCTACATATATCGACTCAAGAACATCGCCTGTAGATCCTATATGGCCGTGGGTTGCATATGGCTGGTATCAGAGCCACCCACATGCCGTATATACGTTACCCAGCTGTGCCCAGATCGACATATATCGATTCAAGAACATCGCCTGTAGGTCCTATATGGCCGTGGGTTGCATATGGCTGGTATCAGAGCTACCCCCATGCTGTATATACGAGGCCCAGCTTTGCTCAGATCGACATATATCGACTCAAGAACATCGCCTGTGGGTCCTATATGGCCGTGGGTTGCAGCTGGCTGGTATCAGAGCTACCCCCAGGGTGTATATACGTGGCACAGCTGTTCTCAGATCGACATATATCGACATAAGAACATCGCCGGTAGGTCCTGTATGCCCATGGGTTGCATCTGGCTGGTATCAGAGCCACCCACATGCCGTTTATACGGGGCCCAGCTGTGCTCAGATCGACATATATCGACTCAAGAACATCGGCTGTAGGTCCTATATGGCCGTGGGTTGCATCTAGCTGGTATCAGAGCCACGCACATGCCGTATATACGGGGCCCAGCTGTGCTCAAATCGAAATATATCGACTCAAGAACTTCGCCTGTAGGTCATATATGGCCGTGGGTTGCATCTGGCTGGTATGAGAGCTACCCCCATGCTGTATATACGGGGCCCAGCTGTGCTCAAATCGACATATATCGACTCAAGAACATCGCCTGTATGTCCTATATGGCCGTGGGTTGCATCTGGCTGGTATGCCATATATACGGGGCCCAGCTGTGCTCAGATCGACATATATCGACTCAAGAACATCGCCTGTAGCTCCTATATGGGCATAGGTTGCACCTGGCTGGTGTCGGAGCGGCCCCAATGCTGCATATACGGTGCATAGCGGTGCTCAGATCGACATATATCGACTCAAGAACATCGCATGTAGGTCCTATATGGCCGTGGGTTGCATCTGGCTGGTTTCAGAGCCACCCACATGTCGTATATACGAGGCCCAGCTGCTCTCAGATCGACATATATCGACTCAAGAACATCGCCTGTAGGTTCTATATGGCCGTGGGTTGCATCTGGCTGGTATCAGAGGTACCCCCATGCTGTATATACGGCGCCCAGCTGTGCTCAGATCGACATATATCGACTCAAGAACATCGCCTGTAGGTCCTACATGGCCGTGGGTTGCATCTGGCTGGTATCAGTGCTAATCCCATGCTGTATATACGGCGCCCAGCTATGCCCAAATCGACATATATCGACTCAAGAACATCGCCTGTAGGTCCTATATGGCCGTGGGTTGCATCTGGCTGGTATCAGTGCTTATCCCATGCTGTATAAACGGCGCCCAGCTGTGCTCAGATCGACATATATCGACTCAAGAACATCGCCTGTGGGTCCTATATAGCCGTGGGCTGCAGCTGGCTGGTATCACAGCTACCCCCATGCTGTACATACGTGGCCCAGCTGTGCTCAGATCGACATATATCGACTCAAGAACATCGCCTGTAGGTCCTATATGGCCGTGGGTTGCAGCTGGCTGGTATCAGAGCCACCCACATGCCGTATATACGGGGCCCAGCTGTGCTCAGATCGACATATATCGACGGAAGAACATCGCCTGTAGGTCCTATATCGCCATGGGTTGCACCTGGCTGGTATCACAGCTACCCCCATGCTGTATATACGTAGCGCAGCTGTGCTCAGATCGACATATATCGACTCAAGAACATCGCCTGTAGGTCCTATATGGCCGTGGGTTGCAGCTGGCTGGTATCAGAGCCACCCACATGCCGTATATACGGGGCCCAGCTGTGCTCAGATCGACATATATCGACGGAAGAACATCGCCTGTAGGTCCTATATGGCTATGGGTTGCACCTGGCTGGTATCACAGCTACCCCCATGCTGTATATACGTAGCGCAGCTGTGCTCAGATCGACATATATCGACTCAAGAACATCGCCTGTAGGTCCTATATGGGCATAGGTTGCACCTGACTGGTGTCGAAGCGGCCCCAATGCTGCATATACGGTGCATAGCGGTGCTCAGATCGACATATATCGACTCAAGAACATCGCTTGTAGGTCCTATATTGCCGTGGGTTGCATCTGGCTGATATCAGAGCCACCCACATGCCGTATATACGGGGGCCCAGCTGTGCTCAGATCGACATATATCGACTCAAGAACATCGGCTGTAGGTCCTATATGGCCGTGGGTTGCATCTGGCTGGTATCAGAGCCACCCACATGCCGTATATACGGGGGCCCAGCTGTGCTCAGATCGACATATATCGACTCAAGAACATCGCCTGTATGTCCTATATGGCCGTGGGTTGCATCTGGCTGGTATGCCATATATACGGGGCCCAGCTGTGCTCAGTTCGACATATATAGACGGAAGAACATCGCCTGTAGGTCCTATATGGCCATGGGTTGCATCTGGCTGGTATCACAGCTACACCCATGCTGTATATACGTAGCCCAGCTGTGCTCAGATTGAAATATATCGACTCAAGAACATCGCCTGTAGGTCCTATATGCCCGTGGGTTGCATCTAGCTGGAATCAGAGCCACCCACATGCTGCATATACAATGCATAGCGGAGCTCATATCGACATATATCGACTCAAGAACATCGAATGTAGGTCCTATATGGGCATAGGTTGCACCTGGCTGGTGTCGAAGCGACCCCAATGCTGCATATACGGTGCATAGCGGTGCTCAGATTGAAATATATCGACTCAAGAACATCGCCTGTAGGTCCTATATGCCCGTGGGTTGCATCTAGCTGGAATCAGAGCCACCCACATGCTGCATATACAATGCATAGCGGAGCTGATATCGACATATATCGACTCAAGAACATCGCCTGTAGGTCCTATATGGGCATAGGTTGCACCTGGCTGGTGTCGAAGCGACCCCAATGCTGCATATACGGTGCATAGCGGTGCTCAGATCGACATATATCGACTCAAGAACATCGCCTGTAGGACCTATATGGCCTTGGGTTGCATCTGGCTGGTATCAGAGCCACCCACATGCCGTATATACGAGGCCCAGCTGTGCTCAGATCGACATATTTCGATTCAAGAACATCGCCTGTTGGTTCTATATGGCCGTGGGTTGCATATGGCTGGTATCAGAGCCACCCACATGCCGTATATACGGGGCCCAGCTGTGCGCAGATCGACATATATCGACTCAAGAACATCGCCTGTAGGTCCTATATGGCCGTGGGTTGCATATGGCTGGTATCAGAGCCACCCACATGCCGTATATACGGGGCCCAGCTGTGCTCAGATCGACATATATCGACTCAAGAACATCGCCTGTAGGTCCTATATGGCCGTGGGTTGCATCTGCCTGGTATCAGAGCTACACCCATGGTGTATATACGGCGCCCAGCTGTGCTCAGATCGACATATATCGACTCAAGAACATCGCCTGTAGGTCCTATATGGCCGTGGGTTGCATCTGGCTGGTATCAGAGCTACCCCTATGCTGTATATACGGCGAGCAGCTGTGCTCAGATCGACCTATATCGACTCAAGAACATCGCCTGTAGGTCCTATATGGCCGTGGGTTGCATCTGGCTGGTATCAGAGCTAACCCCATGCTGTATATACGGGGCCCAGCTGTGCTCAGATCGACATATATCGACTCAAGAACATCGCCTGTAGGTCCTATATGGCCGTGGGTTGCATCTGGGTGGTATCAGAGCTACCCCCATGCTGTATATACGGGGCCCAGCTGTGCTCAGATCGACATATATCGACTCAAGAACATCGCCTGTAGGTGCCATATGGGCATAGGTTGCACCTGGCTTGTGTCGGAGCGGCCCCAATGTTGCATATACGGTGAATAGCGGTGCTCAGATCGACATATATCGACTCAAGAACATCGCCTGTAGGTCCTATATGGCAGTGGGTTGCATCTGGCTGATATTAGAGCCACCCACATGCCGTATATACGGGGGCCCAGCTGTGCTCAGATCGACATATATCGACTCAAGAACATCGGCTCTAGGTCCTATATGGCCGTGGGTTGCATCTGGCTGGTATCAGAGCCACCCACATGCCGTATATACGGGGCCCAGCTGTGCTCAGATCGACATATATCGACTCAAGAATATCGCCTGTAGGTCCTATATGGCCGTGGGTTGCATCTGGCTTGTATCAGAGCTACCACCATGGTGTATATACGGCGCCCAGCTGTGCTCAAATCGACATATATCGATTCAAGTACATCGCCTGTAGGTCCTATATGGCCGTGGGTTGGATCTGGCTGGTATCAGAGCTACTCCCATGCTGTATATACGAGGCCCAGCTGTGCTCAGATCGACATATATCGACTCAAGAATATCGCCTGTAGGAGCTGTATGGCCGTGGGTTGCATCTGGCTGGTATCAGAGCTACCCCAATGCTGTATATACGGCGCCAAGCTGTGCTCAGATCGACATATATCGACTCAAGAACATCAAACTGTAGGTCCTATATGGCCGTGGGTTGCATCTGGCTGGTATCATAGCTTCCCCCATGCTGTATATACGGGGCCCAGCTGTGCTCAGAGCGACATATATCGAGTCAAGTACATCGCCTGTAGGTCCTATGTAGCCGTGGGTTGCAGCTGGCTGGTATGACAGCTACCCCCATGCTGTATATACGTGGCCCAGCTGTGCTCAGATCGACATATATCGACTCAAGAACATCGCCTGTAGGTCCTATATGGCCGTGGGTTGCAGCTGGCTGGTATCAGAGCCACCCACATGCCGTATATACGGGGCCCAGCTGTGCTCAGCTCGACATATATCGACTCAAAAACATCGCCTCTAGGTCCTATATGGCCGTGGATTGCATCTGGCTGGTATCAGAGCCACCCACATGCCGTATATACGGGGCCCAGCTGTGCTCAGATCGACATATATCGACTCAAGAACATCGCCTGTAGGTCCTATGTGGCCGTGGGTTGCATCTGCCTGGTATCAGAGCTACACCCATGGTGTATATACGGCGCCCAGCTGTGCTCAGATCGACATATATCGACTCAAGAACATCGCCTGTAGGTCCTATATGGCCGTGGGTTGCATCTGGCTGGTATCAGAGCTACCCCTATGCTGTATATACGGCGAGCAGCTGTGCTCAGATCGACATATATCGACTCAAGAACATCGCCTGTAGGTCCTATATGGCCGTGGGTTGCATCTGGCTGGTATCAGAGCTAACCCCATGCTGTATATACGGGGCCCAGCTGTGCTCAGATCGACATATATCGACTCAAGAACATCGCCTGTAGGTCCTATATGGCCGTGGGTTGCATCTGGGTGGTATCAGAGCTACCCCCATGCTGTATATACGGGGCCCAGCTGTGCTCAGATCGACATATATCGACTCAAGAACATCGCCTGTAGGTCCAATATAACCGTGGGTTGCAGCTGGCTGGTATCACAGCTACCCCCATGCTATATATACGGCGCCCAGCTGTGCTCAGATCTACATATATCGACTCAAGAACATCGCCTGTAGATCCTATATGGCCGTGGGTTGCATATGGCTGGTATCAGAGCCACCCACATGCCGTATATACGTTAGCCAGCTGTGCCCAGATCGACATATATCGACTCAAGAACATCGCCTGTAGGTCCTATATGGCCGTGGGTTGCATATGGCTGGTATCAGAGCTACCCCCATGCTGTATATACGAGGCCCAGCTTTGCTCAGATCGACATATATCGACTCAAGAACATCGCCTGTGGGTCCTATATGGCCGTGGGTTGCAGCTGGCTGGTATCAGAGCTACCCCCAGGGTGTATATACGTGGCACAGCTGTGCTCAGATCGACATATATCGACATAAGAACATCGCCGGTAGGTCCTGTATGCCCATGGGTTGCATCTGGCTGGTATCAGAGCCACCCACATGCCGTTTATACGGGGCCCAGCTGTGCTCAGATCGACATATATCGACTCAAGAACATCGGCTGTAGGTCCTATATGGCCGTGGGTTGCATCTAGCTGGTATCAGAGCCACGCACATGCCGTATATACGGGGCCCAGCTGTGCTCAGATCGACATATATCGACTCAAGAACATCGCCTGTAGCTCCTATATGGGCATAGGTTGTACCTGGCTGGTGTCGGAGCGGCCCCAATGCTGCATATACGGTGCATAGCGGTGCTCAGATCGACATATATCGACTCAAGAACATCGCCTGTAGGTCCTATATGGCCGTGGGTTGCATCTGGCTGGTATCAGAGCCACCCACATGTCGTATATACGAGGCCCAGCTGCTCTCAGATCGACATATATCGACTCAAGAACATCGCCTGTAGGTTCTATATGGCCGTGGGTTGCATCTGGCTGGTATCAGAGGTACCCCCATGCTGTATATACGGCGCCCAGCTGTGCTCAGATCGACATATATCGACTCAAGAACATCGCCTGTAGGTCCTACATGGCCGTGGGTTGCATCTGGCTGGTATCAGTGCTAATCCCAAGCTGTATATACGGCGCCCAGCTATGCTCAAATCGACATATATCGACTCAAGAACATCGCCTGTAGGTCCTATATGGCCGTGGGTTGCATCTGGCTGGTATCAGTGCTTATCCCATGCTGTATAAACGGCGCCCAGCTGTGCTCAGATCGACATATATCGACTCAAGAACATCGCCTGTGGGTCCTATATAGCCGTGGGCTGCAGCTGGCTGGTATCACAGCTACCCCCATGCTGTACATACGTGGCCCAGCTGTGCTCAGATCGACATATATCGACTCAAGAACATCGCCTGTAGGTCCTATATGGCCGTGGGTTGCAGCTGGCTGGTATCAGAGCCACCCACATGCCGTATATACGGGGCCCAGCTGTGCTCAGATCGACATATATCGACGGAAGAACATCGCCTGTAGGTCCTATATCGCCATGGGTTGCACCTGGCTGGTATCACAGCTACCCCCATGCTGTATATACGTAGCGCAGCTGTGCTCAGATCGACATATATCGACTCAAGAACATCGCCTGTAGGTCCTATATGGGCATAGGTTGCACCTGGCTGGTGTCGAAGCGGCCCCAATGCTGCATATACGGTGCATAGCGGTGCTCAGATCGACATATATCGACTCAAGAACATCGCTTGTAGGTCCTATATTGCCGTGGGTTGCATCTGGCTGATATCAGAGCCACCCACATGCCGTATATACGGGGGCCCAGCTGTGCTCAGATCGACATATATCGACTCAAGAACATCGGCTGTAGGTCCTATATGGTCGTGGGTTGCATCTGGCTGGTATCAGAGCCACCCACATGCCGTATATACGGGGGCCCAGCTGTGCTCAGATCGACATATATCGACTCAAGAACATCGCCTGTATGTCCTATATGGCCGTGGGTTGCATCTGGCTGGTATGCCATATATACGGGGCCCAGCTGTGCTCAGTTCGACATATATAGACGGAAGAACATCGCCTGTAGGTCCTATATGGCCATGGGTTGCATCTGGCTGGTATCACAGCTACACCCATGCTGTATATACGTAGCCCAGCTGTGCTCAGATTGAAATATATCGACTCAAGAACATCGCCTGTAGGTCCTATATGCCCGTGGGTTGCATCTAGCTGGAATCAGAGCCACCCACATGCTGCATATACAATGCATATCGGAGCTCATATCGACATATATCGACTCAAGAACATCGCCTGTAGGTCCTATATGGGCATAGGTTGCACCTGGCTGGTGTCGAAGCGACCCCAATGCTGCATATACGGTGCATAGCGGTGCTCAGATTGAAATATATCGACTCAAGAACATCGCCTGTAGGTCCTATATGCCCGTGGGTTGCATCTAGCTGGAATCAGAGCCACCCACATGCTGCATATACAATGCATAGCGGAGCTCATATCGACATATATCGACTCAAGAACATCGCCTGTAGGTCCTATATGGGCATAGGTTGCACCTGGCTGGTGTCGAAGCGACCCCAATGCTGCATATACGGTGCATAGCGGTGCTCAGATCGACATATATCGACTCAAGAACATCGCCTGTAGGACCTATATGGCCTTGGGTTGCATCTGGCTGGTATCAGAGCCACCCACATGCCGTATATACGAGGCCCAGCTGTGCTCAGATCGACATATTTCGATTCAAGAACATCGCCTGTAGGTTCTATATGGCCGTGGGTTGCATATGGCTGGTATCAGAGCCACCCACATGCCGTATATACGGGGCCCAGCTGTGCGCAGATCGACATATATCGACTCAAGAACATCGCCTGTAGGTCCTATATGGCCGTGGGTTGCATATGGCTGGTATCAGAGCCACCCACATGCCGTATATACGGGGCCCAGCTGTGCTCAGATCGACATATATCGACTCAAGAACATCGCCTGTAGGTCCTATATGGCCGTGGGTTGCATCTGCCTGGTATCAGAGCTACACCCATGGTGTATATACGGCGCCCAGCTGTGCTCAGATCGACATATATCGACTCAAGAACATCGCCTGTAGGTCCTATATGGCCGTGGGTTGCATCTGGCTGGTATCAGAGCTACCCCTATGCTGTATATACGGCGAGCAGCTGTGCTCAGATCGACCTATATCGACTCAAGAACATCGCCTGTAGGTCCTATATGGCCGTGGGTTGCATCTGGCTGGTATCAGAGCTAACCCCATGCTGTATATACGGGGCCCAGCTGTGCTCAGATCGACATATATCGACTCAAGAACATCGCCTGTAGGTCCTATATGGCCGTGGGTTGCATCTGGGTGGTATCAGAGCTACCCCCATGCTGTATATACGGGGCCCAGCTGTGCTCAGATCGACATATATCGACTCAAGAACATCGCCTGTAGGTGCCATATGGGCATAGGTTGCACCTGGCTTGTGTCGGAGCGGCCCCAATGTTGCATATACGGTGAATAGCGGTGCTCAGATCGACATATATCGACTCAAGAACATCGCCTGTAGGTCCTATATGGCAGTGGGTTGCATCTGGCTGATATTAGAGCCACCCACATGCCGTATATACGGGGGCCCAGCTGTGCTCAGATCGACATATATCGACTCAAGAACATCGGCTCTAGGTCCTATATGGCCGTGGGTTGCATCTGGCTGGTATCAGAGCCACCCACATGCCGTATATACGGGGCCCAGCTGTGCTCAGATCGACATATATCGACTCAAGAATATCGCCTGTAGGTCCTATATGGCCGTGGGTTGCATCTGGCTTGTATCAGAGCTACCCCCATGGTGTATATACGGCGCCCAGCTGTGCTCAAATCGATATATATCGATTCAAGTACATCGCCTGTAGGTCCTATATGGCCGTGGGTTGGATCTGGCTGGTATCAGAGCTACTCCCATGCTGTATATACGAGGCCCAGCTGTGCTCAGATCGACATATATCGACTCAAGAATATCGCCTGTAGGAGCTGTATGGCCGTGGGTTGCATCTGGCTGGTATCAGAGCTACCCCAATGCTGTATATACGGCGCCAAGCTGTGCTCAGATCGACATATATCGACTCAAGAACATCGGCCTGTAGGTCCTATATGGCCGTGGGTTGCATCTGGCTGGTATCATAGCTTCCCCCATGCTGTATATACGGGGCCCAGCTGTGCTCAGAGCGACATATATCGAGTCAAGTACATCGCCTGTAGGTCCTATGTAGCCGTGGGTTGCAGCTGGCTGGTATGACAGCTACCCCCATGCTGTATATACGTGGCCCAGCTGTGCTCAGATCGACATATATCGACTCAAGAACATCGCCTGTAGGTCCTATATGGCCGTGGGTTGCAGCTGGCTGGTATCAGAGCCACCCACATGCCGTATATACGGGGCCCAGCTGTGCTCAGCTCGACATATATCGACTCAAAAACATCGCCTCTAGGTCCTATATGGCCGTGGGTTGCATCTGGCTGGTATCAGAGCTACACCCATGGTGTATATACGGCGCCCAGCTGTGCTCAGATCGACATATATCGACTCAAGAACATCGCCTGTAGGTCCTATATGGCCGTGGGTTGCATCTGGCTGGTATCAGAGCTACCCCTATGCTGTATATACGGTGAGCAGCTGTGCTCAGATCGACATATATCGACTCAAGAACATCGCCTGTAGGTCCAATATAACCGTGGGTTGCAGCTGGCTGGTATCACAGCTACCCCCATGCTATATATACGGCGCCCAGCTGTGCTCAGATCTACATATATCGACTCAAGAACATCGCCTGTAGATCCTATATGGCCGTGGGTTGCATATGGCTGGTATCAGAGCCACCCACATGCCGTATATACGTTACCCAGCTGTGCCCAGATCGACATATATCGACTCAAGAACATCGCCTGTAGGTCCTATATGGCCGTGGGTTGCATATGGCTGGTATCAGAGCTACCCCCATGCTGTATATACGAGGCCCAGCTTTGCTCAGATCGACATATATCGACTCAAGAACATCGCCTGTGGGTCCTATATGGCCGTGGGTTGCAGCTGGCTGGTATCAGAGCTACCCCCAGGGTGTATATACGTGGCACAGCTGTTCTCAGATCGACATATATCGACATAAGAACATCGCCGGTAGGTCCTGTATGCCCATGGGTTGCATCTGGCTGGTATCAGAGCCACCCACATGCCGTTTATACGGGGCCCAGCTGTGCTCAGATCGACATATATCGACTCAAGAACATCGGCTGTAGGTCCTATATGGCCGTGGGTTGCATCTAGCTGGTATCAGAGCCACGCACATGCCGTATATACGGGGCCCAGCTGTGCTCAAATCGAAATATATCGACTCAAGAACTTCGCCTGTAGGTCATATATGGCCGTGGGTTGCATCTGGCTGGTATGAGAGCTACCCCCATGCTGTATATACGGGGCCCAGCTGTGCTCAAATCGACATATATCGACTCAAGAACATCGCCTGTATGTCCTATATGGCCGTGGGTTGCATCTGGCTGGTATGCCATATATACGGGGCCCAGCTGTGCTCAGATCGACATATATCGACTCAAGAACATCGCCTGTAGCTCCTATATGGGCATAGGTTGCACCTGGCTGGTGTCGGAGCGGCCCCAATGCTGCATATACGGTGCATAGCGGTGCTCAGATCGACATATATCGACTCAAGAACATCGCATGTAGGTCCTATATGGCCGTGGGTTGCATCTGGCTGGTTTCAGAGCCACCCACATGTCGTATATACGAGGCCCAGCTGCTCTCAGATCGACATATATCGACTCAAGAACATCGCCTGTAGGTTCTATATGGCCGTGGGTTGCATCTGGCTGGTATCAGAGGTACCCCCATGCTGTATATACGGCGCCCAGCTGTGCTCAGATCGACATATATCGACTCAAGAACATCGCCTGTAGGTCCTACATGGCCGTGGGTTGCATCTGGCTGGTATCAGTGCTAATCCCATGCTGTATATACGGCGCCCAGCTATGCTCAAATCGACATATATCGACTCAAGAACATCGCCTGTAGGTCCTATATGGCCGTGGGTTGCATCTGGCTGGTATCAGTGCTTATCCCATGCTGTATAAACGGCGCCCAGCTGTGCTCAGATCGACATATATCGACTCAAGAACATCGCCTGTGGGTCCTATATAGCCGTGGGCTGCAGCTGGCTGGTATCACAGCTACCCCCATGCTGTACATACGTGGCCCAGCTGTGCTCAGATCGACATATATCGACTCAAGAACATCGCCTGTAGGTCCTATATGGCCGTGGGTTGCAGCTGGCTGGTATCAGAGCCACCCACATGCCGTATATACGGGGCCCAGCTGTGCTCAGATCGACATATATCGACGGAAGAACATCGCCTGTAGGTCCTATATCGCCATGGGTTGCACCTGGCTGGTATCACAGCTACCCCCATGCTGTATATACGTAGCGCAGCTGTGCTCAGATCGACATATATCGACTCAAGAACATCGCCTGTAGGTCCTATATGGCCGTGGGTTGCAGCTGGCTGGTATCAGAGCCACCCACATGCCGTATATACGGGGCCCAGCTGTGCTCAGATCGACATATATCGACGGAAGAACATCGCCTGTAGGTCCTATATGGCTATGGGTTGCACCTGGCTGGTATCACAGCTACCCCCATGCTGTATATACGTAGCGCAGCTGTGCTCAGATCGACATATATCGACTCAAGAACATCGCCTGTAGGTCCTATATGGGCATAGGTTGCACCTGACTGGTGTCGAAGCGGCCCCAATGCTGCATATACGGTGCATAGCGGTGCTCAGATCGACATATATCGACTCAAGAACATCGCTTGTAGGTCCTATATTGCCGTGGGTTGCATCTGGCTGATATCAGAGCCACCCACATGCCGTATATACGGGGGCCCAGCTGTGCTCAGATCGACATATATCGACTCAAGAACATCGGCTGTAGGTCCTATATGGCCGTGGGTTGCATCTGGCTGGTATCAGAGCCACCCACATGCCGTATATACGGGGGCCCAGCTGTGCTCAGATCGACATATATCGACTCAAGAACATCGCCTGTATGTCCTATATGGCCGTGGGTTGCATCTGGCTGGTATGCCATATATACGGGGCCCAGCTGTGCTCAGTTCGACATATATAGACGGAAGAACATCGCCTGTAGGTCCTATATGGCCATGGGTTGCATCTGGCTGGTATCACAGCTACACCCATGCTGTATATACGTAGCCCAGCTGTGCTCAGATTGAAATATATCGACTCAAGAACATCGCCTGTAGGTCCTATATGCCCGTGGGTTGCATCTAGCTGGAATCAGAGCCACCCACATGCTGCATATACAATGCATAGCGGAGCTCATATCGACATATATCGACTCAAGAACATCGAATGTAGGTCCTATATGGGCATAGGTTGCACCTGGCTGGTGTCGAAGCGACCCCAATGCTGCATATACGGTGCATAGCGGTGCTCAGATTGAAATATATCGACTCAAGAACATCGCCTGTAGGTCCTATATGCCCGTGGGTTGCATCTAGCTGGAATCAGAGCCACCCACATGCTGCATATACAATGCATAGCGGAGCTGATATCGACATATATCGACTCAAGATCATCGCCTGTAGGTCCTATATGGGCATAGGTTGCACCTGGCTGGTGTCGAAGCGACCCCAATGCTGCATATACGGTGCATAGCGGTGCTCAGATCGACATATATCGACTCAAGAACATCGCCTGTAGGACCTATATGGCCTTGGGTTGCATCTGGCTGGTATCAGAGCCACCCACATGCCGTATATACGAGGCCCAGCTGTGCTCAGATCGACATATTTCGATTCAAGAACATCGCCTGTTGGTTCTATATGGCCGTGGGTTGCATATGGCTGGTATCAGAGCCACCCACATGCCGTATATACGGGGCCCAGCTGTGCGCAGATCGACATATATCGACTCAAGAACATCGCCTGTAGGTCCTATATGGCCGTGGGTTGCATATGGCTGGTATCAGAGCCACCCACATGCCGTATATACGGGGCCCAGCTGTGCTCAGATCGACATATATCGACTCAAGAACATCGCCTGTAGGTCCTATATGGCCGTGGGTTGCATCTGCCTGGTATCAGAGCTACACCCATGGTGTATATACGGCGCCCAGCTGTGCTCAGATCGACATATATCGACTCAAGAACATCGCCTGTAGGTCCTATATGGCCGTGGGTTGCATCTGGCTGGTATCAGAGCTACCCCTATGCTGTATATACGGCGAGCAGCTGTGCTCAGATCGACCTATATCGACTCAAGAACATCGCCTGTAGGTCCTATATGGCCGTGGGTTGCATCTGGCTGGTATCAGAGCTAACCCCATGCTGTATATACGGGGCCCAGCTGTGCTCAGATCGACATATATCGACTCAAGAACATCGCCTGTAGGTCCTATATGGCCGTGGGTTGCATCTGGGTGGTATCAGAGCTACCCCCATGCTGTATATACGGGGCCCAGCTGTGCTCAGATCGACATATATCGACTCAAGAACATCGCCTGTAGGTGCCATATGGGCATAGGTTGCACCTGGCTTGTGTCGGAGCGGCCCCAATGTTGCATATACGGTGAATAGCGGTGCTCAGATCGACATATATCGACTCAAGAACATCGCCTGTAGGTCCTATATGGCAGTGGGTTGCATCTGGCTGATATTAGAGCCACCCACATGCCGTATATACGGGGGCCCAGCTGTGCTCAGATCGACATATATCGACTCAAGAACATCGGCTCTAGGTCCTATATGGCCGTGGGTTGCATCTGGCTGGTATCAGAGCCACCCACATGCCGTATATACGGGGCCCAGCTGTGCTCAGATCGACATATATCGACTCAAGAATATCGCCTGTAGGTCCTATATGGCCGTGGGTTGCATCTGGCTTGTATCAGAGCTACCACCATGGTGTATATACGGCGCCCAGCTGTGCTCAAATCGACATATATCGATTCAAGTACATCGCCTGTAGGTCCTATATGGCCGTGGGTTGGATCTGGCTGGTATCAGAGCTACTCCCATGCTGTATATACGAGGCCCAGCTGTGCTCAGATCGACATATATCGACTCAAGAATATCGCCTGTAGGAGCTGTATGGCCGTGGGTTGCATCTGGCTGGTATCAGAGCTACCCCAATGCTGTATATACGGCGCCAAGCTGTGCTCAGATCGACATATATCGACTCAAGAACATCAAACTGTAGGTCCTATATGGCCGTGGGTTGCATCTGGCTGGTATCATAGCTTCCCCCATGCTGTATATACGGGGCCCAGCTGTGCTCAGAGCGACATATATCGAGTCAAGTACATCGCCTGTAGGTCCTATGTAGCCGTGGGTTGCAGCTGGCTGGTATGACAGCTACCCCCATGCTGTATATACGTGGCCCAGCTGTGCTCAGATCGACATATATCGACTCAAGAACATCGCCTGTAGGTCCTATATGGCCGTGGGTTGCAGCTGGCTGGTATCAGAGCCACCCACATGCCGTATATACGGGGCCCAGCTGTGCTCAGCTCGACATATATCGACTCAAAAACATCGCCTCTAGGTCCTATATGGCCGTGGATTGCATCTGGCTGGTATCAGAGCCACCCACATGCCGTATATACGGGGCCCAGCTGTGCTCAGATCGACATATATCGACTCAAGAACATCGCCTGTAGGTCCTATGTGGCCGTGGGTTGCATCTGCCTGGTATCAGAGCTACACCCATGGTGTATATACGGCGCCCAGCTGTGCTCAGATCGACATATATCGACTCAAGAACATCGCCTGTAGGTCCTATATGGCCGTGGGTTGCATCTGGCTGGTATCAGAGCTACCCCTATGCTGTATATACGGCGAGCAGCTGTGCTCAGATCGACATATATCGACTCAAGAACATCGCCTGTAGGTCCTATATGGCCGTGGGTTGCATCTGGCTGGTATCAGAGCTAACCCCATGCTGTATATACGGGGCCCAGCTGTGCTCAGATCGACATATATCGACTCAAGAACATCGCCTGTAGGTCCTATATGGCCGTGGGTTGCATCTGGGTGGTATCAGAGCTACCCCCATGCTGTATATACGGGGCCCAGCTGTGCTCAGATCGACATATATCGACTCAAGAACATCGCCTGTAGGTCCAATATAACCGTGGGTTGCAGCTGGCTGGTATCACAGCTACCCCCATGCTATATATACGGCGCCCAGCTGTGCTCAGATCTACATATATCGACTCAAGAACATCGCCTGTAGATCCTATATGGCCGTGGGTTGCATATGGCTGGTATCAGAGCCACCCACATGCCGTATATACGTTACCCAGCTGTGCCCAGATCGACATATATCGACTCAAGAACATCGCCTGTAGGTCCTATATGGCCGTGGGTTGCATATGGCTGGTATCAGAGCTACCCCCATGCTGTATATACGAGGCCCAGCTTTGCTCAGATCGACATATATCGACTCAAGAACATCGCCTGTGGGTCCTATATGGCCGTGGGTTGCAGCTGGCTGGTATCAGAGCTACCCCCAGGGTGTATATACGTGGCACAGCTGTGCTCAGATCGACATATATCGACATAAGAACATCGCCGGTAGGTCCTGTATGCCCATGGGTTGCATCTGGCTGGTATCAGAGCCACCCACATGCCGTTTATACGGGGCCCAGCTGTGCTCAGATCGACATATATCGACTCAAGAACATCGGCTGTAGGTCCTATATGGCCGTGGGTTGCATCTAGCTGGTATCAGAGCCACGCACATGCCGTATATACGGGGCCCAGCTGTGCTCAGATCGACATATATCGACTCAAGAACATCGCCTGTAGCTCCTATATGGGCATAGGTTGCACCTGGCTGGTGTCGGAGCGGCCCCAATGCTGCATATACGGTGCATAGCGGTGCTCAGATCGACATATATCGACTCAAGAACATCGCCTGTAGGTCCTATATGGCCGTGGGTTGCATCTGGCTGGTATCAGAGCCACCCACATGTCGTATATACGAGGCCCAGCTGCTCTCAGATCGACATATATCGACTCAAGAACATCGCCTGTAGGTTCTATATGGCCGTGGGTTGCATCTGGCTGGTATCAGAGGTACCCCCATGCTGTATATACGGCGCCCAGCTGTGCTCAGATCGACATATATCGACTCAAGAACATCGCCTGTAGGTCCTACATGGCCGTGGGTTGCATCTGGCTGGTATCAGTGCTAATCCCAAGCTGTATATACGGCGCCCAGCTATGCTCAAATCGACATATATCGACTCAAGAACATCGCCTGTAGGTCCTATATGGCCGTGGGTTGCATCTGGCTGGTATCAGTGCTTATCCCATGCTGTATAAACGGCGCCCAGCTGTGCTCAGATCGACATATATCGACTCAAGAACATCGCCTGTGGGTCCTATATAGCCGTGGGCTGCAGCTGGCTGGTATCACAGCTACCCCCATGCTGTACATACGTGGCCCAGCTGTGCTCAGATCGACATATATCGACTCAAGAACATCGCCTGTAGGTCCTGTATGGCCGTGGGTTGCAGCTGGCTGGTATCAGAGCCACCCACATGCCGTATATACGGGGCCCAGCTGTGCTCAGATCGACATATATCGACGGAAGAACATCGCCTGTAGGTCCTATATCGCCATGGGTTGCACCTGGCTGGTATCACAGCTACCCCCATGCTGTATATACGTAGCGCAGCTGTGCTCAGATCGACATATATCGACTCAAGAACATCGCCTGTAGGTCCTATATGGCCGTGGGTTGCAGCTGGCTGGTATCAGAGCCACCCACATGCCGTATATACGGGGCCCAGCTGTGCTCAGATCGACATATATCGACGGAAGAACATCGCCTGTAGGTCCTATATGGCCATGGGTTGCACCTGGCTGGTATCACAGCTACCCCCATGCTGTATATACGTAGCGCAGCTGTGCTCAGATCGACATATATCGACTCAAGAACATCGCCTGTAGGTCCTATATGGGCATAGGTTGCACCTGGCTGGTGTCGAAGCGACCCCAATGCTGCATATACGGTGCATAGCGGTGCTCAGATCGACATATATCGACTCAAGAACATCGCCTGTAGGACCTATATGGCCTTGGGTTGCATCTGGCTGGTATCAGAGCCACCCACATGCCGTATATACGAGGCCCAGCTGTGCTCAGATCGACATATTTCGATTCAAGAACATCGCCTGTTGGTTCTATATGGCCGTGGGTTGCATATGGCTGGTATCAGAGCCACCCACATGCCGTATATACGGGGCCCAGCTGTGCGCAGATCGACATATATCGACTCAAGAACATCGCCTGTAGGTCCTATATGGCCGTGGGTTGCATATGGCTGGTATCAGAGCCACCCACATGCCGTATATACGGGGCCCAGCTGTGCTCAGATCGACATATATCGACTCAAGAACATCGCCTGTAGGTCCTATATGGCCGTGGGTTGCATCTGCCTGGTATCAGAGCTACACCCATGGTGTATATACGGCGCCCAGCTGTGCTCAGATCGACATATATCGACTCAAGAACATCGCCTGTAGGTCCTATATGGCCGTGGGTTGCATCTGGCTGGTATCAGAGCTACCCCTATGCTGTATATACGGCGAGCAGCTGTGCTCAGATCGACCTATATCGACTCAAGAACATCGCCTGTAGGTCCTATATGGCCGTGGGTTGCATCTGGCTGGTATCAGAGCTAACCCCATGCTGTATATACGGGGCCCAGCTGTGCTCAGATCGACATATATCGACTCAAGAACATCGCCTGTAGGTCCTATATGGCCGTGGGTTGCATCTGGGTGGTATCAGAGCTACCCCCATGCTGTATATACGGGGCCCAGCTGTGCTCAGATCGACATATATCGACTCAAGAACATCGCCTGTAGGTGCCATATGGGCATAGGTTGCACCTGGCTTGTGTCGGAGCGGCCCCAATGTTGCATATACGGTGAATAGCGGTGCTCAGATCGACATATATCGACTCAAGAACATCGCCTGTAGGTCCTATATGGCAGTGGGTTGCATCTGGCTGATATTAGAGCCACCCACATGCCGTATATACGGGGGCCCAGCTGTGCTCAGATCGACATATATCGACTCAAGAACATCGGCTCTAGGTCCTATATGGCCGTGGGTTGCATCTGGCTGGTATCAGAGCCACCCACATGCCGTATATACGGGGCCCAGCTGTGCTCAGATCGACATATATCGACTCAAGAATATCGCCTGTAGGTCCTATATGGCCGTGGGTTGCATCTGGCTTGTATCAGAGCTACCACCATGGTGTATATACGGCGCCCAGCTGTGCTCAAATCGACATATATCGATTCAAGTACATCGCCTGTAGGTCCTATATGGCCGTGGGTTGGATCTGGCTGGTATCAGAGCTACTCCCATGCTGTATATACGAGGCCCAGCTGTGCTCAGATCGACATATATCGACTCAAGAATATCGCCTGTAGGAGCTGTATGGCCGTGGGTTGCATCTGGCTGGTATCAGAGCTACCCCAATGCTGTATATACGGCGCCAAGCTGTGCTCAGATCGACATATATCGACTCAAGAACATCAAACTGTAGGTCCTATATGGCCGTGGGTTGCATCTGGCTGGTATCATAGCTTCCCCCATGCTGTATATACGGGGCCCAGCTGTGCTCAGAGCGACATATATCGAGTCAAGTACATCGCCTGTAGGTCCTATGTAGCCGTGGGTTGCAGCTGGCTGGTATGACAGCTACCCCCATGCTGTATATACGTGGCCCAGCTGTGCTCAGATCGACATATATCGACTCAAGAACATCGCCTGTAGGTCCTATATGGCCGTGGGTTGCAGCTGGCTGGTATCAGAGCCACCCACATGCCGTATATACGGGGCCCAGCTGTGCTCAGCTCGACATATATCGACTCAAAAACATCGCCTCTAGGTCCTATATGGCCGTGGATTGCATCTGGCTGGTATCAGAGCCACCCACATGCCGTATATACGGGGGCCAGCTGTGCTCAGTTCGACATATATCAACTCAAGTACATCGCCTGTAGGTCCTATGTGGCCGTGGGTTGCATCTGCCTGGTATCAGAGCTACACCCATGGTGTATATACGGCGCCCAGCTGTGCTCAGATCGACATATATCGACTCAAGAACATCGCCTGTAGGTCCTATATGGCCGTGGGTTGCATCTGGCTGGTATCAGAGCTACCCCTATGCTGTATATACGGCGAGCAGCTGTGCTCAGATCGACATATATCGACTCAAGAACATCGCCTGTAGGTCCTATATGGCCGTGGGTTGCATCTGGCTGGTATCAGAGCTAACCCCATGCTGTATATACGGGGCCCAGCTGTGCTCAGATCGACATATATCGACTCAAGAACATCGCCTGTAGGTCCTATATGGCCGTGGGTTGCATCTGGGTGGTATCAGAGCTACCCCCATGCTGTATATACGGGGCCCAGCTGTGCTCAGATCGACATATATCGACTCAAGAACATCGCCTGTAGGTCCAATATAACCGTGGGTTGCAGCTGGCTGGTATCACAGCTACCCCCATGCTATATATACGGCGCCCAGCTGTGCTCAGATCTACATATATCGACTCAAGAACATCGCCTGTAGATCCTATATGGCCGTGGGTTGCATATGGCTGGTATCACAGCTACCCCCATGCTGTATATACGTAGCCCAGCTGTGCTCAGATTGACATATATCGACTCAAGAACATCGGCTGTAGGTCCTATATGGCCGTGGGTTGCATCTAGCTGGTATCAGAGCCACGCACATGCCGTATATACGGGGCCCAGCTGTGCTCAAATCGAAATATATCGACTCAAGAACTTCGCCTGTAGGTCATATATGGCCGTGGGTTGCATCTGGCTGGTATGAGAGCTACCCCCATGCTGTATATACGGGGCCCAGCTGTGCTCAAATCGACATATATCGACTCAAGAACATCGCCTGTATGTCCTATATGGCCGTGGGTTGCATCTGGCTGGTATGCCATATATACGGGGCCCAGCTGTGCTCAGATCGACATATATCGACTCAAGAACATCGCCTGTAGCTCCTATATGGGCATAGGTTGCACCTGGCTGGTGTCGGAGCGGCCCCAATGCTGCATATACGGTGCATAGCGGTGCTCAGATCGACATATATCGACTCAAGAACATCGCCTGTAGGTCCTATATGGCCGTGGGTTGCATCTGGCTGGTATCAGAGCCACCCACATGTCGTATATACGAGGCCCAGCTGCTCTCAGATCGACATATATCGACTCAAGAACATCGCCTGTAGGTTCTATATGGCCGTGGGTTGCATCTGGCTGGTATCAGAGGTACCCCCATGCTGTATATACGGCGCCCAGCTGTGCTCAGATCGACATATATCGACTCAAGAACATCGCCTGTAGGTCCTACATGGCCGTGGGTTGCATCTGGCTGGTATCAGTGCTAATCCCATGCTGTATATACGGCGCCCAGCTATGCTCAAATCGACATATATCGACTCAAGAACATCGCCTGTAGGTCCTATATGGCCGTGGGTTGCATCTGGCTGGTATCAGTGCTTATCCCATGCTGTATAAACGGCGCCCAGCTGTGCTCAGATCGACATATATCGACTCAAGAACATCGCCTGTGGGTCCTATATAGCCGTGGGCTGCAGCTGGCTGGTATCACAGCTACCCCCATGCTGTACATACGTGGCCCAGCTGTGCTCAGATCGACATATATCGACTCAAGAACATCGCCTGTAGGTCCTATATGGCCGTGGGTTGCAGCTGGCTGGTATCAGAGCCACCCACATGCCGTATATACGGGGCCCAGCTGTGCTCAGATCGACATATATCGACGGAAGAACATCGCCTGTAGGTCCTATATCGCCATGGGTTGCACCTGGCTGGTATCACAGCTACCCCCATGCTGTATATACGTAGCGCAGCTGTGCTCAGATCGGCATATATCGACTCAAGAACATCGCCTGTAGGTCCTATATGGCCGTGGGTTGCAGCTGGCTGGTATCAGAGCCACCCACATGCCGTATATACGGGGCCCAGCTGTGCTCAGATCGACATATATCGACGGAAGAACATCGCCTGTAGGTCCTATATGGCCATGGGTTGCACCTGGCTGGTATCACAGCTACCCCCATGCTGTATATACGTAGCGCAGCTGTGCTCAGATCGACATATATCGACTCAAGAACATCGCCTGTAGGTCCTATATGTGCATAGGTTGCACCTGGCTGGTGTCGAAGCGGCCCCAATGCTGCATATACGGTGCATAGCGGTGCTCAGATCGACATATATCGACTCAAGAACATCGCTTGTAGGTCCTATATTGCCGTGGGTTGCATCTGGCTGATATCAGAGCCACCCACATGCCGTATATACGGGGCCCAGCTGTGCTCAGATCGACATATATCGACTCAAGAACATCGGCTGTAGGTCCTATATGGCCATGGGTTGCATCTGGCTGGTATCAGAGCCACCCACATGCCGTATATACGGGGGCCCAGCTGTGCTCAGATCGACATATATCGACTCAAGAACATCGCCTGTAGGTCATATATGGCCGTGGGTTGCATCTGGCTGGTATGAGAGCTACCCCCATGCTGTATATACGGGACTCAGCTGTGCTCAAATCGACATATATCGACTCAAGAACATCGCCTGTATGTCCTATATGGCCGTGGGTTGCATCTGGCTGGTATGCCATATATACGGGGCCCAGCTGTGCCCAGTTCGACATATATAGACGGAAGAACATCGCCTGTAGGTCCAATATGGCCATGGGTTGCATCTGGCTGGTATCACAGCTACCCCCATGCTGTATATACGTAGCCCAGCTGTGCTCAGGTTGACATATATCGACTCAAGAACATCGCCTGTGGGTCCTATATGGGCATAGGTTGCACCTGGCTGGTGTCGAAGCGACCTCAATGCTGCATATACGGTGCATAGCGGTGCTCAGATCGACATATATCGACTCAAGAACATCGCCTGTAGGACCTATATGGCCTTGGGTTGCATCTGGCTGGTATCAGAGCCACCCACATGCCGTATATACGAGGCCCAGCTGTGCTCAGATCGACATATATCGATTCAAGAACATCGCCTGTAGGTTCTATATGGCCGTGGGTTGCATATGGCTGGTATCAGAGCCACCCACATGCCGTATATACGGGGCCCAGCTGTGCGCAGATCGACAAATATCGACTCAAGAACATCGCCTGTAGGTCGTATATGGCCGTGGGTTGCATATGGCTGGTATCAGAGCCACCCACATGCCGTATATACGGGGCCCAGCTGTGCTCATATCGACATATATCGACTCAAGAACATCGCCTGTAGGTCCTATATGGCCGTGGGTTGCATCTGCCTGGTATCAGAGCTACACCCATGGTGTATATACGGCGCCCAGCTGTGCTCAGATCGACATATATCGACTCAAGAACATCGCCTGTAGGTCCTATATGGCCGTGGGTGGCATCTGGCTGGTGTCAGAGCTAACCCCATGCTGTATATACGGGGCCCAGCTGTGCTCAGATCGACCTATATCGACTCAAGAACATCGCCTGTAGGTCCTATATGGCCGTGGGTTGCATCTGGGTGGTATCAGAGCTACCCCCATGCTGTATATACGGTGCCCAGCTGTGCTCAGATCGACATATATCGACTCAAGAACATCGCCTGTAGGTCCAATATAACCGTGGGTTGCAGCTGGCTGGTATCACAGCTACCCCCATGCTATATATACGGCGCCCAGCTGTGCTCAGATCTACATATATCGACTCAAGAACATCGCCTGTAGATCCTATATGGCCGTGGGTTTCATCTGGCTGGTTTCAGAGCTACCCCCATTCTGTATATACGGGGCCCAGCTGTGCTCAGATCGACATATATCGACTCAAGAACATCGCCTGTAGGTCCTATATGGCCGTGGGTTGCAGCTGGCTGGTATCACAGCTACCCCCATGCTGTATATACGTGGCCCAGCTGTGCTCATATCGACATATATCGACTCAAGAACATCGCCTGTAGGTGCCATATGGGCATAGGTTGCACCTGGCTTGTGTCGGAGCGGCCCCAATGTTGCATATACGGTGAATAGCGGTGCTCAGATTGACATATATCGAGTCAAGAACATCGCCTGTAGGTCCTATATGGCAGTGGGTTGCATCTGGCTGATATTAGAGCCACCCACATGCCGTATATACGGGGGCCCAGCTGTGCTCAGATCGACATATATCGACTCAAGAACATCGGCTCTAGGTCCTATATGGCCGTGGGTTACATCTGGCTGGTACCAGAGCCACCCACATGCCGTATATACGGGGCCCAGCTGTGCTCAGATCGACATATATCGACTCAAGAATATCGCCTGTAGGTCCTATATGGCCGTGGGTTGCATCTGGCTTGTATCAGAGCTACCCCCATGGTGTATATACGGCGCCCAGCTGTGCTCAAATCGACATATATCGATTCAAGTACATCGCCTGTAGGTCCTATATGGCCGTGGGTTGGATCTGGCTGGTATCAGAGCTACTTCCATGCTGTATATACGAGGCCCAGCTGTGCTCAGATCGACATATATCGACTCAAGAACAGCGCCTGTGGGTCTTATATGGCCGTGGGTTGCAGCTGGCTGGTATCAGAGCTACCCCCAGGCTGTATATACGTGGCCCAGCTGTGCTCAGATCGACATATATCGACTCAAGAATATCGCCTGTAGGTGCTGTATGGCCGTGGGTTGCATCTGGCTGGTATCAGAGCTACCCCAATGCTGTATATACGTCGCCAAGCTGTGCTCAGATTGACATATATCGACTCAAGAACATCGCCTGTAGGTCCTATATGGCCGTGGGTTGCATCTGGCTGGTATCATAGCTTTCCCCATGCTGTATATACGGGGCCCAGCTGTGCTCAGAGCGACATATATCGAGTCAAGTACATCGCCTGTAGGTCCTATGTAGCCGTGGGTTGCAGCTGGCTGGTATGACAGCTACCCCCATGCTGTATATACGTGGCCAAGCTGTGCTCAGATCGACATATATCGACTCAAGAACATCGCCTGTAGGTCCTATATGGCCGTGGGTTGCAGCTGGCTGGTATCAGAGCCACCCACATGCCGTATATACGGGGCCCAGCTGTGCTCAGCTCGACATATATCGACTCAAAAACATCGCCTCTAGGTCCTATATGGCCGTGGGTTGCATCTGGCTGGTATCAGAGCTACCCCCATGCTGTATATACGGCGCCCAGCTGTGCTCAGATCGACATATATCGACTCAAAAGCATTGCCTGTAGGTCCTATATGGCCGTGGGTTGCATCTGGCTGGTATCATAGCTTCCCCATGCTGTATATACGGGGCCCAGCTGTGCTCAGAGCGACATATATCGAGTCAAGTACATCGCCTGTAGGTCCTATGTAGCCGTGGGTTGCAGCTGGCTGGTATGACAGCTACACCCATGCTGTATATACGTGGCCCAGCTGTGCTCAGATCGACATATATCGACTCAAGAACATCGCCTGTAAGTCCTATATGGCCGTGGGTTGCAGCTGGCTGGTATCAGAGCCACCCACATGCCGTATATACGGGGACCAGATGTGCTCAGATCGACATATATCGACTCAAGAACATCGCCTGTAGGTCCTATATGGCCGTGGGTTGCACCTGGCTGGTATCAGAGCTACCCCCATGCTGTATATACGGAGCCCAGCTGTGCTCAGATCGACATATATCGACTCAAGAACATCGCCTGTAGGTCCTATATAGCCGTGGGTTGCAGCTGGCTGGTATCCCAGCTACCCCCATGCTGTATATACGTGGCCAAGCTGTGCTCAGATCGACATATATCGACTCAAGAACTTCGCCTGTAGGTCCTATATGGCCGTGGGTTGCATCTGGCTGGTATCAGAGCTACCCCCATGCTGTATATACGGCGCCCAGCTGTGCTCAGATCGACATATATCGACTCAAGAACATCGCCTGTAGGTCATATATGGCCGTGGGTTGTATCTGACTGGTATCAGAGCTACCCCCATGCTGTATACACGGGGCCCAGCTGTGCTCAAATCGACATATATCGACTCAAGAACATCGCCTGTAGGTCCTATATGGCCGTGGGTTGCAGCTGGCTGGTATCAGAGCTACCCCCATGCTGTATATACGTGGCCCAGCTGTGCTCAGTTTGACATATATCGACTCAAGAACATCGCCTGTGGGTCTTATATGGCCGTGGGTTGCAGCTGGCTGGTATCAGAGCTACCCCCAGGCTGTATATACGTGGCCCAGCTGTGCTCAGATCGACATATATCGACGGAAGAACATCGCCTGTAGGTCCTATATGGCCATGGGTTGCACCTGGCTGGTATCACAGCTACCCCCATGCTGTATATACGTAGCGCAGCTGTGCTCAGATCGACATATATCGACTCAAGAACATCGCCTGTAGGTCCTATATGGGCATAGGTTGCACCTGGCTGGTGTCGAAGCGGCCCCAATGCTGCATATACGGTGCATAGCGGTGCTCAGATCGACATATATAGACTCAAGAACATCGCTTGTAGGTCCTATATTGCCGTGGGTTGCATCTGGCTGATATCAGAGCCACCCACATGCCGTATATACGGGGGCCCAGCTGTGCTCAGATCGACATATATCGACTCAAGAACATCGGCTGTAGGTCCTATATGGCCATGGGTTGCATCTGGCTGGTATCAGAGCCACCCACATGCCGTATATACGGGGGCCCAGCTGTGCTCAGATCGACATATATCGACTCAAGAACATCGCCTGTAGGTCATATATGGCCGTGGGTTGCATCTGGCTGGTATGAGAACTACCCCCATGCTGTATATACGGGACTCAGCTGTGCTCAAATCGACATATATCGACTCAAGAACATCGCCTGTATGTCCTATATGGCCGTGGGTTGCCTCTGGCTGGTATGCCATATATACGGGGCCCAGCTGTGCCCAGTTCGACATATATAGACGGAAGAACATCGCCTGTAGGTCCAATATGGCCATGGGTTGCATCTGGCTGGTATCACAGCTACCCCCATGCTGTATATACGTAGCCCAGCTGTGCTCAGATTGACATATATCGACTCAAGAACATCGCCTGTAGGTTCTATATGCCCGTGGGTTGCATCTAGCTGGAATCAGAGCCACCCACATGCTGCATATACAATGCATAGCGGAGCTCATATCGACATATATCGACTCAAGAACATCGCCTGTGGGTCCTATATGGGCATAGGTTGCACCTGGCTGGTGTCGAAGCGACCTCAATGCTGCATATACGGTGCATAGCGGTGCTCAGATCGACATATATCGACTCAAGAACATCGCCTGTAGGACCTATATGGCCTTGGGTTGCATCTGGCTGGTATCAGAGCCACCCACATGCCGTATATACGAGGCCCAGCTGTGCTCAGATCGACATATATCGATTCAAGAACATCGCCTGTAGGTTCTATATGGCCGTGGGTTGCATATGGCTGGTATCAGAGCCACCCACATGCCGTATATACGGGGCCCAGCTGTGCGCAGATCGACAAATATCGACTCAAGAACATCGCCTGTAGGTCGTATATGGCCGTGGGTTGCATATGGCTGGTATCAGAGCCACCCACATGCCGTATATACGGGGCCCAGCTGTGCTCATATCGACATATATCGACTCAAGAACATCGCCTGTAGGTCCTAAATGGCCGTGGGTTGCATCTGCCTGGTATCAGAGCTACACCCATGGTGTATATACGGCGCCCAGCTGTGCTCAGATCGACACATATCGACTCAAGAACATCGCCTGTAGGTCCTATATGGCCGTGGGTTGCATCTGGCTGGTATCAGAGCTACCCCTATGCTGTATATACGGCGAGCAGCTGTGCTCAGATCGACATATATCGACTCAAGAACATCGCCTGTAGGTCCTATATGGCCGTGGGTGGCATCTGGCTGGTGTCAGAGCTAACCCCATGCTGTATATACGGGGCCCAGCTGTGCTCAGATCGACCTATATCGACTCAAGAACATCGCCTGTAGGTCCTATATGGCCGTGGGTTGCATCTGGGTGGTATCAGAGCTACCATTATGCTGTATATACGGGGCCCAGCTGTGCTCAGATCGACATATATCGACTCAAGAACATCGCCAGTAGGTCCAATATAACCGTGGGTTGCAGCTGGCTGGTATCACAGCTACCCCCATGCTATATATACGGCACCCAGCTGTGCTCAGATCTACATATATCGACTCAAGAACATCGCCTGTAGATCCTATATGGCCGTGGGTTGCATCTGGCTGGTTTCAGAGCTACCCCCATTCTGTATATACGGGGCCCAGCTGTGCTCAGATCGACATATATCGACTCAAGAACATCGCCTGTAGGTCCTATATGGCCGTGGGTTGCAGCTGGCTGGTATCACAGCTACCCCCATGCTGTATATACGTGGCCCAGCTGTGCTCAGATCGACATATATCGACTCAAGAACATCGCCTGTAGGTCCTATATGCCCGTGGGTTGCTTCTGGCTGGAATCAGAGCCACCCACATGCTGCATATACAGGGCATAGCGGAGCTCATATCGACATATATCGACTCAAGAACATCGCCTGTAGGTGCCATATGGGCATAGGTTGCACCTGGCTTGTGTCGGAGCGGCCCCAATGTTGCATATACGGTGAATAGCGGTGCTCAGATTGACATATATCGAGTCAAGAACATCGCCTGTAGGTCCTATATGGCAGTGGGTTGCATCTGGCTGATATTAGAGCCACCCACATGCCGTATATACGGGGGCCCAGCTGTGCTCAGATCGACATATATCGACTCAAGAACATCGGCTCTAGGTCCTATATGGCCGTGGGTTGCATCTGGCTGGTACCAGAGCCACCCACATGCCGTATATACGGGGCCCAGCTGTGCTCAGATCGACATATATCGACTCAAGAATATCGCCTGTAGGTCCTATATGGCCGTGGGTTGCATCTGGCTTGTATCAGAGCTACCCCCATGGTGTATATACGGCGCCCAGCTGTGCTCAAATCGACATATATCGATTCAAGTACATCGCCTGTAGGTCCTATATGGCCGTGGGTTGGATCTGGCTGGTATCAGAGCTACTCCCATGCTGTATATACGAGGCCCAGCTGTGCTCAGATCGACATATATCGACTCAAGAACAGCGCCTGTGGGTCTTATATGGCCGTGGGTTGCAGCTGGCTGGTATCAGAGCTACCCCCAGGCTGTATATACGTGGCCCAGCTGTGCTCAGATCGACATATATCGACTCAAGAATATCGCCTGTAGGTGCTGTATGGCCGTGGGTTGCATCTGGCTGGTATCAGAGCTACCCCAATGCTGTATATACGTCGCCAAGCTGTGCTCAGATCGACATATATCGACTCAAGAACATCGCCTGTAGGTCCTATATGGCCGTGGGTTGCATCTGGCTGGTATCATAGCTTTCCCCATGCTGTATATACGGGGCCCAGCTGTGCTCAGAGCGACATATATCGAGTCAAGTACATCGCCTGTAGGTCCTATGTAGCCGTGGGTTGCAGCTGGCTGGTATGACAGCTACCCCCATGCTGTATATACGTGGCCAAGCTGTGCTCAGATCGACATATATCGACTCAAGAACATCGCCTGTAGGTCCTATATGGCCGTGGGTTACAGCTGGCTGGTATCAGAGCCACCCACATGCCGTATATACGGGGCCCAGCTGTGCTCAGCTCGACATATATCGACTCAAAAACATCGCCTCTAGGTCCTATATGGCCGTGGGTTGCATCTGGCTGGTATCAGAGCTACCCCCATGCTGTATATACGGCGCCCAGCTGTGCTCAGATCGACATATATCGACTCAAAAGCATTGCCTGTAGGTCCTATATGGCCGTGGGTTGCATCTGGCTGGTATCATAGCTTCCCCATGCTGTATATACGGGGCCCAGCTGTGCTCAGAGCGACATATATCGAGTCAAGTACATCGCCTGTAGGTCTTATGTAGCCGTGGGTTGCAGCTGGCTGGTATGACAGCTACACCCATGCTGTATATACGTGGCCCAGCTGTGCTCAGATGGACATATATCGACTCAAGAACATCGCCTGTAGGTCCTATATGGCCGTGGGTTGCATCTGGCTGGTATCAGAGCTAACCCCATGCTGTATATGCGGGGCCCAGCTGTGCTCAGATCGACATATATCGACTCAAGAACATCGCCTGTAGGTCCTATATGGCCGTGGGTTGCATCTGGGTGGTATCAGAGCTACCCCCATGCTGTATATACGGGGCCCAGCTGTGCTCAGATCGACATATATCGACTCAAGAACATCGCCTGTAGGTCCAATATAACCGTGGGTTGCAGCTGGCTGGTATCACAACTACCCCCATGCTATATATACGGCGCCCAGCTGTGCTCAGATCTACATATATCGACTCAAGAACATCGCCTGTAGATCCTATATGGCCGTGGGTTGCATATGGCTGGTATCAGAGCCACCCACATGCCGTATATACGTTACCCAGCTGTGCCCAGATCGACATATATCGACTCAAGAACATCGCCTGTAGGTCCTATATGGCCGTGGGTTGCATATGGCTGGTATCAGAGCTACCCCCATGCTGTATATACGAGGCCCAGCTTTGCTCAGATCGACATATATCGACTCAAGAACATCGCCTGTGGGTCCTATATGGCCGTGGGTTGCAGCTGGCTGGTATCAGAGCTACCCCCAGGGTGTATATACGTGGCACAGCTGTGCTCAGATCGACATATATCGACATAAGAACATCGCCGGTAGGTCCTGTATGCCCATGGGTTGCATCTGGCTGGTATCGAGCCACCCACATGCCGTTTATACGGGGCCCAGCTGTGCTCAGATCGACATATATCGACTCAAGAACATCGGCTGTAGGTCCTATATGGCCGTGGGTTGCATCTAGCTGGTATCAGAGCCACGCACATGCCGTATATACGGGGCCCAGCTGTGCTCAAATCGAAATATATCGACTCAAGAACTTCGCCTGTAGGTCATATATGGCCGTGGGTTGCATCTGGCTGGTATGAGAGCTACCCCCATGCTGTATATACGGGGCCCAGCTGTGCTCAAATCGACATATATCGACTCAAGAACATCGCCTGTATGTCCTATATGGCCGTGGGTTGCATCTGGCTGGTATGCCATATATACGGGGCCCAACTGTGCTCAGATCGACATATATCGACTCAAGAACATCGCCTGTAGCTCCTATATGGGCATAGGTTGCACCTGGCTGGTGTCGGAGCGGCCCCAATGCTGCATATACGGTGCATAGCGGTGCTCAGATCGACATATATCGACTCAAGAACATCGCCTGTAGGTCCTATATGGCCGTGGGTTGCATCTGGCTGGTATCAGAGCCACCCACATGTCGTATATACGAGGCCCAGCTGCTCTCAGATCGACATATATCGACTCAAGAACATCGCCTGTAGGTTCTATATGGCCGTGGGTTGCATCTGGCTGGTATCAGAGGTACCCCCATGCTGTATATACGGCGCCCAGCTGTGCTCAGATCGACATATATCGACTCAAGAACATCGCCTGTAGGTCCTACATGGCCGTGGGTTGCATCTGGCTGGTATCAGTGCTAATCCCATGCTGTATATACGGCGCCCAGCTATGCTCAAATCGACATATATCGACTCAAGAACATCGCCTGTAGGTCCTATATGGCCGTGGGTTGCAGCTGGCTGGTATCAGAGCCACCCACATGCCGTATATACGGGGCCCAGCTGTGCTCAGATCGACATATATCGACGGAAGAACATCGCCTGTAGGTCCTATATCGCCATGGGTTGCACCTGGCTGGTATCACAGCTACCCCCATGCTGTATATACGTAGCGCAGCTGTGCTCAGATCGGCATATATCGACTCAAGAACATCGCCTGTAGGTCCTATATGGCCGTGGGTTGCAGCTGGCTGGTATCAGAGCCACCCACATGCCGTATATACGGGGCCCAGCTGTGCTCAGATCGACATATATCGACGGAAGAACATCGCCTGTAGGTCCTATATGGCCATGGGTTGCACCTGGCTGGTATCACAGCTACCCCCATGCTGTATATACGTAGCGCAGCTGTGCTCAGATCGACATATATCGACTCAAGAACATCGCCTGTAGGTCCTATATGTGCATAGGTTGCACCTGGCTGGTGTCGAAGCGGCCCCAATGCTGCATATACGGTGCATAGCGGTGCTCAGATCGACATATATCGACTCAAGAACATCGCTTGTAGGTCCTATATTGCCGTGGGTTGCATCTGGCTGATATCAGAGCCACCCACATGCCGTATATACGGGGCCCAGCTGTGCTCAGATCGACATATATCGACTCAAGAACATCGGCTGTAGGTCCTATATGGCCATGGGTTGCATCTGGCTGGTATCAGAGCCACCCACATGCCGTATATACGGGGGCCCAGCTGTGCTCAGATCGACATATATCGACTCAAGAACATCGCCTGTAGGTCATATAT
The DNA here is from genome assembly GCA_963942505.1 of Lordithon lunulatus. Taxonomy (NCBI): domain Eukaryota; kingdom Metazoa; phylum Arthropoda; class Insecta; order Coleoptera; family Staphylinidae; genus Lordithon; species Lordithon lunulatus. Next base: position 28,804,924 of record OZ012667.1, on the reverse strand, counting down.
GGCCGTGGGTTGCATCTGGCTGGTATGAGAGCTACCCCCATGCTGTATATACGGGACTCAGCTGTGCTCAAATCGACATATATCGACTCAAGAACATCGCCTGTATGTCCTATATGGCCGTGGGTTGCATCTGGCTGGTATGCCATATATACGGGGCCCAGCTGTGCCCAGTTCGACATATATAGACGGAAGAACATCGCCTGTAGGTCCAATATGGCCATGGGTTGCATCTGGCTGGTATCACAGCTACCCCCATGCTGTATATACGTAGCCCAGCTGTGCTCAGGTTGACATATATCGACTCAAGAACATCGCCTGTGGGTCCTATATGGGCATAGGTTGCACCTGGCTGGTGTCGAAGCGACCTCAATGCTGCATATACGGTGCATAGCGGTGCTCAGATCGACATATATCGACTCAAGAACATCGCCTGTAGGACCTATATGGCCTTGGGTTGCATCTGGCTGGTATCAGAGCCACCCACATGCCGTATATACGAGGCCCAGCTGTGCTCAGATCGACATATATCGATTCAAGAACATCGCCTGTAGGTTCTATATGGCCGTGGGTTGCATATGGCTGGTATCAGAGCCACCCACATGCCGTATATACGGGGCCCAGCTGTGCGCAGATCGACAAATATCGACTCAAGAACATCGCCTGTAGGTCGTATATGGCCGTGGGTTGCATATGGCTGGTATCAGAGCCACCCACATGCCGTATATACGGGGCCCAGCTGTGCTCATATCGACATATATCGACTCAAGAACATCGCCTGTAGGTCCTATATGGCCGTGGGTTGCATCTGCCTGGTATCAGAGCTACACCCATGGTGTATATACGGCGCCCAGCTGTGCTCAGATCGACATATATCGACTCAAGAACATCGCCTGTAGGTCCTATATGGCCGTGGGTGGCATCTGGCTGGTGTCAGAGCTAACCCCATGCTGTATATACGGGGCCCAGCTGTGCTCAGATCGACCTATATCGACTCAAGAACATCGCCTGTAGGTCCTATATGGCCGTGGGTTGCATCTGGGTGGTATCAGAGCTACCCCCATGCTGTATATACGGTGCCCAGCTGTGCTCAGATCGACATATATCGACTCAAGAACATCGCCTGTAGGTCCAATATAACCGTGGGTTGCAGCTGGCTGGTATCACAGCTACCCCCATGCTATATATACGGCGCCCAGCTGTGCTCAGATCTACATATATCGACTCAAGAACATCGCCTGTAGATCCTATATGGCCGTGGGTTTCATCTGGCTGGTTTCAGAGCTACCCCCATTCTGTATATACGGGGCCCAGCTGTGCTCAGATCGACATATATCGACTCAAGAACATCGCCTGTAGGTCCTATATGGCCGTGGGTTGCAGCTGGCTGGTATCACAGCTACCCCCATGCTGTATATACGTGGCCCAGCTGTGCTCATATCGACATATATCGACTCAAGAACATCGCCTGTAGGTGCCATATGGGCATAGGTTGCAACTGGCTTGTGTCGGAGCGGCCCCAATGTTGCATATACGGTGAATAGCGGTGCTCAGATTGACATATATCGAGTCAAGAACATCGCCTGTAGGTCCTATATGGCAGTGGGTTGCATCTGGCTGATATTAGAGCCACCCACATGCCGTATATACGGGGGCCCAGCTGTGCTCAGATCGACATATATCGACTCAAGAACATCGGCTCTAGGTCCTATATGGCCGTGGGTTACATCTGGCTGGTACCAGAGCCACCCACATGCCGTATATACGGGGCCCAGCTGTGCTCAGATCGACATATATCGACTCAAGAATATCGCCTGTAGGTCCTATATGGCCGTGGGTTGCATCTGGCTTGTATCAGAGCTACCCCCATGGTGTATATACGGCGCCCAGCTGTGCTCAAATCGACATATATCGATTCAAGTACATCGCCTGTAGGTCCTATATGGCCGTGGGTTGGATCTGGCTGGTATCAGAGCTACTTCCATGCTGTATATACGAGGCCCAGCTGTGCTCAGATCGACATATATCGACTCAAGAACAGCGCCTGTGGGTCTTATATGGCCGTGGGTTGCAGCTGGCTGGTATCAGAGCTACCCCCAGGCTGTATATACGTGGCCCAGCTGTGCTCAGATCGACATATATCGACTCAAGAATATCGCCTGTAGGTGCTGTATGGCCGTGGGTTGCATCTGGCTGGTATCAGAGCTACCCCAATGCTGTATATACGTCGCCAAGCTGTGCTCAGATTGACATATATCGACTCAAGAACATCGCCTGTAGGTCCTATATGGCCGTGGGTTGCATCTGGCTGGTATCATAGCTTTCCCCATGCTGTATATACGGGGCCCAGCTGTGCTCAGAGCGACATATATCGAGTCAAGTACATCGCCTGTAGGTCCTATGTAGCCGTGGGTTGCAGCTGGCTGGTATGACAGCTACCCCCATGCTGTATATACGTGGCCAAGCTGTGCTCAGATCGACATATATCGACTCAAGAACATCGCCTGTAGGTCCTATATGGCCGTGGGTTGCAGCTGGCTGGTATCAGAGCCACCCACATGCCGTATATACGGGGCCCAGCTGTGCTCAGCTCGACATATATCGACTCAAAAACATCGCCTCTAGGTCCTATATGGCCGTGGGTTGCATCTGGCTGGTATCAGAGCTACCCCCATGCTGTATATACGGCGCCCAGCTGTGCTCAGATCGACATATATCGACTCAAAAGCATTGCCTGTAGGTCCTATATGGCCGTGGGTTGCATCTGGCTGGTATCATAGCTTCCCCATGCTGTATATACGGGGCCCAGCTGTGCTCAGAGCGACATATATCGAGTCAAGTACATCGCCTGTAGGTCCTATGTAGCCGTGGGTTGCAGCTGGCTGGTATGACAGCTACACCCATGCTGTATATACGTGGCCCAGCTGTGCTCAGATCGACATATATCGACTCAAGAACATCGCCTGTAAGTCCTATATGGCCGTGGGTTGCAGCTGGCTGGTATCAGAGCCACCCACATGCCGTATATACGGGGACCAGATGTGCTCAGATCGACATATATCGACTCAAGAACATCGCCTGTAGGTCCTATATGGCCGTGGGTTGCACCTGGCTGGTATCAGAGCTACCCCCATGCTGTATATACGGAGCCCAGCTGTGCTCAGATCGACATATATCGACTCAAGAACATCGCCTGTAGGTCCTATATAGCCGTGGGTTGCAGCTGGCTGGTATCCCAGCTACCCCCATGCTGTATATACGTGGCCCAGCTGTGCTCAGATCGACATATATCGACTCAAGAACTTCGCCTGTAGGTCCTATATGGCCGTGGGTTGCATCTGGCTGGTATCAGAGCTACCCCCATGCTGTATATACGGCGCCCAGCTGTGCTCAGATCGACATATATCGACTCAAGAACATCGCCTGTAGGTCATATATGGCCGTGGGTTGTATCTGACTGGTATCAGAGCTACCCCCATGCTGTATACACGGGGCCCAGCTGTGCTCAAATCGACATATATCGACTCAAGAACATCGCCTGTAGGTCCTATATGGCCGTGGGTTGCAGCTGGCTGGTATCAGAGCTACCCCCATGCTGTATATACGTGGCCCAGCTGTGCTCAGTTTGACATATATCGACTCAAGAACATCGCCTGTGGGTCTTATATGGCCGTGGGTTGCAGCTGGCTGGTATCAGAGCTACCCCCAGGCTGTATATACGTGGCCCAGCTGTGCTCAGATCGACATATATCGACGGAAGAACATCGCCTGTAGGTCCTATATGGCCATGGGTTGCACCTGGCTGGTATCACAGCTACCCCCATGCTGTATATACGTAGCGCAGCTGTGCTCAGATCGACATATATCGACTCAAGAACATCGCCTGTAGGTCCTATATGGGCATAGGTTGCACCTGGCTGGTGTCGAAGCGGCCCCAATGCTGCATATACGGTGCATAGCGGTGCTCAGATCGACATATATAGACTCAAGAACATCGCTTGTAGGTCCTATATTGCCGTGGGTTGCATCTGGCTGATATCAGAGCCACCCACATGCCGTATATACGGGGGCCCAGCTGTGCTCAGATCGACATATATCGACTCAAGAACATCGGCTGTAGGTCCTATATGGCCATGGGTTGCATCTGGCTGGTATCAGAGCCACCCACATGCCGTATATACGGGGGCCCAGCTGTGCTCAGATCGACATATATCGACTCAAGAACATCGCCTGTAGGTCATATATGGCCGTGGGTTGCATCTGGCTGGTATGAGAACTACCCCCATGCTGTATATACGGGACTCAGCTGTGCTCAAATCGACATATATCGACTCAAGAACATCGCCTGTATGTCCTATATGGCCGTGGGTTGCATCTGGCTGGTATGCCATATATACGGGGCCCAGCTGTGCCCAGTTCGACATATATAGACGGAAGAACATCGCCTGTAGGTCCAATATGGCCATGGGTTGCATCTGGCTGGTATCACAGCTACCCCCATGCTGTATATACGTAGCCCAGCTGTGCTCAGATTGACATATATCGACTCAAGAACATCGCCTGTAGGTTCTATATGCCCGTGGGTTGCATCTAGCTGGAATCAGAGCCACCCACATGCTGCATATACAATGCATAGCGGAGCTCATATCGACATATATCGACTCAAGAACATCGCCTGTGGGTCCTATATGGGCATAGGTTGCACCTGGCTGGTGTCGAAGCGACCTCAATGCTGCATATACGGTGCATAGCGGTGCTCAGATCGACATATATCGACTCAAGAACATCGCCTGTAGGACCTATATGGCCTTGGGTTGCATCTGGCTGGTATCAGAGCCACCCACATGCCGTATATACGAGGCCCAGCTGTGCTCAGATCGACATATATCGATTCAAGAACATCGCCTGTAGGTTCTATATGGCCGTGGGTTGCATATGGCTGGTATCAGAGCCACCCACATGCCGTATATACGGGGCCCAGCTGTGCGCAGATCGACAAATATCGACTCAAGAACATCGCCTGTAGGTCGTATATGGCCGTGGGTTGCATATGGCTGGTATCAGAGCCACCCACATGCCGTATATACGGGGCCCCGCTGTGCTCATATCGACATATATCGACTCAAGAACATCGCCTGTAGGTCCTAAATGGCCGTGGGTTGCATCTGCCTGGTATCAGAGCTACACCCATGGTGTATATACGGCGCCCAGCTGTGCTCAGATCGACACATATCGACTCAAGAACATCGCCTGTAGGTCCTATATGGCCGTGGGTTGCATCTGGCTGGTATCAGAGCTACCCCTATGCTGTATATACGGCGAGCAGCTGTGCTCAGATCGACATATATCGACTCAAGAACATCGCCTGTAGGTCCTATATGGCCGTGGGTGGCATCTGGCTGGTGTCAGAGCTAACCCCATGCTGTATATACGGGGCCCAGCTGTGCTCAGATCGACCTATATCGACTCAAGAACATCGCCTGTAGGTCCTATATGGCCGTGGGTTGCATCTGGGTGGTATCAGAGCTACCATTATGCTGTATATACGGGGCCCAGCTGTGCTCAGATCGACATATATCGACTCAAGAACATCGCCAGTAGGTCCAATATAACCGTGGGTTGCAGCTGGCTGGTATCACAGCTACCCCCATGCTATATATACGGCACCCAGCTGTGCTCAGATCTACATATATCGACTCAAGAACATCGCCTGTAGATCCTATATGGCCGTGGGTTGCATCTGGCTGGTTTCAGAGCTACCCCCATTCTGTATATACGGGGCCCAGCTGTGCTCAGATCGACATATATCGACTCAAGAACATCGCCTGTAGGTCCTATATGGCCGTGGGTTGCAGCTGGCTGGTATCACAGCTACCCCCATGCTGTATATACGTGGCCCAGCTGTGCTCAGATCGACATATATCGACTCAAGAACATCGCCTGTAGGTCCTATATGCCCGTGGGTTGCTTCTGGCTGGAATCAGAGCCACCCACATGCTGCATATACAGGGCATAGCGGAGCTCATATCGACATATATCGACTCAAGAACATCGCCTGTAGGTGCCATATGGGCATAGGTTGCACCTGGCTTGTGTCGGAGCGGCCCCAATGTTGCATATACGGTGAATAGCGGTGCTCAGATTGACATATATCGAGTCAAGAACATCGCCTGTAGGTCCTATATGGCAGTGGGTTGCATCTGGCTGATATTAGAGCCACCCACATGCCGTATATACGGGGGCCCAGCTGTGCTCAGATCGACATATATCGACTCAAGAACATCGGCTCTAGGTCCTATATGGCCGTGGGTTGCATCTGGCTGGTACCAGAGCCACCCACATGCCGTATATACGGGGCCCAGCTGTGCTCAGATCGACATATATCGACTCAAGAATATCGCCTGTAGGTCCTATATGGCCGTGGGTTGCATCTGGCTTGTATCAGAGCTACCCCCATGGTGTATATACGGCGCCCAGCTGTGCTCAAATCGACATATATCGATTCAAGTACATCGCCTGTAGGTCCTATATGGCCGTGGGTTGGATCTGGCTGGTATCAGAGCTACTCCCATGCTGTATATACGAGGCCCAGCTGTGCTCAGATCGACATATATCGACTCAAGAACAGCGCCTGTGGGTCTTATATGGCCGTGGGTTGCAGCTGGCTGGTATCAGAGCTACCCCCAGGCTGTATATACGTGGCCCAGCTGTGCTCAGATCGACATATATCGACTCAAGAATATCGCCTGTAGGTGCTGTATGGCCGTGGGTTGCATCTGGCTGGTATCAGAGCTACCCCAATGCTGTATATACGTCGCCAAGCTGTGCTCAGATCGACATATATCGACTCAAGAACATCGCCTGTAGGTCCTATATGGCCGTGGGTTGCATCTGGCTGGTATCATAGCTTTCCCCATGCTGTATATACGGGGCCCAGCTGTGCTCAGAGCGACATATATCGAGTCAAGTACATCGCCTGTAGGTCCTATGTAGCCGTGGGTTGCAGCTGGCTGGTATGACAGCTACCCCCATGCTGTATATACGTGGCCAAGCTGTGCTCAGATCGACATATATCGACTCAAGAACATCGCCTGTAGGTCCTATATGGCCGTGGGTTACAGCTGGCTGGTATCAGAGCCACCCACATGCCGTATATACGGGGCCCAGCTGTGCTCAGCTCGACATATATCGACTCAAAAACATCGCCTCTAGGTCCTATATGGCCGTGGGTTGCATCTGGCTGGTATCAGAGCTACCCCCATGCTGTATATACGGCGCCCAGCTGTGCTCAGATCGACATATATCGACTCAAAAGCATTGCCTGTAGGTCCTATATGGCCGTGGGTTGCATCTGGCTGGTATCATAGCTTCCCCATGCTGTATATACGGGGCCCAGCTGTGCTCAGAGCGACATATATCGAGTCAAGTACATCGCCTGTAGGTCTTATGTAGCCGTGGGTTGCAGCTGGCTGGTATGACAGCTACACCCATGCTGTATATACGTGGCCCAGCTGTGCTCAGATGGACATATATCGACTCAAGAACATCGCCTGTAGGTCCTATATGGCCGTGGGTTGCAGCTGGCTGGTATCAGAGCCACCCACATGCCGTATATACGGGGACCAGATGTGCTCAGATCGACATATATCGACTCAAGAACATCGCCTGTAGGTCCTATATGGCCGTGGGTTGCACCTGGCTGGTATCAGAGCTACCCCCATGCTGTATATACGGAGCCCAGCTGTGCTCAGATCGACATATATCGACTCAAGAACATCGCCTGTAGGTCCTATATAGCCGTGGGTTGCAGCTGGCTGGTATCCCAGCTACCCCCATGCTATATATACGTGGCCCAGCTGTGCTCAGATCGACATATATCGACTCAAGAACTTCGCCTGTAGGTCCTATATGGCCGTGGGTTGCATCTGGCTGGTATCAGAGCTACCCCCATGCGGTATATACGGCGCCCAGCTGTGCTCAGATCGACATATATCGACTCAAGAACATCGCCTGTAGGTCATATATGGCCGTGGGTTGTATCTGACTGGTATCAGAGCTACCCCCATGCTGTATACACGGGGCCCAGCTGTGCTCAAATCGACATATATCGACTCAAGAACATCGCCTGTAGGTCCTATATGGCCGTGGGTTGCAGCTGGCTGGTATCAGAGCTACCCCCATGCTGTATATACGTGGCCCAGCTGTGCTCAGATCGACATATATCGACTCAAGAACATCGCATGTGGGTCTTATATGGCCGTGGGTTGCAGCTGGCTGGTATCAGAGCTACCCCCAGGCTGTATATACGTGGCCCAGCTGTGCTCAGATCGACATATATCGACTCAAGAACATCGCCTGTAGGTGCTATATGGCCGTGGGTTGCATCTGGCTGGTATCAGAGCTACCCCCATGCTGTATATACGGCGCCCAGCTGTGCTCAGATCGACATATATCGACTCAAGAACATCGCTTGTAGGTCCTATATGGCCGTGGGTTGCATCTGGCTGGTATCAGTGCTACCCCCATGCTGTATATACGGCGTCCAGCTGTGCTCAGATCGACATATATCGACTCAAGAACATCGCCTGTAGGTCCTATATGGCCGTGGGTTGCATATGGCTGGTATCAGAGCTACCCCCATGCTGTATATACGGGGCCCAGCTGTTCCCACATCGACATATATCGAATCAAGAACATCGCTTGTAGGTCCTATATAGCCATGGGTTGCAGCTGGCTGGTATCACAGCTACCCCCATGCTGTATATACGTGGCCCAGCTGTGCTCCGATCGACATATATCGACTCAAGAACATCGCCTGTAGGTCCTATATGGCCGTGGGTTGTATCTGGCTGGTATCAGAGCTACCACTATGCTGTATATTCGGCGAGCAGCTGTGCTCAGATCGACATATATCGACTCAAGAACATCGCCTGTAGGTCCTATATGGCCGTGGGTTGCATCTGGCTGGTATCAGAGCTACCCCCATGGTGTATATACGGCGCCCAGCTGTGCTCAAATCGACATATATCGATTCAAGAACATCGCCTGTAGGTCCTATATGGCCGTGGGTTGGATCTGGCTGGTTTCAGAGCTACTCCCATGCTGTATATACGAGGCCCAGCTGTGCTCAGATCGACATATATCGACCCAAGAACATCGCCTGTGGGTCTTATATGGCCGTGGGTTGCAGCTGACTGGTATCAGAGCTACCCCTAGGCTGTATATACGTGGCCCAGCTGTGCTCAGATCGACATATATCGACTCAAGAATATCGCCTGTAGGTGCTGTATGGCCGTGGGTTGCATCTGGCTGGTATCAGAGCTACCCCCATGCTGTATATACGGCGCCCAGCTGTGCTCAGATCGACATATATCGACTCAAGAACGTCGCCTGTAGGTCCTATATAGCCGTGGTTTGTATCTGGCTGGTATCGAAGCTACCCCCATGGTGTTTATACGGCGCCCAGCTGCGCTCAGATCGACATATATCGACTCAAGAACATCGCCTATAGGTCCTATATGGCTGTGGGTTGCATCTGGCTGGTATCAGAGCTACCCCCATGCTGTATATACGAGGCCCAGCTGTGCTCAGATCGACATATATCGACTCAAGAACATCGCCTGTGGGTCTTATATGGCCGTGGGTTGCAGCTGGCTGGTATCAGAGCTACCCCCAGGCTTTATATACGTGGCCCAGCTGTGCTCAGATCGACATATATCGACTCAAGAACATCGCCTGTAGGTGCTATATGGCCGTGGGTTGCATCTGGCTGGTATCAGAGCTACCCTCATGCTGTATATACGGCGCCAAGCTGTGCTCAGATCGACATATATCGACTCAAGAACATTGCTTGTAGGTCCTATATGGCCGTGGGTTGCATCTGGCTGGTATCAGTGCTACCCCCATTCTGTATATACGGCGCCCAACTGTGCTCAGATGGACATATATCGACTCAAGAATATCGCCTGTAGGTCCTATATGGCCGTGGGTTGCATATGGCTGGTATCAGAGCCACCCACATGCCGTATATATGGGGCCCAGCTGTGCTCGGATCGACATATATCGACTCAAGAACATCGCCTGTAGGTCCTATATGGCCGTGGATTGAATCTGGCTGGTATCATAACTACCCCCATGCTGTATATACGGCGCCCAGCTGTGCTCAGATCGACATATATCGACTCAAGAACATCGCCTGTAGGTCCTATATAGCCGTGGGTTGCAGTTGGCTGGTATCACAGCTACCCCCATGCTGTATTTACGTGGCCCAGCTGTGCTCAGGTCGACATATATCGACACAAGGACATCACCTGTAGGTCCTGTATGGCCGTTGGTTGCAGCTGGCTGGTATCAGAGCCACCCACATGCCCTATATACGGGGGTCCAGCTGTGCTCAGATCGACATATATCGACTCAAGAACATCGCCTGTAGGTCTTATATGGCCGTGGGTTGCATCTGGCTGGTATCAGAGCTACCCACATGCCGTATATACGGGACCCAGCTGTGCTCAGATCGACATATATCGACTCAAGAACATCGCCTGTAGGTCCTATATGGCCGTGGGTTGCATATGGCTGGTATCAGAGCCACCCACATGTCGTATATACGGGGCCCAGCTGTGCAGATCGACATATATCGAATCATGACCATCGCCTGTAGGTCCTATATGGCCGTGGGTTGCATCTGGCTGGTATCAGAGCCACCCACATGCCGTATATACGTTACCCAGCTGTGCCCAGATCGACATATATCGACTCAAGAACATCGCCTGTAGGTCCTATATGGCAGTGGGTTGCATATGGCTGGTATCAGAGCTACCCCCATGCTGTATATACGAGGCCCAGCTGTGCTCAGATCGACATATATCGACTCAAGAACATCGCCTGTGGGTCTTATATAGCTGTGGGTTGCAGCTGGCTGGTATCAGAGCTACCCCCAGGCTGTATATACGTGGCCCAGCTGTGCCCAGATCGATATATATCGACTAAAGAACATCGCCTGTAGGTCCTATATGGCAGTGGGTTGCATATGGCTGGTATCAAAGCGACCCCCATGCTGTATATACGGGGCCCAGCTGTGCTCAGATCGACATATATCGACTCAAGAACATCACCTGTAGGTCCTATATGGGCATAGGTTACACCTGGCTGGTGTCGAAGCGGCCCCAATGCTGCATATACGGTGCATAGCGGTGCTCAGATCGACATATATCGACTCAAGAACATCGCCTGTAGGTCCTATATGGGCATAGGTTACACCTGGCTGGTGTCGAAGCGGCCCCAATGCTGCATATACGGTGCATAGCGGTGCTCAGATCGACATATATCGACTCAAGAACATCGCCTGTAGGTCCTATATGGCCATGGATTGCACCTGGCTGATATCAGAGCCACCTACATGCCGTATATACGGGGGCCCAGCTGTGCTCAAATCGACATATATCGAATCAAGAACATCGGCTGTAGGTCCTATATGGCCGTGGGTTGCATCTGGCTGGTATCAGAGCCACCCACATGCCGTATATACGGGGCCCAGCTGTGCTCAGATCGGCATATATCGACTCAAGAACATCGCCTGTAGGTCCTATACGGCCGTGGGTTGCATCTGGCTGGTATCAGAGCTACCCCCAAGCTGTATATACAGGGCCCAGCTGTGCTCAGATCGACATATATCGACTCAAGAACATCGCCTGTAGGTCCTATATGGCCGTGGGTTGCATCTGGCTGGTATCAGAGCTACCCCCATGCTGTGTATACGGGGCCCAGCTGTGCTCAGATTGACATATATCGACTCAAGAACATCGCCTGTAGGTCCTATATGGCCGTGGGTTGCATCTGGCTGGTATCAGAGCTACCCCCATGCTGTATATACGGGGCCCAGCTGTGCTCAGATCGACATATATCGACTCAAGAACATCGCCTGTAGCTCCTATATGGCCTTGGGTTGCAGCTGGCTGGTATCAGAGCTACCCCCATGCTGTATATACGGGGCCCAACTGTGCGCAGATCGACATATATCGACTCAAGAACATCGCCTGTAGGTCCTATATGGCCGTGGGTTGCATATGGCTGGTATCAGAGCCACCCACATGCCGTATATACGGGGCCCAGCTGTGCGCAGATCGACATGTATCGACTAAAGAACATCGCCTGTAGGTCCTATATAGACGTGGGTTGCAGTTGGCTGGTATCACAGCTAACCCCATGCTGTATTTACGTGGCCCAGCTGTGCTCAGGTCGACATATATCGACTCAAGGACATCACCTGTAGGTCCTGTATGGCCGTGGGTTGCAGCTGGCTGGTATCAGAGCCACCCACATGCCCTATATGCGGGGGTCCAGCTGTGCTCAGATCGGCATATATCGACTCAAGAACATCGCCTGTAGGTCCTATATGGCCGTGGGTTGCATCTGGCTGTTATCAGAGCTACCCACATGCCGTATATACGGGACCCAGCTGTGCTCAGATCGACATATATCGAATCATGACCATCGCCTGTAGGTCCTATATGGCCGTGGGTTGCACCTGGCTGGTATCAGAGCCACCCACATGTCGTATATACGTTACCCAGCTGTGCCCAGGTCGACATATATCGACTCAAGAACATCGCCTGTAGGTCCTATATGGCCGTGGGTTGCATATGGCTGGTATCAGAGCTACCCCCATGCTGTACATACGAGGCCCAGCTGTGCTCAGATCGACATATATCGACTCAAGAACATCGCCTGTGGGTCTTATATGGCCGTGGGTTGCAGCTGGCTGGTATCAGAGCTACCCCCAGGCTGTATATACGTGGCCCAGCTGTGCTCAGATCGACATATATCGACTTAAGAACATCGCCGGTAGGTCCTGTATGCCCATGGGTTGCATCTGGCTGGTATCAGAGCCACCCACATGCCGTATATACGGAGACCAGCTGTGCTCAGATCGACATATATCCACTCAAGAACATCGCCTGTAGGTCCTATATGACCGTGGGTTGCATCTGGCTCGTATCAGAGCTACCCCCATGCTGTATATACGGCGCCCAGCTGTGCTCAGATCGACATATATCGACTCAAGAAAATCGCCTGTAGGTCCTATATGGCCGTGGGTTGCATCTGGCTGGTATCAGAGCTACCCCCATGCTGTATATACGAGGACCAGCTGTGCTCAGATCGACATATATCGACTCAAGAACATCGCCTGTAGGTCCTATATGGCCGTGGGTTGCATCTGGCTGGTATCAGAGCTACTCCCATGCTGTATATACGGGGCCCAGCTGTGCTCAGATCGACATATATCGACTCAAGAACATCGCCTGTAGGTCCTATATGGCCGTGGGTTGCAGCTGGATGGTATCACAGCTACCCCCATGTTGTATATACGTGGCCCAGCTGTGCTCAGATCGACATATATCGACTCAAGAACAACGCCTGTAGGTCCTATATGGGCATAGGTTGCACCTGGCTGGTGTCGAAACGGCCCCAATGCTGCATATACGGTGCATAGCGGTACTCAGATCGACATATATCGACTCAAGAACATCGCCTGTAGGTCCTATATGGCCGTGGGTTGCATCTGGCTGATATCAGAGCCACCCACATGCCGTATATACGGGGGCCCAGGTGTGTTCAAATCGACATATATCGAATCAAGAACATCGGCTGTAGGTCCTATATGGCCGTGGGTTGCATCTGGCTGGTATCAGAGCCACCCACATGCCGTATATACGGGGCCCAGCTGTGCTCAGATCGACATATATCGACTCAAGAACATCGCCTGTAGGTCCTATATGGCCGTGGGTTGCATCTGGCTGGTATCAGAGCTACCCCCATGCTGTATATACGAGGACCAGCTGTGCTCAGATCGACATATATCGAATCAAGAACATCGCCTGTAGCTCCTATATGGCCGTGGGTTGCATCTGGCTGGTATCAGAGCTACCCCCCATCGCCTGTAGGTCCTATATCGGCGAAGGTTGCACCTGGCTGGTGTCGAAGCGGCCCCAATGCTGCATATACGGTGCATAGCGGTGCTCAGATCGACATATATCGACTCAAGTACATCGCCTGTAGGTGCTATGTGGCCGTGGGTTGCATCTGGCTGGTATCAGAGCTACCCCCATGCTGTATATACGGCGCCCAGCTGTGCCCAGATCGACATATATTTACTCAAGAACATCGCCTGTAGGTCCGATATGGGCATAGGTTGCACCTGGCTGGTGTCGAAGCGGCCCCAATGCTGCATATACTGTGCATAGCGGTGCTCAGATCGACATATATCGACTCAAGAACATCGCCTGTAGGTCCTATATGGCCGTGGGTTGCATCTGGCTGGTATCAGAGCTACCCCCATGCTGTATATACGGGGCCCAGCTGTGCTCAGATCGACATATATCGACTCAAGAACATCGCCTGTAGGACCTATATGGCCGCGGGTTGCAGCTGCCTGTGACTCAAGAACATCGCCTGTGGGTCTTATATGGCCGTGGGTTGCAGCTGGCTGGTATCAGAGCTACCCCCAGGATGTATATACGGGGCCCAGCTGTGCTCAGATCGACATATATCGACTCAAGAACATCGCCTGTAGGTCCTATATGGCCGCGGGTTGCAGCTGCCTGGTATCACAGCTACCCCCACGCTGTATATACGTGGCCCAGCTGTGCTCAGAACGACATATATTGACTCAAGAACATCGCCTGTGGGTCTTATATGGCCGTGGGTTGCAGCTGGCTGGTATCAGAGCTACCCCCAGGATGTATATACGTGGCCCAACTGTACTCAGTTCGACATATATCGACTCAAGAACATCGCCTGTAGGTGCTATATGGCGGTGGGTTCCATCTGGCTGGTATCAGAGCTACCCCCATGCTTTATATACGGCGCCAAGCTGTGCTCAGATCGACATATATCGACTCAAGAACATTGCTTGTAGGTCCTATATGGCCGTGGGTTGCATCTGGCTGGTATCAGTGCTACCCCCATGCTGTATATACGGCGCCCAGCTGTGCTCAGATCGACATATATCGACTCAAGAATATCGCCTGTAGGTCCTATATGGCCGTGGGTTGCATCTGGCTGGTATCAGAGCCACCCACATGCCGTATATACGGGGCCCAGCTGTGCTCAGATCGACATATATCGAATCAAGAACATCGCCTGTAGGTCCTATATGGCCGTGGGTTGCATCTGGCTGGTATCAGAGCTACCCCCATGCTGTATATACGGGGCCCAGCTGTGCTCAGATCGACATATATCGACTCAAGAACATCGCCTGTAGGTCCTATATAACCGTGGGTTGCAGCTGGCTGGTATCACAGCTACCCCCATGCTATATATACGGCGCCCAGCTGTGCTCAGATCGACATATATCGACTCAAGAACATCGCCTGTAGGTCCTATATGGCCGTGGGTTGCATCTGGCTGGTTTCAGAGCTACCCCCATGCTGTATATACAGGGCCCTGCTGTGCTCAGATCGACATATATCGACTCAAGAACATCGCCTGTACGTGCTATATGGCCGTGAGTTTCAGCTGGCTGGTATCACAGCTACCCATATGCTGTATATACGTGGCCCAGCTGTGCTCAGATCGACATATATCGACTCAAGAACATCGCCTGTAGGTCCTATATGCCCGAGGGTTGCATCTGGCTAGAATCAGAGCCACCCACTTGCTGCATATACAGGGCATAGCGGAGCTCATATCGACATATATAGACTCAAGAACATCGCCTGTAGGTCCCATATGGGCATAGGTTGCACCTGGCTGGTGTCGGAGCGGCCCCAATGTTGCATATACGGTGCATAGCGGTGCTCAGATCGACATATATCGACTCAAGAACATCGCCTGTAGGTCCTATATGGCAGTGGGTTGCATCTGGCTGATATCAGAGCCACCCACATGCCGTATATACGGGGCCCAGCTGTGCTCAGATCGACATATATCGACTCAAGAATATCGCCTGTAGGTCCTATATGGCCGTCGGTTGCAACTGGCTGGTATCAGAGCTACCCCCATGGTGTATATACGGCGCCCAGCTGTGCTCAAATCGACATATATCGATTCAAGTACATCGCCTGTAGGTCCTATATGGCCGTGGGTTGGATCTGGCTGGTATCAGAGCTACTCCCATGCTGTATATACGAGGCCCAGCTGTGCTCAGATCGACATATATCGACTCAAGAACATCGCCTGTGGGTCTTATATTTTCGTGGCCCAGCTGTGCCCAGGTCGACATATATCGACTCAAGGACATCACCTGTAGGTCCTATATGGCCGTGGGTTGCAGCTGGCTGGTATCAGAGCCACCCACATGCCCTATATACGGGGATCCAGCTGTGCTCAGATCGACATATATCGACTCAAGAACATCGCCTGTAGGTCCTATATGGCCGTGGGTTGCATATGGCTGGTATCAGAGCCACCCACATGCCGTATATACGGGGCCCAGCTGTGCTCAGATCGACATATATCGAATCATGACCATCGCCTGTAGGTCCTATATGGCCGTGGGTTGCATCTGGCTGGTATCAGAGCCACCCACATGCCGTATATACGTTACCCAGCTGTGCCCAAATCGACATATATCGACTCAAGAACATCGCCTGTAGGTACTATATGGCCGTGGGTTGCAAATGGCTGGTATCAGAGCTACCCCCATGCTGTATATACGAGGCCCAGCTGTGCTCAGATCGACATATATCGGCTCAAGAACATCGCCTGTGGGTCTTATATGGCCATGGGTTGCAGCTGGCTGGTATCAGAGCTACCCCCAGGCTGTATATACGTGGCCCAGCTGTGCTCAGATCGACATATATCGACTTAAGAACATCGCCGGTAGGTCCTGTATGCCCATGGGTTGCATCTGGCTGGTATCAGAGCCACCCACATGCCGTATATACGGGGACCTGCTGTGCTCAGATCGACATATATCGACTCAAGAACATCGCCTGTAGGTCCTATATGGCCGTGGGTTGCAGCTGGCTGTTATCAGAGCTACCCCCATGCTGTATATACGGCGCCCAGCTGTGCTGAGATCGATATATATCGACTCAAGAAAATCGCCTGTAGGTCCTATATGGCCGTGGGTTGCATCTGGCTGGTATCAGAGCTACCCGCATGCTGTATATACGGGGCCCAGCTGTGCTCACATCGACATATATCGACTTAAGAACATCGCCTGTAGGTCCTATATGGCCGTGGGTTGCATCTGGCTGATATCAGAGCCACCCACATGCCGTATATACGGCGGCCCAGCTATGCTCAGATCGACATATATCGACTCAAGAACATCGCCTGTAGATCCTATATGGCCGTGGGTTGCAGCGGGCTGGTATCAGAGCCACCCACATGCCTTATATACGAGGCCCAGCTGTGCTCAGATCGACAAATATCGACTCAAGAACATCGCCTGTAGGTTGTATATAGCCGTGGGTTGCATATGGCTGGTATCAGAGCCACCCACATGCCGTATATACGGGGCCCAGCTGTGCGCAGATCGACATATATCGACTCAAGAACATCGCCTGTAGGTCCTATATGGCCGTGGGTTGCATATGGCTGGTATCAGAGCCACCCACATGCCGTATATACGGGGCCCAGCTGTGCTCAGATCGACATATATCGACTCAAGAACATCGCCTGTAGGTCCTATATGGCCGTGGGTTGCATCTGGCTGGTATCAGAGCTACACCCATGGTGTATATACGGCGCCCAGCTGTGCTCAGGACGACATATATCGACTCAAGAACATCGTCTGTAGGTCCTATATGGCCGTGGGTTGCATCTGGCTGGTATCAGAGCTACCCCTATGCTGTATATACGGCGAGCAGCTGTGCTCAGATCGACATATATCGAATCAAGAACATCGCCTGTAGGTCCTATATGGCCGTGGGTTGCATCTGGCTGGTATCAGAGCTACCCCCATGCTGTATATACGGGGCCCAGCTGTGCTCAGATCGACATATATCGACTCAAGAACATCGCCTGTAGGTCCTATATAACCGTGGGTTGCAGCTGGCTGGTATCACAGCTACCCCAATGCTATATATACGGCGCCCAGCTGTGCTCAGATCGACATATATCGACTCAAGAACATCGCCTGTAGGTCCTATATGGCCGTGGGTTGCATCTGGCTGGTTTCAGAGCTACCCCCATGCTGTATATACAGGGCCCTGCTGTGCTCAGATCGACATATATCGACTCAAGAACATCGCCTGTAGGTGCTATATGGCCGTGAGTTTCAGCTGGCTGGTATCACAGCTACCCATATGCTGTATATACGTGGCCCAGCTGTGCTCAGATCGACATATATCGACTCAAGAACATCGCCTGTAGGTCCTATATGCCCGTGGGTTGCATCTGGCTAGAATCAGAGCCACCCACTTGCTGCATATACAGGGCATAGCGGAGCTCATATCGACATATATAGACTCAAGAACATCGCCTGTAGGTCCCATATGGGCATAGGTTGCACCTGGCTGGTGTCGGAGCGGCCCCAATGTTGCATATACGGTGCATAGCGGTGCTCAGATCGACATATATCGACTCAAGAACATCGCCTGTAGGTCCTATATGGCAGTGGGTTGCATCTGGCTGATATCAGAGCCACCCACATGCCGTATAAACGGGGCCCAGCTGTGCTCAGATCGACATATATCGACTCAAGAATATCGCCTGTAGGTCCTATATGGCCGTCGGTTGCAACTGGCTGGTATCAGAGCTACCCCCATGGTGTATATACGGCGCCCAGCTGTGCTCAAATCGACATATATCGATTCAAGTACATCGCCTGTAGGTCCTATATGGCCGTGGTTTGGATCTGGCTGGTATCAGAGCTACTCCCATGCTGTATATACGAGGCCCAGCTGTGCTCAGATCGACATATATCGACTCAAGAACATCGCCTGTGGGTCTTATATGGCCGTGGGTTGCAGCTGGCTGGTATCAGAGCTACCCCAGGCTGTATATACGTGGCCCAGCTGTGCTCAGATCGACATATATCGACTCAAGAATATCGCCTGTAGGTGCTGTATGGCCGTGGGTTGCATCTGGCTGGTATCAGAGCTACCCCCATGCTGTATATACGGCGCCCAGCTGTGCTCAGATCGACATATATCGACTCAAGAACATCGCCTGTAGGTCCTGTATGGCCGTGGGTTGCATCTGGCTGGTATCATAGCTTCCCCCATGCTGTATATACGGGGCCCAGCTGTGCTCAGAGCGACATATATCGACTCAAGAACATCGCCTGTAGGTCCTATGTAGCCGTGGGTTGCAGCTGGCTGGTATCACAGCTACCCCCATGCTGTATATACGTGGCCCAGCTGTACTCAGATCGACATATATCGACTCAAGAACATCGCCTGTAGGTCCTATATGGGCATAGGTTGCACCTGGCTGGTGTCGAAGCGGCCCCAATGCTGCATATACGGTGCATAGCGGTGCTCAGATCGACATATATAGACTCAAGAACATCGCTTGTAGGTCCTATATTGCCGTGGGTTGCATCTGGCTGATATCAGAGCCACCCACATGCCGTATATACGGGGGCCCAGCTGTGCTCAGATCGACATATATCGACTCAAGAACATCGGCTGTAGGTCCTATATGGCCATGGGTTGCATCTGGCTGGTATCAGAGCCACCCACATGCCGTATATACGGGGGCCCAGCTGTGCTCAGATCGACATATATCGACTCAAGAACATCGCCTGTAGGACCTATATGGCCTTGGGTTGCATCTGGCTGGTATCAGAGCCACCCACATGCCGTATATACGAGGCCCAGCTGTGCTCAGATCGACATATATCGATTCAAGAACATCGCCTGTAGGTTCTATATGGCCGTGGGTTGCATATGGCTGGTATCAGAGCCACCCACATGCCGTATATACGGGGCCCAGCTGTGCGCAGATCGACAAATATCGACTCAAGAACATCGCCTGTAGGTCGTATATGGCCGTGGGTTGCATATGGCTGGTATCAGAGCCACCCACATGCCGTATATACGGGGCCCAGCTGTGCTCATATCGACATATATCGACTCAAGAACATCGCCTGTAGGTCCTATATGGCCGTGGGTTGCATCTGCCTGGTATCAGAGCTACACCCATGGTGTATATACGGCGCCCAGCTGTGCTCAGATCGACACATATCGACTCAAGAACATCGCCTGTAGGTCCTATATGGCCGTGGGTTGCATCTGGCTGGTATCAGAGCTACCCCTATGCTGTATATACGGCGAGCAGCTGTGCTCAGATCGACATATATCGACTCAAGAACATCGCCTGTAGGTCCTATATGGCCGTGGGTGGCATCTGGCTGGTGTCAGAGCTAACCCCATGCTGTATATACGGGGCCCAGCTGTGCTCAGATCGACCTATATCGACTCAAGAACATCGCCTGTAGGTCCTATATGGCCGTGGGTTGCATCTGGGTGGTATCAGAGCTACCCCCATGCTGTATATACGGGGCCCAGCTGTGCTCAGATCGACATATATCGACTCAAGAACATCGCCAGTAGGTCCAATATAACCGTGGGTTGCAGCTGGCTGGTATCACAGCTACCCCCATGCTATATATACGGCGCCCAGCTGTGCTCAGATCTACATATATCGACTCAAGAACATCGCCTGTAGATCCTATATGGCCGTGGGTTGCATCTGGCTGGTTTCAGAGCTACCCCCATTCTGTATATACGGGGCCCAGCTGTGCTCAGATCGACATATATCGACTCAAGAACACCGCCTGTAGGTCCTATATGGCCGTGGGTTGCAGCTGGCTGGTATCACAGCTACCCCCATGCTGTATATACGTGGCCCAGCTGTGCTCAGATCGACATATATCGACTCAAGAACATCGCTTGTAGGTCCTATATGCCCGTGGGTTGCTTCTGGCTGGAATCAGAGCCACCCACATGCTGCATATACAGGGCATAGCGGAGCTCATATCGACATATATCGACTCAAGAACATCGCCTGTAGGTGCCATATGGGCATAGGTTGCACCTGGCTTGTGTCGGAGCGGCCCCAATGTTGCATATACGGTGAATAGCGGTGCTCAGATTGACATATATCGAGTCAAGAACATCGCCTGTAGGTCCTATATTTCAGTGGGTTGCATCTGGCTGATATTAGAGCCACCCACATGCCGTATATACGGGGGCCCAGCTGTGCTCAGATCGACATATATCGACTC
This sequence comes from Lordithon lunulatus, assembly GCA_963942505.1. NCBI lineage: Eukaryota > Metazoa > Arthropoda > Insecta > Coleoptera > Staphylinidae > Lordithon > Lordithon lunulatus. The sequence continues at coordinate 28,783,746 of OZ012667.1, read as the reverse complement.
AAGAACATCGGCTCTAGGTCCTATATGGCCGTGGGTTGCATCTGGCTGGTACCAGAGCCACCCACATGCCGTATATACGGGGCCCAGCTGTGCTCAGATCGACATATATCGACTCAAGAATATCGCCTGTAGGTCCTATATGGCCGTGGGTTGCATCTGGCTTGTATCAGAGCTACCCCCATGGTGTATATACGGCGCCCAGCTGTGCTCAAATCGACATATATCGATTCAAGTACATCGCCTGTAGGTCCTATATGGCCGTGGGTTGGATCTGGCTGGTATCAGAGCTACTCCCATGCTGTATATACGAGGCCCAGCTGTGCTCAGATCGACATATATCGACTCAAGAACAGCGCCTGTGGGTCTTATATGGCCGTGGGTTGCAGCTGGCTGGTATCAGAGCTACCCCCAGGCTGTATATACGTGGCCCAGCTGTGCTCAGATCGACATATATCGACTCAAGAATATCGCCTGTAGGTGCTGTATGGCCGTGGGTTGCATCTGGCTGGTATCAGAGCTACCCCAATGCTGTATATACGTCGCCAAGCTGTGCTCAGATCGACATATATCGACTCAAGAACATCGCCTGTAGGTCCTATATGGCCGTGGGTTGCATCTGGCTGGTATCATAGCTTTCCCCATGCTGTATATACGGGGCCCAGCTATGCTCAGAGCGACATATATCGAGTCAAGTACATCGCCTGTAGGTCCTATGTAGCCGTGGATTGCAGCTGGCTGGTATGACAGCTACCCCCATGCTGTATATACGTGGCCAAGCTGTGCTCAGATCGACATATATCGACTCAAGAACATCGCCTGTAGGTCCTATATGGCCGTGGGTTGCAGCTGGCTGGTATCAGAGCCACCCACATGCCGTATATACGGGGCCCAGCTGTGCTCAGCTCGACATATATCGACTCAAAAACATCGCCTCTAGGTCCTATATGGCCGTGGGTTGCATCTGGCTGGTATCAGAGCTACCCCCATGCTGTATATACGGCGCCCAGCTGTGCTCAGATCGACATATATCGACTCAAAAGCATTGCCTGTAGGTCCTATATGGCCGTGGGTTGCATCTGGCTGGTATCATAGCTTCCCCATGCTGTATATACGGGGCCCAGCTGTGCTCAGAGCGACATATATCGAGTCAAGTACATCGCCTGTAGGTCCTATGTAGCCGTGGGTTGCAGCTGGCTGGTATGACAGCTACACCCATGCTGTATATACGTGGCCCAGCTGTGCTCAGATCGACATATATCGACTCAAGAACATCGCCTGTAGGTCCTATATGGCCGTGGGTTGCAGCTGGCTGGTATCAGAGCCACCCACATGCCGTATATACGGGGACCAGATGTGCTCAGATCGACATATATCGACTCAAGAACATCGCCTGTAGGTCCTATATGGCCGTGGGTTGCACCTGGCTGGTATCAGAGCTACCCCCATGCTGTATATACGGAGCCCAGCTGTGCTCAGATCGACATATATCGACTCAAGAACATCGCCTGTAGGTCCTATATAGCCGTGGGTTGCAGCTGGCTGGTATCCCAGCTACCCCCATGCTGTATATACGTGGCCCAGCTGTGCTCAGATCGACATATATCGACTCAAGAACATCGCCTGTAGGTCCTATATGGCAGTGGGTTGCATCTGGCTGATATCAGAGCCACCCACATGCCGTATATACGGGGCCCAGCTGTGCTCAGATCGACATATATCGACTCAAGAATATCGCCTGTAGGTCCTATATGGCCGTCGGTTGCAACTGGCTGGTATCAGAGCTACCCCCATGGTGTATATACGGCGCCCAGCTGTGCTCAAATCGACATATATCGATTCAAGTACATCGCCTGTAGGTCCTATATGGCCGTGGGTTGGATCTGGCTGGTATCAGAGCTACTCCCATGCTGTATATACGAGGCCCAGCTGTGCTCAAATCGACATATATCGATTCAAGTACATCGCCTGTAGGTCCTATATGGCCGTGGGTTGGATCTGGCTGGTATCAGAGCTACTCCCATGCTGTATATACGAGGCCCAGCTGTGCTCAGATCGACATATATCGACTCAAGAACATCGCCTGTGGGTCTTATATTTTCGTGGCCCAGCTGTGCCCAGGTCGACATATATCGACTCAAGGACATCACCTGTAGGTCCTATATGGCCGTGGGTTGCAGCTGGCTGGTATCAGAGCCACCCACATGCCCTATATACGGGGATCCAGCTGTGCTCAGATCGACATATATCGACTCAAGAACATCGCCTGTAGGTCCTATATGGCCGTGGGTTGCATATGGCTGGTATCAGAGCCACCCACATGCCGTATATACGGGGCCCAGCTGTGCTCAGATCGACATATATCGAATCATGACCATCGCCTGTAGGTCCTATATGGCCGTGGGTTGCATCTGGCTGGTATCAGAGCCACCCACATGCCGTATATACGTTACCCAGCTGTGCCCAAATCGACATATATCGACTCAAGAACATCGCCTGTAGGTACTATATGGCCGTGGGTTGCAAATGGCTGGTATCAGAGCTACCCCCATGCTGTATATACGAGGCCCAGCTGTGCTCAGATCGACATATATCGGCTCAAGAACATCGCCTGTGGGTCTTATATGGCCGTGGGTTGCAGCTGGCTGGTATCAGAGCTACCCCCAGGCTGTATATACGTGGCCCAGCTGTGCTCAGATCGACATATATCGACTTAAGAACATCGCCGGTAGGTCCTGTATGCCCATGGGTTGCATCTGGCTGGTATCAGAGCCACCCACATGCCGTATATACGGGGACCTGCTGTGCTCAGATCGACATATATCGACTCAAGAACATCGCCTGTAGGTCCTATATGGCCGTGGGTTGCAGCTGGCTGTTATCAGAGCTACCCCCATGCTGTATATACGGCGCCCAGCTGTGCTCAGATCGATATATATCGACTCAAGAAAATCGCCTGTAGGTCCTATATGGCCGTGGGTTGCATCTGGCTGGTATCAGAGCTACCCGCATGCTGTATATACGGGGCCCAGCTGTGCTCACATCGACATATATCGACTTAAGAACATCGCCTGTAGGTCCTATATGGCCGTGGGTTGCATCTGGCTGATATCAGAGCCACCCACATGCCGTATATACGGCGGCCCAGCTATGCTCAGATCGACATATATCGACTCAAGAACATCGCCTGTAGATCCTATATGGCCGTGGGTTGCAGCGGGCTGGTATCAGAGCCACCCACATGCCTTATATACGAGGCCCAGCTGTGCTCAGATCGACAAATATCGACTCAAGAACATCGCCTGTAGGTTGTATATAGCCGTGGGTTGCATATGGCTGGTATCAGAGCCACCCACATGCCGTATATACGGGGCCCAGCTGTGCGCAGATCGACATATATCGACTCAAGAACATCGCCTGTAGGTCCTATATGGCCGTGGGTTGCATATGGCTGGTATCAGAGCCACCCACATGCCGTATATACGGGGCCCAGCTGTGCTCAGATCGACATATATCGACTCAAGAACATCGCCTGTAGGTCCTATATGGCCGTGGGTTGCATCTGGCTGGTATCAGAGCTACACCCATGGTGTATATACGGCGCCCAGCTGTGCTCAGGACGACATATATCGACTCAAGAACATCGTCTGTAGGTCCTATATGGCCGTGGGTTGCATCTGGCTGGTATCAGAGCTACCCCTATGCTGTATATACGGCGAGCAGCTGTGCTCAGATCGACATATATCGAATCAAGAACATCGCCTGTAGGTCCTATATGGCCGTGGGTTGCATCTGGCTGGTATCAGAGCTACCCCCATGCTGTATATACGGGGCCCAGCTGTGCTCAGATCGACATATATCGACTCAAGAACATCGCCTGTAGGTCCTATATAACCGTGGGTTGCAGCTGGCTGGTATCACAGCTACCCCAATGCTATATATACGGCGCCCAGCTGTGCTCAGATCGACATATATCGACTCAAGAACATCGCCTGTAGGTCCTATATGGCCGTGGGTTGCATCTGGCTGGTTTCAGAGCTACCCCCATGCTGTATATACAGGGCCCTGCTGTGCTCAGATCGACATATATCGACTCAAGAACATCGCCTGTAGGTGCTATATGGCCGTGAGTTTCAGCTGGCTGGTATCACAGCTACCCATATGCTGTATATACGTGGCCCAGCTGTGCTCAGATCGACATATATCGACTCAAGAACATCGCCTGTAGGTCCTATATGCCCGTGGGTTGCATCTGGCTAGAATCAGAGCCACCCACTTGCTGCATATACAGGGCATAGCGGAGCTCATATCGACATATATAGACTCAAGAACATCGCCTGTAGGTCCCATATGGGCATAGGTTGCACCTGGCTGGTGTCGGAGCGGCCCCAATGTTGCATATACGGTGCATAGCGGTGCTCAGATCGACATATATCGACTCAAGAACATCGCCTGTAGGTCCTATATGGCAGTGGGTTGCATCTGGCTGATATCAGAGCCACCCACATGCCGTATAAACGGGGCCCAGCTGTGCTCAGATCGACATATATCGACTCAAGAATATCGCCTGTAGGTCCTATATGGCCGTCGGTTGCAACTGGCTGGTATCAGAGCTACCCCCATGGTGTATATACGGCGCCCAGCTGTGCTCAAATCGACATATATCGATTCAAGTACATCGCCTGTAGGTCCTATATGGCCGTGGTTTGGATCTGGCTGGTATCAGAGCTACTCCCATGCTGTATATACGAGGCCCAGCTGTGCTCAGATCGACATATATCGACTCAAGAACATCGCCTGTGGGTCTTATATGGCCGTGGGTTGCAGCTGGCTGGTATCAGAGCTACCCCAGGCTGTATATACGTGGCCCAGCTGTGCTCAGATCGACATATATCGACTCAAGAATATCGCCTGTAGGTGCTGTATGGCCGTGGGTTGCATCTGGCTGGTATCAGAGCTACCCCCATGCTGTATATACGGCGCCCAGCTGTGCTCAGATCGACATATATCGACTCAAGAACATCGCCTGTAGGTCCTGTATGGCCGTGGGTTGCATCTGGCTGGTATCATAGCTTCCCCCATGCTGTATATACGGGGCCCAGCTGTGCTCAGAGCGACATATATCGACTCAAGAACATCGCCTGTAGGTCCTATGTAGCCGTGGGTTGCAGCTGGCTGGTATCACAGCTACCCCCATGCTGTATATACGTGGCCCAGCTGTGCTCAGATCGACATATATCGACTCAAGAACATCGCCTGTAGGTCCTATATGGGCATAGGTTGCACCTGGCTGGTGTCGAAGCGGCCCCAATGCTGCATATACGGTGCATAGCGGTGCTCAGATCGACATATATAGACTCAAGAACATCGCTTGTAGGTCCTATATTGCCGTGGGTTGCATCTGGCTGATATCAGAGCCACCCACATGCCGTATATACGGGGGCCCAGCTGTGCTCAGATCGACATATATCGACTCAAGAACATCGGCTGTAGGTCCTATATGGCCATGGGTTGCATCTGGCTGGTATCAGAGCCACCCACATGCCGTATATACGGGGGCCCAGCTGTGCTCAGATCGACATATATCGACTCAAGAACATCGCCTGTAGGACCTATATGGCCTTGGGTTGCATCTGGCTGGTATCAGAGCCACCCACATGCCGTATATACGAGGCCCAGCTGTGCTCAGATCGACATATATCGATTCAAGAACATCGCCTGTAGGTTCTATATGGCCGTGGGTTGCATATGGCTGGTATCAGAGCCACCCACATGCCGTATATACGGGGCCCAGCTGTGCGCAGATCGACAAATATCGACTCAAGAACATCGCCTGTAGGTCGTATATGGCCGTGGGTTGCATATGGCTGGTATCAGAGCCACCCACATGCCGTATATACGGGGCCCAGCTGTGCTCATATCGACATATATCGACTCAAGAACATCGCCTGTAGGTCCTATATGGCCGTGGGTTGCATCTGCCTGGTATCAGAGCTACACCCATGGTGTATATACGGCGCCCAGCTGTGCTCAGATCGACACATATCGACTCAAGAACATCGCCTGTAGGTCCTATATGGCCGTGGGTTGCATCTGGCTGGTATCAGAGCTACCCCTATGCTGTATATACGGCGAGCAGCTGTGCTCAGATCGACATATATCGACTCAAGAACATCGCCTGTAGGTCCTATATGGCCGTGGGTGGCATCTGGCTGGTGTCAGAGCTAACCCCATGCTGTATATACGGGGCCCAGCTGTGCTCAGATCGACCTATATCGACTCAAGAACATCGCCTGTAGGTCCTATATGGCCGTGGGTTGCATCTGGGTGGTATCAGAGCTACCCCCATGCTGTATATACGGGGCCCAGCTGTGCTCAGATCGACATATATCGACTCAAGAACATCGCCAGTAGGTCCAATATAACCGTGGGTTGCAGCTGGCTGGTATCACAGCTACCCCCATGCTATATATACGGCGCCCAGCTGTGCTCAGATCTACATATATCGACTCAAGAACATCGCCTGTAGATCCTATATGGCCGTGGGTTGCATCTGGCTGGTTTCAGAGCTACCCCCATTCTGTATATACGGGGCCCAGCTGTGCTCAGATCGACATATATCGACCCAAGAACACCGCCTGTAGGTCCTATATGGCCGTGGGTTGCAGCTGGCTGGTATCACAGCTACCCCCATGCTGTATATACGTGGCCCAGCTGTGCTCAGATCGACATATATCGACTCAAGAACATCGCCTGTAGGTCCTATATGCCCGTGGGTTGCTTCTGGCTGGAATCAGAGCCACCCACATGCTGCATATACAGGGCATAGCGGAGCTCATATCGACATATATCGACTCAAGAACATCGCCTGTAGGTGCCATATGGGCATAGGTTGCACCTGGCTTGTGTCGGAGCGGCCCCAATGTTGCATATACGGTGAATAGCGGTGCTCAGATTGACATATATCGAGTCAAGAACATCGCCTGTAGGTCCTATATGGCAGTGGGTTGCATCTGGCTGATATTAGAGCCACCCACATGCCGTATATACGGGGGCCCAGCTGTGCTCAGATCGACATATATCGACTCAAGAACATCGGCTCTAGGTCCTATATGGCCGTGGGTTGCATCTGGCTGGTACCAGAGCCACCCACATGCCGTATATACGGGGCCCAGCTGTGCTCAGATCGACATATATCGACTCAAGAATATCGCCTGTAGGTCCTATATGGCCGTGGGTTGCATCTGGCTTGTATCAGAGCTACCCCCATGGTGTATATACGGCGCCCAGCTGTGCTCAAATCGACATATATCGATTCAAGTACATCGCCTGTAGGTCCTATATGGCCGTGGGTTGGATCTGGCTGGTATCAGAGCTACTCCCATGCTGTATATACGAGGCCCAGCTGTGCTCAGATCGACATATATCGACTCAAGAACAGCGCCTGTGGGTCTTATATGGCCGTGGGTTGCAGCTGGCTGGTATCAGAGCTACCCCCAGGCTGTATATACGTGGCCCAGCTGTGCTCAGATCGACATATATCGACTCAAGAATATCGCCTGTAGGTGCTGTATGGCCGTGGGTTGCATCTGGCTGGTATCAGAGCTACCCCAATGCTGTATATACGTCGCCAAGCTGTGCTCAGATCGACATATATCGACTCAAGAACATCGCCTGTAGGTCCTATATGGCCGTGGGTTGCATCTGGCTGGTATCATAGCTTTCCCCATGCTGTATATACGGGGCCCAGCTGTGCTCAGAGCGACATATATCGAGTCAAGTACATCGCCTGTAGGTCCTATGTAGCCGTGGATTGCAGCTGGCTGGTATGACAGCTACCCCCATGCTGTATATACGTGGCCAAGCTGTGCTCAGATCGACATATATCGACTCAAGAACATCGCCTGTAGGTCCTATATGGCCGTGGGTTGCAGCTGGCTGGTATCAGAGCCACCCACATGCCGTATATACGGGGCCCAGCTGTGCTCAGCTCGACATATATCGACTCAAAAACATCGCCTCTAGGTCCTATATGGCCGTGGGTTGCATCTGGCTGGTATCAGAGCTACCCCCATGCTGTATATACGGCGCCCAGCTGTGCTCAGATCGACATATATCGACTCAAAAGCATTGCCTGTAGGTCCTATATGGCCGTGGGTTGCATCTGGCTGGTATCATAGCTTCCCCATGCTGTATATACGGGGCCCAGCTGTGCTCAGAGCGACATATATCGAGTCAAGTACATCGCCTGTAGGTCCTATGTAGCCGTGGGTTGCAGCTGGCTGGTATGACAGCTACACCCATGTTGTATATACGTGGCCCAGCTGTGCTCAGATCGACATATATCGACTCAAGAACATCGCCTGTAGGTCCTATATGGCCGTGGGTTGCAGCTGGCTGGTATCAGAGCCACCCACATGCCGTATATACGGGGACCAGATGTGCTCAGATCGACATATATCGACTCAAGAACATCGCCTGTAGGTCCTATATGGCCGTGGGTTGCACCTGGCTGGTATCAGAGCTACCCCCATGCTGTATATACGGAGCCCAGCTGTGCTCAGATCGACATATATCGACTCAAGAACATCGCCTGTAGGTCCTATATAGCCGTGGGTTGCAGCTGGCTGGTATCCCAGCTACCCCCATGCTGTATATACGTGGCCCAGCTGTGCTCAGATCGACATATATCGACTCAAGAACTTCGCCTGTAGGTCCTATATGGCCGTGGGTTGCATCTGGCTGGTATCAGAGCTAACCCCATGCTGTATATACGGCGCCCAGCTGTGCTCAGATCGACATATATCGACTCAAGAACATCGCCTGTAGGTCATATATGGCCGTGGGTTGTATCTGACTGGTATCAGAGCTACCCCCATGCTGTATACACGGGGCCCAGCTGTGCTCAAATCGACATATATCGACTCAAGAACATCGCCTGTAGGTCCTATATGGCCGTGGGTTGCAGCTGGCTGGTATCAGAGCTACCCCCATGCTGTATATACGTGGCCCAGCTGTGCTCAGATCGACATATATCGACTCAAGAACATCGCCTGTGGGTCTTATATGGCCGTGGGTTGCAGCTGGCTGGTATCAGAGCTACCCCCAGGCTGTATATACGTGGCCCAGCTGTGCTCAGATCGACATATATCGACTCAAGAACATCGCCTGTAGGTGCTATATGGCCGTGGGTTGCATCTGGCTGGTATCAGAGCTACCCCCATGCTGTATATACGGCGCCCAGCTGTGCTCAGATCGACATATATCGACTCAAGAACATCGCTTGTAGGTCCTATATGGCCGTGGGTTGCATCTGGCTGGTATCAGTGCTACCCCCATGCTGTATATACGGCGTCCAGCTGTGCTCAGATCGACATATATCGACTCAAGAACATCGCCTGTAGGTCCTATATGGCCGTGGGTTGCATATGGCTGGTATCAGAGCTACCCCCATGCTGTATATACGGGGCCCAGCTGTTCCCACATCGACATATATCGAATCAAGAACATCGCTTGTAGGTCCTATATAGCCATGGGTTGCAGCTGGCTGGTATCACAGCTACCCCCATGCTGTATATACGTGGCCCAGCTGTGCTCCGATCGACATATATCGACTCAAGAACATCGCCTGTAGGTCCTATATGGCCGTGGGTTGTATCTGGCTGGTATCAGAGCTACCACTATGCTGTATATGCGGCGAGCAGCTGTGCTCAGATCGACATATATCGACTCAAGAACATCGCCTGTAGGTCCTATATGGCCGTGGGTTGCATCTGGCTGGTATCAGAGCTACCCCCATGGTGTATATACGGCGCCCAGCTGTGCTCAAATCGACATATATCGATTCAAGAACATCGCCTGTAGGTCCTATATGGCCGTGGGTTGGATCTGGCTGGTTTCAGAGCTACTCCCATGCTGTATATACGAGGCCCAGCTGTGCTCAGATCGACATATATCGACCCAAGAACATCGCCTGTGGGTCTTATATGGCCGTGGGTTGCAGCTGACTGGTATCAGAGCTACCCCTAGGCTGTATATACGTGGCCCAGCTGTGCTCAGATCGACATATATCGACTCAAGAATATCGCCTGTAGGTGCTGTATGCCCGTGGGTTGCATCTGGCTGGTATCAGAGCTACCCCCATGCTGTATATACGGCGCCCAGCTGTGCTCAGATCGACATATATCGACTCAAGAACGTCGCCTGTAGGTCCTATATAGCCGTGGTTTGCATCTGGCTGGTATCGAAGCTACCCCCATGGTGTTTATACGGCGCCCAGCTGCGCTTAGATCGACATATATCGACTCAAGAACATCGCCTATAGGTCCTATATGGCTGTGGGTTGCATCTGGCTGGTATCAGAGCTACCCCCATGCTGTATATACGAGGCCCAGCTGTGCTCAGATCGACATATATCGACTCAAGAACATCGCCTGTGGGTCTTATATGGCCGTGGGTTGCAGCTGGCTGGTATCAGAGCTACCCCCAGGCTTTATATACGTGGCCCAGCTGTGCTCAGATCGACATATATCGACTCAAGAACATCGCCTGTAGGTGCTATATGGCCGTGGGTTGCATCTGGCTGGTATCAGAGCTACCCTCATGCTGTATATACGGCGCCAAGCTGTGCTCAGATCGACATATATCGACTCAAGAACATTGCTTGTAGGTCCTATATGGCCGTGGGTTGCATCTGGCTGGTATCAGTGCTACCCCCATTCTGTATATACGGCGCCCAACTGTGCTCAGATGGACATATATCGACTCAAGAATATCGCCTGTAGGTCCTATATGGCCGTGGGTTGCATATGGCTGGTATCAGAGCCACCCACATGCCGTATATATGGGGCCCAGCTGTGCTCGGATCGACATATATCGACTCAAGAACATCGCCTGTAGGTCCTATATGGCCGTGGATTGAATCTGGCTGGTATCATAACTACCCCCATGCTGTATATACGGCGCCCAGCTGTGCTCAGATCGACATATATCGACTCAAGAACATCGCCTGTAGGTCCTATATAGCCGTGGGTTGCAGTTGGCTGGTATCACAGCTACCCCCATGCTGTATTTACGTGGCCCAGCTGTGCTCAGGTCGACATATATCGACACAAGGACATCACCTGTAGGTCCTGTATAGCCGTTGGTTGCAGCTGGCTGGTATCAGAGCCACCCACATGCCCTATATACGGGGGTCCAGCTGTGCTCAGATCGACATATATCGACTCAAGAACATCGCCTGTAGGTCCTATATGGCCGTGGGTTGCATCTGGCTGGTATCAGAGCTACCCACATGCCGTATATACGGGACCCAGCTGTGCTCAGATCGACATATATCGACTCAAGAACATCGCCTGTAGGTCCTATATGGCCGTGGGTTGCATATGGCTGGTATCAGAGCCACCCACATGTCGTATATACGGGGCCCAGCTGTGCAGATCGACATATATCGAATCATGACCATCGCCTGTAGGTCCTATATGGCCGTGGGTTGCATCTGGCTGGTATCAGAGCCACCCACATGCCGTATATACGTTACCCAGCTGTGCCCAGATCGACATATATCGACTCAAGAACATCGCCTGTAGGTCCTATATGGCAGTGGGTTGCATATGGCTGGTATCAGAGCTACCCCCATGCTGTATATACGAGGCCCAGCTGTGCTCAGATCGACATATATCGACTCAAGAACATCGCCTGTGGGTCTTATATAGCTGTGGGTTGCAGCTGGCTGGTATCAGAGCTACCCCCAGGCTGTATATACGTGGCCCAGCTGTGCCCAGATCGATATATATCGACTAAAGAACATCGCCTGTAGGTCCTATATGGCAGTGGGTTGCATATGGCTGGTATCAAAGCGACCCCCATGCTGTATATACGGGGCCCAGCTGTGCTCAGATCGACATATATCGACTCAAGAACATCACCTGTAGGTCCTATATGGGCATAGGTTACACCTGGCTGGTGTCGAAGCGGCCCCAATGCTGCATATACGGTGCATAGCGGTGCTCAGATCGACATATATCGACTCAAGAACATCGCCTGTAGGTCCTATATGGCCATGGATTGCACCTGGCTGATATCAGAGCCACCTACATGCCGTATATACGGGGGCCCAGCTGTGCTCAAATCGACATATATCGAATCAAGAACATCGGCTGTAGGTCCTATATGGCCGTGGGTTGCATCTGGCTGGTATCAGAGCCACCCACATGCCGTATATACGGGGCCCAGCTGTGCTCAGATCGGCATATATCGACTCAAGAACATCGCCTGTAGGTCCTATACGGCCGTGGGTTGCATCTGGCTGGTATCAGAGCTACCCCCAAGCTGTATATACGAGGACCAGCTGTGCTCAGATCGACATATATCGACTCAAGAACATCGCCTGTAGGTCCTATATGGCCGTGGTTTGCATCTGGCTGGTATCAGAGCTACCCTAATGCTGTATATACGGGGCCCAGCTGTGCTCAGATCGACATATATCGACTCAAGAACATCGCCTGTAGGTCCTATATGGCCGTGGGTTGCAGCTGGCTGGTATCAGAGCCACCCACATGCCGTATATACAGGGCCCAGCTGTGCTCAGATCGACATATATCGACTCAAGAACATCGCCTGTAGGTCCTATATGGCCGTGGGTTGCATCTGGCTGGTATCAGAGCTACCCCCATGCTGTGTATACGGGGCCCAGCTGTGCTCAGATTGACATATATCGACTCAAGAACATCGCCTGTAGGTCCTATATGGCCGTGGGTTGCATCTGGCTGGTATCAGAGCTACCCCCATGCTGTATATACGGGGCCCAGCTCTGCTCAGATCGACATATATCGACTCAAGAACATCGCCTGTAGCTCCTATATGGCCTTGGGTTGCAGCTGGCTGGTATCAGAGCCACCCACATGCCGTATATACAGGGCCCAGCTGTGCTCAGATCGACATATATCGACTCAAGAACATCGCCTGTAGGTCCTATATGGCCGTGGGTTGCAGCTGGCTGGTATCAGAGCCACCCACATGCCGTATATACAGGGCCCAGCTGTGCTCAGATCGACATATATCGACTCAAGAATATCGCCTGTAGGTCCTATATGGCCGTGGGTTGCATCTGGCTTGTATCAGAGCTACCCCCATGGTGTATATACGGCGCCCAGCTGTGCTCAAATCGACATATATCGATTCAAGTACATCGCCTGTAGGTCCTATATGGCCGTGGGTTGGATCTGGCTGGTATCAGAGCTACTCCCATGCTGTATATACGAGGCCCAGCTGTGCTCAGATCGACATATATCGACTCAAGAACAGCGCCTGTGGGTCTTATATGGCCGTGGGTTGCAGCTGGCTGGTATCAGAGCTACCCCCAGGCTGTATATACGTGGCCCAGCTGTGCTCAGATCGACATATATCGACTCAAGAATATCGCCTGTAGGTGCTGTATGGCCGTGGGTTGCATCTGGCTGGTATCAGAGCTACCCCAATGCTGTATATACGTCGCCAAGCTGTGCTCAGATCGACATATATCGACTCAAGAACATCGCCTGTAGGTCCTATATGGCCGTGGGTTGCATCTGGCTGGTATCATAGCTTTCCCCATGCTGTATATACGGGGCCCAGCTGTGCTCAGAGCGACATATATCGAGTCAAGTACATCGCCTGTAGGTCCTATGTAGCCGTGGGTTGCAGCTGGCTGGTATGACAGCTACCCCCATGCTGTATATACGTGGCCAAGCTGTGCTCAGATCGACATATATCGACTCAAGAACATCGCCTGTAGGTCCTATATGGCCGTGGGTTGCAGCTGGCTGGTATCAGAGCCACCCACATGCCGTATATACGGGGCCCAGCTGTGCTCAGCTCGACATATATCGACTCAAAAACATCGCCTCTAGGTCCTATATGGCCGTGGGTTGCATCTGGCTGGTATCAGAGCTACCACCATGCTGTATATACGGCGCCCAGCTGTGCTCAGATCGACATATATCGACTCAAAAGCATTGCCTGTAGGTCCTATATGGCCGTGGGTTGCATCTGGCTGGTATCATAGCTTCCCCATGCTGTATATACGGGGCCCAGCTGTGCTCAGAGCGACATATATCGAGTCAAGTACATCGCCTGTAGGTCCTATGTAGCCGTGGGTTGCAGCTGGCTGGTATGACAGCTACACCCATGCTGTATATACGTGGCCCAGCTGTGCTCAGATCGACATATATCGACTCAAGAACATCGCCTGTAGGTCCTATATGGCCGTGGGTTGCAGCTGGCTGGTATCAGAGCCACCCACATGCCGTATATACGGGGACCAGATGTGCTCAGATCGACATATATCGACTCAAGAACATCGCCTGTAGGTCCTATATGGCCGTGGGTTGCACCTGGCTGGTATCAGAGCTACCCCCATGCTGTATATACGGAGCCCAGCTGTGCTCAGATCGACATATATCGACTCAAGAACATCGCCTGTAGGTCCTATATAGCCGTGGGTTGCAGCTGGCTGGTATCCCAGCTACCCCCATGCTGTATATACGTGGCCCAGCTGTGCTCAGATCGACATATATCGACTCAAGAACTTCGCCTGTAGGTCCTATATGGCCGTGGGTTGCATCTGGCTGGTATCAGAGCTACCCCCATGTTGTATATACGGCGCCCAGCTGTGCTCAGATCGACATATATCGACTCAAGAACATCGCCTGTAGGTCATATATGGCCGTGGGTTGTATCTGACTGGTATCAGAGCTACCCCCATGCTGTATACACGGGGCCCAGCTGTGCTCAAATCGACATATATCGACTAAAGAACATCGCCTGTAGGTCCTATATGGCCGTGGGTTGCAGCTGGCTGGTATCAGAGCTACCCCCATGCTGTATATACGTGGCCCAGCTGTGCTCAGATCGACATATATCGACTCAAGAACATCGCCTGTGGGTCTTATATGGCCGTGGGTTGCAGCTGGCTGGTATCAGAGCTACCCCCAGGCTGTATATACGTGGCCCAGCTGTGCTCAGATCGACATATATCGACTCAAGAACATCGCCTGTAGGTGCTATATGGCCGTGGGTTGCATCTGGCTGGTATCAGAGCTACCCCCATGCTGTATATACGGCGCCCAGCTGTGCTCAGATCCACATATATCGACTCAAGAACATCGCTTGTAGGTCCTATATGGCCGTGGGTTGCATCTGGCTGGTATCAGTGCTACCCCCATGCTGTATATACGGCGTCCAGCTGTGCTCAGATCGACATATATCGACTCAAAAACATCGCCTGTAGGTCCTATATGGCCGTAGGTTGCATATGGCTGGTATCAGAGCTACCCCCATGCTGTATATACGGGGCCCAGCTGTTCCCACATCGACATATATCGAATCAAGAACATCGCTTGTAGGTCCTATATAGCCATGGGTTGCAGCTGGCTGGTATCACAGCTACCCCCATGCTGTATATACGTGGCCCAGCTGTGCTCCGATCGACATATATCGACTCAAGAACATCGCCTGTAGGTCCTATATGGCCGTGGGTTGTATCTGGCTGGTATCAGAGCTACCACTATGCTGTATATGCGGCGAGCAGCTGTGCTCAGATCGACATATATCGACTCAAGAACATCGCCTGTAGGTCCTATATGGCCGTGGGTTGCATCTGGCTGGTATCAGAGCTACCCCCATGGTGTATATACGGCGCCCAGCTGTGCTCAAATCGACATATACCGATTCAATAACATCGCCTGTAGGTCCTATATGGCCGTGGGTTGGATCTGGCTGGTTTCAGAGCTACTCCCATGCTGTATATACGAGGCCCAGCTGTGCTCAGATCGACATATATCGACCCAAGAACATCGCCTGTGGGTCTTATATGGCCGTGGGTTGCAGCTGACTGGTATCAGAGCTACCCCTAGGCTGTATATACGTGGCCCAGCTGTGCTCAGATCGACATATATCGACTCAAGAATATCGCCTGTAGGTGCTGTATGGCCGTGGGTTGCATCTGGCTGGTATCAGAGCTACCCCCATGCTGTATATACGGCGCCCAGCTGTGCTCAGATCGACATATATCGACTCAAGAATGTCGCCTATAGGTCCTATATAGCCGTGGTTTGCATCTGGCTGGTATCGAAGCTACCCCCATGGTGTTTATAAGCGCCCAGCTGCGCTCAGATCGACATATATCGACTCAAGAACATCGCCTATAGGTCCTATATGGCTGTGGGTTGCATCTGGCTGGTATCAGAGCTACCCCCATGCTGTATATACGAGGCCCAGCTGTGCTCAGATCGACATATATCGACTCAAGAACATCGCCTGTGGGTCTTATATGGCCGTGGGTTGCAGCTGGCTGGTATCAGAGCTACCCCCAGGCTTTATATACGTGGCCCAGCTGTGCTCAGATCGACATATATCGACTCAAGAACATCGCCTGTAGGTGCTATATGGCCGTGGGTTGCATCTGGCTGGTATCAGAGCTACCCTCATGCTGTATATACGGCGCCAAGCTGTGCTCAGATCGACATATATCGACTCAAGAACATTGCTTGTAGGTCCTATATGGCCGTGGGTTGCATCTGGCTGGTATCAGTGCTACCCCCATTCTGTATATACGGCGCCCAACTGTGCTCAGATGGACATATATCGACTCAAGAATATCGCCTGTAGGTCCTATATGGCCGTGGGTTGCATATGGCTGGTATCAGAGCCACCCACATGCCGTATATATGGGGCCCAGCTGTGCTCGGATCGACATATATCGACTCAAGAACATCGCCTGTAGGTCCTATATGGCCGTGGATTGAATCTGGCTGGTATCATAACTACCCCCATGCTGTATATACGGCGCCCAGCTGTGCTCAGATCGACATATATCGACTCAAGAACATCGCCTGTAGGTCCTATATAGCCGTGGGTTGCAGTTGGCTGGTATCACAGCTACCCCCATGCTGTATTTACGTGGCCCAGCTGTGCTCAGGTCGACATATATCGACACAAGGACATCACCTGTAGGTCCTGTATAGCCGTTGGTTGCAGCTGGCTGGTATCAGAGCCACCCACATGCCCTATATACGGGGGTCCAGCTGTGCTCAGATCGACATATATCGACTCAAGAACATCGCCTGTAGGTCCTATATGGCCGTGGGTTGCATCTGGCTGGTATCAGAGCTACCCACATGCCGTATATACGGGACCCAGCTGTGCTCAGATCGACATATATCGACTCAAGAACATCGCCTGTAGGTCCTATATGGCCGTGGGTTGCATATGGCTGGTATCAGAGCCACCCACATGTCGTATATACGGGGCCCAGCTGTGCAGATCGACATATATCGAATCATGACCATCGCCTGTAGGTCCTATATGGCCGTGGGTTGCATCTGGCTGGTATCAGAGCCACCCACATGCCGTATATACGTTACCCAGCTGTGCCCAGATCGACATATATCGACTCAAGAACATCGCCTGTAGGTCCTATATGGCAGTGGGTTGCATATGGCTGGTATCAGAGCTACCCCCATGCTGTATATACGAGGCCCAGCTGTGCTCAGATCGACATATATCGACTCAAGAACATCGCCTGTGGGTCTTATATAGCTGTGGGTTGCAGCTGGCTGGTATCAGAGCTACCCCCAGGCTGTATATACGTGGCCCAGCTGTGCCCAGATCGATATATATCGACTAAAGAACATCGCCTGTAGGTCCTATATGGCAGTGGGTTGCATATGGCTGGTATCAAAGCGACCCCCATGCTGTATATACGGGGCCCAGCTGTGCTCAGATCGACATATATCGACTCAAGAACATCACCTGTAGGTCCTATATGGGCATAGGTTACACCTGGCTGGTGTCGAAGCGGCCCCAATGCTGCATATACGGTGCATAGCGGTGCTCAGATCGACATATATCGACTCAAGAACATCGCCTGTAGGTCCTATATGGGCATAGGTTACACCTGGCTGGTGTCGAAGCGGCCCCAATGCTGCATATACGGTGCATAGCGGTGCTCAGATCGACATATATCGACTCAAGAACATCGCCTGTAGGTCCTATATGGCCATGGATTGCACCTGGCTGATATCAGAGCCACCTACATGCCGTATATACGGGGGCCCAGCTGTGCTCAAATCGACATATATCGAATCAAGAACATCGGCTGTAGGTCCTATATGGCCGTGGGTTGCATCTGGCTGGTATCAGAGCCACCCACATGCCGTATATACGGGGCCCAGCTGTGCTCAGATCGGCATATATCGACTCAAGAACATCGCCTGTAGGTCCTATACGGCCGTGGGTTGCATCTGGCTGGTATCAGAGCTACCCCCAAGCTGTATATACGAGGACCAGCTGTGCTCAGATCGACATATATCGACTCAAGAACATCGCCTGTAGGTCCTATATGGCCGTGGGTTGCATCTGGCTGGTATCAGAGCTACCCTAATGCTGTATATACGGGGCCCAGCTGTGCTCAGATCGACATATATCGACTCAAGAACATCGCCTGTAGGTCCTATATGGCCGTGGGTTGCAGCTGGCTGGTATCAGAGCCACCCACATGCCGTATATACAGGGCCCAGCTGTGCTCAGATCGACATATATCGACTCAAGAACATCGCCTGTAGGTCCTATATGGCCGTGGGTTGCATCTGGCTGGTATCAGAGCTACCACCATGCTGTGTATACGGGGCCCAGCTGTGCTCAGATTGACATATATCGACTCAAGAACATCGCCTGTAGGTCCTATATGGCCGTGGGTTGCATCTGGCTGGTATCAGAGCTACCCCCATGCTGTATATACGGGGCCCAGCTGTGCTCAGATCGACATATATCGACTCAAGAACATCGCCTGTAGCTCCTATATGGCCTTGGGTTGCAGCTGGCTGGTATCAGAGCCACCCACATGCCGTATATACAGGGCCCAGCTGTGCTCAGATCGACATATATCGACTCAAGAACATCGCCTGTAGGTCCTATATGGCCGTGGGTTGCAGCTGGCTGGTATCAGAGCCACCCACATGCCGTATATACAGGGCCCAGCTGTGCTCAGATCGACATATATCGACTCAAGAACATCGCCTGTAGGTCCTATATGGCCGTGGGTTGCATCTGGCTGGTATCAGAGCTACCCCCATGCTGTGTATACGGGGCCCAGCTGTGCTCAGATTGACATATATCGACTCAAGAACATCGCCTGTAGGTCCTATATGGCCGTGGGTTGCATCTGGCTGGTATCAGAGCTACCCCCATGCTGTATATACGGGGCCCAGCTGTGCTCAGA
The DNA here is from genome assembly GCA_963942505.1 of Lordithon lunulatus. Lineage (NCBI taxonomy): Eukaryota > Metazoa > Arthropoda > Insecta > Coleoptera > Staphylinidae > Lordithon > Lordithon lunulatus. The sequence goes on along the minus strand of OZ012667.1, from coordinate 28,764,491 downwards.
TCGACATATATCGACTCAAGAACATCGCCTGTAGCTCCTATATGGCCTTGGGTTGCAGCTGGCTGGTATCAGAGCTACCCCCATGCTGTATATACGGGGCCCAACTGTGCGCAGATCGACATATATCGACTCAAGAACATCGCCTGTAGGTCCTATATGGCCGTGGGTTGCATATGGCTGGTATCAGAGCCACCCACATGCCGTATATACGGGGCCCAGCTGTGCGCAGATCGACATGTATCGACTAAAGAACATCGCCTGTAGGTCCTATATAGACGTGGGTTGCAGTTGGCTGGTATCACAGCTAACCCCATGCTGTATTTACGTGGCCCAGCTGTGCTCAGGTCGACATATATCGACTCAAGGACATCACCTGTAGGTCCTGTATGGCCGTGGGTTGCAGCTGGCTGGTATCAGAGCCACCCACATGCCCTATATGCGGGGGTCCAGCTGTGCTCAGATCGGCATATATCGACTCAAGAACATCGCCTGTAGGTCCTATATGGCCGTGGGTTGCATCTGGCTGTTATCAGAGCTACCCACATGCCGTATATACGGGACCCAGCTGTGCTCAGATCGACATATATCGAATCATGACCATCGCCTGTAGGTCCTATATGGCCGTGGGTTGCACCTGGCTGGTATCAGAGCCACCCACATGTCGTATATACGTTACCCAGCTGTGCCCAGGTCGACATATATCGACTCAAGAACATCGCCTGTAGGTCCTATATGGCCGTGGGTTGCATATGGCTGGTATCAGAGCTACCCCCATGCTGTACATACGAGGCCCAGCTGTGCTCAGATCGACATATATCGACTCAAGAACATCGCCTGTGGGTCTTATATGGCCGTGGGTTGCAGCTGGCTGGTATCAGAGCTACCCCCAGGCTGTATATACGTGGCCCAGCTGTGCTCAGATCGACATATATCGACTTAAGAACATCGCCGGTAGGTCCTGTATGCCCATGGGTTGCATCTGGCTGGTATCAGAGCCACCCACATGCCGTATATACGGAGACCAGCTGTGCTCAGATCGACATATATCCACTCAAGAACATCGCCTGTAGGTCCTATATGGCCGTGGGTTGCATCTGGCTCGTATCAGAGCTACCCCCATGCTGTATACACGGCGCCCAGCTGTGCTCAGATCGACATATATCGACTCAAGAAAATCGCCTGTAGGTCCTATATGGCCGTGGGTTGCATCTGGCTGGTATCAGAGCTACCCCCATGCTGTATATACGAGGACCAGCTGTGCTCAGATCGACATATATCGACTCAAGAACATCGCCTGTAGGTCCTATATGGTCGTGGGTTGCATCTGGCTGGTATCAGAGCTACTCCCATGCTGTATATACGGGGCCCAGCTGTGCTCAGATCGACATATATCGACTCAAGAACATCGCCTGTAGGTCCTATATGGCCGTGGGTTGCAGCTGGATGGTATCACAGCTACCCCCATGTTGTATATACGTGGCCCAGCTGTGCTCAGATCGACATATATCGACTCAAGAACAACGCTTGTAGGTCCTATATGGGCATAGGTTGCACCTGGCTGGTGTCGAAACGGCCCCAATGCTGCATATACGGTGCATAGCGGTACTCAGATCGACATATATCGACTCAAGAACATCGCCTGTAGGTCCTATATGGCCGTGGGTTGCATCTGGCTGATATCAGAGCCACCCACATGCCGTATATACGGGGGCCCAGGTGTGTTCAAATCGACATATATCGAATCAAGAACATCGCCTGTAGGTCCTATATGGCCGTGGGTTGCATCTGGCTGGTATCAGAGCTACCCCCATGCTGTATATACGAGGACCAGCTGTGCTCAGATCGACATATATCGAATCAAGAACATCGCCTGTAGCTCCTATATGGCCGTGGGTTGCATCTGGCTGGTATCAGAGCTACCCCCATGCTGTATATACGGCACCCAGCTGTGCTCAGATCGACATATATTGACTCAAGAACATCGCCTGTAGGTCCTATATCGGCGAAGGTTGCACCTGGCTGGTGTCGAAGCGGCCCCAATGCTGCATATACGGTGCATAGCGGTGCTCAGATCGACATATATCGACTCAAGAACATCGCCTGTAGGTCCTATATGGCCATGGGTTGCATCTGGCTGGTATCAGAGCCACGCACATGCCGTATATACGTGGACCAGCTGTGCCCAGATCGACATATATCGACTCAAGAACATCGCCTGCAGGTGCTATATGGCCGTGGGTTGCATCTGGCTGGTATCAGAGCTACCCCCATGCTGTATATACGGCGCCCAGCTGTGCTCAGATCGACATATATTGACTCAAGAACATCGCCTGTAGGTCCTATATGGCTGTGGGTTGCAGCTGGCTGGTATCAGAGCTACCCCCAGGTTGTATATACGTGGCCCAGCTGTGCTCAGATCGACATATATCGACTCAAGAACATCGCCTGTAGGTGCTATGTGGCCGTGGGTTGCATCTGGCTGGTATCAGAGCTACCCCCATGCTGTATATACGGCGCCCAGCTGTGCCCAGATCGACATATATTGACTCAAGAACATCGCCTGTAGGTCCTATATGGGCATAGGTTGCACCTGGCTGGTGTCGAAGCGGCCCCAATGCTGCATATACTGTGCATAGCGGTGCTCAGATCGACATATATCGACTCAAGAACATCGCCTGTAGGTCCTATATGGCCGTGGGTTGCATCTGGCTGGTATCAGAGCTACCCCCATGCTGTATATACGGGGCCCAGCTGTGCTCAGATCGACATATATCGACTCAAGAACATCGCCTGTAGGACCTATATGGCCGCGGGTTGCAGCTGCCTGTGACTCAAGAACATCGCCTGTGGGTCTTATATGGCCGTGGGTTGCAGCTGGCTGGTATCAGAGCTACCCCCAGGATGTATATACGGGGCCCAGCTGTGCTCAGATCGACATATATCGACTCAAGAACATCGCCTGTAGGTCCTATATGGCCGCGGGTTGCAGCTGCCTGGTATCACAGCTACCCCCACGCTGTATATACGTGGCCCAGCTGTGCTCAGAACGACATATATTGACTCAAGAACATCGCCTGTGGGTCTTATATGGCCGTGGGTTGCAGCTGGCTGGTATCAGAGCTACCCCCAGGATGTATATACGTGGCCCAACTGTACTCAGTTCGACATATATCGACTCAAGAACATCGCCTGTAGGTGCTATATGGCGGTGGGTTCCATCTGGCTGGTATCAGAGCTACCCCCATGCTTTATATACGGCGCCAAGCTGTGCTCAGATCGACATATATCGACTCAAGAACATTGCTTGTAGGTCCTATATGGCCGTGGGTTGCATCTGGCTGGTATCAGTGCTACCCCCATGCTGTATATACGGCGCCCAGCTGTGCTCAGATCGACATATATCGACTCAAGAATATCGCCTGTAGGTCCTATATGGCCGTGGGTTGCATCTGGCTGGTATCAGAGCCACCCACATGCCGTATATACGGGGCCCAGCTGTGCTCGGATCGACATATATCGACTCAAGAACATCGCCTGTAGGTCCTATATGGCCGTGGGTTGCATCTGGCTGGTATCAGAGCTACCCCCATGCTGTATATACGAAGCCCAGCTGTGCTCAGATCGACATATATCGACTCAAGAACATCGCCTGTAGGTCCTATATGGCCGTGGGTTGTATCTGGCTGATATCAGAGCCACCCACATGCCGTATATACGGGGGCCCAGCTGTGCTCAGATCGACATATATCGAATCATGACCATCGCCTGGAGGTCCTATATGGCCGTGGGTTGCATCTGGCTGGTATCAGAGCCACCCACATGCCGTATATACGTTACCCAGCTGTGCCCAAATCGACATATATCGACTCAAGAACATCGCCTGTAGGTACTATATGGCCGTGGGTTGCAAATGGCTGGTATCAGAGCTACCCCCATGCTGTATATACGAGGCCCAGCTGTGCTCAGATCGACATATATCGACTCAAGAACATCGCCTGTGAGTCTTATATGGCCGTGGGTTGCAGCTGGCTGGTATCAGAGCTACACCCAGGCTGTATATACGTGGCCCAGCTGTGCTCAGATCGACATATATCGACTTAAGAACATCGCCGGTAGGTCCTGTATGCCCATGGGTTGCATCTGGCTGGTATCAGAGCCACCCACATGCCGTATATACGGGGACCTGCTGTGCTCAGATCGACATATATCGACTCAAGAACATCGCCTGTAGGTCCTATATGGCCGTGGGTTGCAGCTGGCTGTTATCAGAGCTACCCCCATGCTGTATATACGGCGCCCAGCTGTGCTCAGATCGATATATATCGACTCAAGAAAATCGCCTGTAGGTCCTATATGGCCGTGGGTTGCATCTGGCTGGTATCAGAGCTACCCCCATGCTGTATATACGGGGCCCAGCTGTGCTCACATCGACATATATCGACTCAAGAACATCGCCTGTAGGTCCTATATGGCCGTGGGTTGCATCTGGCTGATATCAGAGCCACCCACATGCCGTATATACGGCGGCCCAGCTATGCTCAGATCGACATATATCGACTCAAGAACATCGCCTGTAGATCCTATATGGCCGTGGGTTGCAGCGGGCTGGTATCAGAGCCACCCACATGCCTTATATACGAGGCCCAGCTGTGCTCAGATCGACAAATATCGACTCAAGAACATCGCCTGTAGGTTGTATATAGCCGTGGGTTGCATATGGCTGGTATCAGAGCCACACACATGCCGTATATACGGGGCCCAGCTGTGCGCAGATCGACATATATCGACTCAAGAACATCGCCTGTAGGTCCTATATGGCCGTGGGTTGCATATGGCTGGTATCAGAGCCACACACATGCCGTATATACGGGGCCCAGCTGTGCTCAGATCGACATATATCGACTCAAGAACATCGCCTGTAGGACCTATATGGCCGTGGGTTGCATCTGGCTGGTATCAGAGCTACACCCATGGTGTATATACGGCGCCCAGCTGTGCTCAGGACGACATATATCGACTCAAGAACATCGTCTGTAGGTCCTATATGGCCGTGGGTTGCATCTGGCTGGTATCAGAGCTACCCCTATGCTGTATATACGGCGAGCAGCTGTGCTCAGATCGACATATATCGAATCAAGAACATCGCCTGTAGGTCCTATATGGCCGTGGGTTGCATCTGGCTGGTATCAGAGCTACCCCCATGCTGTATATACGGGGCCCAGCTGTGCTCAGATCGACATATATCGACTCAAGAACATCGCCTGTAGGTCCTATATAACCGTGGGTTGCAGCTAGCTGGTATCACAGCTACCCCCATGCTATATATACGGCGCCCAGCTGTGCTCAGATCGACATATATCGACTCAAGAACATCGCCTGTAGGTCCTATATGGCCGTGGGTTGCATCTGGCTGGTTTCAGAGCTACCCCCATGCTGTATATACAGGGCCCTGCTGTGCTCAGATCGACATATATCGACTCAAGAACATCGCCTGTACGTGCTATATGGCCGTGAGTTTCAGCTGGCTGGTATCACAGCTACCCATATGCTGTATATACGTGGCCCAGCTGTGCTCAGATCGACATATATCGACTCAAGAACATCGCCTGTAGGTCCTATATGCCCGTGAGTTGCATCTGGCTAGAATCAGAGCCACCCACTTGCTGCATATACAGGGCATAGCGGAGCTCATATCGACATATATAGACTCAAGAACATCGCCTGTAGGTCCCATATGGGCATAGGTTGCACCTGGCTGGTGTCGGAGCGGCCCCAATGTTGCATATACAGTGCATAGCGGTGCTCAGATCGACATATATCGACTCAAGAACATCGCCTGTAGGTCCTATATGGCAGTGGGTTGCATCTGGCTGATATCAGAGCCACCCACATGCCGTATATACGGGGCCCAGCTGTGCTCAGATCGACATATATCGACTCAAGAATATCGCCTGTAGGTCCTATATGGCCGTCGGTTGCAACTGGCTGGTATCAGAGCTACCCCCATGGTGTATATACGGCGCCCAGCTGTGCTCAAATCGACATATATCGATTCAAGTACATCGCCTGTAGGTCCTATATGGCCGTGGGTTGGATCTGGCTGGTATCAGAGCTACTCCCATGCTGTATATACGAGGCCCAGCTGTGCTCAGATCGACATATATCGACTCAAGAACATCGCCTGTGGGTCTTATATTTTCGTGGCCCAGCTGTGCCCAGGTCGACATATATCGACTCAAGGACATCACCTGTAGGTCCTATATGGCCGTGGGTTGCAGCTGGCTGGTATCAGAGCCACCCACATGCCCTATATACGGGGATCCAGCTGTGCTCAGATCGACATATATCGACTCAAGAACATCGCCTGTAGGTCCTATATGGCCGTGGGTTGCATATGGCTGGTATCAGAGCCACCCACATGCCGTATAAACGGGGCCCAGCTGTGCTCAGATCGACATATATCGAATCATGACCATCGCCTGTAGGTCCTATATGGCCGTGGGTTGCATCTGGCTGGTATCAGAGCCACCCACATGCCGTATATACGTTACCCAGCTGTGCCCAAATCGACATATATCGACTCAAGAACATCGCCTGTAGGTACTATATGGCCGTGGGTTGCAAATGGCTGGTATCAGAGCTACCCCCATGCTGTATATACGAGGCCCAGCTGTGCTCAGATCGACATATATCGGCTCAAGAACATCGCCTGTGGGTCTTATATGGCCGTGGGTTGCAGCTGGCTGGTATCAGAGCTACCCCCAGGCTGTATATACGTGGCCCAGCTGTGCTCAGATCGACATATATCGACTTAAGAACATCGCCGGTAGGTCCTGTATGCCCATGGGTTGCATCTGGCTGGTATCAGAGAAACCCACATGCCGTATATACGGGGACCTGCTGTGCTCAGATCGACATATATCGACTCAAGAACATCGCCTGTAGGTCCTATATGGCCGTGGGTTGCAGCTGGCTGTTATCAGAGCTACCCCCATGCTGTATATACGGCGCCCAGCTGTGCTCAGATCGATATATATCGACTCAAGAAAATCGCCTGTAGGTCCTATATGGCCGTGGGTTGCATCTGGCTGGTATCAGAGCTACCCGCATGCTGTATATACGGGGCCCAGCTGTGCTCACATCGACATATATCGACTTAAGAACATCGCCTGTAGGTCCTATATGGCCGTGGGTTGCATCTGGCTGATATCAGAGCCACCCACATGCCGTATATACGGCGGCCCAGCTATGCTCAGATCGACATATATCGACTCAAGAACATCGCCTGTAGATCCTATATGGCCGTGGGTTGCAGCGGGCTGGTATCAGAGCCACCCACATGCCTTATATACGAGGCCCAGCTGTGCTCAGATCGACAAATATCGACTCAAGAACATCGCCTGTAGGTTGTATATAGCCGTGGGTTGCATATGGCTGGTATCAGAGCCACCCACATGCCGTATATACGGGGCCCAGCTGTGCGCAGATCGACATATATCGACTCAAGAACATCGCCTGTAGGTCCTATATGGCCGTCGGTTGCATATGGCTGGTATCAGAGCCACCCACATGCCGTATATACGGGGCCCAGCTGTGCTCAGATCGACATATATCGACTCAAGAACATCGCCTGTAGGTCCTATATGGCCGTGGGTTGCATCTGGCTGGTATCAGAGCTACACCCATGGTGTATATACGGCGCCCAGCTGTGGTCAGGACGACATATATCGACTCAAGAACATCGTCTGTAGGTCCTATATGGCCGTGGGTTGCATCTGGCTGGTATCAGAGCTACCCCTATGCTGTATATACGGCGAGCAGCTGTGCTCAGATCGACATATATCGAATCAAGAACATCGCCTGTAGGTCCTATATGGCCGTGGGTTGCATCTGGCTGGTATCAGAGCTACCCCCATGCTGTATATACGGGGCCCAGCTGTGCTCAGATCGACATATATCGACTCAAGAACATCGCCTGTAGGTCCTATATAACCGTGGGTTGCAGCTGGCTGGTATCACAGCTACCCCAATGCTATATATACGGCGCCCAGCTGTGCTCAGATCGACATATATCGACTCAAGAACATCGCCTGTAGGTCCTATATGGCCGTGGGTTGCATCTGGCTGGTTTCAGAGCTACCCCCATGCTGTATATACAGGGCCCTGCTGTGCTCAGATCGACATATATCGACTCAAGAACATCGCCTGTAGGTGCTATATGGCCGTGAGTTTCAGCTGGCTGGTATCACAGCTACCCATATGCTGTATATACGTGGCCCAGCTGTGCTCAGATCGACATATATCGACTCAAGAACATCGCCTGTAGGTCCTATATGCCCGTGGGTTGCATCTGGCTAGAATCAGAGCCACCCACTTGCTGCATATACAGGGCATAGCGGAGCTCATATCGACATATATAGACTCAAGAACATCGCCTGTAGGTCCCATATGGGCATAGGTTGCACCTGGCTGGTGTCGGAGCGGCCCCAATGTTGCATATACGGCGCATAGCGGTGCTCAGATCGACATATATCGACTCAAGAACATCGCCTGTAGGTCCTATATGGCAGTGGGTTGCATCTGGCTGATATCAGAGCCACCCACATGCCGTATAAACGGGGCCCAGCTGTGCTCAGATCGACATATATCGACTCAAGAATATCGCCTGTAGGTCCTATATGGCCGTCGGTTGCAACTGGCTGGTATCAGAGCTACCCCCATGGTGTATATACGGCGCCCAGCTGTGCTCAAATCGACATATATCGATTCAAGTACATCGCCTGTAGGTCCTATATGGCCGTGGTTTGGATCTGGCTGGTATCAGAGCTACTCCCATGCTGTATATACGAGGCCCAGCTGTGCTCAGATCGACATATATCGACTCAAGAACATCGCCTGTGGGTCTTATATGGCCGTGGGTTGCAGCTGGCTGGTATCAGAGCTACCCCAGGCTGTATATACGTGGCCCAGCTGTGCTCAGATCGACATATATCGACTCAAGAATATCGCCTGTAGGTGCTGTATGGCCGTGGGTTGCATCTGGCTGGTATCAGAGCTACCCCCATGCTGTATATACGGCGCCCAGCTGTGCTCAGATCGACATATATCGACTCAAGAACATCGCCTGTAGGTCCTGTATGGCCGTGGGTTGCATCTGGCTGGTATCATAGCTTCCCCCATGCTGTATATACGGGGCCCAGCTGTGCTCAGAGCGACATATATCGACTCAAGAACATCGCCTGTAGGTCCTATGTAGCCGTGGGTTGCAGCTGGCTGGTATCACAGCTACCCCCATGCTGTATATACGTGGCCCAGCTGTGCTCAGATCGACATATATCGACTCAAGAACATCGCCTGTAGGTCCTATATGGCCGTGGGTTGCAGCTGGCTGTTATCAGAGCCACCCACATGCCGTATATGCGGGGCCCAGCTGTGCTCAGCTCGACATATAACGACTCAAAAACATCGCCTCTAGGTCCTATATGGCCGTGGGTTGCATCTGGCTGGTATCAGAGCTACCCCCATGCTGTATATACGGCGCCCAGCTGTGCTCAGATCGACATATATCGACTCAAAAACATCGCCTGTAGGTCCTATATAGCCGTGGGTTGCATCTGGCTGGTATCATAGCTTCCCTCATGCTGTATATACGGGGCCCAGCTGTGCTCAGAGCGACATATATCGACTCACAAACATCGCCTATAGGTCCTATGTAGCCGTGGGTTGCAGCTGGCTGGTATGACAGCTACCCCCATGCTGTATATACGTGGCCCAGCTGTGCTCAGATCGACATATATCGACTCAAGAACATCGCCTGTAAGTCCTATATGGCCGTGGGTTGCAGCTGGCTGGTATCAGAGCCACCCACATGCCGTATATACGGGGACCAGCTGTGCTCAGATCGACATATATCGACTCAAGAACATCGCCTGTAGGTCCTATATGGCCGTGGGTTGCATCTGGCTGGTATCAGAGCTACCCCCATGCTGTATATACTAGGCCCAGCTGTGCTTAGATCGACATATATCGACTCAAGAACATCGCCTGTAGGTCCTATATGGCCGTGGGTTGCATCTGGCTGGTATCAGAGCTACCCCAATGCTGTATATACGTGGCCCAGCTGTGCTCAGTTCGATATATATCAACTCAAGAACATCGCCTGTAGGTCCTATATGGCCGTGGGTTGCAGCTGGCTGGTATCACAGCTACCCCAATGCTGTATATACGTGGCCCAGCTGTGCTCAGATCGATATATATCGACTCAAGAACATCGCCTGTAGGTCCTATATGGCCGTGGGTTGCATCTGGGTGGTATCAGAGCTACCCCCATGCTGTATATACGGCGCCCAGCTGTGCTCAGATCGACATATATCGACTCAAGAACATCGCCTGTAGGTCATATATGGCCGTGGGTTGCATCTGGCTGGTATCAGAGCTACCCCCATGCTGTATATACGGGGCCCAGCTGTGCTCAAATCGACATATATCGACTCAAGAACATCGCCTGTAGGTCCTATATGGCCGTGGGTTGCATCTGGCTGGTATCAGAGCTACACCCATGGTGTATATACGGCACCCAGCTGTGCTCAGATCGACATATATCGACTCAAGAACATCGCCTGTAGGTCCTATATGGCCGTGGGTTGCATCTGGCTGGTATCAGAGCCACCCACCTGCCGTATATACGTTATCCAGCTGTGCCCAGATCGACATATATCGACTCAAGAACATCGCCTGTAGGTCCTATATGGCCGTGGGTTGCAAATGGCTGGTATCAGAGCTACCCCCATGCTGTATATACGAGGCCCAGCTGTGCTCAGATCGACATATATCGACTCAAGAACATCGCCTGTGGGTCTTATATGGCCGTGGGTTGCAGCTGGCTGGTATCAGAGCTACCCCCAGGCTGTATATACGTGGCCCAGCTGTGCTCAGATCGACATATATCGACTTAAGAACATCGCCGGTAGGTCCTGTATGCCCATGGGTTGCATCTGGCTGGTATCAGAGCCACCCACATGCCGTATATACGGGGACCAGCTGTGCTCAGATCGACATATATCGACTTAAGAACATCGCCTGTAGGTCCTATATGGCCGTGGGTTGCATCTGGCTCGTATCAGAGCTACCCCCATGCTGTATATACTGCGCCAAGCTGTGCTCAGATCGACATATATCGACTCAAGAAAATCGCCTGTAGGTCCTATATGGCCGTGGGTTGCATCTGGCTGGTATCAGAGCTACCCCCATGCTGTATATACGGGGCCCAGCTGTGCTCAGATCGACATATATCGACTCAAGAACATCGCCTGTAGGTCCTATATGGCCGTGGGTTGCAGCTGGCTGGTATCACAGCTACTCCCATGCTGTATATACGTGGCCCAGTTGTGCTCAGATCGACATATATCGACTCAAGAACATCGCCTGTAGGTCCTATATGGCCGTGGGTTGTATATGGCTGGTAACAGAGCCACCCACATGCCGTATATACGGGGCCCAGCTGTGCTCAGATCGACATATATCGACTCAAGAACATCGCCTGTAGGTCCTATATGGCCGTGGTTTGCATCTGGCTGGTATCGGAGCTACCCCCATCTTGTATATACGGCGCCCAGCTTCGCTCAGATCGACATATATCGACTCAAGAACATCGTCTATGGGTCCTATATGGCTGTGGGATGCATCTGGCTGGTATCAGAGCTACCCCCATGCTGTATATACGAGGCCCAGCTGTGCTCAGATCGACATATATCGACTCAAGAACATCGCCTGTGGGTCTTATATGGCCGTGGGTTGCAGCTGGCTGGTATCAGAGCTACCCCCAGGCTGTATATACGTGGCCCAGCTGTGCTCAGATCGACATATATCGACTCAAGAACATCGCCAGTAGGTGCTATATGGCCGTGGGTTGCATCTGGCTGGTATCAGAGCTACCCCCATGCTGTATATACGGCTCCAAGCTGTGCTCAGATCGACATATATCGACTCAAGAACATCGCTTGTAGGTCCTATATGGCCGTGGGTTGCATCTGGCTGGTATCAGTGCTACCCCCATGCTGTATATACGGCGCCCAGCTGTGCTCAGATCGACATATATCGACTCAATAATATCTCCTGTAGGTCCTATATGGCCGTGGGTTGCATCTGGCTGGTATCAGAGCCACCCACGTGCCGTATATACCGGGCCCAGCTGTGCTCGAATCGACATATATCGACTCAAGATCATCGCCTGTAGGTCCTATATGGCCGTGGATTGAATCTGGCTGATATCAGAGCTACCCCCATGTTGTATATACGGCGCCCAGCTGTGCTCAGATCGACATATATCGACTCAAGAACATCGCCTGTAGGTCCTATATGGCCGTGGATTGAATCTGGCTGATATCAGAGCTACCCCCATGTTGTATATACGGCGCCCAGCTGTGCTCAGATCGACATATATCGACTCAAGAACATCGCCTGTAGGTCCTATATTGCCGTAGGTTGCAGTTGGCTGGTATCACAGCTACCCCCATGCTGTATATACGTGGCCCAGCTGTGCTCAGGTCGACATATATCGACTCAAGGACATCACCTGTAGGTCCTATATGGCCGTGGGTTGCAGCTGGCTGGTATCAGAGCCACCCACATGCCCTATATACGGGGGTCCAGCTGTGCTCAGATCGACCATATATCGAATCAAGAACATCGCCTGTAGGTCCTATATGGCCGTGGGTTGCATTTGGCTGATATCAGAGCCACCCACATGCCGTATATACGGGGCCCACCTGTGCTCAGATCGACATATATCGACTCAAGAACATCGCTTGTAGGTCCTATATGGCCGTGGATTGCATCTGGCTGGTATCAGAGCCACCCACATGCCGTATATACGAGGCCCAGCTGTGCTCAGATCGACATATATCGACTCAAGAACATCGGCTGTAGGTCCTATATGGCCGTGGGATGCATATAGCTGGTATCAGAGCCACCCACATGCCGTATATACGGGGCCCAGCTGTGCTCGGATCGACATTTATCGACGCAAGAACATCGCCTGTAGGTCCTATATGGCTGTGGGTTGCATCTGGCTGGTATCAGAGCTACCCTCATGCTGTATATACGGGGCCCAGCTGTGCTCAGATCGACATATATCGACTCAAGAACATCGCCTGTAGGTCCTATATGGCCGTGGGTTGCATCTGGCTGGTATCACAGCTACCCCCATGCTGTATATACGGGGCCCAGCTGTGCTCAGATCGACATATATCGACTCAAGAACATTGCTTGTAGGTCCTATATGGCCGTGGGTTGCATCTGGCTGGTATCAGTGCTACCCCCATGCTGTATATACGGCGCCCAGCTGTGCTCAGATCGACATATATCGACTCAAGAATATCGCCTGTACGTCCTATATGGCCGTGGGTTGCATCTGGCTGGTATCAGAGCCACCCACATGCCGTTTATACGGGGCCGAGCTGTGCTCGGATCGACATATATCGACTCAAGAACATCGCCTGTAGGTCCTATATGGCCGTGGGTTGCATCTGGCTGGTATCAGAGCTACCCCCATGCTGTATATACGAAGCCCAGCTGTGCTCAGATCGACATATATCGACTCAAGAACATCGCCTGTGGGTCCTATATGGCCGTGGGTTGTATCTGGCTGATATCAGAGCCACCCACATGCCGTATATACGGGGGCCCAGCTGTGCTCAGATCGACATATATCGAATCATGACCATCGCCTGTAGGTCCTATATGGCCGTGGGATGCATCTGGCTGGTATCAGAGCCACCCACATGCCGTATATACGTTACCCAGCTGTGCCCAGATCGACATATATCGACTCAAGAACATCGCCTGTAGGTTCTATATAGCCGTGGGTTGCATATGGCTGGTATCAGAGCCACCCACATGCCGTATATACGGGGCCCAGCTGTGCGCAGATCGACATATATCGACTCAAGAACATCGCCTGTAGGTCCTATATAGCCGTGGGTTGCAGTTGGCTGGTATCACAGCTACCCCCATGCTGTATTTTCGTGGCCCAGCTGTGCCCAGGTCGACATATATCGACTCAAGGACATCACCTGTAGGTCCTATATGGCCGTGGGTTGCAGCTGGCTGGTATCAGAGCCACCCACATGCCCTATATACGGGGATCCAGCTGTGCTCAGATCGACATATATCGACTCAAGAACATCGCCTGTAGGTCCTATATGGCCGTGGGTTGCATCTGGCTGGTATCAGAGCTACCCACATGCCGTATATACGGGACCCAGCTGTGCTCAGATCGACATATATCGACTCAAGAACATCGCCTGTAGGTCCTATATGGCCGTGGGTTGCATATGGCTGGTATCAGAGCCACCCACATGACGTATATACGGGGCCCAGCTGTGCTCAGATCGACATATATCGAATCATGACCATCGCCTGTAGGTCCTATATGGCCGTGGGTTGCATCTGGCTGGTATCAGAGCTACCCACATGCCGTATATACGGGACCCAGCTGTGCTCAGATCGACATATATCGACTCAAGAACATCGCCTGTAGGTCCTATATGGCCGTGGGTTGCATATGGCTGGTATCAGAGCCACCCACATGCCGTATATACGTTACCCAGCTGTGCCCAGATCGACATATATCGACTCAAGAACATCGCCTGTAGGTCCTATATAGCCGTGGGTTGCAGTTGGCTGGTATCACAGCTACCCCCATGCTGTATTTTCGTGGCCCAGCTGTGCCCAGGTCGACATATATCGACTCAAGGACATCACCTGTAGGTCCTATATGGCCGTGGGTTGCAGCTGGCTGGTATCAGAGCCACCCACATGCCCTATATACGGGGATCCAGCTGTGCTCAGATCGACATATATCGACTCAAGAACATCGCCTGTGGGTCTTATATGGCCGTGGGTTGCAGCTGGCTGGTATCAGAGCTACCCCCAGGCTGTATATACGTGGCCCTGCTGTGCTCAGATCGACATATATCGACTTAAGAACATCGCCGGTAGGTCCTGTATGCCCATGGGTTGCATCTGGCTGGTATCAGAGCCACCCACATGTCGTATATACGGGGACCTGCTGTGCTCAGATCGACATATATCGACTCAAGAACATCGCCTGTAGGTCCTATATGGCCGTGGGTTGCAGCTGGCTGTTATCAGAGCTACCCCCATGCTGTATATACGGCGCCCAGCTGAGCTCAGATCGATATATATCGACTCAAGAAAATCGCCTGTAGGTCCTATATGGCCGTGGGTTGCATCTGGCTGGTATCAGAGCTACCCCCATGCTGTATATACGGGGCCCAGCTGTGCTCACATCGACATATATCGACTCAAGAACATCGCCTGTAGGTCCTATATGGCCGTGGGTTGCATCTGGCTGATATCAGAGCCACCCACATGCCGTATATACGGCGGCCCAGTTATGCTCAGATCGACATATATCGACTCAAGAACATCGCCTGTAGGTCCTATATGGCCGTGGGTTGCAGCGGGCTGGTATCAGAGCTACCCACATGCCGTATATACGAGGCCCAGCTGTGCTCAGATCGACAAATATCGACTCAAGAACATCGCCTGTAGGTTGCATATAGCCGTGGGTTGCATATGGCTGGTATCAGAGCCACCCACATGCCGTATATACGGGGCCGAGCTGTGCGCAGATCGACATATATCGACTCAAGAACATCGCCTGTAGGTCCTATATGGCCGTGGGTTGGATCTGGCTGGTATCAGAGCTACTCCCGTGCTGTATATACGAGGCCCAGCTGTGCTCAGATCGACATATATCGACTCAAGAACATCGCCTGTGGGTCTTATATGGCCGTGGGTTGCAGCTGGCTGGTATCAGAGCTACCCCCAGGCTGTATATACGTGGCCCAGCTATGCTCAGATCGACATATATCGACTCAAGAATATCGCCTGTAGGTGCTGTATGGCCGTGGGTTGCATCTGGCTTGTATCAGAGCTACCCCCATGCTGTATATACGGCGCCCAGCTGTGCTCAGATCGACATATATCGACTCAAGAACATCGCCTGTAGGTCCCATATGGCCGTGGTTTGCATCTGGCTGGTATCATAGCTTCCCCCATGCTGTATATACGGGGCCCAGCTGTGCTCAGAGCGACATATATCGACTCAAGAACATCGCCTGTAGGTCCTATGTAGCCGTGGGTTGCAGCTGGCTGGTATCACAGCTACCCCCATGCTGTATATACGTGGCCCAGCTGTGCTCAGATCGACATATATCGACTCAAGAACATCGCCTGTAGGTCCTATATGGCCGTGGGTTGCAGCTGGCTGTTATCAGAGCCACCCACATGCCGTATATGCGGGGCCCAGCTGTGCTCAGCTCGACATATAACGACTCAAAAACATCGCCTCTAGGTCCTATATGGCCGTGGGTTGCATCTGGCTGGTATCAGAGCTACCCCCATGCTTATATACGGCGCCCAGCTGTGCTCAGATCGACATATATCGACTCAAAAACATCGCCTGTAGGTCCTATATGGCCGTGGGTTGCATCTGGCTGGTATCATAGCTTCCCTCATGCTGTATATACGGGGCCCAGCTGTGCTCAGATCGACATATATCGACTCAAGAACATCGCCTGTGGGTCTTATATGGCCGTGGGTTGAAGCTGGCTGGTATCAGAGCTACCCCCAGGCTGTATATACGTGGCCCAGCTGTGCTCAGATCGACATATATCGACTCAAGAATATCGCCTGTAGGTGCTGTATGGCCGTGGGTTGCATCTGGCTGGTATCAGAGCTACCCCCATGCTGTATATACGGCGCCCAGCTGTGCTCAGATCGACATATATCGACTCAAGAACATCGCCTGTAGGTCCTATATGGCCGTGGGTTGCATCTGGCTGGTATCATAGCTTCCCCCATGCTGTATATACGGGGCCCAGCTGTGCTCAGAGCGACATATATCGACTCAAGAACATCGCCTGTAGGTCCTATGTAGCCGTGGGTTGCAGCTGGCTGGTATCACAGCTACCCCCATGCTGTATATACGTGGCCCAGCTGTGCTCAGATCGACATATATCGACTCAAGAACATCGCCTGTAGGTCCTATATGGCCGTGGGTTGCAGCTGGCTGTTATCAGAGCCACCCACATGCCGTATATGCGGGGCCCAGCTGTGCTCAGCTCGACATATAACGACTCAAAAACATCGCCTCTAGGTCCTATATGGCCGTGGGTTGCATCTGGCTGGTATCAGAGCTACCCCCATGCTTATATACGGCGCCCAGCTGTGCTCAGATCGACATATATCGACTCAAAAACATCGCCTGTAGGTCCTATATGGCCGTGGGTTGCAGCTGGCTGGTATGATAGCTACCTCCATGCTGTATATACGTGGCCCAGCTGTGCTCAGATCGACATATATCGACTCAAGAACATCGCCTGTAGGTCCTATATGGCCGTGGGTTGCAGCTGGCTGGTATCAGAGCCACCCACATGCCGTATATACGGGGACCAGCTGTGCTCAGATCGACATATATCGACTCAAGAACATCGCCTGTAGGTCCTATATGGCCGTGGGTTGCATCTGGCTGGTATCAGAGCTACCCCCATGCTGTATATACTAGGCCCAGCTGTGCTCATATCGACATATATCGACTCAAGAACATCGCCTGTAGGTCCTATATGGCCGTGGGTTGCATCTGACTGGTATCAGAGCTACCCCAATGCTGTATATACGTGGCCCAGCTGTGCTCAGTTCGATATATATCAACTCAAGAACATCGCCTGTAGGTCCTATATGGCCGTGGGTTGCAGCTGGCTGGTATCACAGCTACCCCAATGCTGTATATACGTGACCCAGCTGTGCTCAGATCGATATATATCGACTCAAGAACATCGCCTGTAGGTCCTATATGGCCGTGGGTTGCATCTGGCTGGTATCAGAGCTACCCCCATGCTGTATATACGGCGCCCAGCTGTGCTCAGATCGAAATATATCGACTCAAGAACATCGCCTATAGGTCATATATGGCCGTGGGTTGCATCTGGCTGGTATCAGAGCTACCCCCATGCTGTATATACGGGGCCCAGCTGTGCTCAAATCGACATATATCGACTCAAGAACATCGCCTGTAGGTCCTATATGGCCGTGGGTTGCATCTGGCTGGTATCAGAGCTACACCCATGGTGTATATACGGCACCCAGCTGTGCTCAGATCGACATATATCGACTCAAGAACATCGCCTGTAGGTCCTATATGGCCGTGGGTTGCATCTGGCTGGTATCAGAGCTACCCCCATGCTGTATTTACGGGGCCCAGCTGTTCTCACATCGACATATATCGAATCAAGAACATCGCTTGTAGGTCCTATATAGCCGTAGGTTGCAGCTGGCTGGTATCACAGCTACCTCCATGCTGTATATACAAGGCCCAGCTGTGCTCCGATCGACATATATCGACTCAAGAACATAGCCTGTAGGTCCTATATGGCCGTGGGTTGCATCTGGCTGGTATCAGAGCTACCCCCATGCTGTATATACGTGGCCCAGCTGTGCTCAGATCGACATATATCGACTCAAGAACATCGCCTGTAGGTGCTATATGGCCGTGGGTTGCATCTGGCTGGTATCAGAGCTACCCCCTTGCTGTATATACGGCGCCCAGCTGTGCTCAGATCGACATATATCGACTCAAGAACATCGTCTGTAGGTCCTATATGGCCGTGGATTGCATCTGGCTGGTATCAGAGCTACTCCCATGCTGTATATACGGCGCACAGCTGTGCTCAGATCGACATATATCGACCCAAGAACATCGCCTGTAGGTCCTATATGGCCGTGGCTTGCATCTGGCTGGTATCAGAGCCACCCACATGCCGTATATACGGGGCCCAGCTGTGCTCAGATCGACATATATCGACTCAAGAACAACGCCTGTAGGTGCTATATGGCCGTGGGTTGCATCTGGCTGGTATCAGAGCTACCCCCATGCTGTATATACGGCGCCCAGCTGTGCTCAGATCGACATATATCGACTCAAGAACATCGCCTGTAGGTCCTATATGGCCGTGGGTTGCATCTGGGTGGTATCAGAGCTACACCCGTGCTGTATATACGGGACCCAGCTGTGCTCAGATCGACATATATCGACTCAAGAACATCGCCTTTAGGTCCTATATGGCCGTGGGTTGCATCTGGCTGATATCAGAGCCACCCACATGCCGTATATACGAGGGCCCAGCTGTGCTCAGATCGACATATATCGAATCAAGAACATCGGCTGTAGGTCCTATATGGCCTTGGGTTGCATCTGGCTGATATCAGAGCCACCCACATGCCGTATATACGGGGCCCACCTGTGCTCAGATCGACATATATCGACTCAAGAACATCGCCTGTAGGTCCTATATGGCCGTGGGTTGCATCTGGCTGGTATCAGAGCCACCCACATGCCGTATATACGAGGCCCAGCTGTGCTCAGATCGACATATATCGACTCAAGAACATCGCCTGTAGGTCCTATATGGCTGTGGGTTGCATCTGGCTGGTATCAGAGCTACCCCCATGCTGTATATACGGGGCCCAGCTGTGCTCAGATCGACATATATCGAGTCAAGAACATCGGCTGTAGGTCCTATATGGCCGTGGGGTGCATATGGCTGGTATCAGAGCCACCCACATGCCGTATATACGGGGCCCAGCTGTGCTCAGATCGACATATATCGACTCAAGAACATCGCCTGTAGGTCCTATATGGCTGTGGGTTGCATCTGGCTGGTATCAGAGCTACCCCCATGCTGTATATACGGGGCCCAGCTGTGCTCAGATCGACATATATCGAGTCAAGAACATCGCCTGTAGGTCCTATATGGCCGTGGGTTGCATCTGGCTGGTATCAGAGCTACCCCCATGCTGTATATACGGGGCCCAGCTGTGCTCAGATCGACATATATCGACTCAAGAACATCGCCTGTAGGTCCTATATGGCCGTGGGTTGCAGCTGGCTGGTATCAGAGCCACCCACATGCCGTATATACGGGGCCCAGCTGTGCTCAGATCGACATATATCGACTCAAGAACATCGCCTGTATTTCCTATATGGCCGTGGGTTGCATCTGGCTGGTATCAGAGCTACCCCCATGCTGTATATACTGGGTCGAGCTGTGCTCAGATCGACATATATCGACTCAAGAACATCGCCTGTAGGTCCTACATGGCCGTGGGTTGCAGCTGGCTGGTATCAGAGCCACCCACATGCCGTATATATGTGGCCCCGCTGTGCTCAGAACGACATATATCGACTCAAGAACATCGCCTGTGGGTCTTATATGGCCGTGGGTTGCAGCTGGCTGGTATCAGAGCTACCCCCAGGCTCTATATACGTGGCCCAGCTGTACTCAGATCGACATATATCGACTCAAGAACATCGCCTGTAGGTGCTATATGGCCGTGGGTTGCATCTGGCTGGTATCAGAGCTACCCCCATGCTCTATATACGGCGCCCAGCTGTGCTCAGATCGACATATATCGACTCAAGAATATCGCCTGTAGGTCCTAAATGGTCGTGGGTTGCATCTGGCTGGTATCTGAGCCACCCACATGCCGTATATACGGGGCCCAGCTGTGCTCGGATCGACATATATCGACTCAAGAACATCGCCTGTAGGTCCTATATGGCCGTGGATTGAATCTGGCTGGTATCATAACTACCCCCATGCTGTATATACGGCGCCCAGCTGTGCTCAGATCGACATATATCGACTCAAGAACATCGCCTGTAGGTCCTATATAGCCGTGGGTTGCAGTTGGCTGGTATCACAGCTATCCCCATGCTGTATTTACGTGGCCCAGGTGTGCTCAGGTCGACATATATCGATTCAAGAACATCGCCTGTAGGTCCTATATGGCCGTGGATTGAATCTGGCTGGTATCATAACTACCCCCATGCTGTATATACGGCGCTCAGCTGTGCTCAGATCGACATATATCGACTCAAGAACATCGCCTGTAGGTCCTATATGGCCGTGGGTTGCATCTGGCTGGTATCAGAGCCACCCACATGCCGTATATACGTTACCCAGCTGTGCCCAGATCGACATATATCGACTCAAGTACATCGCCTGTAGGTCCTATATGGCCGTGGGTTGCAAATGGCTGGTATCAGAGCTACCCCCATGCTGTATATACGAGGCCCAGCAGTGCTCAGATCGACATATATCGACTCAAGAACATCGCCTGTAGGTCCTATATGCCCGTGGGTTGCATCTGGCTAGAATCAGAGCCACCCACATGCTGCATATACAGGGCATAGCGGAGCTCATATCGACATATATCGACTCAAGAACATCGCCTGTGGGTCTTATATGGCCGTGGGTTGCAGCTGGCTGGTATCAGAGCTACCGCCAGGCTGTATATAGGTGGCCCAGCTGTGCTCAGATCGACATATATCGACTTAAGAACATCGCCGGTAGGTCCTGTATGCCCATGGGTTGCATCTGGCTGGTATCAGAGCCACCCACATGCCGTATATACGGGGACCAGCTGTGCTCAGATCGAAATATATCGACTCAAGTACATCGCCTGTAGGTCCTATATGGCCGTGGGTTTCAGCTGGCTGGTATCAGAGCTACCCCCATGCTGTATATACAGCGCCCAGCTGTGCTCAGATCGATATATATATATCGACTTAAGAAAATCGCCTGTAGGTCCTATATGGCCGTGGGTTGCATCTGGCTGGTATCAGAGCTACCCCCATGCTGTATATACGGGGCCCAGCTGTGCTCAGATCGACATATATCGACTCAAGAACATCGCCTGTAGGTCCTATATGGCCGAGGGTTGCATCTGGCTGATATCAGAGCCACCCACATGCCGTATATACGGGGGCCCAGCTGTGCTCAGATCGACATATATCGACTCAAGAACATCGCCTGTAGGTCCTATATGGCCGTGGGTTGCAGCGGGCTGGTATCAGAGCCACCCATATGCCGTATATACGAGGCCCAGCTGTGCTCAGATCGATAAATATCGACTCAAGAACATCGCCTGTAGGTTCTATATAGCCGTGGGTTGCATATGGCTGGTATCAGAGCCACCCACATGCCGTATATACGGGGCCCAGCTGTGCGCAGATCGACATATATCGACTCAAGAACATCGCCTGTAGGTCCTATATGGCTTTGGGTTGCATATGGCTGGTATCAGAGCCACCCACATGCCGTATATACGGGGCCCAGCTGTGCTCAGATCGACATATATCGACTCAAGAACATCGCCTGTAGGTCCTATATGGCCGTGGGTTGCATCTGGCTGGTATCAGAGCTACACCCATGGTGTATATACGGCGCCCAGCTGTGCTCAGGACGACATATATTGACTCAAGAACATCGCCTGTAGGTCCTATATGGCCGTGGGTTGCATCTGGCTGGTATCAGAGCTACCCCTATGCTGTATATACGGCGACCAGCTGTGCTCAGATCGACATATATCGACTCAAGAACATCGCCTGTAGGTCCTATATGGCCGTGGGTTGCAGCTGGCTGTTATCAGAGCCACCCACATGCCGTATATGCGGGGCCCAGCTGTGCTCAGCTCGACATATAACGACTAAAAAACATCGCCTCTAGGTCCTATATGGCCGTGGGTTGCATCTGGCTTGTATCAGAGCTACCCCCATGCTGTATATACGGCGCCCAGCTGTGCTCAGATCGACATATATCGACTCAAAAACATCGCCTGTAGGTCCTATATGGCCGTGGGTTGCATCTGGCTGGTATCATAGCTTCCCTCATGCTGTATATACGGGGCCCAGCTGTGCTCAAAGCGACATATATCGACTCAAGAACATCGCCTATAGGTCCTATGTAGCCGTGGGTTGCAGCTGGCTGGTATGACAGCTACCCCCATGCTGTATATACGGGGCCCAGCTGTGCTCAGATCGACATATATCGACTCAAGAACAACGCCTGTAGGTCCTATATGGGCATAGGTTGCACCTGGCTGGTGTCGAGGCGGCCCCAATGCTGCATATACGGTGCATAGCGGTGCTCAGATCGACATATATCGACTCAAGAACATCGCCTGTAGGTCCTATATGGCCGTGGGTTGCATCTGGCTGATATCAGAGCCACCCACATGCCGTATATACGGGGGCCCAGCTGTGTT
Organism: Lordithon lunulatus; assembly: GCA_963942505.1. Lineage (NCBI taxonomy): Eukaryota > Metazoa > Arthropoda > Insecta > Coleoptera > Staphylinidae > Lordithon > Lordithon lunulatus. The sequence goes on along the minus strand of OZ012667.1, from coordinate 28,741,358 downwards.
CAAATCGACATATATCGAATCAAGAACATTGGCTGTAGGTCCTATATGGCCATGGGTTGCATCTGGCTGGTATCAGAGCCACCCACATGCCGTATATACGGGGCCCAGCTGTGCTCAGATCGACATATATCGACTCAAGAACATCGCCTGTAGGTCCTATATGGCCGTGGGTTGCACCTGGCTGGTATCAGAGCTACCCCCATGCTGTATATACGAGGACCAGCTGTGCTCAGATCGACATATATCGACTCAAGAACATCGCCTGTAGGTCCTATATGGCCGTGAGTTGCAGCTGGCTAGTATCAGAGCCACCCACATGCCGTATATACGGGGCCCAACTGTGCTCAGCTCGACATATATCAACTCAAAAACATCGCCTATAGGTCCTATATGGCCTTGGGTTGCAGCTGGCTGGTATCAGAGCCACCCACATGCCGTATATACTGGGCCCAGCTGTGCTCAGGTCGACATATATCGACTCAAGAACATCGCCTGTAGGTCCTATATGGCCGTGGGTTGCATCTGGCTGGTATCAGAGCTACTCCCATGCTGTATATACGGGGCCCAGCTGTGCTCAGATCGACATATATCGACTCAAAAACATCGCCTGTAGGTCCTATATGGCCGTGGGTTGCATCTGGCTGGTATCATAGCTTCCCTCATGCTGTATATACGGGGCCCAGCTGTGCTCAGAGCGACATATATCGACTCAAGAACATCGCCTATAGGTCCTATGTAGCCGTGGGTTGCAGCTGGCTGGTATGACAGCTACCCCCATGCTGTATATACGGGGCCCAGCTGTGCTCAGATCGACATATATCGACTCAAGAACAACGCCTGTAGGTCCTATATGGGCATAGGTTGCACCTGGCTGGTGTCGAGGCGGCCCCAATGCTGCATATACGGTGCATAGCGGTGCTCAGATCGACATATATCGACTCAAGAACATCGCCTGTAGGTCCTATATAGCCGTGGGTTGCATCTGGCTGATATCAGAGCCACCCACATGCCGTATATACGGGGGCCCAGCTGTGTTCAAATCGACATATATCGAATCAAGAACATTGGCTGTAGGTCCTATATGGCCATGGGTTGCATCTGGCTGGTATCAGAGCCACCCACATGCCGTATATATGGGGCCCAGCTGTGCTTAGATCGACATATATCGACTCAAGAATATCGCCTTTAGGTCCTATATGGCCGTGGGTTGCATCTGGCTGGTATCAGAGCCACCCACATGCCGTATATACGGGGCCCAGCTGTGCTCGGATCGACATATATCGACTCAAGAACATCGCCTGTAGGTCCTATATGGCCGTGGGTTGCATCTGGCTGGTATCAGAGCTACCCCCATGCTGTATATACGAAGCCCAGCTGTGCTCAGATCGACATATATCGACTCAAGAACATCGCCTGTAGGTCCTATATGGCCGTGGGTTGTATCTGGCTGATATCAGAGCCACCCACATGCCGTATATACGGGGGCCCAGCTGTGCTCAGATCGACATATATCGAATCATGACCATCGCCTGTAGGTCCTATATGGCCGTGGGTTGCATCTGGCTGGTATCAGAGCCACCCACATAACGTATATACGTTACCCAGCTGTGCCCAGATCGACATATATCGACTCAAGAACATCGCCTGTAGGTTCTATATAGCCGTGGGTTGCATATGGCTGGTATCAGAGCCACACACATGCCGTATATACGGGGCCCAGCTGTGCGCAGATCGACATATATCGACTCAAGAACATCGCCTGTAGATCCTATATAGCCGTGGGTTGCAGTTGGCTGGTATCACAGCTACCCCCATGGTGTATATACCGCGCCCAGCTGTGCTCAAATCGACATATATCGATTCAAGTACATCGCCTGTAGGTCCTATATGGCCGTGGGTTGGATCTGGCTGGTATCAGAGCTACTCCCATGCTGTATATACGAGGCCCAGCTGTGCTCAGATCGACATATATCGACTCAAGAACATCGCCTGTGGGTCTTATATGGCCGTGGGTTGCAGCTGGCTGGTATCAGAGCTACCCCCAGGCTGTATATACGTGGCCCAGCTGTGCTCAGATCGACATATATCGACTCAAGAATATCGCCTGTAGGTGCTGTATGGCCGTGGGTTGCATCTGGCTGGTATCAGAGCTACCCCCATGCTGTATATACGGCGCCCAGCTGTGCTCAGATCGACATATATCGACTCAAGAACATCGCCTGTAGGTCCTATATGGCCGTGGGTTGCATCTGGCTGGTATCATAGCTTCCCCCATGCTGTATATACGGGGCCCAGCTGTGCTCAGAGCGACATATATCGACTCAAGAACATCGCCTGTAGGTCCTATGTAGCCGTGGGTTGCAGCTGGCTGGTATCACAGCTACCCCCATGCTGTATATACGTGGCCCAGCTGTGCTCAGATCGACATATATCGACTCAAGAACATCGCCTGTAGGTCCTATATGGCCGTGGGTTGCAGCTGGCTGTTATCAGAGCCACCCACATGCCGTATATGCGGGGCCCAGCTGTGCTCAGCTCGACATATAACGACTAAAAAACATCGCCTCTAGGTCCTATATGGCCGTGGGTTGCATCTGGCTTGTATCAGAGCTACCCCCATGCTGTATATACGGCGCCCAGCTGTGCTCAGATCGACATATATCGACTCAAAAACATCGCCTGTAGGTCCTATATGGCCGTGGGTTGCATCTGGCTGGTATCATAGCTTCCCTCATGCTGTATATACGGGGCCCAGCTGTGCTCAGAGCGACATATATCGACTCAAGAACATCGCCTATAGGTCCTATGTAGCCGTGGGTTGCAGCTGGCTGGTATGACAGCTACCCCCATGCTGTATATACGGGGCCCAGCTGTGCTCAGATCGACATATATCGACTCAAGAACAACGCCTGTAGGTCCTATATGGGCATAGGTTGCACCTGGCTGGTGTCGAGGCGGCCCCAATGCTGCATATACGGTGCATAGCGGTGCTCAGATCGACATATATCGACTCAAGAACATCGCCTGTAGGTCCTATATGGCCGTGGGTTGCATCTGGCTGATATCAGAGCCACCCACATGCCGTATATACGGGGGCCCAGCTGTGTTCAAATCGACATATATCGAATCAAGAACATTGGCTGTAGGTCCTATATGGCCATGGGTTGCATCTGGCTGGTATCAGAGCCACCCACATGCCGTATATACGGGGCCCAGCTGTGCTCAGATCGACATATATCGACTCAAGAACATCGCCTGTAGGTCCTATATGGCCGTGGGTTGCACCTGGCTGGTATCAGAGCTACCCCCATGCTGTATATACGAGGACCAGCTGTGCTCAGATCGACATATATCGACTCAAGAACATCGCCTGTAGGTCCTATATGGCCGTGAGTTGCAGCTGGCTAGTATCAGAGCCACCCACATGCCGTATATACGGGGCCCAACTGTGCTCAGCTCGACATATATCAACTCAAAAACATCGCCTATAGGTCCTATATGGCCTTGGGTTGCAGCTGGCTGGTATCAGAGCCACCCACATGCCGTATATACTGGGCCCAGCTGTGCTCAGGTCGACATATATCGACTCAAGAACATCGCCTGTAGGTCCTATATGGCCGTGGGTTGCATCTGGCTGGTATCAGAGCTACTCCCATGCTGTATATACGGGGCCCAGCTGTGCTCAGATCGACATATATCGACTCAAGAACATCGGCTGTAGGTCCTATATGGCCGTGGGTTGCATCTGGCTGGTATCAGAGCTACCCCCATGCTGTATATACGGGGCCCAGCTGTGCTCAGATCGACATATATCGACTCAAGAACATCGCCTGTAGGTCCTATATGGCCGTGGGTTGCAGCTGGCTGGTATCAGAGCCACCCACATGCCGTATATACGGGGCCCAGCTGTGCTCAGATCGACATATATCGACTCAAGAACATCGGCTGTAGGTCCTATATGGCCGTGGGATGCATATAGCTGGTATCAGAGCCACCCACATGCCGTATATACGGGGCCCAGCTGTGCTCAGATCGACATATATCGACGCAAGAACATCGCCTGTAGGTCCTATATGGCTGTCGGTTGCATCTGGCTGGTATCAGAGCTACCCTCATGCTGTATATACGGGGCCCAGCTGTACTCAGATTGACATATATCGACTCAAGAACATCGCCTGTAGGTCCTATATGGCCGTGGGTTGCATCTGGCTGGTATCAGAGCTACCCCCATGCTGTATATACGGGGCCCAGCTGTGCTCAGATCGACATATATCGACTCAAGAACATCGCCTGTAGGTCCTATATGGCCGTGGGTTGCAGTTGGCTGGTATCAGAGCCACCCACATGCCGTATATACGGGGCCCAGCTGTGCTCAGATCTACATATATCGACTCAAGAACATCGCCTGTAGGTCCTATATGGCCGTGGGTTGCATCTGGCTGGTATCAGAGCTACCCCCATGCTGTATATACGGGGTCCAGCTGTGCTCAGATCGACATATATCGACTCAAGAACATCGCCTGTAGGTCCTATATGGCCGTGGGTTGCAGCTGGCTGGTATCACAGCTACCCCCACGCTGTATATACGTGGCCCCGCTGTGCTCAGAACGACATATATCGACTCAAGAACATCGCCTGTGGGTCTTATATGGCCGTGGGTTGCAGCTGGCTGGTATCAGAGCTACCCCCAGGCTGTATATACGTGGCCCAGCTGTACTCAGATCGACATATATCGACTCAAGAACATCGCCTGTAGGTGTTATATGGCCGTGGGTTGCATCTGGCTGGTATCAGAGCTACCCCCATGCTGTATATACGGCGCCCAGCTGTGCTCAGATCGACATATATCGACTCAAGAATATCGCCTGTAGGTCCTATATGGCCGTCGGTTGCATCTGGCTGGTATCAGAGCCACCCACATGCCGTATATACGGGGCCCAGCTGTGCTCGGATCGACATATATCGACTCAAGAACATCGCCTGTAGGTCCTATATGGCCGTGGATTGAATCTGGCTGGTATCATAACTACCCCCATGCTGTATATACGGCGCCCAGCTGTGCTCAGATCGACATATATCGACTCAAGAACATCGCCTGTAGGTCCTACATAGCCGTGGGTTGTAGTTGGCTGGTATCACAGCTATCCCCATGCTGTATATACGTGGCCCAGCTGTGCTCAGGTCGACATATATCGACTCAAGGACATCACCTGTAGGTCCTATATGGCCGTGGGTAGCAGCTGGCTGGTATCAGAGCCACCCACATGCCCTATATACGGGGTTCCAGCTGTGCTCAGATCGACATATATCGACTCAAGAACATCGCCTGTAGGTCCTATATGGCCGTGGGTTGCATCTGGCTGGTATCAGAGCCACCCACATGCCGTATATACGTTACCCAGCTGTGCCCAGATCGACATATATCGACTCAAGAACATCGCCTGTAGGTCCTATATGGCCGTGGGTTGCAAATGGCTGGTATCAGAGCTACACCCATGCTGTATATACGAGGCCCAGCTGTGCTCAGATCGACATATATCGACTCAAGAACATCGCCTGTGGGTCTTATATGGCCGTGGGTTGCAGCTGGCTGGTATCAGAGCTACCCCCAGGCTGTATATACGTGGCCCAGCTGTGCTCAGATCGACATATATCGACTTAAGAACATCGCCGGTAGGTCCTGTATGCCCATGGGTTGCATCTGGCTGGTATCAGAGCCACCCACATGCCGTATATACGGGGACCAGCTGTGCTCAGATCGACATATATCGACTTAAGAACATCGCCTGTAGGTCCTATATGGCCGTGGGTTGCATCTGGCTCGTATCAGAGCTACCCCCATGCTGTATATACTGCGCCAAGCTGTGCTCAGATCGACATATATCGACTCAAGAAAATCGCCTGTAGGTCCTATATGGCCGTGGGTTGCATCTGGCTGGTATCAGAGCTACCCCCATGCTGTATATACGGGGCCCAGCTGTGCTCAGATCGACATATATCGACTCAAGAACATCGCCTGTAGGTCCTATATGGCCGTGGGTTGCAGCTGGCTAGTATCACAGCTACCCCCATGCTGTATATACGTGGCCCAGCTGTGCTCAGATCGACATATATCGACTCAAGAACATCGCCTGTAGGTCCTATATGGCCGTGAGTTGCATCTGGCTGGTATCAGAGCCACCCACATGCCGTATATACGGTACCCAGCTGTGCTCAGATCGACATATATCGACTCAAGAACATAGCCTGTAGGTCCTATATGGCCGTGGGTTGTATATGGCTGCTATCAGAGCCACCCACATGACGTATATACGGGGCCCAGATGTGCTCAGATCGACATATATCGACTCAAGAACATCGCCTGTAGGTCCTATATGGCCGTGGGTTGCATCTGGCTGGTATCAGATCCACCCACATGCTGTATATACCGTACCCAGCTGTGCTCAGATCGACATATATCGACTCAAGAACATCGCCTGTAGGTCCTATATGGCCGTGGGTTGTATATGGCTGGTATCAGAGCCACCCACATGCCGTATATACGGGGCCCAGCTGTGCTCAGATCGACATATATCGACTCAAGAACATCGCCTGTAGGTGCTATATGGCCGTGGGTTGCATCTGGCTGGTATCAGAGCTACCCCCTTGCTGTATATACGGCGCCCAGCTGTGCTCAGATCGACATATATCGACTCAAGAACATCGTCTGTAGGTCCTATATGGCCGTGGATTGCATCTGGCTGGTATCAGAGCTACTCCCATGCTGTATATACGGCGCCCAGCTGTGCTCAGATCGACATATATCGACCCAAGAACATCGCCTGTAGGTCCTATATGGCCGTGGCTTGCATCTGGCTGCTATCAGAGCCACCCACATGCCGTATATACGGGGCCCAGCTGTGCTCAGATCGACATATATCGACTCAAGAACAACGCCTGTAGGTGCTATATGGTCGTGGGTTGCATCTGGCTGGTATCAGAGCTACACCCATGCTGTATATACGGCGCCCAGCTGTGCTCAGATCGACATATATCGACTCAAGAACATCGCCTGTAGGTCCTATATGGCCGTGGGTTGCATCTGGGTGGTATCAGAGCTACACCCGTGCTGTATATACGGGACCCAGCTGTGCTCAGATCGACATATATCGACTCAAGAACATCGCCTGTAGGTCCTATATGGCCGTGGGTTGCATCTGGCTGATATCAGAGCCACCCACATGCCGTATATACGAGGGCCCAGCTGTGCTCATATCGACATATATCGAATCAAGAACATCGGCTGTAGGTCCTATATGGCCTTGGGTTGCATCTGGCTGATATCAGAGCCACCCACATGCCGTATATACGGGGCCCACCTGTGCTCAGATCGACATATATCGACTCAAGAACATCGCTTGTAGGTCTTATATGGCCGTGGGTTGCATCTGGCTGGTATCAGAGCCACCCACATGCCGTATATACGAGGCCCAGCTGTGCTCAGATCGACATATATCGACTCAAGAACATCGGCTGTAGGTCCTATATGGCCGTGGGATGCATATAGCTGGTATCAGAGCCACCCACATGCCGTATATACGGGGCCCAGCTGTGCTCAGATCGACATATATCGACGCAAGAACATCGCCTGTAGGTCCTATATGGCTGTGGGTTGCATCTGGCTGGTATCAGAGCTACCCTCATGCTGTATATACGGGGCCCAGATGTGCTCAGATTGACATATATCGACTCAAGAACATCGCCTGTAGGTCCTATATGGCCGTGGGTTGCATCTGGCTGGTATCAGAGCTACCCCCATGCTGTATATACGGGGCCCAGCTGTGCTCAGATCGACATATATCGACTCAAGAACATCGCCTGTAGGTCCTATATGGCCGTGGGTTGCAGTTGGCTGGTATCAGAGCCACCCACATGCCGTATATACGGGGCCCAGCTGTGCTCAGATCTACATATATCGACTCAAGAACATCGCCTGTAGGTCCTATATGGCCGTGGATTGCATCTGGCTGGTATCAGAGCTACCCCCATGCTGTATATACGGGGTCCAGCTGTGCTCAGATCGACATATATCGACTCAAGAACATCGCCTGTAGGTCCTATATGGCCGCGGGTTGCAGCTGGCGGGTATCACAGCTACCCCCACGCTGTATATACGTGGCCCCGCTGTGCTCAGAACGACATATATCGACTCAAGAACATCGCCTGTGGGTCTTATATGGCCGTGGGTTGCAGCTGGCTGGTATCAGAGCTACCCCCAGGCTGTATATACGTGGCATAGCTGTACTCAGATCGACATATATCGACTCAAGAACATCGCCTGTAGGTGTTATATGGCCGTGGGTTGCATCTGGCTGGTATCAGAGCTACCCCCATGCTGTATATACGGCGCCCAGCTGTGCTCAGATCGACATATATCGACTCAAGAATATCGCCTGTAGGTCCTATATGGCCGTGGGTTGCATCTGGCTGGTATCAGAGCCACCCACATGCCGTATATACGGGGCCCAGCTGTGCTCGGATCGACATATATCGACTCAAGAACATCGCCTGTAGGTCCTATATGGCCGTGGATTGAATCTGGCTGGTATCATAACTACCCCCATGCTGTATATACGGCGCCCAGCTGTGCTCAGATCGACATATATCGACTCAAGAACATCGCCTGTAGGTCCTACATAGCCGTGGCTTGTAGTTGGCTGGTATCACAGCTATCCCCATGCTGTATTTACGTGGCCCAGCTGTGCTCAGGTCGACATATATCGACTCAAGGACATCACCTGTAGGTCCTATATGGCCGTGGGTAGCAGCTGGCTGGTATCAGAGCCACCCACATGCCCTATATACGGGGTTCCAGCTGTGCTCAGATCGACATATATCGACTCAAGAACATCGCCTGTAGGTCCTATATGGCCGTGGGTTGCATCTGGCTGGTATCAGAGCCACCCACCTGCCGTATATACGTTATCCAGCTGTGCCCAGATCGACATATATCGACTCAAGAACATCGCCTGTAGGTCCTATATGGCCGTGGGTTGCAAATGGCTGGTATCAGAGCTACCCCCATGCTGTATATACGAGGCCCAGCTGTGCTCAGATCGACATATATCGACTCAAGAACATCGCCTGTGGGTCTTATATGGCCGTGGGTTGCAGCTGGCTGGTAGCAGAGCTACCCCCAGGCTGTATATACGTGGCCCAGCTGTGCTCAGATCGACATATATCGACTTAAGAACATCGCCGGTAGGTCCTGTATGCCCATGGGTTGCATCTGGCTGGTATCAGAGCCACCCACATGCCGTATATACGGGGACCAGCTGTGCTCAGATCGACATATATCGACTTAAGAACATCGCCTGTAGGTCCTATATGGCCGTGGGTTGCATCTGGCTCGTATCAGAGCTACCCCCATGCTGTATATACTGCGCCAAGCTGTGCTCAGATCGACATATATCGACTCAAGAAAATCGCCTGTAGGTCCTATATGGCCGTGGGTTGCATCTGGCTGGTATCAGAGCTACCCCCATGCTGTATATACGGGGCCCAGCTGTGCTCAGATCGACATATATCGACTCAAGAACATCGCCTGTAGGTCCTATATGGCCGTGGGTTGCAGCTGGCTGGTATCACAGCTACTCCCATGCTGTATATACGTGGCCCAGTTGTGCTCAGATCGACATATATCGACTCAAGAACATCGCCTGTAGGTCCTATATGGCCGTGTGTTGTATATGGCTGGTAACAGAGCCACCCACATGCCGTATATACGGGGCCCAGCTGTGCTCAGATCGACATATATCGACTCAAGAACATCGCCTGTAGGTCCTATATGGCCGTGGTTTGCATCTGGCTGGTATCGGAGCTACCCCCATCTTGTATATACGGCGCCCAGCTTCGCTCAGATCGACATATATCGACTCAAGAACATCGTCTATGGGTCCTATATGGCTGTGGGATGCATCTGGCTGGTATCAGAGCTACCCCCATGCTGTATATACGAGGCCCAGCTGTGCTCAGATCGACATATATCGACTCAAGAACATCGCCTGTGGGTCTTATATGGCCGTGGGTTGCAGCTGGCTGGTATCAGAGCTACCCCCAGGCTGTATATACGTGGCCCAGCTGTGCTCAGATCGACATATATCGACTCAAGAACATCGCCAGTAGGTGCTATATGGCCGTGGGTTGCATCTGGCTGGTATCAGAGCTACCCCCATGCTGTATATACGGCTCCAAGCTGTGCTCAGATCGACATATATCGACTCAAGAACATCGCTTGTAGGTCCTATATGGCCGTGGGTTGCATCTGGCTGGTATCAGTGCTACCCCCATGCTGTATATACGGCGCCCAGCTGTGCTCAGATCGACATATATCGACTCAAGAATATCTCCTGTAGGTCCTATATGGCCGTGGGTTGCATCTGGCTGGTATCAGAGCCACCCACGTGCCGTATATACCGGGCCCAGCTGTGCTCGAATCGACATATATCGACTCAAGATCATCGCCTGTAGGTCCTATATGGCCGTGGATTGAATCTGGCTGATATCAGAGCTACCCCCATGTTGTATATACGGCGCCCAGCTGTGCTCAGATCGACATATATCGACTCAAGAACATCGCCTGTAGGTCCTATATAGCCGTAGGTTGCAGTTGGCTGGTATCACAGCTAACCCCATGCTGTATATACGTGGCCCAGCTGTGCTCAGGTCGACATATATCGACTCAAGGACATCACCTGTAGGTCCTATATGGCCGTGGGTTGCAGCTGGCTGGTATCAGAGCCACCCACATGCCGTATATACGGTACCCAGCTGTGCTCAGATCGACATATATCGACTCAAGAACATCGCCTGTAGGTCCTATATGGCCGTGGATTGAATCTGGCTGATATCAGAGCTACCCCCATGTTGTATATACGGCGCCCAGCTGTGCTCAGATCGACATATATCGACTCAAGAACATCGCCTGTAGGTCCTATATTGCCGTAGGTTGCAGTTGGCTGGTATCACAGCTACCCCCATGCTGTATATACGTGGCCCAGCTGTGCTCAGGTCGACATATATCGACTCAAGGACATCACCTGTAGGTCCTATATGGCCGTGGGTTGCAGCTGGCTGGTATCAGAGCCACCCACATGCCCTATATACGGGGGTCCAGCTGTGCTCAGATCGACCATATATCGAATCAAGAACATCGCCTGTAGGTCCTATATGGCCGTGGGTTGCATTTGGCTGATATCAGAGCCACCCACATGCCGTATATACGGGGCCCACCTGTGCTCAGATCGACATATATCGACTCAAGAACATCGCTTGTAGGTCCTATATGGCCGTGGATTGCATCTGGCTGGTATCAGAGCCACCCACATGCCGTATATACGAGGCCCAGCTGTGCTCAGATCGACATATATCGACTCAAGAACATCGGCTGTAGGTCCTATATGGCCGTGGGATGCATATAGCTGGTATCAGAGCCACCCACATGCCGTATATACGGGGCCCAGCTGTGCTCGGATCGACATTTATCGACGCAAGAACATCGCCTGTAGGTCCTATATGGCTGTGGGTTGCATCTGGCTGGTATCAGAGCTACCCTCATGCTGTATATACGGGGCCCAGCTGTGCTCAGATCGACATATATCGACTCAAGAACATCGCCTGTAGGTCCTATATGGCCGTGGGTTGCATCTGGCTGGTATCACAGCTACCCCCATGCTGTATATACGGGGCCCAGCTGTGCTCAGATCGACATATATCGACTCAAGAACATTGCTTGTAGGTCCTATATGGCCGTGGGTTGCATCTGGCTGGTATCAGTGCTACCCCCATGCTGTATATACGGCGCCCAGCTGTGCTCAGATCGACATATATCGACTCAAGAATATCGCCTGTACGTCCTATATGGCCGTGGGTTGCATCTGGCTGGTATCAGAGCCACCCACATGCCGTTTATACGGGGCCGAGCTGTGCTCGGATCGACATATATCGACTCAAGAACATCGCCTGTAGGTCCTATATGGCCGTGGGTTGCATCTGGCTGGTATCAGAGCTACCCCCATGCTGTATATACGAAGCCCAGCTGTGCTCAGATCGACATATATCGACTCAAGAACATCGCCTGTGGGTCCTATATGGCCGTGGGTTGTATCTGGCTGATATCAGAGCCACCCACATGCCGTATATACGGGGGCCCAGCTGTGCTCAGATCGACATATATCGAATCATGACCATCGCCTGTAGGTCCTATATGGCCGTGGGATGCATCTGGCTGGTATCAGAGCCACCCACATGCCGTATATACGTTACCCAGCTGTGCCCAGATCGACATATATCGACTCAAGAACATCGCCTGTAGGTTCTATATAGCCGTGGGTTGCATATGGCTGGTATCAGAGCCACCCACATGCCGTATATACGGGGCCCAGCTGTGCGCAGATCGACATATATCGACTCAAGAACATCGCCTGTAGGTCCTATATAGCCGTGGGTTGCAGTTGGCTGGTATCACAGCTACCCCCATGCTGTATTTTCGTGGCCCAGCTGTGCCCAGGTCGACATATATCGACTCAAGGACATCACCTGTAGGTCCTATATGGCCGTGGGTTGCAGCTGGCTGGTATCAGAGCCACCCACATGCCCTATATACGGGGATCCAGCTGTGCTCAGATCGACATATATCGACTCAAGAACATCGCCTGTAGGTCCTATATGGCCGTGGGTTGCATCTGGCTGGTATCAGAGCTACCCACATGCCGTATATACGGGACCCAGCTGTGCTCAGATCGACATATATCGACTCAAGAACATCGCCTGTAGGTCCTATATGGCCGTGGGTTGCATATGGCTGGTATCAGAGCCACCCACATGACGTATATACGGGGCCCAGCTGTGCTCAGATCGACATATATCGAATCATGACCATCGCCTGTAGGTCCTATATGGCCGTGGGTTGCATCTGGCTGGTATCAGAGCCACCCACATGCCGTATATACGTTACCCAGCTGTGCCCAGATCGACATATATCGACTCAAGAACATCGCCTGTAGGTACTATATGGCCGTGGGTTGCAAATGGCTGGTATCAGAGCTACCCCCATGCTGTATATACGAGGCCCAGCTGTGCTCAGATCGACATATATCGACTCAAGAACATCGCCTGTGGGTCTTATATGGCCGTGGGTTGCAGCTGGCTGGTATCAGAGCTACCCCCAGGCTGTATATACGTGGCCCTGCTGTGCTCAGATCGACATATATCGACTTAAGAACATCGCCGGTAGGTCCTGTATGCCCATGGGTTGCATCTGGCTGGTATCAGAGCCACCCACATGTCGTATATACGGGGACCTGCTGTGCTCAGATCGACATATATCGACTCAAGAACATCGCCTGTAGGTCCTATATGGCCGTGGGTTGCAGCTGGCTGTTATCAGAGCTACCCCCATGCTGTATATACGGCGCCCAGCTGAGCTCAGATCGATATATATCGACTCAAGAAAATCGCCTGTAGGTCCTATATGGCCGTGGGTTGCATCTGGCTGGTATCAGAGCTACCCCCATGCTGTATATACGGGGCCCAGCTGTGCTCACATCGACATATATCGACTCAAGAACATCGCCTGTAGGTCCTATATGGCCGTGGGTTGCATCTGGCTGATATCAGAGCCACCCACATGCCGTATATACGGCGGCCCAGTTATGCTCAGATCGACATATATCGACTCAAGAACATCGCCTGTAGGTCCTATATGGCCGTGGGTTGCAGCGGGCTGGTATCAGAGCTACCCACATGCCGTATATACGAGGCCCAGCTGTGCTCAGATCGACAAATATCGACTCAAGAACATCGCCTGTAGGTTGCATATAGCCGTGGGTTGCATATGGCTGGTATCAGAGCCACCCACATGCCGTATATACGGGGCCGAGCTGTGCGCAGATCGACATATATCGACTCAAGAACATCGCCTGTAGGTCCTATATGGCCGTGGGTTGGATCTGGCTGGTATCAGAGCTACTCCCGTGCTGTATATACGAGGCCCAGCTGTGCTCAGATCGACATATATCGACTCAAGAACATCGCCTGTGGGTCTTATATGGCCGTGGGTTGCAGCTGGCTGGTATCAGAGCTACCCCCAGGCTGTATATACGTGGCCCAGCTATGCTCAGATCGACATATATCGACTCAAGAATATCGCCTGTAGGTGCTGTATGGCCGTGGGTTGCATCTGGCTTGTATCAGAGCTACCCCCATGCTGTATATACGGCGCCCAGCTGTGCTCAGATCGACATATATCGACTCAAGAACATCGCCTGTATGTCCCATATGGCCGTGGGTTGCATCTGGCTGGTATCATAGCTTCCCCCATGCTGTATATACGGGGCCCAGCTGTGCTCAGAGCGACATATATCGACTCAAGAACATCGCCTGTAGGTCCTATGTAGCCGTGGGTTGCAGCTGGCTGGTATCACAGCTACCCCCATGCTGTATATACGTGGCCCAGCTGTGCTCAGATCGACATATATCGACTCAAGAACATCGCCTGTAGGTCCTATATGGCCGTGGGTTGCAGCTGGCTGTTATCAGAGCCACCCACATGCCGTATATGCGGGGCCCAGCTGTGCTCAGCTCGACATATAACGACTCAAAAACATCGCCTCTAGGTCCTATATGGCCGTGGGTTGCATCTGGCTGGTATCAGAGCTACCCCCATGCTTATATACGGCGCCCAGCTGTGCTCAGATCGACATATATCGACTCAAAAACATCGCCTGTAGGTCCTATATGGCCGTGGGTTGCATCTGGCTGGTATCATAGCTTCCCTCATGCTGTATATACGGGGCCCAGCTGTGCTCAGATCGACATATATCGACTCAAGAACATCGCCTGTGGGTCTTATATGGCCGTGGGTTGAAGCTGGCTGGTATCAGAGCTACCCCCAGGCTGTATATACGTGGCCCAGCTGTGCTCAGATCGACATATATCGACTCAAGAATATCGCCTGTAGGTGCTGTATGGCCGTGGGTTGCATCTGGCTGGTATCAGAGCTACCCCCATGCTGTATATACGGCGCCCAGCTGTGCTCAGATCGACATATATCGACTCAAGAACATCGCCTGTAGGTCCTATATGGCCGTGGGTTGCATCTGGCTGGTATCATAGCTTCCCCCATGCTGTATATACGGGGCCCAGCTGTGCTCAGAGCGACATATATCGACTCAAGAACATCGCCTGTAGGTCCTATGTAGCCGTGGGTTGCAGCTGGCTGGTATCACAGCTACCCCCATGCTGTATATACGTGGCCCAGCTGTGCTCAGATCGACATATATCGACTCAAGAACATCGCCTGTAGGTCCTATATGGCCGTGGGTTGCAGCTGGCTGTTATCAGAGCCACCCACATGCCGTATATGCGGGGCCCAGCTGTGCTCAGCTCGACATATAACGACTCAAAAACATCGCCTCTAGGTCCTATATGGCCGTGGGTTGCATCTGGCTGGTATCAGAGCTACCCCCATGCTTATATACGGCGCCCAGCTGTGCTCAGATCGACATATATCGACTCAAAAACATCGCCTGTAGGTCCTATATGGCCGTGGGTTGCAGCTGGCTGGTATGATAGCTACCTCCATGCTGTATATACGTGGCCCAGCTGTGCTCAGATCGACATATATCGACTCAAGAACATCGCCTGTAGGTCCTATATGGCCGTGGGTTGCAGCTGGCTGGTATCAGAGCCACCCACATGCCGTATATACGGGGACCAGCTGTGCTCAGATCGACATATATCGACTCAAGAACATCGCCTGTAGGTCCTATATGGCCGTGGGTTGCATCTGGCTGGTATCAGAGCTACCCCCATGCTGTATATACTAGGCCCAGCTGTGCTCATATCGACATATATCGACTCAAGAACATCGCCTGTAGGTCCTATATGGCCGTGGGTTGCATCTGACTGGTATCAGAGCTACCCCAATGCTGTATATACGTGGCCCAGCTGTGCTCAGTTCGATATATATCAACTCAAGAACATCGCCTGTAGGTCCTATATGGCCGTGGGTTGCAGCTGGCTGGTATCACAGCTACCCCAATGCTGTATATACGTGGCCCAGCTGTGCTCAGATCGATATATATCGACTCAAGAACATCGCCTGTAGGTCCTATATGGCCGTGGGTTGCATCTGGCTGGTATCAGAGCTACCCCCATGCTGTATATACGGCGCCCAGCTGTGCTCAGATCGAAATATATCGACTCAAGAACATCGCCTATAGGTCATATATGGCCGTGGGTTGCATCTGGCTGGTATCAGACCTACCCCCATGCTGTATATACGGGGCCCAGCTGTGCTCAAATCGACATATATCGACTCAAGAACATCGCCTGTAGGTCCTATATGGCCGTGGGTTGCATCTGGCTGGTATCAGAGCTACACCCATGGTGTATATACGGCACCCAGCTGTGCTCAGATCGACATATATCGACTCAAGAACATCGCCTGTAGGTCCTATATGGCCGTGGGTTGCATCTGGCTGGTATCAGAGCTACCCCCATGCTGTATTTACGGGGCCCAGCTGTTCCCACATCGACATATATCGAATCAAGAACATCGCTTGTAGGTCCTATATAGCCGTAGGTTGCAGCTGGCTGGTATCACAGCTACCTCCATGCTGTATATACAAGGCCCAGCTGTGCTCCGATCGACATATATCGACTCAAGAACATCGCCTGTAGGTCCTATATGGCCGTGGGTTGCATCTGGCTGGTATCAGAGCTACCCCCATGCTGTATATACGTGGCCCAGCTGTGCTCAGATCGACATATATCGACTCAAGAACATCGCCTGTAGGTGCTATATGGCCGTGGGTTGCATCTGGCTGGTATCAGAGCTACCCCCTTGCTGTATATACGGCGCCCAGCTGTGCTCAGATCGACATATATCGACTCAAGAACATCGTCTGTAGGTCCTATATGGCCGTGGATTGCATCTGGCTGGTATCAGAGCTACTCCCATGCTGTATATACGGCGCACAGCTGTGCTCAGATCGACATATATCGACCCAAGAACATCGCCTGTAGGTCCTATATGGCCGTGGCTTGCATCTGGCTGGTATCAGAGCCACCCACATGCCGTATATACGGGGCCCAGCTGTGCTCAGATCGACATATATCGACTCAAGAACAACGCCTGTAGGTGCTATATGGCCGTGGGTTGCATCTGGCTGGTATCAGAGCTACCCCCATGCTGTATATACGGCGCCCAGCTGTGCTCAGATCGACATATATCGACTCAAGAACATCGCCTGTAGGTCCTATATGGCCGTGGGTTGCATCTGGGTGGTATCAGAGCTACACCCGTGCTGTATATACGGGACCCAGCTGTGCTCAGATCGACATATATCGACTCAAGAACATCGCCTTTAGGTCCTATATGGCCGTGGGTTGCATCTGGCTGATATCAGAGCCACCCACATGCCGTATATACGAGGGCCCAGCTGTGCTCAGATCGACATATATCGAATCAAGAACATCGGCTGTAGGTCCTATATGGCCTTGGGTTGCATCTGGCTGATATCAGAGCCACCCACATGCCGTATATACGGGGCCCACCTGTGCTCAGATCGACATATATCGACTCAAGAACATCGCCTGTAGGTCCTATATGGCCGTGGGTTGCATCTGGCTGGTATCAGAGCCACCCACATGCCGTATATACGAGGCCCAGCTGTGCTCAGATCGACATATATCGACTCAAGAACATCGCCTGTAGGTCCTATATGGCTGTGGGTTGCATCTGGCTGGTATCAGAGCTACCCCCATGCTGTATATACGGGGCCCAGCTGTGCTCAGATCGACATATATCGAGTCAAGAACATCGGCTGTAGGTCCTATATGGCCGTGGGGTGCATATGGCTGGTATCAGAGCCACCCACATGCCGTATATACGGGGCCCAGCTGTGCTCAGATCGACATATATCGACTCAAGAACATCGCCTGTAGGTCCTATATGGCTGTGGGTTGCATCTGGCTGGTATCAGAGCTACCCCCATGCTGTATATACGGGGCCCAGCTGTGCTCAGATCGACATATATCGAGTCAAGAACATCGCCTGTAGGTCCTATATGGCCGTGGGTTGCATCTGGCTGGTATCAGAGCTACCCCCATGCTGTATATACGGGGCCCAGCTGTGCTCAGATCGACATATATCGACTCAAGAACATCGCCTGTAGGTCCCATATGGGCATAGGTTGCACCTGGCTGGTGTCGGAGCGGCCCCAATGTTGCATATACGGTGCATAGCGGTGCTCAGATCGACATATATCGACTCAAGAACATCGCCTGTAGGTCCTATATGGCAGTGGGTTGCATCTGGCTGATATCAGAGCCACCCACATGCCGTATATACGGGGGCCCAGCTGTGCTCAGATCGACATATATCGACTCAAGAACATCGGCTCTAGGTCCTATATGGCCGTGGGTTGCATCTGGCTGGTATCAGAGCCACCCACATGCCGTATATACGGGGCCCAGCTGTGCTCAGCTCGACATATATCGACTCAAGAATATCGCCTGTAGGTCCTATATGGCCGTCGGTTGCAACTGGCTGGTATCAGAGCTACCCCCATGGTGTATATACGGCGCCCAGCTGTGCTCAAATCGACATATATCGATTCAAGGACATCGCCTGTAGGTCCTATATGGCCGTGGGTTGGATCTGGCTGGTATCAGAGCTACTCCCATGCTGTATATACGAGGCCCAGCTGTGCTCAGATCGACATATATCGACTCAAGAACATCGCCTGTGGTTCTTATATGGCCGTGGGTTGCAGCTGGCTGGTATCAGAGCTACCCCCAGGCTGTATATACGTGGCCCAGCTATGCTCAGATCGACATATATCGACTCAAGAATATAACCTGTAGGTGCTGTATGGCCGTGGGCTGCATCTGGCTGGTATCAGAGCTGCCCCCAAGCTGTATATACGGCGCCCATCTGTGCTCAGATCGACATATATCGACTCAAGAACATCGCCTGTAGGTCCTATATGGCCGTGGGTTGCATCTGGCTGGTATCATAGCTTCCCCCATGCTGTATATACGGGGCCCAGCTGTGCTCAGAGCGACATATATCGACTCAAGAACATCGCCTGTAGGTCCTATGTAGCCGTGGGTTGCAGCTGGCTGGTATCACAGCTACCCCCATGCTGTATATACGTGGCCCAGCCTTGCTCAGATCGACATATATCGACTCAAGAACATCGCCTGAGGTCCTATATGGCCGTGGGTTGCAGCTGGCTGTTATCAGAGCCACCCACATGCCGTATATGCGGGGCCCAGCTGTGCTCAGCTCGACATATAACGACTCAAAAACATCGCCTCTAGGTCCTATATGGCCGTGGGTTGCATCTGGCTGGTACCAGAGCTACCCCCATGCTGTATATACGGCGCCCAACTGTGCTCAGATCGACATATATCGACTGAAAAACATCGCCTGTAGGTCCTATATGGCCGTGAGTTGCATCTGGCTAGTATCATAGCTTCCCCCATGCTGTATATACGGGGCCCAGCTGTGCTCAGAGCGACATATATCGACACAAGAACATCGCCTGTAGGTCCTATGTAGCCGTGGGTTGCAGCTGGCTGGTATGACAGCTACCCCCATGCTGTATATACGTGGCCCAGCTGTGCTCAGATCGACATATATCGACTCAAGAACATCGCCTGTAGGTCCTATATGGCCGTGGGTTGCAGCTGGCTGGTATCAGAGCCACCCACATGCCGTATATACGGGGACCAGCTGTGCTCAGATCGACATATATCGACTCAAGAACATCGCCTGTAGGTCCTATATGGCCGTGGGTTGCATCTGGCTGGTATCAGACCTACCCCCATGCTGTATATACTAGGCCCAGCTGTGCTCAGATCGACATATATCGACTCAAGAACATCGCCTGTATGTCCTATATGGCCGTGGGTTGCATCTGGCTGGTATCAGAGCTACCCCCATGCTGTATATACGGGGCCCAGCTGTGCTCAGATCGACATATATCGACTCAAGAACATCGCCTGTAGGTCCTATATAGACGTGGGTTGCAGCTGGCTGGTATCACAGCTACCCCCATGCTGTATATACGTGGCCAAGCTGTGCTCAGATCGATATATATCGACTCAAGAACATCGCCTGTAGGTCCTATATGGCCGTGGGTTGCATCTGGCTGGTATCAGAGCTACCCCCATGCTGTATATACGGCGCCCAGCTGTGCTCAGATCGACATATATCGACTTAAGAACATCGCCTGTAGGTCATATATGGCCGTGGGTTGCATCTGGCTGGTATCAGAGCTACCCCCATGCTATATATACGGGGCCCAGCTGTGCTCAAATCGACATATATCGACTCAAGAACATCGCCTGCAGGTGCTATATGGCCGTGGGTTGCATCTGGCTGGTATCAGAGCTACCCCCATGCTGTATATACGGCGCCCATCTGTGCTCAGATCGACATATATCGACTCAAGAACATCGCTTGTAGGTCCTATATGGCCCTGGGTTGCATCTGGCTGGTATCAGTGCTACCCCCATGCTGTATATACGGCGTCCAGCTGTGCTCAGATCGACATATATCGACTCAAGAACATCGCCTGTGGGTCTTATATGGCCGTGGGTTGCAGCTGGCTGGTATCAGAGCTACCCCCAGGCTGTATATACGTGGCCCAGCTGTGCTCAGATCGACATATATCGACTCAAGAACATCGCCTGTATGTGCTATATGGCCGTGGGTTGCATCTGGCTGGTATCAGAGCTACCCCCATGCTGTATATACGTGGCCCAGCTGTGCTCAGATCGACATATATCGACTCAAGAACATCGCCTGTGGGTCTTATATGGCCGTGGGTTGCAGCTGGCTGGTATCAGAGCTACCCCCAGGCTGTATATACGTGGCCCAGCTGTGCTCAGATCGACATATATCGACTTAAGAACATCGCCGGTAGGTCCTG
The DNA here is from genome assembly GCA_963942505.1 of Lordithon lunulatus. Taxonomy (NCBI): domain Eukaryota; kingdom Metazoa; phylum Arthropoda; class Insecta; order Coleoptera; family Staphylinidae; genus Lordithon; species Lordithon lunulatus. Next base: position 28,720,374 of record OZ012667.1, on the reverse strand, counting down.
TATGCCCATGGGTTGCATCTGGCTGGTATCAGAGCCACCCACATGCCGTATATACGGGGACCAGCTGTGCTCAGATCGACATATATCGACTTAAGAACATCGCCTGTAGGTCCTATATGGCCGTGGGTTGCATCTGGCTCGTATCAGAGCTACCCCCATGCTGTATATACTGCGCCAAGCTGTGCTCAGATCGACATATATCGACTCAAGAACATCGCCTGTAGGTCCTATATGGCCGTCGGTTGCAGCTGGCTAGTATCACAGCTACCCCCATGCTGTATATACGTGGCCCAGCTGTGCTCAGATCGACATATATCGACTCAAGAACATCGCCTGTAGGTCCTATATGGCCGTGGGTTGCATCTGGCTGGTATCAGAGCCACCCACATGCCGTATATACGGTACCCAGCTGTGCTCAGATCGACATATATCGACTCAAGAACATAGCCTGTAGGTCCTATATGGCCGTGGGTTGTATATGGCTGCTATCAGAGCCACCCACATGACGTATATACGGGGCCCAGATGTGCTCAGATCGACATATATCGACTCAAGAACATCGCCTGTAGGTCCTATATGGCCGTGGGTTGCATCTGGCTGGTATCAGAGCCACCCACATGCTGTATATACGTTACCCAGCTGTGCTCAGATCGACATATATCGACTCAAGAACATCGCCTGTAGGTCCTATATGGCCGTGGGTTGTATATGGCTGGTATCAGAGCCACCCACATGCCGTATATACGGGGCCCAGCTGTGCTCAGATCGACATATATCGACTCAAGAACATCGCCTGTAGGTGCTATATGGCCGTGTGTTGCATCTGGCTGGTATCAGAGCTACCCCCTTGCTGTATATACGGCGCCCAGCTGTGCTCAGATCGACATATATCGACTCAAGAACATCGTCTGTAGGTCCTATATGGCCGTGGATTGCATCTGGCTGGTATCAGAGCTACTCCCATGCTGTATATACGGCGCCCAGCTGTGCTCAGATCGACATATATCGACCCAAGAACATCGCCTGTAGGTTCTATATGGCCGTGGCTTGCATCTGGCTGGTATCAGAGCCACCCACATGCCGTATATACGAGGCCCAGCTGTGCTCAGATCGACATATATCGACTCAAGAACAACGCCTGTAGGTGCTATATGGTCGTGGGTTGCATCTGGCTGGTATCAGAGCTACCCCCATGCTGTATATACGGCGCCCAGCTGTGCTCAGATCGACATATATCGACTCAAGAACATCGCCTGTAGGTCCTATATGGCCGTGGGTTGCATCTGGGTGGTATCAGAGCTACACCCGTGCTGTATATACGGGACCCAGCTGTGCTCAGATCGACATATATCGACTCAAGAACATCGCCTGTAGGTCCTATATGGCCGTGGGTTGCATCTGGCTTATATATGAGCCACCCACATGCCGTATATACGAGGGCCCAGCTGTGCTCAGATCGACATATATCGAATCAAGAACATCGGCTGTAGGTCCTATATGGCCTTGGGTTGCATCTGGCTGATATCAGAGCCACCCACATGCCGTATATACGGGGCCCACCTGTGCTCAGATCGACATATATCGACTCAAGAACATCGCTTGTAGGTCCTATATGGCCGTGGGTTGCATCTGGCTGGTATCAGAGCCACCCACATGCCGTATATACGAGGCCCAGCTGTGCTCAGATCGACATATATCGACTCAAGAACATCGGCTGTAGGTCCTATATGGCCGTGGGATGCATATAGCTGGTATCAGAGCCACCCACATGCCGTATATACGGGGCCCAGCTGTGCTCAGATCGACATATATCGACGCAAGAACATCGCCTGTAGGTCCTATATGGCTGTGGGTTGCATCTGGCTGGTATCAGAGCTACCCTCATGCTGTATATACGGGGCCCAGCTGTGCTCAGATCGACATATATCGACTCAAGAACATCGCCTGTAGGTCCTATATGGCCGTGGGTTGCATCTGGCTGGTATCAGAGCTACCCCCATGCTGTATATACGGGGCCCAGCTGTGCTCAGATCGACATATATCGACTCAAGAACATCGCCTGTAGGTCTTAAATGGCCGTGGGTTGCAGCTGGCTGGTATCAGAGCCACCCACATGCCGTATATACGGGGCCCAGCTGTGCTCAGATCTTCATATATCGACTCAAGAACATCGCCTGTAGGTCCTATATGGCCGTGGGTTGCATCTGGCTGGTATCAGAGCTACCCCCATGCTGTATATACGGGGTCCAGCTGTGCTCAGATCGACATATATCGACTCAAGAACATCGCCTGTAGGTCCTATATGGCCGTGGGTTGCAGCTGGCTGGTATCACAGCTACCCCCACGCTGTATATACGTGGCCCCGCTGTGCTCAGAACGACATATATCGACTCAAGAACATCGCCTGTGGGTCTTATATGGCCGTGGGTTGCAGCTGGCTGGTATCAGAGCTACCCCAAGGCTGTATATACGTGGCCCAGCTGTACTCAGATCGACATATATCGACTCAAGAACATCGCCTGTAGGTGTTATATGGCCGTGGGTTGCATCTGGCTGGTATCAGAGCTACCCCCATGCCGTATATACGGGGCCCAGCTGTGCTCAGATCGACATATATCGACTCAAGAACATCGCCTGTAGGTCCTATATGGCCGTGGTTTGCATCTGACTGGTATCGGAGCTACCACCATCTTGTATATACGGCGCCCAGCTGCGCTCAGATCGACATATATCGACTCAAGAACATCGCCAATGGGTCCTATATGGCTGTGGGTTGCATCTGGCTGGTATCAGAGCTACCCCCATGCTGTATATACGAGGCCCAGCTGTGCTCAGATCGACATATATCGACTCAAGAACATCGCCTGTGGGTCTTATATGGCCGTGGGTTGCAGCTGGCTGGTATCAGAGCTACCCCCAGACTGTATATACGTGGCCCAGCTGTGCTCAGATCGACATATATCGACTCAAGAACATCGCCAGTAGGTGCTATATGGCAGTGGGTTGCATCTGGCTGGTATCAGAGCTACCCCCATGCTGTATATACGGCTCCAAGCTGTGCTCAGATCGACATATATCGACTCAAGAACATCGCTTGTAGGTCCTATATGGCCATGGGTTGCATCTGGCTGGTATCAGTGCTACCCCCATGCTGTATATACGGCGCCCAGCTGTGCTCAGATCGACATATATCGACTCAAGAATATCTCCTGTAGGTCCTATATGGCCGTGGGTTGCATCTGGCTGGTATCAGAGCCACCCACATGCCGTATATACCGGGCCCAGCTGTGCTCGGATCGACATATATCGACTCAAGAACATCGCCTGTAGGTCCTATATGGCCGTGGATTGAATCTGGCTGATATCAGAGCTACCACCATGTTGTATATACGGCGCCCAGCTGTGCTCAGATCGACATATATCGACTCAAGAACATCGCCTGTAGGTCCTATATAGCCGTAGGTTGCAGTTGGCTGGTATCACAGCTACCCCCATGCTGTATATACGTGGCCCAGCTGTGCTCAGGTCGACATATATCGACTCAAGGACATCACCTGTAGGTCCTATATGGCCGTGGGTTGCAGCTGGCTGGTATCAGAGCCACCCACATGCCGTATATACGGGGCCCAGCTGTGCTCGGATCGACATATATCGACTCAAGAACATCGCCTGTAGGTCCTATATGGCCGTGGATTGAAGCCGGCTGGTATCATAACTACCCCCATGCTGTATATACGGCGCCCAGCTGTGCTCAGATCGACATATATCGACTCAAGAACATCGCCTGTAGGTCCTATATAGCCGTGGGTTGCAGTTGGCTGGTATCACAGCTATCCCCATGCTTTATTTACGTGGCCCAGCTGTGCTCAGGTCGACATATATCGACTCAAGGACATCACCTGTAGGTCCTATATGGCCGTGGGTTGCAGCTGGCTGGTATCAGAGCCACCCACATGCCCTATATACGGGGGTCCAGCTGTGCTCAGATCGACATATATCGACTCAAGAACATCGCCTGTAGGTCCTATATGGCCGTGGGTTGCATCTGGCTGGTATCAGAGCCACCCACATGCCGTATATTCGTTACCCAGCTGAGCCCAGATCGACATATATCGACTCAAGAACATCGCCTGTAGGTCCTATATGGCCGTGGGTTGCAAATGGCTGGTATCAGAGCTACCCCCATGCTGTATATACGAGGCCCAGCTGTGCTCAGATCGACATATATCGACTCAAGAACATCGCCTGTGGGTCTTATATGGCCGTGGGTTGCAGCTGGCTGGTATCAGAGCTACCCCAGGCTGTATATACGTGGCCCAGCTGTGCTCAGATCGACATATATCGACTTAAGAACATCGCCGGTAGGTCCTGTATGCCCATGGGTTGCATCTGGCTGGTATCAGAGCCACCCACATGCCGTATATACGGGGACCAGCTGTGCTCAGATCGACATATATCGACTTAAGAACATCGCCTGTAGGTCCTATATGGCCGTGGGTTGCATCTGGCTCGTATCAGAGCTACCCCCATGCTGTATATACTGCGCCAAGCTGTGCTCAGATCGACATATATCGACTCAAGAAAATCGCCTGTAGGTCCTATATGGCCGTGGGTTGCATCTGGCTGGTATCAGAGCTACCCCCATGCTGTATATACGGGGCCCAGCTGTGCTCAGATCGACATATATCGACTCAAGAACATCGCCTGTAGGTCCTATATGGCCATGGATTGCAGCTGGCTAGTATCACAGCTACCCCCATGCTGTATATACGTGGCCCAGCTGTGCTCAGATCGACATATATCGACTCAAGAACATCGCCTGTAGGTCCTATATGGCCGTGAGTTGCATCTGGCTGGTATCAGAGCCACCCACATGCCGTATATACGGTACCCAGCTGTGCTCAGATCGACATATATCGACTCAAGAACATAGCCTGTAGGTCCTATATGGCCGTGGGTTGTATATGGCTGCTATCAGAGCCACCCACATGACGTATATACGGGGCACAGATGTGCTCAGATCGACATATATCGACTCAAGAACATCGCCTGTAGGTCCTATATGGCCGTGGGTTGCATCTGGCTGGTATCAGAGCCACCCACATGCTGTATATACCGTACCCAGCTGTTCTCAGATCGACATATATCGACTCAAGAACATCGCCTGTAGGTTCTATATGGCCGTGGGTTGTATATGGCTGGTATCAGAGCCACCCACATGCCGTATATACGGGGCCCAGCTGTGCTCAGATCGACATATATCGACTCAAGAACATCGCCTGTAGGTGCTATATGGCCGTGGGTTGCATCTGGCTGGTATCAGAGCTACCCCCTTGCTGTATATACGGCGCCCAGCTGTGCTCAGATCGACATATATCGACTCAAGAACATCGTCTGTAGGTCCTATGTGGCCGTGGATTGCATCTGGCTGGTATCAGAGCTACTCCCATGCTGTATATACGGCGCCCAGCTGTGCTCAGATCGACATATATCGACCCAAGAACATCGCCTGTAGGTCCTATATGGCCGTGGCTTGCATCTGGCTGGTATCAGAGCCACCCACATGCCGTATATACGGGGCCCAGCTGTGCTCAGATCGACATATATCGACTCAAGAACAACGCCTGTAGGTGCTATATGGTCGTGGGTTGCATCTGGCTGGTATCAGAGCTACACCCATGCTGTATATACGGCGCCCAGCTGTGCTCAGATCGACATATATCGACTCAAGAACATCGCCTGTAGGTCCTATATGGCCGTGGGTTGCATCTGGGTGGTATCAGAGCTACACCCGTGCTGTATATACGGGACCCAGCTGTGCTCAGATCGACATATATCGACTCAAGAACATCGCCTGTAGGTCCTATATGGCCGTGGGTTGCATCTGGCTGATATCAGAGCCACCCACATGCCGTATATACGAGGGCCCAGCTGTGCTCAGATCGACATATATCGACTCAAGAACATCGGCTGTAGGTCCTATATGGCCGTGGGATGCATATAGCTGGTATCAGAGCCACCCACATGCCGTATATACGGGGCCCAGCTGTGCTCAGATCGACATATATCGACGCAAGAACATCGCCTGTAGGTCCTATATGGCTGTCGGTTGCATCTGGCTGGTATCAGAGCTACCCTCATGTTGTATATACGGGGCCCAGCTGTGCTCAGATCGACATATATCGACTTAAGAACATCGCCTGTAGGTCCTATATGGCCGTGGGTTGCATCTGGCTCGTATCAGAGCTACCCCCATGCTGTATATACTGCGCCAAGCTGTGCTCAGATCGACATATATCGACTCAAGAAAATCGCCTGTAGGTCCTATATGGCCGTGGGTTGCATCTGGCTGGTATCAGAGCTACCCCCATGCTGTATATACGGGGCCCAGCTGTGCTCAGATCGACATATATCGACGCAAGAACATCGCCTGTAGGTCCTATATGGCTGTCGGTTGCATCTGGCTGGTATCAGAGCTACCCTCATGTTGTATATACGGGGCCCAGCTGTGCTCAGATCGACATATATCGACTTAAGAACATCGCCTGTAGGTCCTATATGGCCGTGGGTTGCAGCTGGCTGGTATCAGAGCCACCCACATGCCGTATATACGGGGCCCAGCTGTGCTCAGATCTTCATATATCGACTCAAGAACATCGCCTGTAGGTCCTATATGGCCGTGGGTTGCATCTGGCTGGTATCAGAGCTACCCCCATGCTGTATATACGGGGTCCAGCTGTGCTCAGATCGACATATATCGACTCAAGAACATCGCCTGTAGGTCCTATATGGCCGTGGGTTGCAGCTGGCTGGTATCACAGCTACCCCCACGCTGTATATACGTGGCCCCGCTGTGCTCAGAACGACATATATCGACTCAAGAACATCGCCTGTGGGTCTTATATGGCCGTGGGTTGCAGCTGGCTGGTATCAGAGCTACCCCAAGGCTGTATATACGTGGCCCAGCTGTACTCAGATCGACATATATCGACTCAAGAACATCGCCTGTAGGTGTTATATGGCCGTGGGTTGCATCTGGCTGGTATCAGAGCTACCCCCATGCTGTATATACGGCTCCAAGCTGTGCTCAGATCGACATATATCGACTCAAGAACATCGCTTGTAGGTCCTATATGGCCGTGGGTTGCATCTGGCTGGTATCAGTGCTACCCCCATGCTGTATATACGGCGCCCAGCTGTGCTCAGATCGACATATATCGACTCAAGAATATCTCCTGTAGGTCCTATATGGCCGTGGGTTGCATCTGGCTGGTATCAGAGCCACCCACATGCCGTATATACCGGGCCCAGCTGTGCTCAGATCGACATATATCGACTCAAGAACATCGCCTGTAGGTCCTATATGGCCGTGGTTTGCATCTGACTGGTATCGGAGCTACCACCATCTTGTATATACGGCGCCCAGCTGCGCTCAGATCGACATATATCGACTCAAGAACATCGCCAATGGGTCCTATATGGCTGTGGGTTGCATCTGGCTGGTATCAGAGCTACCCCCATGCTGTATATACGAGGCCCAGCTGTGCTCAGATCGACATATATCGACTCAAGAACATCGCCTGTGGGTCTTATATGGCCGTGGGTTGCAGCTGGCTGGTATCAGAGCTACCCCCAGACTGTATATACGTGGCCCAGCTGTGCTCAGATCGACATATATCGACTCAAGAACATCGCCAGTAGGTGCTATATGGCAGTGGGTTGCATCTGGCTGGTATCAGAGCTACCCCCATGCTGTATATACGGCTCCAAGCTGTGCTCAGATCGACATATATCGACTCAAGAACATCGCTTGTAGGTCCTATATGGCCGTGGGTTGCATCTGGCTGGTATCAGTGCTACCCCCATGCTGTATATACGGCGCCCAGCTGTGCTCAGATCGACATATATCGACTCAAGAATATCTCCTGTAGGTCCTATATGGCCGTGGGTTGCATCTGGCTGGTATCAGAGCCACCCACATGCCGTATATACCGGGCCCAGCTGTGCTCGGATCGACATATATCGACTCAAGAACATCGCCTGTAGGTCCTATATGGCCGTGGATTGAATCTGGCTGATATCAGAGCTACCACCATGTTGTATATACGGCGCCCAGCTGTGCTCAGATCGACATATATCGACTCAAGAACATCGCCTGTAGGTCCTATATAGCCGTAGGTTGCAGTTGGCTGGTATCACAGCTACCCCCATGCTGTATATACGTGGCCCAGCTGTGCTCAGGTCGACATATATCGACTCAAGGACATCACCTGTAGGTCCTATATGGCCGTGGGTTGCAGCTGGCTGGTATCAGAGCCACCCACATGCCGTATATACGGGGCCCAGCTGTGCTCGGATCGACATATATCGACTCAAGAACATCGCCTGTAGGTCCTATATGGCCGTGGATTGAAGCCGGCTGGTATCATAACTACCCCCATGCTGTATATACGGCGCCCAGCTGTGCTCAGATCGACATATATCGACTCAAGAACATCGCCTGTAGGTCCTATATAGCCGTGGGTTGCAGTTGGCTGGTATCACAGCTATCCCCATGCTTTATTTACGTGGCCCAGCTGTGCTCAGGTCGACATATATCGACTCAAGGACATCACCTGTAGGTCCTATATGGCCGTGGGTTGCAGCTGGCTGGTATCAGAGCCACCCACATGCCCTATATACGGGGGTCCAGCTGTGCTCAGATCGACATATATCGACTCAAGAACATCGCCTGTAGGTCCTATATGGCCGTGGGTTGCATCTGGCTGGTATCAGAGCCACCCACATGCCGTATATTCGTTACCCAGCTGAGCCCAGATCGACATATATCGACTCAAGAACATCGCCTGTAGGTCCTATATGGCCGTGGGTTGCAAATGGCTGGTATCAGAGCTACCCCCATGCTGTATATACGAGGCCCAGCTGTGCTCAGATCGACATATATCGACTCAAGAACATCGCCTGTGGGTCTTATATGGCCGTGGGTTGCAGCTGGCTGGTATCAGAGCTACCCCCAGGCTGTATATACGTGGCCCAGCTGTGCTCAGATCGACATATATCGACTTAAGAACATCGCCGGTAGGTCCTGTATGCCCATGGGTTGCATCTGGCTGGTATCAGAGCCACCCACATGCCGTATATACGGGGACCAGCTGTGCTCAGATCGACATATATCGACTTAAGAACATCGCCTGTAGGTCCTATATGGCCGTGGGTTGCATCTGGCTCGTATCAGAGCTACCCCCATGCTGTATATACTGCGCCAAGCTGTGCTCAGATCGACATATATCGACTCAAGAAAATCGCCTGTAGGTCCTATATGGCCGTGGGTTGCATCTGGCTGGTATCAGAGCTACCCCCATGCTGTATATACGGGGCCCAGCTGTGCTCAGATCGACATATATCGACTCAAGAACATCGCCTGTAGGTCCTATATGGCCATGGATTGCAGCTGGCTAGTATCACAGCTACCCCCATGCTGTATATACGTGGCCCAGCTGTGCTCAGATCGACATATATCGACTCAAGAACATCGCCTGTAGGTCCTATATGGCCGTGAGTTGCATCTGGCTGGTATCAGAGCCACCCACATGCCGTATATACGGTACCCAGCTGTGCTCAGATCGACATATATCGACTCAAGAACATAGCCTGTAGGTCCTATATGGCCGTGGGTTGTATATGGCTGCTATCAGAGCCACCCACATGACGTATATACGGGGCACAGATGTGCTCAGATCGACATATATCGACTCAAGAACATCGCCTGTAGGTCCTATATGGCCGTGGGTTGCATCTGGCTGGTATCAGAGCCACCCACATGCTGTATATACCGTACCCAGCTGTTCTCAGATCGACATATATCGACTCAAGAACATCGCCTGTAGGTTCTATATGGCCGTGGGTTGTATATGGCTGGTATCAGAGCCACCCACATGCCGTATATACGGGGCCCAGCTGTGCTCGGATCGACATATATCGACTCAAGAACATCGCCTGTAGGTCCTATATGGCCGTGGATTGAAGCCGGCTGGTATCATAACTACCCCCATGCTGTATATACGGCGCCCAGCTGTGCTCAGATCGACATATATCGACTCAAGAACATCGCCTGTAGGTCCTATATAGCCGTGGGTTGCAGTTGGCTGGTATCACAGCTATCCCCATGCTTTATTTACGTGGCCCAGCTGTGCTCAGGTCGACATATATCGACTCAAGGACATCACCTGTAGGTCCTATATGGCCGTGGGTTGCAGCTGGCTGGTATCAGAGCCACCCACATGCCCTATATACGGGGGTCCAGCTGTGCTCAGATCGACATATATCGACTCAAGAACATCGCCTGTAGGTCCTATATGGCCGTGGGTTGCATCTGGCTGGTATCAGAGCCACCCACATGCCGTATATTCGTTACCCAGCTGAGCCCAGATCGACATATATCGACTCAAGAACATCGCCTGTAGGTCCTATATGGCCGTGGGTTGCAAATGGCTGGTATCAGAGCTACCCCCATGCTGTATATACGAGGCCCAGCTGTGCTCAGATCGACATATATCGACTCAAGAACATCGCCTGTGGGTCTTATATGGCCGTGGGTTGCAGCTGGCTGGTATCAGAGCTACCCCCAGGCTGTATATACGTGGCCCAGCTGTGCTCAGATCGACATATATCGACTTAAGAACATCGCCGGTAGGTCCTGTATGCCCATGGGTTGCATCTGGCTGGTATCAGAGCCACCCACATGCCGTATATACGGGGACCAGCTGTGCTCAGATCGACATATATCGACTTAAGAACATCGCCTGTAGGTCCTATATGGCCGTGGGTTGCATCTGGCTCGTATCAGAGCTACCCCCATGCTGTATATACTGCGCCAAGCTGTGCTCAGATCGACATATATCGACTCAAGAAAATCGCCTGTAGGTCCTATATGGCCGTGGGTTGCATCTGGCTGGTATCAGAGCTACCCCCATGCTGTATATACGGGGCCCAGCTGTGCTCAGATCGACATATATCGACTCAAGAACATCGCCTGTAGGTCCTATATGGCCATGGATTGCAGCTGGCTAGTATCACAGCTACCCCCATGCTGTATATACGTGGCCCAGCTGTGCTCAGATCGACATATATCGACTCAAGAACATCGCCTGTAGGTCCTATATGGCCGTGAGTTGCATCTGGCTGGTATCAGAGCCACCCACATGCCGTATATACGGTACCCAGCTGTGCTCAGATCGACATATATCGACTCAAGAACATAGCCTGTAGGTCCTATATGGCCGTGGGTTGTATATGGCTGCTATCAGAGCCACCCACATGACGTATATACGGGGCACAGATGTGCTCAGATCGACATATATCGACTCAAGAACATCGCCTGTAGGTCCTATATGGCCGTGGGTTGCATCTGGCTGGTATCAGAGCCACCCACATGCTGTATATACCGTACCCAGCTGTTCTCAGATCGACATATATCGACTCAAGAACATCGCCTGTAGGTTCTATATGGCCGTGGGTTGTATATGGCTGGTATCAGAGCCACCCACATGCCGTATATACGGGGCCCAGCTGTGCTCAGATCGACATATATCGACTCAAGAACATCGCCTGTAGGTGCTATATGGCCGTGGGTTGCATCTGGCTGGTATCAGAGCTACCCCCTTGCTGTATATACGGCGCCCAGCTGTGCTCAGATCGACATATATCGACTCAAGAACATCGTCTGTAGGTCCTATGTGGCCGTGGGTTGCATCTGGGTGGTATCAGAGCTACACCCGTGCTGTATATACGGGACCCAGCTGTGCTCAGATCGACATATATCGACTCAAGAACATCGCCTGTAGGTCCTATATGGCCGTGGGTTGCATCTGGCTGATATCAGAGCCACCCACATGCCGTATATACGAGGGCCCAGCTGTGCTCAGATCGACATATATCGACTCAAGAACATCGGCTGTAGGTCCTATATGGCCGTGGGATGCATATAGCTGGTATCAGAGCCACCCACATGCCGTATATACGGGGCCCAGCTGTGCTCAGATCGACATATATCGACGCAAGAACATCGCCTGTAGGTCCTATATGGCTGTCGGTTGCATCTGGCTGGTATCAGAGCTACCCTCATGTTGTATATACGGGGCCCAGCTGTGCTCAGATCGACATATATCGACTTAAGAACATCGCCTGTAGGTCCTATATGGCCGTGGGTTGCAGCTGGCTGGTATCAGAGCCACCCACATGCCGTATATACGGGGCCCAGCTGTGCTCAGATCTTCATATATCGACTCAAGAACATCGCCTGTAGGTCCTATATGGCCGTGGGTTGCATCTGGCTGGTATCAGAGCTACCCCCATGCTGTATATACGGGGTCCAGCTGTGCTCAGATCGACATATATCGACTCAAGAACATCGCCTGTAGGTCCTATATGGCCGTGGGTTGCAGCTGGCTGGTATCACAGCTACCCCCACGCTGTATATACGTGGCCCCGCTGTGCTCAGAACGACATATATCGACTCAAGAACATCGCCTGTGGGTCTTATATGGCCGTGGGTTGCAGCTGGCTGGTATCAGAGCTACCCCAAGGCTGTATATACGTGGCCCAGCTGTACTCAGATCGACATATATCGACTCAAGAACATCGCCTGTAGGTGTTATATGGCCGTGGGTTGCATCTGGCTGGTATCAGAGCTACCCCCATGCCGTATATACGGGGCCCAGCTGTGCTCAGATCGACATATATCGACTCAAGAACATCGCCTGTAGGTCCTATATGGCCGTGGTTTGCATCTGACTGGTATCGGAGCTACCACCATCTTGTATATACGGCGCCCAGCTGCGCTCAGATCGACATATATCGACTCAAGAACATCGCCAATGGGTCCTATATGGCTGTGGGTTGCATCTGGCTGGTATCAGAGCTACCCCCATGCTGTATATACGAGGCCCAGCTGTGCTCAGATCGACATATATCGACTCAAGAACATCGCCTGTGGGTCTTATATGGCCGTGGGTTGCAGCTGGCTGGTATCAGAGCTACCCCCAGACTGTATATACGTGGCCCAGCTGTGCTCAGATCGACATATATCGACTCAAGAACATCGCCAGTAGGTGCTATATGGCAGTGGGTTGCATCTGGCTGGTATCAGAGCTACCCCCATGCTGTATATACGGCTCCAAGCTGTGCTCAGATCGACATATATCGACTCAAGAACATCGCTTGTAGGTCCTATATGGCCGTGGGTTGCATCTGGCTGGTATCAGTGCTACCCCCATGCTGTATATACGGCGCCCAGCTGTGCTCAGATCGACATATATCGACTCAAGAATATCTCCTGTAGGTCCTATATGGCCGTGGGTTGCATCTGGCTGGTATCAGAGCCACCCACATGCCGTATATACCGGGCCCAGCTGTGCTCGGATCGACATATATCGACTCAAGAACATCGCCTGTAGGTCCTATATGGCCGTGGATTGAATCTGGCTGATATCAGAGCTACCACCATGTTGTATATACGGCGCCCAGCTGTGCTCAGATCGACATATATCGACTCAAGAACATCGCCTGTAGGTCCTATATAGCCGTAGGTTGCAGTTGGCTGGTATCACAGCTACCCCCATGCTGTATATACGTGGCCCAGCTGTGCTCAGGTCGACATATATCGACTCAAGGACATCACCTGTAGGTCCTATATGGCCGTGGGTTGCAGCTGGCTGGTATCAGAGCCACCCACATGCCGTATATACGGGGCCCAGCTGTGCTCGGATCGACATATATCGACTCAAGAACATCGCCTGTAGGTCCTATATGGCCGTGGATTGAAGCCGGCTGGTATCATAACTACCCCCATGCTGTATATACGGCGCCCAGCTGTGCTCAGATCGACATATATCGACTCAAGAACATCGCCTGTAGGTCCTATATAGCCGTGGGTTGCAGTTGGCTGGTATCACAGCTATCCCCATGCTTTATTTACGTGGCCCAGCTGTGCTCAGGTCGACATATATCGACTCAAGGACATCACCTGTAGGTCCTATATGGCCGTGGGTTGCAGCTGGCTGGTATCAGAGCCACCCACATGCCCTATATACGGGGGTCCAGCTGTGCTCAGATCGACATATATCGACTCAAGAACATCGCCTGTAGGTCCTATATGGCCGTGGGTTGCATCTGGCTGGTATCAGAGCCACCCACATGCCGTATATTCGTTACCCAGCTGAGCCCAGATCGACATATATCGACTCAAGAACATCGCCTGTAGGTCCTATATGGCCGTGGGTTGCAAATGGCTGGTATCAGAGCTACCCCCATGCTGTATATACGAGGCCCAGCTGTGCTCAGATCGACATATATCGACTCAAGAACATCGCCTGTGGGTCTTATATGGCCGTGGGTTGCAGCTGGCTGGTATCAGAGCTACCCCCAGGCTGTATATACGTGGCCCAGCTGTGCTCAGATCGACATATATCGACTTAAGAACATCGCCGGTAGGTCCTGTATGCCCATGGGTTGCATCTGGCTGGTATCAGAGCCACCCACATGCCGTATATACGGGGACCAGCTGTGCTCAGATCGACATATATCGACTTAAGAACATCGCCTGTAGGTCCTATATGGCCGTGGGTTGCATCTGGCTCGTATCAGAGCTACCCCCATGCTGTATATACTGCGCCAAGCTGTGCTCAGATCGACATATATCGACTCAAGAAAATCGCCTGTAGGTCCTATATGGCCGTGGGTTGCATCTGGCTGGTATCAGAGCTACCCCCATGCTGTATATACGGGGCCCAGCTGTGCTCAGATCGACATATATCGACTCAAGAACATCGCCTGTAGGTCCTATATGGCCATGGATTGCAGCTGGCTAGTATCACAGCTACCCCCATGCTGTATATACGTGGCCCAGCTGTGCTCAGATCGACATATATCGACTCAAGAACATCGCCTGTAGGTCCTATATGGCCGTGAGTTGCATCTGGCTGGTATCAGAGCCACCCACATGCCGTATATACGGTACCCAGCTGTGCTCAGATCGACATATATCGACTCAAGAACATAGCCTGTAGGTCCTATATGGCCGTGGGTTGTATATGGCTGCTATCAGAGCCACCCACATGACGTATATACGGGGCACAGATGTGCTCAGATCGACATATATCGACTCAAGAACATCGCCTGTAGGTCCTATATGGCCGTGGGTTGCATCTGGCTGGTATCAGAGCCACCCACATGCTGTATATACCGTACCCAGCTGTTCTCAGATCGACATATATCGACTCAAGAACATCGCCTGTAGGTTCTATATGGCCGTGGGTTGTATATGGCTGGTATCAGAGCCACCCACATGCCGTATATACGGGGCCCAGCTGTGCTCAGATCGACATATATCGACTCAAGAACATCGCCTGTAGGTGCTATATGGCCGTGGGTTGCATCTGGCTGGTATCAGAGCTACCCCCTTGCTGTATATACGGCGCCCAGCTGTGCTCAGATCGACATATATCGACTCAAGAACATCGTCTGTAGGTCCTATGTGGCCGTGGATTGCATCTGGCTGGTATCAGAGCTACTCCCATGCTGTATATACGGCGCCCAGCTGTGCTCAGATCGACATATATCGACCCAAGAACATCGCCTGTAGGTCCTATATGGCCGTGGCTTGCATCTGGCTGGTATCAGAGCCACCCACATGCCGTATATACGGGGCCCAGCTGTGCTCAGATCGACATATATCGACTCAAGAACAACGCCTGTAGGTGCTATATGGTCGTGGGTTGCATCTGGCTGGTATCAGAGCTACACCCATGCTGTATATACGGCGCCCAGCTGTGCTCAGATCGACATATATCGACTCAAGAACATCGCCTGTAGGTCCTATATGGCCGTGGGTTGCATCTGGGTGGTATCAGAGCTACACCCGTGCTGTATATACGGGACCCAGCTGTGCTCAGATCGACATATATCGACTCAAGAACATCGCCTGTAGGTCCTATATGGCCGTGGGTTGCATCTGGCTGATATCAGAGCCACCCACATGCCGTATATACGAGGGCCCAGCTGTGCTCAGATCGACATATATCGACTCAAGAACATCGGCTGTAGGTCCTATATGGCCGTGGGATGCATATAGCTGGTATCAGAGCCACCCACATGCCGTATATACGGGGCCCAGCTGTGCTCAGATCGACATATATCGACGCAAGAACATCGCCTGTAGGTCCTATATGGCTGTCGGTTGCATCTGGCTGGTATCAGAGCTACCCTCATGTTGTATATACGGGGCCCAGCTGTGCTCAGATCGACATATATCGACTTAAGAACATCGCCTGTAGGTCCTATATGGCCGTGGGTTGCATCTGGCTCGTATCAGAGCTACCCCCATGCTGTATATACTGCGCCAAGCTGTGCTCAGATCGACATATATCGACTCAAGAAAATCGCCTGTAGGTCCTATATGGCCGTGGGTTGCATCTGGCTGGTATCAGAGCTACCCCCATGCTGTATATACGGGGCCCAGCTGTGCTCAGATCGACATATATCGACGCAAGAACATCGCCTGTAGGTCCTATATGGCTGTCGGTTGCATCTGGCTGGTATCAGAGCTACCCTCATGTTGTATATACGGGGCCCAGCTGTGCTCAGATCGACATATATCGACTTAAGAACATCGCCTGTAGGTCCTATATGGCCGTGGGTTGCAGCTGGCTGGTATCAGAGCCACCCACATGCCGTATATACGGGGCCCAGCTGTGCTCAGATCTTCATATATCGACTCAAGAACATCGCCTGTAGGTCCTATATGGCCGTGGGTTGCATCTGGCTGGTATCAGAGCTACCCCCATGCTGTATATACGGGGTCCAGCTGTGCTCAGATCGACATATATCGACTCAAGAACATCGCCTGTAGGTCCTATATGGCCGTGGGTTGCAGCTGGCTGGTATCACAGCTACCCCCACGCTGTATATACGTGGCCCCGCTGTGCTCAGAACGACATATATCGACTCAAGAACATCGCCTGTGGGTCTTATATGGCCGTGGGTTGCAGCTGGCTGGTATCAGAGCTACCCCAAGGCTGTATATACGTGGCCCAGCTGTACTCAGATCGACATATATCGACTCAAGAACATCGCCTGTAGGTGTTATATGGCCGTGGGTTGCATCTGGCTGGTATCAGAGCTACCCCCATGCCGTATATACGGGGCCCAGCTGTGCTCAGATCGACATATATCGACTCAAGAACATCGCCTGTAGGTCCTATATGGCCGTGGTTTGCATCTGACTGGTATCGGAGCTACCACCATCTTGTATATACGGCGCCCAGCTGCGCTCAGATCGACATATATCGACTCAAGAACATCGCCAATGGGTCCTATATGGCTGTGGGTTGCATCTGGCTGGTATCAGAGCTACCCCCATGCTGTATATACGAGGCCCAGCTGTGCTCAGATCGACATATATCGACTCAAGAACATCGCCTGTGGGTCTTATATGGCCGTGGGTTGCAGCTGGCTGGTATCAGAGCTACCCCCAGACTGTATATACGTGGCCCAGCTGTGCTCAGATCGACATATATCGACTCAAGAACATCGCCAGTAGGTGCTATATGGCAGTGGGTTGCATCTGGCTGGTATCAGAGCTACCCCCATGCTGTATATACGGCTCCAAGCTGTGCTCAGATCGACATATATCGACTCAAGAACATCGCTTGTAGGTCCTATATGGCCGTGGGTTGCATCTGGCTGGTATCAGTGCTACCCCCATGCTGTATATACGGCGCCCAGCTGTGCTCAGATCGACATATATCGACTCAAGAATATCTCCTGTAGGTCCTATATGGCCGTGGGTTGCATCTGGCTGGTATCAGAGCCACCCACATGCCGTATATACCGGGCCCAGCTGTGCTCGGATCGACATATATCGACTCAAGAACATCGCCTGTAGGTCCTATATGGCCGTGGATTGAATCTGGCTGATATCAGAGCTACCACCATGTTGTATATACGGCGCCCAGCTGTGCTCAGATCGACATATATCGACTCAAGAACATCGCCTGTAGGTCCTATATAGCCGTAGGTTGCAGTTGGCTGGTATCACAGCTACCCCCATGCTGTATATACGTGGCCCAGCTGTGCTCAGGTCGACATATATCGACTCAAGGACATCACCTGTAGGTCCTATATGGCCGTGGGTTGCAGCTGGCTGGTATCAGAGCCACCCACATGCCGTATATACGGGGCCCAGCTGTGCTCGGATCGACATATATCGACTCAAGAACATCGCCTGTAGGTCCTATATGGCCGTGGATTGAAGCCGGCTGGTATCATAACTACCCCCATGCTGTATATACGGCGCCCAGCTGTGCTCAGATCGACATATATCGACTCAAGAACATCGCCTGTAGGTCCTATATAGCCGTGGGTTGCAGTTGGCTGGTATCACAGCTATCCCCATGCTTTATTTACGTGGCCCAGCTGTGCTCAGGTCGACATATATCGACTCAAGGACATCACCTGTAGGTCCTATATGGCCGTGGGTTGCAGCTGGCTGGTATCAGAGCCACCCACATGCCCTATATACGGGGGTCCAGCTGTGCTCAGATCGACATATATCGACTCAAGAACATCGCCTGTAGGTCCTATATGGCCGTGGGTTGCATCTGGCTGGTATCAGAGCCACCCACATGCCGTATATTCGTTACCCAGCTGAGCCCAGATCGACATATATCGACTCAAGAACATCGCCTGTAGGTCCTATATGGCCGTGGGTTGCAAATGGCTGGTATCAGAGCTACCCCCATGCTGTATATACGAGGCCCAGCTGTGCTCAGATCGACATATATCGACTCAAGAACATCGCCTGTGGGTCTTATATGGCCGTGGGTTGCAGCTGGCTGGTATCAGAGCTACCCCCAGGCTGTATATACGTGGCCCAGCTGTGCTCAGATCGACATATATCGACTTAAGAACATCGCCGGTAGGTCCTGTATGCCCATGGGTTGCATCTGGCTGGTATCAGAGCCACCCACATGCCGTATATACGGGGACCAGCTGTGCTCAGATCGACATATATCGACTTAAGAACATCGCCTGTAGGTCCTATATGGCCGTGGGTTGCATCTGGCTCGTATCAGAGCTACCCCCATGCTGTATATACTGCGCCAAGCTGTGCTCAGATCGACATATATCGACTCAAGAAAATCGCCTGTAGGTCCTATATGGCCGTGGGTTGCATCTGGCTGGTATCAGAGCTACCCCCATGCTGTATATACGGGGCCCAGCTGTGCTCAGATCGACATATATCGACTCAAGAACATCGCCTGTAGGTCCTATATGGCCATGGATTGCAGCTGGCTAGTATCACAGCTACCCCCATGCTGTATATACGTGGCCCAGCTGTGCTCAGATCGACATATATCGACTCAAGAACATCGCCTGTAGGTCCTATATGGCCGTGAGTTGCATCTGGCTGGTATCAGAGCCACCCACATGCCGTATATACGGTACCCAGCTGTGCTCAGATCGACATATATCGACTCAAGAACATAGCCTGTAGGTCCTATATGGCCGTGGGTTGTATATGGCTGCTATCAGAGCCACCCACATGACGTATATACGGGGCACAGATGTGCTCAGATCGACATATATCGACTCAAGAACATCGCCTGTAGGTCCTATATGGCCGTGGGTTGCATCTGGCTGGTATCAGAGCCACCCACATGCTGTATATACCGTACCCAGCTGTTCTCAGATCGACATATATCGACTCAAGAACATCGCCTGTAGGTTCTATATGGCCGTGGGTTGTATATGGCTGGTATCAGAGCCACCCACATGCCGTATATACGGGGCCCAGCTGTGCTCAGATCGACATATATCGACTCAAGAACATCGCCTGTAGGTGCTATATGGCCGTGGGTTGCATCTGGCTGGTATCAGAGCTACCCCCTTGCTGTATATACGGCGCCCAGCTGTGCTCAGATCGACATATATCGACTCAAGAACATCGTCTGTAGGTCCTATGTGGCCGTGGGTTGCATCTGGGTGGTATCAGAGCTACACCCGTGCTGTATATACGGGACCCAGCTGTGCTCAGATCGACATATATCGACTCAAGAACATCGCCTGTAGGTCCTATATGGCCGTGGGTTGCATCTGGCTGATATCAGAGCCACCCACATGCCGTATATACGAGGGCCCAGCTGTGCTCAGATCGACATATATCGACTCAAGAACATCGGCTGTAGGTCCTATATGGCCGTGGGATGCATATAGCTGGTATCAGAGCCACCCACATGCCGTATATACGGGGCCCAGCTGTGCTCAGATCGACATATATCGACGCAAGAACATCGCCTGTAGGTCCTATATGGCTGTCGGTTGCATCTGGCTGGTATCAGAGCTACCCTCATGTTGTATATACGGGGCCCAGCTGTGCTCAGATCGACATATATCGACTTAAGAACATCGCCTGTAGGTCCTATATGGCCGTGGGTTGCATCTGGCTCGTATCAGAGCTACCCCCATGCTGTATATACTGCGCCAAGCTGTGCTCAGATCGACATATATCGACTCAAGAAAATCGCCTGTAGGTCCTATATGGCCGTGGGTTGCATCTGGCTGGTATCAGAGCTACCCCCATGCTGTATATACGGGGCCCAGCTGTGCTCAGATCGACATATATCGACTCAAGAACATCGCCTGTAGGTCCTATATGGCCATGGATTGCAGCTGGCTAGAATCACAGCTACCCCCATGCTGTATATACGTGGCCCAGCTGTGCTCAGATCGACATATATCGACTCAAGAACATCGCCTGTAGGTCCTATATGGCCGTGAGTTGCATCTGGCTGGTATCAGAGCCACCCACATGCCGTATATACGGTACCCAGCTGTGCTCAGATCGACATATATCGACTCAAGAACATAGCCTGTAGGTCCTATATGGCCGTGGGTTGTATATGGCTGCTATCAGAGCCACCCACATGACGTATATACGGGGCACAGATTTGCTCAGATCGACATATATCGACTCAAGAACATCGCCTGTAGGTCCTATATGGCCGTGGGTTGCATCTGGCTGGTATCAGAGCCACCCACATGCTGTATATACCGTACCCAGCTGTTCTCAGATCGACATATATCGACTCAAGAACATCGCCTGTAGGTTCTATATGGCCGTGGGTTGTATATGGCTGGTATCAGAGCCACCCACATGCCGTATATACGGGGCCCAGCTGTGCTCAGATCGACATATATCGACTCAAGAACATCGCCTGTAGGTGCTATATGGCCGTGGGTTGCATCTGGCTGGTATCAGAGCTACCCCCTTGCTGTATATACGGCGCCCAGCTGTGCTCAGATCGACATATATCGACTCAAGAACATCGTCTGTAGGTCCTATGTGGCCGTGGATTGCATCTGGCTGGTATCAGAGCTACTCCCATGCTGTATATACGGCGCCCAGCTGTGCTCAGATCGACATATATCGACCCAAGAACATCGCCTGTAGGTCCTATATGGCCGTGGCTTGCATCTGGCTGGTATCAGAGCCACCCACATGCCGTATATACGGGGCCCAGCTGTGCTCAGATCGACATATATCGACTCAAGAACAACGCCTGTAGGTGCTATATGGTCGTGGGTTGCATCTGGCTGGTATCAGAGCTACACCCATGCTGTATATACGGCGCCCAGCTGTGCTCAGATTGACATATATCGACTCAAGAACATCGCCTGTAGGTCCTATATGGCCGTGGGTTGCATCTGGGTGGTATCAGAGCTACACCCGTGCTGTATATACGGGACCCAGCTGTGCTCAGATCGACATATATCGACTCAAGAACATCGCCTGTAGGTCCTATATGGCCGTGGGTTGCATCTGGCTCATATCAGAGCCACCCACATGCCGTATATACGAGGGCCCAGCTGTGCTCAGATCGACATATATCGAATCAAGAACATCGGCTGTAGGTCCTATATGGCCTTGGGTTGCATCTGGCTGATATCAGAGCCACCCACATGCCGTATATACGGGGCCCACCTGTGCTCAGATCGACATATATCGACTCAAGAACATCGCTTGTAGGTCCTATATGGCCGTGGGTTGCATCTGGCTGGTATCAGAGCCACCCACATGCCGTATATACGAGGCCCAGCTGTGCTCAGATCGACATATATCGACTCAAGAACATCGGCTGTAGGTCCTATATGGCCGTGGGATGCATATAGCTGGTATCAGAGCCACCCACATGCCGTATATACGGGGCCCAGCTGTGCTCAGATCGACATATATCGACGCAAGAACATCGCCTGTAGGTCCTATATGGCTGTCGGTTGCATCTGGCTGGTATCAGAGCTACCCTCATGTTGTATATACGGGGCCCAGCTGTGCTCAGATTGACATATATCGACTCAAGAACATCGCCTGTAGGTCCTATATGGCCGTGGGTTGCATCTGGCTGGTATCAGAGCTACCCCCATGCTGTATATACGGGGCCCAGCTGTGCTCAGATCGACATATATCGACTCAAGAACATCGCCTGTAGGTCCTATATGGCCGTGGGTTGCAGTTGGCTGGTATCAGAGCCACCCACATGCCGTATATACGGGGCCCAGCTGTGCTCAGATCGACATATATCGACTCAAGAACATCGCCTGTAGGTCCTATACGGCCGTGGGTTGCAGCTGGCTGGTATCACAGCTACCCCCACGCTGTATATACGTGGCCCCGCTGTGCTCAGAACGACATATATCGACTCAAGAACATCGCCTGTGGGTCTTATATGGCCGTGGGTTGCAGCTGGCTGGTATCAGAGCTACCCCCAGGCTGTATATACGTGGCCCAGCTGTACTCAGATCGACATATATCGACTCAAGAACATCGCCTGTAGGTGTTATATGGCCGTGGGTTGCATCTGGCTGGTATCAGAGCTACCCCCATGCTGTATATACGGCGCCCAGCTGTGCTCAGATCGACATATATCGACTCAAGAATATCGCCTGTAGGTCCTATATGGCCGTGGGTTGCATCTGGCTGGCATCAGAGCCACCCACATGCCGTATATACGGGGCCCAGCTGTGCTCGGATCGACATATATCGACTCAAGAACATCGCCTGTAGGTCCTATCTGGCCGTGGATTGAATCTGGCTGGTATCATAACTACCCCCATGCTGTATATACGGCGCCCAGCTGTGCTCAGATCGACATATATCGACTCAAGAACATCGCCTGTAGGTCCTACATAGCCGTGGGTTGTAGTTGGCTGGTATCACAGCTATCCCCATGCTGTATTTACGTGGCCCAGCTGTGCTCAGGTCGACATATATCGACTCAAGGACATCACCTGTAGGTCCTATATGGCCGTGGGTAGCAGCTGGCTGGTATCAGAGCCACCCACATGCCCTATATACGGGGTTCCAGCTGTGCTCAGATCGACATATATCGACTCAAGAACATCGCCTGTAGGTCCTATATGGCCGTGGGTTGCATCTGGCTGGTATCAGAGCCACCCACATGCCGTATATACGTTACCCAGCTGTGCCCAGATCGACATATATCGACTCAAGAACATCGCCTGTAGGTCCTATATGGCCGTGGGTTGCAAATGGCTGGTATCAGAGCTACACCCATGCTGTATATACGAGGCCCAGCTGTGCTCAGATCGACATATATCGACTCAAGAACATCGCCTGTGGGTCTTATATGGCCGTGGGTTGCAGCTGGCTGGTATCAGAGCTACCCCCAGGCTGTATATACGTGGCCCAGCTGTGCTCAGATCGACATATATCGACTTAAGAACATCGCCGGTAGGTCCTGTATGCCCATGGGTTGCATCTGGCTGGTATCAGAGCCACCCACATGCCGTATATACGGGGACCAGCTGTGCTCAGATCGACATATATCGACTTAAGAACATCGCCTGTAGGTCCTATATGGCCGTGGGTTGCATCTGGCTCGTATCAGAGCTACCCCCATGCTGTATATACTGCGCCAAGCTGTGCTCAGATCAACATATATCGACTCAAGAAAATCGCCTGTAGGTCCTATATGGCCGTGGGTTGCATCTGGCTGGTATCAGAGCTACCCCCATGCTGTATATACGGGGCCCAGCTGTGCTCAGATCGACATATATCGACTCAAGAACATCGCCTGTAGGTCCTATATGGCCGTGGGTTGCAGCTGGCTAGTATCACAGCTACCCCCATGCTGTATATACGTGGCCCAGCTGTGCTCAGATCGACATATATCGACTCAAGAACATCGCCTGTAGGTCCTATATGGCCGTGAGTTGCATCTGGCTGGTATCAGAGCCACCCACATGCCGTATATACGGTACCCAGCTGTGCTCAGATCGACATATATCGACTCAAGAACATAGCCTGTAGGTCCTATATGGCCGTGGGTTGTATATGGCTGCTATCAGAGCCACCCACATGATGTATATACGGGGCCCAGATGTGCTCAGATCGACATATATCGACTCAAGAACATCGCCTGTAGGTCCTATATGGCCGTGGGTTGCATCTGGCTGGTATCAGAGCCACCCACATGCTGTATATACCGTACCCAGCTGTGCTCAGATCGACATATATCGACTCAAGAACATCGCCTGTAGGTCCTATATGGCCGTGGGTTGTATATGGCTGGTATCAGAGCCATCCACATGCCGTATATACGGGGCCCAGCTGTGCTCAGATCGACATATATCGACTCAAGAACATCGCCTGTAGGTGCTATATGGCCGTGGGTTGCATCTGGCTGGTATCAGCGCTACCCCCTTGCTGTATATACGGCGCCCAGCTGTGCTCAGATCGACATATATCGACTCAAGAACATCGTCTGTAGGTCCTATATGGCCGTGGATTGCATCTGGCTGGTATCAGAGCTACTCCCATGCTGTATATACGGCGCCCAGCTGTGCTCAGATCGACATATATCGACCCAAGAACATCGCCTGTAGGTCCTATATGGCCGTGGCTTGCATCTGGCTGGTATCAGAGCCACCCACATGCCGTATATACGGGGCCCAGCTGTGCTCAGATCGACATATATCGACTCAAGAACAACGCCTGTAGGTGCTATATATCGTGGGTTGCATCTGGCTGGTATCAGAGCTACACCCATGCTGTATATACGGCGCCCAGCTGTGCTCAGGACTCAAGAACATCGCTTGTAGGTCCTATATGGCCGTGGGTTGCATCTGGCTGGTATCAGAGCCACCCACATGCCGTATATACGAGGCCCAGCTGTGCTCAGATCGACATATATCGACTCAAGAACATCGGCTGTAGGTCCTATATGGCCGTGGGATGCATATAACTGGTATCAGAGCCACCCACATGCCGTATATACGGGGCCCAGCTGTGCTCAGATCGACATATATCGACGCAAGAACATCGCCTGTAGGTCCTATATGGCTGTGGGTTGCATCTGGCTGGTATCAGAGCTACCCTCATGCTGTATATACGGGGCCCAGATGTGCTCAGATTGACATATATCGACTCAAGAACATCGCCTGTAGGTCCTATATGGCCGTGGGTTGCATCTGGCTGGTATCAGAGCTACCCCCATGCTGTATATACGGGGCCCAGCTGTGCTCAGATCGACATATATCGACTCAAGAACATCGCCTGTAGGTCCTATATGGCCGTGGGTTGCAGTTGGCTGGTATCAGAGCCACCCACATGCCGTATATACGGGGCCCAGCTGTGCTCAGATCTACATATATCGACTCAAGAACATCGCCTGTAGGTCCTATATGGCCGTGGATTGCATCTGGCTGGTATCAGAGCTACCCCCATGCTGTATATACGGGGTCCAGCTGTGCTCAGATCGACATATATCGACTCAAGAACATCGCCTGTAGGTTCTATATGGCCGTGGGTTGCAGCTGGCTGGTATCACAGCTACCCCCACGCTGTATATACGTGGCCCCGCTGTGCTCAGAACGACATATATCGACTCAAGAACATCGCCTGTGGGTCTTATATGGCCGTGGGTTGCAGCTGGCTGGTATCAGAGCTACCCCCAGGCTGTATATACGTGGCATAGCTGTACTCAGATCGACATATATCGACTCAAGAACATCGCCTGTAGGTGTTATATGGCCGTGGGTTGCATCTGGCTGGTATCAGAGCTACCCCCATGCTGTATATACGGCGCCCAGCTGTGCTCAGATCGACATATATCGACTCAAGAATATCGCCTGTAGGTCCTATATGGCCGTGGGTTGCATCTGGCTGGTATCAGAGCCACCCACATGCCGTATATACGGGGCCCAGCTGTGCTCGGATCGACATATATCGACTCAAGAACATCGCCTGTAGGTCCTATATGGCCGTGGATTGAATCTGGCTGGTATCATAACTACCCCCATGCTCTATATACGGCGCCCAGCTGTGCTCAGATCGACATATATCGACTCAAGAACATCGCCTGTAGGTCCTACATAGCCGTGGGTTGTAGTTGGCTGGTATCACAGCTATCCCCATGCTGTATTTACGTGGCCCAGCTGTGCTCAGGTCGTCATATATCGACTCAAGGACATCACCTGTAGGTCCTATATGGCCGTGGGTAGCAGCTGGCTGGTATCACATCTACCCCCATGCTATATATACGGCGCCCAGCTGTGCTCAGATCGACATATATCGACTCAAGAACATCGCCTGTAGGTCCTATATGGCCGTGGGTTGCATCTGGCTGGTATCACAGCTACCCCCATGCTGTATATACGTGGCCCAGCTGTGCTCAGATCGACATATATCGACTCAAGAACATCGCCTGTAGGTCCTATATGCCCGTGGGTTGCATCTGGCTGGAATCAGAGCCACCCACATGCTGCATATACAGGGCATAGCGGAGCTCATATCGACATATATCGTCTCAAGAACATCGCCTGTAGGTCCCATATGGGCATGGGTTGCACCTGGCTGGTGTCGGAGCGGCCCCAATGTTGCATATACGGTGCATAGCGGTGCTCAGATCGACATATATCGACTCAAGAACATCGCCTGTAGGTCCTATATGGCAGTGGGTTGCATCTGGCTGATATCAGAGCCATCCACATGCCGTATATACGGGGGCCCAGCTGTGCTCAGAACGACATATATCGACTCAAGAACATCGGCTCTAGGTCCTATATGGCCGTGGGTTGCATCTGGCTGGTATCAGAGTCACCCACATTCCGTATATACGGGGCCCAGCTGTGCTCAGTTCGACATATATCGACTCAAGA
Organism: Lordithon lunulatus; assembly: GCA_963942505.1. Classification (NCBI taxonomy): domain Eukaryota; kingdom Metazoa; phylum Arthropoda; class Insecta; order Coleoptera; family Staphylinidae; genus Lordithon; species Lordithon lunulatus. The sequence continues at coordinate 28,693,140 of OZ012667.1, read as the reverse complement.
ACATCCCCTGTAGGTCCTATATGGCCGTGGGTTGCATCTGGCTGGTATCAGAGTTACCCCCATGGTGTATATACGGCGCCCAGCTGTGCTCAAATCGACATATATCGATTCAAGAACATCGCCTGTAGGTCCTATATGGCCGTGGGTTGCAGCTGGCTGGATTCAGAGCTACCCCCATGCTGTATATACGGGGCCCATCTGTGCTCAGATCGACATATATCGACTCAAGAACATGGCCGTGGGTTGCATCTGGCTGGTATCAGTGCTACCCACATGCTGTATATACGGCGCCCAGCTGTGCTCAGATCGACATATATCGACTCAAGAATATCGCTTGTAGGTCCTATATGGCCGTGGGTTGCATCTTGCTGGTATCAGAGCCACCCACACGCCGTATATACCGGGCCCAGCTGTGCTCGGATCGACATATATCGACTCAAGAACATCGCCTGTAGGTCCTATATGGCCGTGGATTGAATCTGGCTGGTATCAGAGCTACCCCCATGTTGTATATACGGCGCCCAGCTGTGCTCAGATCGACATATATCGACTCAAGAACATCGCCTGTAGGTCCTATATAGCCGTAGGTTGCAGTTGGCTGGTATCACAGCTAACCCCATGCTGTATATACGTGGCCCAGCTGTGCTCAGGTCGACATATATCGACTCAAGGACATCCCCTGTAGGTCCTATATGGCTGTGGGTTGCAGCTGGCTGGTATCAGAGCCACCCACATGCCCTATATACGGGGGTCCAGCTGTGCTCAGATCGACCATATATCGAATTAAGAACATCGCCTGTAGGTCCTATATGGCCGTGGGTTGCATCTGGCTGATATCAGAGCCACACACATGCCGTATATACGGTGGCCCAGCTGTGCTCAGATCGTCATATATCGACTCAAGAACATCGCCTGTAGGTCCTATATGGCCGTGGGTTGCATCTGGCTGGTATCAGAGCCACCCACATGCCGTATATACGGTACCCAGCTGTGCTCAGATCGACATATATCGACTCAAGAACATCGCCTGTAGGTCCTATATGGCCGTGGGTTGTATATGGCTGGTATCAGAGCCACCCACATGCCGTATATATGGGGCCCAGCTGTGCTCAGATCGACATATATCGACTCAAGAACATCGTCTGTAGGTCCTATATGGCCGTGGGTTGCATCTGGCTGGGATCAGAGCTACCCCCATGCTGTATATACGGCGCCCAGCTGTGCTCAAATCGACATATATCGACTCAAAAACATCGCCTGTAGGTCCTATATGGGCATAGGTTGCACCTGGCTGGTGTCGGAGCGGCCCCAATGCTGCATATACGGTGCATAGCGGTGCTCAGATCGACATATATCGAATCAAGAACATCGCCTGTAGGTCCTATATGACAGTGGGTTGCATCTGGCTGATATCAGAGCCACCGACATGCCGTATATACGGTGGCCCAGCTGTGCTCAGATCGTCATATATCGACTCAGGAACATCGCCTGTAGGTCCTACATGGCCGTGGGTTGCATCTGGCTGGTATCAGAGCCACCCACATGCTGTATATACGGTACACAGCTGTGCTCAGATCGACATATATCGACTCAAGAACATCGCCTGTAGGTCTTATATAGCCGTGGGTTGTATATGGCTGGTATCAGAGCCACACACATGCCGTATATACGGGGCCCAGCTGTGCTCAGATCGACATATATCGACTCAAGAACATCGCCTGTAGGTCCTATATGGCCGTGGTTTGCATCTGGCTGGTATCGGAGCTACCCCCATGGTGTATATACGGCGCCCAGCTGCGCTCAGATCGACATATATCGACTCAAGAACATCGCCTATAGGTCCTATATGGCTGTGGGTTGCATCTGGATGGTATCAGAGCAACCCCCATGCTGTATATACGAGGCCCAGCTGTGCTCAGATCGACATATATCGAATCAAGAACATCGCCTGTGGGTCTTATATGGCCGTTGGTTGCAGCTGGCTGGTATCAGAGCTACCCCCACGCTGTATATACGGCGCCAAGCTGTGCTCAGATCGAAATATATATCGACTCAAGAACATCGCTTGTAGGTCCTATATGGCCGTGAGTTGCATCTGGCTGGTATCAGTGCTACCCCCATGCTGTATATACGACGCCCAGCTGTGCTCAGATCGACATATATCGACTCAAGAATAACGCCTGTAGGTCCTATATGGCCGTGGGTTGCATCTGTCTGGTATCAGAGCCACCCACATGCCGTATATACGGGGCCCAGCTGTGCTCGGATCGACATATATCGACTCAAGAACATCGCCTGTAGGTCCTATATGGCCGTAGATTGAATCTGGCTGGTATCAGTGCTACCCCCATGCTGTATATATGACGCCCAGCTGTGCTCAGATCGACATATATCGACTCAAGAATATCGCCTGTAGGTCCTATATGGCCGTGGGTTGCATCTGGCTGGTATCAGAGCCACCCACATGCTGTATATACGGTACCCAGCTGTGCTCAGATCGACATATATCGACTCAAGAACATTGCCTGTAGGTGCTATATGGCCGTGGGTTGCATCTAGCTGGTATCAGAACAACCCCCATGCTGTATATACGGCGCCAAACTGTGCTCAGATCGAAATATATATCGACTCAAGAACATCGCTTGTAGGTCCTATATGGCCGTGGGTTGCATCTGGCTGGTATCAGAGCTACCCCCATGCTGTATATACGGCGCCCAGCTGTGCTCAGATCGACATATATCGACTCAAGAACATCGCCTGTAGGTCCTATATGGCCGTGGGTTGCATCTGACTGGTATCAGTGCTAATCCCATGCTGTATATACGGCGCCCAGCTATGCTCAAATCGACATATATCGACTCAAGAACATCGCCTGTAGGTCCTATAAGGCCGTGGGTTGCATCTGGCTGGTATCAGTGCTAATCCCATGCTGTATAAACGGCGCCCAGCTGTGCTCAGATCGACATATATCGACTCAAGAACATCGCCTGTGGGTCCTATATAGCCGTGGGCGGCAGCTGGCTGGTATCACAGCTACCCCCATGCTGTATATACGTGGCCCAGCTGTGCTCAGATCGACATATATCGACTCAAGTACATCGCCTGTAGGTCCTATATGGCCGTGGGTTGCAGCTGGCTGGTATCAGAGCCAACTACATGCCGTATATACGGGGCCCAGCTGTGCTCAGATCGACATATATCGACGGAAGAACATCGCCTGTAGGTCCTATATGGCCATGGGTTGCACCTGGCTGGTATCACAGCTACCCCCATGCTGTATATACGTAGCCAAGCTGTGCTTAGATCGACATATATCGACTCAAGAACATCGCCTGTAGGTCCTATATGCCCGTGGGTTGCATCTGGCTGGATTCAGAGCCACCCACATGCTGCATATACAATGCATAGCGGAGCTCATATCGACATATATCGACTCAAGAACATCGCCTGTAGGTTCTTATATGGGCATAGGTTGCACCTGGCTGGTGTCGAAGCGGCCCCAATGCTGCATATACGGTGCATAGCGGTGCTCAGATCGACATATATCGACTCAAGAACATCGCTTGTAGGTCCTATATTGCCGTGGGTTGCATCTGGCTGATATCAGAGCCACCCACATGCCGTATATACGGGGGCCCAGCTGTGCTCAGATCGACATATATCGACACAAGAACATCGGCTGTAGGTCCTATATGGCCGTGGGTTGCATCTGTGGGTGGCTCTGATACCAGCCAGATGCAACCCACGGCCATATAGGACCTAGAGCCGATGTTCTTGAGTCGATATATGTCGATCTGAGCACCGCTATGCACCGTATATGCAACATTGGGGCCGCTCCGTCACCAGCCAGGTGCAACCTATGCCCATATGGGACCTACAGGCGATGTTCTTCAGTCGATATATGTCGATATGAGCTCCGCTATGCCCTGTATATGCAGCATGTGCGTGGCTCTGATTCCAGCCAGATGCAACCCACGGGCATATAGGACCTACAGGCGATGTTCTTGAGTCGATATATGTCGATCTGAGCACAGCTGGGCCACGTATATACAGCATGGGGGTAGCTGTGATACCAGCCAGCTGCAACCCACGGCCATATAGGACCTACAGGCGATGTTCTTCTGTCGATATATGTCGATCTGAGCACAGCTGGGCCACGTATATACAGCATGGGGGTAGCTGTGATACCAGCCAGCTGCAACCCACGGCCATATAGGACCTACAGGCGATGTTCTTGAGTCGAAATATGTCGATCTGAGCACATCTGGGCCCCGTATATATAGCATGGGGGTAGCTCTGAAACCAGCCAGATGCAACCCACGGCCATATAGGACCTACAGGCGATGTTCTTGAGTCGATATATGTCGATCTGAGCACAGCTGGGCGCCGTATATATAGCATGGAGGTAGCTGTGATACCAGCCAGCTGCAACCCACGGTTATATAGGACCTACAGGCGATGTTCTTGAGTCGATATATGTCGATCTGAGCACAGCTGGGCCCCGTATATACAGTATGGGGGTAGCTCTGATACCACCCAGATGCAATCCACGGCCATATAGGACCTACAGGCGATGTTCTTGAGTCGATATATGTCGATCTGAGCACAGCTGGGCCCCGTATATACAGCATGAGGGTAGCTCTGATACCAACCAGATGCAACCCACGGCCATATAGGACCTACAGGCGATGTTCTTGAGTCGATATATGTCGATCTGAGCACAGCTGGGCCCCGTATATACGGCATGTGGGTGGCTCTTATACCAGCCATATGCATCCCACGGCCATATAGGACCTACAGCCGATGTTCTTGAGTCGATATATGTCGATCTGAGCACAGCTGGGCCCCGTATATACGGCATGTGGGTGGCTCTGATACCAGCCAGATGCAACCCACGGCCATATAGGACCTACAGGCGATGTTCTTGAGTCGATATATGTCGATCTGAGCACAGCTGGGCCCCGTATATACGACATGTGGGTGGCTCTGATACCAGCCAGATGCAACCCACGGCCATATAGGACCTACAGCCGATGTTCCTGATTCGATATATGTCGATCTGAGCACAGTTGGGCCCTTGTATATACGGCATGTGGGTGGCTCTGATATCAGCCAGATGCCGTGGGTTGCATCTGGCTGATATCAGAGCCACCCACATGCCCTATATACGGGGGTCCAGCTGTGCTCAGATCGACATATATCGACTCAAGAACATCGCCTGTAGGTCCTATATCGCCGTGGGTTGCATCTGGCTGGTATCAGAGCTACCCCCATGCTTTATATACGGCGCCCAGCTGTGCTCAGATCGACATATATCGACTCAAGAACATCGCCTGTAGGTCATATATGGCCGTGGGTTGTATCTGACTGGTATCAGAGCTACCCCCATGCTGTATACACGGGGCCCAGCTGTGCTCAAATCGACATATATCGACTCAAGAACATCGCCTGTAGGTCCTATATGGCCGTGGGTTGCATCTGGCTGGTATCAGAGCTACCCCCATGCTGTATATACGGCGCCCAGCTGTGCTCAGATCGACATATATCGACTCAAGAACATCGCTTGTAGGTCCTATATGGCCGTGGGTTGCAGCTGGCTGGTATCAGAGCTACCCCCATGCTGTATATACGTGGCCCAGCTGTGCTCAGATCGACATATATCGACTCAAGAACATCGCCTGTGGGTCTTATATGGCCGTGGGTTGCAGCTGGCTGGTATCACAGCTACCTCCAGGCTGTATATACGTGGCCCAGCTGTGCTCAGATCGACATATATCGACTCAAGAACATCGCCTGTAGGTGCTATATGGCCGTGGGTTGCATCTGGCTGGTATCAGAGCTACCCCCATGCTGTATATACGGCGCCCAGCTGTGCTCAGATCGACATATATCGACTCAAGAACATCGCTTGTAGGTCCTATATGCCCGTGGGTTGCATCTGGCTGGAATCAGAGCCACCCACATGCTGCATATACAGGGCATAGCGGAGCTCATATCGACATATATCGTCTCAAGAACATCGCCTGTAGGTCCCATATGGGCATGGGTTGCACCTGGCTGGTGTCGGAGCGGCCCCAATGTTGCATATACGGTGCATAGCGGTGCTCAGATCGACATATATCGACTCAAGAACATCGCCTGTAGGTCCTATATGGCAGTGGGTTGCATCTGGCTGATATCAGAGCCATCCACATGCCGTATATACGGGGGCCCAGCTGTGCTTAGAACGACATATATCGACTCAAGAACATCGGCTCTAGGTCCTATATGGCCGTGGGTTGCATCTGGCTGGTATCAGAGTCACCCACATTCCGTATATACGGGGCCCAGCTGTGCTCAGTTCGACATATATCGACTCAAGAACATCCCCTGTAGGTCCTATATGGCCGTGGGTTGCATCTGGCTGGTATCAGAGCTACCCCCATGGTGTATATACGGCGCCCAGCTGTGCTCAAATCGACATATATCGATTCAAGAACATCGCCTGTAGGTCCTATATGGCCGTGGGTTGCAGCTGGCTGGATTCAGAGCTACCCCCATGCTGTATATACGGGGCCCATCTGTGCTCAGATCGACATATATCGACTCAAGAACATGGCCGTGGGTTGCATCTGGCTGGTATCAGTGCTACCCACATGCTGTATATACGGCGCCCAGCTGTGCTCAGATCGACATATATCGACTCAAGAATATCGCCTGTAGGTCCTATATGGCCGTGGGTTGCATCTGGCTGGTATCAGAGCCACCCACACGCCGTATATACCGGGCCCAGCTGTGCTCGGATCGACATATATCGACTCAAGAACATCGCCTGTAGGTCCTATATGGCCGTGGATTGAATCTGGCTGGTATCAGAGCTACCCCCATGTTGTATATACGGCGCCCAGCTGTGCTCAGATCGACATATATCGACTCAAGGACATCCCCTGTAGGTCCTATATGGCTGTGGGTTGCAGCTGGCTGGTATCAGAGCCACCCACATGCCCTATATACGGGGGTCCAGCTGTGCTCAGATCGACCATATATCGAATTAAGAACATCGCCTGTAGGTCCTATATGGCCGTGGGTTGCATCTGGCTGATATCAGAGCCACCCACATGCCGTATATACGGTGGCCCAGCTGTGCTCAGATCGTCATATATCGACTCAAGAACATCGCCTGTAGGTCCTATATGGCCGTGGGTTGCATCTGGCTGGTATCAGAGCCACACACATGCCGTATATACGGTACCCAGCTGTGCTCAGATCGACATATATCGACTCAAGAACATCGCCTGTAGGTCCTATATGGCCGTGGGTTGTATATGGCTGGTATCAGAGCCACCCACATGCCGTATATATGGGGCCCAGCTGTGCTCAGATCGACATATATCGACTCAAGAACATCGCCTGTAGGTCCTATATGGCCGTGGGTTGCATCTGGCTGGGATCAGAGCTACCCCCATGCTGTATATACGGCGCCCAGCTGTGCTCAGATCGACATATATCGACTCAAAAACATCGCCTGTAGGTCCTATATGGGCATAGGTTGCACCTGGCTGGTGTCGGAGCGGCCCCAATGCTGCATATACGGTGCATAGCGGTGCTCAGATCGACATATATCGAATCAAGAACATCGCCTGTAGGTCCTATATGACAGTGGGTTGCATCTGGCTGATATCAGAGCCACCGACATGCCGTATATACGGTGGCCCAGCTGTGCTCAGATCGTCATATATCGACTCAGGAACATCGCCTGTAGGTCCTATATGGCCGTGGGTTGCATCTGGCTGGTATCAGAGCAACCCCCATGCTGTATATACGAGGCCCAGCTGTGCTCAGATCGACATATATCGAATCAAGAACATCGCCTGTGGGTCTTATATGGCCGTTGGTTGCAGCTGGCTGGTATCAGAGCTACCCCCATGCTGTATATACGGCGCCAAGCTGTGCTCAGATCGAAATATATATCGACTCAAGAACATCGCTTGTAGGTCCTATATGGCCGTGAGTTGCATCTGGCTGGTATCAGTGCTACCCCCATGCTGTATATACGACGCCCAGCTGTGCTCAGATCGACATATATCGACTCAAGAATAACGCCTGTAGGTCCTATATGGCCGTGGGTTGCATCTGTCTGGTATCAGAGCCACCCACATGCCGTATATACGGGGCCCAGCTGTGCTCGGATCGACATATATCGACTCAAGAACATCGCCTGTAGGTCCTATATGGCCGTAGATTGAATCTGGCTGGTATCAGTGCTACCCCCATGCTGTATATATGACGCCCAGCTGTGCTCAGATCGACATATATCGACTCAAGAATATCGCCTGTAGGTCCTATATGGCCGTGGGTTGCATCTGGCTGGTATCAGAGCCACCCACATGCTGTATATACGGTACCCAGCTGTGCTCAGATCGACATATATCGACTCAAGAACATTGCCTGTAGGTGCTATATGGCCGTGGGTTGCATCTGGCTGGTATCAGAACAACCCCCATGCTGTATATACGGCGCCAAACTGTGCTCAGATCGAAATATATATCGACTCAAGAACATCGCTTGTAGGTCCTATATGGCCGTGGGTTGCATCTGGCTGGTATCAGAGCTACCCCCATGCTGTATATACGGCGCCCAGCTGTGCTCAGATCGACATATATCGACTCAAGAACATCGCCTGTAGGTCCTATATGGCCGTGGGTTGCATCTGACTGGTATCAGTGCTAATCCCATGCTGTATATACGGCGCCCAGCTATGCTCAAATCGACATATATCGACTCAAGAACATCGCCTGTAGGTCCTATAAGGCCGTGGGTTGCATCTGGCTGGTATCAGTGCTAATCCCATGCTGTATAAACGGCGCCCAGCTGTGCTCAGATCGACATATATCGACTCAAGAACATCGCCTGTGGGTCCTATATAGCCGTGGGCGGCAGCTGGCTGGTATCACAGCTACCCCCATGCTGTATATACGTGGCCCAGCTGTGCTCAGATCGACATATATCGACTCAAGTACATCGCCTGTAGGTCCTATATGGCCGTGGGTTGCAGCTGGCTGGTATCAGAGCCAACTACATGCCGTATATACGGGGCCCAGCTGTGCTCAGATCGACATATATCGACGGAAGAACATCGCCTGTAGGTCCTATATGGCCATGGGTTGCACCTGGCTGGTATCACAGCTACCCCCATGCTGTATATACGTAGCCAAGCTGTGCTTAGATCGACATATATCGACTCAAGAACATCGCCTGTAGGTCCTATATGCCCGTGGGTTGCATCTGGCTGGATTCAGAGCCACCCACATGCTGCATATACAATGCATAGCGGAGCTCATATCGACATATATCGACTCAAGAACATCGCCTGTAGGTTCTTATATGGGCATAGGTTGCACCTGGCTGGTGTCGAAGCGGCCCCAATGCTGCATATACGGTGCATAGCGGTGCTCAGATCGACATATATCGACTCAAGAACATCGCTTGTAGGTCCTATATTGCCGTGGGTTGCATCTGGCTGATATCAGAGCCACCCACATGCCGTATATACGGGTGCCCAGCTGTGCTCAGATCGACATATATCGACACAAGAACATCGGCTGTAGGTCCTATATGGCCGTGGGTTGCATCTGTGGGTGGCTCTGATACCAGCCAGATGCAACCCACGGCCATATAGGACCTAGAGCCGATGTTCTTGAGTCGATATATGTCGATCTGAGCACCGCTATGCACCGTATATGCAACATTGGGGCCGCTCCGTCACCAGCCAGGTGCAACCTATGCCCATATGGGACCTACAGGCGATGTTCTTCAGTCGATATATGTCGATATGAGCTCCGCTATGCCCTGTATATGCAGCATGTGCGTGGCTCTGATTCCAGCCAGATGCAACCCACGGGCATATAGGACCTACAGGCGATGTTCTTGAGTCGATATATGTCGATCTGAGCACAGCTGGGCCACGTATATACAGCATGGGGGTAGCTGTGATACCAGCCAGCTGCAACCCACGGCCATATAGGACCTACAGGCGATGTTCTTCTGTCGATATATGTCGATCTGAGCACAGCTGGGCCACGTATATACAGCATGGGGGTAGCTGTGATACCAGCCAGCTGCAACCCACGGCCATATAGGACCTACAGGCGATGTTCTTGAGTCGAAATATGTCGATCTGAGCACAGCTGGGCCCCGTATATATAGCATGGGGGTAGCTCTGAAACCAGCCAGATGCAACCCACGGCCATATAGGACCTACAGGCGATGTTCTTGAGTCGATATATGTCGATCTGAGCACAGCTGGGCGCCGTATATATAGCATGGAGGTAGCTGTGATACCAGCCAGCTGCAACCCACGGTTATATAGGACCTACAGGCGATGTTCTTGAGTCGATATATGTCGATCTGAGCACAGCTGGGCCCCGTATATACAGTATGGGGGTAGCTCTGATACCACCCAGATGCAATCCACGGCCATATAGGACCTACAGGCGATGTTCTTGAGTCGATATATGTCGATCTGAGCACAGCTGGGCCCCGTATATACAGCATGAGGGTAGCTCTGATACCAACCAGATGCAACCCACGGCCATATAGGACCTACAGGCGATGTTCTTGAGTCGATATATGTCGATCTGAGCACAGCTGGGCCCCGTATATACGGCATGTGGGTGGCTCTTATACCAGCCATATGCATCCCACGGCCATATAGGACCTACAGCCGATGTTCTTGAGTCGATATATGTCGATCTGAGCACAGCTGGGCCCCGTATATACGGCATGTGGGTGGCTCTGATACCAGCCAGATGCAACCCACGGCCATATAGGACCTACAGGCGATGTTCTTGAGTCGATATATGTCGATCTGAGCACAGCTGGGCCCCGTATATACGGCATGTGGGTGGCTCTGATACCAGCCAGATGCAACCCACGGCCATATAGGACCTACAGCCGATGTTCCTGATTCGATATATGTCGATCTGAGCACAGTTGGGCCCTTGTATATACGGCATGTGGGTGGCTCTGATATCAGCCAGATGCCGTGGGTTGCATCTGGCTGATATCAGAGCCACCCACATGCCCTATATACGGGGGTCCAGCTGTGCTCAGATCGACATATATCGACTCAAGAACATCGCCTGTAGGTCCTATATCGCCGTGGGTTGCATCTGGCTGGTATCAGAGCTACCCCCATGCTTTATATACGGCGCCCAGCTGTGCTCAGATCGACATATATCGACTCAAGAACATCGCCTGTAGGTCATATATGGCCGTGGGTTGTATCTGACTGGTATCAGAGCTACCCCCATGCTGTATACACGGGGCCCAGCTGTGCTCAAATCGACATATATCGACTCAAGGACATCGCCTGTAGGTCCTATATGGCCGTGGGTTGCATCTGGCTGGTATCAGAGCTACCCCCATGCTGTATATACGGCGCCCAGCTGTGCTCAGATCGACATATATCGACTCAAGAACATCGCTTGTAGGTCCTATATGGCCGTGGGTTGCAGCTGGCTGGTATCAGAGCTACCCCCATGCTGTATATACGTGGCCCAGCTGTGCTCAGATCGACATATATCGACTCAAGAACATCGCCTGTGGGTCTTATATGGCCGTGGGTTGCAGCTGGCTGGTATCAGAGCTACCTCCAGGCTGTATATACGTGGCCCAGCTGTGCTCAGATCGACATATATCGACTCAAGAACATCGCCTGTAGGTGCTATATGGCCGTGGGTTGCATCTGGCTGGTATCAGAGCTACCCCCATGCTGTATATACGGCGCCCAGCTGTGCTCAGATCGACATATATCGACTCAAGAACATCGCTTGTAGGTCCTATATGGCCGTGGGTTGCATCTGGCTGGTATCAGTGCTACCCCAATACTGTATATACGGCGTCCAGCTGTGCTCAGATCGACATATATCGACTCAAGAACATCGCCTGTAGGTCCTATATGGCCGAGGGTTGCATATGGCTGGTATCAGAGCTACCCCCATGCTGTATTTACGGGGCCCAGCTGTTCCCACATCGACATATAACGAATCAAGAACATCGCTTGTAGGTCCTACATAGCCGTGGGTTGCAGCTGGCTGGTATCACAGCTACCCCCATGCTGTATATACGTGGCCCAGCTGCGCTCCGATCGACATATATCGACTCAAGAACATCGCCTGTAGGTCCTATATGGCCGTGGGTTGTATCTGCCTGGTATCAGAGCTACCCCTATGCTGTATATACGGCGAGCAGCTGTGCTCAGATCGACATATATCGACTCAAGAACATCGCCTGTAGGTCCTATATGGCCGTGGGTTGCATCTGGCTGGTTTCAGAGCTACCCCCATGCTGTATATACGGGGCCCAGCTGTGCTCAGATCGACATATATCGACTCAAGAACATCGCCTGCAGGTCCTATATGGCCGTGGGTTGCAGCTGGCTGGTATCACAGCTACCCCCATGCTGTATATACGGGGCTTAGCTGTGCTCAGATCGACATATATCGACTCTAGAACATCGCCTGTTGGTCCTATATGGCCGTGGGTTGCATCTGGCTGGTATCAGAGCTACCCCCATACTGTATATACGAGGCCCAGCTGTGCTCAGCTCGACATATAACGACTTAAAAACATCGCCTATAGGTCCTATATGGCCTTGGGTTGCAGCTGGCTGGTATCAGAGCCACCCACATGCCGTATATACAGGGCCCAGATGTGCTCAAATCGACATATATCGACTCAAGAACATCGCCTGTAGGTCCTATATGGCCGTGGGTTGCATCTGGCTGGTATCAGAGCTACCCCCATGCTGTATATACGGGGCCAACTGTGCTCAGATCGACATATATCGACTCAAGAACATCGCCTGTAGGTCCTATATGGCCGTGGGTTGCATCTGGCTGGTTTCAGAGCTACCCCCATGCTGTATATACGGGGCCCAGCTGTGCTCAGATAGACATATATCGACTCAAGAACATCGCCTATAGGTCCTATATGGCCGTGGGTTGCAGCTGGCTGGTATCACAGCTACCCCCATGCTGTATATACGTGGCCCAGCTGTGCTCAGATCGACATATATCGACTCAAGAACATCGCCTGTAGGTCCTATATGCCCGTGGGTTGCATCTGGCTGGAATCAGAGCCACCCACATGCTGCATATACAGGGCATAGCGGAGCTCATATCGACATATATCGACTCAAGAACATCGCCTGTAGGTCCCATATGGGCATGGGTTGCACCTGGCTGGTGTCGGAGCGGCCCCAATGTTGCATATACGGTGCATAGCGGTGCTCAGATCGACATATATCGACTCAAGAACATCGCCTGTAGGTCCTATATGGCAGTGGGTTGCATCTGGCTGATATCAGAGCCATCCACATGCCGTATATACGGGGGCCCAGCTGTGCTCAGATCGACATATATCGACTCAAGAACATCGGCTCTAGGTCCTATATGGCCGTGGGTTGCATCTGGCTGGTATTAGAGTCACCCACATTCCGTATATACGGGGCCCAGCTGTGCTCAGTTCGACATATATCGACTCAAGAACATCCCCTGTAGGTCCTATATGGCCGTGGGTTGCATCTGGCTGGTATCAGAGCTACCCCCATGGTGTATATACGGCGCCCAGCTGTGCTCAAATCGACATATATCGATTCAAGAACATCGCCTGTAGGTCCTATATGGCCGTGGGTTGCAGCTGGCTGGTTTCAGAGCTACCCCCATGCTGTATATACGGGGCCCATCTGTGCTCAGATCGACATATATCGACTCAAGAACATGGCCGTGGGTTGCATCTGGCTGGTATCAGTGCTACCCACATGCTGTATATACGGCGCCCAGCTGTGCTCAGATCGACATATATCGACTCAAGAATATCGCCTTTAGGTCCTATATGGCCGTGGGTTGCATCTGGCTGGTATCAGAGCCACCCACATGCCGTATATACAGGGCCCAGCTGTGCTCGGATCGACATATATCGACTCAAGAACATCGCCTGTAGGTCCTATATGGCCGTGGATTGAATCTGGCTGGTATCAGAGCTACCCCCATGTTGTATATACGGCGCCCAGCTGTGCTCAGATCGACATATATCGACTCAAGAACATCGCCTGTAGGTCCTATATAGCCGTAGGTTGCAGTTGGCTGGTATCACAGCTAACCTCATGCTGTATATACGTGGCCCAGCTGTGCTCAGGTCGACATATATCGACTCAAGGACATCACCTGTAGGTCCTATATGGCTGTGGGTTGCAGCTGGCTGGTATCAGAGCCACCCACATGCCCTATATACGGGGGTCCAGCTGTGCTCAGATCGACCATATATCGAATCAAGAACATCGCCTGTAGGTCCTATATGGCCGTGGGTTGCATCTGGCTGATATCAGAGCCACCCACATGCCGTATATACGGTGGCCCAGCTGTGCTCAGATCGTCATATATCGACTCAAGAACATCGCCTGTAGGTCCTATATGGCAGTGGGTTGCATCTGGCTGGTATCAGAGCCACCCACATGCCGTATATACGGTACCCAGCTGTGCTCAGATCGACATATATCGACTCAAGAACATCGCCTGTAGGTCCTATATGGCCGTGGGTTGTATATGGCTGGTATTAGAGCCACCCACATGCCGTATATATGGGGCCCAGCTGTGCTCAGATCGACATATATCGACTCAAAAACATCGCCTGTAGGTCCTATATGGGCATAGGTTGCACCTGGCTGGTGTCGGAGCGGCCCCAATGCTGCATATACGGTGCATAGCGGTGCTCAGATCGACATATATCGAATCAAGAACATCGCCTGTAGGTCCTATATGACAGTGGGTTGCATCTGGCTGATATCAGAGCCACCGACATGCCGTATATACGGTGGCCCAGCTGTGCTCAGATCGTCATATATCGACTCAGGAACATCGCCTGTAGGTCCTATATGGCCGTGGGTTGCATCTGGCTGGTATCAGAGCCACCCACATGCTGTATATACGGTACACAGCTGTGCTCAGATCGACATATATCGACTCAAGAACATCGCCTGTAGGTCTTATATAGCCGTGGGTTGTATATGGCTGGTATCAGAGCCACACACATGCCGTATATACGGGGCCCAGCTGTGCTCAGATCGACATATATCGACTCAAGAACATCGCCTGTAGGTCCTATATGGCCATGGTTTGCATCTGGCTGGTATCGGAGCTACCCCCATGGTGTATATACGGCGCCCAGCTGCGCTCAGATCGACATATATCGACTCAAGAACATCGCCTATAGGTCCTATATGGCTGTGGGTTGCATCTGGCTGGTATCAGAGCAACCCCCATGCTGTATATACGAGGCCCAGCTGTGCTCAGATCGACATATATTGTCACAAAGTACATTTAATTAACTAGATATAAATGGGATTTAGGGATAGATTTTATATTATTATATTTATTAATTATTAATCCGTCGTCATAGGTTAACGAACGTGCATCGCGCTCGCAATTACACATTCGGGCTAACGCCCGCTGACCGCTGACTCAACAGCCGTACGCGCAATCGAATGGCGGAATACCCTAAGTGACCCAATTGTTTTGCAAGACGACACTTAGCAACAATACAGACTAGGAAACGAATACACATTCTGGCAGGTCAGGTATTTCGTCATCGGGCCAGTGTCCGGCGTTTCCATGCAGAGAACCGCGAGCGTGATGTCACGAATCGCAGCGACGACAGATTAATTTAGTTTATAAGCTCTAGTTAAAATTGTAAGGGGTCAGTAGTCGATCAGTCGAATGTATTGATCAGGTGGGTCATCAAGTACTAAGTAATAAAGGCGGCGTCGCACAGGGTGCTGTGCGACGCTACCCCCAATCTGAGCTACCTTGGTGAACTCCCCAACCCCCACCCCACCGCGACAATATCGACTCAAGAACATCGCCTGTAGGTGCTATATGGCCGTGGGTTGCATCTGGCTGGTATCAGAGCTACCCCCATGCTGTATATACGGCGCCAAGCTGTGCTCAGATCGAAATATATATCGACTCAAGAACATCGCTTGTAGGTCCTATATGGCCGTGGGTTGCATCTGGCTGGTATCAGTGCTACCCCCATGCTGTATATACGACGCCCAGCTGTGCTCAGATCGACATATATCGACTCAAGAATATCGCCTGTAGGTCCTATATGGCCGTGGGTTGCATCTGTCTGGTATCAGAGCCACCCACATGCCGTATATACGGGGCCCAGCTGTGCTCGGATCGACATATATCGACTCAAGAACATCGCCTGTAGGTCCTATATGGCCGTAGATTGAATCTGGCTGGTATCAGTGCTACCCCCATGCTGTATATACGACGCCCAGCTGTGCTCAGATCGACATATATCCACTCAAGAATATCGCATGTAGGTCCTATATGGCCGTGGGTTGCATCTGGCTGGTATCAGAGCCACCCACATGCTGTATATACGGCACCCAGCTGTGCTCAGATCGACATATATCGACTCAAGAACATCGCCTGTAGGTGCTATATGGCCGTGGGTTGCATCTGGCTGGTATCAGAACAACCCCCATGCTGTATATACGGCGCCAAACTGTGCTCAGATCGAAATATATATCGACTCAAGAACATCGCTTGTAGGTCCTATATGGCCGTGGGTTGCATCTGGCTGGTATCAGAGCTACCCCCATGCTGTATATACGGCGCCCAGCTGTGCTCAGATCGACATATATCGACTCAAGAACATCGCCTGTAGGTCCTATATGGCCGTGGGTTGCATCTGACTGGTATCAGTGCTAATCCCATGCTGTATATACGGCGCCCAGCTATGCTCAAATCGACATATATCGACTCAAGAACATCGCCTGTAGGTCCTATAAGGCTGTGGGTTGCATCTGGCTGGTATCAGTGCTAATCCCATTCTGTATAAACGGCGCCCAGCTGTGCTCAGATCGACATATATGGACTCAAGAACATCGCCTGTGGGTCCTATATAGCCGTGGGCTGCAGCTGGCTGGTATCACAGCTACCCCCATGCTGTATATACGTGGCCCAGCTGTGCTCAGATTAACATATATCGACTCAAGTACATCGCCTGTAGGTCCTATATGGCCGTGGGTTGCAGCTGGCTGGTATCAGAGCCAACTACATGCCGTATATACGGGGCCCAGCTGTGCTCAGATCGACATATATCGACGGAAGAACATCGCATGTAGGTCCTATATGGCCATGGGTTGCACCTGGCTGGTATCACAGCTACCCCCATGCTGTATAAACGTAGCCCAGCTGTGCTCAGATCGACATATATCGACTCAAGAACATCGCCTGTAGGTCCTATATGCCCGTGGGTTGCATCTGGCTGGATTCAGAGCCACCCACATGCTGCATATACAATGCATAGCGGAGCTCATATCGACATATATCGACTCAAGAACATCGCCTGTAGGTTCTTATATGGGCATAGGTTGCACCTGGCTGCTGTCGAAGCGGCCCCAATGCTGCATATACGGTGCATAGCGGTGCTCAGATCGACATATATCGACTCAAGAACATCGCTTGTAGGTCCTATATTGCCGTGGGTTGCATCTGGCTGATATCAGAGCCACCCACATGCCGTATATACGGGGGCCCAGCTGTGCTCAGATCGACATATATCGACACAAGAACATCGGCTGTAGGTCCTATATGGCCGTGGGTTGCATCTGTGGGTGGCTCTGATACCAGCCAGATGCAACCCACGGCCATATAGGACCTAGAACCGATGTTCTTGAGTCGATATATGTCGATCTGAGCACCGCTATGCACCGTATATGCAACATTGGGGCCGCTCCGTCACCAGCCAGGTGCAACCTATGCCCATATGGGACCTACAGGCGATGTTCTTCAGTCGATATATGTCGATATGAGCTCCGCTATGCCCTGCATATGCAGCATGTGGGTGGCTCTGATTCCAGCCAGATGCAACCCACGGGCATATAGGACCTACAGGCGATGTTCTTGAGTCGATATATGTCGATCTGAGCACAGCTGGGCCACGTATATACAGCATGGGGGTAGCTGTGATACCAGCCAGCTGCAACCCACGGCCATATAGGACCTACAGGCGATGTTCTTGAGTCGATATATGTCGATCTGAGCACAGTTGGGCCACGTATATACAGCATGGGGGTAGCTGTGATACCAGCCCGCTGCAACCCACGGCCATATAGGACCTACAGGCGATGTTCTTGAGTCGATATATGTCGATCTGAGCACAGCTGGGCCCCGTATATACAGCATGGGGGTAGCTCTGAAACCAGCCAGATGCAACCCACGGCCATATAGGACCTACAGGCGATGTTCTTGAGTCGATATATGTCGATCTGAGCACAGCTGGGCGCCGTATATATAGCATGGAGGTAGCTGTGATACCAGCCAGCTGCAACCCACGGTTATATAGGACCTACAGGCGATGTTCTTGAGTCGATATATGTCGATCTGGGCCCCGTATATACAGTATGGGGGTAGCTCTGATACCACCCAGATGCAATCCACGGCCATATAGGACCTACAGGCGATGTTCTTGAGTCGATATATGTCGATCTGAGCACAGCTGGGCCCCGTATATACAGCATGAGGGTAGCTCTGATACCAGCCAGATGCAACCCACGGCCATATAGGACCTACAGCCGATGTTCCTGATTCGATATATGTCGATCTGAGCACAGTTGGGCCCTTGTATATACGGCATGTGGGTGGCTCTGATATCAGCCAGATGCCGTGGGTTGCATCTGGCTGATATCAGAGCCACCCACATGCCCTATATACGGGGGTCCAGCTGTGCTCAGATCGACATATATCGACTCAAGAACATCGCCTGTAGGTCCTTTATCGCCGTGGGTTGCATCTGGCTGGTATCAGAGCTACCCCCATGCTTTATATACGGCGCCCAGCTGTGCTCAGATCGACATATATCGACTCAAGAACATCGCCTGTAGGTCATATATGGCCGTGGGTTGTATCTGACTGGTATCAGAGCTACACCCATGGTGTATACACGGGGCCCAGCTGTGCTCAAATCGACATATATCGACTCAAGAACATCGCCTGTAGGTCCTATATGGCCGTGGGTTGCATCTGGCTGGTATCAGAGCTACCCCCATACTGTATATACGGCGCCCAGCTGTGCTCAGATCGACATATATCGACTCAAGAACATCGCTTGTAGGTCCTATATGGCCGTGGGTTGCAGCTGGCTGGTATCAGAGCTACCCCCATGCTGTATATACGTGGCCCAGCTGTGCTCAGATCGACATATATCGACTCAAGAACATCGCCTGTGGGTCTTATATGGCCGTGGGTTGCAGCTGGCTGGTATCAGAGCTACCTCCAGGCTGTATATACGTGGCCCAGCTGTGCTCAGATCGACATATATCGACTCAAGAACATCGCCTGTAGGTGCTATATGGCCGTGGGTTGCATCTGGCTGGTATCAGAGCTACCCCCATGCTGTATATACGGCGCCCAGCTGTGCTCAGATCGACATATATCGACTCAAGAACATCGCTTGTAGGTCCTATATGGCCGTGGGTTGCATCTGGCTGGTATCAGTGCTACCCCCATACTGTATATACGGCGCCCAGCTGTGCTCAGATCGACATATATCGACTCAAGAACATCGCCTGTAGGTCCTATATGGCCGTGGGTTGCATCTGACTGGTATCAGTGCTAATCCCATGCTGTATATACGGCGCCCAGCTGTGCTCAGATCGACATATATCGACTCAAGAACATCGCCTGTAGGTCCTATATGGCCGTGGGTTGCATCTGACTGGTATCAGTGCTAATCCCATGCTGTATATACGGCGCCCAGCTATGCTCAAATCGACATATATCGATTCAAGAACATCGCCTGTAGGTCCTATAAGGCCGAGGGTTGCATCTGGCTGGTATCAGTGCTAATCCCATGCTGTATAAACGGCGCCCAGCTGTGCTCAGATCGACATATATCGACTCAAGAACATCGCCTGTGGGTCCTATATAGCCGTGGGCTGCAGCTGGCTGGTATCACAGCTACCCCCATGCTGTATATACGTGGCCCAGCTGTGCTCAGATCGACATATATCGACTCAAGTACATCGCCTGTAGGTCCTATATGGCCGTGGGTTGCAGCTGGCTGGTATCAGAGCCAACTACATGCCGTATATACGGGGCCCAGCTGTGCTCAGATCGACATATATCGACGGAAGAACATCGCCTGTAGCTCCTATATGGCCATGGGTTGCACCTGGCTGGTATCACAGCTACCCCCATGCTGTATATACGTAGCCCAGCTGTGCTCAGATCGACATATATCGACTCAAGAACATCGCCTGTAGGTCCTATATGCCCGTGGGTTGCATCTGGCTGGATTCAGAGCCACCCACATGCTGCATATACAATGCATAGCGGAGCTCATATCGACATATATCGACTCAAGAACATCGCCTGTAGGTTCTTATATGGGCATAGGTTGCACCTGGCTGCTGTCGAAGCGGCCCCAATGCTGCATATACGGTGCACAGCGGTGCTCAGATCGACATATATCGACTCAAGAACATCGCTTGTAGGTCCTATATTGCCGTGGGTTGCATCTGGCTGATATCAGAGCCACCCACATGCCGTATATACGGGGGCCCAGCTGTGCTCAGATCGACATATATCGATACAAGAACATCGGCTGTAGGTCCTATATGGCCGTGGGTTGCATCTGTGGGTGGCTCTGATACCAGCCAGATGCAACCCACGGCCATATAGGACCTAGAGCCGATGTTCTTGAGTCGATATATGTCGATCTGAGCACCGCTATGCACCGTATATGCAACATTGGGGCCGCTCCGTCACCAGCCAGGTGCAACCTATGCCCATATGGGACCTACAGGCGATGTTCTTCAGTCGATATATGTCGATATGAGCTCCGCTATGCCCTGCATATGCAGCATGTGGGTGGCTCTGATTCCAGCCAGATGCAACCCACGGGCATATAGGACCTACAGGCGATGTTCTTGAGTCGATATATGTCGATCTGAGCACAGCTGGGCCACGTATATACAGCATGGGGGTAGCTGTGATACCAGCCAGCTGCAACCCACGGCCATATAGGACCTACAGGCGATTCTTGAGTCGATATATGTCGATCTGAGCACAGCTGGGCCACGTATATACAGCATGGGGGTAGCCGTGATACCAGCCAGCTGCAACCCACGGCCATATAGGACCTACAGGCGATGTTCTTGAGTCGATATATGTCGATCTGAGCACAGCTGGGCCCCGTATATACAGCATGGGGGTAGCTCTGAAACCAGCCAGATGCAACCCACGGCCATATAGGACCTACAGGCGATGTTCTTAAGTTGATATATGTCGATCTGAGCACAGCTGGGCGCCGTATATATAGCATGGAGGTAGCTGTGATACCAGCCAGCTGCAACCCACGGTTATATAGGACCTACAGGCGATGTTCTTGAGCCGATATATGTCGATCTGAGCACAGCTGGGCCCCGTATATACAGTATGGGGGTAGCTCTGATACCACCCAGATGCAATCCACGGCCATATAGGACCTACAGGCGATGTTCTTGAGTCGATATATGTCGATCTGAGCACAGCTGG
Organism: Lordithon lunulatus; assembly: GCA_963942505.1. Lineage (NCBI taxonomy): Eukaryota > Metazoa > Arthropoda > Insecta > Coleoptera > Staphylinidae > Lordithon > Lordithon lunulatus. Next base: position 28,671,550 of record OZ012667.1, on the reverse strand, counting down.
GCCCCGTATATACAGCATGAGGGTAGCTCTGATACCAGCCAGATGCAACCCACGGCCATATAGGACCTACAGGCGATGTTCTTGAGTCGATATATGTCGATCTGAGCACAGCTGGGCCCCGTATATACGGCATGTGGGTGGCTCTTATACCAGCCATATGCATCCCACCAGCCAGATGCAACCCACGGCCATATAGGACCTACAGGCGATGTTCTTGAGTCGATATATGTCGATCTGAGCACAGCTGGGCCCCGTATATACGGCATGTGGGTGGCTCTGATACCAGCCAGATGCAACCCACGGCCATATAGGACCTACAGCCGATGTTCCTGATTCGATATATGTCGATCTGAGCACAGTTGGGCCCTTGTATATACGGCATGTGGGTGGCTCTGATATCAGCCAGATGCCGTGGGTTGCATCTGGCTGATATCAGAGCCACCCACATGCCCTATATACGGGGGTCCAGCTGTGCTCAGATCGACATATATCGACTCAAGAACATCGCCTGTAGGTCCTATATCGCCGTGGGTTGCATCTGGCTGGTATCAGAGCTACCCCCATGCTTTATATACGGCGCCCAGCTGTGCTCAGATCGACATATATCGACTCAAGAACATCGCCTGTAGGTCATATATGGCCGTTGGTTGTATCTGACTGGTATCAGAGCTACCCCCATGGTGTATACACGGGGCCCAGCTGTGCTCAAATCGACATATATCGACTCAAGAACATCGCCTGTAGGTCCTATATGGCCGTGGGTTGCATCTGGCTGGTATCAGAGCTACCCCCATACTGTATATACGGCGCCCAGCTGTGCTCAGATCGACATATATCGACTCAAGAACATCGCTTGTAGGTCCTATATGGCCGTGGGTTGCAGCTGGCTGGTATCAGAGCTACCCCCATGCTGTATATACGTGGCCCAGCTGTGCTCAGATCGACATATATCGACTCAAGAACATCGCCTGTGGGTCTTATATGGCCGTGGGTTGCAGCTGGCTGGTATCAGAGCTACCTCCAGGCTGTATATACGTGGCCCAGCTGTGCTCAGATCGACATATATCGACTCAAGAACATCGCCTGTAGGTGCTATATGGCCGTGGGTTGCATCTGGCTGGTATCAGAGCTACCCCCATGCTGTATATACGGCGCCCAGCTGTGCTCAGATCGACATATATCGACTCAAGAACATCGCTTGTAGGTCCTATATGGCCGTGGGTTGCATCTGGCTGGTATCAGTGCTACCCCCATACTGTATATACGGCGTCCAGCTGTGCTCAGATCGACATATATCGACTCAAGAACATCGCCTGTAGGTCCTATATGGCCGAGGGTTGCATATGGCTGGTATCAGAGCTACCCTCATGCTGTATTTACGGGGCCCAGCTGTTCCCACATCGACATATATCGAATCAAGAACATCGCTTGTAGGTCCTACATAGCCGTGGGTTACAGCTGGCTGGTATCACAGCTACCCCCATGCTGTATATACGTGGCCCAGCTGCGCTCCGATCGACATATATCGACTCAAGAACATCGCCTGTAGGTCCTATATGGCCGTGGGTTGTATCTGCCTGGTATCAGAGCTACCCCTATGCTGTATATACGGCGAGCAGCTGTGCTCAGATCGACATATATCGACTCAAGAACATCGCCTGTAGGTCCTATATGGCCGTGGGTTGCATCTGGCTGGTTTCAGAGCTACCCACATGCTGTATATACGGGGCCCAGCTGTGCTCAGATCGACATATATCGACTCAAGAACATCGCCTGCAGGTCCTATATGGCCGTGGGTTGCAGCTGGCTGGTATCACAGCTACCCCTATGCTGTATATACGGGGCTCAGCTGTGCTCAGATCGACATATATCGACTCTAGAACATCGCCTGTAGGTCCTATATGGCCGTGGGTTGCATCTGGCTGGTATCAGAGCTACCCCCATGCTGTATATACGGGGCCCAGCTGTGCTCAGATCGACATATATCGACTCAAGAACTTCGCCTGTAGGTCCTATATGGCCTTGGGTTGCAGCTGGCTGGTATCAGAGCCACCCACATGCCGTATATACAGGGCCCAGCGGTGCTCAGATCGACATATATCGACTCAAGAACATCGCCTGTAGGTCCTATATGGCCGTGGGTTGCATCTGGCTGGTATCAGAGCTACCCCCATGCTGTAGATACGGGGCCCAGCTGTGCTCAGCTCGACATATAACGACTTAAAAACATCGCCTATAGGTCCTATATGGCCTTGGGTTGCAGCTGGCTGGTATCAGAGCCACCCACATGCCGTATATACAGGGCCCAGCTGTGCTCAGATCGACATATATCGACTCAAGAACATCGCCTGTAGGTCCTATATGGCCGTGGGTTGCATCTGGCTGGTATCAGAGCTACCCCCATGATATATATACGGCGCCCAGCTATGCTCAGATCGACATATATCGACTCAAGAATATCGCCTGTAGGTCCTATATGGCCGTGGGTTGCATCTGGCTGATATCAGAGGCACCCACATGCCGAATATACGGGGGCCCAGCTGTGCTCAGATCGACATATATCGACTCAAGAACATCGCCTGTAGGTCCTATATGGCCGTGGGATGCAGCTGGCTTGTAACAGAGCCACCCACATGCCGTATATACGGGGCCCAGCTGTGCTCAGATCGACATATATCGACTCAAGTACATCGCCTGTAGGTCCTATATGGCCGTGGGTTGCATCTGGCTGGTATCAGAGCTACCCCCATGCTGTATATACGGCGCCCAGCTGTGCTCAGATCGACATATATCGACTCAAGAACATCGCCTGAGGGTCCTATATGGCCGTGGGTTGCAGCTGGCTGGTATCACAGCTACCCCCATACTGTCTGTATATACGTAGCCCAGCTGTGCTCAGATCGACATATATCGACTCAAGAACATCGCCTGTAGGTCCTATATAGCCGTGGGTTGCATCTGGCTGGTATCAGAGCTACCCCCATGCTGTATATACGGGGCTCAGCTGTGCTCAGATCGACATATATCGACTCTAGAACATCGCCTGTTGGTCCTATATGGCCGTGGGTTGCATCTGGCTGGTATCAGAGCTACCCCCATGCTGTATATACGGGGCCCAGCTGTGCTCAGATCGACATATATCGACTCAAGAACTTCGCCTGTAGGTCCTATATGGCCGTGGGTTGCAGCTGGCTGGTATCAGAGCTACCCCCATGCTGTATATACGTGGCCCAGCTGTGCTCAGATCGACATATATCGACTCAAGAACATCGCCTGTGGGTCTTATATGGCCGTGGGTTGCAGCTGGCTGGTATCAGAGCTACCTCCAGGCTGTATATACGTGGCCCAGCTGTGCTCAGATCGACATATATCGACTCAAGAACATCGCCTGTAGGTCCTATATGGCCGTGGGTTGCATCTGGCTGGTATCAGTGCTACCCCCATACTGTATATACGGCGTCCAGCTGTGCTCAGATCGACATATATCGACTCAAGAACATCGCCTGTAGGTCCTATATGGCCGAGGGTTGCATATGGCTGGTATCAGAGCTACCCCCATGCTGTATTTACGGGGCCCAGCTGTTCCCACATCGACATATATCGAATCAAGAACATCGCTTATAGGTCCTACATAGCCGTGGGTTACAGCTGGCTGGTATCACAGCTACCCCCATGCTGTATATACGTGGCCCAGCTGCGCTCCGATCGACATATATCGACTCAAGAACATCGCCTGTAGGTCCTATATGGCCGTGGGTTGTATCTTCCTGGTATCAGAGCTACCCCTATGCTGTATATACGGCGAGCAGCTGTGCTCAGATCGACATATATCGACTCAAGAACATCGCCTGTAGGTCCTATATGGCCGTGGGTTGCATCTGGCTGGTTTCAGAGCTACCCACATGCTGTATATACGGGGCCCAGCTGTGCTCAGATCGACATATATCGACTCGAGAACATCGCCTGCAGGTCCTATATGGCCGTGGGTTGCAGCTGGCTGGTATCACAGCTACACCCATGCTGTATATACGGGGCTCAGCTGTGCTCAGATCGACATATATCGACTCTAGAACATCGCCTGTTGGTCCTATATGGCCGTGGGTTGCATCTGGCTGGTATCAGAGCTACCCCCATGCTGTATATACGGGGGCCCAGCTGTGCTCAGATCGACATATATCGACTCAAGAACTTCGCCTGTAGGTCCTATATGGCCTTGGGTTGCAGCTGGCTGGTATCAGAGCCACCCACATGCCGTATATACAGAACCCAGCTGTGCTCAGATCGACATATATCGACTCAAGAACATCGCCTGTAGGTCCTATATGGCCGTGGGTTGCATCTGGCTGGTATCAGAGCTACCCCCATGCTGTATATACGGGGCCCAGCTGTGCTCAGCTCGACATATAACGACTTAAAAACATCGCCTATAGGTCCTATATGGCCTTGGGTTGCAGCTGGCTGGTATCAGAGCCACCCACATGACGTATATACAGGGCCCAGCTGTGCTCAGATCGACATATATCGACTCAAGAACATCGCCTGTAGGTCCTATATGGCCGTGGGTTGCATCTGGCTGGTATCAGAGCTACCCCCATGCTGTATATACGGGGCCAACTGTGCTCAGATCGACATATATCGACCCAAGAACATCGCCTGTAGGTCCTATATGGCCGTGGGTTGCATCTGGCTGGTATCAGAGCTACCCCCATGCTGTATATACGGGGCCCAGCTGTGCTCAGATTGACATATATCGACTCAAAAACATCGCCTGTAGGTCCTATATGGCCGTGGGTTGCATCTGGCTGGTATCAGAGCTACCCCCATGCTGTATATACGAGGACCAGCTGTGCTCAGATCGACATATATCGACTCAAGAACATCGCCTGTAGGTCCTATATGGCCGTGGATTGCATCTGGCTGGTATCAGAGCTACCCCCATGCTGTATATACGGCGCCTAGCTGTGCTCAGATCGTCATATATTGACTCAAGAACATCGGCTGTAGGCCCTATATGGGCATAGGTTGCACCTGGCTGGTGTCGAAGCGGCCCCAATGCTGCATATACGGTGCATAGCGGTGCTCAGATCGACATATATCGACTCAAGAACATCGCCTGTAGGTCCTATATGGCCATGGGTTGCATCTGGCTGGTATCAGAGCCACGCACATGCCGTATATACGGGGACCAGCTGTGCTCAGATCGACATATATCGACTCAAGAACATCGCCTGTAGGTCCTATATGGCCGTGGGTTGCATCTGGCTGTTATCAGAGCTACCCCCATGCTGTATATACGGCGCCCAGCTGTGCTCAGATCGACATATATTGACTCAAGAACATCGCCTGTAGGTCCTATATGGCCGTGGGTTGCAGCAGGCTAGAATCAGAGCCACCCACATGCCGTATATACGGGGCCCAGCTGTGCTCAGATCGACATATATCGACTCAAGAACATCGCCTGTAGGTCCTATATGGCCGTGGGTTGCATCTGGCTGGTATCAGAGCTACCCCCCTGCTGTATATACGGGGCCCAGCTGTGCTCAGATCGACATATATCGACTCAAGAACATCGCCTGTAGGTCCTATATGGCCGTGGGTTGCAGCTGGCTGGTATCACAGCTACCCCCACGCTGTATATACGTGGCCCAGCTGTGCTCAGAACGACATATATCGACTCAAGAACATCGCCTGTGGGTCATATATGGCCGTGGGTTGCAGCTGGCTGGTATCAGAGCTACTCCAGGCTGTATATACGTGGCCCAGCTGTGCTCAGATCGACATATATCGACTCAAGAACATCGCCTGTAGGTACTATATGGCCGTGGGTTGCATCTGGCTGGTATCAGAGCTACCCCCATGCTATATATACGGCGCCCAGCTATGCTCAGATCGACATATATCGACTCAAGAACATCGCCTGTAGGTCCTATATGGCCGTGGGTTGCATCTGGCTGGTATCAGTGCTAATCCCATGCTGTATATACGGCGCCCAGCTGTGCTCAGATGGACATATATCGACTCAAGAACATCGCCTGTGGGTCCTATATAGCCGTGGGCTGCAGCTGGCTGGTATCACAGCTACCCCTATGCTGTATATACGTGGCCCAGCTGTGCTCAGATCGACATATATCGACTCAAGAATATCGCCTGTAGGTCCTATATGGCCGTGGGTTGCATCTGGCTGATATCAGAGGCACCCACATGCCGAATATACGGGGGCCCAGCTGTGCTCAGATCGACATATATCGACTCAAGAACATCGCCTGTAGGTCCTATATGGCCGTGGGTTGCAGCTGGCTTGTAACAGAGCCACCCACATGCCGTATATACGGGGCCCAGCTGTGCTCAGATCGACATATATCGACTCAAGTACATCGCCTGTAGGTCCTATATGGCCGTGGGTTGCATCTGGCTGGTATCAGAGCTACCCCCATGCTGTATATGCGGCGCCCAGCTGTGCTCAGATCGACATATATCGACTCAAGAACATCGCCTGAGGGTCCTATATGGCCGTGGGTTGCAGCTGGCTGGTATCACAGCTACCCCTATGCTGTCTGTATATACGTAGCCCAGCTGTGCTCAGATCGACATATATCGACTCAAGAACATCGCCTGTAGGTCCTATATAGCCGTGGGTTGCATCTGGCTGGTATCAGAGCTACCCCCATGCTGTATATACGGGGCCCAGCTGTGCTCAGATCGACATATATCGACTCAAGAACATCGCCTGTAGGTCCTATATGGCCGTGGGTTGCAGCTGGCTTGTATCACAGCTACCCCCATGCTGTATATACGGGGCCCAGCTGTGCTCAGATCGACATATATCGACTCAAGAACATCGCCTGTAGGTCCTATATGGCCGTGGGTTGCATCTGGCTGGTATCAGAGCCACCCCCATGCTGTATATACGGGGCCCAGCTGTGCTCAGATCGACATATATCGACTCAAGAACATCGCCTGTAGGTCCTATATGGCCGTGGGTTGCATCTGGCTGATATCAGAGCTACCCCCATGCTGTATATACAGGGCCCAGCTGTGCTCAGATCGACATATATCGACTCAAGAACATCGCCTGTGGGTCCTATATGGCCGTGGGTTGTAGCTGGCTGGTATCAGAGCCACCCACATGCCGTATATACGGGGCCCAGCTGTGCTCAGATCGACATATATCGACTCAAGAACATCGCCTGTAGGTCCTATATGGCCGTGGGTTGCATCTGGCTGGTATCAGAGCTACCCCCATGCTATATATACGGGGCCCAGCTGTGCTCAGATCGACATATATCGACTCAAGAACATCGCCTGTAGGTCCTATATGGCCGTGGGTTGCAGCTGGCTGGTATCACAGCTACCCCCGCGCTGTATATACGTGGCCCAGCTGTGCTCAGAACGACATATATCGACTCAAGAACATCGGCTGTGGGTCTTATATGGCCGTGGGATGCAGCTGGCTGTTATCAGAGCTTCCCCCAGGCTGTATATAAGTGGCCCAGCTGTACTCAGATCTACATATATCGACTCAAGAACATCGCCTGTAGGTGCTATATGGCCGTGGGTTGCATCTGGCTGGTATCACAGCTACCTCCATGCTGTATATACGGCGCCAAGCCGTGCTCAGATCGACATATATCGACTCAAGAACATTGCTTGTAGGTCCTATATGGCCGTGGGTTGCATCTGGCTGGTATCAGTGCTACCCCCATGCTGTATATACGGCGCCCAGCTGTGCTCAGATCGACATATATTGACTCAAGAACATCGCCTGTAGGTCCTATATGGCCGTGGGTTGCAGCAGGCTAGAATCAGAGCCACCCACATGCCGTATATACGGGGCCCAGCTGTGCTCAGATCGACATATATCGACTCAAGAACATCGCCTGTAGGTCCTATATGGCCGTGGGTTGCATCTGGCTGGTATCAGAGCTACCCCCATGCTGTATATACGGCGCCCAGCTGTGCTCAGATCGACATATATCGACTCAAGAACATCGCCTGTAGGTCCTATATGGCCGTGGGTTGCATCTGGCTGGTATCAGAGCTACCCCCATGCTGTATATACGGGGCCCAGCTGTGCTCAGATCGACATATATCGACTCAAGAACATCGCCTGTAGGTCCTATATGGCCGTGGGTTGCAGCTGGCTGGTATCACAGCTACCCCCACGCTGTATATACGTGGCCCAGCTGTGCTCAGAACGACATATATCGACTCAAGAACATCGCCTGTGGGTCATATATGGCCGTGGGTTGCAGCTGGCTGGTATCAGAGCTACCCCAGGCTGTATATACGTGGCCCAGCTGTGCTCAGATCGACATATATCGACTCAAGAACATCGCCTGTAGGTAATATATGGCCGCGGGTTGCATCTGGCTGGTATCAGAGCTACCCCCATGCTATATATACGGCGCCCAGCTATGCTCAGATCGACATATATCGACTCAAGAACATCGCCTGTAGGTCCTATATGGCCGTCGGTTGCATCTGGCTGGTATCAGTGCTAATCCCATGCTGTATATACGGCGCCCAGCTGTGCTCAGATGGACATATATCGACTCAAGAACATCGCCTGTGGGTCCTATATAGCCGTGGGCTGCAGCTGGCTGGTATCACAGCTACCCCTATGCTGTATATACGTGGCCCAGCTGTGCTCAGATCGACATATATCGACTCAAGAATATCGCCTGTAGGTCCTATATGGCCGTGGGTTGCATCTGGCTGATATCAGAGGCACCCACATGCCGAATATACGGGGGCCCAGCTGTGCTCAGATCGACATATATCGACTCAAGAACATCGCCTGTAGGTCCTATATGGCCGTGGGTTGCAGCTGGCTTGTAACAGAGCCACCCACATGCCGTATATACAGGGCCCAGCTGTGTTTAGATCGACATATATCGACTCAAGTACATCGCCTGTAGGTCCTATATGGCCGTGGGTTGCATCTGGCTGGTATCAGAGCTACCCCCATGCTGTATATACGGCGCCCAGCTGTGCTCAGATCGACATATATCGACTCAAGAACATCGCCTGAGGGTCCTATATGGCCGTGGGTTGCAGCTGGCTGGTATCACAGCTACCCCCATGCTGTCTGTATATACGTAGCCCAGCTGTGCTCAGATCGACATATATCGACTCAAGAACATCGCCTGTAGGTCCTATATAGCCGTGGGTTGCATCTGGCTGGTATCAGAGCTACCCCCATGCTGTATATACGGGGCCCAGCTGTGCTCAGATCGACATATATCGACTCAAGAACATCGCTTGTAGGTCCTATATGGCCGCGGGTTGCAGCTGGCTTGTATCACAGCTACCCCCATGCTGTATATACGGGGCCCAGCTGTGCTCAGATCGACATATATCGACTCTAGAACATCGCCTGTTGGTCCTATATGGCCGTGGGTTGCATCTGGCTGGTATCAGAGCTACCCCCATGCTGTATATACGGGGCCCAGCTGTGCTCAGATCGACATATATCGACTCAAGAACATCGCCTGTAGGTCCTATATGGCCTTGGGTTGCAGCTGGCTGGTATCAGAGCGACCCACATGCCGTATATACAGGGCCCAGCTGTGCTCAGGTCGACATATATCGACTCAAGAACATCGCCTGTAGGTCCTATATGGCCGTGGGTTGCATCTGGCTGGTATCAGAGCCACCCCCATGCTGTATATACGGGGCCCAGCTGTGCTCAGATCGACATATATCGACTCAAGAACATCGCCTGTAGGTCCTATATGGCCGTGGGTTGCATCTGGCTGATATCAGAGCTACCCCCATGCTGTATATACTGGGCCCAGCTGTGCTCAGATCGACATATATCGACTCAAGAACATCGCCTGTAGGTCCTATATGGCCGTGGGTTGTAGCTGGCTGGTATCAGAGACACCCACATGCCGTATATACGGGGCCCAGCTGTGCTCAGATCGACATATATCGACTCAAGAACATCGCCTGTAGGTCCTATATGGCCGTGGGTTGCATCTGGCTGGTATCAGAGCTACCCCCATGCTATATATACGGGGCCCAGCTGTGCTCAGATCGACATATATCGACTCAAGAACATCGCCTGTAGGTCCTATATGGCCGTGGGTTGCAGCTGGCTGGTATCACAGCTACCCCCGCGCTGTATATACGTGGCCCAGCTGTGCTCAGAACGACATATATCGACTCAAGAACATCGGCTGTGGGTCTTATATGGCCGTGGGATGCAGCTGGCTGTTATCAGAGATACCCCCAGGCTGTATATAAGTGGCCCAGCTGTACTCAGATCTACATATATCGACTCAAGAACAGCGCCTGTAGGTGCTATATGGCCGTGGGTTGCATCTGGCTGGTATCAGAGCTACATCCATGCTGTATATACGGCGCCAAGCCGTGCTCAGATCGACATATATCGACTCAAGAACATTGCTTGTAGGTCCTATATGGCCGTGGGTTGCATCTGGCTGGTATCAGTGCTACCCCCATGCTGTATATACGGCGCCCAGCTGTGCTCAGATCGACATATATCGACTCAAGAATATCGCCTGTAGGTCCTATATGGCCGTGGGTTGCATCTGGCTGGTATCAGAGCCACCCACATACCGTATATACGGGGCCCAGCTGTGCTCGGATCGACATATATCGACTCAAGAACATCGCCTGTAGGTCCTATATGGCCGTGGATTGAATCTGGCTGGTATCATAACTACCCCCATGCTGTATATAGGGCGCCCAGCTGTGCTCAGATCGACATATATCGACTCAAGAACATCGCCTGTAGGTCCTATATAGCCGTTTGTTGCAGTTGGCTGGTATCACAGCTCTCCCATGCTGTATTTACGTGGCCCAGCTGTGCTCAGGTCGACATATATCGACTCAAGGACATCACCTGTAGGTCCTATGTGGCCGTGGGTTGCAGCTGGCTGGTATTAGAGCCACCCACATGCCCTATATACGGGGGTCCAGCTGTGCTCAGATCGACATATATCGACTCAAGAACATCGCCTGTAGGTCCTATATGGCCGTGGGTTGCATCTGGCTGGTATCAGAGCTACCCACATGCCGTATATACGGGACCCAGCTGTGCTCAGATCGACATATATCGACTCAAGAACATCGCCTGTAGGTCCTATATGGCCGTGGGTTGCATATGGCTGGTATCAGAGCCACCCACATGCCGTATTTACGGGGCCCAGCTGTGCTCAGATCGACATATATCGAATAATGACCATCGCCCGTAGGTCCTATATGGCCGTGGGTTGGATCTGGCTGGTATCAGAGCCACCCACATGCCGTATATACGTTACCCAGCTGTGCCCAGATCGACATATATCGACTCAAGAACATCGCCTGTAGGTCCTATATGGCCGTGGGTTGCATATGGCTGGTATCAGAGCTACTCCCATGCTGTATATATGAGGCCCAGCTGTGCTCAGATCGACATATATCGACTCAAGAACATTGCCTGTGGGTCTTATATGGCCGTGGGATGGAGCTGGCTGGTATCAGAGCTACCCCCCGGCTGTATATACGTGGCCCAGCTGTGCTCAGATCGACATATATCGACTTAAGAACATCGCCGGTAGGTCCTGTATGCCCATGGGTTGCATCTGGCTGGTATCAGAGCCACCCACATGCCGTATATACGGGGACCAGCTGTGCTCAGATCTACATATATCGACTCAAGAACATCGAATGTAGGTCCTATATGGCCGTGGGTTGCATCTGGCTCGTATCAGAGCTACACCCATGCTGTATATACGGCGCCCAGCTGTGCTCAGATCGACATATATCGACTCAAGAAAATCGCCTGTAGGTCCAATATGGCCGTGGGTTGCATCTGGCTGGTATCAGAGCTACCCCCATGCTGTATATACGGGGCACATCTGTGCTCAGATCGACATATATCGACTCAAGAACATCGCCTGTAGGTCCTATATGGCCGTGGGTTGCAGCTGGCTGGTAACACAGCTACCCCCATGCTGTATATACGTGGCCCAGCTGTGCTCAGATCGACATATATCGACTCAAGAACATCGCCTGTAGGTCCTATATGGGCATAGGTTGCACCTGGCTGGTGTCGAAGCGGCCCCAATGCTGCATATACGGTGCATAGTGGTGCTCAGATCGACATATATCGACTCAAGAACATCGCCTGTAGGTCCTATATGGCCGTGGGTTGCACCTGGCTGATATCAGAGCCACCCACATGCCGTATATACGGGGGCCCAGCTGTGCTCAGATCGACATATATCGAATCAAGAACATCGGCTGTAGGTCCTATATGGCCGTGGGTTGCATCTGGCTGGTATCAGAGCCACCCACATGCCGTATATACGGGGCCCAGCTGTGCTCAGATTGACATATATCGACTCAAAAACATCGCCTGTTGGTCCTATATGGCCGTGGGTTCCATCTGGCTGGTATCAGAGCTACCCCCATGCTTTATATACGAGGACCAGCTGTGCTCAGATCGACATATATCGACTCAAGAACATCGCCTGTAGGACCTATATGGCTGTGGGTTGCAGCTGGCTGGTATCACAGCTACCCCATGCTGTATATACGTGGCCCAGCTGTGCTCAGATCGACATATATCGAATCAAGAACATCGCCTGTAGGTCCTATATGGGCATAGGTTGCACCTGGCTGGTGTCGAAGCGGCCCTAATGCTGCATATACGGTGCATAGCGGTGCTCAGATCGACATATATCGACTCAAGAACATCGCCTGTAGGTCCTATATGGCCGTGGGTTGCATCTGGCTGATATCAGAGCCACCCACATGCCGTATATACGGGGGCCCAGCTGTGCTCAGATCGACATATATCGACTAAAAAACATCGTCTGTAGGTCCTATATGGCCGTGGGTTGCATCTGGCTGGTATCAGAGCCACCCACATGCCGTATATACGGGGCCCAGCTGTGCTCAGATCGACATATATCGACTCAAGAACATCGCATGTAGGTTCTATATGGCCGTGGGTTGCATATGGCTGGTATCAGAGCCACCCACCTGCCGTATATACGGGGCCCAGCTGTGCTCGGATCGACATATATCGACTCAAGAACATCGCCTGTAGGTCCTATATGGCCGTGGATTGAATCTGGCTGGTATCAGAGCTACCCCCATGCTGTATATACGGCGCCCAGCTGTACTCAGATCGACATATATCGACTCAAGAACATCGCCTGTAGGTCCTATATGGCCGTGGGTTGCATCTGGCTGATATCAGAGCCACCCACATGCCGTATATACGGGGGCCCAGCTGTGCTCAGATCGACATATATCGACTAAAAAACATCGGCTGTAGGTCCTATATGGCCGTGGGTTGCATCTGGCTGGTATTAGAGCCACCCACATGCCGTATATACGGGGCCCAGCTGTGCTCAGATCGACATATATCGACTCAAGAACATCGCCTGTAGGTTCTATATGGTCGTGGGTTGCATATGGCTGGTATCAGAGCCACCCACCTGCCGTATATACGGTGCCCAGCTGTGCTCGGATCGACATATATCGACTCAAGAACATCGCCTGTAGGTCCTATATGGCCGTGGATTGAATCTGGCTGGTATCAGAGCTACACCCATGTTGTATATACGGCGCCCAGCTGTGCTCAGATCGACATATATCGACTCAAGAACATCGTCCGTAGGTCCTATATAGCCGTGGGTTGCAGTTGGCTGGTATCACAGCTACCCCCATGCTGTATATACGGGGCCCAGCTGTGCTCAGATCGACATATATCGACTCAAGAACATCGCCTGTAGGTCCTATAGGGCCGTGGGTTGCAGCTGGCTGGTATCACAGCTACCCCCATGCTATATGTACGTGGCCCAGCTGTGCTCAGATCGACATATATCGACTCAAGAACATCGCCTGTAGGTCCTATATGCCCGTGGGTTGCATCTGGCTGGAATCAGAGCCACCCACATGCTGCATATCCAGGGCATAGCGGAGCTCATATCTACAAATATCGACTGAAGAACATCGCCTGTAGGTCCTATATGGGCATAGGTTGCACCTGGCTGGTGTCGAAGCGGCCCCAATGCTGCATATACGGTGCATAGCGGTGCTCAGATCGACATATATCGACTCAAGAACATCGCATGTAGGTCCTATATGGCCGTGGGTTGCATCTGGCTGATATCAGAGCCACCCACATGCCGTATATACGGGGGCCCAGCTGTGCTCAGATAGACATATATCGAATCAAGAACATCGGCTGTAGGTCCTATATGGCCGTGGGTTGCATCTGGCTGGTATCAGAGCCACCCACATGCCTTATATACGGGGCCCAGCTGTGCTCAGATCGACATATATCGACTCAAGAACATCGCTTGTAGGTCCTTTATGGCCGTGGGTTGCATCTGGCTGGTATCAGAGCTACCCCCATGCTGTATATACGAGGCCCAGCTGTGCTCAGATCGACATATATCGACTCAAGAACATCGCCTGTGGGTCTTATATGTCTGTGGGTTCCAGCTGGCTGGTATCAGGGCTACCCCCAGGCTGTATATACGTGGCCCAGCTGTGCTCAGATCGACATATATCGACTCAAGAACATCGCCTGTAGGTGCTATATGGCCGTGGGTTGCATCTGGCTGGTATCAGAGCTACCCCCATGCTGTATATACGGCGCCCAGCTGTGCTCAGATCGACATATATCGACTCAAGAACATCGCCTGTACGTCCTATATGAGCATAGGTTGCACCTGGCTGGTGTCGGAGCGGCCCCAATGCTGCATATACGGTGCATAGCGGTGCTCAGATCGACATATATCGAATCAAGAACATCGCCTGTAGGTCGTATATGGCCGTGGGTTGCATCTGGCTGATATCAGAGCCACCCACATGCCGTATATACGGGGGCCCAGCTGTGCTCAAATCGACATATATCGACTCAAGAACATCGCCTCTAGGTCCTATATGGCCGTGGGTTACATCTGGCTGGTATCAGAGCCACCCACATGCCGTAAATACGGGGCCCAGCTGTGCTCAGATCGACATATATCGACTCAAGAACATCGCCTGCAGGTCCTATATGGCCGCGGGTTGCATCTGGCTGGTATCAGAGCCACCTACATGCCGTATATACGGTACCCAGCTGTGCTCAGATCGACATATATCGACTCAAGAACATCGCCTGTAGGTCCTATATGGCCGTGGGTTGCATATGGCTAGTATCAGAGCCACCCACATGCCATATACACGGGGCCCATCTGTGCTCAGATCGACATATATCGACTCAAAAACATCGCCTGTAGGTCCTATATGGCCGTGGGTTGCAGCTGGCTGGTATCAGAGCCACCCACATGCCGTATATACGGGGCCCAGCTGTGCTCAGATCGACATATATCGACTCAAGAACATCGCCTGTAGGTCCTATATGGCCGTGGGTTGCATCTGGCTGGTATCAGAGCTACCCCCATGCTGTATATACGGCGCCCAGCTGTGCTCAGATCGACATATATCGACTCAAGAACATCGCCTGAGGGTCCTATATGGCCGTGGGTTGCATCTGGCTGGTATCAGAGCTACCCCCATGCTGTATATACGGGGCCCAGCTGTGCTCAGATCGACATATATCGACTCAAGAACATTGCCTGTAGGTCCTATATAGCCGTGGGTTGCAGTTGGCTGGTATCACAGCTACCCTCATGCCGTATATACGTGGCCCAGCTGTGCTCAGATCGACATATATCGACTCAAGAACATGGCCTGTAGGTCCTATATGGCCGTAGGTTGCAACTGGCTGGTATCAGAGCCACACACATGCCGTATATATAGGGACCAGCTGTGCTCAGATCGACATATATCGACTCAAGAACATCGCCTGTAGATCATATATGGCCGTGGGTTGCATCTGGCTGGTATCAGAGCTACCCCCATGCTGTATATACGGGGCGCAGCTGTGCTCAGATCGACATATATCGACTCAAGAACATCGCCTGTAGGTCCTATATAGCCGTGGGTTGCAGCTGGCTGGTATCACAGCTACCCCCATGCCGTATATACGTGGCCCAGCTGTGCTCAGATCGACATATATCGACTCAAGAACATCGCCTGTAGGTCCTATATGGCCGTGGGTTGCATCTGGCTGGTATCAGAGCTACCCCCATGCTGTATATACGGCGCCCAGCTGTGCTCAGATCGACATATATCGACTGAAGAACATCGCCTGAGGGTCCTATATGGCCGTGGGTTGCATCTGGCTGGTATCAGAGCTACCCCCATGCTGTATATACGGGGCCCAGCTGTGCTCAGATCGACATATATCGACTCAAGAACATTGCCTGTAGGTCCTATATAGCCGTGGGTTGCAGTTGGCTGGTATCACAGCTACCCTCATGCCGTATATACGTGGCCCAGCTGTGCTCAGATCGACATATATCGACTCAAGAACATCGCCTGTAGGTCCTATATGGCCGTGGGTTGCAACTGGCTGGTATCAGAGCCACACACATGCCGTATATATGGGGACCAGCTGTGCTCAGATCGACATATATCGACTCAAGAACATCGCCTGTAGATCTTATATGGCCGTGGGTTGCATCTGGCTGGTATCAGAGCTACCCCTATGCTGTATATACGGGGCCCAGCTGTGCTCAGATCGACATATATCGACTCAAGAACATCGCCTGTAGGTCCTATATAGCCGTGGGTTGCAGGTGGCTGGTATCACAGCTACCGCCATGCCGTATATACGTGGCCCAGCTGTGCTCAGATCGACATATATCGACTCAAGAACATCGCCTGTAGGTCCTATATGGCCGTGGGTTGCATCTTGCTGGTATCAGAGCTACCCCCATGCTGTATATACGGCGCCCAGCTGTGCTCAGATCGACATATATCGACTCAAGAACATCGCCTGTAGGTCCTATATGGCCGTGGGTTGCAGCTGGCTGGTATCACAGCTACCCCCATGCTGTATATACGTGGCCCAGCTGTGCTCAGATCGACATATATCGACTCAAGAACATCGCCTGTAGGTCCTATATGGCCGTGGGTTGCATCTGGCTGGTATCAGAGCTACCCCCATGCCGTATATACGTGGCCTAGCTGTGCTCAGATCGACATATATAGACTCAAGAACATCGCCTGTAGGTGCTATATGGCCGTGGGTTGCATCTGGCTGGTATCAGAGCTACCCACATGCTGTATATACGGCGAGCAGCTGTGCTCAGATCGACATATATCGACTCAAGAACATCGCCTGTAGGTCCTATATGGCCGTGGGTTGCATCTGGCTTGTATCATAGCTACCCCCATGCTGTATATACGGGGCCCATCTGTGCTCAGATCGACATATATCGACTCAAGAACATCGCCTGTAGGTCCTATATAACCGTGGGTTGCAGCTGGCTGGTATCACAGCTACCCCCATGCTGTATATACGGCGCCGAACTGTGCTCAGATCGACATATATCGACTCAAGAACATCGCCTGTAGGTCATATATGGCCGTGGGTTGCATCTGGCTGGTATCAGAGCTACCCCCCCCCCCCCCCCCCCCCCGGCTGTATATACGGGGCCCAGCTCTGCTCAGATCGACACATATCGACTCAAGAACATCGCCTGTAGGTCCTATATGGCCGCGGGTTGCAGCTGGCTGGTATCAGAGCTACCCCCATGCTGTATATACGTGGCCCAGCTGTGCTCAGATCTACATATATCGACTCAAGAACATCGCCTGTAGGTCCTATATGGCCGTGGGTTGCAGCTGGCTGGTATCACAGCTACCCCCCATGCTGTATATACGTGGCCCAGCTGTGCTCAGATCGACATATATCGACTCAAGAACATCGCTTGTAGGTCCTATATGGCCGTGGGTTGCAGTTGGCTGGTATCAGAGCCACCCACATGCCTTATATACGGGGCCCAGCTGTGCTCAGCTCGACATATATCCACTCAAAAACATCGCCTGTAGGTCCTATATGGCCGTGGGTTGCAGCTGGCTGGTATCAGAGCCACCCACATGCCGTATATACGGGGCCCAGCTGTGCTCAGATCGACATATATCGACTCAAGAACATCGCCTGTAGGTCCTATATGGCCGTGGGTTGCAGCTGGCTGGTATCAGAGCCACTCACATGCTGTATATACGGGGCCCAGCTGTGCTCAGATCGACATATATCGACTCTAGAACATCGCCTGTAGGACCTATATGGCCGTGGGTTGCATCTGGCTGGTATCAGAGCTACCCCCATGCTGTATATACGGGGCCCAGCTGTGCTAAGATCGACATATATCGACTCAAGAACATCGCCTGTAGGTCCTATATGGCCGTGGGTTGCAGCTGGCTGGTATCACAGCTACCCCCACGCTGTATATACGTGGCCCAGCTGTGCTCAGAACGACATAAATCGACTCAAGAACATCGCCTGTGGGTCATATGTGGCCGTGGGTTGCAGCTGGCTGGTATCAGAGCTACCCCAGCCAGTATATACGTGGCCCAGCTGTGCTCAGATCGACATATATCGACTCAAGAACATCGCCTGTAGGTCCTATATGGCCGTGGGTTGCATATGGCTGGTATCAGAGCCACCCACATGCCGTATTTACGGGGCCCAGCTGTGCTCAGATCGACATATGTCGAATAATGACCATCGCCCGTAGGTCCTATATGGCCGTGGGTTGGATCTGGCTGGTATCAGAGCCACCCACATGCCGTATATACGTTACCCAGCTGTGCCCAGATCGACATATATCGACTCAAGAACATCGCCTGTAGGTCCTATATGGCCGTGGGTTGCATATGGCTGGTATCAGAGCTACTCCCATGCTGTATATACGAGGCCCAGCTGTGCTCAGATCGACATATATCGACTCAAGAACATCGCCTGTAGGTCCTATATGCCAATGGGTTGCATCTGGCTGGAATCAGAGCCACCCACATGCTGCATATAGAATGCATAGCGTAGCTCATATCGACATATATCGACTCAAGAACATTGCATGTAGGTCCTATATGGGCATAGGTTGCACCTGGCTGGTGTCGAAGCGGCCCTAATGCTGCATATACGGTGCATAGCGGTGCTCAGATCGACATATATCGACTCAAGAACATCGCCTGTAGGTCCTATATGGCCGTGGGTTGCATCTGGCTGATATCAGAGCCACCCACATGCCGTATATACGGGGGCCCAGCTGTGCTCAGATCGACATATATCGACTAAAAAACATCGTCTGTAGGTCCTATATGGCCGTGGGTTGCATCTGGCTGGTATCAGAGCTACCCACATGCCGTATATACGGGGCCCAGCTGTGCTCAGATCGACATATATCGACTCAAGAACATCGCCTGTAGGTTCTATATGGCCGTGGGTTGCATATGGCTGGTATCAGAGCCACCCACCTGCCGTATATACGGGGCCCAGCTGTGCTCGGATCGACATATATCGACTCAAGAACATCGCCTGTAGGTCCTATATGGCCGTGGATTGAATCTGGCTGGTATCAGAGCTACCCCCATGCTGTATATACGGCGCCCAGCTGTACTCAGATCGACATATATCGACTCAAGAACATCGCCTGTAGGTCCTATATGGCCGTGGGTTGCATCTGGCTGATATCAGAGCCACCCACATGCCGTATATACGGGGGCCCAGCTGTGCTCAGATCGACATATATCGACTAAAAAACATCGGCTGTAGGTCCTATATGGCCGTGGGTTGCATCTGGCTGGTATCAGAGCCACCCACATGCCGTATATACGGGGCCCAGCTGTGCTCAGATCGACATATATCGACTCAAGAACATCGCCTGTAGGTTCTATATGGTCGTGGGTTGCATATGGCTGGTATCAGAGCCACCCACCTGCCGTATATACGGTGCCCAGCTGTGCTCGGATCGACATATATCGACTCAAGAACATCGCCTGTAGGTCCTATATGGCCGTGGATTGAATCTGGCTGGTATCAGAGCTACACCCATGTTGTATATACGGCGCCCAGCTGTGCTCAGATCGACATATATCGACTCAAGAACATCGTCCGTAGGTCCTATATAGCCGTGGGTTGCAGTTGGCTGGTATCACAGCTACCCCCATGCTGTATATACGGGGCCCAGCTGTGCTCAGATCGACATATATCGACTCAAGAACATCGCCTGTAGGTCCTATAGGGCCGTGGGTTGCAGCTGGCTGGTATCACAGCTACCCCCATGCTATATGTACGTGGCCCAGCTGTGCTCAGATCGACATATATCGACTCAAGAACATCGCCTGTAGGTCCTATATGCCCGTGGGTTGCATCTGGCTGGAATCAGAGCCACCCACATGCTGCATATCCAGGGCATAGCGGAGCTCATATCTACAAATATCGACTCAAGAACATCGCCTGTAGGTCCTATATGGGCATAGGTTGCACCTGGCTGGTGTCGAAGCGGCCCCAATGCTGCATATACGGTGCATAGCGGTGCTCAGATCGACATATATCGACTCAAGAACATCGCATGTAGGTCCTATATGGCCGTGGGTTGCATCTGGCTGATATCAGAGCCACCCACATGCCGTATATACGGGGGCCCAGCTGTGCTCAGATAGACATATATCGAATCAAGAACATCGGCTGTAGGTCCTATATGGCCGTGGGTTGCATCTGGCTGGTATCAGAGCCACCCACATGCCTTATATACGGGGCCCAGCTGTGCTCAGATCGACATATATCGACTCAAGAACATCGCTTGTAGGTCCTTTATGGCCGTGGGTTGCATCTGGCTGGTATCAGAGCTACCCCCATGCTGTATATACGAGGCCCAGCTGTGCTCAGATCGACATATATCGACTCAAGAACATCGCCTGTGGGTCTTATATGTCTGTGGGTTGCAGCTGGCTGGTATCAGGGCTACCCCCAGGCTGTATATACGTGGCCCAGCTGTGCTCAGATCGACATATATCGACTCAAGAACATCGCCTGTAGGTGCTATATGGCCGTGGGTTGCATCTGGCTGGTATCAGAGCTACCCCCATGCTGTATATACGGCGCCCAGCTGTGCTCAGATCGACATATATCGACTCAAGAACATCGCCTGTACGTCCTATATGGGCATAGGTTGCACCTGGCTGGTGTCGGAGCGGCCCCAATGCTGCATATACGGTGCATAGCGGTGCTCAGATCGACATATATCGAATCAAGAACATCGCCTGTAGGTCGTATATGGCCGTGGGTTGCATCTGGCTGATATCAGAGCCACCCACATGCCGTATATACGGGGGCCCAGCTGTGCTCAAATCGACATATATCGACTCAAGAACATCGCCTCTAGGTCCTATATGGCCGTGGGTTACATCTGGCTGGTATCAGAGCCACCCACATGCCGTAAATACGGGGCCCAGCTGTGCTCAGATCGACATATATCGACTCAAGAACATCGCCTGCAGGTCCTATATGGCCGCGGGTTGCATCTGGCTGGTATCAGAGCCACCTACATGCCGTATATACGGTACCCAGCTGTGCTCAGATCGACATATATCGACTCAAGAACATCGCCTGTAGGTCCTATATGGCCGTGGGTTGCATATGGCTAGTATCAGAGCCACCCACATGCCATATACACGGGGCCCATCTGTGCTCAGATCGACATATATCGACTCAAAATCATCGCCTGTAGGTCCTATATGGCCGTGGGTTGCAGCTGGCTGGTATCAGAGCCACCCACATGCCGTATATACGGGGCCCAGCTGTGCTCAGATCGACATATATCGACTCAAGAACATCGCCTGTAGGTCCTATATGGCCGTGGGTTGCATCTGGCTGGTATCAGAGCTACCCCCATGCTGTATATACGGCGCCCAGCTGTGCTCAGATCGACATATATCGACTCAAGAACATCGCCTGAGGGTCCTATATGGCCGTGGGTTGCATCTGGCTGGTATCAGAGCTACCCCCATGCTGTATATACAGCTGTGCTCAGATCGACATATATCGACTCAAGAACATTGCCTGTAGGTCCTATATAGCCGTGGGTTGCAGTTGGCTGGTATCACAGCTACCCTCATGCCGTATATACGTGGCCCAGCTGTGCTCAGATCGACATATATCGACTCAAGAACATGGCCTGTAGGTCCTATATGGCCGTAGGTTGCAACTGGCTGGTATCAGAGCCACACACATGCCGTATATATAGGGACCAGCTGTGCTCAGATCGACATATATCGACTCAAGAACATCGCCTGTAGATCATATATGGCCGTGAGTTGCATCTGGCTGGTATCAGAGCTACCCCCATACTGTATATACGGGGCGCAGCTGTGCTCTGATCGACATATATCGACTCAAGAACATCGCCTGTAGGTCCTATATAGCCGTGGGTTGCAGCTGGCTGGTAACACAGTTACCCCCACGCTGTATATACGTGGCCCAGCTGTGCTCAGAACGACATAAATCGACTTAAGAACATCGCCTGTGGGTCATATGTGGCCGTGGGTTGCAGCTGGCTGGTATCAGAGCTACCCCAGGCTGTATATACGTGGACAGCTGTGCTCAGATCGACATATATCGACTCAAGAACATCGCCTGTAGGTCCTATATGGCCGTGGGTTGCAGCTGACTGGTATCAGTGCTAATGCCATGCTGTATATACGGCGCCCAGCTGTGCTCAGATCGACATATATCGACTCAAGAACATCGCTTGTAGGTCCTATATAGCCGTGGGTTGCAGCTGGCTGGTATCACAGCTACCACCACGCTGTATATACGTGGCCCAGCTGTGCTCAGAACGACATAAATCGACTCAAGATCATCGCCTGTGGGTCATATATGGCCGTGGGTTGCAGCTGGCTGGAATCATAGCTACCCCAGGCTGTATATACGTGGCCCAGCTGTGCTCAGATCGACATATATCGACTCAAGAACATCGCCTGTAGGTCCTATATGGCCGTGGGTTGCAGCTGGCTGGTATCAGAGCCACTCACATGCTGTATATACGGGGCCCAGCTGTGCTCAGATCGACATATATCGACTCTAGAACATCGCCTGTAGGACCTATATGGCCGTGGGTTGCATCTGGCTGGTATCAGAGCTACCCCCATGCTGTATATACGGGGCCCAGCTGTGCTCAGATCGACATATATCGACTCAAGAACATCGCCTGTAGGTCCTATATGGCCGTGGGTTGCAGCTGGCTGGTATCACAGCTACCCCCACGCTGTATATACGTGGCCCAGCTGTGCTCAGAACGACATAAATCGACTCAAGAACATCGCCTGTGGGTCATATGTGGCCGTGGGTTGCAGCTGGCTGGTATCAGAGCTACCCCAGCCAGTATATACGTGGCCCAGCTGTGCTCAGATCGACATATATCGACTCAAGAACATCGCCTGTAGGTCCTATATGGCCGTGGGTTGCATATGGCTGGTATCAGAGCCACCCACATGCCGTATTTACGGGGCCCAGCTGTGCTCAGATCGACATATATCGAATAATGACCATCGCCCGTAGGTCCTATATGGCCGTGGGTTGGATCTGGCTGGTATCAGAGCCACCCACATGCCGTATATACGTTACCCAGCTGTGCCCAGATCGACATATATCGACTCAAGAACATCGCCTGTAGGTCCTATATGGCCGTGGGTTGCATATGGCTGGTATCAGAGCTACTCCCATGCTGTATATACGAGGCCCAGCTGTGCTCAGATCGACATATATCGACTCAAGAACATTGCCTGTGGGTCTTATATGGCCGTGGGATGCAGCTGGCTGGTATCAGAGCTACCCCCAGGCTGTATATATGTGGCCCAGCTGTGCTCAGATCGACATATATCGACTTAAGAACATCGCCGGTAGGTCCTGTATGCCCATGGGTTGCATCTGGCTGGTATCAGAGCCACCTACATGCCGTATATACGGGGACCAGCTGTGCTCAGATCGACATATATCGACTCAAGAACATCGCCTGTAGGTCCTATATAACCGTGGGTTGCAGCTGGCTAGTATCACAGCTACTCCCATGCTGTATATACGGCGCCGAGCTGTGCTCAGATCGACATATATAGACTCAAGAACATCGCCTGTAGGTCCTATATGGCCGTGGGTTGCATCTGGCTGGTATCAGAGCTACCCCCCCGCTGTATATACGGGGCCCAGCTCTGCTCAGATCGACACATATCGACTCAAGAACATCGCCTGTAGGTCCTATATGGCCGTGGGTTGCAGCTGGTTGGTATCAGAGCTACCCCCATGCTGTATATACGTGGCCCAGCTGTGCTCAGATCTACATATATCGACTCAAGAACATCGCCTGTAGGTCCTATATGGCCTTGGGTTGCAGCTGGCTGATATCACAGCTACCCCCATGCTGTATATACGTGGCCCAGCTGTGCTCAGATCGACATATATCGACTCAAGAACATCGCCTGTAGGTCCTATATGGCCGTGGGTTGCAGTTGGCTGGTATCAGAGCCACCCACATTCCGTATATACGGGGACCAGCTGTGCTCAGCTCGACATATATCGACTCAAAAACATCGCCTGTAGGTCCTATATGGCCGTGGGTTGCAGCTGGCTGGTATCAGAGCCACCCACATGCCGTATATACGGGGCCCAGCTGTGCTCAGATCGACATATATCGACTCAAGAACATCGCCTGTAGGTCCTATATGGCCGTGGGTTGCAGCTGGCTGGTATCACAGCTACCCCCACGCTGTATATACGTGGCCCAGCTGTGCTCAGAACGACATAAATCGACTTAAGAACATGGCCTGTGGGTCATATGTGGCCCTGGGTTGCAGCTGGCTGGTATCAGAGCTACCCCAGGCGGTATATACGTGGCCCAGCTGTGCTCAGATCGACATATATCGACTCAAGAACATCGCCTGTAGGTCCTATATGGCCGTGGGTTGCAGCTGACTGGTATCAGTGCTAATGCCATGCTGTATATACGGCGCCCAGCTGTGCTCAGATCGACATATATCGACTCAAGAACATCGCCTGTAGGTCCTATATAGCCGTGGGTTGCAGCTGGCTGGTATCACAGCTACCCCCACGCTGTATATACGTGGCCCAGCTGTGCTCAGATCGACATATATCGACTCAAGAACATCGCCTGTAGGTTCTATATAGCTGTGGGTTGCAGCTGGCTGGTATCACAGCTACCCCCACGCTGTATATACGTGGCCCAGCTGTGCTCAGAACGACATAAATCGACTCAAGATCATCGCCTGTGGGTCATATATAGCCGTGGGTTGCAGCTGGCTGGAATCAGAGCTACCCCAGGCTGTATATACGTGGCCCAGCTGTGCTCAGATCGACATATATCGACTCAAGAACATCGCCTGTAGGTCCTATATGGCCGTGGGTTGCAGCTGGCTGGTATCAGAGCCACCCACATACTGTATATCCGGGGCCCAGCTGTGCTCAGATCGACATATATCGACTCAAGAACATCGCCTGTAGGTCCTATATGGCCGTGGGTTGCATCTGGCTGGTATCAGAGCTACCCCCATGCTGTATATACGGGGCCCAGCTGTGCTCAGATCGACATATATCGACTCAAGAACATCGCCTGTAGGTCCTATATGGCCGTGGGTTGCAGCTGGCTGGTATCACAGCTACCCCCACGCTGTATATACGTGGCCCAGCTGTGCTCAGAACGACATAAATCGACTCAAGAACATCGCCTGTGGGTCATATATGGCCGTGGGTTGCAGCTGGCTGGTATCAGAGCTACCCCAGGCAGTATATACGTGGCCCAGCTGTGCTCAGATCGACATATATCGACTCAAGAACATCGCCTGTAGGTGCTATATGGCCGTGGGTTGCATCTGGCTGGTATCAGAGCTACCCCCATGCTGTACATACGGCGCCCAGCTATGCTCAGATCGACATATATCGAATCAAGAACATCGCCTGTAGGTCCTATATGGCCGTGGGTTGCATCTGGCTGGTATCAGTGCTAATGCCATGCTGTATATACGGCGCCCAGCTGTGCACAGATCGACATATATCGACTCAAGAACATCGCCTGTAGGTCCTATATGGCCGTGGGTTGTATCTGGCTGGTATCAGAGCTACCCCCATGGTGTATATACGGCGCCCAGCTGTGCTCAGATCGACATATATCGACTCAAGAACATCGCCTGTAGGTCCTATATGACAGTGGGTTGCATCTGGCTGGTATCAGAGCTACTCCCATGCTGTATATACGAGGCCCAGCTGTGCTCAGATCGACATATATCGACTCAAGAACATCGCCTGTAGGTCCTATATGGCCGTCGGTTGCATCTGGCTGGTATCAGAGCTACCCCCATGCTGTATTTTCGGGGCCCAGCTGTGCTCAGATCGACATATATCGACTCAAGAAGATCGCCTGTAGGTCCTATATAACCGTGGGTTGCAGCTGGCTGGTATCACAGCTAACCCCATGCTGTATATACGGCGCCGAGCTGTGCTCAGATCGACATATATCGACTCAAGAACATCGCCTGTAGGTCCTATATGGCCGTCGGTTGCATCTGGCTGGTATCAGAGTTACCCCCATGCTGTATTTTCGGGGCCCAGCTGTGCTCAGATCGACATATATCGACTCAAGAACATCGCCTGTAGGTCATATATGGCCTTGGGTTGCAGCTGGCTGGTATCAGAGCCACCCACATGCCGTATATACAGGGCCCAGCTGTGCTCAGATCGACATATATCGACTCAAGAACATCGCCTGTAGGTCCTATATGGCCGTGGGTTGCATCTGGCTGGTATCAGCGCTACCCCCATGCTGTATATACGGGGCCCAGCTGTGCTCAGCTCGACATATAACGACATAAAAACATCGCCTATAGATCCTATATGGCCTTGGGTTGCAGCTGGCTGGTATCAGAGCCACCCACATGCCGTATATACAGGACCCAGCTGTGCTCAGATCGACATATATCGACTCAAGTACATCGCCTGTAGGTCCTATGTGGCCGTGGGTTGCATCTGGCTGGTATCAGAGCCACCCCCATGCTGTATATACGGGGCCCAGCTGTGCTCAGATCGACATATATCGACTCAAGAACATCGCCTGTAGGTCCTATATGGCCGTGGGTTGCATCTGGCTGGTATCAGAGCTACCCCCATGCTGTATATACGGGGCCCAGCTGTGCTCAGATCGACATATATCGACTCAAGAACATCGCCTGTAGGTCCTATATGGCCGTGGGTTGCAGCTGGCTGGTATCAGAGCCACCCACATGCCGTATATACGGGGCCCAGCTGTGCTCAGATCGACATATATCGACTCAAGAACATCGCCTGTAGGTCCTATATGGCCGTGGGTTGCATCTGGCTGGTATCAGAGCTACCCCCATGCTGTATATACGGGGCCCAGCTGTGCTCAGATCGTCATATATCGACTCAAGAACATCGCCTGTAGGTCCTATATGGCCGTGGGTTGCAGCTGGCTGGTATCACAGCTACCCCCGCGCTGTATATACGTGGCCCAGCTGTGCTCAGAACGCCTGTACGTCCTATATGGCCGTGGGTTGCAGCTGGCTGGTATCACAGCTACCCCCGCGCTGTATATACGTGGCCCAGCTGTGCTCAGAACGACATATATCGACTCAAGAACATCGGCTGTGGGTCTTATATGGCCGTGGGATGCAGCTGGCTGTTATCAGAGCTACCCCCAGGCTGTATATAAGTGGCCCAGCTGTACTCAGATCGACATATATCAACTCAAGAACATCGCCTGTAGGTCCTATATGGCCGTGGGTTGCAGCTGGCTGGTATCAGAGCCACCCACATGCCGTATATACGGGGCCCAGCTGTGCTCAGATCGACATATATCGACTCAAGAACATCGCCTGTAGGTCCTATATGGCCGTGGGTTGCATCTGGCTGGTATCAGAGCTACCCCCATGCTGTATATACGGGGCCCAGCTGTGCTCAGATCGTCATATATCGACTCAAGAACATCGCCTGTAGGTCCTATATGGCCGTGGGTTGCAGCTGGCTGGTATCACAGCTACCCCCGCGCTGTATATACGTGGCCCAGCTGTGCTCAGAACGACATATATCGACTCAAGAACATCGGCTGTGGGTCTTATATGGCCGTGGGATGCAGCTGGCTGTTATCAGAGCTACCCCCAGGCTGTATATAAGTGGCCCAGCTGTACTCAGATCGACATATATCAACTCAAGAACATCGCCTGTAGGTGCTATATGGCCGTGGGTTGCATCTGGCTGGTATCAGAGCTACCTCCATGCTGTATATACGGCGCCAAGCTGTGCTCAGATCGACATATATCGACTCAAGAACATTGCTTGTAGGTCCTATATGGCCGTGGGTTGCATCTGGCTGGTATCAGTGCTACCCCCATGCTGTATATACGGCGCCCAGCTGTGCTCAGATCGACATATATCGACTCAAGAACATCGCCTGTAGGTACTATATGGCCGTGGGTTGCATCTGGCTGGTATCAGAGCTACCCCCATGCTATATATACGGCGCCCAGCTATGCTCAGATCGACATATATCGACTCAAGAACATCGCCTGTAGGTCCTATATGGCCTTGGGTTGCAGCTGGCTGGTATCAGAGCCACCCACATGCCGTATATACAGGACCCAGCTGTGCTCAGATCGACATATATCGACTCAAGAACATCGCCTGTAGGTCCTATGTGGCCGTGGGTTGCATCTGGCTGGTATCAGAGCCACCCCCATGCTGTATATACGGGGCCCAGCTGTGCTCAGATCGACATATATCGACTCAAGAACATCGCCTGTAGGTCCTATATGGCCGTGGGTTGCATCTGGCTGGTATCAGAGCTACCCCCATGCTGTATATACGGGGCCCAGCTGTGCTCAGATCGACATATATCGACTCAAGAACATCGCCTGTAGGTCCTATATGGCCGTGGGTTGCAGCTGGCTGGTATCAGAGCCACCCACATGCCGTATATACGGGGCCCAGCTGTGCTCAGATCGACATATATCGACTCAAGAACATCGCCTGTAGGTCCTATATGGCCGTGGGTTGCATCTGGCTGGTATCAGAGCTACCCCCATGCTGTATATACGGGGCCCAGCTGTGCTCAGATCGTCATATATCGACTCAAGAACATCGCCTGTACGTCCTATATGGCCGTGGGTTGCAGCTGGCTGGTATCACAGCTACCCCCGCGCTGTATATACGTGGCCCAGCTGTGCTCAGAACGACATATATCGACTCAAGAACATCGGCTGTGGGTCTTATATGGCCGTGGGATGCAGCTGGCTGTTATCAGAGCTACCCCCAGGCTGTATATAAGTGGCCCAGCTGTACTCAGATCGACATATATCAACTCAAGAACATCGCCTGTAGGTGCTATATGGCCGTGGGTTGCATCTGGCTGGTATCAGAGCTACCTCCATGCTGTATATACGGCGCCAAGCTGTGCTCAGATCGACATATATCGACTCAAGAACATTGCTTGTAGGTCCTATATGGCCGTGGGTTGCATCTGGCTGGTATCAGTGCTACCCCCATGCTGTATATACGGCGCCCAGCTGTGCTCAGATCGACATATATCGACTCAAGAATATCGCCTGTAGGTCCTATATGGCCGTGGGTTGCAGCTGACTGGTATCAGTGCTAATGCCATGCTGTATATACGGCGCCCAGCTGTGCTCAGATCGACATATATCGACTCAAGAACATCGCCTGTAGGTACTATATGGCCGTGGGTTGCATCTGGCTGGTATCAGAGCTACCCCCATGCTATATATACGGCGCCCAGCTATGCTCAGATCGACATATATCGACTCAAGAACATCGCCTGTAGGTCCTATATGGCCGTGGGTTGCATCTGGCTGGTATCAGTGCTAATCCCATGCTGTATATACGGCGCCCAGCTGTGCTCAGATCGACATATATCGACTCAAGAACATCGCCTGTGGGTCCTATATAGCGGTGGGCTGCAGCTGGCTGGTATCACAGCTACCCCTATGCTGTATATACGTGGCCCAGCTGTGCTCAGATCGACATATATCGACTAAAGAATATCGCCTGTATGTCCTATATGGCCGTGGGTTGCATCTGGCTGATATCAGAGGCACCCACATGCCGAATATACGGGGGCCCAGCTGTGCTCAGATCGACATATATCGACTCAAGAACATCGCCTGTAGGTCCTATATGGCCGTGGGTTGCAGCTGGCTTGTAACAGAGCCACCCACATGCCGTATATACGGGGCCCAGCTGTGCTCAGATCGACATATATCGACTCAAGTACATCGCCTGTAGGTCCTATATGGCCGTGGGTTGCATCTGGCTGGTATCAGAGCTACCCCCATGCTGTATATACGTGGCCCAGCTGTGCTCAGATCGACATATATCGACTCAAGAACATCGCCTGTAGGTCCTATATGGCCTTGGGTTGCAGCTGGCTGGTATCAGAGCCACCCACATGCCGTATATACAGGGCCCAGCTGTGCTCAGATCGACATATATCGACTCAAGAACATCGCCTGTAGGTCCTATATGGCCGTGGGTTGCATCTGGCTGGTATCAGAGCTACCCCCATGCTGTATATACGGGGCCCAGCTGTGCTCAGCTCGACATATAACGACTTAAAAACATCGCCTATAGGTCCTATATGGCCTTGGGTTGCAGCTGGCTGGTATCAGAGCCACCCACATGCCGTATATACAGGGCCCAGCTGTGCTCAGATCGACATATATCGACTCAAGAACATCGCCTGTAGGTCCTATATGGCCGTGGGTTGCATCTGGCTGGTATCAGAGCCACCCCCATGCTGTATATACGGGGCCCAGCTGTGCTCAGATCGACATATATCGACTCAAGAACATCGCCTGTAGGTCCTATATGGCCGTGGGTTGCATCTGGCTGGTATCAGAGCTACCCCCATGCTGTATATACGGGGCCCAGCTGTGCTCAGATCGACATATATCGACTCAAGAACATCGCCTGTAGATACTATATGGCCGTGGATTGAATCTGGCTGGTATCATAACTACCCCCATGCTGTATATAGGGCGCCCAGCTGTGCTCAGATCGACATATATCGACTCAAGAACATCGCCTGTAGGTCCTATATAGCCGTTTGTTGCAGTTGGCTGGTATCACAGCTCCCCCATGCTGTATTTACGTGGCCCAGCTGTGCTCAGGTCGACATATATCGACTCAAGGACATCACCTGTAGGTCCTATATGGCCGTGGGTTGCAGCTGGCAGGTATTAGAGCCACCCACATGCCCTATATACGGGGGTCCAGCTGTGCTGAGATCGACATATATCGACTCAAGAACATCGCCTGTAGGTCCTATATGGCCGTGGGTTGCATCTGGCTGGTATCAGAGCTACCCACATGCCGTATATACGTTACCCAGCTGTGCCCAGATCGACATATATCGACTCAAGAACATCGCCTGTAGGTCCTATATGGCCGTGGGTTGCATATGGCTGGTATCAGAGCTACTCCCATGCTGTATATACGAGGCCCAGCTGTGCTCAGATCGACATATATCGACTCAAGAACATCGAATGTAGGTCCTATATGGCCGTGGGTTGCATCTGGCTCGTATCAGAGCTACACCCATGCTGTATATACGGCGCCCAGCTGTGCTCAGATCGACATATATCGACTCAAGAACATCGCCTGTATGTCCTATATGGCTGTGGGTTGCATATGGCTGGTATCAGAGCTACTCCCATGCTGTATATACGTGGCCCAGCTGTGCTCAGAACGACATAAATCGACTCAAGAACATCGCCTGTGGGTCATATATGGCCGTGGGTTGCAGCTGGC
The DNA here is from genome assembly GCA_963942505.1 of Lordithon lunulatus. Lineage (NCBI taxonomy): Eukaryota > Metazoa > Arthropoda > Insecta > Coleoptera > Staphylinidae > Lordithon > Lordithon lunulatus. The sequence goes on along the minus strand of OZ012667.1, from coordinate 28,639,842 downwards.
TGGTATCAGAGCTACCCCAGGCAGTATATACGTGGCCCAGCTGTGCTCAGATCGACATATATCGACTCAAGAACATCGCCTGTAGCTGCTATATGGCCGTGGGTTGCATCTGGCTGGTATCAGAGCTAGTACGGCGAGCAGCTGTGCTCAGATCGACATATATCGACTCAAGAACATCGCCTGTAGGTCCTATATGGCCGTGGGTTGCATCTGGCTGGTACCATAGCTACCCCCATGCTGAATATACGGGGCCCAGCTGTGCTCAGATCGACATATATCGACTCAAGAACATCGCCTGTAGGTCCTATATAACCGTGGGTTGCAGCTGGCTGGTATCACAGCTACCCCCATGCTGTATATACGGCGCCGAGCTGTGCTCAGATCGACATATATAGACTCAAGAATATCGCCTGTAGGTCCTATATGGCCGTGGGTTGCTTCTGGCTGGTATCAGAGCTACCCCCCCGCTGTATATACGGGGCCCAGCTCTGCTCAGATCGACACATATCGACTCAAGAACATCGCCTGTAGGTCCTATATGGCCGTGGGTTGCAGCTGGCTGGTATCAGAGCTACCCCCATGCTGTATATACGTGGCCCAGCTGTGCTCAGATCTACATATATTGACTCAAGAACATCGCCTGTAGGTCCTATATGGCCATGGGTTGCAGCTGGCTGGTATCACAGCTACCCCCATGCTGTATATACGTGGCCCAGCTGTGCTCAGATCGACATATATCGACTCAAGAACATCGCCTGTAGGTCCTATATGGCCGTGGGTTGCAGTTGGCTGGTATCAGAGCCACCCACATGCCGTATATACGGGGCCCAGCTGTGCTCCTATATGGCCGTGGGTTGCAGCTGGCTGGTATCACAGCTATCCCCACGCTGTATATACGTGGCCCAGCTGTGCTCAGAACGACATAAATCGACTTAAGAACATCGCCTGTGGGTCATATGTGGCCGTGGGTTGCAGCTGACTGGTATCAGAGCTACCCCAGGCTGTATATACGTGGCCCAGCTGTGCTCAGATCGACATATATCGACTCAAGAACATCGCCTGTAGGTCCTATATGGCCGTGGGTTGCAGCTGACTGGTATCAGTGCTAATGCCATGCTGTATATACGGCGCCCAGCTGTGCTCAGATCGACATATATCGACTCAAGAACATCGCCTGTAGGTCCTATATAGCCGTGGTTTGCAGCTGGCTGGTATCACAGCTACCCCCACGCTGTATATACGTGGCCCAGCTGTGCTCAGAACGACATAAATCGACTCAAGATCATCGCCTGTGGGTCATATATAGCCGTGGGTTGCAGCTGGCTGGAATCAGAGATACCCCAGGCTGTATATACGTGGCCCAGCTGTGCTCAGATCGACATATATCGACTCAAGAACATCGCCTGTAGGTCCTATATGGCCGTGGGTTGCAGCTGGCTGGTATCAGAGCCACCCACATGCTGTATATACGGGGCCCAGCTGTGCTCAGATCGACATATATCGACTCAAGAACATCGAATGTAGGTCCTATATGGCCGTGGGTTGCATCTGGCTGGTATCAGAGCTACCCCCATGCTGTATATACGGGGCCCAGCTGTGCTCAGATCGACATATATCGACTCAAGAACATCGCCTGTAGGTCCTATATGGCCGTGGGTTGCAGCTGGCTGGTATCACAGCTACCCCCACGCTGTATATACGTGGCCCAGCTGTGCTCAGAACGACATAAATCGACTCAAGAACATCGCCTGTGGGTCATATATGGCCGTGGGTTGCAGCTGGCTGGTATCAGAGCTACCCCAGGCAGTATATACGTGGCCCAGCTGTGCTCAGATCGACATATATCGACTCAAGAACATCGCCTGTAGGTGCTATATGGCCGTGGGTTGCATCTGGCTGGTATCAGAGCTACCCCCATGCTGTACATACGGCGCCCAGCTATGCTCAGATCGACATATATCGAATCAAGAACATCGCCTGTAGGTCCTATATGGCCGTGGGTTGCATCTGGCTGGTATCAGTGCTAATGCCATGCTGTATATACGGCGCCCAGCTGTGCACAGATCGACATATATCGACTCAAGAACATCGCCTGTAGGTCCTATATGGCCGTGGGTTGCATCTGGCTGGTATCAGAGCTACCCCCATGGTGTATATACGGCGCCCAGCTGTGCTCATATCGACATATATCGACTCAAGAACATCGCCTGTAGGTCCTATATAACCGTGGGTTGCAGCTGGCTGGTATCACAGCTACCCCCACGCTGTATATACGTGGCCCAGCTGTGCTCAGAACGACATAAATCGACTCAAGAACATAGCCTGTGCGTCATATATGGCCGTGGGTTGCAGCTGGCTGGTATCAGAGCTACCCCAGGCTGTATATACGTGGCCCAGCTGTGCTCGGATCGACATATATCGACTCAAGAACATCGCCTGTAGGTCCTATATGGCCGTGGGTTGCAGCTGGCTAGTATCAGAGCCACCCACATGCCGTATATACGGGGCCCAGCTGTGCTCAGATCGACATATATCGACTCAAGAACATCGCCTGTAGGTCCTATATGGCCGTGGGTTGCATCTGGCTGGTATCAGAGCTACCCCCATGCTGTATATACGGGGCCCAGCTGTGCTCAGATCGACATATATCGACTCAAGAACATCGCCTGTCGGTCCTATATGGCCGTGGGTTGCATCTGGCTGATATCAGAGACACCCACATGCCGAATATACGGGGGCCCAGCTGTGCTCAGATCGACATATATCGAATCAAGAACATCGCCTGTAGGTCCTATATGGCCGTGGGTTGCAGCTGGCTTGTAACAGAGCCACCCACATGCCGTATATACGGGGCCCAGCTGTGCTCAGATCGACATATATCGACTCAAGTACATCGCCTGTAGGTCATATATGGCCGTGGGTTGCATCTGGCTGGTATCAGAGCTACCCCCATGCTGTATATACGGCGCCCAGCAGTGCTCAGATCGACATATATCGACTCAAGAACATCGCCTGAGGGTCCTATATGGCCGTGGGTTGCAGCTGGCTGGTATCACAGCTACCCCCACGCTGTATGTATATACGTGGCCCAGCTGTGATCAGATCGACATATATCGACTCAAGAACATCGCCTGTAGGTCCTATATAGCCGTGGGTTGCATCTGGCTGGTATCAGAGCTACCCCCATGCTGTATATACGGGGCCCAGCTGTGCTCAGATCGACATATATCGACTCAAGAACATCGCCTGTAGGTCCTATATGGCCTTGGGTTGCAGCTGGCTGGTATCAGAGCCACCCACATGCCGTATATACAGGGCCCAGCTGTGCTCAGATCGACATATATCGACTCAAGAACATCGCCTGTAGGTCCTATATGGCCTTGGGTTGCAGCTGGCTGGTATCAGAGCCACCCACATGCCGTATATACAGGGCCCAGCTGTGCTCAGATCGACATATATCGACTCAAGAACATCGCCTGTAGGTCCTATATGGCCGTGGGTTGCATCTGGCTGGTATCCGAGCCACCCCCATGCTGTATATACGGGGCCCAGCTGTGCTCAGATCGACATATATCGACTCAAGAACATCGCCTGTAGGTCCTATATGGCCGTGGGTTGCATCTGGCTGGTATCAGAGCTACCCCCATGCTGTATATACGGGGCCCAGCTGTGCTCAGATCGACATATATCGACTCAAGAACATCGCCTGTAGGTCCTATATGGCCGTGGGTTGCATCTGGCTGGTATCAGAGCTACCCCCATGCTGTATATACGGGGCCCAGCTGTGCTCAGATCGACATATATCGACTCAAGAACATCGCCTGTAGGTCCTATATGGCCGTGGGTTGCAGCTGGCTGGTATCACAGCTACCCCCGCGCTGTATATACGTGGCCCAGCTGTGCTCAGAACGACATATATCGACTCAAGAACATCGGCTGTGGGTCTTATATGGCCGTGGGATGCAGCTGGCTGTTATCAGAGCTACCCCCAGACTGTATATAAGTGGCCCAGCTGTACTCAGATCGACATATATCGACTCAAGAACATCGCCTGTAGGTGCTATATGGCCGTGGGTTGCATCTGGCTGGTATCAGAGCTACCTCCATGCTGTATATACGGCGCCAAGCTGTGCTCAGATCGACATATATCGACTCAAGAACATTGCTTGTAGGTCCTATATGGCCGTGGGTTGCATCTGGCTGGTATCAGTGCTACCCCCATGCTGTATATACGGCGCCCAGCTGTGCTCAGATCGACATATATCGACTCAAGAATATCGCCTGTAGGTCCTATATGGCCGTGGGTTGCAGCTGACTGGTATCAGTGCTAATGCCATGCTGTATATACGGCGCCCAGCTGTGCTCAGATCGACATATATCGACTCAAGAACATCGCCTGTAGGTACTATATGGCCGTGGGTTGCATCTGGCTGGTATCAGTGCTAATCCCATGCTGTATATACGGCGCCCAGCTGTGCTCAGATCGACATATATCGACTCAAGTACATCGCCTGTAGGTCCTATATGGCCGTGGGTTGCATCTGGCTGGTATCAGAGCTACCCCCATGCTGTATATACGGCGCCCAGCTGTGCTCAGATCGACATATATCGACTCAAGAACATCGCCTGAGGGTCCTATATGGCCGTGGGTTGCAGCTGGCTGGTATCACAGCTACCCCCATGCTGTCTGTATATACGTGGCCCAGCTGTGATCAGATCGACATATATAGACTCAAGAACATCGCCTGTAGGTCCTATATAGCCGTGGGTTGCATCTGGCTGGTATCAGAGCTACCCCCATGCTGTATATACGGGGCCCAGCTGTGCTCAGATCGACATATATCGACTCAAGAACATCGCCTGTAGGTCCTATATGGCCGTGGGTTGCAGCTGGCTGGTATCACAGCTACCCCCATGCTGTATATACGGGGCCCAGCTGTGCTCATATCGACATATATCGACTCTAGAACATCGCCTTTTGGTCCTATATGGCCGTGGGTTGCATCTGGCTGGTATCAGAGCTACCCCCATGCTGTATATACGGGGCCCAGCTGTGCTCAGCTAGACATATAACGACTTAAAAACATCGCCTATAGGTCCTATATGGCCTTGGGTTGCAGCTGGCTGGTATAAGAGCCACCCACATGCCGTATATACAGGGCCCAGCTGTGCTCAGATCGACATATATCGACTCAAGAACATCGCCTGTAGGTCCTATATGGCCGTGGGTTGCATCTGGCTGGTATCAGAGCCACCCCCATGCTGTATATACGGGGCCCAGCTGTGCTCAGATCGACATATATCGACTCAAGAACATTGCCTGTAGGTCCTATATGGCCGTGGGTTGCATCTGGCTGGCATCAGAGCTACCCCCATGCTGTATATACGGGGCCCAGCTGTGCTCAGATCGACATATATCGACTCAAGAACATCGCCTGTAGGTCCTATATGGCCGTGGGTTGCAGCTGGCTGGTATCAGAGCCACCCACATGCCGTATATACGGGGCCCAGCTGTGCTCAGATCGACATATATCGACTCAAGAACATCGCCTGTAGGTCCTATATGGCCGTGGGTTGCATCTGTTTGGTATCAGAGCTACTTCCATGCTGTATATACGGGGCCCAGCTGTGCTCAGATCGACATATATCGACTCAAGAACATCGCCTGTAGGTCCTATATGGCCGTGGGTTGCAGCTGGCTGGTATCACAGATACCCCCGCGCTGTATATACGTGGCCCAGCTGTGCTCAGAACGACATATATCGACTCAAGAACATCGGCTGTGGGTCTTATATGGCCGTGGGATGCAGCTGGCTGTTATCAGAGCTACCCCCAGGCTGTATATAAGTGGCCCAGCTGTACTCAGATCGACATATATCGACTCAAGAACATCGCCTGTAGGTGCTATATGGCCGTGGGTTGCATCTGGCTGGTATCAGAGCTACCTCCATGCTGTATATACGGCGCCAAGCTGTGCTCAGATCGACATATATCGACTCAAGAATATTGCTTGTAGGTCCTATATGGCCGTGGGTTGCATCTGGCTGGTATCAGTGCTACACCCATGCTGTATATACGGCGCCCAGCTGTGCTCAGATCGACATATATCGACTCAAGAATATCGCCTGTAGGTCCTATATGGCCGTGGGTTGCATCTGGCTGGTATCAGAGCCACCCACATGCCGTATATACGGGGCCCAGCTGTGCTCGGATCGACATATATCGACTCAAGAACATCGCCTGTAGATCCTATATGGCCGTGGATTGAATCTGGCTGGTATCATAACTACCCCAATGCTGTATATAGGGCGCCCAGCTGTGCTCAGATCGACATATATCGACTCAAGAACATCGCCTGTAGGTCCTATATAGCCGTTTGTTGCAGTTGGCTGGTATCACAGCTCCCCCATGCTGTATTTACGTGGCCCAGCTGTGCTCAGGTCGACATATATCGACTCAAGGACATCACCTGTAGGTCCTATATGGCCGTGGGTTGCAGCTGGCAGGTATTAGAGCCACCCACATGCCCTATATACGGGGGTCCAGCTGTGCTCAGATCGACATATATCGACTCAAGAACATCGCCTGTAGGTCCTATATGGCCGTGGGTTGCAGTTGGCTGGTATCACAGCTCCCCCATGCTGTATTTACGTGGCCCAGCTGTGCTCAGGTCGACATATATCGACTCAAGGACATCACCTGTAGGTCCTATATGGCCGTGGGTTGCAGCTGGCAGGTATTAGAGCCACCCACATGCCCTATATACGGGGGTCCAGCTGTGCTCAGATCGACATATATCGACTCAAGAACATCGCCTGTAGGTCCTATATGGCCGTGGGTTGCATCTGGCTGGTATCAGAGCTACCCACATGCCGTATATACATTACCCAGCTGTGCCCAGATCGACATATATCGACTCAAGAACATCGCCTGTAGGTCCTATATGGCCGTGGGTTGCATATGGCTGGTATCAGAGCTACTCCCATGCTGTATATACGAGGCCCAGCAGTGCTCAGATAGACATATATCGACTCAAGCACATTGCCTGTAGGTCTTATATGGCCGTGGGATGCAGCTGGCTGGTATCAGAGCTACCCCAGGCTGTATATACGTGGCCCAGCTGTGCTCAGATCGACATATATCGACTTAAGAACATCGCCGGTAGGTCCTGTATGCCCATGGGTTGCATCTGGCTGGTATCAGAGCCACCCACATGCCGTATATACGGGGACCAGCTGTGCTCAGATCGACATATATCGACTCAAGAACATCGCCTGTAGGTCCTATATAACCGTGGGTTGCAGCTAGCTGGTATCACAGCTACCCCCATGCTATATATACGGCGCCGAGCTGTGCTCAGATCGACATATATAGACTCAAGAACATCGCCTGTAGGTCCTATATGGCCGTGGGTTGCATCTGGCTGGTATCAGAGCTACCCCCCCGCTGTATATACGGGGCCCAGCTCTGCTCAGATCGACACATATCGACTCAAGAACATCGCCTGTAGGTCCTATATGGCCGTCGGTTGCATCTGGCTGGTATCAGAGCTACCCCCATGCTGTATTTACGGGGCCCAGCTGTGCTCAGATCGACATATATCGAATCAAGAACATCGCCTGTAGGTCCTATACAGCCGTGGGTTGCAGCTGGCTGGTATCACAGCTACCCCCATGCTGTATATACGTGGCCCAGCTGTGCTCCGATCGACATATATCGACTCAAGAACATCGCCTGTAGGTCCTATATGGATGTGGATTGCATCTGGCTGGTATCAGACCTACCCCCACGAGGTATATACGAGGCCCAGCTGTGCTCAGGTCGACATATATCGACTCAAGAACATCGCCTGTAGGTGCTATATGGCCGTGGGTTGCATCTGGCTGGTATCAGAGCTACCCCCATGCTGTATATACGGGGCCCAGCTGTGCTCAGATCGACATATATCGACTCAAGAACATCGCCTGTAGGTGCTATATGGCCGTGGGTTGCATCTGGCTGGTATCAGAGCTACCCCCATGCTGTATATACGGCGCCCAGCTGTGCTCAGATCGACATATATCGACTCAAAAACATCGCCTGTAGGTCCTATATGCCCGCGGGTTGCATCTGGCTGGAATCAGAGCCACCCACATGCTGGAAATACAGGGCATAGCGGAGCTCATATCGACATATAACGACTCAAGAACATCGCCTGTGAGTCCCATATGGGCATAGGTTGCACCTGGCTGGTGTCGGAGCAGCCCCAATGTTGCATATACGGTGCATAGCGGTTCTCAGATCGACATATATCGACTCAAGAACATCGCCTGTAGGTCCTATATGGCAGAGGGTTGCATCTGGCTGATATCAGAGCCAACCACATGCCGTATATACGGGGCCCAGCTGTGCTCAGATTGACATATATCGACTCAAGAACATCGCCTGTAGGTCCTATATGGCCGTGGGTTACATCTGGCTAGTATCAGAGCTACCCCCATGGTGTATATACGGCGCCCAGCTGTGCTCAAATCGACATATATCGATTCAAGAACATCGCCTGTAGGTCCTATATGGCCGTGGGTTGGATCTGGATGGTATCAGAGCTACTCCCATGCTGTATATACGAGGCCCAGCTGTGCTCAGATCGACATATTTCGACTCAAGAACATTGCCTGTGGGTCTTATATGACCGTGGGTTGCAGCTGGCTGGTATCAGAGCTACCCCCCAGGCTGTATATACGTGGCCCAGTTTTGCTCAGATCGACATATATCGACTCAAGAATATCGCCTGTAGGTGCTGTATGGCCGTGGGTTGCATTTGGCTGGTATCAGAGCTACCCCTATGCTGTATATACGGCGCCCAGCTGTGCTCAGATCGACATATATCGACTCAAGAACATCGCCTGTAGGTCCTATATGGCCGTGGGTTGCATCTGGCTGGTATCAGAGCTACCCCCATGCTGTATATACGGTGCCCAGCTGTGCTCAGATCGACATATATCGACTCAAGAACATCGCCTGTAGGTCCTATATGGCCGTGGGTTGCAGCTGGCTGGTATCACAGCTACCCCCATGCTGTATATACTTGGCCCAGCTGTGCTCAGATCGACATATATCGACTCAAGAACATCGCCTGTAGGTCATATATGGCCGTGGGTTGCATCTGGCTGGTATCAGAGCTACCCCAATGCCGTATATACGTGGCCTAGCTGTGCTCAGATCGACATATATAGACTCAAGAACATCGCCTGTAGGTGCTATATGGCCGTGGGTTGCATCTGCCTGGTATCAGAGCTACCCCCATGCTGTATATACGGCGAGCAGCTGTGCTCAGATCGACATATATCGACTCAAGAACATCGCCTGTAGGTCCTATATGGCCGTGGGTTGCATCTGGCTGGTATCATAGCTACCCCCATGCTGTATATACGGGGCCCAGCTGTGCTCAGATCGACATATATCGACTCAAGAACATCGCCTGTAGGTCCTATATGGCCGTGGGTTGCATCTGGCTGGTATCAGAGCTACCCCCCCGCTGTATATACGGGGCCCAGCTCTGCTCAGATCGACACATATCGACTCAAGAACATCGCCTGTAGGTCCTATATGGCCGTGGGTTGCAGCTGGCTGGTATCAGAGCTACCCCCATGCTGTATATACGTGGCCCAGCTGTGCTCAGATCTACATATATTGACTCTAGAACATCGCCTGTAGGTCCTATATGGCCATGGGTTGCAGCTGGCTGGTATCACAGCTACCCCCATGCTGTATATACGTGGCCCAGCTGTGCTCAGATCGACATATATCGACTCAAGAACATCGCCTGTAGGTCCTATATGGCCGTGGGTTGCAGTTGGCTGGTATCAGAGCCACCCACATGCCGTATATACGGGGACCAGCTGTGCTCAGCTCGACATATATCGACTCAAAAACATCGCCTGTAGGTCCTATATGGCCGTGGGTTGCAGCTGGCTGGTATCAGAGCCACCCACATGCCGTATATACGGGGCCCAGCTGTGCTCAGATCGACATATATCGACTCAAGAACATCGCCTGTAGGTCCTATATGGCCGTGGGTTGCAGCTGGCTGGTATCACAGCTACCCCCGCGCTGTATATACGTGGCCCAGCTGTGCTCAGAACGACATAGATCGACTTAAGAACATCGCCTGTGGGTCATATGTGGCCGTGGGTTGCAGCTGGCTGGTATCAGAGCTACCCCAGGCTGTATATACGTGGCCCAGCTGTGCTCAGATCGACATATATCGACTCAAGAACATCGCCTGTAGGTCCTATATGGCCGTGGGTTGCAGCTGACTGGTATCAGTGCTAATGCCATGCTGTATATACGGCGCCCAGCTGTGCTCAGATCGACATATATCGACTCAAGAACATCGCCTGTAGGTCCTATATAGCCGTGGGTTGCAGCTGGCTGGTATCACAGCTACCCCCACGCTGTATATACGTGGCCCAGCTGTGCTCAGATCGACATATATCGACTCAAGAACATCGCCTGTAGGTCCTATATAGCCGTGGTTTGCAGCTGGCTGGTATCACAGCTACCCCCACGCTGTATATACGTGGCCCAGCTGTGCTCAGAACGACATAAATCGACTCAAGATCATCGCCTGTGGGTCATATATAGCCGTGGGTTGCAGCTGGCTGGAATCAGAGCTACCCCAGGCTGTATATACGTGGCCCAGCTGTGCTCAGATCGACATATATCGACTCAAGAACATCGCCTGTAGGTCCTATATGGCCGTGGGTTGCAGCTGGCTGGTATCAGAGCCACCCACATGCTGTATATACGGGGCCCAGCTGTGCTCAGATCGACATATATCGACTCAAGAACATCGCCTGTAGGTCCTATATGGCCGTGGGTTGCATCTGGCTGGTATCAGAGCTACCCCCATGCTGTATATACGGGGCCCAGCTGTGCTCAGATCGACATATATCGACTCAAGAACATCGCCTGTAGCTGCTATATGGCCGTGGGTTGCATCTGGCTGGTATCAGAGCTAGTACGGCGAGCAGCTGTGCTCAGATCGACATATATCGACTCAAGAACATCGCCTGTAGGTCCTATATGGCCGTGGGTTGCATCTGGCTGGTATCATAGCTACCCCCATGCTGTATATACGGGGCCCAGCTGTGCTCAGATCGACATATATCGACTCAAGAACATCGCCTGTAGGTCCTATATAACCGTGGGTTGCAGCTGGCTGGTATCACAGCTACCCCCATGCTGTATATACGGCGCCGAGCTGTGCTCAGATCGACATATATAGACTCAAGAATATCGCCTGTAGGTCCTATATGGCCGTGGGTTGCATCTGGCTGGTATCAGAGCTACCCCCCCCCCCCCCCCCCGCTGTATATACGGGGCCCAGCTCTGCTCAGATCGACACATATCGACTCAAGAACATCGCCTGTAGGTCCTATATGGCCGTGAGTTGCAGCTGGCTGGTATCAGAGCTACCCCCATGCTGTATATACGTGGCCCAGCTGTGCTCAGATCTACATATATTGACTCAAGAACATCGCCTGTAGGTCCTATATGGCCATGGGTTGCAGTTGGCTGGTATCACAGCTACCCCCATGCTGTATATACGTGGCCCAGCTGTGCTCAGATCGACATATATCGACTCAAGAACATCGCCTGTAGGTCCTATATGGCCGTGGGTTGCAGTTGGCTGGTATCAGAGCCACCCACATGCCGTATATACGGGGACCAGCTGTGCTCAGCTCGACATATATCGACTCAAAAACATCGCCTGTAGGTCCTATATGGCCGTGGGTTGCAGCTGGCTGGTATCAGAGCCACCCACATGCCGTATATACGGGGCCCAGCTGTGCTCCTATATGGCCGTGGGTTGCAGCTGGCTGGTATCACAGCTACCCCCACGCTGTATATACGTGGCCCAGCTGTGCTCAGAACGACATAAATCGACTTAAGAACATCGCCTGTGGGTCATATGTGGCCGTGGGTTGCAGCTGGCTGGTATCAGAGCTACCCCAGGCTGTATATACGTGGCCCAGCTGTGCTCAGATCGACATATATCGACACAAGAACATCGCCTGTAGGTCCTATATGGCCGTGGGTTGCAGCTGACTGGTATCAGTGCTAATGCCATGCTGTATATACGGCGCCCAGCTGTGCTCAGATCGACATATATCGACTCAAGAACATCGCCTGTAGGTCCTATATAGCCGTGGTTTGCAGCTGGCTGGTATCACAGCTACGCCCACGCTGTATATACGTGGCCCAGCTGTGCTCAGAACGACATAAATCGACTCAAGATCATCGCCTGTGGGTCATATATAGCCGTGGGTTGCAGCTGGCTGGAATCAGAGCTACCCCAGGCTGTATATACGTGGCCCAGCTGTGCTCAGATCGACATATATCGACTCAAGAACATCGCCTGTAGGTCCTATATGGCCGTGGGTTGCAGCTGGCTGGTATCAGAGCCACCCACATGCTGTATATACGGGGCCCAGCTGTGCTCAGATCGACATATATCGACTCAAGAACATCGCCTGTAGGTCCTATATGGCCGTGGGTTGCATCTGGCTGGTATCAGAGCTACCCCCATGCTGTATATACGGGGCCCAGCTGTGCTCAGATCGACATATATCGACTCAAGAACATCGCCTGTAGGTCCTATATGGCCGTGGGTTGCAGCTGGCTGGTATCACAGCTACCCCCACGCTGTATATACGTGGCCCAGCTGTGCTCAGAACGACATAAATCGACTCAAGAACATCGCCTGTGGGTCATATATGGCCGTGGGTTGCAGCTGGCTGGTATCAGAGCTACCCCAGGCAGTATATACGTGGCCCAGCTGTGCTCAGATCGACATATATCGACTCAAGAACATCGCCTGTAGGTGCTATATGGCCGTGGGTTGCATCTGGCTGGTATCAGAGCTACCCCCATGCTGTACATACGGCGCCCAGCTATGCTCAGATCGACATATATCGAATCAAGAACATCGCCTGTAGGTCCTATATGGCCGTGGGTTGCATCTGGCTGGTATCAGTGCTAATGCCATGCTGTATATACGGCGCCCAGCTGTGCACAGATCGACATATATCGACTCAAGAACATCGCCTGTAGGTCCTATATGGCCTTGGGTTGCATCTGGCTGGTATCAGAGCTACCCCCATGGTGTATATACGGCGCCCAGCTGTGCTCAGATCGACATATATCGACTCAAGAACATCGCCTGTAGGTCCTATATGGCCGTCGGTTGCATCTGGCTGGTATCAGAGCTACCCCCATGCTGTATTTACGGGGCCCAGCTGTGCTCAGATCGACATATATCGACTCAAGAAGATCGCCTGTAGGTCCTATATAACCGTGGGTTGCAGCTGGCTGGTATCACAGCTACCCCCACGCTGTATATACGTGGCCCAGCTGTGCTCAGAACGACATAAATCGACTCAAGAACATAGCCTGTGGGTCATATATGGCCGTGGGTTGCAGCTGGCTGGTATCAGAGCTACCCCAGGCTGTATATACGTGGCCCAGCTGTTCTCGGATCGACATATATCGACTCAAGAACATCGCCTGTAGGTCCTATATGGCCGTGGGTTGCAGCTGGCTAGTATCAGAGCCACCCACATGCCGTATATACGGGGCCCAGCTGTGCTCAGATCGACATATATCGACTCAAGAACATCGCCTGTAGGTCCTATATGGCCGTGGGTTGCATCTGGCTGGTATCAGAGCTACCCCCATGCTGTATATACGGGGCCCAGCTGTGCTCAGATCGACATATATCGACTCAAGAACATCGCCTGTCGGTCCTATATGGCCGTGGGTTGCAGCTGGCTGGTATCACAGCTACCCCCACGCTGTATATACGTGGCCCAGCTGTGCTCAGAACGACATAAATCCACTCAAGAACATCGCCTGTGGGTCATATATGGCCGTGGGTTGCAGCTGGCTGGTATCAGAGCTACCCCAGGCTGTATATACGTGGCCCAGCTGTGCTCAGATCGACATATATCGACTCAAGAATATCGCCTGTAGGTCCTATATGGCCGTGGGTTGCATCTGGCTGATATCAGAGGCACCCACATGCCGAATATACGGGGGCCCAGCTGTGCTCAGATCGACATATATCGACTCAAGAACATCGCCTGTAGGTCCTATATGGCCGTGGGTTGCAGCTGGCTTGTAACAGAGCCACCCACATGCCGTATATACGGGGCCCAGCTGTGCTCAGATCGACATATATCGACTCAAGTACATCGCCTGTAGGTCATATATGGCCGTGGGTTGCATCTGGCTGGTATCAGAGCTACCCCCATGCTGTATATACGGCGCCCAGCAGTGCTCAGATCGACATATATCGACTCAAGAACATCGCCTGAGGGTCCTATATGGCCGTGGGTTGCAGCTGGCTGGTATCACAGCTACCCCCACGCTGTATGTATATACGTGGCCCAGCTGTGATTAGATCGACATATATCGACTCAAGAATATCGCCTGTAGGTCCTATATGGCCGTGGGTTGCGTCTGTCTGATATCAGAGGCACCCACATGCCGAATATACGGGGGCCCAGCTGTGCTCAGATCGACATATATCGACTCAAGAACATCGCCTGTAGGTCCTATATGGCCGTGGGTTGCAGCTGGCTTGTAACAGAGGCACCCACATGCCGTATATACGGGGCCCAGCTGTGCTCAGATCGACATATATCGACTCAAGAACATCGCCTGTAGGTCCTATATAGCCGTGGGTTGCATCTGGCTGGTATCAGAGCTACCCCCATGCTGTATATACGGGGCCCAGCTGTGCTCAGATCGACATATATCGACTCAAGAACATCGCCTGTAGGTCCTATATGGCCGTGGGTTGCAGCTGGCTGGTATCACAGCTACCCCCATGCTGTATATACGGGGCCCAGCTGTGCTCAGATCGACATATATCGACTCTAGAACATCGCCTGTTGGTCCTATATGGCCGTGGGTTGCATCTGGCTGGTATCAGAGCTACCCCCATGCTGTATATACGGGGCCCAGCTGTGCTCAGATCGACATATATCGACTCAAGAACATCGCCTGTAGGTCCTATATGGCCTTGGGTTGCAGCTGGCTGGTATCAGAGCCACCCACATGCCGTATATACAGGGCCCAGCTGTGCTCAGATCGACATATATCGACTCAAGAACATCGCCTGTAGGTCCTATATGGCCGTGGGTTGCATCTGGCTGGTATCAGAGCTACCCCCATGCTGTATATACGGGGCCCAGCTGTGCTCAGCTCGACATATAACGACTTAAAAACATCGCCTATAGGTCCTATATGGCCTTGGGTTGCAGCTGGCTGGTATCAGAGCCACCCACATGCCGTATATACAGGGCCCAGCTGTGCTCAGATCGACATATATCGACTCAAGAACATCGCCTGTAGGTCCTATATGGCCGTGGGTTGCATCTGGCTGGTATCAGAGCCACCCCCATGCTGTATATACGGGGCCCAGCTGTGCTCAGATCGACATATATCGACTCAAGAACATCGCCTGTAGGTCCTATATGGCCGTGGGTTGCATCTGGCTGGTATCAGAGCTACCCCCATGCTGTATATACGGGGCCCAGCTGTGCTCAGATCGACATATATCGACTCAAGAACATCGCCTGTAGGTCCTATATGGCCGTGGGTTGCAGCTGGCTGGTATCAAAGCCACCCACATGCCGTATATACGGGGCCCAGCTGTGCTCAGATCGACATATATCGACTCAAGAACATCGCCTGTAGGTCCTATATGGCCGTGGGTTGCATCTGGCTGGTATCAGAGCTACCCCCATGCTGTATATACGGGGCCCAGCTGTGCTCAGATCGACATATATCGACTCAAGAACATCGCCTGTAGGTCCTATATGGCCGTGGGTTGCAGCTGGCTGGTATCACAGCTACCCCCGCGCTGTATATACGTGGCCCAGCTGTGCTCAGAACGACATATATCGACTCAAGAACATCGGCTGTGGGTCTTATATGGCCGTGGGATGCAGCTGGCTGTTATCAGAGCTACCCCCAGGCTGTATATAAGTGGCCCAGCTGTACTCAGATCGACATATATCGACTCAAGAACATCGCCTGTAGGTGCTATATGGCCGTGGGTTACATCTGGCTGGTATCAGAGCTACCTCCATGCTGTATATACGGCGCCAAGATGTGCTCAGATCGACATATATCGACTCAAGAACATTGCTTGTAGGTCCTATATGGCCGTGGGTTGCATCTGGCTGGTATCAGTGCTACCCCCATGCTGTATATACGGCGCCCAGCTGTGCTCAGATCGACATATATCGACTCAAGAATATCGCCTGTAGGTCCTATATGGCCGTGGGTTGCAGCTGACTGGTATCAGTGCTAATGCCATGCTGTATATACGGCGCCCAGCTGTGCTCAGAACGACATATATCGACTCAAGAACATCGCCTGTAGGTACTATATGGCCGTGGGTTGCATCTGGCTGGTATCAGAGCTACCCCCATGCTATATATACGGCGCCCAGCTATGCTCAGATCGACATATATCGACTCAAGAACATCGCCTGTAGGTCCTATATGGCCGTGGGTTGCATCTGGCTGGTATCAGTGCTAATCCCATGCTGTATATACGGCGCCCAGCTGTGCTCAGATCGACATATATCGACTCAAGAACATCGCCTGTGGGTCCTATATAGCCGTGGGCTGCAGCTGGCTGGTATCACAGCTACCCCTATGCTGTATATACGTGGCCCAGCTGTGCTCAGATCGACATATATCGACTCAAGAATATCGCCTGTAGGTCCTATATGGCCGTGGGTTGCATCTGGCTGATATCAGAGGCACCCACATGCCGAATATACGGGGGCCCAGCTGTGCTCAGATCGACATATATCGACTCAAGAACATCGCCTGTAGGTCCTATATGGCCGTGGGTTGCAGCTGGCTTGTAACAGAGCCACCCACATGCCGTATATACGGGGCCCAGCTGTGCTCAGATCGACATATATCGACTCAAGTACATCGCCTGTAAGTCCTATATGGCCGTGGGTTGCATCTGGCTGGTATCAGAGCTACCCCCATGCTGTATATACGGCGCCCAGCTGTGCTCAGATCGACATATATCGACTCAAGAACATCGCCTGAGGGTCCTATATGGCCGTGGGTTGCAGCTGGCTGGTATCACAGCTACCCCCATGCTGTCTGTATATACGTGGCCCAGCTGTGATAAGATCGACATATATCGACTCAAGAACATCGCCTGTAGGTCCTATATAGCCGTGGGTTGCATCTCGCTGGTATCAGAGCTACCCCCATGCTGTATATACGGGGCCCAGCTGTGCTCAGATCGACATATATCGACTCAAGAACATCGCCTGTAGGTCCTATATGGCTGTGGGTTGCAGCTGGCTGGTATCACAGCTAGCCCCATGCTGTATATACGGGGCCCAGCTGTGCTCAGATCGACATATATCGACTCTAGAACATCGCCTGTTGGTCCTATATGGCCGTGGGTTGCATCTGGCTGGTATCAGAGCTACCCCCATGCTGTATATACGGGGCCCAGCTGTGCTCAGATCGACATATATCGACTCAAGAACATCGCCTGTAGGTCCTATATGGCCTTGGGTTGCAGCTGGCTGGTATCAGAGCCACCCACATGCCGTATATACAGGGCCCAGCTGTGCTCAGATCGACATATATCGACTCAAGAACATCGCCTGTAGGTCCTATATGGCCGTGGGTTGCATCTGGCTGGTATCAGAGCTACCCCCATGCTGTATATACGGGGCCCAGCTGTGCTCAGCTCGACATATAACGACATAAAAACATCGCCTATAGGTCCTATATGGCCTTGGGTTGCAGCTGGCTGGTATCAGAGCCACCCACATGCCGTATATACAGGTCCCAGCTGTGCTCAGATCGACATATATCGACTCAAGAACATCGCCTGTAGGTCCTATGTGGCCGTGGGTTGCATCTGGCTGGTATCAGAGCCACCCCCATGCTGTATATACGGGGCCCAGCTGTGCTCAGATCGACATATATCGACTCAAGAACATCGCCTGTAGGTCCTATATGGCCGTGGGTTGCATCTGGCTGGTATCAGAGCTACCCCCATGCTGTATATACGGGGCCCAGCTGTGCTCAGATCGACATATATCGACTCAAGAACATCGCCTGTAGGTCCTATATGGCCGTGGGTTGCAGCTGGCTGGTATCAGAGCCACCCACATGCCGTATATACGGGGCCCAGCTGTGCTCAGATCGACATATATCGACTCAAGAACATCGCCTGTAGGTCCTATATGGCCGTGGGTTGCATCTGGCTGGTATCAGAGCTACCCCCATGCTGTATATACGGGGCACAGCTGTGCTCAGATCGTCATATATCGACTCAAGACCATCGCCTGTAGGTCCTATATGGCCGTGGGTTGCAGCTGGCTGGTATCACAGCTACCCCCGCGCTGTATATACGTGGCCCAGCTGTGCTCAGAACGACATATATCGACTCAAGAACATCGGCTGTGGGTCTTATATGGCCGTGGGATGCAGCAGGCTGTTATCAGAGCTACCCCCAGGCTGTATATAAGTGGCCCAGCTGTACTCAGATCGACATATATCAACTCAATAACATCGCCTGTAGGTGCTATATGGCCGTGGGTTGCATCTGGCTGGTATCATAGCTACCTCCATGCTGTATATACGGCGCCAAGCTGTGCTCAGATCGACATATATCGACTCAAGAACATTGCTTGTAGGTCCTATATGGCCGTGGGTTGCATCTGGCTGGTATCAGTGCTACCCCCATGCTGTATATACGGCGCCCAGCTGTGCTCAGATCGACATATATCGACTCAAGAATATCGCCTGTAGGTCCTATATGGCCGTGGGTTGCAGCTGACTGGTATCAGTGCTAATGCCATGCTGTATATACGGCGCCCAGCTGTGCTCAGATCGACATATATCGACTCAAGAACATCGCCTGTAGGTACTATATGGCCGTGGGTTGCATCTGGCTGGTATCAGAGCTACCCCCATGCTATATATACGGCGCCCAGCTATGCTCAGATCGACATATATCGACTCAAGAACATCGCCTGTAGGTCCTATATGGCCGTGGGTTGCATCTGGCTGGTATCAGTGCTAATCCCATGCTGTATATACGGCGCCCAGCTGTGCTCAGATCGACATATATCGACTCAAGAACATCGCCTGTGGGTCCTATATAGCGGTGGGCTGCAGCTGGCTGGTATCACAGCTACCCCTATGCTGTATATACGTGGCCCAGCTGTGCTCAGATCGACATATATCGACTAAAGAATATCGCCTGTAGGTCCTATATGGCCGTGGGTTGCATCTGGCTGATATCAGAGGCACCCACATGCCGAATATACGGGGGCCCAGCTGTGCTCAGATCGACATATATCGACTCAAGAACATCGCCTGTAGGTCCTATATGGCCGTGGGTTGCAGCTGGCTTGTAACAGAGCCACCCACATGCCGTATATACGGGGCCCAGCTGTGCTCAGATCGACATATATCGACTCAAGTACACCGCCTGTAGGTCCTATATGGCCGTGGGTTGCATCTGGCTGGTATCAGAGCTACCCCCATGCTGTATATACGGCGCCCAGCTGTGCTCAGATCGACATATATCGACTCAAGAACATCGCCTGAGGGTCCTATATGGCCGTGGGTTGCAGCTGGCTGGTATCACAGCTACCCCCATGCTGTCTGTATATACGTGGCCCAGCTGTGATCAGATCGACATATATCGACTCAAGAACATCGCCTGTAGGTCCTGTATAGGCGTGGGTTGCATCTGGCTGGTATCAGAGCTACCCCCATGCTGTATATACGGGGCCCAGCTGTGCTCAGATCGACATATATCGACTCAAGAACATCGCCTGTAGGTCCTATATGGCCGTGGGTTGCAGCTGGCTGGTATCACAGCTACCTCCATGCTGTATATACGGGGCCCAGCTGTGCTCAGATCGACATATATCGTTTCTAGAACATCGCCTGTTGGTCCTATATGGCCGTGGGTTGCATCTGGCTGGTATCAGAGCTACCCCCATGCTGTATATACGGGGCCCAGCTGTGCTCAGATCGACATATATCGACTCAAGAACATCGCCTGTAGGTCCTATATGGCCTTGGGTTGCAGCTGGCTGGTATCAGAGCCACCCACATGCCGTATATGCAGGGCCCAGCTGTGCTCAGATCGACATATATCGACTCAAGAACATCGCCTGTAGGTGCTATATGGCCGTGGGTTGCATCTGGCTGGTATCAGAGCTATCTCCATGCTGTATATACGGCGCCAAGCTGTGCTCAGATCGACATATATCGACTCAAGAACATTGCTTGTAGGTCCTATATGGCCGTGGGTTGCATCTGGCTGGTATCAGTGCTACCCCCATGCTGTATATACGGCGCCCAGCTGTGCTCAGATCGACATATATCGACTCAAGAATATCGCCTGTAGGTCCTATATGGCCGTGGGTTGCATCTGGCTGGTATCAGAGCCACCCACATGCCGTATATACGGGGCCCAGCTGTGCTCGGATCGACATATATCGACTCAAGAACATCGCCTGTAGATCCTATATGGCCGTGGATTGAATCTGGCTGGTATCATAACTACCCCCATGCTGTATATAGGGCGCCCAGCTGTGCTCAGATCGACATATATCGACTCAAGAACATCGCCTGTAGGTCCTATATAGCCGTTTGTTGCAGTTGGCTGGTATCACAGCTCCCCCATGCTGTATTTACGTGGCCCAGCTGTGCTCAGGTCGACATATATCGACTCAAGGACATCACCTGTAGGTCCTATATAGCCGTGGGTTGCAGCTGGCAGGTATTAGAGCCACCCACATGCCCTATATACGGGGGTCCAGCTGTGCTCAGATCGACATATATCGACTCAAGAACATCGCCTGTAGGTCCTATATGGCCGTGGGTTGCATCTGGCTGGTATCAGAGCTACCCACATGCCGTATATACGTTACCCAGCTGTGCCCAGATCGACATATATCGACTCAAGAACATCGCCTGTAGGTCCTATATGGCCGTGGGTTGCATATGGCTGGTATCAGAGCTACTCCCACGCTGTATATACGAGGCGCAGCTGTGCTCAGATCGACATATATCGACTCAAGAACATAGAATGTAGGTCCTATATGGCCGTGGGTTGCATCTGGCTCGTATCAGAGCTACACCCATGCTGTATATACGGCGCCCAGCTGTGCTCAGATCGACATATATCGACTCAAGAAAATCGCCTGTAGGTCCTATATGGCCGTGGGTTGCATCTGGCTGGTATCAGAGCTACCCCCATGCTGTATATACGAGGCACATCTGTGCTCAGATCGACATATATCGACTCAAGAACATCGCCTGTAGGTCCTATATGGCCGTGGGTTGCAGCTGGCTGGTATCACAGCTACCCCCATGCTGTATATACGTGGCCCAGCTGTGCTCAGATCGACATATATCGACTCAAGAACATCGCCTGTAGGTCCTATATGGGTATAGGTTGCACCTGGCTGGTGTCGAAGCGGCCCCAATGCTGCATATACGGTGCATAGTGGTGCTCAGATCAACATATATCGACTCAAGAACATCGCCTGTAGGTCCTATATGGCCGTGGGTTGCATCTGGCTGATATCAGAGCCACCCACATGCCGTATATACGGGGGCCCAGCTGTGCTCAGATCGACATATATCGAATCAAGAACATCGGCTGTAGGTCCTATATGGCCGTGGGTTGCATCTGGCTGGTATCAGAGCTACCCCCATGCTGTATATACGGGTCCCAGCTGTGCCCAGATCGACTTATATCGACTCAAGAACATCGCCTGTAGGTCCTATATGGCCGTGTCTTGCAGCTGGCTGGTATCAGAGCCACCCACATGCCGTATATACGGGGCCCAGCTGTGCTCAGATCGACATATATCGACTCAAGAACAACGCCTGTAGGTCCTATATGGCCGTGGGTTGCATCTGGCTGGTATCAGAGCTACCCCCATGCTGTATATACGGGGCCCAGCTGTGCTCAGATCGACATATATCGACTCAAGAACATCGCCTGTAGGTCCTATATGGCCGTGGGTTGCAGCTGGCTGGTATCACAGCTACCCCCACGCTGTATATACGTGGCCCAGCTGTGCTCAGAACGACATATATCGACTCAAGAACATCGCCTGTGGGTCATATCTGGCCGTGGGTTGCAGCTGGCTGGTATCACAGCTACCCCCATGCTGTCTGTATATACGTGGCCCAGCTGTGCTCAGATCGACATATATCGACTCAAGAACATCGCCTGTAGGTCCTATATAGCCGTGGGTTGCAGCTGGCTGGTATCAGAGCCGCCCTCATGCCGTATATACGGGGACCAGCTGTGCTCAGATCGACATATATCGACTAAAGAACATCGCCTGTAGGTACTATAAGGCCGTGGGTTGCATCTGGCTGGTATCAGAGCTACCCTCATGCTATATATACGGCGCCCAGCTATGCTCAGATCGACATATATCTACTCAAGAACATCGCCTGTAGGTCCTATATGGCCGTGGGTTGCATCTGGCTGGTATCAGTGCTAATCCCATGCTGTATATACGGCGCCCAGCTGTGCTCAGATCGACATATATCGACTCAAGAACATCGCCTGTGGGTCCTATATAGCCGTGGGCTGCAGCTGGCTGGTATCACAGCTACCCCTATGCTGTATATACGTGGCCCAGCTGTGCTCAGATCGACATATATCAACTCAAGAATATCGCCTGTGGGTCCTATATGGCCGTGGGTTGCATCTGGCTGATATCAGAGGCACCCACATGCCGAATATACGGGGGCCCAGCTGTGCTCAGATCGACATATATCGACTCAAGAACATCGCCTGTAGGTCCTATATGGCCGTGGGTTGCAGCTGGCTTGTAACAGAGCCACCCACATGCCGTATATACGGGGCCCAGCTGTGCTCAGATCGACATATATCGACTCAAGTACATCGCCTGTAGGTCCTATATGGCCGTGGGTTGCATCTCGCTAATATCAGAGCAACCCCCATGCTGTATATACGGCGCCCAGCTGTGCTCAGATCGACATATATCGACTCAAGAACATCGCCTGAGGGTCCTATATGGCCGTGGGTTGCAGCTGGCTGGTATCACAGCTACCCCCATGCTGTCTGTATATACGTGGCCCAGCTGTTCTCAGATCGACATATATCGACTCAAGAACATCGCCTGTAGGTCCTATATAGCCGTGGGTTTCAGCTGGCTGGTATCAGAGCCGCCCTCATGCCGTATATACGGGGACCAGCTGTGCTCAGATCGACATATATCTACTCAAGAACATCGACTGTAGGTCCTATATGGCCGTGGGTTGCATCTGGCTGGTATCAGAGCTACCCCATGCTGTATATACGTGGCCCAGCTGTGCTCAGATCGACATATATCGACTAAAGAACATCACTTGTAGGTGCTATATGGCCGTGGGTTGCATCTGGCTGGTATCAGAGCTACCACCATGCTGTATATACGGCGCCAAGCTATGCTCAGATCGACATATATCGACTCAAGAACATCGCTTGTAGGTCCTATATGGCCGTGGGTTGCATCTGGCTGGTATCAGTGCTACCCCCATGCTGTATATACGGCGCCCAGCTGTGCTCAGATCGACATATATCGACTCAAGAATATCGCCTGTAGGTCCTATATGGCCGTGGGTTGCATCTGGCTGGTATCAGAGCAACCCACATGCCGTATATACGGGGCCCAGCTGTGCTCGGATCGACATACATCGACTCAAGAACATCGCCTGTAGGTGCTATATGGCCGTGGGTTGCATCTGACTGGTATCAGAGCTACCCCCATGCTGTATATACGGCGCCCAGCTGTGCTCAGATCGACATATATCGACTCAAGAACATCGCCTGTAGGTCCTATATGGGCATAGGTTGCACCTGGCTGGTGTCGAAGCGGCCCCAATGCTGCATATACGGTGCATAGCGGTGCTCAGATCGACATATATCGACTCAAGAACATCGCCTGTAGGTCCTATATGGCCGTGGGTTGCATCTGGCTGATATCAGAGCCACCCACATGCCGTATATACGGGGGCCCAGCTGTGCTCAGATCGACATATATCGAATCAAGAACATCGGCTGTAGGTCCTATATGGCCGTGGGTTGCATTTGGCTGGTATCAGAGCCACCCACATGCCGTATATACGGGGCCCAGCTGTGCTCAGATCGACATATATCGACTCAAGAACATCGCCTGTAGTTCCTATATGGCCGTGGGTTGCATCTGGCTGGTATCAGAGCTACCCCCATGCTGTATATACGAGGACCAGCTGTGCTCAGATCGACATATATCGACTCAAGAACATCGCCTGTAGGTCCTATATGGCCGTGGGTTGCATCTGGCTGGTATCAGAGCTACTCCCATGCTGTATATACGGCGCCAAGCTATGCTCAGATCGACATATATCGACTCAAGAACATCGCTTGTAGGTCCTATATGGCCGTGGGTTGCATCTGGCTGGTATCAGTGCTACCCCCATGCTGTATATACGGCGCCCAGCTGTGCTCAGATCGACATATATCGACTCAAGAATATCGCCTGTAGGTCCTATATGGCCGTGGGTTGCATCTGGCTGGTATCAGAGCAACCCACATGCCGTATATACGGGGCCCAGCTGTGCTCGGATCGACATACATCGACTCAAGAACATCGCCTGTAGGTGCTATATGGCCGTGGGTTGCATCTGACTGGTATCAGAGCTACCCCCATGCTGTATATACGGCGCCCAGCTGTGCTCAGATCGACATATATCGACTCAAGAACATCGCCTGTAGGTCCTATATGGGCATAGGTTGCACCTGGCTGGTGTCGAAGCGGCCCCAATGCTGCATATACGGTGCATAGCGGTGCTCAGATCGACATATATCGACTCAAGAACATCGCCTGTAGGTCCTATATGGCCGTGGGTTGCATCTGGCTGATATCAGAGCCACCCACATGCCGTATATACGGGGGCCCAGCTGTGCTCAGATCGACATATATCGAATCAAGAACATCGGCTGTAGGTCCTATATGGCCGTGGGTTGCATTTGGCTGGTATCAGAGCCACCCACATGCCGTATATACGGGGCCCAGCTGTGCTCAGATCGACATATATCGACTCAAGAACATCGCCTGTAGTTCCTATATGGCCGTGGGTTGCATCTGGCTGGTATCAGAGCTACCCCCATGCTGTATATACGAGGACCAGCTGTGCTCAGATCGACATATATCGACTCAAGAACATCGCCTGTAGGTCCTATATGGCCGTGGGTTGCATCTGGCTGGTATCAGAGCTACTCCCATGCTGTATATACGGGGCCCAGCTGTGCTCAGATCGACATATATCGACTCAAGAACATCGCCTGTAGGTCCTATATGGCCGTGGGTTGCAGCTGGCTGGTATCACAGCTACCCCTATGCTGTATATACGTGGCCCAGCTGTGCTCAGATCGACATATATCGACTCAAGAATATCGCCTGTAGGTCCTATATGGCCGTGGGTTGCATCTGGCTGATATCAGAGGCACCCACATGCCGAATTTACGGGGGCCCAGCTGTGCTCAGATCGACATATATCGACTCAAGAACATCGCCTGTAGGTCCTATATGGCCGTGGGTTGCAGCTGGCTTGTAACAGAGCCACCCAAATGCCGTATATATGGGGCCCAGCTGTGCTCAGATCGACATATATCGACTCAAGTACATCGCCTGTAGGTCCTATATGGCCGTGGGTTGCATCTGGCTGGTATCACAGCTACCCCCATGCTGTCTGTATATACGTGGCCCAGCTGTGCTCAGATCGACATATATTGACTCAAGAACATCGCCTGTAGGTCCTAGATAGCCGTGGGTTGCATCTGGCTGGTATCAGAGCTACCCCCATGCTGTATATACGGGGCCCAGCTGTGCTCAGATCGACATATATCGACTCAAGAACATCGCCTGTAGGTCCTATATGGCCGTGGGTTGCAGCTGGCTGGTATCACAGCTACTCCCATGCTGTATATGCGGGGCCCAGCTGTGCTCAGATCGACATATATCGACTCTAGAACATCGCCTGTTGGTCCTATATGGCCGTGGGTTGCATCTGGCTGGTATCAGAGCTACCCCCATGCTGTATAAACGGGGCCCAGCTGTGCTCAGCTCGACATATAACGACTTAAAAACATCGCCTATAGGTCCTATATGGCCTTGGGTTGCAGCTGGCTGGTATCAGAGCCACCCACATGCCGTATATACAGGGCCCGGCTGTGCTCAGATCGACATATATCGACTCAAGAACATCGCCTGTAGGTCCTATATGGCCGTGGGTTGCATCTGGCTGGTATCACAGCTACCCCCATGCTGTCTGTATATACGTGGCCCAGCTGTGCTCAGATCGACATATATTGACTCAAGAACATCGCCTGTAGGTCCTATATAGCCGTGGGTTGCATCTGGCTGGTATCAGAGCTACCCCCATGCTGTATATACGGGGCCCAGCTGTGCTCAGATCGACATATATCGACTCAAGAACATCGCCTGTAGGTCCTATATGGCCGTGGGTTGCAGCTGGCTGGTATCACAGCTACCCCCATGCTGTATATACGGGGCCCAGCTGTGCTCAGATCGACATATATCGACTCTAGAACATCGCCTGTTGGTCCTATATGGCCGTGGGTTGCATCTGGCTAGTATCAGAGCTACCCCCATGCTGTATATACGGGGCCCAGCTGTGTCAGATCGACATATATCGACTCAAGAACATCGCCTGTAGGTCCTATATGGCCTTGGGTTGCAGCTGGCTGGTATCAGAGCCACCCACAGGCCGTATATACAGGGCCCAGCTGTGCTCAGATCGACATATATCGACTCAAGAACATCGCCTGTAGGTCCTATATGGCCGTGGGTTGCATCTGGCTGGTATCAGAGCCACCCCCATGCTGTATATACGGGGCCCAGCTGTGCTCAGATCGACATATATCGACTCAAGAACGTCGCCTGTAGGTCATATATGGCCGTGGGTTGCATCTGGCTGGTATCAGAGCTACCCCCATGCTATATATACGGGGCCCAGCTGTGCTCAGATCGACATATATCGACTCAAGAACATCGCCTGTAGGTCCTATATGGCCGTGGGTTGCAGCTGGCTGGTATCAGAGCCACCCACATGCCGTATATACGGGGCCCAGCTGTGCTCAGATCGACATATATCGACTCAAGAACATCGCCTGTAGGTCCTATATGGCCGTGGGTTGCATCAGGCTGGTATCAGAGCTACCCCCATGCTGTATATACCGGGCCCAGCTGTGCTCAGATCGACATATATCGACTCAAGAACATCGCCTGTAGGTCCTATATGGCCGTGGGTTGCAGCGGGCTGGTATCACAGCTACCCCCGCGCTGTATATACGTGGCCCAGCTGTGCTCAGAACGACATATATCGACTCAAGAACATCGGCTGTGGGTCTTATATGGCCGTGGGATGCAGCTGGCTGTTATCAGAGCTACCCCCAGGCTGTATATAAGTGGCTCAGCTGTACTCAGATCGACATATATCGACTCAAGAACATCGCCTGTAGGTGCTATATGGCCGTGGGTTGCATCTGGCTGGTATAAGAGCTACCTCCATGCTGTATATACGGCGCCAAGCTGTGCTCAGATCGACATATATCGACTCAAGAACATTGCTTGTAGGTCCTATATGGCCGCGGGTTGCATCTGGCTGGTATCAGTGCTACCCCCATGCTGTATACACGGCGCCCAGCTGTGCTCAGATCGACATATATCGACTCAAGAATATCGCCTGTAGGTCCTATATGGCCGTGGGTTGCATCTGGCTGGTATCAGATCCACCCACATGCCGTATATACGGGGCCCAGCTGTGCTCGGATCGACATATATCGACTCAAGAACATCGCCTGTAGGTCCTATATGGCCGTGGATTGAATCTGGCTGGTATCATAACTACCCCCATGCTGTATATAGGGCGCCCAGCTGTGCTCAGATCGACATATATAGACTCAAGAACATCGCCTGTAGGTCCTATATAGCCGTTTGTTGCAGTTGGCTGGTATCACAGCTCCCCCATGCTGTATTTACGTGGCCCAGCTGTGCTCAGGTCGACATATATCGACTCAAGGACATCACCTGTAGGTCCTATATGGAAGTGGGTTGCAGCTGGCTGGTATTAGAGCCACCCACATGCCCTATATACGGGGGTCCAGCTGTGCTCAGATCGACATATATCGACTCAAGAACATCGCCTGTAGGTCCTATATGGCCGTGGGTTGCATCTGGCTGGTATCAGAGCTACCCCCATGCTGTATATACGGGGCCCAGCTGTGCTCAGATCGACATATATCGACTCAAGAACATTGCTTGTAGGTCCTATATGGCCGTGGGTTGCATCTGGCTGGTATCAGTGCTACCCCCATGCTGTATATACGGCGCCCAGCTGTGCTCAGATCGACATATATCGACTCAAGAATATCGCCTGTAGGTCCTATATGGCCGTGGGTTGCATCTGGCTGGTATCAGAGCCACCCACATGCCATATATACGGGGCCCAGCTGTGCTCGGATCGACATATATCGACTCAAGAACATCGCCTGTAGGTCCTATATGGCCGTGGGTTGCAGCTGGCTGGTATCAGTGCTAATGCCATGCTGTATATACGGCGCCCAGCTGTGCTCAGATCGACATATATCGACTCAAGAACATCGCCTGTAGGTCCTATATGGCCGTGGGTTGCAGCTGGCTGGTATCACAGCTACCCCCACGCTGTATATACGTGGCCCAGCTGTGCTCAGAACGACATAAATCGACTCAAGAACATAGCCTGTGGGTCATATATGGCCGTGGGTTGCAGCTGGCTGGTATCAGAGCTACCCCAGGCTGTATATACGTGGCCCAGCTGTGCTCGGATCGACATATATCGACTCAAGAACATCGCCTGTAGGTCCTATATGGCCGTGGGTTGCAGCTGGCTAGTATCAGAGCCACCCACATGCCGTATATACGGGGCCCAGCTGTGCTCAGATCGACATATATCGACTCAAGAACATCGCCTGTAGATCCTATATGGCCGTGGGTTGCATCTGGCTGGTATCAGAGCTACCCCCATGCTGTATATACGGGGCCCAGCTGTGCTCAGATCGACATATATCGACTCAAGAACATCGCCTGTAGGTCCTATATGGCCGTGGGTTGCAGCTGGCTGGTATCACAGCTACCCCCACGCTGTATATACGTGGCCCAGCTGTGCTCAGAACGACATAAATCGACTCAAGAACATCGCCTGTAGGTTATATATGGCCGTGGGTTGCAGCTGGCTGGTATCAGAGCTACCCCAGGCTGTATATACGTGGCCCAGCTGTGCTCAGATGGACATATATCGACTCAAAAACATCGCCTGTAGGTCCTATATGGCCGTGGGTTGCACCTGGCTGGTATCACAGCTACCCCCATGCTGTATATACGGCGCCCAGCTGTGCTCAGATCGTCATATATTGACTCAAGAACATCGGCTGTGGGTCTTATATGGCCGTGGGTTGCATCTGGCTGGTATCAGAGCTACCCCCATGCTGTATATACGAGCCACAGCTGTGCTCAGATCGACATATATCGACTCAAGAACATCGCCTGTAGGTCCTATATGGCCGTGGGTTGCAGCTGGCTGGTATCACAGCTACCCCCATGCTGTATATACGTGGCCCAGCTGTGCTCAGATCGACATATATCGACTTAAGAACATCGCCTGTAGGTCCTATATGGGCATAGGTTGCACCTGGCTGGTGTCGAAGCGGCCCCAATGCTGCATATACGGTGCATAGTGGTGCTCAGATCGACATATATCGACTCAAGAACATCGCCTGTAGGTCCTATATGGCCGTGGGTTGCAGCTGGCTGGTATCACAGCTACCCCCACGCTGTATATACGTGGCCCAGCTGTGCTCAGAACGACATAAATCGACTCAAGAACATCGCCTGTGGGTTATATATGGCCGTGGGTTGCAGCTGGCTGGTATCAGAGCTACCCCAGGCTGTATATACGTGGCCCAGCTGTGCTCAGATGGACATATATCGACTCAAAAACATCGCCTGTAGGTCCTATATGGCCGTGGGTTGCACCTGGCTGGTATCACAGCTACCCCCATGCTGTATATACGGCGCCCAGCTGTGCTCAGATCGTCATATATTGACTCAAGAACATCGGCTGTGGGTCTTATATGGCCGTGGGTTGCATCTGGCTGGTATCAGAGCTACCCCCATGCTGTATATACGAGCCACAGCTGTGCTCAGATCGACATATATCGACTCAAGAACATCGCCTGTAGGTCCTATATGGCCGTGGGTTGCAGCTGGCTGGTATCACAGCTACCCCCATGCTGTATATACGTGGCCCAGCTGTGCTCAGATCGACATATATCGACTCAAGAACATCGCCTGTAGGTCCTATATGGGCATAGGTTGCACCTGGCTGGTGTCGAAGCGGCCCCAATGCTGCATATACGGTGCATAGTGGTGCTCAGATCGACATATATCGACTCAAGAACATCGCCTGTAGGTCCTATATGGCCGTGTGTTGCATCTGGCTGATATCAGAGCCACCCACATGCCGTATATACGGGGGCCCAGCTGTGCTCAGATCGACATATATCGAATCAAGAACATCGGCTGTAGGTCCTATATGGCCGTGGGTTGCATCTGGCTGGTATCAGAGCTATCCTCATGCTGTATATACGAGGACCAGCTGTGCTCAGATCGACATATATCGACTCAAGAACATCGCCTGTAGGTCCTATATGGCCGTGGATTGCATCTGGCTGGTATCAGAGCTACCCCCATGCTGTATATACGGCGCCCAGCTGTGCTCAGATCGTCATATATTGACTCAAGAACATCGGCTGTAGGCCCTATATGGGCATAGGTTGCACCTGGCTGGTGTCGAAGCGGCCCCAATGCTGCATATATGGTGCATAGCGGTGCTCAGATCGACATATATCGACTCAAGAACATCGCCTGTAGGTCCTATATAGCCATGGGTTGCATCTGGCTGGTATCAGAGCCACGCACATGCCGTATATACGGGGACCAGCTGTGCTCAGATCGACATATATCGACTCAAGAACATCGCCTGTAGGTCCTATATGGCCGTGGGTTGCATCTGGCTGGTATCAGAGCTACCCCCATGCTGTATATACGGCGCCCAGCTGTGCTCAGATCGACATATATTGACTCAAGAACATCGCCTGTAGGTCCTATATGGCTGTGGGTTGCATCTGGCTGGTATCAGAGCTATCCTCATGCTGTATATACGGGGCCCAGCTGTGCTCAGATCGACATATATAGACTCAAGAACGTCGCCTGTAGGTCCTATATGGCCGTGGGTTGCAGCTGGCTGGTATCACACCTGGTCCCCGTATATACGTGGCCCAGCTGTGCTCAGATCGACACATATCGACTCAAGAACATCGCCTGTAGGTCCTATATGGCCGTGGGTTGCAGCTGGCTAGAATCAGAGCCACCCACATGCCGTATATACGGGGCCCAGCTGTGCTCAGCTCGACATATATTGATTCAAAAACATCGCCTATAGGTCCTATATGGCCGTGGGTTGCAGCTGGCTGGTATCAGAGCCACCCACATGCCGTATATACGGGGCCCAGCTGTGCTCAGATCGACATATATCGACTCAAGAACATCGCCTGTAGGTCCTATATGGCCGTGGGTTGCATCTGGCTGGTATCAGAGCTACCCCCATGCTGTATATACGGGTCCCAGCTGTGCCCAGATCGACATATATCGACTCAAGAACATCGCCTGTAGGTCCTATATGGCCGTGTCTTGCAGCTGGCTGGTATCAGAGCCACCCACATGCCGTATATACGGGGCCCAGCTGTGCTCAGATCGACATATATCGACTCAAGAACATCGCCTGTAGGTCCTATATGGCCGTGGGTTGCATCTGGCTGGTATCAGAGCTACCCCCATGCTGTATATACGGGGCCCAGCTGTGCTCAGATCGACATATATCGACTCAAGAAGATCGCCTGTAGGTCCTATATGGCCGTGGGTTGCAGCTGGCTGGTATCACAGCTACCCCCACGCTGTATATACGTGGTCCAGCTGTGCTCAGAACGACATATATCGACTCAAGAACATCGCCTGTGGGTCATATATGGCCGTGGGTTGCAGCTGGCTGGTATCACAGCTACCCCCATGCTGTCTGTATATACGTGGCCCAGCTGTGCTCAGATCGACATATATCGACTCAAGAACATCGCCTGTAGGTACTATATGGCCGTGGGTTGCATCTGGCTGGTATCAGAGCTACCCCCATGCTATATATACGGCGCCCAGCTATGCTCAGATCAACATATATCGACTCAAGAACATCGCCTGTAGGTCCTATATGGCCGTGGGTTGCATCTGGCTGGTATCAGTGCTAATCCCATGCTGTATATACGGCGCCCAGCTGTGCTCAGATGACATATATCGACTCAAGAACATCGCCTGTGGGTCCTATATAGCCGTGGGCTGCAGCTGGCTGGTATCACAGCTACCCCTATGCTGTATATACGTGGCCCAGCTGTGCTCAGATCGACATATATCGACTCAAGAATATCGCCTGTGGGTCCTATATGGCCGTGGGTTGCATCTGGCTGATATCAGAGGCACCCACATGCCGAATATACGGGGGCCTAGCTGTGCTCAGATCGACATATATCGACTCAAGAACATCGCCTGTAGGTCCTATATGGCCGTGGGTTGCAGCTAGCTTGTAACAGAGCCACCCACATGCCGTATATACGGGGCCCAGCTGTGCTCAGATCGACATATATCGACTCAAGTACATCGCCTGTAGGTCCTATATGGCCGTGGGTTGCATCTGGCTGGTATCAGAGCAACCCCCATGCTGTATATACGGCGCCCAGCTGTGCTCAGATCGACATATATCGACTCAAGAACATCGCCTGAGGGTCCTATATGGCCGTGGGTTGCAGCTGGCTGGTATCACAGCTACCCCCATGCTGTCTGTATATACGTGGCCCAGCTGTGCTCAGATCGACATATATCGACTCAAGAACATCGCCTGTAGGTCCTATATAGCCGTGGGTTGCAGCTGGCTGGTATCAGAGCCGCCCTCATGCCGTATATACGGGGACCAGCTGTGCTCAGATCGACATATATCGACTCAAGAACATCGACTGTAGGTCCTATATGGCCATGGGTTGCATCTGGCTGGTATCAGAGCTACCCCCATGCTGTATATACGTGGCCCAGCTGTGCTCAGATCGACATATATCGACTAAAGAACATCACTTGTAGGTGCTATATGGCCGTGGGTTGCATCTGGCTGGTATCAGAGCTACCACCATGCTGTATATACGGCGCCAAGCTGTGCTCAGATCGACATATATCGACTCAAGAACATCGCCTGTAGGTCCTATATGGCCGTGGGTTGCAGCTGGCTGGTATCACAGCTACCCCCACGCTGTATATACGTGGCCCAGCTGTGCTCAGAACGACATAAATCGACTCAAGAACATCGCCTGTGGGTCATATATGGCCGTGGGTTGCAGCTGCCTGGTATCAGAGCTACCCCAGGCTGTATATACGTGGCCCAGCTGTGCTCAGATCG
Source organism: Lordithon lunulatus (assembly GCA_963942505.1). NCBI lineage: Eukaryota > Metazoa > Arthropoda > Insecta > Coleoptera > Staphylinidae > Lordithon > Lordithon lunulatus. The sequence goes on along the minus strand of OZ012667.1, from coordinate 28,606,156 downwards.
ACATATATCGACTCAAGAACATCGCCTGTAGGTCCTATATGGCCGTGGGTTGCAGCTGGCTGGTATCAGTGCTAATGCCATGCTGTATATACGGCGCCCAGCTGTGCTCAGATCGACATATATCGACTCAAGAACATCGCCTGTAGGTCCTATATGGCCGTGGGTTGCAGCTGGCTGGTATCACAGCTACCCCCACGCTGTATATACGTGGCCCAGCTGTGCTCAGAACGACATAAATCGACTCAAGAACATAGCCTGTGGGTCATATATGGCCGTGGGTTGCAGCTGGCTGGTATCAGAGCTACCCCAGGCTGTATATACGTGGCCCAGCTGTGCTCGGATCGACATATATCGACTCAAGAACATCGCCTGTAGGTCCTATATGGCCGTGGGTTGCAGCTGGCTAGTATCAGAGCCACCCACATGCCGTATATACGGGGCCCAGCTGTGCTCAGATCGACATATATCGACTCAAGAACATCGCCTGTAGGTCCTATATGGCCGTGGGTTGCATCTGGCTGGTATCAGAGCTACCCCCATGCTGTATATACGGGGCCCAGCTGTGCTCAGATCGACATATATCGACTCAAGAACATCGCCTGTAGGTCCTATATGGCCGTGGGTTGCAGCTGGCTGGTATCACAGCTACCCCCACGCTGTATATACGTGGCCCAGCTGTGCTCAGAACGACATAAATCGACTCAAGAACATCGCCTGTGGGTCATATATGGCCGTGGGTTGCAGCTGGCTGGTATCAGAGCTTCCCCAGGCTGTATATACGTGGCCCAGCTGTGCTCAGATGGACATATATCGACTCAAGAACATCGCCTGTAGGTCCTATATGGCCGTGGGTTGCAGCTGACTGGTATCAGTGCTAATGCCATGCTGTATATACGGCGCCCAGCTGTGCTCAGATCGACATATATCGACTCAAGAACATCGCCTGTAGGTACTATATGGCCGTGGGTTGCATCTGGCTGGTATCAGAGCTACCCCCATGCTATATATACGGCGCCCAGCTATGCTCAGATCGACATATATCGACTCAAGAACATCGCCTGTAGGTCCTATATGGCCGTGGGTTGCATCTGGCTGGTATCAGTGCTAATCCCATGCTGTATATACGGCGCCCAGCTGTGCTCAGATCGACATATATCGACTCAAGAACATCGCCTGTGGGTCCTATATAGCCGTGGGCTGCAGCTGGCTGGTATCACAGCTACCCCTATGCTGTATATACGTGGCCCAGCTGTGCTCAGATCGACATATATCGACTCAAGAATATCGCCTGTAGGTCCTATATGGCCGTGGGTTGCATCTAGCTGATATCAGAGGCACCCACATGCCGAATATACGGGGGCCCAGCTGTGCTCAGATCGACATATATCGACTCAAGAACATCGCCTGTAGGTCCTATATGGCCGCGGGTTGCAGCTGGCTGGTATCAGAGCCACCCACATGCCGTATATACGGGGCCCAGCTGTGCTCAGATCGACATATATCGACTCAAGAACATCGCCTGTAGGTCCTATATAGCCGTGGGTTGCATCTGGCTGGTATCAGAGCTACCCCCATGCTGTATATACGGGGCCCAGCTGTGCTCAGATCGACATATATCGACTCAAGAACATCGCCTGTAGGTCCTATATGGCCGTGGGTTGCAGCTGGCTGGTATCACAGCTACCCCCGCGCTGTATATACGTGGCCCAGCTGTGCTCAGAACGACATATATCGACTCAAGAACATCGGCTGTGGGTCTTATATGGCCGTGGGATGCAGCTGGCTGTTATCAGAGCTACCCCCAGGCTGTATATAAGTGGCCCAGCTGTACTCAGATCGACATATATCGACTCAAGAACATCGCCTGTAGGTGCTATATGGCCTTGGGTTGCATCTGGCTGGTATCAGAGCTACCTCCATGCTGTATATAAGGCGCCAAGCTGTGCTCAGATCGACATATATCGACTCGAGAACATTGCTTGTAGGTCCTATATGGCCGTGGGTTGCATCTGGCTGATATCAGAGGCACCCACATGCCGAATATACGGGGGCCTAGCTGTGCTCAGATCGACATATATCGACTCAAGAACATCGCCTGTAGGTCCTATATGGCCGTGGGTTGCAGCTAGCTTGTAACAGAGCCACCCACATGCCGTATATACGGGGCCCAGCTGTGCTCAGATCGACATATATCGACTCAAGTACATCGCCTGTAGGTCCTATATGGCCGTGGGTTGCATCTGGCTGGTATCAGAGCAACCCCCATGCTGTATATACGGCGCCCAGCTGTGCTCAGATCGACATATATCGACTCAAGAACATCGCCTGAGGGTCCTATATGGCCGTGGGTTGCAGCTGGCTGGTATCACAGCTACCCCCATGCTGTCTGTATATACGTGGCCCAGCTGTGCTCAGATCGACATATATCGACTCAAGAACATCGCCTGTAGGTCCTATATAGCCGTGGGTTGCAGCTGGCTGGTATCAGAGCCGCCCTCATGCCGTATATACGGGGACCAGCTGTGCTCAGATCGACATATATCGACTCAAGAACATCGACTGTAGGTCCTATATGGCCGTGGGTTGCATCTGGCTGGTATCAGAGCTACCCCCATGCTGTATATACGTGGCCCAGCTGTGCTCAGATCGACATATATTGACTAAAGAACATCACTTGTAGGTGCTATATGGCCGTGGGTTGCATCTGGCTGGTATCACAGCTACCACCATGCTGTATATACGGCGCCAAGCTGTGCTCAGATCGACATATATCGACTCAAGAACATCGCCTGTAGGTCCTATATGGCCGTGGGTTGCAGCTGGCTGGTATCACAGCTACCCCCACGCTGTATATACGTGGCCCAGCTGTGCTCAGAACGACATAAATCGACTCAAGAACATCGCCTGTGGGTCATATATGGCCGTGGGTTGCAGCTGCCTGGTATCAGAGCTACCCCAGGCTGTATATACGTGGCCCAGCTGTGCTCAGATCGACATATATCGACTCAAGAACATCGCCTGTAGGTCCTATATGGCCGTGGGTTGCAGCTGGCTGGTATCAGTGCTAATGCCATGCTGTATATACGGCGCTCAGCTGTGCTCAGATCGACATATATCGACTCAAGAACATCGCCTGTAGGTCCTATATGGCCGTGGGTTGCAGCTGGCTGGTATCACAGCTACCCCCACGCTGTATATACGTGGCCCAGCTGTGCTCAGAACGACATAAATCGACTCAAGAACATAGCCTGTGGGTCATATATGGCCGTGGGTTGCAGCTGGCTGGTATCAGAGCTACCCCAGGCTGTATATACGTGGCCCAGCTGTGCTCGGATCGACATATATCGACTCAAGAACATCGCCTGTAGGTCCTATATGGCCGTGGGTTGCAGCTGGCTAGTATCAGAGCCACCCACATGCCGTATATACGGGGCCCAGCTGTGCTCAGATCGACATATATCGACTCAAGAACATCGCCTCTAGGTCCTATATGGCCGTGGGTTGCATCTGGCTGGTATCAGAGCTACCCCCATGCTGTATATACGGGGCCCAGCTGTGCTCAGATCGACATATATCGACTCAAGAACATCGCCTGTAGGTCCTATATGGCCGTGGGTTGCAGCTGGCTGGTATCACAGCTACCCCCACGCTGTATATACGTGGCCCAGCTGTGCTCAGAACGACATAAATCGACTCAAGAACATCGCCTGTGGGTCATATATGGCCGTGGGTTGCAGCTGGCTGGTATCAGAGCTTCCCCAGGCTGTATATACGTGGCCCAGCTGTGCTCAGATGGACATATATCGATTCAAGAACATCGCCTGTAGGTCCTATATGGCCGTGGGTTGCAGCTGACTGGTATCAGTGCTAATGCCATGCTGTATATACGGCGCCCAGCTGTGCTCAGATCGACATATATCGACTCAAGAACATCGCCTGTAGGTACTATATGGCCGTGGGTTGCATCTGGCTGGTATCAGAGCTACCCCCATGCTATATATACGGCGCCCAGCTATGCTCAGATCGACATATATCGACTCAAGAACATCGCCTGTAGGTCCTATATGGCCGTGGGTTGCATCTGGCTGGTATCAGTGCTAATCCCATGCTGTATATACGGCGCCCAGCTGTGCTCAGATCGACATATATCGACTCAAGAACATCGCCTGTGGGTCCTATATAGCCGTGGGCTGCAGCTGGCTGGTATCACAGCTACCCCTATGCTGTATATACGTGGCCCAGCTGTGCTCAGATCGACATATATCGACTCAAGAATATCGCCTGTAGGTCCTATATGGCCGTGGGTTGCATCTAGCTGATATCAGAGGCACCCACATGCCGAATATACGGGGGCCCAGCTGTGCTCAGATCGACATATATCGACTCAAGAACATCGCCTGTAGGTCCTATATGGCCGTGGGTTGCAGCTGGCTGGTATCAGAGCCACCCACATGCCGTATATACGGGGCCCAGCTGTGCTCAGATCGACATATATCGACTCAAGAACATCGCCTGTAGGTCCTATATGGCCGTGGGTTGCATCTGGCTGGTATCAGAGCTACCCCCATGCTGTATATACGGGGCCCAGCTGTGCTCAGATCGACATATATCGACTCAAGAACATCGCCTGTAGGTCCTATATGGCCGTGGGTTGCAGCTGGCTGGTATCACAGCTACCCCCGCGCTGTATATACGTGGCCCAGCTGTGCTCAGAACGACATATATCGACTCAAGAACATCGGCTGTGGGTCTTATATGGCCGTGGGATGCAGCTGGCTGTTATCAGAGCTACCCCCAGGCTGTATATAAGTGGCCCAGCTGTACTCAGATCGACATATATCGACTCAAGAACATCGCCTGTAGGTGCTATATGGCCGTGGGTTGCATCTGGCTGGTATCAGAGCTACCTCCATGCTGTATATAAGGCGCCAAGCTGTGCTCAGATCGACATATATCGACTCAAGAACATTGCTTGTAGGTCCTATATGGCCGTGGGTTGCATCTGGCTGGTATCAGTGCTACCCCCATGCTGTATATACGGCGCCCAGCTGTGCTCAGATCGACATATATCGACTCAAGAATATCGCCTGTAGGTCCTATATGGCCGTGGGTTGCAGCTGACTGGTATCAGTGCTAATGCCATGCTGTATATACGGCGCCCAGCTGTGCTCAGATCGACATATATCGACTCAAGAACATCGCCTGTAGGTACTATATGGCCGTGGGTTGCATCTGGCTGGTATCAGAGCTACCCCCATGCTATATATACGGCGCCCAGCTATGCTCAGATCGACATATATCGACTCAAGAACATCGCCTGTAGGTCCTATATGGCCGTGGGTTGCATCTGGCTGGTATCAGTGCTAAACCCATGCTGTATATACGGCGCCCAGCTGTGCTCAGATCGACATATATCGACTCAAGAACATCGCCGGTGGGTCCTATATAGCCGTGGGCTGCAGCTGGCTGGTATCACAGCTACCCCTATGCTGTATATACGTGGCCCAGCTGTGCTCAGATCGACATATATCGACTCAAGAATATCGCCTGTAGGTCCTATATGGCCGTGGGTTGCATCTGGCTGATATCAGAGGCACCCACATGCCGAATATACGGGGGCCCAGCTGTGCTCAGATCGACATATATCGACTCAAGAACATCGCCTGTAGGTCCTATATGGCCGTGGGTTGCATCTGGCTGGTATCAGAGCTACCCCCATGCTGTATATACGGCGCCCAGCTGTGCTCAGATCGACATATATCGACTCAAGAACATCGCCTGAGGGTCCTATATGGCCGTGGTTTGCAGCTGGCTGGTATCACAGCTACCCCCATGCTGTCTGTATATACGTGGCCCAGCTGTGATCAGATCGACATATATCGACTCAAGAACATCGCCTGTAGGTCCTATATAGCCGTGGGTTGCATCTGGCTGGTATCAGAGCTACCCCCATGCTGTATATACGGGGCCCAGCTGTGCTCAGATCGACATATATCGACTCAATAACATCGCCTGTAGGTCCTATATGGCCGTGGGTTGCAGCTGGCTGGTATCACAGCTACCCCCATGCTGTATATACGGGGCCCAGCTGTGCTCAGATCGACATATATCGACTCTAGAACATCGCCTGTTGGTCCTATATGGCCGTGGGTTGCATCTGGCTGGTATCAGAGCTACCCCCCATGCTGTATATACGGGGCCCAGCTGTGCTCAGATCGACATATATCGACTCAAGAACATCGCCTGTAGGTCCTATATGGCCGTGGGTTGCAGCTGGCTGGTATCAGTGCTAATGCCATGCTGTATATACGGCGCCCAGCTGTGCTCAGATCGACATATATCGACTCAAGAACATCGCCTGTAGGTCCTATATGGCCGTGGGTTGCAGCTGGCTGGTATCACAGCTACCCCCACGCTGTATATACGTGGCCCAGCTGTGCTCAGAACGACATAAATCGACTCAAGAACATCGGCTGTGGGTCTTATATGGCCGTGGGATGCAGCTGGCTGTTATCAGAGCTACCCCCAGGCTGTATATAAGTGGCCCAGCTGTACTCAGATCGACATATATCGACTCAAGAACATCGCCTGTAGGTGCTATATGGCCGTGGGTTGCATCTGGCTGGTATCAGAGCTACCTCCATGCTGTATATACGGCGCCAAGCTGTGCTCAGATCGACATATATCGACTCAAGAACATTGCTTGTAGGTCCTATATGGCCGTGGGTTGCATCTGGCTGGTATCAGTGCTACCCCCATGCTGTATATACGGCGCCCAGCTGTGCTCAGATCGACATATATCGACTCAAGAATATCGCCTGTAGGTCCTATATGGCCGTGGGTTGCATCTGGCTGGTATCAGAGCCACCCACATGCCATATATACGGGGCCCAGCTGTGCTCGGATCGACATATATCGACTCAAGAACATCGCCTGTAGGTCCTATATGGCCGTGGGTTGCAGCTGGCTGGTATCAGTGCTAATGCCATGCTGTATATACGGCGGCTAGCTGTGCTCAGATCGACATATATCGACTCAAGAACATCGCCTGTAGGTCCTATATGGCCGTGGGTTGCAGCTGGCTGGTATCACAGCTACCCCCACGCTGTATATACGTGGCCCAGCTGTGCTCAGAACGACATAAATCGACTCAAGAACATAGCCTGTGGGTCATATATGGCCGTGGGTTGCAGCTGGCTGGTATCAGAGCTACCCCAGGCTGTATATACGTGGCCCAGCTGTGCTCGGATCGACATATATCGACTCAAGAACATCGCCTGTAGGTCCTATATGGCCGTGGGTTGCAGCTGGCTAGTATCAGAGCCACCCACATGCCGTATATACGGGGCCCAGCTGTGCTCAGATCGACATATATCGACTCAAGAACATCGCCTGTAGGTCCTATATGGCCGTGGGTTGCATCTGGCTGGTATCAGAGCTACCCCCATGCTGTATATACGGGGCCCAGCTGTGCTCAGATCGACATATATCGACTCAAGAACATCGCCTGTAGGTCCTATATGGCCGTGGGTTGCAGCTGGCTGGTATCACAGCTACCCCCACGCTGTATATACGTGGCCCAGCTGTGCTCAGAACGACATAAATCGACTCAAGAACATCGCCTGTGGGTTATATATGGCCGTGGGTTGCAGCTGGCTGGTATCAGATCTACCCCAGGCTGTATATACGTGGCCCAGCTGTGCTCAGATGGACATATATCGACTCAAAAACATCGCCTGTAGGTCCTATATGGCCGTGGGTTGCACCTGGCTGGTATCACAGCTACCCCCATGCTGTATATACGGCGCCCAGCTGTGCTCAGATCGTCATATATTGACTCAAGAACATCGGCTGTGGGTCTTATATGGCCGTGGGTTGCATCTGGCTGGTATTAGAGCTACCCCCATGCTGTATATACGAGCCACAGCTGTGCTCAGATCGACATATATCGACTCAAGAACATCGCCTGTAGGTCCTATATGGCCGTGGGTTGCAGCTGGCTGGTATCACAGCTACCCCCATGCTGTATATACGTGGCCCAGCTGTGCTCAGATCGACATATATCGACTCAAGAACATCGCCTGTAGGTCCTATATGGGCATAGGTTGCACCTGGCTGGTGTCGAAGCGGCCCCAATGCTGCATATACGGTGCATAGTGGTGCTCAGATCGACATATATCGACTCAAGAACATCGCCTGTAGGTCCTATATGGCCGTGGGTTGCATCTGGCTGATATCAGAGCCACCCACATGCCGTATATACGGGGGCCCAGCTGTGCTCAGATCGACATATATCGAATCAAGAACATCGGCTGTAGGTCCTATATGGCCGTGGGTTGCATCTGGCTGGTATCAGAGCTATCCTCATGCTGTATATACGAGGACCAGCTGTGCTCAGATCGACATATATCGACTCAAGAACATCGCCTGTAGGTCCTATATGGCCGTGGATTGCATCTGGCTGGTATCAGAGCTACCCCCATGCTGTATATACGGCGCCCAGCTGTGCTCAGATCGTCATATATTGACTCAAGAACATCGGCTGTAGGCCCTATATGGGCATAGGTTGCACCTGGCTGGTGTCGAAGCGGCCCCAATGCTGCATATATGGTGCATAGCGGTGCTCAGATCGACATATATCGACTCAAGAACATCGCCTGTAGGTCCTATATGGCCATGGGTTGCATCTGGCTGGTATCAGAGCCACGCACATGCCGTATATACGGGGACCAGCTGTGCTCAGATCGACATATATCGACTCAAGAACATCGCCTGTAGGTCCTATATGGCCGTGGGTTGCATCTGGCTGGTATCAGAGCTACCCCCATGCTGTATATACGGCGCCCAGCTGTGCTCAGATCGACATATATTGACTCAAGAACATCGCCTGTAGGTCCTATATGTCTGTGGGTTGCATCTGGCTGGTATCAGAGTTATCCTCATGCTGTATATACGGGGCCCAGCTGTGCTCAGATCGACATATATTGATTCAAAAACATCGCCTATAGGTCCTATATGGCCGTGGGTTGCAGCTGGCTGGTATCAGAGCCACCCACATGCCGTATATACGGGGCCCAGCTGTGCTTAGATCGACATATATCGACTCAAGAACATCGCCTGTAGGTCCTATATGGCCGTGGGTTGCATCTGGCTGGTATCAGAGCTATCCCCATGCTGTATATACGGGTCCCAGCTGTGCCCAGATCGACATATATCAACTCAAGAACATCGCCTGTAGGTCCTATATGGCCGTGTCTTGCAGCTGGCTGGTATCAGAGCCACCCACATGCCGTATATACGGGGCCCAGCTGTGCTCAGATCGACATATATCGACTCAAGAACATCGCCTGTAGGTCCTATATGGCCGTGGGTTGCATCTGGCTGGTATCAGAGCTACCCCCATGCTGTATATACGGGGCCCAGCTGTGCTCAGATCGACATATATCGACTCAAGAAGATCGCCTGTAGGTCCTATATGGCCGTGGGTTGCAGCTGGCTGGTATCACAGCTACCCCCACGCTGTATATACGTGGCCCAGCTGTGCTCAGAACGACATATATCGACTCAAGAACATCGCCTGTGGGTCATATATGGCCGTGGGTTGCAGCTGGCTGGTATCACAGCTACCCCCATGCTGTCTGTATATACGTGGCCCAGCTGTGCTCAGATCGACATATATCGACTCAAGAACATCGCCTGTAGGTCCTATATAGCCGTGGGTTGCAGCTGGCTGGTATCAGAGCCGCCCTCATGCCGTATATACGGGGACCAGCTGTGCTCAGATCGACATATATCGACTCAAGAACATCGCCTGTAGGTACTATATGGCCGTGGGTTGCATCTGGCTGGTATCAGAGCTACCCCCATGCTATATATACGGCGCCCAGCTATGCTCAGATCGACATATATCGACTCAAGAACATCGCCTGTAGGTCCTATATGGCGGTGGGTTGCATCTGGCTGGTATCAGTGCTAATCCCATGCTGTATATACGGCGCCCAGCTGTGCTCAGATGACATATATCGACTCAAGAACATCGCCTGTGGGTCCTATATAGCCGTGGGCTGCAGCTGGCTGGTATCACAGCTACCCCTATGCTGTATATACGTGGCCCAGCTGTGCTCAGATCGACATATATCGACTCAAGAATATCGCCTGTGGGTCCTATATGGCCGTGGGTTGCATCTGGCTGATATCAGAGGCACCCACATGCCGAATATACGGGGGCCTAGCTGTGCTCAGATCGACATATATCGACTCAAGAACATCGCCTGTAGGTCCTATATGGCCGTGGGTTGCAGCTGGCTTGTAACAGAGCCACCCACATGCCGTATATACGGGGCCCAGCTGTGCTCAGATCGACATATATCGACTCAAGTACATCGCCTGTAGGTCCTATATGGCCGTGGGTTGCATCTGGCTGGTATCAGAGCAACCCCCATGCTGTATATACGGCGCCCAGCTGTGCTCAGATCGACATATATCGACTCAAGAACATCGCCTGAGGGTCCTATATGGCCGTGGGTTGCAGCTGGCTGGTATCACAGCTACCCCCATGCTGTCTGTATATACGTGGCCCAGCTGTGCTCAGATCGACATATATCGACTCAAGAACATCGCCTGTAGGTCCTATATAGCCGTGGGTTGCAGCTGGCTGGTATCAGAGCCGCCCTCATGCCGTATATACGGGGACCAGCTGTGCTCAGATCGACATATATCGACTCAAGAACATCGACTGTAGGTCCTGTATGGCCGTGGGTTGCATCTGGCTGGTATCAGAGCTACCCCCATGCTGTATATACGTGGCCCAGCTGTGCTCAGATCGACATATATCGACTAAAGAACATCACTTGTAGGTGCTATATGGCCGTGGGTTGCATCTGGCTGGTATCAGAGCTACCACCATGCTGTATATACGGCGCCAAGCTGTGCTCAAATCGACATATATCGACTCAAGAACATCGCCTGTAGGTCCTATATGGCCGTGGGTTGCAGCTGGCTGGTATCACAGCTACCCCCACGCTGTATATACGTGGCCCAGCTGTGCTCAGAACGACATAAATCGACTCAAGAACATAGCCTGTGGGTCATATATGGCCGTGGGTTGCAGCTGGCTGGTATCAGAGCTACCCCAGGCTGTATATACGTGGCCCAGCTGTGCTCGGATCGACATATATCGACTCAAGAACATCGCCTGTAGGTCCTATATGGCCGTGGGTTGCAGCTGGCTAGTATCAGAGCCACCCACATGCCGTATATACGGGGCCCAGCTGTGCTCAGATCGACATATATCGACTCAAGAACATCGCCTGTAGGTCCTATATGGCCGTGGGTTGCATCTGGCTGGTATCAGAGCTACCCCCATGCTGTATATACGGGGCCCAGCTGTGCTCAGATCGACATATATCGACTCAAGAACATCGCCTGTAGGTCCTATATGGCCGTGGGTTGCAGCTGGCTGGTATCACAGCTACCCCCACGCTGTATATACGTGGCCCAGCTGTGCTCAGAACGACATAAATCGACTCAAGAACATCGCCTGTGGGTTATATATGGCCGTGGGTTGCAGCTGGCTGGTATCAGAGCTACCCCAGGCTGTATATACGTGGCCCAGCTGTGCTCAGATGGACATATATCGACTCAAAAACATCGCCTGTAGGTCCTATATGGCCGTGGGTTGCACCTGGCTGGTATCACAGCTACCCCCATGCTGTATATACGGCGCCCAGCTGTGCTCAGATCGTCATATATTGACTCAAGAACATCGGCTGTGGGTCTTATATGGCCGTGGGTTGCATCTGGCTGGTATTAGAGCTACCCCCATGCTGTATATACGAGCCACAGCTGTGCTCAGATCGACATATATCGACTCAAGAACATCGCCTGTAGGTCCTATATGGCCGTGGGTTGCAGCTGGCTGGTATCACAGCTACCCCCATGCTGTATATACGTGGCCCAGCTGTGCTCAGATCGACATATATCGACTCAAGAACATCGCCTGTAGGTCCTATATGGGCATAGGTTGCACCTGGCTGGTGTCGAAGCGGCCCCAATGCTGCATATACGGTGCATAGTGGTGCTCAGATCGACATATATCGACTCAAGAACATCGCCTGTAGGTCCTATATGGCCGTGGGTTGCATCTGGCTGATATCAGAGCCACCCACATGCCGTATATACGGGGGCCCAGCTGTGCTCAGATCGACATATATCGAATCAAGAACATCGGCTGTAGGTCCTATATGGCCGTGGGTTGCATCTGGCTGGTATCAGAGCTATCCTCATGCTGTATATACGAGGACCAGCTGTGCTCAGATCGACATATATCGACTCAAGAACATCGCCTGTAGGTCCTATATGGCCGTGGATTGCATCTGGCTGGTATCAGAGCTACCCCCATGCTGTATATACGGCGCCCAGCTGTGCTCAGATCGTCATATATTGACTCAAGAACATCGGCTGTAGGCCCTATATGGGCATAGGTTGCACCTGGCTGGTGTCGAAGCGGCCCCAATGCTGCATATATGGTGCATAGCGGTGCTCAGATCGACATATATCGACTCAAGAACATCGCCTGTAGGTCCTATATGGCCATGGGTTGCATCTGGCTGGTATCAGAGCCACGCACATGCCGTATATACGGGGACCAGCTGTGCTCAGATCGACATATATCGACTCACGAACATCGCCTGTAGGTCCTATATGGCCGTGGGTTGCATCTGGCTGGTATCAGAGCTACCCCCATGCTGTATATACGGCGCCCAGCTGTGCTCAGATCGACATATATTGACTCAAGAACATCGCCTGTAGGTCCTATATGGCTGTGGGTTGCATCTGGCTGGTATCAGAGCTATCCTCATGCTGTATATACGGGGCCCAGCTGTGCTCAGATCGACATATATAGACTCAAGAACGTCGCCTGTAGGTCCTATATGGCCGTGGGTTGCAGCTGGCTGGTATCACACCTGGTCCCCGTATATACGTGGCCCAGCTGTGCTCAGATCGACACATATCGACTCAAGAACATCGCCTGTAGGTCCTATATGGCCGTGGGTTGCAGCTGGCTAGAATCAGAGCCACCCACATGCCGTATATACGGGGCCCAGCTGTGCTCAGCTCGACATATATTGATTCAAAAACATCGCCTATAGGTCCTATATGGCCGTGGGTTGCAGCTGGCTGGTATCAGAGCCACCCACATGCCGTATATACGGGGCCCAGCTGTGCTCAGATCGACATATATCGACTCAAGAACATCGCCTGTAGGTCCTATATGGCCGTGGGTTGCATCTGGCTGGTATCAGAGCTATCCCCATGCTGTATATACGGGTCCCAGCTGTGCCCAGATCGACATATATCAACTCAAGAACATCGCCTGTAGGTCCTATATGGCCGTGTCTTGCAGCTGGCTGGTATCAGAGCCACCCACATGCCGTATATACGGGGCCCAGCTGTGCTCAGATCGACATATATCGACTCAAGAACATCGCCTGTAGGTCCTATATGGCCGTGGGTTGCATCTGGCTGGTATCAGAGCTACCCCCATGCTGTATATACGGGGCCCAGCTGTGCTCAGATCGACATATATCGACTCAAGAAAATCGCCTGTAGGTCCTATATGGCCGTGGGTTGCAGCTGGCTGGTATCACAGCTACCCCCACGCTGTATATACGTGGCCCAGCTGTGCTCAGAACGACATATATCGACTCAAGAACATCGCCTGTGGGTCATATATGGCCGTGGGTTGCAGCTGGCTGGTATCACAGCTACCCCCATGCTGTCTGTATATACGTGGCCCAGCTGTGCTCAGATCGACATATATCGACTCAAGAACATCGCCTGTAGGTCCTATATAGCCGTGGGTTGCAGATGGCTGGTATCAGAGCCGCCCTCATGCCGTATATACGGGGACCAGCTGTGCTCAGATCGACATATATCGACTCAAGAACATCGCCTGTAGGTACTATATGGCCGTGGGTTGCATCTGGCTGGTATCAGAGCTACCCCCATGCTATATATACGGCGCCCAGCTATGCTCAGATCGACATATATCGACTCAAGAACATGGCCTGTAGGTCCTATATGGCCGTGGGTTGCATCTGGCTGGTATCAGTGCTAATCCCATGCTGTATATACGGCGCCCAGCTGTGCTCAGATGACATATATCGACTCAAGAACATCGCCTGTGGGTCCTATATAGCCGTGGGCTGCAGCTGGCTGGTATCACAGCTACCCCTATGCTGTATATACGTGGCCCAGCTGTGCTCAGATCGACATATATCGACTCAAGAATATCGCCTGTGGGTCCTATATGGCCGTGGGTTGCATCTGGCTGATATCAGAGGCACCCACATGCCGAATATACGGGGGCCTAGCTGTGCTCAGATCGACATATATCGACTCAAGAACATCGCCTGTAGGTCCTATATGGCCGTGGGTTGCAGCTGGCTTGTAACAGAGCCACCCACATGCCGTATATACGGGGCCCAGCTGTGCTCAGATCGACATATATCGACTCAAGTACATCGCCTGTAGGTCCTATATGGCCGTGGGTTGCATCTGGCTGGTATCAGAGCAACCCCCATGCTGTATATACGGCGCCCAGCTGTGCTCAGATCGACATATATCGACTCAAGAACATCGCCTGAGGGTCCTATATGGCCGTGGGTTGCAGATGGCTGGTATCACAGCTACCCCCATGCTGTCTGTATATACGTGGCCCAGCTGTGCTCAGATCGACATATATCGACTCAAGAACATCGCCTGTAGGTCCTATATAGCCGTGGGTTGCAGCTGGCTGGTATCAGAGCCGCCCTCATGCCGTATATACGGGGACCAGCTGTGCTCAGATCGACATATATCGACTCAAGAACATCGACTGTAGGTCCTATATGGCCGTGGGTTGCATCTGGCTGGTATCAGAGCTACCCCCATGCTGTATATACGTGGCCCAGCTGTGCTCAGATCGACATATATCGACTAAAGAACATCACTTGTAGGTGCTATATGGCCGTGGGTTGCATCTGGCTGGTATCAGAGCTACCACCATGCTGTATATACGGCGCCAAGCTGTGCTCAGATCGACATATATCGACTCAAGAACATCGCCTGTAGGTCCTATATGGCCGTGGGTTGCAGCTGGCTGGTATCACAGCTACCCCCACGCTGTATATACGTGGCCCAGCTGTGCTCAGAACGACATAAATCGACTCAAGAACATCGCCTGTGGGTCATATATGGCCGTGGGTTGCAGCTGCCTGGTATCAGAGCTACCCCAGGCTGTATATACGTGGCCCAGCTGTGCTCAGATCGACATATATCGACTCAAGAACATCGCCTGTAGGTCCTATATGGCCGTGGGTTGCAGCTGGCTGGTATCAGTGCTAATGCCATGCTGTATATACGGCGCCCAGCTGTGCTCAGATCGACATATATCGACTCAAGAACATCGCCTGTAGGTCCTATATGGCCGTGGGTTGCAGCTGGCTGGTATCACAGCTACCCCCACGCTGTATATACGTGGCCCAGCTGTGCTCAGAACGACATAAATCGACTCAAGAACATAGCCTGTGGGTCATATATGGCCGTGGGTTGCAGCTGGCTGGTATCAGAGCTACCCCAGGCTGTATATACGTGGCCCAGCTGTGCTCGGATCGACATATATCGACTCAAGAACATCGCCTGTAGGTCCTATATGGCCGTGGGTTGCAGCTGGCAAGTATCAGAGCCACCCACATGCCGTATATACGGGGCCCAGCTGTGCTCAGATCGACATATATCGACTCAAGAACATCGCCTGTAGGTGCTATATGGCCGTGGGTTGCATCTGGCTGGTATCAGAGCTACCTCCATGCTGTATATACGGCGCCAAGCTGTGCTCAGATCGACATATATCGACTCAAGAACATTGCTTGTAGGTCCTATATGGCCGTGGGTTGCATCTGGCTGGTATCAGTGCTACCCCCATGCTGTATATACGGCGCCCAGCTGTGCTCAGATCGACATATATCGACTCAAGAATATCGCCTGTAGGTCCTATATGGCCGTGGGTTGCATCTGGCTGGTATCAGAGCCACCCACATGCCATATATACGGGGCCCAGCTGTGCTCGGATCGACATATATCGACTCAAGAACATCGCCTGTAGGTCCTATATGGCCGTGGGTTGCAGCTGGCTGGTATCAGTGCTAATGCCATGCTGTATATACGGCGCCCAGCTGTGCTCAGATCGACATATATCGACTCAAGAACATCGCCTGTAGGTCCTATATGGCCGTGGGTTGCAGCTGGCTGGTATCACAGCTACCCCCACGCTGTATATACGTGGCCCAGCTGTGCTCAGAACGACATAAATCGACTCAAGAACATAGCCTGTGGGTCATATATGGCCGTGGGTTGCAGCTGGCTGGTATCAGAGCTACCCCAGGCTGTATATACGTGGCCCAGCTGTGCTCGGATCGACATATATCGACTCAAGAACATCGCCTGTAGGTCCTATATCGCCGTGGGTTGCAGCTGGCTAGTATCAGAGCCACCCACATGCCGTATATACGGGGTCCAGCTGTGCTCAGATCGACATATATCGACTCAAGAACATCGCCTGTAGGTCCTATATAGCCGTGGGTTGCATCTGGCTGGTATCAGAGCTACCCCCATGCTGTATATACGGGGCCCAGCTGTGCTCAGATCGACATATATCGACTCAAGAACATCGCCTGTAGGTCCTATATGGCCGTGGGTTGCATCTGGCTGGTATCAGAGCTACCCCCATGCTGTATATACGGCGCCCAGCTGTGCTCAGATCGACATATATTGACTCAAGAACATCGCCTGTAGGTCCTATATGGCTGTGGGTTGCATCTGGCTGGTATCAGAGTTATCCTCATGCTGTATATACGGGGCCCAGCTGTGCTCAGATCGACATATATAGACTCAAGAACGTCGCCTGTAGGTCCTATATGGCCGTGGGTTGCAGCTGGCTGGTATCACACCTGGTCCCCGTATATACGTGGCCCAGCTGTGCTCAGATCGACACATATCGACTCAAGAACATCGCCTGTAGGTCCTATATGGCCGTGGGTTGCAGCTGGCTAGAATCAGAGCCACCCACATGCCGTATATACGGGGCCCAGCTGTGCTCAGCTCGACATATATTGATTCAAAAACATCGCCTATAGGTCCTATATGGCCGTGGGTTGCAGCTGGCTGGTATCAGAGCCACCCACATGCCGTATATACGGGGCCCAGCTGTGCTTAGATCGACATATATCGACTCAAGAACATCGCCTGTAGGTCCTATATGGCCGTGGGTTGCATCTGGCTGGTATCAGAGCTATCCCCATGCTGTATATACGGGTCCCAGCTGTGCCCAGATCGACATATATCAACTCAAGAACATCGCCTGTAGGTCCTATATGGCCGTGTCTTGCAGCTGGCTGGTATCAGAGCCACCCACATGCCGTATATACGGGGCCCAGCTGTGCTCAGATCGACATATATCGACTCAAGAACATCGCCTGTAGGTCCTATATGGCCGTGGGTTGCATCTGGCTGGTATCAGAGCTACCCCCATGCTGTATATACGGGGCCCAGCTGTGCTCAGATCGACATATATCGACTCAAGAAGATCGCCTGTAGGTCCTATATGGCCGTGGGTTGCAGCTGGCTGGTATCACAGCTACCCCCACGCTGTATATACGTGGCCCAGCTGTGCTCAGAACGACATATATCGACTCAAGAACATCGCCTGTGGGTCATATATGGCCGTGGGTTGCAGCTGGCTGGTATCACAGCTACCCCCATGCTGTCTGTATATACGTGGCCCAGCTGTGCTCAGATCGACATATATCGACTCAAGAACATCGCCTGTAGGTCCTATATAGCCGTGGGTTGCAGCTGGCTGGTATCAGAGCCGCCCTCATGCCGTATATACGGGGACCAGCTGTGCTCAGATCGACATATATCGACTCAAGAACATCGCCTGTAGGTACTATATGGCCGTGGGTTGCATCTGGCTGGTATCAGAGCTACCCCCATGCTATATATACGGCGCCCAGCTATGCTCAGATCGACATATATCGACTCAAGAACATCGCCTGTAGGTCCTATATGGCGGTGGGTTGCATCTGGCTGGTATCAGTGCTAATCCCATGCTGTATATACGGCGCCCAGCTGTGCTCAGATGACATATATCGACTCAAGAACATCGCCTGTGGGTCCTATATAGCCGTGGGCTGCAGCTGGCTGGTATCACAGCTACCCCTATGCTGTATATACGTGGCCCAGCTGTGCTCAGATCGACATATATCGACTCAAGAATATCGCCTGTGGGTCCTATATGGCCGTGGGTTGCATCTGGCTGATATCAGAGGCACCCACATGCCGAATATACGGGGGCCTAGCTGTGCTCAGATCGACATATATCGACTCAAGAACATCGCCTGTAGGTCCTATATGGCCGTGGGTTGCAGCTGGCTTGTAACAGAGCCACCCACATGCCGTATATACGGGGCCCAGCTGTGCTCAGATCGACATATATCGACTCAAGTACATCGCCTGTAGGTCCTATATGGCCGTGGGTTGCATCTGGCTGGTATCAGAGCAACCCCCATGCTGTATATACGGCGCCCAGCTGTGCTCAGATCGACATATATCGACTCAAGAACATCGCCTGAGGGTCCTATATGGCCGTGGGTTGCAGCTGGCTGGTATCACAGCTACCCCCATGCTGTCTGTATATACGTGGCCCAGCTGTGCTCAGATCGACATATATCGACTCAAGAACATCGCCTGTAGGTCCTATATAGCCGTGGGTTGCAGCTGGCTGGTATCAGAGCCGCCCTCATGCCGTATATACGGGGACCAGCTGTGCTCAGATCGACATATATCGACTCAAGAACATCGACTGTAGGTCCTGTATGGCCGTGGGTTGCATCTGGCTGGTATCAGAGCTACCCCCATGCTGTATATACGTGGCCCAGCTGTGCTCAGATCGACATATATCGACTAAAGAACATCACTTGTAGGTGCTATATGGCCGTGGGTTGCATCTGGCTGGTATCAGAGCTACCACCATGCTGTATATACGGCGCCAAGCTGTGCTCAGATCGACATATATCGACTCAAGAACATCGCCTGTAGGTCCTATATGGCCGTGGGTTGCAGCTGGCTGGTATCACAGCTACCCCCACGCTGTATATACGTGGCCCAGCTGTGCTCAGAACGACATAAATCGACTCAAGTACATAGCCTGTGGGTCATATATGGCCGTGGGTTGCAGCTGGCTGGTATCAGAGCTACCCCAGGCTGTATATACGTGGCCCAGCTGTGCTCGGATCGACATATATCGACTCAAGAACATCGCCTGTAGGTCCTATATGGCCGTGGGTTGCAGCTGGCTAGTATCAGAGCCACCCACATGCCGTATATACGGGGCCCAGCTGTGCTCAGATCGACATATATCGACTCAAGAACATCGCCTGTAGGTCCTATATGGCCGTGGGTTGCATCTGGCTGGTATCAGAGCTACCCCCATGCTGTATATACGGGGCCCAGCTGTGCTCAGATCGACATATATCGACTCAAGAACATCGCCTGTAGGTCCTATATGGCCGTGGGTTGCAGCTGGCTGGTATCACAGCTACCCCCACGCTGTATATACGTGGCCCAGCTGTGCTCAGAACGACATAAATCGACTCAAGAACATCGCCTGTGGGTTATATATGGCCGTGGGTTGCAGCTGGCTGGTATCAGAGCTACCCCAGGCTGTATATACGTGGCCCAGCTGTGCTCAGATGGACATATATCGACTCAAAAACATCGCCTGTAGGTCCTATATGGCCGTGGGTTGCACCTGGCTGGTATCACAGCTACCCCCATGCTGTATATACGGCGCCCAGCTGTGCTCAGATCGTCATATATTGACTCAAGAACATCGGCTGTGGGTCTTATATGGCCGTGGGTTGCATCTGGCTGGTATTAGAGCTACCCCCATGCTGTATATACGAGCCACAGCTGTGCTCAGATCGACATATATCGACTCAAGAACATCGCCTGTAGGTCCTATATGGCCGTGGGTTGCAGCTGGCTGGTATCACAGCTACCCCCATGCTGTATATACGTGGCCCAGCTGTGCTCAGATCGACATATATCGACTCAAGAACATCGCCTGTAGGTCCTATATGGGCATAGGTTGCACCTGGCTGGTGTCGAAGCGGCCCCAATGCTGCATATACGGTGCATAGTGGTGCTCAGATCGACATATATCGACTCAAGAACATCGCCTGTAGGTCCTATATGGCCGTGGGTTGCATCTGGCTGATATCAGAGCCACCCACATGCCGTATATACGGGGGCCCAGCTGTGCTCAGATCGACATATATCGAATCAAGAACATCGGCTGTAGGTCCTATATGGCCGTGGGTTGCATCTGGCTGGTATCAGAGCTATCCTCATGCTGTATATACGAGGACCAGCTGTGCTCAGATCGACATATATCGACTCAAGAACATCGCCTGTAGGTCCTATATGGCCGTGGATTGCATCTGGCTGGTATCAGAGCTACCCCCATGCTGTATATACGGCGCCCAGCTGTGCTCAGATCGTCATATATTGACTCAAGAACATCGGCTGTAGGCCCTATATGGGCATAGGTTGCACCTGGCTGGTGTCGAAGCGGCCCCAATGCTGCATATATGGTGCATAGCGGTGCTCAGATCGACATATATCGACTCAAGAACATCGCCTGTAGGTCCTATATGGCCATGGGTTGCATCTGGCTGGTATCAGAGCCACGCACATGCCGTATATACGGGGACCAGCTGTGCTCAGATCGACATATATCGACTCACGAACATCGCCTGTAGGTCCTATATGGCCGTGGGTTGCATCTGGCTGGTATCAGAGCTACCCCCATGCTGTATATACGGCGCCCAGCTGTGCTCAGATCGACATATATTGACTCAAGAACATCGCCTGTAGGTCCTATATGGCTGTGGGTTGCATCTGGCTGGTATCAGAGCTATCCTCATGCTGTATATACGGGGCCCAGCTGTGCTCAGATCGACATATATAGACTCAAGAACGTCGCCTGTAGGTCCTATATGGCCGTGGGTTGCAGCTGGCTGGTATCACACCTGGTCCCCGTATATACGTGGCCCAGCTGTGCTCAGATCGACACATATCGACTCAAGAACATCGCCTGTAGGTCCTATATGGCCGTGGGTTGCAGCTGGCTAGAATCAGAGCCACCCACATGCCGTATATACGGGGCCCAGCTGTGCTCAGCTCGACATATATTGATTCAAAAACATCGCCTATAGGTCCTATATGGCCGTGGGTTGCAGCTGGCTGGTATCAGAGCCACCCACATGCCGTATATACGGGGCCCAGCTGTGCTCAGATCGACATATATCGACTCAAGAACATCGCCTGTAGGTCCTATATGGCCGTGGGTTGCATCTGGCTGGTATCAGAGCTATCCCCATGCTGTATATACGGGTCCCAGCTGTGCCCAGATCGACATATATCAACTCAAGAACATCGCCTGTAGGTCCTATATGGCCGTGTCTTGCAGCTGGCTGGTATCAGAGCCACCCACATGCCGTATATACGGGGCCCAGCTGTGCTCAGATCGACATATATCGACTCAAGAACATCGCCTGTAGGTCCTATATGGCCGTGGGTTGCATCTGGCTGGTATCAGAGCTACCCCCATGCTGTATATACGGGGCCCAGCTGTGCTCAGATCGACATATATCGACTCAAGAAAATCGCCTGTAGGTCCTATATGGCCGTGGGTTGCAGCTGGCTGGTATCACAGCTACCCCCACGCTGTATATACGTGGCCCAGCTGTGCTCAGAACGACATATATCGACTCAAGAACATCGCCTGTGGGTCATATATGGCCGTGGGTTGCAGCTGGCTGGTATCACAGCTACCCCCATGCTGTCTGTATATACGTGGCCCAGCTGTGCTCAGATCGACATATATCGACTCAAGAACATCGCCTGTAGGTCCTATATAGCCGTGGGTTGCAGATGGCTGGTATCAGAGCCGCCCTCATGCCGTATATACGGGGACCAGCTGTGCTCAGATCGACATATATCGACTCAAGAACATCGCCTGTAGGTACTATATGGCCGTGGGTTGCATCTGGCTGGTATCAGAGCTACCCCCATGCTATATATACGGCGCCCAGCTATGCTCAGATCGACATATATCGACTCAAGAACATGGCCTGTAGGTCCTATATGGCCGTGGGTTGCATCTGGCTGGTATCAGTGCTAATCCCATGCTGTATATACGGCGCCCAGCTGTGCTCAGATGACATATATCGACTCAAGAACATCGCCTGTGGGTCCTATATAGCCGTGGGCTGCAGCTGGCTGGTATCACAGCTACCCCTATGCTGTATATACGTGGCCCAGCTGTGCTCAGATCGACATATATCGACTCAAGAACATTGCTTGTAGGTCCTATATGGCCGTGGGTTGCATCTGGCTGGTATCAGTGCTACCCCCATGCTGTATATACGGCGCCCAGCTGTGCTCTGATCGACATATATCGACTCAAGAATATCGCCTGTAGGTCCTATATGGCCGTGGGTTGCAGCTGGCATGTATTAGAGCCACCCACATGCCCTATATACGGGGGTCCAGCTGTGCTCAGATCGACATATATCGACTCAAGAACATTGCTTGTAGGTCCTATATGGCCGTGGGTTGCATCTGGCTGGTATCAGTGCTACCCCCATGCTGTATATACGGCGCCCAGCTGTGCTCAGATCGACATATATCGACTCAAGAATATCGCCTGTAGGTCCTATATGGCCGTGGGTTGCAGCTGGCATGTATTAGAGCCACCCACATGCCCTATATACGGGGGTCCAGCTGTGCTCAGATCGACATATATCGACTCAAGAACATTGCTTGTAGGTCCTATATGGCCGTGGGTTGCATCTGGCTTGTATCAGTGCTACCCCCATGCTGTATATACGGCGCCCAGCTGTGCTCAGATCGACATATATCTACTCAAGAATATCGCCTGTAGGTCCTATATGGCCGTGGGTTGCAGCTGGCATGTATTAGAGCCACCCACATGCCCTATATACGGGGGTCCAGCTGTGCTCAGATCGACATATATCGACTCAAGAACATTGCTTGTAGGTCCTATATGGCCGTGGGTTGCATCTGGCTGGTATCAGTGCTACCCCCATGCTGTATATACGGCGCCCAGCTGTGCTCAGATCGACATATATCGACTCAAGAATATCGCCTGTAGGTCCTATATGGCCGTGGGTTGCAGCTGGCATGTATTAGAGCCACCCACATGCCCTATATACGGGGGTCCAGCAACATCGCCTGTAGGTCCTATATGGCCGTGGGTTGCATCTGGCTGGTATCAGAGCTACCCACATGCCGTATATACATTACCCAGCTGTGCCCAGATCGACATATATCGACTCAAGAACATCGCCTGTAGGTCCTATATAGCCGTGGGTTGCAGCTGGCTGGTATCACAGCTACCCCCACGCTGTATATACGTGGCCCAGCTGTGCTCAGAACGACATAAATCGACTCAAGATCATCGCCTGTGGGTCATATATAGCCGTGGGTTGCAGCTGGCTGGAATCAGAGCTACCCCAGGCTGTATATACGTGGCCCAGCTGTGCTCAGATCGACATATATCGACTCAAGAACATCGCCTGTAGGTCCTATATGGCCGTGGGTTGCAGCTGGCTGGTATCAGAGCCACCCACATGCTGTATATACGGGGCCCAGCTGTGCTCAGATCGACATATATCGACTCAAGAACATCGCCTGTAGGTCCTATATGGCCGTGGGTTGCATCTGGCTGGTATCAGAGCTACCCCCATGCTGTATATACGGGGCCCAGCTGTGCTCAGATCGACATATATCGACTCAAGAACATCGCCTGTAGGTCCTATATGGCCGTGGGTTGCAGCTGGCTGGTATCACAGCTACCCCCACGCTGTATATACGTGGCCCAGCTGTGCTCAGAACGACATAAATCGACTCAAGAACATCGCCTGTGGGTCATATATGGCCGTGGGTTGCAGCTGGCTGGTATCAGAGCTACCCCAGGCAGTATATACGTGGCCCAGCTGTGCTCAGATCGACATATATCGACTCAAGAAAATCGCCTGTAGGTGCTATATGGCCGTGGGTTGCATCTGGCTGGTATCAGAGCTACCCCCATGCTGTACATACGGCGCCCAGCTATGCTCAGATCGACATATATCGAATCAAGAACATCGCCTGTAGGTCCTATATGGCCGTGGGTTGCATCTGGCTGGTATCAGTGCTAATGCCATGCTGTATATACGGCGCCCACCTGTGCACAGATCGACATATATCGACTCAAGAACATCGCCTGTAGGTCCTATATGGCCGTGGGTTGCATCTGGCTGGTATCTGAGCTACCCCCATGGTGTATATACGGCGCCCAGCTGTGCTCAGATCGACATATATCGACTCAAGAACATCGCCTGTAGGTCCTATATGACAGTGGGTTGCATCTGGCTGGTATCAGAGCTACTCCCATGCTGTATATACGAGGCCCAGCTGTGCTCAGATCGACATATATCGACTCAAGAAGATCGCCTGTAGGTCCTATATAACCGTGGGTTGCAGCTGACTGGTATCACAGCTACCCCCATGCTGTATATACGGCGCCGAGCTGTGCTCAGATCGACATATATCGACTCAAGAACATCGCCTGTAGGTCCTATATGGCCGTGGGTTGCATCTGGCTGGTATCAGAGCTACCCCCCCCCCCCCCCCCCCCCCCCCCGCTGTATATACGGGGCCCAGCTCTGCTCAGATCGACACATATCGACTCAAGAACATCGCCTGTAGGTCCTATATGGCCGTGGGTTGCAGCTGGCTGGTATCAGAGCTACCCCCATGCTGTATATACTTGGCCCAGCTGTGCTCAGATCTACATATATCGACTCAAGAACATCGCCTGTAGGTCCTATATGGCCGTGGGTTGCAGCTGGCAGGTATCACAGCTACCCCCATGCTGTATATACGTGGCCCAGCTGTGCTCAGATCGACATATATCGACTCAAGAACATCGCCTGTAGGTCCTATATGGCCGTGGGTTGCAGTTGGCTGGTATCAGAGCCACCCACATGCCGTATATACGGGGCCCAGCTGTGCTCAGCTCGACATATATCGACTCAAAAACATCGCCTGTAGGTCCTATATGGCCGTGGGTTGCAGCCGACTGGTATCAGAGCCACCCACATGCCGTATATACGGGCCCAGCTGTGCTCAGATCGACATATATCGACTCAAGAACATCGCCTGTAGGTCCTATATGACCGTGGGTTGCAGCTGGCTGGTATCACAGCTACCCCCACGCTGTATATACGTGGCCCAGCTGTGCTCAGAACGACATAAATCGACTTAAGAACATCGCCTGTGGGTCATATGTGGCCGTGGGTTGCAGCTGGCTGGTATCAGAGCTACCCCAGGCTGTATATACGTGGCCCAGCTGTGCTCAGATGGACATATATCGACTCAAGAACATCGCCTGTAGGTCCTATATGGCCGTGGGTTGCAGCTGACTGGTATCAGTGCTAATGCCATGCTGTATATACGGCGCCCAGCTGTGCTCAGATCGACATATATCGACTCAAGAACATCGCCTGTAGGTACTATATGGCCGTGGGTTGCATCTGGCTGGTATCAGAGCTACCCCCATGCTATATATACGGCGCCCAGCTATGCTCAGATCGACATATATCGACTCAAGAACATCGCCTGTAGGTCCTATATGGCCGTGGGTTGCATCTGGCTGGTATCATTGCTAATCCCATGCTGTATATACGGCGCCCAGCTGTGCTCAGATCGACATATATCGACTCAAGAACATCGCCTGTGGGTCCTATATAGCCGTGGGCTGCAGCTGGCTGGTACCACAGCTACCCCTATGCTGTATATACGTGGCCCAGCTGTGCTCAGATCGACATATATCGACTCAAGAATATCGCCTGTAGGTCCTATATGGCCGTGGGTTGCATCTAGCTGATATCAGAGGCACCCACATGCCGAATATACGGGGGCCCAGCTGTGCTCAGATCGACATATATCGACTCAAGTACATCGCCTGTAGGTCATATATGGCCGTGGGTTGCATCTGGCTGGTATCAGAGCTACCCCCATGCTGTATATACGGCGCCCAGCAGTGCTCAGATCGACATATATCGACTCAAGAACATCGCCTGAGGGTCCTATATGGCCGTGGGTTGCAGCTGGCTGGTATCACAGCTACCTCCATGCTGTCTGTATATACGTGGCCCAGCTGTGATCAGATCGACATATATCGACTCAAGAACATCGCCTGTAGGTCCTATATAGCCGTGGGTTGCATCTGGCTGGTATCAGAGCTACCCCCATGCTGTATATACGGGGCCCAGCTGTGCTCAGATCGACATATATCGACTCAAGAACATCGCCTGTAGGTCCTATATGACCGTGGGTTGCAGCTGTCTGGTATCACAGCTACCCCCACGCTGTATATACGTGGCCCAGCTGTGCTCAGAACGACATAAATCGACTTAAGAACATCGCCTGTGGGTCATATGTGGCCGTGGCTTGCAGCTGGCTGGTATCAGAGCTACCCCAGGCTGTATATACGTGGCCCAGCTGTGCTCAGATGGACATATATCGACTCAAGAACATCGCCTGTAGGTCCTATATGGCCGTGGGTTGCAGCTGACTGGTATCAGTGCTAATGCCATGCTGTATATACGGCGCCCAGCTGTGCTCAGATCGACATATATCGACTCAAGAACATCGCCTGTAGGTCCTATATGGCCGTGGGTTGCATCTGGCTGGTATCAGAGCTACCCCCATGCTGTATATACGAGGACCAGCTGTGCTCAGATCGACATATATCGACTCAAGAACATCGCCTGTAGGTCCTATATGGCCGTGGGTTGCATCTGGCTGGTATCAGAGCTACCCCCATGCTGTATATACGGGGCCCAGCTGTGCTCAGATCGACATATATCGACTCAAGAACATCGCCTGTAGGTCCTATATGGCCGTGAGTTGCAGCTGGCTGGTATCACAGCTACCCCTATGCTGTATATACGTGGCCCAGCTGTGCTCAGATCGACATATATCGACTCAAGAATATCGCCTGTAGGTCCTATATGGCCGTGGGTTGCATCTGGCTGATATCAGAGGCACCCACATGCCGAATATACGGGGGCCCAGCTGTGCTCAGATCGACATATATCGACTCAAGAACATCGCCTGTAGGTCCTATATGGCCGTGGGTTGCAGCTGGCTTGTAACGGAGCCACCCAAATGCCGTATATACGGGGCCCAGCTGTGCTCAGATCGACATATATCGACTCAAGTACATCGCCTGTAGGTCCTATATGGCCGTGGGTTGCATCTGGCTGGTATCAGAGCTACCCCCATGCTGTATATACGGCGCCCAGCTGTGCTCAGATCGACATATATCGACTCAAGAACATCGCCTGTGGGTCCTATATAGCCGTGGGCTGCAGCTGGCTGGTATCACAGCTACCCCTATGCTGTATATACGTGGCCCAGCTGTGCTCAGATCGACATATATCAACTCAAGAATATCGCCTGTGGGTCCTATATGGCCGTGGGTTGCATCTGGCTGATATCAGAGGCACCCACATGCCGAATATACGGGGGCCCAGCTGTGCTCAGATCGACATATATCGACTCAAGAACATCGCCTGTAGGTCCTATATGGCCGTGGGTTGCAGCTGGCTTGTAACAGAGCCACCCACATGCCGTATATACGGGGCCCAGCTGTGCTCAGATCGACATATATCGACTCAAGTACATCGCCTGTAGGTCCTATATGGCCGTGGGTTGCATCTCGCTGGTATCAGAGCAACCCCCATGCTGTATATACGGCGCCCAGCTGTGCTCAGATCGACATATATCGACTCAAGAACATCGCCTGAGGGTCCTATATGGCCGTGGGTTGCAGCTGGCTGGTATCACAGCTACCCCCATGCTGTCTGTATATACGTGGCCCAGCTGTGCTCAGATCGACATATATCGACTCAAGAACATCGCCTGTAGGTCCTATATAGCCGTGGGTTTCAGCTGGCTTGTATCAGAGCCGCCGTCATGCCGTATATACGGGGACCAGCTGTGCTCAGATCGACATATATCTACTCAAGAACATCGACTGTAGGTCCTATATGGCCGTGGGTTGCATTTGGCTGGTATCAGAGCCACCCACATGCCGTATATACGGGGCCCAGCTGTGCTCAGATCGACATATATCGACTCAAGAACATCGCCTGTAGGTCCTATATGGCCGGGGGTTGCTACTGGCTGGTATCAGAGCTACCCCCATGCTGTATATACGAGGACCAGCTGTGCTCAGATCGACATATATCGACTCAAGAACATCGCCTGTAGGTCCTATATGGCCGTGGGTTGCATCTGGCTGGTATCAGAGCTACCCCCATGCTGTATATACGGGGCCCAGCTGTGCTCAGATCGACATATATCGACTCAAGAACATCGCCTGTAGGTCCTACATGGCCGTGAGTTGCAGCTGGCTGGTATCACAGCTACCCCTATGCTGTATATACGTGGCCCAGCTGTGCTCAGATCGACATATATCGACTCAAGAATATCGCCTGTAGGTCCTATATGGCCGTGGGTTGCATCTGGCTGATATCAGAGGCACCCACATGCCAAATATACGGGGGCCCAGCTGTGCTCAGATCGACATATATCGACTCAAGAACATCGCCTGTAGGTCCTATATGGCCGTGGGTTGCAGCTGGCTTGTAACAGAGCCACCCAAATGCCGTATATACGGGGCCCAGCTGTGCTCAGATCGACATATATCGACTCAAGTACATCGCCTGTAGGTCCTATATGGCCGTGGGTTGCATCTGGCTGGTATCAGAGCTACCCCCATGCTGTATATACGGCGCCCAGCTGTGCTCAGATCGACATATATCGACTCAAGAACATCGCCTGAGGGTCCTATATGGCCGTGGGTTGCAGCTGGCTGGTATCACAGCTACCCCCATGCTGTCTGTATATACGTGGCCCAGCTGTGCTCAGAACGACATATATCGACTCAAGAACATCGCCTGTGGGTCATTTATGGCCTTGGGTTGCAGCTGGCTGGTATCAGAGCTACCCCAGGCTGTATATATGTGGCCCAGCTGTGCTCAGATCGACATATATCGACTCAAGAACATCGCCTGTAGGTGCTATATGGCCGTGGGTTGCACCTGGCTGGTATCAGAGCTACCCCCATGCTGTATATACGTGGCCCAGCTGAGCTCAGATCGACATATATCGACTCAAGAATATCGCCTGTAGCTCCTATATGGCCGTGGGTTGCATCTTGCTGATATCAGAGGCACTCACATGCCGAATATACGGGGGCCCAGCTGTGCTCAGATCGACATATATCGACTCAAGAACATCGCCTGTAGGTCCTATATGGCCGTGGGTTGCAGCTGGCTGATATCACAGCTACCCCCATGCTGTATATACGGGGCCCAGCTGTGCTCAGATCGACATATATCGACTCTAGAACATCGTCTGTTGGTCCTATATGGGCGTGGGTTGCATCTGGCTGGTATCAGAGCTACCCCCATGCTGTATATACGGGGCCCAGCTGTGCTCAGATCGACATATATCGACTCAAGAACATCGCCTGTAGGTCCTATATGGCCTTGGGCTGCAGCTGGTTGGTATCAGAGCCACCCACATGCCGTATATACAGGGCCCAGCTGTGCTCAGATCGACATATATCGACTCAAGAACATCGCCTGTAGGTCCTATATGGCCGTGGGTTGCATCTGGCTGGTATCAGAGCTACCCCCATGCTGTATATACGGGGCCCAGCTGTGCTCAGCTCGACATATAACGACATAAAAACATCGCCTATAGGTCCTATATGGCCTTGGGTTGCAGCTGGCTGGTATCAGAGCCACCCATATGCCGTATATACAGGGCCCAGCTGTGCTCAGATCGACATATATCGACTCAAGAACATCGCCTGTAGGTCCTATGTGGCCGTGGGTTGCATCTGGCTGGTATCAGAGCCACCCCCATGCTGTATATACGGGGCCCAGCTGTGCTCAGATCGACATATATCGACTCAAGAACATCGCCTGTAGGTCCTATATGGCCGTGGGTTGCATCTGGCTGGTATCAGAGCTACCCCCATGCTGTATATACGGGGCCCAGCTGTGCTCAGATCGACATATATCGACTCAAGAACATCGCCTGTAGGTCCTATATGGCCGTGGGTTGCAGCTGGCTGGTATCAGAGCCACCCACATGCCGTATATACGGGGCCCAGCTGTGCTCAGATCGACATATATCGACTCAAGAACATCGCCTGTAGGTCCTATATGGCCGTGGGTTGCATCTGGCTGGTATCAGAGCTACCCCCATGCTGTATATACGGGGCCCAGCTGTGCTCAGATCGACATATATCGACTCAAGAACATCGCCTGTAGGTCCTATATGGCCGTGGGTTGCATCTGGCTGGTATCAGAGCTACCCCCATGCTGTATATACGGGGCCCAGCTGTGCTCAGCTCGACATATAACGACTTAAAAACATCGCCTATAGGTCCTATATGGCCTTGGGTTGCAGCTGGCTGGTATCAGAGCCACCCACATGCCGTATATACAGGGCCCAGCTGTGCTCAGATTGACATATATCGACTCAAGAACATCGCCTGTAGGTCCTATATGGCCGTGGGTTGCATCTGGCTGGTATCAGAGCCACCCCCATGCTGTATATACGGGGCCCAGCTGTGCTCAGATCGACATATATCGACTCAAGAACATCGCCTGTAGGTCCTATATGGCCGTGGGTTGCATCTGGCTGGTATCAGAGCTACCCCCATGCTGTATATACGGGGCCCAGCTGTGCTCAGATCGACATATATCGACTCAAGAACATCGCCTGTAGGTCCTATATGGCCGTGGGTTGCAGCTGGCTGGTATCAGAGCCACCCACATGCCGTATATACGGGGCCCAGCTGTGCTCAGATCGACATATATCGACTCAAGAACATCGCCTGTAGGTCCTATATGGCCGTGGGTTGCATCTGGCTGGTATCAGAGCTACCCCCATGCTGTATATACGGGGCCCAGCTGTGCTCAGATCGACATATATCGACTCAAGAACATCGCCTGTAGGTCCTATATGGCCGTGGGTTGCAGCTGGCTGGTATCACAGCTACCCCCGCGCTGTATATACGTGGCCCAGCTGTGCTCAGAACGACATATATCGACTCAAGAACATTGCCTGTGGGTCTTATATGGCCGTGGGATGCAGCTGGCTGGTATCAGAGCTACCCCCAGGCTGTATATACGTGGCCCAGCTGTGCTCAGATCGACATATATCGACTCAAGAACATCGCCTGAGGGTCCTATATGGCCGTGGGTTGCAGCTGGCTGGTATCACAGCTACCTCCATGCTGTCTGTATATACGTGGCCCAGCTGTGATCAGATCGACATATATCGACTCAAGAACATCGCCTGTAGGTCCTATATAGCCGTGGGTTGCATCTGGCTGGTATCAGAGCTACCCCCATGCTGTATATACGGGGCCCAGCTGTGCTCAGATCGACATATATCGACTCAAGAACATCGCCTGTAGGTCCTATATGGCCGTGGGTTGCAGCTGGCTGGTATCACAGCTACCCCCATGCTGTATATACGGGGCCCAGCTGTGCTCAGATCGACATATATCGACTCTAGAACATCGTCTGTTGGTCCTATATGGGCGTGGGTTGCATCTGGCTGGTATCAGAGCTACCCCCATGCTGTATATACGGGGCCCAGCTGTGCTCAGATCGACATATATCGACTCAAGAACATCGCCTGTAGGTCCTATATGGCCTTGGGTTGCAGCTGGTTGGTATCAGAGCCACCCACATGCCGTATATACAGGGCCCAGCTGTGCTCAGATCGACATATATCGACTCAAGAACATCGCCTGTAGGTCCTATATGGCCGTGGGTTGCATCTGGCTGGTATCAGAGCTACCCCCATGCTGTATATACGGGGCCCAGCTGTGCTCAGCTCGACATATAACGACATAAAAACATCGCCTATAGGTCCTATATGGCCTTGGGTTGCAGCTGGCTGGTATCAGAGCCACCCACATGCCGTATATACAGGGCCCAGCTGTGCTCAGATCGACATATATCGACTCAAGAACATCGCCTGTAGGTCCTATGTGGCCGTGGGTTGCATCTGGCTGGTATCAGAGCCACCCCCATGCTGTATATACGGGGCCCAGCTGTGCTCAGATCGACATATATCGACTCAAGAACATCGCCTGTAGGTCCTATATGGCCGTGGGTTGCATCTGGCTGGTATCAGAGCTACCCCCATGCTGTATATACGGGGCCCAGCTGTGCTCAGATCGACATATATCGACTCAAGAACATCGCCTGTAGGTCCTATATGGCCGTGGGTTGCAGCTGGCTGGTATCAGAGCCACCCACATGCCGTATATACGGGGCCCAGCTGTGCTCAGATCGACATATATCGACTCAAGAACATCGCCTGTAGGTCCTATATGGCCGTGGGTTGCATCTGGCTGGTATCAGAGCTACCCCCATGCTGTATATACGGGGCCCAGCTGTGCTCAGATCGACATATATCGACTCAAGAACATCGCCTGTAGGTCCTATATGGCCGTGGGTTGCATCTGGCTGGTATCATAGCTACCCCCATGCTGTATATACGGGGCCCAGCTGTGCTCAGCTCGACATATAACGACTTAAAAACATCGCCTATAGGTCCTATATGGCCGTGGGTTGCATCTGGCTGGTATCATAGCTACCCCCATGCTGTATATACGGGGCCCAGCTGTGCTCAGATCGACATATATCGACTCAAGAACATCGCCTGTAGGTCCTATATGGCCGTGGGTTGCAGCTGGCTGGTATCAGAGCCACCCACATGCCGTATATACGGGGCCCAGCTGTGCTCAGATCGACATATATCGACTCAAGAACATCGCCTGTAGGTCCTATATGGCCGTGGGTTGCAGCTGGCTGGTATCAGAGCCACCCACATGCCGTATATACGGGGCCCAGCTGTGCTCAGATCGACATATATCGACTCAAGAACATCGCCTGTAGGTCCTATATGGCCGTGGGTTGCATCTGGCTGGTATCAGAGCTACCCCCATGCTGTATATACGGGGCCCAGCTGTGCTCAGATCGACATATATAGACTCAAGAACATCGCCTGTAGGTCCTATATGGCCGTGGGTTGCAGCTGGCTGGTATCACAGCTACCCCCGCGCTGTATATACGTGGCCCAGCTGTGCTCAGAACGACATATATCGACTCAAGAACATTGCCCGTGGGTCTTATATGGCCGTGGGATGCAGCTGGCTGGTATCAGAGCTACCCCCAGGCTGTATATACGTGGCCCAGCTGTGCTCAGATCGACATATATCGACTCAAGAACATCGCCTGTGGGTCATATCTGGCCGTGGGTTGCAGCTGGCTGGTATCACAGCTACCCCCATGCTGTCTGTATATACGTGGCCCAGCTGTGCTCAGATCGACATATATCGACTCAAGAACATCGCCTGTAGGTCCTATATAGCCGTGGGTTGCAGCTAGCTGGTATCAGAGCCGCCCTCATGCCGTATATACGGGGACCAGCTGTGCTCAGATCGACATATATCGACTCAAGAACATCGCCTGTAGGTACTATAAGGCCGTGGGTTGCATCTGGCTGGTATCAGAGCTACCCTAATGCTATATATACGGCGCCCAGCTATGCTCAGATCGACATATATCGACTCAAGAACATCGCCTGTAGGTCCTATATGGCCGTGGGTTGCATCTGGCTGGTATCAGTGCTAATCCCATGCTGTATATACGGCGCCCAGCTGTGCTCAGATCGACATATATCGACTCAAGAACATCGCCTGTGGGTCCTATATAGCCGTGGGCTGCAGCTGGCTGGTATCACAGCTACCCCTATGCTGTATATACGTGGCCCAGCTGTGCTCAGATCGACATATATCAACTCAAGAATATCGCCTGTGGGTCCTATATGGCCGTGGGTTGCATCTGGCTGATATCAGAGGCACCCACATGCCGAATATACGGGGGCCCAGCTGTGCTCAGATCGACATATATCGACTCAAGAACATCGCCTGTAGGTCCTATATGGCCGTGGGTTGCAGCTGGCTTGTAACAGAGCCACCCACATGCCGTATATACGGGGCCCAGCTGTGCTCAGATCGACATATATCGACTCAAGTACATCGCCTGTAGGTCCTATATGGCCGTGGGTTGCATCTCGCTGGTATCAGAGCAACCCCCATGCTGTATATACGGCGCCCAGCTGTGCTCAGATCGACATATATCGACTCAAGAACATCGCCTGAGGGTCCTATATGGCCGTGGGTTGCAGCTGGCTGGTATCACAGCTACCCCCATGCTGTCTGTATATACGTGGCCCAACTGTGCTCAGATCGACATATATCGACTCAAGAACATCGCCTGTAGGTCCTATATAGCCGTGGGTTTCAGCTGGCTGGTATCAGAGCCGCCGTCATGCCGTATATACGGGGACCAGCTGTGCTCAGATCGACATATATCTACTCAAGAACATCGACTGTAGGTCCTATATGGCCGTGGGTTGCATTTGGCTGGTATCAGAGCCACCCACATGCCGTATATACGGGGCCCAGCTGTGCTCAGATCGACATATATCGACTCAAGAACATCGCCTGTAGGTCCTATATGGCCGTGGGTTGCATCTGGCTGGTATCAGAGCTACCCCCATGCTGTATACACGAGGACCAGCTGTGCTCAGATCGACATATATCGACTCAAGAACATCGCCTGTAGGTCCTATATGGCCGTGGGTTGCATCTGGCTGGTATCAGAGCTACCCCCATGCTGTATATACGGGGCCCAGCTGTGCTCAGATCGACATATATCGACTCAAGAACATCGCCTGTAGGTCCTATATGGCCGTGAGTTGCAGCTGGCTGGTATCACAGCTACCCCTATGCTGTATATACGTGGCCCAGCTGTGCTCAGATCGACATATATCGACTCAAGAATATCGCCTGTAGGTCCTATATGGCCGTGGGTTGCATCTGGCTGATATCAGAGGCACCCACATGCCGAATATACGGGGGCCCAGCTGTGCTCAGATCGACATATATCGACTCAAGAACATCGCCTGTAGGTCCTATATGGCCGTGGGTTGCATCTGGCTGGTATCAGAGCTACCCCCATGCTGTATATACGGGGCCCAGCTGTGCACAGATCGACATATATCGACTCAAGAACATCGCCTGTAGGTCCTATATGGCCGTGGGTTGCAGCTGGCTGGTATCACAGCTACCCCCGCGCTGTATATACGTGGCCCAGCTGTGCTCAGAACGACATATATCGACTCAAGAACATTGCCTATGGGTCTTATATGGCCGTGGGATGCAGCTGGCTGGTATCAGAGCTACCCCCAGGCTGTATATACGTGGCCCAGCTGTGCTCAGATCGACATATATCGACTCAAGAACATCGCCTGTGGGTCATATCTGGCCGTGGGTTGCAGCTGGCTGGTATCACAGCTACCCCCATGCTGTCTGTATATACGTGGCCCAGCTGTGCTCAGATCGACATATATCGACTCAAGAACATCGCCTGTAGGTCCTATATAGCCGTGGGTTGCAGCTAGCTGGTATCAGAGCCGCCCTCATGCCGTATATACGGGGACCAGCTGTGCTCAGATCGACATATATCGACTCAAGAACATCGCCTGTAGGTACTATAAGGCCGTGGGTTGCATCTGGCTGGTATTAGAGCTACCCTAATGCTATATATACGGCGCCCAGCTATGCTCAGATCGACATATATCGACTCAAGAACATCGCCTGTAGGTCCTATATGGCCGTGGGTTGCATCTGGCTGGTATCAGTGCTAATCCCATGCTGTATATACGGCGCCCAGCTGTGCTCAGATCGACATATATCGACTCAAGAACATCGCCTGTGGGTCCTATATGGCCGTGGGTTGCATCTGGCTGGTATCAGAGCTACCCCCATGCTGTATATACGGGGCCCAGCTGTGCTCAGATCGACATATATCGACTCAAGTACATCGCCTGTAGGTCCTATATGGCCGTGGGTTGCATCTCGCTGGTATCAGAGCAACCCCCATGCTGTATATACGGCGCCCAGCTGTGCTCAGATCGACATATATCGACTCAAGAACATCGCCTGAGGGTCCTATATGGCCGTGGGTTGCAGCTGGCTGGTATCACAGCTACCCCCATGCTGTCTGTATATACGTGGCCCAGCTGTGCTCAGATCGACATATATCGACTCAAGAACATCGCCTGTAGGTCCTATATAGCCGTGGGTTTCAGCTGGCTGGTATCAGAGCCGCCGTCATGCCGTATATACGGGGACCAGCTGTGCTCAGATCGACATATATCTACTCAAGAACATCGACTGTATGTCCTATATGGCCGTGGGTTGCATTTGGCTGGTATCAGAGCCACCCACATGCCGTATATACGGGGCCCAGCTGTGCTCAGATCGACATATATCGACTCAAGAACATCGCCTGTAGGTCCTATATGGCCGTGGGTTGCATCTGGCTGGTATCAGAGCTACCCCCATGCTGTATATACGAGGACCAGCTGTGCTCAGATCGACATATATCGACTCAAGAACATCGCCTGTAGGTCCTATATGGCCGTGGGTTGCATCTGGCTGGTATCAGAGCTACCCCCATGCTGTATATACGGGGCCCAGCTGTGCTCAGATCGACATATATCGACTCAAGAACATCGCCTGTAGGTCCTATATGGCCGTGAGTTGCTTCTGGCTGGTATCACAGCTACCCCTATGCTGTATATACGTGGCCCAGCTGTGCTCAGATCGACATATATCGACTCAAGAATATCGCCTGTAGGTCCTATATGGCCGTGGGTTGCATCTGGCTGATATCAGAGGCACCCACATGCCGAATATACGGGGGCCCAGCTGTGCTCAGATCGACATATATCGACTCAAGAACATCGCCTGTAGGTCCTATATGGCCGTGGGTTGCAGCTGGCTTGTAACAGAGCCACCCAAATGCCGTATATACGGGGCCCAGCTGTGCTCAGATCGACATATATCGACTCAAGTACATCGCCTGTAGGTCCTATATGGCCGTGGGTTGCATCTGGCTGGTATCAGAGCTACCCCCATGCTGTATATACGGCGCCCAGCTGTGCTCAGATCGACATATATCGACTCAAGAACATCGCCTGTGGGTCCTATATAGCCGTGGGCTGCAGCTGGCTGGTATCACAGCTACCCCTATGCTGTATATACGTGGCCCAGCTGTGCTCAGATCGACATATATCAACTCAAGAATATCGCCTGTGGGTCCTATATGGCCGTGGGTTGCATCTGGCTGATATCAGAGGCACCCACATGCCGAATATACGGGGGCCCAGCTGTGCTCAGATCGACATATATCGACTCAAGAACATCGCCTGTAGGTCCTATATGGCCGTGGGTTGCAGCTGGCTTGTAACAGAGCCACCCACATGCCGTATATACGGGGCCCAGCTGTGCTCAGATCGACATATATCGACTCAAGTACATCGCCTGTAGGTCCTATATGGCCGTGGGTTGCATCTCGCTGGTATCAGAGCAACCCCCATGCTGTATATACGGCGCCCAGCTGTGCTCAGATCGACATATATCGACTCAAGAACATCGCCTGAGGGTCCTATATGGCCGTGGGTTGCAGCTGGCTGGTATCACAGCTACCCCCATGCTGTCTGTATATACGTGGCCCAGCTGTGCTCAGATCGACATATATCGACTCAAGAACATCGCCTGTAGGTCCTATATAGCCGTGGGTTTCAGCTGGCTGGTATCAGAGCCGCCGTCATGCCGTATATACGGGGACCAGCTGTGCTCAGATCGACATATATCTACTCAAGAACATCGACTGTAGGTCCTATATGGCCGTGGGTTGCATTTGGCTGGTATCAGAGCCACCCACATGCCGTATATACGGGGCCCAGCTGTGCTCAGATCGACATATATCGACTCAAGAACATCGCCTGTAGGTCCTATATGGCCGTGGGTTGCATCTGGCTGGTATCAGAGCTACCCCCATGCTGTATATACGAGGACCAGCTGTGCTCAGATCGACATATATCGACTCAAGAACATCGCCTGTAGGTCCTATATGGCCGTGGGTTGCATCTGGCTGGTATCAGAGCTACCCCCATGCTGTATATACGGGGCCCAGCTGTGCTCAGATCGACATATATCGACTCAAGAACATCGCCTGTAGGTCCTATATGGCCGTGAGTTGCAGCTGGCTGGTATCACAGCTACCCCTATGCTGTATATACGTGGCCCAGCTGTGCTCAGATCGACATATATCGACTCAAGAATATCGCCTGTAGGTCCTATATGGCCGTGGGTTGCATCTGGCTGATATCAGAGGCACCCACATGCCGAATATACGGGGGCCCAGCTGTGCTCAGATCGACATATATCGACTCGAGAACATCGCCTGTAGGTCCTATATGGCCGTGGGTTGCAGCTAGCTTGTAACAGAGCCACCCAAATGCCGTATATACGGGGCCCAGCTGTGCTCAGATCGACATATATCGACTCAAGTACATCGCCTGTAGGTCCTATATGGCCGTGGGTTGCATCTGGCTGGTATCAGAGCTACCCCCATGCTGTATATACGGCGCCCAGCTGTGCTCAGATCGACATATATCGACTCAAGAACATCGCCTGAGGGTCCTATATGGCCGTGGGTTGCAGCTGGCTGGTATCACAGCTACCCCCATGCTGTCTGTATATACGTGGCCCAGCTGTGCTCAGAACGACATATATCGACTCAAGAACATCGCCTGTGGGTCATTTATGGCCTTGGGTTGCAGCTGGCTGGTATCAGAGCTACCCCAGGCTGTATATATGTGGCCCAGCTGTGCTCAGATCGACATATATCGACTCAAGAACATCGCCTGTAGGTGCTATATGGCCGTGGGTTGCATCTGGCTGGTATCAGAGCTACCCCCATGCTGTATATACGTGGCCCAGCTGAGCTCAGATCGACATATATCGACTCAAGAATATCGCCTGTAGCTCCTATATGGCCGTGGGTTGCATCTTGCTGATATCAGAGGCACCCACATGCCGAATATACGGGGGCCCAGCTGTGCTCAGATCGACATATATCGACTCAAGAACATCGCCTGTAGGTCCTATATGGCCGTGGGTTGCAGCTGGCTGATATCACAGCTACCCCCATGCTGTATATACGGGGCCCAGCTGTGCTCAGATCGACATATATCGACTCTAGAACATCGTCTGTTGGTCCTATATGGGCGTGGGTTGCATCTGGCTGGTATCAGAGCTACCCCCATGCTGTATATACGGGGCCCAGCTGTGCTCAGATCGACATATATCGACTCAAGAACATCGCCTGTAGGTCCTATATGGCCTTGGGTTGCAGCTGGTTGGTATCAGAGCCACCCACATGCCGTATATACAGGGCCCAGCTGTGCTCAGATCGACATATATCGACTCAAGAACATCGCCTGTAGGTCCTATATGGCCGTGGGTTGCATCTGGCTGGTATCAGAGCTACCCCCATGCTGTATATACGGGGCCCAGCTGTGCTCAGCTCGACATATAACGACATAAAAACATCGCCTATAGGTCCTATATGGCCTTGGGTTGCAGCTGGCTGGTATCAGAGCCACCCATATGCCGTATATACAGGGCCCAGCTGTGCTCAGATCGACATATATCGACTCAAGAACATCGCCTGTAGGTCCTATGTGGCCGTGGGTTGCATCTGGCTGGTATCAGAGCCACCCCCATGCTGTATATACGGGGCCCAGCTGTGCTCAGATCGACATATATCGACTCAAGAACATCGCCTGTAGGTCCTATATGGCCGTGGGTTGCATCTGGCTGGTATCAGAGCTACCCCCATGCTGTATATACGGGGCCCAGCTGTGCTCAGATCGACATATATCGACTCAAGAACATCGCCTGTAGGTCCTATATGGCCGTGGGTTGCAGCTGGCTGGTATCAGAGCCACCCACATGCCGTATATACGGGGCCCAGCTGTGCTCAGATCGACATATATCGACTCAAGAACATCGCCTGTAGGTCCTATATGGCCGTGGGTTGCATCTGGCTGGTATCAGAGCTACCCCCATGCTGTATATACGGGGCCCAGCTGTGCTCAGATCGACATATATCGACTCAAGAACATCGCCTGTAGGTCCTATATGGCCGTGGGTTGCATCTGGCTGGTATCAGAGCTACCCCCATGCTGTATATACGGAGCCCAGCTGTGCTCAGCTCGACATATAACGACTTAAAAACATCGCCTATAGGTCCTATATGGCCTTGGGTTGCAGCTGGCTGGTATCAGAGCCACCCACATGCCGTATATACAGGGCCCAGCTGTGCTCAGATCGACATATATCGACTCAAGAACATCGCCTGTAGGTCCTATATAGCCGTGGGTTGCATCTGGCTGGTATCAGAGCCACCCCCATGCTGTATATACGGGGCCCAGCTGTGCTCAGATCGACATATATCGACTCAAGAACATCGCCTGTAGGTCCTATATGGCCGTGGGTTGCATCTGGCTGGTATCAGAGCTACCCCCATGCTGTATATACGGGGCCCAGCTGTGCTCAGATCGACATATATCGACTCAAGAACATCGCCTGTAGGTCCTATATGGCCGTGGGTTGCAGCTGGCTGGTATCAGAGCCACCCACATGCCGTATATACGGGGCCCAGCTGTACTCAGATCGACATATATCGACTCAAGAACATCGCCTGTAGGTCCTATATGGCCGTGGGTTGCATCTGGCTGGTATCAGAGCTACCCCCATGCTGTATATACGGGGCCCAGCTGTGCTCAGATCGACATATATCGACTCAAGAACATCGCCTGTAGGTCCTATATGGCCGTGGGTTGCAGCTGGCTGGTATTACAGCTACCCCTGCGCTGTATATACGTGGCCCAGCTGTGCTCAGAACGACATATATCGACTCAAGAACATTGCCTGTGGGTCTTATATGGCCGTGGGATGCAGCTGGCTGGTATCAGAGCTACCCCCAGGCTGTATATACGTGGCCCAGCTGTGCTCAGATCGACATATATCGACTCAAGAACATCGCCTGAGGGTCCTATATGGCCGTGGGTTGCAGCTGGCTGGTATCACAGCTACCTCCATGCTGTCTGTATATACGTGGCCCAGCTGTGATCAGATCGACATATATCGACTCAAGAACATCGCCTGTAGGTCCTATATAGCCGTGGGTTGCATCTGGCTGGTATCAGAGCTACCCCCATGCTGTATATACGGGGCCCAGCTGTGCTCAGATCGACATATATCGACTCAAGAACATCGCCTGTAGGTCCTATATGGCCGTGGGTTGCAGCTGGCTGGTATCACAGCTACCCCCATGCTGTATATACGGGGCCCAGCTGTGCTCAGATCGACATATATCGACTCTAGAACATCGTCTGTTGGTCCTATATGGGCGTGGGTTGCATCTGGCTGGTATCAGAGCTACCCCCATGCTGTATATACGGGGCCCAGCTGTGCTCAGATCGACATATATCGACTCAAGAACATCGCCTGTAGGTCCTATATGGCCTTGGGTTGCAGCTGGTTGGTATCAGAGCCACCCACATGCCGTATATACAGGGCCCAGCTGTGCTCAGATCGACATATATCGACTCAAGAACATCGCCTGTAGGTCCTATATGGCCGTGGGTTGCATCTGGCTGGTATCAGAGCTACCCCCATGCTGTATATACGGGGCCCAGCTGTGCTCAGCTCGACATATAACGACATAAAAACATCGCCTATAGGTCCTATATGGCCTTGGGTTGCAGCTGGCTTGTATCAGAGCCACCCACATGCCGTATATACAGGGCCCAGCTGTGCTCAGATCGACATATATCGACTCAAGAACATCGCCTGTAGGTCCTATGTGGCCGTGGGTTGCATCTGGCTGGTATCAGAGCCACCCCCATGCTGTATATACGGGGCCCAGCTGTGCTCAGATCGACATATATCGACTCAAGAACATCGCCTGTAGGTCCTATATGGCCGTGGGTTGCATCTGGCTGGTATCAGAGCTACCCCCATGCTGTATATACGGGGCCCAGCTGTGCTCAGATCGACATATATCGACTCAAGAACATCGCCTGTAGGTCCTATATGGCCGTGGGTTGCAGCTGGCTGGTATCAGAGCCACCCACATGCCGTATATACGGGGCCCAGCTGTGCTCAGATCGACATATATCGACTCAAGAACATCGCCTGTAGGTCCTATATGGCCGTGGGTTGCATCTGGCTGGTATCAGAGCTACCCCCATGCTGTATATACGGGGCCCAGCTGTGCTCAGATCGACATATATCGACTCAAGAACATCGCCTGTAGGTCCTATATGGCCGTGGGTTGCATCTGGCTGGTATCAGAGCTACCCCCATGCTGTATATACGGGGCCCAGCTGTGCTCAGCTCGACATATAACGACTTAAAAACATCGCCTATAGGTCCTATATGGCCTTGGGTTGCAGCTGGCTGGTATCAGAGCCACCCACATGCCGTATATACAGGGCCCAGCTGTGCTCAGATCGACATATATCGACTCAAGAACATCGCCTGTAGGTCCTATATGGCCGTGGGTTGCATCTGGCTGGTATCAGAGCCACCCCCATGCTGTATATACGGGGCCCAGCTGTGCTCAGATCGACATATATCGACTCAAGAACATCGCCTGTAGGTCCTATATGGCCGTGGGTTGCATCTGGCTGGTATCAGAGCTACCCCCATGCTGTATATACGGGGCCCAGCTGTGCTCAGATCGACATATATCGACTCAAGAACATCGCCTGTAGGTCCTATATGGCCGTGGGTTGCAGCTGGCTGGTATCAGAGCCACCCACATGCCGTATATACGGGGCCCAGCTGTGCTCAGATCGACATATATCGACTCAAGAACATCGCCTGTAGGTCCTATATGGCCGTGGGTTGCATCTGGCTGGTATCAGAGCTACCCCCATGCTGTATATACGGGGCCCAGCTGTGCTCAGATCGACATATATCGACTCAAGAACATCGCCTGTAGGTCCTATATGGCCGTGGGTTGCAGCTGGCTGGTATCACAGCTACCCCCGCGCTGTATATACGTGGCCCAGCTGTGCTCAGAACGACATATATCGACTCAAGAACATTGCCTGTGGGTCTTATATGGCCGTGGGATGCAGCTGGCTGGTATCAGAGCTACCCCCAGGCTGTATATACGTGGCCCAGCTGTGCTCAGATCGACATATATCGACTCAAGAACATCGCCTGTGGGTCATATCTGGCCGTGGGTTGCAGCTGGCTGGTATCACAGCTACCCCCATGCTGTCTGTATATACGTGGCCCAGCTGTGCTCAGATCGACATATATCGACTCAAGAACATCGCCTGTAGGTCCTATATAGCCGTGGGTTGCAGCTAGCTGGTATCAGAGCCGCCCTCATGCCGTATATACGGGGACCAGCTGTGCTCAGATCGACATATATCGACTCAAGAACATCGCCTGTAGGTACTATAAGGCCGTGGGTTGCATCTGGCTGGTATCAGAGCTACCCTAATGCTATATATACGGCGCCCAGCTATGCTCATCAGAGCAACCCCCATGCTGTATCTACGGCGCCCAGCTGTGCTCAGATCGACATATATCGACTCAAGAACATCGCCTGAGGGTCCTATATGGCCGTGGGTTGCAGCTGGCTGGTATCACAGCTACCCCCATGCTGTCTGTATATACGTGGCCCAGCTGTGCTCAGATCGACATATATCGACTCAAGAACATCGCCTGTAGGTCCTATATAGCCGTGGGTTTCAGCTGGCTGGTATCAGAGCCGCCGTCATGCCGTATATACGGGGACCAGCTGTGCTCAGATCGACATATATCTACTCAAGAACATCGACTGTAGGTCCTATATGGCCGTGGGTTGCATTTGGCTGGTATCAGAGCCACCCACATGCCGTATATACGGGGCCCAGCTGTGCTCAGATCGACATATATCGACTCAAGAACATCGCCTGTAGGTCCTATATGGCCGTGGGTTGCATCTGGCTGGTATCAGAGCTACCCCCATGCTGTATATACGAGGACCAGCTGTGCTCAGATCGACATATATCGACTCAAGAACATCGCCTGTAGGTCCTATATGGCCGTGGGTTGCATCTGGCTGGTATCAGAGCTACCCCCATGCTATATATACGGGGCCCAGCTGTGCTCAGATCGACATATATCGACTCAAGAACATCGCCTGTAGGTCCTATATGGCCGTGAGTTGCAGCTGGCTGGTATCACAGCTACCCCTATGCTGTATATACGTGGCCCAGCTGTGCTCAGATCGACATATATCGACTCAAGAATATCGCCTGTAGGTCCTATATGGCCGTGGGTTGCATCTGGCTGATATCAGAGGCACCCACATGCCGAATATACGGGGGCCCAGCTGTGCTCAGATCGACATATATCGACTCAAGAACATCGCCTGTAGGTCCTATATGGCCGTGGGTTGCAGCTGGCTTGTAACAGAGCCACCCAAATGCCGTATATACGGGGCCCAGCTGTGCTCAGATCGACATATATCGACTC
The DNA here is from genome assembly GCA_963942505.1 of Lordithon lunulatus. Lineage (NCBI taxonomy): Eukaryota > Metazoa > Arthropoda > Insecta > Coleoptera > Staphylinidae > Lordithon > Lordithon lunulatus. Next base: position 28,561,410 of record OZ012667.1, on the reverse strand, counting down.
AAGTACATCGCCTGTAGGTCCTATATGGCCGTGGGTTGCATCTGGCTGGTATCAGAGCTACCCCCATGCTGTATATACGGCGCCCAGCTGTGCTCAGATCGACATATATCGACTCAAGAACATCGCCTGTGGGTCCTATATAGCCGTGGGCTGCAGCTGGCTGGTATCACAGCTACCCCTATGCTGTATATACGTGGCCCAGCTGTGCTCAGATCGACATATATCAACTCAAGAATATCGCCTGTGGCTCCTATATGGCCGTGGGTTGCATCTGGCTGATATCAGAGGCACCCACATGCCGAATATACGGGGGCCCAGCTGTGCTCAGATCGACATATATCGACTCAAGAACATCGCCTGTAGGTCCTATATGGCCGTGGGTTGCAGCTGGCTTGTAACAGAGCCACCCACATGCCGTATATACGGGGCCCAGCTGTGCTCAGATCGACATATATCGACTCAAGTACATCGCCTGTAGGTCCTATATGGCCGTGGGTTGCATCTCGCTGGTATCAGAGCAACCCCCATGCTGTATATACGGCGCCCAGCTGTGCTCAGATCGACATATATCGACTCAAGAACATCGCCTGTAGGTCCTATATGGCCGTGGGTTGCATCTGGCTGGTATCAGAGCTACCCCCAGGCTGTATATACGTGGCCCAGCTGTGCTCAGATCGACATATATCGACTCAAGAACATCGCCTGTGGGTCATATCTGGCCGTGGGTTGCAGCTGGCTGGTATCACAGCTACCCCCATGCTGTCTGTATATACGTGGCCCAGCTGTGCTCAGATCGACATATATCGACTCAAGAACATCGCCTGTGGGTCCTATATAGCCGTGGGCTGCAGCTGGCTGGTATCACAGCTACCCCTATGCTGTATATACGTGGCCCAGCTGTGCTCAGATCGACATATATCAACTCAAGAATATCGCCTGTGGGTCCTATATGGCCGTGGGTTGCATCTGGCTGATATCAGAGGCACCCACATGCCGAATATACGGGGGCCCAGCTGTGCTCAGATCGACATATATCGACTCAAGAACATCGCCTGTAGGTCCTATATGGCCGTGGGTTGCAGCTGGCTTGTAACAGAGCCACCCACATGCCGTATATACGGGGCCCAGCTGTGCTCAGATCGACATATATCGACTCAAGTACATCGCCTGTAGGTCCTATATGGCCGTGGGTTGCATCTCGCTGGTATCAGAGCAACCCCCATGCTGTATATACGGCGCCCAGCTGTGCTCAGATCGACATATATCGACTCAGGAACATCGCCTGAGGGTCCTATATGGCCGTGGGTTGCAGCTGGTTGGTATCACAGCTACCCCCATGCTGTCTGTATATACGTGGCCCAGCTGTGCTCAGATCGACATATATCGACTCAAGAACATCGCCTGTAGGTCCTATATAGCCGTGGGTTTCAGCTGGCTGGTATCAGAGCCGCCGTCATGCCGTATATACGGGGACCAGCTGTGCTCAGATCGACATATATCTACTCAAGAACATCGACTGTAGGTCCTATATGGCCGTGGGTTGCATTTGGCTGGTATCAGAGCCACCCACATGCCGTATATACGGGGCCCAGCTGTGCTCAGATCGACATATATCGACTCAAGAACATCGCCTGTAGGTCCTATATGGCCGTGGGTTGCATCTGGCTGGTATCAGAGCTACCCCCATGCTGTATATACGAGGACCAGCTGTGCTCAGATCGACATATATCGACTCAAGAACATCGCCTGTAGGTCCTATATGGCCGTGGGTTGCATCTGGCTGGTATCAGAGTTACCCCCATGCTGTATATACGGGGCCCAGCTGTGCTCAGATCGACATATATCGACTCAAGAACATCGCCTGTAGGTCCTATATGGCCGTGAGTTGCAGCTGGCTGGTATCACAGCTACCCCTATGCTGTATATACGTGGCCCAGCTGTGCTCAGATCGACATATATCGACTCAAGAATATCGCCTGTAGGTCCTATATGGCCGTGGGTTGCATCTGGCTGATATCAGAGGCACCCACATGCCGAATATACGGGGGCCCAGCTGTGCTCAGATCGACATATATCGACTCAAGAACATCGCCTGTAGGTCCTATATGGCCGTGGGTTGCAGCTGGCTTGTAACAGAGCCACCCAAATGCCGTATATACGGGGCCCAGCTGTGCTCAGATCGACATATATCGACTCAAGTACATCGCCTGTAGGTCCTATATGGCCGTGGGTTGCATCTGGCTGGTATCAGAGCTACCCCCATGCTGTATATACGGCGCCCAGCTGTGCTCAGATCGACATATATCGACTCAAGAACATCGCCTGTGGGTCCTATATAGCCGTGGGCTGCAGCTGGCTGGTATCACAGCTACCCCTATGCTGTATATACGTGGCCCAGCTGTGCTCAGATCGACATATATCAACTCAAGAATATCGCCTGTGGGTCCTATATGGCCGTGGGTTGCATCTGGCTGATATCAGAGGCACCCACATGCCGAATATACGGGGGCCCAGCTGTGCTCAGATCGACATATATCGACTCAAGAACATCGCCTGTAGGTCCTATATGGCCGTGGGTTGCAGCTGGCTTGTAACAGAGCCACCCACATGCCGTATATACGGGGCCCAGCTGTGCTCAGATCGACATATATCGACTCAAGTACATCGCCTGTAGGTCCTATATGGCCGTGGGTTGCATCTCGCTGGTATCAGAGCAACCCCCATGCTGTATATACGGCGCCCAGCTGTGCTCAGATCGACATATATTGACTCAAGAACATCGCCTGAGGGTCCTATATGGCCGTGGGTTGCAGCTGGCTGGTATCACAGCTACCCCCATGCTGTCTGTATATACGTGGCCCAGCTGTGCTCAGATCGACATATATCGACTCAAGAACATCGCCTGTAGGTCCTATATAGCCGTGGGTTTCAGCTGGCTGGTATCAGAGCCGCCGTCATGCCGTATATACGGGGACCAGCTGTGCTCAGATCGACATATATCTACTCAAGAACATCGACTGTAGGTCCTATATGGCCGTGGGTTGCATTTGGCTGGTATCAGAGCCACCCACATGCCGTATATACGGGGCCCAGCTGTGCTCAGATCGACATATATCGACTCAAGAACATCGCCTGTAGGTCCTATATGGCCGTGGGTTGCATCTGGCTGGTATCAGAGCTACCCCCATGCTGTATATACGAGGACCAGCTGTGCTCAGATCGACATATATCGACTCAAGAACATCGCCTGTAGGTCCTATATGGCCGTGGGTTGCATCTGGCTGGTATCAGAGCTACCCCCATGCTGTATATACGGGGCCCAGCTGTGCTCAGATCGACATATATCGACTCAAGAACATCGCCTGTAGGTCCTATATGGCCGTGAGTTGCAGCTGGCTGGTATCACAGCTACCCCTATGCTGTATATACGTGGCCCAGCTGTGCTCAGATCGACATATATCGACTCAAGAATATCGCCTGTAGGTCCTATATGGCCGTGGGTTGCATCTGGCTGATATCAGAGGCACCCACATGCCGAATATACGGGGGCCCAGCTGTGCTCAGATCGACATATATCGACTCAAGAACATCGCCTGTAGGTCCTATATGGCCGTGGGTTGCAGCTGGCTTGTAACAGAGCCACCCAAATGCCGTATATACGGGGCCCAGCTGTGCTCAGATCGACATATATCGACTCAAGTACATCGCCTGTAGGTCCTATATGGCCGTGGGTTGCATCTGGCTGGTATCAGAGCTACCCCCATGCTGTATATACGGCGCCCAGCTGTGCTCAGATCGACATATATCGACTCAAGAACATCGCCTGAGGGTCCTATATGGCCGTGGGTTGCAGCTGGCTGGTATCACAGCTACCCCCATGCTGTCTGTATATACGTGGCCCAGCTGTGCTCAGATCGACATATATTGACTCAAGAACATCGCCTGTAGGTCCTATATAGCCGTGGGTTGCATCTGGCTGGTATCAGAGCTACCCCCATGCTGTATATACGGGGCCCAGCTGTGCTCAGATCGACATATATCGACTCAAGAACATCGCCTGTAGGTCCTATATGGCCGTGGGTTGCAGCTGGCTGGTATCACAGCTACCCCCATGCTGTATATACGGGGCCCAGCTGTGCTCAGATCGACATATATCGACTCTAGAACCTCGCATGTTGGTCCTATATGGCCGTGGGTTGCATCTGGCTAGTATCAGAGCTACCCCCATGCTGTATATACGGGGCCCAGCTGTGCTCAGATCGACATATATCGACTCAAGAACATCGCCTGTAGGTCCTATATGGCCTTGGGTTGCAGCTGGCTGGTATCAGAGCCACCCACATGCCGTATATACAGGGCCCAGCTGTGCTCAGATCGACATATATCGACTCAAGAACGTCGCCTGTAGGTCCTATATGGCCGTGGGTTGCATCTGGCTGGTATCAGAGCTACCCCCATGCTGTATATACGGGGCCCAGCTGTGCTCAGCTCGACATATAACGACTTAAAATCATCGCCTATAGGTCCTATATGGCCTTGGGTTGCAGCTGGCTGGTATCAGAGCCACCCACATGCCGTATATACAGGGCCCAGCTGTGCTCAGATCGACATATATCGACTCAAGAACATCGCCTGTAGGTCCTATATGGCCGTGGGTTGCATCTGGCTGGTATCAGAGCCACCCCCATGCTGTATATACGGGGCCCAGCTGTGCTCAGATCGACATATATCGACTCAAGAACATCGCCTGTAGGTCATATATGACCGTGGGTTGCATCTGGCTGGTATCAGAGCTACCCCCATGCTGTATATACGGGGCCCAGATGTGCTCAGATCGACATATATCGACTCAAGAACATCGCCTGTAGGTCCTATATGGCCGTGGGTTGCAGCTGGCTGGTATCACAGCTACCCCCACGCTGTATATACGTGGCCCAGCTGTGCTCAGAACGACATAAATCGACTCAAGAACATCGCCTGTGGGTCATATATGGCCGTGGGTTGCAGCTGGCTGGTATCAGAGCTACCCCAGGCAGTATATACGTGGCCCAGCTGTGCTCAGATCGACATATATCGACTCAAGAAAATCGCCTGTAGGTGCTATATGGCCGTGGGTTGCATCTGGCTGGTATCAGAGCTACCCCCATGCTGTACATACGGCGCCCAGCTATGCTCAGATCGACATATATCGAATCAAGAACATCGCCTGTAGGTCCTATATGGCCGTGGGTTGCATCTGGCTGGTATCAGTGCTAATGCCATGCTGTATATACGGCGCCCACCTGTGCACAGATCGACATATATCGACTCAAGAACATCGCCTGTAGGTCCTATATGGCCGTGGGTTGCATCTGGCTGGTATCTGAGCTACCCCCATGGTGTATATACGGCGCCCAGCTGTGCTCAGATCGACATATATCGACTCAAGAACATCGCCTGTAGGTCCTATATGACAGTGGGTTGCATCTGGCTGGTATCAGAGCTACTCCCATGCTGTATATACGAGGCCCAGCTGTGCTCAGATCGACATATATCGACTCAAGAAGATCGCCTGTAGGTCCTATATAACCGTGGGTTGCAGCTGACTGGTATCACAGCTACCCCCATGCTGTATATACGGCGCCGAGCTGTGCTCAGATCGACATATATCGACTCAAGAACATCGCCTGTAGGTCCTATATGGCCGTGGGTTGCATCTGGCTGGTATCAGAGCTACCCCCATGCTATATATACGGCGCCCAGCTATGCTCAGATCGACATATATCGACTCAAGAACATCGCCTGTAGGTCCTATATGGCCGTGGGTTGCATCTGGCTGGTATCATTGCTAATCCCATGCTGTATATACGGCGCCCAGCTGTGCTCAGATCGACATATATCGACTCAAGAACATCGCCTGTGGGTCCTATATAGCCGTGGGCTGCAGCTGGCTGGTATCACAGCTACCCCTATGCTGTATATACGTGGCCCAGCTGTGCTCAGATCGACATATATCGACTCAAGAATATCGCCTGTAGGTCCTATATGGCCGTGGGTTGCATCTAGCTGATATCAGAGGCACCCACATGCCGAATATACGGGGGCCCAGCTGTGCTCAGATCGACATATATCGACTCTAGAACATCGTCTGTTGGTCCTATATGGGCGTGGGTTGCATCTGGCTGGTATCAGAGCTACCCCCATGCTGTATATACGGGGCCCAGCTGTGCTCAGATCGACATATATCGACTCAAGAACATCGCCTGTAGGTCCTATATGGCCTTGGGTTGCAGCTGGTTGGTATCAGAGCCACCCACATGCCGTATATACAGGGCCCAGCTGTGCTCAGATCGACATATATCGACTCAAGAACATCGCCTGTAGGTCCTATATGGCCGTGGGTTGCATCTGGCTGGTATCAGAGCTACCCCCATGCTGTATATACGGGGCCCAGCTGTGCTCAGCTCGACATATAACGACATAAAAACATCGCCTATAGGTCCTATATGGCCTTGGGTTGCAGCTGGCTGGTATCAGAGCCACCCATATGCCGTATATACAGGGCCCAGCTGTGCTCAGATCGACATATATCGACTCAAGAACATCGCCTGTAGGTCCTATGTGGCCGTGGGTTGCATCTGGCTGGTATCAGAGCCACCCCCATGCTGTATATACGGGGCCCAGCTGTGCTCAGATCGACATATATCGACTCAAGAACATCGCCTGTAGGTCCTATATGGCCGTGGGTTGCATCTGGCTGGTATCAGAGCTACCCCCATGCTGTATATACGGGGCCCAGCTGTGCTCAGATCGACATATATCGACTCAAGAACATCGCCTGTAGGTCCTATATGGCCGTGGGTTGCAGCTGGCTGGTATCAGAGCCACCCACATGCCGTATATACGGGGCCCAGCTGTGCTCAGATCGACATATATCGACTCAAGAACATCGCCTGTAGGTCCTATATGGCCGTGGGTTGCATCTGGCTGGTATCAGAGCTACCCCCATGCTGTATATACGGGGCCCAGCTGTGCTCAGATCGACATATATCGACTCAAGAACATCGCCTGTAGGTCCTATATGGCCGTGGGTTGCATCTGGCTGGTATCAGAGCTACCCCCATGCTGTATATACGGGGCCCAGCTGTGCTCAGCTCGACATATAACGACTTAGAAACATCGCCTATAGGTCCTATATGGCCTTGGGTTGCAGCTGGCTGGTATCAGAGCCACCCACATGCCGTATATACAGGGCCCAGCTGTGCTCAGATCGACATATATCGACTCAAGAACATCGCCTGTAGGTCCTATATGGCCGTGGGTTGCATCTGGCTGGTATCAGAGCCACCCCCATGCTGTATATACGGGGCCCAGCTGTGCTCAGATCGACATATATCGACTCAAGAACATCGCCTGTAGGTCTTATATGGCCGTGGGTTGCATCTGGCTGGTATCAGAGCTACCCCCATGCTGTATATACGGGGCCCAGCTGTGCTCAGATCGACATATATCGACTCAAGAACATCGCCTGTAGGTCCTATATGGCCGTGGGTTGCAGCTGGCTGGTATCAGAGCCACCCACATGCCGTATATACGGGGCCCAGCTGTGCTCAGATCGACATATATCGACTCAAGAACATCGCCTGTAGGTCCTATATGGCCGTGGGTTGCATCTGGCTGGTATCAGAGCTACCCCCATGCTGTATATACGGGGCCCAGCTGTGCTCAGATCGACATATATCGACTCAAGAACATCGCCTGTAGGTCCTATATGGCCGTGGGTTGCAGCTGGCTGGTATCACAGCTACCCCCGCGCTGTATATACGTGGCCCAGCTGTGCTCAGAACGACATATATCGACTCAAGAACATTGCCTGTGGGTCTTATATGGCCGTGGGATGCAGCTGGCTGGTATCAGAGCTACCCCCAGGCTGTATATACGTGGCCCAGCTGTGCTCAGATCGACATATATCGACTCAAGAACATCGCCTGAGGGTCCTATATGGCCGTGGGTTGCAGCTGGCTGGTATCACAGCTACCTCCATGCTGTCTGTATATACGTGGCCCAGCTGTGATCAGATCGACATATATCGACTCAAGAACATCGCCTGTAGGTCCTATATAGCCGTGGGTTGCATCTGGCTGGTATCAGAGCTACCCCCATGCTGTATATACGGGGCCCAACTGTGCTCAGATCGACATATATCGACTCAAGAACATCGCCTGTAGGTCCTATATGGCCGTGGGTTGCAGCTGGCTGGTATCACAGCTACCCCCATGCTGTATATACGGGGCCCAGCTGTGCTCAGATCGACATATATCGACTCTAGAACATCGTCTGTTGGTCCTATATGGGCGTGGGTTGCATCTGGCTGGTATCAGAGCTACCCCCATGCTGTATATACGGGGCCCAGCTGTGCTCAGATCGACATATATCGACTCAAGAACATCGCCTGTAGGTCCTATATGGCCTTGGGTTGCAGCTGGTTGGTATCAGAGCCACCCACATGCCGTATATACAGGGCCCAGCTGTGCTCAGATCGACATATATCGACTCAAGAACATCGCCTGTAGGTCCTATATGGCCGTGGGTTGCATCTGGCTGGTATCAGAGCTACCCCCATGCTGTATATACGGGGCCCAGCTGTGCTCAGCTCGACATATAACGACATAAAAACATCGCCTATAGGTCCTATATGGCCTTGGGTTGCAGCTGGCTGGTATCAGAGCCACCCACATGCCGTATATACAGGGCCCAGCTGTGCTCAGATCGACATATATCGACTCAAGAACATCGCCTGTAGGTCCTATGTGGCCGTGGGTTGCATCTGGCTGGTACCAGAGCCACCCCCATGCTGTATATACGGGGCCCAGCTGTGCTCAGATCGACATATATCGACTCAAGAACATCGCCTGTAGGTCCTATATGGCCGTGGGTTGCATCTGGCTGGTATCAGAGCTACCCCCATGCTGTATATACGGGGCCCAGCTGTGCTCAGATCGACATATATCGACTCAAGAACATCGCCTGTAGGTCCTATATGGCCGTGGGTTGCAGCTGGCTGGTATCAGAGCCACCCACATGCCGTATATACGGGGCCCAGCTGTGCTCAGATCGACATATATCGACTCAAGAACATCGCCTGTAGGTCCTATATGGCCGTGGGTTGCATCTGGCTGGTATCAGAGCTACCCCCATGCTGTATATACGGGGCCCAGCTGTGCTCAGATCGACATATATCGACTCAAGAACATCGCCTGTAGGTCCTATATGGCCGTGGGTTGCATCTGGCTGGTATCAGAGCTACCCCCATGCTGTATATACGGGGCCCAGCTGTGCTCAGCTCGACATATAACGACTTAAAAACATCGCCTATAGGTCCTATATGGCCTTGGGTTGCAGCTGGCTGGTATCAGAGCCACCCACATGCCGTATATACAGGGCCCAGCTGTGCTCAGATCGACATATATCGACTCAAGAACATCGCCTGTAGGTCCTATATGGCCGTGGGTTGCATCTGGCTGGTATCAGAGCCACCCCCATGCTGTATATACGGGGCCCAGCTGTGCTCAGATCGACATATATCGACTCAAGAACATCGCCTGTAGGTCCTATATGGCCGTGGGTTGCATCTGGCTGGTATCAGAGCTACCCCCATGCTGTATATACGGGGCCCAGCTGTGCTCAGATCGACATATATCGACTCAAGAACATCGCCTGTAGGTCCTATATGGCCGTGGGTTGCAGCTGGCTGGTATCAGAGCCACCCACATGCCGTATATACGGGGCCCAGCTGTGCTCAGATCGACATATATCGACTCAAGAACATCGCCTGTAGGTCCTATATGGCCGTGGGTTGCATCTGGCTGGTATCAGAGCTACCCCCATGCTGTATATACGGGGCCCAGCTGTGCTCAGATCGACATATATCGACTCAAGAACATCGCCTGTAGGTCCTATATGGCCGTGGGTTGCAGCTGGCTGGTATCACAGCTACCCCCGCGCTGTATATACGTGGTCCAGCTGTGCTCAGAACGACATATATCGACTCAAGAACATTGCCTGTGGGTCTTATATGGCCGTGGGATGCAGCTGGCTGGTATCAGAGCTACCCCCAGGCTGTATATACGTGGCCCAGCTGTGCTCAGATCGACATATATCGACTCAAGAACATCGCCTGTGGGTCATATCTGGCCGTGGGTTGCAGCTGGCTGGTATCACAGCTACCCCCATGCTGTCTGTATATACGTGGCCCAGCTGTGCTCAGATCGACATAACGACTCAAGAACATCGCCTGTAGGTCCTATATAGCCGTGGGTTGCAGCTAGCTGGTATCAGAGCCGCCCTCATGCCGTATATACGGGGACCAGCTGTGCTCAGATCGACATATATCGACTCAAGAACATCGCCTGTAGGTACTATAAGGCCGTGGGTTGCATCTGGCTGGTATCAGAGCTACCCTAATGCTATATATACGGCGCCCAGCTATGCTCAGATCGACATATATCGACTCAAGAACATCGCCTGTAGGTCCTATATGGCCGTGGGTTGCATCTGGCTGGTATCAGTGCTAATCCCATGCTGTATATACGGCGCCCAGCTGTGCTCAGATCGACATATATCGACTCAAGAACATCGCCTGTGGGTCCTATATAGCCGTGGGCTGCAGCTGGCTGGTATCACAGCTACCCCTATGCTGTATATACGTGGCCCAGCTGTGCTCAGATCGACATATATCAACTCAAGAATATCGCCTGTGGGTCCTATATGGCCGTGGGTTGCATCTGGCTGATATCAGAGGCACCCACATGCCGAATATACGGGGGCCCAGCTGTGCTCAGATCGACATATATCGACTCAAGAACATCGCCTGTAGGTCCTATATGGCCGTGGGTTGCAGCTGGCTTGTAACAGAGCCACCCACATGCCGTATATACGGGGCCCAGCTGTGCTCAGATCGACATATATCGACTCAAGTACATCGCCTGTAGGTCCTATATGGCCGTGGGTTGCATCTCGCTGGTATCAGAGCAACCCCCATGCTGTATATACGGCGCCCAGCTGTGCTCAGATCGACATATATCGACTCAAGAACATCGCCTGAGGGTCCTATATGGCCGTGGGTTGCAGCTGGCTGGTATCACAGCTACCCCCATGCTGTATATACGTGGCCCAGCTGTGCTCAGATCGACATATATCGACTCAAGAATATCGCCTGTAGGTCCTATATGGCCGTGGGTTGCATCTCGCTGATATCAGAGGCACCCACATGCCGAATATACGGGGGCCCAGCTGTGCTCAGATCGACATATATCGACTCAAGAACATCACCTGTAGGTCCTATATGGCCGTGAGTTGCAGCTGGCTGGTATCACAGCTACCCCTATGCTGTATATACGTGGCCCAGCTGTGCTCAGATCGACATATATCGACTCAAGAATATCGCCTGTAGGTCCTATATGGCCGTGGGTTGCATCTCGCTGATATCAGAGGCACCCACATGCCGAATATACGGGGGCCCAGCTGTGCTCAGATCGACATATATCGACTCAAGAACATCGCCTGTAGGTCCTATATGGCCGTGGGTTGCAGCTGGCTTGTAACAGAGCCACCCAAATGCCGTATATACGGGGCCCAGCTGTGCTCAGATCGACATATATCGACTCAAGTACATCGCCTGTAGGTCCTATATGGCCGTGGGTTGCATCTGGCTGGTATCAGAGCTACCCCCATGCTGTATATACGGCGCCCAGCTGTGCTCAGATCGACATATATCGACTCAAGAACATCGCCTGTGGGTCCTATATAGCCGTGGGCTGCAGCTGGCTGGTATCACAGCTACCCCTATGCTGTATATACGTGGCCCAGCTGTGCTCAGATCGACATATATCAACTCAAGAATATCGCCTGTGGGTCCTATATGGCCGTGGGTTGCATCTGGCTGATATCAGAGGCACCCACATGCCGAATATACGGGGGCCCAGCTGTGCTCAGATCGACATATATCGACTCAAGAACATCGCCTGTAGGTCCTATATGGCCGTGGGTTGCAGCTGGCTTGTAACAGAGCCACCCACATGCCGTATATACGGGGCCCAGCTGTGCTCAGATCGACATATATCGACTCAAGTACATCGCCTGTAGGTCCTATATGGCCGTGGGTTGCATCTCGCTGGTATCAGAGCAACCCCCATGCTGTATATACGGCGCCCAGCTGTGCTCAGATCGACATATATCGACTCAAGAACATCGCCTGTAGGTCCTATATGGCCGTGGGTTGCTTCTGGCTGGTATCAGAGCTACCCCCATGCTGTATATACGGGGCCCAGCTGTGCTCAGATCGACATATATCGACTCAAGAACATCGCCTGTAGGTCCTATATGGCCGTGGGTTGCAGCTGGCTGGTATCACAGCTACCCCCGCGCTGTATATACGTGGCCCAGCTGTGCTCAGAACGACATATATCGACTCAAGAACATTGCCTGTGGGTCTTATATGGCCGTGGGATGCAGCTGGCTGGTATCAGAGCTACCCCCAGGCTGTATATACGTGGCCCAGCTGTGCTCAGATCGACATATATCGACTCAAGAACATCGCCTGTGGGTCATATCTGGCCGTGGGTTGCAGCTGGCTGGTATCACAGCTACCCCCATGCTGTCTGTATATACGTGGCCCAGCTGTGCTCAGATCGACATATATCGACTCAAGAACATCGCCTGTAGGTCCTATATAGCCGTGGGTTGCAGCTAGCTGGTATCAGAGCCGCCCTCATGCCGTATATACGGGGACCAGCTGTGCTCAGATCGACATATATCGACTCAAGAACATCGCCTGTAGGTACTATAAGGCCGTGGGTTGCATCTGGCTGGTATTAGAGCTACCCTAATGCTATATATACGGCGCCCAGCTATGCTCAGATCGACATATATCGACTCAAGAACATCGCCTGTAGGTCCTATATGGCCGTGGGTTGCATCTGGCTGGTATCAGTGCTAATCCCATGCTGTATATACGGCGCCCAGCTGTGCTCAGATCGACATATATCGACTCAAGAACATCGCCTGTGGGTCCTATATAGCCGTGGGCTGCAGCTGGCTGGTATCACAGCTACCCCTATGCTGTATATACGTGGCCCAGCTGTGCTCAGATCGACATATATCAACTCAAGAATATCGCCTGTGGGTCCTATATGGCCGTGGGTTGCATCTGGCTGATATCAGAGGCACCCACATGCCGAATATACGGGGGCCCAGCTGTGCTCAGATCGACATATATCGACTCAAGAACATCGCCTGTAGGTCCTATATGGCCGTGGGTTGCAGCTGGCTTGTAACAGAGCCACCCACATGCCGTATATACGGGGCCCAGCTGTGCTCAGATCGACATATATCGACTCAAGTACATCGCCTGTAGGTCCTATATGGCCGTGGGTTGCATCTCGCTGGTATCAGAGCAACCCCCATGCTGTATATACGGCGCCCAGCTGTGCTCAGATCGACATATATCGACTCAAGAACATCGCCTGAGGGTCCTATATGGCCGTGGGTTGCAGCTGGCTGGTATCACAGCTACCCCCATGCTGTCTGTATATACGTGGCCCAGCTGTGCTCAGATCGACATATATCGACTCAAGAACATCGCCTGTAGGTCCTATATAGCCGTGGGTTTCAGCTGGCTGGTATCAGAGCCGCCGTCATGCCGTATATACGGGGACCAGCTGTGCTCAGATCGACATATATCTACTCAAGAACATCGACTGTAGGTCCTATATGGCCGTGGGTTGCATTTGGCTGGTATCAGAGCCACCCACATGCCGTATATACGGGGCCCAGCTGTGCTCAGATCGACATATATCGACTCAAGAACATCGCCTGTAGGTCCTATATGGCCGTGGGTTGCATCTGGCTGGTATCAGAGCTACCCCCATGCTGTATATACGAGGACCAGCTGTGCTCAGATCGACATATATCGACTCAAGAACATCGCCTGTAGGTCCTATATGGCCGTGGGTTGCATCTGGCTGGTATCAGAGCTACCCCCATGCTGTATATACGGGGCCCAGCTGTGCTCAGATCGACATATATCGACTCAAGAACATCGCCTGTAGGTCCTATATGGCCGTGAGTTGCAGCTGGCTGGTATCACAGCTACCCCTATGCTGTATATACGTGGCCCAGCTGTGCTCAGATCGACATATATCGACTCAAGAATATCGCCTGTAGGTCCTATATGGCCGTGGGTTGCATCTGGCTGATATCAGAGGCACCCACATGCCGAATATACGGGGGCCCAGCTGTGCTCAGATCGACATATATCGACTCAAGAACATCGCCTGTAGGTCCTATATGGCCGTGGGTTGCAGCTGGCTTGTAACAGAGCCACCCAAATGCCGTATATACGGGGCCCAGCTGTGCTCAGATCGACATATATCGACTCAAGTACATCGCCTGTAGGTCCTATATGGCCGTGGGTTGCATCTGGCTGGTATCAGAGCTACCCCCATGCTGTATATACGGCGCCCAGCTGTGCTCAGATCGACATATATCGACTCAAGAACATCGCCTGTGGGTCCTATATAGCCGTGGGCTGCAGCTGGCTGGTATCACAGCTACCCCTATGCTGTATATACGTGGCCCAGCTGTGCTCAGATCGACATATATCAACTCAAGAATATCGCCTGTGGGTCCTATATGGCCGTGGGTTGCATCTGGCTGATATCAGAGGCACCCACATGCCGAATATACAAGGGCCCAGCTGTGCTCAGATCGACATATATCGACTCAAGAACATCGCCTGTAGGTCCTATATGGCCGTGGGTTGCAGCTGGCTTGTAACAGAGCCACCCACATGCCGTATATACGGGGCCCAGCTGTGCTCAGATCGACATATATCGACTCAAGTACATCGCCTGTAGGTCCTATATGGCCGTGGGTTGCATCTCGCTGGTATCAGAGCAACCCCCATGCTGTATATACGGCGCCCAGCTGTGCTCAGATCGACATATATCGACTCAAGAACATCGCCTGAGGGTCCTATATGGCCGTGGGTTGCAGCTGGCTGGTATCACAGCTACCCCCATGCTGTCTGTATATACGTGGCCCAGCTGTGCTCATATCGACATATATCGACTCAAGAACATCGCCTGTAGGTCCTATATAGCCGTGGGTTTCAGCTGGCTGGTATCAGAGCCGCCGTCATGCCGTATATACGGGGACCAGCTGTGCTCAGATCGACATATATCTACTCAAGAACATCGACTGTAGGTCCTATATGGCCGTGGGTTGCATTTGGCTGGTATCAGAGCCACCCACATGCCGTATATACGGGGCCCAGCTGTGCTCAGATCGACATATATCGACTCAAGAACATCGCCTGTAGGTCCTATATGGCCGTGGGTTGCATCTGGCTGGTATCAGAGCTACCCCCATGCTGTATATACGAGGACCAGCTGTGCTCAGATCGACATATATCGACTCAAGAACATCGCCTGTAGGTCCTATATGTCCGTGGGTTGCATCTGGCTGGTATCAGAGCTACCCCCATGCTGTATATACGGGGCCCAGCTGTGCTCAGATCGACATATATCGACTCAAGAACATCGCCTGTAGGTCCTATATGGCCGTGAGTTGCAGCTGGCTGGTATCACAGCTACCCCTATGCTGTATATACGTGGCCCAGCTGTGCTCAGATCGACATATATCGACTCAAGAATATCGCCTGTAGGTCCTATATGGCCGTGGGTTGCATCTGGCTGATATCAGAGGCACCCACATGCCGAATATACGGGGGCCCAGCTGTGCTCAGATCGACATATATCGACTCAAGAACATCGCCTGTAGGTCCTATATGGCCGTGGGTTGCAGCTGGCTTGTAACAGAGCCACCCAAATGCCGTATATACGGGGCCCAGCTGTGCTCAGATCGACATATATCGACTCAAGTACATCGCCTGTAGGTCCTATATGGACGTGGGTTGCATCTGGCTGGTATCAGAGCTACCCCCATGCTGTATATACGGCGCCCAGCTGTGCTCAGATCGACATATATCGACTCAAGAACATCGCCTGAGGGTCCTATATGGCCGTGGGTTGCAGCTGGCTGGTATCACAGCTACCCCCATGCTGTCTGTATATACGTGGCCCAGCTGTGCTCAGATCGACATATATCGACTCAAGAACATCGCCTGTAGGTCCTATATGGCCGTGGGTTGCAGCTGGCTTGTAACAGAGCCACCCACATGCCGTATATACGGGGCCCAGCTGTGCTCAGATCGACATATATCGACTCAAGTACATCGCCTGTAGGTCCTATATGGCCGTGGGTTGCATCTCGCTGGTATCAGAGCAACCCCCATGCTGTATATACGGCGCCCAGCTGTGCTCAGATCGACATATATCGACTCAAGAACATCGCCTGAGGGTCCTATATGGCCGTGGGTTGCAGCTGGCTGGTATCACAGCTACCCCCATGCTGTCTGTATATACGTGGCCCAGCTGTGCTCAGATCGACATATATCGACTCAAGAACATCGCCTGTAGGTCCTATATAGCCGTGGGTTTCAGCTGGCTGGTATCAGAGCCGCCGTCATGCCGTATATACGGGGACCAGCTGTGCTCAGATCGACATATATCTCAAGAACATCGACTGTAGGTCCTATATGGCAGTGGGTTGCATTTGGCTGGTATCAGAGCCACCCACATGCCGTATATACGGGGCCCAGCTGTGCTCAGATCGACATATATCGACTCAAGAACATCGCCTGTAGGTCCTATATGGCCGTGGGTTGCATCTGGCTGGTATCAGAGCTACCCCCATGCTGTATATACGAGGACCAGCTGTGCTCAGATCGACATATATCGACTCAAGAACATCGCCTGTAGGTCCTATATGGCCGTGGGTTGCATCTGGCTGGTATCAGAGCTACCCCCATGCTGTATATACGGGGCCCAGCTGTGCTCAGATCGACATATATCGACTCAAGAACATCGCCTGTAGGTCCTATATGGCCGTGAGTTGCAGCTGGCTGGTATCACAGCTACCCCTATGCTGTATATACGTGGCCCAGCTGTGCTCAGATCGACATATATCGACTCAAGAATATCGCCTGTAGGTCCTATATGGCCGTGGGTTGCATCTGGCTGATATCAGAGGCACCCACATGCCGAATATACGGGGGCCCAGCTGTGCTAAGATCGACATATATCGACTCAAGAACATCGCCTGTAGGTCCTATATGGCCGTGGGTTGCAGCTGGCTTGTAACAGAGCCACCCAAATGCCGTATATACGGGGCCCAGCTGTGCTCAGATCGACATATATCGACTCAAGTACATCGCCTGTAGGTCCTATATGGCCGTGGGTTGCATCTGGCTGGTATCAGAGCTACCCCCATGCTGTATATACGGCGCCCAGCTGTGCTCAGATCGACATATATCGACTCAAGAACATCGCCTGAGGGTCCTATATGGCCGTGGGTTGCAGCTGGCTGGTATCACAGCTACCCCCATGCTGTCTGTATATACGTGGCCCAGCTGTGCTCAGATCGACATATACTGACTCAAGAACATCGCCTGTAGGTCCTATATAGCCGTGGGTTGCATCTGGCTGGTATCAGAGCTACCCCCATGCTGTATATACGGGGCCCAGCTGTGCTCAGATCGACATATATCGACTCAAGAACATCGCCTGTAGGTCCTATATGGCCGTGGGTTGCAGCTGGCTGGTATCACAGCTACCCCCATGCTGTATATACGGGGCCCAGCTGTGCTCAGATCGACATATATCGACTCTAGAACCTCGCCTGTTGGTCCTATATGGCCGTGGGTTGCATCTGGCTAGTATCAGAGCTACCCCCATGCTGTATATACGGGGCCCAGCTGTGCTCAGATCGACATATATCGACTCAAGAACATCGCCTGTAGGTCCTATATGGCCTTGGGTTGCAGCTGGCTGGTATCAGAGCCACCCAGATGCCGTATATACAGGGCCCAGCTGTGCTCAGATCGACATATATCGACTCAAGAACATCGCCTGTAGGTCCTATATGGCCGTGGGTTGCATCTGGCTGGTATCAGAGCTACCCCCATGCTGTATATACGGGGCCCAGCTGTGCTCAGCTCGACATATAACGACTTAAAAACATCGCCTATAGGTCCTATATGGCCTTGGGTTGCAGCTGGCTGGTATCAGAGCCACCCACATGCCGTATATACAGGGCCCAGCTGTGCTCAGATCGACATATATCGACTCAAGAACATCGCCTGTAGGTCCTATATGGCCGTGGGTTGCATCTGGCTGGTATCAGAGCCACCCCCATGCTGTATATACGGGGCCCAGCTGTGCTCAGATCGACATATATCGACTCAAGAACATCGCCTGTAGGTCATATATGACCGTGGGTTGCATCTGGCTGGTATCAGAGCTACCCCCATGCTGTATATACGGGGCCCAGATGTGCTCAGATCGACATATATCGACTCAAGAACATCGCCTGTAGGTCCTATATGGCCGTGGGTTGCAGCTGGCTGGTATCAGAGCCACCCACATGCCGTATATACGGGGCCCAGCTGTGCTCAGATCGACATATATCGACTCAAGAACGTCGCCTGTAGGTCCTATATGGCCGTGGGTTGCATCAGGCTGGTATCAGAGCTACCCCCATGCTGTATATACCGGGCCCAGCTGTGCTCAGATCGACATATATCGACTCAAGAACATCGCCTGTAGGTCCTATATGGCCGTGGGTTGCAGCTGGCTGGTATCACAGCTACCCCCGCGCTGTATATACGTGGCCCAGCTGTGCTCAGAACGACATATATCGACTCAAGAACATCGGCTGTGGGTCTTATATGGCCGTGGGATGCAGCTGGCTGTTATCAGAGCTACCCCCAGGCTGTATATAAGTGGCCCAGCTGTACTCAGATCGACATATATCGACTCAAGAACATCGCCTGTAGGAGCTATATGGCCGTGGGTTGCATCTGGCTGGTATCAGAGCTACCTGCATGCTGTATATACGGCGCCAAGCTGTGCTCAGATCGACATATATCGACTCAAGAACATTGCTTGTAGGTCCTATATGGCCGTGGGTTGCATCTGGCTGGTATCAGTGCTACCCCCATGCTGTATATACGGCGCCCAGCTGTGCTCAGATCGACATATATCGACTCAAGAATATCGCCTGTAGGTCCTATATGGCCGTGGGTTGCATCTGGCTGGTATCAGAGCCACTCACATGCCGTATATACGGGGCCCAGCTGTGCTCAGATCGACATATATCGACTCAAGAACATCGCCTGTGGGTCCTATATGGCCGTGGATTGAATCTGGCTGGTATCATAACTACCCCCATGCTGTATATAGGGCGCCCAGCTGTGCTCAGATCGACATATATCGACTCAAGAACATCGCCTGTAGGTCCTATATAGCCGTTTGTTGCAGTTGGCTGGTATCACAGCTCCCCCATGCTGTATTTACGTGGCCCAGCTGTGCTCAGGTCGACATATATCGACTCAAGGACATCACCTGTAGGTCCTATATGGAAGTGGGTTGCAGCTGGCTGGTATTAGAGCCACCCACATGCCCTATATACGCGGGTCCAGCTGTGCTCAGATCGACATATATCGACTCAAGAACATCGCCTGTAGATCCTATATGGCCGTGGGTTGCATCTGGCTGGTATCAGAGCTACCCCCATGCTGTATATACGGGGCCCAGCTGTGCTCAGATCGACATATATCGACTCAAGAACATCGCCTGTAGGTCCTATATGGCCGTGGGTTGCAGCTGGCTGGTATCAGAGCTACCCACATGCCGTATATACGGGACCCAGCTGTGCTCAGATCGACATATATCGACTCAAGAACATCGCCTGTAGGTCCTATATGGCCGTGGGTTGCATATGGCTGGTATCAGAGCCACCCACATGCCGTATATACGGGGCCCAGCTGTGCTCAGATTGACATATATCGACTCAAAAACATCGCCTGTAGGTCCTATATGGCCGTGGGTTGCATCTGGCTGGATCACAGATACCCCCATGCTGTATATACGGCGCCCAGCTGTGCTCAGATCGTCATATATTGACTCAAGAACATCGGCTGTGGGTCTTATATGGCCGTGGGTTGCATCTGGCTGGTATCAGAGCTACCCCCATGCTATATATACGGCGCCCAGCTATGCTCAGATCGACATATATCGACTCAAGAACATCGCCGGTGGGTCCTATATAGCCGTGGGCTGCAGCTGGCTGGTATCACAGCTACCCCTATGCTGTATATACGTGGCCCAGCTGTGCTCAGATCGACATATATCGACTCAAGAATATCGCCTGTAGGTCCTATATGGCCGTGGGTTGCATCTGGCTGATATCAGAGGCACCCACATGCCGAATATACGGGGGCCCAGCTGTGCTCAGATCGACATATATCGACTCAAGAACATCGCCTGTAGGTCCTATATGGCCGTGGGTTGCATCTGGCTGGTATCAGAGCTACCCCCATGCTGTATATACGGCGCCCAGCTGTGCTCAGATCGACATATATCGACTCAAGAACATCGCCTGAGGGTCCTATATGGCCGTGGTTTGCAGCTGGCTGGTATCACAGCTACCCCCATGCTGTCTGTATATACGTGGCCCAGCTGTGATCAGATCGACATATATCGACTCAAGAACATCGCCTGTAGGTCCTATATAGCCGTGGGTTGCATCTGGCTGGTATCAGAGCTACCCCCATGCTGTATATACGGGGCCCAGCTGTGCTCAGATCGACATATATCGACTCAAGAACATCGCCTGTAGGTCCTATATGGCCGTGGGTTGCAGCTGGCTGGTATCACAGCTACCCCCATGCTGTATATACGGGGCCCAGCTGTGCTCAGATCGACATATATCGACTCTAGAACATCGCCTGTTGGTCCTATATGGCCGTGGGTTGCATCTGGCTGGTATCAGAGCTACCCCCCATGCTGTATATACGGGGCCCAGCTGTGCTCAGATCGACATATATCGACTCAAGAACATCGCCTGTAGGTCCTATATGGCCGTGGGTTGCTGCTGGCTGGTATCAGTGCTAATGCCATGCTGTATATACGGCGCCCAGCTGTGCTCAGATCGACATATATCGACTCAAGAACATCGCCTGTAGGTCCTATATGGCCGTGGGTTGCAGCTGGCTGGTATCACAGCTACCCCCACGCTGTATATACGTGGCCCAGCTGTGCTCAGAACGACATAAATCGACTCAAGAACATCGGCTGTGGGTCTTATATGGCCGTGGGATGCAGCTGGCTGTTATCAGAGCTACCCCCAGGCTGTATATAAGTGGCCCAGCTGTACTCAGATCGACATATATCGACTCAAGAACATCGCCTGTAGGTGCTATATGGCCGTGGGTTGCATCTGGCTGGTATCAGAGCTACCTCCATGCTGTATATACGGCGCCAAGCTGTGCTCAGATCGACATATATCGACTCAAGAACATTGCTTGTAGGTCCTATATGGCCGTGGGTTGCATCTGGCTGGTATCAGTGCTACCCCCATGCTGTATATACGGCGCCCAGCTGTGCTCAGATCGACATATATCGACTCAAGAATATCGCCTGTAGGTCCTATATGGCCGTGGGTTGCATCTGGCTGGTATCAGAGCCACCCACATGCCATATATACGGGGCCCAGCTGTGCTCGGATCGACATATATCGACTCAAGAACATCGCCTGTAGGTCCTATATGGCCGTGGGTTGCAGCTGGCTGGTATCAGTGCTAATGCCATGCTGTATATACGGCGCCCAGCTGTGCTCAGATCGACATATATCGACTCAAGAACATCGCCTGTAGGTCCTATATGGCCGTGGGTTGCAGCTGGCTGGTATCACAGCTACCCCCACGCTGTATATACGTGGCCCAGCTGTGCTCAGAACGACATAAATCGACTCAAGAACATAGCCTGTGGGTCATATATGGCCGTGGGTTGCAGCTGGCTGGTATCAGAGCTACCCCAGGCTGTATATACGTGGCCCAGCTGTGCTCGGATCGACATATATCGACTCAAGAACATCGCCTGTAGGTCCTATATGGCCGTGGGTTGCAGCTGGCTAGTATCAGAGCCACCCACATGCCGTATATACGGGGCCCAGCTGTGCTCAGATCGACATATATCGACTCAAGAACATCGCCTGTAGGTCCTATATGGCCGTGGGTTGCATCTGGCTGGTATCAGAGCTACCCCCATGCTGTATATATGGGGCCCAGCTGTGCTCAGATCGACATATATCGACTCAAGAACATCGCCTGTAGGTCCTATATGGCCGTGGGTTGCAGCTGGCTGGTATCACAGCTACCCCCACGCTGTATATACGTGGCCCAGCTGTGCTCAGAACGACATAAATCGACTCAAGAACATCGCCTGTGGGTTATATATGGCCGTGGGTTGCAGCTGGCTGGTATCAGAGCTACCCCAGGCTGTATATACGTGGCCCAGCTGTGCTCAGATGGACATATATCGACTCAAAAACATCGCCTGTAGGTCCTATATGGCCGTGGGTTGCACCTGGCTGGTATCACAGCTACCCCCATGCTGTATATACGGCGCCCAGCTGTGCTCAGATCGTCATATATTGACTCAAGAACATCGGCTGTGGGTCTTATATGGCCGTGGGTTGCATCTGGCTGGTATTAGAGCTACCCCCATGCTGTATATACGAGCCACAGCTGTGCTCAGATCGACATATATCGACTCAAGAACATCGCCTGTAGGTCCTATATGGCCGTGGGTTGCAGCTGGCTGGTATCACAGCTACCCCCATGCTGTATATACGTGGCCCAGCTGTGCTCAGATCGACATATATCGACTCAAGAACATCGCCTGTAGGTCCTATATGGGCATAGGTTGCACCTGGCTGGTGTCGAAGCGGCCCCAATGCTGCATATACGGTGCATAGTGGTGCTCAGATCGACATATATCGACTCAAGAACATCGCCTGTAGGTCCTATATGGCCGTGGGTTGCATCTGGCTGATATCAGAGCCACCCACATGCCGTATATACGGGGGCCCAGCTGTGCTCAGATCGACATATATCGAATCAAGAACATCGGCTGTAGGTCCTATATGGCCGTGGGTTGCATCTGGCTGGTATCAGAGCTATCCTCATGCTGTATATACGAGGACCAGCTGTGCTCAGATCGACATATATCGACTCAAGAACATCGCCTGTAGGTCCTATATGGCCGTGGATTGCATCTGGCTGGTATCAGAGCTACCCCCATGCTGTATATACGGCGCCCAGCTGTGCTCAGATCGTCATATATTGACTCAAGAACATCGGCTGTAGGCCCTATATGGGCATAGGTTGCACCTGGCTGGTGTCGAAGCGGCCCCAATGCTGCATATATGGTGCATAGCGGTGCTCAGATCGACATATATCGACTCAAGAACATCGCCTGTAGGTCCTATATGGCCATGGGTTGCATCTGGCTGGTATCAGAGCCACGCACATGCCGTATATACGGGGACCAGCTGTGCTCAGATCGACATATATCGACTCAAGAACATCGCCTGTAGGTCCTATATGGCCGTGGGTTGCATCTGGCTGGTATCAGAGCTACCCCCATGCTGTATATACGGCGCCCAGCTGTGCTCAGATCGACATATATTGGCTCAAGAACATCGCCTGTAGGTCCTATATGGCTGTGGGTTGCATCTGGCTGGTATCAGAGCTATCCTCATGCTGTATATACGGGGCCCAGCTGTGCTCAGATCGACATATATAGACTCAAGAATGTCGCCTGTAGGTCCTATATGGCCGTGGGTTGCAGCTGGCTAGAATCAGAGCCACCCACATGCCGTATATACGGGGCCCAGCTGTGCTCAGCTCGACATATATTGATTCAAAAACATCGCCTATAGGTCCTATATGGCCGTGGGTTGCAGCTGGCTGGTATCAGAGCCACCCACATGCCGTATATACGGGGCCCAGCTGTGCTCAGATCGACATATATCGACTCAAGAACATCGCCTGTAGGTCCTATATGGCCGTGGGTTGCATCTGGCTGGTATCAGAGCTACCCCCATGCTGTATATACGGGTCCCAGCTGTGCCCAGATCGACATATATCGACTCAAGAACATCGCCTGTAGGTCCTATATGGCCGTGTCTTGCAGCTGGCTGGTATCAGAGCCACCCACATGCCGTATATACGGGGCCCAGCTGTGCTCAGATCGACATATATCGACTCAAGAACATCGCCTGTAGGTCCTATATGGCCGTGGGTTGCATCTGGCTGGTATCAGAGCTACCCCCATGCTGTATATACGGGGCCCAGCTGTGCTCAGATCGACATATATCGACTCAAGAAGATCGCCTGTAGGTCCTATATGGCCGTGGGTTGCAGCTGGCTGGTATCACAGCTACCCCCACGCTGTATATACGTGGCCCAGCTGTGCTCAGAACGACATATATCGACTCAAGAACATCGCCTGTGGGTCATATATGGCCGTGGGTTGCAGCTGGCTGGTATCACAGCTACCCCCATGCTGTCTGTATATACGTGGCCCAGCTGTGCTCAGATCGACATATATCGACTCAAGAACATCGCCTGTAGGTCCTATATAGCCGTGGGTTGCAGCTGGCTGGTATCAGAGCCGCCCTCATGCCGTATATACGGGGACCAGCTGTGCTCAGATCGACATATATCGACTCAAGAACATCGCCTGTAGGTACTATATGGCCGTGGGTTGCATCTGGCTGGTATCAGAGCTACCCCCATGCTATATATACGGCGCCCAGCTATGCTCAGATCGACATATATCGACTCAAGAACATCGCCTGTAGGTCCTATATGGCCGTGGGTTGCATCTGGCTGGTATCAGTGCTAATCCCATGCTATATATACGGCGCCCAGCTGTGCTCAGATGACATATATCGACTCAAGAACATCGCCTGTGGGTCCTATATAGCCGTGGGCTGCAGCTGGCTGGTATCACAGCTACCCCTATGCTGTATATACGTGGCCCAGCTGTGCTCAGATCGACATATATCGACTCAAGAATATCGCCTGTGGGTCCTATATGGCCGTGGGTTGCATCTGGCTGATATCAGAGGCACCCACATGCCGAATATACGGGGGCCTAGCTGTGCTCAGATCGACATATATCGACTCAAGAACATCGCCTGTAGGTCCTATATGGCCGTGGGTTGCAGCTGGCTTGTAACAGAGCCACCCACATGCCGTATATACGGGGCCCAGCTGTGCTCAGATCGACATATATCGACTCAAGTACATCGCCTGTAGGTCCTATATTGCCGTGGGTTGCATCTGGCTGGTATCAGAGCAACCCCCATGCTGTATATACGGCGCCCAGCTGTGCTCAGATCGACATATATCGACTCAAGAACATCGCCTGAGGGTCCTATATGGCCGTGGGTTGCAGCTGGCTGGTAATACAGCTACCCCCATGCTGTCTGTATATACGTGGCCCAGCTGTGCTCAGATCGACATATATCGACTCAAGAACATCGCCTGTAGGTCCTATATAGCCGTGGGTTGCAGCTGGCTGGTATCAGAGCCGCCCTCATGCCGTATATACGGGGAACAGCTGTGCTCAGATCGACATATATCGACTCAAGAACATCGACTGTAGGTCCTATATGGCCGTGGGTTGCATCTGGCTGGTATCAGAGCTACCCCCATTCTGTATATACGTGGCCCAGCTGTGCTCAGATCGACATATATCGACTAAAGAACATCACTTGTAGGTGCTATATGGCCGTGGGTTGCATCTGGCTGGTATCAGAGCTACCGCCATGCTGTATATACGTGGCCCAGCTGTGCTCAGATCGACATATATCGACTAAAGAACATCACTTGTAGGTGCTATATGGCCGTGGGTTGCATCTGGCTGGTATCAGAGCTACCGCCATGCTGTATATACGGCGCCAAGCTGTGCTCAGATCGACATATATCGACTCAAGAACATCGCCTGTAGGTCCTATATGGCCGTGGGTTGCAGCTGGCTGGTATCACAGCTACCCCCACGCTGTATATACGTGGCCCAGCTGTGCTCAGAACGACATAAATCGACTCAAGAACATCGCCTGTGGGTCATATATGGCCGTGGGTTGCAGCTGCCTGGTATCAGAGCTACCCCAGGCTTTATATACGTGGCCCAGCTGTGCTCAGATCGACATATATCGACTCAAGAACATCGCCTGTAGGTCCTATATGGCCGTGGGTTGCAGCTGGCTGGTATCAGTGCTAATGCCATGCTGTATATACGGCGCCCAGCTGTGCTCAGATCGACATATAACGACTCAAGAACATCGCCTGTAGGTCCTATATGGCCGTGGGTTGCAGCTGGCTGGTATCACAGCTACCCCCACGCTGTATATACGTGGCCCAGCTGTGCTCAGAACGACATAAATCGACTCAAGAACATAGCCTGTGGGTCATATATGGCCGTGGGTTGCAGCTGGCTGGTATCAGAGCTACCCCAGGCTGTATATACGTGGCCCAGCTGTGCTCGGATCGACATATATCGACTCAAGAACATCGCCTGTAGGTCCTATATGGCCGTGGGTTGCAGCTGGCTAGTATCAGAGCCACCCACATGCCGTATATACGGGGCCCAGCTGTGCTCAGATCGACATATATCGACTCAAGAACATCGCCTGTAGGTCCTATATGGCCGTGGGTTGCATCTGGCTGGTATCAGAGCTACCCCCATGCTGTATATACGGGGCCCAGCTGTGCTCAGATCGACATATATCGACTCAAGAACATCGCCTGTAGGTCCTATATGGCCGTGGGTTGCAGCTGGCTGGTATCACAGCTACCCCCACGCTGTATATACGTGGCCCAGCTGTGCTCAGAACGACATAAATCGACTCAAGAACATCGCTTGTGGGTCATATATGGCCGTGGGTTGCAGCTGGCTGGTATCAGAGCTACCCCAGGCTGTATATACGTGGCCCAGCTGTGCTCAGATGGACATATATCGACTCAAGAACATCGCCTGTAGGTCCTATATGGCCGTGGGTTGCAGCTGACTGGTATCAGTGCTAATGCCATGCTGTATATACGGCGCCCAGCTGTGCTCAGATCGACATATATCGACTCAAGAACATCGCCTGTAGGTACTATATGGCCGTGGGTTGCATCTGGCTGGTATCAGAGCTACCCCCATGCTATATATACGGCGCCCAGCTATGCTCAGATCGACATATATCGACTCAAGAACATCGCCTGTAGGTCCTATATGGCCGTGGGTTGCATCTGGCTGGTATCAGTGCTAATCCCATGCTGTATATACGGCGCCCAGCTGTGCTCAGATCGACATATATCGACTCAAGAACATCGCCTGTGGGTCCTATATAGCCGTGGGCTGCAGCTGGCTGGTATCACAGCTACCCCTATGCTGTATATACGTGGCCCAGCTGTGCTCAGATCGACATATATCGACTCAAGAATATCGCCTGTAGGTCCTATATGGCCGTGGGTTGCATCTAGCTGATATCAGAGGCACCCACATGCCGAATATACGGGGGCCCAGCTGTGCTCAGATCGACATATATCGACTCAAGAACATCGCCTGTAGGTCCTATATGGCCGTGGGTTGCAGCTGGCTGGTATCAGAGCCACCCACATGCCGTATATACGGGGCCCAGCTGTGCTCAGATCGACATATATCGACTCAAGAACATCGCCTGTAGGTCCTATATGGCCGTGGGTTGCATCTGGCTGGTATCAGAGCTACCCCCATGCTGTATATACGGGGCCCAGCTGTGCTCAGATCGACATATATCGACTCAACAACATCGCCTGTAGGTCCTATATGGCCGTGGGTTGCAGCTGGCTGGTATCACAGCTACCCCCGCGCTGTATATACGTGGCCCAGCTGTGCTCAGAACGACATATATCGACTCAAGAACATCGCCTGTAGGTGCTATATGGCCGTGGGTTGCATCTGGCTGGTATCAGAGCTACCTCCATGCTGTATATACGGCGCCAAGCTGTGCTCAGATCGACATATATCGACTCAAGAACATTGCTTGTAGGTCCTATATGGCCGTGGGTTGCATCTGGCTGGTATCAGTGCTACCCCCATGCTGTATATACGGCGCCCAGCTGTGCTCAGATCGACATATATCGACTCAAGAATATCGCCTGTAGGTCCTATATGGCCGTGGGTTGCAGCTGACTGGTATCAGTGCTAATGCCATGCTGTATATACGGCGCCCAGCTGTGCTCAGATCGACATATATCGACTCAAGAACATCGCCTGTAGGTACTATATGGCCGTGGGTTGCATCTGGCTGGTATCAGAGCTACCCCCATGCTATATATACGGCGCCCAGCTATGCTCAGATCGACATATATCGACTCAAGAACATCGCCTGTAGGTCCTATATGGCCGTGGGTTGCATCTGGCTGGTATCAGTGCTAAACCCATGCTGTATATACGGCGCCCAGCTGTGCTCAGATCGACATATATCGACTCAAGAACATCGCCGGTGGGTCCTATATAGCCGTGGGCAGCAGCTGGCTGGTATCACAGCTACCCCTATGCTGTATATACGTGGCCCAGCTGTGCTCAGATCGACATATATCGACTCAAGAATATCGCCTGTAGGTCCTATATGGCCGTGGGTTGCATCTGGCTGATATCAGAGGCACCCACATGCCGAATATACGGGGGCCCAGCTGTGCTCAGATCGACATATATCGACTCAAGAACATCGCCTGTAGGTCCTATATGGCCGTGGGTTGCATCTGACTGGTATCAGAGCTACCCCCATGCTGTATATACGGCGCCCAGCTGTGCTCAGATCGACATATATCGACTCAAGAACATCGCCTGAGGGTCCTATATGGCCGTGGTTTGCAGCTGGCTGGTATCACAGCTACCCCCATGCTGTCTGTATATACGTGGCCCAGCTGTGATCAGATCGACATATATCGACTCAAGAACATCGCCTGTAGGTCCTATATAGCCGTGGGTTGCATCTGGCTGGTATCAGAGCTACCCCCATGCTGTATATACGGGGCCCAGCTGTGCTCAGATCGACATATATCGACTCAAGAACATCGCCTGTAGGTCCTATATGGCCGTGGGTTGCAGCTGGCTGGTATCACAGCTACCCCCATGCTGTATATACGGGGCCCAGCTGTGCTCAGATCGACATATATCGACTCTAGAACATCGCCTGTTGGTCCAATATGGCCGTGGGTTGCATCTGGCTGGTATCAGAGCTACCCCCCATGCTGTATATACGGGGCCCAGCTGTGCTCAGATCGACATATATCGACTCAAGAACATCGCCTGTAGGTCCTATATGGCCTTGGGTTACAGCTGGCTGGTATCAGAGCCACCCACATGCCGTATATACAGGGCCCAGCTGTGCTCAGATCGACATATATCGACTCAAGAACATCGCCTGTAGGTCCTATATGGCCGTGGGTTGTATCTGGCTGGTATCAGAGCTACCCCCATGCTGTATATACGGGGCCCAGCTGTGCTCAGCTAGACATATAACGACTTAAAAACATCGCCTATAGGTCCTATATGGCCTTGGGTTGCAGCTGGCTGGTATCAGAGCCACCCACATGCCGTATATACAGGGCCCAGCTGTGCTCAGATCATATATATATATCGACTCTAGAACATCGCCTGTTGGTTCTATATGGCCGTGGGTTGCATCTGGCTGGTATCAGAGCTACTTCCATGCTGTATATACGGGGCCCAGCTGTGCTCAGATCGACATATATCGACTCAAGAACATCGCCTGTAGGTCCTATATGGCCGTGGGTTGCAGCTGGCTGGTATCAGAGCCACCCACATGCCGTATATACGGGGCCCAGCTGTGCTCAGATCGACATATATCGACTCAAGAACATCGCCTGTAGGTCCTATATGGCCGTGGGTTGCATCTGGCTGGTATCAGAGCTACCCCCATGCTGTATATACGGGGCCCAGCTGTGCTCAGATCGACATATATCGACTCAAGAACATCGCCTGTAGGTCCTATATGGCCGTGGGTTGCAGCTGGCTGGTATCAGAGCCACCCACATGCCGTATATACGGGGCCCAGCTGTGCTCAGATCGACATATATCGACTCAAGAACATCGCCTGTAGGTCCTATATGGCCGTGGGTTGCATCTGGCTGGTATCAGAGCTACCCCCATGCTGTATATACGGGGCCCAGCTGTGCTCAGATCGACATATATCGACTCAAGAACATCGCCTGTAGGTCCTATATGGCCGTGGGTTGCATCTGGCTGGTATCAGAGCTACCCCCATGCTGTATATACGGGGCCCAGCTGTGCTCAGATCGACATATATCGACTCAAGAACATCGCCTGTAGGTGCTATATGGCCGTGGGTTGCATCTGGCTGGTATCAGAGCTACCTCCATGCTGTATATACGGCGCCAAGCTGTGCTCAGATCGACATATATCGACTCAAGAACATTGCTTGTAGGTCCTATATGGCCGTGGGTTGCATCTGGCTGGTATCAGTGCTACCCCCATGCTGTATATACGGCGCCCAGCTGTGCTCAGATCGACATATATCGACTCAAGAATATCGCCTGTAGGTCCTATATGGCCGTGGGTTGCAGCTGGCATGTATTAGAGCCACCCACATGCCCTATATACGGGGGTCCAGCTGTGCTCAGATCAACATATATCGACTCAAGAACATTGCTTGTAGGTCCTATATGGCCGTGGGTTGCATCTGGCTGGTATCAGTGCTACCCCCATGCTGTATATACGGCGCCCAGCTGTGCTCAGATCGACATATATCGACTCAAGAATATCGCCTGTAGGTCCTATATGGCCGTGGGTTGCAGCTGGCATGTATTAGAGCCACCCACATGCCCTATATACGGGGGTCCAGCTGTGCTCAGATCGACATATATCGACTCAAGAACATTGCTTGTAGGTCCTATATGGCCGTGGGTTGCATCTGGCTGGTATCAGTGCTACCCCCATGCTGTATATACGGCGCCCAGCTGTGCTCAGATCGACATATATCGACTCAAGAATATCGCCTGTAGGTCCTATATGGCCGTGGGTTGCAGCTGGCATGTATTAGAGCCACCCACATGCCCTATATACGGGGGTCCAGCTGTGCTCAGATCGACATATATCGACTCAAGAACATTGCTTGTAGGTCCTATATGGCCGTGGGTTGCAGCTGACTGGTATCAGTGCTAATGCCATGCTGTATATACGGCGCCCAGCTGTGCTCAGATCGACATATATCGACTCAAGAACATCGCCTGTAGGTACTATATGGCCGTGGGTTGCATCTGGCTGGTATCAGAGCTACCCCCATGCTATATATACGGCGCCCAGCTATGCTCAGATCGACATATATCGACTCAAGAACATCGCCTGTAGGTCCTATATGGCCGTGGGTTGCATCTGGCTGGTATCAGTGCTAATCCCATGCTGTATATACGGCGCCCAGCTGTGCTCAGATCGACATATATCGACTCAAGAACATCGCCTGTGGGTCCTATATAGCCGTGGGCTGCAGCTGGCTGGTATCACAGCTACCCCTATGCTGTATATACGTGGCCCAGCTGTGCTCAGATCGACATATATCGACTCAAGAATATCGCCTGTAGGTCCTATATGGCCGTGGGTTGCATCTAGCTGATATCAGAGGCACCCACATGCCGAATATACGGGGTCCCAGCTGTGCTCAGATCGACATATATCGACTCAAGAACATCGCCTGTAGGTCCTATATGGCCGTGGGTTGCAGCTGGCTGGTATCAGAGCCACCCACATGCCGTATATACGGGGTCCAGCTGTGCTCAGATCGACATATATCGACTCAAGAACATCGCCTGTAGGTCCTATATGGCCGTGGGTTGCATCTGGCTGGTATCAGAGCTACCCCCATGCTGTATATACGGGGCCCAGCTGTGCTCAGATCGACATATATCGACTCAAGAACATCGCCTGTAGGTCCTATATGGCCGTGGGTTGCAGCTGGCTGGTATCACAGCTACCCCCGCGCTGTATATACGTGGCCCAGCTGTGCTCAGAACGACATATATCGACTCAAGAACATCGGCTGTGGGTCTTATATGGCCGTGGGATGCAGCTGGCTGTTATCAGAGCTACCCCCAGGCTGTATATAAGTGGCCCAGCTGTACTCAGATCGACATATATCGACTCAAGAACATCGCCTGTAGGTGCTATATGGCCGTGGGTTGCATCTGGCTGGTATCAGAGCTACCTCCATGCTGTATATACGGCGCCAAGCTGTGCTCAGATCGACATATATCGACTCAAGAACATTGCTTGTAGGTCCTATATGGCCGTGGGTTGCATCTGGCTGGTATCAGTGCTACCCCCATGCTGTATATACGGCGCCCAGCTGTGCTCAGATCGACATATATCGACTCAAGAATATCGCCTGTAGGTCCTATATGGCCGTGGGTTGCAGCTGACTGGTATCAGTGCTAATGCCATGCTGTATATACGGCGCCCAGCTGTGCTCAGATCGACATATATCGACTCAAGAACATCGCCTGTAGGTACTATATGGCCGTGGGTTGCATCTGGCTGGTATCAGAGCTACCCCCATGCTATATATACGGCGCCCAGCTATGCTCAGATCGACATATATCGACTCAAGAACATCGCCTGTAGGTCCTATATGGCCGTGGGTTGCATCTGGCTGGTATCAGTGCTAAACCCATGCTGTATATACGGCGCCCAGCTGTGCTCAGATCGACATATATCGACTCAAGAACATCGCCGGTGGGTCCTATATAGCCGTGGGCAGCAGCTGGCTGGTATCACAGCTACCCCTATGCTGTATATACGTGGCCCAGCTGTGCTCAGATCGACATATATCGACTCAAGAATATCGCCTGTAGGTCCTATATGGCCGTGGGTTGCATCTGGCTGATATCAGAGGCACCCACATGCCGAATATACGGGGGCCCAGCTGTGCTCAGATCGACATATATCGACTCAAGAACATCGCCTGTAGGTCCTATATGGCCGTGGGTTGCATCTGACTGGTATCAGAGCTACCCCCATGCTGTATATACGGCGCCCAGCTGTGCTCAGATCGACATATATCGACTCAAGAACATCGCCTGAGGGTCCTATATGGCCGTGGTTTGCAGCTGGCTGGTATCACAGCTACCCCCATGCTGTCTGTATATACGTGGCCCAGCTGTGATCAGATCGACATATATCGACTCAAGAACATCGCCTGTAGGTCCTATATAGCCGTGGGTTGCATCTGGCTGGTATCAGAGCTACCCCCATGCTGTATATACGGGGCCCAGCTGTGCTCAGATCGACATATATCGACTCAAGAACATCGCCTGTAGGTCCTATATGGCCGTGGGTTGCAGCTGGCTGGTATCACAGCTACCCCCATGCTGTATATACGGGGCCCAGCTGTGCTCAGATCGACATATATCGACTCTAGAACATCGCCTGTTGGTCCAATATGGCCGTGGGTTGCATCTGGCTGGTATCAGAGCTACCCCCCATGCTGTATATACGGGGCCCAGCTGTGCTCAGATCGACATATATCGACTCAAGAACATCGCCTGTAGGTCCTATATGGCCTTGGGTTACAGCTGGCTGGTATCAGAGCCACCCACATGCCGTATATACAGGGCCCAGCTGTGCTCAGATCGACATATATCGACTCAAGAACATCGCCTGTAGGTCCTATATGGCCGTGGGTTGTATCTGGCTGGTATCAGAGCTACCCCCATGCTGTATATACGGGGCCCAGCTGTGCTCAGCTAGACATATAACGACTTAAAAACATCGCCTATAGGTCCTATATGGCCTTGGGTTGCAGCTGGCTGGTATCAGAGCCACCCACATGCCGTATATACAGGGCCCAGCTGTGCTCAGATCATATATATATCGACTCTAGAACATCGCCTGTTGGTTCTATATGGCCGTGGGTTGCATCTGGCTGGTATCAGAGCTACTTCCATGCTGTATATACGGGGCCCAGCTGTGCTCAGATCGACATATATCGACTCAAGAACATCGCCTGTAGGTCCTATATGGCCGTGGGTTGCAGCTGGCTGGTATCAGAGCCACCCACATGCCGTATATACGGGGCCCAGCTGTGCTCAGATCGACATATATCGACTCAAGAACATCGCCTGTAGGTCCTATATGGCCGTGGGTTGCATCTGGCTGGTATCAGAGCTACCCCCATGCTGTATATACGGGGCCCAGCTGTGCTCAGATCGACATATATCGACTCAAGAACATCGCCTGTAGGTCCTATATGGCCGTGGGTTGCAGCTGGCTGGTATCAGAGCCACCCACATGCCGTATATACGGGGCCCAGCTGTGCTCAGATCGACATATATCGACTCAAGAACATCGCCTGTAGGTCCTATATGGCCGTGGGTTGCATCTGGCTGGTATCAGAGCTACCCCCATGCTGTATATACGGGGCCCAGCTGTGCTCAGATCGACATATATCGACTCAAGAACATCGCCTGTAGGTCCTATATGGCCGTGGGTTGCATCTGGCTGGTATCAGAGCTACCCCCATGCTGTATATACGGGGCCCAGCTGTGCTCAGATCGACATATATCGACTCAAGAACATCGCCTGTAGGTGCTATATGGCCGTGGGTTGCATCTGGCTGGTATCAGAGCTACCTCCATGCTGTATATACGGCGCCAAGCTGTGCTCAGATCGACATATATCGACTCAAGAACATTGCTTGTAGGTCCTATATGGCCGTGGGTTGCATCTGGCTGGTATCAGTGCTACCCCCATGCTGTATATACGGCGCCCAGCTGTGCTCAGATCGACATATATCGACTCAAGAATATCGCCTGTAGGTCCTATATGGCCGTGGGTTGCAGCTGGCATGTATTAGAGCCACCCACATGCCCTATATACGGGGGTCCAGCTGTGCTCAGATCAACATATATCGACTCAAGAACATTGCTTGTAGGTCCTATATGGCCGTGGGTTGCATCTGGCTGGTATCAGTGCTACCCCCATGCTGTATATACGGCGCCCAGCTGTGCTCAGATCGACATATATCGACTCAAGAATATCGCCTGTAGGTCCTATATGGCCGTGGGTTGCAGCTGGCATGTATTAGAGCCACCCACATGCCCTATATACGGGGGTCCAGCTGTGCTCAGATCGACATATATCGACTCAAGAACATTGCTTGTAGGTCCTATATGGCCGTGGGTTGCATCTGGCTGGTATCAGTGCTACCCCCATGCTGTATATACGGCGCCCAGCTGTGCTCAGATCGACATATATCGACTCAAGAATATCGCCTGTAGGTCCTATATGGCCGTGGGTTGCAGCTGGCATGTATTAGAGCCACCCACATGCCCTATATACGGGGGTCCAGCTGTGCTCAGATCGACATATATCGACTCAAGAACATTGCTTGTAGGTCCTATATGGCCGTGGGTTGCATCTGGCTGGTATCAGTGCTACCCCCATGCTGTATATACGGCGCCCAGCTGTGCTCAGATCGACATATATCGACTCAAGAATATCGCCTGTAGGTCCTATATGGCCGTGGGTTGCAGCTGGCATGTATTAGAGCCACCCACATGCCCTATATACGGGGGTCCAGCTGTGCTCAGATCGACATATATCGACTCAAGAACATTGCTTGTAGGTCCTATATGGCCGTGGGTTGCATCTGGCTGGTATCAGTGCTACCCCCATGCTGTATATACGGCGCCCAGCTCTGCTCAGATCGACATATATCGACTCAAGAATATCGCCTGTAGGTCCTATATGGCCGTGGGTTGCAGCTGGCATGTATTAGAGCCACCCACATGCCCTATATACGGGGGTCCAGCTGTGCTCAGATCGACATATATCGACTCAAGAACATTGCTTGTAGGTCCTATATGGCCGTGGGTTGCATCTGGCTGGTATCAGTGCTACCCCCATGCTGTATATACGGCGCCCAGCTGTGCTCAGATCGACATATATCGACTCAAGAATATCGCCTGTAGGTCCTATATGGCCGTGGGTTGCAGCTGGCATGTATTAGAGCCACCCACATGCCCTATATACGGGGGTCCAGCTGTGCTCAGATCGACATATATCGACTCAAGAACATTGCTTGTAGGTCCTATATGGCCGTGGGTTGCATCTGGCTGGTATCAGTGCTACCCCCATGCTGTATATACGGCGCCCAGCTGTGCTCAGATCGACATATATCGACTCAAGAATATCGCCTGTAGGTCCTATATGGCCGTGGGTTGCAGCTGGCATGTATTAGAGCCACCCACATGCCCTATATACGGGGGTCCAGCAACATCGCCTGTAGGTCCTATATGGCCGTGGGTTGCAGCTGGCTGGTATCACAGCTACCCCCACGCTGTATATACGTGGCCCAGCTGTGCTCAGAACGACATAAATCGACTCAAGATCATCGCCTGTGGGTCATATATAGCCGTGGGTTGCAGCTGGCTGGAATCAGAGCTACCCCAGGCTGTATATACGTGGCCCAGCTGTGCTCAGATCGACATATATCGACTCAAGAACATCGCCTGTAGGTCCTATATGGCCGTGGGTTGCATCTGGCTGGTATCAGAGCTACCCACATGCCGTATATACATTACCCAGCTGTGCCCAGATCGACATATATCGACTCAAGAACATCGCCTGTAGGTCCTATATAGCCGTGGGTTGCAGCTGGCTGGTATCACAGCTACCCCCACGCTGTATATACGTGGCCCAGCTGTGCTCAGAACGACATAAATCGACTCAAGATCATCGCCTGTGGGTCATATATAGCCGTGGGTTGCAGCTGGCTGGAATCAGAGCTACCCCAGGCTGTATATACGTGGCCCAGCTGTGCTCAGATCGACATATATCGACTCAAGAACATCGCCTGTAGGTCCTATATGGCCGTGGGTTGCAGCTGGCTGGTATCAGAGCCACCCACATGCTGTATATACGGGGCCCAGCTGTGCTCAGATCGACATATATCGACTCAAGAACATCGCCTGTAGGTCCTATATGGCCGTGGGTTGCATCTGGCTGGTATCAGAGCTACCCCCATGCTGTATATACGGGGCCCAGCTGTGCTCAGATCGACATATATCGACTCAAGAACATCGCCTGTAGGTCCTATATGGCCGTGGGTTGCAGCTGGCTGGTATCACAGCTACCCCCACGCTGTATATACGTGGCCCAGCTGTGCTCAGAACGACATAAATCGACTCAAGAACATCGCCTGTGGGTCATATATGGCCGTGGGTTGCAGCTGGCTGGTATCAGAGCTACCCCAGGCAGTATATACGTGGCCCAGCTGTGCTCAGATCGACATATATCGACTCAAGAAAATCGCCTGTAGGTGCTATATGGCCGTGGGTTGCATCTGGCTGGTATCAGAGCTACCCCCATGCTGTACATACGGCGCCCAGCTATGCTCAGATCGACATATATCGAATCAAGAACATCGCCTGTAGGTCCTATATGGCCGTGGGTTGCATCTGGCTGGTATCAGTGCTAATGCCATGCTGTATATACGGCGCCCACCTGTGCACAGATCGACATATATCGACTCAAGAACATCGCCTGTAGGTCCTATATGGCCGTGGGTTGCATCTGGCTGGTATCTGAGCTACCCCCATGGTGTATATACGGCGCCCAGCTGTGCTCAGATCGACATATATCGACTCAAGAACATCGCCTGTAGGTCCTATATGACAGTGGGTTGCATCTGGCTGGTATCAGAGCTACTCCCATGCTGTATATACGAGGCCCAGCTGTGCTCAGATCGACATATATCGACTCAAGAAGATCGCCTGTAGGTCCTATATAACCGTGGGTTGCAGCTGACTGGTATCACAGCTACCCCCATGCTGTATATACGGCGCCGAGCTGTGCTCAGATCGACATATATCGACTCAAGAACATCGCCTGTAGGTCCTATATGGCCGTAGGTTGCATCTGGCTGGTATCAGAGCTACCCCCCCCCCCCGCTGTATATACGGGGCCCAGCTCTGCTCAGATCGACACATATCGACTCAAGAACATCGCCTGTAGGTCCTATATGGCCGTGGGTTGCAGCTGGCTGGTATCAGAGCTACCCCCATGCTGTATATACTTGGCCCAGCTGTGCTCAGATCTACATATATCGACTCAAGAACATCGCCTGTAGGTCCTATATGGCCGTGGGTTGCAGCTGGCAGGTATCACAGCTACCCCCATGTTGTATATACGTGGCCCAGCTGTGCTCAGATCGACATATATCGACTCAAGAACATCGCCTGTAGGTCCTATATGGCCGTGGGTTGCAGTTGGCTGGTATCAGAGCCACCCACATGCCGTATATACGGGGCCCAGCTGTGCTCAGCTCGACATATATCGACTCAAAAACATCGCCTGTAGGTCCTATATGGCCGTGGGTTGCAGCCGACTGGTATCAGAGCCACCCACATGCCGTATATACGGGCCCAGCTGTGCTCAGATCGACATATATCGACTCAAGAACATCGCCTGTAGGTCCTATATGACCGTGGGTTGCAGCTGGCTGGTATCACAGCTACCCCCACGCTGTATATACGTGGCCCAGCTGTGCTCAGAACGACATAAATCGACTTAAGAACATCGCCTGTGGGTCATATGTGGCCGTGGGTTGCAGCTGGCTGGTATCAGAGCTACCCCAGGCTGTATATACGTGGCCCAGCTGTGCTCAGATGGACATATATCGACTCAAGAACATCGCCTGTAGGTCCTATATGGCCGTGGGTTGCAGCTGACTGGTATCAGTGCTAATGCCATGCTGTATATACGGCGCCCAGCTGTGCTCAGATCGACATATATCGACTCAATAACATCGCCTGAGGGTCCTATATGGCCGTGGGTTGCAGCTGGCTGGTATCACAGCTACCCCCATGCTGTCTGTATATACGTGGCCCAGCTGTGCTCAGATCGACATATATCGACTCAAGAACATCGCCTGTAGGTCCTATATAGCCGTGGGTTGCAGCAGGCTGGTATCAGAGCCGCCCTCATGCCGTATATACGGGGACCAGCTGTGCTCAGATCGACATATATCGACTCAAGAACATCGACTGTAGGTCCTATATGGCCGTGGGTTGCATCTGGCTGGTATCAGAGCTACCCCCATGCTGTATATACGTGGCCCAGCTGTACTCAGATCGACATATATCGACTAAAGAACATCACTTGTAGGTGCTATATGGCCGTGGGTTGCATCTGGCTGGTATCAGAGCTACCACCATGCTGTATATACGGCGCCAAGCTGTGCTCAGATCGACATATATCGACTCAAGAACATCGCTTGTAGGTCCTATATGGCCGTGGGTTGCATCTGGCTGGTATCAGAGCAACCCACATGCCGTATATACGGGGCCCAGCTGTGCTCGGATCGACATATATCGACTCAAGAACATCGCCTGTAGGTGCTATATGGCCGTGGGTTGCATCTGGCTGGTATCAGAGCTACCCCCATGCTGTATATACGGCGCCCAGCTGTGCTCAGACCGACATATATCGACTCAAGAACATCGCCTGTAGGTCCTATATGGGCATAGGTTGCACCTGGCTGGTGTCGAAGCGGCCCCAATGCTGCATATACGGTGCATAGCGGTGCTCAGATCGACATATATCGACTCAAGAACATCGCCTGTAGGTCCTATATGGCCGTGGGTTGCATCTGGCTGATATCAGAGCCACCCACATGCCGTATATACGGGGGCCCAGCTGTGCTCAGATCGACATATATCGAATCAAGAACATCGGCTGTAGGTCCTATATGGCCGTGGGTTGCATCTGGCTGGTATCAGAGACACCCACATGCCGTATATACGGGGCCCAGCTGTGCTCAGATCGACATATATCGACTCAAGAACATCGCCTGTAGGTCCTATATGGCCGTGGGTTGCATCTGGCTGGTATCAGAGCTACCCCCATGCTGTATATACGAGGACCAGCTGTGCTCAGATCGACATATATCGACTCAAGAACATCGCCTGTAGGTCCTATATGGCCGAGGATTGTATCTGGCTGGTATCAGAACTACCCCCATGCTGTATATACGGCGCCCAGCTGTGCTCAGATCGACATATATTGTCTCAAGAACATCGCCTGTAGGCCCTATATGGGCATAGGTTGCACCTGGCTGGTATCGAAGCGGCCTCAATGCTGCATATACGGTGCATAGCGGTACTCAGATCGACATATATCGACTCAAGAACATCGCCTGTAGGTCCTATATGGCCATGGGTTGCATCTGGCTGGTATCAGAGCCACGCACATGCCCTATATACGGGGACCAGCTGTGCTCAGATCGACATATATCGACTCAAGAACATCGCCTGTAGGTCCTATATGGCCGTGGGTTGCATCTGGCTGGTATCAGAGCTACCCCCATGCTGTATATACGGCGCCCAGCTGTGCTCAGATCGACATATATTGACTCAAGAACATCGCCTGTAGGTCCTATATGGCCGTGGGTTGCATCTGGCTGGTATCAGAGCAACCCCCATGCTGTATATACGGCACCCAGCTGTGCTCAGATCGACATATATCGACTCAAGAACATCGCCTGTAGGTTCTATATGGCCATGGGTTGCATCTGGATCGTATCAGAGCTACCCCCATGCTGTATATACGGCGCCCAGCTGTGCTCAGATCGACATATATCGACTCAAGAAAATCGCCTGTAGGTCCTATATGGCCGTGGGTTGCATCTGGCTGGTATCAGAGCTACCCCCATGCTGTATATACGAGGACCAGCTGTGCTCAGATCGACATATATCGACTCAAGAACATCGCCTGTAGGTCCTATATGGCCGTGGATTGCATCTGGCTGGTATCAGAGCTACCCCCATGCTGTATATACGGCGCCCAGCTGTGCTCAGATCGACATATATCGACTCAAGAACATCGCCTGTAGGTCCTATATAGCCGTGGGTTGCAGTTGGCTGGTATCACAGCTACCCCCATGCTGTATATACGTGGCCCAGCTGTGGTCAGGTCGACATATATCGACTCAAGGACATCACCTGTAGGTGCTATATGGCCGTGGGTTGCAGCTGGCTGATATCAGAGCCACCCACATGCCGTAAATACGGGGCCCAGCTGAGCCACCCACATGCCCTTTATACGGGGGTCCAGCTGAGTTCAGATCGACATATATCGACTCAAGAACATCGCCTGTAGGTCGTATATGGCCGTGGGTTGCATCTGGCTGATATCAGAGCCACCCACATGCCGTAAATACGGGGCCCAGCTGTGCTCAGATCGACATATATCGACTCAAGAACATCGCCTGTAGGTCCTATATGGCCGCGGGTTGCATCTGGCTGGTATCAGAGCCACCCACATGCCGTATATACGGTACCCAGCTGTGCTAAGATCGACATATATCGACTCAAGAACATCGCCTGTAGGTCCTATATGGCCGTGGGTTGCATATGGCTGGTATCAGAGCCACCCACATGCCATATACACGGGGCCCATCTGTGCTCAGATCGACATATATCGACTCAAGAACATCGCCTGTAGGTCCTATATGGCCGTGGGTTGCAGCTGGCTTGTAACAGAGTCACCCACATGCCGTATATACGGGGCCCAGCTGTGCTCAGATCGACATATATCGACTCAAGTACATCGCCTGTAGGTCCTATATGGCCGTGAGTTGCATCTGGCTGGTATCAGAGCAACCCTAATGCTGTATATACGGCGCCCAGCTGTGCTCAGATCGACATATATCGACTCAATAACATCGCCTGAGGGTCCTATATGGCCGTGGGTTGCAGCTGGCTGGTATCACAGCTACCCCCATGCTGTCTGTATATACGTGGCCCAGCTGTGCTCAGATCGACATATATCGACTCAAGAACATCGCCTGTAGGTCCTATATAGCCGTGGGTTGCAGCAGGCTGGTATCAGAGCCGCCCTCATGCCGTATATACGGGGACCAGCTGTGCTCAGATCGACATATATCGACTCAAGAACATCGACTGTAGGTCCTATATGGCCGTGGGTTGCATCTGGCTGGTATCAGAGCCACCCCCATGCTGTATATACGTGGCCCAGCTGTACTCAGATCGACATATATCGACTAAAGAACATCACTTGTAGGTGCTATATGGCCGTGGGTTGCATCTGGCTGGTATCAGAGCTACCACCATGCTGTATATACGGCGCCAAGCTGTGCTCAGATCGACATATATCGACTCAAGAACATCGCTTGTAGGTCCTATATGGCCGTGGGTTGCATCTGGCTGGTATCAGAGCAACCCACATGCCGTATATACGGGGCCCAGCTGTGCTCGGATCGACATATATCGACTCAAGAACATCGCCTGTAGGTGCTATATGGCCGTGGGTTGCATCTGGCTGGTATCAGAGCTACCCCCATGCTGTATATACGGCGCCCAGCTGTGCTCAGACCGACATATATCGACTCAAGAACATCGCCTGTAGGTCCTATATGGGCATAGGTTGCACCTGGCTGGTGTCGAAGCGGCCCCAATGCTGCATATACGGTGCATAGCGGTGCTCAGATCGACATATATCGACTCAAGAACATCGCCTGTAGGTCCTATATGGCCGTGGGTTGCATCTGGCTGATATCAGAGCCACCCACATGCCGTATATACGGGGGCCCAGCTGTGCTCAGATCGACATATATCGAATCAAGAACATCGGCTGTAGGTCCTATATGGCCGTGGGTTGCATCTGGCTGGTATCAGAGACACCCACATGCCGTATATACGGGGCCCAGCTGTGCTCAGATCGACATATATCGACTCAAGAACATCGCCTGTAGGTCCTATATGGCCGTGGGTTGCATCTGGCTGGTATCAGAGCTACCCCCATGCTGTATATACGAGGACCAGCTGTGCTCAGATCGACATATATCGACTCAAGAACATCGCCTGTAGGTCCTATATGGCCGTGGATTGTATCTGGCTGGTATCAGAACTACCCCCATGCTGTATATACGGCGCCCAGCTGTGCTCAGATCGACATATATTGTCTCAAGAACATCGCCTGTAGGCTCTATATGGGCATAGGTTGCACCTGGCTGGTATCGAAGCGGCCTCAATGCTGCATATACGGTGCATAGCGGTACTCAGATCGACATATATCGACTCAAGAACATCGCCTGTAGGTCCTATATGGCCATGGGTTGCATCTGGCTGGTATCAGAGCCACGCACATGCCCTATATACGGGGACCAGCTGTGCTCAGATCGACATATATCGACTCAAGAACATCGCCTGTAGGTCCTATATGGCCGTGGGTTGCATCTGGCTGGTATCAGAGCTACCCCCATGCTGTATATACGGCGCCCAGCTGTGCTCAGATCGACATATATTGACTCAAGAACATCGCCTGTAGGTCCTATATGGCCGTGGGTTGCATCTGGCTGGTATCAGAGCAACCCCCATGCTGTATATACGGCACCCAGCTGTGCTCAGATCGACATATATCGACTCAAGAACATCGCCTGTAGGTTCTATATGGCCATGGGTTGCATCTGGATCGTATCAGAGCTACCCCCATGCTGTATATACGGCGCCCAGCTGTGCTCAGATCGACATATATCGACTCAAGAAAATCGCCTGTAGGTCCTATATGGCCGTGGGTTGCATCTGGCTGGTATCAGAGCTACCCCCATGCTGTATATACGAGGACCAGCTGTGCTCAGATCGACATATATCGACTCAAGAACATCGCCTGTAGGTCCTATATGGCCGTGGATTGCATCTGGCTGGTATCAGAGCTACCCCCATGCTGTATATACGGCGCCCAGCTGTGCTCAGATCGACATATATCGACTCAAGAACATCGCCTGTAGGTCCTATATAGCCGTGGGTTGCAGTTGGCTGGTATCACAGCTACCCCCATGCTGTATATACGTGGCCCAGCTGTGGTCAGGTCGACATATATCGACTCAAGGACATCACCTGTAGGTGCTATATGGCCGTGGGTTGCAGCTGGCTGATATCAGAGCCACCCACATGCCGTAAATACGGGGCCCAGCTGAGCCACCCACATGCCCTTTATACGGGGGTCCAGCTGAGTTCAGATCGACATATATCGACTCAAGAACATCGCCTGTAGGTCGTATATGGCCGTGGGTTGCATCTGGCTGATATCAGAGCCACCCACATGCCGTAAATACGGGGCCCAGCTGTGCTCAGATCGACATATATCGACTCAAGAACATCGCCTGTAGGTCCTATATGGCCGCGGGTTGCATCTGGCTGGTATCAGAGCCACCCACATGCCGTATATACGGTACCCAGCTGTGCTAAGATCGACATATATCGACTCAAGAACATCGCCTGTAGGTCCTATATGGCCGTGGGTTGCATATGGCTGGTATCAGAGCCACCCACATGCCATATACACGGGGCCCATCTGTGCTCAGATCGACATATATCGACTCAAAAACATCGCCTGTAGGTCCTATATGGCCGTGGGTTGCAGTTGGCTGGTATCAGAGCCACCCACATGCCGTATATACGGGGCCCAGCTGTGCTCAGATCGACATATATCGACTCAAGAACATCGCCTGTAGGTCCTATATGGCCGTGGGTTGCATCTAGCTGGTATCAGAGCTACCCCCATGCTGTATATACGGCGCCCAGCTGTGCTCAGATCGACATATATCGACTCAAGAACATCGCCTGAGGGTCCTATATGGCCGTGGGTTGCATCTGGCTGGTATCAGAGCTACCCCCATGCTGTATATACGGGGCCCAGCTGTGCTCAGATCGACATATATCGACTCAAGAACATTGCCTGTAGGTCCTATATAGCCGTGGGTTGCAGTTGGCTGGTATCACAGCTACCCTCATGCCGTATATACGTGGCCCAGCTGTGCTCAGATCGACATATATCGACTCAAGAACAT
The DNA here is from genome assembly GCA_963942505.1 of Lordithon lunulatus. Taxonomy (NCBI): domain Eukaryota; kingdom Metazoa; phylum Arthropoda; class Insecta; order Coleoptera; family Staphylinidae; genus Lordithon; species Lordithon lunulatus. The sequence continues at coordinate 28,516,521 of OZ012667.1, read as the reverse complement.
CGCCTGTAGGTCCTATATGGCCGTGGGTTGCAACTGGCTGGTATCAGAGCCACACACATGCCGTATATATGGGGACCAGCTGTGCTCAGATCGACATATATCGACTCAAGAACATCGCCTGTAGATCCTATATGGCCGTGGGTTGCATCTGGCTGGTATCAGAGCTACCCCCATGCTGTATATACGGGGCCCAGCTGTGCTCAGATCGACATATATCGACTCAAGAACATCGCCTGTAGGTCCTATATGGCCGTGGGTTGCATCTAGCTGGTATCAGAGCTACCCCCATGCTGTATATACGGCGCCCAGCTGTGCTCAGATCGACATATATCGACTCAAGAACATCGCCTGAGGGTCCTATATGGCCGTGGGTTGCATCTGGCTGGTATCAGAGCTACCCCCATGCTGTATATACGGGGCCCAGCTGTGCTCAGATCGACATATATCGACTCAAGAACATTGCCTGTAGGTCCTATATAGCCGTGGGTTGCAGCTGGCTGGTATCACAGCCACCCCCATGCCGTATATACGTGGCCCAGTTGTGCTCAGATCGACATATATCGACTCAAGAACATCGCCTGTAGGTCCTATATGGCCGTGGGTTGCATCTGGCTGGTATCAGAGCTACCCCCATGCTGTATATACGGGGCCCAGCTGTGTTCAAATCGACATATATCGACTCAAGAACATCGCCTTTAAGTCCTATATGGCCGTGGGTTGCAGCTGGCTGGTATCAGAGCTACCCCCATGCTGTATATACGTAGCCCAGCTGTGCTCAGATCGACATATATCGACTCAAGAACATCGCCTGTAGGTCCTATATGGCCTTGGGTTGCATCTGGCTGGTATCAGAGCCACCCACATGCCGTATATACGGGGCCCAGCTGTGCTCAGATCGACATATATCGACGGAAGAACATCGCCTGTAGGTCCTATATGGCCATGGGTTGCATCTGGCTGGTATCACAGCTACCCCCATGCTGTATATACGTAGCTCAGCTGTGCTCAGATCGACATATATCGACTCAAGAACATCGCCTGTAGGTCCTATATGCCAATGGGTTGCATCTGGCTGGAATCAGAGCCACCCACATGCTGCATATACAATGCATAGCGTAGCTCATATCGACATATATCGACTCAAGAACATTGCATGTAGGTCCTATATGGGCATAGGTTGCACCTGGCTGGTGTCGAAGCGGCCCTAATGCTGCATATACGGTGCATAGCGGTGCTCAGATCGACATATATCGACTCAAGAACATCGCCTGTAGGTCCTATATGGCCGTGGGTTGCATCTGGCTGATATCAGAGCCACCCACATGCCGTATATACAAGGCCCAGCTGTGCTCAGATCGACATATATCGACTCAAGAACATCGCCTGTAGGTCCTATATGGCCGTGGGTTGCATCTGGCTGGTATCAGAGCTACCCCCCTGCTGTATATACGGGGCCCAGCTGTGCTCAGATCGACATATATCGACTCAAGAACATCGCCTGTAGGTCCTATATGGCCGTGGGTTGCAGCTGGCTGGTATCACAGCTACCCCCACGCTGTATATACGTGGCCCAGCTGTGCTCAGAACGACATATATCGACTCAAGAACATCGCCTGTGGGTCATATCTGGCCGTGGGTTTCAGCTGGCTGGTATCACAGCAACCCCCATGCTGTCTGTATATACGTGGCCCAGCTGTGCTCAGATCGACATATATCGACTCAAGAACATCGCCTGTAGGTCCTATATAGCCGTGGGTTGCAGCTGGCTGGTATCAGAGCCGCCCTCATGCCGTATATACGGGGACCAGCTGTGCTCAGATCGACATATATCGACTCAAGAACATCGCCTGTAGGTACTATAAGGCCGTGGGTTGCATCTGGCTGGTATCAGAGCTACCCTCATGCTATATATACGGCGCCCAGCTATGCTCAGATCGACATATATCGACTCAAGAACATCGCCTGTAGGTCCTATATGGCCGTGGGTTGCATCTGGCTGGTATCAGTGCTAATCCCATGCTGTATATACGGCGCCCAGCTGTGCTCAGATCGACATATATCGACTCAAGAACATCGCCTGTGGGTCCTATATAGCCGTGGGCTGCAGCTGGCTGGTATCACAGCTACCCCTATGCTGTATATACGTAGCCCAGCTGTGCTCAGATCGACATATATCAACTCAAGAATATCGCCTGTGGGTCCTATATGGCCGTGGGTTGCATCTGGCTGATATCAGAGGCACCCACATGCCGAATATACGGGGGCCCAGCTGTGCTCAGATCGACATATATCGACTCAAGAACATCGCCTGTAGGTCCTATATGGCCGTGGGTTGCAGCTGGCTTGTAACAGAGCCACCCACATGCCGTATATACGGGGCCCAGCTGTGCTCAGATCGACATATATCGACTCAAGTACATCGCCTGTAGGTCCTATATGGCCGTGGGTTGCATCTCGCTGGTATCAGAGCAACCCCCATGCTGTATATACGGCGCCCAGCTGTGCTCAGATCGACATATATCGACTCAAGAACATCGCCTGAGGGTCCTATATGGCCGTGGGTTGCAGCTGGCTGGTATCACAGCTACCCCCATGCTGTCTGTATATACGTGGCCCAGCTGTGCTCAGATCGACATATATCGACTCAAGAACATCGCCTGTAGGTCCTATATAGCCGTGGGTTGCAGCTGGCTGGTATCAGAGCCACCCACATGCCGTATATACGGGGACCAGCTGTGCTCAGATCGACATATATCGACTCAAGAACATCGCCTGTAGGTCCTATATGGCCGTGGGTTGCAGCTGGCTGGTATCACAGCTACCCCCACGCTGTATATACGTGGCCCAGCTGTGCTCAGAACGACATATATCGACTCAAGAACATCGCCTGTGGGTCATATCTGGCCGTGGGTTGCAGCTGGCTGGTATCACAGCAACCCCCATGCTGTCTGTATATACGTGGCCCAGCTGTGCTCAGATCGACATATATCGACTCAAGAACATCGCCTGTAGGTCCTATATAGCCGTGGGTTGCAGCTGGCTGGTATCAGAGCCGCCCTCATGCCGTATATACAGGGACCAGCTGTGCTCAGATCGACATATATCGACTCAAGAACATCGCCTGTAGGTACTATAAGGCCGTGGGTTGCATCTGGCTGGTATCAGAGCTACCCTCATGCTATATATACGGCGCCCAGCTATGCTCAGATCGACATATATCGACTCAAGAACATCGCCTGTAGGTCCTATATGGCCGTGGGTTGCAGCTGGCTGGTATCAGTGCTAATGCCATGCTGTATATACGGCGCCCAGCTGTGCTCAGATCGACATATAACGACTCAAGAACATCGCCTGTAGGTCCTATATGGCCGTGGGTTGCAGCTGGCTGGTATCACAGCTACCCCCACGCTGTATATACGTGGCCCAGCTGTGCTCAGAACGACATAAATCGACTCAAGAACATAGCCTGTGGGTCATATATGGCCGTGGGTTGCAGCTGGCTGGTATCAGAGCTACCCCAGGCTGTATATACGTGGCCCAGCTGTGCTCGGATCGACATATATCGACTCAAGAACATCGCCTGTAGGTCCTATATGGCCGTGGGTTGCAGCTGGCTAGTATCAGAGCCACCCACATGCCGTATATACGGGGCCCAGCTGTGCTCAGATCGACATATATCGACTCAAGAACATCGCCTGTAGGTCCTATATGGCCGTGGGTTGCATCTGGCTGGTATCAGAGCTACCCCCATGCTGTATATACGGGGCCCAGCTGTGCTCAGATCGACATATATCGACTCAAGAACATCGCCTGTAGGTCCTATATGGCCGTGGGTTGCAGCTGGCTGGTATCACAGCTACCCCCTCGCTGTATATACGTGGCCCAGCTGTGCTCAGAACGACATAAATCGACTCAAGAACATCGCTTGTGGGTCATATATGGCCGTGGGTTGCAGCTGGCTGGTATCAGAGCTACCCCAGGCTGTATATACGTGGCCCAGCTGTGCTCAGATGGACATATATCGACTCAAGAACATCGCCTGTAGGTCCTATATGGCCGTGGGTTGCAGCTGACTGGTATCAGTGCTAATGCCATGCTGTATATACGGCGCCCAGCTGTGCTCAGATCGACATATATCGACTCAAGAACATCGCCTGTAGGTACTATATGGCCGTGGGTTGCATCTGGCTGGTATCAGAGCTACCCCCATGCTATATATACGGCGCCCAGCTATGCTCAGATCGACATATATCGACTCAAGAACATCGCCTGTAGGTCCTATATGGCCGTGGGTTGCATCTGGCTGGTATCAGTGCTAATCCCATGCTGTATATACGGCGCCCAGCTGTGCTCAGATCGACATATATCGACTCAAGAACATCGCCTGTGGGTCCTATATAGCCGTGGGCTGCAGCTGGCTGGTATCACAGCTACCCCTATGCTGTATATACGTGGCCCAGCTGTGCTCAGATCGACATATATCGACTCAAGAATATCGCCTGTAGGTCCTATATGGCCGTGGGTTGCATCTAGCTGATATCAGAGGCACCCACATGCCGAATATACGGGGGCCCAGCTGTGCTCAGATCGACATATATCGACTCAAGAACATCGCCTGTAGGTCCTATATGGCCGTGGGTTGCAGCTGGCTGGTATCAGAGCCACCCACATGCCGTATATACGGGGCCCAGCTGTGCTCAGATCGACATATATCGACTCAAGAACATCGCCTGTAGGTCCTATATGGCCGTGGGTTGCATCTGGCTGGTATCAGAGCTACCCCCATGCTGTATATACGGGGCCCAGCTGTGCTCAGATCGACATATATCGACTCAAGAACATCGCCTGTAGGTCCTATATGGCCGTGGGTTGCAGCTGGCTGGTATCACAGCTACCCCCGCGCTGTATATACGTGGCCCAGCTGTGCTCAGAACGACATATATCGACTCAAGAACATCGGCTGTGGGTCTTATATGGCCGTGGGATGCAGCTGGCTGTTATCAGAGCTACCCCCAGGCTGTATATAAGTGGCCCAGCTGTACTCAGATCGACATATATCGACTCAAGAACATCGCCTGTAGGTGCTATATGGCCGTGGGTTGCATCTGGCTGGTATCAGAGCTACCTCCATGCTGTATTTACGGCGCCAAGCTGCGCTCAGATCGACATATATCGACTCAAGAACATTGCTTGTAGGTCCTATATGGCCGTGGGTTGCATCTGGCTGGTATCAGTGCTACCCCCATGCTGTATATACGGCGCCCAGCTGTGCTCAGATCGACATATATCGACTCAAGAATATCGCCTGTAGGTCCTATATGGCCGTGGGTTGCAGCTGACTGGTATCAGTGCTAATGCCATGCTGTATATACGGCGCCCAGCTGTGCTCAGATCGACATATATCGACTCAAGAACATCGCCTGTAGGTACTATATGGCCGTGGGTTGCATCTGGCTGGTATCAGAGCTACCCCCATGCTATATATACGGCGCCCAGCTATGCTCAGATCGACATATATCGACTCAAGAACATCGCCTGTAGGTCCTATATGGCCGTGGGTTGCATCTGGCTGGTATCAGTGCTAAACCCATGCTGTATATACGGCGCCCAGCTGTGCTCAGATCGACATATATCGACTCAAGAACATCGCCGGTGGGTCCTATATAGCCGTGGGCTGCAGCTGGCTGGTATCACAGCTACCCCTATGCTGTATATACGTGGCCCAGCTGTGCTCAGATCGACATATATCGACTCAAGAATATCGCCTGTAGGTCCTATATGGCCGTGGGTTGCATCTGGCTGATATCAGAGGCACCCACATGCCGAATATACGGGGGCCCAGCTGTGCTCAGATCGACATATATCGACTCAAGAACATCGCCTGTAGGTCCTATATGGCCGTGGGTTGCATCTGGCTGGTATCAGAGCTACCCCCATGCTGTATATACGGCGCCCAGCTGTGCTCAGATCGACATATATCGACTCAAGAACATCGCCTGAGGGTCCTATATGGCCGTGGTTTGCAGCTGGCTGGTATCACAGCTACCCCCATGCTGTCTGTATATACGTGGCCCAGCTGTGATCAGATCGACATATATCGACTCAAGAACATCGCCTGTAGGTCCTATATAGCCGTGGGTTGCATCTGGCTGGTATCAGAGCTACCCCCATGCTGTATATACGGGGCCCAGCTGTGCTCAGATCGACATATATCGACTCAAGAACATCGCCTGTAGGTCCTATATGGCCGTGGGTTGCAGCTGGCTGGTATCACAGCTACCCCCATGCTGTATATACGGGGCCCAGCTGTGCTCAGATCGACATATATCGACTCTAGAACATCGCCTGTTGGTCCAATATGGCCGTGGGTTGCATCTGGCTGGTATCAGAGCTACCCCCCATGCTGTATATACGGGGCCCAGCTGTGCTCAGATCGACATATATCGACTCAAGAACATCGCCTGTAGGTCCTATATGGCCTTGGGTTACAGCTGGCTGGTATCAGAGCCACCCACATGCCGTATATACAGGGCCCAGCTGTGCTCAGATCGACATATATCGACTCAAGAACATCGCCTGTAGGTCCTATATGGCCGTGGGTTGTATCTGGCTGGTATCAGAGCTACCCCCATGCTGTATATACGGGGCCCAGCTGTGCTCAGCTAGACATATAACGACTTAAAAACATCGCCTATAGGTCCTATATGGCCTTGGGTTGCAGCTGGCTGGTATCAGAGCCACCCACATGCCGTATATACAGGGCCCAGCTGTGCTCAGATCATATATATATCGACTCTAGAACATCGCCTGTTGGTCCTATATGGCCGTGGGTTGCATCTGGCTGGTATCAGAGCTACTTCCATGCTGTATATACGGGGCCCAGCTGTGCTCAGATCGACATATATCGACTCAAGAACATCGCCTGTAGGTCCTATATGGCCGTGGGTTGCAGCTGGCTGGTATCAGAGCCACCCACATGCCGTATATACGGGGCCCAGCTGTGCTCAGATCGACATATATCGACTCAAGAACATCGCCTGTAGGTCCTATATGGCCGTGGGTTGCATCTGGCTGGTATCAGAGCTACCCCCATGCTGTATATACGGGGCCCAGCTGTGCTCAGATCGACATATATCGACTCAAGAACATCGCCTGTAGGTCCTATATGGCCGTGGGTTGCAGCTGGCTGGTATCAGAGCCACCCACATGCCGTATATACGGGGCCCAGCTGTGCTCAGATCGACATATATCGACTCAAGAACATCGCCTGTAGGTCCTATATGGCCGTGGGTTGCATCTGGCTGGTATCAGTGCTAAACCCATGCTGTATATACGGCGCCCAGCTGTGCTCAGATCGACATATATCGACTCAAGAACATCGCCGGTGGGTCCTATATAGCCGTGGGCTGCAGCTGGCTGGTATCACAGCTACCCCTATGCTGTATATACGTGGCCCAGCTGTGCTCAGATCGACATATATCGACTCAAGAATATCGCCTGTAGGTCCTATATGGCCGTGGGTTGCATCTGGCTGATATCAGAGGCACCCACATGCCGAATATACGGGGGCCCAGCTGTGCTCAGATCGACATATATCGACTCAAGAACATCGCCGGTGGGTCCTATATAGCCGTGGGCTGCAGTTGGCTGGTATCACAGCTACCCCTATGCTGTATATACGTGGCCCAGCTGTGCTCAGATCGACATATATCGACTCAAGAATATCGCCTGTAGGTCCTATATGGCCGTGGGTTGCATCTGGCTGATATCAGAGGCACCCACATGCCGAATATACGGGGGCCCAGCTGTGCTCAGATCGACATATATCGACTCAAGAACATCGCCTGTAGGTCCTATATGGCCGTGGGTTGCATCTGGCTGGTATCAGAGCTACCCCCATGCTGTATATACGGCGCCCAGCTGTGCTCAGATCGACATATATCGACTCAAGAACATCGCCTGAGGGTCCTATATGGCCGTGGTTTGCAGCTGGCTGGTATCACAGCTACCCCCATGCTGTCTGTATATACGTGGCCCAGCTGTGATCAGATCGACATATATCGACTCAAGAACATCGCCTGTAGGTCCTATATAGCCGTGGGTTGCATCTGGCTGGTATCAGAGCTACCCCCATGCTGTATATACGGGGCCCAGCTGTGCTCAGATCGACATATATCGACTCAAGAACATCGCCTGTAGGTCCTATATGGCCGTGGGTTGCAGCTGGCTGGTATCACAGCTACCCCCATGCTGTATATACGGGGCCCAGCTGTGCTCAGATCGACATATATCGACTCTAGAACATCGCCTGTTGGTCCAATATGGCCGTGGGTTGCATCTGGCTGGTATCAGAGCTACCCCCCATGCTGTATATACGGGGCCCAGCTGTGCTCAGATCGACATATATCGACTCAAGAACATCGCCTGTAGGTCCTATATGGCCTTGGGTTACAGCTGGCTGGTATCAGAGCCACCCACATGCCGTATATACAGGGCCCAGCTGTGCTCAGATCGACATATATCGACTCAAGAACATCGCCTGTAGGTCCTATATGGCCGTGGGTTGTATCTGGCTGGTATCAGAGCTACCCCCATGCTGTATATACGGGGCCCAGCTGTGCTCAGCTAGACATATAACGACTTAAAAACATCGCCTATAGGTCCTATATGGCCTTGGGTTGCAGCTGGCTGGTATCAGAGCCACCCACATGCCGTATATACAGGGCACAGCTGTGCTCAGATCATATATATATCGACTCTAGAACATCGCCTGTTGGTCCTATATGGCCGTGGGTTGCATCTGGCTGGTATCAGAGCTACTTCCATGCTGTATATACGGGGCCCAGCTGTGCTCAGATCGACATATATCGACTCAAGAACATCGCCTGTAGGTCCTATATGGCCGTGGGTTGCAGCTGGCTGGTATCAGAGCCACCCACATGCCGTATATACGGGGCCCAGCTGTGCTCAGATCGACATATATCGACTCAAGAACATCGCCTGTAGGTCCTATATGGCCTTGGGTTGCATCTGGCTGGTATCAGAGCCACCCACATGCCGTATATACGGGGCCCAGCTGTGCTCAGATCGACATATATCGACGGAAGAACATCGCCTGTAGGTCCTATATGGCCATGGGTTGCATCTGGCTGGTATCACAGCTACCCCCATGCTGTATATACGTAGCTCAGCTGTGCTCAGATCGACATATATCGACTCAAGAACATCGCCTGTAGGTCCTATATGCCAATGGGTTGCATCTGGCTGGAATCAGAGCCACCCACATGCTGCATATACAATGCATAGCGTAGCTCATATCGACATATATCGACTCAAGAACATTGCATGTAGGTCCTATATGGGCATAGGTTGCACCTGGCTGGTGTCGAAGCGGCCCTAATGCTGCATATACGGTGCATAGCGGTGCTCAGATCGACATATATCGACTCAAGAACATCGCCTGTAGGTCCTATATGGCCGTGGGTTGCATCTGGCTGATATCAGAGCCACCCACATGCCGTATATACAAGGCCCAGCTGTGCTCAGATCGACATATATCGACTCAAGAACATCGCCTGTAGGTCCTATATGGCCGTGGGTTGCATCTGGCTGGTATCAGAGCTACCCCCCTGCTGTATATACGGGGCCCAGCTGTGCTCAGATCGACATATATCGACTCAAGAACATCGCCTGTAGGTCCTATATGGCCGTGGGTTGCAGCTGGCTGGTATCACAGCTACCCCCACGCTGTATATACGTGGCCCAGCTGTGCTCAGAACGACATATATCGACTCAAGAACATCGCCTGTGGGTCATATCTGGCCGTGGGTTGCAGCTGGCTGGTATCACAGCAACCCCCATGCTGTCTGTATATACGTGGCCCAGCTGTGCTCAGATCGACATATATCGACTCAAGAACATCGCCTGTAGGTCCTATATAGCCGTGGGTTGCAGCTGGCTGGTATCAGAGCCGCCCTCATGCCGTATATACGGGGACCAGCTGTGCTCAGATCGACATATATCGACTCAAGAACATCGCCTGTAGGTACTATAAGGCCGTGGGTTGCATCTGGCTGGTATCAGAGCTACCCTCATGCTATATATACGGCGCCCAGCTATGCTCAGATCGACATATATCGACTCAAGAACATCGCCTGTAGGTCCTATATGGCCGTGGGTTGCATCTGGCTGGTATCAGTGCTAATCCCATGCTGTATATACGGCGCCCAGCTGTGCTCAGATCGACATATATCGACTCAAGAACATCGCCTGTGGGTCCTATATAGCCGTGGGCTGCAGCTGGCTGGTATCACAGCTACCCCTATGCTGTATATACGTAGCCCAGCTGTGCTCAGATCGACATATATCAACTCAAGAATATCGCCTGTGGGTCCTATATGGCCGTGGGTTGCATCTGGCTGATATCAGAGGCACCCACATGCCGAATATACGGGGGCCCAGCTGTGCTCAGATCGACATATATCGACTCAAGAACATCGCCTGTAGGTCCTATATGGCCGTGGGTTGCAGCTGGCTTGTAACAGAGCCACCCACATGCCGTATATACGGGGCCCAGCTGTGCTCAGATCGACATATATCGACTCAAGTACATCGCCTGTAGGTCCTATATGGCCGTGGGTTGCATCTCGCTGGTATCAGAGCAACCCCCATGCTGTATATACGGCGCCCAGCTGTGCTCAGATCGACATATATCGACTCAAGAACATCGCCTGAGGGTCCTATATGGCCGTGGGTTGCAGCTGGCTGGTATCACAGCTACCCCCATGCTGTCTGTATATACGTGGCCCAGCTGTGCTCAGATCGACATATATCGACTCAAGAACATCGCCTGTAGGTCCTATATAGCCGTGGGTTGCAGCTGGCTGGTATCAGAGCCACCCACATGCCGTATATACGGGGACCAGCTGTGCTCAGATCGACATATATCGACTCAAGAACATCGCCTGTAGGTCCTATATGGCCGTGGGTTGCAGCTGGCTGGTATCACAGCTACCCCCACGCTGTATATACGTGGCCCAGCTGTGCTCAGAACGACATATATCGACTCAAGAACATCGCCTGTGGGTCATATCTGGCCGTGGGTTGCAGCTGGCTGGTATCACAGCAACCCCCATGCTGTCTGTATATACGTGGCCCAGCTGTGCTCAGATCGACATATATCGACTCAAGAACATCGCCTGTAGGTCCTATATAGCCGTGGGTTGCAGCTGGCTGGTATCAGAGCCGCCCTCATGCCGTATATACAGGGACCAGCTGTGCTCAGATCGACATATATCGACTCAAGAACATCGCCTGTAGGTACTATAAGGCCGTGGGTTGCATCTGGCTGGTATCAGAGCTACCCTCATGCTATATATACGGCGCCCAGCTATGCTCAGATCGACATATATCGACTCAAGAACATCGCCTGTAGGTCCTATATGGCCGTGGGTTGCAGCTGGCTGGTATCAGTGCTAATGCCATGCTGTATATACGGCGCCCAGCTGTGCTCAGATCGACATATAACGACTCAAGAACATCGCCTGTAGGTCCTATATGGCCGTGGGTTGCAGCTGGCTGGTATCACAGCTACCCCCACGCTGTATATACGTGGCCCAGCTGTGCTCAGAACGACATAAATCGACTCAAGAACATAGCCTGTGGGTCATATATGGCCGTGGGTTGCAGCTGGCTGGTATCAGAGCTACCCCAGGCTGTATATACGTGGCCCAGCTGTGCTCGGATCGACATATATCGACTCAAGAACATCGCCTGTAGGTCCTATATGGCCGTGGGTTGCAGCTGGCTAGTATCAGAGCCACCCACATGCCGTATATACGGGGCCCAGCTGTGCTCAGATCGACATATATCGACTCAAGAACATCGCCTGTAGGTCCTATATGGCCGTGGGTTGCATCTGGCTGGTATCAGAGCTACCCCCATGCTGTATATACGGGGCCCAGCTGTGCTCAGATCGACATATATCGACTCAAGAACATCGCCTGTAGGTCCTATATGGCCGTGGGTTGCAGCTGGCTGGTATCACAGCTACCCCCTCGCTGTATATACGTGGCCCAGCTGTGCTCAGAACGACATAAATCGACTCAAGAACATCGCTTGTGGGTCATATATGGCCGTGGGTTGCAGCTGGCTGGTATCAGAGCTACCCCAGGCTGTATATACGTGGCCCAGCTGTGCTCAGATGGACATATATCGACTCAAGAACATCGCCTGTAGGTCCTATATGGCCGTGGGTTGCAGCTGACTGGTATCAGTGCTAATGCCATGCTGTATATACGGCGCCCAGCTGTGCTCAGATCGACATATATCGACTCAAGAACATCGCCTGTAGGTACTATATGGCCGTGGGTTGCATCTGGCTGGTATCAGAGCTACCCCCATGCTATATATACGGCGCCCAGCTATGCTCAGATCGACATATATCGACTCAAGAACATCGCCTGTAGGTCCTATATGGCCGTGGGTTGCATCTGGCTGGTATCAGTGCTAATCCCATGCTGTATATACGGCGCCCAGCTGTGCTCAGATCGACATATATCGACTCAAGAACATCGCCTGTGGGTCCTATATAGCCGTGGGCTGCAGCTGGCTGGTATCACAGCTACCCCTATGCTGTATATACGTGGCCCAGCTGTGCTCAGATCGACATATATCGACTCAAGAATATCGCCTGTAGGTCCTATATGGCCGTGGGTTGCATCTAGCTGATATCAGAGGCACCCACATGCCGAATATACGGGGGCCCAGCTGTGCTCAGATCGACATATATCGACTCAAGAACATCGCCTGTAGGTCCTATATGGCCGTGGGTTGCAGCTGGCTGGTATCAGAGCCACCCACATGCCGTATATACGGGGCCCAGCTGTGCTCAGATCGACATATATCGACTCAAGAACATCGCCTGTAGGTCCTATATGGCCGTGGGTTGCATCTGGCTGGTATCAGAGCTACCCCCATGCTGTATATACGGGGCCCAGCTGTGCTCAGATCGACATATATCGACTCAAGAACATCGCCTGTAGGTCCTATATGGCCGTGGGTTGCAGCTGGCTGGTATCACAGCTACCCCCGCGCTGTATATACGTGGCCCAGCTGTGCTCAGAACGACATATATCGACTCAAGAACATCGGCTGTGGGTCTTATATGGCCGTGGGATGCAGCTGGCTGTTATCAGAGCTACCCCCAGGCTGTATATAAGTGGCCCAGCTGTACTCAGATCGACATATATCGACTCAAGAACATCGCCTGTAGGTGCTATATGGCCGTGGGTTGCATCTGGCTGGTATCAGAGCTACCTCCATGCTGTATATACGGCGCCAAGCTGTGCTCAGATCGACATATATCGACTCAAGAACATTGCTTGTAGGTCCTATATGGCCGTGGGTTGCATCTGGCTGGTATCAGTGCTACCCCCATGCTGTATATACGGCGCCCAGCTGTGCTCAGATCGACATATATCGACTCAAGAATATCGCCTGTAGGTCCTATATGGCCGTGGGTTGCAGCTGACTGGTATCAGTGCTAATGCCATGCTGTATATACGGCGCCCAGCTGTGCTCAGATCGACATATATCGACTCAAGAACATCGCCTGTAGGTACTATATGGCCGTGGGTTGCATCTGGCTGGTATCAGAGCTACCCCCATGCTATATATACGGCGCCCAGCTATGCTCAGATCGACATATATCGACTCAAGAACATCGCCTGTAGGTCCTATATGGCCGTGGGTTGCATCTGGCTGGTATCAGTGCTAAACCCATGCTGTATATACGGCGCCCAGCTGTGCTCAGATCGACATATATCGACTCAAGAACATCGCCGGTGGGTCCTATATAGCCGTGGGCTGCAGCTGGCTGGTATCACAGCTACCCCTATGCTGTATATACGTGGCCCAGCTGTGCTCAGATCGACATATATCGACTCAAGAATATCGCCTGTAGGTCCTATATGGCCGTGGGTTGCATCTGGCTGATATCAGAGGCACCCACATGCCGAATATACGGGGGCCCAGCTGTGCTCAGATCGACATATATCGACTCAAGAACATCGCCTGTAGGTCCTATATGGCCGTGGGTTGCATCTGGCTGGTATCAGAGCTACCACCATGCTGTATATACGGCGCCCAGCTGTGCTCAGATCGACATATATCGACTCAAGAACATCGCCTGAGGGTCCTATATGGCCGTGGTTTGCAGCTGGCTGGTATCACAGCTACCCCCATGCTGTCTGTATATACGTGGCCCAGCTGTGATCAGATCGACATATATCGACTCAAGAACATCGCCTGTAGGTCCTATATAGCCGTGGGTTGCATCTGGCTGGTATCAGAGCTACCCCCATGCTGTATATACGGGGCCCAGCTGTGCTCAGATCGACATATATCGACTCAAGAACATCGCCTGTAGGTCCTATATGGCCGTGGGTTGCAGCTGGCTGGTATCACAGCTACCCCCATGCTGTATATACGGGGCCCAGCTGTGCTCAGATCGACATATATCGACTCTAGAACATCGCCTGTTGGTCCAATATGGCCGTGGGTTGCATCTGGCTGGTATCAGAGCTACCCCCCATGCTGTATATACGGGGCCCAGCTGTGCTCAGATCGACATATATCGACTCAAGAACATCGCCTGTAGGTCCTATATGGCCTTGGGTTACAGCTGGCTGGTATCAGAGCCACCCACATGCCGTATATACAGGGCCCAGCTGTGCTCAGATCGACATATATCGACTCAAGAACATCGCCTGTAGGTCCTATATGGCCGTGGGTTGTATCTGGCTGGTATCAGAGCTACCCCCATGCTGTATATACGGGGCCCAGCTGTGCTCAGCTAGACATATAACGACTTAAAAACATCGCCTATAGGTCCTATATGGCCTTGGGTTGCAGCTGGCTGGTATCAGAGCCACCCACATGCCGTATATACAGGGCCCAGCTGTGCTCAGATCATATATATATATCGACTCTAGAACATCGCCTGTTGGTCCTATATGGCCGTGGGTTGCATCTGGCTGGTATCAGAGCTACTTCCATGCTGTATATACGGGGCCCAGCTGTGCTCAGATCGACATATATCGACTCAAGAACATCGCCTGTAGGTCCTATATGGCCGTGGGTTGCAGCTGGCTGGTATCAGAGCCACCCACATGCCGTATATACGGGGCCCAGCTGTGCTCAGATCGACATATATCGACTCAAGAACATCGCCTGTAGGTCCTATATGGCCGTGGGTTGCATCTGGCTGGTATCAGAGCTACCCCCATGCTGTATATACGGGGCCCAGCTGTGCTCAGATCGACATATATCGACTCAAGAACATCGCCTGTAGGTCCTATATGGCCGTGGGTTGCAGCTGGCTGGTATCAGAGCCACCCACATGCCGTATATACGGGGCCCAGCTGTGCTCAGATCGACATATATCGACTCAAGAACATCGCCTGTAGGTCCTATATGGCCGTGGGTTGCATCTGGCTGGTATCAGAGCTACCCCCATGCTGTATATACGGGGCCCAGCTGTGCTCAGATCGACATATATCGACTCAAGAACATCGCCTGTAGGTCCTATATGGCCGTGGGTTGCATCTGGCTGGTATCAGAGCTACCCCCATGCTGTATATACGGGGCCCAGCTGTGCTCAGATCGACATATATCGACTCAAGAACATCGCCTGTAGGTGCTATATGGCCGTGGGTTGCATCTGGCTGGTATCAGAGCTACCTCCATGCTGTATATACGGCGCCAAGCTGTGCTCAGATCGACATATATCGACTCAAGAACATTGCTTGTAGGTCCTATATGGCCGTGGGTTGCATCTGGCTGGTATCAGTGCTACCCCCATGCTGTATATACGGCGCCCAGCTGTGCTCAGATCGACATATATCGACTCAAGAATATCGCCTGTAGGTCCTATATGGCCGTGGGTTGCAGCTGGCATGTATTAGAGCCACCCACATGCCCCATATACGGGGGTCCAGCTGTGCTCAGATCAACATATATCGACTCAAGAACATTGCTTGTAGGTCCTATATGGCCGTGGGTTGCATCTGGCTGGTATCAGTGCTACCCCCATGCTGTATATACGGCGCCCAGCTGTGCTCAGATCGACATATATCGACTCAAGAATATCGCCTGTAGGTCCTATATGGCCGTGGGTTGCAGCTGGCATGTATTAGAGCCACCCACATGCCCTATATACGGGGGTCCAGCTGTGCTCAGATCGACATATATCGACTCAAGAACATTGCTTGTAGGTCCTATATGGCCGTGGGTTGCATCTGGCTGGTATCAGTGCTACCCCCATGCTGTATATACGGCGCCCAGCTGTGCTCAGATCGACATATATCGACTCAAGAATATCGCCTGTAGGTCCTATATGGCCGTGGGTTGCAGCTGGCATGTATTAGAGCCACCCACATGCCCTATATACGGGGGTCCAGCTGTGCTCAGATCGACATATATCGACTCAAGAACATTGCTTGTAGGTCCTATATGGCCGTGGGTTGCATCTGGCTGGTATCAGTGCTACCCCCATGCTGTATATACGGCGCCCAGCTGTGCTCAGATCGACATATATCGACTCAAGAATATCGCCTGTAGGTCCTATATGGCCGTGGGTTGCAGCTGGCATGTATTAGAGCCACCCACATGCCCTATATACGGGGGTCCAGCTGTGCTCAGATCGACATATATCGACTCAAGAACATTGCTTGTAGGTCCTATATGGCCGTGGGTTGCATCTGGCTGGTATCAGTGCTACCCCCATGCTGTATATACGGCGCCCAGCTGTGCTCAGATCGACATATATCGACTCAAGAATATCGCCTGTAGGTCCTATATGGCCGTGGGTTGCAGCTGGCATGTATTAGAGCCACCCACATGCCCTATATACGGGGGTCCAGCTGTGCTCAGATCGACATATATCGACTCAAGAACATTGCTTGTAGGTCCTATATGGCCGTGGGTTGCATCTGGCTGGTATCAGTGCTACCCCCATGCTGTATATACGGCGCCCAGCTGTGCTCAGATCGACATATATCGACTCAAGAATATCGCCTGTAGGTCCTATATGGCCGTGGGTTGCAGCTGGCATGTATTAGAGCCACCCACATGCCCTATATACGGGGGTCCAGCTGTGCTCAGATCGACATATATCGACTCAAGAACATTGCTTGTAGGTCCTATATGGCCGTGGGTTGCATCTGGCTGGTATCAGTGCTACCCCCATGCTGTATATACGGCGCCCAGCTGTGCTCAGATCGACATATATCGACTCAAGAATATCGCCTGTAGGTCCTATATGGCCGTGGGTTGCAGCTGGCATGTATTAGAGCCACCCACATGCCCTATATACGGGGGTCCAGCAACATCGCCTGTAGGTCCTATATGGCCGTGGGTTGCATCTGGCTGGTATCAGAGCTACCCACATGCCGTATATACATTACCCAGCTGTGCCCAGATCGACATATATCGACTCAAGAACATCGCCTGTAGGTCCTATATACCCGTGGGTTGCAGCTGGCTGGTATCACAGCTACCCCCACGCTGTATATACGTGGCCCAGCTGTGCTCAGAACGACATAAATCGACTCAAGATCATCGCCTGTGGGTCATATATAGCCGTGGGTTGCAGCTGGCTGGAATCAGAGCTACCCCAGGCTGTATATACGTGGCCCAGCTGTGCTCAGATCGACATATATCGACTCAAGAACATCGCCTGTAGGTCCTATATGGCCGTGGGTTGCAGCTGGCTGGTATCAGAGCCACCCACATGCTGTATATACGGGGCCCAGCTGTGCTCAGATCGACATATATCGACACAAGAACATCGCCTGTAGGTCCTATATGGCCGTGGGTTGCATCTGGCTGGTATCAGAGCTACCCCCATGCTGTATATACGGGGCCCAGCTGTGCTCAGATCGACATATATCGACTCAAGAACATCGCCTGTAGGTCCTATATGGCCGTGGGTTGCAGCTGGCTGGTATCACAGCTACCCCCATTCTGTATATACGTGGCCCAGCTGTGCTCAGATCGACATATATCGACTCAAGAACATCGCCTGTAGGTCCTATATGGCCGTGGGTTGCAGTTGGCTGGTATCAGAGCCACCCACATGCCGTATATACGGGGCCCAGCTGTGCTCAGCTCGACATATATCGACTCAAAAACATCGCCTGTAGGTCCTATATGGCCGTGGGTTGCAGCCGACTGGTATCAGAGCCACCCACATGCCGTATATACGGGCCCAGCTGTGCTCAGATCGACATATATCGACTCAAGAACATCGCCTGTAGGTCCTATATGACCGTGGGTTGCAGCTGGCTGGTATCACAGCTACCCCCACGCTGTATATACGTGGCCCAGCTGTGCTCAGAACGACATAAATCGACTTAAGAACATCGCCTGTGGGTCATATGTGGCCGTGGGTTGCAGCTGGCTGGTATCAGAGCTACCCCAGGCTGTATATACGTGGCCCAGCTGTGCTCAGATGGACATATATCGACTCAAGAACATCGCCTGTAGGTCCTATATGGCCGTGGGTTGCAGCTGACTGGTATCAGTGCTAATGCCATGCTGTATATACGGCGCCCAGCTGTGCTCAGATCGACATATATCGACTCAAGAAAATCGCCTGTAGGTACTTTATGGCCGTGGGTTGCATCTGGCTGGTATCAGAGCTACCCCCATGCTATATATACGGCGCCCAGCTATGCTCAGATCGACATATATCGACTCAAGAACATCGCCTGTAGGTCCTATATGGCCGTGGGTTGCATCTGGCTGGTATCATTGCTAATCCCATGCTGTATATACGGCGCCCAGCTGTGCTCAGATCGACATATATCGACTCAAGAACATCGCCTGTGGGTCCTATATAGCCGTGGGCTGCAGCTGGCTGGTATCACAGCTACCCCTATGCTGTATATACGTGGCCCAGCTGTGCTCAGATCGACATATATCGACTCAAGAATATCGCCTGTAGGTCCTATATGGCCGTGGGTTGCATCTAGCTGATATCAGAGGCACCCACATGCCGAATATACGGGGGCCCAGCTGTGCTCAGATCGACATATATCGAATCAAGTACATCGCCTGTAGGTCATATATGGCCGTGGGTTGCATCTGGCTGGTATCAGAGCTACCCCCATGCTGTATATACGGCGCCCAGCAGTGCTCAGATCGACATATATCGACTCAAGAACATCGCCTGAGGGTCCTATATGGCCGTGGGTTGCAGCTGGCTGGTATCACAGCTACCTCCATGCTGTCTGTATATACGTGGCCCAGCTGTGATCAGATCGACATATATCGACTCAAGAACATCGCCTGTAGGTCCTATATAGCCGTGGGTTGCATCTGGCTGGTATCAGAGCTACCCCCATGCTGTATATACGGGGCCCAGCTGTGCTCAGATCGACATATATCGACTCAAGAACATCGCCTGTAGGTCCTATATGGCCGTGGGTTGCAGCTGGCTGGTATCACAGCTACCCCCATGCTGTATATACGGGGTCCAGCTGTGCTCAGATCGACATATATCGACTCTAGAACATCGTCTGTTGGTCCTATATGGGCGTGGGTTGCATCTGGCTGGTATCAGAGCTACCCCCATGCTGTATATACGGGGCCCAGCTGTGCTCAGATCGACATATATCGACTCAAGAACATCGCCTGTAGGTCCTATATGGCCTTGGGTTGCAGCTGGTTGGTATCAGAGCCACCCACATGCCGTATATACAGGGCCCAGCTGTGCTCAGATCGACATATATCGACTCAAGAACATCGCCTGTAGGTCCTATATGGCCGTGGGTTGCATCTGGCTGGTATCAGAGCTACCCCCATGCTGTATATACGGGGCCCAGCTGTGCTCAGCTCGACATATAACGACATAAAAACATCGCCTATAGGTCCTATATGGCCTTGGGTTGCAGCTGGCTGGTATCAGAGCCACCCATATGCCGTATATACAGGGCCCAGCTGTGCTCAGATCGACATATATCGACTCAAGAACATCGCCTGTAGGTCCTATGTGGCCGTGGGTTGCATCTGGCTGGTATCAGAGCCACCCCCATGCTGTATATACGGGGCCCAGCTGTGCTCAGATCGACATATATCGACTCAAGAACATCGCCTGTAGGTCCTATATGGCCGTGGGTTGCATCTGGCTGGTATCAGAGCTACCCCCATGCTGTATATACGGGGCCCAGCTGTGCTCAGATCGACATATATCGACTCAAGAACATCGCCTGTAGGTCCTATATGGCCGTGGGTTGCAGCTGGCTGGTATCAGAGCCACCCACATGCCGTATATACGGGGCCCAGCTGTGCTCAGATCGACATATATCGACTCAAGAACATCGCCTGTAGGTCCTATATGGCCGTGGGTTGCATCTGGCTGGTATCAGAGCTACCCCCATGCTGTATATACGGGGCCCAGCTGTGCTCAGATCGACATATATCGACTCAAGAACATCGCCTGTAGGTCCTATATGGCCGTGGGTTGCATCTGGCTGGTATCAGAGCTACCCCCATGCTGTATATACGGGGCCCAGCTGTGCTCAGCTCGACATATAACGACTTAAAAACATCGCCTATAGGTCCTATATGGCCTTGGGTTGCAGCTGGCTGGTATCAGAGCCACCCACATGCCGTATATACAGGGCCCAGCTGTGCTCAGATCGACATATATCGACTCAAGAACATCGCCTGTAGGTCCTATATGGCCGTGGGTTGCATCTGGCTGGTATCAGAGCCACCCCCATGCTGTATATACGGGGCCCAGCTGTGCTCAGATCGACATATATCGACTCAAGAACATCGCCTGTAGGTCCTATATGGCCGTGGGTTGCATCTGGCTGGTATCAGAGCTACCCCCATGCTGTATATACGGGGCCCAGCTGTGCTCAGATCGACATATATCGACTCAAGAACATCGCCTGTAGGTCCTATATGGCCGTGGGTTGCAGCTGGCTGGTATCAGAGCCACCCACATGCCGTATATACGGGGCCCAGCTGTGCTCAGATCGACATATATCGACTCAAGAACATCGCCTGTAGGTCCTATATGGCCGTGGGTTGCATCTGGCTGGTATCAGAGCTACCCCCATGCTGTATATACGGGGCCCAGCTGTGCTCAGATCGACATATATCGACTCAAGAACATCGCCTGTAGGTCCTATATGGCCGTGGGTTGCAGCTGGCTGGTATCACAGCTACCCCCGCGCTGTATATACGTGGCCCAGCTGTGCTCAGAACGACATATATCGACTCAAGAACATTGCCTGTGGGTCTTATATGGCCGTGGGATGCAGCTGGCTGGTATCAGAGCTACCCCCAGGCTGTATATACGTGGCCCAGCTGTGCTCAGATCGACATATATCGACTCAAGAACATCGCCTGAGGGTCCTATATGGCCGTGGGTTGCAGCTGGCTGGTATCACAGCTACCTCCATGCTGTCTGTATATACGTGGCCCAGCTGTGATCAGATCGACATATATCGACTCAAGAACATCGCCTGTAGGTCCTATATAGCCGTGGGTTGCATCTGGCTGGTATCAGAGCTACCCCCATGCTGTATATACGGGGCCCAGCTGTGCTCAGATCGACATATATCGACTCAAGAACATCGCCTGTAGGTCCTATATGGCCGTGGGTTGCAGCTGGCTGGTATCACAGCTACCCCCATGCTGTATATACGGGGCCCAGCTGTGCTCAGATCGACATATATCGACTCTAGAACATCGCCTGTAGGTCCTATATGGCCGTGGGTTGCATCTGGCTGGTATCAGAGCTACCCCCATGCTGTATATACGGGGCCCAGCTGTGCTCAGCTCGACATATAACGACATAAAAACATCGCCTATAGGTCCTATATGGCCTTGGGTTGCAGCTGGCTGGTATCAGAGCCACCCACATGCCGTATATACAGGGCCCAGCTGTGCTCAGATCGACATATATCGACTCAAGAACATCGCCTGTAGGTCCTATGTGGCCGTGGGTTGCATCTGGCTGGTATCAGAGCCACCCCCATGCTGTATATACGGGGCCCAGCTGTGCTCAGATCGACATATATCGACTCAAGAACATCGCCTGTAGGTCCTATATGGCCGTGGGTTGGATCTGGCTGGTATCAGAGCTACCCCCATGCTGTATATACGGGGCCCAGCTGTGCTCAGATCGACATATATCGACTCAAGAACATCGCCTGTAGGTCCTATATGGCCGTGGGTTGCAGCTGGCTGGTATCAGAGCCACCCACATGCCGTATATACGGGGCCCAGCTGTGCTCAGATCGACATATATCGACTCAAGAACATCGCCTGTAGGTCCTATATGGCCGTGGGTTGCATCTGGCTGGTATCAGAGCTACCCCCATGCTGTATATACGGGGCCCAGCTGTGCTCAGATCGACATATATCGACTCAAGAACATCGCCTGTAGGTCCTATATGGCCGTGGGTTGCATCTGGCTGGTATCAGAGCTACCCCCATGCTGTATATACGGGGCCCAGCTGTGCTCAGCTCGACATATAACGACTTAAAAACATCGCCTATAGGTCCTATATGGCCTTGGGTTGCAGCTGGCTGGTATCAGAGCCACCCACATGCCGTATATACAGGGCCCAGCTGTGCTCAGATCGACATATATCGACTCAAGAACATCGCCTGTAGGTCCTATATGGCCGTGGGTTGCATCTGGCTGGTATCAGAGCCACCCCCATGCTGTATATACGGGGCCCAGCTGTGCTCAGATCGACATATATCGACTCAAGAACATCGCCTGTAGGTCCTATATGGCCGTGGGTTGCATCTGGCTGGTATCAGAGCTACCCCCATGCTGTATATACGGGGCCCAGCTGTGCTCAGATCGACATATATCGACTCAAGAACATCGCCTGTAGGTCCTATATGGCCGTGGGTTGCAGCTGGCTGGTATCAGAGCCACCCACATGCCGTATATACGGGGCCCAGCTGTGCTCAGATCGACATATATCGACTCAAGAACATCGCCTGTAGGTCCTATATGGCCGTGGGTTGCATCTGGCTGGTATCAGAGCTACCCCCATGCTGTATATACGGGGCCCAGCTGTGCTCAGATCGACATATATCGACTCAAGAACATCGCCTGTAGGTCCTATATGGCCGTGGGTTGCAGCTGGCTGGTATCACAGCTACCCCCGCGCTGTATATACGTGGCCCAGCTGTGCTCAGAACGACATATATCGACTCAAGAACATTGCCTGTGGGTCTTATATGGCCGTGGGATGCAGCTGGCTGGTATCAGAGCTACCCCCAGGCTGTATATACGTGGCCCAGCTGTGCTCAGATCGACATATATCGACTCAAGAACATCGCCTGTGGGTCATATCTGGCCGTGGGTTGCAGCTGGCTGGTATCACAGCTACCCCCATGCTGTCTGTATATACGTGGCCCAGCTGTGCTCAGATCGACATATATCGACTCAAGAACATCGCCTGTAGGTCCTATATAGCCGTGGGTTACAGCTAGCTGGTATCAGAGCCGCCCTCATGCCGTATATACGGGGACCAGCTGTGCTCAGATCGACATATATCGACTCAAGAACATCGCCTGTAGGTACTATAAGGCCGTGGGTTGCATCTGGCTGGTATCAGAGCTACCCTAATGCTATATATACGGCGCCCAGCTATGCTCAGATCGACATATATCGACTCAAGAACATCGCCTGTAGGTCCTATATGGCCGTGGGTTGCATCTGGCTGGTATCAGTGCTAATCCCATGCTGTATATACGGCGCCCAGCTGTGCTCAGATCGACATATATCGACTCAAGAACATCGCCTGTGGGTCCTATATAGCCGTGGGCTGCAGCTGGCTGGTATCACAGCTACCCCTATGCTGTATATACGTGGCCCAGCTGTGCTCAGATCGACATATATCAACTCAAGAATATCGCCTGTGGGTCCTATATGGCCGTGGGTTGCATCTGGCTGATATCAGAGGCACCCACATGCCGAATATACGGGGGCCCAGCTGTGCTCAGATCGACATATATCGACTCAAGAACATCGCCTGTAGGTCCTATATGGCCGTGGGTTGCAGCTGGCTTGTAACAGAGCCACCCACATGCCGTATATACGGGGCCCAGCTGTGCTCAGATCGACATATATCGACTCAAGTACATCGCCTGTAGGTCCTATATGGCCGTGGGTTGCATCTCGCTGGTATCAGAGCAACCCCCATGCTGTATATACGGCGCCCAGCTGTGCTCAGATCGACATATATCGACTCAAGAACATCGCCTGAGGGTCCTATATGGCCGTGGGTTGCAGCTGGCTGGTATCACAGCTACCCCCATGCTGTCTGTATATACGTGGCCCAGCTGTGCTCAGATCGACATATATCGACTCAAGAACATCGCCTGTAGGTCCTATATAGCCGTGGGTTTCAGCTGGCTGGTATCAGAGCCGCCGTCATGCCGTATATACGGGGACCAGCTGTGCTCAGATCGACATATATCTACTCAAGAACATCGACTGTAGGTCCTATATGGCCGTGGGTTGCATTTGGCTGGTATCAGAGCCACCCACATGCCGTATATACGGGGCCCAGCTGTGCTCAGATCGACATATATCGACTCAAGAACATCGCCTGTAGGTCCTATATGGCCGTGGGTTGCATCTGGCTGGTATCAGAGCTACCCCCATGCTGTATATACGAGGACCAGCTGTGCTCAGATCGACATATATCGACTCAAGAACATCGCCTGTAGGTCCTATATGGCCGTGGGTTGCATCTGGCTGGTATCAGAGCTACCCCCATGCTGTATATACGGGGCCCAGCTGTGCTCAGATCGACATATATCGACTCAAGAACATCGCCTGTAGGTCCTATATGGCCGTGAGTTGCAGCTGGCTGGTATCACAGCTACCCCTATGCTGTATATACGTGGCCCAGCTGTGCTCAGATCGACATATATCGACTCAAGAATATCGCCTGTAGGTCCTATATGGCCGTGGGTTGCATCTGGCTGATATCAGAGGCACCCACATGCCGAATATACGGGGGCCCAGCTGTGCTCAGATCGACATATATCGACTCAAGAACATCGCCTGTAGGTCCTATATGGCCGTGGGTTGCAGCTGGCTTGTAACAGAGCCACCCAAATGCCGTATATACGGGGCCCAGCTGTGCTCAGATCGACATATATCGACTCAAGTACATCGCCTGTAGGTCCTATATGGCCGTGGGTTGCATCTGGCTGGTATCAGAGCTACCCCCATGCTGTATATACGGCGCCCAGCTGTGCTCAGGTCGACATATATCGACTCAAGAACATCGCCTGTGGGTCCTATATAGCCGTGGGCTGCAGCTGGCTGGTATCACAGCTACCCCTATGCTGTATATACGTGGCCCAGCTGTGCTCAGATCGACATATATCAACTCAAGAATATCGCCTGTGGGTCCTATATGGCCGTGGGTTGCATCTGGCTGATATCAGAGGCACCCACATGCCGAATATACGGGGGCCCAGCTGTGCTCAGATCGACATATATCGACTCAAGAACATCGCCTGTAGGTCCTATATGGCCGTGGGTTGCAGCTGGCTTGTAACAGAGCCACCCACATGCCGTATATACGGGGCCCAGCTGTGCTCAGATCGACATATATCGACTCAAGTACATCGCCTGTAGGTCCTATATGGCCGTGGGTTGCATCTCGATGGTATCAGAGCAACCCCCATGCTGTATATACGGCGCCCAGCTGTGCTCAGATCGACATATATCGACTCAAGAACATCGCCTGAGGGTCCTATATGGCCGTGGGTTGCAGCTGGCTGGTATCACAGCTACCCCCATGCTGTCTGTATATACGTGGCCCAGCTGTGCTCAGATCGACATATATCGACTCAAGAACATCGCCTGTAGGTCCTATATAGCCGTGGGTTTCAGCTGGCTGGTATCAGAGCCGCCGTCATGCCGTATATACGGGGACCAGCTGTGCTCAGATCGACATATATCTACTCAAGAACATCGACTGTAGGTCCTATATGGCCGTGGGTTGCATTTGGCTGGTATCAGAGCCACCCACATGCCGTATATACGGGGCCCAGCTGTGCTCAGATCGACATATATCGACTCAAGAACATCGCCTGTAGGTCCTATATGGCCGTGGGTTGCATCTGGCTGGTATCAGAGCTACCCCCATGCTGTATATACGAGGACCAGCTGTGCTCAGATCGACATATATCGACTCAAGAACATCGCCTGTAGGTCCTATATGGCCGTGGGTTGCAGCTGGCTGGTATCACAGCTACCCCTATGCTGTATATACGTGGCCCAGCTGTGCTCAGATCGACATATATCGACTCAAGAATATCGCCTGTAGGTCCTATATGGCCGTGGGTTGCATCTGGCTGATATCAGAGGCACCCACATGCCGAATATACGGGGGCCCAGCTGTGCTCAGATCGACATATATCGACTCAAGAACATCGCCTGTAGGTCCTATATGGCCGTGGGTTGCAGCTGGCTTGTAACAGAGCCACCCAAATGCCGTATATACGGGGCCCAGCTGTGCTCAGATCGACATATATCGACTCAAGTACATCGCCTGTAGGTCCTATATGGCCGTGGGTTGCATCTGGCTGGTATCAGAGCTACCCCCATGCTGTATATACGGCGCCCAGCTGTGCTCAGATCGACATATATCGACTCAAGAACATCGCCTGAGGGTCCTATATGGCCGTGGGTTGCAGCTGGCTGGTATCACAGCTACCCCCATGCTGTCTGTATATACGTGGCCCAGCTGTGCTCAGATCGACATATTTTGACTCAAGAACATCGCCTGTAGGTCCTATATAGCCGTGGGTTGCATCTGGCTGGTATCAGAGCTACCCCCATGCTGTATATACGGGGCCCAGCTGTGCTCAGATCGACATATATCGACTCAAGAACATCGCCTGTAGGTCCTATATGGCCGTGGGTTGCAGCTGGCTGGTATCACAGCTACCCCCATGCTGTATATACGGGGCCCAGCTGTGCTCAGATCGACATATATCGACTCTAGAACCTCGCCTGTTGGTCCTATATGGCCGTGGGTTGCATCTGGCTAGTATCAGAGCTACCCCCATGCTGTATATACGGGGCCCAGCTGTGCTCAGATCGACATATATCGACTCAAGAACATCGCCTGTAGGTCCTATATGGCCTTGGGTTGCAGCTGGCTGGTATCAGAGCCACCCACATGCCGTATATACAGGGCCCAGCTGTGCTCAGATCGACATATATCGACTCAAGAACATCGCCTGTAGGTCCTATATGGCCGTGGGTTGCATCTGGCTGGTATCAGAGCTACCCCCATGCTGTATATACGGGGTCCAGCTGTGCTCAGCTCGACATATAACGACTTAAAAACATCGCCTATAGGTCCTATATGGCCTTGGGTTGCAGCTGGCTGGTATCAGAGCCACCCACATGCCGTATATACAGGGCCCAGCTGTGCTCAGATCGACATATATCGACTCAAGAACATCGCCTGTAGGTCCTATATGGCCGTGGGTTGCATCTGGCTGGTATCAGAGCCACCCCCATGCTGTATATACGGGGCCCAGCTGTGCTCAGATCGACATATATCGACTCAAGAACATCGCCTGTAGGTCATATATGACCGTGGGTTGCATCTGGCTGGTATCAGAGCTACCCCCATGCTGTATATACGGGGCCCAGATGTGCTCAGATCGACATATATCGACTCAAGAACATCGCCTGTAGGTCCTATATGGCCGTGGGTTGCAGCTGGCTGGTATCAGAGCCACCCACATGCCGTATATACGGGGCCCAGCTGTGCTCAGATCGACATATATCGACTCAAGAACGTCGCCTGTAGGTCCTATATGGCCGTGGGTTGCATCAGGCTGGTATCAGAGCTACCCCCATGCTGTATATACCGGGCCCAGCTGTGCTCAGATCGACATATATCGACTCAAGAACATCGCCTGTAGGTCCTATATGGCCGTGGGTTGCAGCTGGCTGGTATCACAGCTACCCCCGCGCTGTATATACGTGGCCCAGCTGTGCTCAGAACGACATATATCGACTCAAGAACATCGGCTGTGGGTCTTATATGGCCGTGGGATGCAGCTGGCTGTTATCAGAGCTACCCCCAGGCTGTATATAAGTGGCCCAGCTGTACTCAGATCGACATATATCGACTCAAGAACATCGCCTGTAGGAGCTATATGGCCGTGGGTTGCATCTGGCTGGTATCAGAGCTACCTGCATGCTGTATATACGGCGCCAAGCTGTGCTCAGATCGACATATATCGACTCAAGAACATTGCTTGTAGGTCCTATATGGCCGTGGGTTGCATCTGGCTGGTATCAGTGCTACCCCCATGCTGTATATACGGCGCCCAGCTGTGCTCAGATCGACATATATCGACTCAAGAATATCGCCTGTAGGTCCTATATGGCCGTGGGTTGCATCTGGCTGGTATCAGAGCCACTCACATGCCGTATATACGGGGCCCAGCTGTGCTCGGATCGACATATATCGACTCAAGAACATCGCCTGTAGGTCCTATATGGCCGTGGATTGAATCTGGCTGGTATCATAACTACCCCCATGCTGTATATAGGGCGCCCAGCTGTGCTCAGATCGACATATATCGACTCAAGAACATCGCCTGTAGGTCCTATATAGCCGTTTGTTGCAGTTGGCTGGTATCACAGCTCCCCCATGCTGTATTTACGTGGCCCAGCTGTGCTCAGGTCGACATATATCGACTCAAGGACATCACCTGTAGGTCCTATATGGAAGTGGGTTGCAGCTGGCTGGTATTAGAGCCACCCACATGCCCTATATACGCGGGTCCAGCTGTGCTCAGATCGACATATATCGACTCAAGAACATCGCCTGTAGGTCCTATATGGCCGTGGGTTGCATCTGGCTGGTATCAGAGCTACCCCCATGCTGTATATACGGGGCCCAGCTGTGCTCAGATCGACATATATCGACTCAAGAACATCGCCTGTAGGTCCTATATGACCGTGGGTTGCAGCTGGCTGGTATCAGAGCTACCCACATGCCGTATATACGGGACCCAGCTGTGCTCAGATCGACATATATCGACTCAAGAACATCGCCTGTAGGTCCTATATGGCCGTGGGTTGCATATGGCTGGTATCAGAGCCACCCACATGCCGTATATACGGGGCCCAGCTGTGCTCAGATTGACATATATCGACTCAAAAACATCGCCTGTAGGTCCTATATGGCCGTGGGTTGCATCTGGCTGGTATCACAGCTACCCCCATGCTGTATATACGGCGCCCAGCTGTGCTCAGATCGTCATATATTGACTCAAGAACATCGGCTGTGGGTCTTATATGGCCGTGGGTTGCATCTGGCTGGTATCAGAGCTACCCCCATGCTGTATATACGAGGCACAGCTGTGCTCAGATCGACATATATCGACTCAAGAACATCGCCTGTAGGTCCTATATGGCCGTGGGTTGCAGCTGGCTGGTATCACAGCTACCCCCATGCTGTATATATGTGGCCCAGCTGTGCTCAGATCGACATATATCGACTCAAGAACATCGCCTGTAGGTCCTATATGGGCATAGGTTGCACCTGGCTGGTGTCGAAGCGGCCCCAATGCTGCATATACGGTGCATAGTGGTGCTCAGATCGACATATATCGACTCAAGAACATCACCTGTAGGTCCTATATGGCCGTGGGTTGCATCTGGCTGATATCAGAGCCACCCACATGCCGTATATACGGGGGCCCAGCTGTGCTCAGATCGACATATATCGAATCAAGAACATCGGCTGTAGGTCCTATATGGCCGTGGGTTGCATCTGGCTGGTATCAGAGCTATCCTCATGCTGTATATACGAGGACCAGCTGTGCTCAGATCGACATATATCGACTCAAGAACATCGTCTGTAGGTCCTATATGGCCGTGGATTGCATCTGGCTGGTATCAGAGCTACCCCCATGCTGTATATACGGCGCCCAGCTGTGCTCAGATCGTCATATATTGACTCAAGAACATCGGCTGTAGGCTCTATATGGGCATAGGTTGCACCTGGCTGGTGTCGAAGCGGCCCCAATGCTGCATATATGGTGCATAGCGGTGCTCAGATCGACATATATCGACTCAAGAACATCGCCTGTAGGTCCTATATGGCCATGGGTTGCATATGGCTGGTATCAGAGCCACGCACATGCCGTATATACGGGGACCAGCTGTGCTCAGATCGACATATATCGACTCAAGAACATCGCCTGTAGGTCCTATATGGCCGTGGGTTGCATCTGGCTGGTATCAGAGCTACCCCCATGCTGTATATACGGCGCCCAGCTGTGCTCAGATCGACATATATTGACTCAAGAACATCGCCTGTAGGTCCTATATGGCTGTGGGTTGCATCTGGCTGGTATCAGAGCTATCCTCATGCTGTATATACGGGGCCCAGCTGTGCTCAGATCGACATATATAGACTCAAGAACGTCGCCTGTAGGTCCTATATGGCCGTGGGTTGCAGCTGGCTGGTATCACACCTGGTCCCCGTATATACGTGGCCCAGCTGTGCTCAGATCGACACATATCGACTCAAGAACATCGCCTGTAGGTCCTATATGGCCGTGGGTTGCAGCTGGCTAGAATCAGAGCCACCCACATGCCGTATATACGGGGCCCAGCTGTGCTCAGCTCGACATATATTGATTCAAAAACATCGCCTATAGGTCCTATATGGCCGTGGGTTGCAGCTGGCTGGTATCAGAGCCACCAACATGCCGTATATACGGGGCCCAGCTGTGCTCAGATCGACATATATCGACTCAAGAACATCGCCTGTAGGTCCTATATGGCCGTGAGTTGCATCTGGCTGGTATCAGAGCTACCCCCATGCTGTATATACGGGTCCCAGCTGTGCCCAGATCGACATATATCGACTCAAGAACATCGCCTGTAGGTCCTATATGGCCGTGTCTTGCAGCTGGCTGGTATCAGAGCCACCCACATGCCGTATATACGGGGCTCAGCTGTGCTCAGATCGACATATATCGACTCAAGAACATCGCCTGTAGGTCCTATATGGCCGTGGGTTGCATCTGGCTGGTATCAGAGCTACCCCCATGCTGTATATACGGGGCCCAGCTGTGCTCAGATCGACATATATCGACTCAAGAAGATCGCCTGTAGTTCCTATATGGCCGTGGGTTGCAGCTGGCTGGTATCACAGCTACCCCCACGCTGTATATACGTGGCCCAGCTGTTGTCAGAACGACATATATCGACTCAAGAACATCGCCTGTGGGTCATATATGGCTGTGGGTTGCAGCTGGCTAGTATCACAGCTACCCCCATGCTGTCTGTATATACGTGGCCCAGCTGTGCTCAGATCGACACATATCGACTCAAGAACATCGCCTGTAGGTCCTATATAGCCGTGGGTTGCAGCTGGCTGGTATCAGAGCCGCCCTCATGCCGTATATACGGGGACCAGCTGTGCTCAGATCGACATATATCGACTCAAGAACATCGCCTGTAGGTACTATATGGCCGTGGGTTGCATCTGGCTGGTATCAGAGCTACCCCCATGCTATATATACGGTGCCCAGCTATGCTCAGATCGACATATATCGACTCAAGAACATCGCCTGTAGGTCCTATATGGCCGTGGCTTGCATCTGGCTGGTATCAGTGCTAATCCCATGCTGTATATACGGCGCCCAGCTGTGCTCAGATCGACATATATCGACTCAAGAACGTCGCCTGTGGGTCCTATAGAGCCGTGGGCTGCAGCTGGCTGGTATCACAGCTACCCCTATGCTGTATATACGTGGCCCAGCTGTGCTCAGATCGACATATATCGACTCAAGAATATCGCCTGTGGGTCCTATATGGCCGTGGGTTGCATCTGGCTGATATCAGAGGCACCCACATGCCGAATATACCGGGGCCCAGCTGTGCTCAGATCGACATATATCGACTCAAGAACATCGCCTGTAGGTCCTATATGGCCGTGGGTTGCAGCTGGCTTGTAACAGAGTCACCCACATGCCGTATATACGGGGCCCAGCTGTGCTCAGATCGACATATATCGACTCAAGTACATCGCCTGTAGGTCCTATATGGCCGTGAGTTGCATCTGGCTGGTATCAGAGCAACCCTAATGCTGTATATACGGCGCCCAGCTGTGCTCAGATCGACATATATCGACTCAATAACATCGCCTGAGGGTCCTATATGGCCGTGGGTTGCAGCTGGCTGGTATCACAGCTACCCCCATGCTGTCTGTATATACGTGGCCCAGCTGTGCTCAGATCGACATATATCGACTCAAGAACATCGCCTGTAGGTCCTATATAGCCGTGGGTTGCAGCAGGCTGGTATCAGAGCCGCCCTCATGCCGTATATACGGGGACCAGCTGTGCTCAGATCGACATATATCGACTCAAGAACATCGACTGTAGGTCCTATATGGCCGTGGGTTGCATCTGGCTGGTATCAGAGCTACCCCCATGCTGTATATACGTGGCCCAGCTGTACTCAGATCGACATATATCGACTAAAGAACATCACTTGTAGGTGCTATATGGCCGTGGGTTGCATCTGGCTGGTATCAGAGCTACCACCATGCTGTATATACGGCGCCAAGCTGTGCTCAGATCGACATATATCGACTCAAGAACATCGCTTGTAGGTCCTATATGGCCGTGGGTTGCATCTGGCTGGTATCAGAGCAACCCACATGCCGTATATACGGGGCCCAGCTGTGCTCGGATCGACATATATCGACTCAAGAACATCGCCTGTAGGTGCTATATGGCCGTGGGTTGCATCTGGCTGGTATCAGAGCTACCCCCATGCTGTATATACGGCGCCCAGCTGTGCTCAGACCGACATATATCGACTCAAGAACATCGCCTGTAGGTCCTATATGGGCATAGGTTGCACCTGGCTGGTGTCGAAGCGGCCCCAATGCTGCATATACGGTGCATAGCGGTGCTCAGATCGACATATATCGACTCAAGAACATCGCCTGTAGGTCCTATATGGCCGTGGGTTGCATCTGGCTGATATCAGAGCCACCCACATGCCGTATATACGGGGGCCCAGCTGTGCTCAGATCGACATATATCGAATCAAGAACATCGGCTGTAGGTCCTATATGGCCGTGGGTTGCATCTGGCTGGTATCAGAGACACCCACATGCCGTATATACGGGGCCCAGCTGTGCTCAGATCGACATATATCGACTCAAGAACATCGCCTGTAGGTCCTATATGGCCGTGGGTTGCATCTGGCTGGTATCAGAGCTACCCCCATGCTGTATATACGAGGACCAGCTGTGCTCAGATCGACATATATCGACTCAAGAATATCGCCTGTAGGTCCTATATGGCCGTGGATTGTATCTGGCTGGTATCAGAACTACCCCCATGCTGTATATACGGCGCCCAGCTGTGCTCAGATCGACATATATTGTCTCAAGAACATCGCCTGTAGGCCCTATATGGGCATAGGTTGCACCTGGCTGGTATCGAAGCGGCCTCAATGCTGCATATACGGTGCATAGCGGTACTCAGATCGACATATATCGACTCAAGAACATCGCCTGTAGGTCCTATATGGCCATGGGTTGCATCTGGCTGGTATCAGAGCCACGCACATGCCCTATATACGGGGACCAGCTGTGCTCAGATCGACATATATCGACTCAAGAACATCGCCTGTAGGTCCTATATGGCCGTGGGTTGCATCTGGCTGGTATCAGAGCTACCCCCATGCTGTATATACGGCGCCCAGCTGTGCTCAGATCGACATATATTGACTCAAGAACATCGCCTGTAGGTCCTATATGGCCGTGGGTTGCATCTGGCTGGTATCAGAGCAACCCCCATGCTGTATATACGGCACCCAGCTGTGCTCAGATCGACATATATCGACTCAAGAACATCGCCTGTAGGTTCTATATGGCCATGGGTTGCATCTGGATCGTATCAGAGCTACCCCCATGCTGTATATACGGCGCCCAGCTGTGCTCAGATCGACATATATCGACTCAAGAAAATCGCCTGTAGGTCCTATATGGCCGTGGGTTGCATCTGGCTGGTATCAGAGCTACCCCCATGCTGTATATACGAGGACCAGCTGTGCTCAGATCGACATATATCGACTCAAGAACATCGCCTGTAGGTCCTATATGGCCGTGGATTGCATCTGGCTGGTATCAGAGCTACCCCCATGCTGTATATACGGCGCCCAGCTGTGCTCAGATCGACATATATCGACTCAAGAACATCGCCTGTAGGTCCTATATAGCCGTGGGTTGCAGTTGGCTGGTATCACAGCTACCCCCATGCTGTATATACGTGGCCCAGCTGTGGTCAGGTCGACATATATCGACTCAAGGACATCACCTGTAGGTGCTATATGGCCGTGGGTTGCAGCTGGCTGATATCAGAGCCACCCACATGCCGTAAATACGGGGCCCAGCTGAGCCACCCACATGCCCTTTATACGGGGGTCCAGCTGAGTTCAGATCGACATATATCGACTCAAGAACATCGCCTGTAGGTCGTATATGGCCGTGGGTTGCATCTGGCTGATATCAGAGCCACCCACATGCCGTAAATACGGGGCCCAGCTGTGCTCAGATCGACATATATCGACTCAAGAACATCGCCTGTAGGTCCTATATGGCCGCGGGTTGCATCTGGCTGGTATCAGAGCCACCCACATGCCGTATATACGGTACCCAGCTGTACTAAGATCGACATATATCGACTCAAGAACATCGCCTGTAGGTCCTATATGGCCGTGGGTTGCATATGGCTGGTATCAGAGCCACCCACATGCCATATACACGGGGCCCATCTGTGCTCAGATCGACATATATCGACTCAAAAACATCGCCTGTAGGTCCTATATGGCCGTGGGTTGCAGTTGGCTGGTATCAGAGCCACCCACATGCCGTATATACGGGGCCCAGCTGTGCTCAGATCGACATATATCGACTCAAGAACATCGCCTGTAGGTCCTATATGGCCGTGGGTTGCATCTAGCTGGTATCAGAGCTACCCCCATGCTGTATATACGGCGCCCAGCTGTGCTCAGATCGACATATATCGACTCAAGAACATCGCCTGAGGGTCCTATATGGCCGTGGGTTGCATCTGGCTGGTATCAGAGCTACCCCCATGCTGTATATACGGGGCCCAGCTGTGCTCAGATCGACATATATCGACTCAAGAACATTGCCTGTAGGTCCTATATAGCCGTG
Source organism: Lordithon lunulatus (assembly GCA_963942505.1). Lineage (NCBI taxonomy): Eukaryota > Metazoa > Arthropoda > Insecta > Coleoptera > Staphylinidae > Lordithon > Lordithon lunulatus. The sequence goes on along the minus strand of OZ012667.1, from coordinate 28,481,212 downwards.
GGTTGCAGTTGGCTGGTATCACAGCTACCCTCATGCCGTATATACGTGGCCCAGCTGTGCTCAGATCGACATATATCGACTCAAGAACATCGCCTGTAGGTCCTATATGGCCGTGGGTTGCAACTGGCTGGTATCAGAGCCACACACATGCCGTATATATGGGGACCAGCTGTGCTCAGATCGACATATATCGACTCAAGAACATCGCCTGTAGATCCTATATGGCCGTGGGTTGCATCTGGCTGGTATCAGAGCTACCCCCATGCTGTATATACGGGGCCCAGCTGTGCTCAGATCGACATATATCGACTCAAGAACATCGCCTGTAGGTCCTATATGGCCGTGGGTTGCATCTAGCTGGTATCAGAGCTACCCCCATGCTGTATATACGGCGCCCAGCTGTGCTCAGATCGACATATATCGACTCAAGAACATCGCCTGAGGGTCCTATATGGCCGTGGGTTGCATCTGGCTGGTATCAGAGCTACCCCCATGCTGTATATACGGGGCCCAGCTGTGCTCAGATCGACATATATCGACTCAAGAACATTGCCTGTAGGTCCTATATAGCCGTGGGTTGCAGCTGGCTGGTATCACAGCCACCCCCATGCCGTATATACGTGGCCCAGTTGTGCTCAGATCGACATATATCGACTCAAGAACATCGCCTGTAGGTCCTATATGGCCGTGGGTTGCATCTGGCTGGTATCAGAGCTACCCCCATGCTGTATATACGGGGCCCAGCTGTGCTCAAATCGACATATATCGACTCAAGAACATCGCCTTTAAGTCCTATATGGCCGTGGGTTGCAGCTGGCTGGTATCAGAGCTACCCCCATGCTGTATATACGTAGCCCAGCTGTGCTCAGATCGACATATATCGACTCAAGAACATCGCCTGTAGGTCCTATATGGCCTTGTGTTGCATCTGGCTGGTATCAGAGCCACCCACATGCCGTATATACGGGGCCCAGCTGTGCTCAGATCGACATATATCGACGGAAGAACATCGCCTGTAGGTCCTATATGGCCATGGGTTGCATCTGGCTGGTATCACAGCTACCCCCATGCTGTATATACGTAGCTCAGCTGTGCTCAGATCGACATATATCGACTCAAGAACATCGCCTGTAGGTCCTATATGCCAATGGGTTGCATCTGGCTGGAATCAGAGCCACCCACATGCTGCATATACAATGCATAGCGTAGCTCATATCGACATATATCGACTCAAGAACATTGCATGTAGGTCCTATATGGGCATAGGTTGCACCTGGCTGGTGTCGAAGCGGCCCTAATGCTGCATATACGGTGCATAGCGGTGCTCAGATCGACATATATCGACTCAAGAACATCGCCTGTAGGTCCTATATGGCCGTGGGTTGCATCTGGCTGATATCAGAGCCACCCACATGCCGTATATACAAGGCCCAGCTGTGCTCAGATCGACATATATCGACTCAAGAACATCGCCTGTAGGTCCTATATGGCCGTGGGTTGCATCTGGCTGGTATCAGAGCTACCCCCCTGCTGTATATACGGGGCCCAGCTGTGCTCAGATCGACATATATCGACTCAAGAACATCGCCTGTAGGTCCTATATGGCCGTGGGTTGCAGCTGGCTGGTATCACAGCTACCCCCACGCTGTATATACGTGGCCCAGCTGTGCTCAGAACGACATATATCGACTCAAGAACATCGCCTGTGGGTCATATCTGGCCGTGGGTTGCAGCTGGCTGGTATCACAGCAACCCCCATGCTGTCTGTATATACGTGGCCCAGCTGTGCTCAGATCGACATATATCGACTCAAGAACATCGCCTGTAGGTCCTATATAGCCGTGGGTTGCAGCTGGCTGGTATCAGAGCCGCCCTCATGCCGTATATACGGGGACCAGCTGTGCTCAGATCGACATATATCGACTCAAGAACATCGCCTGTAGGTACTATAAGGCCGTGGGTTGCATCTGGCTGGTATCAGAGCTACCCTCATGCTATATATACGGCGCCCAGCTATGCTCAGATCGACATATATCGACTCAAGAACATCGCCTGTAGGTCCTATATGGCCGTGGGTTGCATCTGGCTGGTATCAGTGCTAATCCCATGCTGTATATACGGCGCCCAGCTGTGCTCAGATCGACATATATCGACTCAAGAACATCGCCTGTGGGTCCTATATAGCCGTGGGCTGCAGCTGGCTGGTATCACAGCTACCCCTATGCTGTATATACGTGGCCCAGCTGTGCTCAGATCGACATATATCAACTCAAGAATATCGCCTGTGGGTCCTATATGGCCGTGGGTTGCATCTGGCTGATATCAGAGGCACCCACATGCCGAATATACGGGGGCCCAGCTGTGCTCAGATCGACATATATCGACTCAAGAACATCGCCTGTAGGTCCTATATGGCCGTGGGTTGCAGCTGGCTTGTAACAGAGCCACCCACATGCCGTATATACGGGGCCCAGCTGTGCTCAGATCGACATATATCGACTCAAGTACATCGCCTGTAGGTCCTATATGGCCGTGGGTTGCATCTCGCTGGTATCAGAGCAACCCCCATGCTGTATATACGGCGCCCAGCTGTGCTCAGATCGACATATATCGACTCAAGAACATCGCCTGAGGGTCCTATATGGCCGTGGGTTGCAGCTGGCTGGTATCACAGCTACCCCCATGCTGTCTGTATATACGTGGCCCAGCTGTGCTCAGATCGACATATATCGACTCAAGAACATCGCCTGTAGGTCCTATATATCCGTGGGTTTCAGCTGGCTGGTATGAGAGCCGCCCTCATGCCGTATATACGGGGACCAGCTGTGCTCAGATCGACATATATCTACTCAAGAACATCGACTGTAGGTCCTATATGGCCGTGGGTTGCATCTGGCTGGTATCAGAGCTACCCCCATGCTGTATATACGTGGCCCAGCTGTGCTCAGATCGACATATATCGACTAAAGAACATCACTTGTAGGTGCTATATGGCCGTGGGTTGCATCTGGCTGGTATCAGAGCTACCACCATGTTGTATATACGGCGCCAAGCTATGCTCAGATCGATATATATCGACTCAAGAACATCGCTTGTAGGTCCTATATGGCCGTGGGTTGCATCTGGCTGGTATCAGTGCTACCCCCATGCTGTATGTACGGCGCCCAGCTGTGCTCAGATCGACATATATCGACTCAAGAATATCGCCTGTAGGTCCTATATGGCCGTGGGTTGCATCTGGCTGGTATCAGAGCAACCCACATGCCGTATATACGGGGCCCAGCTGTGCTCGGATCGACATATATCGACTCAAGAACATCGCCTGTAGGTGCTATATGGCCGTGGGTTGCATCTGACTGGTATCAGAGCTACCCCCATGCTGTATATACGGCGCCCAGCTGTGCTCAGATCGACATATATCGACTCAAGAACATCGCCTGTAAGTCCTATATGGGCATAGGTTGCACCTGGCTGGTGTCGAAGCGGCCCCAATGCTGCATATACGGTGCATATCGGTGCTCAGATCGACATATATCGACTCAAGAACATCGCCTGTAGGTCCTATATGGCCGTGGGTTGCATCTGGCTGATATCAGAGCCACCCACATGCCGTATATACGGGGGCCCAGCTGTGCTCAGATCGACATATATCGAATCAAGAACATCGGCTGTAGGTCCTATATGGCCGTGGGTTGCATTTGGCTGGTATCAGAGCCACCCACATGCCGTATATACGGGGCCCAGCTGTGCTCAGATCGACATATATCGACTCAAGAACATCGCCTGTAGGTCCTATATGGCCGTGGGTTGCATCTGGCTGGTATCAGAGCTACCCCCATGCTGTATATACGAGGACCAGCTGTGCTCAGATCGACATATATCGACTCAAGAACATCGCCTGTAGGTCCTATATGGCCGTGGGTTGCATCTGGCTGGTATCAGAGCTACCCCCATGCTGTATATACGGGGCCCAGCTGTGCTCAGATCGACATATATCGACTCAAGAACATCGCCTGTAGGTCCTATATGGCCGTGGGTTGCAGCTGGCTGGTATCACAGCTACCCCTATGCTGTATATACGTGGCCCAGCTGTGCTCAGATCGACATATATCGACTCAAGAATATCGCCTGTAGGTCCTATATGGCCGTGGGTTGCATCTGGCTGATATCAGAGGCACCCACATGCCGAATATACGGGGGCCCAGCTGTGCTCAGATCGACATATATCGACTCAAGAACATCGCCTGTAGGTCCTATATGGCCGTGGGTTGCAGCTGGCTTGTAACAGAGCCACCCAAATGCCGTATATACGGGGCCCAGCTGTGCTCAGATCGACATATATCGACTCAAGTACATCGCCTGTAGGTTCTATATGGCCATGGATTGCATCTGGCTGGTATCAGAGCTACCCCCATGCTGTATATACGGCGCCCAGCTGTGCTCAGATCGACATATATCGACTCAAGAACATCGCCTGAGGGTCCTATATGGCCGTGGGTTGCAGCTGGCTGGTATCACAGCTACCCCCATGCTGTCTGTATATACGTGGCCCAGATGTGCTCAGATCGACATATATTGACTCAAGAACATCGCCTGTAGGTCCTATATAGCCGTGGGTTGCATCTGGCTGGTATCAGAGCTACCCCCATGCTGTATATGCGGGGCCCAGCTGTGCTCAGATCGACATATATCGACTCAAGAACATCGCCTGTAGGTCCTATATGGCCGTGGGTTGCAGCTGGCTGGTATCACAGCTACCCCCATGCTGTATATACGGGGCCCAGCTGTGCTCAGATCGACATATATCGACTCTAGAACATCGCCTGTTGGTCCTATATGGCCGTGGGTTGCATCTGGCTAGTATCGGAGCTACCCCCATGCTGTATATACGGGGCCCAGCTGTGCTCAGATCGACATATATCGACTCAAGAACATCGCCTGTAGGTCCTATATGGCCTTGGGTTGCAGCTGGCTGGTATCAGAGCCACCCACATGCCGTATATACAGGGCCCAGCTGTGCTCAGATCGACATATATCGACTCAAGAACATCGCCTGTAGGTCCTATATGGCCGTGGGTTGCATCTGGCTGGTATCAGAGCTAACCCCATGCTGTATATACGGGGCCCAGCTGTGCTCAGCTCGACATATAACGACTTAAAAACATCGCCTATGGGTCCTATATGGCCTTGGGTTGCAGCTGGCTGGTATCAGAGCCACCCACATGCCGTATATACAGGGCCCGGCTGTGCTCAGATCGACATATATCGACTCAAGAACATCGCCTGTAGGTCCTATATGGCCGTGGGTTGCATCTGGCTGGTATCAGAGCCACCCCCATGCTGTATATACGGGGCCCAGCTGTGCTCAGATCGACATATATCGACTCAAGAACATCGCCTGTAGGTCATATATGGCCGTGGGTTGCATCTGGCTGGTATCAGAGCTACCCCCATGCTGTATATACGGGGCCCAGCTGTGCTCAGATCGACATATATCGACTCAAGAACATCGCCTGTAGGTCCTATATGGCCGTGGGTTGCAGCTGGCTGGTATCAGAGCCACCCACATGCCGTATATACGGGGCCCAGCTGTGCTCAGATCGACATATATCGACTCAAGAACATCGCCTGTAGGTCCTATATGGCCGTGGATTGCATCAGGCTGGTATCAGAGCTACCCCCATGCTGTATATACCGGGCCCAGCTGTGCTCAGATCGACATATATCGACTCAAGAACATCGCCTGTAGGTCCTATATGGCCGTGGATTGCAGCTGGCTGGTATCACAGCTACCCCCGCGCTGTATATACGTGGCCCAGCTGTGCTCAGAGCGACATATATCGACTCAAGAACATCGGCTGTGGGTCTTATATGGCTGTGGGATGCAGCTGGCTGTTATCAGAGCTACCCCCAGGCTGTATATAAGTGGCCCAGCTGTACTCAGATCGACATATATCGACTCAAGAACATCGCCTGTAGGTGCTATATGGCCGTGGGTTGCATCTGGCTGGTATCAGAGCTACCTCCATGCTGTATATACGGCGCCAAGCTGTGCTCAGATCGACATATATCGACTCAAGAACATTGCTTGTAGGTCCTATATGGCCGTGGGTTGCATCTGGTTGGTATCAGTGCTACCCCCATGCTGTATATACGGCGCCCAGCTGTGCTCAGATCGACATATATCGACTCAAGAATATCGCCTGTAGGTCCTATATGGCCGTGGGTTGCATCTGGCTGGTATCAGAGCCACCCACATGCCGTATATACGGGGCCCAGCTGTGCTCGGATCGACATATATCGACTCAAGAACATCGCCTGTAGGTCCTATATGGCCGTGGATTGAATCTGGCTGGTATCATAACTACCCCATGCTGTATATAGGGCGTCCAGCTGTGCTCAGATCGACATATATCGACTCAAGAACATCGCCTGTATGTCCTATATAGCCGTTTGTTGCAGTTGGCTGGTATCACAGGTCCCCCATGCTGTATTTACGTGGCCCAGCTGTGCTCAGGTCGACATATATCGACTCAAGGACATCACCTGTAGGTCCTATATGGCCGTGGGTTGCATCTGGCTGGTATCAGAGCTACCCCCATGCTGTATATACGGGGCCCAGCTGTGCTCAGATCGACATATATCGACTCAAGAACATCGCCTGTAGGTCCTATATGGCCGTGGGTTGCAGCTGGCTGGTATCACAGCTACCCCCGCGCTGTATATACGTGGCCCAGCTGTGCTCAGAACGACATATATCGACTCAAGAACATCGGCTGTGGGTCTTATATGGCCGTGGGATGCAGCTGGCTGTTATCAGAGCTACCCCCAGGCTGTATATAAGTGGCCCAGCTGTACTCAGATCGACATATATCGACTCAAGAACATCGCCTGTAGGTGCTATATGGCCGTGGGTTGCATCTGGCTGGTATCAGAGCTACTTCCATGCTGTATATACGGCGCCAAGCTGTGCTCAGATCGACATATATCGACTCAAGAACATTGCTTGTAGGTCCTATATGGCCGTGGGTTGCATCTGGCTGGTATCAGTGCTACCCCCATGCTGTATATACGGCGCCCAGCTGTGCTCAGATCGACATATATCGACTCAAGAATATCGCCTGTAGGTCCTATATGGCCGTGGGTTGCATCTGGCTGGTATCAGAGCCACCCACATGCCATATATACGGGGCCCAGCTGTGCTCGGATCGACATATATCGACTCAAGAACATCGCCTGTAGGTCCTATATGGCCGTGGATTGAATCTGGCTGGTATCATAACTACCCCCATGCTGTATATAGGGCGCCCAGCTGTGCTCAGATCGACATATATCGACTCAAGAACATCGCCTGTAGGTCCTATATAGCCGTTTGTTGCAGTTGGCTGGTATCACAGCTCCCCCATGCTGTATTTACGTGGCCCGGCTGTGCTCAGGTCGACATATATCGACTCAAGGACATCACCTGTAGGTCCTATATGGCCGTGGGTTGCAGCTGGCTGGTATTAGAGCCACCCACATGCCCTATATACGGGGGTCCAGCTGTACTCAGATCGACATATATCGACTCAAGAACATCGCCTGTAGGTCCTATATGGCCGTGGGTTGCATCTGGCTGGTATCAGAGCTACCCACATGCCGTATATACGGGACCCAGCTGTGCTCAGATCGACATATATCGACTCAAGAACATCGCCTGTAGGTCCTATATGGCCGTGGGTTGCATATGGCTGGTATCAGAGCCACCCACATGCCGTATTTACGGGGCCCAGATGTGCTCAGATCGACATATATCGAATAATGACCATGGCCTGTAGGTCCTATATGGCCGTGGGTTGGATCTGGCTGGTATCAGAGCCACCCACATGCCGTATATACGTTACCCAGCTGTGCCCAGATCGACATATATCGACTCAAGAACATCGCCTGTAGGTCCTATATGGCCGTGGGTTGCATATGGCTGGTATCAGAGCCACCCACATGCCATATATACGGGGCCCAGCTGTGCTCAGATTGACATATATCGACTCAAAAACATCGCCTGTAGGTCCTATATTATGGCCGTGGGTTGCATCTGGCTGGTATCACAGCTACCCCCATGCTGTGTATACGGCGCCCAGCTGTGCTCAGATCGTCATATATTGACTCAAGAACATCGGCTGCAGGCCCTATATGGGCATAGGTTGCACCTGGCTGGTGTCGAAGCGGCCCCAATGCTGCATATATGGTGCATAGCGGTGCTCAGATCGACATATATCGACTCAAGAACATCGCCTGTAGGTCCTATATGGCCATGGGTTGCATCTGGCTGGTATCAGAGCCACGCACATGCCGTATATACGGGGACCAGCTGTGCTCAGATCGACATATATCGACTCAAGAACATCGCCTGTAGGTCCTATATGGCCGTGGGTTGCAGCTGGCTGGTATCACAGCTACCCCCATGCTGTATATACGTGGCCCAGCTGTGCTCAGATCGACATATATCGACTCAAGAACATCGCCTGTAGGTCCTATATGGGCATAGGTTGCACCTGGCTGGTGTCGAAGCGGCCCCAATGCTGCATATACGGTGCATAGTGGTGCTCAGATCGACATATATCGACTCAAGAACATCGCCTGTAGGTCCTATATGGCCGTGGGTTGCATCTGGCTGATATCAGAGCCACCCACATGCCGTATATACGGGGGCCCAGCTGTGCTCAGATCGACATATATCGAATCAAGAACATCGGCTGTAGGTCCTATATGGCCGTGGGTTGCATCTGGCTGGTATCAGAGCTTTCCTCATGCTGTATATACGAGGACCAGCTGTGCTCAGATCGACATATATCGACTCAAGAACATCGCCTGTAGGTCGTATATGGCCGTGGATTGCATCTGGCTGGTATCAGAGCTACCCCCATGCTGTATATACGGCGCCCAGCTGTGCTCAGATCGTCATATATTGACTCAAGAACATCGGCTGTAGGCCCTATATGGGCATAGGTTGCACCTGGCTGGTGTCGAAGCGGCCCCAATGCTGCATATATGGTGCATAGCGGTGCTCAGATCGACATATATCGACTCAAGAACATCGCCTGTAGGTCCTATATGGCCATGGGTTGCATCTGGCTGGTATCAGAGCCACGCACATGCCGTATATACGGGGACCAGCTGTGCTCAGATCGACATATATCGACTCAAGAACATCGCCTGTAGGTCCTATATGGCCGTGGGTTGCATCTGGCTGGTATCAGAGCTACCCCCATGCTGTATATACGGCGCCCAGCTGTGCTCAGATCGACATATATTGACTCAAGAACATCGCCTGTAGATCCTATATGGCTGTGGGTTGCATCTGGCTGGTATCAGAGCTATCCTCATGCTGTATATACGGGGCCCAGCTGTGCTCAGATCGACATATATAGACTCAAGAACGTCGCCTGTAGGTCCTATATGGCCGTGGGTTGCAGCTGGCTAGAATCAGAGCCACCCACATGCCGTATATACGGGGCCCAGCTGTGCTCAGCTCGACATATATTGATTCAAAAACATCGCCTATAGGTCCTATATGGCCGTGGGTTGCAGCTGGCTGGTATCAGAGCCACCCACATGCCGTATATACGGCGCCCAGCTGTGCTCAGATCGACATATATCGACTCAAGAACATCGCCTGTAGGTCCTATATGGCCGTGGGTTGCATCTGGCTGGTATCAGAGCTACCCCCATGCTGTATATACGGGTCCCAGCTGTGCCCAGCTCGACATATATCGACTCAAGAACATCGCCTGTAGGTCCTATATGGCCGTGCCTTGCAGCTGGCTGGTATCAGAGCCACCCACATGCCGTATATACGGGGCCCAGCTGTCCTCAGATCGACATATATCGACTCAAGAACATCGCCTGTATGTCCTATATGGCCGTGGGTTGCATCTGGCTGGTATCAGAGCTACCCCCATGCTGTATATACGGGGCCCAGCTGTGCTCAGATCGACATATATCGACTCAAGAAGATCGCCTGTAGGTCCTATATGGCCGTGGGTTGCAGCTGGCTGGTATCACAGCTACCCCCACGCTGTATATACGTGGCCCAGCTGTGCTCAGAACGACATATATCGACTCAAGAACATCGCCTGTGGGTCCTATATGGCCGTGGGTTGCAGCTGGCTGGTATCACAGCTACCCCCATGCTGTATATACGTGGCCCAGCTGTGCTCAGATCGACATATATCGACTCAAGAACATCGCCTGTAGGTCCTATATAGCCGTGGGTTGCAGCTGGCTGGTATCAGAGCCGCCCTCATGCCGTATATACGGGGACCAGCTGTGCTCAGATCGACATATGTCGACTCAAGAACATCGCCTGTAGGTACTATATGGCCGTGGGTTGCATCTGGCTGGTATCAGAGCTACCCCCATGCTATATATACGGCGCCCAGCTATGCTCAGATCGACATATATCGACTCAAGAACATCGCCTGTAGGTCCTATATGGCCGTGGGTTGCATCTGGCTGGTAACAGTGCTAATCCCATGCTGTATATACGGCGCCCAGCTGTGCTCAGATCGACATATATCGACTCAAGAACATCGCCTGTGGGTCCTATATAGCCGTGGGCTGCAGCTGGCTGGTATCACAGCTACCCCTATGCTGTATATACGTGGCCCAGCTGTGCTCAGATCAACATATATCGACTCAAGAATATCGCCTGTGGGTCCTATATGGCCGTGGGTTGCATCTGGCTGATATCAGAGGCACCCACATGCCGAATATACGGGGGCCCAGCTGTGCTCAGATCGACATATATCGACTCAAGAACATCGCCTGTAGGTCCTATATGGCCGTGGGTTGCAGCTGGCTTGTAACAGAGCCACCAACATGCCGTATATACGGGGCCCAGCTGTGCTCAGATCGACATATATCGACTCAAGTACATCGCCTGTAGGTCCTATATGGCCGTGGGTTGCATCTGGCTGGTATCAGAGCAACCCCCATGCTGTATATACGGCGCCCAGCTGTGCTCAGATCGACATATATCGACTCAAGAACATCGCCTGAGGGTCCTATATGGCCGTGGGTTGCAGCTGGCTGGTATCACAGCTACCCCCATGCTGTCTGTATATACGTGGCCCAGCTGTGCTCAGATCGACATATATCGACTCAAGAACATCGCCTGTAGGTCCTATATAGCCGTGGGTTGCAGCTGGCTGGTATCAGAGCCGCCCTCATGCCGTATATACGGGGACCAGCTGTGCTCAGATCGACATATATCGACTCAAGAACATCGACTGTAGGTCCTATATGGCCGTGGGTTGCATCTGGCTGGTATCAGAGCTACCCCCATGCTGTATATACGTGGCCCAGCTGTGCTCAGATCGACATATATCGACTAAAGAACATCACTTGTAGGTGCTATATGGCCGTGGGTTGCATCTGGCTGGTATCAGAGCTACCACCATGCTGTATATACGGCGCCAAGCTGTGCTCAGATCGACATATATCGACTCAAGAACATCGCTTGTAGGTCCTATATGGCCGTGGGTTGCATCTGGCTGGTATCAGTGCTACCCCCATGCTGTATATACGGCGCCCAGCTGTGCTCAGATCGACATATATCGACTCAAGAATATCGCCTGTAGGTCCTATATGGCCGTGGGTTGCATCTGGCTGGTATCAGAGCAACCCACATGCCGTATCTACGGGGCCCAGCTGTGCTCAGATCGACATATATCGACTCAAGAACATCGCCTGTAGGTCCTATATGGCCGTGGGTTGCATCAGGCTGGTATCAGAGCTACCCCCATGCTATATATACCGGGCCCAGCTGTGCTCAGATCGACATATATCGACTCAAGAACATCGCCTGTAGGTCCTATATGGCCGTGGGTTGCAGCTGGCTAGTTTCACAGCTACCCCCGCGCTGTATATACGTGGCCCAGCTGTGCTCAGAACGACATATATCGACTCAAGAACATTGGCTGTGGGTCTTATATGGCCGTGGGATGCAGCTGGCTGTTATCAGAGCTACCCCCAGGCTGTATATAAGTGGCCCAGCTGTACTCAGATCGACATATATCGACTCAAGAACATCGCCTGTAGGTGCTATATGGCCGTGGGTTGCATCTGGCTGGTATCAGAGCTACCTCCATGCTGTATATACGGCGCCAAGCTGTGCTCAGATCGACATATATCGACTCAAGAACATTGCTTGTAGGTCCTATATGGCCGTGGGTTGCATCTGGCTGGTATCAGTGCTACCCCCATGCTGTATATACGGCGCCCAGCTGTGCTCAGATCGACATATATCGACTCAAGAATATCGCCTGTAGGTCCTATATGGCCGTGGGTTGCATCTGGCTGGTATCAGAGCCACCCACATGCCGTATATACGGGGCCCAGCTGTGCTCGGATCGACATATATCGACTCAAGAACATCGCCTGTAGGTCCTATATGGCCGTGGATTGAATCTGGCTGGTATCATAACTGCCCCCATGCTGTATATAGGGCGCCCAGCTGTGCTCAGATCGACATATATCGACTCAAGAACATCGCCTGTAGGTCCTATATAGCCGTTTGTTGCAGTTGGCTGGTATCACAGCTCCCCCATGCTGTATTTACGTGGCCCAGCTGTGCTCAGGTCGACATATATCGACTCAAGGACATCACCTGTAGGTCCTATATGGAAGTGGGTTGCAGCTGGCTGGTATTAGAGCCACCCACATGCCCTATATACGGGGGTCCAGCTGTGCTCAGATCGACATATATCGACTCAAGAACATCGCCTGTAGGTCCTATATGGCCGTGGGTTGCATCTGGCTGGTATCAGAGCTACCCCCATGCTGTATATACGGGGCCCAGCTGTGCTCAGATCGACATATATCGACTCAAGAACATCGCCTGTAGGTCCTATATGGCCGTGGATTGCATATGGCTGGTATCAGAGCCACCCACATGCCGTATTTACGGGGCCCAGCTGTGCTCAGATCGACATATATCGAATAATGACCATGGCCTGTAGGTCCTATATGGCCGTGGGTTGGATCTGGCTGGTATCAGAGCCACCCACATGCCGTATATACGTTACCCAGCTGTGCCCAGATCGACATATATCGACTCAAAAACATCGCCTGTAGGTCCTATATGGCCGTGGGTTGCATATGGCTGGTATCAGAGCCACCCACATGCCGTATATACGCGGCCCAGCTGTGCTCAGATTGACATATATCGACTCAAAAACATCGCCTGTAGGTCCTATATGGCCGTGGGTTGCATCTGGCTGGTATCAGAGCTACCCCCATGCTGTATATACGGGTCCCAGCTGTGCCCAGCTCGACATATATCGACTCAAGAACATCGCCTGTAGGTCCTATATGGCCGTGCCTTGCAGCTGGCTGGTATCAGAGCCACCCACATGCCGTATATACGGGGCCCAGCTGTGCTCAGATCGACATATATCGACTCAAGAACATCGCCTGTACGTCCTATATGGCCGTGGGTTGCATCTGGCTGGTATCAGAGCTACCCCCATGCTGTATATACGGGGCCCAGCTGTGCTCAGATCGACATATATCGACTCAAGAAGATCGCCTGTAGGTCCTATATGGCCGTGGGTTGCAGCTGGCTGGTATCACAGCTACCCCCACGCTGTATATACGTGGCCCAGCTGTGCTCAGAACGACATATATCGACTCTAGAACATCGCCTGTTGGTCCTATATGGCCGTGGGTTGTATCTGGCTAGTATCAGAGCTACCCCCATGCTGTATATACGGGGCCCAGCTGTGCTCAGATCGACATATATCGACTCAAGAACATCGCCTGTAGGTCCTATATGGCCTTGGGTTGCAGCTGGCTGGTATCAGAGCCACCCACATGCCGTATATACAGGGCCCAGCTGTGCTCAGATCGACATATATCGACTCAAGAACATCGCCTGTAGGTCCTATATGGCCGTGGGTTGCATCTGGCTGGTATCAGAGCTAACCCCATGCTGTATATACGGGGCCCAGCTGTGCTCAGCTCGACATATAACGACTTAAAAACATCGCCTATAGGTCCTATATGGCCTTGGGTTGCAGCTGGCTGGTATCAGAGCCACCCACATGCCGTATATACAGGGCCCGGCTGTGCTCAGATCGACATATATCGACTCAAGAACATCGCCTGTAGGTCCTATATGGCCGTGGGTTGCATCTGGCTGGTATCAGAGCCACCCCCATGCTGTATATACGGGGCCCAGCTGTGCTCAGATCGACATATATCGACTCAAGAACATCGCCTGTAGGTCATATATGGCCGTGGGTTGCATCTGGCTGGTATCAGAGCTACCCCCATGCTGTATATACGGGGCCCAGCTGTGCTCAGATCGACATATATCGATTCAAGAACATCGCCTGTAGGTCCTATATGGCCGTGGGTTGCAGCTGGCTGGTATCAGAGCCACCCACATGCCGTATATACGGGGCCCAGCTGTGCTCAGATCGACATATATCGACTCAAGAACATCGCCTGTAGGTCCTATATGGCCGTGGATTGCATCAGGCTGGTATCAGAGCTACCCCCATGCTGTATATACCGGGCCCAGCTGTGCTCAGATCGACATATATCGACTCAAGAACATCGCCTGTAGGTCCTATATGGCCGTGGGTTGCAGCTGGCTGGTATCACAGCTACCCCCGCGCTGTATATACGTGGCCCAGCTGTGCTCAGAGCGACATATATCGACTCAAGAACATCGGCTGTGGGTCTTATATGGCCGTGGGATGCAGCTGGCTGTTATCAGAGCTACCCCCAGGCTGTATATAAGTGGCCCAGCTGTACTCAGATCGACATATATCGACTCAAGAACATCGCCTGTAGGTGCTATATGGCCGTGGGTTGCATCTGGCTGGTATCAGTGCTAATCCCATGCTGTATATACGGCGCCCAGCTGTGCTCAGATCGACATATATCGACTCAAGAACATCGCCTGTGGGTCCTATATAGCCGTGGGCTGCAGCTGGCTGGTATCACAGCTACCCCTATGCTGTATATACGTGGCCCAGCTGTGCTCAGATCGACATATATCAACTCAAGAATATCGCCTGTGGGTCCTATATGGCCGTGGGTTGCATCTGGCTGATATCAGAGGCACCCACATGCCGAATATACGGGGGCCCAGCTGTGCTCAGATCGACATATATCGACTCAAGAACATCGCCTGTAGGTCCTATATGGCCGTGGGTTGCAGCTGGCTTGTAACAGAGCCACCCAGATGCCGTATATACGGGGCCCAGCTGTGCTCAGATCGACATATATCGACTCTAGTACATCGCCTGTAGGTCCTATATGGCCGTGGGTTGCATCTCGCTGGTATCAGAGCAACCCCCATGCTGTATATACGGCGCCCAGCTGTGCTCAGATCGACATATATCGACTCAAGAACATCGCCTGAGGGTCCTATATGGCCGTGGGTTGCAGCTGGCTGGTATCACAGCTACCCCCATGCTGTCTGTATATACGTGGCCCAGCTGTGCTCAGATCGACATATATCGACTCAAGAACATCGCCTGTAGGTCCTATATATCCGTGGGTTTCAGCTGGCTGGTATCAGAGCCGCCCTCATGCCGTATATACGGGGACCAGCTGTGCTCAGATCGACATATATCTACTCAAGAACATCGACTGTAGGTCCTATATGGCCGTGGGTTGCATCTGGCTGGTATCAGAGCTACCCCCACGCTGTATATACGTGGCCCAGCTGTGCTCAGATCGACATATATCGACTAAAGAACATCACTTGTAGGTGCTATATGGCCGTGGGTTGCATCTGGCTGGTATCAGAGCTACCACCATGTTGTATATACGGCGCCAAGCTATGCTCAGATCGATATATATCGACTCAAGAGCATCGCTTGTAGGTCCTATATGGCCGTGGGTTGCATCTGGCTGGTATCAGTGCTACCCCCATGCTGTATGTACGGCGCCCAGCTGTGCTCAGATCGACATATATCGACTCAAGAATATCGCCTGTAGGTCCTATATGGCCGTGGGTTGCATCTGGCTGGTATCAGAGCAACCCACATGCCGTATATACGGGGCCCAGCTGTGCTCGGATCGACATATATCGACTCAAGAACATCGCCTGTAGGTGCTATATGGCCGTGGGTTGCATCTGACTGGTATCAGAGCTACCCCCATGCTGTATATACGGCGCCCAGCTGTGCTCAGATCGACATATATCGACTCAAGAACATCGCCTGTAGGTCCTATATGGGCATAGGTTGCACCTGGCTGGTGTCGAAGCGGCCCCAATGCTGCATATACGGTGCATATCGGTGCTCAGATCGACATATATCGACTCAAGAACATCGCCTGTAGGTCCTATATGGCCGTGGGTTGCATCTGGCTGATATCAGAGCCACCCACATGCCGTATATACGGGGGCCCAGCTGTGCTCAGATCGACATATATCGAATCAAGAACATCGGCTGTAGGTCCTATATGGCCGTGGGTTGCATTTGGCTGGTATCAGAGCCACCCACATGCCGTATATACGGGGCCCAGCTGTGCTCAGATCGACATATATCGACTCAAGAACATCGCCTGTAGGTCCTATATGGCCGTGGGTTGCATCTGGCTGGTATCAGAGCTACCCCCATGCTGTATATACGAGGACCAGCTGTGCTCAGATCGACATATATCGACTCAAGAACATCGCCTGTAGGTCCTATATGGCCGTGGGTTGCATCTGGCTGGTATCAGAGCTACCCCCATGCTGTATATACGGGGCCCAGCTGTGCTCAGATCGACATATATCGACTCAAGAACATCGCCTGTAGGTCCTATATGGCCGTGGGTTGCAGCTGGCTGGTATCACAGCTACCCCTATGCTGTATATACGTGGCCCAGCTGTGCTCAGATCGACATATATCGACTCAAGAATATCGCCTGTAGGTCCTATATGGCCGTGGGTTGCATCTGGCTGATATCAGAGGCACCCACATGCCGAATATACGGGGGCCCAGCTGTGCTCAGATCGACATATATCGACTCAAGAACATCGCCTGTAGGTCCTATATGGCCGTGGGTTGCAGCTGGCTTGTAACAGAGCCACCCAAATGCCGTATATACGGGGCCCAGCTGTGCTCAGATCGACATATATCGACTCAAGTACATCGCCTGTAGGTTCTATATGGCCATGGATTGCATCTGGCTGGTATCAGAGCTACCCCCATGCTGTATATACGGCGCCCAGCTGTGCTCAGATCGACATATATCGACTCAAGAACATCGCCTGAGGGTCCTATATGGCCGTGGGTTGCAGCTGGCTGGTATCACAGCTACCCCCATGCTGTCTGTATATACGTGGCCCAGATGTGCTCAGATCGACATATATTGACTCAAGAACATCGCCTGTAGGTCCTATTTAGCCGTGGGTTGCATCTGGCTGGTATCAGAGCTACCCCCATGCTGTATATGCGGGGCCCAGCTGTGCTCAGATCGACATATATCGACTCAAGAACATCGCCTGTAGGTCCTATATGGCCGTGGGTTGCAGCTGGCTGGTATCACAGCTACCCCCATGCTGTATATACGGGGCCCAGCTGTGCTCAGATCGACATATATCGACTCTAGAACATCGCCTGTTGGTCCTATATGGCCGTGGGTTGCATCTGGCTAGTATCAGAGCTACCCCCATGCTATATATACGGGGCCCAGCTGTGCTCAGATCGACATATATCGACTCAAGAACATCGCCTGTAGGTCATATATGGCCTTGGGTTGCAGCTGGCTGGTATCAGAGCCACCCACATGCCGTATATACAGGGCCCAGCTGTGCTCAGATCGACATATATCGACTCAAGAACATCGCCTGTAGGTCCTATATGGCCGTGTGTTGCATCTGGCTGGTATCAGAGCTAACCCCATGCTGTATATACGGGGCCCAGCTGTGCTCAGCTCGACATATAACGACTTAAAAACATCGCCTATAGGTCCTATATGGCCTTGGGTTGCAGCTGGCTGGTATCAGAGCCACCCACATGCCGTATATACAGGGCCCGGCTGTGCTCAGATCGACATATATCGACTCAAGAACATCGCCTGTAGGTCCTATATGGCCGTGGGTTGCATCTGGCTGGTATCAGAGCCACCCCCATGCTGTATATACGGGGCCCAGCTGTGCTCAGATCGACATATATCGACTCAAGAACATCGCCTGTAGGTCATATATGGCCGTGGGTTGCATCTGGCTGGTATCAGAGCTACCCCCATGCTGTATATACGGGGCCCAGCTGTGCTCAGATCGACATATATCGACTCAAGAACATCGCCTGTAGGTCCTATATGGCCGTGGGTTGCAGCTGGCTGGTATCAGAGCCACCCACATGCCGTATATACGGGGCCCAGCTGTGCTCAGATCGACATATATCGAATCAAGAACATCGCCTGTAGGTCCTATATGGCCGTGGATTGCATCAGGCTGGTATCAGAGCTACCCCCATGCTGTATATACCGGGCCCAGCTGTGCTCAGATCGACATATATCGACTCAAGAACATCGCCTGTAGGTCCTATATGGCCGTGGGTTGCAGCTGGCTGGTATCACAGCTACCCCCGCGCTGTATATACGTGGCCCAGCTGTGCTCAGAGCGACATATATCGACTCAAGAACATCGGCTGTGGGTCTTATATGGCTGTGGGATGCAGCTGGCTGTTATCAGAGCTACCCCCAGGCTGTATATAAGTGGCCCAGCTGTACTCAGATCGACATATATCGACTCAAGAACATCGCCTGTAGGTGCTATATGGCCGTGGGTTGCATCTGGCTGGTATCAGAGCTACCTCCATGCTGTATATACGGCGCCAAGCTGTGCTCAGATCGACATATATCGACTCAAGAACATTGCTTGTAGGTCCTTTATGGCCGTGGGTTGCATCTGGTTGGTATCAGTGGTACCCCCATGCTGTATATACGGCGCCCAGCTGTGCTCAGATCGACATATATCGACTCAAGAATATCGCCTGTAGGTCCTATATGGCCGTGGGTTGCATCTGGCTGGTATCAGAGCCACCCACATGCCGTATATACGGGGCCCAGCTGTGCTCGGATCGACATATATCGACTCAAGAACATCGCCTGTAGGTCCTATATGGCCGTGGATTGAGTCTGGCTGGTATCATAACTACCCCATGCTGTATATAGGGCGTCCAGCTGTGCTCAGATCGACATATATCGACTCAAGAACATCGCCTGTATGTCCTATATAGCCGTTTGTTGCAGTTGGCTGGTATCACAGGTCCCCCATGCTGTATTTACGTGGCCCAGCTGTGCTCAGGTCGACATATATCGACTCAAGGACATCACCTGTAGGTCCTATATGGAAGTGGGTTGCAGCTGGCTGGTATTAGAGCCACCCACATGCCCTATATACGGGGGTCCAGCTGTGCTCAGATCGACATATATCGACTCAAGAACATCGCCTGTAGGTCCTATATGGCCGTGGGTTGCATCTGGCTGGTATCAGAGCTACCCCCATGCTGTATATACGGGGCCCAGCTGTGCTCAGATCGACATATATCGACTCAAGAACATCGCCTGTAGGTCCTATATGGCCGTGGGTTGCAGCTGGCTGGTATCACAGCTACCCCCGCGCTGTATATACGTGGCCCAGCTGTGCTCAGAACGACATATATCGACTCAAGAACATCGGCTGTGGGTCTTATATGGCCGTGGGATGCAGCTGGCTGTTATCAGAGCTACCCCCAGGCTGTATATAAGTGGCCCAGCTGTACTCAGATCGACATATATCGACTCAAGAACATCGCCTGTAGGTGCTATATGGCCGTGGGTTGCATCTGGCTGGTATCAGAGCTACCTCCATGTTGTATATACGGCGCCAAGCTGTGCTCAGATCGACATATATCGACTCAAGAACATTGCTTGTAGGTCCTATATGGCCGTGGGTTGCATCTGGCTGGTATCAGTGCTACCCCCATGCTGTATATACGGCGCCCAGCTGTGCTCAGATCGACATATATCGACTCAAGAATATCGCCTGTAGGTCCTATATGGCCGTGGGTTGCATCTGGCTGGTATCAGAGCCACCCACATGCCATATATACGGGGCCCAGCTGTGCTCGGATCGACATATATCGACTCAAGAACATCGCCTGTAGGTCCTATATGGCCGTGGATTGAATCTGGCTGGTATCATAACTACCCCCATGCTGTATATAGGGCGCCCAGCTGTGCTCAGATCGACATATATCGACTCAAGAACATCGCCTGTAGGTCCTATATAGCCGTTTGTTGCAGTTGGCTGGTATCACAGCTCCCCCATGCTGTATTTACGTGGCCCAGCTGTGCTCAGGTCGACATATATCGACTCAAGGACATCACCTGTAGGTCCTATATGGCCGTGGGTTGCAGCTGGCTGGTATTAGAGCCACCCACATGCCCTATATACGGGGGTCCAGCTGTGCTCAGATCGACATATATCGACTCAAGAACATCGCCTGTAGGTCCTATATGGCCGTGGGTTGCATCTGGCTGGTATCAGAGCTACCCACATGCCGTATATACGGGACCCAGCTGTGCTCAGATCGACATATATCGACTCAAGAACATCGCCTGTAGGTCCTATATGGCCGTGGGTTGCATATGGCTGGTATCAGAGCCACCCACATGCCGTATTTACGGGGCCCAGCTGTGCTCAGATCGACATATATCGAATAATGACCATGGCCTGTAGGTCCTATATGGCCGTGGGTTGGATCTGGCTGGTATCAGAGCCACCCACATGCCGTATATACGTTACCCAGCTGTGCCCAGATCGACATATATCGACTCAAGAACATCGCCTGTAGGTCCTATATGGCCGTGGGTTGCATATGGCTGGTATCAGAGCCACCCACATGCCATATATACGGGGCCCAGCTGTGCTCAGATTGACATATATCGACTCAAAAACATCGCCTGTAGGTCCTACATGGCCGTGGGTTGCATCTGGCTGGTATCACAGCTACCCCCATGCTGTGTATACGGCGCCCAGCTGTGCTCAGATCGTCATATATTGACTCAAGAACATCGGCTGTAGGCCCTATATGGGCATAGGTTGCACCTGGCTGGTGTCGAAGCGGCCCCAATGCTGCATATATGGTGCATAGCGGTGCTCAGATCGACATATATCGACTCAAGAACATCGCCTGTAGGTCCTATATGGCCATGGGTTGCATCTGGCTGGTATCAGAGCCACGCACATGCCGTATATACGGGGACCAGCTGTGCTCAGATCGACATATATCGACTCAAGAACATCGCCTGTAGGTCCTATATGGCCGTGGGTTGCAGCTGGCTGGTATCACAGCTACCCCCATGCTGTATATACGTGGCCCAGCTGTGCTCAGATCGACATATATCGACTCAAGAACATCGCCTGTAGGTCCTATATGGGCATAGGTTGCACCTGGCTGGTGTCGAAGCGGCCCCAATGCTGCATATACGGTGCATAGTGGTGCTCAGATCGACATATATCGACTCAAGAACATCGCCTGTAGGTCCTATATGGCCGTGGGTTGCATCTGGCTGATATCAGAGCCACCCACATGCCGTATATACGGGGGCCCAGCTGTGCTCAGATCGACATATATCGAATCAAGAACATCGGCTGTAGGTCCTATATGGCCGTGGGTTGCATCTGGCTGGTATCAGAGCTATCCTCATGCTGTATATACGAGGACCAGCTGTGCTCAGATCGACATATATCGACTCAAGAACATCGCCTGTAGGTCGTATATGGCCGTGGATTGCATCTGGCTGGTATCAGAGCTACCCCCATGCTGTATATACGGCGCCCAGCTGTGCTCAGATCGTCATATATTGACTCAAGAACATCGGCTGTAGGCCCTATATGGGCATAGGTTGCACCTGGCTGGTGTCGAAGCGGCCCCAATGCTGCATATATGGTGCATAGCGGTGCTCAGATCGACATATATCGACTCAAGAACATCGCCTGTAGGTCCTATATGGCCATGGGTTGCATCTGGCTGGTATCAGAGCCACGCACATGCCGTATATACGGGGACCAGCTGTGCTCAGATCGACATATATCGACTCAAGAACATCGCCTGTAGGTCCTATATGGCCGTGGGTTGCATCTGGCTGGTATCAGAGCTACCCCCATGCTGTATATACGGCGCCCAGCTGTGCTCAGATCGACATATATTGACTCAAGAACATCGCCTGTAGATCCTATATGGCTGTGGGTTGCATCTGGCTGGTATCAGAGCTATCCTCATGCTGTATATACGGGGCCCAGCTGTGCTCAGATCGACATATATAGACTCAAGAACGTCGCCTGTAGGTCCTATATGGCCGTGGGTTGCAGCTGGCTAGAATCAGAGCCACCCACATGCCGTATATACGGGGCCCAGCTGTGCTCAGCTCGACATATATTGATTCAAAAACATCGCCTATAGGTCCTATATGGCCGTGGGTTGCAGCTGGCTGGTATCAGAGCCACCCACATGCCGTATATACGGCGCCCAGCTGTGCTCAGATCGACATATATCGACTCAAGAACATCGCCTGTAGGTCCTATATGGCCGTGGGTTGCATCTGGCTGGTATCAGAGCTACCCCCATGCTGTATATACGGGTCCCAGCTGTGCCCAGCTCGACATATATCGACTCAAGAACATCGCCTGTAGGTCCTATATGGCCGTGCCTTGCAGCTGGCTGGTATCAGAGCCACCCACATGCCGTATATACGGGGCCCAGCTGTCCTCAGATCGACATATATCGACTCAAGAACATCGCCTGTATGTCCTATATGGCCGTGGGTTGCATCTGGCTGGTATCAGAGCTACCCCCATGCTGTATATACGGGGCCCAGCTGTGCTCAGATCGACATATATCGACTCAAGAAGATCGCCTGTAGGTCCTATATGGCCGTGGGTTGCAGCTGGCTGGTATCACAGCTACCCCCACGCTGTATATACGTGGCCCAGCTGTGCTCAGAACGACATATATCGACTCAAGAACATCGCCTGTGGGTCCTATATGGCCGTGGGTTGCAGCTGGCTGGTATCACAGCTACCCCCATGCTGTATATACGTGGCCCAGCTGTGCTCAGATCGACATATATCGACTCAAGAACATCGCCTGTAGGTCCTATATAGCCGTGGGTTGCAGCTGGCTGGTATCAGAGCCGCCCTCATGCCGTATATACGGGGACCAGCTGTGCTCAGATCGACATATGTCGACTCAAGAACATCGCCTGTAGGTACTATATGGCCGTGGGTTGCATCTGGCTGGTATCAGAGCTACCCCCATGCTATATATACGGCGCCCAGCTATGCTCAGATCGACATATATCGACTCAAGAACATCGCCTGTAGGTCCTATATGGCCGTGGGTTGCATCTGGCTGGTAACAGTGCTAATCCCATGCTGTATATACGGCGCCCAGCTGTGCTCAGATCGACATATATCGACTCAAGAACATCGCCTGTGGGTCCTATATAGCCGTGGGCTGCAGCTGGCTGGTATCACAGCTACCCCTATGCTGTATATACGTGGCCCAGCTGTGCTCAGATCAACATATATCGACTCAAGAATATCGCCTGTGGGTCCTATATGGCCGTGGGTTGCATCTGGCTGATATCAGAGGCACCCACATGCCGAATATACGGGGGCCCAGCTGTGCTCAGATCGACATATATCGACTCAAGAACATCGCCTGTAGGTCCTATATGGCCGTGGGTTGCAGCTGGCTTGTAACAGAGCCACCAACATGCCGTATATACGGGGCCCAGCTGTGCTCAGATCGACATATATCGACTCAAGTACATCGCCTGTAGGTCCTATATGGCCGTGGGTTGCATCTGGCTGGTATCAGAGTAACCCCCATGCTGTATATACGGCGCCCAGCTGTGCTCAGATCGACATATATCGACTCAAGAACATCGCCTGAGGGTCCTATATGGCCGTGGGTTGCAGCTGGCTGGTATCACAGCTACCCCCATGCTGTCTGTATATACGTGGCCCAGCTGTGCTCAGATCGACATATATCGACTCAAGAACATCGCCTGTAGGTCCTATATAGCCGTGGGTTGCAGCTGGCTGGTATCAGAGCCGCCCTCATGCCGTATATACGGGGACCAGCTGTGCTCAGATCGACATATATCGACTCAAGAACATCGACTGTAGGTCCTATATGGCCGTGGGTTGCATCTGGCTGGTATCAGAGCTACCCCCATGCTGTATATACGTGGCCCAGCTGTGCTCAGATCGACATATATCGACTAAAGAACATCACTTGTAGGTGCTATATGGCCGTGGGTTGCATCTGGCTGGTATCAGAGCTACCACCATGCTGTATATACGGCGCCAAGCTGTGCTCAGATCGACATATATCGACTCAAGAACATCGCTTGTAGGTCCTATATGGCCGTGGGTTGCATCTGGCTGGTATCAGTGCTACCCCCATGCTGTATATACGGCGCCCAGCTGTGCTCAGATCGACATATATCGACTCAAGAATATCGCCTGTAGGTCCTATATGGCCGTGGGTTGCATCTGGCTGGTATCAGAGCAACCCACATGCCGTATCTACGGGGCCCAGCTGTGCTCAGATCGACATATATCGACTCAAGAACATCGCCTGTAGGTCCTATATGGCCGTGGGTTGCATCAGGCTGGTATCAGAGCTACCCCCATGCTATATATACCGGGCCCAGCTGTGCTCAGATCGACATATATCGACTCAAGAACATCGCCTGTAGGTCCTATATGGCCGTGGGTTGCAGCTGGCTAGTTTCACAGCTACCCCCGCGCTGTATATACGTGGCCCAGCTGTGCTCAGAACGACATATATCGACTCAAGAACATTGGCTGTGGGTCTTATATGGCCGTGGGATGCAGCTGGCTGTTATCAGAGCTACCCCCAGGCTGTATATAAGTGGCCCAGCTGTACTCAGATCGACATATATCGACTCAAGAACATCGCCTGTAGGTGCTATATGGCCGTGGGTTGCATCTGGCTGGTATCAGAGCTACCTCCATGCTGTATATACGGCGCCAAGCTGTGCTCAGATCGACATATATCGACTCAAGAACATTGCTTGTAGGTCCTATATGGCCGTGGGTTGCATCTGGCTGGTATCAGTGCTACCCCCATGCTGTATATACGGCGCCCAGCTGTGCTCAGATCGACATATATCGACTCAAGAATATCGCCTGTAGGTCCTATATGGCCGTGGGTTGCATCTGGCTGGTATCAGAGCCACCCACATGCCGTATATACGGGGCCCAGCTGTGCTCGGATCGACATATATCGACTCAAGAACATCGCCTGTAGGTCCTATATGGCCGTGGATTGAATCTGGCTGGTATCATAACTGCCCCCATGCTGTATATAGGGCGCCCAGCTGTGCTCAGATCGACATATATCGACTCAAGAACATCGCCTGTAGGTCCTATATAGCCGTTTGTTGCAGTTGGCTGGTATCACAGCTCCCCCATGCTGTATTTACGTGGCCCAGCTGTGCTCAGGTCGACATATATCGACTCAAGGACATCACCTGTAGGTCCTATATGGAAGTGGGTTGCAGCTGGCTGGTATTAGAGCCACCCACATGCCCTATATACGGGGGTCCAGCTGTGCTCAGATCGACATATATCGACTCAAGAACATCGCCTGTAGGTCCTATATGGCCGTGGGTTGCATCTGGCTGGTATCAGAGCTACCCCCATGCTGTATATACGGGGCCCAGCTGTGCTCAGATCGACATATATCGACTCAAGAACATCGCCTGTAGGTCCTATATGGCCGTGGATTGCATATGGCTGGTATCAGAGCCACCCACATGCCGTATTTACGGGGCCCAGCTGTGCTCAGATCGACATATATCGAATAATGACCATGGCCTGTAGGTCCTATATGGCCGTGGGTTGGATCTGGCTGGTATCAGAGCCACCCACATGCCGTATATACGTTACCCAGCTGTGCCCAGATCGACATATATCGACTCAAAAACATCGCCTGTAGGTCCTATATGGCCGTGGGTTGCATATGGCTGGTATCAGAGCCACCCACATGCCGTATATACGGGGCCCAGCTGTGCTCAGATTGACATATATCGACTCAAAAACATCGCCTGTAGGTCCTATATGGCCGTGGGTTGCATCTGGCTGGTATCAGAGCTACCCCCATGCTGTATATACGGGTCCCAGCTGTGCCCAGCTCGA
The DNA here is from genome assembly GCA_963942505.1 of Lordithon lunulatus. Lineage (NCBI taxonomy): Eukaryota > Metazoa > Arthropoda > Insecta > Coleoptera > Staphylinidae > Lordithon > Lordithon lunulatus. The sequence goes on along the minus strand of OZ012667.1, from coordinate 28,455,000 downwards.
CATATATCGACTCAAGAACATCGCCTGTAGGTCCTATATGGCCGTGCCTTGCAGCTGGCTGGTATCAGAGCCACCCACATGCCGTATATACGGGGCCCAGCTGTGCTCAGATCGACATATATCGACTCAAGAACATCGCCTGTACGTCCTATATGGCCGTGGGTTGCATCTGGCTGGTATCAGAGCTACCCCCATGCTGTATATACGGGGCCCAGCTGTGCTCAGATCGACATATATCGACTCAAGAAGATCGCCTGTAGGTCCTATATGGCCGTGGGTTGCAGCTGGCTGGTATCACAGCTACCCCCACGCTGTATATACGTGGCCCAGCTGTGCTCAGAACGACATATATCGACTCTAGAACATCGCCTGTTGGTCCAATATGGCCGTGGGTTGTATCTGGCTAGTATCAGAGCTACCCCCATGCTGTATATACGGGGCCCAGCTGTGCTCAGATCGACATATATCGACTCAAGAACATCGCCTGTAGGTCCTATATGGCCTTGGGTTGCAGCTGGCTGGTATCAGAGCCACCCACATGCCGTATATACAGGGCCCAGCTGTGCTCAGATCGACATATATCGACTCAAGAACATCGCCTGTAGGTCCTATATGGCCGTGGGTTGCATCTGGCTGGTATCAGAGCTAACCCCATGCTGTATATACGGGGCCCAGCTGTGCTCAGCTCGACATATAACGACTTAAAAACATCGCCTATAGGTCCTATATGGCCTTGGGTTGCAGCTGGCTGGTATCAGAGCCACCCACATGCCGTATATACAGGGCCCGGCTGTGCTCAGATCGACATATATCGACTCAAGAACATCGCCTGTAGGTCCTATATGGCCGTGGGTTGCATCTGGCTGGTATCAGAGCCACCCCCATGCTGTATATACGGGGCCCAGCTGTGCTCAGATCGACATATATCGACTCAAGAACATCGCCTGTAGGTCATATATGGCCGTGGGTTGCATCTGGCTGGTATCAGAGCTACCCCCATGCTGTATATACGGGGCCCAGCTGTGCTCAGATCGACATATATCGATTCAAGAACATCGCCTGTAGGTCCTATATGGCCGTGGGTTGCAGCTGGCTGGTATCAGAGCCACCCACATGCCGTATATACGGGGCCCAGCTGTGCTCAGATCGACATATATCGACTCAAGAACATCGCCTGTAGGTCCTATATGGCCGTGGATTGCATCAGGCTGGTATCAGAGCTACCCCCATGCTGTATATACCGGGCCCAGCTGTGCTCAGATCGACATATATCGACTCAAGAACATCGCCTGTAGGTCCTATATGGCCGTGGGTTGCAGCTGGCTGGTATCACAGCTACCCCCGCGCTGTATATACGTGGCCCAGCTGTGCTCAGAGCGACATATATCGACTCAAGAACATCGGCTGTGGGTCTTATATGGCCGTGGGATGCAGCTGGCTGTTATCAGAGCTACCCCCAGGCTGTATATAAGTGGCCCAGCTGTACTCAGATCGACATATATCGACTCAAGAACATCGCCTGTAGGTGCTATATGGCCGTGGGTTGCATCTGGCTGGTATCAGAGCTACCTCCATGCTGTATATACGGCGCCAAGCTGTGCTCAGATCGACATATATCGACTCAAGAACATTGCTTGTAGGTCCTATATGGCCGTGGGTTGCATCTGGTTGGTATCAGTGCTACCCCCATGCTGTATATACGGCGCCCAGCTGTGCTCAGATCGACATATATCGACTCAAGAATATCGCCTGTAGGTCCTATATGGCCGTGGGTTGCATCTGGCTGGTATCAGAGCCACCCACATGCCGTATATACGGGGCCCAGCTGTGCTCGGATCGACATATATCGACTCAAGAACATCGCCTGTAGGTCCTATATGGCCGTGGATTGAATCTGGCTGGTATCATAACTACCCCATGCTGTATATAGGGCGTCCAGCTGTGCTTAGATCGACATATATCGACTCAAGAACATCGCCTGTATGTCCTATATAGCCGTTTGTTGCAGTTGGCTGGTATCACAGGTCCCCCATGCTGTATTTACGTGGCCCAGCTGTGCTCAGGTCGACATATATCGACTCAAGGACATCACCTGTAGGTCCTATATGGAAGTGGGTTGCAGCTGGCTGGTATTAGAGCCACCCACATGCCCTATATACGGGGGTCCAGCTGTGCTCAGATCGACATATATCGACTCAAGAACATCGCCTGTAGGTCCTATATGGCCGTGGGTTGCATCTGGCTGGTATCAGAGCTACCCCCATGCTGTATATACGGGGCCCAGCTGTGCTCAGATCGACATATATCGACTCAAGAACATCGCCTGTAGGTCCTATATGGCCGTGGGTTGCAGCTGGCTGGTATCACAGCTACCCCCCGCGCTGTATATACGTGGCCCAGCTGTGCTCAGAACGACATATATCGACTCAAGAACATCGGCTGTGGGTCTTATATGGCCGTGGGATGCAGCTGGCTGTTATCAGAGCTACCCCCAGGCTGTATATAAGTGGCCCAGCTGTACTCAGATCGACATATATCGACTCAAGAACATCGCCTGTAGGTGCTATATGGCCGTGGGTTGCATCTGGCTGGTATCAGAGCTACCTCCATGCTGTATATACGGCGCCAAGCTGTGCTCAGATCGACATATATCGACTCAAGAACATTGCTTGTAGGTCCTATATGGCCGTGGGTTGCATCTGGCTGGTATCAGTGCTACCCCCATGCTGTATATACGGCGCCCAGCTGTGCTCAGATCGACATATATCGACTCAAGAATATCGCCTGTAGGTCCTATATGGCCGTGGGTTGCATCTGGCTGGTATCAGAGCCACCCACATGCCATATATACGGGGCCCAGCTGTGCTCGGATCGACATATATCGACTCAAGAACATCGCCTGTAGGTCCTATATGGCCGTGGATTGAATCTGGCTGGTATCATAACTACCCCCATGCTGTATATAGGGCGCCCAGCTGTGCTCAGATCGACATATATTGACTCAAGAACATCGCCTGTAGATCCTATATGGCTGTGGGTTGCATCTGGCTGGTATCAGAGCTATCCTCATGCTGTATATACGGGGCCCAGCTGTGCTCAGATCGACATATATAGACTCAAGAACGTCGCCTGTAGGTCCTATATGGCCGTGGGTTGCAGCTGGCTGGTATCACACCTGGTCCCCGTATATACGTGGCCCAGCTGTGCTCAGATCGACACATATCGACTCAAGAACATCGCCTGTAGGTCCTATATGGCCGTGGGTTGCAGCTGGCTAGAATCAGAGCCACCCACATGCCGTATATACGGGGCCCAGCTGTGCTCAGCTCGACATATATTGATTCAAAAACATCGCCTATAGGTCCTATATGGCCGTGGGTTGCAGCTGGCTGGTATCAGAGCCACCCACATGCCGTATATACGGGGCCCAGCTGTGCTCAGATCGACATATATCGACTCAAGAACATCGCCTGTAGGTCCTATATGGCCGTGGGTTGCATCTGGCTGGTATCAGAGCTACCCCCATGCTGTATATACGGGTCCCAGCTGTGCCCAGCTCGACATATATCGACTCAAGAACATCGCCTGTAGGTCCTATATGGCCGTGCCTTGCAGCTGGCTGGTATCAGAGCCACCCACATGCCGTATATACGGGGCCCAGCTGTGCTCAGATCGACATATATCGACTCAAGAACATCGCCTGTACGTCCTATATGGCCGTGGGTTGCATCTGGCTGGTATCAGAGCCTCCCCCATGCTGTATATACGGGGCCCAGCTGTGCTCAGATCGACATATATCGACTCAAGAAGATCGCCTGTAGGTCCTATATGGCCGTGGGTTGCAGCTGGCTGGTATCACAGCTACCCCCACGCTGTATATACGTGGCCCAGCTGTGCTCAGAACGACATATATCGACTCAAGAACATCGCCTGTGGGTCCTATATGGCCGTGGGTTGCAGCTGGCTGGTATCACAGCTACCCCCATGCTGTATATACGTGGCCCAGCTGTGCTCAGATCGACATATATCGACTCAAGAACATCGCCTGTAGGTCCTATATAGCCGTGGGTTGCAGCTGGCTGGTATCAGAGCCGCCCTCATGCCGTATATACGGGGACCAGCTGTGCTCAGATCGACATATGTCGACTCAAGAACATCGCCTGTAGGTACTATATGGCCGTGGGTTGCATCTGGCTGGTATCAGAGCTACCCCCATGCTATATATACGGCGCCCAGCTATGCTCAGATCGACATATATCGACTCAAGAACATCGCCTGTAGGTCCTATATGGCCGTGGGTTGCATCTGGCTGGTAACAGTGCTAATCCCATGCTGTATATACGGCGCCCAGCTGTGCTCAGATCGACATATATCGACTCAAGAACATCGCCTGTGGGTCCTATATAGCCGTGGGCTGCAGCTGGCTGGTATCACAGCTACCCCTATGCTGTATATACGTGGCCCAGCTGTGCTCAGATCAACATATATCGACTCAAGAATATCGCCTGTGGGTCCTATATGGCCGTGGGTTGCATCTGGCTGATATCAGAGGCACCCACATGCCGAATATACGGGGGCCCAGCTGTGCTCAGATCGACATATATCGACTCAAGAACATCGCCTGTAGGTCCTATATGGCCGTGGGTTGCAGCTGGCTTGTAACAGAGCCACCCACATGCCGTATATACGGGGCCCAGCTGTGCTCAGATCGACATATATCGACTCAAGTACATCGCCTGTAGGTCCTATATGGCCGTGGGTTGCATCTGGCTGGTATCAGAGCAACCCCCATGCTGTATATACGGCGCCCAGCTGTGCTCAGATCGACATATATCGACTCAAGAACATCGCCTGAGGGTCCTATATGGCCGTGGATTGCAGCTGGCTGGTATCACAGCTACCCCCATGCTGTCTGTATATACGTGGCCCAGCTGTGCTCAGATCGACATATATCGACTCAAGAACATCGCCTGTAGGTCCTATATAGCCGTGGGTTGCAGCTGGCTGGTATCAGAGCCGCCCTCATGCCGTATATACGGGGACCAGCTGTGCTCAGATCGACATATATCGACTCAAGAACATCGACTGTAGGTCCTATATGGCCGTGGGTTGCATCTGGCTGGTATCAGAGCTACCCCCATGCTGTATATACGTGGCCCAGTTGTGCTCAGATCGACATATATCGACTAAAGAACATCACTTGTAGGTGCTATAATGCCGTGGGTTGCATCTGGCTGGTATCAGAGCTACCACCATGCTGTATATACGGCGCCAAGCTGTGCTCAGATCGACATATATCGACTCAAGAACATCGCTTGTAGGTCCTATATGGCCGTGGGTTGCATCTGGCTGGTATCAGTGCTACCCCCATGCTGTATATACGGCGCCCAGCTGTGCTCAGATCGACATATATCGACTCAAGAATATCGCCTGTAGGTCCTATATAGCCGTTTGTTGCAGTTGGCTGGTATCACAGCTCCCCCATGCTGTATTTACGTGGCCCAGCTGTGCTCAGGTCGACATATATCGACATCGGCATAGGTTGCACCTGGCTGGTGTCGAAGCGGCCCCAATGCTGCATATATGGTGCATAGCGGTGCTCAGATCGACATATATCGACTCAAGAACATCGCCTGTAGGTCCTATATGGCCATGGGTTGCATCTGGCTGGTATCAGAGCCACGCACATGCCGTATATACGGGGACCAGCTGTGCTCAGATCGACATATATCGACTCAAGAACATCGCCTGTAGGTCCTATATGGCCGTGGGTTGCATCTGGCTGGTATCAGAGCTACCCCCATGCTGTATATACGGCGCCCAGCTGTGCTCAGATCGACATATATTGACTCAAGAACATCGCCTGTAGATCCTATATGGCTGTGGGTTGCATCTGGCTGGTATCAGAGCTATCCTCATGCTGTATATACGGGGCCCAGCTGTGCTCAGATCGACATATATAGACTCAAGAACGTCGCCTGTAGGTCCTATATGGCCGTGGGTTGCAGCTGGCTAGAATCAGAGCCACCCACATGCCGTATATACGGGGCCCAGCTGTGCTCAGCTCGACATATATTGATTCAAAAACATCGCCTATAGGTCCTATATGGCCGTGGGTTGCAGCTGGCTGGTATCAGAGCCACCCACATGCCGTATATACGGCGCCCAGCTGTGCTCAGATCGACATATATCGACTCAAGAACATCGCCTGTAGGTCCTATATGGCCGTGGGTTGCATCTGGCTGGTATCAGAGCTACCCCCATGCTGTATATACGGGTCCCAGCTGTGCCCAGCTCGACATATATCGACTCAAGAACATCGCCTGTAGGTCCTATATGGCCGTGCCTTGCAGCTGGCTGGTATCAGAGCCACCCACATGCCGTATATACGGGGCCCAGCTGTCCTCAGATCGACATATATCGACTCAAGAACATCGCCTGTACGTCCTATATGGCCGTGGGTTGCATCTGGCTGGTATCAGAGCTACCCCCATGCTGTATATACGGGGCCCAGCTGTGCTCAGATCGACATATATCGACTCAAGAAGATCGCCTGTAGGTCCTATATGGCCGTGGGTTGCAGCTGGCTGGTATCACAGCTACCCCCACGCTGTATATACGTGGCCCAGCTGTGCTCAGAACGACATATATCGACTCAAGAACATCGCCTGTGGGTCCTATATGGCCGTGGGTTGCAGCTGGCTGGTATCACAGCTACCCCCATGCTGTATATACGTGGCCCAGCTGTGCTCAGATCGACATATATCGACTCAAGAACATCGCCTGTAGGTCCTATATAGCCGTGGGTTGCAGCTGGCTGGTATCAGAGCCGCCCTCATGCCGTATATACGGGGACCAGCTGTGCTCAGATCGACATATGTCGACTCAAGAACATCGCCTGTAGGTACTATATGGCCGTGGGTTGCATCTGGCTGGTATCAGAGCTACCCCCATGCTATATATACGGCGCCCAGCTATGCTCAGATCGACATATATCGACTCAAGAACATCGCCTGTAGGTCCTATATGGCCGTGGGTTGCATCTGGCTGGTAACAGTGCTAATCCCATGCTGTATATACGGCGCCCAGCTGTGCTCAGATCGACATATATCGACTCAAGAACATCGCCTGTGGGTCCTATATAGCCGTGGGCTGCAGCTGGCTGGTATCACAGCTACCCCTATGCTGTATATACGTGGCCCAGCTGTGCTCAGATCAACATATATCGACTCAAGAATATCGCCTGTGGGTCCTATATGGCCGTGGGTTGCATCTGGCTGATATCAGAGGCACCCACATGCCGAATATACGGGGGCCCAGCTGTGCTCAGATCGACATATATCGACTCAAGAACATCGCCTGTAGGTCCTATATGGCCGTGGGTTGCAGCTGGCTTGTAACAGAGCCACCAACATGCCGTATATACGGGGCCCAGCTGTGCTCAGATCGACATATATCGACTCAAGTACATCGCCTGTAGGTCCTATATGGCCGTGGGTTGCATCTGGCTGGTATCAGAGCAACCCCCATGCTGTATATACGGCGCCCAGCTGTGCTCAGATCGACATATATCGACTCAAGAACATCGCCTGAGGGTCCTATATGGCCGTGGGTTGCAGCTGGCTGGTATCACAGCTACCCCCATGCTGTCTGTATATACGTGGCCCAGCTGTGCTCAGATCGACATATATCGACTCAAGAACATCGCCTGTAGGTCCTATATAGCCGTGGGTTGCAGCTGGCTGGTATCAGAGCCGCCCTCATGCCGTATATACGGGGACCAGCTGTGCTCAGATCGACATATATCGACTCAAGAACATCGACTGTAGGTCCTATATGGCCGTGGGTTGCATCTGGCTGGTATCAGAGCTACCCCCATGCTGTATATACGTGGCCCAGCTGTGCTCAGATCGACATATATCGACTAAAGAACATCACTTGTAGGTGCTATATGGCCGTGGGTTGCATCTGGCTGGTATCAGAGCTACCACCATGCTGTATATACGGCGCCAAGCTGTGCTCAGATCGACATATATCGACTCAAGAACATCGCTTGTAGGTCCTATATGGCCGTGGGTTGCATCTGGCTGGTATCAGTGCTACCCCCATGCTGTATATACGGCGCCCAGCTGTGCTCAGATCGACATATATCGACTCAAGAATATCGCCTGTAGGTCCTATATGGCCGTGGGTTGCATCTGGCTGGTATCAGAGCAACCCACATGCCGTATCTACGGGGCCCAGCTGTGCTCAGATCGACATATATCGACTCAAGAACATCGCCTGTAGGTCCTATATGGCCGTGGGTTGCATCAGGCTGGTATCAGAGCTACCCCCATGCTGTATATACCGGGCCCAGCTGTGCTCAGATCGACATATATCGACTCAAGAACATCGCCTGTAGGTCCTATATGGCCGTGGGTTGCAGCTGGCTAGTTTCACAGCTACCCTCGCGCTGTATATACGTGGCCCAGCTGTGCTCAGAACGACATATATCGACTCAAGAACATTGGCTGTGGGTCTTATATGGCCGTGGGATGCAGCTGGCTGTTATCAGAGCTACCCCCAGGCTGTATATAAGTGGCCCAGCTGTACTCAGATCGACATATATCGACTCAAGAACATCGCCTGTAGGTGCTATATGGCCGTGGGTTGCATCTGGCTGGTATCAGAGCTACCTCCATGCTGTATATACGGCGCCAAGCTGTGCTCAGATCGACATATATCGACTCAAGAACATTGCTTGTAGGTCCTATATGGCCGTGGGTTGCATCTGGCTGGTATCAGTGCTACCCCCATGCTGTATATACGGCGCCCAGCTGTGCTCAGATCGACATATATCGACTCAAGAATATCGCCTGTAGGTCCTATATGGCCGTGGGTTGCATCTGGCTGGTATCAGAGCCACCCACATGCCGTATATACGGGGCCCAGCTGTGCTCGGATCGACATATATCGACTCAAGAACATCGCCTGTAGGTCCTATATGGCCGTGGATTGAATCTGGCTGGTATCATAACTACCCCCATGCTGTATATAGGGCGCCCAGCTGTGCTCAGATCGACATATATCGACTCAAGAACATCGCCTGTAGGTCCTATATAGCCGTTTGTTGCAGTTGGCTGGTATCACAGCTCCCCCATGCTGTATTTACGTGGCCCAGCTGTGCTCAGGTCGACATATATCGACTCAAGGACATCACCTGTAGGTCCTATATGGAAGTGGGTTGCAGCTGGCTGGTATTAGAGCCACCCACATGCCCTATATACGGGGGTCCAGCTGTGCTCAGATCGACATATATCGACTCAAGAACATCGCCTGTAGGTCCTATATGGCCGTGGGTTGCATCTGGCTGGTATCAGAGCTACCCCCATGCTGTATATACGGGGCCCAGCTGTGCTCAGATCGACATATATCGACTCAAGAACATCGCCTGTAGGTCCTATATGGCCGTGGATTGCATATGGCTGGTATCAGAGCCACCCACATGCCGTATTTACGGGGCCCAGCTGTGCTCAGATCGACATATATCGAATAATGACCATGGCCTGTAGGTCCTATATGGCCGTGGGTTGGATCTGGCTGGTATCAGAGCCACCCACATGCCGTATATACGTTACCCAGCTGTGCCCAGATCGACATATATCGACTCAAAAACATCGCCTGTAGGTCCTATATGGCCGTGGGTTGCATATGGCTGGTATCAGAGCCACCCACATGCCGTATATACGGGGCCCAGCTGTGCTCAGATTGACATATATCGACTCAAAAACATCGCCTGTAGGTCCTATATGGCCGTGGGTTGCATCTGGCTGGTATTAGAGCTACCCCCATGCTGTATATACGGGTCCCATCTGTGCCCAGCTCGACATATATCGACTCAAGAACATCGCCTGTAGGTCCTATATGGCCGTGCCTTGCAGCTGGCTGGTATCAGAGCCACCCACATGCCGTATATACGGGGCCCAGCTGTGCTCAGATCGACATATATCGACTCAAGAACATCGCCTGTACGTCCTATATGGCCGTGGGTTGCATCTGGCTGGTATCAGAGCTACCCCCATGCTGTATATACGGGGCCCAGCTGTGCTCAGATCGACATATATCGACTCAAGAAGATCGCCTGTAGGTCCTATATGGCCGTGGGTTGCAGCTGGCTGGTATCACAGCTACCGCCACGCTGTATATACGTGGCCCAGCTGTGCTCAGAACGACATATATCGACTCTAGAACATCGCCTGTTGGTCCTATATGGCCGTGGGTTGTATCTGGCTAGTATCAGAGCTACCCCCATGCTGTATATACGGGGCCCAGCTGTGCTCAGATCGACATATATCGACTCAAGAACATCGCCTGTAGGTCCTATATGGCCTTGGGTTGCAGCTGGCTGGTATCAGAGCCACCCACATGCCGTATATACAGGGCCCAGCTGTGCTCAGATCGACATATATCGACTCAAGAACATCGCCTGTAGGTCCTATATGGCCGTGGGTTGCATCTGGCTGGTATCAGAGCTAATCCCATGCTGTATATACGGGGCCCAGCTGTGCTCAGCTCGACATATAACGACTTAAAAACATCGCCTATAGGTCCTATATGGCCTTGGGTTGCAGCTGGCTGGTATCAGAGCCACCCACATGCCGTATATACAGGGCCCGGCTGTGCTCAGATCGACATATATCGACTCAAGAACATCGCCTGTAGGTCCTATATGGCCGTGGGTTGCATCTGGCTGGTATCAGAGCCACCCCCATGCTGTATATACGGGGCCCAGCTGTGCTCAGATCGACATATATCGACTCAAGAACATCGCCTGTAGGTCATATATGGCCGTGGGTTGCATCTGGCTGGTATCAGAGCTACCCCCATGCTGTATATACGGGGCCCAGCTGTGCTCAGAACGACATATATCGACTCAAGAACATCGCCTGTAGGTCCTATATGGCCGTGGGTTGCAGCTGGCTGGTATCAGAGCCACCCACATGCCGTATATACGGGGCCCAGCTGTGCTCAGATCGACATATATCGACTCAAGAACATCGCCTGTAGGTCCTATATGGCCGTGGATTGCATCAGGCTGGTATCAGAGCTACCCCCATGCTGTATATACCGGGCCCAGCTGTGCTCAGATCGACATATATCGACTCAAGAACATCGCCTGTAGGTCCTATATGGCCGTGGGTTGCAGCTGGCTGGTATCACAGCTACCCCCGCGCTGTATATACGTGGCCCAGCTGTGCTCAGAACGACATATATCGACTCAAGAACATCGGCTGTGGGTCTTATATGGCCGTGGGATGCAGCTGGCTGTTATCAGAGCTACCCCCAGGCTGTATATAAGTGGCCCAGCTGTACTCAGATCGACATATATCGACTCAAGAACATCGCCTGTAGGTGCTATATGGCCGTGGATTGAATCTGGCTGGTATCATAACTACCCCCATGCTGTATATAGGGCGCCCAGCTGTGCTCAGATCGACATATATCGACTCAAGAACATCGCCTGTAGGTCCTATATAGCCGTCTGTTGCAGTTGGCTGGTATCACAGCTCCCCCATGCTGTATTTACGTGGCCCAGCTGTGCTCAGGTCGACATATATCGACTCAAGGACATCACCTGTAGGTCCTATATGGAAGTGGGTTGCAGCTGGCTGGTATTAGAGCCACCCACATGCCCTATATACGGGGGTCCAGCTGTGCTCAGATCGACATATATCGACTCAAGAACATCGCCTGTAGGTCCTATATGGCCGTGGGTTGCATCTGGCTGGTATCAGAGCTACCCCCATGCTGTATATACGGGGCCCAGCTGTGCTCAGATCGACATATATCGACTCAAGAACATCGCCTGTAGGTCCTATATGGCCGTGGATTGCATATGGCTGGTATCAGAGCCACCCACATGCCGTATTTACGGGGCCCAGCTGTGCTCAGATCGACATATATCGAATAATGACCATGGCCTGTAGGTCCTATATGGCCGTGGGTTGGATCTGGCTGGTATCAGAGCCACCCACATGCCGTATATACGTTACCCAGCTGTGCCCAGATCGACATATATCGACTCAAAAACATCGCCTGTAGGTCCTATATGGCCGTGGGTTGCATATGGCTGGTATCAGAGCCACCCACATGCCGTATATACGGGGCCCAGCTGTGCTCAGATTGACATATATCGACTCAAAAACATCGCCTGTAGGTCCTATATGGCCGTGGGTTGCATCTGGCTGGTATCAGAGCTACCCCCATGCTGTATATACGGGTCCCAGCTGTGCCCAGCTCGACATATATCGACTCAAGAACATCGCCTGTAGGTCCTATATGGCCGTGCCTTGCAGCTGGCTGGTATCAGAGCCACCCACATGCCGTATATACGGGGCCCAGCTGTGCTCAGATCGACATATATCGACTCAAGAACATCGCCTGTACGTCCTATATGGCCGTGGGTTGCATCTGGCTGGTATCAGAGCTACCCCCATGCTGTATATACGGGGCCCAGCTGTGCTCAGATCGACATATATCGACTCAAGAAGATCGCCTGTAGGTCCTATATGGCCGTGGGTTGCAGCTGGCTGGTATCACAGCTACCCCCACGCTGTATATACGTGGCCCAGCTGTGCTCAGAACGACATATATCGACTCTAGAACATCGCCTGTTGGTCCTATATGGCCGTGGGTTGTATCTGGCTAGTATCAGAGCTACCCCCATGCTGTATATACGGGTCCCAGCTGTGCTCAGATCGACATATATCGACTCAAGAACATCGCCTGTAGGTCCTATATGGCCTTGGGTTGCAGCTGGCTGGTATCAGAGCCACCCACATGCCGTATATACAGGGCCCAGCTGTGCTCAGATCGACATATATCGACTCAAGAACATCGGCTGTAGGTCCTATATGGCCGTGGGTTGCATCTGGCTGGTATCAGAGCTAACCCCATGCTGTATATACGGGGCCCAGCTGTGCTCAGCTCGACATATAACGACTTAAAAACATCGCCTATAGGTCCTATATGGCCTTGGGTTGCAGCTGGCTGGTATCAGAGCCACCCACATGCCGTATATACAGGGCCCGGCTGTGCTCAGATCGACATATATCGACTCAAGAACATCGCCTGTAGGTCCTATATGGCCGTGGGTTGCATCTGGCTGGTATCAGAGCCACCCCCATGCTGTATATACGGGGCCCAGCTGTGCTCAGATCGACATATATCGACTCAAGAACATCGCCTGTAGGTCATATATGGCCGTGGGTTGCATCTGGCTGGTATCAGAGCTACCCCCATGCTGTATATACGGGGCCCAGCTGTGCTCAGATCGACATATATCGACTCAAGAACATCGCCTGTAGGTCCTATATGGCCGTGGGTTGCAGCTGGCTGGTATCAGAGCCACCCACATGCCGTATATACGGGGCCCAGCTGTGCTCAGATCGACATATATCGACTCAAGAACATCGCCTGTAGGTCCTATATGGCCGTGGATTGCATCAGGCTGGTATCAGAGCTACCCCCATGCTGTATATACCGGGCCCAGCTGTGCTCAGATCGACATATATCGACTCAAGAACATCGCCTGTAGGTCCTATATGGCCGTGGGTTGCAGCTGGCTGGTATCACAGCTACCCCCGCGCTGTATATACGTGGCCCAGCTGTGCTCAGAACGACATATATCGACTCAAGAACATCGGCTGTGGGTCTTATATGGCCGTGGGATGCAGCTGGCTGTTATCAGAGCTACCCCCAGGCTGTATATAAGTGGCCCAGCTGTACTCAGATCGACATATATCGACTCAAGAACATCGCCTGTAGGTGCTATATGGCCGTGGGTTGCATCTGGCTGGTATCAGAGCTACCTCCATGCTGTATATACGGCGCCAAGCTGTGCTCAGATCGACATATATCGACTCAAGAACATTGCTTGTAGGTCCTATATGGCCGTGGGTTGCATCTGGTTGGTATCAGTGCTACCCCCATGCTGTATATACGGCGCCCAGCTGTGCTCAGATCGACATATATCGACTCAAGAATATCGCCTGTAGGTCCTATATGGCCGTGGGTTGCATCTGGCTGGTATCAGAGCCACCCACATGCCGTATATACGGGGCCCAGCTGTGCTCGGATCGACATATATCGACTCAAGAACATCGCCTGTAGGTCCTATATGGCCGTGGATTGAATCTGGCTGGTATCATAACTACCCCATGCTGTATATAGGGCGTCCAGCTGTGCTTAGATCGACATATATCGACTCAAAAACATCGCCTGTATGTCCTATATAGCCGTTTGTTGCAGTTGGCTGGTATCACAGGTCCCCCATGCTGTATTTACGTGGCCCAGCTGTGCTCAGGTCGACATATATCGACTCAAGGACATCACCTGTAGGTCCTATATGGAAGTGGGTTGCAGCTGGCTGGTATTAGAGCCACCCACATGCCCTATATACGGGGGTCCAGCTGTGCTCAGATCGACATATATCGACTCAAGAACATCGCCTGTAGGTCCTATATGGCCGTGGGTTGCATCTGGCTGGTATCAGAGCTACCCCCATGCTGTATATACGGGGCCCAGCTGTGCTCAGATCGACATATATCGACTCAAGAACATCGCCTGTAGGTCCTATATGGCCGTGGGTTGCAGCTGGCTGGTATCACAGCTACCCCCCGCGCTGTATATAGGTGGCCCAGCTGTGCTCAGAACGACATATATCGACTCAAGAACATCGGCTGTGGGTCTTATATGGCCGTGGGATGCAGCTGGCTGTTATCAGAGCTACCCCCAGGCTGTATATAAGTGGCCCAGCTGTACTCAGATCGACATATATCGACTCAAGAACATCGCCTGTAGGTGCTATATGGCCGTGGGTTGCATCTGGCTGGTATCAGTGCTACCTCCATGCTGTATATACGGCGCCAAGCTGTGCTCAGATCGACATATATCGACTCAAGAACATTGCTTGTAGGTCCTATATGGCCGTGGGTTGCATCTGGCTGGTATCAGTGCTACCCCCATGCTGTATATACGGCGCCCAGCTGTGCTCAGATCGACATATATCGACTCAAGAATATCGCCTGTAGGTCCTATATGGCCGTGGGTTGCATCTGGCTGGTATCAGAGCCACCCACATGCCATATATACGGGGCCCAGCTGTGCTCGGATCGACATATATCGACTCAAGAACATCGCCTGTAGGTCCTATATGGCCGTGGATTGAATCTGGCTGGTATCATAACTACCCCCATGCTGTATATAGGGCGCCCAGCTGTGCTCAGATCGACATATATTGACTCAAGAACATCGCCTGTAGATCCTATATGGCTGTGGGTTGCATCTGGCTGGTATCAGAGCTATCCTCATGCTGTATATACGGGGCCCAGCTGTGCTCAGATCGACATATATAGACTCAAGAACGTCGCCTGTAGGTCCTATATGGCCGTGGGTTGCAGCTGGCTGGTATCACACCTGGTCCCCGTATATACGTGGCCCAGCTGTGCTCAGATCGACACATATCGACTCAAGAACATCGCCTGTAGGTCCTATATGGCCGTGGGTTGCAGCTGGCTAGAATCAGAGCCACCCACATGCCGTATATACGGGGCCCAGCTGTGCTCAGCTCGACATATATTGATTCAAAAACATCGCCTATAGGTCCTATATGGCCGTGGGTTGCAGCTGGCTGGTATCAGAGCCACCCACATGCCGTATATACGGGGCCCAGCTGTGCTCAGATCGACATATATCGACTCAAGAACATCGCCTGTAGGTCCTATATGGCCGTGGGTTGCATCTGGCTGGTATCAGAGCTACCCCCATGCTGTATATACGGGTCCCAGCTGTGCCCAGCTCGACATATATCGACTCAAGAACATCGCCTGTAGGTCCTATATGGCCGTGCCTTGCAGCTGGCTGGTATCAGAGCCACCCACATGCCGTATATACGGGGCCCAGCTGTGCTCAGATCGACATATATCGACTCAAGAACATCGCCTGTACGTCCTATATGGCCGTGGGTTGCATCTGGCTGGTATCAGAGCTACCCCCATGCTGTATATACGGGGCCCAGCTGTGCTCAGATCGACATATATCGACTCAAGAAGATCGCCTGTAGGTCCTATATGGCCGTGGGTTGCAGCTGGCTGGTATCACAGCTACCCCCACGCTGTATATACGTGGCCCAGCTGTGCTCAGAACGACATATATCGACTCAAGAACATCGCCTGTGGGTCCTATATGGCCGTGGGTTGCAGCTGGCTGGTATCACAGCTACCCCCATGCTGTATATACGTGGCCCAGCTGTGCTCAGATCGACATATATCGACTCAAGAACATCGCCTGTAGGTCCTATATAGCCGTGGGTTGCAGCTGGCTGGTATCAGAGCCGCCCTCATGCCGTATATACGGGGACCAGCTGTGCTCAGATCGACATATGTCGACTCAAGAACATCGCCTGTAGGTACTATATGGCCGTGGGTTGCATCTGGCTGGTATCAGAGCTACCCCCATGCTATATATACGGCGCCCAGCTATGCTCAGATCGACATATATCGACTCAAGAACATCGCCTGTAGGTCCTATATGGCCGTGGGTTGCATCTGGCTGGTAACAGTGCTAATCCCATGCTGTATATACGGCGCCCAGCTGTGCTCAGATCGACATATATCGACTCAAGAACATCGCCTGTGGGTCCTATATAGCCGTGGGCTGCAGCTGGCTGGTATCACAGCTACCCCTATGCTGTATATACGTGGCCCAGCTGTGCTCAGATCAACATATATCGACTCAAGAATATCGCCTGTGGGTCCTATATGGCCGTGGGTTGCATCTGGCTGATATCAGAGGCACCCACATGCCGAATATACGGGGGCCCAGCTGTGCTCAGATCGACATATATCGACTCAAGAACATCGCCTGTAGGTCCTATATGGCCGTGGGTTGCAGCTGGCTTGTAACAGAGCCACCCACATGCCGTATATACGGGGCCCAGCTGTGCTCAGATCGACATATATCGACTCAAGTACATCGCCTGTAGGTCCTATATGGCCGTGGGTTGCATCTGGCTGGTATCAGAGCAACCCCCATGCTGTATATACGGCGCCCAGCTGTGCTCAGATCGACATATATCGACTCAAGAACATCGCCTGAGGGTCCTATATGGCCGTGGATTGCAGCTGGCTGGTATCACAGCTACCCCCATGCTGTCTGTATATACGTGGCCCAGCTGTGCTCAGATCGACATATATCGACTCAAGAACATCGCCTGTAGGTCCTATATAGCCGTGGGTTGCAGCTGGCTGGTATCAGAGCCGCCCTCATGCCGTATATACGGGGACCAGCTGTGCTCAGATCGACATATATCGACTCAAGAACATCGACTGTAGGTCCTATATGGCCGTGGGTTGCATCTGGCTGGTATCAGAGCTACCCCCATGCTGTATATACGTGGCCCAGCTGTGCTCAGATCGACATATATCGACTAAAGAACATCACTTGTAGGTGCTATATGGCCGTGGGTTGCATCTGGATGGTATCAGAGCTACCACCATGCTGTATATACGGCGCCAAGCTGTGCTCAGATCGACATATATCGACTCAAGAACATCGCTTGTAGGTCCTATATGGCCGTGGGTTGCATCTGGCTGGTATCAGTGCTACCCCCATGCTGTATATACGGCGCCCAGCTGTGCTCAGATCGACATATATCGACTCAAGAATATCGCCTGTAGGTCCTATATAGCCGTTTGTTGCAGTTGGCTGGTATCACAGCTCCCCCATGCTGTATTTACGTGGCCCAGCTGTGCTCAGGTCGACATATATCGACATCGGCATAGGTTGCACCTGGCTGGTGTCGAAGCGGCCCCAATGCTGCATATATGGTGCATAGCGGTGCTCAGATCGACATATATCGACTCAAGAACATCGCCTGTAGGTCCTATATGGCCATGGGTTGCATCTGGCTGGTATCAGAGCCACGCACATGCCGTATATACGGGGACCAGCTGTGCTCAGATCGACATATATCGACTCAAGAACATCGCCTGTAGGTCCTATATGGCCGTGGGTTGCATCTGGCTGGTATCAGAGCTACCCCCATGCTGTATATACGGCGCCCAGCTGTGCTCAGATCGACATATATTGACTCAAGAACATCGCCTGTAGATCCTATATGGCTGTGGGTTGCATCTGGCTGGTATCAGAGCTATCCTCATGCTGTATATACGGGGCCCAGCTGTGCTCAGATCGACATATATAGACTCAAGAACGTCGCCTGTAGGTCCTATATGGCCGTGGGTTGCAGCTGGCTAGAATCAGAGCCACCCACATGCCGTATATACGGGGCCCAGCTGTGCTCAGCTCGACATATATTGATTCAAAAACATCGCCTATAGGTCCTATATGGCCGTGGGTTGCAGCTGGCTGGTATCAGAGCCACCCACATGCCGTATATACGGCGCCCAGCTGTGCTCAGATCGACATATATCGACTCAAGAACATCGCCTGTAGGTCCTATATGGCCGTGGGTTGCATCTGGCTGGTATCAGAGCTACCCCCATGCTGTATATACGGGTCCCAGCTGTGCCCAGCTCGACATATATCGACTCAAGAACATCGCCTGTAGGTCCTATATGGCCGTGCCTTGCAGCTGGCTGGTATCAGAGCCACCCACATGCCGTATATACGGGGCCCAGCTGTCCTCAGATCGACATATATCGACTCAAGAACATCGCCTGTACGTCCTATATGGCCGTGGGTTGCATCTGGCTGGTATCAGAGCTACCCCCATGCTGTATATACGGGGCCCAGCTGTGCTCAGATCGACATATATCGACTCAAGAAGATCGCCTGTAGGTCCTATATGGCCGTGGGTTGCAGCTGGCTGGTATCACAGCTACCCCCACGCTGTATATACGTGGCCCAGCTGTGCTCAGAACGACATATATCGACTCAAGAACATCGCCTGTGGGTCCTATATGGCCGTGGGTTGCAGCTGGCTGGTATCACAGCTACCCCCATGCTGTATATACGTGGCCCAGCTGTGCTCAGATCGACATATATCGACTCAAGAACATCGCCTGTAGGTCCTATATAGCCGTGGGTTGCAGCTGGCTGGTATCAGAGCCGCCCTCATGCCGTATATACGGGGACCAGCTGTGCTCAGATCGACATATGTCGACTCAAGAACATCGCCTGTAGGTACTATATGGCCGTGGGTTGCATCTGGCTGGTATCAGAGCTACCCCCATGCTATATATACGGCGCCCAGCTATGCTCAGATCGACATATATCGACTCAAGAACATCGCCTGTAGGTCCTATATGGCCGTGGGTTGCATCTGGCTGGTAACAGTGCTAATCCCATGCTGTATATACGGCGCCCAGCTGTGCTCAGATCGACATATATCGACTCAAGAACATCGCCTGTGGGTCCTATATAGCCGTGGGCTGCAGCTGGCTGGTATCACAGCTACCCCTATGCTGTATATACGTGGCCCAGCTGTGCTCAGATCAACATATATCGACTCAAGAATATCGCCTGTGGGTCCTATATGGCCGTGGGTTGCATCTGGCTGATAT
Organism: Lordithon lunulatus; assembly: GCA_963942505.1. NCBI lineage: Eukaryota > Metazoa > Arthropoda > Insecta > Coleoptera > Staphylinidae > Lordithon > Lordithon lunulatus. The sequence continues at coordinate 28,435,432 of OZ012667.1, read as the reverse complement.
CAGAGGCACCCACATGCCGAATATACGGGGGCCCAGCTGTGCTCAGATCGACATATATCGACTCAAGAACATCGCCTGTAGGTCCTATATGGCCGTGGGTTGCAGCTGGCTTGTAACAGAGCCACCAACATGCCGTATATACGGGGCCCAGCTGTGCTCAGATCGACATATATCGACTCAAGTACATCGCCTGTAGGTCCTATATGGCCGTGGGTTGCATCTGGCTGGTATCAGAGCAACCCCCATGCTGTATATACGGCGCCCAGCTGTGCTCAGATCGACATATATCGACTCAAGAACATCGCCTGAGGGTCCTATATGGCCGTGGGTTGCAGCTGGCTGGTATCACAGCTACCCCCATGCTGTCTGTATATACGTGGCCCAGCTGTGCTCAGATCGACATATATCGACTCAAGAACATCGCCTGTAGGTCCTATATAGCCGTGGGTTGCAGCTGGCTGGTATCAGAGCCGCCCTCATGCCGTATATACGGGGACCAGCTGTGCTCAGATCGACATATATCGACTCAAGAACATCGACTGTAGGTCCTATATGGCCGTGGGTTGCATCTGGCTGGTATCAGAGCTACCCCCATGCTGTATATACGTGGCCCAGCTGTGCTCAGATCGACATATATCGACTAAAGAACATCACTTGTAGGTGCTATATGGCCGTGGGTTGCATCTGGCTGGTATCAGAGCTACCACCATGCTGTATATACGGCGCCAAGCTGTGCTCAGATCGACATATATCGACTCAAGAACATCGCTTGTAGGTCCTATATGGCCGTGGGTTGCATCTGGCTGGTATCAGTGCTACCCCCATGCTGTATATACGGCGCCCAGCTGTGCTCAGATCGACATATATCGACTCAAGAATATCGCCTGTAGGTCCTATATGGCCGTGGGTTGCATCTGGCTGGTATCAGAGCAACCCACATGCCGTATCTACGGGGCCCAGCTGTGCTCAGATCGACATATATCGACTCAAGAACATCGCCTGTAGGTCCTATATGGCCGTGGGTTGCATCAGGCTGGCATCAGAGCTACCCCCATGCTGTATATACCGGGCCCAGCTGTGCTCAGATCGACATATATCGACTCAAGAACATCGCCTGTAGGTCCTATATGGCCGTGGGTTGCAGCTGGCTAGTTTCACAGCTACCCTCGCGCTGTATATACGTGGCCCAGCTGTGCTCAGAACGACATATATCGACTCAAGAACATTGGCTGTGGGTCTTATATGGCCGTGGGATGCAGCTGGCTGTTATCAGAGCTACCCCCAGGCTGTATATAAGTGGCCCAGCTGTACTCAGATCGACATATATCGACTCAAGAACATCGCCTGTAGGTGCTATATGGCCGTGGGTTGCATCTGGCTGGTATCAGAGCTACCTCCATGCTGTATATACGGCGCCAAGCTGTGCTCAGATCGACATATATCGACTCAAGAACATTGCTTGTAGGTCCTATATGGCCGTGGGTTGCATCTGGCTGGTATCAGTGCTACCCCCATGCTGTATATACGGCGCCCAGCTGTGCTCAGATCGACATATATCGACTCAAGAATATCGCCTGTAGGTCCTATATGGCCGTGGGTTGCATCTGGCTGGTATCAGAGCCACCCACATGCCGTATATACGGGGCCCAGCTGTGCTCGGATCGACATATATCGACTCAAGAACATCGCCTGTAGGTCCTATATGGCCGTGGATTGAATCTGGCTGGTATCATAACTACCCCCATGCTGTATATAGGGCGCCCAGCTGTGCTCAGATCGACATATATCGACTCAAGAACATCGCCTGTAGGTCCTATATAGCCGTTTGTTGCAGTTGGCTGGTATCACAGCTCCCCCATGCTGTATTTACGTGGCCCAGCTGTGCTCAGGTCGACATATATCGACTCAAGGACATCACCTGTAGGTCCTATATGGAAGTGGGTTGCAGCTGGCTTGTATTAGAGCCACCCACATGCCCTATATACGGGGGTCCAGCTGTGCTCAGATCGACATATATCGACTCAAGAACATCGCCTGTAGGTCCTATATGGCCGTGGGTTGCATCTGGCTGGTATCAGAGCTACCCCCATGCTGTATATACGGGGCCCAGCTGTGCTCAGATCGACATATATCGACTCAAGAACATCGCCTGTAGGTCCTATATGGCCGTGGATTGCATATGGCTGGTATCAGAGCCACCCACATGCCGTATTTACGGGGCCCAGCTGTGCTCAGATCGACATATATCGAATAATGACCATGGCCTGTAGGTCCTATATGGCCGTGGGTTGGATCTGGCTGGTATCAGAGCCACCCACATGCCGTATATACGTTACCCAGCTGTGCCCAGATCGACATATATCGACTCAAAAACATCGCCTGTAGGTCCTATATGGCCGTGGGTTGCATATGGCTGGTATCAGAGCCACCCACATGCCGTATATACGGGGCCCAGCTGTGCTCAGATTGACATATATCGACTCAAAAACATCGCCTGTAGGTCCTATATGGCCGTGGGTTGCATCTGGCTGGTATTAGAGCTACCCCCATGCTGTATATACGGGTCCCAGCTGTGCCCAGCTCGACATATATCGACTCAAGAACATCGCCTGTAGGTCCTATATGGCCGTGCCTTGCAGCTGGCTGGTATCAGAGCCACCCACATGCCGTATATACGGGGCCCAGCTGTGCTCAGATCGACATATATCGACTCAAGAACATCGCCTGTACGTCCTATATGGCCGTGGGTTGCATCTGGCTGGTATCAGAGCTACCCCCATGCTGTATATACGGGGCCCAGCTGTGCTCAGATCGACATATATCGACTCAAGAAGATCGCCTGTAGGTCCTATATGGCCGTGGGTTGCAGCTGGCTGGTATCACAGCTACCCCCACGCTGTATATACGTGGCCCAGCTGTGCTCAGAACGACATATATCGACTCTAGAACATCGCCTGTTGGTCCTATATGGCCGTGGGTTGTATCTGGCTAGTATCAGAGCTACCCCCATGCTGTATATACGGGGCCCAGCTGTGCTCAGATCGACATATATCGACTCAAGAACATCGCCTGTAGGTCCTATATGGCCTTGGGTTGCAGCTGGCTGGTATCAGAGCCACCCACATGCCGTATATACAGGGCCCAGCTGTGCTCAGATCGACATATATCGACTCAAGAACATCGCCTATAGGTCCTATATGGCCGTGGGTTGCATCTGGCTGGTATCAGAGCTAACCCCATGCTGTATATACGGGGCCCAGCTGTGCTCAGCTCGACATATAACGACTTAAAAACATCGCCTATAGGTCCTATATGGCCTTGGGTTGCAGCTGGCTGGTATCAGAGCCACCCACATGCCGTATATACAGGGCCCGGCTGTGCTCAGATCGACATATATCGACTCAAGAACATCGCCTGTAGGTCCTATATGGCCGTGGGTTGCATCTGGCTGGTATCAGAGCCACCCCCATGCTGTATATACGGGGCCCAGCTGTGCTCAGATCGACATATATCGACTCAAGAACATCGCCTGTAGGTCATATATGGCCGTGGGTTGCATCTGGCTGGTATCAGAGCTACCCCCATGCTGTATATACGGGGCCCAGCTGTGCTCAGATCGACATATATCGACTCAAGAACATCGCCTGTAGGTCCTATATGGCCGTGGGTTGCAGCTGGCTGGTATCAGAGCCACCCACATGCCGTATATACGGGGCCCAGCTGTGCTCAGATCGACATATATCGACTCAAGAACATCGCCTGTAGGTCCTATATGGCCGTGGATTGCATCAGGCTGGTATCAGAGCTACCCCCATGCTGTATATACCGGGCCCAGCTGTGCTCAGATCGACATATATCGACTCAAGAACATCGCCTGTAGGTCCTATATGGCCGTGGGTTGCAGCTGGCTGGTATCACAGCTACCCCCGCGCTGTATATACGTGGCCCAGCTGTGCTCAGAACGACATATATCGACTCAAGAACATCGGCTGTGGGTCTTATATGGCCGTGGGATGCAGCTGGCTGTTATCAGAGCTACCCCCAGGCTGTATATAAGTGGCCCAGCTGTACTCAGATCGACATATATCGACTCAAGAACATCGCCTGTAGGTGCTATATGGCCGTGGGTTGCATCTGGCTGGTATCAGAGCTACCTCCATGCTGTATATACGGCGCCAAGCTGTGCTCAGATCGACATATATCGACTCAAGAACATTGCTTGTAGGTCCTATATGGCCGTGGGTTGCATCTGGTTGGTATCAGTGCTACCCCCATGCTGTATATACGGCGCCCAGCTGTGCTCAGATCGACATATATCGACTCAAGAATATCGCCTGTAGGTCCTATATGGCCGTGGGTTGCATCTGGCTGGTATCAGAGCCACCCACATGCCGTATATACGGGGCCCAGCTGTGCTCGGATCGACATATATCGACTCAAGAACATCGCCTGTAGGTCCTATATGGCCGTGGATTGAATCTGGCTGGTATCATAACTACCCCATGCTGTATATAGGGCGTCCAGCTGTGCTTAGATCGACATATATCGACTCAAGAACATCGCCTGTATGTCCTATATAGCCGTTTGTTGCAGTTGGCTGGTATCACAGGTCCCCCATGCTGTATTTACGTGGCCCAGCTGTGCTCAGGTCGACATATATCGACTCAAGGACATCACCTGTAGGTCCTATATGGAAGTGGGTTGCAGCTGGCTGGTATTAGAGCCACCCACATGCCCTATATACGGGGGTCCAGCTGTGCTCAGATCGACATATATCGACTCAAGAACATCGCCTGTAGGTCCTATATGGCCGTGGGTTGCATCTGGCTGGTATCAGAGCTACCCCCATGCTGTATATACGGGGCCCAGCTGTGCTCAGATCGACATATATCGACTCAAGAACATCGCCTGTAGGTCCTATATGGCCGTGGGTTGCAGCTGGCTGGTATCACAGCTACCCCCCGCGCTGTATATACGTGGCCCAGCTGTGCTCAGAACGACATATATCGACTCAAGAACATCGGCTGTGGGTCTTATATGGCCGTGGGATGCAGCTGGCTGTTATCAGAGCTACCCCCAGGCTGTATATAAGTGGCCCAGCTGTACTCAGATCGACATATATCGACTCAAGAACATCGCCTGTAGGTGCTATATGGCCGTGGGTTGCATCTGGCTGGTATCAGAGCTACCTCCATGCTGTATATACGGCGCCAAGCTGTGCTCAGATCGACATATATCGACTCAAGAACATTGCTTGTAGGTCCTATATGGCCGTGGGTTGCATCTGGCTGGTATCAGTGCTACCCCCATGCTGTATATACGGCGCCCAGCTGTGCTCAGATCGACATATATCGACTCAAGAATATCGCCTGTAGGTCCTATATGGCCGTGGGTTGCAGCTGGCTGGTATCACAGCTACCCCCATTCTGTATATACGTGGCCCAGCTGTGCTCAGATCGACATATATCGACTCAAGAACATCGCCTGTAGGTCCTATATAGCCGTGGGTTGCAGCTGGCTGGTATCAGAGCCGCCCTCATGCCGTATATACGGGGACCAGCTGTGCTCAGATCGACATATGTCGACTCAAGAACATCGCCTGTAGGTACTATATGGCCGTGGGTTGCATCTGGCTGGTATCAGAGCTACCCCCATGCTATATATACGGCGCCCAGCTATGCTCAGATCGACATATATCGACTCAAGAACATCGCCTGTAGGTCCTATATGGCCGTGGGTTGCATCTGGCTGGTAACAGTGCTAATCCCATGCTGTATATACGGCGCCCAGCTGTGCTCAGATCGACATATATCGACTCAAGAACATCGCCTGTGGGTCCTATATAGCCGTGGGCTGCAGCTGGCTGGTATCACAGCTACCCCTATGCTGTATATACGTGGCCCAGCTGTGCTCAGATCAACATATATCGACTCAAGAATATCGCCTGTGGGTCCTATATGGCCGTGGGTTGCATCTGGCTGATATCAGAGGCACCCACATGCCGAATATACGGGGGCCCAGCTGTGCTCAGATCGACATATATCGACTCAAGAACATCGCCTGTAGGTCCTATATGGCCGTGGGTTGCAGCTGGCTTGTAACAGAGCCACCCACATGCCGTATATACGGGGCCCAGCTGTGCTCAGATCGACATATATCGACTCAAGTACATCGCCTGTAGGTCCTATATGGCCGTGGGTTGCATCTGGCTGGTATCAGAGCAACCCCCATGCTGTATATACGGCGCCCAGCTGTGCTCAGATCGACATATATCGACTCAAGAACATCGCCTGAGGGTCCTATATGGCCGTGGATTGCAGCTGGCTGGTATCACAGCTACCCCCATGCTGTCTGTATATACGTGGCCCAGCTGTGCTCAGATCGACATATATCGACTCAAGAACATCGCCTGTAGATCCTATATAGCCGTGGGTTGCAGCTGGCTGGTATCAGAGCCGCCCTCATGCCGTATATACGGGGACCAGCTGTGCTCAGATCGACATATATCGACTCAAGAACATCGACTGTAGGTCCTATATGGCCGTGGGTTGCATCTGGCTGGTATCAGAGCTACCCCCATGCTGTATATACGTGGCCCAGCTGTGCTCAGATCGACATATATCGACTAAAGAACATCACTTGTAGGGGCTATATGGCCGTGGGTTGCATCTGGCTGGTATCAGAGCTACCACCATGCTGTATATACGGCGCCAAGCTGTGCTCAGATCGACATATATCGACTCAAGAACATCGCTTGTAGGTCCTATATGGCCGTGGGTTGCATCTGGCTGGTATCAGTGCTACCCCCATGCTGTATATACGGCGCCCAGCTGTGCTCAGATCGACATATATCGACTCAAGAATATCGCCTGTAGGTCCTATATGGCCGTGGGTTGCATCTGGCTGGTATCAGAGCAACCCACATGCCGTATCTACGGGGCCCAGCTGTGCTCAGATCGACATATATCGACTCAAGAACATCGCCTGTAGGTCCTATATGGCCGTGGGTTGCATCAGGCTGGTATCAGAGCTACCCCCATGCTGTATATACCGGGCCCAGCTGTGCTCAGATCGACATATATCGACTCAAGAACATCGCCTGTAGGTCCTATATGGCCGTGGGTTGCAGCTGGCTAGTTTTACAGCTACCCCCGCGCTGTATATACGTGGCCCAGCTGTGCTCAGAACGACATATATCGACTCAAGAATATTGGCTGTGGGTCTTATATGGCCGTGGGATGCAGCTGGCTGTTATCAGAGCTACCCCCAGGCTGTATATAAGTGGCCCAGCTGTACTCAGATCGACATATATCGACTCAAGAACATCGCCTGTAGGTGCTATATGGCCGTGGGTTGCATCTGGCTGGTATCAGAGCTACCTCCATGCTGTATATACGGCGCCAAGCTGTGCTCAGATCGACATATATCGACTCAAGAACATTGCTTGTAGGTCCTATATGGCCGTGGGTTGCATCTGGCTGGTATCAGTGCTACCCCCATGCTGTATATACGGCGCCCAGCTGTGCTCAGATCGACATATATCGACTCAAGAATATCGCCTGTAGGTCCTATATGGCCGTGGGTTGCATCTGGCTGGTATCAGAGCCACCCACATGCCGTATATACGGGGCCCAGCTGTGCTCGGATCGACATATATCGACTCAAGAACATCGCCTGTAGGTCCTATATGGCCGTGGATTGAATCTGGCTGGTATCATAACTACCCCCATGCTGTATATAGGGCGCCCAGCTGTGCTCAGATCGACATATATCGACTCAAGAACATCGCCTGTAGGTCCTATATAGCCGTTTGTTGCAGTTGGCTGGTATCACAGCTCCCCCATGCTGTATTTACGTGGCCCAGCTGTGCTCAGGTCGACATATATCGACTCAAGGACATCACCTGTAGGTCCTATATGGAAGTGGGTTGCAGCTGGCTGGTATTAGAGCCACCCACATGCCCTATATACGGGGGTCCAGCTGTGCTCAGATCGACATATATCGACTCAAGAACATCGCCTGTAGGTCCTATATGGCCGTGGGTTGCATCTGGCTGGTATCAGAGCTACCCCCATGCTGTATATACGGGGCCCAGCTGTGCTCAGATCGACATATATCGACTCAAGAACATCGCCTGTAGGTCCTATATGGCCGTGGATTGCATATGGCTGGTATCAGAGCCACCCACATGCCGTATTTACGGGGCCCAGCTGTGCTCAGATCGACATATATCGAATAATGACCATGGCCTGTAGGTCCTATATGGCCGTGGGTTGGATCTGGCTGGTATCAGAGCCACCCACATGCCGTATATACGTTACCCAGCTGTGCCCAGATCGACATATATCGACTAAAAACATCGCCTGTAGGTCCTATATGGCCGTGGGTTGCATATGGCTGGTATCAGAGCCACCCACATGCCGTATATACGGGGCCCAGCTGTGCTCAGATTGACATATATCGACTCAAGAACATCGCCTGTAGGTCCTATATGGGCATAGGTTGCACCTGGCTGGTGTCGAAGCGGCCCCAATGCTGCATATACGGTGCATAGTGGTGCTCAGATCGACATATATCGACTCAAGAACATCGCCTGTAGGTCCTATATGGCCGTGGGTTGCATCTGGCTGATATCAGAGCCACCCACATGCCGTATATACGGAGGCCCAGCTGTGCTCAGATCGACATATATCGAATCAAGAACATCGGCTGTAGGTCCTATATGGCCGTGGGTTGCATCTGGCTGGTATCAGAGCTATCCTCATGCTGTATATACGAGGACCAGCTGTGCTCAGATCGACATATATCGACTCAAGAACATCGCCTGTAGGTCCTATATGGCCGTGGATTGCATCTGGCTGGTATCAGAGCTACCCCCATGCTGTATATACGGCGCCCAGCTGTGCTCAGATCGTCATATATTGACTCAAGAACATCGGCTGTAGGCCCTATATGGGCATAGGTTGCACCTGGCTGGTGTCGAAGCGGCCCCAATGCTGCATATATGGTGCATAGCGGTGCTCAGATCGACATATATCGACTCAAGAACATCGCCTGTAGGTCCTATATGGCCATGGGTTGCATCTGGCTGGTATCAGAGCCACGCACATGCCGTATATACGGGGACCAGCTGTGCTCAGATCGACATATATCGACTCAAGAACATCGCCTGTAGGTCCTATATGGCCGTGGGTTGCATCTGGCTGGTATCAGAGCTACCCCCATGCTGTATATACGGCGCCCAGCTGTGCTCAGATCGACATATATTGACTCAAGAACATCGCCTGTAGGTCCTATATGGCTGTGGGTTGCAGCTGGCTGGTATCACACATGGACCCGTATATACGTGGCCCAGCTGTGCTCAGATCGACACATATCGACTCAAGAACATCGCCTGTAGGTCCTATATGGCCGTGGGTTGCAGCTGGCTAGAATCAGAGCCACCCACATGCCGTATATACGGGGCCCAGCTGTGCTCAGCTCGACATATATTGATTCAAAAACATCGCCTATAGGTCCTATATGGCCGTGGGTTGCAGCTGGCTGGTATCAGAGCCACCCACATGCCGTATATACGGGGCCCAGCTGTGCTCAGATCGACATATATCGACTCAAGAACATCGCCTGTAGGTATTATATGGCCGTGGGTTGCATCTGGCTGGTATCAGAGCTACCCCCATGCTGTATATACGGGTCCCAGCTGTGCCCAGATCGACATATATCGACTCAAGAACATCGCCTGTAGGTCCTATATGGCCGTGGGTTGCAGCTGGCTGGTATCACAGCTACCCCCATGCTGTATATACGTGGCCCAGCTGTGCTCAGATCGACATATATCGACTCAAGAACATCGCCTGTAGGTCCTATATGGGCATAGGTTGCACCTGGCTGGTGTCGAAGCGGCCCCAATGCTGCATATACGGTGCATAGTGGTGCTCAGATCGACATATATCGACTCAAGAACATCGCCTGTAGGTCCTATATGGCCGTGGGTTGCATCTGGCTGATATCAGAGCCACCCACATGCCGTATATACGGGGGCCCAGCTGTGCTCAGATCGACATATATCGAATCAAGAACATCGGCTGTAGGTCCTATATGGCCGTGGGTTGCATCTGGCTGGTATCAGAGCTACCCCCATGCTGTATATACGAGGACCAGCTGTGCTCAGATCGACATATATCGACTCAAGAACATCGCCTGTAGGTCCTATATGGCCGTGGATTGTATCTGGCTGGTATCAGAACTACCCCCATGCTGTATATACGGCGCCCAGCTGTGCTCAGATCGACATATATTGTCTCAAGAACATCGCCTGTAGGCCCTATATGGGCATAGGTTGCACCTGGCTGGTATCGAAGCGGCCTCAATGCTGCATATACGGTGCATAGCGGTACTCAGATCGACATATATCGACTCAAGAACATCGCCTGTAGGTCCTATATGGCCATATGTTGCATCTGGCTGGTATCAGAGCCACGCACATGCCCTATATACGGGGACCAGCTGTGCTCAGATCGACATATATCGACTCAAGAACATCGCCTGTAGGTCCTATATGGCCGTGGGTTGCATCTGGCTGGTATCAGAGCTACCCCCCATGCTGTATATACGGCGCCCAGCTGTGCTCAGATCGACACATATTGACTCAAGAACATCGCCTGTAGGTCCTATATGGCCGTGGGTTGCATCTGGCTGGTATCAGAACAACCCCCATGCTGTATATACGGCACCCAGCTGTGCTCAGATCGACATATATCGACTCAAGAACATCGCCTGTAGGTTCTATATGGCCATGGGTTTCATCTGGATCGTATCAGAGCTACCCCCATGCTGTATATACGGCGCCCAGCTGTGCTCAGATCGACATATATCGACTCAAGAAAATCGCCTGTAGGTCCTATATGGCCGTGGGTTGCATCTGGCTGGTATCAGAGCTACCCCCATGCTGTATATACGAGGACCAGCTGTGCTCAGATCGACATATATCGACTCAAGAACATCGCCTGTAGGTCCTATATGGCCGTGGATTGCATCTGGCTGGTATCAGAGCTACCCCCATGCTGTATATACGGCGCCCAGCTGTGCTCAGATCGACATATATCGACTCAAGAACATCGCCTGTAGGTCCTATAAAGCCGTGGGTTGCAGTTGGCTGGTATCACAGCTACCCCCATGCTGTATATACGTGGCCCAGCTGTGGTCAGGTCGACATATATCGACTCAAGGACATCACCTGTAGGTGCTATATGGCCGTGGGTTGCAGCTGGCTGGTATCAGAGCCACCCACATGCCCTTTATACGGGGGTCCAGCTGAGTTCAGATCGACATATATCGACTCAAGAACATCGCCTGTAGGTCGTATATGGCCGTGGGTTGCATCTGGCTGATATCAGAGCCACCCACATGCCGTAAATACGGGGCCCAGCTGTGCTCAGATCGACATATATCAACTCAAGAACATCGCCTTTAGGTCCTATATGGCCGCGGGTTGCATCTGGCTGGTATCAGAGCCACCCACATGCCGTATATACGGTACCCAGCTGTGCTAAGATCGACATATATCGACTCAAGAACATCGCCTGTAGGTCCTATATGGCCGTGGGTTGCATATGGCTGGTATCATCGCCTGTAGGTCGTATATGGCCGTGGGTTGCATCTGGCTGATATCAGAGCCACCCACATGCCGTAAATACGGGGCCCAGCTGTGCTCAGATCGACATATATCGACTCAAGAACATCGCCTGTAGGTCCTATATGGCCGTGGGTTGCATCTAGCTGGTATCAGAGCTACCCCCATGCTGTATATACGGCGCCCAGCTGTGCTCAGATCGACATATATCGACTCAAGAACATCGCCTGAGGGTCCTATATGGCCGTGGGTTGCATCTGGCTGGTATCAGAGCTACCCCCATGCTGTATATACGGGGCCCAGCTGTGCTCAGATCGACATATATCGACTCAAGAACATTGCCTGTATTTCCTATATAGCCGTGGGTTGCAGTTGGCTGGTATCACAGCTACCCTCATGCCGTATATACGTGGCCCAGCTGTGCTCAGATCGACATATATCGACTCAAGAACATCGCCTGTAGGTCCTATATGGCCGTGGGTTGCAACTGGCTGGTATCAGAGCCACACACATGCCGTATATATGGGGACCAGCTGTGCTCAGATCGACATATATCGACTCAAGAACATCGCCTGTAGATCCTATATGGCCGTGGGTTGCATCTGGCTGGTATCAGAGCTACCCCCATGCTGTATATACGGGGCCCAGCTGTGCTCAGATCGACATATATCGACTCAAGAGCATCGCCTGTAGGTCCTATATAGCCGTGGGTTGCAGCTGGCTGGTATCACAGCCACCCCCATGCCGTATATACGTGGCCCAGCTGTGCTCAGATCGACATATATCGACTCAAGAACATCGCCTGTAGGTCCTATATGGCCGTGGGTTGCATCTGGCTGGTATCAGAGCTACCCCCATGCTGTATATACGGGGCCCAGCTGTGCTCAAATCGACATATATCGACTCAAGAACATCGCCTTTAGGTCCTATATGGCCGTGGGTTGCAGCTGGCTGGTATCAGAGCTACCCCCATGCTGTATATACGTGGCCCAGCTGTGCTCAGATCGACATATATCGACTCAAGAACATCGCCTGTAGGTCCTATATGGCCTTGGGTTGCATCTGGCTGGTATCAGAGCCACCCACATGCCGTATATACGGGGCCCAGCTGTGCTCAGATCGACATATATCAACGGAAGAACATCGCCTGTAGGTCCTATATGGCCATGGGTTGCATCTGGCTGGTATCACAGCTACCCCCATGCTGTATATACGTAGCCCAGCTGTGCTCAGATCGACATATATCGACTCAAGAACATCGCCTGTAGGTCCTATATGCCAATGGGTTGCATCTGGCTGGAATCAGAGCCACCCACATGCTGCATATACAATGCATAGCGTAGCTCATATCGACATATATCGACTCAAGAACATTGCATGTAGGTCCTATATGGGCATAGGTTGCACCTGGCTGGTGTCGAAGCGGCCCTAATGCTGCATATACGGTGCATAGCGGTGCTCAGATCGACATATATCGACTCAAGAACATCGCCTGTAGGTCCTATATGGCCGTGGGTTGCATCTGGCTGATATCAGAGCCACCCACATGCCGTATATACGGGGGCCCAGCTGTGCTCAGATCGACATATATCGACTCAAAAACATCGGCTGTAGGTCCTATATAGCCGTGGGTTGCAGTTGGCTGGTATCAGAGCTACCCCCATGCTGTATATACGGCGCCTAGCTGTGCTCAGATCGACATATATCGACTCAAGAACATCGCCTGTAGGTCCTATATAGCCGTGGGTTGCAGTTGGCTGGTATCACAGCTACCCCCATGCTGTATATACGGGGCCCATCTGTGCTCAGATCGACATATATCGACTCAAGAACATCGCCTGTAGGTCCTATAGGGCCGTGGGTTGCAGCTGGCTGGTATCACAGCTACCCCCATGCTGTATATACGTGGCCCAGCTGTGCTCAGATCGACATATATCGACTCAAGAACATCGCCTGTAGGTCCTATATGCCCGCGGGTTGCATCTCGCTGGAATCAGAGCCACCCACATGCTGCATATCCAGGGCATAGCGGAGCTCATATCTACATATATCGACTCAAGAACATCGCCTGTAGGTCCTATATGGGCATAGGTTGCACCTGGCTGGTGTCGAAGCGGCCCCAATGCTGCATATACGGTGCATAGCGGTGCTCAGATCGACATATATCGACTCAAGAACATCGCATGTAGGTCCTATATGGCCGTGGGTTGCATCTGGCTGATATCAGAGCCACCCACATGCCGTATATACGGGGGCCCAGCTGTGCTCAGATAGACATATATCGAATCAAGAACATCGGCTGTAGGTCCTATATGGCCGTGGGTTGCATCTGGCTGGTATCAGAGCCACCCACATGCCTTATATACGGGGCCCAGCTGTGCTCAGATCGACATATATCGACTCAAAAACATCGACTGTAGGTCCTATATGGCCGTGGGTTGCATCTGGCTGGTATCAGAGCTACCCCCATGCTGTATATACGTGGCCCAGCTGTACTCAGATCGACATATATCGACTAAAGAACATCATTTGTAGGTGCTATATGGCCGTGGGTTGCATCTGGCTGGTATCAGAGCTACCACCATGCTGTATATACGGCGCCAAGCTGTGCTCAGATCGACATATATCGACTCAAGAACATCGCTTGTAGGTCCTATATGGCCGTGGGTTGCATCTGGCTGGTATCAGTGCTACCCCCATGCTGTATATACGGCGCCCAGCTGTGCTCAGATCGACATATATCGACTCAAGAATATCGCCTGTAGGTCCTATATGGCCGTGGGTTGCATCTGGCTGGTATCAGAGCAACCCACATGCCGTATATACGGGGCCCAGCTGTGCTCGGATCGACATATATCGACTCAAGAACATCGCCTGTAGGTCCTATATGGGCATAGGTTGCACCTGGCTGGTGTCGAAGCGGCCCCAATGCTGCATATACGGTGCATAGCGGTGCTCAGATCGACATATATCGACTCAAGAACATCGCCTGTAGGTCCTATATGGCCGTGGGTTGCATCTGGCTGGTATCAGAGCTACCCCCCTGCTGTATATACGGGGCCCAGCTGTGCTCAGATCGACATATATCGACTCAAGAACATCGCCTGTAGGTCCTATATGGCCGTGGGTTGCAGCTGGCTGGTATCACAGCTACCCCCACGCTGTATATACGTGGCCCAGCTGTGCTCAGAACGACATATATCGACTCAAGAACATCGCCTGTGGGTCATATCTGGCCGTGGGTTGCAGCTGGCTGGTATCACAGCAACCCCCATGCTGTCTGTATATACGTGGCCCAGCTGTGCTCAGATCGACATATATCGACTCAAGAACATCGCCTGTAGGTCCTATATAGCCGTGGGTTGCAGCTGGCTGGTATCAGAGCCGCCCTCATGCCGTATATACGGGGACCAGCTGTGCTCAGATCGACATATATCGACTCAAGAACATCGCCTGTAGGTACTATAAGGCCGTGGGTTGCATCTGGCTGGTATCAGAGCTACCCTCATGCTATATATACGGCGCCCAGCTATGCTCAGATCGACATATATCGACTCAAGAACATCGCCTGTAGGTCCTATATGGCCGTGGGTTGCATCTGGCTGGTATCAGTGCTAATCCCATGCTGTATATACGGCGCCCAGCTGTGCTCAGATCGACATATATCGACTCAAGAACATCGCCTGTGGGTCCTGTATAGCCGTGGGCTGCAGCTGGCTGGTATCACAGCTACCCCTATGCTGTATATACGTGGCCCAGCTGTGCTCAGATCGACATATATCAACTCAAGAATATCGCCTGTGGGTCCTATATGGCCGTGGGTTGCATCTGGCTGATATCAGAGGCACCCACATGCCGAATATACGGGGGACCAGCTGTGCTCAGATCGACATATATCGACTCAAGAACATCGCCTGTAGGTCCTATATGGCCGTGGGTTGCAGCTGGCTTGTGACAGAGCCACCCACATGCCGTATATACGGGGCCCAGCTGTGCTCAGATCGACATATATCGACTCAAGTACATCGCCTGTAGGTCCTATATGGCCGTGGGTTGCATCTCGCTGGTATCAGAGCAACCCCTATGCTGTATATACGGCGCCCAGCTGTGCTCAGATCGACATATATCGACTCAAGAACATCGCCTGAGGGTCCTATATGGCCGTGGGTTGCAGCTGGCTGGTATCACAGCTACCCCCATGCTGTCTGTATATACGTGGCCCAGCTGTGCTCAGATCGACATATATCGACTCAAGAACATCGCCTGTAGGTCCTATATATCCGTGGGTTTCAGCTGGCTGGTATCAGAGCCGCCCTCATGCCGTATATACGGGGACCAGCTGTGCTCAGATCGACATATATCTACTCAAGAACATCGACTGTAGGTCCTATATGGCCGTGGGTTGCATCTGGCTGGTATCAGAGCTACCCCCATGCTGTATATACGTGGCCCAGCTGTGCTCAGATTGACATATATCGACTAAAGAACATCACTTGTAGGTGCTATATGGCCGTGGGTTGCATCTGGCTGGTATCAGAGCTACCACCATGTTGTATATACGGCGCCAAGCTATGCTCAGATCGACATATATCGACTCAAGAACATCGCTTGTAGGTCCTATATGGCCGTGGGTTGCATCTGGCTGGTATCAGTGCTACCCCCATGCTGTATGTACGGCGCCCAGCTGTGCTCAGATCGACATATATCGACTCAAGAATATCGCCTGTAGGTCCTATATGGCCGTGGGTTGCATCTGGCTGGTATCAGAGCAACCCACATGCCGTATATACGGGGCCCAGCTGTGCTCGGATCGACATATATCGACTCAAGAACATCGCCTGTAGGTGCTATATGGCCGTGGGTTGCATCTGACTGGTATCAGAGCTACCCCCATGCTGTATATACGGCGCCCAGCTGTGCTCAGATCGACATATATCGACTCAAGAACATCGCCTGTAGGTCCTATATGGGCATAGGTTGCACCTGGCTGGTGTCGAAGCGGCCCCAATGCTGCATATACGGTGCATATCGGTGCTCAGATGGCCGTGGGTTGCATCTGGCTGATATCAGAGCCACCCACATGCCGTATATACGGGGGCCCAGCTGTGCTCAGATCGACATATATCGAATCAAGAACATCGGCTGTAGGTCCTATATGGCCGTGGGTTGCATTTGGCTGGTATCAGAGCCACCCACATGCCGTATATACGGGGCCCAGCTGTGCTAAGATCGACATATATCGACTCAAGAACATCGCCTGTAGGTCCTATATGGCCGTGGGTTGCATCTGGCTGGTATCAGAGCTACCCCCATGCTGTATATACGAGGACCAGCTGTGCTCAGATCGACATATATCGACTCAAGAACATCGCCTGTAGGTCCTATATGGCCGTGGGTTGCATCTGGCTGGTATCAGAGCTACCCCCATGCTGTATATACGGGGCCCAGCTGTGCTCAGATTGACATATATCGACTCAAGAACATCGCCTGTAGGTCCTATATGGCCGTGGGTTGCAGCTGGCTGGTATCACAGCTACCCCTATGCTGTATATACGTGGCCCAGCTGTGCTCAGATCGACATATATCGACTCAAGAATATCGCCTGTAGGTCCTATATGGCCGTGGGTTGCATCTGGCTGATATCAGAGGCACCCACATGCCGAATATACGGGGGCCCAGCTGTGCTCAGATCGACATATATCTACTCAAGAACATCGCCTGTAGGTCCTATATGGCCGTGGGTTGCAGCTGGCTTGTAACAGAGCCACCCAAATGCCGTATATACGGGGCCCAGCTGTGCTCAGATCGACATATATCGACTCAAGTACATCGCCTGTAGGTCCTATATGGCCATGGATTGCATCTGGCTGGTATCAGAGCTACCCCCATGCTGTATATACGGCGCCCAGCTGTGCTCAGATCGACATATATCGACTCAAGAACATCGCCTGAGGGTCCTATATGGCCGTGGGTTGCAGCTGGCTGGTATCACAGCTACCCCCATGCTGTCTGTATATACGTGGCCCAGATGTGCTCAGATCGACATATATTGACTCAAGAACATCGCCTGTAGGTCCTATATGGCCGTGGGTTACTGCTGGCTGGTATCAGAGCCACCCCCATGCTGTATATACGGGGCCCAGCTGTGCTCAGATCGACATATATCGACTCAAGAACATCGCCTGTAGGTCCTATATGGCCGTGGGTTGCAGCTGGCTGGTATCACAGCTACCCCCATGCTGTATATACGGGGCCCAGCTGTGCTCAGATCGACATATATCGACTCTAGAACATCGCCTGTTGGTCCTATATGGCCGTGGGTTGCATCTGGCTAGTATCAGAGCTACCCCCATGCTGTATATACGGGGCCCAGCTGTGCTCAGATCGACATATATCGACTCAAGAACATCGCCTGTAGGTCCTATATGGCCTTGGGTTGCAGCTGGCTGGTATCAGAGCCACCCACATGCCGTATATACAGGGCCCAGCTGTGCTCAGATCGACATATATCGACTCAAGAACATCGCCTGTAGGTCCTATATGGCCGTGGGTTGCATCTGGCTGGTATCAGAGCTAACCCCATGCTGTATATACGGGGCCCAGCTGTGCTCAGCTCGACATATAACGACTTAAAAACATCGCCTATAGGTCCTATATGGCCTTGGGTTGCAGCTGGCTGGTATCAGAGCCACCCACATGCCGTATATACAGGGCCCGGCTGTGCTCAGATCGACATATATCGACTCAAGAACATCGCCTGTAGGTCCTATATGGCCGTGGGTTGCATCTGGCTGGTATCAGAGCCACCCCCATGCTGTATATACGGGGCCCAGCTGTGCTCAGATCGACATATATCGACTCAAGAACATCGCCTGTAGGTCATATATGGCCGTGGGTTGCATCTGGCTGGTATCAGAGCTACCCCCATGCTGTATGTACGGGGCCCAGCTGTGCTCAGATCGACATATATCGACTCAAGAACATCGCCTGTAGGTCCTATATGGCCGTGGGTTGCAGCTGGCTGGTATCAGAGCCACCCACATGCCGTATATACGGGGCCCAGCTGTGCTCAGATCGACATATATCGACTCAAGAACATCGCCTGTAGGTCCTATATGGCCGTGGATTGCATCAGGCTGGTATCAGAGCTACCCCCATGCTGTATATACCGGGCCCAGCTGTGCTCAGATCGACATATATCGACTCAAGAACATCGCCTGTAGGTCCTATATGGCCGTGGGTTGCAGCTGGCTGGTATCACAGCTACCCCCGCGCTGTATATACGTGGCCCAGCTGTGCTCAGAACGGCATATATCGACTCAAGAACATCGGCTGTGGGTCTTATATGGCCGTGGGATGCAGCTTGCTGTTATCAGAGCTACCCCCACGCTGTATATAAGTGGCCCAGCTGTACTCAGATCGACATATATCGACTCAAGAACATCGCCTGTAGGTGCTATATGGCCGTGGGTTGCATCTGGCTGGTATCAGAGCTACCTCCATGCTGTATATACGGCGCCAAGCTGTGCTCAGATCGACATATATCGACTCAAGAACATTGCTTGTAGGTCCTATATGGCCGTGGGTTGCATCTGGTTGGTATCAGTGCTACCCCCATGCTGTATATACGGCGCCCAGCTGTGCTCAGATCGACATATATCGACTCAAGAATATCGCCTGTAGGTCCTATATGGCCGTGGGTTGCATCTGGCTGGTATCAGAGCCACCCACATGCCGTATATACGGGGCCCAGCTGTGCTCGGATCGACATATATCGACTCAAGAACATCGCCTGTAGGTCCTATATGGCCGTGGATTGAATCTGGCTGGTATCATAACTACCCCATGCTGTATATAGGGCGTCCAGCTGTGCTCAGATCGACATATATCGACTCAAGAACATCGCCTGTAGGTCCTATATAGCCGTTTGTTGCAGTTGGCTGGTATCACAGGTCCCCCATGCTGTATTTACGTGGCCCAGCTGTGCTCAGGTCGACATATATCGACTCAAGGACATCACCTGTAGGTCCTATATGGAAGTGGGTTGCAGCTGGCTGGTATTAGAGCCACCCACATGCCCTATATACGGGGGTCCAGCTGTGCTCAGATCGACATATATCGACTCAAGAACATCGCCTGTAGGTCCTATATGGCCGTGGGTTGCATCTGGCTGGTATCAGAGCTACCCCCATGCTGTATATACGGGGCCCAGCTGTGCTCAGATCGACATATATCGACTCAAGAACATCGCCTGTAGGTCCTATATGGCCGTGGGTTGCAGCTGGCTGGTATCACAGCTACCCCCGCGCTGTATATACGTGGCCCAGCTGTGCTCAGAACGACATATATCGACTCAAGAACATCGGCTGTGGGTCTTATATGGCCGTGGGATGCAGCTGGCTGTTATCAGAGCTACCCCCAGGCTGTATATAAGTGGCCCAGCTGTACTCAGATCGACATATATCGACTCAAGAACATCGCCTGTAGGTGCTATATGGCCGTGGGTTGCATCTGGCTGGTATCAGAGCTACCTCCATGCTGTATATACGGCGCCAAGCTGTGCTCAGATCGACATATATCGACTCAAGAACATTGCTTGTAGGTCCTATATGGCCGTGGGTTGCATCTGGCTGGTATCAGTGCTACCCCCATGCTGTATATACGGCACCCAGCTGTGCTCAGATCGACATATATCGACTCAAGAATATCGCCTGTAGGTCCTATATGGCCGTGGGTTGCATCTGACTGGTATCAGAGCCACCCACATGCCATATATACGGGGCCCAGCTGTGCTCGGATCGACATATATCGACTCAAGAACATCGCCTGTAGGTCCTATATGGCCGTGGATTGAATCTGGCTGGTATCATAACTACCCCCATGCTGTATATAGGGCGCCCAGCTGTGCTCAGATCGACATATATCGACTCAAGAACATCGCCTGTAGGTCCTATATAGCAGTTTGTTGCAGTTGGCTGGTATCACAGCTCCCCCATGCTGTATTTACGTGGCCCAGCTGTGCTCAGGTCGACATATATCGACTCAAGGACATCACCTGTAGGTCCTATATGGCCGTGGGTTGCAGCTGGCTGGTATTAGAGCCACCCACATGCCCTATTTACGGGGGTCCAGCTGTGCTCAGATCGACATATATCGACTCAAGAACATCGCCTGTAGGTCCTATATGGCCGTGGGTTGCATCTGGCTGGTATCAGAGCTACCCACATGCCGTATATACGGGACCCAGCTGTGCTCAGATCGACATATATCGACTCAAGAACATCGCCTGTAGGTCCTATATGGCCGTGGGTTGCATATGGCTGGTATCAGAGCCACCCACATGCCGTATTTACGGGGCCCAGCTGTGCTCAGATCGACATATATCGAATAATGACCATGGCCTGTAGGTCCTATATGGCCGTGGGTTGGATCTGGCTGGTATCAGAGCCACCCACATGCCGTATATACGTTACCCAGCTGTGCCCAGATCGACATATATCGACTCAAGAACATCGCCTGTAGGTGCTATATGGCCGTGGGTTGCATATGGCTGGTATCAGAGCCACCCACATGCCATATATACGGGGCCCAGCTGTGCTCAGATTGACATATATCGACTCAAAAACATCGCCTGTAGGTCCTATATGGCCGTGGGTTGCATCTGGCTGGTATCACAGCTACCCCCATGCTGTGTATACGGCGCCCAGCTGTGCTCAGATCGTCATATATTGACTCAAGAACATCGGCTGTAGGCCCTATATGGGCATAGGTTGCACCTGGCTGGTGTCGAAGCGGCCCCAATGCTGCATATATGGTGCATAGCGGTGCTCAGATCGACATATATCGACTCAAGAACATCGCCTGTAGGTCCTATATGGCCATGGGTTGCATCTGGCTGGTATCAGAGCCACGCACATGCCGTATATACGGGGACCAGCTGTGCTCAGATCGACATATATCGACTCAAGAACATCGCCTGTAGGTCCTATATGGCCGTGGGTTGCAGCTGGCTGGTATCACAGCTACCCCCATGCTGTATATACGTGGCCCAGCTGTGCTCAGATCGACATATATCGACTCAAGAACATCGCCTGTAGGTCCTATATGGGCATAGGTTGCACCTGGCTGGTGTCGAAGCGGCCCCAATGCTGCATATACGGTGCATAGTGGTGCTCAGATCGACATATATCGACTCAAGAACATCGCCTGTAGGTCCTATATGGCCGTGGGTTGCATCTGGCTGATATCAGAGCCACCCACATGCCGTATATACGGGGGCCCAGCTGTGCTCAGATCGACATATATCGAATCAAGAACATCGGCTGTAGGTCCTATATGGCCGTGGGTTGCATCTGGCTGGTATCAGAGCTATCCTCATGCTGTATATACGAGGACCAGCTGTGCTCAGATCGACATATATCGACTCAAGAACATCGCCTGTAGGTCGTATATGGCCGTGGATTGCATCTGGCTGGTATCAGAGCTAACCCCATGCTGTATATACGGCGCCCAGCTGTGCTCAGATCGACATATATTGACTCAAGAACATCGCCTGTAGATCCTATATGGCTGTGGGTTGCATCTGGCTGGTATCAGAGCTATCCTCATGCTGTATATACGGGGCCCAGCTGTGCTCAGATCGACATATATAGACTCAAGAACGTCGTCTGTAGGTCCTATATGGCCGTGGGTTGCAGCTGGCTGGTATCACACCTGGTCCCCGTATATACGTGGCCCAGCTGTGCTCAGATCGACACATATCGACTCAAGAACATCGCCTGTAGGTCCTATATGGCCGTGGGTTGCAGCTGGCTAGTATCAGAGCCACCCACATGCCGTATATACGGGGCCCAGCTGTGCTCAGCTCGACATATATTGATTCAAAAACATCGCCTATAGGTCCTATATGGCCGTGGGTTGCAGCTGGCTGGTATCAGAGCCACCCACATGCCGTATATACGGGGCCCAGCTGTGCTCAGATCGACATATATCGACTCAAGAATATCGCCTGTAGGTCCTATATGGCCGTGGGTTGCATCTGGCTGGTATCAGAGCTACCCCCATGCTGTATATACGTGGCCCAGCTGTGCTCAGATCGACATATATCGACTCAAGAACATCGCCTGTAGGTCCTATATGGGCATAGGTTGCACCTGGCTGGTGTCGAAGCGGCCCCAATGCTGCATATACGGTGCATAGTGGTGCTCAGATCGACATATATCGACTCAAGAACATCGCCTGTAGGTCCTATATGGCCGTGGGTTGCATCTGGCTGATATCAGAGCCACCCACATGCCGTATATACGGGGGCCCAGCTGTGCTCAGATCGACATATATCGAATCAAGAACATCGGCTATAGGTCCTATATGGCCGTGGGTTGCATCTGGCTGGTATCAGAGCTACCCCCATGCTGTATATACGAGGACCAGCTGTGCTCAGATCGACATATATCGACGCAAGAACATCGCCTGTAGGTCCTATATGGCCGTGGATTGTATCTGGCTGGTATCAGAACTACCCCCATGCTGTATATACGGCGCCCAGCTGTGCTCAGATCGACATATATTGTCTCAAGAACATCGCCTGTAGGCCCTATATGGGCATAGGTTGCACCTGGCTGGTATCGAAGCGGCCTCAATGCTGCATATACGGTGCATAGCGGTACTCAGATCGACATATATCGACTCAAGAACATCGCCTGTAGGTCCTATATGGCCATGGGTTGCATCTGGCTGGTATCAGAGCCACGCACATGCCCTATATACGGGGACCAGCTGTGCTCAGATCGACATATATCGACTCAAGAACATCGCCTGTAGGTCCTATATGGCCGTGGGTTGCATCTGGCTGGTATCAGAGCTACCCCCATGCTGTATATACGGCGCCCAGCTGTGCTCAGATCGACACATATTGACTCAAGAACATCGCCTGTAGGTCCTATATGGCCGTGGGTTGCATCTGGCTGGTATCAGAACAACCCCCATGCTGTATATACGGCACCCAGCTGTGCTCAGATCGACATATATCGACTCAAGAACATCGCCTGTAGGTTCTATATGGCCATGTGTTGCATCTGGATCGTATCAGAGCTACCCCCATGCTGTATATACGGCGCCCAGCTGTGCTCAGATCGACATATATCGACTCAAGAAAATCGCCTGTAGGTCCTATATGGCCGTGGGTTGCATCTGGCTGGTATCAGAGCTACCCCCATGCTGTATATACGAGGACCAGCTGTGCTCAGATCGACATATATCGACTCAAGAACATCGCCTGTAGGTCCTATATGGCCGTGGATTGCATCTGGCTGGTATCAGAGCTACCCCCATGCTGTATATACGGCGCCCAGCTGTGCTCAGATCGACATATATCGACTCAAGAACATCGCCTGTAGGTCCTATAAAGCCGTGGGTTGCAGTTGGCTGGTATCACAGCTACCCCCATGCTGTATATACGTGGCCCAGCTGTGGTCAGGTCGACATATATCGACTCAAGGACATCACCTGTAGGTGCTATATGGCCGTGGGTTGCAGCTGGCTGGTATCAGAGCCACCCACATGCCCTTTATACGGGGGTCCAGCTGAGTTCAGATCGACATATATCGACTCAAGAACATCGCCTGTAGGTCGTATATGGCCGTGGGTTGCATCTGGCTGATATCAGAGCCACCCACATGCCGTAAATACGGGGCCTAGCTGTGCTTAGATCGACATATATCGACTCAAGAACATCGCCTGTAGGTCCTATATGGCCGCGGGTTGCATCTGGCTGGTATCAGAGCCACCCACATGCCGTATATACGGTACACAGCTGTGCTAAGATCGACATATATCGACTCAAGAACATCGCCTGTAGGTCCTATATGGCCGTGGGTTGCATATGGCTGGTATCAGAGCCACCCACATGCCATATACACGGGGCCCATCTGTGCTCAGATCGACATATATCGACTCAAAAACATCGCCTGTAGGTCCTATATGGCCGTGGGTTGCAGCTGGCTGGTATCAGAGCCACCCACATGCCGTATATACGGGGCCCAGCTGTGCTCAGATCGACATATATCGACTCAAGAACATCGCCTGTAGGTCCTATATGGCCGTGGGTTGCATCTAGCTGGTATCAGAGCTACCCCCATGCTGTATATACGGCGCCCAGCTGTGCTCAGATCGACATATATCGACTCAAGAACATCGCCTGAGGGTCCTATATGGCCGTGGGTTGCATCTGGCTGGTATCAGAGCTACCCCCATGCTGTATATACGGGGCCCAGCTGTGCTCAGATCGACATATATCGACTCAAGAACATTGCCTGTAGGTCCTATATATCCGTGGGTTGCAGTTGGCTGGTATCACAGCTACCCTCATGCCGTATATACGTGGCCCAGCTGTGCTCAGATCGACATATATCGACTCAAGAACATCGCCTGTAGATCCTATATGGCCGTGGGTTGCATCTGGCTGGTATCAGAGCTACCCCCATGCTGTATATACGGGGCCCAGCTGTGCTCAGATCGACATATATCGACTCAAGAGCATCGCCTGTAGGTCCTATATAGCCGTGGGTTGCAGCTGGCTGGTATCACAGCCACCCCCATGCCGTATATACGTGGCCCAGCTGTGCTCAGATCGACATATATCGACTCAAGAACATCGCCTGTAGGTCCTATATGGCCGTGGGTTGCAACTGGCTGGTATCAGAGCCACACACATGCCGTATATATGGGGACCAGCTGTGCTCAGATCGACATATATCGACTCAAGAACATCGCCTGTAGATCCTATATGGCCGTGGGTTGCATCTGGCTGGTATCAGAGCTACCCCCATGCTGTATATACGGGGCCCAGCTGTGCTCAGATCGACATATATCGACTCAAGAACATCGCCTGTAGATCCTATATGGCCGTGGGTTGCATCTGGCTGGTATCAGAGCTACCCCCATGCTGTATATACGGGGCCCAGCTGTGCTCAAATCGACATATATCGACTCAAGAACATCGCCTTTAGGTCCTATATGGCCGTGGGTTGCAGCTGGCTGGTATCAGAGCTACCCCCATGCTGTATATACGTGGCCCAGCTGTGCTCAGATCGACATATATCGACTCAAGAACATCGCCTGTAGGTCCTATATGGCCTTGGGTTGCATCTGGCTGGTATCAGAGCCACCCACATGCCGTATATACGGGGCCCAGCTGTGCTCAGATCGACATATATCAACGGAAGAACATCGCCTGTAGGTCCTATATGGCCATAGGTTGCATCTGGCTGGTATCACAGCTACCCCCATGCTTTATATACGTAGCCCAGCTGTGCTCAGATCGACATATATCGACTCAAGAACATCGCCTGTAGGTCCTATATGCCAATGGGTTGCATCTGGCTGGAATCAGAGCCACCCACATGCTGCATATACAATGCATAGCGTAGCTCATATCGACATATATCGACTCAAGAACATTGCATGTAGGTCCTATATGGGCATAGGTTGCACCTGGCTGGTGTCGAAGCGGCCCTAATGCTGCATATACGGTGCATAGCGGTGCTCAGATCGACATATATCGACTCAAGAACATCGCCTGTAGGTCCTATATGGCCGTGGGTTGCATCTGGCTGATATCAGAGCCACCCACATGCCGTATATACGGGGGCCCAGCTGTGCTCAGATCGACATATATCGACTCAAAAACATCGGCTGTAGGTCCTATATAGCCGTGGGTTGCAGTTGGCTGGTATCAGAGCTACCCCCATGCTGTATATACGGCGCCTAGCTGTGCTCAGATCGACATATATCGACTCAAGAACATCGCCTGTAGGTCCTATATAGCCGTGGGTTGCAGTTGGCTGGTATCACAGCTACCCCCATGCTGTATATACGGGGCCCAGCTGTGCTCAGATCGACATATATCGACTCAAGAACATCGCCTGTAGGTCCTATAGGGCCGTGGGTTGCAGCTGGCTGGTATCACAGCTACCCCCATGCTGTATATACGTGGCCCAGCTGTGCTCAGATCGACATATATCGACTCAAGAACATCGCCTGTAGGTCCTATATGCCCGTGGGTTGCATCTGGCTGGAATCAGAGCCACCCACATGCTGCATATCCAGGGCATAGCGGAGCTCATATCTACATATATCGACTCAAGAACATCGCCTGTAGGTCCTATATGGGCATAGGTTGCACCTGGCTGGTGTCGAAGCGGCCCCAATGCTGCATATACGGTGCATAGCGGTGCTCAGATCGTCATATATCGACTCAAGAACATCGCATGTAGGTCCTATATGGCCGTGGGTTGCATCTGGCTGATATCAGAGCCACCCACATGCCGTATATACGGGGGCCCAGCTGTGCTCAGATAGACATATATCGAATCAAGAACATCGGCTGTAGGTCCTATATGGCCGTGGGTTGCATCTGGCTGGTATCAGAGCCACCCACATGCCTTATATACGGGGCCCAGCTGTGCTCAGATCGACATATATCGACTCAAGAACATCGCCTGTAGGTCCTTTATGGCCGTGGGTTGCATCTGGCTGGTATCAGAGCTACCCCCATGCTGTATATACGAGGCCCAGCTGTGCTCAGATCGACATATATCGACTCAAGAACATCGCCTGTGGGTCTTATATGTCTGTGGGTTGCAGCTGGCTGGTATCAGGGCTACCCCCAGGCTGTATATACGTGGCCCAGCTGTGCTCAGATCGACATATATCGACTCAAGAACATCGCCTGTAGGTGCTATATGGCCGTGGGTTGCATCTGGCTGGTATCATAGCTACCCCCATGCTGTATATACGGGGCCCAGCTGTGCTCAGATCGACATTTATCGACTCAAGAACATCGCCTGTAGGTCCTATATAACCGTGGGTTGCAGCTGGCTGGTATCACAGCTACCCCCATGCTGTATATACGGCGCCGAGCTGTGCTCAGATCGACATATATCGACTCAAGAACATCGCCTGTAGGTCCTATATGGCCGTGGGTTGCATCTGGCTGGTATCAGAGCTACCCCCCGCTGTATATACGGGGCCCAGCTCTGCTCAGATCGACACATATCGACTCAAGAACATCGCCTGTAGGTCCTATATGGCCGTGGGTTGCAGCTGGCTGGTATCAGAGCTACCCCCATGCTGTATATACGTGGCCCAGCTGTGCTCAGATCGACATATATCGACTCAAGAACATCGCCTGTAGGTCCTATATGGCCGTGGGTTGCAGTTGGCTGGTATCAGAGCCACCCACATGCCGTATATACGGGGCCCAGCTGTGCTCAGCTCGACATATTTCGACTCAAAAACATCGCCTGTAGGTCCTATATGGCCGTGGGTTGCAGCTGGCTTATATCAGAGCCACCCACATGCCGTATATACGGGGCCCAGCTGTGCTCAGATCGACATATATCGACTCAAGAACATCGCCTGTAGGTCCTATATGGCCGTGGGTTGCAGCTGGCTGGTATCACAGTTCCCCCTACGCTGTATATACGTGGCCCAGCTGTGCTCAGAACGACATAAATCGACTTAAGAACATCGCCTGTGGGTCATATGTGGCCGTGGGTTGCAGCTGGCTGGTATCAGAGCTACCCCAGGCTGTATATACGTGGCCCAGCTGTGCTCAGATCGACATATATCGACTCAAGAACATCGCCTGTGGGTCCTATATGGCCGTGGGTTGCAGCTGACTGGTATCAGTGCTAATGCCATGCTGTATATACGGCGCCCAGCTGTGCTCAGATCGACATATATCGACTCAAGAACATCGCCTGTAGGTCCTATATAGCCGTGTGTTGCAGCTGGCTGGTATCACAGCTACCGCCACGCTGTATATACGTGGCCCAGTTGTGCTCAGAACGACATAAATCGACTCAAGATCATCGCCTGTGGGTCATATATGGCCGTGGGTTGCAGCTGGCTGGAATCAGAGCTACCCCAGGCTGTATATACGTGGCCCAGCTGTGCTCAGATCGACATATATCGACTCAAGAACATCGCCTGTAGGTCCTATATGGCCGTGGGTTGCAGCTGGCTGGTATCAGAGCCACCCACATGCTGTATATACGGGGCCCAGCTGTGCTCAGATCGACATATATCGACTCAAGAACATCGCCTGTAGGTCCTATATGGCCGTGGGTTGCATCTGGCTGGTATCAGAGCTACCCCCATGCTGTATATACGGGGCCCAGCTGTGCTCAGATCGACATATATCGACTCAAGAACATCGCCTGTAGGTCCTATATGGCCGTGGGTTGCAGCTGGCTGGTATCACAGCTACCCCCACGCTGTATATACGTGGCCCAGCTGTGCTCAGAACGACATAAATCGACTCAAGAACATCGCCTGTGGGTCATATATGGCCGTGGGTTGCAGCTGGCTGGTATCAGAGCTACCCCAGGCAGTATATACGTGGCCCAGCTGTGCTCAGATCGACATATATCGACTCAAGAACATCGCCTGTAGGTGCTATATGGCCGTGGGTTGCATCTGGCTGGTATCAGAGCTACCCCCATGGTGTATATACGGCGCCCAGCTGTGCTCAGATCGACATATATCGACTCAAGAACTTCGCCTGTAGGTCCTATATGACAGTGGGTTGCATCTGGCTGGTATCAGAGCTACTCCCATGCTGTATATACGAGGCCCAGCTGTGCTCAGATCGACATATATCGACTCAAGAACATCGCCTGTAGGTCCTATATGGCCGTCGGTTGCATCTGGCTGGTATCAGAGCTACCCCCATGCTGTATTTACGGGGCCCAGCTGTGCTCAGATCGACATATATCGAATCAAGAACATCGCCTGTAGGTCCTATACAGCCGTGGGTTGCAGCTGGCTGGTATCACAGCTACCCCCATGCTGTATATACGTGGCCCAGCTGTGCTCCGATCGACATATATCGACTCAAGAACATCGCCTGTAGGTCCTATATAGCCGTGGATTGCATCTGGCTGGTATCAGAGCTACCCCCACGCCGTATATACGTGGCCCAGCTGTGCTCAGATCGACATATATCGACTCAAGAACATCGCCTGTAGGTGCTATATGGCCGTGGGTTGCATCTGGCTGGTATCAGAGCTACCCCCATGCTGTATATACGGGGCCCAGCTGTGCTCAAATCGACATATATCGACTCAAGAACATCGCCTGTAGGTGCTATATGGCCGTGGGTTGCATCTGGCTGGAATCAGAGCTACCCCCATGCTGTATATACGGCGCCCAGCTGTGCTCAGATCGACATATATCGACTCAAAAACATCGCCTGTAGGTCCTATATGCCCGTGGGTTGCATCTGGCTGGAATCAGAGCCACCCACATGCTGGAAATACAGGGCATAGCGGAGCTCATATCGACATATAACGACTCAAGAACATCGCCTGTGGGTCCCATATGGGCATAGGTTGCACCTGGCTGGTGTCGGAGCGGCCCCAATGTTGCATATACGGTGCATAGCGGTTCTCAGATCGACATATATCGACTCAAGAACATCGCCTGTAGGTCCTATATGGCAGTGGGTTGCATCTGGCTGATATCAGAGCCACCCACATGCCGTATATACGGGGCCCAGCTGTGCTCAGATTGACATATATCGACTCAAGAACATCGCCTGTAGGTCCTATATGGCCGTGGGTTACATCTGGCTGGTATCAGAGCTACCCCCATGGTGTATATACGGCGCCCAGCTGTGCTCAAATCGACATATATCGATTCAAGAACATCGCCTGTAGGTCCTACATGGCCGTGGGTTGGATCTGGCTGGTATCAGAGCTACTCCCATGCTGTATATACGAGGCCCAGCTGTGCTCAGATCGACATATATCGACTCAAGAATATCGATTGTAGGTGCTGTATGGCCGTGGGTTGCATCTGGCTGGTATCAGAGCTACCCCCATGCTGTATATACGTGGCCCAGCTGTGCTCAGATCGACATATATCGACTCAAGAACATCGCCTGTAGGTCCTATATGGCCGTGGGTTGTAGCTGGCTGGTATCAGAGCCACCCACATGCCGTATATACGGGGCCCAGCTGTTCTCAGCTCGACATATATCGACTCAAAAACATCGCCTCTAGGTCCTATATGGCCGTGGGTTGCATCTGGCTGGTATCAGAGCTACCCCCATGCTGTATATACGGCGCCCAGCTGTGCTCAGAGCGACATATATCGACTCAAGAACATCGCCTGTAGGTCCTATGTAGCCGTGGGTTGCAGCTGGCTGGTATCACAGCTACCCCCATGCTGTATATACGGGGCCCAGCTGTGCTCAGATCGACATATATCGACTCAAGAACATCGCCTGTAGGTCCTATAAAGCCGTGGGTTGCAGCTGGCTGGTATCACAGCTACCCCCATGCGGTATATACGTGGCCCAGCTGTGCTCAGATCGACATATATCGACTCAAGAACATCGCCTGTAGGTCCTATATGGCCGTGGGTTGCAGCTGGCTGGTATCACAGCTACCCCCGCGCTGTATATACGTGGCCCAGCTGTGCTCAGAACGACATATATCGACTCAAGAACATCGGCTGTGGGTCTTATATGGCCGTGGGATGCAGCTGGCTGTTATCAGAGCTACCCCCAGGCTGTATATAAGTGGCCCAGCTGTACTCAGATCGACATATATCGACTCAAGAACATCGCCTGTAGGTGCTATATGGCCGTGGGTTGCATCTGGCTGGTATCAGAGCTACCTCCATGCTGTATATACGGCGCCAAGCTGTGCTCAGATCGACATATATCGACTCAAGAACATTGCTTGTAGGTCCTATATGGCCGTGGGTTGCATCTGGCTGGAATCAGTGCTACCCCCATGCTGTATATACGGCGCCCAGCTGTGCTCAGATCGACATATATCGACTCAAGAATATCGCCTGTAGGTCCTATATGGCCGTGGGTTGCATCTGGCTGGTATCAGAGCCACCCACATGCCGTATATACGGGGCCCAGCTGTGCTCGGATCGACATATATCGACTCAAGAACATCGCCTGTAGGTCCTATATGGCCGTGGATTGAATCTGGCTGGTATCATAACTACCCCCATGCTGTATATAGGGCGCCCAGCTGTGCTCAGATCGACATATATCGACTCAAGAACATAGCCTGTAGGTCCTATTTAGCAGTTTGTTGTAGTTGGCTGGTATCACAGCTCCCCCATGCTGTATTTACGTGGCCCAGCTGTGCTCAGGTCGACATATATCGACTCAAGGACATCACCTGTAGGTCCTATATGGCCGTGGGTTGCAGCTGGCTGGTATTAGAGCCACCCACATGCCCTATATAGGGGGGTCCAGCTGTGCTCAGATCGACATATATCGACTCAAGAACGTCGCCTGTAGGTCCTATATGAAAGAGATAGGGAAAATCACTGAATGGATGCATAAGGCATAAGATAAAGAGAGCCGACGACTGTGAAATGCCAACGGCGAAACCGGCGTCGGCTTAGTGCAAGGGTTAGGGTTTAGTCGGTATTCCATTTGGTGAGTCCGACACACCCCGGCTAGAAAGCCGGGACGGTGCCTAAATGCATTCCCCCCCATAGAAAAAAAAAAAAAAAAAGGTCCTATATGGCCGTGGGTTGCATCTGGCTGGTATCAGAGCTACCCACATGCCGTATATACGGGACCCAGCTGTGCTCAGATCGACATATATCGACTCAAGAACATCGCCTGTAGGTGCTATATGGCCGTGGGTTGCATATGGCTGGTATCAGAGCCACCCACATGCCGTATTTACGGGGCCCAGCTGTGCTCAGATCGACATATATCGAATAATGACCATCGCCTGTAGGTCCTATATGGCCGTGGGTTGGATCTGGATGATATCAGAGCCACCCACATGCCGTATATACGGGGGCCCAGCTGTGCTCAGATCGACATATATCGAATCAAGAACATCGCCTGTAGGTCCTATATGGCCGTGGGTTGCATATGGCTCGTATCAGAGCTACACCCATGCTGTATATACGGCGCCCAGCTTTGCTCAGATCGACATATATCGACTCAAGAACATTGCCTGTGGGTCTTATATGGCCGTGGGATGCAGCTGGCTGGTATCAGAGATACCCCCAGGCTGTATATACGTGGCCCAGCTGTGCTCAGATCGACATATATCGACTTAAGAACATCACCGGTAGGTCCTGTATGCCCATGGGTTGCATCTGGCTGGTATCAGAGCCACCCACATGCCGTATATACGGGGACCAGCTGTGCTCAGATCGACATATATCGACTCAAGAAAATCGCCTGTAGGTCCTATATGGCCGTGGGTCGCATCTGGCTGGTATCAGAGCTACCCCCATGCTGTATATACGAGGCACAGCTGTGGTCAGATCGACATATATCGACTCAAGAACATCGCCTATATGGCCGTGGGTTGCAGCTGGCTGGTATCACAGCTACCCCCATGCTGTATATACGTGGCCCAGCTGTGCTCAGATCGACATATATCGATTCAAGAACATCGCCTGTAGGTCCTATATGGGCATAGGTTGCACCTGGCTGGTGTCGAAGCGGCCCCAATGCTGCATATACGGTGCATAGTGGTGCTCAGATCGACATATATCGACTCAAGAACATCGCTTGTAGGTCCTATATGTCCGTGGGTTGCATCTGGCTGATATCAGAGCCACCCACATGCCGTATATACGGGGGCCCAGCTGTGCTCAGATCGACATATATCGAATCAAGAACATCGGCTGTAGGTCCTATATGGCCGTGGGTTGCATCTGGCTGGTATCAGAGCCACCCACATGCCGTATATACGGGGCCAAGCTGTGCTCAGATTGACATATATCGACTCAAAAACATCGCATGTAGGTCCTATATGGCCGTGGGTTGCATCTGGCTGGTATCACAGCTACCCCCATGCTGTATATACGAGGACCAGCTGTGCTCAGATCGACATATATCGACTCGAGAACATCGCCTGTAGGTCCTATATGGCCGTGGATTGCATCTGGCTGGTATCAGAGCTACCCCCATGTTGTATATACGGCGCCCAGCTGTGCTCAGATCGTCATATATTGACTCAAGAACATCGGATGTAGGCCCTATATGGGCATAGGTTGCACCTGGCTGGTGTCGAAGCGGCCCCAATGCTGCATATATGGTGCATAGCGGTGCTCAGATCGACATATATCGACTCAACAACATCGCCTGTAGGTCCTATATGGCCATGGGTTGCATCTGGCTGGTATCAGAGCCACGCACATGCAGTATATACGGGGACCAGCTGTGCTCAGATCGACATATATCGACTCAAGAACATCGCCTGTAGGTCCTATATGGCCGTGGGTTACATCTGGCTGGTATCAGAGCTAACCCCATGCTGTATATACGGCGCCCAGCTGTGCTCAGATCGACATATATTGACTCAAGAACATCGCCTGTAGGTCCTATATGGCTGTGGGTTACATCTGGCTGGTATCAGAGCTATCGTCATGCTGTATATACGGGGCCCAGCTGTGCTCAGATCGACATATATCGACTCAAGAACGTCGCCTGTAGGTCCTATATGGCCGTGGGTTGCAGCTGGCTGGTATCACAGCTACCCCCATGCTGTATATATGTGGCCCAGCTGTGCTCAGATCGACATATATCGACTCAAGACCATCGCCTGTAGGTCCTATATGGCCGTGGGTTGTAGCTGGCTGGTATCAGAGCCACCCACATGCCGTATATACGGGGCCCAGCTGTGCTCAGCTCGACATATATCGACTCAAAAACATCGCCTCTAGGTCCTATATGGCCGTGGGTTGCATCTGGCTGGTATCAGAGCTACCCCCATGCTGTATATACGGCGCCCAGCTGTGCTCAGAGCGACATATATCGACTCAAGAACATCGCCTGTAGGTCCTATGTAGCCGTGGGTTGCAGCTGGCTGGTATCACAGCTACCCCCATGCTGTATATACTGGGCCCAGCTGTGCTCAGATCGACATATATCGACTCAAGAACATCGCCTGTAGGTCCTATATAGCCGTGGGTTGCAGCTGGCTGGCATCACAGCTACCCCCATGCTGTATATACGTGGCCCAGCTGTGCTCAGATCGACATATATCGACTCAAGAACATCGCCTGTAGGTCCTATATGGCCGTGGGTTGCAGCTGGCTGGTATCACAGCTACCCCCGCGCTGTATATACGTGGCCCAGCTGTGCTCAGAATGACATATATCGACTCAAGAACATCGGCTGTGGGTCTTATATGGCCGTGGGATGAAGCTGGCTGTTATCAGAGCTACCGCCAGGCTGTATATAAGTGGCCCAGCTGTACTCAGATCGACATATATCGACTCAAGAACATCGCCTGTAGGTGCTATATGGCCGTGGGTTGCATCTGGCTGGTATCAGAGCTACCTCCATGCTGTATATACGGCGCCAAGCTGTGCTCAGATCGACATATATCGACTCAAGAACATTGCTTGTAGGTCCTATATGGCCGTGGGTTGCATCTGGCTGGAATCAGTGCTACCCCCATGCTGTATATACGGCGCCCAGCTTTGCTCAGATCGACATATATCGACTCAAGAGTATCGCCTGTAGGTCCTATATGGCCGTGGGTTGCATCTGGCTGGTATCAGAGCCACCCACATGCCGTATATACGGGGCCCAGCTGTGCTCGGATCGACATATATCGACTCAAGAACATCGCCTGTAGGTCCTATATGGCCGTGGATTGAATCTGGCTGGTATCATAACTACCCCCATGCTGTATATAGGGCGCCCAGCTGTGCTCAGATCGACATATATCGACTCAAGAACATCGCCTGTAGGTCCTATTTAGCCGTTTGTTGCAGTTGGCTGGTATCACAGCTCCCCCATGCTGTATTTACGTGGCCCAGCTGTGCTCAGGTCGACATATATCGACTCAAGGACATCACCTGTAGGTCCTATATGGCCGTGGGTTGCAGCTGGCTGGTATTAGAGCCACCCACATGCCCTATATACGGGGGTCCAGCTGTGCTCAGATCGACATATATCCACTCAAGAACATCGCCTGTAGGTCCTATATGGCCGTGGGTTGCATCTGGCTGGTATCAGAGCTACCCACATGCCGTATATACGGGACCCAGCTGTGCTGAGATCGACATATATCGACTCAAGAACATCGCCTGTAGGTCCTATATGGCCGTGGGTTGCATATGGCTGGTATCAGAGCCACCCACATTCCGTATTTACGGGGCCCAGCTGTGCTCAGATCGACATATATCGAATAATGACCATCGCCTGTAGGTCCTATATGGCCGTGGGTTGGAACTGGCTGATATCAGAGCCACCCACATGCCGTATATACGGGGGCCCAGCTGTGCTCAGATCGACATATATCGAATCAAGAACATCGCCTGTAGGTCCTATATGGCCGTGGGTTGCACATGGCTCGTATCAGAGCTACACCCATACTGTATATACGGCGCCCAGCTTTGCTCAGATCGACATATATCGACTCAAGAACATTGCCTGTGGGTCTTATATGGCCGTGGGATGCAGCTGGCTGGTATCAGAGATACCCCCAGGCTGTATATACGTGGCCCAGCTGTGCTCAGATCGACATATATCGACTTAAGAACATCGCCGGTAGGTCCTGTATGCCCATGGGTTGCATCTGGCTGGTATCAGAGCCACCCACATGCCGTATATACGGGGACCAGCTGTGCTCAGATCGACATATATCGACTCAAGAACATCGAATGTAGGTCCTATATGGCCGTGGGTTGCATCTGGCTCGTATCAGAGCTACACGCATGCTGTATATACGGCGCCCAGCTTTGCTCAGATCGACATATATCGACTCAAGAAAATCGCCTGTAGGTCCTATATGGCCGTGGGTTGCATCTGGCTGGTATCAGAGCTACCCCCATGCTGTATATACGAGGCACAGCTGTGCTCAGATCGACATAAATCGACTCAAGAACATCGCCTGTAGGTCCTATATGGCCGTGGGTTGCAGCTGGCTGGTATCACAGCTACCCCCATGCTGTATATACGTGGCCCAGCTGTGCTCAGATCGACATATATCGACTCAAGAACATCGCCTGTAGGTCCTATATGGGCATAGGTTGCACCTGGCTGGTGTCGAAGCGGCCCCAATGCTGCATATACGGTGCATAGTGGTGCTCAGATCGACATATATCGACTCAAGAACATCGCTTGTAGGTCCTATATGTCCGTGGGTTGCATCTGGCTGATATCAGAGCCACCCACATGCCGTATATACGGGGGCCCAGCTGTGCTCAGATCGACATATATCGAATCAAGAACATCGGCTGTAGGTCCTATATGGCCGTGGGTTGCATCTGGCTGGTATCACAGCCACCCACATGCCGTATATACGGGGCCCAGCTGTGCTCAGATTGACATATATCGACTCAAAAACATCGCCTGTAGGTCCTATATGGCCGTGGGTTGCATCTGGCTGGTATCACAGCTACCCCCATGCTGTATATACGAGGACCAGCTGTGCTCAGATCGACATATATCGACTCAAGAACATCGCCTGTAGGTCCTATATGGCCGTGGATTGCATCTGGCTGGTATCAGAGCTACCCCCATGCTGTATATACGGCGCCAAGCTGTGCTCAGATCGTCATATATTGACTCAAGAACATCGGCTGTAGGCCCTATATGGGCATAGGTTGCACCTGGCTGGTGTCGAAGCAGCCCCAATGCAGCATATATGGTGCATAGCGGTGCTCAGATCGACATATATCGACTCAAGAACATCGCCTGTAGGTCCTATATGGCCATGGGTTGCATCTGGCTGGTATCAGAGCCACGCACATGCAGTATATACGGGGACCAGCTGTACTCAGATCGACATATATCGACTCAAGAACATCGCCTGTAGGTCCTATATGGCCGTGGGTTGCATCTGGCTGGTATCAGAGCTACCCCCATGCTGTATATACGGCGCCCAGCTGTGCTCAGATCGACATATATTGACTCAAGAACATCGCCTGTAGGTCCTATATGGCTGTGGGTTGCATCTGGCTGGTATCAGAGCTATCCTCATGCTGTATATACGGGGCCCAGCTGTGCTCAGATCGACATATATCGACTCAAGAACGTCGCCTGTAGGTCCTATATGGCCGTGGGTTGCAGCTGGCTGGTATCACAGCTACCCCCATGCTGTATATACGTGGCCCAGCTGTGCTCAGATCGACATATATCGACTCAAGAACATCGCCTGTAGGTCCTATATGGCCGTGGGTTGCAGCTGGCTAGAATCAGAGCCACCCACATGCCGTATATACGGGGCTCAGCTGTGCTCAGCTCGACATATATTGATTCAAAAACATCGCCTGTAGGTCCTATATGGCCGTGGGTTGCATCTGGCTGGTATCAGAGCTACCCCCATGCTGTATATACGGCGCCAAGCTGTGTTTAGATCGTCATATATTGACTCAAGAACATCGGCTGTAGGCCCTATATGGGCATAGGTTGCACCTGGCTGGTGCATAGCGGTGCTCAGATCGACATATATCGACTCAAGAACATCGCCTGTAGGTCCTATATGGCCATGGGTTGCATCTGGCTGGTATCAGAGCCACGCACATGCAGTATATACGGGGACCAGCTGTGCTCAGATCGACATATATCGACTCAAGAACATCGCCTGTAGGTCCTATATGGCCGTGGGTTGCATCTGGCTGGTATCAGAGCTACCCCCATGCTGTATATACGGCGCCCAGCTGTGCTCAGATCGACATATATTGACTCAAGAACATCGCCTGTAGGTCCTATATGGCCGTGGGTTGCAGCTGGCTGGTATCAGAGCCACCCACATGCCGTATATACGGGGCCCAGCTGTGCTCAGATCGACATATATCGACTCAAGAACATCGCCTGTAGGTCCTGTATGGCCGTGGGTGGAATCTGGCTGGTATCAGAGCTACCCCCATGCTGTATATACGGGTCCCAGCTGTGCCCAGATCGACATATATCGACTCAAGAACATCGCCTGTAGGTCCTATATGGCCGTGTCTTGCAGCTGGCTGGTATCAGAGCCACCCACATGCCGTATATACGGGGCCCAGCTGTGCTCAGATCGACATATATCGACTCAAGAACATCGCCTGTAGGTCCTATATTGCCGTGGGTTGCATCTGGCTGGTATCAGAGCTACCCCCATGCTGTATATAAGGGGCCCAGCTGTGCTCAGATCGACATATATCGACTCAAGAACATCGCCTGTAGGTCCTATATGGCCGTGGGTTGCAGCTGGCTGGTATCACAGCTACCCCCACGCTGTATATACGTGGCCCACCTGTGCTCAGAACGACATATATCGACTCAAGAACATCGCCTGTGGGTCATATATGGCCGTGGGTTGCAGCTGGCTGGTATCACAGCTACCCCCATGCTGTCTGTATATACGTGGCCCAGCTGTGCTCAGATCGACATATATCGACTCAAGAACATCGCCTGTAGGTCCTATATAGCCGTGGGTTGCAGCTGGCTGGTATCAGAGCCGCCCTCATGCCGTATATACGGGGACCAGCTGTGCTCAGATCGACATATATCGACTCAAGAACATCGCCTGTAGGTACTATATGGCCGAGGGTTGCATCTGGCTGGTATCAGAGCTAGCCCCATGCTATATATACGGCGCCCAGCTATGCTCAGATCGACATATATCGACTCAAGAACATCGCCTGTAGGTCCTATATGGCCGTGGGTTGCATCTGGCTGGTATCAGTGCTAATCCCATGCTGTATATACGGCGCCCAGCTGTGCTCTGATCGACATATATCGACTCAAGAACATCGCCTGTGGGTCCTATATAGCCGTGGGCTGCAGCTGGCTGGTATCACAGCTACCCCTATGCTGTATATACGTGGCCCAGCTGTGCTCAGATCGACATATATCGACTCAAGAATATCGCCTGTGGGTCCTATATGGCCGTGGGTTGCATCTGGCTGATATCAGAAGCACCCACATGCCGAATATACAAGGGCCCAGCTGTGCTCAGATCGACATATATCGACTCAAGAACATCGCCTGTAGGTCCTATATGGCCGTGGGTTGCAGTTGGATTGTAACAGAGCCACCCACATGCCGTATATACGGGGCCCAGCTGTGCTCAGATCGACATATATCGACTCAAGTACATCGCCTGTAGGTCCTATATGGCCGTGGGTTGCATCTGGCTGGTATCAGAGCAACCCCCATGCTGTATATACGGCGCCCAGCTGTGCTCAAATCGACATATATCGACTCAAGAACATCGCCTGAGGGTCCTATATGGCCGTGGGTTGCAGCTGGCTGGTATCACAGCTACCCCCATGCTGTCTGTATATACGTGGCCCAGCTGTGCTCAGATCGACATATATCGACTCAAGAACATCGCCTATAGGTCCTATATAGCCGTGGGTTGCAGCTGGCTGGTATCAGAGCCGCCCTCATGCCGTATATACGTGGCCCAGCTGTGCTCAGATCGACATATATCGACTAAAGAACATCACTTGTAGGTGCTATATGGCCGTGGGTTGCATCTGGCTGGTATCAGAGCTACCACCATGCTGTATATACGGCGCCAAGCTGTGCTCAGATCGACATATATCGACTCAAGAACATCGCTTGTAGGTCCTATATGGCCGTGGGTTGCATCTGGCTGGTATCAGTGCTACCCCCATGCTGTATATACGGCGCCCAGCTGTGCTCAGATCGACATATATCGACTCAAGAATATCGCCTGTCGGTCCTATATGGCCGTGGGTTGCATCTGGCTGGTATCAGAGCCACCCACATGCCGTATATACGGGGCCCAGCTGTGCTCGGATCGACATATATCGACTCAAGAACATCGCCTGTTGGTGCTATATGGCCGTGGGTTGCATCTGGCTGGTATCAGAGCTACCCCCATGCTGTATATACGGCGCTCAGCTGTGCTCAGATCGACATATATCGACTCAAGAACATCGCCTGTAGGTCCTATATGGGCATAGGTTGCACCTGGCTGGTGTCGAAGCTGCCCCAATGCGGCATATACGGTGCATAGCGGTGCTCAGATCGACATATATCGACTCAAGAACATCGCCTGTAGGTCCTATATGGCCGTGGGTTGCATCTGGCTGATATCAGAGCCACCCACATGCCGTATATACGGGGGCCCAGCTGTGCTCAGATCGACATATATCGAATCAAGAACATCGGCTGTAGGTCCTATATGGCCGTGGGTTGCATCTGGCTGGTATCAGAGCCACCCACATGCCGTATATACGGGGCCCAGCTGTGCTCAGATCGACATATATCGACTCAAGAACATCGCCTGTAGGTCCTATATGGCCGTGGGTTGCATCTGGCTGGTATCAGAGATACCCCCATGCTGTATATACGAGGACCAGCTGTGCTCAGATCGACATATATCGACACAAGAACATCGCCTGTAGGTCCTATATGGCCGTGGATTGCATCTGGCTGGTATCAGAACTACCCCCATGCTGTATATACGGCGCCCAGCTGTGCTCAGATCGACATATATTGTCTCAAGAACATCGCCTGTAGGCCCTATATGGGCATAGGTTGCACCTGGCTGGTGTCGAAGCGGCCCCAATGCTGCATATACGGTGCATAGCGGTACTCAGATCGACATATATCGACTCAAGAACATCGCCTGTAGGTCCTATATGGCCATGGGTTGCATCTGGCTGGTATCAGAGCCACGCACATGCCATATATACGGGGACCAGCTGTGCTCAGATCGACATATATCGACTCAAGAACATCGCCTGTAGGTCCTATATGGCCGTGGGTTGCATCTGGCTGGTATCAGAGCTACCCCCATGCTGAATATACGGCGCCCAGCTGTGCTCAGATCGACAAATATTGACTCAAGAACATCGCCTGTAGGTCCTATATGGCCGTGGGTTGCATCAGGCTGGTATCAGAGCAACCCCCATGCTGTATATACGCCACCCAGCTGTGCTCAGATCAACATATATCGACTCAAGAACATCGCCTGTAGGTCCTATATGGCCATGGGTTGCATCTGGATCGTATCAGAGCTACCCCCATGCTGTATATACGGCGCCCAGCTGTGCTCAGATCGACATATATCGACTCAAGAAAATCGCCTGTAGGTCCTATATGGCCGTGGGTTGCATCTGGCTGGTATCAGAGCTACCCCCATGCTGTATATACGAGGACCAGCTGTGCTCAGATCGACATATATCGACTCAAGAACATGGCCTGTAGGTCCTATATGGCCGTGGATTGCATCTGGCTGGTATCAGAGCTACCCCCATGCTGTATATACGGCGCCCAGCTGTGCTCAGATCGACATATATCGACTCAAGAACATCGCCTGTAGGTCGTATATAGCCGTGGGTTGCAGTTGGCTGGTATCACAGCTACCCCCATGCTGTATATACGTGGCCCAGCTGTGGTCAGGTCGACATATATCGACTCAAGGACATCACCTGTAGGTCCTATATGGCCGTGGGTTGCAGCTGGCTGGTATCAGAGCCACCCACATGCCCTATATACGGGGGTCCAGCTGAGCTCAGATCGACATATATCGACTCAAGAACATCGCCTGTAGGTCCTATATGGCCGTGGGTTGCATCTGCTGGTATCAGAGCTACCCACATGCCGTATATACGGGACCCAGCTGTGCTCAGATCGACATATATCGACTCAAGAACATCGCCTGTAGGTCCTATATGGCCGTGGGTTGCATATGGCTGGTATCAGAGCCACCCACATGCCGTATATACGGGCCCAGCTGTGCTCGGATCGACATATATCGAATCATGACCATCGCCTGTAGGTCCTATATGGCCGTGGGTTGCATCTGGCTGGAATCAGAGCCACCCACATGCTGCATATCCAGGGCATAGCGGAGCTCATATCTACATATATCGACTCAAGAACATCGCCTGTAGGTCCTATATGGGCATAGGTTGCACCTGGCTGGTGTCGAAGCGGCCCCAATGCTGCATATACGGTGCATAGCGGTGCTCAGATCGACATATATCGACTCAAGAACATCGCCTGTAGGTCCTATATGGCCGTAAGTTGCATCTGGCTGATATCAGAGCCACCCACATGCCGTATATACGGGGGCCCAGCTGTGCTCAGATCGACATATATCGAATCAAGAACATCGGCTGTAGGTCCTATATGGCCGTGGGTTGCATCTGGCTGGTATCAGAGCCACCCACATGCCGTATATACGGGGCCCAGCTGTGCTCAGATCGACATATATCGACTCAAGAACATCGCCTTTAGGTCCTATATGGCCGTGGGTTGCATCTGGCTGGTATCAGAGCTACCACCATGCTGTATATACGAGGCCCAGCTGTGCTCAGATCGACATATATCGACTCAAGAACATCGCCTGTGGGTCTTATATATCTGTGGGATGCAGCTGGCTGGTATCAGGGCTACCCCCAGGCTGTATATACGTGGCCCAGCTGTGCTCAGATCGACATATATCGACTCAAGAACATCGCCTGTAGGTGCTATATGGCCGTGGGTTGTAGCTGGCTGGTATCAGAGCCACCCACATGCCGTATATACGGGGCCCAGCTGTGCTCAGCTCGACATATATCGACTCAAAAACATCGCCTGATAAAATAAACGATTTTATTACCTCGGAAGACCTTACCGAAATCAATGACCCCACATTCGAATTTCAAAAGAACGTAAGAGATTTTCTCAAACACCCTTCATCGATATTCGATAAATCTGATCTTTGGAGACTTACCACTATGAATCCACGTGCACCCCGATTATATGGGTTAATCAAAACTCATAAAGAAAACCTCCCGATAAGACCGGTTGTATCCTATATCAATTCACCAATACGGCAATTTGCAATCAAAACCAACGCTATTTTTAATCAGTTAATTAAGTTTAACTCTCCATACAGTATCAAAAATTCACACTCACTAATCACCAAACTCAATACGCTCGCTGCCCCCAAAAACTTTAAATTAGTCTCATTTGATGTCACAAGCATGTTTTCAAAAATTCCATGTGACGAATGCCTTACTATCATTCGGGACTTAATGGATACAACCACCATATACCCAGTAACCAGATCAGAAC
Source organism: Lordithon lunulatus (assembly GCA_963942505.1). Taxonomy (NCBI): domain Eukaryota; kingdom Metazoa; phylum Arthropoda; class Insecta; order Coleoptera; family Staphylinidae; genus Lordithon; species Lordithon lunulatus. The sequence continues at coordinate 28,391,759 of OZ012667.1, read as the reverse complement.
TTCAGTCAGCCTTTGAAATGTGTGTTGCACAAAATTATTTCCAATTTGACAATAAATTCTATTTTCAAAACTCTGGTCTCCCATGGGCTCACCCCTCAGCCCACTGTTAGCTGACATCTTTATGTCCCACCTGGAGAAACAAATTTTCAAGTCGAAACTTACAGACATACACATTAAATTTTGGTACAGATATGTAGATGACATTCTTGCCGGTTTTCTCGGTACCCCACGACAGTTAGAAATGTTCCTAAACTTTATAAACTCCATTCACCCTAAAATTAAATTCACCGTTGAAATAGAAAAGAACAATACAATAAACTTCCTAGATCTAGCAATCACAAGAACGCCATCAACATTCGCATTTAACATATATCGAAAGCCCACATACTCTGGAATTACTATACCTAATAATTCCCACCATCCATTATCTCACAAACTAGCGGCATATAATTCAATGGTTCATAGAGCCCTAACAGTACCACTTTCCGAAACAGATCTCGAGTCTGAAATTAAAAATATCAAAACCATCGCCGTGAATAACGGATTCTACACAAACCAAATTGACAAAATCATTCATCGGAAATATAGACAGTTAGCAATTAAAATGATCTACCCCGTTATACCCGCACCAACACCTATCTTTGCCTCGTTAACCTTTTTCGGACCAATTTCAGTAAAAATAGGAAATATTCTCACATCAAACAATCTTAAAGTAGCCTTCCGAGCCCCCTCAAAATTATCTACTATATTGTTCAACTCTAAAGACCACCAGCCCTCTTCTTCAAAATCAGGAGTTTATCAATTGAAATGTTCCGAGTGTACTGGTGTATATGTGGGTCAAACTGGTCGTAATTTTGAAAAACGATATAACGAACATTATTCCTCATTTAGACTCGGCAACACTTCCTCAACTTTCGCGAACCATTGTTTAAATACCGACCACCCGTTTCCAAATTTTGATTCTCTTCAGATCTTGCACATCGCAGAGAAAGGGAGAAAATTAACACTATTAGAATCACTGGAAATTTATAAATTACGTCAGCAAAACAATTTGGAGATTCTTAATGACCAGCTCGACCTAGTATATACACCACTATTTAAATGTATCCCGTCAGTATAGAATTGTAATCAGCTATAAATTATTACTATTGTTATTATCAAAAAAAAAAAAAAAAATGTTCATTAATTTATTTCCCGCTTTTCTTATATTACTGTTTGATTTGTATTTATTATTATTATTATTTTGTTTATATATATATATATATATATATATATATATATATGTATATATATGTATGTATGTATATATATATATATATATATATATATATATATATGTATGTATGTATGTATGTGTGTATATGTATATATATATATCAGGTATCATATATTTTTTTTTTTTTTTGTTTGTTTTGTTTTTTATAGCATTTTGTGTTCTTTTATATATTGGTATTTCATTTTTATATAGTCTTTTAAACCTTAAAAGTTGGAAAATCCGCTGCGGGAATTAGTTTGTAACCATTAGTGTTTACAGGGTAATCCCCGAGGGTGGGTTTTCCTCCTTCTTTGGTCTTACATGTGTATATATTTTTTCTTTTAGGTTATTTTTATTTTTTTAATTTTATTTTTTTTATTGCTGTTCAATTGTATACTGTTTATTGATGTGTGTAAACTTATATAAGCGCGCTCGTTCATTTTTACCTTCAGTCATCGGGTAAAACTTGACAATGCCTAGAGCTTAGGCGAAACTAGTTGTTTTAAACAATTAAATAAGTGGTAAAAAACATAGTAGTTTTATTCATCTCCTTTATTGAAAATGAATTACCACGTAGTAGACGCCAAAACCATTCAATTTCCGTATATACGTGGCCCAGCTGTGCTCAGATCGACATATATCGACTCAAGAACATCGCTTTAGGTCCTATATGGCCGTGGGTTGCAACTGGCTGGTATCAGAGCCACACACATGCCGTATATATGGGGACCAGCTGTGCTCAGATCGACATATATCGACTCAAGAACATCGCCTGTAGATCCTATATGGCCGTGGGTTGCATCTGGCTGGTATCAGAGCTACCCCCATGCTGTATATACGAGGCCCAGCTGTGCTCAGATCGACATATATCGACTCAAGAACATCGCCTGTAGGTCCTATATAGCCGTGGGTTGCAGCTGGCTGGTATCACAGCTACCCCCATGCCGTATATACGTGGCCCAGCTGTGCTCAGATCGACATATATCGACTCAAGAACATCGCCTGTAGGTCCTATATGGCCGTGGGTTGCAACTGGCTGGTATCAGAGCCACACACATGCCGTATATATGGGGACCAGCTGTGCTCAGATCGACATATATCGACTCAAGAACATCGCCTGTAGGTCCTATATGCCCGTGGGTTGCATCTGGCTGGAATCAGAGCCACCCACATGCTGCATATCCAGGGCATAGCGGAGCTCATATCTACATATATCGACTCAAGAACATCGCCTGTAGGTCCTATATGGGCATAGGTTGCACCTGGCTGGTGTCGAAGCGGCCCCAATGCTGCATATACGGTGCATAGCGGTGCTCAGATCGACATATATCGACTCAAGAACATCGCCTGTAGGTCCTATATGGCCGTAAGTTGCATCTGGCTGATATCAGAGCCACCCACATGCCGTATATACGGGGGACCAGCTGTGCTCAGATCGACATATATCGAATGAAGAACATCGGCTGTAGGTCCTATATGGCCGTGGGTTGCATCTGGCTGGTATCAGAGCCACCCACATGCCGTATATACAGGGCCCAGCTGTGCTCAGATCGACATATATCGACTCAAGAACATCGCTTGTAGGTCCTATATGGCCGTGCGTTGCATCTGGCTGGTATCAGAGCTACCACCATGCTGTATCTACGAGGCCCAGCTGTGCTCAGATCGACATATATCGACTCAAGAACATCGCCTGTGGGTCTTATATGTCTGTGGGTTGCAGCTGGCTGGTATCAGGGCTACCCCCAGGCTGTATATACGTGGCCCAGCTGTGCTCAGATCGACATATATCGACTCAAGAACATCGCCTGTAGGTGCTATATGGCCGTGGGTTGCATCTGGCTGGTATCAGAGCTACCCCCATGCTGTACATACGGCGCCCAGCTGTGCTCAGATCGACATATATCGACTCAAGAACAGCGCCTGTACGTCCTATATGGGCATAGGTTGCACCTGGCTGGTGTCGGAGTGGCCCCAATGCTGCATATACGGTGCATAGCGGTGCTCAGATCGACATATATCGAATCAAGAACTTCGCCTGTAGGTCGTATATGGCCGTGGGTTGCATCTGGCTGATATCAGAGCCACCCACATGCCGTAAATAGGGGCCCAGCTGTGCTCAGATCGACATATATCGACTCAAGAACATCGCCTGTAGGTCCTATATGGCCGCGGGTTGCATCTGGCTGGTATCAGAGCCACCCACATGCCGTATATACGGTACCCAGCTGTGCTAAGATCGACATATATCGACTCAAGAACATCGCCTGTAGGTCCTATATGGCCGTGGGTTGCATATGGCTGGTATCAGAGCCACCCACATGCCATATACACGGGGCCCATCTGTGCTCAGATCGACATATATCGACTCAAAAACATCGCCTGTAGGTCCTATATGGCCGTGGGTTGCATCTGGCTGGTATCAGAGCTACCCTCATGCTGTATATACAGCGCCCAGCTGTGCTCAGATCGACATATATCGACTCAAGAACATCGCTTGAGCGTCCTATATGGCCGTGGGTTGCATCTGGCTGGTATCAGAGCTACCCCCATGCTGTATATACGGGGCCCAGCTGTGCTCAGATCGACATATATCGACTCAAGAACATTGCCTGTAGGTCCTATATAGCCGTGGGTTGCAGCTGGCTGGTATCACAGCTACCCCCATGCCGTATATACGTGGCCCAGCTGTGCTCAGATCGACATATATCGACTCAAGAACATCGCCTGTAGGTCCTATACGGCCGTGGGTTGCATCTGGCTGGTATCAGAGCTACCCCCATGCTGTATATACGGCGCCCAGCTGTGCTCAGATCGACATATATCGACTCAAGAACATCGCCTGTAGATCCTATATGGCCGTGGGTTGCATCTGGCTGGTATCAGAGCTACCCCCATGCTGTATATACGAGGCCCAGCTGTGCTCAGATCGACATATATCGACTCAAGAACATCGCCTGTAGGTCCTATATAGCCGTGGGTTGCAGCTGGCTGGTATCACAGCTACCCCCATGCCGTATATACGTGGCCCAGCTGTGCTCAGATCGACATATATCGACTCAAGAACATCGCCTGTAGGTCCTATACGGCCGTGGGTTGCATCTGGCTGGTATCAGAGCTACCCCCATGCTGTATATACGGCGCCCAGCTGTGCTCAGATCGACATATATCGACTCAAGAACATCGCCTGTAGATCCTATATGGCCGTGGGTTGCATCTGGCTGGTATCAGAGCTACCCCCATGCTGTATATACGAGGCCCAGCTGTGCTCAGATCGACATATATCGACTCAAGAACATCGCCTGTAGGTCCTATATAGCAGTGGGTTGCAGCTGGCTGGTATCATAGCTACCCCCATGCCGTATATACGTGGCCCAGCTGTGCTCAGATCGACATATATCGACTCAAGAACATCGCCTGTAGGTCCTATATGGCCGTGGGTTGCATCTGGCTGGTATCAGAGCTACCCCCATGCTGTATATACGGCGCCCAGCTGTGCTCAGATCGACATATATCGACTCAAGAACATCGCCTGTAGGTCCTATATGGGCATAGGTTGCACCTGGCTGGTATCGAAGCGGCCTCAATGCTGCATATACGGTGCATAGCGGTACTCAGATCGACATATATCGACTCAAGAACATCGCCTGTAGGTCCTATATGGCCATGGGTTGCATCTGGCTGGTATCAGAGCCACGCACATGCCGTATATACGGGGACCAGCTGTGCTCAGATCGACATATATCGACTCAAGAACATCGCCTGTAGATCCTATATGGCCGTGGGTTGCATCTGGCTGGTATCAGAGCTACCCCCATGCTGTATATACGAGGCCCAGCTGTGCTCAGATCGACATATATCGACTCAAGAACATCGCCTGTAGGTCCTATATAGCAGTGGGTTGCAGCTGGCTGGTATCATAGCTACCCCCATGCCGTATATACGTGGCCCAGCTGTGCTCAGATCGACATATATCGACTCAAGAACATCGCCTGTAGGTCCTATATGGCCGTGGGTTGCATCTGGCTGGTATCAGAGCTACCCCCATGCTGTATATACGGCGCCCAGCTGTGCTCAGATCGACATATATCGACTCAAGAACATCGCCTGTAGGTCCTATATGGCCGTGGGTTGCAGCTGGCTGGTATCACAGCTACCCCCATGCTGTATATACGTGGCCCAGCTGTGCTCAGATCGACATATATCGACTCAAGAACATCGCCTGTAGGTCCTATATGGCCGTGGGTTGCATCTGGCTGGTATCAGAGCTACCCCCATGCCGTATATACGTGGCCTAGCTGTGCTCAGATCGACATATATCGACTCAAGAACATCGCCTGTAGGTGCTATATGGCCGTGGGTTGCATCTGGCTGGTATCAGAGCTACCCCCATGGTGTATATACGGCGCCCAGCTGTGCTCAGATCGACATATATCGACTCAAGAACATCGCCTGTAGGTCCTATGTAGCCGTGGGTTGCAGCTGGCTGGTATCACAGCTACCCCCATGCTGTATATACGTGGCCCAGCTGTGCTCAGATCGACATATATCGACTCAAGAACATCGCCTGTAGGTCCTATATGGCCGTGGGTTGTAGCTGGCTGGTATCAGAGCCACCCACATGCCGTATATACGGGGCCCAGCTGTGCTCAGCTCGACATATATCGACTCAAAAACATCGCCTCTAGGTCCTATATGGCCGTGGGTTGCATCTGGCTGGTATCAGAGCTACCCCCATGCTGTATATACGGCGCCCAGCTGTGCTCAGAGCGACATATATCGACTCAAGAACATCGCCTGTAGGTCCTATATAGCCGTGGGTTGTAGCTGGCTGGTATCACAGCTACCCCCATGCTGTATATACGTGGCCCAGCTGTGCTCAGATCGACATATATCGACTCAAGAACATCGCCTGTAGGTCCTATATGGCCGTGGGTTGCATCTGGCTGGTATCAGAGCCACCCCCATGCTGTATATACGGGGCCCAGCTGTGCTCAGATCGACATATATCGACTCAAGAACATCGCCTGTAGGTCCTATATGGCCGTGGGTTGCATCTGGCTGGTATCAGAGCCACCCCCATGCTGTATATACGGCGCCCAGCTGTGCTCAGATCGACATATATCGACTCAAGAACATCGCCTGTAGGTCCTATATGGGCATAGGTTGCACCTGGCTGGTATCGAAGCGGCCTCAATGCTGCATATACGGTGCATAGCGGTACTCAGATCGACATATATCGACTCAAGAACATCGCCTGTAGGTCCTATATGGCCATGGGTTGCATCTGGCTGGTATCAGAGCCACGCACATGCCGTATATACGGGGACCAGCTGTGCTCAGATCGACATATATCGACTCAAGAACATCGCCTGTAGGTCCTATATGGGCATAGGTTGCACCTGGCTGGTATCGAAGCGGCCTCAATGCTGCATATGCGGTGCATAGCGGTACTCAGATCGACATATATCGACTCAAGAACATCGCCTGTAGGTCCTATATGGCCATGGGTTGCATCTGGCTGGTATCAGAGCCACGCACATGCCGTATATACGGGGACCAGCTGTGCTCAGATCGACATATATCGACTCAAGAACATCGCCTGTAGGTCCTATATGGCCGTGGGTTGCATCTGGCTGGTATCAGAGCTACCCCCATGCTGTATATACAGCGCCCAGCTGTGCTCAGATCGACATATATTGACTCAAGAACATCGCCTGTAGGTCCTATATGGCCGTGGGTTGCATCTGGCTGGTATCAGAGCAACCCCCATGCTGTATATACGGCACCCAGCTGTGCTCAGATCGACATATATCGACTCAAGAACATCGCCTGTAGGTTCTATATGGCCATGGGTTGCATCTGGATCGTATCAGAGCTACCCCCATGCTGTATATACGGCGCCCAGCTGTGCTCAGATCGACATATATCGACTCAAGAAAATCGCCTGTAGGTCCTATATGGCCGTGGGTTGCATCTGGCTGGTATCAGAGCTACCCCCATGCTGTATATACGAGGACCAGCTGTGCTCAGATCGACATATATCGACTCAAGAACATTGCCTGTAGGTCCTATATGGCCGTGGATTGCATCTGGCTGGTATCAGAGCTACCCCCATGCTGTATATACGGCGCCCAGCTGTGCTCAGATCGACATATATCGACTCAAGAACATCGCCTGTAGGTCCTATATAGCCGTGGGTTGCAGTTGGCTGGTATCACAGCTACCCCCATGCTGTATATACATGGCCCAGCTGTGGTCAGGTCGACATATATCGACTCAAGGACATCACCTGTAGGTGCTATATGGCCGTGGGTTGCAGCTGGCTGGTATCAGAGCCACCCACATGCCCTTTATACGGGGGTCCAGCTGAGCTCAGATCGACATATATCGACTCAAGAACATCGCCTGTAGGTCGTATATGGCCGTGGGTTGCATCTGGCTGATATCAGAGCCACCCACATGCCGTAAATACGGGGCCCAGCTGTGCTCAGATCGACATATATCGACTCAAGAACATCGCCTGTAGGTCCTATATGGCCGCGGGTTGCATCTGGCTGGTATCAGAGCCACCCACATGCCGTATATACGGTACCCAGCTGTGCTAAGATCGACATATATCGACTCAAGAACATCGCCTGTAGGTCCTATATGGCCGTGGGTTGCATATGGCTGGTATCAGAGCCACCCACATGCCATATACACGGGGCCCTTCTGTGCTCAGATCGACATATATCGACTCAAAAACATCGCCTGTAGGTCCTATATGGCCGTGGGTTGCAGCTGGCTGGTATCAGAGCCACCCACATGCCGTATATACGGGGCCCAGCTGTGCTCAGATCGACATATATCGACTCAAGAACATCGCCTGTAGGTCCTATATGGCCGTGGGTTGCATCTAGCTGGTATCAGAGCTACCCCCATGCTGTATATACGGCGCCCAGCTGTGCTCAGATCGACATATATCGACTCAAGAACATCGCCTGAGGGTCCTATATGGCCGTGGGTTGCATCTGTCTGGTATCAGAGCTACCCCCATGCTGTATATACGGGGCCCAGCTGTGCTCAGATCGACATATATCGACTCAAGAACATTGCCTGTAGGTCCTATATAGCCGTGGGTTGCAGTTGGCTGGTATCACAGCTACCCTCATGCCGTATATACGTGGCCCAGCTGTGCTCAGATCGACTTATATCGACTCAAGAACATCGCCTGTAGGTCCTATATGGCCGTGGGTTGCATCTGGCTGGTATCAGAGCTAGCCCCATGCTGTATATACGGGGCCCAGCTGTGCTCAAATCGACATATATCGACTCAAGAACATCGCCTTTAGGTCCTATATGGCCGTGGGTTGCAGCTGGCTGGTATCAGAGCTACCCCCATGCTGTATATACGTGGCCCAGCTGTGCTCAGATCGACATATATCGACTCAAGAACATCGCCTGTAGGTCCTATATGGCCTTGGGTTGCATCTGGCTGGTATCAGAGCCACCGACATGCCGTATATACGGGGCCCAGCTGTGCTCAGAAAGACATATATCGACGGAAGAACATCGCCTGTAGGTCCTATATGGCCATGGGTTGCATCTGGCTGGTATCACAGCTACCCCCATGCTGTATATAAGTAGCCCAGCTGTGCTCAGATCGACATATATCGACTCAAGAACATCGCCTGTAGGTCCTATATGCCAATGGGTTGCATCTGGCTGGAATCAGAGCCACCCACATGCTGCATATACAATGCATAGCGTAGCTCATATCGACATATATCGACTCAAGAACATTGCATGTAGGTCCTATATGGGCATAGGTTGCACCTAGCTGGTGTCGAAGCGGCCCTAATGCTGCATATACGGTGCATAGCGGTGCTCAGATCGACATATATCGACTCAAGAACATCGCCTGTAGGTCCTATATGGCCGTGGGTTGCATCTGGCTGATATCAGAGCCACCCACATGCCGTATATACGGGGGCCCAGCTGTGCTCAGATCGACATATATCGACTCAAAAACATCGGCTGTAGGTCCTATATGGCCGTGGGTTGCATCTGGCTGGTATCAGAGCCACCCACATGCCGTATATACGGGGCCCAGCTGTGCTCAGATCGACATATATCGACTCAAGAACATCGCCTGTAGGTTCTATATGGCCGTGGGTTGCATATGGCTGGTATCAGAGCCACCCACCTGCCGTATATACGGGGTCCAGCTGTGCTCGGATCGACATATATCGACTCAAGAACATCGCCTGTAGGTCCTATATGGCCGTGGATTGAATCTGGCTGGTATCAGAGCTACCCCCATGCTGTATATACGGCGCCCAGCTGTGCTCAGATCGACATATATCGACTCAAGAACATCGCCTGTAGGTCCTATATAGCCGTGGGTTGCAGTTGGCTGGTATCACAGCTACCCCCATGCTGTATATACGGGGCCCAGCTGTGCTCAGATCGACATATATCGACTCAAGAACATCGCCTGTAGGTCCTATAGGGCCGTGGGTTGCAGCTGGCTGGTATCACAGCTACCCCCATGCTGTATATACGTGGCCCAGCTGTGCTTAGATCGACATATATCGACTCAAGAACATCGCCTGTAGGTCCTATATGCCCGTGGGTTGCATCTGGCTGGAAGCAGAGCCACCCACATGCTGCATATCCAGGGCATAGCGGAGCTCATATCTACATATATTGACTCGAGAACATCGCCTGTAGGTCCTATATGGGCATAGGTTGCACCTGGCTGGTGTCGAAGCGGCCCCAATGCTGCATATACGGTGCATAGCGGTGCTCAGATCGACATATATCGACTCAAGAACATCGCATGTAGGTCCTATATGGCCGTGGGTTGCATCTGGCTGATATCAGAGCCACCCACATGCCGTATATACGGGGGCCCAGCTGTGCTCAGATAGACATATATCGAATCAAGAACATCGGCTGTAGGTCCTATATGGCCGTGGGTTGCATCTGGCTGGTATCAGAGCCACCCACATGCCTTATATACGGGGCCCAGCTGTGCTCAGATCGACATATATCGACTCAAGAACATCGCCTGTAGGTCCTTTATGGCCGTGGGTTGCATCTGGCTGGTATCAGAGCTACCCCCATGCTGTATATACGAGGCCCAGCTGTGCTCAGATCGACATATATCGACTCAAGAACATCGCCTGTGGGTCTTTTATGTCTGTGGGTTGCAGCTGGCTGGTATCAGGGCTACACCCAGGCTGTATATACGTGGCCCAGCTGTGCTCAGATCGACATATATCGACTCAAGAACATCGCCTGTAGGTGCTATATGGCCGTGGGTTGCATCTGGCTGGTATCATAGCTACCCCCATGCTGTATATACGGGGCCCAGCTGTGCTCAGATCGACATTTATCGACTCAAGAACATCGCCTGTAGGTCCTATATAACCGTGGGTTGCAGCTGGCTGGTATCACAGCTACCCCCATGCTGTATATACGGCGCCGAGCTGTGCTCAGATCGACATATATCGACTCAAGAACATCGCCTGTAGGTCCTATATGGCCGTGGGTTGCATCTGGCTGGTATCAGAGCTACCCCCCCGCTGTATATACGGGGCCCAGATCTGCTCAGATCGACACATATCGACTCAAGAACATCGCCTGTAGGTCCTATATGACCGTGGGTTGCAGCTGGCTGGTATCAGAGCTACCCCCACGCTGTATATACGTGGCCCAGCTGTGCTCAGATCGACATATATCGACTCAAGAACATCGCCTGTAGGTCCTATATGGCCGTGGGTTGCAGTTGGCTGGTATCAGAGCCACCCACATGCCGTATATACGGGGCCCAGCTGTGCTCAGCTCGACATATATCGACTCAAAAACATCGCCTGTAGGTCCTATATGGCCGTGGGTTGCAGCTGGCTTATATCAGAGCCACCCATATGCCGTATATACGGGGCCCAGCTGTGCTCAGATCGACATATATCGACTCAAGAACATCGCCTGTAGGTCCTATATCGCCGTGGATTGCAGCTGGCTGGTATCACAGCTACCCCCACGCTGTATATACGTGGCCCAGCTGTGCTCAGAACGACATAAATCGAATTAAGAACATCGCCTGTGGGTCATATGTGGCCGTGGGTTGCAGCTGGCTGGTATCAGAGCTACCCCAGGCTGTATATACGTGGCCCAGCTGTGCTCAGATCGACATATATCGACTCAAGAACATCGCCTGTGGGTCCTATATGGCCGTGGGTTGCAGCTGACTGGTATAAGTGCTAATGCCATGCTGTATATACGGCGCCCAGCTGTGCTCAGATCGACATATATCGACTCAAGAACATCGCCTGTAGGTCCTATATAGCCGTGTGTTGCAGCTGGCTGGTATCACAGCTACCCCCACGCTGTATATACGTGGCCCAACTGTGCTCAGAACGACATAAATCGACTCAAGATCATCGCCTGTGGGTCATATATGGCCGTGGGTTGCAGCTGGCTGGAATCAGAGCTACCCCAGGCTGTATATACGTGGCCCAGCTGTGCTCAGATCGACATATATCGACTCAAGAACATCGCCTGTAGGTCCTATATGGCCGTGGGTTGCAGCTGGCTGGTATCAGAGCCACCCACATGCTGTATATACGGGGCCCAGCTGTGCTCAGATCGACATATATCGACTCAAGAACATCGCCTGTAGGTCCTATATGGCCGTGGGTTGCATCTGGCTGGTATCAGAGCTACCCCCATGCTGTATATACGGGGCCCAGCTGTGCTCAGATCGACATATATCGACTCAAGAACATCGCCTTTAGGTCCTATATGGGCGTGGGTTGCAGATGGCTGGTATCACAGCTACCCCCACGCTGTATATACGTGGCCCAGCTGTGCTCAGAACGACATAAATCGACTCAAGAACATCGCCTGTGGGTCATATATGGCCGTGGGTTGCAGCTGGCTGGTATCAGAGCTACCCCAGGCAGTATATACGTGGCCCAGCTGTGCTCAGATCGACATATATCGACTCAAGAACATCGCCTGTAGGTGCTATATGGCCGTGGGTTGCATCTGGCTGGTATCAGAGCTACCCCCATGCTGTACATACGGCGCCCAGCTATGCTCAGATCGACATATATCGAAACAAGAACATCGCCTGTAGGTCCTATATGGCCGTGGGTTGCATCTGGCTGGTATCAGTGCTAATGCCATGCTGTATATACGGCGCCCAGCTGTGCACAGATCGACATATATCGACTCAAGAACATCGCCTGTAGGTCCTATATGGCCGTGGGTTGCATCTGGCTGGTATCAGAGCTACCCCCATGGTGTATATACGGCGCCCAGCTGTGCTCAGATCGACATATATCGACTCAAGAACTTCGCCTGTAGGTCCTATATGACAGTGGGTTGCATCTGGCTGGTATCAGAGCTACTCCCATGCTTTATATACGAGGCCCAGCTGTGCTCAGATCGACATATATCGACTCAAGAACATCGCCTGTAGGTCCTATATGGCCGTCGGTTGCATCTGGCTGGTATCAGAGCTGCCCCCATGCTGTATTTACGGGGCCCAGCTGTGCTCAGATCGACATATATCGAATCAAGAACATCGCCTGTAGGTCCTATACAGCCGTGGGTTGCAGCTGGCTGGTATCACAGCTACTCCCATGCTGTATATACGTGGCCCAGCTGTGCTCCGATCGACATATATCAACTCAATAACATCGCCTGTAGGTCCTATATGGCCGTGGATTGCATCTGGCTGGTATCAGAGCTACCCCCACGCCGTATATACGTGGCCCAGCTGTGCTCAGATCGACATATATCGACTCAAGAACATCGCCTGTAGGTACTATATGGCCGTGGGTTGCATCTGGCTGGTATCAGAGCTACCCCCATGCTGTATATACGGGGCCCAGCTGTGCTAAGATCGACATATATCGACTCAAGAACATCGCCTGTAGGTGCTATATGGCCGTGGGTTGCATCTGGCTGGTATAAGAGCTACCCCCATGCTGTATATATGGGGCCCAGCTGTGCTCAGATCGACATATATCGACTCAAGAACATCGCCTGTAGGTGCTATATGGCCGTGGGTTGCATCTGGCTGAAATCAGAGCTACCCCCATGCTGTATATACGGCGCCCAGCTGTGCTCAGATCGACATATATCGACTCAAGAACATCGCCTGAGGGTCCTATATGGCCGTGGGTTGCATCTGGCTGGTATCAGAGCTACCCCCATGCTGTATATACGGGGCCCAGCTGTGCTCAGATCGACATATATCGACTCAAGAACATTGCCTGTAGGTCCTATATAGCCGTGGGTTGCAGTTGGCTGGTATCACAGCTACCTTCATGCCGTATATACGTGGCCCAGCTGTGCTCAGATCGACATATATCGACTCAAGAACATCGCCTGTAGGTCCTATATGGCCGTGGGTTGCATCTGGCTGGTATCAGAGCTAGCCCCATGCTGTATATACGGGGCCCAGCTGTGCTCAGATTGACCTATATCGACTCAAGAACATCGCCTGTAGGTCCTATATGGCCGTGGGTTACATCTGGCTGGTATCAGAGCTACCCCCATAGTGTATATACGGCGCCCAGCTGTGCTCAAATCGAAATATATCGATTCAAGAACATCGCCTGTAGGTCCTATATGGGCATAGGTTGCACCTGGCTGGTGTCGAAGCGGCCCCAATGCTGCATATACGGTGCATAGTGGTACTCAGATCGACATATATCGACTCAAGAACATCGCTTGTAGGTCCTATATGTCCGTGGGTTGCATCTGGCTGATATCAGAGCCACCCACATGCCGTATATACGGGGGCCTAGCTGTGCTCAGATCGACATATATCGAATCAAGAACATCGGCTGTAGGTCCTATATGGCCGTGGGTTGCATCTGGCTGGTATCAGAGCCACCCACATGCCGTATATACGGGGCCCAGCTGTGCTCAGATTGACATATATCGACTCAAAAACATCGCCTGTAGGTCCTATATGGCCGTGGGTTGCATCTGGCTGGTATCACAGCTACCCCCATGCTGTATATACGAGGACCAGCTGTGCTCAGATCGACATATATCGACTCAAGAACATCGCCTGTAGGTACTATATGGCCGTGGATTGCATCTGGCTGGTATCAGAGCTACCCCCATGCTGTATATACGGCGCCCAGCTGTGCTCAGATCGTCATATATTGACTCAAGAACATCGGCTGTAGGCCCTATATGGGCATAGGTTGCACCTGGCTGGTGTCGAAGCGGCCCCAATGCTGCATATATGGTGCATAGCGGTGCTCAGATCGACATATATCGACTCAACAACATCGCCTGTAGGTCCTATATGGCCATGGGTTGCATCTGGCTGGTATCAGAGCCACGCACATGCAGTATATACGGGGACCAGCTGTGCTCAGATCGACATATATCGACTCAAGAACATCGCCTGTAGGTCCTATATGGCCGTGGGTTGCATCTGGCTGGTATCAGAGCTACCCTCATGCTGTATATACGGCGCCCAGCTGTGCTCAGATCGACATATATTGACTCAAGAACATCGCCTGTAGGTCCTATATGGCTGTGGGTTGCAACTGGCTGGTATCAGAGCTATCGTCATGCTGTATATACGGGGCCCAGCTGTGCTCAGATCGACATATATCGACCCAAGAACGTCGCCTGTAGGTCCTATATGGCCGTGGGTTGCAGCTGGCTGGTATCACAGCTACCCCCATGCTGTATATATGTGGCACAGCTGTGCTCAGATCGACATATATCGACTCAAGAACATCGCCTGTAGGTCCTATATGGCCGTGGGTTGTAGCTGGCTGGTATCAGAGCCACCCACATGCCGTATATACGGGGCCCAGCTGTGCTCAGCTCGACATATATCGACTCAAAAACATCGCCTCTAGGTCCTATATGGCCGTGGGTTGCATCTGGCTGGTATCAGAGCTACCCCCATGCTGTATATACGGCGCCCAGCTGTGCTCAGAGCGACATATATCGACTCAAGAACATCGCCTGTAGGTCCTATGTAGCCGTGGGTTGCAGCTGGCTGGTATCACAGCTACCCCCATGCTGTCTGTATATACGTGGCCCAGCTGTGCTCAGATCGACATATATCGACTCAAGAACATCGCCTGTAGGTCCTATATAGCCGTGGGTTGCAGCTGGCTGGTATCAGAGCCGCCCTCATGCCGTATATACGGGGACCAGCTGTGCTCAGATCGACATATATCGACTCAAGAACATCGCCTGTAGGTACTATATGGCCGAGGGTTGCATCTGGCTGGTATCAGAGCTACCCCCATGCTATATATACGGCGCCCAGCTATGCTCAGATCGACATATATCGACTCAAGAACATCGCCTGTAGGTCCTATATGGCCGTGGGTTGCATCTGGCTGGTATCAGTGCTAATCCCATGCTGTATATACGGCGCCCAGCTGTGCTCTGATCGACATATATCGACTCAAGAACATCGCCTGTGGGTCCTATATAGCCGTGGGCTGCAGCTGGCTGGTATCACAGCTACCCCTATGCTGTATATACGTGGCCCAGCTGTGCTCAGATCGACATATATCGACTCAAGAATATCGCCTGTGGGTCCTATATGGCCGTGGGTTGCATCTGGCTGATATCAGAGGCAACCACATGCCGAATATACGGGGGCCCAGCTGTGCTCAGATCGACATATATCGACTCAAGAACATCGCCTGTAGGTCCTATATAGCCGTGGGTTGCAGCTGGCTTGTAACAGAGCCACCCACATGCCGTATATACGGGGCCCAGCTGTGCTCAGATCGACATATATCGACTCAAGTACATCGCCTGTAGGTCCTATATGGCCGTGGGTTGCATCTGGCTGGTATCAGAGCAACCCCCATGCTGTATATACGGCGCCCAGCTGTGCTCAGATCGACATATATCGACTCAAGAACATCGCCCGAGGGTCCTATATGGCCGTGGGTTGCAGCTGGCTGGTATCACAGCTACCCCCATGCTGTCTGTATATATGTGGCCCAGCTGTGCTCAGATCGACATATATCGACTCAAGAACATCGCCTATAGGTCCTATATAGCCGTGGGTTGCAGCTGGCTGGTATCAGAGCCGCCCTCATGCCGTATATACGGGGACCAGCTGTGCTCAGATCGACATATATCGACTCAAGAACATCGTCTGTAGGTCCTTTATGGCCGTGGGTTGCATCTGGCTGGTATCAGAGCTACCCCCATGCTGTATATACGTGGCCCAGCTGTGCTCAGATCGACATATATCGACTAAAGAACATCACTTGTAGGTGCTATATGGCCGTGGGGTGCATCTGGCTGGTATCAGAGCTACCACCATGCTGTATATACGGCGCCAAGCTGTGCTCAGATCGACATATATCGACTCAAGAACATCGCTTGTAGGTCCTATATGGCCGTGGGTTGCATCTGGCTGGTATCAGTGCTACCCCCATGCTGTATATACGGCGCCCAGCTGTGCTCAGATCGACATATATCGACTCAAGAATATCGCCTGTAGGTCCTATATGGCCGTGGGTTGCATCTGGCTGGTATCAGAGCAACCCACATGCCGTATATACGGGGCCCAGCTGTGCTCGGATCGACATATATCGACTCAAGAACATCGCCTGTAGGTGCTATATGGCCGTGGGTTGCATCTGGCTGGTATCAGAGCTACCCCCATGCTGTATATACGGCGCCCAGCTGTGCTCAGATCGACATATATCGACTCAAGAACATCGCCTGTAGGTCCTATATGGGCATAGGTTGCACCTGGCTGGTGTCGAAGCGGCCCCAATGCTGCATATACGGTGCATAGCGGTGCTCAGATCGACATATATCGACTCAAGAAC
This sequence comes from Lordithon lunulatus, assembly GCA_963942505.1. Classification (NCBI taxonomy): domain Eukaryota; kingdom Metazoa; phylum Arthropoda; class Insecta; order Coleoptera; family Staphylinidae; genus Lordithon; species Lordithon lunulatus. The sequence goes on along the minus strand of OZ012667.1, from coordinate 28,374,662 downwards.
ATCGCCTGTAGGTCCTATATGGCCGTGGGTTGCATCTGGCTGATATCAGAGCCACCCACATGCCGTATATACGGGGGCCCAGCTGTGCTCAGATCGACATATATCGAATCAAGAACATCGGCTGTAGGTCCTATATGGCCGTGGGTTGCATCTGGCTGGTATCAGAGCCACCCACATGCCGTATATACGGGGCCCAGCTGTGCTCAGATCGACATATATCGACTCAAGAACATCGCCTGTAGGTCCTATATGGCCGTGGGTTGCATCTGGCTGGTATCAGAGCTACCCCCATGCTGTATATACGAGGACCAGCTGTGCTCAGATCGACATATATCGACTCAAGAATATCGCCTGTAGGTCCTATATGGCCGTGGATTGCATCTGGCTGGTATCAGAACTACCCCCATGCTGTATATACGGCGCCCAGCTGTGCTCAGATCGACATATATTGTCTCAAGAACATCGCCTGTAGGCCCTATATGGGCATAGGTTGCACCTGGCTGGTGTCAAAGCGGCCCCAATGCTGCATATACGGTGCATAGCGGTACTCAGATCGACATATATCGACTCAAGAAAATCGCCTGTAGGTCCTATATGGCCATGGGTTGCATCTGGCTGGTATCAGAGCCACGCACATGCCGTATATACGGGGACCAGCTGTGCTCAGATCGACATATATCGACTCAAGAACATCGCCTGTAGGTCCTATATGGCCGTGGGTTGCATCTGGCTGGTATCAGAGCTACCCCCATGCTGTATATACGGCGCCCAGCTGTGCTCAGATCGACATATATTGACTCAAGAACATCGCCTGTAGGTCCTATATGGCCGTGGGTTGCATCTGGCTGGTATCAGAGCAATCCCCATGCTGTATATACGGCACCCAGCTGTGCTCAGATCAACATATATCGACTCAAGAACATCGCCTGTAGGTCCTATATGGCCATGGGTTGCATCTGGATCGTATCACAGCTACCCCCATGCTGTATATACGGCGCCCAGCTGTGCTCAGATCGACATATATCGACTCAAGAAAATCGCCTGTAGGTCCTATATGGCCGTGGGTTGCATCTGGCTGGTATCAGAGCTACCCCCATGCTGTATATACGAGGACCAGCTGTGCTCAGATCGACATATATCGACTCAAGAACATCGCCTGTAGGTCCTATATGGCCGTGGATTGCATCTGGCTGGTATCAAAGCTACCCCCATGCTGTATATACGGCGCCCAGCTGTGCTCAGATCGACATATATCGACTCAAGAACATCGCCTGTAGGTCCTATATGGCCGTGGGTTGCATCTGCTGGTATCAGAGCTACCCACATGCCGTATATACGGGACCCAGCTGTGCTCAGATCGACATATATCGACTCAAGAACATCGCCTGTAGGTCCTATATGGCCGTGGGTTGCATATGGCTGGTATCAGAGCCACCCACATGCCGTATATACGGGCCCAGCTGTGCTCAGATCGACATATATCGAATCATGACCATCGCCTGTAGGTCCTATATGGCCGTGGGTTGCATCTGGCTGGTATCCGAGCCACCCACATGCCGTATATACGTTACCCAGCTGTGCCCAGATCGACATATATCGACTCAAGAACATCACCTGTAGGTCCTATATGGCCGTGGGTTGCATATGGCTGGTATCAGAGCTACCCCCATGCTGTATATACGAGGCCCAGCTGTGCTCAGATCGACATATATCGACTCAAGAACATCGCCTGTGGGTCTTATATGGCCGTGGAATGCATCTGGCTGGTATCAGAGCTACCCCCAGGCTATATATACGTGGCTTAGCTGTGCTCAGATCGACATATATCGACTTAAGAACATCGCCTGTAGGTCCTGTATGACCATGGGTTGCATCTGGCTGGTATCAGAGCCACCCACATGCCGTATATACGGGGACCAGTTGTGCTCAGATCGACATATATCGACTCAAGAAAATCGCCTGTAGGTCCTATATGGCCGTGGGTTGCATAAGGCTGGTATCAGGGCTACCCCCATGCTGTATATACGGGGCCCAGCTGTTCTCAGATCGACATATATCGACTCAAGAACATCGCCTGTAGGTCCTATATGGCCGTGGGTTGCAGCTGGCTGGTATCACAGCTACCCCCATGCTGTATATACGTTGCCCAGCTGTGCTCAGATCGACATATATCGACTCAAGAACATCGCCTGTAGGTCCTATATGCCCGTGGGTTGCATCTGGCTGGAATCAGAGCCACCCATATGCTGCATATCCAGGGCATAGCGGAGCTCATATCTACATATATCGACTCAAGAACATCGCCTGTAGGTCCTATATGGGCATAGGTTGCACCTGGCTGGTGTCGAAGCGGCCCCAATGCTGCATATACGGTGCATAGCGGTGCTCAGATCGACATATATCGACTCAAGAACATCGCCTGTAGGTCCTATATGGCCGTAAGTTGCATCTGGCTGATATCAGAGCCACCCACATGCCGTATATACGGGGGCCCAGCTGTGCTCAGATCGACATATATCGAATCAAGAACATCGGCTGTAGGTCCTATATGGCCGTGGGTTGCATCTGGCTGGTATCAGAGCCACCCACATGCCGTATATACGGGGCCCAGCTGTGCTCAGATCGACATATATCGACTCAAGAACATCGCCTGTAGGTCCTATATGGCCGTGGGTTGCATCTGGCTGGTATCAGAGCTACCACCATGCTGTATATACGAGGCCCAGCTGTGCTCAGATCGACATATATCGACTCAAGAACATCGCCTGTGGGTCTTATATGTCTGTGGGTTGCAGCTGGCTGGTATCAGGGCTACCCCCAGGCTGTATATACGTTGCCCAGCTGTGCTCAGATCGACATATATCGACTCAAGAACATCGCCTGTAGGTGCTATATGGCCGTGGGTTGCATCTGGCTGGTATCAGAGCTACCCCCATGCTGTATATACGGCGCCCAGCTGTGCTCAGGTCGACATATATCGACTCAAGAATATCGCCTGTAGGTCCTATATGGCCGTGGGTTGCATCTGGCTGGTATCAGAGCCACCCACATGCCGTATATACGGGGCCCAGCTGTGCTCGGATCGACATATATCGACTCAAGAACATCGCCTGTAGGTCCTATATGGCCGTGGATTGAATCTGGCTGGTATCATAACTACCCCCATGCTGTATATAGGGCGCCCAGCTGTGCTCAGATCGACATATATCGACTCAAGAACATCGCCTGTAGGTCCTATTTAGCCGTTTGTTGCAGTTGGCTGGTATCACAGCTCCCCCATGCTGTATTTACGTGGCCCAGCTGTGCTCAGGTCGACATATATCGACTCAAGGACATCACCTGTAGGTCCTATATGGCCGTGGATTGCAGCTGGCTGGTATTAGAGCCACCCACATGCCCTATATACGGGGGTCCAGCTGTGCTCAGATCGACATATATCGACTCAAGAACATCGCCTGTCGGTCCTATATGGCCGTGGGTTGCATCTGGCTGGTATCAGAGCTACCCACATGCCGTATATACGGGACCCAGCTGTGCTGAGATCGACATATATCGACTCAAGAACATCGCCTGTAGGTCCTATATGGCCGTGGGTTGCATATGGCTGGTATCAGAGCCACCCACATGCCGTATTTACGGGGCCCAGCTGTGCTCAGATCGACATATATCGAATAATGACCATCGCCTGTAGGTCCTATATGGCCGTGGGTTGGAACTGGCTGATATCAGAGCCACCCACATGCCGTATATACGGGGGCCCAGCTGTGCTCAGATCGACATATATCGAATCAAGAACATCGCCTGTAGGTCCTATATGGCCGTGGGTTGCACATGGCTCGTATCAGAGCTACACCCATGCTGTATATACGGCGCCCAGCTTTGCTCAGATCGACATATATCGACTCAAGAACATTGCCTGTGGGTCTTATATGGCCGTGGGATGCAGCTGGCTGGTATCAGAGATACCCCCAGGCTGTATATACGTGGCCCAGCTGTGCTCAGATCGACATATATCGCCTTAAGAACATCGCCGGTAGGTCCTGTATGCCCATGGGTTGCATCTGGCTGGTATCAGAGCCACCCACATGCCGTATATACGGGGACCAGCTGTGCTCAGATCGACATATATCGACTCAAGAACATCGAATGTAGGTCCTATATGGCCGTGGGTTGCATCAGGCTCGTATCAGAGCTACACCCATGCTGTATATACGGCGCCCAGCTTTGCTCAGATCGACATATATCGACTCAAGAAAATCGCCTGTAGGTCCTATATGGCCGTGGGTTGCATCTGGCTGGTATCAGAGCTACCCCCATGCTGTATATACGAGGCACAGCTGTGCTCAGATCGACATATATCGACTCAAGAACATCGCCTGTAGGTCCTATATGGCCGTGGGTTGCAGCTGGCTGGTATCACAGCTACCCCCATGCTGTATATACGTGGCCCAGCTGTACTCAGATCGACATATATCGACTCAAGAACATCGCCTGTAGGTCCTATATGGGCATAGGTTGCACCTGGCTGGTGTCGAAGCGGCCCCAATGCTGCATATACGGTGCATAGTGGTGCTCAGATCGACATATATCGACTCAAGAACATCGCTTGTAGGTCCTATATGTCCGTGGGTTGCATCTGGCTGATATCAGAGCCACCCACATGCCGTATATACGGGGGCCCAGCTGTGCTCAGATCGACATATATCGAATCAAGAACATCGGCTGTAGGTCCTATATGGCCGTGGGTTGCATCTGGCTGGTATCAGAGCCACCCACATGCCATATATACGGGGCCCAGCTGTGCTCAGATTGACATATATCGACTCAAAAACATCGCCTGTAGGTCCTATATGGCCGTGGGTTGCATCTGGCTGGTATCACAGCTACCCCCATGCTGTATATACGAGGACCAGCTGTGCTCAGATCGACATATATCGACTCAAGAACATCGCCTGTAGGTCCTATATGGCCGTGGATTGCATCTGGCTGGTATCAGAGCTACCCCCATGCTGTATATACGGCGCCCAGCTGTGCTCAGATCGTCATATATTGACTCAAGAACATCGGCTGTAGGCCCTATATGGGCATAGGTTGCACCTGGCTGGTGTCGAAGCGGCCCCAATGCTGCATATATGGTGCATAGCGGTGCTCAGATCGACATATATCGACTCAAGAACATCGCCTGTAGGTCCTATATGGCCATGGGTTGCATCTGGCTGGTATCAGAGCCACGCACATGCCGTATATACGGGGACCAGCTGTGCTCAGATCGACATATATCGACTCAAGAACATCGCCTGTAGGTCCTATATGGCCGTGGATTGCATCTGGCTGGTATCAGAGCTACCCCCATGCTGTATATACGGCGCCCAGCTGTGCTCAGATCGTCATATATTGACTCAAGAACATCGGCTGTAGGCCCTATATGGGCATAGGTTGCACCTGGCTGGTGTCGAAGCGGCCCCAATGCTGCATATATGGTGCATAGCGGTGCTCAGATCGACATATATCGACTCAAGAACATCGCCTGTAGGTCCTATATGGCCATGGGTTGCATCTGGCTGGTATCAGAGCCACGCACATGCCGTATATACGGGGACCAGCTGTGCTCAGATCGACATATATCGACTCAAGAACATCGCCTGTAGGTCCTATATGGCCGTGGGTTGCATCTGGCTGGTATCAGAGCTACCCCCATACTGTATATACGGCGCCCAGCTGTGCTCAGATCGACACATATTGACTCAAGAACATCGCCTGTAGGTCCTATATGGCTGTGGGTTGCATCTGGCTGGTATCAGAGCTATCCTCATGCTGTATATACGGGGCCCAGCTGTGCTCAGATCGACATATATCGACTCAAGAACGTCGCCTGTAGGTCCTATATGGCCGTGGGTTGCAGCTGGCTGGTATCACAGCTACCCCCATGCTGTATATACGTGGCCCAGCTGTGCTCAGATCGACATATATCGACTCAAGAACATCGCCTGTAGGTCCTATATGGCCGTGGGTTGCAGCTGGCTAGAATCAGAGCCACCCACATGCCGTATATACGGGGCCCAGCTGTGCTCAGCTCGACATATATTGACTCAAAAACATCGCCTATAGGTCCTATATGGCCGTGGGTTGCAGCTGGCTGGTATCAGAGCCACCCACATGCCGTATATACGGGGCCCAGCTGTGCTCAGATCGACATATATCGACTCAAGAACATCGCTTGTAGGTCCTATATGGCCGTGGGTTGCATCTGGCTGGTATCAGAGCTACCCCCATGCTGTATATACGGGTCCCAGCTGTGCCCAGATCGACATATATCGACTCAAGAACATCGCCTGTAGGTCCTATATGGCCGTGTCTTGCAGCTGGCTGGTATCAGAGCCACCCACATGCCGTATATACGGGGCCCAGCTGTGCTCAGATCGACATATATCGACTCAAGAACATCGCCTGTAGGTCCTATATGGCCGTGGGTTGCATCTGGCTGGTATCAGAGCTACCCCCATGCTGTATATACGGGGCCCAGCTGTGCTCAGATCGACATATATCGACTCAAGAACATCGCCTGTAGGTCCTATATGGCCGTGGGTTGCAGCTGGCTGGTATCACAGCTACCCCCACGCTGTATATACGTGGCCCAGCTGCGCTCAGAACGACATATATCGACTCAAGAACATCGCCTGTGGGTCATATATGGCCGTGGGTTGCAGCTGGCTGGTATCACAGCTACCCCCATGCTGTCTGTATATACGTGGCCCAGCTGTGCTCAGATCGACATATATCGACTCAAGAACATCGCCTGTAGGTCCTATATAGCCGTGGGTTGCAGCTGGCTGGTATCAGAGCCGCCCTCATGCCGTATATACTGGGACCAGCTGTGCTCAGATCGACATATATCGACTCAAGAACATCGCCTGTAGGTACTATATGGCCGTGGGTTGCATCTGGCTGGTATCAGAGCTACCCCCATGCTATATATACGGCGCCCAGCTATGCTCAGATCGACATATATCGACTCAAGAACATCGCCTGTAGGTCCTATATGGCCGTGGGTTGTATCTGGCTGGTATCAGTGCTAACCCCATGCTGTATATACGGCGCACAGCTGTGCTCAGATCGACATATATCGACTCAAGAACATCGCCTGTGGGTCCTATATAGCCGTGGGCTGCAGCTGGCTGGTATCACAGCTACCCCTATGCTGTATATACGTGGCCCAGCTGTGCTCAGATCGACATATATCGACTCAAGAATATCGCCTGTGGGTCCTATATGGCCGTGGGTTGCATCTGGCTGATATCAGAGGCACCCACATGCCGAATATACGGGGGCCCAGCTGGGCTCAGATCGACATATATCGACTCACGAACATCGCCTGTAGGTCCTATATGGCCGTGGGTTGCAGCTGGCTTGTAACAGAGCCACCCACATGCCGTATATACGGGGCCCAGCTGTGCTCAGATCGACATATATCGACTCAAGTACATCGCCTGTAGGTCCTATATGGCCGTGGGTTGCATCTGGCTGGTATCAGAGCAACCCCCATGCTGTATATACGGCACCCAGCTGTGCTCAGATCGACATATATCGACTCAAGAACATCGCCTGAGGGCCTATATGGCCGTGGGTTGCAGCTGGCTGGTATCACAGATACCCCTATGCTGTCTGTATATACGTGGCCCAGCTGTGCTCAGATCGACATATATCGACTCAAGAACATCGCCTGTAGATCCTATATAGCCGTGGGTTGCAGCTGGCTGGTATCAGAGCCGCCCTCATGCCGTATATACGGGGACCAGCTGTGCTCAGATCGACATATATCGACTCAAGAACATCGACTGTAGGTCCTATATGGCCGTGGGTTGCATCTGGCTGGTATCAGAGCTACCCCCATGCTGTATATACGTGGCCCAGCTGTGCTCAGATCGACATATATCGACTAAAGGACATCACTTGTAGGTGCTATATGGCCGTGGGTTGCATCTGGCTGGTATCAGAGCTACCACCATGCTGTATATACGGCGCCAAGCTGTGCTCAGATCGACATATATCGACTCAAGAACATCGCTTGTAGGTCCTATATGGCCGTGGGTTGCATCTGGCTGGTATCAGTGCTACCCCCATGCTGTATATACGGCGCCCAGCTGTGCTCAGATCGACATATATCGACTCAAGAATATCGCCTGTAGGTCCTATATGGCCGTGGGTTGCATCTGGCTGGTATCAGAGCAACCCACATGCCGTATATACGGGGCCTAGCTGTGCTCGGATCGACATATATCGACTCAAGAACATCGCCTGTAGGTCCTATATGGCCGTAGATTGAATCTGGCTGGTATCAGAGCTACCCCCATGCTGTATATACGGCGCCCAGCTATGCTAAGATCGACATATATCGACTCAAGAACATCGCCTGTAGGTCCTATATAGCCGTGGGTTGCAGTTGGCTGGTATCACAGCTACCCCCATGCTGTATATACGGGGCCCAGCTGTGCTCAGATCGACATATATCGACTCAAGAACATCGCCTGTAGGTCCTATAGGGCCGTGGGTTGCAGCTGGCTGGTATCACAGCTACCCCCATGCTGTATATACGTGGCCCAGCTGTGCTCAGATCGACATATATCGACTCAAGAACATCGCCTGTAGGTCCTATATGCCCGTGGGTTGCATCTGGCTGGAATCAGAGCCACCCACATGCCGTATATACGGGGGCCCAGCTGTGCTCAGATAGACATATATCGAATCAAGAACATCGGCTGTAGGTCCTATATAACCGTGGGTTGCAGCTGGCTGGTATCACAGCTACCCCCGTGCCGTATATACGTGGCCTAGCTGTGCTCAGATCGACATATATCGACTCAAGAACATTGCCTGTAGGTCTTATATAGCCGTGGGTTGCAGTTGGCTGGTATCACAGCTACTCTCATGCCGTATATACGTGGCCCAGCTGTGCTCAGATCGACATATATCGACTCAAGAACATCGCCTGTAGATCCTATATGGCCGTGGATTGCATCTGGCTGGTATCATAGCTACCCCCATGCTGTATATACGGGGCCCAGCTGTGCTCAGATCGACATATATCGACTCAAGAACATCGCCTGAGGGTCCTATATGGCCGTGGGTTGCATCTGGCTGGTATCAGAGCTACCCCCATGCTGTATATACGGTGCTCAGCTGTGCTCAGATCGACATATATCGACTCAAGAACATTGCCTGTAGGTATTATATAGCCGTGGGTTGCAGTTGGCTGGTATCACAGCTACCCTCATGCCGTATATACGTGGCCCAGCTGTGCTCAGATCGACATATATCGACTCAAGAACATCGCCTGTAGGTCCTATATGGCCGTAGGTTGCAACTGGCTGGTATCAGAGCCACACACATGCCGTATATATGGGGACCAGCTGTGCTCAGATCGACATATATCGACTCAAGAACATCGCCTGTAGATCCTATATGGCCGTGGGTTGCATCTGGCTGGTATCAGAGCTACCCCCATGCTGTATATACGGGGCGCAGCTGTGCTCAGATCGACATATATCGACTCAAGAACATCGCCTGTAGGTCCTATATAGCCGTGGGTTGCAGCTGGCTGGTATCACAGCTACCCCCATGCCGTATATACGTGGCCCAGCTGTGCTCAGATCGACATATATCGACTCAAGAACATCGCCTGTAGGTCCTATATGGCCGTGGGTTGCATCTGGCTGGTATCAGAGCTACCCCCATGCCGTATATAGGTGGCCTAGCTGTGCTCAGATCGACATATATAGACTCAAGAACATCGCCTGTAGGTGCTATATGGCCGTGGGTTGCATCTGGCTGGTATCAGAGCTACCCCCATGCTGTATATACGGCGAGCAGCTGTGCTCAGATCGACATATATCGACTCAAGAACATCGCCTGTAGGTCCTATATGGCCGTGGGTTGCATCTGGCTGGTATCATAGCTACCCCCATGCTGTATATACGGGGCCCAGCTGTGCTCAGATCGACATATATCGACTCAAGAACATCGCCTGTAGGTCCTATATAACCGTGGGTTGCAGCTGGCTGGTATCACAGCTACCCCCGTGCTGTATATACGGCGCCGAGCTGTGCTCAGATCGACATATATCGACTCAAGAACATCGCCTGTAGGTCGTATATGGCCGTGGGTTGCATCTGGCTGGTATCAGAGCTACCCCCCCGCTGTATATACGGGGCCCAGCTCTGATCAGATCGACACATATCGACTCAAGAACATCGCCTGTAGGTCCTATATGGCCGTGGGTTGCAGCTGGCTGGTATCAGAGCTACCCCCATGCTGTATATACGTGGCTCAGCTGTGCTCAGATCTACATATATCGACTCAAGAACATCGCCTGTAGGTCCTATATGGCCGTGGGTTGCAGCTGGCTGGTATCACAGCTACCCCCATGCTGTATATACGTGGCCCAGCTGTGCTCAGATCGACATTTATCGACTCAAGAACATCGCCTGTAGGTCCTATATGGCCGTGGGTTGCAGTTGGCTGGTATCAGAGCCACCCACATGCCGTATATACGGGGCCCAGCTGCGCTCAGCTCGACATATATCGACTCAAAAACATCGCCTGTAGGTCCTATATGGCCGTGGGTTGCAGCTGGCTGGTATCAGAGCCACCCACATGCCGTATATACGGGGCCCAGCTGTGCTCAGATCGACATATATCGACTCAAGGACATCGCCTGTAGGTCCTATATGGCCGTGGGTTGCAGCTGGCTGGTATCACAGCTACCCCCACGCTGTATATACGTGGCCTAGCTGTGCTCAGAACGATATAAAGCGACTTAAGAACATCGCCTGTGGGTCATATGTGGCCGTGGGTTGCAGCTGGCTGGTATCAGAGCTACCCCTGGCTGTATATACGTGGCCCAGCTGTGCTCAGATCGACATATATCGACTCAAGAACATCGCCTGTAGGTCCTATATGGCCGTGGGTTGCAGCTGACTGGTATCAGTGCTAATGCCATGCTGTATATACGGCGCCCAGCTGTGCTCAGATCGACATATATCGACTCAAGAACATCGCCTGTAGGTCCTATATAGCCGTGGGTTGCAGCTGGCTGGTATCACAGCTACCCCCACGCTGTATATACGTGGCCCAGCTGTGCTCAGATCGACATATATCGACTCAAGAACATCGCCTGTAGGTCCTATATAGCCGTGGGTTGCAGCTGGCTGGTATCACAGCTACCCCCACGCTGTATATACGTGGCCCAGCTGTGCTCAGAACGACATAAATCGACTCAAGATCATCGCCTGTGGGTCATATATGGCCGTGGGTTGCAGCTGGCTGGAATCAGAGCTACCCCAGGCTGTATATACGTGGCCCAGCTGTGCTCAGATCGACATATATCGACTCAAGAACATCGCCTGTAGGTCCTATATGGCCGTGGGTTGCAGCTGGCTGGTATCAGAGCCACCCACATGCTGTATATACGGGGCCCAGCTGTGCTCAGATCGACATATATCGACTCAAGAACATCGCCTGTAGGTCCTATATGGCCGTGGGTTGCATCTGGCTGGTATCAGAGCTACCCCCATGCTGTATATGCGGGGCCCAGCTGTGCTCAGATCGACATAAATCGACTCAAGAACATCGCCTGTAGGTCCTATATGGCCGTGGGTTGCAGCTGGCTGGTATCACAGCTACCCCCACGCTGTATATACGTGGCCCAGCTGTACTCAGAACGACATAAATCGACTCAAGAACATCGCCTGTGGGTCATATATGGCCGTGGGTTGCAGCTGGCTGGTATCAGAGCTACCCCAGGCAGTATATACGTGGCCCAGCTGTGCTCAGATCGACATATATCGACTCAAGAACATCGCCTGTAGGTGCTATATGGCCGTGGGTTGCATCTGGCTGGTATCAGAGCTACCCCCATGCTGTATATGCGGGGCCCAGCTGTGCTCAGATCGACATAAATCGACTCAAGAACATCGCCTGTAGGTCCTATATGGCCGTGGGTTGCAGCTGGCTGGTATCACAGCTACCCCCACGCTGTATATACGTGGCCCAGCTGTACTCAGAACGACATAAATCGACTCAAGAACATCGCCTGTAGGTCCTATATAGCCGTGGGTTGCAGCTGGCTGGTATCACAGCTACCCCCACGCTGTATATACGTGGCCCAGCTGTGCTCAGAACGACATAAATCGACTCAAGATCATCGCCTGTGGGTCATATATGGCCGTGGGTTGCAGCTGGCTGGAATCAGAGCTACCCCAGGCTGTATATACGTGGCCCAGCTGTGCTCAGATCGACATATATCGACTCAAGAACATCGCCTGTAGGTCCTATATGGCCGTGGGTTGCAGCTGGCTGGTATCAGAGCCACCCACATGCTGTATATACGGGGCCCAGCTGTGCTCAGATCGACATATATCGACTCAAGAACATCGCCTGTAGGTCCTATATGGCCGTGGGTTGCATCTGGCTGGTATCAGAGCTACCCCCATGCTGTATATACGGGGCCCAGCTGTGCTCAGATCGACATAAATCGACTCAAGAACATCGCCTGTAGGTCCTATATGGCCGTGGGTTGCAGCTGGCTGGTATCACAGCTACCCCCACGCTGTATATACGTGGCCCAGCTGTACTCAGAACGACATAAATCGACTCAAGAACATCGCCTGTGGGTCATATATGGCCGTGGGTTGCAGCTGGCTGGTATCAGAGCTACCCCAGGCAGTATATACGTGGCCCAGCTGTGCTCAGATCGACATATATCGACTCAAGAACATCGCCTGTAGGTGCTATATGGCCGTGGGTTGCATCTGGCTGGTATCAGAGCTACCCCCATGCTGTACATACGGCGCCCAGCTATGCTCAGATCGACATATATCGAATCAAGAACATCGCCTGTAGGTCCTATATGGCCGTGGGTTGCATCTGGCTGGTATCAGTGCTAATGCCATGATGTATATACGGCGCCCAGCTGTGCACAGATCGACATATATCGACTCAAGAACATCGCCTGTAGGTCCTATATGGCCGTGGGTTGCATCTGGCTGGTATCAGAGCTACCCCCCCCGCTGTATATACGGGGCCCAGCTCTGCTCAGATCGACACATATCGACTCAAGAACATCGCCTGTAGGTCCTATATGGCCGTGGGTTGCAGCTGGCTGGTATCAGAGCTACCCCCATGCTGTATATACGTGGCCCAGCTGTGCTCAGATCTACATATATTGACTCAAGAACGTCGCCTGTAGGTCCTATATGGCCGTGGGTTGCAGCTGGCTGGTATCACAGCTACCCCCATGCTGTATATACGTGGCCCAGCTGTGCTCAGATCGACATATATCGACTCAAGAACATCGCCAGTAGGTCCTATATGGCCGTGGGTTACAGTTGGCTGGTATCAGAGCCACCCACATGCCGTATATACGGGGCCCAGCTGTGCTCAGCTCGACATATATCGACTCAAAAACATCGCCTGTAGGTCCTATATGGCCGTGGGTTGCAGCTGGCTGGTATCAGAGCCACCCACATGCCGTATATACGGGGCCTAGCTGTGCTCAGATCGACATATATCGACTCAAGAACATCGCCTGTAGGTCCTATATGGCCGTGGGTTGCAGCTGGCTGGTATCACAGCTACCCCCACGCTGTATATACGTGGCCCAGCTGTGCTCAGAACGACATAAATCGACTTAAGAACATCGCCTGTGGGTCATATGTGGCCGTGGGTTGCAGCTGGCTGGTATCAGAGCTACCCCAGGCTGTATATACGTGGCCCAGCTGTGCCCAGATCGACATATATCGACTCAAGAACATCGCCTGTAGGTCCTATATGGCCGTGGGTTGCAGCTGACTGGTATCAGTGCTAATGCCATGCTGTATATACGGCGCCCAGCTGTGCTCAGATCGACATATATCGACTCAAGAACATCGCCTGTAGGTCCTATATAGCCGTGGGTTGCAACTGGCTGGTATCACAGCTACCCCCACGCTGTATATACGTGGCCCAGCTGTGCTCAGAACGACATAAATCGACTCACGATCATCGCCTGTGGGTCATATATGGCCGTGGGTTGCAGCTGGTTGGAATCAGAGCTACCCCAGGCTGTATATACGTGGCCCAGCTGTGCTCAGATCGACAGATATCGACTCAAGAACATCGCCTGTAGGTCCTATATGGCCGTGGGTTGCAGCTGGCTGGTATCAGAGCCACCCACATGCTGTATATACGGGACCAAGCTGTGCTCAGATCGACATATATCGACTCAAGAACATCGCCTGTAGGTCCTATATGGCTGTGGGTTGCATCTGGCTGGTATCAGAGCTACCCCCATGCTGTATATACGGGGCCCAGCTGTGCTCAGATCGACATATATCGACTCAAGAACATCGCCTGTAGGTCCTATATGGCCGTGGGTTGCAGCTGGCTGGTATCACAGCTACCCCCACGCTTTATATACGTGGCCCAGCTGTGCTCAGAACGACATAAATCGACTCAAGAACATCGCCTGTGGGTCATATATGGCCGTGGGTTGCAGCTGGCTGGTATCAGAGCTACCCCAGGCAGTATATACGTGCCCCAGCTGTGCTCAGATCGACATATATCGAATCAAGAACATCGCCTGTAGGTGCTATATGGCCGTGGGTTGCATCTGGCTGGTATCAGAGCTACCCCCATGCTGTACATACGGCGCCCAGCTATGCTCAGATCGAGATATATCGAATCAAGAACATCGCCTGTAGGTCCTATATGGCCGTGGGTTGCATCTGGCTGGTATCAGTGCTAATGCCATGCTGTATATACGGCGCCCAGCTGTGCACAGATCGACATATATCGACTCAAGAACATCGCCTGTAGGTCCTATATGGCCGTGGGTTGCATCTGGCTGGTATCAGAGCTACCCCCATGGTGTATGTATATACGGCGCCCAGCTGTGCTCAGATCGACATATATCGACTCAAGAACATCGCCTGTAGGTCCTATATGACCGCGGGTTGCATCTGGCTGGTATCAGAGCTACTCCCATGCTGTATATACGAGGCCCAGCTGTGCGCAGATCGACATATATCGACTGAAGAACATCGCCTGTAGGTCCTATATGGCCGTCGGTTGCATCTGGCTGGTATCAGAGCTACCCCCATGCTGTATATACGGGGCCCAGCTGTGCTCAGATCGACATATATCGACTCAAGAACATCGCCTGTAGGTGCTATATGGCCGTGGGTTGTATCTGGCTGGTATCAGAGCTACCCCCATGCTGTATATACGGCGCCCAGGTGTGCTCAGATCGACATATATCTACTCAAAAACATCGCCTGTAGGTCTTATATGCCAGCGGGTTGCATCTGGCTGGAATCAGAGCCACCCACATGCTGCAAATACAGGGCATAGCGGAGCTCATATCGACATATAACGACTCAAGAACATCGCCTGTGGGTCCCATATGGGCATAGGTTGCACCTGGCTGGTGTCGGAGCGGCCCCAATGTTGCATATACGGTGCATAGCGGTTCTCAGATCGACATATATCGACTCAAGAACATCGCCTGTAGGTCCTATATGGCCGTGGGTTGCATCTGGCTGGTATCAGAGCTACCCCCATGCTGTATATACGGCGCCCAGCTGTGCTCAGATCGACATATATCGACTCAAGAACATCGCCTGTACGTCCTATATGGGCATAGGTTGCACCTGGCTGGTGTCGGAGCGGCCCCAATGCTGCATATACGGTGCATAGCGGTGCTCAGATCGACATATATCGAATCAAGAACATCGCCTGTAGGTCGTATATGGCCGTGGGTGGCATCTGGCTGATATCAGAGCCACCCACATGCCGTATATACGGGGGCCCAGTTGTGCTCAGATCGACATATATCGACTCAAGAACATCGCCTCTAGGTCCTATATGGCCGTGGGTTACATCTGGCTGGTATCAGAGCCACCCACATGCCGTAAATACGGGGCCCAGCTGTGCTCAGATCGACATATATCGACTCAAGAACATCGCCTGTAGGTCCTATATGGCCGTGGGTTGCATCTGGCTGGTATCAGAGCTACTCCCATGCTGTATATACGAGGCCCAGCTGTGCTCAGATCGACATATATCGACTCATGAACATCGCCTGTAGGTCCTATATGGCCGTGGATTGCATCTGGCTGGTATCAGAGCTACCTCCATGCCTGTAGGTCTTATATGCCAGCGGGTTGCATCTGGCTGGAATGGGAGCCACCCACATGCTGCAAATACAGGGCATAGCGGAGCTTATATCGACATATAACGACTCAAGAACATCGCCTGTGGGTCCCATATGGGCATAGGTTGCACCTGGCTGGTGTCGGAGCGGCCCCAATGTTGCATATACGGTGCATAGCGGTTCTCAGATCGACATATATCGACTCAAGAAAATCGCCTGTAGGTCCTATATGGCAGTGGGTTGCATCTGGCTGATATCAGAGCCACCCACATGCCGTATATACGGGGCCCAGCTGTGCTCAGATTGACATATATCGACTCAAGAACATCGCCTGTAGGTCCTATATGGCCGTGGGTTAAATCTGGCTGGTATCAGAGCTACCCCCATGGTGTATATACGGCGCCCAGCTGTGCTCAAATCGACATATATCGATTCAAGAACATCGCCTGTAGGTCCTATATGGCCGTGGGTTGGATCTGGCTGGTATCAGAGCTACTCCCATGCTGTATATACGAGGCCCAGCTGTGCTCAGATCGACATATATCGACTCAAGAACATCGCCTGTGGGTCTTATATGGCCGTGGGTTGCAGCTGGCTGGTATCAGAGCTACCCCCAGGCTGTATATACGTGGCCCAGTTGTGCTCAGATCGACATATATCGACTCAAGAATATCGCCTGTAGGTGCTGTATGGCCGTGGGTTGCATCTGGCTGGTATCAGAGCTACCCCCATGCTGTATATACGGCGCCCAGCTATGCTCAGATCGACATATATCGACTCAAGAACATCGCCTGTAGGTCCTATATGGCCGTGGGTTGCATCTGGCTGGTATCATAGCTTCCCCCATGCTGTATATACGGGGCCCAGCTGTGCTCAGAGCGACATATATCGACTCAAGAACATCGCCTGTAGGTCCTATGTAGCCGTGTGTTGTAGCTGGCTGGTATCACAGCTACCCCCATGCTGTATATACGGGGCCCAGCTGTGCTCAGATCGACATATATCGACTCAAGAACATCGCCTGTAGGTCCTATATGGCCGTGGGTTGCATCTGGCTGGTATCATAGCTTCCCCCATGCTGTATATACGGGGCCCAGCTGTGCTCAGAGCGACATATATCGACTCAAGAACATCGCCTGTAGGTCCTATGTAGCCGTGGGTTGCAGCTGGCTGGTGTCACAGCTACCCCCATGCTGTATTTACGTGGCCCAGCTGTGCTCAGATCGACATATATCGACTCAAGAACATCGCCTGTAGGTCCTATATGGCCGTGGGTTGTAGCTGGCTGGTATCAGAGCCACCCACATGCCGTATATACGGGGCCCAGCTGTGCTCAGCTCGACATATATCGACTCAAGAACATCGCCTGTAGGTCCTATATGGCCGTGGGTTGCATCTGGCTGGTATCAGAGCTACCCCCATGCTGTATATACGGCGCCCAGCTGTGCTCAGATCGACATATATCGACTCAAGAACATCGCCTGTAGGTCCTATATGGCCGTGGGTTGCAGCTGTCTGGTATCACAGCTACCCCCACGCTGTATATACGTGGCCCAGCTGTGCTCAGAACGACATAAATCGACTCAAGAACATCGCCTGTGGGTCATATATGGCCGTGGGTTGCAGCTGGCTGGTATCAGAGCTACCCCAGGCTGTATATACGTGGCCCAGCTGTGCTCAGATAGACATATATCGACTCAAGAACATCGCCTGTAGGTCCTATATGGCCGTGGGTTGCAGCTGGCTGGTATCAGTGCTAATGCCATGCTGTATATACGGCGCCCAGCTGTGCTCAGATCGACATATATCGACTCAAGAACATCGCCTGTAGGTCCTATATGGCCGTGGGTTGCAGCTGGCTGGTATCACAGCAACCCCCACGCTGTATATACGTGGCCCAGCTGTGCTCAGAACGACATAAATCGACTCAAGAACATAGCCTGTGGGTCATATATGGCCGTGGGTTGCAGCTGGCTGGTATCAGAGCTACCCCAGGCTGTATATACGTGGCCCAGCTGTGCTCAGATCGACATATATCGACTCAAGAACATCGCCTGTAGGTCCTATATGGCCGTGGGTTGCAGCTGGCTGGTATCAGAGCCACCCACATGCCGTATATACGGGGCCCATCTGTGCTCAGATCGACATATATTGACTCAAGAACATCGCCTGTAGGTCCTATATGGCCGTGGGTTGCAGCTGGCTGGTATCACAGCTACTCCCACGCTGTATATACGTGGCCCAGCTGTGCTCAGAACGACATAAATCGACTCAAGAACATCGCCTGTGGGTCATATATGGCCGTGGGTTGCAGCTGGCTGGTATCAGAGCTACCCCAGGCAGTATATACGTGGCCCAGCTGTGCTCAGATCGACATATATCGACTCAAGAACATCGCCTGTAGGTGCTATATGGCCGTGGGTTGCATCTGGCTGGTATCAGAGCTACCCCCATGCTGTACATACGGCGCCCAGCTATGCTCAGTTCGTCATATATCGAATCAAGAACATCGACTGTAGGTCCTATATGGCCGTGGGTTGCATCTGGCTGGTATCAGTGCTAATGCCATGCTATATATATACGGCGCCCAGCTGTGCACAGATCGACATATTTCGACTCAAGAACATCGCCTGTAGGTCATATATGGCCGTGGGTTGCATCTGGCTGGTATCAGAGCTACCACCATGGTGTATATACGGCGCCCAGCTGTGCTCAGATCGACATATATCGACTCAAGAACATCGCCTGTAGGTCCTATATGACCGTGGGTTGCATCTGGCTGGTATCAGAGCTACTCCCATGCTGTATATACGAGGCCCAGCTGTGCTCAGATCGACATATATCGACTCAAGAACATCGCCTGTAGGTCCTATATGGCCGTCGGTTGCATCTGGCTGGTATCAGAGCTACCCCCATGCTGTATATACGGGGCCCAGCTGTGCTCAGAGCGACATATATCGACTCAAGAACATCGCCTGTAGGTCCTATGTAGCCGTGGGTTGCAGCTGGCTGGTATCACAGCTACCCCCATGCTGTATATACGTGGCCCAGCTGTGCTCAGATCGACATATATCGACTCAAGAACATCGCCTGTAGGTCCTATATGGCCGTGGGTTGTAGCTGGCTGGTATCAGAGCCACCCACATGCCGTATATACGGGGCCCAGCTGTGCTCAGATCGACATATATCGACTCAAGAACATCGCCTGTAGGTCCTATATGGCCGTGGGTTGCAGCTGGCTGGTATCAGTGCTAATGCCATGCTGTATATACGGCGCGCAGCTGTGCTCAGATCGACATATATCGACTCAAGGACATCGCTTGTAGGTCCTATATAGCCGTGGGTTGCAGCTGGCTGGTATCACAGCTACCCCCACGCTGTATATACGTGGCCCAGCTGTGCTCAGAACGACATAAATCGACTTAATATCATCGCCTGTGGGTCATATATGGCCGTGGGTTGCAGCTGGCTGGAATCAGAGCTACCCCAGGCTGTATATACGTGGCCCAGCTGTGCTCAAATCGACATATATCGACTCAAGAACATCGCCTGTAGGTCCTATATGGCCGTGGGTTGCAGCTGGCTGGTATCAGAGCCACCCACATGCTGTATATACGGGGCCCAGCTGTGCTCAGATCGACATATATCGACTCAAGAACATCGCCTGTAGGTCCTATATGGCCGTGGGTTGCATCTGGCTGGTATCAGAGCTACCCCTATGCTGTATATACGGGGCCCAGCTGTGCTCAGATCGACATATATCGATTCAAGAACATCGCCTGTAGGTCCTATATGGCCGTGGGTTCCAGCTGGCTGTTATCACAGCTACCCCCACGCTGTATATACGTGGCCCAGCTGTGCTCAGAACGACATAAATCGACTCAAGAACATCGCCTGTGGGTCATATATGGCCGTGGGTTGCAGCTGGCTGGTATCAGAGCTACCCCAGGCAGTATATACGTGGCCCAGCTGTGCTCAGATCGACATATATCGACTCAAGAACATCGCCTGTAGGTGCTATATGGCCGTGGGTTGCATCTGGCTGGTATCAGAGCTACCCCCATGCTGTACATACGGCGCCCAGCTATGCTCAGATCGACATATATCGAATCAAGAACATCGCCTGTAGGTCCTATATGGCCGTGGGTTGCATCTGGCTGGTATCAGTGCTAATTCCATGCTGTATATACGGCGCCCAGCTGTGCACAGATCGACATATATCGACTCAAGAACATCGCCTGTAGGCCCTATATGGCCGTGGGTTGCATCTGGCTGGTATCAGAGCTACCCCCATGGTGTATATACGGCGCCCAGCTGTGCTCAGATCGACATATATCGACTCAAGAACATCGCCTGTAGGTCCTATATGGCCGTCGGTTGCATCTGGCTGGTATCAGAGCTACCCCCATGCTGTATTTACGGGGCCCAGCTGTGCTCAGATCGACATATATCGAATCAAGAACATCGCCTGTAGGTCCTATATGGCCGTGGGTTGCATCTGGCTGGTATCAGTGCTAATTCCATGCTGTATATACGGCGCCCAGCTGTGCACAGATCGACATATATCGACTCAAGAACATCGCCTGTAGGCCCTATACGGCCGTGGGTTGCATCTGGCTGGTATCAGAGCTACCCCCATGGTGTATATACGGCGCCCAGCTGTGCTCAGATCGACATATATCGACTCAAGAACATCGCCTGTAGGTCCTATATGGCCGTCGGTTGCATCTGGCTGGTATCACAGCTACCCCCATGCTGTATATACGTGGCCCAGCTGTGCTTCGATCGACATATATCGACTCAAGAACATCGCCTGTAGGCCCTATACGGCCGTGGATTGCATCTGGCTGGTATCAGAGCTACCCCCATACCGTATATACGTGGCCCAGCTGTGCTCAGATCGACATATATCGACTCAAGAACATCGCCTGTAGGTGCTATATGGCCGTGGGTTGCAGCTGGCTGGTATCAGAGCTACCCCCATGCTGTATATACGGGGCCCAGCTGTGATCAGATCGACATATATCGACTCAAGAACATCGCCTGTAGGTGCTATATGGCCGTGGGTTGCATCTGGCTGGTATCAGAGCTACCCCCATGCTGTATATACGGCGCCCAGCTGTGCTCAGATCGACATATATCGACTCAAAAACATCGCCTGTAGGTCCTATATGCCCGCGGGTTGCATCTGGCTGGAATCAGAGCCACCCACATGCTGCAAATACAGCGCATAGCGGAGCTCATATCGACAATTAACGACTCAAGAACATCGCCTGTGGGTCCCATATGGGCATAGGTTGCACCTGGCTGGTGTCGGAGCGGCCCCAATGTTGCATATACGGTGCATAGCGGTTCTCAGATCGACATATATCGACTCAAGAACATCGCCTGTAGGTCCTATATGGCAGTGGGTTGCATCTGGCTGATATCAGAGCCACCCACATGCCGTATATACGGGGCCCAGCTGTGCTCAGATTGACATATATCGACTCAAGAACATCGCCTGTAGGTCCTATATGGCCGTGGGTTACATCTGGCTGGTATCAGAGCTACCCCCATGGTGTATATACGGCGCCCAGCTGTGCTCAAATCGACATATATCGATTCAAGAACATCGCCTGTAGGTCCTATATGGCCGTGGGTTGGATCTGGCTGGTATCAGAGCTACTCCCATGCTGTATATACGAGGCCCAGCTGTGCTCAGATCGACATATATCGACTCAAGAACATTGCCTGTGGGTCTTATATGGCCGTGGGTTGCAGCTGGCTGGTATCAGAGCTACCCCCAGGCTATATATATACGTGGCCCAGTTGTGCTCAGATCGACATATATCGACTCAAGAATATCGCCTGTAGGTGCTGTATGGCCGTGGGTTGCATCTGGCTGGTATCAGAGCTACCCCCATGCTGTATATACGGCGCCCAGCTGTGCTTAGATCGACATATATCGACTCAAGAACATCGCCTGTAGGTCCTATATGGCCGTGGGTTGCATCTGGCTGGTATCATAGCTTCCCCCATGCTGTATATACGGGGCCCAGCTGTGCTCAGAGCGACATATATCGACTCAAGAACATCGCCTGTAGGTCCTATGTAGCCGTGGGTTGCAGCTGGCTGGTATCACAGCTACCCCCATGCTGTATATACGTGGCCCAGCTGTGCTCAGATCGACATATAACGACTCAAGAACATCGCCTGTAGGTCCTATATGGCCGTGGGTTGTAGCTGGCTGGTATCAGAGCCACCCACATGCCGTATATACGGGGCCCAGCTGTGCTCAGGTCGACATATATCGACTCAAGAACATCGCCTGTAGGTCCTATATGGCCGTGGGTTGCAGCTGGCTGGTATCAGTGCTAATGCCATGCTGTATATACGGCGCCCAGCTGTGCTCAGATCGACATATATCGACTCAAGAACATCGCCTGTAGGTCCTATATAGCCGTGGGTTGCAGCTGGCTGGTATCACAGCTACCCCCACGCTGTATATACGTGGCCCAGCTATGCTCAGAACGACATAAATCGACTCAAGATCATCGCCTGTGGGTCATATATGGCCGTGGGTTGCAGCTGGCTGGAATCAGAGCTACCCCAGGCTGTATATACGTGGCCCAGCTGTGCTCAGATCGACATATATTGACTCAAGAACATCGCCTGTAGGTCCTATATGGCCGTGGGTTGCAGCTGGCTGGTATCAGAGCCACCCACATGCTGTATATACGGGGCCCAGCTGTGCTCAGATCGACATATATCGACTAAAGAACATCGCCTGTAGGTCCTATATGGCCGTGGGTTGCATCTGGCTGGTATCAGAGCTATCCCCATGCTGTATATACGGGGCCCAGCTGTGCTCAGATCGACATATATCGACTCAAGAACATCGCCTGTAGGTCCTATATGGCCGTGGGTTGCAGCTGGCTGGTATCACAGCTACCCCCACGCTGTATATACGTGGCCCAGCTGTGCTCAGAACGACATAAATCGACTCAAGAACATCGCCTGTGGGTCATATACGGCCGTGGGTTGCAGCTAGCTGGTATCAGAGCTACCCCAGGCAGTATATACGTGGCCCAGCTGTGCTCAGATCGACATATATCGACTCAAGAACATCGCCTGTAGGTGCTATATGCCAGCGGGTTGCATCTGGCTGGAATCAGAGCCACCCACATGCTGCAAATACAGGGCATAGCGGAGCTCATATCGACATATAACGACTCAAGAACATCGCCTGTGGGTCCCATATGGGCATAGGTTGCACCTGGCTGGTGTCGGAGCGGCCCCAATGTTGCATATACGGTGCATAGCGGTTCTCAGATCGACATATATCGACTCAAGAACATCGCCTGTAGGTCCTATATGGCCGTGGGTTGCATCTGGCTGGTATCAGAGCTACCCCCATGCTGTATATACGGCGCCCAGCTGTGCTCAGATCGACATATATCGACTCAAGAACATCGCCTGTACGTCCTATATGGGCATAGGTTGCACCTGGCTGGTGTCGGAGCGGCCCCAATGCTGCATATACGGTGCATAGCGGTGCTCAGATCGACATATATCGAATCAAGAACATCGCCTGTAGGTCGTATATGGCCGTGGGTGGCATCTGGCTGATATCAGAGCCACCCACATGCCGTATATACGGGGGCCCAGTTGTGCTCAGATCGACATATATCGACTCAAGAACATCGCCTCTAGGTCCTATATGGCCGTGGGTTACATCTGGCTGGTATCAGAGCCACCCACATGCCGTAAATACGGGGCCCAGCTGTGCTCAGATCGACATATATCGACTCAAGAACATCGCCTGTAGGTCCTATATGGCCGTGGGTTGCATCTGGCTGGTATCAGAGCTACTCCCATGCTGTATATACGAGGCCCAGCTGTGCTCAGATCGACATATATCGACTCATGAACATCGCCTGTAGGTCCTATATGGCCGTGGATTGCATCTGGCTGCTATCAGAGCTACCTCCATGCCTGTAGGTCTTATATGCCAGCGGGTTGCATCTGGCTGGAATGGGAGCCACCCACATGCTGCAAATACAGGGCATAGCGGAGCT
Source organism: Lordithon lunulatus (assembly GCA_963942505.1). Classification (NCBI taxonomy): domain Eukaryota; kingdom Metazoa; phylum Arthropoda; class Insecta; order Coleoptera; family Staphylinidae; genus Lordithon; species Lordithon lunulatus. The sequence continues at coordinate 28,350,416 of OZ012667.1, read as the reverse complement.
TATATCGACATATAACGACTCAAGAACATCGCCTGTGGGTCCCATATGGGCATAGGTTGCACCTGGCTGGTGTCGGAGCGGCCCCAATGTTGCATATACGGTGCATAGCGGTTCTCAGATCGACATATATCGACTCAAGAAAATCGCCTGTAGGTCCTATATGGCAGTGGGTTGCATCTGGCTGATATCAGAGCCACCCACATGCCGTATATACGGGGCCCAGCTGTGCTCAGATTGACATATATCGACTCAAGAACATCGCCTGTAGGTCCTATATGGCCGTGGGTTAAATCTGGCTGGTATCAGAGCTACCCCCATGGTGTATATACGGCGCCCAGCTGTGCTCAAATCGACATATATCGATTCAAGAACATCGCCTGTAGGTCCTATATGGCCGTGGGTTGGATCTGGCTGGTATCAGAGCTACTCCCATGCTGTATATACGAGGCCCAGCTGTGCTCAGATCGACATATATCGACTCAAGAACATCGCCTGTGGGTCTTATATGGCCGTGGGTTGCAGCTGGCTGGTATCAGAGCTACCCCCAGGCTGTATATACGTGGCCCAGTTGTGCTCAGATCGACATATATCGACTCAAGAATATCGCCTGTAGGTGCTGTATGGCCGTGGGTTGCATCTGGCTGGTATCAGAGCTACCCCCATGCTGTATATACGGCGCCCAGCTATGCTCAGATCGACATATATCGACTCAAGAACATCGCCTGTAGGTCCTATATGGCCGTGGGTTGCATCTGGCTGGTATCATAGCTTCCCCCATGCTGTATATACGGGGCCCAGCTGTGCTCAGAGCGACATATATCGACTCAAGAACATCGCCTGTAGGTCCTATGTAGCCGTGTGTTGTAGCTGGCTGGTATCACAGCTACCCCCATGCTGTATATACGGGGCCCAGCTGTGCTCAGATCGACATATATCGACTCAAGAACATCGCCTGTAGGTCCTATATGGCCGTGGGTTGCATCTGGCTGGTATCATAGCTTCCCCCATGCTGTATATACGGGGCCCAGCTGTGCTCAGAGCGACATATATCGACTCAAGAACATCGCCTGTAGGTCCTATGTAGCCGTGGGTTGCAGCTGGCTGGTGTCACAGCTACCCCCATGCTGTATTTACGTGGCCCAGCTGTGCTCAGATCGACATATATCGACTCAAGAACATCGCCTGTAGGTCCTATATGGCCGTGGGTTGTAGCTGGCTGGTATCAGAGCCACCCACATGCCGTATATACGGGGCCCAGCTGTGCTCAGCTCGACATATATCGACTCAAGAACATCGCCTGTAGGTCCTATATGGCCGTGGGTTGCATCTGGCTGGTATCAGAGCTACCCCCATGCTGTATATACGGCGCCCAGCTGTGCTCAGATCGACATATATCGACTCAAGAACATCGCCTGTAGGTCCTATATGGCCGTGGGTTGCAGCTGTCTGGTATCACAGCTACCCCCACGCTGTATATACGTGGCCCAGCTGTGCTCAGAACGACATAAATCGACTCAAGAACATCGCCTGTGGGTCATATATGGCCGTGGGTTGCAGCTGGCTGGTATCAGAGCTACCCCAGGCTGTATATACGTGGCCCAGCTGTGCTCAGATAGACATATATCGACTCAAGAACATCGCCTGTAGGTCCTATATGGCCGTGGGTTGCAGCTGGCTGGTATCAGTGCTAATGCCATGCTGTATATACGGCGCCCAGCTGTGCTCAGATCGACATATATCGACTCAAGAACATCGCCTGTAGGTCCTATATGGCCGTGGGTTGCAGCTGGCTGGTATCACAGCAACCCCCACGCTGTATATACGTGGCCCAGCTGTGCTCAGAACGACATAAATCGACTCAAGAACATAGCCTGTGGGTCATATATGGCCGTGGGTTGCAGCTGGCTGGTATCAGAGCTACCCCAGGCTGTATATACGTGGCCCAGCTGTGCTCAGATCGACATATATCGACTCAAGAACATCGCCTGTAGGTCCTATATGGCCGTGGGTTGCAGCTGGCTGGTATCAGAGCCACCCACATGCCGTATATACGGGGCCCATCTGTGCTCAGATCGACATATATCGACTCAAGAACATCGCCTGTAGGTCCTATATGGCCGTGGGTTGCAGCTGGCTGGTATCACAGCTACTCCCACGCTGTATATACGTGGCCCAGCTGTGCTCAGAACGACATAAATCGACTCAAGAACATCGCCTGTGGGTCATATATGGCCGTGGGTTGCAGCTGGCTGGTATCAGAGCTACCCCAGGCAGTATATACGTGGCCCAGCTGTGCTCAGATCGACATATATCGACTCAAGAACATCGCCTGTAGGTGCTATATGGCCGTGGGTTGCATCTGGCTGGTATCAGAGCTACCCCCATGCTGTACATACGGCGCCCAGCTATGCTCAGTTCGTCATATATCGAATCAAGAACATCGACTGTAGGTCCTATATGGCCGTGGGTTGCATCTGGCTGGTATCAGTGCTAATGCCATGCTATATATATACGGCGCCCAGCTGTGCACAGATCGACATATTTCGACTCAAGAACATCGCCTGTAGGTCATATATGGCCGTGGGTTGCATCTGGCTGGTATCAGAGCTACCACCATGGTGTATATACGGCGCCCAGCTGTGCTCAGATCGACATATATCGACTCAAGAACATCGCCTGTAGGTCCTATATGACCGTGGGTTGCATCTGGCTGGTATCAGAGCTACTCCCATGCTGTATATACGAGGCCCAGCTGTGCTCAGATCGACATATATCGACTCAAGAACATCGCCTGTAGGTCCTATATGGCCGTCGGTTGCATCTGGCTGGTATCAGAGCTACCCCCATGCTGTATATACGGGGCCCAGCTGTGCTCAGAGCGACATATATCGACTCAAGAACATCGCCTGTAGGTCCTATGTAGCCGTGGGTTGCAGCTGGCTGGTATCACAGCTACCCCCATGCTGTATATACGTGGCCCAGCTGTGCTCAGATCGACATATATCGACTCAAGAACATCGCCTGTAGGTCCTATATGGCCGTGGGTTGTAGCTGGCTGGTATCAGAGCCACCCACATGCCGTATATACGGGGCCCAGCTGTGCTCAGATCGACATATATCGACTCAAGAACATCGCCTGTAGGTCCTATATGGCCGTGGGTTGCAGCTGGCTGGTATCAGTGCTAATGCCATGCTGTATATACGGCGCGCAGCTGTGCTCAGATCGACATATATCGACTCAAGGACATCGCTTGTAGGTCCTATATAGCCGTGGGTTGCAGCTGGCTGGTATCACAGCTACCCCCACGCTGTATATACGTGGCCCAGCTGTGCTCAGAACGACATAAATCGACTCAATATCATCGCCTGTGGGTCATATATGGCCGTGGGTTGCAGCTGGCTGGAATCAGAGCTACCCCAGGCTGTATATACGTGGCCCAGCTGTGCTCAAATCGACATATATCGACTCAAGAACATCGCCTGTAGGTCCTATATGGCCGTGGGTTGCAGCTGGCTGGTATCAGAGCCACCCACATGCTGTATATACGGGGCCCAGCTGTGCTCAGATCGACATATATCGACTCAAGAACATCGCCTGTAGGTCCTATATGGCCGTGGGTTGCATCTGGCTGGTATCAGAGCTACCCCTATGCTGTATATACGGGGCCCAGCTGTGCTCAGATCGACATATATCGATTCAAGAACATCGCCTGTAGGTCCTATATGGCCGTGGGTTCCAGCTGGCTGTTATCACAGCTACCCCCACGCTGTATATACGTGGCCCAGCTGTGCTCAGAACGACATAAATCGACTCAAGAACATCGCCTGTGGGTCATATATGGCCGTGGGTTGCAGCTGGCTGGTATCAGAGCTACCCCAGGCAGTATATACGTGGCCCAGCTGTGCTCAGATCGACATATATCGACTCAAGAACATCGCCTGTAGGTGCTATATGGCCGTGGGTTGCATCTGGCTGGTATCAGAGCTACCCCCATGCTGTACATACGGCGCCCAGCTATGCTCAGATCGACATATATCGAATCAAGAACATCGCCTGTAGGTCCTATATGGCCGTGGGTTGCATCTGGCTGGTATCAGTGCTAATTCCATGCTGTATATACGGCGCCCAGCTGTGCACAGATCGACATATATCGACTCAAGAACATCGCCTGTAGGCCCTATATGGCCGTGGGTTGCATCTGGCTGGTATCAGAGCTACCCCCATGGTGTATATACGGCGCCCAGCTGTGCTCAGATCGACATATATCGACTCAAGAACATCGCCTGTAGGTCCTATATGGCCGTGGGTTGCATCTGGCTGGTATCAGTGCTAATTCCATGCTGTATATACGGCGCCCAGCTGTGCACAGATCGACATATATCGACTCAAGAACATCGCCTGTAGGCCCTATACGGCCGTGGGTTGCATCTGGCTGGTATCAGAGCTACCCCCATGGTGTATATACGGCGCCCAGCTGTGCTCAGATCGACATATATCGACTCAAGAACATCGCCTGTAGGTCCTATATGGCCGTCGGTTGCATCTGGCTGGTATCACAGCTACCCCCATGCTGTATATACGTGGCCCAGCTGTGCTTCGATCGACATATATCGACTCAAGAACATCGCCTGTAGGCCCTATACGGCCGTGGATTGCATCTGGCTGGTATCAGAGCTACCCCCATACCGTATATACGTGGCCCAGCTGTGCTCAGATCGACATATATCGACTCAAGAACATCGCCTGTAGGTGCTATATGGCCGTGGGTTGCAGCTGGCTGGTATCAGAGCTACCCCCATGCTGTATATACGGGGCCCAGCTGTGATCAGATCGACATATATCGACTCAAGAACATCGCCTGTAGGTGCTATATGGCCGTGGGTTGCATCTGGCTGGTATCAGAGCTACCCCCATGCTGTATATACGGCGCCCAGCTGTGCTCAGATCGACATATATCGACTCAAAAACATCGCCTGTAGGTCCTATATGCCCGCGGGTTGCATCTGGCTGGAATCAGAGCCACCCACATGCTGCAAATACAGCGCATAGCGGAGCTCATATCGACAATTAACGACTCAAGAACATCGCCTGTGGGTCCCATATGGGCATAGGTTGCACCTGGCTGGTGTCGGAGCGGCCCCAATGTTGCATATACGGTGCATAGCGGTTCTCAGATCGACATATATCGACTCAAGAACATCGCCTGTAGGTCCTATATGGCAGTGGGTTGCATCTGGCTGATATCAGAGCCACCCACATGCCGTATATACGGGGCCCAGCTGTGCTCAGATTGACATATATCGACTCAAGAACATCGCCTGTAGGTCCTATATGGCCGTGGGTTACATCTGGCTGGTATCAGAGCTACCCCCATGGTGTATATACGGCGCCCAGCTGTGCTCAAATCGACATATATCGATTCAAGAACATCGCCTGTAGGTCCTATATGGCCGTGGGTTGGATCTGGCTGGTATCAGAGCTACTCCCATGCTGTATATACGAGGCCCAGCTGTGCTCAGATCGACATATATCGACTCAAGAACATTGCCTGTGGGTCTTATATGGCCGTGGGTTGCAGCTGGCTGGTATCAGAGCTACCCCCAGGCTATATATATACGTGGCCCAGTTGTGCTCAGATCGACATATATCGACTCAAGAATATCGCCTGTAGGTGCTGTATGGCCGTGGGTTGCATCTGGCTGGTATCAGAGCTACCCCCATGCTGTATATACGGCGCCCAGCTGTGCTTAGATCGACATATATCGACTCAAGAACATCGCCTGTAGGTCCTATATGGCCGTGGGTTGCATCTGGCTGGTATCATAGCTTCCCCCATGCTGTATATACGGGGCCCAGCTGTGCTCAGAGCGACATATATCGACTCAAGAACATCGCCTGTAGGTCCTATGTAGCCGTGGGTTGCAGCTGGCTGGTATCACAGCTACCCCCATGCTGTATATACGTGGCCCAGCTGTGCTCAGATCGACATATAACGACTCAAGAACATCGCCTGTAGGTCCTATATGGCCGTGGGTTGTAGCTGGCTGGTATCAGAGCCACCCACATGCCGTATATACGGGGCCCAGCTGTGCTCAGGTCGACATATATCGACTCAAGAACATCGCCTGTAGGTCCTATATGGCCGTGGGTTGCAGCTGGCTGGTATCAGTGCTAATGCCATGCTGTATATACGGCGCCCAGCTGTGCTCAGATCGACATATATCGACTCAAGAACATCGCCTGTAGGTCCTATATAGCCGTGGGTTGCAGCTGGCTGGTATCACAGCTACCCCCACGCTGTATATACGTGGCCCAGCTATGCTCAGAACGACATAAATCGACTCAAGATCATCGCCTGTGGGTCATATATGGCCGTGGGTTGCAGCTGGCTGGAATCAGAGCTACCCCAGGCTGTATATACGTGGCCCAGCTGTGCTCAGATCGACATATATTGACTCAAGAACATCGCCTGTAGGTCCTATATGGCCGTGGGTTGCAGCTGGCTGGTATCAGAGCCACCCACATGCTGTATATACGGGGCCCAGCTGTGCTCAGATCGACATATATCGACTAAAGAACATCGCCTGTAGGTCCTATATGGCCGTGGGTTGCATCTGGCTGGTATCAGAGCTATCCCCATGCTGTATATACGGGGCCCAGCTGTGCTCAGATCGACATATATCGACTCAAGAACATCGCCTGTAGGTCCTATATGGCCGTGGGTTGCAGCTGGCTGGTATCACAGCTACCCCCACGCTGTATATACGTGGCCCAGCTGTGCTCAGAACGACATAAATCGACTCAAGAACATCGCCTGTGGGTCATATACGGCCGTGGGTTGCAGCTAGCTGGTATCAGAGCTACCCCAGGCAGTATATACGTGGCCCAGCTGTGCTCAGATCGACATATATCGACTCAAGAACATCGCCTGTAGGTGCTATATGGCCGTGGGTTGCATCTGGCTGGTATCAGAGCTACCCCCATGCTGTACATACGGCGCCCAGCTATGCTCAAATCGACATATATCGATTCAAGAACATCGCCTGTAGGTCCTATATGGCCGTGGGTTGCATCTGGCTGGTATCAGTGCTAATGCCATGCTGTATATACGGCGCCCAGCTGTGCACAGATCGACATATATCGACTCAAGAAAATCGCCTGTAGGTGCTATATGGCCGTGGGTTGCATCTGGCTGGTATCAGAGCTACCCCCATGCTGTATATACGGCGCCCAGCTGTGCTCAGATCGACATATATCGACTCAAAAACATCGCCTGTAGGTCCTATATGCCCGCGGGTTGCATCTGGCTGGAATCAGAGCCACCCACATGCTGCAAATACAGGGCATAGCGGAGCTCATATCGACATATAACGACTCAAGAACATCGCCTGTGGGTCCCATAAGGGCATAGGTTGCACCTGGCTGGTGTCGGAGCGGCCCCAATGTTGCATATACGGTGCATAGCGGTTCTCAGATCGACATATATCGACTCAAGAACATCGCCTGTAGGTCCTATATGGCAGTGGGTTGCATCTGGCTAATATCAGAGCCACCCACATACAGTATATACGGGACCCAGCTGTGCTCAGATTGACATATATCGACTCAAGAACATCGCCTGTAGGTCCTATATGGCCGTGGGTTACATCTGGCTGGTATCAGAGCTACCCCCATGGTGTATATACGGCGCCCAGCTGTGCTCAAATCGACATATATCGATTCAAGAACATCGCCTGTAGGTCCTATATGGCCGTGGGTTGGATCTGGCTGATATCAGAGCTACTCCCATGCTGTATATACGAGGCCCAGCTGTGCTCAGATCGACATATATCGACTCAATAACATCGCCTGTGGGTCTTATATGGCCGTGGGTTGCAGCTGGCTGGTATCAGAGCTACCCCCAGGCTGTATATACGTGGCCCAGTTGTGCTCAGATCGACATATATCGACTCAAGAATATCGCCTGTAGGTGCTGTATGGCCGTGGGTTGCATCTGGCTGGTATCAGAGCTACCCCCATGCTGTATATACGGCGCCCAGCTGTGCTCAGATCGACATATATCGACTCAAGAACATCGCCTGTAGGTCCTAAATGGCCGTGGGTTGCATCTCGCTGGTATCATAGCTTCCCCATGCTGTATATACGGGGCCCAGCTGTGCTCAGAGCGACATATATCGACTCCATCGCCTGTAGGTCCTATGTAGCCGTGGGTTGCAGCTGGCTGGTATCAGAGCTACTCCCATGCTGTATATACGAGGCCCAGCTGTGCTCAGATCGACATATATCGACTCAAGAACATCGCCTGTGGGTCTTATATGGCCGTGGGTTGCAGCTGGCTGGTATCAGAGCTACCCCCAGGCTGTATATACGTGGCCCAGTTGTGCTCAGATCGACATATATCGACTCAAGAATATCGCCTGTAGGTGCTGTATGGCCGTGGGTTGCATCTGGCTGGTATCAGAGCTACCCCCATGCTGTATATACGTGGCCCAGCTGTGCTCAGATCGACATATATCGACTCAAGAACATCGCCTGTAGGTCCTATATGGCCGTGGGTTGTAGCTGGCTGGTATCAGAGCCACCCACATGCCGTATATACGGGGCCCAGCTGTGCTCAGATCGACATATATCGACTCAAGAACATCGCCTGTAGGTCCTATATGGCCGTGGGTTGCAGCTGGCTGGTATCAGTGCTAAAGCCATGCTGTATATACGGCGCCCAGCTGTGCTCAGATCGACATATATCGACTCAAGAACATCGCCTGTAGGTCCTATATAGCCGTGGGTTGCAGCTGGCTGGTATCACAGCTACCCCCACGCTGTATATACGTGGCCCAGCTGAGCTCAGAACGACATAAATCGACTCACGATCATCGCCTGTGGGTCATATATGGCCGTGGGTTGCAGCTGGTTGGAATCAGAGCTACCCCAGGCTGTATATACGTGGCCCAGCTGTGCTCAGATCGACAGATATCGACTCAAGAACATCGCCTGTAGGTCTTATATGGCCGTGGGTTGCAGCTGGCTGGTATCAGAGCTACCCCCAGGCTGTATATACGTGGCCCAGTTGTGCTCAGATCGACATATATCGACTCAAGAATATCGCCTGTAGGTGCTGTATGGCCGTGGGTTGCATCTGGCTGGTATCAGAGCTACCCCCATGCTGTATATACGGCGCCCAGCTGTGCTCAGATCGACATATATCGACTCAAGAACATCGCCTGTAGGTCCTATATGGCCGTGGGTTGCATCTCGCTGGTATCATAGCTTCCCCCATGCTGTATATACGGGGCCCAGCTATGCTCAGAGCGACATATATCGACTCCATCGCCTGTAGGTCCTATGTAGCCGTGGGTTGCAGCTGGCTGGTATCAGAGCTACTCCCATGCTGTATATACGAGGCCCAGCTGTGCTCAGATCGACATATATCGACTCAAGAACATCGCCTGTGGGTCTTATATGGCCGTGGGTTGCAGCTGGCTGGTATCAGAGCTACCCCCAGGCTGTATATACGTGGCCCAGTTGTGCTCAGATCGACATATATCGACTCAAGAATATCGCCTGTAGGTGCTGTATGGCCGTGGGTTGCATCTGGCTGGTATCAAAGCTACCCCCATGCTGTATATACGTGGCCCAGCTGTGCTCAGATCGACATATATCGACTCAAGAACATCGCCTGTAGGTCCTATATGGCCGTGGGTTGTAGCTGGCTGGTATCAGAGCCACCCACATGCCGTATATACGGGGCCCAGCTGTGCTCAGATCGACATATATCGACTCAAGAACATCGCCTGTAGGTCCTATATGGCCGTGGGTTGCAGCTGGCTGGTATCAGTGCTAAAGCCATGCTGTATATACGGCGCCCAGCTGTGCTCAGATCGACATATATCGACTCAAGAACATCGCCTGTAGGTCCTATATAGCCGTGGGTTGCAGCTGGCTGGTATCACAGCTACCCCCACGCTGTATATACGTGGCCCAGCTGAGCTCAGAACGACATAAATCGACTCACGATCATCGCCTGTGGGTCATATATGGCCGTGGGTTGCAGCTGGTTGGAATCAGAGCTACCCCAGGCTGTATATACGTGGCCCAGCTGTGCTCAGATCGACAGATATCGACTCAAGAACATCGCCTGTAGGTCCTATATGGCCGTGGGTTGCAGCTGGCTGGTATCAGAGCCACCCACATGCTGTATATACGGGACCAAGCTGTGCTCAGATCGACATATATCGACTCAAGAACATCGCCTGTAGGTCCTATATGGCTGTGGGTTGCATCTGGCTGGTATCAGAGCTACCCCCATGCTGTATATACGGGGCCCAGCTGTGCTCAGATCGACATATATCGACTCAAGAACATCGCCTGTAGGTCCTATATGGCCGTGGGTTGCATCTGGCTGGTATCATAGCTTCCCCCATGCTGTATATACGGGGCCCAGCTGTGCTCAGAGCGACATATATCGACTCAAGAACATCGCCTGTAGGTCCTATGTAGCCGTGGGTTGCAGCTGGCTGGTGTCACAGCTACCCCCATGCTGTATTTACGTGGCCCAGCTGTGCTCAGATCGACATATATCGACTCAAGAACATCGCCTGTAGGTCCTATATGGCCGTGGGTTGTAGCTGGCTGGTATCAGAGCCACCCACATGCCGTATATACGGGGCCCAGCTGTGCTCAGCTCGACATATATCGACTCAAGAACATCGCCTGTAGGTCCTATATGGCCGTGGGTTGCATCTGGCTGGTATCACAGCTACCCCCATGCTGTATATACGGCGCCCAGCTGTGCTCAGATCGACATATATCGACTCAAGAACATCGCCTGTAGGTCCTATATGGCCGTGGGTTGCAGCTGGCTGGTATCACAGCTACCCCCACGCTGTATATACGTGGCCCAGCTGTGCTCAGAACGACATAAATCGACTCAAGAACATCGCCTGTGGGTCATATATGGCCGTGGGTTGCAGCTGGCTGGTATCAGAGCTACCCCAGGCTGTATATACGTGGCCCAGCTGTGCTCAGATAGACATATATCGACTCAAGAACATCGCCTGTAGGTCCTATATGGCCGTGGGTTGCAGCTGGCTGGTATCAGTGCTAATGCCATGCTGTATATACGGCGCCCAGCTGTGCTCAGATCGACATATATCGACTCAAGAACATCGCCTGTAGGTCCTATATGGCCGTGGGTTGCAGCTGGCTGGTATCACAGCTACCCCCACGCTGTATATACGTGGCCCAGCTGTGCTCAGAACGACATAAATCGACTCAAGAACATAGCCTGTGGGTCATATATAGCCGTGGGTTGCAGCTGGCTGGTATCAGAGCTACCCCAGGCTGTATATACGTGGCCCAGCTGTGCTCAGATCGACATATATCGACTCAAGAACATCGCCTGTAGGTCCTATATGGCCGTGGGTTGCATCTGGCTGGTATCAGAGCTACCCCCATGCTGTATATACGGGGCCCAGCTGTGCTCAGATCGACATATATCGACTCAAGAACATCGCCTGTAGGTCCTATATGGCCGTGGGTTGCATCTGGGTGGTATCAGAGCTACCCCCATGCTGTATATACGGGGCCCAGCTGTGCTCAGATCGACATATATCGACTCAAGAACATCGCCTGTAGGTCCTATATAACCGTAGGTTGCAGCTGGCTGGTATCACAGCTACCCCCATGATATATATACGGCGCCCAGCTGTGCTCAGATCGACATATATCGACTCAAGAACATCGCCTGTAGGTCCTATATGGCCGTGGGTTGCATCTGGCTGGTTTCAGAGCTACCCCCATGCTGTATATACAGGGCCCTGCTGTGCTCAGATCGACATATATCGACTCAAGAACATCGCCTGTAGGTGCTATATGGCCGCGAGTTGCAGCTGGCTGGTATCACAGCTACCCCCATGCTGTATATACGTGGCCCAGCTGTGCTCAGATCGACATATATCGACTCAAGAACATCGCCTGTAGGTCCTATATGCCCGTGGGTTGCATCTGGCTAGAATCAGAGCCACCCACATGCTGCATATACAGGGCATAGCGGAGCTCATATCGACATATATCGACTCAAGAACATCGCCTGTAGGTCCCATATGGGCATAGGTTGCACCTGGCTGGTGTCGGAGCGGCCCCAATGTTGCATATACGGTGCATAGCGGTGCTCAGATCGACATATATCGACTCAAGAACATCGCCTGTAGGTCCTATATGGCAGTGGGTTGCATCTGGCTGATATCAGAGCCACCCACATGCCGTATATACGGGGGCCCAGCTGTGCTCAGATCGACATATAACGACTCAAGAACATCGGCTCTAGGTCCTATATGGCCGTGGGTTGCATCTGGCTGGTATCAGAGCCACCCACATGCCGTATATACGGGGCCCAGCTGTGCTCAGATCGACATATATCGACTCAAGAACATCGCCTGTAGGTCCTATATGCCCGTGGGTTGCATCTGGCTAGAATCAGAGCCACCCACATGCTGCATATACAGGGCATAGCGGAGCTCATATCGACATATATCGACTCAAGAACATCGCCTGTAGGTCCCATATGGGCATAGGTTGCACCTGGCTGGTGTCGGAGCGGCCCCAATGTTGCATATACGGTGCATAGCGGTGCTCAGATCGACATATATCGACTCAAGAACATCGCCTGTAGGTCCTATATGGCAGTGGGTTGCATCTGGCTGATATCAGAGCCACCCACATGCCGTATATACGGGGGCCCAGCTGTGCTCAGATCGACATATAACGACTCAAGAACATCGGCTCTAGGTCCTATATGGCCGTGGGTTGCATCTGGCTGGTATCAGAGCCACCCACATGCCGTATATACGGGGCCCAGCTGTGCTCATATCGACATATATCGACTCAAGAATATCGCCTGTAGGTCCTATATGGCCGTCGGTTGCAACTGGCTGGTATCAGAGCTACCCCCATGGTGTATATACGGCGCCCAGCTGTGCTCAAATCGACATATATCGATTCAAGTACATCGCCTGTAGGTCCTATATGGCCGTGGGTTGGATCTGGCTGGTATCAGAGCTACTCCCATGCTGTATATACGAGGCCCAGCTGTGCTCAGATCGACATATATCGACTCAAGAACATCGCCTGTGGGTCTTATATGGCCGTGGGTTGCAGCTGGCTGGTATCAGAGCTACCCCCAGGCTGTATATACGTGGCCCAGCTGTGCTCAGATCGACATATATCGACTCAAGAATATCGCCTGTACGTCCTATATGGCCGTGGGTTGCATCTGGCTGGTATCATAGCTTCCCCCATGCTGTATATACGGGGCCCAGCTGTGCTCAGAGCGACATATATCGACTCAAGAACATCGCCTGTAGGTCCTATGTAGCCGTGGGTTGCAGCTGGCTGGTATCACAGCTACCCCCATGCTGTATATACGTGGCCCAGCTGTGCTCAGATCGACATATATCGACTCAAGAACAACGCCTGTAGGTCCTATATGGCCGTGGGTTGCAGCTGGCTGGTATCAGAGCCACCCACATGCCGTATATACGGGGACCAGCTGTGCTCAGATCGACATATATCGACTCAAGAACATCGCCTGTAGGTCCTATATGGCCGTGGGTTGCATCTGGCTGGTATCAGAGCTACCCCCATGATGTATATACTAGGCCCAGCTGTGCTCAGATCGACATATATCGACTCAAGAACATCGCCTGTAGGTCCTATATGGCCGTGGGTTGCATCTGGCTGGTATCAGAGCTACCCCAATGCTGTATATACGTGGCCCAGCTGTGCTCAGATCGATATATATCGACTCAAGAACATCGCCTGTAGGTCCTATATGGCCGTGGGTTGCAGCTGGCTGGTATCACAGCTACCCCAATGCTGTATATACGTGGCCCAGCTCTGCTCAGATCGATATATATCGACTCAAGAACATTGCCTGTAGGTCCTATATGGCCGTGGGTTGCATCTGGCTGGTATCAGAGCTACCCCCATGCTGTATATACGGCGCCCAGCTGTGCTCAGATCGACATATATCGACTCAAGAACATCGCCTGTAGGTCATATATGGCCGTGGGTTGCATCTGGCTGGTATCAGAGCTACCCCCATGCTGTATATACGGGGCCCAGCTGTGCTCAAATCGACATATATCGACTCAAGAACATCGCCTGTAGGTCCTATATGGCCGTGGGTTGCATCTGGCTGGTATCAGAGCTACACCCATGGTGTATATACGGCACCCAGCTGTGCTCAGATCGACATATATCGACTCAAGAACATCGCCTGTAGGTCCTATATGGCCGTGGGTTGCATCTGGCTGGTATCAGTGCTACCCCCATGCTGTATTTAAGGGGCCCAGCTGTTCCCACATCGACATATATCGAATCAAGAACATCGCTTGTAGGTCCTATATAGCCGTAGGTTGCAGCTGGCTGGTATCACAGCTACCCCCATGCTGTATATACGTGGCCCAGCTGTGCTCAGATCGACATATATCGACTCAAAAACATCGCCTGTACGTCCTATATGGCCGTGGGTTGCATCTGGCTGGTATCATAGCTTCCCCCATGCTGTATATACGGGGCCCAGCTGTGCTCAGAGCGACATATATCGACTCAAGAACATCGCCTGTAGGTCCTATGTAGCCGTGGGTTGCAGCTGGCTGGTATCACAGCTACCCCCATGCTGTATATACGTGGCCCAGCTGTGCTCAGATCGACATATATCGACTCAAGAACATCGCCTGTAGGTCCTATATGGCCGTGGGTTGCAGCTGGCTGGTATCAGAGCCACCCACATGCCGTATATACGGGGACCAGCTGTGCTCAGATCGACATATATCGACTCAAGAACATCGCCTGTAGGTCCTATATGGCCGTGGGTTGCATCTGGCTGGTATCAGAGCTACCCCCATGATGTATATACTAGGCCCAGCTGTGCTCAGATCGACATATATCGACTCAAGAACATCGCCTGTAGGTCCTATATGGCCGTGGGTTGCATCTGGCTGGTATCAGAGCTACCCCAATGCTGTATATACGTGGCCCAGCTGTGCTCAGATCGATATATATCGACTCAAGAACATCGCCTGTAGGTCCTATATGGCCGTGGGTTGCAGCTGGCTGGTATCACAGCTACCCCAATGCTGTATATACGTGGCCCAGCTCTGCTCAGATCGATATATATCGACTCAAGAACATTGCCTGTAGGTCCTATATGGCCCTGGGTTGCATCTGGCTGGTATCAGAGCTACCCCCATGCTGTATATACGGCGCCCAGCTGTGCTCAGATCGACATATATCGACTCAAGAACATCGCCTGTAGGTCATATATGGCCGTGGGTTGCATCTGGCTGGTATCAGAGCTACCCCCATGCTGTATATACGGGGCCCAGCTGTGCTCAAATCGACATATATCGACTCAAGAACATCGCCTGTAGGTCCTATATGGCCGTGGGTTGCATCTGGCTGGTATCAGAGCTACACCCATGGTGTATATACGGCACCCAGCTGTGCTCAGATCGACATATATCGACTCAAGAACATCGCCTGTAGGTCCTATATGGCCGTGGGTTGCATCTGGCTGGTATCAGTGCTACCCCCATGCTGTATTTAAGGGGCCCAGCTGTTCCCACATCGACATATATCGAATCAAGAACATCGCTTGTAGGTCCTATATAGCCGTAGGTTGCAGCTGGCTGGTATCACAGCTACCTCCATGCTGTATATACAAGGCCCAGCTGTGCTCCGATCTGACATATATCGACTCAAGAACATCGCCTGTAGGTCCTATATGGCCGTGGGTTGCATCTGGCTGGTATCAGAGCTATCCCTATGCTGTATATACGGCAAGCAGCTGTGCTCAGATCGACATATATCGACTCAAGAACATCGCCTGTGGGTCTTATATGGCCGTGGGTTGCAGCTGGCTGGTATCAGAGCTACCCCCAGGCTGTATATACGTGGCCCAGCTGTGCTCAGATCGACATATATCGACTCAAGAACATCGCCTGTAGGTGCTATATGGCCGTCGGTTGCATCTGGCTGGTATCAGAGCTACCACCATGCTGTATATACGGCGCCAAGCTGTGCTCAGATCGACATATATCGACTCAAGAACATTGCTTGTAGGTCCTATATGGCCGTGGGTTGCATCTGGCTGGTATCAGTGCTACCCCCATGCTGTATATACGGCGCCCAGCTGTGCTCAGATCGACATATATCGACTCAAGAATATCGCCTGTAGGTCCTATATGGCCGTGGGTTGCATCTGGCTGGTATCAGAGCCACCCACATGCCGTATATACGGGGCCCAGCTGTGCTCGGATCGACATATATCGACTCAAGAACATCGCCTGTAGGTCCTATATAGCCGTGGGTTGCAGCTGGCTGGTATCATAACTACCCCCATGCTGTATATACGGCGCCCAGCTGTGCTCAGATCGACATATATCGACTAAAGAACATCGCCTGTAGGTCCTATATAGACGTGGGTTGCAGTTGGCTGGTATCACAGCTACCCCCATGCTGTATTTACTTGGCCCAGCTGTGCTCAGGTCGACATATATCGACTCAAGGACATCACCTGTAGGTCCTGTATGGCCGTGGGTTGCAGCTGGCTGGTATCAGAGCCACCCACATGCCCTATATGCGGGGGTCCAGCTGTGCTCAGATCGGCATATATCGACTCAAGAACATCGCCTGTATGTCCTATATGGCCGTGGGTTGCATCTGGCTGTTATCAGAGCTACCCACATGCCGTATATACGGGACCCAGCTGTGCTCAGATCGACATATATCGAATCATGACCATCGCCTGTAGGTCCTACATGGCCGTGGGTTGCATCTGGCTGGTATCAGAGCCACCCACATGCCGTATATACGTTACCCAGCTGTGCCCAGGTCGACATATATCGACTCAAGAACATCGCCTGTAGGTCCTATATGGCCGTGGGTTGCATATGGCTGGTATCATAGCTACCCCCATGCTGTACATACGAGGCCCAGCTGTGCTCAGATCGACATATATCGACTCAAGAACATCGCCTGTGGGTCTTATATGGCCGTGGGTTGCAGCTGGCTGGTATCAGAGCTACCCCCAGGCTGTATATACGTGGCCCAGCTGTGCTCAGATCGACATATATCGACTTAAGAACATCGCCGGTACGTCCTGTATGCCCATGGGTTGCATCTGGCTGGTATCAGAGCCACCCACATGCCGTATATACGGAGACCAGCTGTGCTCAGATCGACATATATCGACTCAAGAACATCGCCTGTAGGTCCTATATGGCCGTGGGTTGCATCTGGCTCGTATCAGAGCTACCCCCATGCTGTATATACGGCGCCCAGCTGTGCTCAGATCGACATATATCGACTCAAGAAAATCGCCTGTAGGTCCTATATGGCCGTGGGTTGCATCTGGCTGGTATCAGAGCTACCCCCATGCTGTATATACGGGGCCCAGCTGTGCTCAGATAGACATATATCGACTCAAGAACATCGCCTGTAGGTCCTATATGGCCGTGGGTTGCAGCTGGATGGTATCACAGCTACCCCCATGCTGTATATACGTGGCCCAGCTGTGCTCAGATCGACATATATCGACTCAAGAACAACGCCTGTACGTCCTATATGGGCATAGGTTGCACCTGGCTTGTGTCGAAGAGGCCCCAATGCTGCATATACGGGGCCCAACTGTGCTCAGCTCGACATATATCGACTCAAAAACATCGCCTATAGGTCCTATATGGCCTTGGGTTGCAGCTGGCTGGTATCAGAGCCACCCACATGCCGTATATACTGGGCCCAGCTGTGCTCAGATCGACATATATCGACTCAAGAACATCGCCTGTAGGTCCTATATGGCCGTGGGTTGCATCTGGCTGGTATCAGAGCTACTCCCATGCTGTATATACGGGGCCCAGCTGTGCTAAGATCGACATATATCGACTCAAGAACATCGGCTGTAGGTCCTATATGGCCGTGGGTTGCATCTGGCTGGTATCAGAGCTACCCCCATGCTGTATATACGGGGCCCAGCTGTGCTCAGATCGACATATATCGACTCAAGAACATCGCCTGTAGGTCCTATATGGCCGTGGGTTGCATCTGGCTGGTATCAGAGCTACACCCATGGTGTATATAAGGCGCCCAGCTGTGCTCAGGACGACATATATCGACTCAAGAACATCGCCTGTAGGTCCTATATGGCCGTGGGTTGCATCTGGCTGGTATCAGAGCTACCCCCATGCTGTATATACGGGGCCCAGCTGTGCTCAGATCGACATATATCGACTCAAGAACATCGCCTGTAGGTCCTATATGGCCGCGGGTTGCAGCTGCCTGGTATCACAGCTACCCCCACGCTGTATATACGTGGCCCAGCTGTGCTCAGAACGACATATATCGACTCAAGAACATCGCCTGTGGGTCTTATATGGCCGTGGGTTGCAGCTGGCTGGTATCAGAGCTACCCCCAGGATGTATATACGTGGCCCAACGGTACTCAGATTGACATATATCGACTCAAGAACATCGCCTGTAGGTGCTATATGGCCGTGGGATGCATCTGGCTGGTATCAGAGCTACCCCCATGCTTTATATAAGGCGCCAAGCTGTGCTCAGATCGACATATATCGACTCAAGAACATTGCTTGTAGGTCCTATATGGCCGTGGGTTGCATCTGGCTGGTATCAGTGCTACCCCCATGCTGTATATACGGCGCCCAGCTGTGCTCAGATCGACATATATCGACTCAAGAATATCGCCTGTAGGTCCTATATGGCCGTGGGTTGCATCTGGCTGTTATCAGAGCCACCCACATGCCGTATATACGGGGCCCAGCTGTGCTCGGATCGACATATATCGACTCAAGAACATCGCCTGTAGGTCCTATATGGCCGTGGGTTGCATCTGGCTGGTATCAGAGCTACCCCCATGCTGTATATACGGGGCCCAGCTGTGCTCAGATCGACATATATCGACTCAAGAACATCGCCTGTAGGTCCTATATGGCCGTGGGTTGCATCTGGCTGATATCAGAGCCACCCACATGCCGTATATACGGGGGCCCAGCTGTGCTCAGATCGACATATATCGAATCATGACCATCGCCTGTAGGTCCTATATGGCCGTCGGTTGCATCTGGCTGGTATCAGAGCCACCCACATGCCGTATATACGTTACCCAGCTGTGCCCAGATCGACATATATCGACTCAAGAACATCGCCTGTAGGTAGTATATGGCCGTGGGTTGCAAATGGCTGGTATCAGAGCTACCCCCATGCTGTATATGCGAGGCCCAGCTGTGCTCAGATCGACATATATCGACTCAAGAACATCGCCTGTGGGTCTTATATGGCCGTGGGTTGCAGCTGGCTGGTATCAGAGCTACCCCCAGGCTGTATATACGTGGCCCAGCTGTGCTCAGATCGACATATATCGACTTAAGAACATCGCGGGTAGGTCCTGTATGCCCATGGGTTGCATCTGGCTGGTATCAGAGCCACCCACATGCCGTATATACGGGGACCAGCTGTGCTCAGATCGACATATATCGACTCAAGAACATCGCCTGTAGATCCTATATGGCCGTGGGTTGCAGCTGGCTGTTATCAGAGCTACCCCCATGCTGTATATACGGCGCCCAGCTGTGCTCAGATCGGTATATATCGACTCAAGAAAATCGTCTGTAGGTCCTATATGGCCGTGGGTTGCATCTGGCTGGTATCAGAGCTACCCCCATGCTGTATATACGGGGCCCAGCTGTGCTCAGATCGACATATATCGACTCAAGAACATCGCCTGTAGGTCCTATATGGCCGTGGGTTGCATCTGGCTGATATCAGAGCCACCCACATGCCGTATATACGGCGGCCCAGCTATGCACAGATCGACATATATCTGTAGGTCCTATATGGCCGTGGGTTGCATCTGGCTGGTTTCAGAGCTACCCCCATGCTGTATATACAGGGCCCTGCTGTGCTCAGATCGACATATATCGACTCAAGAACATCGCCTGTAGGTGCTATATGGCCGTGAGTTGCAGCTGGCTGGTATCACAGCTACCCCCATGCTGTATATACGTGGCCCAGCTGTGCTCAGATCGACATATATCGACTCAAGAACATCGCCTGTAGGTCCTATATGCCCGTGGGTTGCATCTGGCTAGAATCAGAGCCACCCACATGCTGCATATACAGGGCATAGCGGAGCTCATATCGACATATATCGACTCAAGTAGGTCCTGTAGGTCCCATATGGGCATAGGTTGCCCCTGGCTGGTGTCGGAGCGGCCCCAATGTTGCATATACGGTGCATAGCGGTGCTCAGATCGACATATATCGACTCAAGAACATCGCCTGTAGGTCCTATATGGCAGTGGGTTGCATCTGGCTGATATCAGAGCCACCCACATGCCGTATATACGGGGGCCCAGCTGTGCTCAGATCGACATATAACGACTCAAGAACATCGGCTCTAGGTCCTATATGGCCGTGCGTTGCATCTGGCTGGTATCAGAGCCACCCACATGCCGTATATACGGGGCCCAGCTGTGCTCAGATCGACATATATCGACTCAAGAATATCGCCTGTAGGTCCTATATGGCCGTCGGTTGCAACTGGCAGGTATCAGAGCTACCCCCATGGTGTATATACCGCGCCCAGCTGTGCTCAAATCGACATATATCGATTCAAGTACATCGCCTGTAGGTCCTATATGGCCGTGGGTTGGATCTGGCTGGTATCAGAGCTACTCCCATGCTGTATATACGTGGCCCAGCTGTGCTCAGATCGACATATATCGACTCAAGAATATCGCCTGTAGGTGCTGTATGGCCGTGGGTTGCATCGGGCTGGTATCAGAGCTACCCCCATGCTGTATATACGGCGCCCAGCTGTGCTCAGATCGACATATATCGACTCAAGAACATCGCCTGTAGGTCCTATATGGCCGTGGGTTGCATCTGGCTGGTATCATAGCTTCCCCCATGCTGTATATACGAGGCCCAGCTGTGCTCAGAGCGACATATATCGACTCAAGAACATCGCCTGTAGGTCCTATGTAGCCGTGGGTTGCAGCTGGCTGGTATCACAGCTACCCCCATGCTGTATATACGTGGCCCAGCTGTGCTCAGATCGACATATATCGACTCAAGAACATCGCCTGTAGGTCCTATATGGCCGTGGGTTGCAGCTGGCTGTTATCAGAGCCACCCACATGCCGTATATGCGGGGCCCAGCTGTGCTCAGCTCGACATATAACGACTCAAAAACATCGCCTCTAGGTCCTATATGGCCGTGGGTTGCATCTGGCTGGTATCAGAGCTACCCCCATGTTGTATATACGGCGCCCAGCTGTGCTCAGATCGACATATATCGACTCAAAAACATCGCCTGTAGGTCCTATATGGCGGTGGGTTGCATCTGGCTGGTATCATAGCTTCCCTCATGCTGTATATACGGGGCCCAGCTGTGCTCAGAGCGACATATATCGACTCAAGAACATCGCCTATAGGTCATATGTAGCCGTGGGTTGCAGCTGGCTGGTATGACAGCTACCCCCATGCTGTATATACGTGGCCCAGCTGTGCTCAGATCGACATATATCGACTCAAGAACATCGCCTGTAGGTCCTATATGGCCGTGGGTTGCAGCTGGCTGGTATCAGAGCCACCCACATGCCGTATATACGGGGACCAGCTGTGCTCAGATCGAAATATATCGACTCAAGAACATCGCCTGTAGGTCCTATATGGCCGTGGGTTGCATCTGGCTGGTATCAGAGCTACCCCTATGCTGTATATACGGCGAGCAGCTGTGCTCAGATCGACATATATCGACTCAAGAACATCGCCTGTGGGTCTTATATGGCCGTGGGTTGCAGCTGGCTGGTATCAGAGCTACCCCCAGGCTGTATATACGTGGCCCAGCTGTGCTCAGATCGACATATTTCGACTCAAGAACATCGCCTGTAGGTGCTATATGGCCGTGGGTTGCATCTGGCTGGTATCAGAGCTACCCCCATGCTGTATATACGGCGCCAAACTGTGCTCAGATCGACAAATATCGACTCAAGAACATTGCTTGTAGGTCCTATATGGCCGTGGGTTGCATCTGGCTGGTATCAGTGCTACCCCCATGCTGTATATACGGCGCCCAGCTGTGCTCAGATCGACATATATCGACTCAAGAATATCGCCTGTAGGTCCTATATGGCCGTGGGTTGCAGCTGGCTGGTATCATAACTACCCCCATGCTGTATATACAGCGCCCAGCTGTGCTCAGATCGACATATATCGACTAAAGAACATCGCCTGTAGGTCCTCTATAGCCGTGGGTTGCAGTTGGCTGGTATCACAGCTACCCCCATGCTGTATATACGGGGCCCAGCTGTGCTCAGATCGACATATATCGACTCAAGAACAACGCCTGTAGGTCCTATATGGGCATAGGTTGCACCTGGCTGGTGTCGAAGCGGCCCCAATGCTGCATATACGGTGCATAGCGGTGCTCAGATCGACATATATCGACTCAAGAACATCGCCTGTAGGTCCTATATGGCCGTGGGTTGCATCTGGCTGATATCAGAGCCACCCACATGCCGTATATACGGGGGCCCAGCTGTGTTCAAATCGACATATATCGAATCAAGAACATTGGCTGTAGGTCCTATATGGCCATGGGTTGCATCTGGCTGGTATCAGAGCCACCCACATGCCGTATATACGGGGCCCAGCTGTGCTCAGATCGACATATATCGACTCAAGAACATCGCCTGTAGGTCCTATATGGCCGTGGGTTGCACCTGGCTGGTATCAGAGCTACCCCCATGCTGTATATACGAGGACCAGCTGTGCTCAGATCGACATATATCGACTCAAGAACATCGCCTGTAGGTCCTATATGGCCGTGGGTTGCATCTGGCTGGTATCAGAGCTACCCCCATGCTGTATATACGGCACCCAGCTGTGCTCAGATCGACATATATTGACTCAAGAACATCGCCTGTAGGTCCTATATGGGCAAAGGTTGCACCTGGCTGGTGTCGAAGCGGCCCCAATGCTGCATATACGGTGCATAGCGGTGCTCAGATCGACATATATCGACTCAAGAACATCGCCTGTAGGTCCTATATGGCCATGGGTTGCATCTGGCTGGTATCAGAGCCACGCACATGCCGTATATACGGGGACCAGCTGTGCCCAGATCGACATATATCGACTCAAGAACATCGCCTGTAGGTGCTATATGGCCGTGGGTTGCATCTGGCTGGTATCAGAGCTACCCCCATGCTGTATATACGGCGCCCAGCTGTGCTCAGATCGACATATATTGACTCAATAACATCGCCTGTAGGTCCTATATGGCTGTGGGTTGCATCTGGCTGGTATCAGAGCTACCCCCATGCTGTATATACGGGGCCCAGCTGTGCTCAGATCGACATATATCGACTCAAGACCATCGCCTGTAGGTCCTCTATGGCCGTGGGTTGCAGCTGGCTGGTATCACAGCTACCCCCGTGCTGTATATACGTGGCCCAGCTGTGCTAAGATCGACATATATCGACTCAAGAATATCGCCTGTAGGTCCTATATGGCCGTGAGTTGCAGCTGGCTAGTATCAGAGCCACCCACATGCCGTATATACGGGGCCCAACTGTGCTCAGCTCGACATATATCGACTCAAAAACATCGCCTATAGGTCCTATATGGCCTTGGGTTGCAGCTGGCTGGTATCAGAGCCACCCACATGCCGTATATACTGGGCCCAGCTGTGCTCAGATCGACATATATCGACTCAAGAACATCGCCTGTAGGTCCTATATGGCCGTGGGTTGCATCTGGCTGGTATCAGAGCTACCCCCATGCTGTATATACGGGGCCCAGCTGTGCTCAGATCGACATATATCGACTCAAGAACATCGGCTGTAGGTCCTATATGGCCGTGGGTTGCATCTGGCTGGTATCAGAGCTACCCCCATGCTGTATACACGGGGCCCAGCTGTGCTCAGATCGACATATATCGACTTAAGAACATCGCCTGTAGGTCCTATATGGCCGTGGGTTGCAGCTGGCTGGTATCAGAGCCACCCACATGCCGTATATACGGGGCCCAGCTGTGCTCAGATCGACATATATCGACTCAAGAACATCGCCTGTAGGTCCTATATGGCCGTGGGTTGCATCTGGCTGGTATCAGAGCTACCCCCATGCTGTATATACGGCGCCCAGCTGTGCTCAGATCGATATATATATCGACTCAAGAACATCGCCTGTAGGTCCTATTGGCCGTGGGTTGCAGCTGCCTGGTATCACAGCTACCCCACGCTGTATATACGTGGCCCAGGTGTGCTCAGAACGACATATATCGACTCAAGAACATCGCCTGTGGGTCTTATATGGCCGTGGGTTGCAGCTGGCTGGTATCAGAGCCACCCACATGCCGTATATACGGGGCCCAGCTGTGCTCAGATCGACATATATCGACTCAAGAGCATCGCCTGTACGTCTTATATGGCCATGGGTTGCATCTGGCTGGTATCAGAGCCACGCACATGCCGTATATACGGGGACCAGCTGTGCCCAGATCGACATATATTGACTCAATAACATCGCCTGTAGGTCCTATATGGCTGTGGGTTGCATCTGGCTGGTATCAGAGCTACCCCCATGCTGTATATACGGGGCCCAGCTGTGCTCAGATCGACATATATCGACTCAAGACCATCGCCTGTAGGTCCTCTATGGCCGTGGGTTGCAGCTGGCTGGTATCACAGCTACCCCCATGCTGTATATACGTGGCCCAGCTGTACTAAGATCGACATATATCGGCTCAAGAATATCGCCTGTAGGTCCTATATGGCCGTGAGTTGCAGCTGGCTAGTATCAGAGCCACCCACATGCCGTATATACGGGCCCAACTGTGCTCAGCTCGACATATATCGACTCAAAAACATCGCCTATAGGTCCTATATGGCCTTGGGTTGCAGCTGGCTGGTATCAGAGCCACCCACATGCCGTATATACTGGGCCCAGCTGTGCTCAGATCGACATATATCGACTCAAGAACATCGCCTGTAGGTCCTATATGGCCGTGGGTTGCATCTGGCTGGTATCAGAGCTACCCCCATGCTGTTTATACGGGGCCCAGCTGTGCTCAGATCGACATATATCGACTCAAGAACATCGGCTGTAGGTCCTATATGGCCGTGGGTTGCATCTGGCTGGTATCAGAGCTACCCCCATGCTGTATATACGGGGCCCAGCTGTGCTCAGATCGACATATATCGACTCAAGAGCATCGCCTGTACGTCCTATATGGCAGTGGGTTGCATCTGGCTGGTATCAGAGCTACCCCCATGCTGTATATACGGCGCCCAGCTGTGCTCAGATCGACATATATTGACTCAAGAACATCGCCTGTAGGTCCTATATGGGCATAGGTTGCACCTGGCTGGTGTCGAAGCGGCCCCAATGCTGCATATACTGTGCATAGCGGTGCTCAGATCGACATATATCGACTCAAGAACATCGCCTGTAGGTCCTATATGGCCGTGGGTTGCAGCTGCCTGTGACTCAAGAACATCGCCTGTGGGTCTTATATGGCCGTGGGTTGCAGCTGGCTGGTATCAGAGCTACCCCCAGGATGTATATACGTGGCCCAGCTGTGCTCAGAACGACATATATTGACTCAAGAACATCGCCTGTGGGTCTTATATGGCCGTGGGTTGCAGCTGGCTGGTATCAGAGCTACCCCCAGGATGTATATACGGGGCCCAGCTGTGCTCAGATCGACATATATCGACTCAAGAACATCGCCTGTAGGACCTATATGGCCGCGGGTTGCAGCTGCCTGTGACTCAAGAACATCGCCTGTGGGTCTTATATGGCCGTGGGTTGCAGCTGGCTGGTATCAGAGCTACCCCCAGGATGTATATACGGGGCCCAGCTGTGCTCAGATCGACATATATCGACTCAAGAACATCGCCTGTAGGTCCTATATGGCCGCGGGTTGCAGCTGCCTGGTATCACAGCTACCCCCACGCTGTATATACGTGGCCCAGCTGTGCTCAGAACGACATATATTGACTCAAGAACATCGCCTGTGGGTCTTATATGGCCGTGGGTTGCAGCTGGCTGGTATCAGAGCTACCCCCAGGATGTATATACGTGGCACAACTGTACTCAGTTCGACATATATCGACTCAAGAACATCGCCTGTAGGTGCTATATGGCCGTGGGTTCCATCTGGCTGGTATCAGAGCTACCCCCATGCTTTATATACGGCGCCAAGCTGTGCTCAGATCGACATATATCGACTCAAGAACATTGCTTGTAGGTCCTATATGGCCGTGGGTTGCATCTGGCTGGTATCAGTGCTACCCCCATGCTGTATATACGGCGCCCAGCTGTGCTCAGATCGACATATATCGACTCAAGAATATCGCCTGTAGGTCCTATATGGCCGTGGGTTGCATCTGGCTGGTATCAGAGCCACCCACATGCCGTATATACGGGGCCCAGCTGTGCTCGGATCGACATATATCGACTCAAGAACATCGCCTGTAGGTCCTATATGGCCGTGGGTTGCATCTGGCTGGTATCAGAGCTACCCCCATGCTGTATATACGAAGCCCAGCTGTGCTCAGATCGACATATATCGACTCAAGAACATCGCCTGGAGGTCCTATATGGCCGTGGGTTGCATCTGGCTGGTATCAGAGCCACCCACATAACGTATATACGTTACCCAGCTGTGCTCAGATCGACATATATCGACTCAAGAACATCGCCTGTAGGTTCTATATAGCCGTGGGTTGCATATGGCTGGTATCAGAGCCACCCACATGCCGTATATACGGGGCCCAGCTGTGCGCAGATCGACATATATCGACTCAAGAACATCGCCTGTAGGTCCTATATAGCCGTGGGTTGCAGTTGGCTGGTATCACAGCTACCCCCATGCTGTATTTTCGTGGCCCAGCTGTGCCCAGGTCGACATATATCGACTCAAGGACATCACCTGTAGGTCCTATATGGCCGTGGGTTGCAGCTGGCTGGTATCAGAGCCACCCACATGCCCTATATACGGGGATCCAGCTGTGCTCAGATCGACATATATCGACTCAAGAACATCGCCTGTAGGTCCTATATGGCCGTGGGTTGCATATGGCTGGTATCAGAGCCACACACATGCCGTATATACGGGGCCCAGCTGTGCTCAGATCGACATATATCGAATCATGACCATCGCCTGTAGGTCCTATATGGCCGTGGGTTGCATCTGGCTGGTATCAGAGCCACCCACATGCCGTATATACGTTACCCAGCTGTGCCCAAATCGACATATATCGACTCAAGAACATCGCCTGTAGGTACTATATGGCCGTGGGTTGCAAATGGCTGGTATCAGAGCTACCCCCATGCTGTATATACGAGGCCCAGCTGTGCTCAGATCGACATATATCGACTCAAGAACATCGCCTGTGGGTCTTATATGGCCGTGGGTTGCAGCTGGCTGGTATCAGAGCTACCCCCAGGCTGTATATACGTGGCCCAGCTGTGCTCAGATCGACATATATCGATTTAAGAACATCGCCGGTAGGTCCTGTATGCCCATGGGTTGCATCTGGCTGGTATCAGAGCCACCCACATGCCGTATATACGGGGACCTGCTGTGCTCAGATCGACATATATCGACTCAAGAACATCGCCTGTAGGTCCTATATGGCCGTGGGTTGCAGCTGGCTGTTATCAGAGCTACCCCCATGCTGTATATACGGCGCCCAGCTGTGCTCAGATCGATATATATCGACTCAAGTAAATCGCCTGTAGGTCCTATATGGCCGTGGGTTGCATCTGGCTGGTATCAGAGCTACCCCCATGCTGTATATACGGGGCCCAGCTGTGCTCACATCGACATATATCGACTCAAGAACATCGCCTGTAGGTCCTATATGGCCGTGGGTTGCATCTGGCTGATATCAGAGCCACCCACATGCCGTATATACGGCGGCCCAGCTATGCTCAGATCGACATATATCGAGCCAGAACATCGCCTGTAGATCCTATATGGCCGTGGGTTGCAGCGGGCTGGTATCAGAGCCACCCACATGCCTTATATACGAGGCCCAGCTGTGCTCAGATCGACAAATATCGACTCAAGAACATCGCCTGTAGGTTGTATATAGCCGTGGGTTGCATATGGCTGGTATCAGAGCCACACACATGCCGTATATACGGGGCCCAGCTGTGCGCAGATCGACATATATCGACTCAAGAACATCGCCTGTAGGTCCTATATGGCCGTGGGTTGCATATGGCTGGTATCAGAGCCACCCACATGCCGTATATACGGGGCCCAGCTGTGCTCAGATCGACATATATCGACTCAAGAACATCGCCTGTAGGTCCTATATGGCCGTGGGTTGCATCTGGCTGGTATCAGAGCTACACCCATGGTGTATATACGGCGCCCAGCTGTGCTCAGGACGACATATATCGACTCAAGAACATCGTCTGTAGGTCCTATATGGCCGTGGGTTGCATCTGGCTGGTATCAGAGCTACCCCTATGCTGTATATACGGCGAGCAGCTGTGCTCAGATCGACATATATCGAATCAAGAACATCGCCTGTAGGTCCTATATGGCCGTGGGTTGCATCTGGCTGGTATCAGAGCTACCCCCATGCTGTATATACGGGGCCCAGCTGTGCTCAGATCGACATATATCGACTCAAGAACATCGCCTGTAGGTCCTATATAACCGTGGGTTGCAGCTGGCTGGTATCACAGCTACCCCCATGCTATATATACGGCGCCCAGCTGTGCTCAGATCGACATATATCGACTCAAGAACATCGCCTGTAGGTCCTATATGGCCGTGGGTTGCATCTGGCTGGTTTCAGAGCTACCCCCATGCTGTATATACAGGGCCCTGCTGTGCTCAGATCGACATATATCGACTCAAGAACATCGCCTGTACGTGCTATATGGCCGTGAGTTTCAGCTGGCTGGTATCACAGCTACCCATATGCTGTATATACGTGGCCCAGCTGTGCTCAGATCGACATATATCGACTCAAGAACATCGCCTGTAGGTCCTATATACCCGTGGGTTGCATCTGGCTAGAATCAGAGCCACCCACTTGCTGCATATACAGGGCATAGCGGAGCTCATATCGACATATATAGACTCAAGAACATCGCCTGTAGGTCCCATATGGGCATAGGTTGCACCTGGCTGGTGTCGGAGCGGCCCCAATGTTGCATATACGGTGCATAGCGGTGCTCAGATCGACATATATCGACTCAAGAACATCGCCTGTAGGTCCTATATGGCAGTGGGTTGCATCTGGCTGATATCAGAGCCACCCACATGCCGTATATACGGGGCCCAGCTGTGCTCAGATCGACATATATCGACTCAAGAATATCGCCTGTAGGTCCTATATGGCCGTCGGTTGCAACTGGCTGGTATCAGAGCTACCCCCATGGTGTATATACGGCGCCCAGCTGTGCTCAGGACGACATATATCGACTCAAGAACATCGTCTGTAGGTCCTATATGGCCGTGGGTTGCATCTGGCTGGTATCAGAGCTACCCCTATGCTGTATATACGGCGAGCAGCTGTGCTCAGATCGACATATATCGAATCAAGAACATCGCCTGTAGGTCCTATATGGCCGTGGGTTGCATCTGGCTGGTATCAGAGCTACACCCATGGTGTATATACGGCGCCCAGCTGTGCTCAGGACGACATATATCGACTCAAGAACATCGTCTGTAGGTCCTATATGGCCGTGGGTTGCATCTGGCTGGTATCAGAGCTACCCCTATGCTGTATATACGGCGAGCAGCTGTGCTCAGATCGACATATATCGAATCAAGAACATCGCCTGTAGGTCCTATATGGCCGTGGGTTGCATCTGGCTGGTATCAGAGCTACCCCCAAGCTGTATATACGGGGCCCAGCTGTGCTCAGATCGACATATATCGACTCAAGAACATCGCCTGTAGGTCCTATATAACCGTGGGTTGCAGCTGGCTGGTATCACAGCTACCCCCATGCTATATATACGGCGCCCAGCTGTGCTCAGATCGACATATATCGACTCAAGAACATCGCCTGTAGGTCCTATATGGCCGTGGGTTGCATCTGGCTGGTTTCAGAGCTACCCCCATGCTGTATATACAGGGCCCTGCTGTGCTCAGATCGACATATATCGACTCAAGAACATCGCCTGTACGTGCTATATGGCCGTGAGTTTCAGCTGGCTGGTATCACAGCTACCCATATGCTGTATATACGTGGCCCAGCTGTGCTCAGATCGACATATATCGACTCAAGAACATCGCCTGTAGGTCCTATATGCCCGTGGGTTGCATCTGGCTAGAATCAGAGCCACCCACTTGCTGCATATACAGGGCATAGCGGAGCTCATATCGACATATATAGACTCAAGAACATCGCCTGTAGGTCCCATATGGGCATAGGTTGCACCTGGCTGGTGTCGGAGCGGCCCCAATGTTGCATATACGGTGCATAGCGGTGCTCAGATCGACATATATCGACTCAAGAACATCGCCTGTAGGTCCTATATGGCAGTGGGTTGCATCTGGCTGATATCAGAGCCACCCACATGCCGTATATACGTGGCCCAGCTGTGCTAAGATCGACATATATCGACTCAAGAATATCGCCTGTAGGTCCTGTATGGCCGTGAGTTGCAGCTGGCTAGTATCAGAGCCACCCACATGCCGTATATACGGGGCCCAACTGTGCTCAGCTCGACATATATCGACTCAAAAACATCGCCTATAGGTCCTATATGGCCTTGGGTTGCAGCTGGCTGGTATCAGAGCCACCCACATGCCGTATATACTGGGCCCAGCTGTGCTCAGATCGACATATATCGACTCAAGAACATCGCCTGTAGGTCCTATATGGCCGTGGGTTGCATCTGGCTGGTATCAGAGCTACCCCCATGCTGTATATACGGGGCCCAGCTGTGCTCAGATCGACATATATCGACTCAAGAACATCGGCTGTAGGTCCTATATGGCCGTGGGTTGCATCTGGCTGGTATCAGAGCTACCCCCATGCTGTATACACGGGGCCCAGCTGTGCTCAGATCGACATATATCGACTTAAGAACATCGCCTGTAGGTCCTATATGGCCGTGGGTTGCAGCTGGCTGTTATCAGAGCCACCCACATGCCGTATATACGGGGCCCAGCTGTGCTCAGGTCGACATATATCGACTCAAGAACATCGCCTGTAGGTCCTATATGGCCGTGGGTTGCATCTGGCTGGTATCAGAGCTACCCCCATGCTGTATATACGGGGCCCAGCTGTGCTCAGATCGATATATATATCGACTCAAGAACATCGCCTGTAGGTCCTATATGGCCGTGGGTTGCAGCTGCCTGGTATCACAGCTACCCCACGCTGTATATACGTGGCCCAGCTGTGCTCAGAACGACATATATCGACTCAAGAACATCGCCTGTGGGTCTTATATGGCCGTGGGTTGCAGCTGGCTGGTATCAGAGCCACC
Source organism: Lordithon lunulatus (assembly GCA_963942505.1). Lineage (NCBI taxonomy): Eukaryota > Metazoa > Arthropoda > Insecta > Coleoptera > Staphylinidae > Lordithon > Lordithon lunulatus. The sequence goes on along the minus strand of OZ012667.1, from coordinate 28,318,858 downwards.
CACATGCCGTATATACGGGGCCCAGCTGTGCTCAGATCGACATATATCGACTCAAGAGCATCGCCTGTACGTCCTATATGGCAGTGGGTTGCATCTGGCTGGTATCAGAGCTACCCCCATGCTGTATATACGGCGCCCAGCTGTGCTCAGATCGACATATATTGACTCAAGAACATCGCCTGTAGGTCCTATATGGGCATAGGTTGCACCTGGCTGGTGTCGAAGCGGCCCCAATGCTGCATATACGGTGCATAGCGGTGCTCAGATCGACATATATCGACTCAAGAACATCGCCTGTAGGTCCTTTATGGCCATGGGTTGCATCTGGCTGGTATCAGAGCCACGCACATGCCGTATATACGGGGACCAGCTGTGCCCAGATCGACATATATCGACTCAGGAACATCGCCTGTAGGTGCTATATGGCCGTGGGTTGCATCTGGCTGGTATCAGAGCTACCCCCATGCTGTATATACGGCGCCCAGCTGTGCTCAGATCGACATATATTGACTCAATAACATCGCCTGTAGGTCCTATATGGCTGTGGGTTGCATCTGGCTGGTATCAGAGCTACCCCCATGCTGTATATACGGGGCCCAGCTGTGCTCAGATCGACATATATCGACTCAAGACCATCGCCTGTAGGTCCTCTATGGCCGTGGGTTGCAGCTGGCTGGTATCACAGCTACCCCCATGCTGTATATACGTGGCCCAGCTGTGCTAAGATCGACATATATCGACTCAAGAATATCGCCTGTAGGTCCTATATGGCCGTGAGTTGCAGCTGGCTAGTATCAGAGCCACCCACATGCCGTATATACGGGGCCCAACTGTGCTCAGCTCGACATATATCGACTCAAAAACATCGCCTATAGGTCCTATATGGCCTTGGGTTGCAGCTGGCTGGTATCAGAGCCACCCACATGCCGTATATACTGAGCCCAGCTGTGCTCAGATCGACATATATCGACTCAAGAACATCGCCTGTAGGTCCTATATGGCCGTGGGTTGCATCTGGCTGGTATCAGAGCTACCCCCATGCTGTATATACGGGGCCCAGCTGTGCTCAGATCGACATATATCGACTCAAGAACATCGGCTGTAGGTCCTATATGGCCGTGGGTTGCATCTGGCTGGTATCAGAGCTACCCCCATGCTGTATACACGGGGCCCAGCTGTGCTCAGATCGACATATATCGACTTAAGAACATCGCCTGTAGGTCCTATATGGCCGTGGGTTGCAGCTGGCTGGTATCAGAGCCACCCACATGCCGTATATACGGGGCCCAGCTGTGCTCAGATCGACATATATCGACTCAAGAACATCGCCTGTAGGTCCTATATGGCCGTGGGTTGCATCTGGCTGGTATCAGAGCTACCCCCATGCTGTATATACGGGGCCCAGCTGTGCTCAGATCGATATATATATCGACTCAAGAACATCGCCTGTAGGTCCTATATGGCCGTGGGTTGCAGCTGCCTGGTATCACAGCTACCCCCACGCTGTATATACGTGGCCCAGCTGTGCTCAGAACGACATATATCGACTCAAGAACATCGCCTGTAAGTCTTATATGGCCGTGGGTTGCAGCTGGCTGGTATCAGAGCCACCCACATGCCGTATATACGGGGCCCAGCTGTGCTCAGATCGACATATATCGACTCAAGAGCATCGCCTGTACGTCCTATATGGCAGTGGGTTGCATCTGGCTGGTATCAGAGCTACCCCCATGCTGTATATACGGCGCCCAGCTGTGCTCAGATCGACATATATTGACTCAAGAACATCGCCTGTAGGTCCTATATGGGCATAGGTTGCACCTGGCTGGTGTCGAAGCGGCCCCAATGCTGCATATACTGTGCATAGCGGTGCTCAGATCGACATATATCGACTCAAGAACATCGCCTGTAGGTCCTATATGGCCGTGGGTTGCATCTGGCTGGTATCAGAGCTACCCCCATGCTGTATATACTAGGCCCAGCTGTGCTCAGATCGACATATATCGACTCAAGAACATCGCCTGTAGGTCCTATATGGCCGTGGGTTGCATCTGGCTGGTATCAGAGCTACCCCAATGCTGTATATACGTGGCCCAGCTGTGCTCAGTTCGATATATATCAACTCAAGAACATCGCCTGTAGGTCCTATATGGCCGTGGGTTGCAGCTGGCTGGTATCACAGCTACCCCAATGCTGTATATACGTGGCCCAGCTGTGCTCAGATCGACATATATCGACTCAAGAACATCGCCTGTAGGTCATATATGGCCGTGGGTTGCATCTGGCTGGTATCAGAGCTACCCCCATGCTGTATATACGGGGCCCAGCTGTGCTCAAATCGACATATATCGACTCAAGAACATCGCCTGTAGGTCCTATATGGCCGTGGGTTGCATCTGGCTGGTATCAGAGCTACACCCATGGTGTATATACGGCACCCAGCTGTGCTCAGATCGACATATATCGACTCAAGAACATCGCCTGTAGGTCCTATATGGCCGCGGGTTGCATCTGGCTGGTATCAGAGCTACCCCCATGCTGTATTTACGGGGCCCAGCTGTTCCCACATCGACATATATCGAATCAAGAACATCGCTTGTAGGTCCTATATAGCCGTAGGTTGCAGCTGGCTGGTATCACAGCTACCTCCATGCTGTATATACAAGGCCCAGCTGTGCTCCGATCGACATATATCGACTCAAGAACATCGCCTGTAGGTCCTATATGGCCGTGGGTTGCATCTGGCTGGTATCAGAGCTACCCCCATGCTGTATATACGTGGCCCAGCTGTGCTCAGATCGACATATATCGACTCAAGAACATCGCCTGTGGGTCTTATATGACCGTGGGTTGCAGCTGGCTGGTATCAGAGCTACCCCCAGGCTGTATATACGTGGCCCAGCTGTGCTCAGATCGACATATATCGACTCAAGAACATCACCTGTAGGTGCTATATGGCCGTGGGTTGCATCTGGCTGGTATCAGAGCTACCCCCATGCTGTATATGCGGCGCCCAGCTGTGCTCAGATCGACATATATCGACTCAAGAACATCGCTTGTAGGTCCTATATGGCCGTGGGTTGCATCTGACTGGTATCAAATCCACCCACATGCCAAATATACGGGGCCCAGCTGTGCTCAGATCGACATATATCGACTCAAGAACATCGCCTGTAGGTCCTATATGGCCGTGGGTTGCATCTGGCTGATATCAGAGCCACCCACATGCCGTATATACGGGGGCCCAGCTGTGTTCAAATCGACATATATCGAGTCAAGAACATTGGCTGTAGGTCCTATATGGCCGTGGGTTGCATCTGGCTGGTATCAGAGCTACCCCCATGCTGTATATACGTGGCCCAGCTGTGCTCAGATCGACATATATCGACTCAAGAACATCGCCTGTGGGTCTTATATGACCGTGGGTTGCAGCTGGCTGGTATCGGAGCTACCCCCAGGCTGTATATACGTGGCCCAGCTGTGCTCAGATCGACATATATCGACACAAGAACATCACCTGTAGGTGCTATATGGCCGTGGGTTGCATCTGGCTGGTATCAGAGCTACCCCCATGCTGTATATGCGGCGCCCAGCTGTGCTCAGATCGACATATATCGACTCAAGAACATCGCTTGTAGGTCCTATATGGCCGTGGGTTGCATCTGGCTGGTATCAAATCCACCCACATGCCAAATATACGGGGCCCAGCTGTGCTCAGATCGACATATATCGACTCAAGAACATCGCCTGTAGGTGCTATATGGCCGTGGGTTGCATCTGGCTGGTATCAGAGCTACCCCCTTGCTGTATATACGGCGCCCAGCTGTGCTCAGATCGACATATATCGACTCAAGAACATCGTCTGTAGGTCCTATATGGCCGTGGATTGAATCTGGCTGGTATCAGAGCTTCTCCCATGCTGTATATACGGCGCCCAGCTGTGCTCAGATCGACATATATCGACCCAAGAACATCGCCTGTAGGTCCTATATGGCCGTGGCTTGCATCTGGCTGGTATCAGAGCCACCCACATGCCGTATATACGGGGCCCAGCTGTGCTCAGATCGACATATATCGACTCAAGAACAACGCCTGTAGGTGCTATATGGCCGTGGGTTGCATCTGGCCGGTATCAGAGCTACCCCCATGCTGTATATACGGGGCCCAGCTGTGCTCAGATCGACATATATCGACTCAAGAACATCGCCTGTAGGTCCTATATGGCCGTGGGTTACATCTGGGTGGTATCAGAGCTACCCCCATGCTGTATATACGGGGCCCAGCTGTGCTCAGATCGACATATATCGACTCAAGAACATCGCCTGTAGGTCCTATATAACCGTGGGTTGCAGCTGGCTGGTATCACAGCTACCCCCATGCTATATATACGGCGCCCAGCTATGCTCAGATCGACATATATCGACTCAAGAACATCGCCTGTAGGTCCTATATGGCCGTGGGTTGCATCTGGCTGGTTTCAGAGCTACCGCCATGCTGTATATACAGGGCCCTGCTGTGCTCAGATCGACATATATCGACTCAAGAACATCGCCTGTAGGTGCTATATGGCCGTGAGTTGCAGCTGGCTGGTATCACAGCTACCCCCATGCTGTATATACGTGGCCCAGCTGTGCTCAGATCGACATATATCGACTCAAGAACATCGCCTGTAGGTCCTATATGCCCGTGGGTTGCATCTGGCTAGAATCAGAGCCACCCACATGCTGCATATACAGGGCATAGCGGAGCTCATATCGACATATATCGACTCAAGAACATCGCCTGTAGGTCCCATATGGGCATAGGTTGCACCTGGCTGGTGTCGGAGCGGCCCCAATGTTGCATATACGGTGCATAGCGCTGCTCATATCGACATATATCGACTCAAGAACATCGCATGTAGGTCCTATATGGCAGTGGGTTGCATCTGGCTGATATCAGAGCCACCCACATGCCGTATATACGGGGGCCCAGCTGTGCTCAGATCTACATATAACGACTCAAGAACATCGGCTCTAGGTCCTATATGGCCGTGGGTTGCATCTGGCTGGTATCAGAGCCACCCACATGCCGTATATACGGGGCCCATCTGTGCTCAGATCGACATATATCGACTTAAGAATATCGCCTGTAGGTCCTATATGGCCGTCGGTTGCAACTGGCTGGTATCAGAGCTACCCCCATGGTGTATATACCGAGCCCAGCTGTGCTCAAATCGACATATATCGATTCAAGTACATCGCCTGTAGGTCCTATATGGCCGTGGGTTGGATCTGGCTGGTATCAGAGCTACTCCCATGCTGTATATACGAGGCCCAGCTGTGCTCAGATCGACATATATCGACTCAAGAACATCGCCTGTGGGTCTTATATGGCCGTGGGTTGCAGCTGGCTGGTATCAGAGCTACCCCCAGGCTGTATATACGTGGCCCAGCTGTGCTCAGATCGACATATATCGACTCAAGAATATCGCCTGTAGGTGCTGTATGGCCGTGGGTTGCATCTGGCTGGTATCAGAGCTACCCCCATGCTGTATATACGGCGCCCAGCTGTGCTCAGATCGACATATATCGACTCAAGAACATCGCCTGTAGGTCCTATATGGCCGTGGGTTGCATCTGGCTGGTATCAGAGCTACACCCATGGTGTATATACGGCACCCAGCTGTGCTCAGATCGACATATATCGACTCAAGAACATCGCCTGTAGGTCCTATATGGCCGCGGGTTGCATCTGGCTGGTATCAGAGCTACCCCCATGCTGTATTTACGGGGCCCAGCTGTTCCCACATCGACATATATCGAATCAAGAACATCGCTTGTAGGTCCTATATAGCCGTAGGTTGCAGCTGGCTGGTATCACAGCTACCTCCATGCTGTATATACAAGGCCCAGCTGTGCTCCGATCGACATATATCGACTCAAGAACATCGCCTGTAGGTCCTATATGGCCGTGGGTTGCATCTGGCTGGTATCAGAGCTACCCCCATGCTGTATATACGTGGCCCAGCTGTGCTCAGATCGACATATATCGACTCAAGAACATCGCCTGTGGGTCTTATATGACCGTGGGTTGCAGCTGGCTGGTATCAGAGCTACCCCCAGGCTGTATATACGTGGCCCAGCTGTGCTCAGATCGACATATATCGACTCAAGAACATCACCTGTAGGTGCTATATGGCCGTGGGTTGCATCTGGCTGGTATCAGAGCTACCCCCATGCTGTATATGCGGCGCCCAGCTGTGCTCAGATCGACATATATCGACTCAAGAACATCGCTTGTAGGTCCTATATGGCCGTGGGTTGCATCTGACTGGTATCAAATCCACCCACATGCCAAATATACGGGGCCCAGCTGTGCTCAGATCGACATATATTGACTCAAGAACATCGCCTGTAGGTCCTATATGGCCGTGGGTTGCATCTGGCTGATATCAGAGCCACCCACATGCCGTATATACGGGGGCCCAGCTGTGTTCAAATCGACATATATCGAGTCAAGAACATTGGCTGTAGGTCCTATATGGCCGTGGGTTGCATCTGGCTGGTATCAGAGCTACCCCCATGCTGTATATACGTGGCCCAGCTGTGCTCAGATCGACATATATCGACTCAAGAACATCGCCTGTGGGTCTTATATGACCGTGGGTTGCAGCTGGCTGGTATCGGAGCTACCCCCAGGCTGTATATACGTGGCCCAGCTGTGCTCAGATCGACATATATCGACACAAGAACATCACCTGTAGGTGCTATATGGCCGTGGGTTGCATCTGGCTGGTATCAGAGCTACCCCCATGCTGTATATGCGGCGCCCAGCTGTGCTCAGATCGACATATATCGACTCAAGAACATCGCTTGTAGGTCCTATATGGCCGTGGGTTGCATCTGGCTGGTATCAAATCCACCCACATGCCAAATATACGGGGCCCAGCTGTGCTCAGATCGACATATATCGACTCAAGAACATCGCCTGTAGGTGCTATATGGCCGTGAATTGCATCTGGCTGGTATCAGAGCTACCCCCTTGCTGTATATACGGCGCCCAGCTGTGCTCAGATCGACATATATCGACTCAAGAACATCGTCTGTAGGTCCTATATGGCCGTGGATTGAATCTGGCTGGTATCAGAGCTTCTCCCATGCTGTATATACGGCGCCCAGCTGTGCTCAGATCGACATATATCGACCCAAGAACATCGCCTGTAGGTCCTATATGGCCGTGGCTTGCATCTGGCTGGTATCAGAGCCACCCACATGCCGTATATACGGGGCCCAGCTGTGCTCAGATCGACATATATCGACTCAAGAACAACGCCTGTAGGTGCTATATGGCCGTGGGTTGCATCTGGCCGGTATCAGAGCTACCCCCATGCTGTATATACGGGGCCCAGCTGTGCTCAGATCGACATATATCGACTCAAGAACATCGCCTGTAGGTCCTATATGGCCGTGGGTTACATCTGGGTGGTATCAGAGCTACCCCCATGCTGTATATACGGGGCCCAGCTGTGCTCAGATCGACATATATCGACTCAAGAACATCGCCTGTAGGTCCTATATAACCGTGGGTTGCAGCTGGCTGGTATCACAGCTACCCCCATGCTATATATACGGCGCCCAGCTGTGCTCAGATCGACATATATCGACTCAAGAACATCGCCTGTAGGTCCTATATGGCCGTGGGTTGCATCTGGCTGGTTTCAGAGCTACCGCCATGCTGTATATACAGGGCCCTGCTGTGCTCAGATCGACATATATCGACTCAAGAACATCGCCTGTAGGTGCTATATGGCCGTGAGTTGCAGCTGGCTGGTATCACAGCTACCCCCATGCTGTATATACGTGGCCCAGCTGTGCTCAGATCGACATATATCGACTCAAGAACATCGCCTGTAGGTCCTATATGCCCGTGGGTTGCATCTGGCTAGAATCAGAGCCACCCACATGCTGCATATACAGGGCATAGCGGAGCTCATATCGACATATATCGACTCAAGAACATCGCCTGTAGGTCCCATATGGGCATAGGTTGCACCTGGCTGGTGTCGGAGCGGCCCCAATGTTGCATATACGGTGCATAGCGCTGCTCATATCGACATATATCGACTCAAGAACATCGCATGTAGGTCCTATATGGCAGTGGGTTGCATCTGGCTGATATCAGAGCCACCCACATGCCGTATATACGGGGGCCCAGCTGTGCTCAGATCTACATATAACGACTCAAGAACATCGGCTCTAGGTCCTATATGGCCGTGGGTTGCATCTGGCTGGTATCAGAGCCACCCACATGCCGTATATACGGGGCCCATCTGTGCTCAGATCGACATATATCGACTTAAGAATATCGCCTGTAGGTCCTATATGGCCGTCGGTTGCAACTGGCTGGTATCAGAGCTACCCCCATGGTGTATATACCGAGCCCAGCTGTGCTCAAATCGACATATATCGATTCAAGTACATCGCCTGTAGGTCCTATATGGCCGTGGGTTGGATCTGGCTGGTATCAGAGCTACTCCCATGCTGTATATACGAGGCCCAGCTGTGCTCAGATCGACATATATCGACTCAAGAACATCGCCTGTGGGTCTTATATGGCCGTGGGTTGCAGCTGGCTGGTATCAGAGCTACCCCCAGGCTGTATATACGTGGCCCAGCTGTGCTCAGATCGACATATATCGACTCAAGAATATCGCCTGTAGGTGCTGTATGGCCGTGGGTTGCATCTGGCTGGTATCAGAGCTACCCCCATGCTGTATATACGGCGCCCAGCTGTGCTCAGATCGACATATATCGACTCAAGAACATCGCCTGTAGGTCCTATATGGCCGTGGGTTGCATCTGATTGGTATCATAGCTTCCCCCATGCTGTATATACGGGGCCCAGCTGTGCTCAGAGCGACATATATCGACTCAAGAACACCGCCTCTAGGTCCTATGTAGCCGTGGGTTGCAGCTGGCTGGTATCACAGCTACCCCCATGCTGTATATACGTGGCCCAGCTGTGCTCAGATCGACATATATCGACTCAAGAACATCGCCTGTAGGTCCTATATGGCCGTGGGTTGCAGCTGGCTGTTATCAGAGCCACCCACATGCCGTATATGCGGGGCCCAGCTGTGCTCAGCTCGACATATAACGACTAAAAAACATCGCCTCTAGGTCCTATATGGCCGTGGGTTGCATCTGGCTGGTATCAGAGCTACCCCCATGCTGTATATACGGCGCCCAGCTGTGCTCAGATCGACATATATCGACTCAAAAACATCGCCTGTAGGTCCTATATGGCCGTGGGTTGCATCTGGCTGGTATCATAGCTTCCCTCATGCTGTATATACGGGGCCCAGCTGTGCTCAGACCGACATATATCGACTCAAGAACATCGCCTATAGGTCCTATGTAGCCGTGGGTTGCAGCTGGCTGGTATGACAGCTACCCCCATGCTGTATATACGGGGCCCAGCTGTGCTCAGATCGACATATATCGACTCAAGAACAACGCCTGTAGGTCCTATATGGGCATAGGTTGCACCTGGCTGGTGTCGAAGCGGCCCCAATGCTGCATCTCCGGTCCATAGCGGTGCTCAGATCGACATATATCGACTCAAGAACATCGCCTGTAGGTCCTATATGGCCGTGGGTTGCATCTGGCTGATATCAGAGCCACCCACATGCCGTATATACGGGGGCCCAGCTGTGTTCAAATCGACATATATCGAATCAAGAACATTGGCTGTAGGTCCTATATGGCCATGGGTTGCATCTGGCTGGTATCAGAGCCACCCACATGCCGTATATACGGGGCCCAGCTGTGCTCAGATCGACATATATCGACTCAAGAACATCGCCTGTAGGTCCTATATGGCCGTGGGTTGCACCTGGCTGGTATCAGAGCTACCCCCATGCTGTATATACGAGGACCAGCTGTGCTCAGATCGACATATATCGACTCAAGAACATCGCCTGTAGGTCCTATATGGCCGTGGGTTGCATCTGGCTGGTATCAGAGCTACCCCCATGCTGTATATACGGCACCCAGCTGTGCTCAGATCGACATATATTGACTCAAGAACATCGCCTGTAGGTCCTATTTGGGCAAAGGTTGCACCTGGCTGGTGTCGAAGCGGCCCCAATGCTGCATATACGGTGCATAGCGGTGCTCAGATCGACATATATCGACTCAAGAACATCGCCTGTAGGTCCTATATGGCCATGGGTTGCATCTGGCTGGTATCAGAGCCACGCACATGCCGTATATACGGGGACCAGCTGTGCCCAGATCGACATATATCGACTCAAGAACATCGCCTGTAGGTGCTATATGGCCGTGGGTTGCATCTGGCTGGTATCAGAGCTACCCCCATGCTGTATATACGGCGCCCAGCTGTGCTCAGATCGACATATATTGACTCAATAACATCGCCTGTAGGTCCTATATGGCTGTGGGTTGCATCTGGCTGGTATCAGAGCTACCCCCATGCTGTATATACGGGGCCCAGCTGTGCTCAGATCGACATATATCGACTCAAGACCAACGCCTGTAGGTCCTCTATGGCCGTGGGTTGCAGCTGGCTGGTATCACAGCTACCCCCATGCTGTATATACGGGGCCCAACTGTGCTCAGCTCGACATATATCGACTCAAAAACATCGCCTATAGGTCCTATATGGCCTTGGGTTGCAGCTGGCTGGTATCAGAGCCACCCACATGCCGTATATACTGGGCCCAGCTGTGCTCAGATCGACATATATCGACTCAAGAACATCGCTTGTAGGTCCTATATGGCCGTGGGTTGCATCTGGCTGGTATCAGAGCTACCCCCATGCTGTATATACGGGGCCCAGCTGTGCTCAGATCGACATATATCGACTCAAGAACATCGGCTGTAGGTCCTATATGGCCGTGGGTTGCATCTGGCTGGTATCAGAGCTACCCCCATGCTGTATACACGGGGCCCAGCTGTGCTCGGATCGACATATATCGACTCAAGAACATCGCCTGTAGGTCCTATATGGCCGTGGGTTGCATCTGGCTGGTATCAGAGCTACCCCCATGCTGTATATACGAAGCCCAGCTGTGCTCAGATCGACATATATCGACTCAAGAACATCGCCTGTAGGTCCTATATGGCCGTGGGTTGTATCTGGCTGATATCAGAGCCACCCACATGCCGTATATACGGGGGCCCAGCTGTGCTCAGATCGACATATATCGAATCATGACCATCGCCTGAAGGTCCTATATGGCCGTGGGTTGCATCTGGCTGGTATCAGAGCCACCCACATAACGTATATACGTTACCCAGCTGTGCCCAGATCGACATATATCGACTCAAGAACATCGCCTGTAGGTTCTATATAGCCGTGGGTTGCATATGGCTGGTATCAGAGCCACCCACATGCCGTATATACGGGGCCCAGCTGTGCGCAGATCGACATATATCGACTCAAGAACATCGCCTGTAGATCCTATATAGCCGTGGGTTGCAGTTGGCTGGTATCACAGCTACCCCCATGGTGTATATACCGCGCCCAGCTGTGCTCAAATCGACATATATCGATTCAAGTACATCGCCTGTAGGTCCTATATGGCCGTGGGTTGGATCTGGCTGGTATCAGAGCTACTCCCATGCTGTATATACGAGGCCCAGCTGTGCTCAGATCGACATATATCGACTCAAGAACATCGCCTGTGGGTCTTATATGGCCGTGGGTTGCAGCTGGCTGGTATCAGAGCTACCCCCAGGCTGTATATACGTGGCCCAGCTGTGCTCAGATCGACATATATCGACTCAAGAATATCGCCTGTAGGTGCTGTATGGCCGTGGGTTGCATCTGGCTGGTATCAGAGCTACCCCCATGCTGTATATACGGCGCCCAGCTGTGCTCAGATCGACATATATCGACTCAAGAACATCGCCTGTAGGTCCTATATGGCCGTGGGTTGCATCTGGCTGGTATCATAGCTTCCCCCATGCTGTATATACGGGGCCCAGCTGTGCTCAGAGCGACATATATCGACTCAAGAACATCGCCTGTAGGTCCTATGTAGCCGTGGGTTGCAGCTGGCTGGTATCACAGCTACCCCCATGCTGTATATACGTGGCCCAGCTGTGCTCAGATCGACATATATCGACTCAAGAACATCGCCTGTAGGTCCTATATGGCCGTGGGTTGCAGCTGGCTGTTATCAGAGCCACCCACATGCCGTATATGCGGGGCCCAGCTGTGCTCGGCTCGACATATAACGACTAAAAAACATCGCCTCTAGGTCCTATATGGCCGTGGGTTGCATCTGGCTGGTATCAGAGCTACCCCCATGCTGTATATACGGCGCCCAGCTGTGCTCAGATCGACATATATCGACTCAAAAACATCGCCTGTAGGTCCTATATGGCCGTGGGTTGCATCTGGCTGGTATCATAGCTTCCCTCATGCTGTATATACGGGGCCCAGCTGTGCTCAGAGCGACATATATCGACTCAAGAACATCGCCTATAGGTCCTATGTAGCCGTGGGTTGCAGCTGGCTGGTATGACAGCTACCCCCATGCTGTATATACGGGGCCCAGCTGTGCTCAGATCGACATATATCGACTCAAGAACAACGCCTGTAGGTCCTATATGGGCATAGGTTGCACCTGGCTGGTGTCGAAGCGGCCCCAATGCTGCATATACGGTGCATAGCGGTGCTCAGATCGACATATATCGACTCAAGAACATCGCCTGTAGGTCCTATATGGCCGTGGGTTGCATCTGGCTGATATCAGAGCCACCCACATGCCGTATATACGGGGGCCCAGCTGTGTTCAAATCGACATATATCGAATCAAGAACATTGGCTGTAGGTCCTATATGGCCATGGGTTGCATCTGGCTGGTATCAGAGCCACCCACATGCCGTATATACGGGGCCCAGCTGTGCTCAGTTCGACATATATCGACTCAAGAACATCGCCTGTAGGTCCTATATGGCCGTGGGTTGCACCTGGCTGGTATCAGAGCTACCCCCATGCTGTATATACGAGGACCAGCTGTGCTCAGATCGACATATATCGACTCAAGAACATCGCCTGTAGGTCCTATATGGCCGTGGGTTGCATCTGGCTGGTATCAGAGCTACCCCCGTGCTGTATATACGGCACCCAGCTGTGCTCAGATCGACATATATTGACTCAAGAACATCGCCTGTAGGTCCTATATGGGCAAAGGTTGCACCTGGCTGGTGTCGAAGCGGCCCCAATGCTGCATATACGGTGCATAGCGGTGCTCAGATCGACATATATCGACTCAAGAACATCGCCTGTAGGTCCTATATGGCCATGGGTTGCATCTGGCTGGTATCAGAGCCACGCACATGCCGTATATACGGGGACCAGCTGTGCCCAGATCGACATATATCGACTCAAGAACATCGCCTGTAGGTGCTATATGGCCGTGGGTTGCATCTGGCTGGTATCAGAGCTACCCCCATGCTGTATATACGGCGCCCAGCTGTGCTCAGATCGACATATATTGACTCAATAACATCGCCTGTAGGTCCTATATGGCTGTGGGTTGCATCTGGCTGGTATCAGAGCTACCCCCATGCTGTATATACGGGGCCCAGCTGTGCTCAGATCGACATATATCGACTCAAGACCAACGCCTGTAGGTCCTCTATGGCCGTGGGTTGCAGCTGGCTGGTATCACAGCTACCCCCATGCTGTATATACGTGGCCCAGCTGTGCTAAGATCGACATATATCGACTCAAGAATATCGCCTGTAGGTCCTATATGGCCGTGAGTTGCAGCTGGCTAGTATCAGAGCCACCCACATGCCGTATATACGGGGCCCAACTGTGCTCAGCTCGACATATATCGACTCAAAAACATCGCCTATAGGTCCTATATGGCCTTGGGTTGCAGCTGGCTGGTATCAGAGCCACCCACATGCCGTATATACTGGGCCCAGCTGTGCTCAGATCGACATATATCGACTCAAGAACATCGCCTGTAGGTCCTATATGGCCGTGGGTTGCATCTGGCTGGTATCAGAGCTACCCCCATGCTGTATATACGGGGCCCAGCTGTGCTCAGATCGACATATATCGACTCAAGAACATCGGCTGTAGGTCCTATATGGCCGTGGGTTGCATCTGGCTGGTATCAGAGCTACCCCCATGCTGTATACACGGGGCCCAGCTGTGCTCGGATCGACATATATCGACTCAAGAACATCGCCTGTAGGTCCTATATGGCCGTGGGTTGCATCTGGCTGGTATCAGAGCTACCCCCATGCTGTATATACGAAGCCCAGCTGTGCTCAGATCGACATATATCGACTCAAGAACATCGCCTGTAGGTCCTATATGGCCGTGGGTTGTATCTGGCTGATATCAGAGCCACCCACATGCCGTATATACGGGGGCCCAGCTGTGCTCAGATCGACATATATCGAATCATGACCATCGCCTGTAGGTCCTATATGGCCGTGGGTTGCATCTGGCTGGTATCAGAGCCACCCACATAACGTATATACGTTACCCAGCTGTGCCCAGATCGACATATATCGACTCAAGAACATCGCCTGTAGGTTCTATATAGCCGTGGGTTGCATATGGCTGGTATCAGAGCCACCCACATGCCGTATATACGGGGCCCAGCTGTGCGCAGATCGACATATATCGACTCAAGAACATCGCCTGTAGATCCTATATAGCCGTGGGTTGCAGTTGGCTGGTATCACAGCTACCCCCATGGTGTATATACCGCGCCCAGCTGTGCTCAAATCGACATATATCGATTCAAGTACATCGCCTGTAGGTCCTATATGGCCGTGGGTTGGATCTGGCTGGTATCAGAGCTACTCCCATGCTGTATATACGAGGCCCAGCTGTGCTCAGATCGACATATATCGACTCAAGAACATCGCCTGTGGGTCTTATATGGCCGTGGGTTGCAGCTGGCTGGTATCAGAGCTACCCCCAGGCTGTATATACGTGGCCCAGCTGTGCTCAGATCGACATATATCGACTCAAGAATATCGCCTGTAGGTGCTGTATGGCCGTGGGTTGCATCTGGCTGGTATCAGAGCTACCCCCATGCTGTATATACGGCGCCCAGCTGTGCTCAGATCGACATATATCGACTCAAGAACATCGCCTGTAGGTCCTATATGGCCGCGGGTTGCAGCTGCCTGGTATCACAGCTACCCCCACGCTGTATATACGTGGCCCAGCTGTGCTCAGAACGACATATATCGACTCAAGAACATCGCCTGTGGGTCTTATATGGCCGTGGGTTGCAGCTGGCTGGTATCAGAGCTACCCCCAGGATGTATATACGTGGCCCAACGGTACTCAGATTGACATATATCGACTCAAGAACATCGCCTGTAGGTGCTATATGGCCGTGGGATGCATCTGGCTGGTATCAGAGCTACCCCCATGCTTTATATAAGGCGCCAAGCTGTGCTCAGATCGACATATATCGACTCAAGAACATTGCTTGTAGGTCCTATATGGCCGTGGGTTGCATCTGGCTGGTATCAGTGCTACCCCCATGCTGTATATACGGCGCCCAGCTGTGCTCAGATCGACATATATCGACTCAAGAATATCGCCTGTAGGTCCTATATGGCCGTGGGTTGCATCTGGCTGTTATCAGAGCCACCCACATGCCGTATATACGGGGCCCAGCTGTGCTCGGATCGACATATATCGACTCAAGAACATCGCCTGTAGGTCCTATATGGCCGTGGGTTGCATCTGGCTGGTATCAGAGCTACCCCCATGCTGTATATACGGGGCCCAGCTGTGCTCAGATCGACATATATCGACTCAAGAACATCGCCTGTAGGTCCTATATGGCCGTGGGTTGCATCTGGCTGATATCAGAGCCACCCACATGCCGTATATACGGGGGCCCAGCTGTGCTCAGATCGACATATATCGAATCATGACCATCGCCTGTAGGTCCTATATGGCCGTCGGTTGCATCTGGCTGGTATCAGAGCCACCCACATGCCGTATATACGTTACCCAGCTGTGCCCAGATCGACATATATCGACTCAAGAACATCGCCTGTAGGTAGTATATGGCCGTGGGTTGCAAATGGCTGGTATCAGAGCTACCCCCATGCTGTATATGCGAGGCCCAGCTGTGCTCAGATCGACATATATCGACTCAAGAACATCGCCTGTGGGTCTTATATGGCCGTGGGTTGCAGCTGGCTGGTATCAGAGCTACCCCCAGGCTGTATATACGTGGCCCAGCTGTGCTCAGATCGACATATATCGACTTAAGAACATCGCCGGTAGGTCCTGTATGCCCATGGGTTGCATCTGGCTGGTATCAGAGCCACCCACATGCCGTATATACGGGGACCAGCTGTGCTCAGATCGACATATATCGACTCAAGAACATCGCCTGTAGATCCTATATGGCCGTGGGTTGCAGCTGGCTGTTATCAGAGCTACCCCCATGCTGTATATACGGCGCCCAGCTGTGCTCAGATCGGTATATATCGACTCAAGAAAATCGCCTGTAGGTCCTATATGGCCGTGGGTTGCATCTGGCTGGTATCAGAGCTACCCCCATGCTGTATATACGGGGCCCAGCTGTGCTCAGATCGACATATATCGACTCAAGAACATCGCCTGTAGGTCCTATATGGCCGTGGGTTGCATCTGGCTGATATCAGAGCCACCCACATGCCGTATATACGGCGGCCCAGCTATGCACAGATCGACATATATCTGTAGGTCCTATATGGCCGTGGGTTGCATCTGGCTGGTTTCAGAGCTACCCCCATGCTGTATATACAGGGCCCTGCTGTGCTCAGATCGACATATATCGACTCAAGAACATCGCCTGTAGGTGCTATATGGCCGTGAGTTGCAGCTGGCTGGTATCACAGCTACCCCCATGCTGTATATACGTGGCCCAGCTGTGCTCAGATCGACATATATCGACTCAAGAACATCGCCTGTAGGTCCTATATGCCCGTGGGTTGCATCTGGCTAGAATCAGAGCCACCCACATGCTGCATATACAGGGCATAGCGGAGCTCATATCGACATATATCGACTCAAGTAGGTCCTGTAGGTCCCATATGGGCATAGGTTGCCCCTGGCTGGTGTCGGAGCGGCCCCAATGTTGCATATACGGTGCATAGCGGTGCTCAGATCGACATATATCGACTCAAGAACATCGCCTGTAGGTCCTATATGGCAGTGGGTTGCATCTGGCTGATATCAGAGCCACCCACATGCCGTATATACGGGGGCCCAGCTGTGCTCAGATCGACATATAACGACTCAAGAACATCGGCTCTAGGTCCTATATGGCCGTGCGTTGCATCTGGCTGGTATCAGAGCCACCCACATGCCGTATATACGGGGCCCAGCTGTGCTCAGATCGACATATATCGACTCAAGAATATCGCCTGTAGGTCCTATATGGCCGTCGGTTGCAACTGGCAGGTATCAGAGCTACCCCCATGGTGTATATACCGCGCCCAGCTGTGCTCAAATCGACATATATCGATTCAAGTACATCGCCTGTAGGTCCTATATGGCCGTGGGTTGGATCTGGCTGGTATCAGAGCTACTCCCATGCTGTATATACGTGGCCCAGCTGTGCTCAGATCGACATATATCGACTCAAGAATATCGCCTGTAGGTGCTGTATGGCCGTGGGTTGCATCGGGCTGGTATCAGAGCTACCCCCATGCTGTATATACGGCGCCCAGCTGTGCTCAGATCGACATATATCGACTCAAGAACATCGCCTGTAGGTCCTATATGGCCGTGGGTTGCATCTGGCTGGTATCATAGCTTCCCCCATGCTGTATATACGAGGCCCAGCTGTGCTCAGAGCGACATATATCGACTCAAGAACATCGCCTGTAGGTCCTATGTAGCCGTGGGTTGCAGCTGGCTGGTATCACAGCTACCCCCATGCTGTATATACGTGGCCCAGCTGTGCTCAGATCGACATATATCGACTCAAGAACATCGCCTGTAGGTCCTATATGGCCGTGGGTTGCAGCTGGCTGTTATCAGAGCCACCCACATGCCGTATATGCGGGGCCCAGCTGTGCTCAGCTCGACATATAACGACTCAAAAACATCGCCTCTAGGTCCTATATGGCCGTGGGTTGCATCTGGCTGGTATCAGAGCTACCCCCATGTTGTATATACGGCGCCCAGCTGTGCTCAGATCGACATATATCGACTCAAAAACATCGCCTGTAGGTCCTATATGGCGGTGGGTTGCATCTGGCTGGTATCATAGCTTCCCTCATGCTGTATATACGGGGCCCAGCTGTGCTCAGAGCGACATATATCGACTCAAGAACATCGCCTATAGGTCATATGTAGCCGTGGGTTGCAGCTGGCTGGTATGACAGCTACCCCCATGCTGTATATACGTGGCCCAGCTGTGCTCAGATCGACATATATCGACTCAAGAACATCGCCTGTAGGTCCTATATGGCCGTGGGTTGCAGCTGGCTGGTATCAGAGCCACCCACATGCCGTATATACGGGGACCAGCTGTGCTCAGATCGAAATATATCGACTCAAGAACATCGCCTGTAGGTCCTATATGGCCGTGGGTTGCATCTGGCTGGTATCAGAGCTACCCCTATGCTGTATATACGGCGAGCAGCTGTGCTCAGATCGACATATATCGACTCAAGAACATCGCCTGTGGGTCTTATATGGCCGTGGGTTGCAGCTGGCTGGTATCAGAGCTACCCCCAGGCTGTATATACGTGGCCCAGCTGTGCTCAGATCGACATATTTCGACTCAAGAACATCGCCTGTAGGTGCTATATGGCCGTGGGTTGCATCTGGCTGGTATCAGAGCTACCCCCATGCTGTATATACGGCGCCAAACTGTGCTCAGATCGACAAATATCGACTCAAGAACATTGCTTGTAGGTCCTATATGGCCGTGGGTTGCATCTGGCTGGTATCAGTGCTACCCCCATGCTGTATATACGGCGCCCAGCTGTGCTCAGATCGACATATATCGACTCAAGAATATCGCCTGTAGGTCCTATATGGCCGTGGGTTGCAGCTGGCTGGTATCATAACTACCCCCATGCTGTATATACAGCGCCCAGCTGTGCTCAGATCGACATATATCGACTAAAGAACATCGCCTGTAGGTCCTCTATAGCCGTGGGTTGCAGTTGGCTGGTATCACAGCTACCCCCATGCTGTATATACGGGGCCCAGCTGTGCTCAGATCGACATATATCGACTCAAGAACAACGCCTGTAGGTCCTATATGGGCATAGGTTGCACCTGGCTGGTGTCGAAGCGGCCCCAATGCTGCATATACGGTGCATAGCGGTGCTCAGATCGACATATATCGACTCAAGAACATCGCCTGTAGGTCCTATATGGCCGTGGGTTGCATCTGGCTGATATCAGAGCCACCCACATGCCGTATATACGGGGGCCCAGCTGTGTTCAAATCGACATATATCGAATCAAGAACATTGGCTGTAGGTCCTATATGGCCATGGGTTGCATCTGGCTGGTATCAGAGCCACCCACATGCCGTATATACGGGGCCCAGCTGTGCTCAGATCGACATATATCGACTCAAGAACATCGCCTGTAGGTCCTATATGGCCGTGGGTTGCACCTGGCTGGTATCAGAGCTACCCCCATGCTGTATATACGAGGACCAGCTGTGCTCAGATCGACATATATCGACTCAAGAACATCGCCTGTAGGTCCTATATGGCCGTGGGTTGCATCTGGCTGGTATCAGAGCTACCCCCATGCTGTATATACGGCACCCAGCTGTGCTCAGATCGACATATATTGACTCAAGAACATCGCCTGTAGGTCCTATATGGGCAAAGGTTGCACCTGGCTGGTGTCGAAGCGGCCCCAATGCTGCATATACGGTGCATAGCGGTGCTCAGATCGACATATATCGACTCAAGAACATCGCCTGTAGGTCCTATATGGCCATGGGTTGCATCTGGCTGGTATCAGAGCCACGCACATGCCGTATATACGGGGACCAGCTGTGCCCAGATCGACATATATCGACTCAAGAACATCGCCTGTAGGTGCTATATGGCCGTGGGTTGCATCTGGCTGGTATCAGAGCTACCCCCATGCTGTATATACGGCGCCCAGCTGTGCTCAGATCGACATATATTGACTCAATAACATCGCCTGTAGGTCCTATATGGCTGTGGGTTGCATCTGGCTGGTATCAGAGCTACCCCCATGCTGTATATACGGGGCCCAGCTGTGCTCAGATCGACATATATCGACTCAAGACCATCGCCTGTAGGTCCTCTATGGCCGTGGGTTGCAGCTGGCTGGTATCACAGCTACCCCCGTGCTGTATATACGTGGCCCAGCTGTGCTAAGATCGACATATATCGACTCAAGAATATCGCCTGTAGGTCCTATATGGCCGTGAGTTGCAGCTGGCTAGTATCAGAGCCACCCACATGCCGTATATACGGGGCCCAACTGTGCTCAGCTCGACATATATCGACTCAAAAACATCGCCTATAGGTCCTATATGGCCTTGGGTTGCAGCTGGCTGGTATCAGAGCCACCCACATGCCGTATATACTGGGCCCAGCTGTGCTCAGATCGACATATATCGACTCAAGAACATCGCCTGTAGGTCCTATATGGCCGTGGGTTGCATCTGGCTGGTATCAGAGCTACCCCCATGCTGTATATACGGGGCCCAGCTGTGCTCAGATCGACATATATCGACTCAAGAACATCGGCTGTAGGTCCTATATGGCCGTGGGTTGCATCTGGCTGGTATCAGAGCTACCCCCATGCTGTATACACGGGGCCCAGCTGTGCTCAGATCGACATATATCGACTTAAGAACATCGCCTGTAGGTCCTATATGGCCGTGGGTTGCAGCTGGCTGGTATCAGAGCCACCCACATGCCGTATATACGGGGCCCAGCTGTGCTCAGATCGACATATATCGACTCAAGAACATCGCCTGTAGGTCCTATATGGCCGTGGGTTGCATCTGGCTGGTATCAGAGCTACCCCCATGCTGTATATACGGGGCCCAGCTGTGCTCAGATCGATATATATATCGACTCAAGAACATCGCCTGTAGGTCCTATATGGCCGTGGGTTGCAGCTGCCTGGTATCACAGCTACCCCCACGCTGTATATACGTGGCCCAGGTGTGCTCAGAACGACATATATCGACTCAAGAACATCGCCTGTGGGTCTTATATGGCCGTGGGTTGCAGCTGGCTGGTATCAGAGCCACCCACATGCCGTATATACGGGGCCCAGCTGTGCTCAGATCGACATATATCGACTCAAGAGCATCGCCTGTACGTCTTATATGGCCATGGGTTGCATCTGGCTGGTATCAGAGCCACGCACATGCCGTATATACGGGGACCAGCTGTGCCCAGATCGACATATATTGACTCAATAACATCGCCTGTAGGTCCTATATGGCTGTGGGTTGCATCTGGCTGGTATCAGAGCTACCCCCATGCTGTATATACGGGGCCCAGCTGTGCTCAGATAACATATATCGACTCAAGACCATCGCCTGTAGGTCCTCTATGGCCGTGGGTTGCAGCTGGCTGGTATCACAGCTACCCCCATGCTGTATATACGTGGCCCAGCTGTACTAAGATCGACATATATCGGCTCAAGAATATCGCCTGTAGGTCCTATATGGCCGTGAGTTGCAGCTGGCTAGTATCAGAGCCACCCACATGCCGTATATACGGGCCCAACTGTGCTCAGCTCGACATATATCGACTCAAAAACATCGCCTATAGGTCCTATATGGCCTTGGGTTGCAGCTGGCTGGTATCAGAGCCACCCACATGCCGTATATACTGGGCCCAGCTGTGCTCAGATCGACATATATCGACTCAAGAACATCGCCTGTAGGTCCTATATGGCCGTGGGTTGCATCTGGCTGGTATCAGAGCTACCCCCATGCTGTTTATACCGGGCCCAGCTGTGCTCAGATCGACATATATCGACTCAAGAACATCGGCTGTAGGTCCTATATGGCCGTGGGTTGCATCTGGCTGGTATCAGAGCTACCCCCATGCTGTATATACGGGGCCCAGCTGTGCTCAGATCGACATATATCGACTCAAGAGCATCGCCTGTACGTCCTATATGGCAGTGGGTTGCATCTGGCTGGTATCAGAGCTACCCCCATGCTGTATATACGGCGCCCAGCTGTGCTCAGATCGACATATATTGACTCAAGAACATCGCCTGTAGGTCCTATATGGGCATAGGTTGCACCTGGCTGGTGTCGAAGCGGCCCCAATGCTGCATATACTGTGCATAGCGGTGCTCAGATCGACATATATCGACTCAAGAACATCGCCTGTAGGTCCTATATGGCCGTGGGTTGCATCTGGCTGGTATCAGAGCTACCCCCATGCTGTATATACGGGGCCCAGCTGTGCTCAGATCGACATATATCGACTCAAGAACATCGCCTGTAGGACCTATATGGCCGCGGGTTGCAGCTGCCTGTGACTCAAGAACATCGCCTGTGGGTCTTATATGGCCGTGGGTTGCAGCTGGCTGGTATCAGAGCTACCCCCAGGATGTATATACGGGGCCCAGCTGTGCTCAGATCGACATATATCGACTCAAGAACATCGCCTGTAGGTCCTATATGGCCGCGGGTTGCAGCTGCCTGGTATCACAGCTACCCCCACGCTGTATATACGTGGCCCAGCTGTGCTCAGAACGACATATATTGACTCAAGAACATCGCCTGTGGGTCTTATATGGCCGTGGGTTGCAGCTGGCTGGTATCAGAGCTACCCCCAGGATGTATATACGTGGCACAACTGTACTCAGTTCGACATATATCGACTCAAGAACATCGCCTGTAGGTGCTATATGGCCGTGGGTTCCATCTGGCTGGTATCAGAGCTACCCCCATGCTTTATATACGGCGCCAAGCTGTGCTCAGATCGACATATATCGACTCAAGAACATTGCTTGTAGGTCCTATATGGCCGTGGGTTGCATCTGGCTGGTATCAGTGCTACCCCCATGCTGTATATACGGCGCCCAGCTGTGCTCAGATCGACATATATCGACTCAAGAATATCGCCTGTAGGTCCTATATGGCCGTGGGTTGCATCTGGCTGGTATCAGAGCCACCCACATGCCGTATATACGGGGCCCAGCTGTGCTCGGATCGACATATATCGACTCAAGAACATCGCCTGTAGGTCCTATATGGCCGTGGGTTGCATCTGGCTGGTATCAGAGCTACCCCCATGCTGTATATACGAAGCCCAGCTGTGCTCAGATCGACATATATCGACTCAAGAACATCGCCTGTAGGTCCTATATGGCCGTGGGTTGTATCTGGCTGATATCAGAGCCACCCACATGCCGTATATACGGGGGCCCAGCTGTGCTCAGATCGACATATATCGAATCATGACCATCGCCTGGAGGTCCTATATGGCCGTGGGTTGCATCTGGCTGGTATCAGAGCCACCCACATAACGTATATACGTTACCCAGCTGTGCCCAGATCGACATATATCGACTCAAGAACATCGCCTGTAGGTTCTATATAGCCGTGGGTTGCATATGGCTGGTATCAGAGCCACCCACATGCCGTATATACGGGGCCCAGCTGTGCGCAGATCGACATATATCGACTCAAGAACATCGCCTGTAGGTCCTATATAGCCGTGGGTTGCAGTTGGCTGGTATCACAGCTACCCCCATGCTGTATTTTCGTGGCCCAGCTGTGCCCAGGTCGACATATATCGACTCAAGGACATCACCTGTAGGTCCTATATGGCCGTGGGTTGCAGCTGGCTGGTATCAGAGCCACCCACATGCCCTATATACGGGGATCCAGCTGTGCTCAGATCGACATATATCGACTCAAGAACATCGCCTGTAGGTCCTATATGGCCGTGGGTTGCATATGGCTGGTATCAGAGCCACACACATGCCGTATATACGGGGCCCAGCTGTGCTCAGATCGACATATATCGAATCATGACCATCGCCTGTAGGTCCTATATGGCCGTGGGTTGCATCTGGCTGGTATCAGAGCCACCCACATGCCGTATATACGTTACCCAGCTGTGCCCAAATCGACATATATCGACTCAAGAACATCGCCTGTAGGTACTATATGGCCGTGGGTTGCAAATGGCTGGTATCAGAGCTACCCCCATGCTGTATATACGAGGCCCAGCTGTGCTCAGATCGACATATATCGACTCAAGAACATCGCCTGTGGGTCTTATATGGCCGTGGGTTGCAGCTGGCTGGTATCAGAGCTACCCCCAGGCTGTATATACGTGGCCCAGCTGTGCTCAGATCGACATATATCGATTTAAGAACATCGCCGGTAGGTCCTGTATGCCCATGGGTTGCATCTGGCTGGTATCAGAGCCACCCACATGCCGTATATACGGGGACCTGCTGTGCTCAGATCGACATATATCGACTCAAGAACATCGCCTGTAGGTCCTATATGGCCGTGGGTTGCAGCTGGCTGTTATCAGAGCTACCCCCATGCTGTATATACGGCGCCCAGCTGTGCTCAGATCGATATATATCGACTCAAGTAAATCGCCTGTAGGTCCTATATGGCCGTGGGTTGCATCTGGCTGGTATCAGAGCTACCCCCATGCTGTATATACGGGGCCCAGCTGTGCTCACATCGACATATATCGACTCAAGAACATCGCCTGTAGGTCCTATATGGCCGTGGGTTGCATCTGGCTGATATCAGAGCCACCCACATGCCGTATATACGGCGGCCCAGCTATGCTCAGATCGACATATATCGAGCCAGAACATCGCCTGTAGATCCTATATGGCCGTGGGTTGCAGCGGGCTGGTATCAGAGCCACCCACATGCCTTATATACGAGGCCCAGCTGTGCTCAGATCGACAAATATCGACTCAAGAACATCGCCTGTAGGTTGTATATAGCCGTGGGTTGCATATGGCTGGTATCAGAGCCACACACATGCCGTATATACGGGGCCCAGCTGTGCGCAGATCGACATATATCGACTCAAGAACATCGCCTGTAGGTCCTATATGGCCGTGGGTTGCATATGGCTGGTATCAGAGCCACCCACATGCCGTATATACGGGGCCCAGCTGTGCTCAGATCGACATATATCGACTCAAGAACATCGCCTGTAGGTCCTATATGGCCGTGGGTTGCATATGGCTGGTATCAGAGCCACCCACATGCCGTATATACGGGGCCCAGCTGTGCTCAGATCGACATATATCGAATCAAGAACATCGCCTGTAGGTCCTATATGGCCGTGGGTTGCATCTGGCTGGTATCAGAGCTACCCCCATGCTGTATATACGGGGCCCAGCTGTGCTCAGATCGACATATATCGACTCAAGAACATCGCCTGTAGGTCCTATATAACCGTGGGTTGCAGCTGGCTGGTATCACAGCTACCCCCATGCTATATATACGGCGCCCAGCTGTGCTCAGATCGACATATATCGACTCAAGAACATCGCCTGTAGGTCCTATATGGCCGTGGGTTGCATCTGGCTGGTTTCAGAGCTACCCCCATGCTGTATATACAGGGCCCTGCTGTGCTCAGATCGACATATATCGACTCAAGAACATCGCCTGTACGTGCTATATGGCCGTGAGTTTCAGCTGGCTGGTATCACAGCTACCCATATGCTGTATATACGTGGCCCAGCTGTGCTCAGATCGACATATATCGACTCAAGAACATCGCCTGTAGGTCCTATATACCCGTGGGTTGCATCTGGCTAGAATCAGAGCCACCCACTTGCTGCATATACAGGGCATAGCGAAGCTCATATCGACATATATAGACTCAAGAACATCGCCTGTAGGTCCCATATGGGCATAGGTTGCACCTGGCTGGTGTCGGAGCGGCCCCAATGTTGCATATACGGTGCATAGCGGTGCTCAGATCGACATATATCGACTCAAGAACATCGCCTGTAGGTCCTATATGGCAGTGGGTTGCATCTGGCTGATATCAGAGCCACCCACATGCCGTATATACGGGGCCCAGCTGTGCTCAGATCGACATATATCGACTCAAGAATATCGCCTGTAGGTCCTATATGGCCGTCGGTTGCAACTGGCTGGTATCAGAGCTACCCCCATGGTGTATATACGGCGCCCAGCTGTGCTCAGGACGACATATATCGACTCAAGAACATCGTCTGTAGGTCCTATATGGCCGTGGGTTGCATCTGGCTGGTATCAGAGCTACCCCTATGCTGTATATACGGCGAGCAGCTGTGCTCAGATCGACATATATCGAATCAAGAACATCGCCTGTAGGTCCTATATGGCCGTGGGTTGCATCTGGCTGGTATCAGAGCTACACCCATGGTGTATATACGGCGCCCAGCTGTGCTCAGGACGACATATATCGACTCAAGAACATCGTCTGTAGGTCCTATATGGCCGTGGGTTGCATCTGGCTGGTATCAGAGCTACCCCTATGCTGTATATACGGCGAGCAGCTGTGCTCAGATCGACATATATCGAATCAAGAACATCGCCTGTAGGTCCTATATGGCCGTGGGTTGCATCTGGCTGTTATCAGAGCTACCCCCAAGCTGTATATACGGGGCCCAGCTGTGCTCAGATCGACATATATCGACTCAAGAACATCGCCTGTAGGTCCTATATAACCGTGGGTTGCAGCTGGCTGGTATCACAGCTACCCCCATGCTATATATACGGCGCCCAGCTGTGCTCAGATCGACATATATCGACTCAAGAACATCGCCTGTAGGTCCTATATGGCCGTGGGTTGCATCTGGCTGGTTTCAGAGCTACCCCCATGCTGTATATACAGGGCCCTGCTGTGCTCAGATCGACATATATCGACTCAAGAACATCGCCTGTACGTGCTATATGGCCGTGAGTTTCAGCTGGCTGGTATCACAGCTACCCATATGCTGTATATACGTGGCCCAGCTGTGCTCAGATCGACATATATCGACTCAAGAACATCGCCTGTAGGTCCTATATGCCCGTGGGTTGCATCTGGCTAGAATCAGAGCCACCCACTTGCTGCATATACAGGGCATAGCGGAGCTCATATCGACATATATAGACTCAAGAACATCGCCTGTAGGTCCCATATGGGCATAGGTTGCACCTGGCTGGTGTCGGAGCGGCCCCAATGTTGCATATACGGTGCATAGCGGTGCTCAGATCGACATATATCGACTCAAGAACATCGCCTGTAGGTCCTATATGGCAGTGGGTTGCATCTGGCTGATATCAGAGCCACCCACATGCCGTATATACGTGGCCCAGCTGTGCTAAGATCGACATATATCGACTCAAGAATATCGCCTGTAGGTCCTATATGGCCGTGAGTTGCAGCTGGCTAGTATCAGAGCCACCCACATGCCGTATATACGGGGCCCAACTGTGCTCAGCTCGACATATATCGACTCAAAAACATCGCCTATAGGTCCTATATGGCCTTGGGTTGCAGCTGGCTGGTATCAGAGCCACCCACATGCCGTATATACTGGGCCCAGCTGTGCTCAGATCGACATATATCGACTCAAGAACATCGCCTGTAGGTCCTATATGGCCGTGGGTTGCATCTGGCTGGTATCAGAGCTACCCCCATGCTGTATATACGGGGCCCAGCTGTGCTCAGATCGACATATATCGACTCAAGAACATCGGCTGTAGGTCCTATATGGCCGTGGGTTGCATCTGGCTGGTATCAGAGCTACCCCCATGCTGTATACACGGGGCCCAGCTGTGCTCAGATCGACATATATCGACTTAAGAACATCGCCTGTAGGTCCTATATGGCCGTGGGTTGCAGCTGGCTGGTATCAGAGCCACCCACATGCCGTATATACGGGGCCCAGCTGTGCTCAGGTCGACATATATCGACTCAAGAACATCGCCTGTAGGTCCTATATGGCCGTGGGTTGCATCTGGCTGGTATCAGAGCTACCCCCATGCTGTATATACGGGGCCCAGCTGTGCTCAGATCGATATATATATCGACTCAAGAACATCGCCTGTAGGTCCTATATGGCCGTGGGTTGCAGCTGCCTGGTATCACAGCTACCCCACGCTGTATATACGTGGCCCAGCTGTGCTCAGAACGACATATATCGACTCAAGAACATCGCCTGTGGGTCTTATATGGCCGTGGGTTGCAGCTGGCTGGTATCAGAGCCACCCACATGCCGTATATACGGGGCCCAGCTGTGCTCAGATCGACATATATCGACTCAAGAGCATCGCCTGTACGTCCTATATGGCAGTGGGTTGCATCTGGCTGGTATCAGAGCTACCCCCATGCTGTATATACGGCGCCCAGCTGTGCTCAGATCGACATATATTGACTCAAGAACATCGCCTGTAGGTCCTATATGGGCATAGGTTGCACCTGGCTGGTGTCGAAGCGGCCCCAATGCTGCATATACGGTGCATAGCGGTGCTCAGATCGACATATATCGACTCAAGAACATCGCCTGTAGGTCCTATATGGCCATGGGTTGCATCTGGCTGGTATCAGAGCCACGCACATGCCGTATATACGGGGACCAGCTGTGCCCAGATCGACATATATCGACTCAGGAACATCGCCTGTAGGTGCTATATGGCCGTGGGTTGCATCTGGCTGGTATCAGAGCTACCCCCATGCTGTATATACGGCGCCCAGCTGTGCTCAGATCGACATATATTGACTCAATAACATCGCCTGTAGGTCCTATATGGCTGTGGGTTGCATCTGGCTGGTATCAGAGCTACCCCCATGCTGTATATACGGGGCCCAGCTGTGCTCAGATCGACATATATCGACTCAAGACCATCGCCTGTAGGTCCTCTATGGCCGTGGGTTGCAGCTGGCTGGTATCACAGCTACCCCCATGCTGTATATACGTGGCCCAGCTGTGCTAAGATCGACATATATCGACTCAAGAATATCGCCTGTAGGTCCTATATGGCCGTGAGTTGCAGCTGGCTAGTATCAGAGCCACCCACATGCCGTATATACGGGGCCCAACTGTGCTCAGCTCGACATATATCGACTCAAAAACATCGCCTATAGGTCCTATATGGCCTTGGGTTGCAGCTGGCTGGTATCAGAGCCACCCACATGCCGTATATACTGGGCCCAGCTGTGCTCAGATCGACATATATCGACTCAAGAACATCGCCTGTAGGTCCTATATGGCCGTGGGTTGCATCTGGCTGGTATCAGAGCTACCCCCATGCTGTATATACGGGGCCCAGCTGTGCTCAGATCGACATATATCGACTCAAGAACATCGGCTGTAGGTCCTATATGGCCGTGGGTTGCATCTGGCTGGTATCAGAGCTACCCCCATGCTGTATACACGGGGCCCAGCTGTGCTCAGATCGACATATATCGACTTAAGAACATCGCCTGTAGGTCCTATATGGCCGTGGGTTGCAGCTGGCTGGTATCAGAGCCACCCACATGCCGTATATACGGGGCCCAGCTGTGCTCAGATCGACATATATCGACTCAAGAACATCGCCTGTAGGTCCTATATGGCCGTGGGTTGCATCTGGCTGGTATCAGAGCTACCCCCATGCTGTATATACGGGGCCCAGCTGTGCTCAGATCGATATATATATCGACTCAAGAACATCGCCTGTAGGTCCTATATGGCCGTGGGTTGCAGCTGCCTGGTATCACAGCTACCCCCACGCTGTATATACGTGGCCCAGCTGTGCTCAGAACGACATATATCGACTCAAGAACATCGCCTGTAAGTCTTATATGGCCGTGGGTTGCAGCTGGCTGGTATCAGAGCCACCCACATGCCGTATATACGGGGCCCAGCTGTGCTCAGATCGACATATATCGACTCAAGAGCATCGCCTGTACGTCCTATATGGCAGTGGGTTGCATCTGGCTGGTATCAGAGCTACCCCCATGCTGTATATACGGCGCCCAGCTGTGCTCAGATCGACATATATTGACTCAAGAACATCGCCTGTAGGTCCTATATGGGCATAGGTTGCACCTGGCTGGTGTCGAAGCGGCCCCAATGCTGCATATACTGTGCATAGCGGTGCTCAGATCGACATATATCGACTCAAGAACATCGCCTGTAGGTCCTATATGGCCGTGGGTTGCATCTGGCTGGTATCAGAGCTACCCCCATGCTGTATATACTAGGCCCAGCTGTGCTCAGATCGACATATATCGACTCAAGAACATCGCCTGTAGGTCCTATATGGCCGTGGGTTGCATCTGGCTGGTATCAGAGCTACCCCAATGCTGTATATACGTGGCCCAGCTGTGCTCAGTTCGATATATATCAACTCAAGAACATCGCCTGTAGGTCCTATATGGCCGTGGGTTGCAGCTGGCTGGTATCACAGCTACCCCAATGCTGTATATACGTGGCCCAGCTGTGCTCAGATCGACATATATCGACTCAAGAACATCGCCTGTAGGTCATATATGGCCGTGGGTTGCATCTGGCTGGTATCAGAGCTACCCCCATGCTGTATATACGGGGCCCAGCTGTGCTCAAATCGACATATATCGACTCAAGAACATCGCCTGTAGGTCCTATATGGCCGTGGGTTGCATCTGGCTGGTATCAGAGCTACACCCATGGTGTATATACGGCACCCAGCTGTGCTCAGATCGACATATATCGACTCAAGAACATCGCCTGTAGGTCCTATATGGCCGCGGGTTGCATCTGGCTGGTATCAGAGCTACCCCCATGCTGTATTTACGGGGCCCAGCTGTTCCCACATCGACATATATCGAATCAAGAACATCGCTTGTAGGTCCTATATAGCCGTAGGTTGCAGCTGGCTGGTATCACAGCTACCTCCATGCTGTATATACAAGGCCCAGCTGTGCTCCGATCGACATATATCGACTCAAGAACATCGCCTGTAGGTCCTATATGGCCGTGGGTTGCATCTGGCTGGTATCAGAGCTACCCCCATGCTGTATATACGTGGCCCAGCTGTGCTCAGATCGACATATATCGACTCAAGAACATTGCCTGTGGGTCTTATATGACCGTGGGTTGCAGCTGGCTGGTATCAGAGCTACCCCCAGGCTGTATATACGTGGCCCAGCTGTGCTCAGATCGACATATATCGACTCAAGAATATCACCTGTAGGTGCTATATGGCCGTGGGTTGCATCTGGCTGGTATCAGAGCTACCCCCATGCTGTATATGCGGCGCCCAGCTGTGCTCAGATCGACATATATCGACTCAAGAACATCGCTTGTAGGTCCTATATGGCCGTGGGTTGCATCTGACTGGTATCAAATCCACCCACATGCCAAATATACGGGGCCCAGCTGTGCTCAGATCGACATATATCGACTCAAGAACATCGCCTGTAGGTCCTATATGGCCGTGGGTTGCATCTGGCTGATATCAGAGCCACCCACATGCCGTATATACGGGGGCCCAGCTGTGTTCAAATCGACATATATCGAGTCAAGAACATTGGCTGTAGGTCCTATATGGCCGTGGGTTGCATCTGGCTGGTATCAGAGCTACCCCCATGCTGTATATACGTGGCCCAGCTGTGCTCAGATCGACATATATCGACTCAAGAACATCGCCTGTGGGTCTTATATGACCGTGGGTTGCAGCTGGCTGGTATCGGAGCTACCCCCAGGCTGTATATACGTGGCCCAGCTGTGCTCAGATCGACATATATCGACACAAGAACATCACCTGTAGGTGCTATATGGCCGTGGGTTGCATCTGGCTGGTATCAGAGCTACCCCCATGCTGTATATGCGGCGCCCAGCTGTGCTCAGATCGACATATATCGACTCAAGAACATCGCTTGTAGGTCCTATATGGCCGTGGGTTGCATCTGGCTGGTATCAAATCCACCCACATGCCAAATATACGGGGCCCAGCTGTGCTCAGATCGACATATATCGACTCAAGAACATCGCCTGTAGGTGCTATATGGCCGTGGGTTGCATCTGGCTGGTATCAGAGCTACCCCCTTGCTGTATATACGGCGCCCAGCTGTGCTCAGATCGACATATATCGACTCAAGAACATCGTCTGTAGGTCCTATATGGCCGTGGATTGAATCTGGCTGGTATCAGAGCTTCTCCCATGCTGTATATACGGCGCCCAGCTGTGCTCAGATCGACATATATCGACCCAAGAACATCGCCTGTAGGTCCTATATGGCCGTGGCTTGCATCTGGCTGGTATCAGAGCCACCCACATGCCGTATATACGGGGCCCAGCTGTGCTCAGATCGACATATATCGACTCAAGAACAACGCCTGTAGGTGCTATATGGCCGTGGGTTGCATCTGGCCGGTATCAGAGCTACCCCCATGCTGTATATACGGGGCCCAGCTGTGCTCAGATCGACATATATCGACTCAAGAACATCGCCTGTAGGTCCTATATGGCCGTGGGTTACATCTGGGTGGTATCAGAGCTACCCCCATGCTGTATATACGGGGCCCAGCTGTGCTCAGATCGACATATATCGACTCAAGAACATCGCCTGTAGGTCCTATATAACCGTGGGTTGCAGCTGGCTGGTATCACAGCTACCCCCATGCTATATATACGGCGCCCAGCTGTGCTCAGATCGACATATATCGACTCAAGAACATCGCCTGTAGGTCCTATATGGCCGTGGGTTGCATCTGGCTGGTTTCAGAGCTACCGCCATGCTGTATATACAGGGCCCTGCTGTGCTCAGATCGACATATATCGACTCAAGAACATCGCCTGTAGGTGCTATATGGCCGTGAGTTGCAGCTGGCTGGTATCACAGCTACCCCCATGCTGTATATACGTGGCCCAGCTGTGCTCAGATCGACATATATCGACTCAAGAACATCGCCTGTAGGTCCTATATGCCCGTGGGTTGCATCTGGCTAGAATCAGAGCCACCCACATGCTGCATATACAGGGCATAGCGGAGCTCATATCGACATATATCGACTCAAGAACATCGCCTGTAGGTCCCATATGGGCATAGGTTGCACCTGGCTGGTGTCGGAGCGGCCCCAATGTTGCATATACGGTGCATAGCGCTGCTCATATCGACATATATCGACTCAAGAACATCGCATGTAGGTCCTATATGGCAGTGGGTTGCATCTGGCTGATATCAGAGCCACCCACATGCCGTATATACGGGGGCCCAGCTGTGCTCAGATCTACATATAACGACTCAAGAACATCGGCTCTAGGTCCTATATGGCCGTGGGTTGCATCTGGCTGGTATCAGAGCCACCCACATGCCGTATATACGGGGCCCATCTGTGCTCAGATCGACATATATCGACTTAAGAATATCGCCTGTAGGTCCTATATGGCCGTCGGTTGCAACTGGCTGGTATCAGAGCTACCCCCATGGTGTATATACCGAGCCCAGCTGTGCTCAAATCGACATATATCGATTCAAGTACATCGCCTGTAGGTCCTATATGGCCGTGGGTTGGATCTGGCTGGTATCAGAGCTACTCCCATGCTGTATATACGAGGCCCAGCTGTGCTCAGATCGACATATATCGACTCAAGAACATCGCCTGTGGGTCTTATATGGCCGTGGGTTGCAGCTGGCTGGTATCAGAGCTACCCCCAGGCTGTATATACGTGGCCCAGCTGTGCTCAGATCGACATATATCGACTCAAGAATATCGCCTGTAGGTGCTGTATGGCCGTGGGTTGCATCTGGCTGGTATCAGAGCTACCCCCATGCTGTATATACGGCGCCCAGCTGTGCTCAGATCGACATATATCGACTCAAGAACATCGCCTGTAGGTCCTATATGGCCGTGGGTTGCATCTGGCTGGTATCAGAGCTACACCCATGGTGTATATACGGCACCCAGCTGTGCTCAGATCGACATATATCGACTCAAGAACATCGCCTGTAGGTCCTATATGGCCGCGGGTTGCATCTGGCTGGTATCAGAGCTACCCCCATGCTGTATTTACGGGGCCCAGCTGTTCCCACTTCGACATATATCGAATCAAGAACATCGCTTGTAGGTCCTATATAGCCGTAGGTTGCAGCTGGCTGGTACCACAGCTACCTCCATGCTGTATATACAAGGCCCAGCTGTGCTCCGATCGACATATATCGACTCAAGAACATCGCCTGTAGGTCCTATATGGCCGTGGGTTGCATCTGGCTGGTATCAGAGCTACCCCCATGCTGTATATACGTGGCCCAGCTGTGCTCAGATCGACATATATCGACTCAAGAACATCGCCTGTGGGTCTTATATGACCGTGGGTTGCAGCTGGCTGGTATCAGAGCTACCCCCAGGCTGTATATACGTGGCCCAGCTGTGCTCAGATCGACATATATCGACTCAAGAACATCACCTGTAGGTGCTATATGGCCGTGGGTTGCATCTGGCTGGTATCAGAGCTACCCCCATGCTGTATATGCGGCGCCCAGCTGTGCTCAGATCGACATATATCGACTCAAGAACATCGCTTGTAGGTCCTATATGGCCGTGGGTTGCATCTGACTGGTATCAAATCCACCCACATGCCAAATATACGGGGCCCAGCTGTGCTCAGATCGACATATATTGACTCAAGAACATCGCCTGTAGGTCCTATATGGCCGTGGGTTGCATCTGGCTGATATCAGAGCCACCCACATGCCGTATATACGGGGGCCCAGCTGTGTTCA
This sequence comes from Lordithon lunulatus, assembly GCA_963942505.1. Classification (NCBI taxonomy): domain Eukaryota; kingdom Metazoa; phylum Arthropoda; class Insecta; order Coleoptera; family Staphylinidae; genus Lordithon; species Lordithon lunulatus. The sequence continues at coordinate 28,284,152 of OZ012667.1, read as the reverse complement.
AATCGACATATATCGAGTCAAGAACATTGGCTGTAGGTCCTATATGGCCGTGGGTTGCATCTGGCTGGTATCAGAGCTACCCCCATGCTGTATATACGTGGCCCAGCTGTGCTCAGATCGACATATATCGACTCAAGAACATCGCCTGTGGGTCTTATATGACCGTGGGTTGCAGCTGGCTGGTATCGGAGCTACCCCCAGGCTGTATATACGTGGCCCAGCTGTGCTCAGATCGACATATATCGACACAAGAACATCACCTGTAGGTGCTATATGGCCGTGGGTTGCATCTGGCTGGTATCAGAGCTACCCCCATGCTGTATATGCGGCGCCCAGCTGTGCTCAGATCGACATATATCGACTCAAGAACATCGCTTGTAGGTCCTATATGGCTGTGGGTTGCATCTGGCTGGTATCAAATCCACCCACATGCCAAATATACGGGGCCCAGCTGTGCTCAGATCGACATATATCGACTCAAGAACATCGCCTGTAGGTGCTATATGGCCGTGGGTTGCATCTGGCTGGTATCAGAGCTACCCCCTTGCTGTATATACGGCGCCCAGCTGTGCTCAGATCGACATATATCGACTCAAGAACATCGTCTGTAGGTCCTATATGGCCGTGGATTGAATCTGGCTGGTATCAGAGCTTCTCCCATGCTGTATATACGGCGCCCAGCTGTGCTCAGATCGACATATATCGACCCAAGAACATCGCCTGTAGGTCCTATATGGCCGTGGCTTGCATCTGGCTGGTATCAGAGCCACCCACATGCCGTATATACGGGGCCCAGCTGTGCTCAGATCGACATATATCGACTCAAGAACAACGCCTGTAGGTGCTATATGGCCGTGGGTTGCATCTGGCCGGTATCAGAGCTACCCCCATGCTGTATATACGGGGCCCAGCTGTGCTCAGATCGACATATATCGACTCAAGAACATCGCCTGTAGGTCCTATATGGCCGTGGGTTACATCTGGGTGGTATCAGAGCTACCCCCATGCTGTATATACGGGGCCCAGCTGTGCTCAGATCGACATATATCGACTCAAGAACATCGCCTGTAGGTCCTATATAACCGTGGGTTGCAGCTGGCTGGTATCACAGCTACCCCCATGCTATATATACGGCGCCCAGCTGTGCTCAGATCGACATATATCGACTCAAGAACATCGCCTGTAGGTCCTATATGGCCGTGGGTTGCATCTGGCTGGTTTCAGAGCTACCGCCATGCTGTATATACAGGGCCCTGCTGTGCTCAGATCGACATATATCGACTCAAGAACATCGCCTGTAGGTGCTATATGGCCGTGAGTTGCAGCTGGCTGGTATCACAGCTACCCCCATGCTGTATATACGTGGCCCAGCTGTGCTCAGATCGACATATATCGACTCAAGAACATCGCCTGTAGGTCCTATATGCCCGTGGGTTGCATCTGGCTAGAATCAGAGCCACCCACATGCTGCATATACAGGGCATAGCGGAGCTCATATCGACATATATCGACTCAAGAACATCGCCTGTAGGTCCCATATGGGCATAGGTTGCACCTGGCTGGTGTCGGAGCGGCCCCAATGTTGCATATACGGTGCATAGCGCTGCTCATATCGACATATATCGACTCAAGAACATCGCATGTAGGTCCTATATGGCAGTGGGTTGCATCTGGCTGATATCAGAGCCACCCACATGCCGTATATACGGGGGCCCAGCTGTGCTCAGATCTACATATAACGACTCAAGAACATCGGCTCTAGGTCCTATATGGCCGTGGGTTGCATCTGGCTGGTATCAGAGCCACCCACATGCCGTATATACGGGGCCCATCTGTGCTCAGATCGACATATATCGACTTAAGAATATCGCCTGTAGGTCCTATATGGCCGTCGGTTGCAACTGGCTGGTATCAGAGCTACCCCCATGGTGTATATACCGAGCCCAGCTGTGCTCAAATCGACATATATCGATTCAAGTACATCGCCTGTAGGTCCTATATGGCCGTGGGTTGGATCTGGCTGGTATCAGAGCTACTCCCATGCTGTATATACGAGGCCCAGCTGTGCTCAGATCGACATATATCGACTCAAGAACATCGCCTGTGGGTCTTATATGGCCGTGGGTTGCAGCTGGCTGGTATCAGAGCTACCCCCAGGCTGTATATACGTGGCCCAGCTGTGCTCAGATCGACATATATCGACTCAAGAATATCGCCTGTAGGTGCTGTATGGCCGTGGGTTGCATCTGGCTGGTATCAGAGCTACCCCCATGCTGTATATACGGCGCCCAGCTGTGCTCAGATCGACATATATCGACTCAAGAACATCGCCTGTAGGTCCTATATGGCCGTGGGTTGCATCTGATTGGTATCATAGCTTCCCCCATGCTGTATATACGGGGCCCAGCTGTGCTCAGAGCGACATATATCGACTCAAGAACACCGCCTCTAGGTCCTATGTAGCCGTGGGTTGCAGCTGGCTGGTATCACAGCTACCCCCATGCTGTATATACGTGGCCCAGCTGTGCTCAGATCGACATATATCGACTCAAGAACATCGCCTGTAGGTCCTATATGGCCGTGGGTTGCAGCTGGCTGTTATCAGAGCCACCCACATGCCGTATATGCGGGGCCCAGCTGTGCTCAGCTCGACATATAACGACTAAAAAACATCGCCTCTAGGTCCTATATGGCCGTGGGTTGCATCTGGCTGGTATCAGAGCTACCCCCATGCTGTATATACGGCGCCCAGCTGTGCTCAGATCGACATATATCGACTCAAAAACATCGCCTGTAGGTCCTATATGGCCGTGGGTTGCATCTGGCTGGTATCATAGCTTCCCTCATGCTGTATATACGGGGCCCAGCTGTGCTCAGAGCGACATATATCGACTCAAGAACATCGCCTATAGGTCCTATGTAGCCGTGGGTTGCAGCTGGCTGGTATGACAGCTACCCCCATGCTGTATATACGGGGCCCAGCTGTGCTCAGATCGACATATATCGACTCAAGAACAACGCCTGTAGGTCCTATATGGGCATAGGTTGCACCTGGCTGGTGTCGAGGCGGCCCCAATGCTGCATATACGGTGCATAGCGGTGCTCAGATCGACATATATCGACTCAAGAACATCGCCTGTAGGTCCTATATGGCCGTGGGTTGCATCTGGCTGATATCAGAGCCACCCACATGCCGTATATACGGGGGCCCAGCTGTGTTCAAATCGACATATATCGAATCAAGAACATTGGCTGTAGGTCCTATATGGCCATGGGTTGCATCTGGCTGGTATCAGAGCCACCCACATGCCGTATATACGGTGCCCAGCTGTGCTCAGATCGACATATATCGACTCAAGAATATCGCCTGTAGGTCCTATATGGCCGTGGGTTGCATCTGGCTGGTATCAGAGCCACCCACATGCCGTATATACGGGGCCCAGCTGTGCGCAGATCGACATATATCGACTCAAGAACATCGCCTGTAGATCCTATATAGCCGTGGGTTGCAGTTGGCTGGTATCACAGCTACCCCCATGGTGTATATACCGCGCCCAGCTGTGCTCAAATCGACATATATCGATTCAAGTACATCGCCTGTAGGTCCTATATGGCGGTGGGTTGGATCTGGCTGGTATCAGAGCTACTCCCATGCTGTATATACGAGGCCCAGCTGTGCTCAGATCGACATATATCGACTCAAGAACATCGCCTGTAGGTCCTATGTAGCCGTGGGTTGCAGCTGGCTGGTATCACAGCTACCCCCATGCTGTATATACGTGGCCCAGCTGTGCTCAGATCGACATATATCGACTCAAGAACATCGCCTGTAGGTCCTATATGGCCGTGGGTTGCAGCTGGCTGTTATCAGAGCCACCCACATGCCGTATATGCGGGGCCCAGCTGTGCTCGGCTCGACATATAACGACTAAAAAACATCGCCTCTAGGTCCTATATGGCCGTGGGTTGCATCTGGCTGGTATCAGAGCTACCCCCATGCTGTATATACGGCGCCCAGCTGTGCTCAGATCGACATATATCGACTCAAAAACATCGCCTGTAGGTCCTATATGGCCGTGGGTTGCATCTGGCTGGTATCATAGCTTCCCTCATGCTGTATATACGGGGCCCAGCTGTGCTCAGAGCGACATATATCGACTCAAGAACATCGCCTATAGGTCCTATGTAGCCGTGGGTTGCAGCTGGCTGGTATGACAGCTACCCCCATGCTGTATATACGGGGCCCAGCTGTGCTCAGATCGACATATATCGACTCAAGAACAACGCCTGTAGGTCCTATATGGGCATAGGTTGCACCTGGCTGGTGTCGAAGCGGCCCCAATGCTGCATATACGGTGCATAGCGGTGCTCAGATCGACATATATCGACTCAAGAACATCGCCTGTAGGTCCTATATGGCCGTGGGTTGCATCTGGCTGATATCAGAGCCACCCACATGCCGTATATACGGGGGCCCAGCTGTGTTCAAATCGACATATATCGAATCAAGAACATTGGCTGTAGGTCCTATATGGCCATGGGTTGCATCTGGCTGGTATCAGAGCCACCCACATGCCGTATATACGGGGCCCAGCTGTGCTCAGTTCGACATATATCGACTCAAGAACATCGCCTGTAGGTCCTATATGGCCGTGGGTTGCACCTGGCTGGTATCAGAGCTACCCCCATGCTGTATATACGAGGACCAGCTGTGCTCAGATCGACATATATCGACTCAAGAACATCGCCTGTAGGTCCTATATGGCCGTGGGTTGCATCTGGCTGGTATCAGAGCTACCCCCGTGCTGTATATACGGCACCCAGCTGTGCTCAGATCGACATATATTGACTCAAGAACATCGCCTGTAGGTCCTATATGGGCAAAGGTTGCACCTGGCTGGTGTCGAAGCGGCCCCAATGCTGCATATACGGTGCATAGCGGTGCTCAGATCGACATATATCGACTCAAGAACATCGCCTGTAGGTCCTATATGGCCATGGGTTGCATCTGGCTGGTATCAGAGCCACGCACATGCCGTATATACGGGGACCAGCTGTGCCCAGATCGACATATATCGACTCAAGAACATCGCCTGTAGGTGCTATATGGCCGTGGGTTGCATCTGGCTGGTATCAGAGCTACCCCCATGCTGTATATACGGCGCCCAGCTGTGCTCAGATCGACATATATTGACTCAATAACATCGCCTGTAGGTCCTATATGGCTGTGGGTTGCATCTGGCTGGTATCAGAGCTACCCCCATGCTGTATATACGGGGCCCAGCTGTGCTCAGATCGACATATATCGACTCAAGACCAACGCCTGTAGGTCCTCTATGGCCGTGGGTTGCAGCTGGCTGGTATCACAGCTACCCCCATGCTGTATATACGTGGCCCAGCTGTGCTAAGATCGACATATATCGACTCAAGAATATCGCCTGTAGGTCCTATATGGCCGTGAGTTGCAGCTGGCTAGTATCAGAGCCACCCACATGCCGTATATACGGGGCCCAACTGTGCTCAGCTCGACATATATCGACTCAAAAACATCGCCTATAGGTCCTATATGGCCTTGGGTTGCAGCTGGCTGGTATCAGAGCCACCCACATGCCGTATATACTGGGCCCAGCTGTGCTCAGATCGACATATATCGACTCAAGAACATCGCCTGTAGGTCCTATATGGCCGTGGGTTGCATCTGGCTGGTATCAGAGCTACCCCCATGCTGTATATACGGGGCCCAGCTGTGCTCAGATCGACATATATCGACTCAAGAACATCGGCTGTAGGTCCTATATGGCCGTGGGTTGCATCTGGCTGGTATCAGAGCTACCCCCATGCTGTATACACGGGGCCCAGCTGTGCTCGGATCGACATATATCGACTCAAGAACATCGCCTGTAGGTCCTATATGGCCGTGGGTGGCATCTGGCTGGTATCAGAGCTACCCCCATGCTGTATATACGAAGCCCAGCTGTGCTCAGATCGACATATATCGACTCAAGAACATCGCCTGTAGGTCCTATATGGCCGTGGGTTGTATCTGGCTGATATCAGAGCCACCCACATGCCGTATATACGGGGGCCCAGCTGTGCTCAGATCGACATATATCGAATCATGACCATCGCCTGTAGGTCCTATATGGCCGTGGGTTGCATCTGGCTGGTATCAGAGCCACCCACATAACGTATATACGTTACCCAGCTGTGCCCAGATCGACATATATCGACTCAAGAACATCGCCTGTAGGTTCTATATAGCCGTGGGTTGCATATGGCTGGTATCAGAGCCACCCACATGCCGTATATACGGGGCCCAGCTGTGCGCAGATCGACATATATCGACTCAAGAACATCGCCTGTAGATCCTATATAGCCGTGGGTTGCAGTTGGCTGGTATCACAGCTACCCCCATGGTGTATATACCGCGCCCAGCTGTGCTCAAATCGACATATATCGATTCAAGTACATCGCCTGTAGGTCCTATATGGCCGTGGGTTGGATCTGGCTGGTATCAGAGCTACTCCCATGCTGTATATACGAGGCCCAGCTGTGCTCAGATCGACATATATCGACTCAAGAACATCGCCTGTGGGTCTTATATGGCCGTGGGTTGCAGCTGGCTGGTATCAGAGCTACCCCCAGGCTGTATATACGTGGCCCAGCTGTGCTCAGATCGACATATATCGACTCAAGAATATCGCCTGTAGGTGCTGTATGGCCGTGGGTTGCATCTGGCTGGTATCAGAGCTACCCCCATGCTGTATATACGGCGCCCAGCTGTGCTCAGATCGACATATATCGACTCAAGAACATCGCCTGTAGGTCCTATATGGCCGTGGGTTGCATCTGGCTGGTATCATAGCTTCCCCCATGCTGTATATACGGGGCCCAGCTGTGCTCAGAGCGACATATATCGACTCAAGAACATCGCCTGTAGGTCCTATGTAGCCGTGGGTTGCAGCTGGCTGGTATCACAGCTACCTCCATGCTGTATATACGTGGCCCAGCTGTGCTCAGATCGACATATATCGACTCAAGAACATCGCCTGTAGGTCGTATATGGCCGTGGGTTGCAGCTGGCTGTTATCAGAGCCACCCACATGCCGTATATGCGGGGCCCAGCTGTGCTCAGCTCGACATATAACGACTAAAAAACATCGCCTCTAGGTCCTATATGGCCGTGGGTTGCATCTGGCTTGTATCAGAGCTACCCCCATGCTGTATATACGGCGCCCAGCTGTGCTCAGATCGACATATATCGACTCAAGAACATCGCCTGTAGGTCCTATATGGCCGTGGGTTGCATCTGGCTGGTATCATAGCTTCCCCCATGCTGTATATACGGGGCCCAGCTGTGCTCAGAGCGACATATATCGACTCAAGAACATCGCCTGTAGGTCCTATGTAGCCGTGGGTTGCAGCTGGCTGGTATCACAGCTACCTCCATGCTGTATATACGTGGCCCAGCTGTGCTCAGATCGACATATATCGACTCAAGAACATCGCCTGTAGGTCCTATATGGCCGTGGGTTGCAGCTGGCTGGTATCAGAGCTACCCCCAGGCTGTATATACGTGGCCCAGCTGTGCTCAGATCGACATATATCGACTCAAGAATATCGCCTCTAGGTCCTATATGGCCGTGGGTTGCATCTGGCTTGTATCAGAGCTACCCCCATGCTGTATATACGGCGCCCAGCTGTGCTCAGATCGACATATATCGACTCAAAAACATCGCCTGTAGGTCCTATATGGCCGTGGGTTGCATCTGGCTGGTATCATAGCTTCCCTCATGCTGTATATACGGGGCCCAGCTGTGCTCAGAGCGACATATATCGACTCAAGAACATCGCCTATAGGTCCTATGTAGCCGTGGGTTGCAGCTGGCTGGTATGACAGCTACCCCCATGCTGTATATACGGGGCCCAGCTGTGCTCAGATCGACATATATCGACTCAAGAACAACGCCTGTAGGTCCTATATGGGCATAGGTTGCACCTGGCTGGTGTCGAGGCGGCCCCAATGCTGCATATACGGTGCATAGCGGTGCTCAGATCGACATATATCGACTCAAGAACATCGCCTGTAGGTCCTATATGGCCGTGGGTTGCATCTGGCTGATATCAGAGCCACCCACATGCCGTATATACGGGGGCCCAGCTGTGTTCAAATCGACATATATCGAATCAAGAACATTGGCTGTAGGTCCTATATGGCCATGGGTTGCATCTGGCTGGTATCAGAGCCACCCACATGCCGTATATACGGGGCCCAGCTGTGCTCAGATCGACATATATCGACTCAAGAACATCGCCTGTAGGTCCTATATGGCCGTGGGTTGCACCTGGCTGGTATCAGAGCTACCCCCATGCCGTATATACGAGGACCAGCTGTGCTCAGATCGACATATATCGACTCAAGAACATCGCCTGTAGGTCCTATATGGCCGTGAGTTGCAGCTGGCTAGTATCAGAGCCACCCACATGCCGTATATACGGGGCCCAACTGTGCTCAGCTCGACATATATCAACTCAAAAACATCGCCTATAGGTCCTATATGGCCTTGGGTTTCAGCTGGCTGGTATCAGAGCCACCCACATGCCGTATATACTGGGCCCAGCTGTGCTCAGGTCGACATATATCGACTCAAGAACATCGCCTGTAGGTCCTATATGGCCGTGGGTTGCATCTGGCTGGTATCAGAGCTACTCCCATGCTGTATATACGGGGCCCAGCTGTGCTCAGATCGACATATATCGACTCAAAAACATCGCCTGTAGGTTCTATATGGCCGTGGGTTGCATCTGGCTGGTATCATAGCTTCCCTCATGCTGTATATACGGGGCCCAGCTGTGCTCAGAGCGACATATATCGACTCAAGAACATCGCCTATAGGTCCTATGTAGCCGTGGGTTGCAGCTGGCTGGTATGACAGCTACCCCCATGCTGTATATACGGGGCCCAGCTGTGCTCAGATCGACATATATCGACTCAAGAACAACGCCTGTAGGTCCTATATGGGCATAGGTTGCACCTGGCTGGTGTCGAGGCGGCCCCAATGCTGCATATACGGTGCATAGCGGTGCTCAGATCGACATATATCGACTCAAGAACATCGCCTGTAGGTCCTATATGGCCGTGGGTTGCATCTGGCTGATATCAGAGCCACCCACATGCCGTATATACGGGGGCCCAGCTGTGTTCAAATCGACATATATCGAATCAAGAACATTGGCTGTAGGTCCTATATGGCCATGGGTTGCATCTGGCTGGTATCAGAGCCACCCACATGCCGTATATACGGGGCCCAGCTGTGCTCAGATCGACATATATCGACTCAAGAATATCGCCTGTAGGTCCTATATGGCCGTGGGTTGCATCTGGCTGGTATCAGAGCCACCCACATGCAGTATATACGGGGCCCAGCTGTGCTCGGATCGACATATATCGACTCAAGAACATCGCCTGTAGGTCCTATATGGCCGTGGGTTGCATCTGGCTGGTATCAGAGCTACCCCCATGCTGTATATACGAAGCCCAGCTGTGCTCAGATCGACATATATCGACTCAAGAACATCGCCTGTAGGTCCTATATGGCCGTGGGTTGTATCTGGCTGATATCAGAGCCACCCACATGCCGTATATACGGGGGCCCAGCTGTGCTCAGATCGACATATATCGAATCATGACCATCGCCTGTAGGTCCTATATGGCCGTGGGTTGCATCTGGCTGGTATCAGAGCTACCCACATAACGTATATACGTTACCCAGCTGTGCCCAGATCGACATATATCGACTCAAGAACATCGCCTGTAGGTTCTATATAGCCGTGGGTTGCATATGGCTGGTATCAGAGCCACCCACATGCCGTATATACGGGGCCCAGCTGTGCGCAGATCGACATATATCGACTCAAGAACATCGCCTGTAGATCCTATATAGCCGTGGGTTGCAGTTGGCTGGTATCACAGCTACCCCCATGGTGTATATACCGCGCCCAGCTGTGCTCAAATCGACATATATCGATTCAAGTACATCGCCTGTAGGTCCTATATGGCCGTGGGTTGGATCTGGCTGGTATCAGAGCTACTCCCATGCTGTATATACGAGGCCCAGCTGTGCTCAGATCGATATATATCGACTCAAGAACATCGCCTGTGGGTCTTATATGGCCGTGGGTTGCAGCTGGCTGGTATCAGAGCTACCCCCAGGCTGTATATACGTGGCCCAGCTGTGCTCAGATCGACATATATCGACTCAAGAATATCGCCTGTAGGTGCTGTATGGCCGTGGGTTGCATCTGGCTGGTATCAGAGCTACCCCCATGCTGTATATACGGCGCCCAGCTGTGCTCAGATCGACATATATCGACTCAAGAACATCGCCTGTAGGTCCTATATGGCCGTGGGTTGCATCTGGCTGGTATCATAGCTTCCCCCATGCTGTATATACGGGGCCCAGCTGTGCTCAGAGCGACATATATCGACTCAAGAACATCGCCTGTAGGTCCTATGTAGCCGTGGGTTGCAGCTGGCTGGTATCACAGCTACCCCCATGCTGTATATACGTGGCCCAGCTGTGCTCAGATCGACATATATCGACTCAAGAACATCGCCTGTAGGTCCTATATGGCCGTGGGTTGCAGCTGGCTGTTATCAGAGCCACCCACATGCCGTATATGCGGGGCCAGCTGTGCTCAGCTCGACATATAACGACTAAAAAACATCGCCTCTAGGTCCTATATGGCCGTGGGTTGCATCTGGCTTGTATCAGAGCTACCCCCATGCTGTATATACGGCGCCCAGCTGTGCTCAGATCGACATATATCGACTCAAAAACATCGCCTGTAGGTCCTATATGGCCGTGGGTTGCATCTGGCTGGTATCATAGCTTCCCTCATGCTGTATATACGGGGCCCAGCTGTGCTCAGATCGACATATATCGACTCAAGAACAACGCCTGTAGGTCCTATATGGGCATAGGTTGCACCTGGCTGGTGTCGAGGCGGCCCCAATGCTGCATATACGGTGCATAGCGGTGCTCAGATCGACATATATCGACTCAAGAACATCGCCTGTAGGTCCTATATGGCCGTGGGTTGCATCTGGCTGATATCACAGCCACCCACATGCCGTATATACGGGGGCCCAGCTGTGTTCAAATCGACATATATCGAATCAAGAACATTGGCTGTAGGTCCTATATGGCCATGGGTTGCATCTGGCTGGTATCAGAGCCACCCACATGCCGTATATACGGGGCCCAGCTGTGCTCAGATCGACATATATCGACTCAAGAACATCGCCTGTAGGTCCTATATGGCCGTGGGTTGCACCTGGCTGGTATCAGAGCTACCCCCATGCTGTATATACGAGGACCAGCTGTGCTCAGATCGACATATATCGACTCAAGAACATCGCCTGTAGGTCCTATATGGCCGTGAGTTGCAGCTGGCTAGTATCAGAGCCACCCACATGCCGTATATACGGGGCCCAACTGTGCTCAGCTCAACATATATCAACTCAAAAACATCGCCTATAGGTCCTATATGGCCTTGGGTTGCAGCTGGCTGGTATCAGAGCCACCCACATGCCGTATATACTGGGCCCAGCTGTGCTCAGGTCGACATATATCGACTCAAGAACATCGCCTGTAGGTCCTATATGGCCGTGGGTTGCATCTGGCTGGTATCAGAGCTACTCCCATGCTGTATATACGGGGCCCAGCTGTGCTCAGATCGACATATATCGACTCAAAAACATCGCCTGTAGGTTCTATATGGCCGTGGGTTGCATCTGGCTGGTATCATAGCTTCCCTCATGCTGTATATACGGGGCCCAGCTGTGCTCAGAGCGACATATATCGACTCAAGAACATCGCCTATAGGTCCTATGTAGCCGTGGGTTGCAGCTGGCTGGTATGACAGCTACCCCCATGCTGTATATACGGGGCCCAGCTGTGCTCAGATCGACATATATCGACTCAAGAACAACGCCTGTAGGTCCTATATGGGCATAGGTTGCACCTGGCTGGTGTCGAGGCGGCCCCAATGCTGCATATACGGTGCATAGCGGTGCTCAGATCGACATATATCGACTCAAGAACATCGCCTGTAGGTCCTATATGGCCGTGGGTTGCATCTGGCTGATATCAGAGCCACCCACATGCCGTATATACGGGGGCCCAGCTGTGTTCAAATCGACATATATCGAATCAAGAACATTGGCTGTAGGTCCTATATGGCCATGGGTTGCATCTGGCTGGTATCAGAGCCACCCACATGCCGTATATACGGGGCCCAGCTGTGCTCAGATCGACATATATCGACTCAAGAATATCGCCTGTAGGTCCTATATGGCCGTGGGTTGCATCTGGCTGGTATCAGAGCCACCCACATGCAGTATATACGGGGCCCAGCTGTGCTCGGATCGACATATATCGACTCAAGAACATCGCCTGTAGGTCCTATATGGCCGTGGGTTGCATCTGGCTGGTATCAGAGCTACCCCCATGCTGTATATACGAAGCCCAGCTGTGCTCAGATCGACATATATCGACTCAAGAACATCGCCTGTAGGTCCTATATGGCCGTGGGTTGTATCTGGCTGATATCAGAGCCACCCACATGCCGTATATACGGGGGCCCAGCTGTGCTCAGATCGACATATATCGAATCATGACCATCGCCTGTAGGTCCTATATGGCCGTGGGTTGCATCTGGCTGGTATCAGAGCTACCCACATAACGTATATACGTTACCCAGCTGTGCCCAGATCGACATATATCGACTCAAGAACATCGCCTGTAGGTTCTATATAGCCGTGGGTTGCATATGGCTGGTATCAGAGCCACCCACATGCCGTATATACGGGGCCCAGCTGTGCGCAGATCGACATATATCGACTCAAGAACATCGCCTGTAGATCCTATATAGCCGTGGGTTGCAGTTGGCTGGTATCACAGCTACCCCCATGGTGTATATACCGCGCCCAGCTGTGCTCAAATCGACATATATCGATTCAAGTACATCGCCTGTAGGTCCTATATGGCCGTGGGTTGGATCTGGCTGGTATCAGAGCTACTCCCATGCTGTATATACGAGGCCCAGCTGTGCTCAGATCGATATATATCGACTCAAGAACATCGCCTGTGGGTCTTATATGGCCGTGGGTTGCAGCTGGCTGGTATCAGAGCTACCCCCAGGCTGTATATACGTGGCCCAGCTGTGCTCAGATCGACATATATCGACTCAAGAATATCGCCTGTAGGTGCTGTATGGCCGTGGGTTGCATCTGGCTGGTATCAGAGCTACCCCCATGCTGTATATACGGCGCCCAGCTGTGCTCAGATCGACATATATCGACTCAAGAACATCGCCTGTAGGTCCTATATGGCCGTGGGTTGCATCTGGCTGGTATCATAGCTTCCCCCATGCTGTATATACGGGGCCCAGCTGTGCTCAGAGCGACATATATCGACTCAAGAACATCGCCTGTAGGTCCTATGTAGCCGTGGGTTGCAGCTGGCTGGTATCACAGCTACCCCCATGCTGTATATACGTGGCCCAGCTGTGCTCAGATCGACATATATCGACTCAAGAACATCGCCTGTAGGTCCTATATGGCCGTGGGTTGCAGCTGGCTGTTATCAGAGCCACCCACATGCCGTATATGCGGGGCCAGCTGTGCTCAGCTCGACATATAACGACTAAAAAACATCGCCTCTAGGTCCTATATGGCCGTGGGTTGCATCTGGCTTGTATCAGAGCTACCCCCATGCTGTATATACGGCGCCCAGCTGTGCTCAGATCGACATATATCGACTCAAAAACATCGCCTGTAGGTCCTATATGGCCGTGGGTTGCATCTGGCTGGTATCAAAGCTTCCCTCATGCTGTATATACGGGGCCCAGCTGTGCTCAGATCGACATATATCGACTCAAGAACAACGCCTGTAGGTCCTATATGGGCATAGGTTGCACCTGGCTGGTGTCGAGGCGGCCCCAATGCTGCATATACGGTGCATAGCGGTGCTCAGATCGACATATATCGACTCAAGAACATCGCCTGTAGGTCCTATATGGCCGTGGGTTGCATCTGGCTGATATCACAGCCACCCACATGCCGTATATACGGGGGCCCAGCTGTGTTCAAATCGACATATATCGAATCAAGAACATTGGCTGTAGGTCCTATATGGCCATGGGTTGCATCTGGCTGGTATCAGAGCCACCCACATGCCGTATATACGGGGCCCAGCTGTGCTCAGATCGACATATATCGACTCAAGAACATCGCCTGTAGGTCCTATATGGCCGTGGGTTGCACCTGGCTGGTATCAGAGCTACCCCCATGCTGTATATACGAGGACCAGCTGTGCTCAGATCGACATATATCGACTCAAGAACATCGCCTGTAGGTCCTATATGGCCGTGAGTTGCAGCTGGCTAGTATCAGAGCCACCCACATGCCGTATATACGGGGCCCAACTGTGCTCAGCTCAACATATATCAACTCAAAAACATCGCCTATAGGTCCTATATGGCCTTGGGTTGCAGCTGGCTGGTATCAGAGCCACCCACATGCCGTATATACTGGGCCCAGCTGTGCTCAGGTCGACATATATCGACTCAAGAACATCGCCTGTAGGTCCTATATGGCCGTGGGTTGCATCTGGCTGGTATCAGAGCTACTCCCATGCTGTATATACGGGGCCCAGCTGTGCTCAGATCGACATATATCGACTCAAAAACATCGCCTGTAGGTTCTATATGGCCGTGGGTTGCATCTGGCTGGTATCATAGCTTCCCTCATGCTGTATATACGGGGCCCAGCTGTGCTCAGAGCGACATATATCGACTCAAGAACATCGCCTATAGGTCCTATGTAGCCGTGGGTTGCAGCTGGCTGGTATGACAGCTACCCCCATGCTGTATATACGGGGCCCAGCTGTGCTCAGATCGACATATATCGACTCAAGAACAACGCCTGTAGGTCCTATATGGGCATAGGTTGCACCTGGCTGGTGTCGAGGCGGCCCCAATGCTGCATATACGGTGCATAGCGGTGCTCAGATCGACATATATCGACTCAAGAACATCGCCTGTAGGTCCTATATGGCCGTGGGTTGCATCTGGCTGATATCAGAGCCACCCACATGCCGTATATACGGGGGCCCAGCAGTGTTCAAATCGACATATATCGAATCAAGAACATTGGCTGTAGGTCCTATATGGCCATGGGTTGCATCTGGCTGGTATCAGAGCCACCCACATGCCGTATATACGGGGCCCAGCTGTGCTCAGATCGACATATATCGACTCAAGAATATCGCCTGTAGGTCCTATATGGCCGTGGGTTGCATCTGGCTGGTATCAGAGCCACCCACATGCAGTATATACGGGGCCCAGCTGTGCTCGGATCGACATATATCGACTCAAGAACATCGCCTGTAGGTCCTATATGGCCGTGGGTTGCATCTGGCTGGTATCAGAGCTACCCCCATGCTGTATATACGAAGCCCAGCTGTGCTCAGATCGACATATATCGACTCAAGAACATCGCCTGTAGGTCCTATATGGCCGTGGGTTGTATCTGGCTGATATCAGAGCCACCCACATGCCGTATATACGGGGGCCCAGCTGTGCTCAGATCGACATATATCGAATCATGACCATCGCCTGTAGGTCCTATATGGCCGTGGGTTGCATCTGGCTGGTATCAGAGCCACCCACATAACGTATATACGTTACCCAGCTGTGCCCAGATCGACATATATCGACTCAAGAACATCGCCTGTAGGTTCTATATAGCCGTGGGTTGCATATGGCTGGTATCAGAGCCACCCACATGCCGTATATACGGGGCCCAGCTGTGCGCAGATCGACATATATCGACTCAAGAACATCGCCTGTAGATCCTATATAGCCGTGGGTTGCAGTTGGCTGGTATCACAGCTACCCCCATGGTGTATATACCGCGCCCAGCTGTGCTCAAATCGACATATATCGATTCAAGTACATCGCCTGTAGGTCCTATATGGCCGTGGGTTGGATCTGGCTGGTATCAGAGCTACTCCCATGCTGTATATACGAGGCCCAGCTGTGCTCAGATCGATATATATCGACTCAAGAACATCGCCTGTGGGTCTTATATGGCCGTGGGTTGCAGCTGGCTGGTATCAGAGCTACCCCCAGGCTGTATATACGTGGCCCAGCTGTGCTCAGATCGACATATATCGACTCAAGAATATCGCCTGTAGGTGCTGTATGGCCGTGGGTTGCATCTGGCTGGTATCAGAGCTACCCCCATGCTGTATATACGGCGCCCAGCTGTGCTCAGATCGACATATATCGACTCAAGAACATCGCCTGTAGGTCCTATATGGCCGTGGGTTGCATCTGGCTGGTATCATAGCTTCCCCCATGCTGTATATACGGGGCCCAGCTGTGCTCAGAGCGACATATATCGACTCAAGAACATCGCCTGTAGGTCCTATGTAGCCGTGGGTTGCAGCTGGCTGGTATCACAGCTACCCCCATGCTGTATATACGTGGCCCAGCTGTGCTCAGATCGACATATATCGACTCAAGAACATCGCCTGTAGGTCCTATATGGCCGTGGGTTGCAGCTGGCTGTTATCAGAGCCACCCACATGCCATATATGCGGGGCCCAGCTGTGCTCAGCTCGACATATAACGACTAAAAAACATCGCCTCTAGGTCCTATGTAGCCGTGGGTTGCAGCTGGCTGGTATCACAGCTACCCCCATGCTGTATATACGTGGCCCAGCTGTGCTCAGATCGACATATATCGACTCAAGAACATCGCCTGTAGGTCCTATATGGCCGTGGGTTGCATCTGGCTGGTATCATAGCTTCCCCCATGCTGTATATACGGGGCCCAGCTGTGCTCAGAGCGACATATATCGACTCAAGAACATCGCCTATAGGTCCTATGTAGCCGTGGGTTGCAGCTGGCTGGTATGACAGCTACCCCCATGCTGTATATACGGGGCCCAGCTGTGCTCAGATCGACATATATCGACTCAAGAACAACGCCTGTAGGTCCTATATGGGCATAGGTTGCACCTGGCTGGTGTCGAGGCGGCCCCAATGCTGCATATACGGTGCATAGCGGTGCTCAGATCGACATATATCGACTCAAGAACATCGCCTGTAGGTCCTATATGGCCGTGGGTTGCATCTGGCTGATATCAGAGCCACCCACATGCCGTATATACGGGGGCCCAGCTGTGTTCAAATCGACATATATCGAATCAAGAACATTGGCTGTAGGTCCTATATGGCCATGGGTTGCATCTGGCTGGTATCAGAGCCACCCACATGCCGTATATACGGCATGTGGGTGGCTCTGATATCAGCCAGATGCAACCCACGGCCATATAGGACCTACAGGCGATGTTCTTGAGTCGATATATGTCGATCTGAGCACCGCTATGCACCGTATATGCAGCATTGGGGCCGCCTCGACACCAGCCAGGTGCAACCTATGCCCATATAGGACCTACAGGCGTTGTTCTTGAGTCGATATATGTCGATCTGAGCACAGCTGGGCCCCGTATATACAGCATGGGGGTAGCTGTCATACCAGCCAGCTGCAACCCACGGCTACATAGGACCTATAGGCGATGTTCTTGAGTCGATATATGTCGCTCTGAGCACAGCTGGGCCCCGTATATACAGCATGGGGGAAGCTATGATACCAGCCAGATGCAACCCACGGCCATATAGGACCTACAGGCGATGTTCTTGAGTCGATATATGTCGATCTGAGCACAGCTGGGCCACGTATATACAGCATGGGGGTAGCTGTGATACCAGCCAGCTGCAACCCACGGCTACATAGGACCTAGAGGCGATGTTTTTTAGTCGTTATATGTCGAGCTGAGCACAGCTGGGCCCCGCATATATGGCATGTGGGTGGCTCTGATAACAGCCAGCTGCAACCCACGGCCATATAGGACCTACAGGCGATGTTCTTGAGTCGATATATGTCGATCTGAGCACAGCTGGGCCACGTATATACAGCATGGGGGTAGCTGTGATACCAGCCAGCTGCAACCCACGGCTACATAGGACCTACAGGCGATGTTCTTGAGTCGATATATGTCGCTCTGAGCACAGCTGGGCCCCGTATATACAGCATGGGGGAAGCTATGATACCAGCCAGATGCAACCCACGGCCATATAGGACCTACAGGCGATGTTCTTGAGTCGATATATGTCGATCTGAGCACAGCTGGGCGCCGTATATACAGCATGGGGGTAGCTCTGATACCAGCCAGATGCAACCCACGGCCATACAGCACCTACAGGCGATATTCTTGAGTCGATATATGTCGATCTGAGCACAGCTGGGCCACGTATATACAGCCTGGGGGTAGCTCTGATACCAGCCAGCTGCAACCCACGGCCATATAAGACCCACAGGCGATGTTCTTGAGTCGATATATATCGATCTGAGCACAGCTGGGCCTCGTATATACAGCATGGGAGTAGCTCTGATACCAGCCAGATCCAACCCACGGCCATATAGGACCTACAGGCGATGTACTTGAATCGATATATGTCGATTTGAGCACAGCTGGGCGCGGTATATACACCATGGGGGTAGCTGTGATACCAGCCAACTGCAACCCACGGCTATATAGGATCTACAGGCGATGTTCTTGAGTCGATATATGTCGATCTGCGCACAGCTGGGCCCCGTATATACGGCATGTGGGTGGCTCTGATACCAGCCATATGCAACCCACGGCTATATAGAACCTACAGGCGATGTTCTTGAGTCGATATATGTCGATCTGGGCACAGCTGGGTAACGTATATACGTTATGTGGGTGGCTCTGATACCAGCCAGATGCAACCCACGGCCATATAGGACCTACAGGCGATGGTCATGATTCGATATATGTCGATCTGAGCACAGCTGGGCCCCCGTATATACGGCATGTGGGTGGCTCTGATATCAGCCAGATACAACCCACGGCCATATAGGACCTACAGGCGATGTTCTTGAGTCGATATATGTCGATCTGAGCACAGCTGGGCTTCGTATATACAGCATGGGGGTAGCTCTGATACCAGCCAGATGCAACCCACGGCCATATAGGACCTACAGGCGATGTTCTTGAGTCGATATATGTCGATCCGAGCACAGCTGGGCCCCGTATATACTGCATGTGGGTGGCTCTGATACCAGCCAGATGCAACCCACGGCCATATAGGACCTACAGGCGATATTCTTGAGTCGATATATGTCGATCTGAGCACAGCTGGGCCCCGTATATACGGCATGTGGGTGGCTCTGATACCAGCCAGATGCAACCCATGGCCATATAGGACCTACAGCCAATGTTCTTGATTCGATATATGTCGATTTGAACACTGCTGGGCCCCCGTATATACGGCATGTGGGTGGCTCTGATATCAGCCAGATGCAACCCACGGCCATATAGGACCTACAGGCGATGTTCTTGAGTCGATATATGTCGATCTGAGCACCGCTATGCACCGTATATGCAGCATTGGGGCCGCCTCGACACCAGCCAGGTGCAACCTATGCCCATATAGGACCTACAGGCGTTGTTCTTGAGTCGATATATGTCGATCTGAGCACAGCTGGGCCCCGTATATACAGCATGGCTGGTATCATAGCTTCCCCCATGCTGTATATACGGGGCCCAGCTGTGCTCAGAGCGACATATATCGACTCAAGAACATCGCCTATAGGTCCTATGTAGCCGTGGGTTGCAGCTGGCTGGTATGACAGCTACCCCCATGCTGTATATACGGGGCCCAGCTGTGCTCAGATCGACATATATCGACTCAAGAACAACGCCTGTAGGTCCTATATGGGCATAGGTTGCACCTGGCTGGTGTCGAGGCGGCCCCAATGCTGCATATACGGTGCATAGCGGTGCTCAGATCGACATATATCGACTCAAGAACATCGCCTGTAGGTCCTATATGGCCGTGGGTTGCATCTGGCTGATATCAGAGCCACCCACATGCCGTATATACGGGGGCCCAGCTGTGTTCAAATCGACATATATCGAATCAAGAACATTGGCTGTAGGTCCTATATGGCCATGGGTTGCATCTGGCTGGTATCAGAGCCACCCACATGCCGTATATACGGGGCCCAGCTGTGCTCAGATCGACATATATCGACTCAAGAACATCGCCTGTAGGTCCTATATGGCCGTGGGTTGCACCTGGCTGGTATCAGAGCTACCCCCATGCTGTATATACGAGGACCAGCTGTGCTCAGATCGACATATATCGACTCAAGAACATCGCCTGTAGGTCCTATATGGCCGTGAGTTGCAGCTGGCTAGTATCAGAGCCACCCACATGCCGTATATACGGGGCCCAACTGTGCTCAGCTCGACATATATCAACTCAAAAACATCGCCTATAGGTCCTATATGGCCTTGGGTTGCAGCTGGCTGGTATCAGAGCCACCCACATGCCGTATATACTGGGCCCAGCTGTGCTCAGGTCGACATATATCGACTCAAGAACATCGCCTGTAGGTCCTATATGGCCGTGGGTTGCATCTGGCTGGTATCAGAGCTACTCCCATGCTGTATATACGGGGCCCAGCTGTGCTCAGATCGACATATATCGACTCAAGAACATCGGCTGTAGGTCCTATATGGCCGTGGGTTGCATCTGGCTGGTATCAGAGCTACCCCCATGCTGTATATACGGGGCCCAGCTGTGCTCAGATCGACATATATCGACTCAAGAACATCGCCTGTAGGTCCTATATGGCCGTGGGTTGCAGCTGGCTGGTATCAGAGCCACCCACATGCCGTATATACGGGGCCCAGCTGTGCTCAGATCGACATATATCGACCCAAGAACATCGGCTGTAGGTCCTATATGGCCGTGGGATGCATATAGCTGGTATCAGAGCCACCCACATGCCGTATATACGGGGCCCAGCTGTGCTCAGATCGACATATATCGACGCAAGAACATCGCCTGTAGGTCCTATATGGCTGTCGGTTGCATCTGGCTGGTATCAGAGCTACCCTCATGCTGTATATACGGGGCCCAGCTGTGCTCAGATTGACATATATCGACTCAAGAACATCGCCTGTAGGTCCTATATGGCCGTGGGTTGCATCTGGCTGGTATCAGAGCTACCCCCATGCTGTATATACGGGGCCCAGCTGTGCTCAGATCGACATATATCGACTCAAGAACATCGCCTGTAGGTCCTATATGGCCGTGGGTTGCAGTTGGCTGGTATCAGAGCCACCCACATGCCGTATATACGGGGCCCAGCTGTGCTCAGATCTACATATATCGACTCAAGAACATCGCCTGTAGGTCCTATATGGCCGTGGGTTGCATCTGGCTGGTATCAGAGCTACCCCCATGCTGTATATACGGGGTCCAGCTGTGCTCAGATCGACATATATCGACTCAAGAACATCGCCTGTAGGTCCTATATGGCCGTGGGTTGCAGCTGGCTGGTATCACAGCTACCCCCACGCTGTATATACGTGGCCCCGCTGTGCTCAGAACGACATATATCGACTCAAGAACATCGCCTGTGGGTCTTATATGGCCGTGGGTTGCAGCTGGCTGGTATCAGAGCTACCCCCAGGCTGTATATACGTGGCCCAGCTGTACTCAGATCGACATATATCGACTCAAGAACATCGCCTGTAGGTGTTATATGGCCGTGGGTTGCATCTGGCTGGTATCAGAGCTACCCCCATGCTGTATATACGGCGCCCAGCTGTGCTCAGATCGACATATATCGACTCAAGAATATCGCCTGTAGGTCCTATATGGCCGTGGGTTGCATCTGGCTGGTATCAGAGCCACCCACATGCCGTATATACGGGGCCCAGCTGTGCTCGGATCGACATATATCGACTCAAGAACATCGCCTGTAGGTCCTATATGGCCGTGGATTGAATCTGGCTGGTATCATAACTACCCCCATGCTGTATATACGGCGCCCAGCTGTGCTCAGATCGACATATATCGACTCAAGAACATCGCCTGTAGGTCCTACATAGCCGTGGGTTGTAGTTGGCTGGTATCACAGCTATCCCCATGCTGTATTTACGTGGCCCAGCTGTGCTCAGGTCGACATATATCGACTCAAGGACATCACCTGTAGGTCCTATATGGCCGTGGGTAGCAGCTGGCTGGTATCAGAGCCACCCACATGCCCTATATACGGGGTTCCAGCTGTGCTCAGATCGACATATATCGACTCAAGAACATCGCCTGTAGGTCCTATATGGCCGTGGGTTGCATCTGGCTGGTATCAGAGCCACCCACATGCCGTATATACGTTACCCAGCTGTGCCCAGATCGACATATATCGACTCAAGAACATCGCCTGTAGGTCCTATATGGCCGTGGGTTGCAAATGGCTGGTATCAGAGCTACACCCATGCTGTATATACGAGGCCCAGCTGTGCTCAGATCGACATATATCGACTCAAGAACATCGCCTGTGGGTCTTATATGGCCGTGGGTTGCAGCTGGCTGGTATCAGAGCTACCCCCAGGCTGTATATACGTGGCCCAGCTGTGCTCAGATCGACATATATCGACTTAAGAACATCGCCGGTAGGTCCTGTATGCCCATGGGTTGCATCTGGCTGGTATCAGAGCCACCCACATGCCGTATATACGGGGACCAGCTGTGCTCAGATCGACATATATCGACTTAAGAACATCGCCTGTAGGTCCTATATGGCCGTGGGTTGCATCTGGCTCGTATCAGAGCTACCCCCATGCTGTATATACTGCGCCAAGCTGTGCTCAGATCGACATATATCGACTCAAGAAAATCGCCTGTAGGTCCTATATGGCCGTGGGTTGCATCTGGCTGGTATCAGAGCTACCCCCATGCTGTATATACGGGGCCCAGCTGTGCTCAGATCGACATATATCGACTCAAGAACATCGCCTGTAGGTCCTATATGGCTGTGGGTTGCAGCTGGCTAGTATCACAGCTACCCCCATGCTGTATATACGTGGCCCAGCTGTGCTCAGATCGACATATATCGACTCAAGAACATCGCCTGTAGGTCCTATATGGCCGTGAGTTGCATCTGGCTGGTATCAGAGCCACCCACATGCCGTATATACGGTACCCAGCTGTGCTCAGATCGACATATATCGACTCAAGAACATAGCCTGTAGGTCCTATATGGCCGTGGGTTGTATATGGCTGCTATCAGAGCCACCCACATGACGTATATACGGGGCCCAGATGTGCTCAGATCGACATATATCGACTCAAGAACATCGCCTGTAGGTCCTATATGGCCGTGGGTTGCATCTGGCTGGTATCAGAGCCACCCACATGCTGTATATACCGTACCCAGCTGTGCTCAAATCGACATATATCGACTCAAGAACATCGCCTGTAGGTCCTATATGGCCGTGGGTTGTATATGGCTGGTATCAGAGCCACCCACATGCCGTATATACGGGGCCCAGCTGTGCTCAGATCGACATATATCGACTCAAGAACATCGCCTGTAGGTGCTATATGGCCGTGGGTTGCATCTGGCTGGTATCAGAGCTACCCCCTTGCTGTATATACGGCGCCCAGCTGTGCTCAGATCGACATATATCGACTCAAGAACATCGTCTGTAGGTCCTATATAGCCGTGGATTGCATCTGGCTGGTATCAGAGCTACTCCCATGCTGTATATACGGCGCCCAGCTGTGCTCAGATCGACATATATCGACCCAAGAACATCGCCTGTAGGTCCTATATGGCCGTGGCTTGCATCTGGCTGCTATCAGAGCCACCCACATGCCGTATATACGGGGCCCAGCTGTGCTCAGATCGACATATATCGACTCAAGAACATCGCCTGTAGGTCCTACATAGCCGTGGGTTGTAGTTGGCTGGTATCACAGCTATCCCCATGCTGTATTTACGTGGCCCAGCTGTGCTCAGGTCGACATATATCGACTCAAGGACATCACCTGTAGGTCCTATATGGCCGTGGGTAGCAGCTGGCTGGTATCAGAGCCACCCACATGCCCTATATACGGGGTTCCAGCTGTGCTCAGATCGACATATATCGACTCAAGAACATCGCCTGTAGGTCCTATATAGCCGTGGGTTGCATCTGGGTTGTATCAGAGCTACACCCGTGCTGTATATACGGGACCCAGCTGTGCTCAGATCGACATATATCGAATCAAGAACATCGGCTGTAGGTCCTATATGGCCTTGGGTTGCATCTGGCTGATATCAGAGCCACCCACATGCCGTATATACGGGGCCCACCTGTGCTCAGATCGACATATATCGACTCAAGAACATCGCTTGTAGGTCCTATATGGCCGTGGGTTGCATCTGGCTGGTATCAGAGCCACCCACATGCCGTATATACGAGGCCCAGCTGTGCTCAGATCGATATATATCGACTCAAGAACATCGGCTGTAGGTCCTATATGGCCGTGGGATGCATATAGCTGGTATCAGAGCCACCCACATGCCGTATATACGGGGCCCAGCTGTGCTCAGATCGACATATATCGACGCAAGAACATCGCCTGTAGGTCCTATATGGCTGTGGGTTGCATCTGGCTGGTATCAGAGCTACCCTCATGCTGTATATACGGGGCCCAGATGTGCTCAGATTGACATATATCGACTCAAGAACATCGCCTGTAGGTCCTATATGGCCGTGGGTTGCATCTGGCTGGTATCAGAGCTACCCCCATGCTGTATATACGGGGCCCAGCTGTGCTCAGATCGACATATATCGACTCAAGAACATCGCCTGTAGGTCCTATATGGCCGTGGGTTGCAGTTGGCTGGTATCAGAGCCACCCACATGCCGTATATACGGGGCCCAGCTGTGCTCAGATCTACATATATCGACTCAAGAACATCGCCTGTAGGTCCTATATGGCCGTGGATTGCATCTGGCTGGTATCAGAGCTACCCCCATGCTGTATATACGGGGTCCAGCTGTGCTCAGATCGACATATATCGACTCAAGAACATCGCCTGTAGGTCCTATATGGCCGTGGGTTGCAGCTGGCGGGTATCACAGCTACCCCCACGCTGTATATACGTGGCCCCGCTGTGCTCAGAACGACATATATCGACTCAAGAACATCGCCTGTGGGTCTTATATGGCCGTGGGTTGCAGCTGGCTGGTATCAGAGCTACCCCCAGGCTGTATATACGTGGCATAGCTGTACTCAGATCGACATATATCGACTCAAGAACATCGCCTGTAGGTGTTATATGGCCGTGGGTTGCATCTGGCTGGTATCAGAGCTACCCCCATGCTGTATATACGGCGCCCAGCTGTGCTCAGATCGACATATATCGACTCAAGAATATCGCATGTAGGTCCTATATGGCCGTGGGTTGCATCTGGCTGGTATCAGAGCCACCCACATGCCGTATATACGGGGCCCAGCTGTGCTCGGATCGACATATATCGACTCAAGAACATCGCCTGTAGGTCCTATATGGCCGTGGATTGAATCTGGCTGGTATCATAACTACCCCCATGCTGTATATACGGCGCCCAGCTGTGCTCAGATCGACATATATCGACTCAAGAACATCGCCTGTAGGTCCTACATAGCCGTGGCTTGTAGTTGGCTGGTATCACAGCTATCCCCATGCTGTATTTACGTGGCCCAGCTGTGCTCAGGTCGACATATATCGACTCAAGGACATCACCTGTAGGTCCTATATGGCCGTGGGTAGCAGCTGGCTGGTATCAGAGCCACCCACATGCCCTATATACGGGGTTCCAGCTGTGCTCAGATCGACATATATCGACTCAAGAACATCGCCTGTAGGTCCTATATGGCCGTGGGTTGCATCTGGCTGTTATCAGAGCCACCCACCTGCCGTATATACGTTACCCAGCTGTGCCCAGATCGACATATATCGACTCAAGAACATCGCCTGTAGGTCCTATATGGCCGTGGGTTGCAAATGGCTGGTATCAGAGCTACCCCCATGCTGTATATACGAGGCCCAGCTGTGCTCAGATCGACATATATCGACTCAAGAACATCGCCTGTGGGTCTTATATGGC
Source organism: Lordithon lunulatus (assembly GCA_963942505.1). Lineage (NCBI taxonomy): Eukaryota > Metazoa > Arthropoda > Insecta > Coleoptera > Staphylinidae > Lordithon > Lordithon lunulatus. Next base: position 28,258,056 of record OZ012667.1, on the reverse strand, counting down.
CGTGGGTTGCAGCTGGCTGGTATCAGAGCTACCCCCAGGCTGTATATACGTGGCCCAGCTGTGCTCAGATCGACATATATCGACTTAAGAACATCGCCGGTAGGTCCTGTATGCCCATGGGTTGCATCTGGCTGGTATCAGAGCCACCCACATGCCGTATATACGGGGACCAGCTGTGCTCAGATCGACATATATCGACTTAAGAACATCGCCTGTAGGTCCTATATGGCCGTGGGTTGCATCTGGCTCATATCAGAGCTACCCCCATGCTGTATATACTGCGCCAAGCTGTGCTCAGATCGACATATATCGACTCAAGAAAATCGCCTGTAGGTCCTATATGGCCGTGGGTTGCATCTGGCTGGTATCAGAGCTACCCCCATGCTGTATATACGGGGCCCAGCTGTGCTCAGATCGACATATATCGACTCAAGAACATCGCCTGTAGGTCCTATATGGCCGTGGGTTGCAGCTGGCTGGTATCACAGCTACTCCCATGCTGTATATACGTGGCCCAGTTGTGCTCAGATCGACATATATCGACTCAAGAACATCGCCTGTAGGTCCTATATGGCCGTGGGTTGTATATGGCTGGTAACAGAGCCACCCACATGCCGTATATACGGGGCCCAGCTGTGCTCAGATCGACATATATCGACTCAAGAACATCGCCTGTAGGTCCTATATGGCCGTGGTTTGCATCTGGCTGGTATCGGAGCTACCCCCATCTTGTATATACGGCGCCCAGCTTCGCTCAGATCGACATATATCGACTCAAGAACATCGTCTATGGGTCCTATATGGCTGTGGGATGCATCTGGCTGGTATCAGAGCTACCCCCATGCTGTATATACGAGGCCCAGCTGTGCTCAGATCGACATATATCGACTCAAGAACATCGCCTGTGGGTCTTATATGGCCGTGGGTTGCAGCTGGCTGGTATCAGAGCTACCCCCAGGCTGTATATACGTGGCCCAGCTGTGCTCAGATCGACATATATCGACTCAAGAACATCGCCAGTAGGTGCTATATGGCCGTGGGTTGCATCTGGCTGGTATCAGAGCTACCCCCATGCTGTATATACGGCTCCAAGCTGTGCTCAGATCGACATATATCGACTCAAGAACATCGCTTGTAGGTCCTATATGGCCGTGGGTTGCATCTGGCTGGTATCAGTGCTACCCCCATGCTGTATATACGGCGCCCAGCTGTGCTCAGATCGACATATATCGACTCAAGAATATCTCCTGTAGGTCCTATATGGCCGTGGGTTGCATCTGGCTGGTATCAGAGCCACCCACGTGCCGTATATACCGGGCCCAGCTGTGCTCGGATGGACATATATCGACTCAAGAACATCGCCTGTAGGTCCTATATGGCCGTGGATTGAATCTGGCTGATATCAGAGCTACCCCCATGTTGTATATACGGCGCCCAGCTGTGCTCAGATCGACATATATCGACTCAAGAACATCGCCTGTAGGTCCTATATAGCCGTAGGTTGCAGTTGGCTGGTATCACAGCTACCCCCATGCTGTATATACGTGGCCCAGCTGTGCTCAGGTCGACATATATCGACTCAAGGACATCACCTGTAGGTCCTATATGGCCGTGGGTTGCAGCTGGCTGGTATCAGAGCCACCCACATGCCGTATATACGGTACCCAGCTGTGCTCAGATCGACATATATCGACTCAAGAACATCGCGTGTAGGTCCTATATGGCCGTGGATTGAATCTGGCTGATATCAGAGCTACCCCCATGTTGTATATACGGCGCCCAGCTGTGCTCAGATCGACATATATCGACTCAAGAACATCGCCTGTAGGTCCTATATTGCCGTAGGTTGCAGTTGGCTGGTATCACAGCTACCCCCATGCTGTATATACGTGGCCCAGCTGTGCTCAGGTCGACATATATCGACTCAAGGACATCACCTGTAGGTCCTATATGGCCGTGGGTTGCAGCTGGCTGGTATCAGAGCCACCCACATGCCCTATATACGGGGGTCCAGCTGTGCTCAGATCGACCATATATCGAATCAAGAACATCGCCTGTAGGTCCTATATGGCCGTGGGTTGCATTTGGCTGATATCAGAGCCACCCACATGCCGTATATACGGGGCCCACCTGTGCTCAGATCGACATATATCGACTCAAGAACATCGCTTGTAGGTCCTATATGGCCGTGGATTGCATCTGGCTGGTATCAGAGCCACCCACATGCCGTATATACGAGGCCCAGCTGTGCTCAGATCGACATATATCGACTCAAGAACATCGGCTGTAGGTCCTATATGGCCGTGGGATGCATATAGCTGGTATCAGAGCCACCCACATGCCGTATATACGGGGCCCAGCTGTGCTCGGATCGACATTTATCGACGCAAGAACATCGCCTGTAGGTCCTATATGGCTGTGGGTTGCATCTGGCTGGTATCAGAGCTACCCTCATGCTGTATATACGGGGCCCAGCTGTGCTCAGATCGACATATATCGACTCAAGAACATCGCCTGTAGGTCCTATATGGCCGTGGGTTGCATCTGGCTGGTATCACAGCTACCCCCATGCTGTATATACGGGGCCCAGCTGTGCTCAGATCGACATATATCGACTCAAGAACATTGCTTGTAGGTCCTATATGGCCGTGGGTTGCATCTGGCTGGTATCAGTGCTACCCCCATGCTGTATATACGGCGCCCAGCTGTGCTCAGATCGACATATATCGACTCAAGAATATCGCCTGTACGTCCTATATGGCCGTGGGTTGCATCTGGCTGGTATCAGAGCCACCCACATGCCGTATATACGGGGCCCAGCTGTGCTCGGATCGACATATATCGACTCAAGAACATCGCCTGTAGGTCCTATATGGCCGTGGGTTGCATCTGGCTGGTATCAGAGCTACCCCCATGCTGTATATACGAAGCCCAGCTGTGCTCAGATCGACATATATCGACTCAAGAACATCGCCTGTGGGTCCTATATGGCCGTGGGTTGTATCTGGCTGATATCAGAGCCACCCACATGCCGTATATACGGGGGCCCAGCTGTGCTCAGATCGACATATATCGAATCATGACCATCGCCTGTAGGTCCTATATGGCCGTGGGATGCATCTGGCTGGTATCAGAGCCACCCACATGCCGTATATACGTTACCCAGCTGTGCCCAGATCGACATATATCGACTCAAGAACATCGCCTGTAGGTTCTATATAGCCGTGGGTTGCATATGGCTGGTATCAGAGCCACCCACATGCCGTATATACGGGGCCCAGCTGTGCGCAGATCGACATATATCGACTCAAGAACATCGCCTGTAGGTCCTATATAGCCGTGGGTTGCAGTTGGCTGGTATCACAGCTACCCCCATGCTGTATTTTCGTGGCCCAGCTGTGCCCAGGTCGACATATATCGACTCAAGGACATCACCTGTAGGTCCTATATGGCCGTGGGTTGCAGCTGGCTGGTATCAGAGCCACCCACATGCCCTATATACGGGGATCCAGCTGTGCTCAGATCGACATATATCGACTCAAGAACATCGCCTGTAGGTCCTATATGGCCGTGGGTTGCATCTGGCTGGTATCAGAGCTACCCACATGCCGTATATACGGGACCCAGCTGTGCTCAGATCGACATATATCGACTCAAGAACATCGCCTGTAGGTCCTATATGGCCGTGGGTTGCATATGGCTGGTATCAGAGCCACCCACATGACGTATATACGGGGCCCAGCTGTGCTCAGATCGACATATATCGAATCATGACCATCGCCTGTAGGTCCTATATGGCCGTGGGTTGCATCTGGCTGGTATCAGAGCCACCCACATGCCGTATATACGTTACCCAGCTGTGCCCAGATCGACATATATCGACTCAAGAACATCGCCTGTAGGTACTATATGGCCGTGGGTTGCAAATGGCTGGTATCAGAGCTACCCCCATGCTGTATATACGAGGCCCAGCTGTGCTCAGATCGACATATATCGACTCAAGAACATCGCCTGTGGGTCTTATATGGCCGTGGGTTGCAGCTGGCTGGTATCAGAGCTACCCCCAGGCTGTATATACGTGGCCCTGCTGTGCTCAGATCGACATATATCGACTTAAGAACATCGCCGGTAGGTCCTGTATGCCCATGGGTTGCATCTGGCTGGTATCAGAGCCACCCACATGCCGTATAAACGGGGACCTGCTGTGCTCAGATCGACATATATCGACTCAAGAACAGCGCCTGTAGGTCCTATATGGCCGTTGGTTGCAGCTGGCTGTTATCAGAGCTACCCCCATGCTGTATATACGGCGCCCAGCTGTGCTCAGATCGATATATATCGACTCAAGAAAATCGCCTGTAGGTCCTATATGGCCGGGGGTTGCATCTGGCTGGTATCAGAGCTACCCCCATGCTGTATATACGGGGCCCAGCTGTGCTCACATCGACATATATCGACTCAAGAACATCGCCTGTAGGTCCTATATGGCCGTGGGTTGCATCTGGCTGATATCAGAGCCACCCACATGCCGTATATACGGCGGCCCAGTTATGCTCAGATCGACATATATCGACTCAAGAACATCGCCTGTAGGTCCTATATGGCCGTGGGTTGCAGCGGGCTGGTATCAGAGCTACCCACATGCCGTATATACGAGGCCCAGCTGTGCTCAGATCGACAAATATCGACTCAAGAACATCGCCTGTAGGTTGCATATAGCCGTGGGTTGCATATGGCTGGTATCAGAGCCACCCACATGCCGTATATACGGGGCCGAGCTGTGCGCAGATCGACATATATCGACTCAAGAACATCGCCTGTAGGTCCTATATGGCCGTGGGTTGGATCTGGCTGGTATCAGAGCTACTCCCGTGCTGTATATACGAGGCCCAGCTGTGCTCAGATCGACATATATCGACTCAAGAACATCGCCTGTGGGTCTTATATGGCCGTGGGTTGCAGCTGGCTGGTATCAGAGCTACCCCCAGGCTGTATATACGTGGCCCAGCTGTGCTCAGATCGACATATATCGACTCAAGAATATCGCCTGTAGGTGCTGTATGGCCGTGGGTTGCATCTGGCTTGTATCAGAGCTACCCCCATGCTGTATATACGGCGCCCAGCTGTGCTCAGATCGACATATATCGACTCAAGAACATCGCCTGTAGGTCCCATATGGCCGTGGGTTGCATCTGGCTGGTATCATAGCTTCCCCCATGCTGTATATACGGGGCCCAGCTGTGCTCAGAGCGACATATATCGACTCAAGAACATCGCCTGTAGGTCCTATGTAGCCGTGGGTTGCAGCTGGCTGGTATCACAGCTACCCCCATGCTGTATATACGTGGCCCAGCTGTGCTCAGATCGACATATATCGACTCAAGAACATCGCCTGTAGGTCCTATATGGCCGTGGGTTGCAGCTGGCTGTTATCAGAGCCACCCACATGCCGTATATGCGGGGCCCAGCTGTGCTCAGCTCGACATATAACGACTCAAAAACATCGCCTCTAGGTCCTATATGGCCGTGGGTTGCATCTGGCTGGTATCAGAGCTACCCCCATGCTTATATACGGCGCCCAGCTGTGCTCAGATCGACATATATCGACTCAAAAACATCACCTGTAGGTCCTATATGGCCGTGGGTTGCATCTGGCTGGTATCATAGCTTCCCTCATGCTGTATATACGGGGCCCAGCTGTGCTCAGATCGACATATATCGACTCAAGAACATCGCCTGTGGGTCTTATATGGCCGTGGGTTGCAGCTGGCTGGTATCAGAGCTACCCCCAGGCTGTATATACGTGGCCCAGCTGTGCTCAGATCGACATATATCGACTCAAGATTATCGCCTGTAGGTGCTGTATGGCCGTGGGTTGCATCTGGCTGGTATCAGAGCTACCCCCATGCTGTATATACGGCGCCCAGCTGTGCTCAGATCGACATATATCGACTCAAGAACATCGCCTGTAGGTCCTATATGGCCGTGGGTTGCATCTGGCTGGTATCATAGCTTCCCCCATGCTGTATATACGTGGCCCAGCTGTGCTCAGAGCGACATATATCGACTCAAGAACATCGCCTGTAGGTCCTATGTAGCCGTGGGTTGCAGCTGGCTGGTATCACAGCTACCCCCATGCTGTATATACGTGGCCCAGCTGTGCTCAGATCGACATATATCGACTCAAGAACATCGCCTGTAGGTCCTATATGGCCGTGGGTTGCAGCTGGCTGTTATCAGAGCCACCCACATGCCGTATATGCGGGGCCCAGCTGTGCTCAGCTCGACATATAACGACTCAAAAACATCGCCTCTAGGTCCTATATGGCCGTGGGTTGCATCTGGCTGGTATCAGAGCTACCCCCATGCTTATATACGGCGCCCAGCTGTGCTCAGATCGACATATATCGACTCAAAAACATCGCCTGTAGGTCCTATATGGCCGTGGGTTGCATCTGGCTGGTATCATAGCTTCCCTCATGCTGTATATACGGGGCCCAGCTGTGCTCAGAGCGACATATATCGACTCAAAAACATCGCCTATAGGTCCTATGTAGCCGTGGGTTGCAGCTGGCTGGTATGACAGCTACCTCCATGCTGTATATACGTGGCCCAGCTGTGCTCAGATCGACATATATCGACTCAAGAACATCGCCTGTAGGTCCTATATGGCCGTGGGTTGCAGCTGGCTGGTATCAGAGCCACCCACATGCCGTATATACGGGGACCAGCTGTGCTCAGATCGACATATATCGACTCAAGAACATCGCCTGTAGGTCCTATATGGCCGTGGGTTGCATCTGGCTGGTATCAGAGCTACCCCCATGCTGTATATACTAGGCCCAGCTGTGCTCATATCGACATATATCGACTCAAGAACATCGCCTGTAGGTCCTATATGGCCGTGGGTTGCATCTGGCTGGTATCACAGCTACCCCAATGCTGTATATACGTGGCCCAGCTGTGCTCAGATCGATATATATCGACTCAAGAACATCGCCTGTAGGTCCTATATGGCCGTGGGTTGCATCTGGCTGGTATCAGAGCTACCCCCATGCTGTATATACGGCGCCCAGCTGTGCTCAGATCGAAATATATCGACTCAAGAACATCGCCTATAGGTCATATATGGCCGTGGGTTGCATCTGGCTGGTATCAGAGCTACCCCCATGCTGTATATACGGGGCCCAGCTGTGCTCAAATCGACATATATCGACTCAAGAACATCGCCTGTAGGTCCTATATGGCCGTGGGTTGCATCTGGCTGGTATCAGAGCTACCCCCATGCTGTATATACGTGGCCCAGCTGTGCTCAGATCGACATATATCGACTCAAGAACATCGCCTGTAGGTGCTATATGGCCGTGGGTTGCATCTGGCTGGTATCAGAGCTACCCCCTTGCTGTATATACGGCGCCCAGCTGTGCTCAGATCGACATATATCGACTCAAGAACATCGTCTGTAGGTCCTATATGGCCGTGGATTGCATCTGGCTGGTATCAGAGCTACTCCCATGCTGTATATACGGCGCACAGCTGTGCTCAGATCGACATATATCGACCCAAGAACATCGCCTGTAGGTCCTATATGGCCGTGGCTTGCATCTGGCTGGTATCAGAGCCACCCACATGCCGTATATACGGGGCCCAGCTGTGCTCAGATCGACATATATCGACTCAAGAACAACGCCTGTAGGTGCTATATGGCCGTGGGTTGCATCTGGCTGGTATCAGAGCTACCCCCATGCTGTATATACGGCGCCCAGCTGTGCTCAGATCGACATATATCGACTCAAGAACATCGCCTGTAGGTCCTATATGGCCGTGGGTTGCATCTGGGTGGTATCAGAGCTACACCCGTGCTGTATATACGGGACCCAGCTGTGCTCAGATCGACATATATCGACTCAAGAACATCGCCTTTAGGTCCTATATGGCCGTGGGTTGCATCTGGCTGATATCAGAGCCACCCACATGCCGTATATACGAGGGCCCAGCTGTGCTCAGATCGACATATATCGAATCAAGAACATCGGCTGTAGGTCCTATATGGCCTTGGGTTGCATCTGGCTGATATCAGAGCCACCCACATGCCGTATATACGGGGCCCACCTGTGCTCAGATCGACATATATCGACTCAAGAACATCGCCTGTAGGTCCTATATGGCCGTGGGTTGCATCTGGCTGGTATCAGAGCCACCCACATGCCGTATATACGAGGCCCAGCTGTGCTCAGATCGACATATATCGACTCAAGAACATCGCCTGTAGGTCCTATATGGCTGTGGGTTGCATCTGGCTGGTATCAGAGCTACCCCCATGCTGTATATACGGGGCCCAGCTGTGCTCAGATCGACATATATCGAGTCAAGAACATCGGCTGTAGGTCCTATATGGCCGTGGGGTGCATATGGCTGGTATCAGAGCCACCCACATGACGTATATACGGGGCCCAGCTGTGCTCAGATCGACATATATCGACTCAAGGACATCGCCTGTAGGTCCTATATGGCTGTGGGTTGCATCTGGCTGGTATCAGAGCTACCCCCATGCTGTATATACGGGGCCCAGCTGTGCTCAGATCGACATATATCGAGTCAAGAACATCGCCTGTAGGTCCTATATGGCCGTGGGTTGCATCTGGCTGGTATCAGAGCTACCCCCATGCTGTATATACGGGGCCCAGCTGTGCTCAGATCGACATATATCGACTCAAGAACATCGCCTGTAGGTCCTATATGGCCGTGGGTTGCAGCTGGCTGGTATCAGAGCCACCCACATGCCGTATATACGGGGCCCAGCTGTGCTCAGATCGACATATATCGACTCAAGAACATCGCCTGTATTTCCTATATGGCCGTGGGTTGCATCTGGCTGGTATCAGAGCTACCCCCATGCTGTATATACTGGGTCGAGCTGTGCTCAGATCGACATATATCGACTCAAGAACATCGCCTGTAGGTCCTATATGGCCGTGGGTTGCAGCTGGCTGGTATCAGAGCCACCCACATGCCGTATATATGTGGCCCCGCTGTGCTCAGAACGACATATATCGACTCAAGAACATCGCCTGTGGGTCTTATATGGCCGTGGGTTGCAGCTGGCTGGTATCAGAGCTACCCCCAGGCTCTATATACGTGGCCCAGCTGTACTCAGATCGACATATATCGACTCAAGAACATCGCCTGTAGGTGCTATATGGCCGTGGGTTGCATCTGGCTGGTATCAGAGCTACCCCCATGCTCTATATACGGCGCCCAGCTGTGCTCAGATCGACATATATCGACTCAAGAATATCGCCTGTAGGTCCTAAATGGTCGTGGGTTGCATCTGGCTGGTATCTGAGCCACCCACATGCCGTATATACGGGGCCCAGCTGTGCTCGGATCGACATATATCGACTCAAGAACATCGCCTGTAGGTCCTATATGGCCGTGGATTGAATCTGGCTGGTATCATAACTACCCCCATGCTGTATATACGGCGCCCAGCTGTGCTCAGATCGACATATATCGACTCAAGAACATCGCCTGTAGGTCCTATATAGCCGTGGGTTGCAGTTGGCTGGTATCACAGCTATCCCCATGCTGTATTTACGTGGCCCAGGTGTGCTCAGGTCGACATATATCGATTCAAGAACATCGCCTGTAGGTCCTATATGGCCGTGGATTGAATCTGGCTGGTATCATAACTACCCCCATGCTGTATATACGGCGCTCAGCTGTGCTCAGATCGACATATATCGACTCAAGAACATCGCCTGTAGGTCCTATATGGCCGTGGGTTGCATCTGGCTGGTATCAGAGCCACCCACATGCCGTATATACGTTACCCAGCTGTGCCCAGATCGACATATATCGACTCAAGTACATCGCCTGTATGTCCTATATGGCCGTGGGTTGCAAATGGCTGGTATCAGAGCTACCCCCATGCTGTATATACGAGGCCCAGCAGTGCTCAGATCGACATATATCGACTCAAGAACATCGCCTGTAGGTCCTATATGCCCGTGGGTTGCATCTGGCTAGAATCAGAGCCACCCACATGCTGCATATACAGGGCATAGCGGAGCTCATATCGACATATATCGACTCAAGAACATCGCCTGTGGGTCTTATATGGCCGTGGGTTGCAGCTGGCTGGTATCAGAGCTACCGCCAGGCTGTATATACGTGGCCCAGCTGTGCTCAGATCGACATATATCGACTTAAGAACATCGCCGGTAGGTCCTGTATGCCCATGGGTTGCATCTGGCTGGTATCAGAGCCACCCACATGACGTATATACGGGGACCAGCTGTGCTCAGATCGAAATATATCGACTCAAGTACATCGCCTGTAGGTCCTATATGGCCGTGGGTTTCAGCTGGCTGGTATCAGAGCTACCCCCATGCTGTATATACAGCGCCCAGCTGTGCTCAGATCGATATATATATATATATATATATATCGACTTAAGAAAATCGCCTGTAGGTCCTATATGGCCGTGGGTTGCATCTGGCTGGTATCAGAGCTACCCCCATGCTGTATATACGGGGCCCAGCTGTGCTCAGATCGACATATATCGACTCAAGAACATCGCCTGTAGGTCCTATATGGCCGAGGGTTGCATCTGGCTGATATCAGAGCCACCCACATGCCGTATATACGGGGGCCCAGCTGTGCTCAGATCGACATATATCGACTCAAGAACATCGCCTGTAGGTCCTATATGGCCGTGGGTTGCAGCGGGCTGGTATCAGAGCCACCCATATGCCGTATATACGAGGCCCAGCTGTGCTCAGATCGATAAATATCGACTCAAGAACATCGCCTGTAGGTTCTATATAGCCGTGGGTTGCATATGGCTGGTATCAGAGCCACCCACATGCCGTATATACGGGGCCCAGCTGTGCGCAGATCGACATATATCGACTCAAGAACATCGCCTGTAGGTCCTATATGGCCTTGGGTTGCATATGGCTGGTATCAGAGCCACCCACATGCCGTATATACGGGGCCCAGCTGTGCTCAGATTGACATATATCGACTCAAGAACATCGCCTGTAGGTCCTATATGGCCGTGGGTTGCATCTGGCTGGTATCAGAGCTACACCCATGGTGTATATACGGCGCCCAGCTGTGCTCAGGACGACATATATTGACTCAAGAACATCGCCTGTAGGTCCTATATGGCCGTGGGTTGCATCTGGCTGGTATCAGAGCTACCCCTATGCTGTATATACGACGACCAGCTGTGCTCAGATCGACATATATCGACTCAAGAACATCGCCTGTAGGTCCTATATGGCCGTGGGTTGCATCTGGCTGGTATCAGAGCTACCCTCATGCTGTATATACGGGGCCCAGCTGTGCTCAGATCGACATATATCGACTCAAGAACATCGCCTGTAGGTCCTATATGGCCGTGGGTTGCATCTGGGTGGTATCAGAGCTACCCCCATGCTGTATATACGGGGCCCAGCTGTGCTCAGATCGACATATATCGACTTAAGAACATCGCCTGTAGGTCCTATATAGCCGTGGGTTGCAGCTGGCTGGTATCACAGCTACCCCCATGCTATATATACGGCGCCCAGCTGTGCTCAGATCGACATATATCGACTCAAGAACATCGCCTGTAGGTCCTATATGGCCGTGGGTTGCATCTGGCTGGTTTCAGAGCTACCCCCATGCTGTATATACAGGGCCCAGCTGTGCTCAGATCGACATATATCGACTCAAGAACATCGCCTGTAGGTGCTATATGGCCGTGGGTTGCAGCTGGCTGGTATCACAGCTACCCCCATGCTGTATATACGTGGCCCAGCTGTGCTCAGATCGACATATATCGACTCAAGAACATCGCATGTAGGTCCTATATGCCCGTGGGTTGCATCTGGCTAGAATCAGAGCCACCCACATGCTGCATATACAGGGCATAGCGGAGCTCATATCGACATATATCGACTCAAGAACATCGCCTGTAGGTCCCATATGGGCATAGGTTGCACCTGGCTGGTGTCGGAGCGGCCCCAATGTTGCATATACGGTGCATAGCGGTGCTCAGATCGATATATATCGACTCAAGAACATCGCCTGTAGGTCCTATATGGCAGTGGGTTGCATCTGGCTGATATCAGAGCCACCCACATGCCGTATATACGGGAGCCCAGCTGTGCTCAGATCGACATATATCGACTCAAGAACATCGGCTCTAGGTCCTATATGGCCGTGGGTTGCATCTGGCTGGTATCAGAGCCACCCACATGCCGTATATACGGGGCCCAGCTGTGCTCAGATCGACATATATCGACTCAAGAATATCGCCTGTAGGTCCTATATGGCCGTCGGTTGCAACTGGCTGGTATCAGAGCTACCCCCATGGTGTATATACGGCGCCCAGCTGTGCTCAAATCGACATATATCGATTCAAGGACATCGCCTGTAGGTCCTATATGGCCGTGGGTTGGATCTGGCTGGTATCAGAGCTACTCCCATGCTGTATATACGAGGCCCAGCTGTGCTCAGATCGACATATATCGACTCAAGAACATCGCCTGTGGTTCTTATATGGCCGTGGGTTGCAGCTGGCTGGTATCAGAGCTACCCCCAGGCTGTATATACGTGGCCCAGCTATGCTCAGATCGACATATATCGACTCAAGAATATAACCTGTAGGTGCTGTATGGCCGTGGGCTGCATCTGGCTGGTATCAGAGCTGCCCCCAAGCTGTATATACGGCGCCCATCTGTGCTCAGATCGACATATATCGACTCAAGAACATCGCCTGTAGGTCCTATATGGCCGTGGGTTGCATCTGGCTGGTATCATAGCTTCCCCCATGCTGTATATACGGGGCCCAGCTGTGCTCAGAGCGACATATATCGACTCAAGAACATCGCCTGTAGGTCCTATGTAGCCGTGGGTTGCAGCTGGCTGGTATCACAGCTACCCCCATGCTGTATATACGTGGCCCAGCTGTGCTCAGATCGACATATATCGACTCAAGAACATCGCCTGAGGTCCTATATGGCCGTGGGTTGCAGCTGGCTGTTATCAGAGCCACCCACATGCCGTATATGCGGGGCCCAGCTGTGCTCAGCTCGACATATAACGACTCAAAAACATCGCCTCTAGGTCCTATATGGCCGTGGGTTGCATCTGGGTGGTACCAGAGCTACCCCCATGCTGTATATAGGGCGCCCAACTGTGCTCAGATCGACATATATCGACTGAAAAACATCGCCTGTAGGTCCTATATGGCCGTGAGTTGCATCTGGCTAGTATCATAGCTTCCCCCATGCTGTATATACGGGGCCCAGCTGTGCTCAGAGCGACATATATCGACACAAGAACATCGCCTGTAGGTCCTATGTAGCCGTGGGTTGCAGCTGGCTGGTATGACAGCTACCCCCATGCTGTATATACGTGGCCCAGCTGTGCTCAGATCGACATATATCGACTCAAGAACATCGCCTGTAGGTCCTATATGGCCGTGGGTTGCAGCTGGCTGGTATCAGAGCCACCCACATGCCGTATATACGGGGACCAGCTGTGCTCAGATCGACATATATCGACTCAAGAACATCGCCTGTAGGTCTTATATGGCCGTGGGTTGCATCTGGCTGGTATCAGACCTACCCCCATGCTGTATATACTAGGCCCAGCTGTGCTCAGATCGACATATATCGACTCAAGAGCATCGCCTGTATGTCCTATATGGCCGTGGGTTGCATCTGGCTGGTATCAGAGCTACCCCCATGCTGTATATACGGGGCCCAGCTGTGCTCAGATCGACATATATCGACTCAAGAACACCGCCTGTAGGTCCTATATAGACGTGGGTTGCAGCTGGCTGGTATCACAGCTACCCCCATGCTGTATATACGTGGCCAAGCTGTGCTCAGATCGATATATATCGACTCAAGAACATCGCCTGTAGGTCCTATATGGCCGTGGGTTGCATCTGGCTGGTATCAGAGCTACCCCCATGCTGTATATACGGCGCCCAGCTGTGCTCAGATCGACATATATCGACTTAAGAACATCGCCTGTAGGTCATATATGGCCGTGGGTTGCATCTGGCTGGTATCAGAGCTACCCCCATGCTATATATACGGGGCCCAGCTGTGCTCAGATCGACATATATCGACTCAAGAACATCGCCTGTAGGTCCTATATAGCCGTGGGTTGCAGTTGGCTGGTATCACAGCTATCCCCATGCTGTATTTACGTGGCCCAGGTGTGCTCAGGTCGACATATATCGATTCAAGAACATCGCCTGTAGGTCCTATATGGCCGTGGATTGAATCTGGCTGGTATCATAACTACCCCCATGCTGTATATACGGCGCTCAGCTGTGCTCAGATCGACATATATCGACTCAAGAACATCGCCTGTAGGTCCTATATGGCCGTGGGTTGCATCTGGCTGGTATCAGAGCCACCCACATGCCGTATATACGTTACCCAGCTGTGCCCAGATCGACATATATCGACTCAAGTACATCGCCTGTATGTCCTATATGGCCGTGGGTTGCAAATGGCTGGTATCAGAGCTACCCCCATGCTGTATATACGAGGCCCAGCAGTGCTCAGATCGACATATATCGACTCAAGAACATCGCCTGTAGGTCCTATATGCCCGTGGGTTGCATCTGGCTAGAATCAGAGCCACCCACATGCTGCATATACAGGGCATAGCGGAGCTCATATCGACATATATCGACTCAAGAACATCGCCTGTGGGTCTTATATGGCCGTGGGTTGCAGCTGGCTGGTATCAGAGCTACCGCCAGGCTGTATATACGTGGCCCAGCTGTGCTCAGATCGACATATATCGACTTAAGAACATCGCCGGTAGGTCCTGTATGCCCATGGGTTGCATCTGGCTGGTATCAGAGCCACCCACATGACGTATATACGGGGACCAGCTGTGCTCAGATCGAAATATATCGACTCAAGTACATCGCCTGTAGGTCCTATATGGCCGTGGGTTTCAGCTGGCTGGTATCAGAGCTACCCCCATGCTGTATATACAGCGCCCAGCTGTGCTCAGATCGATATATATATATATATATATATATATATATATCGACTTAAGAAAATCGCCTGTAGGTCCTATATGGCCGTGGGTTGCATCTGGCTGGTATCAGAGCTACCCCCATGCTGTATATACGGGGCCCAGCTGTGCTCAGATCGACATATATCGACTCAAGAACATCGCCTGTAGGTCCTATATGGCCGAGGGTTGCATCTGGCTGATATCAGAGCCACCCACATGCCGTATATACGGGGGCCCAGCTGTGCTCAGATCGACATATATCGACTCAAGAACATCGCCTGTAGGTCCTATATGGCCGTGGGTTGCAGCGGGCTGGTATCAGAGCCACCCATATGCCGTATATACGAGGCCCAGCTGTGCTCAGATCGATAAATATCGACTCAAGAACATCGCCTGTAGGTTCTATATAGCCGTGGGTTGCATATGGCTGGTATCAGAGCCACCCACATGCCGTATATACGGGGCCCAGCTGTGCGCAGATCGACATATATCGACTCAAGAACATCGCCTGTAGGTCCTATATGGCCTTGGGTTGCATATGGCTGGTATCAGAGCCACCCACATGCCGTATATACGGGGCCCAGCTGTGCTCAGATTGACATATATCGACTCAAGAACATCGCCTGTAGGTCCTATATGGCCGTGGGTTGCAGCGGGCTGGTATCAGAGCCACCCATATGCCGTATATACGAGGCCCAGCTGTGCTCAGATCGATAAATATCGACTCAAGAACATCGCCTGTAGGTTCTATATAGCCGTGGGTTGCATATGGCTGGTATCAGAGCCACCCACATGCCGTATATACGGGGCCCAGCTGTGCGCAGATCGACATATATCGACTCAAGAACATCGCCTGTAGGTCCTATATGGCCTTGGGTTGCATATGGCTGGTATCAGAGCCACCCACATGCCGTATATACGGGGCCCAGCTGTGCTCAGATTGACATATATCGACTCAAGAACATCGCCTGTAGGTCCTATATGCCCGTGGGTTGCATCTGGCTAGAATCAGAGCCACCCACATGCTGCATATACAGGGCATAGCGGAGCTCATATCGACATATATCGACTCAAGAACATCGCCTGTGGGTCTTATATGGCCGTGGGTTGCAGCTGGCTGGTATCAGAGCTACCGCCAGGCTGTATATACGTGGCCCAGCTGTGCTCAGATCGACATATATCGACTTAAGAACATCGCCGGTAGGTCCTGTATGCCCATGGGTTGCATCTGGCTGGTATCAGAGCCACCCACATGACGTATATACGGGGACCAGCTGTGCTCAGATCGAAATATATCGACTCAAGTACATCGCCTGTAGGTCCTATATGGCCGTGGGTTTCAGCTGGCTGGTATCAGAGCTACCCCCATGCTGTATATACAGCGCCCAGCTGTGCTCAGATCGATATATATATATATATATATATCGACTTAAGAAAATCGCCTGTAGGTCCTATATGGCCGTGGGTTGCATCTGGCTGGTATCAGAGCTACCCCCATGCTGTATATACGGGGCCCAGCTGTGCTCAGATCGACATATATCGACTCAAGAACATCGCCTGTAGGTCCTATATGGCCGAGGGTTGCATCTGGCTGATATCAGAGCCACCCACATGCCGTATATACGGGGGCCCAGCTGTGCTCAGATCGACATATATCGACTCAAGAACATCGCCTGTAGGTCCTATATGGCCGTGGGTTGCAGCGGGCTGGTATCAGAGCCACCCATATGCCGTATATACGAGGCCCAGCTGTGCTCAGATCGATAAATATCGACTCAAGAACATCGCCTGTAGGTTCTATATAGCCGTGGGTTGCATATGGCTGGTATCAGAGCCACCCACATGCCGTATATACGGGGCCCAGCTGTGCGCAGATCGACATATATCGACTCAAGAACATCGCCTGTAGGTCCTATATGGCCTTGGGTTGCATATGGCTGGTATCAGAGCCACCCACATGCCGTATATACGGGGCCCAGCTGTGCTCAGATTGACATATATCGACTCAAGAACATCGCCTGTAGGTCCTATATGGCCGTGGGTTGCATCTGGCTGGTATCAGAGCTACACCCATGGTGTATATACGGCGCCCAGCTGTGCTCAGGACGACATATATTGACTCAAGAACATCGCCTGTAGGTCCTATATGGCCGTGGGTTGCATCTGGCTGGTATCAGAGCTACCCCTATGCTGTATATACGACGACCAGCTGTGCTCAGATCGACATATATCGACTCAAGAACATCGCCTGTAGGTCCTATATGGCCGTGGGTTGCATCTGGCTGGTATCAGAGCTACCCTCATGCTGTATATACGGGGCCCAGCTGTGCTCAGATCGACATATATCGACTCAAGAACATCGCCTGTAGGTCCTATATGGCCGTGGGTTGCATCTGGGTGGTATCAGAGCTACCCCCATGCTGTATATACGGGGCCCAGCTGTGCTCAGATCGACATATATCGACTTAAGAACATCGCCTGTAGGTCCTATATAGCCGTGGGTTGCAGCTGGCTGGTATCACAGCTACCCCCATGCTATATATACGGCGCCCAGCTGTGCTCAGATCGACATATATCGACTCAAGAACATCGCCTGTAGGTCCTATATGGCCGTGGGTTGCATCTGGCTGGTTTCAGAGCTACCCCCATGCTGTATATACAGGGCCCAGCTGTGCTCAGATCGACATATATCGACTCAAGAACATCGCCTGTAGGTGCTATATGGCCGTGGGTTGCAGCTGGCTGGTATCACAGCTACCCCCATGCTGTATATACGTGGCCCAGCTGTGCTCAGATCGACATATATCGACTCAAGAACATCGCATGTAGGTCCTATATGCCCGTGGGTTGCATCTGGCTAGAATCAGAGCCACCCACATGCTGCATATACAGGGCATAGCGGAGCTCATATCGACATATATCGACTCAAGAACATCGCCTGTAGGTCCCATATGGGCATAGGTTGCACCTGGCTGGTGTCGGAGCGGCCCCAATGTTGCATATACGGTGCATAGCGGTGCTCAGATCGATATATATCGACTCAAGAACATCGCCTGTAGGTCCTATATGGCAGTGGGTTGCATCTGGCTGATATCAGAGCCACCCACATGCCGTATATACGGGAGCCCAGCTGTGCTCAGATCGACATATATCGACTCAAGAACATCGGCTCTAGGTCCTATATGGCCGTGGGTTGCATCTGGCTGGTATCAGAGCCACCCACATGCCGTATATACGGGGCCCAGCTGTGCTCAGATCGACATATATCGACTCAAGAATATCGCCTGTAGGTCCTATATGGCCGTCGGTTGCAACTGGCTGGTATCAGAGCTACCCCCATGGTGTATATACGGCGCCCAGCTGTGCTCAAATCGACATATATCGATTCAAGGACATCGCCTGTAGGTCCTATATGGCCGTGGGTTGGATCTGGCTGGTATCAGAGCTACTCCCATGCTGTATATACGAGGCCCAGCTGTGCTCAGATCGACATATATCGACTCAAGAACATCGCCTGTGGTTCTTATATGGCCGTGGGTTGCAGCTGGCTGGTATCAGAGCTACCCCCAGGCTGTATATACGTGGCCCAGCTATGCTCAGATCGACATATATCGACTCAAGAATATAACCTGTAGGTGCTGTATGGCCGTGGGCTGCATCTGGCTGGTATCAGAGCTGCCCCCAAGCTGTATATACGGCGCCCATCTGTGCTCAGATCGACATATATCGACTCAAGAACATCGCCTGTAGGTCCTATATGGCCGTGGGTTGCATCTGGCTGGTATCATAGCTTCCCCCATGCTGTATATACGGGGCCCAGCTGTGCTCAGAGCGACATATATCGACTCAAGAACATCGCCTGTAGGTCCTATGTAGCCGTGGGTTGCAGCTGGCTGGTATCACAGCTACCCCCATGCTGTATATACGTGGCCCAGCTGTGCTCAGATCGACATATATCGACTCAAGAACATCGCCTGAGGTCCTATATGGCCGTGGGTTGCAGCTGGCTGTTATCAGAGCCACCCACATGCCGTATATGCGGGGCCCAGCTGTGCTCAGCTCGACATATAACGACTCAAAAACATCGCCTCTAGGTCCTATATGGCCGTGGGTTGCATCTGGCTGGTACCAGAGCTACCCCCATGCTGTATATAGGGCGCCCAACTGTGCTCAGATCGACATATATCGACTGAAAAACATCGCCTGTAGGTCCTATATGGCCGTGAGTTGCATCTGGCTAGTATCATAGCTTCCCCCATGCTGTATATACGGGGCCCAGCTGTGCTCAGAGCGACATATATCGACACAAGAACATCGCCTGTAGGTCCTATGTAGCCGTGGGTTGCAGCTGGCTGGTATGACAGCTACCCCCATGCTGTATATACGTGGCCCAGCTGTGCTCAGATCGACATATATCGACTCAAGAACATCGCCTGTAGGTCCTATATGGCCGTGGGTTGCAGCTGGCTGGTATCAGAGCCACCCACATGCCGTATATACGGGGACCAGCTGTGCTCAGATCGACATATATCGACTCAAGAACATCGCCTGTAGGTCTTATATGGCCGTGGGTTGCATCTGGCTGGTATCAGACCTACCCCCATGCTGTATATACTAGGCCCAGCTGTGCTCAGATCGACATATATCGACTCAAGAACATCGCCTGTATGTCCTATATGGCCGTGGGTTGCATCTGGCTGGTATCAGAGCTACCCCCATGCTGTATATACGGGGCCCAGCTGTGCTCAGATCGACATATATCGACTCAAGAACACCGCCTGTAGGTCCTATATAGACGTGGGTTGCAGCTGGCTGGTATCACAGCTACCCCCATGCTGTATATACGTGGCCAAGCTGTGCTCAGATCGATATATATCGACTCAAGAACATCGCCTGTAGGTCCTATATGGCCGTGGGTTGCATCTGGCTGGTATCAGAGCTACCCCCATGCTGTATATACGGCGCCCAGCTGTGCTCAGATCGACATATATCGACTTAAGAACATCGCCTGTAGGTCATATATGGCCGTGGGTTGCATCTGGCTGGTATCAGAGCTACCCCCATGCTATATATACGGGGCCCAGCTGTGCTCAAATCGACATATATCGACTCAAGAACATCGCCTGCAGGTGCTATATGGCCGTGGGTTGCATCTGGCTGGTATCAGAGCTACCCCCATGCTGTATATACGGCGCCCATCTGTGCTCAGATCGACATATATCGACTCAAGAACATCGCTTGTAGGTCCTATATGGCCCTGGGTTGCATCTGGCTGGTATCAGTGCTACCCCCATGCTGTATATACGGCGTCCAGCTGTGCTCAGATCGACATATATCGACTCAAGAACATCGCCTGTGGGTCTTATATGGCCGTGGGTTGCAGCTGGCTGGTATCAGAGCTACCCCCAGGCTGTATATACGTGGCCCAGCTGTGCTCAGATCGACATATATCGACTCAAGAACATCGCCTGTATGTGCTATATGGCCGTGGGTTGCATCTGGCTGGTATCAGAGCTACCCCCATGCTGTATATACGTGGCCCAGCTGTGCTCAGATCGACATATATCGACTCAAGAACATCGCCTGTGGGTCTTATATGGCCGTGGGTTGCAGCTGGCTGGTATCAGAGCTACCCCCAGGCTGTATATACGTGGCCCAGCTGTGCTCAGATCGACATATATCGACTTAAGAACATCGCCGGTAGGTCCTGTATGCCCATGGGTTGCATCTGGCTGGTATCAGAGCCACCCACATGCCGTATATACGGGGACCAGCTGTGCTCAGATCGACATATATCGACTTAAGAACATCGCCTGTAGGTCCTATATGGCCGTGGGTTGCATCTGGCTCGTATCAGAGCTACCCCCATGCTGTATATACTGCGCCAAGCTGTGCTCAGATCGACATATATCGACTCAAGAACATCGCCTGTAGGTCCTATATGGCCGTCGGTTGCAGCTGGCTAGTATCACAGCTACCCCCATGCTGTATATACGTGGCCCAGCTATGCTCAGATCGACATATATCGACTCAAGAACATCGCCTGTAGGTCCTATATGGCCGTGGGTTGCATCTGGCTGGTATCAGAGCCACCCACATGCCGTATATACGGTACCCAGCTGTGCTCAGATCGACATATATCGACTCAAGAACATAGCCTGTAGGTCCTATATGGCCGTGGGTTGTATATGGCTGCTATCAGAGCCACCCACATGACGTATATACGGGGCCCAGATGTGCTCAGATCGACATATATCGACTCAAGAACATCGCCTGTAGGTCCTATATGGCCGTGGGTTGCATCTGGCTGGTATCAGAGCCACCCACATGCTGTATATACGTTACCCAGCTGTGCTCAGATCGACATATATCGACTCAAGAACATCGCCTGTAGGTCCTATATGGCCGTGGGTTGTATATGGCTGGTATCAGAGCCACCCACATGCCGTATATACGGGGCCCAGCTGTGCTCAGATCGACATATATCGACTCAAGAACATCGCCTGTAGGTGCTATATGGCCGTGGGTTGCATCTGGCTGTTATCAGAGCTACCCCCTTG
Organism: Lordithon lunulatus; assembly: GCA_963942505.1. Classification (NCBI taxonomy): domain Eukaryota; kingdom Metazoa; phylum Arthropoda; class Insecta; order Coleoptera; family Staphylinidae; genus Lordithon; species Lordithon lunulatus. The sequence continues at coordinate 28,236,451 of OZ012667.1, read as the reverse complement.
CTGTATATACGGCGCCCAGCTGTGCTCAGATCGACATATATCGACTCAAGAACATCGTCTGTAGGTCCTATATGGCCGTGGATTGCATCTGGCTGGTATCAGAGCTACTCCCATGCTGTATATACGGCGCCCAGCTGTGCTCAGATCGACATATATCGACCCAAGAACATCGCCTGTAGGTCCTATATGGCCGTGGCTTGCATCTGGCTGGTATCAGAGCCACCCACATGCCGTATATACGGGGCCCAGCTGTGCTCAGATCGACATATATCGACTCAAGAACAACGCCTGTAGGTGCTATATGGTCGTGGGTTGCATGTGGCTGGTATCAGAGCTACCCCCATGCTGTATATACGGCGCCCAGCTGTGCTCAGATCGACATATATCGACTCAAGAACATCGCCTGTAGGTCCTATATGGCCGTGGGTTGCATCTGGGTGGTATCAGAGCTACACCCGTGCTGTATATACGGGACCCAGCTGTGCTCAGATCGACATATATCGACTCAAGAACATCGCCTGTAGGTCCTATATGGCCGTGGGTTGCATCTGGCTTATATATGAGCCACCCACATGCCGTATATACGAGGGCCCAGCTGTGCTCAGATCGACATATATCGAATCAAGAACATCGGCTGTAGGTCCTATATGGCCTTGGGTTGCATCTGGCTGATATCAGAGCCACCCACATGCCGTATATACGGGGCCCACCTGTGCTCAGATCGACATATATCGACTCAAGAACATCGCTTGTAGGTCCTATATGGCCGTGGGTTGCATCTGGCTGGTATCAGAGCCACCCACATGCCGTATATACGAGGCCCAGCTGTGCTCAGATCGACATATATCGACTCAAGAACATCGGCTGTAGGTCCTATATGGCCGTGGGATGCATATAGCTGGTATCAGAGCCACCCACATGCCGTATATACGGGGCCCAGCTGTGCTCAGATCGACATATATCGACGCAAGAACATCGCCTGTAGGTCCTATATGGCTGTGGGTTGCATCTGGCTGGTATCAGAGCTACCCTCATGCTGTATATACGGGGCCCAGCTGTGCTCAGATCGACATATATCGACTCAAGAACATCGCCTGTAGGTCCTATATGGCCGTGGGTTGCATCTGGCTGGTATCAGAGCTACCCCCATGCTGTATATACGGGGCCCAGCTGTGCTCAGATCGACATATATCGACTCAAGAACATCGCCTGTAGGTCCTATATGGCCGTGGGTTGCAGCTGGCTGGTATCAGAGCCACCCACATGCCGTATATACGGGGCCCAGCTGTGCTCAGATCTTCATATATCGACTCAAGAACATCGCCTGTAGGTCCTATATGGCCGTGGGTTGCATCTGGCTGGTATCAGAGCTACCCCCATGCTGTATATACGGGGTCCAGCTGTGCTCAGATCGACATATATCGACTCAAGAACATCGCCTGTAGGTCCTATATGGCCGTGGGTTGCAGCTGGCTGGTATCACAGCTACCCCCACGCTGTATATACGTGGCCCCGCTGTGCTCAGAACGACATATATCGACTCAAGAACATCACCTGTGGGTCTTATATGGCCGTGGGTTGCAGCTGGCTGGTATCAGAGCTACCCCAAGGCTGTATATACGTGGCCCAGCTGTACTCAGATCGACATATATCGACTCAAGAACATCGCCTGTAGGTGTTATATGGCCGTGGGTTGCATCTGGCTGGTATCAGAGCTACCCCCATGCTGTATATACGGCGCCCAGCTGTGCTCAGATCGACATATATCGACTCAAGAATATCGCCTGTAGGTCCTATATGGCCGTGGGTTGCATCTGGCTGGTATCAGAGCCACCCACATGCCGTATATACGGCGCCCAGCTGTGCTCGGATCGACATATATCGACTCAAGAACATCGCCTGTAGGTCCTATATAGCCGTGGGTTGTAGTTGGCTGGTATCACAGCTATCCCCATGCTGTATTTACGTGGCCCAGCTGTGCTCAGGTCGACATATATCGACTCAAGGACATCACCTGTAGGTCCTATATGGCCGTGGGTTGCAGCTGGCTGGTATCAGAGCCACCCACATGCCCTATATACGGGGTTCCAGCTGTGCTCAGATCGACATATATCGACTCAAGAACATCGCCTGTAGGCCCTATATGGCCGTGGGTTGCATCTGGCTGGTATCAGAGCCACCCACATGCCGTATATACGTTACCCAGCTGTGCCCAGATCGACATATATCGACTCAAGAACATCGCCTGTAGGTCCTATATGGCCGTGGGTTGCAAATGGCTGGTATCAGAGCTACCCCCATGCTGTATATACGAGGCCCAGCTGTGCTCAGATCGACATATATCGACTCAAGAACATCGGCTGTGGGTCTTATATGGCCGTGGGTTGCAGCTGGCTGGTATCAGAGCTACCCCCAGGCTGTATATACGTGGCCCAGCTGTGCTCAGATCGACATATATCGACTTAAGAACATCGCCGGTAGGTCCTGTATGCCCATGGGTTGCATCTGGCTGGTATCACAGCCACCCACATGCCGTATATACGGGGACCAGCTGTGCTCAGATCGACATATATCGACTTAAGAACATCGCCTGTAGGTCCTATATGGCCGTGGGTTGCATCTGGCTCGTATCAGAGCTACCCCCATGCTGTATATACTGCGCCAAGCTGTGCTCAGATCGACATATATCGACTCAAGAACATCGCCTGTAGGTCCTATATGGCCGTGGGTTGCAGCTGGCTGGTATCACAGCTACCTCCATGCTGTATATACGTGGCCCCGTTGTGCTCAGATCGACATATATCGACTCAAGAACATCGCCTGTAGGTCCTATATGGCCGTGGGTTGTATATGGCTGGTAACAGAGCCACCCACATGCCGTATATACGGGGCCCAGCTGTGCTCAGATCGACATATATCGACTCAAGAACATCGCCTGTAGGTCCTATATGGCCGTGGTTTGCATCTGACTGGTATCGGAGCTACCACCATCTTGTATATACGGCGCCCAGCTGCGCTCAGATCGACATATATCGACTCAAGAACATCGCCAATGGGTCCTATATGGCTGTGGGTTGCATCTGGCTGGTATCAGAGCTACCCCCATGCTGTATATACGAGGCCCAGCTGTGCTCAGATCGACATATATCGACTCAAGAACATCGCCTGTGGGTCTTATATGGCCGTGGGTTGCAGCTGGCTGGTATCAGAGCTACCCCCAGGCTGTATATACGTGGCCCAGCTGTGCTCAGATCGACATATATCGACTCAAGAACATCGCCAGTAGGTGCTATATGGCAGTGGGTTGCATCTGGCTGGTATCAGAGCTACCCCCATGCTGTATATACGGCTCCAAGCTGTGCTCAGATCGACATATATCGACTCAAGAACATCGCTTGTAGGTCCTATATGGCCGTGGGTTGCATCTGGCTGGTATCAGTGCTACCCCCATGCTGTATATACGGCGCCCAGCTGTGCTCAGATCGACATATATCGACTCAAGAATATCTCCTGTAGGTCCTATATGGCCGTGGGTTGCATCTGGCTGGTATCAGAGCCACCCACATGCCGTATATACCGGGCCCAGCTGTGCTCGGATCGACATATATCGACTCAAGAACATCGCCTGTAGGTCCTATATGGCCGTGGATTGAATCTGGCTGATATCAGAGCTACCACCATGTTGTATATACGGCGCCCAGCTGTGCTCAGATCGACATATATCGACTCAAGAACATCGCCTGTAGGTCCTATATAGCCGTAGGTTGCAGTTGGCTGGTATCACAGCTACCCCCATGCTGTATATACGTGGCCCAGCTGTGCTCAGGTCGACATATATCGACTCAAGGACATCACCTGTAGGTCCTATATGGCCGTGGGTTGCAGCTGGCTGGTATCAGAGCCACCCACATGCCGTATATACGGGGCCCAGCTGTGCTCGGATCGACATATATCGACTCAAGAACATCGCCTGTAGGTCCTATATGGCCGTGGATTGAAGCCGGCTGGTATCATAACTACCCCCATGCTGTATATACGGCGCCCAGCTGTGCTCAGATCGACATATATCGACTCAAGAACATCGCCTGTAGGTCCTATATAGCCGTGGGTTGCAGTTGGCTGGTATCACAGCTATCCCCATGCTTTATTTACGTGGCCCAGCTGTGCTCAGGTCGACATATATCGACTCAAGGACATCACCTGTAGGTCCTATATGGCCGTGGGTTGCAGCTGGCTGGTATCAGAGCCACCCACATGTCCTATATACGGGGGTCCAGCTGTGCTCAGATCGACATATATCGACTCAAGAACATCGCCTGTAGGTCCTATATGGCCGTGGGTTGCATCTGGCTGGTATCAGAGCCACCCACATGCCGTATATTCGTTACCCAGCTGAGCCCAGATCGACATATATCGACTCAAGAACATCGCCTGTAGGTCCTATATGGCCGTGGGTTGCAAATGGCTGGTATCAGAGCTACCCCCATGCTGTATATACGAGGCCCAGCTGTGCTCAGATCGAAATATATCGACTCAAGAACATCGCCTGTGGGTCTTATATGGCCGTGGGTTGCAGCTGGCTGGTATCAGAGCTACCCCCAGGCTGTATATACGTGGCCCAGCTGTGCTCAGATCGACATATATCGACTTAAGAACATCGCCGGTAGGTCCTGTATGCCCATGGGTTGCATCTGGCTGGTATCAGAGCCACCCACATGCCGTATATACGGGGACCAGCTGTGCTCAGATCGACATATATCGACTTAAGAACATCGCCTGTAGGTCCTATATGGCCGTGGGTTGCATCTGGCTCGTATCAGAGCTACCCCCATGCTGTATATACTGCGCCAAGCTGTGCTCAGATCGACATATATCGACTCAAGAAAATCGCCTGTAGGTCCTATATGGCCGTGGGTTGCATCTGGCTGGTATCAGAGCTACCCCCATGCTGTATATACGGGGCCCAGCTGTGCTCAGATCGACATATATCGACTCAAGAACATCGCCTGTAGGTCCTATATGGCCATGGATTGCAGCTGGCTAGTATCACAGCTACCCCCATGCTGTATATACGTGGCCCAGCTGTGCTCAGATCGACATATATCGACTCAAGAACATCGCCTGTAGGTCCTATATGGCCGTGAGTTGCATCTGGCTGGTATCAGAGCCACCCACATGCCGTATATACGGTACCCAGCTGTGCTCAGATCGACATATATCGACTCAAGAACATAGCCTGTAGGTCCTATATGGCCGTGGGTTGTATATGGCTGCTATCAGAGCCACCCACATGACGTATATACGGGGCACAGATGTGCTCAGATCGACATATATCGACTCAAGAACATCGCCTGTAGGTCCTATATGGCCGTGGGTTGCATCTGGCTGGTATCAGAGCCACCCACATGCTGTATATACCGTACCCAGCTGTTCTCAGATCGACATATATCGACTCAAGAACATCGCCTGTAGGTTCTATAAGGCCGTGGGTTGTATATGGCTGGTATCAGAGCCACCCACATGCCGTATATACGGGGCCCAGCTGTGCTCAGATCGACATATATCGACTCAAGAACATCGCCTGTAGGTGCTATATGGCCGTGGGTTGCATCTGGCTGGTATCAGAGCTACCCCCTTGCTGTATATACGGCGCCCAGCTGTGCTCAGATCGACATATATCGACTCAAGAAAATCGTCTGTAGGTCCTATGTGGCCGTGGATTGCATCTGGCTGGTATCAGAGCTACTCCCATGCTGTATATACGGCGCCCAGCTGTGCTCAGATCGACATATATCGACCCAAGAACATCGCCTGTAGGTCCTATATGGCCGTGGCTTGCATCTGGCTGGTATCAGAGCCACCCACATGCCGTATATACGGGGCCCAGCTGTGCTCAGATCGACATATATCGACTCAAGAACAACGCCTGTAGGTGCTATATGGTCGTGGGTTGCATCTGGCTGGTATCAGAGCTACACCCATGCTGTATATACGGCGCCCAGCTGTGCTCAGATCGACATATATCGACTCAAGAACATCGCCTGTAGGTCCTATATGGCCGTGGGTTGCATCTGGGTGGTATCAGAGCTACACCCGTGCTGTATATACGGGGCCCAGCTGTGCTCAGATCGACATATATCGACTCAAGAACAACGCCTGTAGGTGCTATATGGTCGTGGGTTGCATCTGGCTGGTATCAGAGCTACACCCATGCTGTATATACGGCGCCCAGCTGTGCTCAGATCGACATATATCGACTCAAGAACATCGCCTGTAGGTCCTATATGGCCGTGGGTTGCATCTGGCTGGTATCAGAGCTACCCCCATGCTGTATATACGGGGCCCAGCTGTGCTCAGATCGACATATATCGACTAAAGAACATCGCCTGTAGGTCCTATATGGCCGTGGGTTGCAGTTGGCTGGTATCAGAGCCACCCACATGCCGTATATACGGGGCCCAGCTGTGCTCAGATCTACATATATCGACTCAAGAACATCGCCTGTAGGTCCTATATGGCCGTGGGTTGCATCTGGCTGGTATCAGAGCTACCCCCATGCTGTATATACGGGGTCCAGCTGTGCTCAGATCAACATATATCGACTCAAGAACATCGCCTGTAGGTCCTATATGGCCGTGGGTTGCAGCTGGCTGGTAGCACAGCTACCCCCACGCTGTATATACGTGGCCCCGCTGTGCTCAGAACGACATATATCGACTCAAGAACATCGCCTGTGGGTCTTATATGGCCGTGGGTTGCAGCTGGCTGGTATCAGAGCTACCCCCAGGCTGTATATACGTGGCCCAGCTGTACTCAGATCGACATATATCGACTCAAGAACATCGCCTGTAGGTGTTATATGGCCGTGGGTTGCATCTGGCTGGTATCAGAGCTACCCCCATGCTGTATATACGGCGCCCAGCTGTGCTCAGATCGACATATATCGACTCAAGAATATCGCCTGTAGGTCCTATATGGCCGTGGGTTGCATCTGGCTGGTATCAGAGCCACCCACATGCCGTATATACGGGGCCCAGCTGTGCTCGGATCGACATATATCGACTCAAGAACATCGCCTGTAGGTCCTATATGGCCGTGGATTGAATCTGGCTGGTATCATAACTACCCCCATGCTGTATATACGGCGCCCAGCTGTGCTCAGATCGACATATATCGACTCAAGAACATCGCCTGTAGGTCCTACATAGCCGTGGGTTGTAGTTGGCTGGTATCACAGCTATCCCCATGCTGTATTTACGTGGCCCAGCTGTGCTCAGGTCGACATATATCGACTCAAGGACATCACCTGTAGGTCCTATATGGCCGTGGGTAGCAGCTGGCTGGTATCAGAGCCACCCACATGCCCTATATACGGGGTTCCAGCTGTGCTCAGATCGACATATATCGACTCAAGAACATCGCCTGTAGGTCCTATATGGCCGTGGGTTGCATCTGGCTGGTATCAGAGCCACCCACATGCCGTATATACGTTACCCAGCTGTGCCCAGATCGACATATATCGACTCAAGAACATCGCCTGTAGGTCCTATATGGCCGTGGGTTGCAAATGGCTGGTATCAGAGCTACACCCATGCTGTATATACGAGGCCCAGCTGTGCTCAGATCGACATATATCGACTCAAGAACATCGCCTGTGGGTCTTATATGGCCGTGGGTTGCAGCTGGCTGGTATCAGAGCTACCCCCAGGCTGTATATACGTGGCCCAGCTGTGCTCAGATCGACATATATCGACTTAAGAACATCGCCGGTAGGTCCTATATGGCCGTGAGTTGCATCTGGCTGGTATCAGAGCCACCCACATGCCGTATATACGGTACCCAGCTGTGCTCAGATCGACATATATCGACTCAAGAAAATCGCCTGTAGGTCCTATATGGCCGTGGGTTGCAAATGGCTGGTATCAGAGCTACACCCATGCTGTATATACGAGGCCCAGCTGTGCTCAGATCGACATATATCGACTCAAGAACATCGCCTGTGGGTCTTATATGGCCGTGGGTTGCAGCTGGCTGGTATCAGAGCTACCCCCAGGCTGTATATACGTGGCCCAGCTGTGCTCAGATCGACATATATCGACTCAAGAACATCGCCTGTAGGTCCTATATGGCCGTGAGTTGCATCTGGCTGGTATCAGAGCCACCCACATGCCGTATATACGGTACCCAGCTGTGCTCAGATCGACATATATCGACTCAAGAACATAGCCTGTAGGTCCTATATGGCCGTGGGTTGTATATGGCTGCTATCAGAGCCACCCACATGACGTATATACGGGGCCCAGATGTGCTCAGATCGACATATATCGACTCAAGAACATCGCCTGTAGGTCCTATATGGCCGTGGGTTGCATCTGGCTGGTATCAGAGCCACCCACATGCTGTATATACCGTACCAAGCTGTGCTCAGATCGACATATATCGACTCAAGAACATCGCCTGTAGGTCCTATATGGCCGTGGGTTGTATATGGCTGGTATCAGAGCCACCCACATGCCGTATATACGGGGCCCAGCTGTGCTCAGATCGACATATATCGACTCAAGAACATCGCCTGTAGGTGCTATATGGCCGTGGGTTGCATCTGGCTGGTATCAGAGCTACCCCCTTGCTGTATATACGGCGCCCAGCTGTGCTCAGATCGACATATATCGACTCAAGAACATCGTCTGTAGGTCCTATATGGCCGTGGATTGCATCTGGCTGGTATCAGAGCTACTCCCATGCTGTATATACGGCGCCCAGCTGTGCTCAGATCGACATATATCGACCCAAGAACATCGCCTGTAGGTCCTATATGGCCGTGGCTTGCATCTGGCTGGTATCAGAGCCACCCACATGCCGTATATACGGGGCCCAGCTGTGCTCAGATCGACATATATCGACTCAAGAACAACGCCTGTAGGTGCTATATGGTCGTGGGTTGCATCTGGCTGGTATCAGAGCTACACCCATGCTGTATATACGGCGCCCAGCTGTGCTCAGATCGACATATATCGACTCAAGAACATCGCCTGTAGGTCCTATATGGCCGTGGGTTGCATCTGGGTGGTATCAGAGCTACACCCGTGCTGTATATACGGGACCCAGCTGTGCTCAGATCGACATATATCGAATCAAGAACATCGGCTGTAGGTCCTATATGGCCTTGGGTTGCATCTGGCTGATATCAGAGCCACCCACATGCCGTATATACGGGGCCCACCTGTGCTCAGATCGACATATATCGACTCAAGAACATCGCTTGTAGGTCCTATATGGCCGTGGGTTGCATCTGGCTGGTATCAGAGCCACCCACATGCCGTATATACGAGGCCCAGCTGTGCTCAGATCGACATATATCGACTCAAGAACATCGGCTGTAGGTCCTATATGGCCGTGGGATGCATATAGCTGGTATCAGATCCACCCACATGCCGTATATACGGGGCCCAGCTGTGCTCAGATCGACATATATCGACGCAAGAACATCGCCTGTAGGTCCTATATGGCTGTGGGTTGCATCTGGCTGGTATCAGAGCTACCCTCATGCTGTATATACGGGGCCCAGATGTGCTCAGATTGACATATATCGACTCAAGAACATCGCCTGTAGGTCCTATATGGCCGTGGGTTGCATCTGGCTGGTATCAGAGCTACCCCCATGCTGTATATACGGGGCCCAGCTGTGCTCAGATCGACATATATCGACTCAAGAACATCGCCTGTAGGTCCTATATGGCCGTGGGTTGCAGTTGGCTGGTATCAGAGCCACCCACATGCCGTATATACGGGGCCCAGCTGTGCTCAGATCTACATATATCGACTCAAGAACATCGCCTGTAGGTCCTATATGGCCGTGGATTGCATCTGGCTGGTATCAGAGCTACCCCCATGCTGTATATACGGGGTCCAGCTGTGCTCAGATCGACATATATCGACTCAAGAACATCGCCTGTAGGTCCTATATGGCCGTGGGTTGCAGCTGGCTGGTATCACAGCTACCCCCACGCTGTATATATGTGGCCCCGCTGTGCTCAGAACGACATATATCGACTCAAGAACATCGCCTGTGGGTCTTATATGGCCGTGGGTTGCAGCTGGCTGGTATCAGAGCTACCCCCAGGCTGTATATACGTGGCATAGCTGTACTCAGATCGACATATATCGACTCAAGAACATCGCCTGTAGGTGTTATATGGCCGTGGGTTGCATCTGGCTGGTATCAGAGCTACCCCCATGCTGTATATACGGCGCCCAGCTGTGCTCAGATCGACATATATCGACTCAAGAATATCGCCTGTAGGTCCTATATGGCCGTGGGTTGCATCTGGCTGGTATCAGAGCCACCCACATGCCGTATATACGGGGCCCAGCTGTGCTCGGATCGACATATATCGACTCAAGAACATCGCCTGTAGGTCCTATATGGCCGTGGATTGAATCTGGCTGGTATCATAACTACCCCCATGCTCTATATACGGCGCCCAGCTGTGCTCAGATCGACATATATCGACTCAAGAACATCGCCTGTAGGTCCTACATAGCCGTGGGTTGTAGTTGGCTGGTATCACAGCTATCCCCATGCTGTATTTACTTGGCCCAGCTGTGCTCAGGTCGTCATATATCGACTCAAGGACATCACCTGTAGGTCCTATATGGCCGTGGGTAGCAGCTGGCTGGTATCACATCTACCCCCATGCTATATATACGGCGCCCAGCTGTGCTCAGATCGACATATATCGACTCAAGAATATCTCCTGTAGGTCCTATATGGCCGTGGGTTGCATCTGGCTGGTATCAGAGCCACCCACATGCCGTATATACCGGGCCCAGCTGTGCTCGGATCGACATATATCGACTCAAGAACATCGCCTGTAGGTCCTATATGGCCGTGGATTGAATCTGGCTGATATCAGAGCTACCACCATGTTGTATATACGGCGCCCAGCTGTGCTCAGATCGACATATATCGACTCAAGAACATCGCCTGTAGGTCCTATATAGCCGTAGGTTGCAGTTGGCTGGTATCACAGCTACCCCCATGCTGTATATACGTGGCCCAGCTGTGCTCAGGTCGACATATATCGACTCAAGGACATCACCTGTAGGTCCTATATGGCCGTGGGTTGCAGCTGGCTGGTATCAGAGCCACCCACATGCCGTATATACGGGGCCCAGCTGTGCTCGGATCGACATATATCGACTCAAGAACATCGCCTGTAGGTCCTATATGGCCGTGGATTGAAGCCGGCTGGTATCATAACTACCCCCATGCTGTATATACGGCGCCCAGCTGTGCTCAGATCGACATATATCGACTCAAGAACATCGCCTGTAGGTCCTATATAGCCGTGGGTTGCAGTTGGCTGGTATCACAGCTATCCCCATGCTTTATTTACGTGGCCCAGCTGTGCTCAGGTCGACATATATCGACTCAAGGACATCACCTGTAGGTCCTATATGGCCGTGGGTTGCAGCTGGCTGGTATCAGAGCCACCCACATGCCCTATATACGGGGGTCCAGCTGTGCTCAGATCGACATATATCGACTCAAGAACATCGCCTGTAGGTCCTATATGGCCGTGGGTTGCATCTGGCTGGTATCAGAGCCACCCACATGCCGTATATTCGTTACCCAGCTGAGCCCAGATCGACATATATCGACTCAAGAACATCGCCTGTAGGTCCTATATGGCCGTGGGTTGCAAATGGCTGGTATCAGAGCTACCCCCATGCTGTATATACGAGGCCCAGCTGTGCTCAGATCGAAATATATCGACTCAAGAACATCGCCTGTGGGTCTTATATGGCCGTGGGTTGCAGCTGGCTGGTATCAGAGCTACCCCCAGGCTGTATATACGTGGCCCAGCTGTGCTCAGATCGACATATATCGACTTAAGAACATCGCCGGTAGGTCCTGTATGCCCATGGGTTGCATCTGGCTGGTATCAGAGCCACCCACATGCCGTATATACGGGGACCAGCTGTGCTCAGATCGACATATATCGACTTAAGAACATCGCCTGTAGGTCCTATATGGCCGTGGGTTGCATCTGGCTCGTATCAGAGCTACCCCCATGCTGTATATACTGCGCCAAGCTGTGCTCAGATCGACATATATCGACTCAAGAAAATCGCCTGTAGGTCCTATATGGCCGTGGGTTGCATCTGGCTGGTATCAGAGCTACCCCCATGCTGTATATACGGGGCCCAGCTGTGCTCAGGTCGACATATATCGACTCAAGAACATCGCCTGTAGGTCCTATATGGCCATGGATTGCAGCTGGCTAGTATCACAGCTACCCCCATGCTGTATATACGTGGCCCAGCTGTGCTCAGATCGACATATATCGACTCAAGAACATCGCCTGTAGGTCCTATATGGCCGTGAGTTGCATCTGGCTGGTATCAGAGCCACCCACATGCCGTATATACGGTACCCAGCTGTGCTCAGATCGACATATATCGACTCAAGAACATAGCCTGTAGGTCCTATATGGCCGTGGGTTGTATATGGCTGCTATCAGAGCCACCCACATGACGTATATACGGGGCACAGATGTGCTCAGATCGACATATATCGACTCAAGAACATCGCCTGTAGGTCCTATATGGCCGTGGGTTGCATCTGGCTGGTATCAGAGCCACCCACATGCTGTATATACCGTACCCAGCTGTTCTCAGATCGACATATATCGACTCAAGAACATCGCCTGTAGGTTCTATATGGCCGTGGGTTGTATATGGTTGGTATCAGAGCCACCCACATGCCGTATATACGGGGCCCAGCTGTGCTCAGATCGACATATATCGACTCAAGAACATCGCCTGTAGGTGCTATATGGCCGTGGGTTGCATCTGGCTGGTATCAGAGCTACCCCCTTGCTGTATATACGGCGCCCAGCTGTGCTCAGATCGACATATATCGACTCAAGAAAATCGTCTGTAGGTCCTATGTGGCCGTGGATTGCATCTGGCTGGTATCAGAGCTACTCCCATGCTGTATATACGGCGCCCAGCTGTGCTCAGATCGACATATATCGACCCAAGAACATCGCCTGTAGGTCCTATATGGCCGTGGCTTGCATCTGGCTGGTATCAGAGCCACCCACATGCCGTATATACGGGGCCCAGCTGTGCTCAGATCGACATATATCGACTCAAGAACAACGCCTGTAGGTGCTATATGGTCGTGGGTTGCATCTGGCTGGTATCAGAGCTACACCCATGCTGTATATACGGCGCCCAGCTGTGCTCAGATCGACATATATCGACTCAAGAACATCGCCTGTAGGTCCTATATGGCCGTGGGTTGCATCTGGGTGGTATCAGAGCTACACCCGTGCTGTATATACGGGGCCCAGCTGTGCTCAGATCGACATATATCGACTCAAGAACAACGCCTGTAGGTGCTATATGGTCGTGGGTTGCATCTGGCTGGTATCAGAGCTACACCCATGCTGTATATACGGCGCCCAGCTGTGCTCAGATCGACATATATCGACTCAAGAACATCGCCTGTAGGTCCTATATGGCCGTGGGTTGCATCTGGCTGGTATCAGAGCTACCCCCATGCTGTATATACGGGGCCCAGCTGTGCTCAGATCGACATATATCGACTCAAGAACATCGCCTGTAGGTCCTATATGGCCGTGGGTTGCAGTTGGCTGGTATCAGAGCCACCCACATGCCGTATATACGGGGCCCAGCTGTGCTCAGATCTACATATATCGACTCAAGAACATCGCCTGTAGGTCCTATATGGCCGTGGGTTGCATCTGGCTGGTATCAGAGCTACCCCCATGCTGTATATACGGGGTCCAGCTGTGCTCAGATCGACATATATCGACTCAAGAACATCGCCTGTAGGTCCTATATGGCCGTGGGTTGCAGCTGGCTGGTAGCACAGCTACCCCCACGCTGTATATACGTGGCCCCGCTGTGCTCAGAACGACATATATCGACTCAAGAACATCGCCTGTGGGTCTTATATGGCCGTGGGTTGCAGCTGGCTGGTATCAGAGCTACCCCCAGGCTGTATATACGTGGCCCAGCTGTACTCAGATCGACATATATCGACTCAAGAACATCGCCTGTAGGTGTTATATGGCCGTGGGTTGCATCTGGCTGGTATCAGAGCTACCCCCATGCTGTATATACGGCGCCCAGCTGTGCTCAGATCGACATATATCGACTCAAGAATATCGCCTGTAGGTCCTATATGGCCGTGGGTTGCATCTGGCTGGTATCAGAGCCACCCACATGCCGTATATACGGGGCCCAGCTGTGCTCGGATCGACATATATCGACTCAAGAACATCGCCTGTAGGTCCTATATGGCCGTGGATTGAATCCGGCTGGTATCATAACTACCCCCATGCTGTATATACGGCGCCCAGCTGTGCTCAGATCGACATATATCGACTCAAGAACATCGCCTGTAGGTCCTACATAGCCGTGGGTTGTAGTTGGCTGGTATCACAGCTATCCCCATGCTGTATTTACGTGGCCCAGCTGTGCTCAGGTCGACATATATCGACTCAAGGACATCACCTGTAGGTCCTATATGGCCGTGGGTAGCAGCTGGCTGGTATCAGAGCCACCCACATGCCCTATATACGGGGTTCCAGCTGTGCTCAGATCGACATATATCGACTCAAGAACATCGCCTGTAGGTCCTATATGGCCGTGGGTTGCATCTGGCTGGTATCAGAGCCACCCACATGCCGTATATACGTTACCCAGCTGTGCCCAGATCGACATATATCGACTCAAGAACATCGCCTGTAGGTCCTATATGGCCGTGGGTTGCAAATGGCTGGTATCAGAGCTACACCCATGCTGTATATACGAAGCCCAGCTGTGCTCAGATCGACATATATCGACTCAAGAACATCGCCTGTGGGTCTTATATGGCCGTGGGTTGCAGCTGGCTGGTATCAGAGCTACCCCCAGGCTGTATATACGTGGCCCAGCTGTGCTCAGATCGACATATATCGACTTAAGAACATCGCCGGTAGGTCCTGTATGCCCATGGGTTGCATCTGGCTGGTATCAGAGCCACCCACATGCCGTATATACGGGGACCAGCTGTGCTCAGATCGACATATATCGACTTAAGAACATCGCCTGTAGGTCCTATATGGCCGTGGGTTGCATCTGGCTCGTATCAGAGCTACCCCCATGCTGTATATACTGCGCCAAGCTGTGCTCAGATCGACATATATCGACTCAAGAAAATCGCCTGTAGGTCCTATATGGCCGCGGGTTGCATCTGGCTGGTATCAGAGCTACCCCCATGCTGTATATACGGGGCCCAGCTGTGCTCAGATCGACATATATCGACTCAAGAACATCGCCTGTAGGTCCTATATGGCCGTGGGTTGCAGCTGGCTAGTATCACAGCTACCCCCATGCTGTATATACGTGGCCCAGCTGTGCTCAGATCGACATATATCGACTCAAGAACATCGCCTGTAGGTCCTATATGGCCGTGAGTTGCATCTGGCTGGTATCAGAGCCACCCACATGCCGTATATACGGTACCCAGCTGTGCTCAGATCGACATATATCGACTCAAGAACATAGCCTGTAGGTCCTATATGGCCGTGGGTTGTATATGGCTACTATCAGAGCCACCCACATGACGTATATACGGGGCCCAGATGTGCTCAGATCGACATATATCGACTCAAGAACATCGCCTGTAGGTCCTATATGGCCGTGGGTTGCATCTGGCTGGTATCAGAGCCACCCACATGCTGTATATACCGTACCCAGCTGTGCTCAGATCGACATATATCGACTCAAGAACATCGCCTGTAGGTCCTATATGGCCGTGGGTTGTATATGGCTGGTATCAGAGCCACCCACATGCCGTATATACGGGGCCCAGCTGTGCTCAGATCGACATATATCGACTCAAGAACATCGCCTGTAGGTGCTATATGGCCGTGGGTTGCATCTGGCTGGTATCAGAGCTACCCCCTTGCTGTATATACGGCGCCCAGCTGTGCTCAGATCGACATATATCGACTCAAGAACATCGTCTGTAGGTCCTATATGGCCGTGGATTGCATCTGGCTGGTATCAGAGCTACTCCCATGCTGTATATACGGCGCCCAGCTGTGCTCAGATCGACATATGTCGACCCAAGAACATCGCCTGTAGGTCCTATATGGCCGTGGCTTGCATCTGGCTGGTATCAGAGCCACCCACATGCCGTATATACGGGGCCCAGCTGTGCTCAGATCGACATATATCGACTCAAGAACAACGCCTGTAGGTGCTATATGGTCGTGGGTTGCATCTGGCTGGTATCAGAGCTACACCCATGCTGTATATACGGCGCCCAGCTGTGCTCAGATCGACATATATCGACTCAAGAACATCGCCTGTAGGTCCTATATGGCCGTGGGTTGCATCTGGGTGGTATCAGAGCTACACCCGTGCTGTATATACGGGACCCAGCTGTGCTCAGATCGACATATATCGACTCAAGAACATCGCCTGTAGGTCCTATATGGCCGTGGGTTGCATCTGGCTGATATCAGAGCCACCCACATGCCGTATATACGAGGGCCCAGCTGTGCTCAGATCGACATATATCGAATCAAGAACATCGGCTGTAGGTCCTATATGGCCTTGGGTTGCATCTGGCTGATATCAGAGCCACCCACATGCCGTATATACGGGGCCCACCTGTGCTCAGATCGACATATATCGACTCAAGAACATCGCTTGTAGGTCCTATATGGCCGTGGGTTGCATCTGGCTGGTATCAGAGCCACCCACATGCCGTATATACGAGGCCCAGCTGTGCTCAGATCGACATATATCGACTCAAGAACATCGGCTGTAGGTCCTATATGGCCGTGGGATGCATATAGCTGGTATCAGATCCACCCACATGCCGTATATACGGGGCCCAGCTGTGCTCAGATCGACATATATCGACGCAAGAACATCGCCTGTAGGTCCTATATGGCTGTGGGTTGCATCTGGCTGGTATCAGAGCTACCCTCATGCTGTATATACGGGGCCCAGATGTGCTCAGATTGACATATATCGACTCAAGAACATCGCCTGTAGGTCCTATATGGCCGTGGGTTGCATCTGGCTGGTATCAGAGCTACCCCCATGCTGTATATACGGGGCCCAGCTGTGCTCAGATCGACATATATCGACTCAAGAACATCGCCTGTAGGTCCTATATGGCCGTGGGTTGCAGTTGGCTGGTATCAGAGCCACCCACATGCCGTATATACGGGGCCCAGCTGTGCTCAGATCTACATATATCGACTCAAGAACATCGCCTGTAGGTCCTATATGGCCGTGGATTGCATCTGGCTGGTATCAGAGCTACCCCCATGCTGTATATACGGGGTCCAGCTGTGCTCAGATCGACATATATCGACTCAAGAACATCGCCTGTAGGTCCTATATGGCCGTGGGTTGCAGCTGGCTGGTATCACAGCTACCCCCACGCTGTATATATGTGGCCCCGCTGTGCTCAGAACGACATATATCGACTCAAGAACATCGCCTGTGGGTCTTATATGGCCGTGGGTTGCAGCTGGCTGGTATCAGAGCTACCCCCAGGCTGTATATACGTGGCATAGCTGTACTCAGATCGACATATATCGACTCAAGAACATCGCCTGTAGGTGTTATATGGCCGTGGGTTGCATCTGGCTGGTATCAGAGCTACCCCCATGCTGTATATACGGCGCCCAGCTGTGCTCAGATCGACATATATCGACTCAAGAATATCGCCTGTAGGTCCTATATGGCCGTGGGTTGCATCTGGCTGGTATCAGAGCCACCCACATGCCGTATATACGGGGCCCAGCTGTGCTCGGATCGACATATATCGACTCAAGAACATCGCCTGTAGGTCCTATATGGCCGTGGATTGAATCTGGCTTGTATCATAACTACCCCCATGCTCTATGTACGGCGCCCAGCTGTGCTCAGATCGACATATATCGACTCAAGAACATCGCCTGTAGGTCCTACATAGCCGTGGGTTGTAGTTGGCTGGTATCACAGCTATCCCCATGCTGTATTTACGTGGCCCAGCTGTGCTCAGGTCGTCATATATCGACTCAAGGACATCACCTGTAGGTCCTATATGGCCGTGGGTAGCAGCTGGCTGGTATCACATCTACCCCCATGCTATATATACGGCGCCCAGCTGTGCTCAGATCGACATATATCGACTCAAGAACATCGCCTGTAGGTCCTATATGGCCGTGGGTTGCATCTGGCTGGTTTCAGAGCTACTCCCATGCTGTATATACGGGGCCCAGCTGTGCTCAGATAGACATATATCGACTCAAGAACATCGCCTATAGGTCCTATATGGCCGTGGGTTGCAGCTGGCTGGTATCACAGCTACCCCCATGCTGTATATACGTGGCCCAGCTGTGCTCAGATCGACATATATCGACTCAAGAACATCGCCTGTAGGTCCTATATGCCCGTGGGTTGCATCTGGCTGGAATCAGAGCCACCCACATGCTGCATATACAGGGCATAGCGGAGCTCATATCGACATATATCGTCTCAAGAACATCGCCTGTAGGTCCCATATGGGCATGGGTTGCACCTGGCTGGTGTCGGAGCGGCCCCAATGTTGCATATACGGTGCATAGCGGTGCTCAGATCGACATATATCGACTCAAGAACATCGCCTGTAGGTCCTATATGGCAGTGGGTTGCATCTGGCTGATATCAGAGCCATCCACATGCCGTATATACGGGGGCCCAGCTGTGCTCAGAACGACATATATCGACTCAAGAACATCGGCTCTAGGTCCTATATGGCCGTGGGTTGCATCTGGCTGGTATCAGAGTCACCCACATTCCGTATATACGGGGCCCAGCTGTGCTCAGTTCGACATATATCGACTCAAGAACATCCCCTGTAGGTCCTATATGGCCGTGGGTTGCATCTGGCTGGTATCAGAGCTACCCCCATGGTGTATATACGGCGCCCAGCTGTGCTCAAATCGACATATATCGATTCAAGAACATCGCCTGTAGGTCCTATATGGCCGTGGGTTGCAGCTGGCTGGATTCAGAGCTACCCCCATGCTGTATATACGGGGCCCATCTGTGCTCAGATCGACATATATCGACTCAAGAACATGGCCGTGGGTTGCATCTGGCTGGTATCAGTGCTACCCACATGCTGTATATACGGCGCCCAGCTGTGCTCAGATCGACATATATCGACTCAAGAATATCGCTTGTAGGTCCTATATGGCCGTGGGTTGCATCCTGCTGGTATCAGAGCCACCCACACGCCGTATATACCGGGCCCAGCTGTGCTCGGATCGACATATATCGACTCAAGAACATCGCCTGTAGGTCCTATATGGCCGTGGGTTGCATCTGGCTGGGATCAGAGCTACCCCCATGCTGTATATACGGCGCCCAGCTGTGCTCAGATCGACATATATCGACTCAAAAACATCGCCTGTAGGTCCTATATGGGCATAGGTTGCACCTGGCTGGTGTCGGAGCGGCCCCAATGCTGCATATACGGTGCATAGCGGTGCTCAGATCGACATATATCGAATCAAGAACATCGCCTGTAGGTCCTATATGACAGTGGGTTGCATCTGGCTGATATCAGAGCCACCGACATGCCGTATATACGGTGGCCCAGCTGTGCTCAGATCGTCATATATCGACTCAGGAACATCGCCCGTAGGTCCTATATGGCCGTGGGTTGCATCTGGCTGGTATCAGAGCCACCCACATGCTGTATATACGGTACACAGCTGTGCTCAGATCGACATATATCGACTCAAGAACATCGCCTGTAGGTCTTATATAGCCGTGGGTTGTATATGGCTGGTATCAGAGCCACACACATGCCGTATATACGGGGCCCAGCTGTGCTCAGATCGACATATATCGACTCAAGAACATCGCCTGTAGGTCCTATATGGCCGTGGTTTGCATCTGGCTGGTATCGGAGCTACCCCCATGGTGTATATACGGCGCCCAGCTGCGCTCAGATCGACATATATCGACTCAAGAACATCGCCTATAGGTCCTATATGGCTGTGGGTTGCATCTGGCTGGTATCAGAGCAACCCCCATGCTGTATATACGAGGCCCAGCTGTGCTCAGATCGACATATATCGAATCAAGAACATCGCCTGTGGGTCTTATATGGCCGTTGGTTGCAGCTGGCTGGTATCAGAGCTACCCCCATGCTGTATATACGGCGCCAAGCTGTGCTCAGATCGAAATATATATCGACTCAAGAACATCGCTTGTAGGTCCTATATGGCCGTGAGGGCATCTGGCTGGTATCAGTGCTACCCCCATGCTGTATATACGACGCCCAGCTGTGCTCAGATCGACATATATCGACTCAAGAATAACGCCTGTAGGTCCTATATGGCCGTGGGTTGCATCTGTCTGGTATCAGAGCCACCCACATGCCGTATATACGGGGCCCAGCTGTGCTCGGATCGACATATATCGACTCAAGAA
The DNA here is from genome assembly GCA_963942505.1 of Lordithon lunulatus. NCBI lineage: Eukaryota > Metazoa > Arthropoda > Insecta > Coleoptera > Staphylinidae > Lordithon > Lordithon lunulatus. Next base: position 28,215,937 of record OZ012667.1, on the reverse strand, counting down.
CATCGCCTGTAGGTCCTATATGGCCGTAGATTGAATCTGGCTGGTATCAGTGCTACCCCCATGCTGTATATATGACGCCCAGCTGTGCTCAGATCGACATATATCGACTCAAGAATATCGCCTGTAGGTCCTATATGGCCGTGGGTTGCATCTGGCTGGTATCAGAGCCACCCACATGCTGTATATACGGTACCCAGCTGTGCTCAGATCGACATATATCGACTCAAGAACATTGCCTGTAGGTGCTATATGGCCGTGGGTTGCATCTGGCTGGTATCAGAACAACCCCCATGCTGTATATACGGCGCCAAACTGTGCTCAGATCGAAATATATATCGACTCAAGAACATCGCTTGTAGGTCCTATATGGCCGTGGGTTGCATCTGGCTGGTATCAGAGCTACCCCCATGCTGTATATACGGCGCCCAGCTGTGCTCAGATCGACATATATCGACTCAAGAACATCGCCTGTAGGTCCTATATGGCCGTGGGTTGCATCTGACTGGTATCAGTGCTAATCCCATGCTGTATATACGGCGCCCAGCTATGCTCAAATCGACATATATCGACTCAAGAACATCGCCTGTAGGTCCTATAAGGCCGTGGGTTGCATCTGGCTGGTATCAGTGCTAATCCCATGCTGTATAAACGGCGCCCAGCTGTGCTCAGATCGACATATATCGACTCAAGAACATCGCCTGTCGGTCCTATATAGCCGTGGGCGGCAGCTGGCTGGTATCACAGCTACCCCCATGCTGTATATACGTGGCCCAGCTGTGCTCAGATCGACATATATCGACTCAAGTACATCGCCTGTAGGTCCTATATGGCCGTGGGTTGCAGCTGGCTGGTATCAGAGCCAACTACATGCCGTATATACGGGGCCCAGCTGTGCTCAGATCGACATATATCGACGGAAGAACATCGCCTGTAGGTCCTATATGGCCATGGGTTGCACCTGGCTGGTATCACAGCTACCCCCATGCTGTATATACGTAGCCAAGCTGTGCTTAGATCGACATATATCGACTCAAGAACATCGCCTGTAGGTCCTATATGCCCGTGGGTTGCATCTGGCTGGATTCAGAGCCACCCACATGCTGCATATACAATGCATAGCGGAGCTCATATCGACATATATCGACTCAAGAACATCGCCTGTAGGTTCTTATATGGGCATAGGTTGCACCTGGCTGGTGTCGAAGCGGCCCCAATGCTGCATATACGGTGCATAGCGGTGCTCAGATCGACATATATCGACTCAAGAACATCGCTTGTAGGTCCTATATTGCCGTGGGTTGCATCTGGCTGATATCAGAGCCACCCACATGCCGTACATACGGGGGCCCAGCTGTGCTCAGATCGACATATATCGACACAAGAACATCGGCTGTAGGTCCTATATGGCCGTGGGTTGCATCTGTGGGTGGCTCTGATACCAGCCAGATGCAACCCACGGCCATATAGGACCTAGAGCCGATGTTCTTGAGTCGATATATGTCGATCTGAGCACCGCTATGCACCGTATATGCAACATTGGGGCCGCTCCGTCACCAGCCAGGTGCAACCTATGCCCATATGGGACCTACAGGCGATGTTCTTCAGTCGATATATGTCGATATGAGCTCCGCTATGCCCTGTATATGCAGCATGTGCGTGGCTCTGATTCCAGCCAGATGCAACCCACGGGCATATAGGACCTACAGGCGATGTTCTTGAGTCGATATATGTCGATCTGAGCACAGCTGGGCCACGTATATACAGCATGGGGGTAGCTGTGATACCAGCCAGCTGCAACCCACGGCCATATAGGACCTACAGGCGATGTTCTTCTGTCGATATATGTCGATCTGAGCACAGCTGGGCCACGTATATACAGCATGGGGGTAGCTGTGATACCAGCCAGCTGCAACCCACGGCCATATAGGACCTACAGGCGATGTTCTTGAGTCGAAATATGTCGATCTGAGCACAGCTGGGCCCCGTATATATAGCATGGGGGTAGCTCTGAAACCAGCCAGATGCAACCCACGGCCATATAGGACCTACAGGCGATGTTCTTGAGTCGATATATGTCGATCTGAGCACAGCTGGGCGCCGTATATATAGCATGGAGGTAGCTGTGATACCAGCCAGCTGCAACCCACGGTTATATAGGACCTACAGGCGATGTTCTTGAGTCGATATATGTCGATCTGAGCACAGCTGGGCCCCGTATATACAGTATGGGGGTAGCTCTGATACCACCCAGATGCAATCCACGGCCATATAGGACCTACAGGCGATGTTCTTGAGTCGATATATGTCGATCTGAGCACAGCTGGGCCCCGTATATACAGCATGAGGGTAGCTCTGATACCAACCAGATGCAACCCACGGCCATATAGGACCTACAGGCGATGTTCTTGAGTCGATATATGTCGATCTGAGCACAGCTGGGCCCCGTATATACGGCATGTGGGTGGCTCTTATACCAGCCATATGCATCCCACGGCCATATAGGACCTACAGCCGATGTTCTTGAGTCGATATATGTCGATCTGAGCACAGCTGGGCCCCGTATATACGGCATGTGGGTGGCTCTGATACCAGCCAGATGCAACCCACGGCCATATAGGACCTACAGGCGATGTTCTTGAGTCGATATATGTCGATATGAGCACAGCTGGGCCCCGTATATACGGCATGTGGGTGGCTCTGATACCAGCCAGATGCAACCCACGGCCATATAGGACCTACAGCCGATGTTCCTGATTCGATATATGTCGATCTGAGCACAGTTGGGCCCTTGTATATACGGCATGTGGGTGGCTCTGATATCAGCCAGATGCCGTGGGTTGCATCTGGCTGATATCAGAGCCACCCACATGCCCTATATACGGGGGTCCAGCTGTGCTCAGATCGACATATATCGACTCAAGAACATCGCCTGTAGGTCCTATATCGCCGTGGGTTGCATCTGGCTGGTATCAGAGCTACCCCCATGCTTTATATACGGCGCCCAGCTGTGCTCAGATCGACATATATCGACTCAAGAACATCGCCTATAGGTCATATATGGCCGTGGGTTGTATCTGACTGGTATCAGAGCTACCCCCATGCTGTATACACGGGGCCCAGCTGTGCTCAAATCGACATATATCGACTCAAGAACATCGCCTGTAGGTCCTATATGGCCGTGGGTTGCATCTGGCTGGTATCAGAGCTACCCCCATGCTGTATATACGGCGCCCAGCTGTGCTCAGATCGACATATATCGACTCAAGAACATCGCTTGTAGGTCCTATATGGCCGTGGGTTGCAGCTGGCTGGTATCAGAGCTACCCCCATGCTGTATATACGTGGCCCAGCTGTGCTCAGATCGACATATATCGACTCAAGAACATCGCCTGTGGGTCTTATATGGCCGTGGGTTGCAGCTGGCTGGTATCAGAGCTACCTCCAGGCTGTATATACGTGGCCCAGCTGTGCTCAGATCGACATATATCGACTCAAGAACATCGCCTGTAGGTGCTATATGGCCGTGGGTTGCATCTGGCTGGTATCAGAGCTAACCCCATGCTGTATATACGGCGCCCAGCTGTGCTCAGATCGACATATATCGACTCAAGAACATCGCTTGTAGGTCCTATATGCCCGTGGGTTGCATCTGGCTGGAATCAGAGCCACCCACATGCTGCATATACAGGGCATAGCGGAGCTCATATCGACATATATCGTCTCAAGAACATCGCCTGTAGGTCCCATATGGGCATGGGTTGCACCTGGCTGGTGTCGGAGCGGCCCCAATGTTGCATATACGGTGCATAGCGGTGCTCAGATCGACATATATCGACTCAAGAACATCGCCTGTAGGTCCTATATGGCAGTGGGTTTCATCTGGCTGATATCAGAGCCATCCACATGCCGTATATACGGGGGCCCAGCTGTGCTCAGAACGACATATATCGACTCAAGAACATCGGCTCTAGGTCCTATATGGCCGTGGGTTGCATCTGGCTGGTATCAGAGTCACCCACATTCCGTATATACGGGGCCCAGCTGTGCTCAGTTCGACATATATCGACTCAAGAACATCCCCTGTAGGTCCTATATGGCCGTGGGTTGCATCTGGCTGGTATCAGAGCTACCCCCATGGTGTATATACGGCGCCCAGCTGTGCTCAAATCGACATATATCGATTCAAGAACATCGCCTGTAGGTCCTATATGGCCGTGGGTTGCAGCTGGCTGGATTCAGAGCTACCCCCATGCTGTGTATACGGGGCCCATCTGTGCTCAGATCGACATATATCGACTCAAGAACATGGCCGTGGGTTGCATCTGGCTGGTATCAGTGCTACCCACATGCTGTATATACGGCGCCCAGCTGTGCTCAGATCGACATATATCGACTCAAGAATATCGCCTGTAGGTCCTATATGGCCGTGGGTTGCATCTGGCTGGTATCAGAGCCACCCATACGCCGTATATACCGGGCCCAGCTGTGCTCGGATCGACATATATCGACTCAAGAACATCGCCTGTAGGTCCTATATGGCCGTGGATTGAATCTGGCTGGTATCAGAGCTACCCCCATGTTGTATATACGGCGCCCAGCTGTGCTCAGATCGACATATATCGACTCAAGAACATCGCCTGTAGGTCCTATATAGCCGTAGGTTGCAGTTGGCTGGTATCACAGCTAACCCCATGCTGTATATACGTGGCCCAGCTGTGCTCAGGTCGACATATATCGACTCAAGGACATCCCCTGTAGGTCCTATATGGCTGTGGGTTGCAGCTGGCTGGTATCAGAGCCACCCACATGCCCTATATACGGGGGTCCAGCTGTGCTCAGATCGACCATATATCGAATTAAGAACATCGCCTGTAGGTCCTATATGGCCGTGGGTTGCATCTGGCTGATATCAGAGCCACCCACATGCCGTATATACGGTGGCCCAGCTGTGCTCAGATCGTCATATATCGACTCAAGAACATCGCCTGTAGGTCCTATATGGCCGTGGGTTGCATCTGGCTGGTATCAGAGCCACCCACATGCCGTATATACGGTACCCAGCTGTGCTCAGATCGACATATATCGACTCAAGAACATCGCCTGTAGGTCCTATATGGCCGTGGGTTGTATATGGCTGGTATCAGAGCCACCCACATGCCGTATATATGGGGCCCAGCTGTGCTCAGATCGACATATATCGACTCAAGAACATCGCCTGTAGGTCCTATATGGCCGTGGGTTGCATCTGGCTGGGATCAGAGCTACCACCATGCTGTATATACGGCGCCCAGCTGTGCTCAGATCGACATATATCGACTCAAAAACATCGCCTGTAGGTCCTATATGGGCATAGGTTGCACCTGGCTGGTGTCGGAGCGGCCCCAATGCTGCATATACGGTGCATAGCGGTGCTCAGATCGACATATATCGAATCAAGAACATCGCCTGTAGGTCCTATATCGCCGTGGGTTGCATCTGGCTGGTATCAGAGCTACCCCCATGCTTTATATACGGCGCCCAGCTGTGCTCAGATCGACATATATCGACTCAAGAACATCGCCTGTGGGTCTTATATGGCCGTGGGTTGCAGCTGGCTGGTATCAGAGCTACCTCCAGGCTGTATATACGTGGCCCAGCTGTGCTCAGATCGACATATATCGACTCAAGAACATCGCCTGTAGGTGCTATATGGCCGTGGGTTGCATCTGGCTGGTATCAGAGCTACCCCCATGCTGTATATACGGCGCCCAGCTGTGCTCAGATCGACATATATCGACTCAAGAACATCGCTTGTAGGTCCTATATGGCCGTGGGTTGCATCTGGCTGGTATCAGTGCTACCCCCATACTGTATATACGGCGTCCAGCTGTGCTCAGATCAACATATATCGACTCAAGAACATCGCCTGTAGGTCCTATATGGCCGAGGGTTGCATATGGCTGGTATCAGAGCTACCCCCATGCTGTATTTACGGGGCCCAGCTGTTCCCACATCGACATATAATGAATCAAGAACATCGCTTGTAGGTCCTACATAGCCGTGGGTTGCAGCTGGCTGGTATCACAGCTACCCCCATGCTGTATATACGTGGCCCAGCTGCGCTCCGATCGACATATATCGACTCAAGAACATCGCCTGTAGGTCCTATATGGCCGTGGGTTGTATCTGCCTGGTATCAAAGCTACCCCTATGCTGTATATACGGCGAGCAGCTGTGCTCAGATCGACATATATCGACTCAAGAACATCGCCTGTAGGTCCTATATGGCCGTGGGTTGCATCTGGCTGGTTTCAGAGCTACCCCCATGCTGTATATACGGGGCCCAGCTGTGCTCAGATCGACATATATCGACTCAAGAACATCGCCTGCAGGTCCTATATGGCCGTGGGTTGCAGCTGGCTGGTATCACAGCTACCCCCATGCTGTATATACGGGGCTTAGCTGTGCTCAGATCGACATATATCGACTCTAGAACATCGCCTGTTGGTCCTATATGGCCGTGGGTTGCATCTGGCTGGTATCAGAGCTACCCCCATGCTGTATATACGGGGCCCAGCTGTGCTCAGATCGACATATATCGACTCAAGAACTTCGCCTGTAGGTCCTATATGGCCTTGGGTTGCAGCTGGCTGGTATCAGAGCCACCCACATGCCGTATATACAGGACCCAGCTGTGCTCAGATCGACATATATCGACTCAAGAACATCGCCTGTAGGTCCTATATGGCCGTGGGTTGCATCTGGCTGGTATCAGAGCTACCCCCATACTGTATATACGAGGCCCAGCTGTGCTCAGCTCGACATATAACGACTTAAAAACATCGCCTATAGGTCCTATATGGCCTTGGGTTGCAGCTGGCTGGTATCAGAGCCACCCACATGCCGTATATACAGGGCCCAGATGTGCTCAGATCGACATATATCGACTCAAGAACATCGCCTGTAGGTCCTATATGGCCGTGGGTTGCATCTGGCTGGTTTCAGAGCTACCCCCATGCTGTATATACGGGGCCCAGCTGTGCTCAGATAGACATATATCGACTCAAGAACATCGCCTATAGGTCCTATATGGCCGTGGGTTGCAGCTGACAGGTATCACAGCTACCCCCATGCTGTATATACGTGGCCCAGCTGTGCTCAGATCGACATATATCGACTCAAGAACATCGCCTGTAGGTCCTATATGCCCGTGGGTTGCATCTGGCTGGAATCAGAGCCACCCACATGCTGCATATACAGGGCATAGCGGAGCTCATATCGACATATATCGACTCAAGAACATCGCCTGTAGGTCCCATATGGGCATGGGTTGCACCTGGCTGGTGTCGGAGCGGCCCCAATGTTGCATATACGGTGCATAGCGGTGCTCAGATCGACATATATCGACTCAAGAACATCGCCTGTAGGTCCTATATGGCAGTGGGTTGCATCTGGCTGATATCAGAGCCATCCACATGCCGTATATACGGGGGACCAGCTGTGCTCAGATCGACATATATCGACTCAAGAACATCGGCTCTAGGTCCTATATGGCCGTGGGTTGCATCTGGCTGGTATCAGAGTCACCCACATTCCGTATATACGGGGCCCAGCTGTGCTCAGTTCGACATATATCGACTCAAGAACATCCCCTGAAGGTCCTATATGGCCGTGGGTTGCATCTGGCTGGTATCAGAGCTACCCCCATGGTGTATATACGGCGCCCAGCTGTGCTCAAATCGACATATATCGATTCAAGAACATCGCCTGTAGGTCCTATATGGCCGTGGGTTGCAGCTGGCTGGTTTCAGAGCTACCCCCATGCTGTATATACGGGGCCCATCTGTGCTCAGATCGACATATATCGACTCAAGAACATGGCCGTGGGTTGCATCTGGCTGGTATCAGTGCTACCCACATGCTGTATATACGGCGCCCAGCTGTGCTCAGATCGACATATATCGACTCAAGAATATCGCCTTTAGGTCCTATATGGCCGTGGGTTGCATCTGGCTGGTATCAGAGCCACACACATGCCGTATATACAGGGCCCAGCTGTGCTCGGATCGACATATATCGACTCAAGAACATCGCCTGTAGGTCCTATATGGCCGTGGATTGAATCTGGCTGGTATCAGAGCTACCCCCATGTTGTATATACGGCGCCCAGCTGTGCTCAGATCGACATATATCGACTCAAGAACATCGCCTGTAGGTCCTATATAGCCGTAGGTTGCAGTTGGCTGGTATCACAGCTAACCTCATGCTGTATATACGTGGCCCAGCTGTGCTCAGGTCGACATATATCGACTCAAGGACATCACCTGTAGGTCCTATATGGCTGTGGGTTGCAGCTGGCTGGTATCAGAGCCACCCACATGCCCTATATACGGGGGTCCAGCTGTGCTCAGATCGACCATATATCGAATCAAGAACATCGCCTGTAGGTCCTATATGGCCGTGGGTTGCATCTGGCTGATATCAGAGCCACCCACATGCCGTATATACGGTGGCCCAGCTGTGCTCAGATCGTCATATATCGACTCAAGAACATCGCCTGTAGGTCCTATATGGCAGTGGGTTGCATCTGGCTGGTATCAGAGCCACCCACATGCCGTATATACGGTACCCAGCTGTGCTCAGATCGACATATATCGACTCAAGAACATCGCCTGTAGGTCCTATATGGCCGTGGGTTGTATATGGCTGGTATTAGAGCCACCCACATGCCGTATATATGGGGCCCAGCTGTGCTCAGATCGACATATATCGACTCAAGAACATCGCTTGTAGGTCCTATATGGCCGTGGGTGGCATCTGGCTGGTATCAGAGCTACCCCCATGCTGTATATACGGCGCCCAGCTGTGCTCAGATCGACATATATCGACTCAAAAACATCGCCTGTAGGTCCTATATGGGCATAGGTTGCACCTGGCTGGTGTCGGAGCGGCCCCAATGCTGCATATACGGTGCATAGCGGTGCTCAGATCGACATATATCGAATCAAGAACATCGCCTGTAGGTCCTATATGACAGTGGGTTGCATCTGGCTGATATCAGAGCCACCGACATGCCGTATATACGGTGGCCCAGCTGTGCTCAGATCGTCATATATCGACTCAGGAACATCGCCTGTAGGTCCTATATGGCCGTGGGTTGCATCTGGCTGGTATCAGAGCCACCCACATGCTGTATATACGGTACACAGCTGTGCTCAGATCGACATATATCGACTCAAGAACATCGCCTGTAGGTCTTATATAGCCGTGGGTTGTATATGGCTGGTATCAGAGCCACACACATGCCGTATATACGGGGCCCAGCTGTGCTCAGATCGACATATATCGACTCAAGAACATCGCCTGTAGGTCCTATATGGCCGTGGTTTGCATCTGGCTGGTATCGGAGCTACCCCCATGGTGTATATACGGCGCCCAGCTGCGCTCAGATCGACATATATCGACTCAAGAACATCGCCTATAGGTCCTATATGGCTGTGGGTTGCATCTGGCTGGTATCAGAGCAACCCCCATGCTGTATATACGAGGCCCAGCTGTGCTCAGATCGACATATATCGACTCAAGAACATCGCCTGTGGGTCTTATATGGCCGTGGGTTGCAGCTGGCTGGTATCAGAGCTACCCACCAGGCTGTATATACGTGGCCCAGCTGTGCTCAGATCGACATATATTGTCACAAAGTACATTTAATTAACTAGATATAAATGGGATTTAGGGATAGATTTTATATTATTATATTTATTACTTATTAATCCGTCGTCATAGGTTAACGAACGTGCATCGCGCTCGCAATTACACATTCGGGCTAACGCCCGCTGACCGCTGACTCAACAGCCGTACGCGCAATCGAATGGCGGAATACCCTAAGTGACCCAATTGTTTTGCAAGACGACACTTAGCAACAATACAGACTAGGAAACGAATACACATTCTGGCAGGTCAGGTATTTCGTCATCGGGCCAGTGTCCGGCGTTTCCATGCAGAGAACCGCGAGCGTGATGTCACGAATCGCAGCGACGACAGATTAATTTAGTTTATAAGCTCTAGTTAAAATTGTAAGGGGTCAGTAGTCGATCAGTCGAATGTATTCATCAGGTGGGTCATCAAGTACTAAGTAATAAAGGCGGCGTCGCACAGGGTGCTGTGCGACGCTACCCCCAATCTGAGCTACCTTGGTGAACTCCCCAACCCCCACCCCACCGCGACAATATCGACTCAAGAACATCGCCTGTAGGTGCTATATGGCCGTGGGTTGCATCTGGCTGGTATCAGAGCTACCCCCATGCTGTATATACGGCGCCAAGCTGTGCTCAGATCGAAATATATATCGACTCAAGAACATCGCTTGTAGGTCCTATATGGCCGTGGGTTGCATCTGGCTGGTATCAGTGCTACCCCCATGCTGTATATACGACGCCCAGCTGTGCTCAGATCGACATATATCGACTCAAGAATATCGCCTGTAGGTCCTATATGGCCGTGGGTTGCATCTGTCTGGTATCAGAGCCACCCACATGCCGTATATACGGGGCCCAGCTGTGCTCGGATCGACATATATCGACTCAAGAACATCGCCTGTAGGTCCTATATGGCCGTGGGTTGCATCTGGCTGGTATCAGAGCTACCCCCATGCTGTATATACGGGGCCAACTGTGCTCAGATCGACATATATCGACTCAAGAACATCGCCTGTAGGTCCTATATGGCCGTGGGTTGCATCTGGCTGGTTTCAGAGCTACCCCCATGCTGTATATACGGGGCCCAGCTGTGCTCAGATAGACATATATCGACTCAAGAACATCGCCTATAGGTCCTATATGGCCGTGGGTTGCAGCTGGCTGGTATCACAGCTACCCCCATGCTGTATATACGTGGCCCAGCTGTGCTCAGATCGACATATATCGACTCAAGAACATCGCCTGTAGGTCCTATATGCCCGTGGGTTGCATCTGGCTGGAATCAGAGCCACCCACATGCTGCATATACAGGGCATAGCGGAGCTCATATCGACATATATCGACTCAAGAACATCGCCTGTAGGTCCCATATGGGCATGGGTTGCACCTGGCTGGTGTCGGAGCGGCCCCAATGTTGCATATACGGTGCATAGCGGTGCTCAGATCGACATATATCGACTCAAGAACATCGCCTGTAGGTCCTATATGGCAGTGGGTTGCATCTGGCTGATATCAGAGCCATCCACATGCCGTATATACGGGGGACCAGCTGTGCTCAGATCGACATATATCGACTCAAGAACATCGGCTCTAGGTCCTATATGGCCGTGGGTTGCATCTGGCTGGTATCAGAGTCACCCACATTCCGTATATACGGGGCCCAGCTGTGCTCAGTTCGACATATATCGACTCAAGAACATCCCCTGTAGGTCCTATATGGCCGTGGGTTGCATCTGGCTGGTATCAGAGCTACCCCCATGGTGTATATACGGCGCCCAGCTGTGCTCAAATCGACATATATCGATTCAAGAACATCGCCTGTAGGTCCTATATGGCCGTGGGTTGCAGCTGGCTGGTTTCAGAGCTACCCCCATGCTGTATATACGGGGCCCATCTGTGCTCAGATCGACATATATCGACTCAAGAACATGGCCGTGGGTTGCATCTGGCTGGTATCAGTGCTACCCACATGCTGTATATACGGCGCCCAGCTGTGCTCAGATCGACATATATCGACTCAAGAATATCGCCTTTAGGTCCTATATGGCCGTGGGTTGCATCTGGCTGGTATCAGAGCCACACACATGCCGTATATACAGGGCCCAGCTGTGCTCGGATCGACATATATCGACTCAAGAACATCGCCTGTAGGTCCTATATGGCCGTGGATTGAATCTGGCTGGTATCAGAGCTACCCCCATGTTGTATATACGGCGCCCAGCTGTGCTCAGATCGACATATATCGACTCAAGAACATCGCCTGTAGGTCCTATATAGCCGTAGGTTGCAGTTGGCTGGTATCACAGCTAACCTCATGCTGTATATACGTGGCCCAGCTGTGCTCAGGTCGACATATATCGACTCAAGGACATCACCTGTAGGTCCTATATGGCTGTGGGTTGCAGCTGGCTGGTATCAGAGCCACCCACATGCCCTATATACGGGGGTCCAGCTGTGCTCAGATCGACCATATATCGAATCAAGAACATCGCCTGTAGGTCCTATATGGCCGTGGGTTGCATCTGGCTGATATCAGAGCCACCCACATGCCGTATATACGGTGGCCCAGCTGTGCTCAGATCGTCATATATCGACTCAAGAACATCGCCTGTAGGTCCTATATGGCAGTGGGTTGCATCTGGCTGGTATCAGAGCCACCCACATGCCGTATATACGGTACCCAGCTGTGCTCAGATCGACATATATCGACTCAAGAACATCGCCTGTAGGTCCTATATGGCCGTGGGTTGTATATGGCTGGTATTAGAGCCACCCACATGCCGTATATATGGGGCCCAGCTGTGCTCAGATCGACATATATCGACTCAAGAACATCGCTTGTAGGTCCTATATGGCCGTGGGTGGCATCTGGCTGGTATCAGAGCTACCCCCATGCTGTATATACGGCGCCCAGCTGTGCTCAGATCGACATATATCGACTCAAAAACATCGCATGTAGGTCCTATATGGGCATAGGTTGCACCTGGCTGGTGTCGGAGCGGCCCCAATGCTGCATATACGGTGCATAGCGGTGCTCAGATCGACATATATCGAATCAAGAACATCGCCTGTAGGTCCTATATGACAGTGGGTTGCATCTGGCTGATATCAGAGCCACCGACATGCCGTATATACGGTGGCCCAGCTGTGCTCAGATCGTCATATATCGACTCAGGAACATCGCCTGTAGGTCCTATATGGCCGTGGGTTGCATCTGGCTGGTATCAGAGCCACCCACATGCTGTATATACGGTACACAGCTGTGCTCAGATCGACATATATCGACTCAAGAACATCGCCTGTAGGTCTTATATAGCCGTGGGTTGTATATGGCTGGTATCAGAGCCACACACATGCCGTATATACGGGGCCCAGCTGTGCTCAGATCGACATATATCGACTCAAGAACATCGCCTGTAGGTCCTATATGGCCGTGGTTTGCATCTGGCTGGTATCGGAGCTACCCCCATGGTGTATATACGGCGCCCAGCTGCGCTCAGATCGACATATATCGACTCAAGAACATCGCCTATAGGTCCTATATGGCTGTGGGTTGCATCTGGCTGGTATCAGAGCAACCCCCATGCTGTATATACGAGGCCCAGCTGTGCTCAGATCGACATATATCGACTCAAGAACATCGCCTGTGGGTCTTATATGGCCGTGGGTTGCAGCTGGCTGGTATCAGAGCTACCCACCAGGCTGTATATACGTGGCCCAGCTGTGCTCAGATCGACATATATTGTCACAAAGTACATTTATTTAACTAGATATAAATGGGATTTAGGGATAGATTTTATATTATTATATTTATTAATTATTAATCCGTCGTCATAGGTTAACGAACGTGCATCGCGCTCGCAATTACACATTCGGGCTAACGCCCGCTGACCGCTGACTCAACAGCCGTACGCGCAATCGAATGGCGGAATACCCTAAGTGACCCAATTGTTTTGCAAGACGACACTTAGCAACAATACAGACTAGGAAACGAATACACATTCTGGCAGGTCAGGTATTTCGTCATCGGGCCAGTGTCCGGCGTTTCCATGCAGAGAACCGCGAGCGTGATGTCACGAATCGCAGCGACGACAGATTAATTTAGTTTATAAGCTCTAGTTAAAATTGTAAGGGGTCAGTAGTCGATCAGTCGAATGTATTCATCAGGTGGGTCATCAAGTACTAAGTAATAAAGGCGGCGTCGCACAGGGTGCTGTGCGACGCTACCCCCAATCTGAGCTACCTTGGTGAACTCCCCAACCCCCACCCCACCGCGACAATATCGACTCAAGAACATCGCCTGTAGGTGCTATATGGCCGTGGGTTGCATCTGGCTGGTATCAGTGCTACCCCCATGCTGTATATACGACGCCCAGCTGTGCTCAGATCGACATATATCGACTCAAGAATATCGCCTGTAGGTCCTATATGGCCGTGGGTTGCATCTGTCTGGTATCAGAGCCACCCACATGCCGTATATACGGGGCCCAGCTGTGCTCGGATCGACATATATCGACTCAAGAACATCGCCTGTAGGTCCTATATGGCCGTAGATTGAATCTGGCTGGTATCAGTGCTACCCCCATGCTGTATATACGACGCCCAGCTGTGCTCAGATCGACATATATCCACTCAAGAATATCGCATGTAGGTCCTATATGGCCGTGGGTTGCATCTGGCTGGTATCAGAGCCACCCACATGCTGTATATACGGCACCCAGCTGTGCTCAGATCGACATATATCGACTCAAGAACATCGCCTGTATGTGCTATATGGCCGTGGGTTGCATCTGGCTGGTATCAGAACAACCCCCATGCTGTATATACGGCGCCAAACTGTGCTCAGATCGAAATATATATCGACTCAAGAACATCGCTTGTAGGTCCTATATGGCCGTGGGTTGCATCTGGCTGGTATCAGAGCTACCCCCATGCTGTATATACGGCGCCCAGCTGTGCTCAGATCGACATATATCGACTCAAGAACATCGCCTGTAGGTCCTATATGGCCGTGGGTTGCATCTGACTGGTATCAGTGCTAATCCCATGCTGTATATACGGCGCCCAGCTATGCTCAAATCGACATATATCGACTCAAGAACATCGCCTGTAGGTCCTATAAGGCCGTGGGTTGCATCTGGCTGGTATCAGTGCTAATCCCATGCTGTATAAACGGCGCCCAGCTGTGCTCAGATCGACATATATCGACTCAAGAACATCGCCTGTGGGTCCTATATAGCCGTGGGCTGCAGCTGGCTGGTATCACAGCTACCCCCATGCTGTATATACGTGGCCCAGCTGTGCTCAGATCAACATATATCGACTCAAGTACATCGCCTGTAGGTCCTATATGGCCGTGGGTTGCAGCTGGCTGGTATCAGAGCCAACTACATGCCGTATATACGGGGCCCAGCTGTGCTCAGATCGACATATATCGACGGAAGAACATCGCCTGTAGGTCCTATATGGCCATGGGTTGCACCTGGCTGGTATCACAGCTACCCCCATGCTGTATATACGTAGCCCAGCTGTGCTCAGATCGACATATATCGACTCAAGAACATCGCCTGTAGGTCCTATATGCCCGTGGGTTGCATCTGGCTGGATTCAGAGCCACCCACATGCCGTATATACGGGGGCCCAGCTGTGCTCAGATCGACATATATCGACACAAGAACATCGGCTGTAGGTCCTATATGGCCGTGGGTTGCATCTGTGGGTGGCTCTGATACCAGCCAGATGCAACCCACGGCCATATAGGACCTAGAACCGATGTTCTTGAGTCGATATATGTCGATCTGAGCACCGCTATGCACCGTATATGCAACATTGGGGCCGCTCCGTCACCAGCCAGGTGCAACCTATGCCCATATGGGACCTACAGGCGATGTTCTTCAGTCGATATATGTCGATATGAGCTCCGCTATGCCCTGCATATGCAGCATGTGGGTGGCTCTGATTCCAGCCAGATGCAACCCACGGGCATATAGGACCTACAGGCGATGTTCTTGAGTCGATATATGTCGATCTGAGCACAGCTGGGCCACGTATATACAGCATGGGGGTAGCTGTGATACCAGCCAGCTGCAACCCACGGCCATATAGGACCTACAGGCGATGTTCTTGAGTCGATATATGTCGATCTGAGCACAGTTGGGCCACGTATATACAGCATGGGGGTAGCTGTGATACCAGCCCGCTGCAACCCACGGCCATATAGGACCTACAGGCGATGTTCTTGAGTCGATATATGTCGATCTGAGCACAGCTGGGCCCCGTATATACAGCATGGGGGTAGCTCTGAAACCAGCCAGATGCAACCCACGGCCATATAGGACCTACAGGCGATGTTCTTGAGTCGATATATGTCGATCTGAGCACAGCTGGGCGCCGTATATATAGCATGGAGGTAGCTGTGATACCAGCCAGCTGCAACCCACGGTTATATAGGACCTACAGGCGATGTTCTTGAGCCGATATATGTCGATCTGAGCACAGCTGGGCCCCGTATATACAGTATGGGGGTAGCTCTGATACCACCCAGATGCAATCCACGGCCATATAGTACCTACAGGCGATGTTCTTGAGTCGATATATGTCGATCTGAGCACAGCTGGGCCCCGTATATACAGCATGAGGGTAGCTCTGATACCAGCCAGATGCAACCCACGGCCATATAGGACCTACAGGCGATGTTCTTGAGTCGATATATGTCGATCTGAGCAGAGCTGGGCCCCGTATATACGGCATGTGGGTGGCTCTTATACCAGCCATATGCATCCCACCAGCCAGATGCAACCCACGGCCATATAGGACCTACAGGCGATGTTCTTGAGTCGATATATGTCGATCTGAGCACAGCTGGGCCCCGTATATACGGCATGTGGGTGGATCTGATACCAGCCAGATGCAACCCACGGCCATATAGGACCTACAGCCGATGTTCCTGATTCGATATATGTCGATCTGAGCACAGTTGGGCCCTTGTATATACGGCATGTGGGTGGCTCTGATATCAGCCAGATGCCGTGGGTTGCATCTGGCTGATATCAGAGCCACCCACATGCCCTATATACGGGGGTCCAGCTGTGCTCAGATCGACATATATCGACTCAAGAACATCGCCTGTAGGTCCTATATCGCCGTGGGTTGCATCTGGCTGGTATCAGAGCTACCCCCATGCTTTATATACGGCGCCCAGCTGTGCTCAGATCGACATATATCGACTCAAGAACATCGCCTGTAGGTCATATATGGCCGTGGGTTGTATCTGACTGGTATCAGAGCTACCCCCATGGTGTATACACGGGGCCCAGCTGTGCTCAAATCGACATATATCGACTCAAGAACATCGCCTGTAGGTCCTATATGGCCGTGGGTTGCATCTGGCTGGTATCAGAGCTACCCCCATACTGTATATACGGCGCCCAGCTGTGCTCAGATCGACATATATTGACTCAAGAACATCGCTTGTAGGTCCTATATGGCCGTGGGTTGCAGCTGGCTGGTATCAGAGCTACCCCCATGCTGTATATACGTGGCCCAGCTGTGCTCAGATCGACATATATCGACTCAAGAACATCGCCTGTGGGTCTTATATGGCCGTGGGTTGCAGCTGGCTGGTATCAGAGCTACCTCCAGGCTGTATATACGTGGCCCAGCTGTGCTCAGATCGACATATATCGACTCAAGAACATCGCCTGTAGGTGCAATATGGCCGTGGGTTGCATCTGGCTGGTATCAGAGCTACCCCCATGCTGTATATACGGCGCCCAGCTGTGCTCAGATCGACATATATCGACTCAAGAACATCGCTTGTAGGTCCTATATGGCCGTGGGTTGCATCTGGCTGGTATCAGTGCTACCCCCATACTGTATATACGGCGTCCAGCTGTGCTCAGATCGACATATATCGACTCAAGAACATCGCCTGTAGGTCCTATATGGCCGAGGGTTGCATATGGCTGGTATCAGAGCTACCCTCATGCTGTATTTACGGGGCCCAGCTGTTCCCACATCGACATATATCGAATCAAGAACATCGCTTGTAGGTCCTACATAGCCGTGGGTTACAGCTGGCTGGTATCACAGCTACCCCCATGCTGTATATACGTGGCCCAGCTGCGCTCCGATCGACATATATCGACTCAAGAACATCGCCTGTAGGTCCTATATGGCCGTGGGTTGTATCTGCCTGGTATCAGAGCTACCCCTATGCTGTATATACGGCGAGCAGCTGTGCTCAGATCGACATATATCGACTCAAGAACATCGCCTGTAGGTCCTATATGGCCGTGGGTTGCATCTGGCTGGTTTCAGAGCTACCCACATGCTGTATATACGGGGCCCAGCTGTGCTCAGATCGACATATATCGACTCAAGAACATCGCCTGCAGGTCCTATATGGCCGTGGGTTGCAGCTGGCTGGTATCACAGCTACCCCTATGCTGTATATACGGGGCTCAGCTGTGCTCAGATCGACATATATCGACTCAAGAACATCGCCTGTAGGTCCTATATGGCCGTGGGTTGCATCTGGCTGGTATCAGAGCTACCCCCATGCTGTAGATACGGGGCCCAGCTGTGCTCAGCTCGACATATAACGACTTAAAAACATCGCCTATAGGTCCTATATGGCCTTGGGTTGCAGCTGGCTGGTATCAGAGCCACCCACATGCCGTATATACAGGGCCCAGCTGTGCTCAGATCGACATATATCGACTCAAGAACATCGCCTGTAGGTCCTATATGGCCGTGGGTTGCATCTGGCTGGTATCAGAGCTACCCCCATGCTATATATACGGCGCCCAGCTATGCTCAGATCGACATATATCGACTCAAGAATATCGCCTGTAGGTCCTATATGGCCGTGGGTTGCATCTGGCTGATATCAGAGGCACCCACATGCCGAATATACGGGGGCCCAGCTGTGCTCAGATCGACATATATCGACTCAAGAACATCGCCTGTAGGTCCTATATGGCCGTGGGTTGCAGCTGGCTTGTAACAGAGCCACCCACATGCCGTATATACGGGGCCCAGCTGTGCTCAGATCGACATATATCGACTCAAGTACATCGCCTGTAGGTCCTATATGGCCGTGGGTTGCATCTGGCTGGTATCAGAGCTACCCCCATGCTGTATATACGGCGCCCAGCTGTGCTCAGATCGACATATATCGACTCAAGAACATCCCCTGTAGGTCCTATATGGCCGTGGGTTGCATCTGGCTGGTAT
Organism: Lordithon lunulatus; assembly: GCA_963942505.1. Classification (NCBI taxonomy): domain Eukaryota; kingdom Metazoa; phylum Arthropoda; class Insecta; order Coleoptera; family Staphylinidae; genus Lordithon; species Lordithon lunulatus. Next base: position 28,197,023 of record OZ012667.1, on the reverse strand, counting down.
CAGAGCTACCCCCATGGTGTATATACGGCGCCCAGCTGTGCTCAAATCGACATATATCGATTCAAGAACATCGCCTGTAGGTCCTATATGGCAGTGGGTTGCATCTGGCTGATATCAGAGCCATCCACATGCCGTATATACGGGGGCCCAGCTGTGCTCAGATCGACATATATCGACTCAAGAACATCGGCTCTAGGTCCTATATGGCCGTGGGTTGCATCTGGCTGGTATCAGAGTCACCCACATTCCGTATATACGGGGCCCAGCTGTGCTCAGTTCGACATATATCGACTCAAGAACATCCCCTGTAGGTCCTATATGGCCGTGGGTTGCATCTGGCTGGTATCAGAGCTACCCCCATGGTGTATATACGGCGCCCAGCTGTGCTCAAATCGACATATATCGATTCAAGAACATCGCCTGTAGGTCCTATATGGCCGTGGGTTGCAGCTGGCTGGTTTCAGAGCTACCCCCATGCTGTATATACGGGGCCCATCTGTGCTCAGATCGACATATATCGACTCAAGAACATGGCCGTGGGTTGCATCTGGCTGGTATCAGTGCTACCCACATGCTGTATATACGGCGCCCAGCTGTGCTCAGATCGACATATATCGACTCAAGAATATCGCCTTTAGGTCCTATATGGCCGTGGGTTGCATCTGGCTGGTATCAGAGCCACCCACATGCCGTATATACAGGGCCCAGCTGTGCTCGGATCGACATATATCGACTCAAGAACATCGCCTGTAGGTCCTATATGGCCGTGGATTGAATCTGGCTGGTATCAGAGCTACCCCCATGTTGTATATACGGCGCCCAGCTGTGCTCAGATCGACATATATCGACTCAAGAACATCGCCTGTAGGTCCTATATAGCCGTAGGTTGCAGTTGGCTGGTATCACAGCTAACCTCATGCTGTATATACGTGGCCCAGCTGTGCTCAGGTCGACATATATCGACTCAAGGACATCACCTGTAGGTCCTATATGGCTGTGGGTTGCAGCTGGCTGGTATCAGAGCCACCCACATGCCCTATATACGGGGGTCCAGCTGTGCTCAGATCGACCATATATCGAATCAAGAACATCGCCTGTAGGTCCTATATGGCTGTGGGTTGCATCTGGCTGATATCAGAGCCACCCACATGCCGTATATACGGTGGCCCAGCTGTGCTCAGATCGTCATATATCGACTCAAGAACATCGCCTGTAGGTCCTATATGGCAGTGGGTTGCATCTGGCTGGTATCAGAGCCACCCACATGCCGTATATACGGTACCCAGCTGTGCTCAGATCGACATATATCGACTCAAGAACATCGCCTGTAGGTCCTATATGGCCGTGGGTTGTATATGGCTGGTATTAGAGCCACCCACATGCCGTATATATGGGGCCCAGCTGTGCTCAGATCGACATATATCGACTCAAGAACATCGCTTGTAGGTCCTATATGGCCGTGGGTGGCATCTGGCTGGTATCAGAGCTACCCCCATGCTGTATATACGGCGCCCAGCTGTGCTCAGATCGACATATATCGACTCAAAAACATCGCCTGTAGGTCCTATATGGGCATAGGTTGCACCTGGCTGGTGTCGGAGCGGCCCCAATGCTGCATATACGGTGCATAGCGGTGCTCAGATCGACATATATCGAATCAAGAACATCGCCTGTAGGTCCTATATGACAGTGGGTTGCATCTGGCTGATATCAGAGCCACCGACATGCCGTATATACGGTGGCCCAGCTGTGCTCAGATCGTCATATATCGACTCAGGAACATCGCCTGTAGGTCCTATATGGCCGTGGGTTGCATCTGGCTGGTATCAGAGCCACCCACATGCTGTATATACGGTACACAGCTGTGCTCAGATCGACATATATCGACTCAAGAACATCGCCTGTAGGTCTTATATAGCCGTGGGTTGTATATGGCTGGTATCAGAGCCACACACATGCCGTATATACGGGGCCCAGCTGTGCTCAGATCGACATATATCGACTCAAGAACATCGCCTGTAGGTCCTATATGGCCGTGGTTTGCATCTGGCTGGTATCGGAGCTACCCCCATGGTGTATATACGGCGCCCAGCTGCGCTCAGATCGACATATATCGACTCAAGAACATCGCCTATAGGTCCTATATGGCTGTGGGTTGCATCTGGCTGGTATCAGAGCAACCCCCATGCTGTATATACGAGGCCCAGCTGTGCTCAGATCGACATATATCGACTCAAGAACATCGCCTGTGGGTCTTATATGGCCGTGGGTTGCAGCTGGCTGGTATCAGAGCTACCCACCAGGCTGTATATACGTGGCCCAGCTGTGCTCAGATCGACATATATTGTCACAAAGTACATTTAATTAACTAGATATAAATGGGATTTAGGGATAGATTTTATATTATTATATTTATTAATTATTAATCCGTCGTCATAGGTTAACGAACGTGCATCGCGCTCGCAATTACACATTCGGGCTAACGCCCGCTGACCGCTGACTCAACAGCCGTACGCGCAATCGAATGGCGGAATACCCTAAGTGACCCATTTGTTTTGCAAGACGACACTTAGCAACAATACAGACTAGGAAACGAATACACATTCTGGCAGGTCAGGTATTTCGTCATCGGGCCAGTGTCCGGCGTTTCCATGCAGAGAACCGCGAGCGTGATGTCACGAATCGCAGCGACGACAGATTAATTTAGTTAGGCATATAGGACCTACAGGCGATGTTCTTGAGTCGATATATGTCGATCTGAGCACAGCTGGGCCACGTATATACAGCATGGGGGTAGCTGTGATACCAGCCAGCTGCAACCCACGGCCATATAGGACCTACAGGCGATGTTCTTGAGTCGATATATGTCGATCTGAGCACAGTTGGGCCACGTATATACAGCATGGGGGTAGCTGTGATACCAGCCCGCTGCAACCCACGGCCATATAGGACCTACAGGCGATGTTCTTGAGTCGATATATGTCGATCTGAGCACAGCTGGGCCCCGTATATACAGCATGGGGGTAGCTCTGAAACCACCCAGATGCAATCCACGGCCATATAGGACCTACAGGCGATGTTCTTGAGTCGATATATGTCGATCTGAGCACAGCTGGGCCCCGTATATACAGCATGAGGGTAGCTCTGATACCAGCCAGATGCAACCCACGGCCATATAGGACCTACAGGCGATGTTCTTGAGTCGATATATGTCGATCTGAGCACAGCTGGGCCCCGTATATACGGCATGTGGGTGGCTCTTATACCAGCCATATGCATCCCACCAGCCAGATGCAACCCACGGCCATATAGGACCTACAGGCGATGTTCTTGAGTCGATATATGTCGATCTGAGCACAGCTGGGCCCCGTATATACGGCATGTGGGTGGCTCTGATACCAGCCAGATGCAACCCACGGCCATATAGGACCTACAGCCGATGTTCCTGATTCGATATATGTCGATCTGAGCACAGTTGGGCCCTTGTATATACGGCATGTGGGTGGCTCTGATATCACCCAGATGCCGTGGGTTGCATCTGGCTGATATCAGAGCCACCCACATGCCCTATATACGGGGGTCCAGCTGTGCTCAGATCGACATATATCGACTCAAGAACATCGCCTGTAGGTCCTTTATCGCCGTGGGTTGCATCTGGCTGGTATCAGAGCTACCCCCATGCTTTATATACGGCGCCCAGCTGTGCTCAGATCGACATATATCGACTCAAGAACATCGCCTGTAGGTCATATATGGCCGTGGGTTGTATCTGACTGGTATCAGAGCTACCCCCATGGTGTATACACGGGGCCCAGCTGTGCTCAAATCGACATATATCGACTCAAGAACATCGCCTGTAGGTCCTATATGGCCGTGGGTTGCATCTGGCTGGTATCAGAGCTACCCCCATACTGTATATACGGCGCCCAGCTGTGCTCAGATCGACATATATCGACTCAAGAACATCGCTTGTAGGTCCTATATGGCCGTGGGTTGCAGCTGGCTGGTATCAGAGCTACCCCCATGCTGTATATACGTGGCCCAGCTGTGCTCAGATCGACATATATCGACTCAAGAACATCGCCTGTGGGTCTTATATGGCCGTGGGTTGCAGCTGGCTGGTATCAGAGCTACCTCCAGGCTGTATATACGTGGCCCAGCTGTGCTCAGATCGACATATATCGACTCAAGAACATCGCTTGTAGGTCCTATATGGCCGTGGGTTGCATCTGGCTGGTATCAGTGCTACCCCCATACTGTATATACGGCGCCCAGCTGTGCTCAGATCGACATATATCGACTCAAGAACATCGCCTGTAGGTCCTATATGGCCGTGGGTTGCATCTGACTGGTATCAGTGCTAATCCCATGCTGTATATACGGCGCCCAGCTGTGCTCAGATCGACATATATCGACTCAAGAACATCGCCTGTAGGTCCTATATGGCCGTGGGTTGCATCTGACTGGTATCAGTGCTAATCCCATGCTGTATATACGGCGCCCAGCTATGCTCAAATCGACATATATCGACTCAAGAACATCGCCTGTAGGTCCTATAAGGCCGTGGGTTGCATCTGGCTGGTATCAGTGCTAATCCCATGCTGTATAAACGGCGCCCAGCTGTGCTCAGATCGACATATATCGACTCAAGAACATCGCCTGTGGGTCCTATATAGCCGTGGGCTGCAGCTGGCTGGTATCACAGCTACCCCCATGCTGTATATACGTGGCCCATCTGTGCTCAGATCGACATATATCGACTCAAGTACATCGCCTGTAGGTCCTATATGGCCGTGGGTTGCAGCTGGCTGGTATCAGAGCCAACTACATGCCGTATATACGGGGCCCAGCTGTGCTCAGATCGACATATATCGACGGAAGAACATCGCCTGTAGCTCCTATATGGCCATGGGTTGCACCTGGCTGGTATCACAGCTACCCCCATGCTGTATATACGTAGCCCAGCTGTGCTCAGATCGACATATATCGACTCAAGAACATCGCCTGTAGGTCCTATATGCCCGTGGGTTGCATCTGGCTGGATTCAGAGCCACCCACATGCTGCATATACAATGCATAGCGGAGCTCATATCGACATATATCGACTCAAGAACATCGCCTGTAGGTTCTTATATGGGCATAGGTTGCACCTGGCTGCTGTCGAAGCGGCCCCAATGCTGCATATACGGTGCATAGCGGTGCTCAGATCGACATATATCGACTCAAGAACATCGCTTGTAGGTCCTATATTGCCGTGGGTTGCATCTGGCTGATATCAGAGCCACCCACATGCCGTATATACGGAGGCCCAGCTGTGCTCAGATCGACATATATCGATACAAGAACATCGGCTGTAGGTCCTATATGGCCGTGGGTTGCATCTGTGGGTGGCTCTGATACCAGCCAGATGCAACCCACGGCCATATAGGACCTAGAGCCGATGTTCTTGAGTCGATATATGTCGATCTGAGCACCGCTATGCACCGTATATGCAACATTGGGGCCGCTCCGTCACCAGCCAGGTGCAACCTATGCCCATATGGGACCTACAGGCGATGTTCTTCAGTCGATATATGTCGATATGAGCTCCGCTATGCCCTGCATATGCAGCATGTGGGTGGCTCTGATTCCAGCCAGATGCAACCCACGGGCATATAGGACCTACAGGCGATGTTCTTGAGTCGATATATGTCGATCTGAGCACAGCTGGGCCACGTATATACAGCATGGGGGTAGCTGTGATACCAGCCAGCTGCAACCCACGGCCATATAGGACCTACAGGCGATTCTTGAGTCGATATATGTCGATCTGAGCACAGCTGGGCCACGTATATACAGCATGGGGGTAGCTGTGATACCAGCCAGCTGCAACCCACGGCCATATAGGACCTACAGGCGATGTTCTTGAGTCGATATATGTCGATCTGAGCACGCTGCAGCCAGCTGCAGCCCACGGTATATACGGGGCCCAGCTGTGCTCAGATCGACATATATCGACTCAAGAACTTCGTCTGTAGGTCCTATATGGCCTTGGGTTGCAGCTGGCTGGTATCAGAGCCACCCACATGCCGTATATACAGGGCCCAGCGGTGCTCAGATCGACATATATCGACTCAAGAACATCGCCTGTAGGTCCTATATGGCCGTGGGTTGCATCTGGCTGGTATCAGAGCTACCCCCATGCTGTAGATACGGGGCCCAGCTGTGCTCAGCTCGACATATAACGACTTAAAAACATCGCCTATAGGTCCTATATGGCCTTGGGTTGCAGCTGGCTGGTATCAGAGCCACCCACATGCCGTATATACAGGGCCCAGCGGTGCTCAGATCGACATATATCGACTCAAGAACATCGCCTGTAGGTCCTATATGGCCGTGGGTTGCATCTGGCTGGTATCAGAGCTACCCCCATGCTGTAGATACGGGGCCCAGCTGTGCTCAGCTCGACATATAACGACTTAAAAACATCGCCTATAGGTCCTATATGGCCTTGGGTTGCAGCTGGCTGGTATCAGAGCCACCCACATGCCGTATATACAGGGCCCAGCTGTGCTCAGATCGACATATATCGACTCAAGAACATCGCCTGTAGGTCCTATATGGCCGTGGGTTGCATCTGGCTGGTATCAGAGCTACCCCCATGCTATATATACGGCGCCCAGCTATGCTCAGATCGACATATATCGACTCAAGAATATCGCCTGTAGGTCCTATATGGCCGTGGGTTGCATCTGGCTGATATCAGAGGCACCCACATGCCGAATATACGGGGGCCCAGCTGTGCTCAGATCGACATATATCGACTCAAGAACATCGCCTGTAGGTCCTATATGGCCGTGGGTTGCAGCTGGCTTGTAACAGAGCCACCCACATGCCGTATATACGGGGCCCAGCTGTGCTCAGATCGACATATATCGACTCAAGTACATCGCCTGTAGGTCCTATATGGCCGTGGGTTGCATCTGGCTGGTATCAGAGCTACCCCCATGCTGTATATACGGCGCCCAGCTGTGCTCAGATCGACATATATCGACTCAAGAACATCGCCTGAGGGTCCTATATGGCCGTGGGTTGCAGCTGGCTGGTATCACAGCTACCCCCATACTGTCTGTATATACGTAGCCCAGCTGTGCTCAGATCGACATATATCGACTCAAGAACATCGCCTGTAGGTCCTATATAGCCGTGGGTTGCATCTGGCTGGTATCAGAGCTACCCCCATGCTGTATATACAAGGCTCAGCTGTGCTCAGATCGACATATATCGACTCTAGAACATCGCCTGTTGGTCCTATATGGCCGTGGGTTGCATCTGGCTGGTATCAGAGCTACCCCCATGCTGTATATACGGGGCCCAGCTGTGCTCAGATCGACATATATCGACTCAAGAACTTCGCCTGTAGGTCCTATATGGCCGTGGGTTGCAGCTGGCTGGTATCAGAGCTACCCCCATGCTGTATATACGTGGCTCAGCTGTGCTCAGATCGACATATATCGACTCAAGAACATCGCCTGTGGGTCTTATATGGCCGTGGGTTGCAGCTGGCTGGTATCAGAGCTACCTCCAGGCTGTATATACGTGGCCCAGCTGTGCTCAGATCGACATATATCGACTCAAGAACATCGCCTGTAGGTCCTATATGGCCGTGGGTTGCATCTGGCTGGTATCAGTGCTACCCCCATACTGTATATACGGCGTCCAGCTGTGCTCAGATCGACATATATCGACTCAAGAACATCGCCTGTAGGTCCTATATGGCCGAGGGTTGCATATGGCTGGTATCAGAGCTACCCCCATGCTGTATTTACGGGGCCCAGCTGTTCCCACATCGACATATATCAAATCAAGAACATCGCTTATAGGTCCTACATAGCCGTGGGTTACAGCTGGCTGGTATCACAGCTACCCCCATGCTGTATATACGTGGCCCAGCTGCGCTCCGATCGACATATATCGACTCAAGAACATCGCCTGTAGGTCCTATATGGCCGTGGGTTGTATCTTCCTGGTATCAGAGCTACCCCTATGCTGTATATACGGCGAGCAGCTGTGCTCAGATCGACATATATCGACTCAAGAACATCGCCTGTAGGTCCTATATGGCCGTGGGTTGCATCTGGCTGGTTTCAGAGCTACCCACATGCTGTATATACGGGGCCCAGCTGTGCTCAGATCGACATATATCGACTCAAGAACATCGCCTGCAGGTCCTATATGGCCGTGGGTTGCAGCTGGCTGGTATCACAGCTACCACCATGCTGTATATATGGGGCTCAGCTGTGCTCAGATCGACATATATCGACTCTAGAACATCGCCTGTTGGTCCTATATGGCCGTGGGTTGCATCTGGCTGGTATCAGAGCTACCCCCATGCTGTATATACGGGGGCCCAGCTGTGCTCAGATCGACATATATCGACTCAAGAACTTCGCCTGTAGGTCCTATATGGCCTTGGGTTGCAGCTGGCTGGTATCAGAGCCACCCACATGCCGTATATACAGAACCCAGCTGTGCTCAGATCGACATATATCGACTCAAGAACATCGCCTGTAGGTCCTATATGGCCGTGGGTTGCATCTGGCTGGTATCAGAGCTACCCCCATGCTGTATATACGGGGCCCAGCTGTGCTCAGCTCGACATATAACGACTTAAAAACATCGCCTATAGGTCCTATATGGCCTTGGGTTGCAGCTGGCTGGTATCAGAGCCACCCACATGACGTATATACAGGGCCCAGCTGTGCTCAGATCGACATATATCGACTCAAGAACATCGCCTGTAGGTCCTATATGGCCGTGGGTTGCATCTGGCTGGTATCAGAGCTACCCCCATGCTGTATATACGGGGCCAACTGTGCTCAGATCGACATATATCGACTCAAGAACATCGCCTGTAGGTCCTATATGGCCGTGGGTTGCATCTGGCTGGTATCAGAGCTACCCCCATGCTGTATATACGGGGCCCAGCTGTGCTCAGATTGACATATATCGACTCAAAAACATCGCCTGTAGGTCCTATATAGCCGTGGGTTGCATCTGGCTGGTATCAGAGCTACCCCCATGCTGTATATACGAGGACCAGCTGTGCTCAGATCGACATATATCGACTCAAGAACATCGCTTGTAGGTCCTATATGGCCGTGGATTGCATCTGGCTGGTATCAGAGCTACCCCCATGCTGTATATACGGCGCCCAGCTGTGCTCAGATCGTCATATATTGACTCAAGAACATCGGCTGTAGGCCCTATATGGGCATAGGTTGCACCTGGCTGGTGTCGAAGCGGCCCCAATGCTGCATATACGGTGCATAGCGGTGCTCAGATCGACATATATCGACTCAAGAACATCGCCTGTAGGTCCTATATGGCCATGGGTTGCATCTGGCTGGTATCAGAGCCACGCACATGCCGTATATACGGGGACCAGCTGTGCTCAGATCGACATATATCGACTCAAGAACATCGCCTGTAGGTCCTATATGGCCGTGGGTTGCATCTGGCTGTTATCAGAGCTACCCCCATGCTGTATATAAGGCGCCCAGCTGTGCTCAGATCGACATATATTGACTCAAGAACATCGCCTGTAGGTCCTATATGGCCGTGGGTTGCAGCAGGCTAGAATCAGAGCCACCCACATGCCGTATATACGGGGCCCAGCTGTGCTCAGATCGACATATATCGACTCAAGAACATCGCCTGTAGGTCCTATATGGCCGTGGGTTGCATCTGGCTGGTATCAGAGCTACCCCCCTGCTGTATATACGGGGCCCAGCTGTGCTCAGATCGACATATATCGACTCAAGAACATCGCCTGTAGGTCCTATATGGCCGTGGGTTGCAGCTGGCTGGTATCACAGCTGCCCCCACGCTGTATATACGTGGCCCAGCTGTGCTCAGAACGACATATATCGACTCAAGAACATCGCCTGTGGGTCATATATGGCCGTGGGTTGCAGCTGGCTGGTATCAGAGCTACTCCAGGCTGTATATACGTGGCCCAGCTGTGCTCAGATCGACATATATCGACTCAAGAACATCGCCTGTAGGTACTATATGGCCGTGGGTTGCATCTGGCTGGTATCAGAGCTACCCCCATGCTATATATACGGCGCCCAGCTATGCTCAGATCGACATATATCGACTCAAGAACATCGCCTGTAGGTCCTATATGGCCGTGGGTTGCATCTGGCTGGTATCAGTGCTAATCCCATGCTGTATATACGGCGCCCAGCTGTGCTCAGATGGACATATATCGACTCAAGAACATCGCCTGTGGGTCCTATATAGCCGTGGGCTGCAGCTGGCTGGTATCACAGCTACCCCTATGCTGTATATACGTGGCCCAGCTGTGCTCAGATCGACATATATCGACTCAAGAATATCGCCTGTAGGTCCTATATGGCCGTGGGTTGCATCTGGCTGATATCAGAGGCACCCACATGCCGAATATACGGGGGCCCAGCTGTGCTCAGATCGACATATATCGACTCAAGAACATCGCCTGTAGGTCCTATATGGCCGTGGGTTGCATCTGGCTGGTATCAGAGCTACCCCCATGCTGTATATACGGCGCCCAGCTGTGCTCAGATCGACATATATCGACTCAAGAACATCGCCTGAGGGTCCTATATGGCCGTGGGTTGCAGCTGGCTGGTATCACAGCTACCCCCATGCTGTCTGTATATACGTAGCCCAGCTGTGCTCAGATCGACATATATCGACTCAAGAACATCGCCTGAGGGTCCTATATGGCCGTGGGTTGCAGCTGGCTGGTATCACAGCTACCCCCATGCTGTCTGTATATACGTAGCCCAGCTGTGCTCAGATCGACATATATCGACTCAAGAACATCGCCTGTAGGTCCTATATAGCCGTGGGTTGCATCTGGCTGGTATCAGAGCTACCCCCATGCTGTATATACGGGGCCCAGCTGTGCTCAGATCGACATATATCGACTCAAGAACATCGCCTGTAGGTCCTATATGGCCGTGGGTTGCAGCTGGCTTGTATCACAGCTACCCCCATGCTGTATATACGGGGCCCAGCTGTGCTCAGATCGACATATATCGACTCAAGAACATCGCCTGTAGGTCCTATATGGCCGTGGGTTGCATCTGGCTGGTATCAGAGCCACCCCCATGCTGTATATGCGGGGCCCAGCTGTGCTCAGATCGACATATATCGACTCAAGAACATCGCCTGTAGGTCCTATATGGCCGTGGGTTGCATCTGGCTGATATCAGAGCTACCCCCATGCTGTATATACTGGGCCCAGCTGTGCTCAGATCGACATATATCGACTCAAGAACATCGCCTGTAGGTCCTATATGGCCGTGGGTTGTAGCTGGCTGTTATCAGAGCTTCCCCCAGGCTGTATATAAGTGGCCCAGCTGTACTCAGATCTACATATATCGACTCAAGAACATCGCCTGTAGGTGCTATATGGCCGTGGGTTGCATCTGGCTGGTATCACAGCTACCTCCATGCTGTATATACGGCGCCAAGCCGAGCTCAGATCGACATATATCGACTCAAGAACATTGCTTGTAGGTCCTATATGGCCGTGGGTTGCATCTGGCTGGTATCAGTGCTACCCCCATGCTGTATATACGGCGCCCAGCTGTGCTCAGATCGACATATATTGACTCAAGAACATCGCCTGTAGGTCCTATATGGCCGTGGGTTGCAGCAGGCTAGAATCAGAGCCACCCACATGCCGTATATACGGGGCCCAGCTGTGCTCAGATCGACATATATCGACTCAAGAACATCGCCTGTAGGTCCTATATGGCCGTGGGTTGCATCTGGCTGGTATCAGAGCTACCCCCATGCTGTATATACGGGGCCCAGCTGTGCTCAGATCGACATATATCGACTCAAGAACATCGCCTGTAGGTCCTATATGGCCGTGGGTTGCAGCTGGCTGGTATCACAGCTACCCCCACGCTGTATATACGTGGCCCAGCTGTGCTCAGAACGACATATATCGACTCAAGAACATCGCCTGTGTGTCATATATGGCCGTGGGTTGCAGCTGGCTGGTATCAGAGCTACCCCAGGCTGTATATACGTGGCCCAGCTGTGCTCAGATCGACATATATCGACTCAAGAACATCGCCTGTAGGTAATATATGGCCGCGGGTTGCATCTGGCTGGTATCAGAGCTACCCCCATGCTATATATACGGCGCCCAGCTATGCTCAGATCGACATATATCGACTCAAGAACATCGCCTGTAGGTCCTATATGGCCGTCGGTTGCATCTGGCTGGTATCAGTGCTAATCCCATGCTGTATATACGGCGCTCAGCTGTGCTCAGATGGACATATATCGACTCAAGAACATCGCCTGTGGGTCCTATATAGCCGTGGGCTGCAGCTGGCTGGTATCACAGCTACCCCTGTGCTGTATATACGTTGCCCAGCTGTGCTCAGATCGACATATATCGACTCAAGAATATCGCCTGTAGGTCCTATATGGCCGTGGGTTGCATCTGGCTGATATCAGAGGCACCCACATGCCGAATATACGGTGGCCCAGCTGTGCTCAGATCGACATATATCGACTCAAGAACATCGCCTGTAGGTCCTATATGGCCGTGGGTTGCAGCTGGCTTGTAACAGAGCCACCCACATGCCGTATATACAGGGCCCAGCTGTGTTTAGATCGACATATATCGACTCAAGTACATCGCCTGTAGGTCCTATATGGCCGTGGGTTGCATCTGGCTGGTATCAGAGCTACCCCCATGCTGTATATACGGCGCCCAGCTGTGCTCAGATCGACATATATCGACTCAAGAACATCGCCTGAGGGTCCTATATGGCCGTGGGTTGCAGCTGGCTGGTATCACAGCTACCCCCATGCTGTCTGTATATACGTAGCCCAGCTGTGCTCAGATCGACATATATCGACTCAAGAACATCGCCTGTAGGTCCTATATAGCCGTGGGTTGCATCTGGCTGGTATCAGAGCTACCCCCATGCTGTATATACGGGGCCCAGCTGTGCTCAGATCGACATATATCGACTCAAGAACATCGCCTGTAGGTCCTATATGGCCGCGGGTTGCAGCTGGCTTGTATCACAGCTACCCCCATGCTGTATATACGGGGCCCAGCTGTGCTCAGATCGACATATATCGACTCTAGAACATCGCCTGTTGGTCCTATATGGCCGTGGGTTGCATCTGGCTGGTATCAGAGCTACCCCCATGCTGTATATACGGGGCCCAGCTGTGCTCAGATCGACATATATCGACTCAAGAACATCGCCTGTAGGTCCTATATGGCCTTGGGTTGCAGCTGGCTGGTATCAGAGCGACCCACATGCCGTATATACAGGGCCCAGCTGTGCTCAGGTCGACATATATCGACTCAAGAACATCGCCTGTAGGTCCTATATGGCCGTGGGTTACATCTGGCTGGTATCAGAGCCACCCCCATGCTGTATATACGGGGCCCAGCTGTGCTCAGATCGACATATATCGACTCAAGAACATCGCCTGTAGGTCCTATATGGCCGTGGGTTGCATCTGGCTGATATCAGAGCTACCCCCATGCTGTATATACTGGGCCCAGCTGTGCTCAGATCGACATATATCGACTCAAGAACATCGCCTGTAGGTCCTATATGGCCGTGGGTTGTAGCTGGCTGGTATCAGAGCCACCCACATGCCGTATATACGGGGCCCAGCTGTGCTCAGATCGACATATATCGACTCAAGAACATCGCCTGTAGGTCCTATATGGCCGTGGGTTGCATCTGGCTGGTATCAGAGCTACCCCCATGCTATATATACGGGGCCCAGCTGTGCTCAGATCGACATATATCGACTCAAGAACATCGCCTGTAGGTCCTATATGGCCGTGGGTTGCAGCTGGCTGGTATCACAGCTACCCCCGCGCTGTATATACGTGGCCCAGCTGTGCTCAGAACGACATATATCGACTCAAGAACATCGGCTGTGGGTCTTATATGGCCGTGGGATGCAGCTGGCTGTTATCAGAGATACCCCCAGGCTGTATATAAGTGGCCCAGCTGTACTCAGATCTACATATATCAACTCAAGAACAGCGCCTGTAGGTGCTATATGGCCGTGGGTTGCATCTGGCTGGTATAAGAGCTACATCCATGCTGTATATACGGCGCCAAGCCGTGCTCAGATCGACATATATCGACTCAAGAACATTGCTTGTAGGTCCTATATGGCCGTGGGTTGCATCTGGCTGGTATCAGTGCTACCCCCATGCTGTATATACGGCGCCCAGCTGTGCTCAGATCGACATATATCGACTCAAGAATATCGCCTGTAGGTCCTATATGGCCGTGGGTTGCATCTGGCTGGTATCAGAGCCACCCACATACCGTATATACGGGGCCCAGCTGTGCTCGGATCGACATATATCGACTCAAGAACATCGCCTGTAGGTCCTATATGGCCGTGGATTGAATCTGGCTGGTAACATAACTACCCCCATGCTGTATATAGGGCGCCCAGCTGTGCTCAGATCGACATATATCGACTCAAGAACATCGCCTGTAGGTCCTATATAGCCGTTTGTTGCAGTTGGCTGGTATCACAGCTCTCCCATGCTGTATTTACGTGGCCCAGCTGTGCTCAGGTCGACATATATCGACTCAAGGACATCACCTGTAGGTCCTATATGGCCGTGGGTTGCAGCTGGCTGGTATTAGAGCCACCCACATGCCCTATATACGGGGGTCCAGCTGTGCTCAGATCGACATATATCGACTCAAGAACATCGCCTGTAGGTCCTATATGGCCGTGGGTTGCATCTGGCTGGTATCAGAGCTACCCACATGCCGTATATACGGGACCCAGCTGTGCTCAGATCGACATATATCGACTCAAGAACATCGCCTGTAGGTCCTATATGGCCGTGGGTTGCATATGGCTGGTATCAGAGCCACCCACATGCCGTATTTACGGGGCCCAGCTGTGCTCAGATCGACATATATCGAATAATGACCATCGCCCGTAGGTCCTATATGGCCGTGGGTTGGATCTGGCTGGTATCAGAGCCACCCACATGCCGTATATACGTTACCCAGCTGTGCCCAGATCGACATATATCGACTCAAGAACATCGCCTGTAGGTCCTATATGGCCGTGGGTTGCATATGGCTGGTATCAGAGCTACTCCCATGCTGTATATATGAGGCCCAGCTGTGCTCAGATCGACATATATCGACTCAAGAACATTGCCTGTGGGTCTTATATGGCCGTGGGATGGAGCTGGCTGGTATCAGAGCTACCCCCAGGCTGTATATACGTGGCCCAGCTGTGCTCAGATCGACATATATCGACTTAAGAACATCGCCGGTAGGTCCTGTATGCCCATGGGTTGCATCTGGCTGGTATCAGAGCCACCCACATGCCGTATATACGGGGACCAGCTGTGCTCAGATCGACATATATCGACTCAAGAACATCGAATGTAGGTCCTATATGGCCGTGGGTTGCATCTGGCTCGTATCAGAGCTACACCCATGCTGTATATACGGCGCCCAGCTGTGCTCAGATCGACATATATCGACTCAAGAAAATCGCCTGTAGGTCCAATATGGCCGTGGGTTGCATCTGGCTGGTATCAGAGCTACCCCCATGCTGTATATACGGGGCACAGCTGTGCTCAGATCGACATATATCGACTCAAGAACATCGCCTGTAGGTCCTATATGGCCGTGGGTTGCAGCTGGCTGGTATCACAGCTACCCCCATGCTGTATATACGTGGCCCAGCTGTGCTCAGATCGACATATATCGACTCAAGAACATCGCCTGTAGGTCCTATATGGGCATAGGTTGCACCTGGCTGGTGTCGAAGCGGCCCCAATGCTGCATATACGGTGCATAGTGGTGCTCAGATCGACATATATCGACTCAAGAACATCGCCTGTAGGTCCTATATGGCCGTGGGTTGCACCTGGCTGATATCAGAGCCACCCACATGCCGTATATACGGGGGCCCAGCTGTGCTCAGATCGACATATATCGAATCAAGAACATCGGCTGTAGGTCCTATATGGCCGTGGGTTGCATCTGGCTGGTATCAGAGCCACCCACATGCCGTATATACGGGGCCCAGCTGTGCTCAGATTGACATATATCGACTCAAAAACATCGCCTGTTGGTCCTATATGGCCGTGGGTTCCATCTGGCTGGTATCAGAGCTACCCCCATGCTTTATATACGAGGACCAGCTGTGCTCAGATCGACATATATCGACTCAAGAACATCGCCTGTAGGTCCTATATGGCCGTGGATTGCATCTGGCTGGTATCAGAGCTACCCCCATGCTGTATATACGGCGCCCAGCTGTGCTCAGATCGTCATATATTGACTCAAGAACATCGGCTGTAGGCCCTATATGGGCATAGGTTGCACCTGGCTGGTGTCGAAGCGGCCCCAATGCTGCATATATGGTGCATAGCGGTGCTCAGATCGACATATATCGACTCAAGAACATCGCCTGTAGGTCCTATATGGCCATGAGTTGCATCTGGCTGGTATCAGAGCCACGCACATGCCGTATATACGGGGACCAGCTGTGCTCAGATCGACATATATCAACTCAAGAACATCGAATGTAGGTCCTATATGGCCGTGGGTTGCATCTGGCTCGTATCAGAGCTACACCCATGCTGTATATACGGCGCCCAGCTGTGCTCAGATCGACATATATCGACTCAAGAAAATCGCCTGTAGGTCCAATATGGCCGTGGGTTGCATCTGGCTGGTATCAGAGCTACCCCCATGCTGTATATACGGGGCACAGCTGTGCTCAGATCGACATATATCGACTCAAGAACATCGCCTGTAGGTCCTATATGGCCGTGGGTTGCAGCTGGCTGGTATCACAGCTACCCCCATGCTGTATATACGTGGCCCAGCTGTGCTCAGATCGACATATATCGACTCAAGAACATCGCCTGTAGGTCCTATATGGGCATAGGTTGCACCTGGCTGGTGTCGAAGCGGCCCCAATGCTGCATATACGGTGCATAGTGGTGCTCAGATCGACATATATCGACTCAAGAACATCGCCTGTAGGTCCTATATGGCCGTGGGTTGCACCTGGCTGATATCAGAGCCACCCACATGCCGTATATACGGGGGCCCAGCTGTGCTCAGATCGACATATATCGAATCAAGAACATCGGCTGTAGGTCCTATATGGCCGTGGGTTGCATCTGGCTGGTATCAGAGCCACCCACATGCCGTATATACGGGGCCCAGCTGTGCTCAGATTGACATATATCGACTCAAAAACATCGCCTGTTGGTCCTATATGGCCGTGGGTTCCATCTGGCTGGTATCAGAGCTACCCCCATGCTTTATATACGAGGACCAGCTGTGCTCAGATCGACATATATCGACTCAAGAACATCGCCTGTAGGTCCTATATGGCCGTGGATTGCATCTGGCTGGTATCAGAGCTACCCCCATGCTGTATATACGGCGCCCAGCTGTGCTCAGATCGTCATATATTGACTCAAGAACATCGGCTGTAGGCCCTATATGGGCATAGGTTGCACCTGGCTGGTGTCGAAGCGGCCCCAATGCTGCATATATGGTGCATAGCGGTGCTCAGATCGACATATATCGACTCAAGAACATCGCCTGTAGGTCCTATATGGCCATGAGTTGCATCTGGCTGGTATCAGAGCCACGCACATGCCGTATATACGGGGACCAGCTGTGCTCAGATCGACATATATCAACTCAAGAACATCGCCTGTAGGTCCTATATGGCCGTGGGTTGCATCTGGCTGGTATCAGAGCTACCCCCATGCTGTATATACGGCGCCCAGCTGTGCTCAGATCGACATATATTGACTCAAGAACATCGCCTGTAGGTCCTATATGGCTGTGGGTTGCATCTGGCTGGTATCAGAGCTATCCTCATGCTGTATATACGGGGCCCAGCTGTGCTCAGATCGACATATATCGACTCAAGAACGTCGCCTGTAGGTCCTATATGGCCGTGGGTTGCAGCTGGCTGGTATCACAGCTACCCCCATGCTGTATATACGTGGCCCAGCTGTGCTCAGATCGACATATATCGACTCAAGAACATCGCCTGTAGGTCCTATATGGCCGTGGGTTGCAGCTGGCTAGAATCAGAGCCACCCACATGCCGTATATACGGGGCCCAGCTGTGCTCAGCTCGACATATATTGATTCAAAAACATCGCCTATAGGTCCTATATGGCCGTGGGTTGCAGCTGGCTGGTATCAGAGCCACCCACATGCCGTATATACGGGGCCCAGCTGTGCTCAGATCGACATATATCGACTCAAGAACATCGCCTGTAGGTCCTATATGGCCGTGGGTTGCATCTGGCTGGTATCAGAGCTACCCCCATGCTGTATATACGGGTCCCAGCTGTGCCCAGATCGACATATATCGACTCAAGAACATCGCCTGTATGTCCTATATGGCCGTGTCTTGCAGCTGGCTGGTATCAGAGCCACCCACATGCCGTATATACGGGGCCCAGCTGTGCTCAGATCGACATATATCGACTCAAGAACATCGCCTGTAGGTCCTATATGGCCGTGGGTTGCATCTGGCTGGTATCAGAGCTACCCCCATGCTGTATATACGGGGCCCAGCTGTGCTCAGATCGACATATATCGACTCAAGAACATCGCCTGTAGGTCCTATATGGCCGTGGGTTGCAGCTGGCTGGTATCACAGCTACCCCCACGCTGTATATACGTGGCCCAGCTGTGCTCAGAACGACATATATCGACTCAAGAACATCGCCTGTGGGTCATATATGGCCGTGGGTTGCAGCTGGCTGGTATCACAGCTACCCCCATGCTGTCTGTATATACGTGGCCCAGCTGTGCTCAGATCGACATATATCGACTCAAGAACATCGCCTGTAGATCCTATATGGCCGTGGGTTGCATCTGGCTGGTATCAGAGCTACCCCCATGCTGCATATACGGGGCCCAGCTGTGCTCAGATCGACATATATCGACTCAAGGACATCGCCTGTAGGTCCTATATAGCCGTGGGTTGCAGCTGGCTGGTATCACAGCCACCCCCATGCCGTATATACGTGGCCCAGCTGTGCTCAGATCGACATATATCGACTCAAGAACATCGCCTGTAGGTCCTATATGGCCGTGGGTTGCATCTGGCTGGTATCAGAGCTACCCCCATGCTGTATATACGGGGCCCAGCTGTGCTCAAATCGACATATATCGACTCAAGAACATCGCCTGTAGGACCTATATGGCTGTGGGTTGCAGCTGGCTGGTATCACAGCTACCCCCATGCTGTATATACGTGGCCTAGCTGTGCTCAGATCGACATATATCGACTCAAGAACATCGCCTGTAGGTCCTATATAGCCTTGGGTTGCATCTGGCTGGTATCAGAGCCACCCACATGCCGTATATACGGGGCCCAGCTGTGCTCAGATCGACTTATATCGACGGAAGAACATCGCCTGTAGGTCCTATATGGCCATGGGTTGCATCTGGCTGGTATCACAGCTACCCCCATGCTGTATATACGTAGCCCAGCTGTGCTCAGATCGACATATATCGACTCAAGAACATCGCCTGTAGGTCCTATATGCCAATGGGTTGCATCTGGCTGGAATCAGAGCCACCCACATGCTGCATATAGAATGCATAGCGTAGCTCATATCGACATATATCGACTCAAGAACATTGCATGTAGGTCCTATATGGGCATAGGTTGCACCTGGCTGGTGTCGAAGCGGCCCTAATGCTGCATATACGGTGCATAGCGGTGCTCAGATCGACATATATCGACTCAAGAACATCGCCTGTAGGTCCTATATGGCCGTGGGTTGCATCTGGCTGATATCAGAGCCACCCACATGCCGTATATACGGGGGCCCAGCTGTGCTCAGATCGACATATATCGACTAAAAAACATCGGCTGTAGGTCCTATATGGCCGTGGGTTGCATCTGGCTGGTATCAGAGCCACCCACATGCCGTATATACGGGGCCCAGCTGTGCTCAGATCGACATATATCGACTCAAGAACATCGCCTGTAGGTTCTATATGGCCGTGGGTTGCATATGGCTGGTATCAGAGCCACCCACCTGCCGTATATACGGGGCCCAGCTGTGCTCGGATCGACATATATCGACTCAAGAACATCGCCTGTAGGTCCTATATGGCCGTGGATTGAATCTGGCTGGTATCAGAGCTACCCCCATGCTGTATATACGGCGCCCAGCTGTACTCAGATCGACATATATCGACTCAAGAACATCGCCTGTAGGTCCTATATGGCCGTGGGTTGCATCTGGCTGATATCAGAGCCACCCACATGCCGTATATACGGGGGCCCAGCTGTGCTCAGATCGACATATATCGACTAAAAAACATCGGCTGTAGGTCCTATATGGCCGTGGGTTGCATCTGGCTGGTATCAGAGCCACCCACATGCCGTATATACGGGGCCCAGCTGTGCTCAGATCGACATATATCGACTCAAGAACATCGCCTGTAGGTTCTATATGGTCGTGGGTTGCATATGGCTGGTATCAGAGCCACCCACCTGCCGTATATACGGTGCCCAGCTGTGCTCGGATCGACATATATCGACTCAAGAACATCGCCTGTAGGTCCTATATGGCCGTGGATTGAATCTGGCTGGTATCAGAGCTACACCCATGCTGTATATACGGCGCCCAGCTGTGCTCAGATCGACATATATCGACTCAAGAACATCGTCCGTAGGTCCTATATAGCCGTGGGTTGCAGTTGGCTGGTATCACAGCTACCCCCATGCTGTATATACGGGGCCCAGCTGTGCTCAGATCGACATATATCGACTCAAGAACATCGCCTGTAGGTCCTATAGGGCCGTGGGTTGCAGCTGGCTGGTATCACAGCTACCCCCATGCTATATGTACGTGGCCCAGCTGTGCTCAGATCGACATATATCGACTCAAGAACATCGCCTGTAGGTCCTATATGCCCGTGGGTTGCATCTGGCTGGAATCAGAGCCACCCACATGCTGCATATCCAGGGCATAGCGGAGCTCATATCTACAAATATCGACTCAAGAACATCGCCTGTAGGTCCTATATGGGCATAGGTTGCACCTGGCTGGTGTCGAAGCGGCCCCAATGCTGCATATACGGTGCATAGCGGTGCTCAGATCGACATATATCGACTCAAGAACATCGCATGTAGGTCCTATATGGCCGTGGGTTGCATCTGGCTGATATCAGAGCCACCCACATGCCGTATATACGGGGGCCCAGCTGTGCTCAGATAGACATATATCGAATCAAGAACATCGGCTGTAGGTCCTATATGGCCGTGGGTTGCATCTGGCTGGTATCAGAGCCACCCACATGCCTTATATACGGGGCCCAGCTGTGCTCAGATCGACATATATCGACTCAAGAACATCGCTTGTAGGTCCTTTATGGCCGTGGGTTGCATCTCGCTGGTATCAGAGCTACCCCCATGCTGTATATACGAGGCCCAGCTGTGCTCAGATCGACATATATCGACTCAAGAACATCGCCTGTGGGTCTTATATGTCTGTGGGTTGCAGCTGGCTGGTATCAGGGCTACCCCCAGGCTGTATATACGTGGCCCAGCTGTGCTCAGATCGACATATATCGACTCAAGAACATCGCCTGTAGGTGCTATATGGCCGTGGGTTGGATCTGGCTGGTATCAGAGCTACCCCCATGCTGTATATACGGCGCCCAGCTGTGCTCAGATCGACATATATCGACTCAAGAACATCGCCTGTACGTCCTATATGGGCATAGGTTGCACCTGGCTGGTGTCGGAGCGGCCCCAATGCTGCATATACGGTGCATAGCGGTGCTCAGATCGACATATATCGAATCAAGAACATCGCCTGTAGGTCGTATATGGCCGTGGGTTGCATCTGGCTGATATCAGAGCCACCCACATGCCGTATATACGGGGGCCCAGCTGTGCTCAAATCGACATATATCGACTCAAGAACATCGCCTCTAGGTCCTATATGGCCGTGGGTTACATCTGGCTGGTATCAGAGCCACCCACATGCCGTAAATACGGGGCCCAGCTGTGCTCAGATCGACATATATCGACTCAAGAACATCGCCTGCAGGTCCTATATGGCCGCGGGTTGCATCTGGCTGGTATCAGAGCCACCTACATGCCGTATATACGGTACCCAGCTGTGCTCAGATCGACATATATCGACTCAAGAACATCGCCTGTAGGTCCTATATGGCCGTGGGTTGCATATGGCTAGTATCAGAGCCACCCACATGCCATATACACGGGGCCCATCTGTGCTCAGATCGACATATATCGACTCAAAAACATCGCCTGTAGGTCCTATATGGCCGTGGGTTGCAGCTGGCTGGTATCAGAGCCACCCACATGCCGTATATACGGGGCCCAGCTGTGCTCAGATCGACATATATCGACTCAAGAACATCGCCTGTAGGTCCTATATTGCCGTGGGTTGCATCTGGCTGGTATCAGAGCTACCCCCATGCTGTATATACGGCGCCCAGCTGTGCTCAGATCGACATATATCGACTCAAGAATATCGCCTGAGGGTCCTATATGGCCGTGGGTTGCATCTGGCTGGTATCAGAGCTACCCCCATGCTGTATATACGGGGCCCAGCTGTGCTCAGATCGACATATATCGACTCAAGAACATTGCCTGTAGGTCCTATATAGCCGTGGGTTGCAGTTGGCTGGTATCACAGCTACCCTCATGCCGTATATACGTGGCCCAGCTGTGCTCAGATCGACATATATCGACTCAAGAACATGGCCTGTAGGTCCTATATGGCCGTAGGTTGCAACTGGCTGGTATCAGAGCCACACACATGCCGTATATATAGGGACCAGCTGTGCTCAGATCGACATATATCGACTCAAGAACATCGCCTGTAGATCATATATGGCCGTGGGTTGCATCTGGCTGGTATCAGAGCTACCCCCATGCTGTATATACGGGGCGCAGCTGTGCTCAGATCGACATATATCGACTCAAGAACATCGCCTGTAGGTCCTATATAGCCGTGGGTTGCAGCTGGCTGGTATCACAGCTACCCCCATGCCGTATATACGTGGCCCAGCTGTGCTCAGATCGACATATATCGACTCAAGAACATCGCCTGTAGGTCCTATATGGCCGTGGGTTGCATCTGGCTGGTATCAGAGCTACCCCCATGCTGTATATAC
The DNA here is from genome assembly GCA_963942505.1 of Lordithon lunulatus. Classification (NCBI taxonomy): domain Eukaryota; kingdom Metazoa; phylum Arthropoda; class Insecta; order Coleoptera; family Staphylinidae; genus Lordithon; species Lordithon lunulatus. The sequence goes on along the minus strand of OZ012667.1, from coordinate 28,173,783 downwards.
GGCGCCCAGCTGTGCTCAGATCGACATATATCGACTGAAGAACATCGCCTGAGGGTCCTATATGGCCGTGGGTTGCATCTGGCTGGTATCAGAGCTACCCCCATGCTGTATATACGGGGCCCAGCTGTGCTCAGATCGACATATATCGACTCAAGAACATTGCCTGTAGGTCCTATATAGCCGTGGGTTGCAGTTGGCTGGTATCACAGCTACCCTCATGCCGTATATACGTGGCCCAGCTGTGCTCAGATCGACATATATCGACTCAAGAACATCGTCTGTAGGTCCTATATGGCCGTGGGTTGCAACTGGCTGGTATCAGAGCCACACACATGCCGTATATATGGGGACCAGCTGTGCTCAGATCGACATATATCGACTCAAGAACATCGCCTGTAGATCTTATATGGCCGTGGGTTGCATCTGGCTGGTATCAGAGCTACCCCCATGCTGTATATACGGGGCCCAGCTGTGCTCAGATCGACATATATCGACTCAAGAACATTGCCTGTAGGTCCTATATAGCCGTGGGTTGCAGGTGGCTGGTATCACAGCTACCCCCATGCCGTATATACGTGGCCCAGCTGTGCTCAGATCGACATATATCGACTCAAGAACATCGCCTGTAGGTCCTATATGGCCGTGGGTTGCATCTTGCTGGTATCAGAGCTACCCCCATGCTGTATATACGGCGCCCAGCTGTGCTCAGATCGACATATATCGACTCAAGAACATCGCCTGTAGGTCCTATATGGCCGTGGGTTGCAGCTGGCTGGTATCACAGCTACCCCCATGCTGTATATACGTGGCCCAGCTGTGCTCAGATCGACATATATCGACTCAAGAACATCGCCTGTAGGTCCTATATGGCCGTGGGTTGCATCTGGCTGGTATCAGAGCTACCCCTATGCCGTATATACGTGGCCTAGCTGTGCTCAGATCGACATATATAGACTCAAGAACATCGCCTGTAGGTGCTATATGGCCGTGGGTTGCATCTGGCTGGTATCAGAGCTACCCCCATGCTGTATATACGGCGAGCAGCTGTGCTCAGTTCGACATATATCGACTCAAGAACATCGCCTGTAGGTCCTATATGGCCGTGGGTTGCATCTGGCTTGTATCATAGCTACCCCCATGCTGTATATACGGGGCCCATCTGTGCTCAGATCGACATATATCGACTCAAGAACATCGCCTGTAGGTCCTATATAACCGTGGGTTGCAGCTGGCTGGTATCACAGCTACCCCCATGCTGTATATACGGCGCCGAGCTGTGCTCAGATCGACATATATCGACTCAAGAACATCGCCTGTAGGTCATATATGGCCGTGGGTTGCAGCTGGCTGGTATCACAGTTACCCCCACGCTGTATTTACGTGGCCCAGCTGTGCTCAGAACGACATAAATCGACTTAAGAACATCGCCTGTGGGTCATATGTGGCCGTGGGTTGCAGCTGGCTGGTATCAGAGCTACCCCAGGCTGTATATACGTGGCCCAGCTGTGCTCAGATCGACATATATCGACTCAAGAACATCGCCTGTAGGTCCTATATGGCCGTGGGTTGCAGCTGACTGGTATCAGTGCTAATGCCATGCTGTATATACGGCGCCCAGCTGTGCTCAGATCGACATATATCGACTCAAGAACATCGCTTGTAGGTCCTATATAGCCGTGGGTTGCAGCTGGCTGGTATCACAGCTACCACCACGCTGTATATACGTGGCCCAGCTGTGCTCAGAACGACATAAATCGACTCAAGATCATCGCCTGTGGGTCATATATGGCCGTGGGTTGCAGCTGGCTGGAATCATAGCTACCCCAGGCTGTATATACGTGGCCCAGCTGTGCTCAGATCGACATATATCGACTCAAGAAGATCGCCTGTAGGTCCTATATGGCCGTGGGTTGCAGCTGGCTGGTATCAGAGCCACTCACATGCTGTATATACGGGGCCCAGCTGTGCTCAGATCGACATATATCGACTCTAGAACATCGCCTGTAGGACCTATATGGCCGTGGGTTGCATCTGGCTGGTATCAGAGCTACCCCCATGCTGTATATACGGGGCCCAGCTGTGCTCAGATCGACATATATCGACTCAAGAACATCGCCTGTAGCTCCTATATGGCCGTGGGTTGCAGCTGGCTGGTATCACAGCTACCCCCACGCTGTATATACGTGGCCCAGCTGTGCTCAGAACGACATAAATCGACTCAAGAACATCGCCTGTGGGTCATATGTGGCCGTGGGTTGCAGCTGGCTGGTATCAGAGCTACCCCAGGCAGTATATACGTGGCCCAGCTGTGCTCAGATCGACATATATCGACTCTAGAACATCGCCTGTAGGACCTATATGGCCGTGGGTTGCATCTGGCTGGTATCAGAGCTACCCCCATGCTGTATATACGGGGCCCAGCTGTGCTCAGATCGACATATATCGACTCAAGAACATCGCCTGTAGGTCCTATATGGCCGTGGGTTGCAGCTGGTTGGTATCACAGCTACCCCCACGCTGTATATACGTGGCCCAGCTGTGCTCAGAACGACATAAATCGACTCAAGAACATCGCCTGTGGGTCATATGTGGCCGTGGGTTGCAGCTGGCTGGTATCAGAGCTACCCCAGGCAGTATATACGTGGCCCAGCTGTGCTCAGATCGACATATATCGACTCAAGAACATCGCCTGTAGGTCCTATATGGCCGTGGGTTGCATATGGCTGGTATCAGAGCCACCCACATGCCGTATTTACGTGGCCCAGCTGTGCTCAGATCGACATATATCGAATAATGACCATCGCCCGTAGGTCCTATATGGCCGTGGGTTGGATCTGGCTGGTATCAGAGCCACCCACATGCCGTATATACGTTACCCAGCTGTGCCCAGATCGACATATATCGACTCAAGAACATCGCCTGTAGGTCCTATATGGCCGTGGGTTGCATATGGCTGGTATCAGAGCTACTCCCATGCTGTATATACGAGGCCCAGCTGTGCTCAGATCGACATATATCGACTCAAGAACATTGCCTGTGGGTCTTATATGGCCGTGGGATGCAGCTGGCTGGTATCAGAGCTACCCCCAGGCTGTATATACGTGGCCCAGCTGTGCTCAGATCGACATATATCGACTTAAGAACATCGCCGGTAGGTCCTGTATGCCCATGGGTTGCATCTGGCTGGTATCAGAGCCACCCACATGCCGTATATACGGGGACCAGCTGTGCTCAGATCGACATATATCGACTCAAGAACATCGCCTGTAGGTCCTATATAACCGTGGGTTGCAGCTGGCTAGTATCACAGCTACCCCCATGCTGTATATACGGCGCCGAGCTGTGCTCAGATCGACATATATAGACTCAAGAACATCGCCTGTAGGTCCTATATGGCCGTGGGTTGCATCTGGCTGGTATCAGAGCTACCCCCCCGCTGTATATACGGGGCCCAGCTCTGCTCAGATCGACACATATCGACTCAAGAACATCGCCTGTAGGTCCTATATGGCCGTGGGTTGCAGCTGGCTGGTATCAGAGCTACCCCCATGCTGTATATACGTGGCCCAGCTGTGCTCAGATCTACATATATCGACTCAAGAACATCGCCTGTAGGTCCTATATGGCCTTGGGTTGCAGCTGGCTGATATCACAGCTACCCCCATGCTGTATATACGTGGCCCAGCTGTGCTCAGATCGACATATATCGACTCAAGAACATCGCCTGTAGGTCCTATATGGCCGTGGGTTGCAGTTGGCTGGTATCAGAGCCACCCACATTCCGTATATACGGGGACCAGCTGTGCTCAGCTCGACATATATCGACTCAAAAACATCGCCTGTAGGTCCTATATGGCCGTGGGTTGCAGCTGGCTGGTATCAGAGCCACCCACATGCCGTATATACGGGGCCCAGCTGTGCTCAGATCGACATATATCGACTCAAGAACATCGCCTGTAGGTCCTATATGGCCGTGGGTTGCAGCTGGCTGGTATCACAGCTACCCCCACGCTGTATATACGTGGCCCAGCTGTGCTCAGAACGACATAAATCGACTTAAGAACATGGCCTGTGGGTCATATGTGGCCGTGGGTTGCAGCTGGCTGGTATCAGAGCTACCCCAGGCGGTATATACGTGGCCCAGCTGTGCTCAGATCGACATATATCGACTCAAGAACATCGCCTGTAGGTCCTATATGGCCGTGGGTTGCAGCTGACTGGTATCAGTGCTAATGCCATGCTGTATATACGGCGCCCAGCTATGCTCAGATCGACATATATCGACTCAAGAACATCGCCTGTAGGTCCTATATAGCCGTGGGTTGCAGCTGGCTGGTATCACAGCTACCCCCACGCTGTATATACGTGGCCCAGCTGTGCTCAGATCGACATATATCGACTCAAGAACATCGCCTGTAGGTTCTATATAGCCGTGGGTTGCAGCTGGCTGGTATCACAGCTACCCCCACGCTGTATATACGTGGCCCAGCTGTGCTCAGAACGACATAAATCGACTCAAGATCATCGCCTGTGGGTCATATATAGCCGTGGGTTGCAGCTGGCTGGAATCAGAGCTACCCCAGGCTGTATATACGTGGCCCAGCTGTGCTCAGATCGACATATATCGACTCAAGAACATCGCCTGTAGGTCCTATATGGCCGTGGGTTGCAGCTGGCTGGTATCAGAGCCACCCACATACTGTATATACGGGGCCCAGCTGTGCTCAGATCGACATATATCGACTCAAGAACATCGCCTGTAGGTCCTATATGGCCGTGGGTTGCATCTGGCTGGTATCAGAGCTACCCCCATGCTGTATATACGGGGCCCAGCTGTGCTCAGATCGACATATATCGACTCAAGAACATCGCCTGTAGGTCCTATATGGCCGTGGGTTGCAGCTGGCTGGTATCACAGCTACCCCCACGCTGTATATACGTGGCCCAGCTGCGCTCAGAACGACATAAATCGACTCAAGATCATCGCCTGTGGGTCATATATAGCCGTGGGTTGCAGCTGGCTGGAATCAGAGCTACCCCAGGCTGTATATACGTGGCCCAGCTGTGCTCAGATCGACATATATCGACTCAAGAACATCGCCTGTAGGTCCTATATGGCCGTGGGTTGCAGCTGGCTGGTATCAGAGCCACCCACATACTGTATATACGGGGCCCAGCTGTGCTCAGATCGACATATATCGACTCAAGAACATCGCCTGTAGGTCCTATATGCCCGTGGGTTGCATCTGGCTAGAATCAGAGCCACCCACATGCTGCATATACAGGGCATAGCGGAGCTCATATCGACATATATCGACTCAAGAACATCGCCTGTGGGTCTTATATGGCCGTGGGTTGCAGCTGGCTGGTATCAGAGCTACCGCCAGGCTGTATATACGTGGCCCAGCTGTGCTCAGATCGACATATATCGACTTAAGAACATCGCCGGTAGGTCCTGTATGCCCATGGGTTGCATCTGGCTGGTATCAGAGCCACCCACATGACGTATATACGGGGACCAGCTGTGCTCAGATCGAAATATATCGACTCAAGTACATCGCCTGTAGGTCCTATATGGCCGTGGGTTTCAGCTGGCTGGTATCAGAGCTACCCCCATGCTGTATATACAGCGCCCAGCTGTGCTCAGATCGATATATATATATATCGACTTAAGAAAATCGCCTGTAGGTCCTATATGGCCGTGGGTTGCATCTGGCTGGTATCAGAGCTACCCCCATGCTGTATATACGGGGCCCAGCTGTGCTCAGATCGACATATATCGACTCAAGAACATCGCCTGTAGGTCCTATATGGCCGAGGGTTGCATCTGGCTGATATCAGAGCCACCCACATGCCGTATATACGGGGGCCCAGCTGTGCTCAGATCGACATATATCGACTCAAGAACATCGCCTGTAGGTCCTATATGGCCGTGGGTTGCAGCGGGCTGGTATCAGAGCCACCCATATGCCGTATATACGAGGCCCAGCTGTGCTCAGATCGATAAATATCGACTCAAGAACATCGCCTGTAGGTTCTATATAGCCGTGGGTTGCATATGGCTGGTATCAGAGCCACCCACATGCCGTATATACGGGGCCCAGCTGTGCGCAGATCGACATATATCGACTCAAGAACATCGCCTGTAGGTCCTATATGGCCTTGGGTTGCATATGGCTGGTATCAGAGCCACCCACATGCCGTATATACGGGGCCCAGCTGTGCTCAGATTGACATATATCGACTCAAGAACATCGCCTGTAGGTCCTATATGGCCGTGGGTTGCATCTGGCTGGTATCAGAGCTACACCCATGGTGTATATACGGCGCCCAGCTGTGCTCAGGACGACATATATTGACTCAAGAACATCGCCTGTAGGTCCTATATGGCCGTGGGTTGCATCTGGCTGGTATCAGAGCTACCCCTATGCTGTATATACGGCGACCAGCTGTGCTCAGATCGACATATATCGACTCAAGAACATCGCCTGTAGGTCCTATATGGCCGTGGGTTGCATCTGGCTGGTATCAGAGCTACCCTCATGCTGTATATACGGGGCCCAGCTGTGCTCAGATCGACATATATCGACTCAAGAACATCGCCTGTAGGTCCTATATGGCCGTGGGTTGCATCTGGGTGGTATCAGAGCTACCCCCATGCTGTATATACGGGGCCCAGCTGTGCTCAGATCGACATATATCGACTTAAGAACATCGCCTGTAGGTCCTATATAGCCGTGGGTTGCAGCTGGCTGGTATCACAGCTACCCCCATGCTATATATACGGCGCCCAGCTGTGCTCAGATCGACATATATCGACTCAAGAACATCGCCTGTAGGTCCTATATGGCCGTGGGTTGCAACTGGCTGGTTTCAGAGCTACCCCCATGCTGTATATACAGGGCCCAGCTGTGCTCAGATCGACATATATCGACTCAAGAACATCGCCTGTAGGTGCTATATGGCCGTGGGTTGCAGCTGGCTGGTATCACAGCTACCCCCATGCTGTATATACGTGGCCCAGCTGTGCTCAGATCGACATATATCGACTCAAGAACATCGCATGTAGGTCCTATATGCCCGTGGGTTGCATCTGGCTAGAATCAGAGCCACCCACATGCTGCATATACAGGGCATAGCGGAGCTCATATCGACATATATCGACTCAAGAACATCGCCTGTAGGTCCCATATGGGCATAGGTTGCACCTGGCTGGTGTCGGAGCGGCCCCAATGTTGCATATACGGTGCATAGCGGTGCTCAGATCGACATATATCGACTCAAGAACATCGCCTGTAGGTCCTATATGGCAGTGGGTTGCATCTGGCTGATATCAGAGCCACCCACATGCCGTATATACGGGGGCCCAGCTGTGCTCAGATCGACATATATCGACTCAAGAACATCGGCTCTAGGTCCTATATGGCCGTGGGTTGCATCTGGCTGGTATCAGAGCCACCCACATGCCGTATATACGGGGCCCAGCTGTGCTCAGATCGACATATATCGACTCAAGAATATCGCCTGTAGGTCCTATATGGCCGTCGGTTGCAACTGGCTGGTATCAGAGCTACCCCCATGGTGTATATACGGCGCCCAGCTGTGCTCAAATCGACATATATCGATTCAAGGACATCGCCTGTAGGTCCTATATGGCCGTGGGTTGGATCTGGCTGGTATCAGAGCTACTCCCATGCTGTATATACGAGGCCCAGCTGTGCTCAGATCGACATATATCGACTCAAGAACATCGCCTGTGGTTCTTATATGGCCGTGGGTTGCAGCTGGCTGGTATCAGAGCTACCCCCAGGCTGTATATACGTGGCCCAGCTATGCTCAGATCGACATATATCGACTCAAGAATATAACCTGTAGGTGCTGTATGGCCGTGGGCTGCATCTGGCTGGTATCAGAGCTGCCCCCAAGCTGTATATACGGCGCCCATCTGTGCTCAGATCGACATATATCGACTCAAGAACATCGCCTGTAGGTCCAATATGGCCGTGGGTTGCATCTGGCTGGTATCATAGCTTCCCCCATGCTGTATATACGGGGCCCAGCTGTGCTCAGAGCGACATATATCGACTCAAGAAAATCGCCTGTAGGTCCTATGTAGCCGTGGGTTGCAGCTGGCTGGTATCACAGCTACCCCCATGCTGTATATACGTGGCCCAGCTGTGCTCAGATCGACATATATCGACTCAAGAACATCGCCTGAGGTCCTATATGGCCGTGGGTTGCAGCTGGCTGTTATCAGAGCCACCCACATGCCGTATATGCGGGGCCCAGCTGTGCTCAGCTCGACATATAACGACTCAAAAACATCGCCTCTAGGTCCTATATGGCCGTGGGTTGCATCTGGCTGGTACCAGAGCTACCCCCATGCTGTATATAGGGCGCCCATCTGTGCTCAGATCGACATATATCGACTGAAAAACATCGCCTGTAGGTCCTATATGGCCGTGAGTTGCATCTGGCTAGTATCATAGCTTCCCCCATGCTGTATATACGGGGCCCAGCTGTGCTCAGAGCGACATATATCGACACAAGAACATCGCCTGTAGGTCCTATGTAGCCGTGGGTTGCAGCTGGCTGGTATGACAGCTACCCCCATGCTGTATATACGTGGCCCAGCTGTGCTCAGATCGACATATATCGACTCAAGAACATCGCCTGTAGGTCCTATATGGCCGTGGGTTGCAGCTGGCTGGTATCAGAGCCACCCACATGCCGTATATACGGGGACCAGCTGTGCTCAGATCGACATATATCGACTCAAGAACATCGCCTGTAGGTCCTATATGGCCGTGGGTTGCATCTGGCTGGTATCAGACCTACCCCCATGCTGTATATACTAGGCCCAGCTGTGCTCAGATCGACATATATCGACTCAAGAACATCGCCTGTAGGTCCTATATAACCGTGGGTTGCAGCTGGCTAGTATCACAGCTACCCCCATGCTGTATATACGGCGCCGAGCTGTGCTCAGATCGACATATATAGACTCAAGAACATCGCCTGTAGGTCCTATATGGCCGTGGGTTGCATCTGGCTGGTATCAGAGCTACCCCCCCGCTGTATATACGGGGCCCAGCTCTGCTCAGATCGACACATATCGACTCAAGAACATCGCCTGTAGGTCCTATATGGCCGTGGGTTGCAGCTGGCTGGTATCAGAGCTACCCCCATGCTGTATATACGTGGCCCAGCTGTGCTCAGATCTACATATATCGACTCAAGAACATCGCCTGTAGGTCCTATATGGCCTTGGGTTGCAGCTGGCTGATATCACAGCTACCCCCATGCTGTATATACGTGGCCCAGCTGTGCTCAGATCGACATATATCGACTCAAGAACATCGCCTGTAGGTCCTATATGGCCGTGGGTTGCAGTTGGCTGGTATCAGAGCCACCCACATTCCGTATATACGGGGACCAGCTGTGCTCAGCTCGACATATATCGACTCAAAAACATCGCCTGTAGGTCCTATATGGCCGTGGGTTGCAGCTGGCTGGTATCAGAGCCACCCACATGCCGTATATACGGGGCCCAGCTGTGCTCAGATCGACATATATCGACTCAAGAACATCGCCTGTAGGTCCTATATGGCCGTGGGTTGCAGCTGGCTGGTATCACAGCTACCCCCACGCTGTATATACGTGGCCCAGCTGTGCTCAGAACGACATAAATCGACTTAAGAACATGGCCTGTGGGTCATATGTGGCCGTGGGTTGCAGCTGGCTGGTATCAGAGCTACCCCAGGCGGTATATACGTGGCCCAGCTGTGCTCAGATCGACATATATCGACTCAAGAACATCGCCTGTAGGTCCTATATGGCCGTGGGTTGCAGCTGACTGGTATCAGTGCTAATGCCATGCTGTATATACGGCGCCCAGCTGTGCTCAGATCGACATATATCGACTCAAGAACATCGCCTGTAGGTCCTATATAGCCGTGGGTTGCAGCTGGCTGGTATTACAGCTACCCCCACGCTGTATATACGTGGCCCAGCTGTGCTCAGATCGACATATATCGACTCAAGAACATCGCCTGTAGGTTCTATATAGCCGTGGGTTGCAGCTGGCTGGTATCACAGCTACCCCCACGCTGTATATACGTGGCCCAGCTGTGCTCAGAACGACATAAATCGACTCAAGATCATCGCCTGTGGGTCATATATAGCCGTGGGTTGCAGCTGGCTGGAATCAGAGCTACCCCAGGCTGTATATACGTGGCCCAGCTGTGCTCAGATCGACATATATCGACTCAAGAACATCGCCTGTAGGTCCTATATGGCCGTGGGTTGCAGCTGGCTGGTATCAGAGCCACCCACATACTGTATATACGGGGCCCAGCTGTGCTCAGATCGACATATATCGACTCAAGAACATCGCCTGTAGGTCCTATATGGCCGTGGGTTGCATCTGGCTGGTATCAGAGCTACCCCCATGCTGTATATACGGGGCCCAGCTGTGCTCAGATCGACATATATCGACTCAAGAACATCGCCTGTAGGTCCTATATGGCCGTGGGTTGCAGCTGGCTGGTATCAGAGCTACACCCATGGTGTATATACGGCGCCCAGCTGTGCTCAGGACGACATATATTGACTCAAGAACATCGCCTGTAGGTCCTATATGGCCGTGGGTTGCATCTGGCTGGTATCAGAGCTACGCCTATGCTGTATATACGGCGACCAGCTGTGCTCAGATCGACATATATCGACTCAAGAACATCGCCTGTAGGTCCTATATGGCCGTGGGTTGCATCTGGCTGGTATCAGAGCTACCCTCATGCTGTATATACGGGGCCCAGCTGTGCTCAGATCGACATATATCGACTCAAGAACATCGCCTGTAGGTCCTATATGGCCGTGGGTTGCATCTGGGTGGTATCAGAGCTACCCCCATGCTGTATATACGGGGCCCAGCTGTGCTCAGATCGACATATATCGACTTAAGAACATCGCCTGTAGGTCCTATATAGCCGTGGGTTGCAGCTGGCTGGTATCACAGCTACCCCCATGCTATATATACGGCGCCCAGCTGTGCTCAGATCGACATATATCGACTCAAGAACATCGCCTGTAGGTCCTATATGGCCGTGGGTTGCATCTGGCTGGTTTCAGAGCTACCCCCATGCTGTATATACAGGGCCCAGCTGTGCTCAGATCGACATATATCGACTCAAGAACATCGCCTGTAGGTCCTATATGGCCGAGGGTTGCATCTGGCTGATATCAGAGCCACCCACATGCCGTATATACGGGGGCCCAGCTGTGCTCAGATCGACATATATCGACTCAAGAACATCGGCTCTAGGTCCTATATGGCCGTGGGTTGCATCTGGCTGGTATCAGAGCCACCCACATGCCGTATATATACGGGGCCCAGCTGTGCTCAGATCGACATATATCGACTCAAGAATATCGCCTGTAGGTCCTATATGGCCGTCGGTTGCAACTGGCTGGTATCAGAGCTACCCCCATGGTGTATATACGGCGCCCAGCTGTGCTCAAATCGACATATATCGATTCAAGGACATCGCCTGTAGGTCCTATATGGCCGTGGGTTGGATCTGGCTGGTATCAGAGCTACTCCCATGCTGTATATACGAGGCCCAGCTGTGCTCAGATCGACATATATCGACTCAAGAACATCGCCTGTGGTTCTTATATGGCCGTGGGTTGCAGCTGGCTGGTATCAGAGCTACCCCCAGGCTGTATATACGTGGCCCAGCTATGCTCGGATCGACATATATCGACTCAAGAATATAACCTGTAGGTGCTGTATGGCCGTGGGCTGCATCTGGCTGGTATCAGAGCTGCCCCCAAGCTGTATATACGGCGCCCATCTGTGCTCAGATCGACATATATCGACTCAAGAACATCGCCTGTAGGTCCTATATGGCCGTGGGTTGCATCTGGCTGGTATCATAGCTTCCCCCATGCTGTATATACGGGGCCCAGCTGTGCTCAGAGCGACATATATCGACTCAAGAACATCGCCTGTAGGTCCTATGTAGCCGTGGGTTGCAGCTGGCTGGTATCACAGCTACCCCCATGCTGTATATACGTGGCCCAGCTGTGCTCAGATCGACATATATCGACTCAAGAACATCGCCTGAGGTCCTATATGGCCGTGGGTTGCAGCTGGCTGTTATCAGAGCCACCCACATGCCGTATATGCGGGGCCCAGCTGTGCTCAGCTCGACATATAACGACTCAAAAACATCGCCTCTAGGTCCTATATGGCCGTGGGTTGCATCTGGCTGGTACCAGAGCTACCCCCATGCTGTATATAGGGCGCCCATCTGTGCTCAGATCGACATATATCGACTGAAAAACATCGCCTGTAGGTCCTATATGGCCGTGAGTTGCATCTGGCTAGTATCATAGCTTCCCCCATGCTGTATATACGGGGCCCAGCTGTGCTCAGAGCGACATATATCGACACAAGAACATCGCCTGTAGGTCCTATGTAGCCGTGGGTTGCAGCTGGCTGGTATGACAGCTATCCCCATGCTGTATATACGTGGCCCAGCTGTGCTCAGATCGACATATATCGACTCAAGAACATCGCCTGTAGGTCCTATATGGCCGTGGGTTGCAGCTGGCTGGTATCAGAGCCACCCACATGCCGTATATACGGGGACCAGCTGTGCTCAGATCGACATATATCGACTCAAGAACATCGCCTGTAGGTCCTATATGGCCGTGGGTTGCATCTGGCTGGTATCAGACCTACCCCCATGCTGTATATACTAGGCCCAGCTGTGCTCAGATCGACATATATCGACTCAAGAACATCGCCTGTATGTCCTATATGGCCGTGGGTTGCATCTGGCTGGTATCAGAGCTACCCCCATGCTGTATATACGGGGCCCAGCTGTGCTCAGATCGACATATATCGACTCAAGAACACCGCCTGTAGGTCCTATATAGACGTGGGTTGCAGCTGGCTGGTATCACAGCTACCCCCATGCTGTATATACGTGGCCAAGCTGTGCTCAGATCGATATATATCGACTCAAGAACATCGCCTGTAGGTCCTATATGGCCGTGGGTTGCATCTGGCTGGTATCAGAGCTACCCCCATGCTGTATATACGGCGCCCAGCTGTGCTCAGATCGACATATATCGACTTAAGAACGTCGCCTGTAGGTCATATATGGCCGTGGGTTGCATCTGGCTGGTATCAGAGCTACCCCCATGCTATATATACGGGGCCCAACTGTGCTCAAATCGACATATATCGACTCAAGAACATCGCCTGCAGGTGCTATATGGCCGTGGGTTGCATCTGGCTGGTATCAGAGCTACCCCCATGCTGTATATACGGCGCCCATCTGTGCTCAGATCGACATATATCGACTCAAGAACATCGCTTGTAGGTCCTATATGGCCCTGGGTTGCATCTGGCTGGTATCAGTGCTACCCCCATGCTGTATATACGGCGTCCAGCTGTGCTCAGATCGACATATATCGACTCAAGAACATCGCCTGTGGGTCTTATATGGCCGTGGGTTGCAGCTGGCTGGTATCAGAGCTACCCCCAGGCTGTATATACGTGGCTTAGCTGTGCTCAGATCGACATATATCGACTCAAGAACATCGCCTGTATGTGCTATATGGCCGTGGGTTGCATCTGGCTGGTATCAGAGCTACCCCCATGCTGTATATACGTGGCCCAGCTGTGCTCAGATCGACATATATCGACTCAAGAACATCGCCTGTGGGTCTTATATGGCCGTGGGTTGCAGCTGGCTGGTATCAGAGCTACCCCCAGGCTGTATATACGTGGCCCAGCTGTGCTCAGATCGACATATATCGACTTAAGAACATCGCCGGTAGGTCCTGTATGCCCATGGGTTGCATCTGGCTGGTATCAGAGCCACCCACATGCCGTATATACGGGGACCAGCTGTGCTCAGATCGACATATATCGACTTAAGAACATCGCCTGTAGGTCCTATATGGCCGTGGGTTGCATCTGGCTCGTATCAGAGCTACCCCCATGCTGTATATACTGCGCCAAGCTGTGCTCAGATCGACATATATCGACTCAAGAACATCGCCTGTAGGTCCTATATGGCCGTCGGTTGCAGCTGGCTAGTATCACAGCTACCCCCATGCTGTATATACGTGGCCCAGCTGTGCTCAGATCGACATATATCGACTCAAGAACATCGCCTGTAGGTCCTATATGGCCGTGGGTTGCATCTGGCTGGTATCAGAGCCACCCACATGCCGTATATACGGTACCCAGCTGTGCTCAGATCGACATATATCGACTCAAGAACATAGCCTGTAGGTCCTATATGGCCGTGGGTTGTATATGGCTGCTATCAGAGCCACCCACATGACGTATATACGGGGCCCAGATGTGCTCAGATCGACATATATCGACTCAAGAACATCGCCTGTAGGTCCTATATGGCCGTGGGTTGCATCTGGCTGGTATCAGAGCCACCCACATGCTGTATATACGTTACCCAGCTGTGCTCAGATCGACATATATCGACTCAAGAACATCGCCTGTAGGTCCTATATGGCCGTGGGTTGTATATGGCTGGTATCAGAGCCACCCACATGCCGTATATACGGGGCCCAGCTGTGCTCAGATCGACATATATCGACTCAAGAACATCGCCTGTAGGTGCTATATGGCCGTGGGTTGCATCTGGCTGGTATCAGAGCTACCCCCTTGCTGTATATACGGCGCCCAGCTGTGCTCAGATCGACATATATCGACTCAAGAACATCGTCTGTAGGTCCTATATGGCCGTGGATTGCATCTGGCTGGTATCAGAGCTACTCCCATGCTGTATATACGGCGCCCAGCTGTGCTCAGATCGACATATATCGACCCAAGAACATCGCCTGTAGGTCCTATATGGCCGTGGCTTGCATCTGGCTGGTATCAGAGCCACCCACATGCCGTATATACGGGGCCCAGCTGTGCTCAGATCGACATATATCGACTCAAGAACAACGCCTGTAGGTGCTATATGGTCGTGGGTTGCATCTGGCTGGTATCAGAGCTACCCCCATGCTGTATATACGGCGCCCAGCTGTGCTCAGATCGACATATATCGACTCAAGAACATCGCCTGTAGGTCCTATATGGCCGTGGGTTGCATCTGGGTGGTATCAGAGCTACACCCGTGCTGTATATACGGGACCCAGCTGTGCTCAGATCGACATATATCGACTCAAGAACATCGCCTGTAGGTCCTATATGGCCGTGGGTTGCATCTGGCTTATATATGGCCACCCACATGCCGTATATACGAGGGCCCAGCTGTGCTCAGATCGACATATATCGAATCAAGAACATCGGCTGTAGGTCCTATATGGCCTTGGGTTGCATCTGGCTGATATCAGAGCCACCCACATGCCGTATATACGGGGCCCACCTGTGCTCAGATCGACATATATCGACTCAAGAACATCGCTTGTAGGTCCTATATGGCCGTGGGTTGCATCTGGCTGGTATCAGAGCCACCCACATGCCGTATATACGAGGCCCAGCTGTGCTCAGATCGACATATATCGACTCAAGAACATCGGCTGTAGGTCCTATATGGCCGTGGGATGCATATAGCTGGTATCAGAGCCACCCACATGCCGTATATACGGGGCCCAGCTGTGCTCAGATCGACATATATCGACGCAAGAACATCGCCTGTAGGTCCTATATGGCTGTGGGTTGCATCTGGCTGGTATCAGAGCTACCCTCATGCTGTATATACGGGGCCCAGCTGTGCTCAGATCGACATATATCGACTCAAGAACATCGCCTGTAGGTCCTATATGGCCGTGGGTTGCATCTGGCTGGTATCAGAGCTACCCCCATGCTGTATATACGGGGCCCAGCTGTGCTCAGATCGACATATATCGACTCAAGAACGTCGCCTGTAGGTCCTATATGGCCGTGGGTTGCAGCTGGCTGGTATCAGAGCCACCCACATGCCGTATATACGGGGCCCAGCTGTGCTCAGATCTTCATATATCGACTCAAGAACATCGCCTGTAGGTCCTATATGGCCGTGGGTTGCATCTGGCTGGTATCAGAGCTACCCCCATGCTGTATATACGGGGTCCAGCTGTGCTCAGATCGACATATATCGACTCAAGAACATCGCCTGTAGGTCCTATATGGCCGTGGGTTGCAGCTGGCTGGTATCACAGCTACCCCCACGCTGTATATACGTGGCCCCGCTGTGCTCAGAACGACATATATCGACTCAAGAACATCGCCTGTGGGTCTTATATGGCCGAGGGTTGCAGCTGGCTGGTATCAGAGCTACCCCAAGGCTGTATATACGTGGCCCAGCTGTACTCAGATCGACATATATCGACTCAAGAACATCGCCTGTAGGTGTTATATGGCCGTGGGTTGCATCTGGCTGGTATCAGAGCTACCCCCATGCTGTATATACGGCGCCCAGCTGTGCTCAGATCGACATATATCGACTCAAGAATATCGCCTGTAGGTCCTATATGGCCGTGGGTTGCATCTGGCTGGTATCAGAGCCACCCACATGCCGTATATACGGGGCCCAGCTGTGCTCGGATCGACATATATCGACTCAAGAACATCGCCTGTAGGTCCTATATGGCCGTGGATTGAATCTGGCTGGTATCATAACTACCCCCATGCTGTATATACGGCGCCCAGCTGTGCTCAGATCGACATATATCGACTCAAGAACATCGCCTGTAGGTCCTATATAGCCGTGGGTTGTAGTTGGCTGGTATCACAGCTATCCCCATGCTGTATTTACGTGGCCCAGCTGTGCTCAGGTCGACATATATCGACTCAAGGACATCACCTGTAGGTCCTATATGGCCGTGGGTTGCAGCTGGCTGGTATCAGAGCCACCCACATGCCCTATATACGGGGTTCCAGCTGTGCTCAGATCGACATATATCGACTCAAGAACATCGCCTGTAGGCCCTATATGGCCGTGGGTTGCATCTGGCTGGTATCAGAGCCACCCACATGCCGTATATACGTTACCCAGCTGTGCCCAGATCGACATATATCGACTCAAGAACATCGCCTGTAGGTCCTATATGGCCGTGGGTTGCAAATGGCTGGTATCAGAGCTACCCCCATGCTGTATATAAGAGGCCCAGCTGTGCTCAGATCGACATATATCGACTCAAGAACATCGGCTGTGGGTCTTATATGGCCGTGGGTTGCAGCTGGCTGGTATCAGAGCTACCCCCAGGCTGTATATACGTGGCCCAGCTGTGCTCAGATCGACATATATCGACTTAAGAACATCGCCGGTAGGTCCTGTATGCCCATGGGTTGCATCTGGCTGGTATCACAGCCACCCACATGCCGTATATACGGGGACCAGCTGTGCTCAGATCGACATATATCGACTTAAGAACATCGCCTGTAGGTCCTATATGGCCGTGGGTTGCATCTGGCTCGTATCAGAGCTACCCCCATGCTGTATATACTGCGCCAAGCTGTGCTCAGATCGACATATATCGACTCAAGAACATCGCCTGTAGGTCCTATATGGCCGTGGGTTGCAGCTGGCTGGTATCACAGCTACCCCCATGCTGTATATACGTGGCCCCGTTGTGCTCAGATCGACATATATCGACTCAAGAACATCGCCTGTAGGTCCTATATGGCCGTGGGTTGTATATGGCTGGTAACAGAGCCACCCACATGCCGTATATACGGGGCCCAGCTGTGCTCAGATCGACATATATCGACTCAAGAACATCGCCTGTAGGTCCTATATGGCCGTGGTTTGCATCTGACTGGTATCGGAGCTACCACCATCTTGTATATACGGCGCCCAGCTGCGCTCAGATCGACATATATCGACTCAAGAACATCGCCAATGGGTCCTATATGGCTGTGGGTTGCATCTGGCTGGTATCAGAGCTACCCCCATGCTGTATATACGAGGCCCAGCTGTGCTCAGATCGACATATATCGACTCAAGAACATCGCCTGTGGGTCTTATATGGCCGTGGGTTGCAGCTGGCTGGTATCAGAGCTACCCCCAGGCTGTATATACGTGGCCCAGCTGTGCTCAGATCGACATATATCGACTCAAGAACATCGCCAGTAGGTGCTATATGGCAGTGGGTTGCATCTGGCTGGTATCAGAGCTACCCCCATGCTGTATATACGGCTCCAAGCTGTGCTCAGATCGACATATATCGACTCAAGAACATCGCTTGTAGGTCCTATATGGCCGTGGGTTGCATCTGGCTGGTATCAGTGCTACCCCCATGCTGTATATACGGCGCCCAGCTGTGCTCAGATCGACATATATCGACTCAAGAATATCTCCTGTAGGTCCTATATGGCCGTGGGTTGCATCTGGCTGGTATCAGAGCCACCCACATGCCGTATATACCGGGCCCAGCTGTGCTCGGATCGACATATATCGACTCAAGAACATCGCCTGTAGGTCCTATATGGCCGTGGATTGAATCTGGCTGATATCAGAGCTACCACCATGTTGTATATACGGCGCCCAGCTGTGCTCAGATCGACATATATCGACTCAAGAACATCGCCTGTAGGTCCTATATAGCCGTAGGTTGCAGTTGGCTGGTATCACAGCTACCCCCATGCTGTATATACGTGGCCCAGCTGTGCTCAGGTCGACATATATCGACTCAAGGACATCACCTGTAGGTCCTATATGGCCGTGGGTTGCAGCTGGCTGGTATCAGAGCCACCCACATGCCGTATATACGGGGCCCAGCTGTGCTCGGATCGACATATATCGACTCAAGAACATCGCCTGTAGGTCCTATATGGCCGTGGATTGAAGCCGGCTGGTATCATAACTACCCCCATGCTGTATATACGGCGCCCAGCTGTGCTCAGATCGACATATATCGACTCAAGAACATCGCCTGTAGGTCCTATATAGCCGTGGGTTGCAGTTGGCTGGTATCACAGCTATCCCCATGCTTTATTTACGTGGCCCAGCTGTGCTCAGGTCGACATATATCGACTCAAGGACATCACCTGTAGGTCCTATATGGCCGTGGGTTGCAGCTGGCTGGTATCAGAGCCACCCACATGCCCTATATACGGGGGTCCAGCTGTGCTCAGATCGACATATATCGACTCAAGAACATCGCCTGTAGGTCCTATATGGCCGTGGGTTGCATCTGGCTGGTATCAGAGCCACCCACATGCCGTATATTCGTTACCCAGCTGAGCCCAGATCGACATATATCGACTCAAGAACATCGCCTGTAGGTCCTATATGGCCGTGGGTTGCAAATGGCTGGTATCAGAGCTACCCCCATGCTGTATATACGAGGCCCAGCTGTGCTCAGATCGACATATATCGACTCAAGAACATCGCCTGTGGGTCTTATATGGCCGTGGGTTGCAGCTGGCTGGTATCAGAGCTACCCCCAGGCTGTATATACGTGGCCCAGCTGTGCTCAGATCGACATATATCGACTTAAGAACATCGCCGGTAGGTCCTGTATGCCCATGGGTTGCATCTGGCTGGTATCAGAGCCACCCACATGCCGTATATACGGGGACCAGCTGTGCTCAGATCGACATATATCGACTTAAGAACATCGCCTGTAGGTCCTATATGGCCGTGGGTTGCATCTGGCTCGTATCAGAGCTACCCCCATGCTGTATATACTGCGCCAAGCTGTGCTCAGATCGACATATATCGACTCAAGAAAATCGCCTGTAGGTCCTATATGGCCGTGGGTTGCATCTGGCTGGTATCAGAGTTACCCCCATGCTGTATATACGGGGCCCAGCTGTGCTCAGATCGACATATATCGACTCAAGAACATCGCCTGTAGGTCCTATATGGCCATGGATTGCAGCTGGCTAGTATCACAGCTACCCCCATGCTGTATATACGTGGCCCAGCTGTGCTCAGATCGACATATATCGACTCAAGAACATCGCCTGTAGGTCCTATATGGCCGTGAGTTGCATCTGGCTGGTATCAGAGCCACCCACATGCCGTATATACGGTACCCAGCTGTGCTCAGATCGACATATATCGACTCAAGAACATAGCCTGTAGGTCCTATATGGCCGTGGGTTGTATATGGCTGCTATCAGAGCCACCCACATGACGTATATACGGGGCACAGATGTGCTCAGATCGACATATATCGACTCAAGAACATCGCCTGTAGGTCCTATATGGCCGTGGGTTGCATCTGGCTGGTATCAGAGCCACCCACATGCTGTATATACCGTACCCAGCTGTTCTCAGATCGACATATATCGACTCAAGAACATCGCCTGTAGGTTCTATATGGCCGTGGGTTGTATATGGCTGGTATCAGAGCCACCCACATGCCGTATATACGGGGCCCAGCTGTGCTCAGATCGACATATATCGACTCAAGAACATCGCCTGTAGGTGCTATATGGCCGTGGGTTGCATCTGGCTGGTATCAGAGCTACCCCCTTGCTGTATATACGGCGCCCAGCTGTGCTCAGATCGACATATATCGACTCAAGAAAATCGTCTGTAGGTCCTATGTGGCCGTGGATTGCATCTGGCTGGTATCAGAGCTACTCCCATGCTGTATATACGGCGCCCAGCTGTGCTCAGATCGACATATATCGACCCAAGAACATCGCCTGTAGGTCCTATATGGCCGTGGCTTGCATCTGGCTGGTATCAGAGCCACCCACATGCCGTATATACGGGGCCCAGCTGTGCTCAGATCGACATATATCGACTCAAGAACAACGCCTGTAGGTGCTATATGGTCGTGGGTTGCATCTGGCTGGTATCAGAGCTACACCCATGCTGTATATACGGCGCCCAGCTGTGCTCAGATCGACATATATCGACTCAAGAACATCGCCTGTAGGTCCTATATGGCCGTGGGTTGCATCTGGGTGGTATCAGAGCTACACCCGTGCTGTATATACGGGGCCCAGCTGTGCTCAGATCGACATATATCGACTCAAGAACAAGGCCTGTAGGTGCTATATGGTCGTGGGTTGCATCTGGCTGGTATCAGAGCTACACCCATGCTGTATATACGGCGCCCAGCTGTGCTCAGATCGACATATATCGACTCAAGAACATCGCCTGTAGGTCCTATATGGCCGTGGGTTGCATCTGGCTGGTATCAGAGCTACCCCCATGCTGTATATACGGGGCCCAGCTGTGCTCAGATCGACATATATCGACTCAAGAACATCGCCTGTAGGTCCTATATGGCCGTGGGTTGCACCTGGCTGGTATCAGAGCTACCCCCATGCTGTATATACGGGGTCCAGCTGTGCTCAGATCGACATATATCGACTCAAGAACATCGCCTGTAGGTCCTATATGGCCGTGGGTTGCAGCTGGCTAGTATCACAGCTACCCCCACGCTGTATATACGTGGCCCCGCTGTGCTCAGAACGACATATATCGACTCAAGAACATCGCCTGTGGGTCTTATATGGCCGTGGGTTGCAGCTGGCTGGTATCAGAGCTACCCCCAGGCTGTATATACGTGGCCCAGCTGTACTCAGATCGACATATATCGACTCAAGAACATCGCCTGTAGGTGTTATATGGCCGTGGGTTGCATCTGGCTGGTATCAGAGCTACCCCCATGCTGTATATACGGCGCCCAGCTGTGCTCAGATCGACATATATCGACTCAAGAATATCGCCTGTAGGTCCTATATGGCCGTGGGTTGCATCTGGCTGGTATCAGAGCCACCCACATGCCGTATATACGGGGCCCAGCTGTGCTCGGATCGACATATATCGACTCAAGAACATCGCCTGTAGGTCCTATATGGCCGTGGATTGAATCTGGCTGGTATCATAACTACCCCCATGCTGTATATACGGCGCCCAGCTGTGCTCAGATCGACATATATCGACTCAAGAACATCGCCTGTAGGTCCTACATAGCCGTGGGTTGTAGTTGGCTGGTATCACAGCTATCCCCATGCTGTATTTACGTGGCCCAGCTGTGCTCAGGTCGACATATATCGACTCAAGGACATCACCTGTAGGTCCTATATGGCCGTGGGTAGCAGCTGGCTGGTATCAGAGCCACCCACATGCCCTATATACGGGGTTCCAGCTGTGCTCAGATCGACATATATCGACTCAAGAACATCGCCTGTAGGTCCTATATGGCCGTGGGTTGCATCTGGCTGGTATCAGAGCCACCCACATGCCGTATATACGTTACCCAGCTGTGCCCAGATCGACATATATCGACTCAAGAACATCGCCTGTAGGTCCTATATGGCCGTGGGTTGCAAATGGCTGGTATCAGAGCTACACCCATGCTGTATATACGAGGCCCAGCTGTGCTCAGATCGACATATATCGACTCAAGAACATCGCGTGTGGGTCTTATATGGCCGTGGGTTGCAGCTGGCTGGTATCAGAGCTACCCCCAGGCTGTATATACGTGGCCCAGCTGTGCTCAGATCGACATATATCGACTTAAGAACATCGCCGGTAGGTCCTGTATGCCCATGGGTTGCATCTGGCTGGTATCAGAGCCACCCACATGCCGTATATACGGGGACCAGCTGTGCTCAGATCGACATATATCGACTTAAGAACATCGCCTGTAGGTCCTATATGGCCGTGGGTTGCATCTGGCTCGTATCAGAGCTACCCCCATGCTGTATATACTGCGCCAAGCTGTGCTCAGATCGACATATATCGACTCAAGAAAATCGCCTGTAGGTCCTATATGGCCGTGGGTTGCATTTGGCTGGTATCAGAGCTACCCCCATGCTGTATATACGGGGCCCAGCTGTGCTCAGATCGACATATATCGACTCAAGAACATCGCCTGTAGGTCCTATATGGCCGTGGGTTGCAGCTGGCTAGTATCACAGCTACCCCCATGCTGTATATACGTGGCCCAGCTGTGCTCAGATCGACATATATCGACTCAAGAACATCGCCTGTAGGTCCTATATGGCCGTGAGTTGCATCTGGCTGGTATCAGAGCCACCCACATGCCGTATATACGGTACCCAGCTGTGCTCAGATCGACATATATCGACTCAAGAACATAGCCTGTAGGTCCTATATGGCCGTGGGTTGTATATGGCTGCTATCAGAGCCACCCACATGACGTATATACGGGGCCCAGATGTGCTCAGATCGACATATATCGACTCAAGAACATCGCCTGTAGGTCCTATATGGCCGTGGGTTGCATCTGGCTGGTATCAGAGCCACCCACATGCTGTATATACCGTACCCAGCTGTGCTCAGATCGACATATATCGACTCAAGAACATCGCCTGTAGGTCCTATATGGCCGTGGGTTGTATATGGCTGGTATCAGAGCCACCCACATGCCGTATATACGGGGCCCAGCTGTGCTCAGATCGACATATATCGACTCAAGAACATCGCCTGTAGGTGCTATATGGCCGTGGGTTGCATCTGGCTGGTATCAGAGCTACCCCCTTGCTGTATATACGGCGCCCAGCTGTGCTCAGATCGACATATATCGACTCAAGAACATCGTCTGTAGGTCCTATATGGCCGTGGATTGCATCTGGCTGGTATCAGAGCTACTCCCATGCTGTATATACGGCGCCCAGCTGTGCTCAGATCGACATATATCGACCCAAGAACATCGCCTGTAGGTCCTATATGGCCGTGGCTTGCATCTGGCTGGTATCAGAGCCACCCACTTGCCGTATATACGGGGCCCAGCTGTGCTCAGATCGACATATATCGACTCAAGAACAACGCCTGTAGGTGCTATATGGTCGTGGGTTGCATCTGGCTGGTATCAGAGCTACACCCATGCTGTATATACGGCGCCCAGCTGTGCTCAGATCGACATATATCGACTCAAGAACATCGCCTGTAGGTCCTATATGGCCGTGGGTTGCATCTGGGTGGTATCAGAGCTACACCCGTGCTGTATATACGGGACCCAGCTGTGCTCAGATCGACATATATCGACTCAAGAACATCGCCTGTAGGTCCTATATGGCCGTGGGTTGCATCTGGCTGATATCAGAGCCACCCACATGCCGTATATACGAGGGCCCAGCTGTGCTCAGATCGACATATATCGAATCAAGAATATCGGCTGTAGGTCCTATATGGCCTTGGGTTGCATCTGGCTGATATCAGAGCCACCCACATGCCGTATATACGGGGCCCACCTGTGCTCAGATCGACATATATCGACTCAAGAACATCGCTTGTAGGTCCTATATGGCCGTGGGTTGCATCTGGCTGGTATCAGAGCCACCCACATGCCGTATATACGAGGCCCAGCTGTGCTCAGATCGACATATATCGACTCAAGAACATCGGCTGTAGGTCCTATATGGCCGTGGGATGCATATAGCTGGTATCAGAGCCACCCACATGCCGTATATACGGGGCCCAGCTGTGCTCAGATCGACATATATCGACGCAAGAACATCGCCTGTAGGTCCTATATGGCTGTGGGTTGCATCTGGCTGGTATCAGAGCTACCCTCATGCTGTATATACGGGGCCCAGATGTGCTCAGATTGACATATATCGACTCAAGAACATCGCCTGTAGGTCCTATATGGCCGTGGGTTGCATCTGGCTGGTATCAGAGCTACCCCCATGCTGTATATACGGGGCCCAGCTGTGCTCAGATCGACATATATCGACTCAAGAACATCGCCTGTAGATCCTATATGGCCGTGGGTTGCAGTTGGCTGGTATCAGAGCCACCCACATGCCGTATATACGGGGCCCAGCTGTGCTCAGATCTACATATATCGACTCAAGAACATCGCCTGTAGGTCCTATATGGCCGTGGATTGCATCTGGCTGGTATCAGAGCTACCCCCATGCTGTATATACGGGGTCCAGCTGTGCTCAGATCGACATATATCGACTCAAGAACATCGCCTGTAGGTCCTATATGGCCGTGGGTTGCAGCTGGCTGGTATCACAGCTACCCCCACGCTGTATATATGTGGCCCCGCTGTGCTCAGAACGACATATATCGACTCAAGAACATCGCCTGTGGGTCTTATATGGCCGTGGGTTGCAGCTGGCTGGTATCAGAGCTACCCCCAGGCTGTATATACGTGGCATAGCTGTACTCAGATCGACATATATCGACTCAAGAACATCGCCTGTAGGTGTTATATGGCCGTGGGTTGCATCTGGCTGGTATCAGAGCTACCCCCATGCTGTATATACGGCGCCCAGCTGTGCTCAGATCGACATATATCGACTCAAGAATATCGCCTGTAGGTCCTATATGGCCGTGGGTTGCATCTGGCTGGTATCAGAGCCACCCACATGCCGTATATACGGGGCCCAGCTGTGCTCGGATCGACATATATCGACTCAAGAACATCGCCTGTAGGTCCTATATGGCCGTGGATTGAATCTGGCTGGTATCATAACTACCCCCATGCTCTATATACGGCGCCCAGCTGTGCTCAGATCGACATATATCGACTCAAGAACATCGCCTGTAGGTCCTACATAGCCGTGGGTTGTAGTTGGCTGGTATCACAGCTATCCCCATGCTGTATTTACGTGGCCCAGCTGTGCTCAGGTCGTCATATATCGACTCAAGGACATCACCTGTAGGTCCTATATGGCCGTGGGTAGCAGCTGGCTGGTATCACATCTACCCCCATGCTATATATACGGCGCCCAGCTGTGCTCAGATCGACATATATCGACTCAAGAACATCGCCTGTAGGTCCTATATGGCCGTGGGTTGCATCTGGCTGGTTTCAGAGCTACTCCCATTCTGTATATACGGGGCCCAGCTGTGCTCAGATAGACATATATCGACTCAAGAACATCGCCTATAGGTCCTATATGGCCGTGGGTTGCAGCTGGCTGGTATCACAGCTACCCCCATGCTGTATATACGTGGCCCAGCTGTGCTCAGATCGACATATATCGACTCAAGAACATCGCCTGTAGGTCCTATATGCCCGTGGGTTGCATCTGGCTGGAATCAGAGCCACCCACATGCTGCATATACAGGGCATAGCGGAGCTCATATCGACATATATCGTCTCAAGAACATCGCCTGTAGGTCCCATATGGGCATGGGTTGCACCTGGCTGGTGTCGGAGCGGCCCCAATGTTGCATATACGGTGCATAGCGGTGCTCAGATCGACATATATCGACTCAAGAACATCGCCTGTAGGTCCTATATGGCAGTGGGTTGCATCTGGCTGATATCAGAGCCATCCACATGCCGTATATACGGGGGCCCAGCTGTGCTCAGAACGACATATATCGACTCAAGAACATCGGCTCTAGGTCCTATATGGCCGTGGGTTGCATCTGGCTGGTATCAGAGTCACCCACATTCCGTATATACGGGGCCCAGCTGTGCTCAGTTCGACATATATCGACTCAAGAACATCCCCTGTAGGTCCTATATGGCCGTGGGTTGCATCTGGCTGGTATCAGAGCTACCCCCATGGTGTATATACGGCGCCCAGCTGTGCTCAAATCGACATATATCGATTCAAGAACATCGCCTGTAGGTCCTATATGGCCGTGGGTTGCAGCTGGCTGGATTCAGAGCTACCCCCATGCTGTATATACGGGGCCCATCTGTGCTCAGATCGACATATATCGACTCAAGAACATGGCCGTGGGTTGCATCTGGCTGGTATCAGTGCTACCCACATGCTGTATATACGGCGCCCAGCTGTGCTCAGATCGACATATATCGACTCAAGAATATCGCTTGTAGGTCCTATATGGCCGTGGGTTGCATCCTGCTGGTATCAGAGCCACCCACACGCCGTATATACCGGGCCCAGCTGTGCTCGGATCGACATATATCGACTCAAGAACATCGCCTGTAGGTCCTATATGGCCGTGGATTGAATCTGGCTGGTATCAGAGCTACCCCCATGTTGTATATACGGCGCCCAGCTGTGCTCAGATCGACATATATCGACTCAAGAACATCGCCTGTAGGTCCTATATAGCCGTAGGTTGCAGTTGGCTGGTATCACAGCTAACCCCATGCTGTATATACGTGGCCCAGCTGTGCTCAGGTCGACATATATCGACTCAAGGACATCCCCTGTAGGTCCTATATGGCTGTGGGTTGCAGCTGGCTGGTATCAGAGCCACCCACATGCCCTATATACGGGGGTCCAGCTGTGCTCAGATCGACCATATATCGAATTAAGAACATCGCCTGTAGGTCCTATATGGCCGTGGGTTGCATCTGGCTGATATCAGAGCCACCCACATGCCGTATATACGGTGGCCCAGCTGTGCTCAGATCGTCATATATCGACTCAAGAACATCGCCTGTAGGTCCTATATGGCCGTGGGTTGCATCTGGCTGGTATCAGAGCCACCCACATGCCGTATATACGGTACCCAGCTGTGCTCAGATCGACATATATCGACTCAAGAACATCGCCTGTAGGTCCTATATGGCCGTGGGTTGTATATGGCTGGTATCAGAGCCACCCACATGCTGTATACACGGGGCCCAGCTGTGCTCAAATCGACATATATCGACTCAAGAACATCGCCTGTGGGTCTTATATGGCCGTGGGTTGCAGCTGGCTGGTATCAGAGCTACCTCCAGGCTGTATATACGTGGCCCAGCTGTGCTCAGATCGACATATATCGACTCAAGAACATCGCCTGTAGGTGCTATATGGCCGTGGGTTGCATCTGGCTGGTATCAGAGCTACCCCCATGCTGTATATACGGCGCCCAGCTGTGCTCAGATCGACATATATCGACTCAAGAACATCGCTTGTAGGTCCTATATGGCCGTGGGTTGCATCTGGCTGGTATCAGTGCTACCCCCATACTGTATATACGGCGTCCAGCTGTGCTCAGATCGACATATATCGACTCAAGAACATCGCCTGTAGGTCCTATATGGCCGAGGGTTGCATATGGCTGGTATCAGAGCTACCCCCATGCTGTATTTACGGGGCCCAGCTGTTCCCACATCGACATATAATGAATCAAGAACATCGCTTGTAGGTCCTACATAGCCGTGGGTTGCAGCTGGCTGGTATCACAGCTACCCCCATGCTGTATATACGTGGCCCAGCTGCGCTCCGATCGACATATATCG
This sequence comes from Lordithon lunulatus, assembly GCA_963942505.1. Taxonomy (NCBI): domain Eukaryota; kingdom Metazoa; phylum Arthropoda; class Insecta; order Coleoptera; family Staphylinidae; genus Lordithon; species Lordithon lunulatus. The sequence continues at coordinate 28,145,700 of OZ012667.1, read as the reverse complement.
ACTCAAGAACATCGCCTGTAGGTCCTATATGGCCGTGGGTTGTATCTGCCTGGTATCAAAGCTACCCCTATGCTGTATATACGGCGAGCAGCTGTGCTCAGATCGACATATATCGACTCAAGAACATCGCCTGTAGGTCCTATATGGCCGTGGGTTGCATCTGGCTGGTTTCAGAGCTACCCCCATGCTGTATATACGGGGCCCAGCTGTGCTCAGATCGACATATATCGACTCAAGAACATCGCCTGCAGGTCCTATATGGCCGTGGGTTGCAGCTGGCTGGTATCACAGCTACCCCCATGCTGTATATACGGGGCTTAGCTGTGCTCAGATCGACATATATCGACTCTAGAACATCGCCTGTTGGTCCTATATGGCCGTGGGTTGCATCTGGCTGGTATCAGAGCTACCCCCATGCTGTATATACGGGGCCCAGCTGTGCTCAGATCGACATATATCGACTCAAGAACTTCGCCTGTAGGTCCTATATGGCCTTGGGTTGCAGCTGGCTGGTATCAGAGCCACCCACATGCCGTATATACAGGACCCAGCTGTGCTCAGATCGACATATATCGACTCAAGAACATCGCCTGTAGGTCCTATATGGCCGTGGGTTGCATCTGGCTGGTATCAGAGCTACCCCCATACTGTATATACGAGGCCCAGCTGTGCTCAGCTCGACATATAACGACTTAAAAACATCGCCTATAGGTCCTATATGGCCTTGGGTTGCAGCTGGCTGGTATCAGAGCCACCCACATGCCGTATATACAGGGCCCAGATGTGCTCAGATCGACATATATCGACTCAAGAACATCGCCTGTAGGTCCTATATGGCCGTGGGTTGCATCTGGCTGGTATCAGAGCTACCCCCATGCTGTATATACGGGGCCAACTGTGCTCAGATCGACATATATCGACTCAAGAACATCGCCTGTAGGTCCTATATGGCCGTGGGTTGCATCTGGCTGGTTTCAGAGCTACCCCCATGCTGTATATACGGGGCCCAGCTGTGCTCAGATAGACATATATCGACTCAAGAACATCGCCTATAGGTCCTATATGGCCGTGGGTTGCAGCTGGCTGGTATCACAGCTACCCCCATGCTGTATATACGTGGCCCAGCTGTGCTCAGATCGACATATATCGACTCAAGAACATCGCCTGTAGGTCCTATATGCCCGTGGGTTGCATCTGGCTGGAATCAGAGCCACCCACATGCTGCATATACAGGGCATAGCGGAGCTCATATCGACATATATCGACTCAAGAACATCGCCTGTAGGTCCCATATGGGCATGGGTTGCACCTGGCTGGTGTCGGAGCGGCCCCAATGTTGCATATACGGTGCATAGCGGTGCTCAGATCGACATATATCGACTCAAGAACATCGCCTGTAGGTCCTATATGGCAGTGGGTTGCATCTGGCTGATATCAGAGCCATCCACATGCCGTATATACGGGGGACCAGCTGTGCTCAGATCGACATATATCGACTCAAGAACATCGGCTCTAGGTCCTATATGGCCGTGGGTTGCATCTGGCTGGTATCAGAGTCACCCACATTCCGTATATACGGGGCCCAGCTGTGCTCAGTTCGACATATATCGACTCAAGAACATCCCCTGTAGGTCCTATATGGCCGTGGGTTGCATCTGGCTGGTATCAGAGCTACCCCCATGGTGTATATACGGCGCCCAGCTGTGCTCAAATCGACATATATCGATTCAAGAACATCGCCTGTAGGTCCTATATGGCCGTGGGTTGCAGCTGGCTGGTTTCAGAGCTACCCCCATGCTGTATATACGGGGCCCATCTGTGCTCAGATCGACATATATCGACTCAAGAACATGGCCGTGGGTTGCATCTGGCTGGTATCAGTGCTACCCACATGCTGTATATACGGCGCCCAGCTGTGCTCAGATCGACATATATCGACTCAAGAATATCGCCTTTAGGTCCTATATGGCCGTGGGTTGCATCTGGCTGGTATCAGAGCCACACACATGCCGTATATACAGGGCCCAGCTGTGCTCGGATCGACATATATCGACTCAAGAACATCGCCTGTAGGTCCTATATGGCCGTGGATTGAATCTGGCTGGTATCAGAGCTACCCCCATGTTGTATATACGGCGCCCAGCTGTGCTCAGATCGACATATATCGACTCAAGAACATCGCCTGTAGGTCCTATATAGCCGTAGGTTGCAGTTGGCTGGTATCACAGCTAACCTCATGCTGTATATACGTGGCCCAGCTGTGCTCAGGTCGACATATATCGACTCAAGGACATCACCTGTAGGTCCTATATGGCTGTGGGTTGCAGCTGGCTGGTATCAGAGCCACCCACATGCCCTATATACGGGGGTCCAGCTGTGCTCAGATCGACCATATATCGAATCAAGAACATCGCCTGTAGGTCCTATATGGCCGTGGGTTGCATCTGGCTGATATCAGAGCCACCCACATGCCGTATATACGGTGGCCCAGCTGTGCTCAGATCGTCATATATCGACTCAAGAACATCGCCTGTAGGTCCTATATGGCAGTGGGTTGCATCTGGCTGGTATCAGAGCCACCCACATGCCGTATATACGGTACCCAGCTGTGCTCAGATCGACATATATCGACTCAAGAACATCGCCTGTAGGTCCTATATGGCCGTGGGTTGTATATGGCTGGTATTAGAGCCACCCACATGCCGTATATATGGGGCCCAGCTGTGCTCAGATCGACATATATCGACTCAAGAACATCGCTTGTAGGTCCTATATGGCCGTGGGTGGCATCTGGCTGGTATCAGAGCTACCCCCATGCTGTATATACGGCGCCCAGCTGTGCTCAGATCGACATATATCGACTCAAAAACATCGCCTGTAGGTCCTATATGGGCATAGGTTGCACCTGGCTGGTGTCGGAGCGGCCCCAATGCTGCATATACGGTGCATAGCGGTGCTCAGATCGACATATATCGAATCAAGAACATCGCCTGTAGGTCCTATATGACAGTGGGTTGCATCTGGCTGATATCAGAGCCACCGACATGCCGTATATACGGTGGCCCAGCTGTGCTCAGATCGTCATATATCGACTCAGGAACATCGCCTGTAGGTCCTATATGGCCATGGGTTGTATCTGGCTGGTATCAGAGCCACCCACATGCTGTATATACGGTACACAGCTGTGCTCAGATCGACATATATCGACTCAAGAACATCGCCTGTAGGTCTTATATAGCCGTGGGTTGTATATGGCTGGTATCAGAGCCACACACATGCCGTATATACGGGGCCCAGCTGTGCTCAGATCGACATATATCGACTCAAGAACATCGCCTGTAGGTCCTATATGGCCGTGGTTTGCATCTGGCTGGTATCGGAGCTACCCCCATGGTGTATATACGGCGCCCAGCTGCGCTCAGATCGACATATATCGACTCAAGAACATCGCCTATAGGTCCTATATGGCTGTGGGTTGCATCTGGCTGGTATCAGAGCAACCCCCATGCTGTATATACGAGGCCCAGCTGTGCTCAGATCGACATATATCGACTCAAGAACATCGCCTGTGGGTCTTATATGGCCGTGGGTTGCAGCTGGCTGGTATCAGAGCTACCCACCAGGCTGTATATACGTGGCCCAGCTGTGCTCAGATCGACATATATTGTCACAAAGTACATTTAATTAACTAGATATAAATGGGATTTAGGGATAGATTTTATATTATTATATTTATTACTTATTAATCCGTCGTCATAGGTTAACGAACGTGCATCGCGCTCGCAATTACACATTCGGGCTAACGCCCGCTGACCGCTGACTCAACAGCCGTACGCGCAATCGAATGGCGGAATACCCTAAGTGACCCAATTGTTTTGCAAGACGACACTTAGCAACAATACAGACTAGGAAACGAATACACATTCTGGCAGGTCAGGTATTTCGTCATCGGGCCAGTGTCCGGCGTTTCCATGCAGAGAACCGCGAGCGTGATGTCACGAATCGCAGCGACGACAGATTAATTTAGTTTATAAGCTCTAGTTAAAATTGTAAGGGGTCAGTAGTCGATCAGTCGAATGTATTCATCAGGTGGGTCATCAAGTACTAAGTAATAAAGGCGGCGTCGCACAGGGTGCTGTGCGACGCTACCCCCAATCTGAGCTACCTTGGTGAACTCCCCAACCCCCACCCCACCGCGACAATATCGACTCAAGAACATCGCCTGTAGGTGCTATATGGCCGTGGGTTGCATCTGGCTGGTATCAGAGCTACCCCCATGCTGTATATACGGCGCCAAACTGTGCTCAGATCGAAATATATATCGACTCAAGAACATCGCTTGTAGGTCCTATATGGCCGTGGGTTGCATCTGGCTGGTATCAGTGCTACCCCCATGCTGTATATACGACGCCCAGCTGTGCTCAGATCGACATATATCGACTCAAGAATATCGCCTGTAGGTCCTATATGGCCGTGGGTTGCATCTGTCTGGTATCAGAGCCACCCACATGCCGTATATACGGGGCCCAGCTGTGCTCGGATCGACATATATCGACTCAAGAACATCGCCTGTAGGTCCTATATGGCCGTGGGTTGCATCTGGCTGGTATCAGAGCTACCCCCATGCTGTATATACGGGGCCAACTGTGCTCAGATCGACATATATCGACTCAAGAACATCGCCTGTAGGTCCTATATGGCCGTGGGTTGCATCTGGCTGGTTTCAGAGCTACCCCCATGCTGTATATACGGGGCCCAGCTGTGCTCAGATAGACATATATCGACTCAAGAACATCGCCTATAGGTCCTATATGGCCGTGGGTTGCAGCTGGCTGGTATCACAGCTACCCCCATGCTGTATATACGTGGCCCAGCTGTGCTCAGATCGACATATATCGACTCAAGAACATCGCCTGTAGGTCCTATATGCCCGTGGGTTGCATCTGGCTGGAATCAGAGCCACCCACATGCTGCATATACAGGGCATAGCGGAGCTCATATCGACATATATCGACTCAAGAACATCGCCTGTAGGTCCCATATGGGCATGGGTTGCACCTGGCTGGTGTCGGAGCGGCCCCAATGTTGCATATACGGTGCATAGCGGTGCTCAGATCGACATATATCGACTCAAGAACATCGTCTGTAGGTCCTATATGGCAGTGGGTTGCATCTGGCTGATATCAGAGCCATCCACATGCCGTATATACGGGGGACCAGCTGTGCTCAGATCGACATATATCGACTCAAGAACATCGGCTCTAGGTCCTATATGGCCGTGGGTTGCATCTGGCTGGTATCAGAGTCACCCACATTCCGTATATACGGGGCCCAGCTGTGCTCAGTTCGACATATATCGACTCAAGAACATCCCCTGTAGGTCCTATATGGCCGTGGGTTGCATCTGGCTGGTATCAGAGCTACCCCCATGGTGTATATACGGCGCCCAGCTGTGCTCAAATCGACATATATCGATTCAAGAACATCGCCTGTAGGTCCTATATGGCCGTGGGTTGCAGCTGGCTGGTTTCAGAGCTACCCCCATGCTGTATATACGGGGCCCATCTGTGCTCAGATCGACATATATCGACTCAAGAACATGGCCGTGGGTTGCATCTGGCTGGTATCAGTGCTACCCACATGCTGTATATACGGCGCCCAGCTGTGCTCAGATCGACATATATCGACTCAAGAATATCGCCTTTAGGTCCTATATGGCCGTGGGTTGCATCTGGCTGGTATCAGAGCCACACACATGCCGTATATACAGGGCCCAGCTGTGCTCGGATCGACATATATCGACTCAAGAACATCGCCTGTAGGTCCTATATGGCCGTGGATTGAATCTGGCTGGTATCCGAGCTACCCCCATGTTGTATATACGGCGCCCAGCTGTGCTCAGATCGACATATATCGACTCAAGAACATCGCCTGTAGGTCCTATATAGCCGTAGGTTGCAGTTGGCTGGTATCACAGCTAACCTCATGCTGTATATACGTGGCCCAGCTGTGCTCAGGTCGACATATATCGACTCAAGGACATCACCTGTAGGTCCTATATGGCTGTGGGTTGCAGCTGGCTGGTATCAGAGCCACCCACATGCCCTATATACGGGGGTCCAGCTTGCTAAGATCGACTATATATCGAATCAAGAACATCGCCTGTAGGTCCTATATGGCCGTGGGTTGCATCTGGCTGATATCAGAGCCACCCACATGCCGTATATACGGTGGCCCAGCTGTGCTCAGATCGTCATATATCGACTCAAGAACATCGCCTGTAGGTCCTATATGGCAGTGGGTTGCATCTGGCTGGTATCAGAGCCACCCACATGCCGTATATACGGTACCCAGCTGTGCTCAGATCGACATATATCGACTCAAGAACATCGCCTGTAGGTCCTATATGGCCGTGGATTGTATATGGCTGGTATTAGAGCCACCCACATGCCGTATATATGGGGCCCAGCTGTGCTCAGATCGACATATATCGACTCAAGAACATCGCTTGTAGGTCCTATATGGCCGTGGGTGGCATCTGGCTGGTATCAGAGCTACCCGCATGCTGTATATACGGCGCCCAGCTGTGCTCAGATCGACATATATCGACTCAAAAACATCGCATGTAGGTCCTATATGGGCATAGGTTGCACCTGGCTGGTGTCGGAGCGGCCCCAATGCTGCATATACGGTGCATAGCGGTGCTCAGATCGACATATATCGAATCAAGAACATCGCCTGTAGGTCCTATATGACAGTGGGTTGCATCTGGCTGATATCAGAGCCACCGACATGCCGTATATACGGTGGCCCAGCTGTGCTCAGATCGTCATATATCGACTCAGGAACATCGCCTGTAGGTCCTATATGGCCGTGGGTTGCATCTGGCTGGTATCAGAGCCACCCACATGCTGTATATACGGTACACAGCTGTGCTCAGATCGACATATATCGACTCAAGAACATCGCCTGTAGGTCTTATATAGCCGTGGGTTGTATATGGCTGGTATCAGAGCCACACACATGCCGTATATACGGGGCCCAGCTGTGCTCAGATCGACATATATCGACTCAAGAACATCGCCTGTAGGTCCTATATGGCCGTGGTTTGCATCTGGCTGGTATCGGAGCTACCCCCATGGTGTATATACGGCGCCCAGCTGCGCTCAGATCGACATATATCGACTCAAGAACATCGCCTATAGGTCCTATATGGCTGTGGGTTGCATCTGGCTGGTATCAGAGCAACCCCCATGCTGTATATACGAGGCCCAGCTGTGCTCAGATCGACATATATCGACTCAAGAACATCGCCTGTGGGTCTTATATGGCCGTGGGTTGCAGCTGGCTGGTATCAGAGCTACCCACCAGGCTGTATATACGTGGCCCAGCTGTGCTCAGATCGACATATATTGTCACAAAGTACATTTAATTAACTAGATATAAATGGGATTTAGGGATAGATTTTATATTATTATATTTATTAATTATTAATCCGTCGTCATAGGTTAACGAACGTGCATCGCGCTCGCAATTACACATTCGGGCTAACGCCCGCTGACCGCTGACTCAACAGCCGTACGCGCAATCGAATGGCGGAATACCCTAAGTGACCCAATTGTTTTGCAAGACGACACTTAGCAACAATACAGACTAGGAAACGAATACACATTCTGGCAGGTCAGGTATTTCGTCATCGGGCCAGTGTCCGGCGTTTCCATGCAGAGAACCGCGAGCGTGATGTCACGAATCGCAGCGACGACAGATTAATTTAGTTTATAAGCTCTAGTTAAAATTGTAAGGGCTCAGTAGTCGATCAGTCGAATGTATTCATCAGGTGGGTCATCAAGTACTAAGTAATAAAGGCGGCGTCGCACAGGGTGCTGTGCGACGCTACCCCCAATCTGAGCTACCTTGGTGAACTCCCCAACCCCCACCCCACCGCGACAATATCGACTCAAGAACATCGCCTGTAGGTGCTATATGGCCGTGGGTTGCATCTGGCTGGTATCAGTGCTACCCCCATGCTGTATATACGACGCCCAGCTGTGCTCAGATCGACATATATCGACTCAAGAATATCGCCTGTAGGTCCTATATGGCCGTGGGTTGCATCTGTCTGGTATCAGAGCCACCCACATGCCGTATATACGGGGCCCAGCTGTGCTCGGATCGACATATATCGACTCAAGAACATCGCCTGTAGGTCCTATATGGCCGTAGATTGAATCTGGCTGGTATCAGTGCTACCCCCATGCTGTATATACGACGCCCAGCTGTGCTCAGATCGACATATATCCACTCAAGAATATCGCATGTAGGTCCTATATGGCCGTGGTTTGCATCTGGCTGGTATCGGAGCTACCCCCATGGTGTATATACGGCGCCCAGCTGCGCTCAGATCGACATATATCGACTCAAGAACATCGCCTATAGGTCCTATATGGCTGTGGGTTGCATCTGGCTGGTATCAGAGCAACCCCCATGCTGTATATACGAGGCCCAGCTGTGCTCAGATCGACATATATCGACTCAAGAACATCGCCTGTAGGTGCTATATGGCCGTGGGTTGCATCTGGCTGGTATCAGAACAACCCCCATGCTGTATATACGGCGCCAAACTGTGCTCAGATCGAAATATATATCGACTCAAGAACATCGCTTGTAGGTCCTATATGGCCGTGGGTTGCATCTGGCTGGTATCAGAGCTACCCCCATGCTGTATATACGGCGCCCAGCTGTGCTCAGATCGACATATATCGACTCAAGAACATCGCCTGTAGGTCCTATATGGCCGTGGGTTGCATCTGACTGGTATCAGTGCTAATCCCATGCTGTATATACGGCGCCCAGCTATGCTCAAATCGACATATATCGACTCAAGAACATCGCCTGTAGGTCCTATAAGGCCGTGGGTTGCATCTGGCTGGTATCAGTGCTAATCCCATGCTGTATAAACGGCGCCCAGCTGTGCTCAGATCGACATATATCGACTCAAGAACATCGCCTGTGGGTCCTATATAGCCGTGGGCTGCAGCTGGCTGGTATCACAGCTACCCCCATGCTGTATATACGTGGCCCAGCTGTGCTCAGATCAACATATATCGACTCAAGTACATCGCCTGTAGGTCCTATATGGCCGTGGGTTGCAGCTGGCTGGTATCAGAGCCAACTACATGCCGTATATACGGGGCCCAGCTGTGCTCAGATCGACATATATCGACGGAAGAACATCGCCTGTAGGTCCTATATGCCCGTGGGTTGCATCTGGCTGGATTCAGAGCCACCCACATGCTGCATATACAATGCATAGCGGAGCTCATATCGACATATATCGACTCAAGAACATCGCCTGTAGGTTCTTATATGGGCATAGGTTGCACCTGGCTGCTGTCGAAGCGGCCCCAATGCTGCATATACGGTGCATAGCGGTGCTCAGATCGACATATATCGACTCAAGAACATCGCTTGTAGGTCCTATATTGCCGTGGGTTGCATCTGGCTGATATCAGAGCCACCCACATGCCGTATATACGGGGGCCCAGCTGTGCTCAGATCGACATATATCGACACAAGAACATCGGCTGTAGGTCCTATATGGCCGTGGGTTGCATCTGTGGGTGGCTCTGATACCAGCCAGATGCAACCCACGGCCATATAGGACCTAGAACCGATGTTCTTGAGTCGATATATGTCGATCTGAGCACCGCTATGCACCGTATATGCAACATTGGGGCCGCTCCGTCACCAGCCAGGTGCAACCTATGCCCATATGGGACCTACAGGCGATGTTCTTCAGTCGATATATGTCGATATGAGCTCCGCTATGCCCTGCATATGCAGCATGTGGGTGGCTCTGATTCCAGCCAGATGCAACCCACGGGCATATAGGACCTACAGGCGATGTTCTTGAGTCGATATATGTCGATCTGAGCACAGCTGGGCCACGTATATACAGCATGGGGGTAGCTGTGATACCAGCCAGCTGCAACCCACGGCCATATAGGACCTACAGGCGATGTTCTTGAGTCGATATATGTCGATCTGAGCACAGTTGGGCCACGTATATACAGCATGGGGGTAGCTGTGATACCAGCCCGCTGCAACCCACGGCCACATAGGACCTACAGGCGATGTTCTTGAGTCGATATATGTCGATCTGAGCACAGCTGGGCCCCGTATATACAGCATGGGGGTAGCTCTGAAACCAGCCAGATGCAACCCACGGCCATATAGGACCTACAGGCGATGTTCTTGAGTCGATATATGTCGATCTGAGCACAGCTGGGCGCCGTATATATAGCATGGAGGTAGCTGTGATACCAGCCAGCTGCAACCCACGGTTATATAGGACCTACAGGCGATGTTCTTGAGCCGATATATGTCGATCTGAGCACAGCTGGGCCCCGTATATACAGTATGGGGGTAGCTCTGATACCACCCAGATGCAATCCACGGCCATATAGGACCTACAGGCGATGTTCTTGAGTCGATATATGTCGATCTGAGCACAGCTGGGCCCCGTATATACAGCATGAGGGTAGCTCTGATACCAGCCAGATGCAACCCACGGCCATATAGGACCTACAGGCGATGTTCTTGAGTCGATATATGTCGATCTGAGCAGAGCTGGGCCCCGTATATACGGCATGTGGGTGGCTCTTATACCAGCCATATGCATCCCACCAGCCAGATGCAACCCACGGCCATATAGGACCTACAGGCGATGTTCTTGAGTCGATATATGTCGATCTGAGCACAGCTGGGCCCCGTATATACGGCATGTGGGTGGCTCTGATACCAGCCAGATGCAACCCACGGCCATATAGGACCTACAGCCGATGTTCCTGATTCGATATATGTCGATCTGAGCACAGTTGGGCCCTTGTATATACGGCATGTGGGTGGCTCTGATATCAGCCAGATGCCGTGGGTTGCATCTGGCTGATATCAGAGCCACCCACATGCCCTATATACGGGGGTCCAGCTGTGCTCAGATCGACATATATCGACTCAAGAACATCGCCTGTAGGTCCTATATCGCCGTGGGTTGCATCTGGCTGGTATCAGAGCTACCCCCATGCTTTATATACGGCGCCCAGCTGTGCTCAGATCGACATCTATCGACTCAAGAACATCGCCTGTAGGTCATATATGGCCGTGGGTTGTATCTGACTGGTATCAGAGCTACCCCCATGGTGTATACACGGGGCCCAGCTGTGCTCAAATCGACATATATCGACTCAAGAACATCGCCTGTAGGTCCTATATGGCCGTGGGTTGCATCTGGCTGGTATCAGAGCTACCCCCATACTGTATATACGGCGCCCAGCTGTGCTCAGATCGACATATATCGACTCAAGAACATCGCTTGTAGGTCCTATATGGCCGTGGGTTGCAGCTGGCTGGTATCAGAGCTACCCCCATGCTGTATATACGTGGCCCAGCTGTGCTCAGATCGACATATATCGACTCAAGAACATCGCCCGTGGGTCTTATATGGCCGTGGGTTGCAGCTGGCTGGTATCAGAGCTACCTCCAGGCTGTATATACGTGGCCCAGCTGTGCTCAGATCGACATATATCGACTCAAGAACATCGCCTGTAGGTGCTATATGGCCGTGGGTTGCATCTGGCTGGTATCAGAGCTACCCCCATGCTGTATATACGGCGCCCAGCTGTGCTCAGATCGACATATATCGACTCAAGAACATCGCTTGTAGGTCCTATATGGCCGTGGGTTGCATCTGGCTGGTATCAGTGCTACCCCCATACTGTATATACGGCGTCCAGCTGTGCTCAGATCGACATATATCGACTCAAGAACATCGCCTGTAGGTCCTATATGGCCGAGGGTTGCATATGGCTGGTATCAGAGCTACCCTCATGCTGTATTTACGGGGCCCAGCTGTTCCCACATCGACATATATCGAATCAAGAACATCGCTTGTAGGTCCTACATAGCCGTGGGTTACAGCTGGCTGGTATCACAGCTACCCCCATGCTGTATATACGTGGCCCAGCTGCGCTCCGATCGACATATATCGACTCAAGAACATCGCCTGTAGGTCCTATATGGCCGTGGGTTGTATCTGCCTGGTATCAGAGCTACCCCTATGCTGTATATACGGCGAGCAGCTGTGCTCAGATCGACATATATCGACTCAAGAACATCGCCTGTAGGTCCTATATGGCCGTGGGTTGCATCTGGCTGGTTTCAGAGCTACCCACATGCTGTATATACGGGGCCCAGCTGTGCTCAGATCGACATATATCGACTCAAGAACATCGCCTGCAGGTCCTATATGGCCGTGGGTTGCAGCTGGCTGGTATCACAGCTACCCCTATGCTGTATATACGGGGCTCAGCTGTGCTCAGATCGACATATATCGACTCAAGAACATCGCCTGTAGGTCCTATATGGCAGTGGGTTGCATCTGGCTGGTATCAGAGCTACCCCCATGCTGTAGATACGGGGCCCAGCTGTGCTCAGCTCGACATAGAACGACTTAAAAACATCGCCTATAGGTCCTATATGGCCTTGGGTTGCAGCTGGCTGGTATCAGAGCCACCCACATGCCGTATATACAGGGCCCAGCTGTGCTCAGATCGACATATATCGACTCAAGAACATCGCCTGTAGGTCCTATATGGCCGTGGGTTGCATCTGGCTGGTATCAGAGCTACCCCCATGCTATATATACGGCGCCCAGCTATGCTCAGATCGACATATATCGACTCAAGAATATCGCCTGTAGGTCCTATATGGCCGTGGGTTGCATCTGGCTGATATCAGAGGCACCCACATGCCGAATATACGGGGGCCCAGCTGTGCTCAGATCGACATATATCGACTCAAGAACATCGCCTGTAGGTCCTATATGGCCGTGGGTTGCAGCTGGCTTGTAACAGAGCCACCCACATGCCGTATATACGGGGCCCAGCTGTGCTCAGATCGACATATATCGACTCAAGTACATCGCCTGTAGGTCCTATATGGCCGTGGGTTGCATCTGGCTGGTATCAGAGCTACCCCCATGCTGTATATACGGCGCCCAGCTGTGCTCAGATCGACATATATCGACTCAAGAACATCCCCTGTAGGTCCTATATGGCCGTGGGTTGCATCTGGCTGGTATCAGAGCTACCCCCATGGTGTATATACGGCGCCCAGCTGTGCTCAAATCGACATATATCGATTCAAGAACATCGCCTGTAGGTCCTATATGGCAGTGGGTTGCATCTGGCTGATATCAGAGCCATCCACATGCCGTATATACGGGGGCCCAGCTGTGCTCAGATCGACATATATCGACTCAAGAACATCGGCTCTAGGTCCTATATGGCCGTGGGTTGCATCTGGCTGGTATCAGAGTCACCCACATTCCGTATATACGGGGCCCAGCTGTGCTCAGTTCGACATATATCGACTCAAGAACATCCCCTGTAGGTCCTATATGGCCGTGGGTTGCATCTGGCTGGTATCAGAGCTACCCCCATGGTGTATATACGGCGCCCAGCTGTGCTCAAATCGACATATATCGATTCAAGAACATCGCCTGTAGGTCCTATATGGCCGTGGGTTGCAGCTGGCTGGTTTCAGAGCTACCCCCATGCTGTATATACGGGGCCCATCTGTGCTCAGATCGACATATATCGACTCAAGAACATCGGCTCTAGGTCCTATATGGCAGTGGGTTGCATCTGGCTGGTATCAGAGCCACCCACATGCCGTATATACGGTACCCAGCTGTGCTCAGATCGACATATATCGACTCAAGAACATCGCCTGTAGGTCCTATATGGCCGTGGGTTGTATATGGCTGGTATTAGAGCCATCCACATGCCGTATATACGGGGGCCCAGCTGTGCTCAGATCGACATATATCGACTCAAGAACATCGGCTCTAGGTCCTATATGGCAGTGGGTTGCATCTGGCTGGTATCAGAGCCACCCACATGCCGTATATACGGTACCCAGCTGTGCTCAGATCGACATATATCGACTCAAGAACATCGCCTGTAGGTCCTATATGGCCGTGGGTTGTATATGGCTGGTATTAGAGCCACCCACATGCCGTATATATGGGGCCCAGCTGTGCTCAGATCGACATATATCGACTCAAGAACATCGCTTGTAGGTCCTATATGGCCGTGGGTGGCATCTGGCTGGTATCAGAGCTACCCCCATGCTGTATATACGGCGCCCAGCTGTGCTCAGATCGACATATATCGACTCAAAAACATCGCCTGTAGGTCCTATATGGGCATAGGTTGCACCTGGCTGGTGTCGGAGCGGCCCCAATGCTGCATATACGGTGCATAGCGGTGCTCAGATCGACATATATCGAATCAAGAACATCGCCTGTAGGTCCTATATGACAGTGGGTTGCATCTGGCTGATATCAGAGCCACCGACATGCCGTATATACGGTGGCCCAGCTGTGCTCAGATCGTCATATATCGACTCAGGAACATCGCCTGTAGGTCCTATATGGCCATGGGTTGTATCTGGCTGGTATCAGAGCCACCCACATGCTGTATATACGGTACACAGCTGTGCTCAGATCGACATATATCGACTCAAGAACATCGCCTGTAGGTCTTATATAGCCGTGGGTTGTATATGGCTGGTATCAGAGCCACACACATGCCGTATATACGGGGCCCAGCTGTGCTCAGATCGACATATATCGACTCAAGAACATCGCCTGTAGGTCCTATATGGCCGTGGTTTGCATCTGGCTGGTATCGGAGCTACCCCCATGGTGTATATACGGCGCCCAGCTGCGCTCAGATCGACATATATCGACTCAAGAACATCGCCTATAGGTCCTATATGGCTGTGGGTTGCATCTGGCTGGTATCAGAGCAACCCCCATGCTGTATATACGAGGCCCAGCTGTGCTCAGATCGACATATATCGACTCAAGAACATCGCCTGTGGGTCTTATATGGCCGTGGGTTGCAGCTGGCTGGTATCAGAGCTACCCACCAGGCTGTATATACGTGGCCCAGCTGTGCTCAGATCGACATATATTGTCACAAAGTACATTTAATTAACTAGATATAAATGGGATTTAGGGATAGATTTTATATTATTATATTTATTACTTATTAATCCGTCGTCATAGGTTAACGAACGTGCATCGCGCTCGCAATTACACATTCGGGCTAACGCCCGCTGACCGCTGACTCAACAGCCGTACGCGCAATCGAATGGCGGAATACCCTAAGTGACCCAATTGTTTTGCAAGACGACACTTAGCAACAATACAGACTAGGAAACGAATACACATTCTGGCAGGTCAGGTATTTCGTCATCGGGCCAGTGTCCGGCGTTTCCATGCAGAGAACCGCGAGCGTGATGTCACGAATCGCAGCGACGACAGATTAATTTAGTTTATAAGCTCTAGTTAAAATTGTAAGGGGTCAGTAGTCGATCAGTCGAATGTATTCATCAGGTGGGTCATCAAGTACTAAGTAATAAAGGCGGCGTCGCACAGGGTGCTGTGCGACGCTACCCCCAATCTGAGCTACCTTGGTGAACTCCCCAACCCCCACCCCACCGCGACAATATCGACTCAAGAACATCGCCTGTAGGTGCTATATGGCCGTGGGTTGCATCTGGCTGGTATCAGAGCTACCCCCATGCTGTATATACGGCGCCAAACTGTGCTCAGATCGAAATATATATCGACTCAAGAACATCGCTTGTAGGTCCTATATGGCCGTGGGTTGCATCTGGCTGGTATCAGTGCTACCCCCATGCTGTATATACGACGCCCAGCTGTGCTCAGATCGACATATATCGACTCAAGAATATCGCCTGTAGGTCCTATATGGCCGTGGGTTGCATCTGTCTGGTATCAGAGCCACCCACATGCCGTATATACGGGGCCCAGCTGTGCTCGGATCGACATATATCGACTCAAGAACATCGCCTGTAGGTCCTATATGGCCGTGGGTTGCATCTGGCTGGTATCAGAGCTACCCCCATGCTGTATATACGGGGCCAACTGTGCTCAGATCGACATATATCGACTCAAGAACATCGCCTGTAGGTCCTATATGGCCGTGGGTTGCATCTGGCTGGTTTCAGAGCTACCCCCATGCTGTATATACGGGGCCCAGCTGTGCTCAGATAGACATATATCGACTCAAGAACATCGCCTATAGGTCCTATATGGCCGTGGGTTGCAGCTGGCTGGTATCACAGCTACCCCCATGCTGTATATACGTGGCCCAGCTGTGCTCAGATCGACATATATCGACTCAAGAACATCGCCTGTAGGTCCTATATGCCCGTGGGTTGCATCTGGCTGGAATCAGAGCCACCCACATGCTGCATATACAGGGCATAGCGGAGCTCATATCGACATATATCGACTCAAGAACATCGCCTGTAGGTCCCATATGGGCATGGGTTGCACCTGGCTGGTGTCGGAGCGGCCCCAATGTTGCATATACGGTGCATAGCGGTGCTCAGATCGACATATATCGACTCAAGAACATCGTCTGTAGGTCCTATATGGCAGTGGGTTGCATCTGGCTGATATCAGAGCCATCCACATGCCGTATATACGGGGGACCAGCTGTGCTCAGATCGACATATATCGACTCAAGAACATCGGCTCTAGGTCCTATATGGCCGTGGGTTGCATCTGGCTGGTATCAGAGTCACCCACATTCCGTATATACGGGGCCCAGCTGTGCTCAGTTCGACATATATCGACTCAAGAACATCCCCTGTAGGTCCTATATGGCCGTGGGTTGCATCTGGCTGGTATCAGAGCTACCCCCATGGTGTATATACGGCGCCCAGCT
Source organism: Lordithon lunulatus (assembly GCA_963942505.1). NCBI lineage: Eukaryota > Metazoa > Arthropoda > Insecta > Coleoptera > Staphylinidae > Lordithon > Lordithon lunulatus. The sequence goes on along the minus strand of OZ012667.1, from coordinate 28,128,874 downwards.
GTGCTCAAATCGACATATATCGATTCAAGAACATCGCCTGTAGGTCCTATATGGCCGTGGGTTGCAGCTGGCTGGTTTCAGAGCTACCCCCATGCTGTATATACGGGGCCCATCTGTGCTCAGATCGACATATATCGACTCAAGAACATGGCCGTGGGTTGCATCTGGCTGGTATCAGTGCTACCCACATGCTGTATATACGGCGCCCAGCTGTGCTCAGATCGACATATATCGACTCAAGAATATCGCCTTTAGGTCCTATATGGCCGTGGGTTGCATCTGGCTGGTATCAGAGCCACACACATGCCGTATATACAGGGCCCAGCTGTGCTCGGATCGACATATATCGACTCAAGAACATCGCCTGTAGGTCCTATATGGCCGTGGATTGAATCTGGCTGGTATCCGAGCTACCCCCATGTTGTATATACGGCGCCCAGCTGTGCTCAGATCGACATATATCGACTCAAGAACATCGCCTGTAGGTCCTATATAGCCGTAGGTTGCAGTTGGCTGGTATCACAGCTAACCTCATGCTGTATATACGTGGCCCAGCTGTGCTCAGGTCGACATATATCGACTCAAGGACATCACCTGTAGGTCCTATATGGCTGTGGGTTGCAGCTGGCTGGTATCAGAGCCACCCACATGCCCTATATACGGGGGTCCAGCTTGCTAAGATCGACTATATATCGAATCAAGAACATCGCCTGTAGGTCCTATATGGCCGTGGGTTGCATCTGGCTGATATCAGAGCCACCCACATGCCGTATATACGGTGGCCCAGCTGTGCTCAGATCGTCATATATCGACTCAAGAACATCGCCTGTAGGTCCTATATGGCAGTGGGTTGCATCTGGCTGGTATCAGAGCCACCCACATGCCGTATATACGGTACCCAGCTGTGCTCAGATCGACATATATCGACTCAAGAACATCGCCTGTAGGTCCTATATGGCCGTGGATTGTATATGGCTGGTATTAGAGCCACCCACATGCCGTATATATGGGGCCCAGCTGTGCTCAGATCGACATATATCGACTCAAGAACATCGCTTGTAGGTCCTATATGGCCGTGGGTGGCATCTGGCTGGTATCAGAGCTACCCGCATGCTGTATATACGGCGCCCAGCTGTGCTCAGATCGACATATATCGACTCAAAAACATCGCATGTAGGTCCTATATGGGCATAGGTTGCACCTGGCTGGTGTCGGAGCGGCCCCAATGCTGCATATACGGTGCATAGCGGTGCTCAGATCGACATATATCGAATCAAGAACATCGCCTGTAGGTCCTATATGACAGTGGGTTGCATCTGGCTGATATCAGAGCCACCGACATGCCGTATATACGGTGGCCCAGCTGTGCTCAGATCGTCATATATCGACTCAGGAACATCGCCTGTAGGTCCTATATGGCCGTGGGTTGCATCTGGCTGGTATCAGAGCCACCCACATGCTGTATATACGGTACACAGCTGTGCTCAGATCGACATATATCGACTCAAGAACATCGCCTGTAGGTCTTATATAGCCGTGGGTTGTATATGGCTGGTATCAGAGCCACACACATGCCGTATATACGGGGCCCAGCTGTGCTCAGATCGACATATATCGACTCAAGAACATCGCCTGTAGGTCCTATATGGCCGTGGTTTGCATCTGGCTGGTATCGGAGCTACCCCCATGGTGTATATACGGCGCCCAGCTGCGCTCAGATCGACATATATCGACTCAAGAACATCGCCTATAGGTCCTATATGGCTGTGGGTTGCATCTGGCTGGTATCAGAGCAACCCCCATGCTGTATATACGAGGCCCAGCTGTGCTCAGATCGACATATATCGACTCAAGAACATCGCCTGTGGGTCTTATATGGCCGTGGGTTGCAGCTGGCTGGTATCAGAGCTACCCACCAGGCTGTATATACGTGGCCCAGCTGTGCTCAGATCGACATATATTGTCACAAAGTACATTTAATTAACTAGATATAAATGGGATTTAGGGATAGATTTTATATTATTATATTTATTAATTATTAATCCGTCGTCATAGGTTAACGAACGTGCATCGCGCTCGCAATTACACATTCGGGCTAACGCCCGCTGACCGCTGACTCAACAGCCGTACGCGCAATCGAATGGCGGAATACCCTAAGTGACCCAATTGTTTTGCAAGACGACACTTAGCAACAATACAGACTAGGAAACGAATACACATTCTGGCAGGTCAGGTATTTCGTCATCGGGCCAGTGTCCGGCGTTTCCATGCAGAGAACCGCGAGCGTGATGTCACGAATCGCAGCGACGACAGATTAATTTAGTTTATAAGCTCTAGTTAAAATTGTAAGGGCTCAGTAGTCGATCAGTCGAATGTATTCATCAGGTGGGTCATCAAGTACTAAGTAATAAAGGCGGCGTCGCACAGGGTGCTGTGCGACGCTACCCCCAATCTGAGCTACCTTGGTGAACTCCCCAACCCCCACCCCACCGCGACAATATCGACTCAAGAACATCGCCTGTAGGTGCTATATGGCCGTGGGTTGCATCTGGCTGGTATCAGTGCTACCCCCATGCTGTATATACGACGCCCAGCTGTGCTCAGATCGACATATATCGACTCAAGAATATCGCCTGTAGGTCCTATATGGCCGTGGGTTGCATCTGTCTGGTATCAGAGCCACCCACATGCCGTATATACGGGGCCCAGCTGTGCTCGGATCGACATATATCGACTCAAGAACATCGCCTGTAGGTCCTATATGGCCGTAGATTGAATCTGGCTGGTATCAGTGCTACCCCCATGCTGTATATACGACGCCCAGCTGTGCTCAGATCGACATATATCCACTCAAGAATATCGCATGTAGGTCCTATATGGCCGTGGTTTGCATCTGGCTGGTATCGGAGCTACCCCCATGGTGTATATACGGCGCCCAGCTGCGCTCAGATCGACATATATCGACTCAAGAACATCGCCTATAGGTCCTATATGGCTGTGGGTTGCATCTGGCTGGTATCAGAGCAACCCCCATGCTGTATATACGAGGCCCAGCTGTGCTCAGATCGACATATATCGACTCAAGAACATCGCCTGTAGGTGCTATATGGCCGTGGGTTGCATCTGGCTGGTATCAGAACAACCCCCATGCTGTATATACGGCGCCAAACTGTGCTCAGATCGAAATATATATCGACTCAAGAACATCGCTTGTAGGTCCTATATGGCCGTGGGTTGCATCTGGCTGGTATCAGAGCTACCCCCATGCTGTATATACGGCGCCCAGCTGTGCTCAGATCGACATATATCGACTCAAGAACATCGCCTGTAGGTCCTATATGGCCGTGGGTTGCATCTGACTGGTATCAGTGCTAATCCCATGCTGTATATACGGCGCCCAGCTATGCTCAAATCGACATATATCGACTCAAGAACATCGCCTGTAGGTCCTATAAGGCCGTGGGTTGCATCTGGCTGGTATCAGTGCTAATCCCATGCTGTATAAACGGCGCCCAGCTGTGCTCAGATCGACATATATCGACTCAAGAACATCGCCTGTGGGTCCTATATAGCCGTGGGCTGCAGCTGGCTGGTATCACAGCTACCCCCATGCTGTATATACGTGGCCCAGCTGTGCTCAGATCAACATATATCGACTCAAGTACATCGCCTGTAGGTCCTATATGGCCGTGGGTTGCAGCTGGCTGGTATCAGAGCCAACTACATGCCGTATATACGGGGCCCAGCTGTGCTCAGATCGACATATATCGACGGAAGAACATCGCCTGTAGGTCCTATATGCCCGTGGGTTGCATCTGGCTGGATTCAGAGCCACCCACATGCTGCATATACAATGCATAGCGGAGCTCATATCGACATATATCGACTCAAGAACATCGCCTGTAGGTTCTTATATGGGCATAGGTTGCACCTGGCTGCTGTCGAAGCGGCCCCAATGCTGCATATACGGTGCATAGCGGTGCTCAGATCGACATATATCGACTCAAGAACATCGCTTGTAGGTCCTATATTGCCGTGGGTTGCATCTGGCTGATATCAGAGCCACCCACATGCCGTATATACGGGGGCCCAGCTGTGCTCAGATCGACATATATCGACACAAGAACATCGGCTGTAGGTCCTATATGGCCGTGGGTTGCATCTGTGGGTGGCTCTGATACCAGCCAGATGCAACCCACGGCCATATAGGACCTAGAACCGATGTTCTTGAGTCGATATATGTCGATCTGAGCACCGCTATGCACCGTATATGCAACATTGGGGCCGCTCCGTCACCAGCCAGGTGCAACCTATGCCCATATGGGACCTACAGGCGATGTTCTTCAGTCGATATATGTCGATATGAGCTCCGCTATGCCCTGCATATGCAGCATGTGGGTGGCTCTGATTCCAGCCAGATGCAACCCACGGGCATATAGGACCTACAGGCGATGTTCTTGAGTCGATATATGTCGATCTGAGCACAGCTGGGCCACGTATATACAGCATGGGGGTAGCTGTGATACCAGCCAGCTGCAACCCACGGCCATATAGGACCTACAGGCGATGTTCTTGAGTCGATATATGTCGATCTGAGCACAGTTGGGCCACGTATATACAGCATGGGGGTAGCTGTGATACCAGCCCGCTGCAACCCACGGCCACATAGGACCTACAGGCGATGTTCTTGAGTCGATATATGTCGATCTGAGCACAGCTGGGCCCCGTATATACAGCATGGGGGTAGCTCTGAAACCAGCCAGATGCAACCCACGGCCATATAGGACCTACAGGCGATGTTCTTGAGTCGATATATGTCGATCTGAGCACAGCTGGGCGCCGTATATATAGCATGGAGGTAGCTGTGATACCAGCCAGCTGCAACCCACGGTTATATAGGACCTACAGGCGATGTTCTTGAGCCGATATATGTCGATCTGAGCACAGCTGGGCCCCGTATATACAGTATGGGGGTAGCTCTGATACCACCCAGATGCAATCCACGGCCATATAGGACCTACAGGCGATGTTCTTGAGTCGATATATGTCGATCTGAGCACAGCTGGGCCCCGTATATACAGCATGAGGGTAGCTCTGATACCAGCCAGATGCAACCCACGGCCATATAGGACCTACAGGCGATGTTCTTGAGTCGATATATGTCGATCTGAGCAGAGCTGGGCCCCGTATATACGGCATGTGGGTGGCTCTTATACCAGCCATATGCATCCCACCAGCCAGATGCAACCCACGGCCATATAGGACCTACAGGCGATGTTCTTGAGTCGATATATGTCGATCTGAGCACAGCTGGGCCCCGTATATACGGCATGTGGGTGGCTCTGATACCAGCCAGATGCAACCCACGGCCATATAGGACCTACAGCCGATGTTCCTGATTCGATATATGTCGATCTGAGCACAGTTGGGCCCTTGTATATACGGCATGTGGGTGGCTCTGATATCAGCCAGATGCCGTGGGTTGCATCTGGCTGATATCAGAGCCACCCACATGCCCTATATACGGGGGTCCAGCTGTGCTCAGATCGACATATATCGACTCAAGAACATCGCCTGTAGGTCCTATATCGCCGTGGGTTGCATCTGGCTGGTATCAGAGCTACCCCCATGCTTTATATACGGCGCCCAGCTGTGCTCAGATCGACATCTATCGACTCAAGAACATCGCCTGTAGGTCATATATGGCCGTGGGTTGTATCTGACTGGTATCAGAGCTACCCCCATGGTGTATACACGGGGCCCAGCTGTGCTCAAATCGACATATATCGACTCAAGAACATCGCCTGTAGGTCCTATATGGCCGTGGGTTGCATCTGGCTGGTATCAGAGCTACCCCCATACTGTATATACGGCGCCCAGCTGTGCTCAGATCGACATATATCGACTCAAGAACATCGCTTGTAGGTCCTATATGGCCGTGGGTTGCAGCTGGCTGGTATCAGAGCTACCCCCATGCTGTATATACGTGGCCCAGCTGTGCTCAGATCGACATATATCGACTCAAGAACATCGCCCGTGGGTCTTATATGGCCGTGGGTTGCAGCTGGCTGGTATCAGAGCTACCTCCAGGCTGTATATACGTGGCCCAGCTGTGCTCAGATCGACATATATCGACTCAAGAACATCGCCTGTAGGTGCTATATGGCCGTGGGTTGCATCTGGCTGGTATCAGAGCTACCCCCATGCTGTATATACGGCGCCCAGCTGTGCTCAGATCGACATATATCGACTCAAGAACATCGCTTGTAGGTCCTATATGGCCGTGGGTTGCATCTGGCTGGTATCAGTGCTACCCCCATACTGTATATACGGCGTCCAGCTGTGCTCAGATCGACATATATCGACTCAAGAACATCGCCTGTAGGTCCTATATGGCCGAGGGTTGCATATGGCTGGTATCAGAGCTACCCTCATGCTGTATTTACGGGGCCCAGCTGTTCCCACATCGACATATATCGAATCAAGAACATCGCTTGTAGGTCCTACATAGCCGTGGGTTACAGCTGGCTGGTATCACAGCTACCCCCATGCTGTATATACGTGGCCCAGCTGCGCTCCGATCGACATATATCGACTCAAGAACATCGCCTGTAGGTCCTATATGGCCGTGGGTTGTATCTGCCTGGTATCAGAGCTACCCCTATGCTGTATATACGGCGAGCAGCTGTGCTCAGATCGACATATATCGACTCAAGAACATCGCCTGTAGGTCCTATATGGCCGTGGGTTGCATCTGGCTGGTTTCAGAGCTACCCACATGCTGTATATACGGGGCCCAGCTGTGCTCAGATCGACATATATCGACTCAAGAACATCGCCTGCAGGTCCTATATGGCCGTGGGTTGCAGCTGGCTGGTATCACAGCTACCCCTATGCTGTATATACGGGGCTCAGCTGTGCTCAGATCGACATATATCGACTCAAGAACATCGCCTGTAGGTCCTATATGGCAGTGGGTTGCATCTGGCTGGTATCAGAGCTACCCCCATGCTGTAGATACGGGGCCCAGCTGTGCTCAGCTCGACATAGAACGACTTAAAAACATCGCCTATAGGTCCTATATGGCCTTGGGTTGCAGCTGGCTGGTATCAGAGCCACCCACATGCCGTATATACAGGGCCCAGCTGTGCTCAGATCGACATATATCGACTCAAGAACATCGCCTGTAGGTCCTATATGGCCGTGGGTTGCATCTGGCTGGTATCAGAGCTACCCCCATGCTATATATACGGCGCCCAGCTATGCTCAGATCGACATATATCGACTCAAGAATATCGCCTGTAGGTCCTATATGGCCGTGGGTTGCATCTGGCTGATATCAGAGGCACCCACATGCCGAATATACGGGGGCCCAGCTGTGCTCAGATCGACATATATCGACTCAAGAACATCGCCTGTAGGTCCTATATGGCCGTGGGTTGCAGCTGGCTTGTAACAGAGCCACCCACATGCCGTATATACGGGGCCCAGCTGTGCTCAGATCGACATATATCGACTCAAGTACATCGCCTGTAGGTCCTATATGGCCGTGGGTTGCATCTGGCTGGTATCAGAGCTACCCCCATGCTGTATATACGGCGCCCAGCTGTGCTCAGATCGACATATATCGACTCAAGAACATCCCCTGTAGGTCCTATATGGCCGTGGGTTGCATCTGGCTGGTATCAGAGCTACCCCCATGGTGTATATACGGCGCCCAGCTGTGCTCAAATCGACATATATCGATTCAAGAACATCGCCTGTAGGTCCTATATGGCAGTGGGTTGCATCTGGCTGATATCAGAGCCATCCACATGCCGTATATACGGGGGCCCAGCTGTGCTCAGATCGACATATATCGACTCAAGAACATCGGCTCTAGGTCCTATATGGCCGTGGGTTGCATCTGGCTGGTATCAGAGTCACCCACATTCCGTATATACGGGGCCCAGCTGTGCTCAGTTCGACATATATCGACTCAAGAACATCCCCTGTAGGTCCTATATGGCCGTGGGTTGCATCTGGCTGGTATCAGAGCTACCCCCATGGTGTATATACGGCGCCCAGCTGTGCTCAAATCGACATATATCGATTCAAGAACATCGCCTGTAGGTCCTATATGGCCGTGGGTTGCAGCTGGCTGGTTTCAGAGCTACCCCCATGCTGTATATACGGGGCCCATCTGTGCTCAGATCGACATATATCGACTCAAGAACATGGCCGTGGGTTGCATCTGGCTGGTATCAGTGCTACCCACATGCTGTATATACGGCGCCCAGCTGTGCTCAGATCGACATATATCGACTCAAGAATATCGCCTTTAGGTCCTATATGGCCGTGGGTTGCATCTGGCTGGTATCAGAGCCACCCACATGCCGTATATACAGGGCCCAGCTGTGCTCGGATCGACATATATCGACTCAAGAACATCGCCTGTAGGTCCTATATGGCCGTGGATTGAATCTGGCTGGTATCAGAGCTACCCCCATGTTGTATATACGGCGCCCAGCTGTGCTCAGATCGACATATATCGACTCAAGAACATCGCCTGTAGGTCCTATATAGCCGTAGGTTGCAGTTGGCTGGTATCACAGCTAACCTCATGCTGTATATACGTGGCCCAGCTGTGCTCAGGTCGACATATATCGACTCAAGGACATCACCTGTAGGTCCTATATGGCTGTGGGTTGCAGCTGGCTGGTATCAGAGCCACCCACATGCCCTATATACGGGGGTCCAGCTGTGCTCAGATCGACCATATATCGAATCAAGAACATCGCCTGTAGGTCCTATATGGCCGTGGGTTGCATCTGGCTGATATCAGAGCCACCCACATGCCGTATATACGGTGGCCCAGCTGTGCTCAGATCGTCATATATCGACTCAAGAACATCGCCTGTAGGTCCTATATGGCAGTGGGTTGCATCTGGCTGGTATCAGAGCCACCCACATGCCGTATATACGGTACCCAGCTGTGCTCAGATCGACATATATCGACTCAAGAACATCGCCTGTAGGTCCTATATGGCCGTGGGTTGTATATGGCTGGTATTAGAGCCACCCACATGCCGTATATATGGGGCCCAGCTGTGCTCATATCGACATATATCGACTCAAGAACATCGCTTGTAGGACCTATATGGCCGTGGGTGGCATCTGGCTGGTATCAGAGCTACCCCCATGCTGTATATACGGCGCCCAGCTGTGCTCAGATCGACATATATCGACTCAAAAACATCGCCTGTAGGTCCTATATGGGCATAGGTTGCACCTGGCTGGTGTCGGAGCGGCCCCAATGCTGCATATACGGTGCATAGCGGTGCTCAGATCGACATATATCGAATCAAGAACATCGCCTGTAGGTCCTATATGACAGTGGGTTGCATCTGGCTGATATCAGAGCCACCGACATGCCGTATATACGGTGGCCCAGCTGTGCTCAGATCGTCATATATCGACTCAGGAACATCGCCTGTAGGTCCTATATGGCCGTGGGTTGCATCTGGCTGGTATCAGAGCCACCCACATGCTGTATATACGGTACACAGCTGTGCTCAGATCGACATATATCGACTCAAGAACATCGCCTGTAGGTCTTATATAGCCGTGGGTTGTATATGGCTGGTATCAGAGCCACACACATGCCGTATATACGGGGCCCAGCTGTGCTCAGATCGACATATATCGACTCAAGAACATCGCCTGTAGGTCCTATATGGCCGTGGTTTGCATCTGGCTGGTATCGGAGCTACCCCCATGGTGTATATACGGCGCCCAGCTGCGCTCAGATCGACATATATCGACTCAAGAACATCGCCTATAGGTCCTATATGGCTGTGGGTTGCATCTGGCTGGTATCAGAGCAACCCCCATGCTGTATATACGAGGCCCAGCTGTGCTCAGATCGACATATATCGACTCAAGAACATCGCCTGTGGGTCTTATATGGCCGTGGGTTGCAGCTGGCTGGTATCAGAGCTACCCACCAGGCTGTATATACGTGGCCCAGCTGTGCTCAGATCGACATATATTGTCACAAAGTACATTTAATTAACTAGATATAAATGGGATTTAGGGATAGATTTTATATTATTATATTTATTAATTATTAATCCGTCGTCATAGGTTAACGAACGTGCATCGCGCTCGCAATTACACATTCGGGCTAACGCCCGCTGACCGCTGACTCAACAGCCGTACGCGCAATCGAATGGCGGAATACCCTAAGTGACCCAATTGTTTTGCAAGACGACACTTAGCAACAATACAGACTAGGAAACGAATACACATTCTGGCAGGTCAGGTATTTCGTCATCGGGCCAGTGTCCGGCGTTTCCATGCAGAGAACCGCGAGCGTGATGTCACGAATCGCAGCGACGACAGATTAATTTAGTTTATAAGCTCTAGTTAAAATTGTAAGGGGTCAGTAGTCGATCAGTCGAATGTATTGATCAGGTGGGTCATCAAGTACTAAGTAATAAAGGCGGCGTCGCACAGGGTGCTGTGCGACGCTACCCCCAATCTGAGCTACCTTGGTGAACTCCCCAACCCCCACCCCACCGCGACAATATCGACTCAAGAACATCGCCTGTAGGTGCTATATGGCCGTGGGTTGCATCTGGCTGGTATCAGAGCTACCCCCATGCTGTATATACGACGCCCAGCTGTGCTCAGATCGACATATATCGACTCAAGAATATCGCCTGTAGGTCCTATATGGCCGTGGGTTGCATCTGTCTGGTATCAGAGCCACCCACATGCCGTATATACGGGGCCCAGCTGTGCTCGGATCGACATATATCGACTCAAGAACATCGCCTGTAGGTCCTATATGGCCGTAGATTGAATCTGGCTGGTATCAGTGCTACCCCCATGCTGTATATACGACGCCCAGCTGTGCTCAGATCGACATATATCCACTCAAGAATATCGCATGTAGGTCCTATATGGCCGTGGGTTGCATCTGGCTGGTATCAGAGCCACCCACATGCTGTATATACGGCACCCAGCTGTGCTCAGATCGACATATATCGACTCAAGAATATCGCCTGTAGGTGCTATATGGCCGTGGGTTGCATCTGGCTGGTATCAGAACAACCCCCATGCTGTATATACGGCGCCAAACTGTGCTCAGATCGAAATATATATCGACTCAAGAACATCGCTTGTAGGTCCTATATGGCCGTGGGTTGCATCTGGCTGGTATCAGAGCTACCCCCATGCTGTATATACGGCGCCCAGCTGTGCTCAGATCGACATATATCGACTCAAGAACATCGCCTGTAGGTCCTATATGGCCGTGGGTTGCATCTGACTGGTATCAGTGCTAATCCCATGCTGTATATACGGCGCCCAGCTATGCTCAAATCGACATATATCGACTCAAGAACATCGCCTGTAGGTCCTATAAGGCCGTGGGTTGCATCTGGCTGGTATCAGTGCTAATCCCATGCTGTATAAACGGCGCCCAGCTGTGCTCAGATCGACATATATCGACTCAAGAACATCGCCTGTGGGTCCTATATAGCCGTGGGCTGCAGCTGGCTGGTATCACAGCTACCCCCATGCTGTATATACGTGGCCCAGCTGTGCTCAGATCAACATATATCGACTCAAGTACATCGCCTGTAGGTCCTATATGCCCGTGGGTTGCAGCTGGCTGGTATCAGAGCCAACTACATGCCGTATATACGGGGCCCAGCTGTGCTCAGATCGACATATATCGACGGAAGAACATCGCCTGTAGGTCCTATATGGCCATGGGTTGCACCTGGCTGGTATCACAGCTACCCCCATGCTGTATATACGTAGCCCAGCTGTGCTCAGATCGACATATATCGACTCAAGAACATCGCCTGTAGGTCCTATATGCCCGTGGGTTGCATCTGGCTGGATTCAGAGCCACCCACAAGCTGCATATACAATGCATAGCGGAGCTCATATCGACATATATCGACTCAAGAAGGTCCTATATGGCCGTGGGTTGCATCTGTGGGTGGCTCTGATACCAGCCAGATGCAACCCACGGCCATATAGGACCTAGAACCGATGTTCTTGAGTCGATATATGTCGATCTGAGCACCGCTATGCACCGTATATGCAACATTGGGGCCGCTCCGTCACCAGCCAGGTGCAACCTATGCCCATATGGGACCTACAGGCGATGTTCTTCAGTCGATATATGTCGATATGAGCTCCGCTATGCCCTGCATATGCAGCATGTGGGTGGCTCTGATTCCAGCCAGATGCAACCCACGGGCATATAGGACCTACAGGCGATGTTCTTGAGTCGATATATGTCGATCTGAGCACAGCTGGGCCACGTATATACAGCATGGGGGTAGCTGTGATACCAGCCAGCTGCAACCCACGGCCATATAGGACCTACAGGCGATGTTCTTGAGTCGATATATGTCGATCTGAGCACAGTTGGGCCACGTATATACAGCATGGGGGTAGCTGTGATACCAGCCCGCTGCAACCCACGGCCATATAGGACCTACAGGCGATGTTCTTGAGTCGATATATGTCGACCTGAGCACAGCTGGGCCCCGTATATACAGCATGGGGGTAGCTCTGAAACCAGCCAGATGCAACCCACGGCCATATAGGACCTACAGGCGATGTTCTTGAGTCGATATATGTCGATCTGAGCACAGCTGGGCGCCGTATATATAGCATGGAGGTAGCTGTGATACCAGCCAGCTGCAACCCACGGTTATATAGGACCTACAGGCGATGTTCTTGAGTCGATATATGTCGATCTGAGCACAGCTGGGCCCCGTATATACAGTATGGGGGTAGCTCTGATACCACCCAGATGCAATCCACGGCCATATAGGACCTACAGGCGATGTTCTTGAGTCGATATATATCGATCTGAGCACAGCTGGGCCCCGTATATACAGCATGAGGGTAGCTCTGATACCAGCCAGATGCAACCCACGGCCATATAGGACCTACAGGCGATGTTCTTGAGTCGATATATGTCGATCTGAGCACAGCTGGGCCCCGTATATACGGCATGTGGGTGGCTCTTATACCAGCCATATGCATCCCACCAGCCAGATGCAACCCACGGCCATATAGGACCTACAGGCGATGTTCTTGAGTCGATATATGTCGATCTGAGCACAGCTGGGCCCCGTATATACGGCATGTGGGTGGCTCTGATACCAGCCAGATGCAACCCACGGCCATATAGGACCTACAGCCGATGTTCCTGATTCGATATATGTCGATCTGAGCACAGTTGGGCCCTTGTATATACGGCATGTGGGTGGCTCTGATATCAGCCAGATGCCGTGGGTTGCATCTGGCTGATATCAGAGCCACCCACATGCCCTATATACGGGGGTCCAGCTGTGCTCAGATCGACATATATCGACTCAAGAACATCGCCTGTAGGTCCTTTATCGCCGTGGGTTGCATCTGGCTGGTATCAGAGCTACCCCCATGCTTTATATACGGCGCCCAGCTGTGCTCAGATCGACATATATCGACTCAAGAACATCGCCTGTAGGTCATATATGGCCGTGGGTTGTATCTGACTGGTATCAGAGCTACCCCCATGGTGTATACACGGGGCCCAGCTGTGCTCAAATCGACATATATCGACTCAAGAACATCGCCTGTAGGTCCTATATGGCCGTGGGTTGCATCTGGCTGGTATCAGAGCTACCCCCATACTGTATATACGGCGCCCAGCTGTGCTCAGATCGACATATATCGACTCAAGAACATCGCTTGTAGGTCCTATATGGCCGTGGGTTGCAGCTGGCTGGTATCAGAGCTACCCCCATGCTGTATATACGTGGCCCAGCTGTGCTCAGATCGACATATATCGACTCAAGAACATCGCCTGTGGGTCTTATATGGCCGTGGGTTGCAGCTGGCTGGTATCAGAGCTACCTCCAGGCTGTATATACGTGGCCCAGCTGTGCTCAGATCGACATATATCGACTCAAGAACATCGCTTGTAGGTCCTATATGGCCGTGGGTTGCATCTGGCTGGTATCAGTGCTACCCCCATACTGTATATACGGCGCCCAGCTGTGCTCAGATCGACATATATCGACTCAAGAACATCGCTTGTAGGTCCTATATGGCCGTGGGTTGCATCTGGCTGGTATCAGTGCTACCCCCATACTGTATATACGGCGCCCAGCTGAGCTCAGATCGACATATATCGACTCAAGAACATCGCCTGTAGGTCCTATATGGCCGTGGGTTGCATCTGACTGGTATCAGTGCTAATCCCATGCTGTATATACGGCGCCCAGCTTAGCTCAGATCGACATATATCGACTCAAGAACATCGCCTGTAGGTCCTATATGGCCGTGGGTTGCATCTGACTGGTATCAGTGCTAATCCCATGCTGTATATACGGCGCCCAGCTATGCCCAAATCGACATATATCGACTCAAGAACATCGCCTGTAGGTCCTATAAGGCCGTGGGTTGCATCTGGCTGGTATCAGTGCTAATCCCATGCTGTATAAACGGCGCCCAGCTGTGCTCAGATCGACATATATCGACTCAAGAACATCGCCTGTGGGTCCTATATAGCCGTGGGCTGCAGCTGGCTGGTATCACAGCTACCCCATGCTGTATATACGTGGCCCATCTGTGCTCAGATCGACATATATCGACTCAAGTACATCGCCTGTAGGTCCTATATGGCCGTGGGTTGCAGCTGGCTGGTATCAGAGCCAACTACATGCCGTATATACGGGGCCCAGCTGTGCTCAGATCGACATATATCGACGGAAGAACATCGCCTGTAGCTCCTATATGGCCATGGGTTGCACCTGGCTGGTATCACAGCTACCCCCATGCTGTATATACGTAGCCCAGCTGTGCTCAGATCGACATATATCGACTCAAGAACATCGCCTGTAGGTCCTATATGCCCGTGGGTTGCATCTGGCTGGATTCAGAGCCACCCACATGCTGCATATACAATGCATAGCGGAGCTCATATCGACATATATCGACTCAAGAACATCGCCTGTAGGTTCTTATATGGGCATAGGTTGCACCTGGCTGCTGTCGAAGCGGCCCCAATGCTGCATATACGGTGCATAGCGGTGCTCAGATCGACATATATCGACTCAAGAACATCGCTTGTAGGTCCTATATTGCCGTGGGTTGCATCTGGCTGATATCAGAGCCACCCACATGCCGTATATACGGGGGCCCAGCTGTGCTCAGATCGACATATATCGATACAAGAACATCGGCTGTAGGTCCTATATGGCCGTGGGTTGCATCTGTGGGTGGCTCTGATACCAGCCAGATGCAACCCACGGCCATATAGGACCTAGAGCCAATGTTCTTGAGTCGATATATGTCGATCTGAGCACCGCTATGCACCGTATATGCAACATTGGGGCCGCTCCGTCACCAGCCAGGTGCAACCTATGCCCATATGGGACCTACAGGCGATGTTCTTCAGTCGATATATGTCGATATGAGCTCCGCTATGCCCTGCATATGCAGCATGTGGGTGGCTCTGATTCCAGCCAGATGCAACCCACGGGCATATAGGACCTACAGGCGATGTTCTTGAGTCGATATATGTCGATCTGAGCACAGCTGGGCCACGTATATACAGCATGGGGGTAGCTGTGATACCAGCCAGCTGCAACCCACGGCCATATAGGACCTACAGGCGATTCTTGAGTCGATATATGTCGATCTGAGCACAGCTGGGCCACGTATATACAGCATGGGGGTAGCTGTGATACCAGCCAGCTGCAACCCACGGCCATATAGGACCTACAGGCGATGTTCTTGAGTCGATATATGTCGATCTGAGCACAGCTGGGCCCCGTATATACAGCATGGGGGTAGCTCTGAAACCAGCCAGATGCAACCCACGGCCATATAGGACCTACAGGCGATGTTCTTGAGTTGATATATGTCGATCTGAGCACAGCTGGGCGCCGTATATATAGCATGGAGGTAGCTGTGATACCAGCCAGCTGCAACCCACGGTTATATAGGACCTACAGGCGATGTTCTTGAGCCGATATATGTCGATCTGAGCACAGCTGGGCCCCGTATATACAGTATGGGGGTAGCTCTGATACCACCCAGATGCAATCCACGGCCATATAGGACCTACAGGCGATGTTCTTGAGTCGATATATGTCGATCTGAGCACAGCTGGGCCCCGTATATACAGCATGAGGGTAGCTCTGATACCAGCCAGATGCAACCCACGGCCATATAGGACCTACAGGCGATGTTCTTGAGTCGATATATGTCGATCTGAGCACAGCTGGGCCCCGTATATACGGCATGTGGGTGGCTCTTATACCAGCCATATGCATCCCACCAGCCAGATGCAACCCACGGCCATATAGGACCTACAGGCGATGTTCTTGAGTCGATATATGTCGATCTGAGCACAGCTGGGCCCCGTATATACGGCATGTGGGTGGCTCTGATACCAGCCAGATGCAACCCACGGCCATATAGGACCTACAGCCGATGTTCCTGATTCGATATATGTCGATCTGAGCACAGTTGGGCCCTTGTATATACGGCATGTGGGTGGCTCTGATATCAGCCAGATGCCGTGGGTTGCATCTGGCTATTATCAGAGCCACCCACATGCCCTATATACGGGGGTCCAGCTGTGCTCAGATCGACATATATCGACTCAAGAACATCGGCTGTAGGTCCTATATCGCCGTGGGTTGCATCTGGCTGGTATCAGAGCTACCCCCATGCTTTATATACGGCGCCCAGCTGTGCTCAGATCGACATATATCGACTCAAGAACATCGCCTGTAGGTCATATATGGCCGTGGGTTGTATCTGACTGGTATCAGAGCTACCCCCATGGTGTATACACGGGGCCCAGCTGTGCTCAAATCGACATATATCGACTCAAGAACATCGCTTGTAGGTCCTATATGGCCGTGGGTTGCAGCTGGCTGGTATCAGAGCTACCCCCATGCTGTATATACGTGGCCCAGCTGTGCTCAGATCGACATATATCGACTCAAGAACATCGCCTGTGGGTCTTATATGGCCGTGGGTTGCAGCTGGCTGGTATCAGAGCTACCTCCAGGCTGTATATACGTGGCCCAGCTGTGCTCAGATCGACATATATCGACTCAAGAACATCGCCTGTAGGTGCTATATGGCCGTGGGTTGCATCTGGCTGGTATCAGAGCTACCCCATGCTGTATATACGGCGCCCAGCTGTGCTCAGATCGACATATATCGACTCAAGAACATCGCTTGTAGGTCCTATATGGCCGTGGGTTGCATCTGGCTGGTATCAGTGCTACCCCCATACTGTATATACGGCGTCCAGCTGTGCTCAGATCGACATATATCGACTCAAGAACATCGCCTGTAGGTCCTATATGGCCGAGGGTTGCATATGGCTGGTATCAGAGCTACCCTCATGCTGTATTTACGGGGCCCAGCTGTTCCCACATCGACATATATCGAATCAAGAACATCGCTTGTAGGTCCTACATAGCCGTGGGTTACAGCTGGCTGGTATCACAGCTACCCCCATGCTGTATATACGTGGCCCAGCTGCGCTCCGATCGACATATATCGACTCAAGAACATCGCCTGTAGGTCCTATATGGCCGTGGGTTGTATCTGCCTGGTATCAGAGCTACCCCTATGCTGTATATACGGCGAGCAGCTGTGCTCAGATCGACATATATCGACTCAAGAACATCGCCTGTAGGTCCTATATGGCCGTGGGTTGCATCTGGCTGGTTTCAGAGCTACCCACATGCTGTATATACGGGGCCCAGCTGTGCTCAGATCGACATATATCGACTCAAGAACATCGCCTGCAGGTCCTATATGGCCGTGGGTTGCAGCTGGCTGGTATCACAGCTACCCCTATGCTGTATATACGGGGCTCAGCTGTGCTCAGATCGACATATATCGACTCTAGAACATCGCCTGTTGGTCCTATATGGCCGTGGGTTGCATCTGGCTGGTATCAGAGCTACCCCCATGCTGTATATACGGGGCCCAGCTGTGCTCAGATCGACATATATCGACTCAAGAACTTCGCCTGTAGGTGCTATATGGCCTTGGGTTGCAGCTGGCTGGTATCAGAGCCACCCACATGCCGTATATACAGGGCCCAGCGGTGCTCAGATCGACATATATCGACTCAAGAACATCGCCTGTAGGTCCTATATGGCCGTGGGTTGCATCTGGCTGGTATCAGAGCTACCCCCATGCTGTAGATACGGGGCCCAGCTGTGCTCAGCTCGACATATAACGACTTAAAAACATCGCCTATAGGTCCTATATGGCCTTGGGTTGCAGCTGGCTGGTATCAGAGCCACCCACATGCCGTATATACAGGGCCCAGCTGTGCTCAGATCGACATATATCGACTCAAGAACATCGCCTGTAGGTCCTATATGGCCGTGGGTTGCATCTGGCTGGTATCAGAGCTACCCCCATGCTATATATACGGCGCCCAGCTATGCTCAGATCGACATATATCGACTCAAGAATATCGCCTGTAGGTCCTATATGGCCGTGGGTTGCATCTGGCTGATATCAGAGGCACCCACATGCCGAATATACGGGGGCCCAGCTGTGCTCAGATCGACATATATCGACTCAAGAACATCGCCTGTAGGTCCTATATGGCCGTGGGTTGCAGCTGGCTTGTAACAGAGCCACCCACATGCCGTATATACGGGGCCCAGCTGTGCTCAGATCGACATATATCGACTCAAGTACATCGCCTGTAGGTCCTATATGGCCGTGGGTTGCATCTGGCTGGTATCAGAGCTACCCCCATGCTGTATATACGGCGCCCAGCTGTGCTCAGATCGACATATATCGACTCAAGAACATCGCCTGAGGGTCCTATATGGCCGTGGGTTGCAGCTGGCTGGTATCACAGCTACCCCCATACTGTCTGTATATACGTAGCCCAGCTGTGCTCAGATCGACATATATCGACTCAAGAACATCGCCTGTAGGTCCTATATAGCCGTGGGTTGCATCTGGCTGGTATCAGAGCTACCCCCATGCTGTATATACAAGGCTCAGCTGTGCTCAGATCGACATATATCGACTCTAGAACATCGCCTGTTGGTCCTATATGGCCGTGGGTTGCATCTGGCTGGTATCAGAGCTACCCCCATGCTGTATATACGGGGCCCAGCTGTGCTCAGATCGACATATATCGACTCAAGAACTTCGCCTGTAGGTCCTATATGGCCGTGGGTTGCAGCTGGCTGGTATCAGAGCTACCCCCATGCTGTATATACGTGGCCCAGCTGTGCTCAGATCGACATATATCGACTCAAGAACATCGCCTGTGGGTCTTATATGGCCGTGGGTTGCAGCTGGCTGGTATCAGAGCTACCTCCAGGCTGTATATACGTGGCCCAGCTGTGCTCAGATCGACATATATCGACTCAAGAACATCGCCTGTAGGTCCTATATGGCCGTGGGTTGCATCTGGCTGGTATCAGTGCTACCCCCATACTGTATATACGGCGTCCAGCTGTGCTCAGATCGACATATATCGACTCAAGAACATCGCCTGTAGGTCCTATATGGCCGAGGGTTGCATATGGCTGGTATCAGAGCTACCCCCATGCTGTATTTACGGGGCCCAGCTGTTCCCACATCGACATATATCGAATCAAGAACATCGCTTATAGGTCCTACATAGCCGTGGGTTACAGCTGGCTGGTATCACAGCTACCCCCATGCTGTATATACGTGGCCCAGCTGCGCTCAGATCGACATATATCGACTCTAGAACATCGCCTGTTGGTCCTATATGGCCGTGGGTTGCATCTGGCTGGTATCAGAGCTACCCCCATGCTGTATATACGGGGGCCCAGCTGTGCTCAGATCGACATATATCGACTCAAGAACTTCGCCTGTAGGTCCTATATGGCCTTGGGTTGCAGCTGGCTGGTTTCAGAGCTACCCACATGCTGTATATACGGGGCCCAGCTGTGCTCAGATCGACATATATCGACTCAAGAACATCGCCTGCAGGTCCTATATGGCCGTGGGTTGCAGCTGGCTGGTATCACAGCTACCCCCATGCTGTATATACGGGGCTCAGCTGTGCTCAGATCGACATATATCGACTCTAGAACATCGCCTGTTGGTCCTATATGGCCGTGGGTTGCATCTGGCTGGTATCAGAGCTACCCCTATGCTGTATATACGGCGAGCAGCTGTGCTCAGATCGACATATATCGACTCAAGAACATCGCCTGTAGGTCCTATATGGCCGTGGGTTGCATCTGGCTGGTTTCAGAGCTACCCACATGCTGTATATACGGGGCCCAGCTGTGCTCAGATCGACATATATCGACTCAAGAACATCGCCTGCAGGTCCTATATGGCCGTGGGTTGCAGCTGGCTGGTATCACAGCTACCCCCATGCTGTATATACGGGGCTCAGCTGTGCTCAGATCGACATATATCGACTCTAGAACATCGCCTGTTGGTCCTATATGGCCGTGGGTTGCATCTGGCTGGTATCAGAGCTACCCCCATGCTGTATATACGGGGGCCCAGCTGTGCTCAGATCGACATATATCGACTCAAGAACTTCGCCTGTAGGTCCTATATGGCCTTGGGTTGCAGCTGGCTGGTATCAGAGCCACCCACATGCCGTATATACAGAACCCAGCTGTGCTCAGATCGACATATATCGACTCAAGAACATCGCCTGTAGGTCCTATATGGCCGTGGGTTGCATCTGGCTGGTATCAGAGCTACCCCCATGCTGTATATACGGGGCCCAGCTGTGCTCAGCTCGACATATAACGACTTAAAAACATCGCCTATAGGTCCTATATGGCCTTGGGTTGCAGCTGGCTGGTATCAGAGCCACCCACATGACGTATATACAGGGCCCAGCTGTGCTCAGATCGACATATATCGACTCAAGAACATCGCCTGTAGGTCCTATATGGCCGTGGGTTGCATCTGGCTGGTATCAGAGCTACCCCCATGCTGTATATACGGTGCCAACTGTGCTCAGATCGACATATATCGACTCAAGAACATCGCCTGTAGGTCCTATATGGCCGTGGGTTGCATCTGGCTGGTATCAGAGCTACCCCCATGCTGTATATACGGGGCCCAGCTGTGCTCAGATTGACATATATCGACTCAAAAACATCGCCTGTAGGTCCTATATGGCCGTGGGTTGCATCTGGCTGGTATCAGAGCTACCCCCATGCTGTATATACGAGGACCAGCTGTGCTCAGATCGACATATATCGACTCAAGAACATCGCCTGTAGGTCCTATATGGCCGTGGATTGCATCTGGCTGGTATCAGAGCTACCCCCATGCTGTATATACGGCGCCCAGCTGTGCTCAGATCGTCATATATTGACTCAAGAACATCGGCTGTAGGCCCTATATGGGCATAGGTTGCACCTGGCTGGTGTCGAAGCGGCCCCAATGCTGCATATACGGTGCATAGCGGTGCTCAGATCGACATATATCGACTCAAGAACATCGCCTGTAGGTCCTATATGGCCATGGGTTGCATCTGGCTGGTATCAGAGCCACGCACATGCCGTATATACGGGGACCAGCTGTGCTCAGATCGACATATATCGACTCAAGAACATCGCCTGTAGGTCCTATATGGCCGTGGGTTGCATCTGGCTGTTATCAGAGCTACCCCCATGCTGTATATAAGGCGCCCAGCTGTGCTCAGATCGACATATATTGACTCAAGAACATCGCCTGTAGGTCCTATATGGCCGTGGGTTGCAGCAGGCTAGAATCAGAGCCACCCACATGCCGTATATACGGGGCCCAGCTGTGCTCAGATCGACATATATCGACTCAAGAACATCGCCTGTAGGTCCTATATGGCCGTGGGTTGCATCTGGCTGGTATCAGAGCTACCCCCCTGCTGTATATACGGGGCCCAGCTGTGCTCAGATCGACATATATCGACTCAAGAACATCGCCTGTAGGTCCTATATGGCCGTGGGTTGCAGCTGGCTGGTATCACAGCTACCCCCACGCTGTATATACGTGGCCCAGCTGTGCTCAGAACGACATATATCGACTCAAGAACATCGCCTGTGGGTCATATATGGCCGTGGGTTGCAGCTGGCTGGTATCAGAGCTACTCCAGGCTGTATATACGTGGCCCAGCTGTGCTCAGATCGACATATATCGACTCAAGAACATCGCCTGTAGGTACTATATGGCCGTGGGTTGCATCTGGCTGGTATCAGAGCTACCCCCATGCTATATATACGGCGCCCAGCTATGCTCAGATCGACATATATCGACTCAAGAACATCGCCTGTAGGTCCTATATGGCCGTGGGTTGCATCTGGCTGGTATCAGTGCTAATCCCATGCTGTATATACGGCGCCCAGCTGTGCTCAGATGGACATATATCGACTCAAGAACATCGCCTGTGGGTCCTATATAGCCGTGGGCTGCAGCTGGCTGGTATCACAGCTACCCCTATGCTGTATATACGTGGCCCAGCTGTGCTCAGATCGACATATATCGACTCAAGAATATCGCCTGTAGGTCCTATATGGCCGTGGGTTGCATCTGGCTGATATCAGAGGCACCCACATGCCGAATATACGGGGGCCCAGCTGTGCTCAGATCGACATATATCGACTCAAGAACATCGCCTGTAGGTCCTATATGGCCGTGGGTTGCAGCTGGCTTGTAACAGAGCCACCCACATGCCGTATATACGGGGCCCAGCTGTGCTCAGATCGACATATATCGACTCAAGTACATCGCCTGTAGGTCCTATATGGCCGTGGGTTGCATCTGGCTGGTATCAGAGCTACCCCCATGCTGTATATACGGCGCCCAGCTGTGCTCAGATCGACATATATCGACTCAAGAACATCGCCTGAGGGTCCTATATGGCCGTGGGTTGCAGCTGGCTGGTATCACAGCTACCCCCATGCTGTCTGTATATACGTAGCCCAGCTGTGCTCAGATCGACATATATCGACTCAAGAACATCGCCTGTAGGTCCTATATAGCCGTGGGTTGCATCTGGCTGGTATCAGAGCTACCCCCATGCTGTATATACGGGGCCCAGCTGTGCTCAGATCGACATATATCGACTCAAGAACATCGCCTGTAGGTCCTATATGGCCGTGGGTTGCAGCTGGCTTGTATCACAGCTACCCCCATGCTGTATATACGGGGCCCAGCTGTGCTCAGATCGACATATATCGACTCAAGAACATCGCCTGTAGGTCCTATATGGCCGTGGGTTGCATCTGGCTGGTATCAGAGCCACCCCCATGCTGTATATACGGGACCCAGCTGTGCTCAGATCGACATATATCGACTCAAGAACATCGCCTGTAGGTCCTATATGGCCGTGGGTTGCATCTGGCTGATATCAGAGCTACCCCCATGCTGTATATACTGGGCCCAGCTGTGCTCAGATCGACATATATCGACTCAAGAACATCGCCTGTAGGTCCTATATGGCCGTGGGTTGTAGCTGGCTGGTATCAGAGCCACCCACATGCCGTATATACGGGGCCCAGCTGTGCTCAGATCGACATATATCGACTCAAGAACATCGCCTGTAGGTCCTATATGGCCGTGGGTTGCATCTGGCTGGTATCAGAGCTACCCCCATGCTATATATACGGGGCCCAGCTGTGCTCAGATCGACATATATCGACTCAAGAACATCGCCTGTAGGTCCTATATGGCCGTGGGTTGCAGCTGGCTGGTATCACAGCTACCCCCGCGCTGTATATACGTGGCCCAGCTGTGATCAGAACGACATATATCGACTCAAGAACATCGGCTGTGGGTCTTATATGGCCGTGGGATGCAGCTGGCTGTTATCAGAGCTTCCCCCAGGCTGTATATAAGTGGCCCAGCTGTACTCAGATCTACATATATCGACTCAAGAACATCGCCTGTAGGTGCTATATGGCCGTGGGTTGCATCTGGCTGGTATCACAGCTACCTCCATGCTGTATATACGGCGCCAAGCCGTGCTCAGATCGACATATATCGACTCAAGAACATTGCTTGTAGGTCCTATATGGCCGTGGGTTGCATCTGGCTGGTATCAGTGCTACCCCCATGCTGTATATACGGCGCCCAGCTGTGCTCAGATCGACATATATTGA
Source organism: Lordithon lunulatus (assembly GCA_963942505.1). Lineage (NCBI taxonomy): Eukaryota > Metazoa > Arthropoda > Insecta > Coleoptera > Staphylinidae > Lordithon > Lordithon lunulatus. The sequence goes on along the minus strand of OZ012667.1, from coordinate 28,104,722 downwards.
CTCAAGAACATCGCCTGTAGGTCCTATATGGCCGTGGGTTGCAGCAGGCTAGAATCAGAGCCACCCACATGCCGTATATACGGGGCCCAGCTGTGCTGAGATCGACATATATCGACTCAAGAACATCGCCTGTAGGTCCTATATGGCCGTGGGTTGCAGCTGGCTGGTATCACAGCTACCCCCACGCTGTATATACGTGGCCCAGCTGTGCTCAGAACGACATATATCGACTCAAGAACATCGCCTGTGGGTCATATATGGCCGTGGGTTGCAGCTGGCTGGTATCAGAGCTACCCCAGGCTGTATATACGTGGCCCAGCTGTGCTCAGATCGACATATATCGACTCAAGAACATCGCCTGTAGGTAATATATGGCCGCGGGTTGCATCTGGCTGGTATCAGAGCTACCCCCATGCTATATATACGGCGCCCAGCTATGCTCAGATCGACATATATCGACTCAAGAACATCGCCTGTAGGTCCTATATGGCCGTCGGTTGCATCTGGCTGGTATCAGTGCTAATCCCATGCTGTATATACGGCGCTCAGCTGTGCTCAGATGGACATATATCGACTCAAGAACATCGCCTGTGGGTCCTATATAGCCGTGGGCTGCAGCTGGCTGGTATCACAGCTACCCCTATGCTGTATATACGTGGCCCAGCTGTGCTCAGATCGACATATATCGACTCAAGAATATCGCCTGTAGGTCCTATATGGCCGTGGGTTGCATCTGGCTGATATCAGAGGCACCCCCATGCCGAATATACGGGGGCCCAGCTGTGCTCAGATCGACATATATCGACTCAAGAACATCGCCTGTAGGTCCTATATGGCCGTGGGTTGCAGCTGGCTTGTAACAGAGCCACCCACATGCCGTATATACAGGGCCCAGCTGTGTTTAGATCGACATATATCGACTCAAGTACATCGCCTGTAGGTCCTATATGGCCGTGGGTTGCATCTGGCTGGTATCAGAGCTACCCCCATGCTGTATATACGGCGCCCAGCTGTGCTCAGATCGACATATATCGACTCAAGAACATCGCCTGAGGGTCCTATATGGCCGTGGGTTGCAGCTGGCTGGTATCACAGCTACCCCCATGCTGTCTGTATATACGTAGCCCAGCTGTGCTCAGATCGACATATATCGACTCAAGAACATCGCCTGTAGGTCCTATATAGCCGTGGGTTGCATCTGGCTGGTATCAGAGCTACCCCCATGCTGTATATACGGGGCCCAGCTGTGCTCAGATCGACATATATCGACTCAAGAACATCGCCTGTAGGTCCTATATGGCCGCGGGTTGCAGCTGGCTTGTATCACAGCTACCCCCATGCTGTATATACGGGGCCCAGCTGTGCTCAGATCGACATATATCGACTCTAGAACATCGCCTGTTGGTCCTATATGGCCGTGGGTTGCATCTGGCTGGTATCAGAGCTACCCCCATGCTGTATATACGGGGCCCAGCTGTGCTCAGATCGACATATATCGACTCAAGAACATCGCCTGTAGGTCCTATATGGCCTTGGGTTGCAGCTGGCTGGTATCAGAGCGACCCACATGCCGTATATACAGGGCCCAGCTGTGCTCAGGTCGACATATATCGACTCAAGAACATCGCCTGTAGGTCCTATATGGCCGTGGGTTGCATCTGGCTGATATCAGAGCCACCCCCATGCTGTATATACTGGGCCCAGCTGTGCTCAGATCGACATATATCGACTCAAGAACATCGCCTGTAGGTCCTATATGGCCGTGCGTTGCATCTGGCTGGTATCAGAGCTACCCCCATGCTGTATATACGGGGCCCAGCTGTGCTCAGATCGACATATATCGACTCAAGAACATCGCCTGTAGGTCCTATATGGCCTTGGGTTGCAGCTGGCTGGTATCAGAGCGACCCACATGCCGTATATACAGGGCCCAGCTGTGCTCAGATCGACATATATCGACTCAAGAACATCGCCTGTAGGTCCTATATGGACGTGGGTTGCATCTGGCTGGTATCAGAGCCACCCCCATGCTGTATATACGGGGCCCAGCTGTGCTCAGATCGACATATATCGACTCAAGAACATCGCCTGTAGGTCCTATATGGCCGTGGGTTGCATCTGGCTGATATCAGAGCTACCCCCATGCTGTATATACTGGGCCCAGCTGTGCTCAGATCGACATATATCGACTCAAGAACATCGCCTGTAGGTCCTATATGGCCGTGGGTTGTAGCTGGCTGGTATCAGAGCCACCCACATGCCGTATATACGGGGCCCAGCTGTGCTCAGATCGACATATATCGACTCAAGAACATCGCCTGTAGGTCCTATATGGCCGTGGGTTGCATCTGGCTGGTATCAGAGCTACCCCCATGCTATATATACGGGGCCCAGCTGTGCTCAGATCGACATATATCGACTCAAGAACATCGCCTGTAGGTCCTATATGGCCGTGGGTTGCAGCTGGCTGGTATCACAGCTACCCCCGCGCTGTATATACGTGGCCCAGCTGTGCTCAGAACGACATATATCGACTCAAGAACATCGGCTGTGGGTCTTATATGGCCGTGGGATGCAGCTGGCTGTTATCAGAGATACCCCCAGGCTGTATATAAGTGGCCCAGCTGTACTCAGATCTACATATATCGACTCAAGAACAGCGCCTGTAGGTGCTATATGGCCGTGGGTTGCATCTGGCTGGTATAAGAGCTACATCCATGCTGTATATACGGCGCCAAGCCGTGCTCAGATCGACATATATCGACTCAAGAACATTGCTTGTAGGTCCTATATGGCCGTGGGTTGCATCTGGCTGGTATCAGTGCTACCCCCATGCTGTATATACGGCGCCCAGCTGTGCTCAGATCGACATATATCGACTCAAGAATATCGCCTGTAGGTCCTATATGGCCGTGGGTTGCATCTGGCTGGTATCAGAGCCACCCACATACCGTATATACGGGGCCCAGCTGTGCTCGGATCGACATATATCGACTCAAGAACATCGCCTGTAGGTCCTATATGGCAGTGGGTTGCATCTGGCTGATATCAGAGCCATCCACATGCCGTATATACGGGGGCCCAGCTGTGCTCAGAACGACATATATCGACTCAAGAACATCGGCTCTAGGTCCTATATGGCCGTGGGTTGCATCTGGCTGGTATCAGAGTCACCCACATTCCGTATATACGGGGCCCAGCTGTGCTCAGTTCGACATATATCGACTCAAGAACATCCCCTGTAGGTCCTATATGGCCGTGGGTTGCATCTGGCTGGTATCAGAGCTACCCCCATGGTGTATATACGGCGCCCAGCTGTGCTCAAATCGACATATATCGATTCAAGAACATCGCCTGTAGGTCCTATATGGCCGTGGGTTGCAGCTGGCTGGATTCAGAGCTACCCCCATGCTGTATATACGGGGCCCATCTGTGCTCATATCGACATATATCGACTCAAGAACATGGCCGTGGGTTGCATCTGGCTGGTATCAGTGCTACCCACATGCTGTATATACGGCGCCCAGCTGTGCTCAGATCGACATATATCGACTCAAGAATATCGCTTGTAGGTCCTATATGGCCGTGGGTTGCATCCTGCTGGTATCAGAGCCACCCACACGCCGTATATACCGGGCCCAGCTGTGCTCGGATCGACATATATCGACTCAAGAACATCGCCTGTAGGTCCTATATGGCCGTGGATTGAATCTGGCTGGTATCAGAGCTACCCCCATGTTGTATATACGGCGCCCAGCTGTGCTCAGATCGACATATATCGACTCAAGAACATCGCCTGTAGGTCCTATATAGCCGTAGGTTGCAGTTGGCTGGTATCACAGCTAACCCCATGCTGTATATACGTGGCCCAGCTGTGCTCAGGTCGACATATATCGACTCAAGGACATCCCCTGTAGGTCCTATATGGCTGTGGGTTGCAGCTGGCTGGTATCAGAGCCACCCACATGCCCTATATACGGGGGTCCAGCTGTGCTCAGATCGACCATATATCGAATTAAGAACATCGCCTGTAGGTCCTATATGGCCGTGGGTTGCATCTGGCTGATATCAGAGCCACCCACATGCCGTATATACGGTGGCCCAGCTGTGCTCAGATCGACATATATCGACTCAAGAACATCGCCTGTAGGTCCTATATGGCCGTGGGTTGTATATGGCTGGTATCAGAGCCACCCACATGCTGTATACACGGGGCCCAGCTGTGCTCAAATCGACATATATCGACTCAAGAACATCGCCTGTGGGTCTTATATGGCCGTGGGTTGCAGCTGGCTGGTATCAGAGCTACCTCCAGGCTGTATATACGTGGCCCAGCTGTGCTCAGATCGACATATATCGACTCAAGAACATCGCCTGTAGGTGCTATATGGCCGTGGGTTGCATCTGGCTGGTATCAGAGCTACCCCCATGCTGTATATACGGCGCCCAGCTGTGCTCAGATCGACATATATCGACTCAAGAACATCGCTTGTAGGTCCTATATGGCCGTGGGTTGCATCTGGCTGGTATCAGTGCTACCCCCATACTGTATATACGGCGTCCAGCTGTGCTCAGATCGACATATATCGACTCAAGAACATCGCCTGTAGGTCCTATATGGCCGAGGGTTGCATATGGCTGGTATCAGAGCTACCCCCATGCTGTATTTACGGGGCCCAGCTGTTCCCACATCGACATATAATGAATCAAGAACATCGCTTGTAGGTCCTACATAGCCGTGGGTTGCAGCTGGCTGGTATCACAGCTACCCCCATGCTGTATATACGTGGCCCAGCTGCGCTCCGATCGACATATATCGACTCAAGAACATCGCCTGTAGGTCCTATATGGCCGTGGGTTGTATCTGCCTGGTATCAAAGCTACCCCTATGCTGTATATACGGCGAGCAGCTGTGCTCAGATCGACATATATCGACTCAAGAACATCGCCTGTAGGTCCTATATGGCCGTGGGTTGCATCTGGCTGGTTTCAGAGCTACCCCCATGCTGTATATACGGGGCCCAGCTGTGCTCAGATCGACATATATCGACTCAAGAACATCGCCTGCAGGTCCTATATGGCCGTGGGTTGCAGCTGGCTGGTATCACAGCTACCCCCATGCTGTATATACGGGGCTTAGCTGTGCTCAGATCGACATATATCGACTCTAGAACATCGCCTGTTGGTCCTATATGGCCGTGGGTTGCATCTGGCTGGTATCAGAGCTACCCCCATGCTGTATATACGGGGCCCAGCTGTGCTCAGATCGACATATATCGACTCAAGAACTTCGCCTGTAGGTCCTATATGGCCTTGGGTTGCAGCTGGCTGGTATCAGAGCCACCCACATGCTGTATATACAGGACCCAGCTGTGCTCAGATCGACATATATCGACTCAAGAACATCGCCTGTAGGTCCTATATGGCCGTGGGTTGCATCTGGCTGGTATCAGAGCTACCCCCATACTGTATATACGAGGCCCAGCTGTGCTCAGCTCGACATATAACGACTTAAAAACATCGCCTATAGGTCCTATATGGCCTTGGGTTGCAGCTGGCTGGTATCAGAGCCACCCACATGCCGTATATACAGGGCCCAGATGTGCTCAGATCGACATATATCGACTCAAGAACATCGCCTGTAGGTCCTATATGGCCGTGGGTTGCATCTGGCTGGTATCAGAGCTACCCCCATGCTGTATATACGGGGCCAACTGTGCTCAGATCGACATATATCGACTCAAGAACATCGCCTGTAGGTCCTATATGGCCGTGGGTTGCATCTGGCTGGTTTCAGAGCTACCCCCATGCTGTATATACGGGGCCCAGCTGTGCTCAGATAGACATATATCGACTCAAGAACATCGCCTATAGGTCCTATATGGCCGTGGGTTGCAGCTGGCTGGTATCACAGCTACCCCCATGCTGTATATACGTGGCCCAGCTGTGCTCAGATCGACATATATCGACTCAAGAACATCGCCTGTAGGTCCTATATGCCCGTGGGTTGCATCTGGCTGGAATCAGAGCCACCCACATGCTGCATATACAGGGCATAGCGGAGCTCATATCGACATATATCGACTCAAGAACATCGCCTGTAGGTCCCATATGGGCATGGGTTGCACCTGGCTGGTGTCGGAGCGGCCCCAATGTTGCATATACGGTGCATAGCGGTGCTCAGATCGACATATATCGACTCAAGAACATCGCCTGTAGGTCCTATATGGCAGTGGGTTGCATCTGGCTGATATCAGAGCCATCCACATGCCGTATATACGGGGGACCAGCTGTGCTCAGATCGACATATATCGACTCAAGAACATCGGTTCTAGGTCCTATATGGCCGTGGGTTGCATCTGGCTGGTATCAGAGTCACCCACATTCCGTATATACGGGGCCCAGCTGTGCTCAGTTCGACATATATCGACTCAAGAACATCCCCTGTAGGTCCTATATGGCCGTGGGTTGCATCTGGCTGGTATCAGAGCTACCCCCATGGTGTATATACGGCGCCCAGCTGTGCTCAAATCGACATATATCGATTCAAGAACATCGCCTGTAGGTCCTATATGGCCGTGGGTTGCAGCTGGCTGGTTTCAGAGCTACCCCCATGCTGTATATACGGGGCCCATCTGTGCTCAGATCGACATATATCGACTCAAGAACATGGCCGTGGGTTGCATCTGGCTGGTATCAGTGCTACCCACATGCTGTATATACGGCGCCCAGCTGTGCTCAGATCGACATATATCGACTCAAGAATATCGCCTTTAGGTCCTATATGGCCGTGGGTTGCATCTGGCTGGTATCAGAGCCACACACATGCCGTATATACAGGGCCCAGCTGTGCTCGGATCGACATATATCGACTCAAGAACATCGCCTGTAGGTCCTATATGGCCGTGGATTGAATCTGGCTGGTATCAGAGCTACCCCCATGTTGTATATACGGCGCCCAGCTGTGCTCAGATCGACATATATCGACTCAAGAACATCGCCTGTAGGTCCTATATAGCCGTAGGTTGCAGTTGGCTGGTATCACAGCTAACCTCATGCTGTATATACGTGGCCCAGCTGTGCTCAGGTCGACATATATCGACTCAAGGACATCACCTGTAGGTCCTATATGGCTGTGGGTTGCAGCTGGCTGGTATCAGAGCCACCCACATGCCCTATATACGGGGGTCCAGCTGTGCTCAGATCGACCATATATCGAATCAAGAACATCGCCTGTAGGTCCTATATGGCCGTGGGTTGCATCTGGCTGATATCAGAGCCACCCACATGCCGTATATACGGTGGCCCAGCTGTGCTCAGATCGTCATATATCGACTCAAGAACATCGCCTGTAGGTCCTATATGGCAGTGGGTTGCATCTGGCTGGTATCAGAGCCACCCACATGCCGTATATACGGTACCCAGCTGTGCTCAGATCGACATATATCGACTCAAGAACATCGCCTGTAGGTCCTATATGGCCGTGGGTTGTATATGGCTGGTATTAGAGCCACCCACATGCCGTATATATGGGGCCCAGCTGTGCTCAGATCGACATATATCGACTCAAGAACATCGCTTGTAGGTCCTATATGGCCGTGGGTGGCATCTGGCTGGTATCAGAGCTACCCCCATGCTGTATATACGGCGCCCAGCTGTGCTCAGATCGACATATATCGACTCAAAAACATCGCCTGTAGGTCCTATATGGGCATAGGTTGCACCTGGCTGGTGTCGGAGCGGCCCCAATGCTGCATATACGGTGCATAGCGGTGCTCAGATCGACATATATCGAATCAAGAACATCGCCTGTAGGTCCTATATGACAGTGGGTTGCATCTGGCTGATATCAGAGCCACCGACATGCCGTATATACGGTGGCCCAGCTGTGCTCAGATCGTCATATATCGACTCAGGAACATCGCCTGTAGGTCCTATATGGCCATGGGTTGCATCTGGCTGGTATCAGAGCCACCAACATGCTGTATATACGGTACACAGCTGTGCTCAGATCGACATATATCGACTCAAGAACATCGCCTGTAGGTCTTATATAGCCGTGGGTTGTATATGGCTGGTATCAGAGCCACACACATGCCGTATATACGGGGCCCAGCTGTGCTCAGATCGACATATATCGACTCAAGAACATCGCCTGTAGGTCCTATATGGCCGTGGTTTGCATCTGGCTGGTATCGGAGCTACCCCCATGGTGTATATACGGCGCCCAGCTGCGCTCAGATCGACATATATCGACTCAAGAACATCGCCTATAGGTCCTATATGGCTGTGGGTTGCATCTGGCTGGTATCAGAGCAACCCCCATGCTGTATATACGAGGCCCAGCTGTGCTCAGATCGACATATATCGACTCAAGAACATCGCCTGTGGGTCTTATATGGCCGTGGGTTGCAGCTGGCTGGTATCAGAGCTACCCACCAGGCTGTATATACGTGGCCCAGCTGTGCTCAGATCGACATATATTGTCACAAAGTACATTTAATTAACTAGATATAAATGGGATTTAGGGATAGATTTTATATTATTATATTTATTACTTATTAATCCGTCGTCATAGGTTAACGAACGTGCATCGCGCTCGCAATTACACATTCGGGCTAACGCCCGCTGACCGCTGACTCAACAGCCGTACGCGCAATCGAATGGCGGAATACCCTAAGTGACCCAATTGTTTTGCAAGACGACACTTAGCAACAATACAGACTAGGAAACGAATACACATTCTGGCAGGTCAGGTATTTCGTCATCGGGCCAGTGTCCGGCGTTTCCATGCAGAGAACCGCGAGCGTGATGTCACGAATCGCAGCGACGACAGATTAATTTAGTTTATAAGCTCTAGTTAAAATTGTAAGGGGTCAGTAGTCGATCAGTCGAATGTATTCATCAGGTGGGTCATCAAGTACTAAGTAATAAAGGCGGCGTCGCACAGGGTGCTGTGCGACGCTACCCCCAATCTGAGCTACCTTGGTGAACTCCCCAACCCCCACCCCACCGCGACAATATCGACTCAAGAACATCGCCTGTAGGTGCTATATGGCCGTGGGTTGCATCTGGCTGGTATCAGAGCTACCCCCATGCTGTATATACGGCGCCAAGCTGTGCTCAGATCGAAATATATATCGACTCAAGAACATCGCTTGTAGGTCCTATATGGCCGTGGGTTGCATCTGGCTGGTATCAGTGCTACCCCCATGCTGTATATACGACGCCCAGCTGTGCTCAGATCGACATATATCGACTCAAGAATATCGCCTGTAGGTCCTATATGGCCGTGGGTTGCATCTGTCTGGTATCAGAGCCACCCACATGCCGTATATACGGGGCCCAGCTGTGCTCGGATCGACATATATCGACTCAAGAACATCGCCTGTAGGTCCTATATGGCCGTGGGTTGCATCTGGCTGGTATCAGAGCTACCCCCATGCTGTATATACGGGGCCAACTGTGCTCAGATCGACATATATCGACTCAAGAACATCGCCTGTAGGTCCTATATGGCCGTGGGTTGCATCTGGCTGGTTTCAGAGCTACCCCCATGCTGTATATACGGGGCCCAGCTGTGCTCAGATAGACATATATCGACTCAAGAACATCGCCTATAGGTCCTATATGGCCGTGGGTTGCAGCTGGCTGGTATCACAGCTACCCCCATGCTGTATATACGTGGCCCAGCTGTGCTCAGATCGACATATATCGACTCAAGAACATCGCCTGTAGGTCCTATATGCCCGTGGGTTGCATCTGGCTGGAATCAGAGCCACCCACATGCTGCATATACAGGGCATAGCGGAGCTCATATCGACATATATCGACTCAAGAACATCGCCTGTAGGTCCCATATGGGCATGGGTTGCACCTGGCTGGTGTCGGAGCGGCCCCAATGTTGCATATACGGTGCATAGCGGTGCTCAGATCGACATATATCGACTCAAGAACATCGCCTGTAGGTGCTATATGGCCGTGGGTTGCATCTGGCTGGTATCAGAACAACCCCCATGCTGTATATACGGCGCCAAACTGTGCTCAGATCGAAATATATATCGACTCAAGAACATCGCTTGTAGGTCCTATATGGCCGTGGGTTGCATCTGGCTGGTATCAGAGCTACCCCCATGCTGTATATACGGCGCCCAGCTGTGCTCAGATCGACATATATCGACTCAAGAACATCGCCTGTAGGTCCTATATGGCCGTGGGTTGCATCTGACTGGTATCAGTGCTAATCCCATGCTGTATATACGGCGCCCAGCTATGCTCAAATCGACATATATCGACTCAAGAACATCGCCTGTAGGTCCTATAAGGCCGTGGGTTGCATCTGGCTGGTATCAGTGCTAATCCCATGCTGTATAAACGGCGCCCAGCTGTGCTCAGATCGACATATATCGACTCAAGAACATCGCCTGTGGGTCCTATATAGCCGTGGGCTGCAGCTGGCTGGTATCACAGCTACCCCCATGCTGTATATACGTGGCCCACCTGTGCTCAGATCAACATATATCGACTCAAGTACATCGCCTGTAGGTCCTATATGCCCGTGGGTTGCAGCTGGCTGGTATCAGAGCCAACTACATGCCGTATATACGGGGCCCAGCTGTGCTCAGATCGACATATATCGACGGAAGAACATCGCCTGTAGGTCCTATATGGCCATGGGTTGCACCTGGCTGGTATCACAGCTACCCCCATGCTGTATATACGTAGCCCAGCTGTGCTCAGATCGACATATATCGACTCAAGAACATCGCCTGTAGGTCCTATATGCCCGTGGGTTGCATCTGGCTGGATACAGAGCCACCCACATGCTGCATATACAATGCATAGCGGAGCTCATATCGACATATATCGACTCAAGAAGGTCCTATATGGCCGTGGGTTGCATCTGTGGGTGGCTCTGATACCAGCCAGATGCAACCCACGGCCATATAGGACCTAGAACCGATGTTCTTGAGTCGATATATGTCGATCTGAGCACCGCTATGCACCGTATATGCAACATTGGGGCCGCTCCGTCACCAGCCAGGTGCAACCTATGCCCATATGGGACCTACAGGCGATGTTCTTCAGTCGATATATGTCGATATGAGCTCCGCTATGCCCTGCATATGCAGCATGTGGGTGGCTCTGATTCCAGCCAGATGCAACCCACGGGCATATAGGACCTACAGGCGATGTTCTTGAGTCGATATATGTCGATCTGAGCACAGCTGGGCCACGTATATACAGCATGGGGGTAGCTGTGATATCAGCCAGCTGCAACCCACGGCCATATAGGACCTACAGGCGATGTTCCTGAGTCGATATATGTCGATCTGAGCACAGTTGGGCCACGTATATACAGCATGGGGGTAGCTGTGATACCAGCCCGCTGCAACCCACGGCCATATAGGACCTACAGGCGATGTTCTTGAGTCGATATATGTCGATCTGAGCACAGCTGGGCCCCGTATATACAGCATGGGGGTAGCTCTGAAACCAGCCAGATGCAACCTACGGCCATATAGGACCTACAGGCGATGTTCTTGAGTCGATATATGTCGATCTGAGCACAGCTGGGCGCCGTATATATAGCATGGAGGTAGCTGTGATACCAGCCAGCTGCAACCCACGGTTATATAGGACCTACAGGCGATGTTCTTGAGTCGATATATGTCGATCTGAGCACAGCTGGGCCCCGTATATACAGTATGGGGGTAGCTCTGATACCACCCAGATGCAATCCACGGCCATATAGGACCTACAGGCGATGTTCTTGAGTCGATATATATCGATCTGAGCACAGCTGGGCCCCGTATATACAGCATGAGGGTAGCTCTGATACCAGCCAGATGCAACCCACGGCCATATAGGACCTACAGGCGATGTTCTTGAGTCGATATATGTCGATCTGAGCACAGCTGGGCCCCGTATATACGGCATGTGGGTGGCTCTTATACCAGCCATATGCATCCCACCAGCCAGATGCAACCCACGGCCATATAGGACCTACAGGCGATGTTCTTGAGTCGATATATGTCGATCTGAGCACAGCTGGGCCCCGTATATACGGCATGTGGGTGGCTCTGATACCAGCCAGATGCAACCCACGGCCATATAGGACCTACAGCCGATGTTCCTGATTCGATATATGTCGATCTGAGCACAGTTGGGCCCTTGTATATACGGCATGTGGGTGGCTCTGATATCAGCCAGATGCCGTGGGTTGCATCTGGCTGATATCAGAGCCACCCACATGCCCTATATACGGGGGTCCAGCTGTGCTCAGATCGACATATATCGACTCAAGAACATCGCCTGTAGGTCCTTTATCGCCGTGGGTTGCATCTGGCTGGTATCAGAGCTACCCCCATGCTTTATATACGGCGCCCAGCTGTGCTCAGATCGACATATATCGACTCAAGAACATCGCCTGTAGGTCATATATGGCCGTGGGTTGTATCTGACTGGTATCAGAGCTACCCCCATGGTGTATACACGGGGCCCAGCTGTGCTCAAATCGACATATATCGACTCAAGAAGATCGCCTGTAGGTCCTATATGGCCGTGGGTTGCATCTGGCTGGTATCAGAGCTATCCCCATACTGTATATACGGCGCCCAGCTGTGCTCAGATCGACATATATCGACTCAAGAACATCGCTTGTAGGTCCTATATGGCCGTGGGTTGCAGCTGGCTGGTATCAGAGCTACCCCCATGCTGTATATACGTGGCCCAGCTGTGCTCAGATCGACATATATCGACTCAAGAACATCGCCTGTGGGTCTTATATGGCCGTGGGTTGCAGCTGGCTGGTATCAGAGCTACCTCCAGGCTGTATATACGTGGCCCAGCTGTGCTCATATCGACATATATCGACTCAAGAACATCGCTTGTAGGTCCTATATGGCCGTGGGTTGCATCTGGCTGGTATCAGTGCTACCCCCATACTGTATATACGGCGCCCAGCTGTGCTCAGATCGACATATATCGACTCAAGAACATCGCCTGTAGGTCCTATATGGCCGTGGGTTGCATCTGACTGGTATCAGTGCTAATCCCATGCTGTATATACGGCGCCCAGCTGTGCTCAGATCGACATATATCGACTCAAGAACATCGCCTGTAGGTCCTATATGGCCGTGGGTTGCATCTGACTGGTATCAGTGCTAATCCCATGCTGTATATACGGCGCCCAGCTATGCTCAAATCGACATATATCGACTCAAGAACATCGCCTGTAGGTCCTATAAGGCCGTGGGTTGCATCTGGCTGGTATCAGTGCTAATCCCATGCTGTATAAACGGCGCCCAGCTGTGCTCAGATCGACATATATCGACTCAAGAACATCGCCTGTGGGTCCTATATAGCCGTGGGCTGCAGCTGGCTGGTATCACAGCTACCCCCATGCTGTATATACGTGGCCCATCTGTGCTCAGATCGACATATATCGACTCAAGTACATCGCCTGTAGGTCCTATATGGCCGTGGGTTGCAGCTGGCTGGTATCAGAGCCAACTACATGCCGTATATACGGGGCCCAGCTGTGCTCAGATCGACATATATCGACGGAAGAACATCGCCTGTAGCTCCTATATGGCCATGGGTTGCACCTGGCTGGTATCAGAGCTACCCCCATGCTGTATATACGTGGCCCAGCTGTGCTCAGATCGACATATATCGACTCAAGAACATCGCCTGTGGGTCTTATATGGCCGTGGGTTGCAGCTGGCTGGTATCAGAGCTACCTCCAGGCTGTATATACGTGGCCCAGCTGTGCTCAGATCGACATATATCGACTCAAGAACATCGCCTGTAGGTCCTATATGGCCGTGGGTTTCATCTGGCTGGTATCAGAGCTACCCCCATACTGTATATACGGCGCCCAGCTGTGCTCAGATCGACATATATCGACTCAAGAACATCGCTTGTAGGTCCTATATGGCCGTGGGTTGCAGCTGGCTGGTATCAGAGCTACCCCCATGCTGTATATACGTGGCCCAGCTGTGCTCAGATCGACATATATCGACTCAAGAACATCGCCTGTGGGTCTTATATGGCCGTGGGTTGCAGCTGGCTGGTATCAGAGCTACCTCCAGGCTGTATATACGTGGCCCAGCTGTGCTCAGATCGACATATATCGACTCAAGAACATCGCCTGTAGGTGCTATATGGCCGTGGGTTGCATCTGGCTGGTATCAGAGCTACCCCCATGCTGTATATACGGCGCCCAGCTGTGCTCAGATCGACATATATCGACTCAAGAACATCGCTTGTAGGTCCTATATGGCCGTGGGTTGCATCTGGCTGGTATCAGTGCTACCCCCATACTGTATATACGGCGTCCAGCTGTGCTCAGATCGACATATATCGACTCAAGAACATCGCCTGTAGGTCCTATATGGCCGAGGGTCTCATATGGCTGGTATCAGAGCTACCCTCATGCTGTATTTACGGGGCCCAGCTGTTCCCACATCGACATATATCGAATCAAGAACATCGCTTGTAGGTCCTACATAGCCGTGGGTTACAGCTGGCTGGTATCACAGCTACCCCCATGCTGTATATACGTGGCCCAGATGCGCTCCGATCGACATATATCGACTCAAGAACATCGCCTGTAGGTCCTATATGGCCGTGGGTTGTATCTGCCTGGTATCAGAGCTACCCCTATGCTGTATATACGGCGAGCAGCTGTGCTCAGATCGACATATATCGACTCAAGAACATCGCCTGTAGGTCCTATATGGCCGTGGGTTGCATCTGGCTGGTTTCAGAGCTACCCACATGCTGTATATACGGGGCCCAGCTGTGCTCAGATCGACATATATCGACTCAAGAACATCGCCTGCAGGTCCTATATGGCCGTGGGTTGCAGCTGGCTGGTATCACAGCTACCCCTATGCTGTATATACGGGGCTCAGCTGTGCTCAGATCGACATATATCGACTCTAGAACATCGCCTGTTGGTCCTATATGGCCGTGGGTTGCATCTGGCTGGTATCAGAGCTACCCCCATGCTGTATATACGGGGCCCAGCTGTGCTCAGATCGACATATATCGACTCAAGAACTTCGCCTGTAGGTGCTATATGGCCTTGGGTTGCAGCTGGCTGGTATCAGAGCCACCCACATGCCGTATATACAGGGCCCAGCGGTGCTCAGATCGACATATATCGACTCAAGAACATCGCCTGTAGGTCCTATATGGCCGTGGGTTGCATCTGGCTGGTATCAGAGCTACCCCCATGCTGTAGATACGGGGCCCAGCTGTGCTCAGCTCGACATATAACGACTTAAAAACATCGCCTATAGGTCCTATATGGCCTTGGGTTGCAGCTGGCTGGTATCAGAGCCACCCACATGCCGTATATACAGGGCCCAGCTGTGCTCAGATCGACATATATCGACTCAAGAACATCGCCTGTAGGTCCTATATGGCCGTGGGTTGCATCTGGCTGGTATCAGAGCTACCCCCATGCTATATATACGGCGCCCAGCTATGCTCAGATCGACATATATCGACTCAAGAATATCGCCTGTAGGTCCTATATGGCCGTGGGTTGCATCTGGCTGATATCAGAGGCACCCACATGCCGAATATACGGGGGCCCAGCTGTGCTCAGATCGACATATATCGACTCAAGAACATCGCCTGTAGGTCCTATATGGCCGTGGGTTGCAGCTGGCTTGTAACAGAGCCACCCACATGCCGTATATACGGGGCCCAGCTGTGCTCAGATCGACATATATCGACTCAAGTACATCGCCTGTAGGTCCTATATGGCCGTGGGTTGCATCTGGCTGGTATCAGAGCTACCCCCATGCTGTATATACGGCGCCCAGCTGTGCTCAGATCGACATATATCGACTCAAGAACATCGCCTGAGGGTCCTATATGGCCGTGGGTTGCAGCTGGCTGGTATCACAGCTACCCCCATACTGTCTGTATATACGTAGCCCAGCTGTGCTCAGATCGACATATATCGACTCAAGAACATCGCCTGTAGGTCCTATATAGCCGTGGGTTGCATCTGGCTGGTATCAGAGCTACCCCCATGCTGTATATACAAGGCTCAGCTGTGCTCAGATCGACATATATCGACTCTAGAACATCGCCTGTTGGTCCTATATGGCCGTGGGTTGCATCTGGCTGGTATCAGAGCTACCCCCATGCTGTATATACGGGGCCCAGCTGTGCTCAGATCGACATATATCGACTCAAGAACTTCGCCTGTAGGTCCTATATGGCCGTGGGTTGCAGCTGGCTGGTATCAGAGCTACCCCCATGCTGTATATACGTGGCCCAGCTGTGCTCAGATCGACATATATCGACTCAAGAACATCGCCTGTGGGTCTTATATGGCCGTGGGTTGCAGCTGGCTGGTATCAGAGCTACCTCCAGGCTGTATATACGTGGCCCAGCTGTGCTCAGATCGACATATATCGACTCAAGAACATCGCCTGTAGGTCCTATATGGCCGTGGGTTGCATCTGGCTGGTATCAGTGCTACCCCCATACTGTATATACGGCGTCCAGCTGTGCTCAGATCGACATATATCGACTCAAGAACATCGCCTGTAGGTCCTATATGGCCGAGGGTTGCATATGGCTGGTATCAGAGCTACCCCCATGCTGTATTTACGGGGCCCAGCTGTTCCCACATCGACATATATCGAATCAAGAACATCGCTTATAGGTCCTACATAGCCGTGGGTTACAGCTGGCTGGTATCACAGCTACCCCCATGCTGTATATACGTGGCCCAGCTGCGCTCCGATCGACATATATCGACTCAAGAACATCGCCTGTAGGTCCTATATGGCCGTGGGTTGTATCTTCCTGGTATCAGAGCTACCCCTATGCTGTATATACGGCGAGCAGCTGTGCTCAGATCGACATATATCGACTCAAGAACATCGCCTGTAGGTCCTATATGGCCGTGGGTTGCATCTGGCTGGTTTCAGAGCTACCCACATGCTGTATATACGGGGCCCAGCTGTGCTCAGATCGACATATATCGACTCAAGAACATCGCCTGCAGGTCCTATATGGCCGTGGGTTGCAGCTGGCTGGTATCACAGCTACCCCCATGCTGTATATACGGGGCTCAGCTGTGCTCAGATCGACATATATCGACTCTAGAACATCGCCTGTTGGTCCTATATGGCCGTGGGTTGCATCTGGCTGGTATCAGAGCTACCCCCATGCTGTATATACGGGGGCCCAGCTGTGCTCAGATCGACATATATCGACTCAAGAACTTCGCCTGTAGGTCCTATATGGCCTTGGGTTGCAGCTGGCTGGTATCAGAGCCACCCACATGCCGTATATACAGAACCCAGCTGTGCTCAGATCGACATATATCGACTCAAGAACATCGCCTGTAGGTCCTATATGGCCGTGGGTTGCATCTGGCTGGTATCAGAGCTACCCCCATGCTGTATATACGGGGCCCAGCTGTGCTCAGCTCGACATATAACGACTTAAAAACATCGCCTATAGGTCCTATATGGCCTTGGGTTGCAGCTGGCTGGTATCAGAGCCACCCACATGACGTATATACAGGGCCCAGCTGTGCTCAGATCGACATATATCGACTCAAGAACATCGCCTGTAGGTCCTATATGGCCGTGGGTTGCATCTGGCTGGTATCAGAGCTACCCCCATGCTGTATATACGGTGCCAACTGTGCTCAGATCGACATATATCGACTCAAGAACATCGCCTGTAGGTCCTATATGGCCGTGGGTTGCATCTGGCTGGTATCAGAGCTACCCCCATGCTGTATATACGGGGCCCAGCTGTGCTCAGATTGACATATATCGACTCAAAAACATCGCCTGTAGGTCCTATATGGCCGTGGGTTGCATCTGGCTGGTATCAGAGCTACCCCCATGCTGTATATACGAGGACCAGCTGTGCTCAGATCGACATATATCGACTCAAGAACATCGCCTGTAGGTCCTATATGGCCGTGGATTGCATCTGGCTGGTATCAGAGCTACCCCCATGCTGTATATACGGCGCCCAGCTGTGCTCAGATCGTCATATATTGACTCAAGAACATCGGCTGTAGGCCCTATATGGGCATAGGTTGCACCTGGCTGGTGTCGAAGCGGCCCCAATGCTGCATATACGGTGCATAGCGGTGCTCAGATCGACATATATCGACTCAAGAACATCGCCTGTAGGTCCTATATGGCCATGGGTTGCATCTGGCTGGTATCAGAGCCACGCACATGCCGTATATACGGGGACCAGCTGTGCTCAGATCGACATATATCGACTCAAGAACATCGCCTGTAGGTCCTATATGGCCGTGGGTTGCATCTGGCTGTTATCAGAGCTACCCCCATGCTGTATATAAGGCGCCCAGCTGTGCTCAGATCGACATATATTGACTCAAGAACATCGCCTGTAGGTCCTATATGGCCGTGGGTTGCAGCAGGCTAGAATCAGAGCCACCCACATGCCGTATATACGGGGCCCAGCTGTGCTCAGATCGACATATATCGACTCAAGAACATCGCCTGTAGGTCCTATATGGCCGTGGGTTGCATCTGGCTGGTATCAGAGCTACCCCCCTGCTGTATATACGGGGCCCAGCTGTGCTCAGATCGACATATATCGACTCAAGAACATCGCCTGTAGGTCCTATATGGCCGTGGGTTGCAGCTGGCTGGTATCACAGCTACCCCCACGCTGTATATACGTGGCCCAGCTGTGCTCAGAACGACATATATCGACTCAAGAACATCGCCTGTGGGTCATATATGGCCGTGGGTTGCAGCTGGCTGGTATCAGAGCTACTCCAGGCTGTATATACGTGGCCCAGCTGTGCTCAGATCGACATATATCGACTCAAGAACATCGCCTGTAGGTACTATATGGCCGTGGGTTGCATCTGGCTGGTATCAGAGCTACCCCCATGCTATATATACGGCGCCCAGCTATGCTCAGATCGACATATATCGACTCAAGAACATCGCCTGTAGGTCCTATATGGCCGTGGGTTGCATCTGGCTGGTATCAGTGCTAATCCCATGCTGTATATACGGCGCCCAGCTGTGCTCAGATGGACATATATCGACTCAAGAACATCGCCTGTGGGTCCTATATAGCCGTGGGCTGCAGCTGGCTGGTATCACAGCTACCCCTATGCTGTATATACGTGGCCCAGCTGTGCTCAGATCGACATATATCGACTCAAGAATATCGCCTGTAGGTCCTATATGGCCGTGGGTTGCATCTGGCTGATATCAGAGGCACCCACATGCCGAATATACGGGGGCCCAGCTGTGCTCAGATCGACATATATCGACTCAAGAACATCGCCTGTAGGTCCTATATGGCCGTGGGTTGCAGCTGGCTTGTAACAGAGCCACCCACATGCCGTATATACGGGGCCCAGCTGTGCTCAGATCGACATATATCGACTCAAGTACATCGCCTGTAGGTCCTATATGGCCGTGGGTTGCATCTGGCTGGTATCAGAGCTACCCCCATGCTGTATATACGGCGCCCAGCTGTGCTCAGATCGACATATATCGACTCAAGAACATCGCCTGAGGGTCCTATATGGCCGTGGGTTGCAGCTGGCTGGTATCACAGCTACCCCCATGCTGTCTGTATATACGTAGCCCAGCTGTGCTCAGATCGACATATATCGACTCAAGAACATCGCCTGTAGGTCCTATATAGCCGTGGGTTGCATCTGGCTGGTATCAGAGCTACCCCCATGCTGTATATACGGGGCCCAGCTGTGCTCAGATCGACATATATCGACTCAAGAACATCGCCTGTAGGTCCTATATGGCCGTGGGTTGCAGCTGGCTTGTATCACAGCTACCCCCATGCTGTATATACGGGGCCCAGCTGTGCTCAGATCGACATATATCGACTCAAGAACATCGCCTGTAGGTCCTATATGGCCGTGGGTTGCATCTGGCTGGTATCAGAGCCACCCCCATGCTGTATATACGGGGCCCAGCTGTGCTCAGATCGACATATATCGACTCAAGAACATCGCCTGTAGGTCCTATATGGCCGTGGGTTGCATCTGGCTGATATCAGAGCTACCCCCATGCTGTATATACTGGGCCCAGCTGTGCTCAGATCGACATATATCGACTCAAGAACATCGCCTGTAGGTCCTATATGACCGTGGGTTGTAGCTGGCTGGTATCAGAGCCACCCACATGCCGTATATACGGGGCCCAGCTGTGCTCAGATCGACATATATCGACTCAAGAACATCGCCTGTAGGTCCTATATGGCCGTGGGTTGCATCTGGCTGGTATCAGAGCTACCCCCATGCTATATATACGGGGCCCAGCTGTGCTCAGATCGACATATATCGACTCAAGAACATCGCCTGTAGGTCCTATATGGCCGTGGGTTGCAGCTGGCTGGTATCACAGCTACCCCCGCGCTGTATATACGTGGCCCAGCTGTGCTCAGAACGACATATATCGACTCAAGAACATCGGCTGTGGGTCTTATATGGCCGTGGGATGCAGCTGGCTGTTATCAGAGCTTCCCCCAGGCTGTATATAAGTGGCCCAGCTGTACTCAGATCTACATATATCGACTCAAGAACATCGCCTGTAGGTGCTATATGGCCGTGGGTTGCATCTGGCTGGTATCACAGCTACCTCCATGCTGTATATACGGCGCCAAGCCGTGCTCAGATCGACATATATCGACTCAAGAACATTGCTTGTAGGTCCTATATGGCCGTGGGTTGCATCTGGCTGGTATCAGTGCTACCCCCATGCTGTATATACGGCGCCCAGCTGTGCTCAGATCGACATATATTGACTCAAGAACATCGCCTGTAGGTCCTATATGGCCGTGGGTTGCAGCAGGCTAGAATCAGAGCCACCCACATGCCGTATATACGGGGCCCAGCTGTGCTCAGATCGACATATATCGACTCAAGAACATCGCCTGTAGGTCCTATATGGCCGTGGGTTGCAGCTGGCTGGTATCACAGCTACCCCCACGCTGTATATACGTGGCCCAGCTGTGCTCAGAACGACATATATCGACTCAAGAACATCGCCTGTGGGTCATATATGGCCGTGGGTTGCAGCTGGCTGGTATCAGAGCTACCCCAGGCTGTATATACGTGGCCCAGCTGTGCTCAGATCGACATATATCGACTCAAGAACATCGCCTGTAGGTAATATATGGCCGCGGGTTGCATCTGGCTGGTATCAGAGCTACCCCCATGCTATATATACGGCGCCCAGCTATGCTCAGATCGACATATATCGACTCAAGAACATCGCCTGTAGGTCCTATATGGCCGTCGGTTGCATCTGGCTGGTATCAGTGCTAATCCCATGCTGTATATACGGCGCTCAGCTGTGCTCAGATGGACATATATCGACTCAAGAACATCGCCTGTGGGTCCTATATAGCCGTGGGCTGCAGCTGGCTGGTATCACAGCTACCCCTATGCTGTATATACGTGGCCCAGCTGTGCTCAGATCGACATATATCGACTCAAGAATATCGCCTGTAGGTCCTATATGGCCGTGGGTTGCATCTGGCTGATATCAGAGGCACCCCCATGCCGAATATACGGGGGCCCAGCTGTGCTCAGATCGACATATATCGACTCAAGAACATCGCCTGTAGGTCCTATATGGCCGTGGGTTGCAGCTGGCTTGTAACAGAGCCACCCACATGCCGTATATACAGGGCCCAGCTGTGTTTAGATCGACATATATCGACTCAAGTACATCGCCTGTAGGTCCTATATGGCCGTGGGTTGCATCTGGCTGGTATCAGAGCTACCCCCATGCTGTATATACGGCGCCCAGCTGTGCTCAGATCGACATATATCGACTCAAGAACATCGCCTGAGGGTCCTATATGGCCGTGGGTTGCAGCTGGCTGGTATCACAGCTACCCCCATGCTGTCTGTATATACGTAGCCCAGCTGTGCTCAGATCGACATATATCGACTCAAGAACATCGCCTGTAGGTCCTATATAGCCGTGGGTTGCATCTGGCTGGTATCAGAGCTACCCCCATGCTGTATATACGGGGCCCAGCTGTGCTCAGATCGACATATATCGACTCAAGAACATCGCCTGTAGGTCCTATATGGCCGCGGGTTGCAGCTGGCTTGTATCACAGCTACCCCCATGCTGTATATACGGGGCCCAGCTGTGCTCAGATCGACATATATCGACTCTAGAACATCGCCTGTTGGTCCTATATGGCCGTGGGTTGCATCTGGCTGGTATCAGAGCTACCCCCATGCTGTATATACGGGGCCCAGCTGTGCTCAGATCGACATATATCGACTCAAGAACATCGCCTGTAGGTCCTATATGGCCTTGGGTTGCAGCTGGCTGGTATCAGAGCGACCCACATGCCGTATATACAGGGCCCAGCTGTGCTCAGGTCGACATATATCGACTCAAGAACATCGCCTGTAGGTCCTATATGGCCGTGGGTTGCATCTGGCTGGTATCAGAGCCACCCCCATGCTAAATATACGGGGCCCAGCTGTGCTCAGATCGACATATATCGACTCAAGAACATCGCCTGTAGGTCCTATATGGCCGTGGGTTGCATCTGGCTGATATCAGAGCTACCCCCATGCTGTATATACTGGGCCCAGCTGTGCTCAGATCGACATATATCGACTCAAGAACATCGCCTGTAGGTCCTATATGGCCGTGGGTTGTAGCTGGCTGGTATCAGAGCCACCCACATGCCGTATATACGGGGCCCAGCTGTGCTCAGATCGACATATATCGACTCAAGAACATCGCCTGTAGGTCCTATATGGCCGTGGGTTGCATCTGGCTGGTATCAGAGCTACCCCCATGCTATATATACGGGCCCAGCTGTGCTCAGATCGACATATATCGACTCAAGAACATCGCCTGTAGGTCCTATATGGCCGTGGGTTGCAGCTGGCTGGTATCACAGCTACCCCCGCGCTGTATATACGTGGCCCAGCTGTGCTCAGAACGACATATATCGACTCAAGAACATCGGCTGTGGGTCTTATATGGCCGTGGGATGCAGCTGGCTGTTATCAGAGATACCCCCAGGCTGTATATAAGTGGCCCAGCTGTACTCAGATCTACATATATCGACTCAAGAACAGCGCCTGTAGGTGCTATATGGCCGTGGGTTGCATCTGGCTGGTATAAGAGCTACATCCATGCTGTATATACGGCGCCAAGCCGTGCTCAGATCGACATATATCGACTCAAGAACATTGCTTGTAGGTCCTATATGGCCGTGGGTTGCATCTGGCTGGTATCAGTGCTACCCCCATGCTGTATATACGGCGCCCAGCTGTGCTCAGATCGACATATATCGACTCAAGAATATCGCCTGTAGGTCCTATATGGCCGTGGGTTGCATCTGGCTGGTATCAGAGCCACCCACATACCGTATATACGGGGCCCAGCTGTGCTCGGATCGACATATATCGACTCAAGAACATCGCCTGTAGGTCCTATATGGCCGTGGATTGAATCTGGCTGGTATCATAACTACCCCCATGCTGTATATAGGGCGCCCAGCTGTGCTCAGATCGACATATATCGACTCAAGAACATCGCCTGTAGGTCCTATATAGCCGTTTGTTGCAGTTGGCTGGTATCACAGCTCTCCCATGCTGTATTTACGTGGCCCAGCTGTGCTCAGGTCGACATATATCGACTCAAGGACATCACCTGTAGGTCCTATATGGCCGTGGGTTGCAGCTGGCTGGTATTAGAGCCACCCACATGCCCTATATACGGGGGTCCAGCTGTGCTCAGATCGACATATATCGACTCAAGAACATCGCCTGTAGGTCCTATATGGCCGTGGGTTGCATCTGGCTGGTATCAGAGCTACCCACATGCCGTATATACGGGACCCAGCTGTGCTCAGATCGACATATATCGACTCAAGAACATCGCCTGTAGGTCCTATATGGCCGTGGGTTGCATATGGCTGGTATCAGAGCCACACACATGCCGTATTTACGGGGCCCAGCTGTGCTCAGATCGACATATATCGAATAATGACCATCGCCCGTAGGTCCTATATGGCCGTGGGTTGGATCTGGCTGGTATCAGAGCCACCCACATGCCGTATATACGTTACCCAGCTGTGCCCAGATCGACATATATCGACTCAAGAACATCGCCTGTAGGTCCTATATGGCCGTGGGTTGCATATGGCTGGTATCAGAGCTACTCCCATGCTGTATATATGAGGCCCAGCTGTGCTCAGATCGACATATATCGACTCAAGAACATTGCCTGTGGGTCTTATATGGCCGTGGGATGGAGCTGGCTGGTATCAGAGCTACCCCCAGGCTGTATATACGTGGCCCAGCTGTGCTCAGATCGACATATATCGACTTAAGAACATCGCCGGTAGGTCCTGTATGCCCATGGGTTGCATCTGGCTGGTATCAGAGCCACCCACATGCCGTATATACGGGGACCAGCTGTGCTCAGATCGACATATATCGACTCAAGAACATCGAATGTAGGTCCTATATGGCCGTGGGTTGCATCTGGCTCGTATCAGAGCTACACCCATGCTGTATATACGGCGCCCAGCTGTGCTCAGATCGACATATATCGACTCAAGAAAATCGACTGTAGGTCCAATATGGCCGTGGGTTGCATCTGGCTGGTATCAGAGCTACCCCCATGCTGTATATACGGGGCCCAGCTGTGCTCAGATCGACATATATCGACTCAAGAACTTCGCCTGTAGGTGCTATATGGCCTTGGGTTGCAGCTGGCTGGTATCAGAGCCACCCACATGCCGTATATACAGGGCCCAGCGGTGCTCAGATCGACATATATCGACTCAAGAACATCGCCTGTAGGTCCTATATGGCCGTGGGTTGCATCTGGCTGGTATCAGAGCTACCCCCATGCTGTAGATACGGGGCCCAGCTGTGCTCAGCTCGACATATAACGACTTAAAAACATCGCCTATAGGTCCTATATGGCCTTGGGTTGCAGCTGGCTGGTATCAGAGCCACCCACATGCCGTATATACAGGGCCCAGCTGTGCTCAGATCGACATATATCGACTCAAGAACATCGCCTGTAGGTCCTATATGGCCGTGGGTTGCATCTGGCTGGTATCAGAGCTACCCCCATGCTATATATACGGCGCCCAGCTATGCTCAGATCGACATATATCGACTCAAGAATATCGCCTGTAGGTCCTATATGGCCGTGGGTTGCATCTGGCTGATATCAGAGGCACCCACATGCCGAATATACGGGGGCCCAGCTGTGCTCAGATCGACATATATCGACTCAAGAACATCGCCTGTAGGTCCTATATGGCCGTGGGTTGCAGCTGGCTTGTAACAGAGCCACCCACATGCCGTATATACGGGGCCCAGCTGTGCTCAGATCGACATATATCGACTCAAGTACATCGCCTGAAGGTCCTATATGGCCGTGGGTTGCATCTGGCTGGTATCAGAGCTACCCCCATGCTGTATATACGGCGCCCAGCTGTGCTCAGATCGACATATATCGACTCAAGAACATCGCCTGAGGGTCCTATATGGCCGTGGGTTGCAGCTGGCTGGTATCACAGCTACCCCCATACTGTCTGTATATACGTAGCCCAGCTGTGCTCAGATCGACATATATCGACTCAAGAACATCGCCTGTAGGTCCTATATAGCCGTGGGTTGCATCTGGCTGGTATCAGAGCTACCCCCATGCTGTATATACAAGGCTCAGCTGTGCTCAGATCGACATATATCGACTCTAGAACATCGCCTGTTAGTCCTATATGGCCGTGGGTTGCATCTGGCTGGTATCAGAGCTACCCCCATGCTGTATATACGGGGCCCAGCTGTGCTCAGATCGACATATATCGACTCAAGAACTTCGCCTGTAGGTCCTATATGGCCGTGGGTTGCAGCTGGCTGGTATCAGAGCTACCCCCATGCTGTATATACGTGGCCCAGCTGTGCTCAGATCGACATATATCGACTCAAGAACATCGCCTGTGGGTCTTATATGGCCGTGGGTTGCAGCTGGCTGGTATCAGAGCTACCTCCAGGCTGTATATACGTGGCCCAGCTGTGCTCAGATCGACATATATCGACTCAAGAACATCGCCTGTAGGTCCTATATGGCCGTGGGTTGCATCTGGCTGGTATCAGTGCTACCCCCATACTGTATATACGGCGTCCAGCTGTGCTCAGATCGACATATATCGACTCAAGAACATCGCCTGTAGGTCCTATATGGCCGAGGGTTGCATATGGCTGGTATCAGAGCTACCCCCATGCTGTATTTACGGGGCCCAGCTGTTCCCACATCGACATATATCGAATCAAGAACATCGCTTATAGGTCCTACATAGCCGTGGGTTACAGCTGGCTGGTATCACAGCTACCCCCCATGCTGTATATACGTGGCCCAGCTGCGCTCCGATCGACATATATCGACTCAAGAACATCGCCTGTAGGTCCTATATGGCCGTGGGTTGTATCTTCCTGGTATCAGAGCTACCCCTATGCTGTATATACGGCGAGCAGCTGTGCTCAGATCGACATATATCGACTCAAGAACATCGCCTGTAGGTCCTATATGGCCGTGGGTTGCATCTGGCTGGTTTCAGAGCTACCCACATGCTGTATATACGGGGCCCAGCTGTGCTCAGATCGACATATATCGACTCAAGAACATCGCCTGCAGGTCCTATATGGCCGTGGGTTGCAGCTGGCTGGTATCACAGCTACCCCCATGCTGTATATACGGGGCTCAGCTGTGCTCAGATCGACATATATCGACTCTAGAACATCGCCTGTTGGTCCTATATGGCCGTGGGTTGCATCTGGCTGGTATCAGAGCTACCCCCATGCTGTATATACGGGGGCCCAGCTGTGCTCAGATCGACATATATCGACTCAAGAACTTCGCCTGTAGGTCCTATATGGCCTTGGGTTGCAGCTGGCTGGTATCAGAGCCACCCACATGCCGTATATACAGAACCCAGCTGTGCTCAGATCGACATATATCGACTCAAGAACATCGCCTGTAGGTCCTATATGGCCGTGGGTTGCATCTGGCTGGTATCAGAGCTACCCCCATGCTGTATATACGGGGCCCAGCTGTGCTCAGCTCGACATATAACGACTTAAAAACATCGCCTATAGGTCCTATATGGCCTTGGGTTGCAGCTGGCTGGTATCAGAGCCACCCACATGACGTATATACAGGGCCCAGCTGTGCTCAGATCGACATATATCGACTCAAGAACATCGCCTGTAGGTCCTATATGGCCGTGGGTTGCATCTGGCTGGTATCAGAGCTACCCCCATGCTGTATATACGGTGCCAACTGTGCTCAGATCGACATATATCGACTCAAGAACATCGCCTGTAGGTCCTATATGGCCGTGGGTTGCATCTGGCTGGTATCAGAGCTACCCCCATGCTGTATATACGGGGCCCAGCTGTGCTCAGATTGACATATATCGACTCAAAAACATCGCCTGTAGGTCCTATATGGCCGTGGGTTACATCTGGCTGGTATCAGAGCTACCCCCATGCTGTATATACGAGGACCAGCTGTGCTCAGATCGACATATATCGACTCAAGAACATCGCCTGTAGGTCCTATATGGCCGTGGATTGCATCTGGCTGGTATCAGAGCTACCCCCATGCTGTATATACGGCGCCCAGCTGTGCTCAGATCGTCATATATTGACTCAAGAACATCGGCTGTAGGCCCTATATGGGCATAGGTTGCAACTGGCTGGTGTCGAAGCGGCCCCAATGCTGCATATACGGTGCATAGCGGTGCTCAGATCGACATATATCGACTCAAGAACATCGCCTGTAGGTCCTATATGGCCATGGGTTGCATCTGGCTGGTATCAGAGCCACGCACATGCCGTATATACGGGGACCAGCTGTGCTCAGATCGACATATATCGACTCAAGAACATCGCCTGTAGGTCCTATATGGCCGTGGGTTGCATCTGGCTGTTATCAGAGCTACCCCCATGCTGTATATAAGGCGCCCAGCTGTGCTCAGATCGACATATATTGACTCAAGAACATCGCCTGTAGGTCCTATATGGCCGTGGGTTGCAGCAGGCTAGAATCAGAGCCACCCACATGCCGTATATACGGGGCCCAGCTGTGCTCAGATCGACATATATCGACTCAAGAACATCGCCTGTAGGTCCTATATGGCCGTGGGTTGCATCTGGCTGGTATCAGAGCTACCCCCCTGCTGTATATACGGGGCCCAGCTGTGCTCAGATCGACATATATCGACTCAAGAACATCGCCTGTAGGTCCTATATGGCCGTGGGTTGCAGCTGGCTGGTATCACAGCTACCCCCACGCTGTATATACGTGGCCCAGCTGTGCTCAGAACGACATATATCGACTCAAGAACATCGCCTGTGGGTCATATATGGCCGTGGGTTGCAGCTGGCTGGTATCAGAGCTACTCCAGGCTGTATATACGTGGCCCAGCTGTGCTCAGATCGACATATATCGACTCAAGAACATCGCCTGTAGGTACTATATGGCCGTGGGTTGCATCTGGCTGGTATCAGAGCTACCCCCATGCTATATATACGGCGCCCAGCTATGCTCAGATCGACATATATCGACTCAAGAACATCGCCTGTAGGTCCTATATGGCCGTGGGTTGCATCTGGCTGGTATCAGTGCTAATCCCATGCTGTATATACGGCGCCCAGCTGTGCTCAGATGGACATATATCGACTCAAGAACATCGCCTGTGGGTCCTATATAGCCGTGGGCTGCAGCTGGCTGGTATCACAGCTACCCCTATGCTGTATATACGTGGCCCAGCTGTGCTCAGATCGACATATATCGACTCAAGAATATCGCCTGTAGGTCCTATATGGCCGTGGGTTGCATCTGGCTGATATCAGAGGCACCCACATGCCGAATATACGGGGGCCCAGCTGTGCTCAGATCGACATATATCGACTCAAGAACATCGCCTGTAGGTCCTATATGGCCGTGGGTTGCAGCTGGCTTGTAACAGAGCCACCCACATGCCGTATATACGGGGCCCAGCTGTGCTCAGATCGACATATATCGACTCAAGTACATCGCCTGTAGGTCCTATATGGCCGTGGGTTGCATCTGGCTGGTATCAGAGCTACCCCCATGCTGTATATACGGCGCCCAGCTGTGCTCAGATCGACATATATCGACTCAAGAACATCGCCTGAGGGTCCTATATGGCCGTGGGTTGCAGCTGGCTGGTATCACAGCTACCCCCATGCTGTCTGTATATACGTAGCCCAGCTGTGCTCAGATCGACATATATCGACTCAAGAACATCGCCTATAGGTCCTATATAGCCGTGGGTTGCATCTGGCTGGTATCAGAGCTACCCCCATGCTGTATATACGGGGCCCAGCTGTGCTCAGATCGACATATATCGACTCAAGAACATCGCCTGTAGGTCCTATATGGCCGTGGGTTGCAGCTGGCTTGTATCACAGCTACCCCCATGCTGTATATACGGGGCCCAGCTGTGCTCAGATCGACATATATCGACTCAAGAACATCGCCTGTAGGTCCTATATGGCCGTGGGTTGCATCTGGCTGGTATCAGAGCCACCCCCATGCTGTATATACGGGGCCCAGCTGTGCTCAGATCGACATATATCGACTCAAGAACATCGCCTGTAGGTCCTATATGGCCGTGGGTTGCATCTGGCTGATATCAGAGCTACCCCCATGCTGTATATACTGGGCCCAGCTGTGCTCAGATCGACATATATCGACTCAAGAACATCGCCTGTAGGTCCTATATGGCCGTGGGTTGTAGCTGGCTGGTATCAGAGCCACCCACATGCCGTATATACGGGGCCCAGCTGTGCTCAGATCGACATATATCGACTCAAGAACATCGCCTGTAGGTCCTATATGGCCGTGGGTTGCATCTGGCTGGTATCAGAGCTACCCCCATGCTATATATACGGGGCCCAGCTGTGCTCAGATCGACATATATCGACTCAAGAACATCGCCTGTAGGTCCTATATGGCCGTGGGTTGCAGCTGGCTGGTATCACAGCTACCCCCGCGCTGTATATACGTGGCCCAGCTGTGCTCAGAACGACATATATCGACTCAAGAACATCGGGTGTGGGTCTTATATGGCCGTGGGATGCAGCTGGCTGTTATCAGAGCTTCCCCCAGGCTGTATATAAGTGGCCCAGCTGTACTCAGATCTACATATATCGACTCAAGAACATCGCCTGTAGGTGCTATATGGCCGTGGGTTGCATCTGGCTGGTATCACAGCTACCTCCATGCTGTATATACGGCGCCAAGCCGTGCTCAGATCGACATATATCGACTCAAGAACATTGCTTGTAGGTCCTATATGGCCGTGGGTTGCATCTGGCTGGTATCAGTGCTACCCCCATGCTGTATATACGGCGCCCAGCTGTGCTCAGATCGACATATATTGACTCAAGAACATCGCCTGTAGGTCCTATATGGCCGTGGGTTGCAGCAGGCTAGAATCAGAGCCACCCACATGCCGTATATACGGGGCCCAGCTGTGCTCAGATCGACATATATCGACTCAAGAACATCGCCTGTAGGTCCTATATGGCCGTGGGTTGCAGCTGGCTGGTATCACAGCTACCCCCACGCTGTATATACGTGGCCCAGCTGTGCTCAGAACGACATATATCGACTCAAGAACATCGCCTGTGGGTCATATATGGCCGTGGGTTGCAGCTGGCTGGTATCAGAGCTACCCCAGGCTGTATATACGTGGCCCAGCTGTGCTCAGATCGACATATATCGACTCAAGAACATCGCCTGTAGGTAATATATGGCCGCGGGTTGCATCTGGCTGGTATCAGAGCTACCCCCATGCTATATATACGGCGCCCAGCTATGCCCAGATCGACATATATCGACTCAAGAACATCGCCTGTAGGTCCTATATGGCCGTCGGTTGCATCTGGCTGGTATCAGTGCTAATCCCATGCTGTATATACGGCGCTCAGCTGTGCTCAGATGGACATATATCGACTCAAGAACATCGCCTGTGGGTCCTATATAGCCGTGGGCTGCAGCTGGCTGGTATCACAGCTACCCCTATGCTGTATATACGTGGCCCAGCTGTGCTCAGATCGACATATATCGACTCAAGAATATCGCCTGTAGGTCCTATATGGCCGTGGGTTGCATCTGGCTGATATCAGAGGCACCCCCATGCCGAATATACGGGGGCCCAGCTGTGCTCAGATCGACATATATCGACTCAAGAACATCGCCTGTAGGTCCTATATGGCCGTGGGTTGCAGCTGGCTTGTAACAGAGCCACCCACATGCCGTATATACAGGGCCCAGCTGTGTTTAGATCGACATATATCGACTCAAGTACATCGCCTGTAGGTCCTATATGGCCGTGGGTTGCATCTGGCTGGTATCAGAGCTACCCCCATGCTGTATATACGGCGCCCAGCTGTGCTCAGATCGACATATATCGACTCAAGAACATCGCCTGAGGGTCCTATATGGCCGTGGGTTGCAGCTGGCTGGTATCACAGCTACCCCCATGCTGTCTGTATATACGTAGCCCAGCTGTGCTCAGATCGACATATATCGACTCAAGAACATCGCCTGTAGGTCCTATATAGCCGTGGGTTGCATCTGGCTGGTATCAGAGCTACCCCCATGCTGTATATACGGGGCCCAGCTGTGCTCAGATCGACATATATCGACTCAAGAACATCGCCTGTAGGTCCTATATGGCCGCGGGTTGCAGCTGGCTTGTATCACAGCTACCCCCATGCTGTATATACGGGGCCCAGCTGTGCTCAGATCGACATATATCGACTCTAGAACATCGCCTGTTGGTCCTATATGGCCGTGGGTTGCATCTGGCTGGTATCAGAGCTACCCCCATGCTGTATATACGGGGCCCAGCTGTGCTCAGATCGACATATATCGACTCAAGAACATCGCCTGTAGGTCCTATATGGCCTTGGGTTGCAGCTGGCTGGTATCAGAGCGACCCACATGCCGTATATACAGGGCCCAGCTGTGCTCAGGTCGACATATATCGACTCAAGAACATCGCCTGTAGGTCCTATATGGCCGTGGGTTGCATCTGGCTGGTATCAGAGCCACCCCCATGCTGTATATACGGGGCCCAGCTGTGCTCAGATCGACATATATCGACTCAAGAACATCGCCTGTAGGTCCTATATGGCCGTGGGTTGCATCTGGCTGATATCAGAGCTACCCCCATGCTGTATATACTGGGCCCAGCTGTGCTCAGATCGACATATATCGACTCAAGAACATCGCCTGTAGGTCCTATATGGCCGTGGGTTGTAGCTGGCTGGTATCAGAGCCACCCACATGCCGTATATACGGGGCCCAGCTGTGCTCAGATCGACATATATCGACTCAAGAACATCGCCTGTAGGTCCTATATGGCCGTGGGTTGCATCTGGCTGGTATCAGAGCTACCCCCATGCTATATATACGGGGCCCAGCTGTGCTCAGATCGACATATATCGACTCAAGAACATCGCCTGTAGGTCCTATATGGCCGTGGGTTGCAGCTGGCTGGTATCACAGCTACCCCCGCGCTGTATATACGTGGCCCAGCTGTGCTCAGAACGACATATATCGACTCAAGAACATCGGCTGTGGGTCTTATATGGCCGTGGGATGCAGCTGGCTGTTATCAGAGATACCCCCAGGCTGTATATAAGTGGCCCAGCTGTACTCAGATCTACATATATCGACTCAAGAACAGCGCCTGTAGGTGCTATATGGCCGTGGGTTGCATCTGGCTGGTATAAGAGCTACATCCATGCTGTATATACGGCGCCAAGCCGTGCTCAGATCGACATATATCGACTCAAGAACATTGCTTGTAGGTCCTATATGGCCGTGGGTTGCATCTGGCTGGTATCAGTGCTACCCCCATGCTGTATATACGGCGCCCAGCTGTGCTCAGATCGACATATATCGACTCAAGAATATCGCCTGTAGGTCCTATATGGCCGTGGGTTGCATCTGGCTGGTATCAGAGCCACCCACATACCGTATATACGGGGCCCAGCTGTGCTCGGATCGACATATATCGACTCAAGAACATCGCCTGTAGGTCCTATATGGCCGTGGATTGAATCTGGCTGGTATCATAACTACCCCCATGCTGTATATAGGGCGCCCAGCTGTGCTCAGATCGACATATATCGACTCAAGAACATCGCCTGTAGGTCCTATATAGCCGTTTGTTGCAGTTGGCTGGTATCACAGCTCTCCCATGCTGTATTTAAGTGGCCCAGCTGTGCTCAGGTCGACATATATCGACTCAAGGACATCACCTGTAAGTCCTATATGGCCGTGGGTTGCAGCTGGCTGGTATTAGAGCCACCCACATGCCCTATATACGGGGGTCCAGCTGTGCTCAGATCGACATATATCGACTCAAGAACATCGCCTGTAGGTCCTATATGGCCGTGGGTTGCATCTGGCTGGTATCAGAGCTACCCACATGCCGTATATACGGGACCCAGCTGTGCTCAGATCGACATATATCGACTCAAGAACATCGCCTGTAGGTCCTATATGGCCGTGGGTTGCATATGGCTGGTATCAGAGCCACCCACATGCCGTATTTACGGGGCCCAGCTGTGCTCAGATCGACATATATCGAATAATGACCATCGCCCGTAGGTCCTATATGGCCGTGGGTTGGATCTGGCTGGTATCAGAGCCACCCACATGCCGTATATACGTTACCCAGCTGTGCCCAGATCGACATATATCGACTCAAGAACATCGCCTGTAGGTCCTATATGGCCGTGGGTTGCATATGGCTGGTATCAGAGCTACTCCCATGCTGTATATATGAGGCCCAGCTGTGCTCAGATCGACATATATCGACTCAAGAACATTGCCTGTGGGTCTTATATGGCCGTGGGATGGAGCTGGCTGGTATCAGAGCTACCCCTAGGCTGTATATACGTGGCCCAGCTGTGCTCAGATCGACATATATCGACTTAAGAACATCGCCGGTAGGTCCTGTATGCCCATGGGTTGCATCTGGCTGGTATCAGAGCCACCCACATGCCGTATATACGGGGACCAGCTGTGCTCAGATCGACATATATCGACTCAAGAACATCGAATGTAGGTCCTATATGGCCGTGGGTTGCATCTGGCTCGTATCAGAGCTACACCCATGCTGTATATACGGCGCCCAGCTGTGCTCAGATCGACATATATCGACTCAAGAAAATCGACTGTAGGTCCAATATGGCCGTGGGTTGCATCTGGCTGGTATCAGAGCTACCCCCATGCTGTATATACGGGGCACAGCTGTGCTCAGATCGACATATATCGACTCAAGAACATCGCCTGTAGGTCCTATATGGCCGTGGGTTGCAGCTGGCTGGTATCACAGCTACCCCCATGCTGTATATACGTGGCCCAGCTGTGCTCAGATCGACATATATCGACTCAAGAACATCGCCTGTAGGTCCTATATGGGCATAGGTTGCACCTGGCTGGTGTCGAAGCGGCCCCAATGCTGCATATACGGTGCATAGTGGTGCTCAGATCGACATATATCGACTCAAGAACATCGCCTGTAGGTCCTATATGGCCGTGGGTTGCACCTGGCTGATATCAGAGCCACCCACATGCCGTATATACGGGGGCCCAGCTGTGCTCAGATCGACATATATCGAATCAAGAACATCGGCTGTAGGTCCTATATGGCCGTGGGTTGCATCTGGCTGGTATCAGAGCCACCCACATGCCGTATATACGGGGCCCAGCTGTGCTCAGATTGAAATATATCGACTCAAAAACATCGCCTGTTGGTCCTATATGGCCGTGGGTTCCATCTGGCTGGTATCAGAGCTACCCCCATGCTTTATATACGAGGACCAGCTGTGCTCAGATCGACATATATCGACTCAAGAACATCGCCTGTAGGTCCTATATGGCCGTGGATTGCATCTGGCTGGTATCAGAGCTACCCCCATGCTGTATATACGGCGCCCAGCTGTGCTCAGATCGTCATATATTGACTCAAGAACATCGGCTGTAGGCCCTATATGGGCATAGGTTGCACCTGGCTGGTATCGAAGCGGCCCCAATGCTGCATATATGGTGCATAGCGGTGCTCAGATCGACATATATCGACTCAAGAACATCGCCTGTAGGTCCTATATGGCCATGAGTTGCATCTGGCTGGTATCAGAGCCACGCACATGCCGTATATACGGGGACCAGCTGTGCTCAGATCGACATATATCAACTCAAGAACATCGCCTGTAGGTCCTATATGGCCGTGGGTTGCATCTGGCTGGTATCAGAGCTACCCCCATGCTGTATATACGGCGCCCAGCTGTGCTCAGATCGACATATATTGACTCAAGAACATCGCCTGTAGGTCCTATATGGCTGTGGGTTGCATCTGGCTGGTATCAGAGCTATCCTCATGCTGTATATACGGGGCCCAGCTGTGCTCAGATCGACATATATCGACTCAAGAACGTCGCCTGTAGGTCCTATATGGCCGTGGGTTGCAGCTCGCTGGTATCACAGCTACCCCCATGCTGTATATACGTGGCCCAGCTGTGCTCAGATCGACATATATCGACTCAAGAACATCGCCTGTAGGTCCTATATGGCCGTGGGTTGCAGCTGGCTAGAATCAGAGCCACCCACATGCCGTATATACGGGGCCCAGCTGTGCTCAGCTCGACATATATTGATTCAAAAACATCGCCTATAGGTCCTATATGGCCGTGGGTTGCAGCTGGCTGGTATCAGAGCCACCCACATGCCGTATATACGGGGCCCAGCTGTGCTCAGATCGACATATATCGACTCAAGAACATCGCCTGTAGGTCCTATATGGCCGTGGGTTGCATCTGGCTGGTATCAGAGCTACCCCCATGCTGTATATACGGGTCCCAGCTGTGCCCAGATCGATATATATCGACTCAAGAACATCGCCTGTATGTCCTATATGGCCGTGTCTTGCAGCTGGCTGGTATCAGAGCCACCCACATGCCGTATATACGGGGCCCAGCTGTGCTCAGATCGACATATATCGACTCAAGAACATCGCCTGTAGGTCCTATATGGCCGTGGGTTGCATCTGGCTGGTATCAGAGCTACCCCCATGCTGTATATACGGGGCCCAGCTGTGCTCAGATCGACATATATCGACTCAAGAACATCGCCTGTAGGTCCTATATGGCCGTGGGTTGCAGCTGGCTGGTATCACAGCTACCCCCACGCTGTATATACGTGGCCCAGCTGTGCTCAGAACGACATATATCGACTCAAGAACATCGCCTGTGGGTCATATATGGCCGTGGATTGCAGCTGGCTGGTATCACAGCTACCCCCATGCTGTCTGTATATACGTGGCCCAGCTGTGCTCAGATCGACATATATCGACTCAAGAACATCGCCTGTAGATCCTATATGGCCGTGGGTTGCAGCTGGCTGGTATCACAGCCACCCCCATGCCGTATATACGTGGCCCAGCTGTGCTCAGATCGACATATATCGACTCAAGAACATCGCCTGTAGGTCCTATATGGCCGTGGGTTGCATCTGGCTGGTATCAGAGCTACCCCCATGCTGTATATACGGGGCCCAGCTGTGCTCAAATCGACATATATCGACTCAAGAACATCGCCTGTAGGACCTATATGGCTGTGGGTTGCAGCTGGCTGGTATCACAGCTACCCCCATGCTGTATATACGTGGCCCAGCTGTGCTCAGATCGACATATATCGACTCAAGAACATCGCCTGTAGGTCCTATATAGCCTTGGGTTGCATCTGGCTGGTATCAGAGCCACCCACATGCCGTATATACGGGGCCCAGCTGTGCTCAGATCGACTTATATCGACGGAAGAACATCGCCTGTAGGTCCTATATGGCCATGGGTTGCATCTGGCTGGTATCACAGCTACCCCCATGCTGTATATACGTAGCCCAGCTGTGCTCAGATCGACATATATCGACTCAAGAACATCGCCTGTAGGTCCTATATGCCAATGGGTTGCATCTGGCTGGAATCAGAGCCACCCACATGCTGCATATAGAATGCATAGCGTAGCTCATATCGACATATATCGACTCAAGAACATTGCATGTAGGTCCTATATGGGCATAGGTTGCACCTGGCTGGTGTCGAAGCGGCCCTAATGCTGCATATACGGTGCATAGCGGTGCTCAGATCGACATATATCGACTCAAGAACATCGCCTGTAGGTCCTATATGGCCGTGGGTTGCATCTGGCTGATATCAGAGCCACCCACATGCCGTATATACGGGGGCCCAGCTGTGCTCAGATCGACATATATCGACTAAAAACATCGGCTGTAGGTCCTATATGGCCGTGGGTTGCATCTGGCTGGTATCAGAGCCACCCACATGCCGTATATACGGGGCCCAGCTGTGCTCAGATCGACATATATCGACTCAAGAACATCGCCTGTAGGTTCTATATGGCCGTGGGTTGCATATGGCTGGTATCAGAGCCACCCACCTGCCGTATATACGGGGCCCAGCTGTGCTCGGATCGACATATATCGACTCAAGAACATCGCCTGTAGGTCCTATATGGCCGTGGATTGAATCTGGCTGGTATCAGAGCTACCCCCATGCTGTATATACGGCGCCCAGCTGTACTCAGATCGACATATATCGACTCAAGAACATCGCCTGTAGGTCCTATATGGCCGTGGGTTGCATCTGGCTGATATCAGAGCCACCCACATGCCGTATATACGGGGGCCCAGCTGTGCTCAGATCGACATATATCGACTAAAAAACATCGGCTGTAGGTCCTATATGGCCGTGGGTTGCATCTGGCTGGTATCAGAGCCACCCACATGCCGTATATACGGGGCCCAGCTGTGCTCAGATCGACATATATCGACTCAAGAACATCGCCTGTAGGTTCTATATGGTCGTGGGTTGCATATGGCTGGTATCAGAGCCACCCACCTGCCGTATATACGGTGCCCAGCTGTGCTCGGATCGACATATATCGACTCAAGAACATCGCCTGTAGGTCCTATATGGCCGTGGATTGAATCTGGCTGGTATCAGAGCTACACCCATGCTGTATATACGGCGCCCAGCTGTGCTCAGATCGACATATATCGACTCAAGAACATCGTCCGTAGGTCCTATATAGCCGTGGGTTGCAGTTGGCTGGTATCACAGCTACCCCCATGCTGTATATACGGGGCCCAGCTGTGCTCAGATCGACATATATCGACTCAAGAACATCGCCTGTAGGTCCTATAGGGCCGTGGGTTGCAGCTGGCTGGTATCACAGCTACCCCCATGCTATATGTACGTGGCCCAGCTGTGCTCAGATCGACATATATCGACTCAAGAACATCGCCTGTAGGTCCTATATGCCCGTGGGTTGCATCTGGCTGGAATCAGAGCCACCCACATGCTGCATATCCAGGGCATAGCGGAGCTCATATCTACAAATATCGACTCAAGAACATCGCCTGTAGGTCCTATATGGGCATAGGTTGCACCTGGCTGGTGTCGAAGCGGCCCCAATGCTGCATATACGGTGCATAGCGGTGCTCAGATCGACATATATCGACTCAAGAACATCGCATGTAGGTCCTATATGGCCGTGGGTTGCATCTGGCTGATATCAGAGCCACCCACATGCCGTATATACGGGGGCCCAGCTGTGCTCAGATAGACATATATCGAATCAGGAACATCGCTTGTAGGTCCTTTATGGCCGTGGGTTGCATCTCGCTGGTATCAGAGCTACCCCCATGCTGTATATACGAGGCCCAGCTGTGCTCAGATCGACATATATCGACTCAAGAACATCGCCTGTGGGTCTTATATGTCTGTGGGTTGCAGCTGGCTGGTATCAGGGCTACCCCCAGGCTGTATATACGTGGCCCAGCTGTGCTCAGATCGACATATATCGACTCAAGAACATCGCCTGTAGGTGCTATATGGCCGTGGGTTGGATCTGGCTGGTATCAGAGCTACCCCCATGCTGTATATACGGCGCCCAGCTGTGCTCAGATCGACATATATCGACTCAAGAACATCGCCTGTACGTCCTATATGGGCATAGGTTGCACCTGGCTGGTGTCGGAGCGGCCCCAATGCTGCATATACGGTGCATAGCGGTGCTCAGATCGACATATATCGAATCAAGAACATCGCCTGTAGGTCGTATATGGCCGTGGGTTGCATCTGGCTGATATCAGAGCCACCCACATGCCGTATATACGGGGGCCCAGCTGTGCTCAAATCGACATATATCGACTCAAGAACATCGCCTCTAGGTCCTATATGGCCGTGGGTTACATCTGGCTGGTATCAGAGCCACCCACATGCCGTAAATACGGGGCCCAGCTGTGCTCAGATCGACATATATCGACTCAAGAACATCGCCTGCAGGTCCTATATGGCCGCGGGTTGCATCTGGCTGGTATCAGAGCCACCTACATGCCGTATATACGTTACCCAGCTGTGCTCAGATCGACATATATCGACTCAAGAACATCGCCTGTAGGTCCTATACGGCCGTGGGTTGCATATGGCTAGTATCAGAGCCACCCACATGCCATATACACGGGGCCCATCTGTGCTCAGATCGACATATATCGACTCAAAAACATCGCCTGTAGGTCCTATATGGCCGTGGGTTGCAGCTGGCTGGTATCAGAGCCACCCACATGCCGTATATACGGGGCCCAGCTGTGCTCAGATCGACATATATCGACTCAAGAACATCGCCTGTAGGTCCTATATTGCCGTGGGTTGCATCTGGCTGGTATCAGAGCTACCCCCATGCTGTATATACGGCGCCCAGCTGTGCTCAGATCGACATATATCGACTCAAGAATATCGCCTGAGGGTCCTATATGGCCGTGGGTTGCATCTGGCTGGTATCAGAGCTACCCCCATGCTGTATATACGGGGCCCAGC
Organism: Lordithon lunulatus; assembly: GCA_963942505.1. Taxonomy (NCBI): domain Eukaryota; kingdom Metazoa; phylum Arthropoda; class Insecta; order Coleoptera; family Staphylinidae; genus Lordithon; species Lordithon lunulatus. The sequence goes on along the minus strand of OZ012667.1, from coordinate 28,064,696 downwards.
TGTGCTCAGATCGACATATATCGACTCAAGAACATTGCCTGTAGGTCCTATATAGCCGTGGGTTGCAGTTGGCTGGTATCACAGCTACCCTCATGCCGTATATACGTGGCCCAGCTGTGCTCAGATCGACATATATCGACTCAAGAACATGGCCTGTAGGTCCTATATGGCCGTAGGTTGCAACTGGCTGGTATCAGAGCCACACACATGCCGTATATATAGGGACCAGCTGTGCTCAGATCGACATATATCGACTCAAGAACATCGCCTGTAGATCATATATGGCCGTGGGTTGCATCTGGCTGGTATCAGAGCTACCCCCATGCTGTATATACGGGGCGCAGCTGTGCTCAGATCGACATATATCGACTCAAGAACATCGCCTGTAGGTCCTATATAGCCGTGGGTTGCAGCTGGCTGGTATCACAGCTACCCCCATGCCGTATATACGTGGCCCAGCTGTGCTCAGATCGACATATATCGACTCAAGAACATCGCCTGTAGGTCCTATATGGCCGTGGGTTGCATCTGGCTGGTATCAGAGCTACCCCCATGCTGTATATACGGCGCCCAGCTGTGCTCAGATCGACATATATCGACTGAAGAACATCGCCTGAGGGTCCTATATGGCCGTGGGTTGCATCTGGCTGGTATCAGAGCTACCCCCATGCTGTATATACGGGGCCCAGCTGTGCTCAGATCGACATATATCGACTCAAGAACATTGCCTGTAGGTCCTATATAGCCGTGGGTTGCAGTTGGCTGGTATCACAGCTACCCTCATGCCGTATATACGTGGCCCAGCTGTGCTCAGATCGACATATATCGACTCAAGAACATCGTCTGGAGGTCCTATATGGCCGTGGGTTGCAACTGGCTGGTATCAGAGCCACACACATGCCGTATATATGGGGACCAGCTGTGCTCAGATCGACATATATCGACTCAAGAACATCGCCTGTAGATCTTATATGGCCGTGGGTTGCATCTGGCTGGTATCAGAGCTACCCCCATGCTGTATATACGGGGCCCAGCTGTGCTCAGATCGACATATATCGACTCAAGAACATCGCCTGTAGGTCCTATATAGCCGTGGGTTGCAGGTGGCTGGTATCACAGCTACCCCCATGCCGTATATACGTGGCCCAGCTGTGCTCAGATCGACATATATCGACTCAAGAACATCGCCTGTAGGTCCTATATGGCCGTGGGTTGCATCTTGCTGGTATCAGAGCTACCCCCATGCTGTATATACGGCGCCCAGCTGTGCTCAGATCGACATATATCGACTCAAGAACATCGCCTGTAGGTCCTATATGGCCGTGGGTTGCAGCTGGCTGGTATCACAGCTACCCCCATGCTGTATATACGTGGCCCAGCTGTGCTCAGATCGACATATATCGACTCAAGAAAATCGCCTGTAGGTCCTATATGGCCGTGGGTTGCATCTGGCTGGTATCAGAGCTACCCCCATGCCGTATATACGTGGCCTAGCTGTGCTCAGATCGACATATATAGACTCAAGAACATCGCCTGTAGGTGCAATATGGCCGTGGGTTGCATCTGGCTGGTATCAGAGCTACCCCCATGCTGTATATACGGCGAGCAGCTGTGCTCAGTTCGACATATATCGACTCAAGAACATCGCCTGTAGGTCCTATATGGCCGTGGGTTGCATCTGGCTTGTATCATAGCTACCCCCATGCTGTATATACGGGGCCCATCTGTGCTCAGATCGACATATATCGACTCAAGAACATCGCCTGTAGGTCCTATATAACCGTGGGTTGCAGCTGGCTGGTATCACAGCTACCCCCATGCTGTATATACGGCGCCGAGCTGTGCTCAGATCGACATATATCGACTCAAGAACATCGCCTGTAGGTCATATATGGCCGTGGGTTGCAGCTGGCTGGTATCACAGTTACCCCCACGCTGTATATACGTGGCCCAGCTGTGCTCAGAACGACATAAATCGACTTAAGAACATCGCCTGTGGGTCATATGTGGCCGTGGGTTGCAGCTGGCTGGTATCAGAGCTACCCCAGGCTGTATATACGTGGCCCAGCTGTGCTCAGATCGACATATATCGACTCAAGAACATCGCCTGTAGGTCCTATATGGCCGTGGGTTGCAGCTGACTGGTATCAGTGCTAATGCCATGCTGTATATACGGCGCCCAGCTGTGCTCAGATCGACATATATCGACTCAAGAACATCGCTTGTAGGTCCTATATAGCCGTGGGTTGCAGCTGGCTGGTATCACAGCTACCACCACGCTGTATATACGTGGCCCAGCTGTGCTCAGAACGACATAAATCGACTCAAGATCATCGCCTGTGGGTCATATATGGCCGTGGGTTGCAGCTGGCTGGAATCATAGCTACCCCAGGCTGTATATACGTGGCCCAGCTGTGCTCAGATCGACATATATCGACTCAAGAAGATCGCTTGTAGGTCCTATATGGCCGTGGGTTGCAGCTGGCTGGTATCAGAGCCACTCACATGCTGTATATACGGGGCCCAGCTGTGCTCAGATCGACATATATCGACTCTAGAACATCGCCTGTAGGACCTATATGGCCGTGGGTTGCATATGGCTGGTATCAGAGCCACCCACATGCCGTATTTACGGGGCCCAGCTGTGCTCAGATCGACATATATCGAATAATGACCATCGCCCGTAGGTCCTATATGGCCGTGGGTTGCATATGGCTGGTATCAGAGCTACTCCCATGCTGTATATACGAGGCCCAGCTGTGCTCAGATCGACATATATCGACTCAAGAACATTGCCTGTGGGTCTTATATGGCCGTGGGATGCAGCTGGCTGGTATCAGAGCTACCCCCAGGCTGTATATACGTGGCCCAACTGTGCTCAGATCGACATATATCGACTTAAGAAAATCGCCGGTAGGTCCTGTATGCCCATGGGTTGCATCTGGCTGGTATCAGAGCCACCCACATGCCGTATATACGGGGACCAGCTGTGCTCAGATCGACATATATCGACTCAAGAACATCGCCTGTAGGTCCTATATAACCGTGGGTTGCAGCTGGCTAGTATCACAGCTACCCCCATGCTGTATATACGGCGCCGAGCTGTGCTCAGATCGACATATATAGACTCAAGAACATCGCCTGTAGGTCCTATATGGCCGTGGGTTGCATCTGGCTGGTATCAGAGCTACCCCCCCGCTGTATATACGGGGCCCAGCTCTGCTCAGATCGACACATATCGACTCAAGAACATCGCCTGTAGGTCCTATATGGCCGTGGGTTGCAGCTGGCTGGTATCAGAGCTACCCCCATGCTGTATATACGTGGCCCAGCTGTGCTCAGATCTACATATATCGACTCAAGAACATCGCCTGTAGGTCCTATATGGCCTTGGGTTGCAGCTGGCTGATATCACAGCTACCCCCATGCTGTATATACGTGGCCCAGCTGTGCTCAGATCGACATATATCGACTCAAGAACATCGCCTGTAGGTCCTATATGGCCGTGGGTTGCAGTTGGCTGGTATCAGAGCCACCCACATTCCGTATATACGGGGACCAGCTGTGCTCAGCTCGACATATATCGACTCAAAAACATCGCCTGTAGGTCCTTTATGGCCGTGGGTTGCAGCTGGCTGGTATCAGAGCCACCCACATGCCGTATATACGGGGCCCAGCTGTGCTCAGATCGACATATATCGACTCAAGAACATCGCCTGTAGGTCCTATATGGCCGTGGGTTGCAGCTGGCTGGTATCACAGCTACCCCCACGCTGTATATACGTGGCACAGCTGTGCTCAGAACGACATAAATCGACTTAAGAACATGGCCTGTGGGTCATATGTGGCCGTGGGTTGCAGCTGGCTGGTATCAGAGCTACCCCAGGCGGTATATACGTGGCCCAGCTGTGCTCAGATCGACATATATCGACTCAAGAACATCGCCTGTAGGTCCTATATGGCCGTGGGTTGCAGCTGACTGGTATCAGTGCTAATGCCATGCTGTATATACGGCGCCCAGCTGTGCTCAGATCGACATATATCGACTCAAGAACATCGCCTGTAGGTCCTATATAGCCGTGGGTTGCAGCTGGCTGGTATCACAGCTACCCCCACGCTGTATATACGTGGCCCAGCTGTGCTCAGATCGACATATATCGACTCAAGAACATCGCCTGTAGGTTCTATATAGCCGTGGGTTGCAGCTGGCTGGTATCACAGCTACCCCCACGCTGTATATACGTGGCCCAGCTGTGCTCAGAACGACATAAATCGACTCAAGATCATCGCCTGTGGGTCATATATAGCCGTGGGTTGCAGCTGGCTGGAATCAGAGCTACCCCAGGCTGTATATACGTGGCCCAGCTGTGCTCAGATCGACATATATCGACTCAAGAACATCGCCTGTAGGTCCTATATGGCCGTGGGTTGCAGCTGGCTGGTATCAGAGCCACCCACATACTGTATATACGGGGCCCAGCTGTGCTCAGATCGACATATATCGACTCAAGAACATCGCCTGTAGGTCCTATATGGCCGTGGGTTGCATCTGGCTGGTATCAGAGCTACCCCCATGCTGTATATACGGGGCCCAGCTGTGCTCAGATCGACATATATCGACTCAAGAACATCGCCTGTAGGTCCTATATGGCCGTGGGTTGCAGCTGGCTGGTATCACAGCTACCCCCACGCTGTATATACGTGGCCCAGCTGTGCTCAGAACGACATAAATCGACTCAAGAACATCGCCTGTGGGTCATATATGGCCGTGGGTTGCAGCTGGCTGGTATCAGAGCTACCCCAGGCAGTATATACGTGGCCCAGCTGTGCTCAGATCGACATATATCGACTCAAGAACATCGCCTGTAGGTGCTATATGGCCGTGGGTTGCATCTGGCTGGTATCAGAGCTACCCCCATGCTGTACATACGGCGCCCAGCTATGCTCAGATCGACATATATCGAATCAAGAACATCGCCTGTAGGTCCTATATGGCCGTGGGTTGCATCTGGCTGGTATCAGTGCTAATGCCATGCTGTATATACGGCGCCCAGCTGTGCACAGATCGACATATATCGACTCAAGAACATCGCCTGTAGGTCCTATATGGCCGTGGGTTGTATCTGGCTGGTATCAGAGCTACCCCCATGGTGTATATACGGCGCCCAGCTGTGCTCAGATCGACATATATCGACTCAAGAACATCGCCTGTAGGTCCTATATGACAGTGGGTTGCATCTGGCTGGTATCAGAGCTACTCCCATGCTGTATATACGAGGCCCAGCTGTGCTCAGATCGACATATATCGACTCAAGAACATCGCCTGTAGGTCCTATATAGCCGTCGGTTGCATCTGGCTGGTATCAGAGCTACCCCCATGCTGTATTTTCGGGGCCCAGCTGTGCTCAGATCGACATATATCGACTCAAGAAGATCGCCTGTAGGTCCTATATAACCTTGGGTTGCAGCTGGCTGGTATCACAGCTAACCCCATGCTGTATATACGGCGCCGAGCTGTGCTCAGATCGACATATATCGACTCAAGAACATCGCCTGTAGGTCCTATATGGCCGTCGGTTGCATCTGGCTGGTATCAGAGCTACCCCCATGCTGTATTTTCGGGGCCCAGCTGTGCTCAGATCGACATATATCGACTCAAGAACATCGCCTGTAGGTCCTATATGGCCTTGGGTTGCAGCTGGCTGGTATCAGAGCCACCCACATGCCGTATATACAGGGCCCAGCTGTGCTCAGATCGACATATATCGACTCAAGAACATCGCCTGTAGGTCCTATATGGCCGTGGGTTGCATCTGGCTGGTATCAGCGCTACCCCCATGCTGTATATACGGGGCCCAGCTGTGCTCAGCTCGACATATAACGACATAAAAACATCGCCTATAGGTCCTATATGGCCTTGGGTTGCAGCTGGCTGGTATCAGAGCCACCCACATGCCGTATATACAGGACCCAGCTGTGCTCAGATCGACATATATCGACTCAAGAACATCGCCTGTAGGTCCTATGTGGCCGTGGGTTGCATCTGGCTGGTATCAGAGCCACCCCCATGCTGTATATACGGGGCCCAGCTGTGCTCAGATCGACAAATATCGACTCAAGAACATCGCCTGTAGGTCCTATATGGCCGTGGGTTGCATCTGGCTGGTATCAGAGCTACCCCCATGCTGTATATACGGGGCCCAGCTGTGCTCAGATCGACATATATCGACTCAAGAACATCGCCTGTAGGTCCTATATGGCCGTGGGTTGCAGCTGGCTGGTATCAGAGCCACCCACATGCCGTATATACGGGGCCCAGCTGTGCTCAGATCGACATATATCGACTCAAGAACATCGCCTGTAGGTCCTATATGGCCGTGGGTTGCATCTGGCTGGTATCAGAGCTACCCCCATGCTGTATATACGGGGCCCAGCTGTGCTCAGATCGTCATATATCGACTCAAGAACATCGCCTGTAGGTCCTATATGGCCGTGGGTTGCAGCTGGCTGGTATCACAGCTACCCCCGCGCTGTATATACGTGGCCCAGCTGTGCTCAGAACGACATATATCGACTCAAGAACATCGGCTGTGGGTCTTATATGGCCGTGGGATGCAGCTGGCTGTTATCAGAGCTACCCCCAGGCTGTATATAAGTGGCCCAGCTGTACTCAGATCGACATATATCAACTCAAGAACATCGCCTGTAGGTGCTATATGGCCGTGGGTTGCATCTGGCTGGTATCAGAGCTACCTCCATGCTGTATATACGGCGCCAAGCTGTGCTCAGATCGACATATATCGACTCAAGAACATTGCTTGTAGGTCCTATATGGCCGTGGGTTGCATCTGGCTGGTATCAGTGCTACCCCCATGCTGTATATACGGCGCCCAGCTGTGCTCAGATCGACATATATCGACTCAAGAATATCGCCTGTAGGTCCTATATGGCCGTGGGTTGCAGCTGACTGGTATCAGTGCTAATGCCATGCTGTATATACGGCGCCCAGCTGTGCTCAGATCGACATATATCGACTCAAGAACATCGCCTGTAGGTACTATATGGCCGTGGGTTGCATCTGGCTGGTATCAGAGCTACCCCCATGCTATATATACGGCGCCCAGCTATGCTCAGATCGACATATATCGACTCAAGAACATCACCTGTAGGTCCTATATGGCCGTGGGTTGCATCTGGCTGGTATCAGTGCTAATCCCATGCTGTATATACGGCGCCCAGCTGTGCTCAGATCGACATATATCGACTCAAGAACATCGCCTGTGGGTCCTATATAGCGGTGGGCTGCAGCTGGCTGGTATCACAGCTACCCCTATGCTGTATATACGTGGCCCAGCTGTGCTCAGATCGACATATATCGACTAAAGAATATCGCCTGTATGTCCTATATGGCCGTGGGTTGCATCTGGCTGATATCAGAGGCACCCACATGCCGAATATACGGGGGCCCAGCTGTGCTCAGATCGACATATATCGACTCAAGAACATCGCCTGTAGGTCCTATATGGCCGTGGGTTGCAGCTGGCTTGTAACAGAGCCACCCACATGCCGTATATACGGGGCCCAGCTGTGCTCAGATCGACATATATCGACTCAAGTACATCGCCTGTAGGTCCTATATGGCCGTGGGTTGCATCTGGCTGGTATCAGAGCTACCCCCATGCTGTATATACGGGGCCCAGCTGTGCTCAGATCGACATATATCGACTCAAGAACATCGCCTGTAGGTCCTATATGGCCTTGGGTTGCAGCTGGCTGGTATCAGAGCCACCCACATGCCGTATATACAGGGCCCAGCTGTGCTCAGATCGACATATATCGACTCAAGAACATCGCCTGTAGGTCCTATATGGCCGTGGGTTGCATCTGGCTGGTATCAGAGCTACCCCCATGCTGTATATACGGGGCCCAGCTGTGCTCAGCTCGACATATAACGACTTAAAAACATCGCCTATAGGTCCTATATGGCCTTGGGTTGCAGCTGGCTGGTATCAGAGCCACCCACATGCCGTATATACAGGGCCCAGCTGTGCTCAGATCGACATATATCGACTCAAGAACATCGCCTGTAGGTCCTATATGGCCGTGGGTTGCATCTGGCTGGTATCAGAGCCACCCCCATGCTGTATATACGGGGCCCAGCTGTGCTCAGATCGACATATATCGACTCAAGAACATCGCCTGTAGGTCCTATATGGCCGTGGGTTGCATCTGGCTGGTATCAGAGCTACCCCCATGCTGTATATACGGGGCCCAGCTGTGCTCAGATCGACATATATCGACTCAAGAACATCGCCTGTAGGTCCTATATGGCCGTGGGTTGCAGCTGGCTGGTATCAGAGCCACCCACATGCCGTATATACGGGGCCCAGCTGTGCTCAGATCGACATATATCGACTCAAGAACATCGCCTGTAGGTCCTATATGGCCGTGGGTTGCATCTGGCTGGTATCAGAGCTACCCCCATGCTGTATATAGGGGGCCCAGCTGTGCTCAGATCGACATATATCGACTCAAGAACATCGCCTGTAGGTCCTATATGGCCGTGGGTTGCAGCTGGCTGGTATTACAGCTACCCCCGCGCTGTATATACGTGGCTCAGCTGTGCTCAGAACGACATATATCGACTCAAGAACATCGGCTGTGGGTCTTATATGGCCGTGGGATGCAGCTGGCTGTTATCAGAGCTACCCCCAGGCTGTATATAAGTGGCCCAGCTGTACTCAGATCGACATATATCGACTCAAGAACATCGCCTGTAGGTGCTATATGGCCGTGGGTTGCATCTGGCTGGTATCAGAGCTATCTCCATGCTGTATATACGGCGCCAAGCTGTGCTCAGATCGACATATATCGACTCAAGAACATTGCTTGTAGGTCCTATATGGCCGTGGGTTGCATCTGGCTGGTATCAGTGCTACCCCCATGCTGTATATACGGCGCCCAGCTGTGCTCAGATCGACATATATCGACTCAAGAATATCGCCTGTAGGTCCTATATGGCCGTGGGTTGCATATGGCTGGTATCAGAGCCACCCACATGCCGTATATACGGGGCCCAGCTGTGCTCGGATCGACATATATCGACTCAAGAACATCGCCTGTAGATACTATATGGCCGTGGATTGAATCTGGCTGGTATCATAACTACCCCCATGCTGTATATAGGGCGCCCAGCTGTGCTCAGATCGACATATATCGACTCAAGAACATCGCCTGTAGGTCCTATATAGCCGTTTGTTGCAGTTGGCTGGTATCACAGCTCCCCCATGCTGTATTTACGTGGCCCAGCTGTGCTCAGGTCGACATATATCGACTCAAGGACATCACCTGTAGGTCCTATATGGCCGTGGGTTGCAGCTGGCAGGTATTAGAGCCACCCACATGCCCTATATACGGGGGTCCAGCTGTGCTCAGATCGACATATATCGACTCAAGAACATCGCCTGTAGGTCCTATATGGCCGTGGGTTGCATCTGGCTGGTATCAGAGCTACCCACATGCCGTATATACGTTACCCAGCTGTGCCCAGATCGACATATATCGACTCAAGAACATCGCCTGTAGGTCCTATATGGCCGTGGGTTGCATATGGCTGGTATCAGAGCTACTCCCATGCTGTATATACGAGGCCCAGCTGTGCTCAGATCGACATATATCGACTCAAGAACATCGAATGTAGGTCCTATATGGCCGTGGGTTGCATCTGGCTCGTATCAGAGCTACACCCATGCTGTATATACGGCGCCCAGCTGTGCTCAGATCGACATATATCGACTCAAGAACATCGCCTGTAGGTCCTATATGGCCGTGGGTTGCATATGGCTGGTATCAGAGCTACTCCCATGCTGTATATACGTGGCCCAACTGTGCTCAGAACGACATAAATCGACTCAAGAACATCGCCTGTGGGTCATATATGGCCGTGGGTTGCAGCTGGCTGGTATCAGAGCTACCCCAGGCAGTATATACGTGGCCCAGCTGTGCTCAGATCGACATATATCGACTCAAGAACATCGCCTGTAGCTGCTATATGGCCGTGGGTTGCATCTGGCTGGTATCAGAGCTAGTACGGCGAGCAGCTGTGCTCAGATCGACATATATCGACTCAAGAACATCGCCTGTAGGTCCTATATGGCCGTGGGTTGCATCTGGCTGGTATCATAGCTACCCCCATGCTGAATATACGGGGCCCAGCTGTGCTCAGATCGACATATATCGACTCAAGAACATCGCCTGTAGGTCCTATATAACCGTGGGTTGCAGCTGGCTGGTATCACAGCTACCCCCATGCTGTATATACGGCGCCGAGCTGTGCTCAGATCGACATATATAGACTCAAGAATATCGCCTGTAGGTCCTATATGGCCGTGGGTTGCATCTGGCTGGTATCAGAGCTACCCCCCCGCTGTATATACGGGGCCCAGCTCTGCTCAGATCGACACATATCGACTCAAGAACATCGCCTGTAGGTCCTATATGGCCGTGGGTTGCAGCTGGCTGGTATCAGAGCTACCCCCATGCTGTATATACGTGGCCCAGCTGTGCTCAGATCTACATATATTGACTCAAGAACATCGCCTGTAGGTCCTATATGGCCATGGGTTGCAGCTGGCTGGTATCACAGCTACCCCCATGCTGTATATACGTGGCCCAGCTGTGCTCAGATCGACATATATCGACTCAAGAACATCGCCTGTAGGTCCTATATGGCCGTGGGTTGCAGTTGGCTGGTATCAGAGCCACCCACATGCCGTATATACGGGGACCAGCTGTGCTCAGCTCGACATATATCGACTCAAAAACATCGCCTGTAGGTCCTATATGGCCGTGGGTTGCAGCTGGCTGGTATCAGAGCCACCCACATGCCGTATATACGGGGCCCAGCTGTGCTCCTATATGGCCGTGGGTTGCAGCTGGCTGGTATCACAGCTACCCCCACGCTGTATATACGTCGCCCAGCTGTGCTCAGAACGACATAAATCGACTTAAGAACATCGCCTGTGGGTCATATGTGGCCGTGGGTTGCAGCTGACTGGTATCAGTGCTAATGCCATGCTGTATATACGGCGCCCAGCTGTGCTCAGATCGACATATATCGACTCAAGAACATCGCCTGTAGGTCCTATATAGCCGTGGTTTGCAGCTGGCTGGTATCACAGCTACCCCCACGCTGTATATACGTGGCCCAGCTGTGCTCAGAACGACATAAATCGACTCAAGATCATCGCCTGTGGGTCATATATAGCCGTGGGTTGCAGCTGGCTGGAATCAGAGATACCCCAGGCTGTATATACGTGGCCCAGCTGTGCTCAGATCGACATATATCGACTCAAGAACATCGCCTGTAGGTCCTATATGGCCGTGGGTTGCAGCTGGCTGGTATCAGAGCCACCCACATGCTGTATATACGGGGCCCAGCTGTGCTCAGATCGACATATATCGACTCAAGAACATCGCCTGTAGGTCCTATATGGCCGTGGGTTGCATCTGGCTGGTATCAGAGCTACCCCCATGCTGTATATACGGGGCCCAGCTGTGCTCAGATCGACATATATCGACTCAAGAACATCGCCTGTAGGTCCTATATGGCCGTGGGTTGCAGCTGGCTGGTATCACAGCTACCCCCACGCTGTATATACGTGGCCCAGCTGTGCTCAGAACGACATAAATCGACTCAAGAACATCGCCTGTGGGTCATATATGGCCGTGGGTTGCAGCTGGCTGGTATCAGAGCTACCCCAGGCAGTATATACGTGGCCCAGCTGTGCTCAGATCGACATATATCGACTCAAGAACATCGCCTGTAGGTGCTATATGGCCGTGGGTTGCATCTGGCTGGTATCAGAGCTACCCCCATGCTGTACATACGGCGCCCAGCTATGCTCAGATCGACATATATCGAATCAAGAACATCGCCTGTAGGTCCTATATGGCCGTGGGTTGCATCTGGCTGGTATCAGTGCTAATGCCATGCTGTATATACGGCGCCCAGCTGTGCACAGATCGACATATATCGACTCAAGAACATCGCCTGTAGGTCCTATATGGCCGTGGGTTGCATCTGGCTGGTATCAGAGCTACCCCCATGGTGTATATACGGCGCCCAGCTGTGCTCATATCGACATATATCGACTCAAGAACATCGCCTGTAGGTCCTATATGGCCGTCGGTTGCATCTGGCTGGTATCAGAGCTACCCCCATGCTGTATTTACGGGGCCCAGCTGTGCTCAGATCGACATATATCGACTCAAGAAGATCGCCTGTAGGTCCTATATAACCGTGGGTTGCAGCTGGCTGGTATCACAGCTACCCCCACGCTGTATATACGTGGCCCAGCTGTGCTCAGAACGACATAAATCGACTCAAGAACATAGCCTGTGGGTCATATATGGCCGTGGGTTGCAGCTGGCTGGTATCAGAGCTACCCCAGGCTGTATATACGTGGCCCAGCTGTGCTCGGATCGACATATATCGACTCAAGAACATCGCCTGTAGGTCCTATATGGCCGTGGGTTGCAGCTGGCTAGTATCAGAGCCACCCACATGCCGTATATACGGGGCCCAGCTGTGCTCAGATCGACATATATCGACTCAAGAACATCGCCTGTCGGTCTTATATGGCCGTGGGTTGCATCTGGCTGGTATCAGAGCTACCCCCATGCTGTATATACGGGGCCCAGCTGTGCTCAGATCGACATATATCGACTCAAGAACATCGCCTGTAGGTCCTATATGGCCGTGGGTTGCAGCTGGCTGGTATCACAGCTACCCCCACGCTGTATATACGTGGCCCAGCTGTGCTCAGAACGACATAAATCGACTCAAGAACATCGCCTGTGGGTCATATATGGCCGTGGGTTGCAGCTGGCTGGTATCAGAGCTACCCCAGGCAGTATATACGTGGCCCAGCTGTGCTCAGATCGACATATATCGACTCAAGAACATCGCCTGTAGGTGCTATATGGCCGTGGGTTGCATCTGGCTGGTATCAGAGCTACCCCCATGCTGTACATACGGCGCCCAGCTATGCTCAGATCGACATATATCGAATCAAGAACATCGCCTGTAGGTCCTATATGGCCGTGGGTTGCATCTGGCTGGTATCAGTGCTAATGCCATGCTGTATATACGGCGCCCAGCTGTGCACAGATCGACATATATCGACTCAAGAACATCGCCTGTAGGTCCTATATGGCCGTGGGTTGCATCTGGCTGGTATCAGAGCTACCCCCATGGTGTATATACGGCGCCCAGCTGTGCTCATATCGACATATATCGACTCAAGAACATCGCCTGTAGGTCCTATATGGCCGTCGGTTGCATCTGGCTGGTATCAGAGCTACCCCCATGCTGTATTTACGGGGCCCAGCTGTGCTCAGATCGACATATATCGACTCAAGAAGATCGCCTGTAGGTCCTATATAACCGTGGGTTGCAGCTGGCTGGTATCACAGCTACCCCCACGCTGTATATACGTGGCCCAGCTGTGCTCAGAACGACATAAATCGACTCAAGAACATAGCCTGTGGGTCATATATGGCCGTGGGTTGCAGCTGGCTGGTATCAGAGCTACCCCAGGCTGTATATACGTGGCCCAGCTGTGCTCGGATCGACATATATCGACTCAAGAACATCGCCTGTAGGTCCTATATGGCCGTGGGTTGCAGCTGGCTAGTATCAGAGCCACCCACATGCCGTATATACGGGGCCCAGCTGTGCTCAGATCGACATATATCGACTCAACAACATCGCCTGTAGGTCCTATATGGCCGTGGGTTGCATCTGGCTGGTATCAGAGCTACCCCCATGCTGTATATACGGGGCCCAGCTGTGCTCAGATCGACATATATCGACTCAAGAACATCGCCTGTCGGTCCTATATGGCCGTGGGTTGCAGCTGGCTGGTATCACAGCTACCCCCACGCTGTATATACGTGGCCCAGCTGTGCTCAGAACGACATAAATCGACTCAAGAACATCGCCTGTGGCTCATATATGGCCGTGGGTTGCAGCTGGCTGGTATCAGAGCTACCCCAGGCTGCATATACGTGGCCCAGCTGTGCTCAGATCGACATATATCTTCTCAAGAATATCGCCTGTAGGTCCTATATGGCCGTGGGTTGCATCTGGCTGATATCAGAGACACCCACATGCCGAATATACGGGGGCCCAGCTGTGCTCAGATCGACATATATCGAATCAAGAACATCGCCTGTAGGTCCTATATGGCCGTGGGTTGCAGCTGGCTTGTAACAGAGCCACCCACATGCCGTATATACGGGGCCCAGCTGTGCTCAGATCGACATATATCGACTCAAGTACATCGCCTGTAGGTCATATATGGCCGTGGGTTGCATCTGGCTGGTATCAGAGCTACCCCCATGCTGTATATACGGCGCCCAGCAGTGCTCAGATCGACATATATCGACTCAAGAACATCGCCTGAGGGTCCTATATGGCCGTGGGTTGCAGCTGGCTGGTATCGCAGCTACCCCCACGCTGTATGTATATACGTGGCCCAGCTGTGATCAGATCGACATATATCGACTCAAGAACATCGCCTGTAGGTCCTATATAGCCGTGGGTTGCATCTGGCTGGTATCAGAGCTACCCCCATGCTGTATATACGGGGCCCAGCTGTGCTCAGATCGACATATATCGACTCAAGAACATCGCCTGTAGGTCCTATATGGCCGTGGGTTGCAGCTGGCTGGTATCACAGCTACCCCCATGCTGTATATACGGGGCCCAGCTGTGCTCAGATCGACATATATCGACTCTAGAACATCGCCTGTTGGTCCTATATGGCCGTGGGTTGCATCTGGCTGGTATCAGAGCTACCCCCATGCTGTATATACGGGGCCCAGCTGTGCTCAGATCGACATATATCGACTCAAGAACATCGCCTGTAGGTCCTATATGGCCTTGGGTTGCAGCTGGCTGGTATCAGAGCCACCCACATGCCGTATATACAGGGCCCAGCTGTGCTCAGATCGACATATATCGACTCAAGAACATCGCCTGTAGGTCCTATATGGCCGTGGGTTGCATCTGGCTGGTATCAGAGCCACCCCCATGCTGTATATACGGGGCCCAGCTGTGCTCAGATCGACATATATCGACTCAAGAACATCGCCTGTAGGTCCTATATGGCCGTGGGTTGCAGCTGGCTGGTATCACAGCTACCCCCACGCTGTATATACGTGGCCCAGCTGTGCTCAGAACGACATAAATCGACTCAAGAACATCGCCTGTGGGTCATATATGGCCGTGGGTTGCAGCTGGCTGGTATCAGAGCTACCCCAGGCAGTATATACGTGGCCCAGCTGTGCTCAGATCGACATATATCGACTCAAGAACATCGCCTGTAGGTGCTATATGGCCGTGGGTTGCATCTGGCTGGTATCAGAGCTACCCCCATGCTGTACATACGGCGCCCAGCTATGCTCAGATCGACATATATCGAATCAAGAACATCGCCTGTAGGTCCTATATGGCCGTGGGTTGCATCTGGCTGGTATCAGTGCTAATGCCATGCTGTATATACGGCGCCCAGCTGTGCACAGATCGACATATATCGACTCAAGAACATCGCCTGTAGGTCCTATATGGCCGTGGGTTGTATCTGGCTGGTATCAGAGCTACCCCCATGGTGTATATACGGCGCCCAGCTGTGCTCAGATCGACATATATCGACTCAAGAACATCGCCTGTAGGTCCTATATGACAGTGGGTTGCATCTGGCTGGTATCAGAGCTACTCCCATGCTGTATATACGAGGCCCAGCTGTGCTCAGATCGACATATATCGACTCAAGAACATCGCCTGTAGGTCCTATATAGCCGTCGGTTGCATCTGGCTGGTATCAGAGCTACCCCCATGCTGTATTTTCGGGGCCCAGCTGTGCTCAGATCGACATATATCGACTCAAGAAGATCGCCTGTAGGTCCTATATAACCTTGGGTTGCAGCTGGCTGGTATCACAGCTAACCCCATGCTGTATATACGGCGCCGAGCTGTGCTCAGATCGACATATATCGACTCAAGAACATCGCCTGTAGGTCCTATATGGCCGTCGGTTGCATCTGGCTGGTATCAGAGCTACCCCCATGCTGTATTTTCGGGGCCCAGCTGTGCTCAGATCGACATATATCGACTCAAGAACATCGCCTGTAGGTCCTATATGGCCTTGGGTTGCAGCTGGCTGGTATCAGAGCCACCCACATGCCGTATATACAGGGCCCAGCTGTGCTCAGATCGACATATATCGACTCAAGAACATCGCCTGTAGGTCCTATATGGCCGTGGGTTGCATCTGGCTGGTATCAGCGCTACCCCCATGCTGTATATACGGGGCCCAGCTGTGCTCAGCTCGACATATAACGACATAAAAACATCGCCTATAGGTCCTATATGGCCTTGGGTTGCAGCTGGCTGGTATCAGAGCCACCCACATGCCGTATATACAGGACCCAGCTGTGCTCAGATCGACATATATCGACTCAAGAACATCGCCTGTAGGTCCTATGTGGCCGTGGGTTGCATCTGGCTGGTATCAGAGCCACCCCCATGCTGTATATACGGGGCCCAGCTGTGCTCAGATCGACAAATATCGACTCAAGAACATCGCCTGTAGGTCCTATATGGCCGTGGGTTGCATCTGGCTGGTATCAGAGCTACCCCCATGCTGTATATACGGGGCCCAGCTGTGCTCAGATCGACATATATCGACTCAAGGACATCGCCTGTAGGTCCTATATGGCCGTGGGTTGCAGCTGGCTGGTATCAGAGCCACCCACATGCCGTATATACGGGGCCCAGCTGTGCTCAGATCGACATATATCGACTCAAGAACATCGCCTGTAGGTCCTATATGGCCGTGGGTTGCATCTGGCTGGTATCAGAGCTACCCCCATGCTGTATATACGGGGCCCAGCTGTGCTCAGATCGTCATATATCGACTCAAGAACATCGCCTGTAGGTCCTATATGGCCGTGGGTTGCAGCTGGCTGGTATCACAGCTACCCCCGCGCTGTATATACGTGGCCCAGCTGTGCTCAGAACGACATATATCGACTCAAGAACATCGGCTGTGGGTCTTATATGGCCGTGGGATGCAGCTGGCTGTTATCAGAGCTACCCCCAGGCTGTATATAAGTGGCCCAGCTGTACTCAGATCGACATATATCAACTCAAGAACATCGCCTGTAGGTGCTATATGGCCGTGGGTTGCATCTGGCTGGTATCAGAGCTACCTCCATGCTGTATATACGGCGCCAAGCTGTGCTCAGATCGACATATATCGACTCAAGAACATTGCTTGTAGGTCCTATATGGCCGTGGGTTGCATCTGGCTGGTATCAGTGCTACCCCCATGCTGTATATACGGCGCCCAGCTGTGCTCAGATCGACATATATCGACTCAAGAATATCGCCTGTAGGTCCTATATGGCCGTGGGTTGCAGCTGACTGGTATCAGTGCTAATGCCATGCTGTATATACGGCGCCCAGCTGTGCTCAGATCGACATATATCGACTCAAGAACATCGCCTGTAGGTACTATATGGCCGTGGGTTGCATCTGGCTGGTATCAGAGCTACCCCCATGCTATATATACGGCGCCCAGCTATGCTCAGATCGACATATATCGACTCAAGAACATCGCCTGTAGGTCCTATATGGCCGTGGGTTGCATCTGGCTGGTATCAGTGCTAATCCCATGCTGTATATACGGCGCCCAGCTGTGCTCAGATCGACATATATCGACTCAAGAACATCGCCTGTGGGTCCTATATAGCGGTGGGCTGCAGCTGGCTGGTATCACAGCTACCCCTATGCTGTATATACGTGGCCCAGCTGTGCTCAGATCGACATATATCGACTAAAGAATATCGCCTGTATGTCCTATATGGCCGTGGGTTGCATCTGGCTGATATCAGAGGCACCCACATGCCGAATATACGGGGGCCCAGCTGTGCTCAGATCGACATATATCGACTCAAGAACATCGCCTGTAGGTCCTATATGGCCGTGGGTTGCAGCTGGCTTGTAACAGAGCCACCCACATGCCGTATATACGGGGCCCAGCTGTGCTCAGATCGACATATATCGACTCAAGTACATCGCCTGTAGGTCCTATATGGCCGTGGGTTGCATCTGGCTGGTATCAGAGCTACCCCCATGCTGTATATACGGGGCCCAGCTGTGCTCAGATCGACATATATCGACTCAAGAACATCGCCTGTAGGTCCTATATGGCCTTGGGTTGCAGCTGGCTGGTATCAGAGCCACCCACATGCCGTATATACAGGGCCCAGCTGTGCTCAGATCGACATATATCGACTCAAGAACATCGCCTGTAGGTCCTATATGGCCGTGGGTTGCATCTGGCTGGTATCAGAGCTACCCCCATGCTGTATATACGGGGCCCAGCTGTGCTCAGCTCGACATATAACGACTTAAAAACATCGCCTATAGGTCCTATATGGCCTTGGGTTGCAGCTGGCTGGTATCAGAGCCACCCACATGCCGTATATACAGGGCCCATCTGTGCTCAGATCGACATATATCGACTCAAGAACATCGCCTGTAGGTCCTATATGGCCGTGGGTTGCATCTGGCTGGTATCAGAGCCACCCCCATGCTGTATATACGGGGCCCAGCTGTGCTCAGATCGACATATATCGACTCAAGAACATCGCCTGTAGGTCCTATATGGCCGTGGGTTGCATCTGGCTGGTATCAGAGCTACCCCCATGCTGTATATACGGGGCCCAGCTGTGCTCAGATCGACATATATCGACTCAAGAACATCGCCTGTAGGTCCTATATGGCCGTGGGTTGCAGCTGGCTGGTATCAGAGCCACCCACATGCCGTATATACGGGGCCCAGCTGTGCTCAGATCGACATATATCGACTCAAGAACATCGCCTGTAGGTCCTATATGGCCGTGGGTTGCATCTGGCTGGTATCAGAGCTACCCCCATGCTGGGGCCCAGCTGTGCTCAGATCGACATATATCGACTCAAGAACATCGCCTGTAGGTCCTATATGGCCGTGGGTTGCATCTGGCTGGTATTACAGCTACCCCCGCGCTGTATATACGTGGCTCAGCTGTGCTCAGAACGACATATATCGACTCAAGAACATCGGCTGTGGGTCTTATATGGCCGTGGGATGCAGCTGGCTGTTATCAGAGCTACCCCCAGGCTGTATATAAGTGGCCCAGCTGTACTCAGATCGACATATATCGACTCAAGAACATCGCCTGTAGGTGCTATATGGCCGTGGGTTGCATCTGGCTGGTATCAGAGCTATCTCCATGCTGTATATACGGCGCCAAGCTGTGCTCAGATCGACATATATCGACTCAAGAACATTGCTTGTAGGTCCTATATGGCCGTGGGTTGCATCTGGCTGGTATCAGTGCTACCCCCATGCTGTATATACGGCGCCCAGCTGTGCTCAGATCGACATATATCGACTCAAGAATATCGCCTGTAGGTCCTATATGGCCGTGGGTTGCATATGGCTGGTATCAGAGCCACCCACATGCCGTATATACGGGGCCCAGCTGTGCTCGGATCGACATATATCGACTCAAGAACATCGCCTGTAGATACTATATGGCCGTGGATTGAATCTGGCTGGTATCATAACTACCCCCATGCTGTATATAGGGCGCCCAGCTGTGCTCAGATCGACATATATCGACTCAAGAACATCGCCTGTAGGTCCTATATAGCCGTTTGTTGCAGTTGGCTGGTATCACAGCTCCCCCATGCTGTATTTACGTGGCCCAGCTGTGCTCAGGTCGACATATATCGACTCAAGGACATCACCTGTAGGTCCTATATGGCCGTGGGTTGCAGCTGGCAGGTATTAGAGCCACCCACATGCCCTATATACGGGGGTCCAGCTGTGCTCAGATCGACATATATCGACTCAAGAACATCGCCTGTAGGTCCTATATGGCCGTGGGTTGCATCTGGCTGGTATCAGAGCTACCCACATGCCGTATATACGTTACCCAGCTGTGCCCAGATCGACATATATCGACTCAAGAACATCGCCTGTAGGTCCTATATGGCCGTGGGTTGCATATGGCTGGTATCAGAGCTACTCCCATGCTGTATATACGAGGCCCAGCTGTGCTCAGATCGACATATATCGACTCAAGAACATCGAATGTAGGTCCTATCCATATAGGACCCACGGCCATCCGTGGGTTGCATCTGGCTCGTATCAGAGCTACACCCATGCTGTATATACGGCGCCCAGCTGTGCTCAGATCGACATATATCGACTCAAGAACATCGCCTGTAGGTCCTATATGGCCGTGGGTTGCATATGGCTGGTATCAGAGCTACTCCCATGCTGTATATACGTGGCCCAGCTGTGCTCAGAACGACATAAATCGACTCAAGAACATCGCCTGTGGGTCATATATGGCCGTGGGTTGCAGCTGGCTGGTATCAGAGCTACCCCAGGCAGTATATACGTGGCCCAGCTGTGCTCAGATCGACATATATCGACTCAAGAACATCGCCTGTAGCTGCTATATGGCCGTGGGTTGCATCTGGCTGGTATCAGAGCTAGTACGGCGAGCAGCTGTGCTCAGATCGACATATATCGACTCAAGAACATCGCCTGTAGGTCCTATATGGCCGTCGGTTGCATCTGGCTGGTATCAGAGCTACCCCCATGCTGTATTTTCGGGGCCCAGCTGTGCTCAGATCGACATATATCGACTCAAGAACATCGCCTGTAGGTCCTATATGGCCTTGGGTTGCAGCTGGCTGGTATCGCAGCTACCCCCACGCTGTATATACGTGGCACAGCTGTGCTCAGAACGACATAAATCGACTTAAGAACATGGCCTGTGGGTCATATGTGGCCGTGGGTTGCAGCTGGCTGGTATCAGAGCTACCCCAGGCGGTATATACGTGGCCCAGCTGTGCTCAGATCGACATATATCGACTCAAGAACATCGCCTGTAGGTCCTATATGGCCGTGGGTTGCAGCTGACTGGTATCAGTGCTAATGCCATGCTGTATATACGGCGCCCAGCTGTGCTCAGATCGACATATATCGACTCAAGAACATCGCCTGTAGGTCCTATATAGCCGTGGGTTGCAGCTGGCTGGTATCACAGCTACCCCCACGCTGTATATACGTGGCCCAGCTGTGCTCAGATCGACATATATCGACTCAAGAACATCGCCTGTAGGTTCTATATAGCCGTGGGTTGCAGCTGGCTGGTATCACAGCTACCCCCACGCTGTATATACGTGGCCCAGCTGTGCTCAGAACGACATAAATCGACTCAAGATCATCGCCTGTGGGTCATATATAGCCGTGGGTTGCAGCTGGCTGGAATCAGAGCTACCCCAGGCTGTATATACGTGGCCCAGCTGTGCTCAGATCGACATATATCGACTCAAGAACATCGCCTGTAGGTCCTATATGGCCGTGGGTTGCAGCTGGCTGGTATCAGAGCCACCCACATACTGTATATACGGGGCCCAGCTGTGCTCAGATCGACATATATCGACTCAAGAACATCGCCTGTAGGTCCTATATGGCCGTGGGTTGCATCTGGCTGGTATCAGAGCTACCCCCATGCTGTATATACGGGGCCCAGCTGTGCTCAGATCGACATATATCGACTCAAGAACATCGCCTGTAGGTCCTATATGGCCGTGGGTTGCAGCTGGCTGGTATCACAGCTACCCCCACGCTGTATATACGTGGCCCAGCTGTGCTCAGAACGACATAAATCGACTCAAGAACATCGCCTGTGGGTCATATATGGCCGTGGGTTGCAGCTGGCTGGTATCAGAGCTACCCCAGGCAGTATATACGTGGCCCAGCTGTGCTCAGATCGACATATATCGACTCAAGAACATCGCCTGTAGGTGCTATATGGCCGTGGGTTGCATCTGGCTGGTATCAGAGCTACCCCCATGCTGTACATACGGCGCCCAGCTATGCTCAGATCGACATATATCGAATCAAGAACATCGCCTGTAGGTCCTATATGGCCGTGGGTTGCATCTGGCTGGTATCAGTGCTAATGCCATGCTGTATATACGGCGCCCAGCTGTGCACAGATCGACATATATCGACTCAAGAACATCGCCTGTAGGTCCTATATGGCCGTGGGTTGTATCTGGCTGGTATCAGAGCTACCCCCATGGTGTATATACGGCGCCCAGCTGTGCTCAGATCGACATATATCGACTCAAGAACATCGCCTGTAGGTCCTATATGACAGTGGGTTGCATCTGGCTGGTATCAGAGCTACTCCCATGCTGTATATACGAGGCCCAGCTGTGCTCAGATCGACATATATCGACTCAAGAACATCGCCTGTAGGTCCTATATAACCGTGGGTTGCAGCTGGCTGGTATCACAGCTACCCCCATGCTGTATATACGGCGCCGAGCTGTGCTCAGATCGACATATATCGACTCAAGAACATCGCCTGTAGGTCATATATGGCCGTGGGTTGCAGCTGGCTGGTATCACAGTTACCCCCACGCTGTATATACGTGGCCCAGCTGTGCTCAGAACGACATAAATCGACTTAAGAACATCGCCTGTGGGTCATATGTGGCCGTGGGTTGCAGCTGGCTGGTATCAGAGCTACCCCAGGCTGTATATACGTGGCCCAGCTGTGCTCAGATCGACATATATCGACTCAAGAACATCGCCTGTAGGTCCTATATGGCCGTGGGTTGCAGCTGACTGGTATCAGTGCTAATGCCATGCTGTATATACGGCGCCCAGCTGTGCTCAGATCGACATATATCGACTCAAGAACATCGCTTGTAGGTCCTATATAGCCGTGGGTTGCAGCTGGCTGGTATCACAGCTACCACCACGCTGTATATACGTGGCCCAGCTGTGCTCAGAACGACATAAATCGACTCAAGATCATCGCCTGTGGGTCATATATGGCCGTGGGTTGCAGCTGGCTGGAATCATAGCTACCCCAGGCTGTATATACGTGGCCCAGCTGTGCTCAGATCGACATATATCGACTCAAGAAGATCGCTTGTAGGTCCTATATGGCCGTGGGTTGCAGCTGGCTGGTATCAGAGCCACTCACATGCTGTATATACGGGGCCCAGCTGTGCTCAGATCGACATATATCGACTCTAGAACATCGCCTGTAGGACCTATATGGCCGTGGGTTGCATATGGCTGGTATCAGAGCCACCCACATGCCGTATTTACGGGGCCCAGCTGTGCTCAGATCGACATATATCGAATAATGACCATCGCCCGTAGGTCCTATATGGCCGTGGGTTGCATATGGCTGGTATCAGAGCTACTCCCATGCTGTATATACGAGGCCCAGCTGTGCTCAGATCGACATATATCGACTCAAGAACATTGCCTGTGGGTCTTATATGGCCGTGGGATGCAGCTGGCTGGTATCAGAGCTACCCCCAGGCTGTATATACGTGGCCCAGCTGTGCTCAGATCGACATATATCGACTTAAGAAAATCGCCGGTAGGTCCTGTATGCCCATGGGTTGCATCTGGCTGGTATCAGAGCCACCCACATGCCGTATATACGGGGACCAGCTGTGCTCAGATCGACATATATCGACTCAAGAACATCGCCTGTAGGTCCTATATAACCGTGGGTTGCAGCTGGCTAGTATCACAGCTACCCCCATGCTGTATATACGGCGCCGAGCTGTGCTCAGATCGACATATATAGACTCAAGAACATCGCCTGTAGGTCCTATATGGCCGTGGGTTGCATCTGGCTGGTATCAGAGCTACCCCCCCGCTGTATATACGGGGCCCAGCTCTGCTCAGATCGACACATATCGACTCAAGAACATCGCCTGTAGGTCCTATATGGCCGTGGGTTGCAGCTGGCTGGTATCAGAGCTACCCCCATGCTGTATATACGTGGCCCAGCTGTGCTCAGATCTACATATATCGACTCAAGAACATCGCCTGTAGGTCCTATATGGCCTTGGGTTGCAGCTGGCTGATATCACAGCTACCCCCATGCTGTATATACGTGGCCCAGCTGTGCTCAGATCGACATATATCGACTCAAGAACATCGCCTGTAGGTCCTATATGGCCGTGGGTTGCAGTTGGCTGGTATCAGAGCCACCCACATTCCGTATATACGGGGACCAGCTGTGCTCAGCTCGACATATATCGACTCAAAAACATCGCCTGTAGGTCCTTTATGGCCGTGGGTTGCAGCTGGCTGGTATCAGAGCCACCCACATGCCGTATATACGGGGCCCAGCTGTGCTCAGATCGACATATATCGACTCAAGAACATCGCCTGTAGGTCCTATATGGCCGTGGGTTGCAGCTGGCTGGTATCACAGCTACCCCCACGCTGTATATACGTGGCACAGCTGTGCTCAGAACGACATAAATCGACTTAAGAACATGGCCTGTGGGTCATATGTGGCCGTGGGTTGCAGCTGGCTGGTATCAGAGCTACCCCAGGCGGTATATACGTGGCCCAGCTGTGCTCAGATCGACATATATCGACTCAAGAACATCGCCTGTAGGTCCTATATGGCCGTGGGTTGCAGCTGACTGGTATCAGTGCTAATGCCATGCTGTATATACGGCGCCCAGCTGTGCTCAGATCGACATATATCGACTCAAGAACATCGCCTGTAGGTCCTATATAGCCGTGGGTTGCAGCTGGCTGGTATCACAGCTACCCCCACGCTGTATATACGTGGCCCAGCTGTGCTCAGATCGACATATATCGACTCAAGAACATCGCCTGTAGGTTCTATATAGCCGTGGGTTGCAGCTGGCTGGTATCACAGCTACCCCCACGCTGTATATACGTGGCCCAGCTGTGCTCAGAACGACATAAATCGACTCAAGATCATCGCCTGTGGGTCATATATAGCCGTGGGTTGCAGCTGGCTGGAATCAGAGCTACCCCAGGCTGTATATACGTGGCCCAGCTGTGCTCAGATCGACATATATCGACTCAAGAACATCGCCTGTAGGTCCTATATGGCCGTGGGTTGCAGCTGGCTGGTATCAGAGCCACCCACATACTGTATATACGGGGCCCAGCTGTGCTCAGATCGACATATATCGACTCAAGAACATCGCCTGTAGGTCCTATATGGCCGTGGGTTGCATCTGGCTGGTATCAGAGCTACCCCCATGCTGTATATACGGGGCCCAGCTGTGCTCAGATCGACATATATCGACTCAAGAACATCGCCTGTAGGTCCTATATGGCCGTGGGTTGCAGCTGGCTGGTATCACAGCTACCCCCACGCTGTATATACGTGGCCCAGCTGTGCTCAGAACGACATAAATCGACTCAAGAACATCGCCTGTGGGTCATATATGGCCGTGGGTTGCAGCTGGCTGGTATCAGAGCTACCCCAGGCAGTATATACGTGGCCCAGCTGTGCTCAGATCGACATATATCGACTCAAGAACATCGCCTGTAGGTGCTATATGGCCGTGGGTTGCATCTGGCTGGTATCAGAGCTACCCCCATGCTGTACATACGGCGCCCAGCTATGCTCAGATCGACATATATCGAATCAAGAACATCGCCTGTAGGTCCTATATGGCCGTGGGTTGCATCTGGCTGGTATCAGTGCTAATGCCATGCTGTATATACGGCGCCCAGCTGTGCACAGATCGACATATATCGACTCAAGAACATCGCCTGTAGGTCCTATATGGCCGTGGGTTGTATCTGGCTGGTATCAGAGCTACCCCCATGGTGTATATACGGCGCCCAGCTGTGCTCAGATCGACATATATCGACTCAAGAACATCGCCTGTAGGTCCTATATGACAGTGGGTTGCATCTGGCTGGTATCAGAGCTACTCCCATGCTGTATATACGAGGCCCAGCTGTGCTCAGATCGACATATATCGACTCAAGAACATCGCCTGTAGGTCCTATATAGCCGTCGGTTGCATCTGGCTGGTATCAGAGCTACCCCCATGCTGTATTTTCGGGGCCCAGCTGTGCTCAGATCGACATATATCGACTCAAGAAGATCGCCTGTAGGTCCTATATAACCTTGGGTTGCAGCTGGCTGGTATCACAGCTAACCCCATGCTGTATATACGGCGCCGAGCTGTGCTCAGATCGACATATATCGACTCAAGAACATCGCCTGTAGGTCCTATATGGCCGTCGGTTGCATCTGGCTGGTATCAGAGCTACCCCCATGCTGTATTTTCGGGGCCCAGCTGTGCTCAGATCGACATATATCGACTCAAGAACATCGCCTGTAGGTCCTATATGGCCTTGGGTTGCAGCTGGCTGGTATCAGAGCCACCCACATGCCGTATATACAGGGCCCAGCTGTGCTCAGATCGACATATATCGACTCAAGAACATCGCCTGTAGGTCCTATATGGCCGTGGGTTGCATCTGGCTGGTATCAGCGCTACCCCCATGCTGTATATACGGGGCCCAGCTGTGCTCAGCTCGACATATAACGACATAAAAACATCGCCTATAGGTCCTATATGGCCTTGGGTTGCAGCTGGCTGGTATCAGAGCCACCCACATGCCGTATATACAGGACCCAGCTGTGCTCAGATCGACATATATCGACTCAAGAACATCGCCTGTAGGTCCTATGTGGCCGTGGGTTGCATCTGGCTGGTATCAGAGCCACCCCCATGCTGTATATACGGGGCCCAGCTGTGCTCAGATCGACAAATATCGACTCAAGAACATCGCCTGTAGGTCCTATATGGCCGTGGGTTGCATCTGGCTGGTATCAGAGCTACCCCCATGCTGTATATACGGGGCCCAGCTGTGCTCAGATCGACATATATCGACTCAAGAACATCGCCTGTAGGTCCTATATGGCCGTGGGTTGCAGCTGGCTGGTATCAGAGCCACCCACATGCCGTATATACGGGGCCCAGCTGTGCTCAGATCGACATATATCGACTCAAGAACATCGCCTGTAGGTCCTATATGGCCGTGGGTTGCATCTGGCTGGTATCAGAGCTACCCCCATGCTGTATATACGGGGCCCAGCTGTGCTCAGATCGTCATATATCGACTCAAGAACATCGCCTGTAGGTCCTATATGGCCGTGGGTTGCAGCTGGCTGGTATCACAGCTACCCCCGCGCTGTATATACGTGGCCCAGCTGTGCTCAGAACGACATATATCGACTCAAGAACATCGGCTGTGGGTCTTATATGGCCGTGGGATGCAGCTGGCTGTTATCAGAGCTACCCCCAGGCTGTATATAAGTGGCCCAGCTGTACTCAGATCGACATATATCAACTCAAGAACATCGCCTGTAGGTGCTATATGGCCGTGGGTTGCATCTGGCTGGTATCAGAGCTACCTCCATGCTGTATATACGGCGCCAAGCTGTGCTCAGATCGACATATATCGACTCAAGAACATTGCTTGTAGGTCCTATATGGCCGTGGGTTGCATCTGGCTGGTATCAGTGCTACCCCCATGCTGTATATACGGCGCCCAGCTGTGCTCAGATCGACATATATCGACTCAAGAATATCGCCTGTAGGTCCTATATGGCCGTGGGTTGCAGCTGACTGGTATCAGTGCTAATGCCATGCTGTATATACGGCGCCCAGCTGTGCTCAGATCGACATATATCGACTCAAGAACATCGCCTGTAGGTACTATATGGCCGTGGGTTGCATCTGGCTGGTATCAGAGCTACCCCCATGCTATATATACGGCGCCCAGCTATGCTCAGATCGACATATATCGACTCAAGAACATCACCTGTAGGTCCTATATGGCCGTGGGTTGCATCTGGCTGGTATCAGTGCTAATCCCATGCTGTATATACGGCGCCCAGCTGTGCTCAGATCGACATATATCGACTCAAGAACATCGCCTGTGGGTCCTATATAGCGGTGGGCTGCAGCTGGCTGGTATCACAGCTACCCCTATGCTGTATATACGTGGCCCAGCTGTGCTCAGATCGACATATATCGACTAAAGAATATCGCCTGTATGTCCTATATGGCCGTGGGTTGCATCTGGCTGATATCAGAGGCACCCACATGCCGAATATACGGGGGCCCAGCTGTGCTCAGATCGACATATATCGACTCAAGAACATCGCCTGTAGGTCCTATATGGCCGTGGGTTGCAGCTGGCTTGTAACAGAGCCACCCACATGCCGTATATACGGGGCCCAGCTGTGCTCAGATCGACATATATCGACTCAAGTACATCGCCTGTAGGTCCTATATGGCCGTGGGTTGCATCTGGCTGGTATCAGAGCTACCCCCATGCTGTATATACGGGGCCCAGCTGTGCTCAGATCGACATATATCGACTCAAGAACATCGCCTGTAGGTCCTATATGGCCTTGGGTTGCAGCTGGCTGGTATCAGAGCCACCCACATGCCGTATATACAGGGCCCAGCTGTGCTCAGATCGACATATATCGACTCAAGAACATCGCCTGTAGGTCCTATATGGCCGTGGGTTGCATCTGGCTGGTATCAGAGCTACCCCCATGCTGTATATACGGGGCCCAGCTGTGCTCAGCTCGACATATAACGACTTAAAAACATCGCCTATAGGTCCTATATGGCCTTGGGTTGCAGCTGGCTGGTATCAGAGCCACCCACATGCCGTATATACAGGGCCCAGCTGTGCTCAGATCGACATATATCGACTCAAGAACATCGCCTGTAGGTCCTATATGGCCGTGGGTTGCATCTGGCTGGTATCAGAGCCACCCCCATGCTGTATATACGGGGCCCAGCTGTGCTCAGATCGACATATATCGACTCAAGAACATCGCCTGTAGGTCCTATATGGCCGTGGGTTGCATCTGGCTGGTATCAGAGCTACCCCCATGCTGTATATACGGGGCCCAGCTGTGCTCAGATCGACATATATCGACTCAAGAACATCGCCTGTAGGTCCTATATGGCCGTGGGTTGCAGCTGGCTGGTATCAGAGCCACCCACATGCCGTATATACGGGGCCCAGCTGTGCTCAGATCGACATATATCGACTCAAGAACATCGCCTGTAGGTCCTATATGGCCGTGGGTTGCATCTGGCTGG
The DNA here is from genome assembly GCA_963942505.1 of Lordithon lunulatus. NCBI lineage: Eukaryota > Metazoa > Arthropoda > Insecta > Coleoptera > Staphylinidae > Lordithon > Lordithon lunulatus. The sequence continues at coordinate 28,035,598 of OZ012667.1, read as the reverse complement.
TATCAGAGCTACCCCCATGCTGTATATAGGGGGCCCAGCTGTGCTCAGATCGACATATATCGACTCAAGAACATCGCCTGTAGGTCCTATATGGCCGTGGGTTGCAGCTGGCTGGTATTACAGCTACCCCCGCGCTGTATATACGTGGCTCAGCTGTGCTCAGAACGACATATATCGACTCAAGAACATCGGCTGTGGGTCTTATATGGCCGTGGGATGCAGCTGGCTGTTATCAGAGCTACCCCCAGGCTGTATATAAGTGGCCCAGCTGTACTCAGATCGACATATATCGACTCAAGAACATCGCCTGTAGGTGCTATATGGCCGTGGGTTGCATCTGGCTGGTATCAGAGCTATCTCCATGCTGTATATACGGCGCCAAGCTGTGCTCAGATCGACATATATCGACTCAAGAACATTGCTTGTAGGTCCTATATGGCCGTGGGTTGCATCTGGCTGGTATCAGTGCTACCCCCATGCTGTATATACGGCGCCCAGCTGTGCTCAGATCGACATATATCGACTCAAGAATATCGCCTGTAGGTCCTATATGGCCGTGGGTTGCATATGGCTGGTATCAGAGCCACCCACATGCCGTATATACGGGGCCCAGCTGTGCTCGGATCGACATATATCGACTCAAGAACATCGCCTGTAGATACTATATGGCCGTGGATTGAATCTGGCTGGTATCATAACTACCCCCATGCTGTATATAGGGCGCCCAGCTGTGCTCAGATCGACATATATCGACTCAAGAACATCGCCTGTAGGTCCTATATAGCCGTTTGTTGCAGTTGGCTGGTATCACAGCTCCCCCATGCTGTATTTACGTGGCCCAGCTGTGCTCAGGTCGACATATATCGACTCAAGGACATCACCTGTAGGTCCTATATGGCCGTGGGTTGCAGCTGGCAGGTATTAGAGCCACCCACATGCCCTATATACGGGGGTCCAGCTGTGCTCAGATCGACATATATCGACTCAAGAACATCGCCTGTAGGTCCTATATGGCCGTGGGTTGCATCTGGCTGGTATCAGAGCTACCCACATGCCGTATATACGTTACCCAGCTGTGCCCAGATCGACATATATCGACTCAAGAACATCGCCTGTAGGTCCTATATGGCCGTGGGTTGCATATGGCTGGTATCAGAGCTACTCCCATGCTGTATATACGAGGCCCAGCTGTGCTCAGATCGACATATATCGACTCAAGAACATCGAATGTAGGTCCTATATGGCCGTGGGTTGCATCTGGCTCGTATCAGAGCTACACCCATGCTGTATATACGGCGCCCAGCTGTGCTCAGATCGACATATATCGACTCAAGAACATCGCCTGTAGGTCCTATATGGCCGTGGGTTGCATATGGCTGGTATCAGAGCTACTCCCATGCTGTATATACGTGGCCCAACTGTGCTCAGAACGACATAAATCGACTCAAGAACATCGCCTGTGGGTCATATATGGCCGTGGGTTGCAGCTGGCTGGTATCAGAGCTACCCCAGGCAGTATATACGTGGCCCAGCTGTGCTCAGATCGACATATATCGACTCAAGAACATCGCCTGTAGCTGCTATATGGCCGTGGGTTGCATCTGGCTGGTATCAGAGCTAGTACGGCGAGCAGCTGTGCTCAGATCGACATATATCGACTCAAGAACATCGCCTGTAGGTCCTATATGGCCGTGGGTTGCATCTGGCTGGTATCATAGCTACCCCCATGCTGAATATACGGGGCCCAGCTGTGCTCAGATCGACATATATCGACTCAAGAACATCGCCTGTAGGTCCTATATAACCGTGGGTTGCAGCTGGCTGGTATCACAGCTACCCCCATGCTGTATATACGGCGCCGAGCTGTGCTCAGATCGACATATATAGACTCAAGAATATCGCCTGTAGGTCCTATATGGCCGTGGGTTGCATCTGGCTGGTATCAGAGCTACCCCCCCGCTGTATATACGGGGCCCAGCTCTGCTCAGATCGACACATATCGACTCAAGAACATCGCCTGTAGGTCCTATATGGCCGTGGGTTGCAGCTGGCTGGTATCAGAGCTACCCCCATGCTGTATATACGTGGCCCAGCTGTGCTCAGATCTACATATATTGACTCAAGAACATCGCCTGTAGGTCCTATATGGCCATGGGTTGCAGCTGGCTGGTATCACAGCTACCCCCATGCTGTATATACGTGGCCCAGCTGTGCTCAGATCGACATATATCGACTCAAGAACATCGCCTGTAGGTCCTATATGGCCGTGGGTTGCAGTTGGCTGGTATCAGAGCCACCCACATGCCGTATATACGGGGACCAGCTGTGCTCAGCTCGACATATATCGACTCAAAAACATCGCCTGTAGGTCCTATATGGCCGTGGGTTGCAGCTGGCTGGTATCAGAGCCACCCACATGCCGTATATACGGGGCCCAGCTGTGCTCCTATATGGCCGTGGGTTGCAGCTGGCTGGTATCACAGCTACCCCCACGCTGTATATACGTCGCCCAGCTGTGCTCAGAACGACATAAATCGACTTAAGAACATCGCCTGTGGGTCATATGTGGCCGTGGGTTGCAGCTGACTGGTATCAGTGCTAATGCCATGCTGTATATACGGCGCCCAGCTGTGCTCAGATCGACATATATCGACTCAAGAACATCGCCTGTAGGTCCTATATAGCCGTGGTTTGCAGCTGGCTGGTATCACAGCTACCCCCACGCTGTATATACGTGGCCCAGCTGTGCTCAGAACGACATAAATCGACTCAAGATCATCGCCTGTGGGTCATATATAGCCGTGGGTTGCAGCTGGCTGGAATCAGAGATACCCCAGGCTGTATATACGTGGCCCAGCTGTGCTCAGATCGACATATATCGACTCAAGAACATCGCCTGTAGGTCCTATATGGCCGTGGGTTGCAGCTGGCTGGTATCAGAGCCACCCACATGCTGTATATACGGGGCCCAGCTGTGCTCAGATCGACATATATCGACTCAAGAACATCGCCTGTAGGTCCTATATGGCCGTGGGTTGCATCTGGCTGGTATCAGAGCTACCCCCATGCTGTATATACGGGGCCCAGCTGTGCTCAGATCGACATATATCGACTCAAGAACATCGCCTGTAGGTCCTATATGGCCGTGGGTTGCAGCTGGCTGGTATCACAGCTACCCCCACGCTGTATATACGTGGCCCAGCTGTGCTCAGAACGACATAAATCGACTCAAGAACATCGCCTGTGGGTCATATATGGCCGTGGGTTGCAGCTGGCTGGTATCAGAGCTACCCCAGGCAGTATATACGTGGCCCAGCTGTGCTCAGATCGACATATATCGACTCAAGAACATCGCCTGTAGGTGCTATATGGCCGTGGGTTGCATCTGGCTGGTATCAGAGCTACCCCCATGCTGTACATACGGCGCCCAGCTATGCTCAGATCGACATATATCGAATCAAGAACATCGCCTGTAGGTCCTATATGGCCGTGGGTTGCATCTGGCTGGTATCAGTGCTAATGCCATGCTGTATATACGGCGCCCAGCTGTGCACAGATCGACATATATCGACTCAAGAACATCGCCTGTAGGTCCTATATGGCCGTGGGTTGCATCTGGCTGGTATCAGAGCTACCCCCATGGTGTATATACGGCGCCCAGCTGTGCTCATATCGACATATATCGACTCAAGAACATCGCCTGTAGGTCCTATATGGCCGTCGGTTGCATCTGGCTGGTATCAGAGCTACCCCCATGCTGTATTTACGGGGCCCAGCTGTGCTCAGATCGACATATATCGACTCAAGAAGATCGCCTGTAGGTCCTATATAACCGTGGGTTGCAGCTGGCTGGTATCACAGCTACCCCCACGCTGTATATACGTGGCCCAGCTGTGCTCAGAACGACATAAATCGACTCAAGAACATAGCCTGTGGGTCATATATGGCCGTGGGTTGCAGCTGGCTGGTATCAGAGCTACCCCAGGCTGTATATACGTGGCCCAGCTGTGCTCGGATCGACATATATCGACTCAAGAACATCGCCTGTAGGTCCTATATGGCCGTGGGTTGCAGCTGGCTAGTATCAGAGCCACCCACATGCCGTATATACGGGGCCCAGCTGTGCTCAGATCGACATATATCGACTCAAGAACATCGCCTGTCGGTCTTATATGGCCGTGGGTTGCATCTGGCTGGTATCAGAGCTACCCCCATGCTGTATATACGGGGCCCAGCTGTGCTCAGATCGACATATATCGACTCAAGAACATCGCCTGTAGGTCCTATATGGCCGTGGGTTGCAGCTGGCTGGTATCACAGCTACCCCCACGCTGTATATACGTGGCCCAGCTGTGCTCAGAACGACATAAATCGACTCAAGAACATCGCCTGTGGGTCATATATGGCCGTGGGTTGCAGCTGGCTGGTATCAGAGCTACCCCAGGCAGTATATACGTGGCCCAGCTGTGCTCAGATCGACATATATCGACTCAAGAACATCGCCTGTAGGTGCTATATGGCCGTGGGTTGCATCTGGCTGGTATCAGAGCTACCCCCATGCTGTACATACGGCGCCCAGCTATGCTCAGATCGACATATATCGAATCAAGAACATCGCCTGTAGGTCCTATATGGCCGTGGGTTGCATCTGGCTGGTATCAGTGCTAATGCCATGCTGTATATACGGCGCCCAGCTGTGCACAGATCGACATATATCGACTCAAGAACATCGCCTGTAGGTCCTATATGGCCGTGGGTTGCATCTGGCTGGTATCAGAGCTACCCCCATGGTGTATATACGGCGCCCAGCTGTGCTCATATCGACATATATCGACTCAAGAACATCGCCTGTAGGTCCTATATGGCCGTCGGTTGCATCTGGCTGGTATCAGAGCTACCCCCATGCTGTATTTACGGGGCCCAGCTGTGCTCAGATCGACATATATCGACTCAAGAAGATCGCCTGTAGGTCCTATATAACCGTGGGTTGCAGCTGGCTGGTATCACAGCTACCCCCACGCTGTATATACGTGGCCCAGCTGTGCTCAGAACGACATAAATCGACTCAAGAACATAGCCTGTGGGTCATATATGGCCGTGGGTTGCAGCTGGCTGGTATCAGAGCTACCCCAGGCTGTATATACGTGGCCCAGCTGTGCTCGGATCGACATATATCGACTCAAGAACATCGCCTGTAGGTCCTATATGGCCGTGGGTTGCAGCTGGCTAGTATCAGAGCCACCCACATGCCGTATATACGGGGCCCAGCTGTGCTCAGATCGACATATATCGACTCAACAACATCGCCTGTAGGTCCTATATGGCCGTGGGTTGCATCTGGCTGGTATCAGAGCTACCCCCATGCTGTATATACGGGGCCCAGCTGTGCTCAGATCGACATATATCGACTCAAGAACATCGCCTGTCGGTCCTATATGGCCGTGGGTTGCAGCTGGCTGGTATCACAGCTACCCCCACGCTGTATATACGTGGCCCAGCTGTGCTCAGAACGACATAAATCGACTCAAGAACATCGCCTGTGGCTCATATATGGCCGTGGGTTGCAGCTGGCTGGTATCAGAGCTACCCCAGGCTGCATATACGTGGCCCAGCTGTGCTCAGATCGACATATATCTTCTCAAGAATATCGCCTGTAGGTCCTATATGGCCGTGGGTTGCATCTGGCTGATATCAGAGACACCCACATGCCGAATATACGGGGGCCCAGCTGTGCTCAGATCGACATATATCGAATCAAGACCATCGCCTGTAGGTCCTATATGGCCGTGGGTTGCAGCTGGCTTGTAACAGAGCCACCCACATGCCGTATATACGGGGCCCAGCTGTGCTCAGATCGACATATATCGACTCAAGTACATCGCCTGTAGGTCATATATGGCCGTGGGTTGCATCTGGCTGGTATCAGAGCTACCCCCATGCTGTATATACGGCGCCCAGCAGTGCTCAGATCGACATATATCGACTCAAGAACATCGCCTGAGGGTCCTATATGGCCGTGGGTTGCAGCTGGCTGGTATCGCAGCTACCCCCACGCTGTATGTATATACGTGGCCCAGCTGTGATCAGATCGACATATATCGACTCAAGAACATCGCCTGTAGGTCCTATATAGCCGTGGGTTGCATCTGGCTGGTATCAGAGCTACCCCCATGCTGTATATACGGGGCCCAGCTGTGCTCAGATCGACATATATCGACTCAAGAACATCGCCTGTAGGTCCTATATGGCCGTGGGTTGCAGCTGGCTGGTATCACAGCTACCCCCATGCTGTATATACGGGGCCCAGCTGTGCTCAGATCGACATATATCGACTCTAGAACATCGCCTGTTGGTCCTATATGGCCGTGGGTTGCATCTGGCTGGTATCAGAGCTACCCCCATGCTGTATATACGGGGCCCAGCTGTGCTCAGATCGACATATATCGACTCAAGAACATCGCCTGTAGGTCCTATATGGCCTTGGGTTGCAGCTGGCTGGTATCAGAGCCACCCACATGCCGTATATACAGGGCCCAGCTGTGCTCAGATCGACATATATCGACTCAAGAACATCGCCTGTAGGTCCTATATGGCCGTGGGTTGCATCTGGCTGGTATCAGAGCCACCCCCATGCTGTATATACGGGGCCCAGCTGTGCTCAGATCGACATATATCGACTCAAGAACATCGCCTGTAGGTCCTATATGGCCGTGGGTTGCAGCTGGCTGGTATCACAGCTACCCCCACGCTGTATATACGTGGCCCAGCTGTGCTCAGAACGACATAAATCGACTCAAGAACATCGCCTGTGGGTCATATATGGCCGTGGGTTGCAGCTGGCTGGTATCAGAGCTACCCCAGGCAGTATATAAGTGGCCCAGCTGTGCTCAGATCGACATATATCGACTCAAGAACATCGCCTGTAGGTGCTATATGGCCGTGGGTTGCATCTGGCTGGTATCAGAGCTACCCCCATGCTGTACATACGGCGCCCAGCTATGCTCAGATCGACATATATCGAATCAAGAACATCGCCTGTAGGTCCTATATGGCCGTGGGTTGCATCTGGCTGGTATCAGTGCTAATGCCATGCTGTATATACGGCGCCCAGCTGTGCACAGATCGACATATATCGACTCAAGAACATCGCCTGTAGGTCCTATATGGCCGTGGGTTGTATCTGGCTGGTATCAGAGCTACCCCCATGGTGTATATACGGCGCCCAGCTGTGCTCAGATCGACATATATCGACTCAAGAACATCGCCTGTAGGTCCTATATGACAGTGGGTTGCATCTGGCTGGTATCAGAGCTACTCCCATGCTGTATATACGAGGCCCAGCTGTGCTCAGATCGACATATATCGACTCAAGAACATCGCCTGTAGGTCCTATATAGCCGTCGGTTGCATCTGGCTGGTATCAGAGCTACCCCCATGCTGTATTTTCGGGGCCCAGCTGTGCTCAGATCGACATATATCGACTCAAGAAGATCGCCTGTAGGTCCTATATAACCTTGGGTTGCAGCTGGCTGGTATCACAGCTAACCCCATGCTGTATATACGGCGCCGAGCTGTGCTCAGATCGACATATATCGACTCAAGAACATCGCCTGTAGGTCCTATATGGCCGTCGGTTGCATCTGGCTGGTATCAGAGCTACCCCCATGCTGTATTTTCGGGGCCCAGCTGTGCTCAGATCGACATATATCGACTCAAGAACATCGCCTGTAGGTCCTATATGGCCTTGGGTTGCAGCTGGCTGGTATCAGAGCCACCCACATGCCGTATATACAGGGCCCAGCTGTGCTCAGATCGACATATATCGACTCAAGAACATCGCCTGTAGGTCCTATATGGCCGTGGGTTGCATCTGGCTGGTATCAGCGCTACCCCCATGCTATATATACGGGGCCCAGCTGTGCTCAGCTCGACATATAACGACATAAAAACATCGCCTATAGGTCCTATATGGCCTTGGGTTGCAGCTGGCTGGTATCAGAGCCACCCACATGCCGTATATACAGGACCCAGCTGTGCTCAGATCGACATATATCGACTCAAGAACATCGCCTGTAGGTCCTATGTGGCCGTGGGTTGCATCTGGCTGGTATCAGAGCCACCCCCATGCTGTATATACGGGGCCCAGCTGTGCTCAGATCGACAAATATCGACTCAAGAACATCGCCTGTAGGTCCTATATGGCCGTGGGTTGCATCTGGCTGGTATCAGAGCTACCCCCATGCTGTATATACGGGGCCCAGCTGTGCTCAGATCGACATATATCGACTCAAGGACATCGCCTGTAGGTCCTATATGGCCGTGGGTTGCAGCTGGCTGGTATCAGAGCCACCCACATGCCGTATATACGGGGCCCAGCTGTGCTCAGATCGACATATATCGACTCAAGAACATCGCCTGTAGGTCCTATATGGCCGTGGGTTGCATCTGGCTGGTATCAGAGCTACCCCCATGCTGTATATACGGGGCCCAGCTGTGCTCAGATCGTCATATATCGACTCAAGAACATCGCCTGTAGGTCCTATATGGCCGTGGGTTGCAGCTGGCTGGTATCACAGCTACCCCCGCGCTGTATATACGTGGCCCAGCTGTGCTCAGAACGACATATATCGACTCAAGAACATCGGCTGTGGGTCTTATATGGCCGTGGGATGCAGCTGGCTGTTATCAGAGCTACCCCCAGGCTGTATATAAGTGGCCCAGCTGTACTCAGATCGACATATATCAACTCAAGAACATCGCCTGTAGGTGCTATATGGCCGTGGGTTGCATCTGGCTGGTATCAGAGCTACCTCCATGCTGTATATACGGCGCCAAGCTGTGCTCAGATCGACATATATCGACTCAAGAACATTGCTTGTAGGTCCTATATGGCCGTGGGTTGCATCTGGCTGGTATCAGTGCTACCCCCATGCTGTATATACGGCGCCCAGCTGTGCTCAGATCGACATATATCGACTCAAGAATATCGCCTGTAGGTCCTATATGGCCGTGGGTTGCAGCTGACTGGTATCAGTGCTAATGCCATGCTGTATATACGGCGCCCAGCTGTGCTCAGATCGACATATATCGACTCAAGAACATCGCCTGTAGGTACTATATGGCCGTGGGTTGCATCTGGCTGGTATCAGAGCTACCCCCATGCTATATATACGGCGCCCAGCTATGCTCAGATCGACATATATCGACTCAAGAACATCGCCTGTAGGTCCTATATGGCCGTGGGTTGCATCTGGCTGGTATCAGTGCTAATCCCATGCTGTATATACGGCGCCCAGCTGTGCTCAGATCGACATATATCGACTCAAGAACATCGCCTGTGGGTCCTATATAGCGGTGGGCTGCAGCTGGCTGGTATCACAGCTACCCCTATGCTGTATATACGTGGCCCAGCTGTGCTCAGATCGACATATATCGACTAAAGAATATCGCCTGTATGTCCTATATGGCCGTGGGTTGCATCTGGCTGATATCAGAGGCACCCACATGCCGAATATACGGGGGCCCAGCTGTGCTCAGATCGACATATATCGACTCAAGAACATCGCCTGTAGGTCCTATATGGCCGTGGGTTGCAGCTGGCTTGTAACAGAGCCACCCACATGCCGTATATACGGGGCCCAGCTGTGCTCAGATCGACATATATCGACTCAAGTACATCGCCTGTAGGTCCTATATGGCCGTGGGTTGCATCTGGCTGGTATCAGAGCTACCCCCATGCTGTATATACGGGGCCCAGCTGTGCTCAGATCGACATATATCGACTCAAGAACATCGCCTGTAGGTCCTATATGGCCTTGGGTTGCAGCTGGCTGGTATCAGAGCCACCCACATGCCGTATATACAGGGCCCAGCTGTGCTCAGATCGACATATATCGACTCAAGAACATCGCCTGTAGGTCCTATATGGCCGTGGGTTGCATCTGGCTGGTATCAGAGCTACCCCCATGCTGTATATACGGGGCCCAGCTGTGCTCAGCTCGACATATAACGACTTAAAAACATCGCCTATAGGTCCTATATGGCCTTGGGTTGCAGCTGGCTGGTATCAGAGCCACCCACATGCCGTATATACAGGGCCCATCTGTGCTCAGATCGACATATATCGACTCAAGAACATCGCCTGTAGGTCCTATATGGCCGTGGGTTGCATCTGGCTGGTATCAGAGCCACCCCCATGCTGTATATACGGGGCCCAGCTGTGCTCAGATCGACATATATCGACTCAAGAACATCGCCTGTAGGTCCTATATGGCCGTGGGTTGCATCTGGCTGGTATCAGAGCTACCCCCATGCTGTATATACGGGGCCCAGCTGTGCTCAGATCGACATATATCGACTCAAGAACATCGCCTGTAGGTCCTATATGGCCGTGGGTTGCAGCTGGCTGGTATCAGAGCCACCCACATGCCGTATATACGGGGCCCAGCTGTGCTCAGATCGACATATATCGACTCAAGAACATCGCCTGTAGGTCCTATATGGCCGTGGGTTGCATCTGGCTGGTATCAGAGCTACCCCCATGCTGGGGCCCAGCTGTGCTCAGATCGACATATATCGACTCAAGAACATCGCCTGTAGGTCCTATATGGCCGTGGGTTGCATCTGGCTGGTATTACAGCTACCCCCGCGCTGTATATACGTGGCTCAGCTGTGCTCAGAACGACATATATCGACTCAAGAACATCGGCTGTGGGTCTTATATGGCCGTGGGATGCAGCTGGCTGTTATCAGAGCTACCCCCAGGCTGTATATAAGTGGCCCAGCTGTACTCAGATCGACATATATCGACTCAAGAACATCGCCTGTAGGTGCTATATGGCCGTGGGTTGCATCTGGCTGGTATCAGAGCTATCTCCATGCTGTATATACGGCGCCAAGCTGTGCTCAGATCGACATATATCGACTCAAGAACATTGCTTGTAGGTCCTATATGGCCGTGGGTTGCATCTGGCTGGTATCAGTGCTACCCCCATGCTGTATATACGGCGCCCAGCTGTGCTCAGATCGACATATATCGACTCAAGAATATCGCCTGTAGGTCCTATATGGCCGTGGGTTGCATATGGCTGGTATCAGAGCCACCCACATGCCGTATATACGGGGCCCAGCTGTGCTCGGATCGACATATATCGACTCAAGAACATCGCCTGTAGATACTATATGGCCGTGGATTGAATCTGGCTGGTATCATAACTACCCCCATGCTGTATATAGGGCGCCCAGCTGTGCTCAGATCGACATATATCGACTCAAGAACATCGCCTGTAGGTCCTATATAGCCGTTTGTTGCAGTTGGCTGGTATCACAGCTCCCCCATGCTGTATTTACGTGGCCCAGCTGTGCTCAGGTCGACATATATCGACTCAAGGACATCACCTGTAGGTCCTATATGGCCGTGGGTTGCAGCTGGCAGGTATTAGAGCCACCCACATGCCCTATATACGGGGGTCCAGCTGTGCTCAGATCGACATATATCGACTCAAGAACATCGCCTGTAGGTCCTATATGGCCGTGGGTTGCATCTGGCTGGTATCAGAGCTACCCACATGCCGTATATACGTTACCCAGCTGTGCCCAGATCGACATATATCGACTCAAGAACATCGCCTGTAGGTCCTATATGGCCGTGGGTTGCATATGGCTGGTATCAGAGCTACTCCCATGCTGTATATACGAGGCCCAGCTGTGCTCAGATCGACATATATCGACTCAAGAACATCGAATGTAGGTCCTATCCATATAGGACCCACGGCCATCCGTGGGTTGCATCTGGCTCGTATCAGAGCTACACCCATGCTGTATATACGGCGCCCAGCTGTGCTCAGATCGACATATATCGACTCAAGAACATCGCCTGTAGGTCCTATATGGCCGTGGGTTGCATATGGCTGGTATCAGAGCTACTCCCATGCTGTATATACGTGGCCCAGCTGTGCTCAGAACGACATAAATCGACTCAAGAACATCGCCTGTGGGTCATATATGGCCGTGGGTTGCAGCTGGCTGGTATCAGAGCTACCCCAGGCAGTATATACGTGGCCCAGCTGTGCTCAGATCGACATATATCGACTCAAGAACATCGCCTGTAGCTGCTATATGGCCGTGGGTTGCATCTGGCTGGTATCAGAGCTAGTACGGCGAGCAGCTGTGCTCAGATCGACATATATCGACTCAAGAACATCGCCTGTAGGTCCTATATGGCCGTGGGTTGCATCTGGCTGGTATCATAGCTACCCCCATGCTGAATATACGGGGCCCAGCTGTGCTCAGATCGACATATATCGACTCAAGAACATCGCCTGTAGGTCCTATATAACCGTGGGTTGCAGCTGGCTGGTATCACAGCTACCCCCATGCTGTATATACGGCGCCGAGCTGTGCTCAGATCGACATATATAGACTCAAGAATATCGCCTGTAGGTCCTATATGGCCGCGGGTTGCATCTGGCTGGTATCAGAGATACCCCCCCGCTGTATATACGGGGCCCAGCTCTGCTCAGATCGACACATATCGACTCAAGAACATCGCCTGTAGGTCCTATATGGCCGTGGGTTGCAGCTGGCTGGTATCAGAGCTACCCCCATGCTGTATATACGTGGCCCAGCTGTGCTCAGATCTACATATATTGACTCAAGAACATCGCCTGTAGGTCCTATATGGCCATGGGTTGCAGCTGGCTGGTATCACAGCTACCCCCATGCTGTATATACGTGGCCCAGCTGTGCTCAGATCGACATATATCGACTCAAGAACATCGCCTGTAGGTCCTATATGGCCGTGGGTTGCAGTTGGCTGGTATCAGAGCCACCCACATGCCGTATATACGGGGACCAGCTGTGCTCAGCTCGACATATATCGACTCAAAAACATCGCCTGTAGGTCCTATATGGCCGTGGGTTGCAGCTGGCTGGTATCAGAGCCACCCACATGCCGTATATACGGGGCCCAGCTGTGCTCCTATATGGCCGTGGGTTGCAGCTGGCTGGTATCACAGCTACCCCCACGCTGTATATACGTCGCCCAGCTGTGCTCAGAACGACATAAATCGACTTAAGAACATCGCCTGTGGGTCATATGTGGCCGTGGGTTGCAGCTGACTGGTATCAGTGCTAATGCCATGCTGTATATACGGCGCCCAGCTGTGCTCAGATCGACATATATCGACTCAAGAACATCGCCTGTAGGTCCTATATAGCCGTGGTTTGCAGCTGGCTGGTATCACAGCTACCCCCACGCTGTATATACGTGGCCCAGCTGTGCTCAGAACGACATAAATCGACTCAAGATCATCGCCTGTGGGTCATATATAGCCGTGGGTTGCAGCTGGCTGGAATCAGAGATACCCCAGGCTGTATATACGTGGCCCAGCTGTGCTCAGATCGACATATATCGACTCAAGAACATCGCCTGTAGGTCCTATATGGCCGTGGGTTGCAGCTGGCTGGTATCAGAGCCACCCACATGCTGTATATACGGGGCCCAGCTGTGCTCAGATCGACATATATCGACTCAAGAACATCGCCTGTAGGTCCTATATGGCCGTGGGTTGCATCTGGCTGGTATCAGAGCTACCCCCATGCTGTATATACGGGGCCCAGCTGTGCTCAGATCGACATATATCGACTCAAGAACATCGCCTGTAGGTCCTATATGGCCGTGGGTTGCAGCTGGCTGGTATCACAGCTACCCCCACGCTGTATATACGTGGCCCAGCTGTGCTCAGAACGACATAAATCGACTCAAGAACATCGCCTGTGGGTCATATATGGCCGTGGGTTGCAGCTGGCTGGTATCAGAGCTACCCCAGGCAGTATATACGTGGCCCAGCTGTGCTCAGATCGACATATATCGACTCAAGAACATCGCCTGTAGGTGCTATATGGCCGTGGGTTGCATCTGGCTGGTATCAGAGCTACCCCCATGCTGTACATACGGCGCCCAGCTATGCTCAGATCGACATATATCGAATCAAGAACATCGCCTGTAGGTCCTATATGGCCGTGGGTTGCATCTGGCTGGTATCAGTGCTAATGCCATGCTGTATATACGGCGCCCAGCTGTGCACAGATCGACATATATCGACTCAAGAACATCGCCTGTAGGTCCTATATGGCCGTGGGTTGCATCTGGCTGGTATCAGAGCTACCCCCATGGTGTATATACGGCGCCCAGCTGTGCTCATATCGACATATATCGACTCAAGAACATCGCCTGTAGGTCCTATATGGCCGTCGGTTGCATCTGGCTGGTATCAGAGCTACCCCCATGCTGTATTTACGGGGCCCAGCTGTGCTCAGATCGACATATATCGACTCAAGAAGATCGCCTGTAGGTCCTATATAACCGTGGGTTGCAGCTGGCTGGTATCACAGCTACCCCCACGCTGTATATACGTGGCCCAGCTGTGCTCAGAACGACATAAATCGACTCAAGAACATAGCCTGTGGGTCATATATGGCCGTGGGTTGCAGCTGGCTGGTATCAGAGCTACCCCAGGCTGTATATACGTGGCCCAGCTGTGCTCGGATCGACATATATCGACTCAAGAACATCGCCTGTAGGTCCTATATGGCCGTGGGTTGCAGCTGGCTAGTATCAGAGCCACCCACATGCCGTATATACGGGGCCCAGCTGTGCTCAGATCGACATATATCGACTCAAGAACATCGCCTGTCGGTCTTATATGGCCGTGGGTTGCATCTGGCTGGTATCAGAGCTACCCCCATGCTGTATATACGGGGCCCAGCTGTGCTCAGATCGACATATATCGACTCAAGAACATCGCCTGTAGGTCCTATATGGCCGTGGGTTGCAGCTGGCTGGTATCACAGCTACCCCCACGCTGTATATACGTGGCCCAGCTGTGCTCAGAACGACATAAATCGACTCAAGAACATCGCCTGTGGGTCATATATGGCCGTGGGTTGCAGCTGGCTGGTATCAGAGCTACCCCCATGCTGTATATACGGGGCCCAGCTGTGCTCAGATCGACATATATCGACTCAAGAACATCGCCTGTAGGTGCTATATGGCCGTGGGTTGCATCTGGCTGGTATCAGAGCTACCCCCATGCTGTATATACGGGGCCCAGCTGTGCTCAGATCGACATATATCGACTCAAGAACATCGCCTGTAGGTGCTATATGGCCGTGGGTTGCATCTGGCTGGTATCAGAGCTACCCCCATGCTGTACATACGGCGCCCAGCTATGCTCAGATCGACATATATCGAATCAAGAACATCGCCTGTAGGTCCTATATGGCCGTGGGTTGCATCTGGCTGGTATCAGTGCTAATGCCATGCTGTATATACGGCGCCCAGCTGTGCACAGATCGACATATATCGACTCAAGAACATCGCCTGTAGGTCCTATATGGCCGTGGGTTGCATCTGGCTGGTATCAGAGCTACCCCCATGGTGTATATACGGCGCCCAGCTGTGCTCATATCGACATATATCGACTCAAGAACATCGCCTGTAGGTCCTATATGGCCGTCGGTTGCATCTGGCTGGTATCAGAGCTACCCCCATGCTGTATTTACGGGGCCCAGCTGTGCTCAGATCGACATATATCGACTCAAGAAGATCGCCTGTAGGTCCTATATAACCGTGGGTTGCAGCTGGCTGGTATCACAGCTACCCCCACGCTGTATATACGTGGCCCAGCTGTGCTCAGAACGACATAAATCGACTCAAGAACATAGCCTGTGGGTCATATATGGCCGTGGGTTGCAGCTGGCTGGTATCAGAGCTACCCCAGGCTGTATATACGTGGCCCAGCTGTGCTCGGATCGACATATATCGACTCAAGAACATCGCCTGTAGGTCCTATATGGCCGTGGGTTGCAGCTGGCTAGTATCAGAGCCACCCACATGCCGTATATACGGGGCCCAGCTGTGCTCAGATCGACATATATCGACTCAACAACATCGCCTGTAGGTCCTATATGGCCGTGGGTTGCATCTGGCTGGTATCAGAGCTACCCCCATGCTGTATATACGGGGCCCAGCTGTGCTCAGATCGACATATATCGACTCAAGAACATCGCCTGTCGGTCCTATATGGCCGTGGGTTGCAGCTGGCTGGTATCACAGCTACCCCCACGCTGTATATACGTGGCCCAGCTGTGCTCAGAACGACATAAATCGACTCAAGAACATCGCCTGTGGGTCATATATGGCCGTGGGTTGCAGCTGGCTGGTATCAGAGCTACCCCAGGCTGCATATACGTGGCCCAGCTGTGCTCAGATCGACATATATCGACTCAAGAATATCGCCTGTAGGTCCTATATGGCCGTGGGTTGCATCTGGCTGATATCAGAGACACCCACATGCCGAATATACGGGGGCCCAGCTGTGCTCAGATCGACATATATCGAATCAAGAACATCGCCTGTAGGTCCTATATGGCCGTGGGTTGCAGCTGGCTTGTAACAGAGCCACCCACATGCCGTATATACGGGGCCCAGCTGTGCTCAGATCGACATATATCGACTCAAGTACATCGCCTGTAGGTCATATATGGCCGTGGGTTGCATCTGGCTGGTATCAGAGCTACCCCCATGCTGTATATACGGCGCCCAGCAGTGCTCAGATCGACATATATCGACTCAAGAACATCGCCTGAGGGTCCTATATGGCCGTGGGTTGCAGCTGGCTGGTATCGCAGCTACCCCCACGCTGTATGTATATACGTGGCCCAGCTGTGATCAGATCGACATATATCGACTCAAGAACATCGCCTGTAGGTCCTATATAGCCGTGGGTTGCATCTGGCTGGTATCAGAGCTACCCCCATGCTGTATATACGGGGCCCAGCTGTGCTCAGATCGACATATATCGACTCAAGAACATCGCCTGTAGGTCCTATATGGCCGTGGGTTGCAGCTGGCTGGTATCACAGCTACCCCCATGCTGTATATACGGGGCCCAGCTGTGCTCAGATCGACATATATCGACTCTAGAACATCGCCTGTTGGTCCTATATGGCCGTGGGTTGCATCTGGCTGGTATCAGAGCTACCCCCATGCTGTATATACGGGGCCCAGCTGTGCTCAGATCGACATATATCGACTCAAGAACATCGCCTGTAGGTCCTATATGGCCTTGGGTTGCAGCTGGCTGGTATCAGAGCCACCCACATGCCGTATATACAGGGCCCAGCTGTGCTCAGATCGACATATATCGACTCAAGATCATCGCCTGTAGGTCCTATATGGCCGTGGGTTGCATCTGGCTGGTATCAGAGCCACCCCCATGCTGTATATACGGGGCCCAGCTGTGCTCAGATCGACATATATCGACTCAAGAACATCGCCTGTAGGTCCTATATGGCCGTGGGTTGCATCTGGCTGGTATCAGAGCTACCCCCATGCTGTATATACGGGGCCCAGCTGTGCTCAGATCGACATATATCGACTCAAGAACATCGCCTGTAGGTCCTATATGGCCGTGGGTTGCAGCTGGCTGGTATCAGAGCCACCCACATGCCGTATATACGGGGACCAGCTGTGCTCAGATCGACATATATCGACTCAAGAACATCGCCTGTAGGTCCTATATGGCCGTGGGTTGCATCTGGCTGGTATCAGAGCTACCCCCATGCTGTATATACGGGGCCCAGCTGTGCTCAGATCGACATATATCGACTCAAGAACATCGCCTGTAGGTCCTATATGGCCGTGGGTTGCAGCTGGCTGGTATCACAGCTACCCCCGCGCTGTATATACGTGGCCCAGCTGTGCTCAGAACGACATATATCGACTCAAGAACATCGGCTGTGGGTCTTATATGGCCGTGGGATGCAGCTGGCTGTTATCAGAGCTACCCCCAGACTGTATATAAGTGGCCCAGCTGTACTCAGATCGACATATATCGACTCAAGAACATCGCCTGTAGGTGCTATATGGCCGTGGGTTGCATCTGGCTGGTATCAGAGCTACCTCCATGCTGTATATACGGCGCCAAGCTGTGCTCAGATCGACATATATCGACTCAAGAACATTGCTTGTAGGTCCTATATGGCCGTGGGTTGCATCTGACTGGTATCAGTGCTACCCCCATGCTGTATATACGGCGCCCAGCTGTGCTCAGATCGACATATATCGACTCAAGAATATCGCCTGTAGGTCCTATATGGCCGTGGGTTGCAGCTGACTGGTATCAGTGCTAATGCCATGCTGTATATACGGCGCCCAGCTGTGCTCAGATCGACATATATCGACTCAAGAACATCGCCTGTAGGTACTATATGGCCGTGGGTTGCATCTGGCTGGTATCAGTGCTAATCCCATGCTGTATATACGGCGCCCAGCTGTGCTCAGATCGACATATATCGACTCAAGAACATCGCCTGTAGGTCCTATATGGCCGTGGGTTGCATCTGGCTGATATCAGAGGCACCCACATGCCGAATATACGGGGGCCCAGCTGTGCTCAGATCGACATATATCGACTCAAGAACATCGCCTGTAGGTCCTATATGGCCGTGGGTTGCAGCTGGCTTGTAACAGAGCCACCCACATGCCGTATATACGGGGCCCAGCTGTGCTCAGATCGACATATATCGACTCAAGTACATCGCCTGTAGGTCCTATATGGCCGTGGGTTGCATCTGGCTGGTATCAGAGCTACCCCCATGCTGTATATACGGCGCCCAGCTGTGCTCAGATCGACATATATCGACTCAAGAACATCGCCTGAGGGTCCTATATGGCCGTGGGTTGCAGCTGGCTGGTATCACAGCTACCCCCGCGCTGTATACACGTGGCCCAGCTGTGCTCAGAACGACATATATCGACTCAAGAACATCGGCTGTGGGTCTTATATGGCCGTGGGATGCAGCTGGCTGTTATCAGAGCTACCCCCAGACTGTATATAAGTGGCCCAGCTGTACTCAGATCGACATATATCGACTCAAGAACATCGCCTGTAGGTGCTATATGGCCGTGGGTTGCATCTGGCTGGTATCAGAGCTACCTCCATGCTGTATATACGGCGCCAAGCTGTGCTCAGATCGACATATATCGACTCAAGAACATTGCTTGTAGGTCCTATATGGCCGTGGGTTGCATCTGGCTGGTATCAGTGCTACCCCCATGCTGTATATACGGCGCCCAGCTGTGCTCAGATCGACATATATCGACTCAAGAATATCGCCTGTAGGTCCTATATGGCCGTGGGTTGCAGCTGACTGGTATCAGTGCTAATGCCATGCTGTATATACGGCGCCCAGCTGTGCTCAGATCGACATATATCGACTCAAGAACATCGCCTGTAGGTACTATATGGCCGTGGGTTGCATCTGGCTGGTATCAGTGCTAATCCCATGCTGTATATACGGCGCCCAGCTGTGCTCAGATCGACATATATCGACTCAAGAACATCGCCTGTAGGTCCTATATGGCCGTGGGTTGCATCTGGCTGATATCAGAGGCACCCACATGCCGAATATACGGGGGCCCAGCTGTGCTCAGATCGACATATATCGACTCAAGAACATCGCCTGTAGGTCCTATATGGCCGTGGGTTGCAGCTGGCTTGTAACAGAGCCACCCACATGCCGTATATACGGGGCCCAGCTGTGCTCAGATCGACATATATCGACTCAAGTACATCGCCTGTAGGTCCTATATGGCCGTGGGTTGCATCTGGCTGGTATCAAAGCTACCCCCATGCTGTATATACGGGGCCCAGCTGTGCTCAGATCGACATATATCGACTCAAGAACATCGCCTGTAGGTCCTATATGGCCGTGGGTTGCAGCTGGCTGGTATCACAGCTACCCCCATGCTGTATATACGGGGCCCAGCTGTTCTCAGATCGACATATATCGACTCTAGAACATCGCCTTTTGGTCCTATATGGCCGTGGGTTGCATCTGGCTGGTATCAGAGCTACCCCCATGCTGTATATACGGGGCCCAGCTGTGCTCAGCTAGACATATAACGACTTAAAAACATCGCCTATAGGTCCTATATGGCCTTGGGTTGCAGCTGGCTGGTATAAGAGCCACCCACATGCCGTATATACAGGGCCCAGCTGTGCTCAGATCGACATATATCGACTCAAGAACATCGCCTGTAGGTCCTATATGGCCGTGGGTTGCATCTGGCTGGTATCAGAGCCACCCCCATGCTGTATATACGGGGCCCAGCTGTGCTCAGATCGACATATATCGACTCAAGAACATCGCCTGTAGGTCCTATATGGCCGTGGGTTGCATCTGGCTGGTATCAGAGCTACCCCCATGCTGTATATACGGGGCCCAGCTGTGCTCAGATCGACATATATCGACTCAAGAACATCGCCTGTAGGTCCTATATGGCCGTGGGTTGCAGCTGGCCGGTATCAGAGCCACCCACATGCCGTATATACGGGGCCCAGCTGTGCTCAGATCGACATATATCGACTCAAGAACATCGCCTGTAGGTCCTATATGGCCGTGGGTTGCATCTGGCCGGTATCAGAGCTACTTCCATGCTGTATATACGGGGCCCAGCTGTGCTCAGATCGACATATATCGACTCAAGAACATCGCCTGTAGGTCCTATATGGCCGTGGGTTGCAGCTGGCTGGTATCACAGATACCCCCGCGCTGTATATACGTGGCCCAGCTGTGCTCAGAACGACATATATCGACTCAAGAACATCGGCTGTGGGTCTTATATGGCCGTGGGATGCAGCTGGCTGTTATCAGAGCTACCCCCAGGCTGTATATAAGTGGCCCAGCTGTACTCAGATCGACATATATCGACTCAAGAACATCGCCTGTAGGTGCTATATGGCCGTGGGTTGCATCTGGCTGGTATCAGAGCTACCTCCATGCTGTATATACGGCGCCAAGCTGTGCTCAGATCGACATATATCGACTCAAGAACATTGCTTGTAGGTCCTATATGGCCGTGGGTTGCATCTGGCTGGTATCAGTGCTACCCCCATGCTGTATATACGGCGCCCAGCTGTGCTCAGATCGACATATATCGACTCAAGAATATCGCCTGTAGGTCCTATATGGCCGTGGGTTGCATCTGGCTGGTATCAGAGCCACCCACATGCCGTATATACGGGGCCCAGCTGTGCTCGGATCGACATATATCGACTCAAGAACATCGCCTGTAGATCCTATATGGCCGTGGATTGAATCTGGCTGGTATCATAACTACCCCCATGCTGTATATAGGGCGCCCAGCTGTGCTCAGATCGACATATATCGACTCAAGAACATCGCCTGTAGGTCCTATATAGCCGTTTGTTGCAGTTGGCTGGTATCACAGCTCCCCCATGCTGTATTTACGTGGCCCAGCTGTGCTCAGGTCGACATATATCGACTCAAGGACATCACCTGTAGGTCCTATATGGCCGTGGGTTGCAGCTGGCAGGTATTAGAGCCACCCACATGCCCTATATACGGGGGTCCAGCTGTGCTCAGATCGACATATATCGACTCAAGAACATCGCCTGTAGGTCCTATATGGCCGTGGGTTGCATCTGGCTGGTATCAGAGCTACCCACATGCCGTATATACATTACCCAGCTGTGCCCAGATCGACATATATCGACTCAAGAACATCGCCTGTAGGTCCTATATGGCCGTGGGTTGCATATGGCTGGTATCAGAGCTACTCCCATGCTGTATATACGAGGCCCAGCAGTGCTCAGATAGACATATATCGACTCAAGAACATTGCCTGTAGGTCTTATATGGCCGTGGGATGCAGCTGGCTGGTATCAGAGCTACCCCAGGCTGTATATACGTGGCCCAGCTGTGCTCAGATCGACATATATCGACTTAAGAACATCGCCGGTAGGTCCTGTATGCCCATGGGTTGCATCTGGCTGGTATCAGAGCCACCCACATGCCGTATATACGGGGACCAGCTGTGCTCAGATCGACATATATCGACTCAAGAACATCGCCTGTAGGTCCTATATAACCGTGGGTTGCAGCTGGCTGGTATCACAGCTACCCCCATGCTATATATACGGCGCCGAGCTGTGCTCAGATCGACATATATAGACTCAAGAACATCGCCTGTAGGTCCTATATGGCCGTGGGTTGCATCTGGCTGGTATCAGAGCTACCCCCCCGCTGTATATACGGGGCCCAGCTCTGCTCAGATCGACACATATCGACTCAAGAACATCGCCTGTAGGTCCTATATGGCCGTCGGTTGCATCTGGCTGGTATCAGAGCTACCCCCATGCTGTATTTACGGGGCCCAGCTGTGCTCAGATCGACATATATCGAATCAAGAACATCGCCTGTAGGTCCTATACAGCCGTGGGTTGCAGCTGGCTGGTATCACAGCTACCCCCATGCTGTATATACGTGGCCCAGCTGTGCTCCGATCGACATATATCGACTCAAGAACATCGCCTGTAGGTCCTATATGGCCGTGGATTGCATCTGGCTGGTATCAGACCTACCCCCACGAGGTATATACGTGGCCAAGCTGTGCTCAGGTCGACATATATCGACTCAAGAACATCGCCTGTAGGTGCTATATGGCCGTGGGTTGCATCTGGCTGGTATCAGAGCTACCCCCATGCTGTATATACGGGGCCCAGCTGTGCTCAGATCGACATATATCGACTCAAGAACATCGCCTGTAGGTGCTATATGGCCGTGGGTTGCATCTGGCTGGTATCAGAGCTACCCCCATGCTGTATATACGGCGCCCAGCTGTGCTCAGATCGACATATATCGACTCAAAAACATCGCCTGTAGGTCCTATATGCCCGCGGGTTGCATCTGGCTGGAATCAGAGCCACCCACATGCTGGAAATACAGGGCATAGCGGAGCTCATATCGACATATAACGACTCAAGAACATCGCCTGTGAGTCCCATATGGGCATAGGTTGCACCTGGCTGGTGTCGGAGCAGCCCCAATGTTGCATATACGGTGCATAGCGGTTCTCAGATCGACATATATCGACTCAAGAACATCGCCTGTAGGTCCTATATGGCAGAGGGTTGCATCTGGCTGATATCAGAGCCAACCACATGCCGTATATACGGGGCCCAGCTGTGCTCAGATTGACATATATCGACTCAAGAACATCGCCTGTAGGTCCTATATGGCCGTGGGTTACATCTGGCTAGTATCAGAGCTACCCCCATGGTGTATATACGGCGCCCAGCTGTGCTCAAATCGACATATATCGATTCAAGAACATCGCCTGTAGGTCCTATATGGCCGTGGGTTGGATCTGGATGGTATCAGAGCTACTCCCATGCTGTATATACGAGGCCCAGCTGTGCTCAGATCGACATATTTCGACTCAAGAACATTGCCTGTGGGTCTTATATGACCGTGGGTTGCAGCTGGCTGGTATCAGAGCTACCCCCCAGGCTGTATATACGTGGCCCAGTTTTGCTCAGATCGACATATATCGACTCAAGAATATCGCCTGTAGGTGCTGTATGGCCGTGGGTTGCATTTGGCTGGTATCAGAGCTACCCCCATGCTGTATATACGGCGCCCAGCTGTGCTCAGATCGACATATATCGACTCAAGAACATCGCCTGTAGGTCCTATATGGCCGTGGGTTGCATCTGGCTGGTATCAGAGCTACCCCCATGCTGTATATACGGCGCCCAGCTGTGCTCAGATCGACATATATCGACTCAAGAACATCGCCTGTAGGTCCTATATGGCCGTGGGTTGCAGCTGGCTGGTATCACAGCTACCCCCATGCTGTATATAATTGGCCCAGCTGTGCTCAGATCGACATATATCGACTCAAGAACATCGCCTGTAGGTCCTATATGGCCGTGGGTTGCATCTGGCTGGTATCAGAGCTACCCCCATGCCGTATATACGTGGCCTAGCTGTGCTCAGATCGACATATATAGACTCAAGAACATCGCCTGTAGGTGCTATATGGCCGTGGGTTGCATCTGCTTGGTATCAGAGCTACCCCCATGCTGTATATACGGCGAGCAGCTGTGCTCAGATCGACATATATCGACTCAAGAACATCGCCTGTAGGTCCTATATGGCCGTGGGTTGCATCTGGCTGGTATCATAGCTACCCCCATGCTGTATATACGGGGCCCAGCTGTGCTCAGATCGACATAGATCGACTCAAGAACATCGCCTGTAGGTCCTATATGGTCGTGGGTTGCATCTGGCTGGTATCAGAGCTACCCCCCCGCTGTATATACGGGGCCCAGCTCTGCTCAGATCGACACATATCGACTCAAGAACATCGCCTGTAGGTCCTATATGGCCGTGGGTTGCAGCTGGCTGGTATCAGAGCTACCCCCATGCTGTATATACGTGGCCCAGCTGTGCTCAGATCTACATATATTGACTCAAGAACATCGCCTGTAGGTCCTATATGGCCATGGGTTGCAGCTGGCTGGTATCACAGCTACCCCCATGCTGTATATACGTGGACCAGCTGTGCTCAGATCGACATATATCGACTCAAGAACATCGCCTGTAGGTCCTATATGGCCGTGGGTTGCAGTTGGCTGGTATCAGAGCCACCCACATGCCGTATATACGGGGACCAGCTGTGCTCAGCTCGACATATATCGACTCAAAAACATCGCCTGTAGGTCCTATATGGCCGTGGGTTGCAGCTGGCTGGTATCAGAGCCACCCACATGCCGTATATACGGGGCCCAGCTGTGCTCCTATATGGCCGTGGGTTGCAGCTGGCTGGTATCACAGCTACCCTCACGCTGTATATACGTGGCCCAGCTGTGCTCAGAACGACATAAATCGACTTAAGAACATCGCCTGTGGGTCATATGTGGCCGTGGGTTGCAGCTGGCTGGTATCAGAGCTACCCCAGGCTGTATATACGTGGCCCAGCTGTGCTCAGATCGACATATATCGACTCAAGAACATCGCCTGTAGGTCCTATATAGCCGTGGTTTGCAGCTGGCTGGTATCACAGCTACCCCCACGCTGTATATACGTGGCCCAGCTGTGCTCAGAACGACATAAATCGACTCAAGATCATCGCCTGTGGGTCATATATAGCCGTGGGTTGCAGCTGGCTGGAATCAGAGATACCCCAGGCTGTATATACGTGGCCCAGCTGTGCTCAGATCGACATATATCGACTCAAGAACATCGCCTGTAGGTCCTATATGGCCGTGGGTTGCAGCTGGCTGGTATCAGAGCCACCCACATGCTGTATATACGGGGCCCAGCTGTGCTCAGATCGACATATATCGACTCAAGAACATCGCCTGTAGGTCCTATATGGCCGTGGGTTGCATCTGGCTGGTATCAGAGCTACCCCCATGCTGTATATACGGGGCCCAGCTGTGCTCAGATCTACATATATCGACTCAAGAACATCGCCTGTAGGTCCTATATGGCCGTGGGTTGCAGCTGGCTGGTATCACAGCTACCCCCACGCTGTATATACGTGGCCCAGCTGTGCTCAGAACGACATAAATCGACTCAAGAACATCGCCTGTGGGTCATATATGGCCGTGGGTTGCAGCTGGCTGGTATCAGAGCTACCCCAGGCAGTATATACGTGGCCCAGCTGTGCTCAGATCGACATATATCGACTCAAGAACATCGCCTGTAGGTGCTATATGGCCGTGGGTTGCATCTGGCTGGTATCAGAGCTACCCCCATGCTGTACATACGGCGCCCAGCTATGCTCAGATCGACATATATCGAATCAAGAACATCGCCTGTAGGTCCTATATGGCCGTGGGTTGCATCTGGCTGGTATCAGTGCTAATGCCATGCTGTATATACGGCGCCCAGCTGTGCAAAGATCGACATATATCGACTCAAGAACATCGCCTGTAGGTCCTATATGGCCGTGGGTTGCATCTGGCTGGTATCAGAGCTACCCCCATGGTGTATATACGGCGCCCAGCTGTGCTCATATCGACATATATCGACTCAAGAACATCGCCTGTAGGTCCTATATGGCCGTCGGTTGCATCTGGCTGGTATCAGAGCTACCCCCATGCTGTATTTACGGGGCCCAGCTGTGCTCAGATCGACATATATCGACTCAAGAAGATCGCCTGTAGGTCCTATATAACCGTGGGTTGCAGCTGGCTGGTATCACAGCTACCCCCACGCTGTATATACGTGGCCCAGCTGTGCTCAGAACGACATAAATCGACTCAAGAACATAGCCTGTGGGTCATATATGGCCGTGGGTTGCAGCTGGCTGGTATCAGAGCTACCCCAGGCTGTATATACGTGGCCCAGCTGTGCTCGGATCGACATATATCGACTCAAGAACATCGCCTGTAGGTCCTATATGGCCGTGGGTTGCAGCTGGCTAGTATCAGAGCCACCCACATGCCGTATATACGGGGCCCAGCTGTGCTCAGATCGACATATATCGACTCAAGAACATCGCCTGTAGGTCCTATATGGCCGTGGGTTGCATCTGGCTGGTATCAGAGCTACCCCCATGCTGTATATACGGGGCCCAGCTGTGCTCAGATCGACATATATCGACTCAAGAACATCGCCTGTCGGTCCTATATGGCCGTGGGTTGCAGCTGGCTGGTATCACAGCTACCCCCACGCTGTATATACGTGGCCCAGCTGTGCTCAGAACGACATAAATCGACTCAAGAACATCGCCTGTGGGTCATATATGGCCGTGGGTTGCAGCTGGCTGGTATCAGAGCTACCCCAGGCTGCATATACGTGGCCCAGCTGTGCTCAGATCGACATATATCGACTCAAGAATATCGCCTGTAGGTCCTATATGGCCGTGGGTTGCATCTGGCTGATATCAGAGACACCCACATGCCGAATATACGGGGGCCCAGCTGTGCTCAGATCGACATATATCGAATCAAGAACATCGCCTGTAGGTCCTATATGGCCGTGGGTTGCAGCTGGCTTGTAACAGAGCCACCCACATGCCGTATATACGGGGCCCAGCTGTGCTCAGATCGACATATATCGACTCAAGTACATCGCCTGTAGGTCATATATGGCCGTGGGTTGCATCTGGCTGGTATCAGAGCTACCCCCATGCTGTATATACGGCGCCCAGCAGTGCTCAGATCGACATATATCGACTCAAGAACATCGCCTGAGGGTCCTATATGGCCGTGGGTTGCAGCTGGCTGGTATCACAGCTACCCCCACGCTGTATGTATATACGTGGCCCAGCTGTGATCAGATCGACATATATCGACTCAAGAACATCGCCTGTAGGTCCTATATAGCCGTGGGTTGCATCTGGCTGGTATCAGAGCTACCCCCATGCTGTATATACGGGGCCCAGCTGTGCTCAGATAGACATATATCGACTCAAGAACATCGCCTGTAGGTCCTATATGGCCGTGGGTTGCAGCTGGCTGGTATCACAGCTACCCCCATGCTGTATATACGGGGCCCAGCTGTGCTCAGATCGACATATATCGACTCTAGAACATCGCCTGTTGGTCCTATATGGCCGTGGGTTGCATCTGGCTGGTATCAGAGCTACCCCCATGCTGTATATACGGGGCCCAGCTGTGCTCAGATCGACATATATCGACTCAAGAACATTGCCTGTAGGTCCTATATGGCCTTGGGTTGCAGCTGGCTGGTATCAGAGCCACCCACATGCCGTATATACAGGGCCCAGCTGTGCTCAGATCGACATATATCGACTCAAGAACATCGCCTGTAGGTCCTATATGGCCGTGGGTTGCATCTGGCTGGTATCAGAGCCACCCCCATGCTGTATATACGGGGCCCAGCTGTGCTC
This sequence comes from Lordithon lunulatus, assembly GCA_963942505.1. NCBI lineage: Eukaryota > Metazoa > Arthropoda > Insecta > Coleoptera > Staphylinidae > Lordithon > Lordithon lunulatus. The sequence goes on along the minus strand of OZ012667.1, from coordinate 28,007,862 downwards.
AGATCGACATATATCGACTCAAGAACATCGCCTGTAGGTCCTATATGGCCGTGGGTTGCATCTGGCTGGTATCAGAGCTACCCCCATGCTGTATATACGGGGCCCAGCTGTGCTCAGATCGACATATATCGACTCAAGAACATCGCCTGTAGGTCCTATATGGCCGTGGGTTGCAGCTGGCTGGTATCAGAGCCACCCACATGCCGTATATACGGGGACCAGCTGTGCTCAGATCGACATATATCGACTCAAGAACATCGCCTGTAGGTCCTATATGGCCGTGGGTTGCATCTGGCTGGTATCAGAGCTACCCCCATGCTGTATATACGGGGCCCAGCTGTGCTCAGATCGACATATATCGACTCAAGAACATCGCCTGTAGGTCCTATATGGCCGTGGGTTGCAGCTGGCTGGTATCACAGCTACCCCCGCGCTGTATATACGTGGCCCAGCTGTGCTCAGAACGACATATATCGACTCAAGAACATCGGCTGTGGGTCTTATATGGCCGTGGGATGCAGCTGGTTGTTATCAGAGCTACCCCCAGACTGTATATAAGTGGCCCAGCTGTACTCAGATCGACATATATCGACTCAAGAACATCGCCTGTAGGTGCTATATGGCCGTGGGTTGCATCTGGCTGGTATCAGAGCTACCTCCATGCTGTATATACGGCGCCAAGCTGTGCTCAGATCGACATATATCGACTCAAGAACATTGCTTGTAGGTCCTATATGGTCGTGGGTTGCATCTGGCTGGTATCAGTGCTACCCCCATGCTGTATATACGGCGCCCAGCTGTGCTCAGATCGACATATATCGACTCAAGAATATCGCCTGTAGGTCCTATATGGCCGTGGGTTGCAGCTGACTGGTATCAGTGCTAATGCCATGCTGTATATACGGCGCCCAGCTGTGCTCAGATCGACATATATCGACTCAAGAACATCGCCTGTAGGTACTATATGGCCGTGGGTTGCATCTGGCTGGTATCAGTGCTAATCCCATGCTGTATATACGGCGCCCAGCTGTGCTCAGATCGACATATATCGACTCAAGAACATCGCCTGTAGGTCCTATATGGCCGTGGGTTGCATCTGGCTGATATCAGAGGCACCCACATGCCGAATATACGGGGGCCCAGCTGTGCTCAGATCGACATATATCGACTCAAGAACATCGCCTGTAGGTCCTATATGGCCGTGGGTTGCAGCTGGCTTGTAACAGAGCCACCCACATGCCGTATATACGGGGCCCAGCTGTGCTCAGATCGACATATATCGACTCAAGTACATCGCCTGTAGGTCCTATATGGCCGTGGGTTGCATCTGGCTGGTATCAGAGCTACCCCCATGCTGTATATACGGCGCCCAGCTGTGCTCAGATCGACATATATCGACTCAAGAACATCGCCTGAGGGTCCTATATGGCCGTGGGTTGCAGCTGGCTGGTATCACAGCTACCCCCATGCTGTCTGTATATACGTGGCCCAGCTGTGATCAGATCGACATATATCGACTCAAGAACATCGCCTGTAGGTCCTATATAGCCGTGGGTTGCATCTGGCTGGTATCAGAGCTACCCCCATGCTGTATATACGGGGCCCAGCTGTGCTCAGATCGACATATATCGACTCAAGAACATCGCCTGTAGGTCCTATATGGCCGTGGGTTGCAGCTGGCTGGTATCACAGCTACCCCCATGCTGTATATACGGGGCCCAGCTGTTCTCAGATCGACATATATCGACTCTAGAACATCGCCTTTTGGTCCTATATGGCCGTGGGTTGCATCTGGCTGGTATCAGAGCTACCCCCATGCTGTATATACGGGGCCCAGCTGTGCTCAGCTAGACATATAACGACTTAAAAACATCGCCTATAGGTCCTATATGGCCTTGGGTTGCAGCTGGCTGGTATAAGAGCCACCCACATGCCGTATATACAGGGCCCAGCTGTGCTCAGATCGACATATATCGACTCAAGAACATCGCCTGTAGGTCCTATATGGCCGTGGGTTGCATCTGGCTGGTATCAGAGCCACCCCCATGCTGTATATACGGGGCCCAGCTGTGCTCAGATCGACATATATCGACTCAAGAACATCGCCTGTAGGTCCTATATGGCCGTGGGTTGCATCTGGCTGGTATCAGAGCTACCCCCATGCTGTATATACGGGGCCCAGCTGTGCTCAGATCGACATATATCGACTCAAGAACATCGCCTGTAGGTCCTATATGGCCGTGGGTTGCAGCTGGCTGGTATCAGAGCCACCCACATGCCGTATATACGGGGCCCAGCTGTGCTCAGATCGACATATATCGACTCAAGAACATCGCCTGTAGGTCCTATATGGCCGTGGGTTGCATCTGGCTGGTATCAGAGCTACTTCCATGCTGTATATACGGGGCCCAGCTGTGCTCAGATCGACATATATCGACTCAAGAACATCGCCTGTAGGTCCTATATGGCCGTGGGTTGCAGCTGGCTGGTATCACAGATACCCCCGCGCTGTATATACGTGGCCCAGCTGTGCTCAGAACGACATATATCGACTCAAGAACATCGGCTGTGGGTCTTATATGGCCGTGGGATGCAGCTGGCTGTTATCAGAGCTACCCCCAGGCTGTATATAAGTGGCCCAGCTGTACTCAGATCGACATATATCGACTCAAGAACATCGCCTGTAGGTGCTATATGGCCGTGGGTTGCATCTGGCTGGTATCAGAGCTACCTCCATGCTGTATATACGGCGCCAAGCTGTGCTCAGATCGACATATATCGACTCAAGAACATTGCTTGTAGGTCCTATATGGCCGTGGGTTGCATCTGGCTGGTATCAGTGCTACCCCCATGCTGTATATACGGCGCCCAGCTGTGCTCAGATCGACATATATCGACTCAAGAATATCGCCTGTAGGTCCTATATGGCCGTGGGTTGCATCTGGCTGGTATCAGAGCCACCCACATCCCGTATATACGGGGCCCAGCTGTGCTCGGATCGACATATATCGACTCAAGAACATCGCCTGTAGATCCTATATGGCCGTGGATTGAATCTGGCTGGTATCATAACTACCCCCATGCTGTATATAGGGCGCCCAGCTGTGCTCAGATCGACATATATCGACTCAAGAACATCGCCTGTAGGTCCTATATAGCCGTTTGTTGCAGTTGGCTGGTATCACAGCTCCCCCATGCTGTATTTACGTGGCCCAGCTGTGCTCAGGTCGACATATATCGACTCAAGGACATCACCTGTAGGTCCTATATGGCCGTGGGTTGCAGCTGGCAGGTATTAGAGCCACCCACATGCCCTATATACGGGGGTCCAGCTGTGCTCAGATCGACATATATCGACTCAAGAACATCGCCTGTAGGTCCTATATGGCCGTGGGTTGCATCTGGCTGGTATCAGAGCTACCCACATGCCGTATATACATTACCCAGCTGTGCCCAGATCGACATATATCGACTCAAGAACATCGCCTGTAGGTCCTATATGGCCGTGGGTTGCATATGGCTGGTATCAGAGCTACTCCCATGCTGTATATACGAGGCCCAGCAGTGCTCAGATAGACATATATCGACTCAAGAACATTGCCTGTAGGTCTTATATGGCCGTGGGATGCAGCTGGCTGGTATCAGAGCTACCCCAGGCTGTATATACGTGGCCCAGCTGTGCTCAGATCGACATATATCGACTTAAGAACATCGCCGGTAGGTCCTGTATGCCCATGGGTTGCATCTGGCTGGTATCAGAGCCACCCACATGCCGTATATACGGGGACCAGCTGTGCTCAGATCGACATATATCGACTCAAGAACATCGCCTGTAGGTCCTATATAACCGTGGGTTGCAGCTGGCTGGCATCACAGCTACCCCCATGCTATATATACGGCGCCGAGCTGTGCTCAGATCGACATATATAGACTCAAGAACATCGCCTGTAGGTCCTATATGGCCGTGGGTTGCATCTGGCTGGTATCAGAGCTACCCCCATGCTGTATTTACGGGGCCCAGCTGTGCTCAGATCGACATATATCGAATCAAGAACATCGCCTGTAGGTCCTATACAGCCGTGGGTTGCAGCTGGCTGGTATCACAGCTACCCCCATGCTGTATATACGTGGCCCAGCTGTGCTCCGATCGACATATATCGACTCAAGAACATCGCCTGTAGGTCCTATATGGCCGTGGATTGCATCTGGCTGGTATCAGACCTACCCCCACGAGGTATATACGTGGCCCAGCTGTGCTCAGGTCGACATATATCGACTCAAGAACATCGCCTGTAGGTGCTATATGGCCGTGGGTTGCATCTGGCTGGTATCAGAGCTACCCCCATGCTGTATATACGGGGCCCAGCTGTGCTCAGATCGACATATATCGACTCAAGAACATCGCCTGTAGGTGCTATATGGCCGTGGGTTGCATCTGGCTGGTATCAGAGCTACCCACATGCTGTATATACGGCGCCCAGCTGTGCTCAGATCGACATATATCGACTCAAAAACATCGCCTGTAGGTCCTATATGCCCGCGGGTTGCATCTGGCTGGAATCAGAGCCACCCACATGCTGGAAATACAGGGCATAGCGGAGCTCATATCGACATATAACGACTCAAGAACATCGCCTGTGAGTCCCATATGGGCATAGGTTGCACCTGGCTGGTGTCGGAGCAGCCCCAATGTTGCATATACGGTGCATAGCGGTTCTCAGATCGACATATATCGACTCAAGAACATCGCCTGTAGGTCCTATATGGCAGAGGGTTGCATCTGGCTGATATCAGAGCCAACCACATGCCGTATATACGGGGCCCAGCTGTGCTCAGATTGACATATATCGAGTCAAGAACATCGCCTGTAGGTCCTATATGGCCGTGGGTTACATCTGGCTAGTATCAGAGCTACCCCCATGGTGTATATACGGCGCCCAGCTGTGCTCAAATCGACATATATCGATTCAAGAACATCGCCTGTAGGTCCTATATGGCCGTGGGTTGGATCTGGATGGTATCAGAGCTACTCCCATGCTGTATATACGAGGCCCAGCTGTGCTCAGATCGACAAATTTCGACTCAAGAACATTGCCTGTGGGTCTTATATGACCGTGGGTTGCAGCTGGCTGGTATCAGAGCTACCCCCCAGGCTGTATATACGTGGCCCAGCTGTGCTCAGATCGACATATATCGACTCAAGAACATCGCCTGTAGGTCCTATATGGCCGTGGGTTGCATCTGGCTGGTATCAGAGCTACCCCCATGCTGTATATACGGCGCCCAGCTGTGCTCAGATCGACATATATCGACTCAAGAACATCGCCTGTAGGTCCTATATGGCCGTGGGTTGCAGCTGGCTGGTATCACAGCTTCCCCCATGCTGTATATACTTGGCCCAGCTGTGCTCAGATCGACATATATCGACTCAAGAACATCGCCTGTAGGTCCTATATGGCCGTGGGTTGCATCTGGCTGGTATCAGAGCTACCCCCATGCTGTATATACGGGGCCCAGCTGTGCTCAGATCGACATATATCGACTCAAGAACATCGCCTGTAGGTCCTATATGGCCGTGGGTTGCAGCTGGCTGGTATCACAGCTACCCCCACGCTGTATATACGTGGCCCAGCTGTGCTCAGAACGACATAAATCGACTCAAGAACATCGCCTGTGGGTCATATATGGCCGTGGGTTGCAGCTGGCTGGTATCAGAGCTACCCCAGGCAGTATATACGTGGCCCAGCTGTGCTCAGATCGACATATATCGACTCAAGAACATCGCCTGTAGGTGCTATATGGCCGTGGGTTGCAGCTGGCTGGTATCAGAGCCACCCACATGCTGTATATACGGGGCCCAGCTGTGCTCAGATCGACATATATCGACTCAAGAACATCGCCTGTAGGTCCTATATGGCCGTGGGTTGCATCTGGCTGGTATCAGAGCTACCCCCATGCTGTATATACGGGGCCCAGCTGTGCTCAGATCGACATATATCGACTCAAGAACATCGCCTGTAGGTCCTATATGGCCGTGGGTTGCAGCTGGCTGGTATCACAGCTACCCCCACGCTGTATATACGTGGCCCAGCTGTGCTCAGAACGACATAAATCGACTCAAGAACATCGCCTGTGGGTCATATATGGCCGTGGGTTGCAGCTGGCTGGTATCAGAGCTACCCCAGGCAGTATATACGTGGCCCAGCTGTGCTCAGATCGACATATATCGACTCAAGAACATCGCCTGTAGGTCCTATATGGCCGTGGGTTGCAGCTGGCTGGTATCACAGCTACCCCCACGCTGTATATACGTGGCCCAGCTGTGCTCAGAACGACATAAATCGACTCAAGAACATCGCCTGTGGGTCATATATGGCCGTGGGTTGCAGCTGGCTGGTATCAGAGCTACCCCAGGCAGTATATACGTGGCCCAGCTGTGCTCAGATCGACATATATCGACTCAAGAACATCGCCTGTAGGTGCTATATGGCCGTGGGTTGCAGCTGGCTGGTATCAGAGCCACCCACATGCTGTATATACGGGGCCCAGCTGTGCTCAGATCGACATATATCGACTCAAGAACATCGCCTGTAGGTCCTAGATGGCCGTGGGTTGCATCTGGCTGGTATCAGAGCTACCCCCATGCTGTATATACGGGGCCCAGCTGTGCTCAGATCGACATATATCGACTCAAGAACATCGCCTGTAGGTCCTATATGGCCGTGGGTTGCAGCTGGCTGGTATCACAGCTACCCCCACGCTGTATATACGTGGCCCAGCTGTGCTCAGAACGACATAAATCGACTCAAGATCATCGCCTGTGGGTCATATATAGCCGTGGGTTGCAGCTGGCTGGAATCAGAGATACCCCAGGCTGTATATACGTGGCCCAGCTGTGCTCAGATCGACATATATCGACTCAAGAACATCGCCTGTAGGTCCTATATGGCCGTGGGTTGCAGCTGGCTGGTATCAGAGCCACCCACATGCTGTATATACGGGGCCCAGCTGTGCTCAGATCGACATATATCGACTCAAGAACATCGCCTGTAGGTCCTATATGGCCGTGGGTTGCATCTGGCTGGTATCAGAGCTACCCCCATGCTGTATATACGGGGCCCAGCTGTGCTCAGATCGACATATATCGACTCAAGAACATCGCCTGTAGGTCCTATATGGCCGTGGGTTGCATCTGGGTGGTATCAGAGCTACACCCGTGCTGTATATACGGGGCCCAGCTGTGCTCAGATCGACATATATCGACTCAAGAACAACGCCTGTAGGTGCTATATGGTCGTGTGTTGCATCTGGCTGGTATCAGAGCTACACCCATGCTGTATATACGGCGCCCAGCTGTGCTCAGATCGACATATATCGACTCAAGAACATCGCCTGTAGGTCCTATATGGCCGTGGGTTGCATCTGGCTGGTATCAGAGCTACCCCCATGCTGTATATACGGGGCCCAGCTGTGCTCAGATCGACATATATCGACTCAAGAACATCGCCTGTAGGTCCTATATGGCCGTGGGTTGCAGTTGGCTGGTATCAGAGCCACCCACATGCCGTATATACGGGGCCCAGCTGTGCTCAGATCTACATATATCGACTCAAGAACATCGCCTGTAGGTCCTATATGGCCGTGGGTTGCATCTGGCTGGTATCAGAGCTACCCCCATGCTGTATATACGGGGTCCAGCTGTGCTCAGATCGACATATATCGACTCAAGAACATCGCCTGTAGGTCCTATATGGCCGTGGGTTGCAGCTGGCTGGTATCACAGCTACCCCCACGCTGTATATACGTGGCCCCGCTGTGCTCAGAACGACATATATCGACTCAAGAACATCGCCTGTGGGTCTTATATGGCCGTGGGTTGCAGCTGGCTGGTATCAGAGCTACCCCCAGGCTGTATATACGTGGCCCAGCTGTACTCAGATCGACATATATCGACTCAAGAACATCGCCTGTAGGTGTTATATGGCCGTGGGTTGCATCTGGCTGGTATCAGAGCTACCCCCATGCTGTATATACGGCGCCCAGCTGTGCTCAGATCGACATATATCGACTCAAGAATATCGCCTGTAGGTCCTATATGGCCGTGGGTTGCATCTGGCTGGTATCAGAGCCACCCACATGCCGTATATACGGGGCCCAGCTGTGCTCGGATCGACATATATCGACTCAAGAACATCGCCTGTAGGTCCTATATGGCCGTGGATTGAATCTGGCTGGTATCATAACTACCCCCATGCTGTATATACGGCGCCCAGCTGTGCTCAGATCGACATATATCGACTCAAGAACATCGCCTGTAGGTCCTACATAGCCGTGGGTTGTAGTTGGCTGGTATCACAGCTATCCCCATGCTGTATTTACGTGGCCCAGCTGTGCTCAGGTCGACATATATCGACTCAAGGACATCACCTGTAGGTCCTATATGGCCGTGGGTAGCAGCTGGCTGGTATCAGAGCCACCCACATGCCCTATATACGGGGTTCCAGCTGTGCTCAGATCGACATATATCGACTCAAGAACATCGCCTGTAGGTCCTATATGGCCGTGGGTTGCATCTGGCTGGTATCAGAGCCACCCACATGCCGTATATACGTTACCCAGCTGTGCCCAGATCGACATATATCGACTCAAGAACATCGCCTGTAGGTCCTATATGGCCGTGGGTTGCAAATGGCTGGTATCAGAGCTACACCCATGCTGTATATACGAGGCCCAGCTGTGCTCAGATCGACATATATCGACTCAAGAACATCGCCTGTGGGTCTTATATGGCCGTGGGTTGCAGCTGGCTGGTATCAGAGCTACCCCCAGGCTGTATATACGTGGCCCAGCTGTGCTCAGATCGACATATATCGACTTAAGAACATCGCCGGTAGGTCCTGTATGCCCATGGGTTGCATCTGGCTGGTATCAGAGCCACCCACATGCCGTATATACGGGGACCAGCTGTGCTCAGATCGACATATATCGACTTAAGAACATCGCCTGTAGGTCCTATATGGCCGTGGGTTGCATCTGGCTCGTATCAGAGCTACCCCCATGCTGTATATACTGCGCCAAGCTGTGCTCAGATCGACATATATCGACTCAAGAAAATCGCCTGTAGGTCCTATATGGCCGTGGGTTGCATCTGGCTGGTATCAGAGCTACCCCCATGCTGTATATACGGGGCCCAGCTGTGCTCAGATCGACATATATCGACTCAAGAACATCGCCTGTAGGTCCTATATGGCCGTGGGTTGCAGCTGGCTAGTATCACAGCTACCCCCATGCTGTATATACGTGGCCCAGCTGTGCTCAGATCGACATATATCGACTCAAGAACATCGCCTGTAGGTCCTATATGGCCGTGAGTTGCATCTGGCTGGTATCAGAGCCACCCACATGCCGTATATACGGTACCCAGCTGTGCTCAGATCGACATATATCGACTCAAGAACATAGCCTGTAGGTCCTATATGGCCGTGGGTTGTATATGGCTGCTATCAGAGCCACCCACATGACGTATATACGGGGCCCAGATGTGCTCAGATCGACATATATCGACTCAAGAACATCGCCTGTAGGTCTTATATGGCCGTGGGTTGCATCTGGCTGGTATCAGAGCCACCCACATGCTGTATATACCGTACCCAGCTGTGCTCAGATCGACATATATCGACTCACATCGCCTGTAGGTCCTATATGGCCGTGGGTTGTATATGGCTGGTATCAGAGCCACCCACATGCCGTATATACGGGGCCCAGCTGTGCTCAGATCGACATATATCGACTCAAGAACATCGCCTGTAGGTGCTATATGGCCGTGGGTTGCATCTGGCTGGTATCAGAGCTACCCCCTTGCTGTATATACGGCGCCCGGCTGTGCTCAGATCGACATATATCGACTCAAGAACATCGTCTGTAGGTCCTATATGGCCGTGGATTGCATCTGGCTGGTATCAGAGCTACTCCCATGCTGTATATACGGCGCCCAGCTGTGCTCAGATCGACATATATCGACCCAAGAACATCGCCTGTAGGTCCTATATGGCCGTGGCTTGCATCTGGCTGGTATCAGAGCCACCCACATGCCGTATATACGGGGCCCAGCTGTGCTCAGATCGACATATATCGACTCAAGAACAACGCCTGTAGGTGCTATATGGTCGTGGGTTGCATCTGGCTGGTATCAGAGCTACACCCATGCTGTATATACGGCGCCCAGCTGTGCTCAGATCGACATATATCGACTCAAGAACATCGCCTGTAGGTCCTATATGGCCGTGGGTTGCATCTGGGTGGTATCAGAGCTACACCCGTGCTGTATATACGGGACCCAGCTGTGCTCAGATCGACATATATCGACTCAAGAACATCGCCTGTAGGTCCTATATGGCCGTGGGTTGCATCTGGCTGATATCAGAGCCACCCACATGCCGTATATACGAGGGCCCAGCTGTGCTCAGATCGACATATATCGAATCAAGAACATCGGCTGTAGGTCCTATATGGCCTTGGGTTGCATCTGGCTGATATCAGAGCCACCCACATGCCGTATATACGGGGCCCACCTGTGCTCAGATCGACATATATCGACTCAAGAACATCGCTTGTAGGTCCTATATGGCCGTGGGTTGCATCTGGCTGGTATCAGAGCCACCCACATGCCGTATATACGAGGCCCAGCTGTGCTCAGATCGACATATATCGACTCAAGAACATCGGCTGTAGGTCCTATATGGCCGTGGGATGCATATAGCTGGTATCAGAGCCACCCACATGCCGTATATACGGGGCCCAGCTGTGCTCAGATCGACATATATCGACGCAAGAACATCGCCTGTAGGTCCTATATGTCTGTGGGTTGCATCTGGCTGGTATCAGAGCTACCCTCATGCTGTATATACGGGGCCCAGATGTGCTCAGATTGACATATATCGACTCAAGAACATCGCCTGTAGGTCCTATATGGCCGTGGGTTGCATCTGGCTGGTATCAGAGCTACCCCCATGCTGTATATACGGGGCCCAGCTGTGCTCAGATCGACATATATCGACTCAAGAACATCGCCTGTAGGTCCTATATGGCCGTGGGTTGCAGTTGGCTGGTATCAGAGCCACCCACATGCCGTATATACGGGGCCCAGCTGTGCTCAGATCTACATATATCGACTCAAGAACATCGCCTGTAGGTCCTATATGGCCGTGGATTGCATCTGGCTGGTATCAGAGCTACCCCCATGCTGTATATACGGGGTCCAGCTGTGCTCAGATCGACATATATCGACTCAAGAACATCGCCTGTAGGTCCTATATGGCCGTGGGTTGCAGCTGGCTGGTATCACAGCTACCCCCACGCTGTATATATGTGGCCCCGCTGTGCTCAGAACGACATATATCGACTCAAGAACATCGCCTGTGGGTCTTATATGGCCGTGGGTTGCAGCTGGCTGGTATCAGAGCTACCCCCAGGCTGTATATACGTGGCATAGCTGTACTCAGATCGACATATATCGACTCATGAACATTGCCTGTAGGTGTTATATGGCCGTGGGTTGCATCTGGCTGGTATCAGAGCTACCCCCATGCTGTATATACGGCGCCCAGCTGTGCTCAGATCGACATATATCGACTCAAGAATATCGCCTGTAGGTCCTATATGGCCGTGGGTTGCATCTGGCTGGTATCAGAGCCACCCACATGCCGTATATACGGGGCCCAGCTGTGCTCGGATCGACATATATCGACTCAAGAACATCGCCTGTAGGTCCTATATGGCCGTGGATTGAATCTGGCTGGTATCATAACTACCCCCATGCTCTATATACGGCGCCCAGCTGTGCTCAGATCGACATATATCGACTCAAGAACATCGCCTGTAGGTCCTACATAGCCGTGGGTTGTAGTTGGCTGGTATCACAGCTATCCCCATGCTGTATTTACGTGGCCCAGCTGTGCTCAGGTCGTCATATATCGACTCAAGGACATCACCTGTAGGTCCTATATGGCCGTGGGTAGCAGCTGGCTGGTATCACATCTACCCCCATGCTATATATACGGCGCCCAGCTGTGCTCAGATCGACATATATCGACTCAAGAACATCGCCTGTAGGTCCTATATGGCCGTGGGTTGCATCTGGCTGGTTTCAGAGCTACTCCCATGCTGTATATACGGGGCCCAGCTGTGCTCAGATAGACATATATCGACTCAAGAACATCGCCTATAGGTCCTATATGGCCGTGGGTTGCAGCTGGCTGGTATCACAGCTACCCCCATGCTGTATATACGTGGCCCAGCTGTGCTCAGATCGACATATATCGACTCAAGAACATCGCCTGTAGGTCCTATATGCCCGTGGGTTGCATCTGGCTGGAATCAGAGCCACCCACATGCTGCATATACAGGGCATAGCGGAGCTCATATCGACATATATCGTCTCAAGAACATCGCCTGTAGGTCCCATATGGGCATGGGTTGCACCTGGCTGGTGTCGGAGCGGCCCCAATGTTGCATATACGGTGCATAGCGGTGCTCAGATCGACATATATCGACTCAAGAACATCGCCTGTAGGTCCTATATGGCAGTGGGTTGCATCTGGCTGATATCAGAGCCATCCACATGCCGTATATACGGGGGCCCAGCTGTGCTCAGAACGACATATATCGACTCAAGAACATCGGCTCTAGGTCCTATATGGCCGTGGGTTGCATCTGGCTGGTATCAGAGTCACCCACATTCCGTATATACGGGGCCCAGCTGTGCTCAGTTCGACATATATCGACTCAAGAACATCCCCTGTAGGTCCTATATGGCCGTGGGTTGCATCTGGCTGGTATCAGAGCTACCCCCATGGTGTATATACGGCGCCCAGCTGTGCTCAAATCGACATATATCGATTCAAGAACATCGCCTGTAGGTCCTATATGGCCGTGGGTTGCAGCTGGCTGGATTCAGAGCTACCCCCATGCTGTATATACGGGGCCCATCTGTGCTCAGATCGACATATATCGACTCAAGAACATGGCCGTGGGTTGCATCTGGCTGGTATCAGTGCTACCCACATGCTGTATATACGGCGCCCAGCTGTGCTCAGATCGACATATATCGACTCAAGAATATCGCTTGTAGGTCCTATATGGCCGTGGGTTGCATCCTGCTGGTATCAGAGCCACCCACACGCCGTATATACCGGGCCCAGCTGTGCTCGGATCGACATATATCGACTCAAGAACATCGCCTGTAGGTCCTATATGGCCGTGGATTGAATCTGGCTGGTATCAGAGCTACCCCCATGTTGTATATACGGCGCCCAGCTGTGCTCAGATCGACATATATCGACTCAAGAACATCGCCTGTAGGTCCTATATAGCCGTAGGTTGCAGTTGGCTGGTATCACAGCTAACCCCATGCTGTATATACGTGGCCCAGCTGTGCTCAGGTCGACATATATCGACTCAAGGACATCCCCTGTAGGTCCTATATGGCTGTGGGTTGCAGCTGGCTGGTATCAGAGCCACCCACATGCCCTATATACGGGGGTCCAGCTGTGCTCAGATCGACCATATATCGAATTAAGAACATCGCCTGTAGGTCCTATATGGCCATGGGTTGCATCTGGCTGATATCAGAGCCACCCACATGCCGTATATACGGTGGCCCAGCTGTGCTCAGATCGTCATATATCGACTCAAGAACATCGCCTGTAGGTCCTATATGGCCGTGGGTTGCATCTGGCTGGTATCAGAGCCACCCACATGCCGTATATACGGTACCCAGCTGTGCTCAGATCGACATATATCGACTCAAGAACATCGCCTGTAGGTCCTATATGGCCGTGGGTTGTATATGGCTGGTATCAGAGCCACCCACATGCCGTATATATGGGGCCCAGCTGTGCTCAGATCGACATATATCGACTCAAGAACATCGCCTGTAGGTCCTATATGGCCGTGGGTTGCATCTGGCTGGGATCAGAGCTACCCCCATGCTGTATATACGGCGCCCAGCTGTGCTCAGATCGACATATATCGACTCAAAAACATCGCCTGTAGGTCCTATATGGGCATAGGTTGCACCTGGCTGGTGTCGGAGCGGCCCCAATGCTGCATATACGGTGCATAGCGGTGCTCAGATCGACATATATCGAATCAAGAACATCGCCTGTAGGTCCTATATGACAGTGGGTTGCATCTGGCTGATATCAGAGCCACCGACATGCCGTATATACGGTGGCCCAGCTGTGCTCAGATCGTCATATATCGACTCAGGAACATCGCCCGTAGGTCCTATATGGCCGTGGGTTGCATCTGGCTGGTATCAGAGCCACCCACATGCTGTATATACGGTACACAGCTGTGCTCAGATCGACATATATCGACTCAAGAACATCGCCTGTAGGTCTTATATAGCCGTGGGTTGTATATGGCTGGTATCAGAGCCACACACATGCCGTATATACGGGGCCCAGCTGTGCTCAGATCGACATATATCGACTCAAGAACATCGCCTGTAGGTCCTATATGGCCGTGGTTTGCATCTGGCTGGTATCGGAGCTACCCCCATGGTGTATATACGGCGCCCAGCTGCGCTCAGATCGACATATATCGACTCAAGAACATCGCCTATAGGTCCTATATGGCTGTGGGTTGCATCTGGCTGGTATCAGAGCAACCCCCATGCTGTATATACGAGGCCCAGCTGTGCTCAGATCGACATATATCGAATCAAGAACATCGCCTGTGGGTCTTATATGGCCGTTGGTTGCAGCTGGCTGGTATCAGAGCTACCCCCATGCTGTATATACGGCGCCAAGCTGTGCTCAGATCGAAATATATATCGACTCAAAAACATCGCTTATAGGTCCTATATGGCCGTGAGTTGCATCTGGCTGGTATCAGTGCTACCCCCATGCTGTATATACGACGCCCAGCTGTGCTCAGATCGACATATATCGACTCAAGAATAACGCCTGTAGGTCCTATATGGCCGTGGGTTGCATCTGTCTGGTATCAGAGCCACCCACATGCCGTATATACGGGGCCCAGCTGTGCTCGGATCGACATATATCGACTCAAGAACATCGCCTGTAGGTCCTATATGGCCGTAGATTGAATCTGGCTGGTATCAGTGCTACCCCCATGCTGTATATATGACGCCCAGCTGTGCTCAGATCGACATATATCGACTCAAGAATATCGCCTGTAGGTCCTATATGGCCGTGGGTTGCATCTGGCTGGTATCAGAGCCACCCACATGCTGTATATACGGTACCCAGCTGTGCTCAGATCGACATATATCGACTCAAGAACATTGCCTGTAGGTGCTATATGGCCGTGGGTTGCATCTGGCTGGTATCAGAACAACCCCCATGCTGTATATACGGCGCCAAACTGTGCTCAGATCGAAATATATATCGACTCAAGAACATCGCTTGTAGGTCCTATATGGCCGTGGGTTGCATCTGGCTGGTATCAGAGCTACCCCCATGCTGTATATACGGCGCCCAGCTGTGCTCAGATCGACATATATCGACTCAAGAACATCGCCTGTAGGTCCTATATGGCCGTGGGTTGCATCTGACTGGTATCAGTGCTAATCCCATGCTGTATATACGGCTCCCAGCTATGCTCAAATCGACATATATCGACTCAAGAACATCGCCTGTAGGTCCTATAAGGCCGTGGGTTGCATCTGGCTGGTATCAGTGCTAATCCCATGCTGTATAAACGGCGCCCAGCTGTGCTCAGATCGACATATATCGACTCAAGAACATCGCCTGTGGGTCCTATATAGCCGTGGGCGGCAGCTGGCTGGTATCACAGCTACCCCCATGCTGTATATACGTGGCCCAGCTGTGCTCAGATCGACATATATCGACTCAAGTACATCGCCTGTAGGTCCTATATGGCCGTGGGTTGCAGCTGGCTGGTATCAGAGCCAACTACATGCCGTATATACGGGGCCCAGCTGTGCTCAGATCGACATATATCGACGGAAGAACATCGCCTGTAGGTCCTATATGGCCATGGGTTGCACCTGGCTGGTATCACAGCTACCCCCATGCTGTATATACGTAGCCAAGCTGTGCTTAGATCGACATATATCGACTCAAGAACATCGCCTGTAGGTCCTATATGCCCGTGGGTTGCATCTGGCTGGATTCAGAGCCACCCACATGCTGCATATACAATGCATAGCGGAGCTCATATCGACATATATCGACTCAAGAACATCGCCTGTAGGTTCTTATATGGGCATAGGTTGCACCTGGCTGGTGTCGAAGCGGCCCCAATGCTGCATATACGGTGCATAGCGGTGCTCAGATCGACATATATCGACTCAAGAACATCGCTTGTAGGTCCTATATTGCCGTGGGTTGCATCTGGCTGATATCAGAGCCACCCACATGCCGTATATACGGGGGCCCAGCTGTGCTCAGATCGACATATATCGACACAAGAACATCGGCTGTAGGTCCTATATGGCCGTGGGTTGCATCTGTGGGTGGCTCTGATACCAGCCAGATGCAACCCACGGCCATATAGGACCTAGAGCCGATGTTCTTGAGTCGATATATGTCGATCTGAGCACCGCTATGCACCGTATATGCAACATTGGGGCCGCTCCGTCACCAGCCAGGTGCAACCTATGCCCATATGGGACCTACAGGCGATGTTCTTCAGTCGATATATGTCGATATGAGCTCCGCTATGCCCTGTATATGCAGCATGTGCGTGGCTCTGATTCCAGCCAGATGCAACCCACGGGCATATAGGACCTACAGGCGATGTTCTTGAGTCGATATATGTCGATCTGAGCACAGCTGGGCCACGTATATACAGCATGGGGGTAGCTGTGATACCAGCCAGCTGCAACCCACGGCCATATAGGACCTATAGGCGATGTTCTTGAGTCGATATATGTCTATCTGAGCACAGCTGGGCCCCGTATATACAGCATGGGGGTAGCTCTGAAACCAGCCAGATGCAACCCACGGCCATATAGGACCTACAGGCGATGTTCTTGAGTCGATATATGTCGATCTGAGCACAGTTGGCCCCGTATATACAGCATGGGGGTAGCTCTGATACCAGCCAGATGCAACCCACGGCCATATAGGACCTACAGGCGATGTTCTTGAGTCGATATATGTCGATCTGAGCACATCTGGGCCCTGTATATACGGCATGTGGGTGGCTCTGATACCAGCCAGCTGCAACCCAAGGCCATATAGGACCTATAGGCGATGTTTTTAAGTCGTTATATGTCGAGCTGAGCACAGCTGGGCCTCGTATATACAGTATGGGGGTAGCTCTGATACCAGCCAGATGCAACCCACGGCCATATAGGACCTACAGGCGATGTTCTTGAGTCGATATATGTCGATCTGAGCACAGCTGGGTCCTGTATATACGGCATGTGGGTGGCTCTGATACCAGCCAGCTGCAACCCAAGGCCATATAGGACCTACAGGCGAAGTTCTTGAGTCGATATATGTCGATCTGAGCACAGCTGGGCCCCGTATATACAGCATGGGGGTAGCTCTGATACCAGCCAGATGCAACCCACGGCCATATAGGACCAACAGGCGATGTTCTAGAGTCGATATATGTCGATCTGAGCACAGCTAAGCCCCGTATATACAGCATGGGGGTAGCTGTGATACCAGCCAGCTGCAACCCACGGCCATATAGGACCTGCAGGCGATGTTCTTGAGTCGATATATGTCGATCTGAGCACAGCTGGGCCCCGTATATACAGCATGGGGGTAGCTCTGAAACCAGCCAGATGCAACCCACGGCCATATAGGACCTACAGGCGATGTTCTTGAGTCGATATATGTCGATCTGAGCACAGCTGCTCGCCGTATATACAGCATAGGGGTAGCTTTGATACCAGGCAGATACAACCCACGGCCATATAGGACCTACAGGCGATGTTCTTGAGTCGATATATGTCGATCGGAGCGCAGCTGGGCCACGTATATACAGCATGGGGGTAGCTGTGATACCAGCCAGCTGCAACCCACGGCTATGTAGGACCTACAAGCGATGTTCTTGATTCATTATATGTCGATGTGGGAACAGCTGGGCCCCGTAAATACAGCATGGGGGTAGCTCTGATACCAGCCATATGCAACCCTCGGCCATATAGGACCTACAGGCGATGTTCTTGAGTCGATATATGTCGATCTGAGCACAGCTGGACGCCGTATATACAGTATGGGGGTAGCACTGATACCAGCCAGATGCAACCCACGGCCATATAGGACCTACAAGCGATGTTCTTGAGTCGATATATGTCGATCTGAGCACAGCTGGGCGCCGTATATACAGCATGGGGGTAGCTCTGATACCAGCCAGATGCAACCCACGGCCATATAGCACCTACAGGCGATGTTCTTGAGTCGATATATGTCGATCTGAGCACAGCTGGGCCACGTATATACAGCCTGGAGGTAGCTCTGATACCAGCCAGCTGCAACCCACGGCCATATAAGACCCACAGGCGATGTTCTTGAGTCGATATATGTCGATCTGAGCACAGCTGGGCCACGTATATACAGCATGGGGGTAGCTCTGATACCAGCCAGCTGCAACCCACGGCCATATAGGACCTACAAGCGATGTTCTTGAGTCGATATATGTCGATCTGAGCACAGCTGGGCGCCGTATATACAGCATGGGGGTAGCTCTGATACCAGCCAGATGCAACCCACGGCCATATAGGACCTACAGGCGATGTTCTTGAGTCGATATATGTCGATTTGAGCACAGCTGGGCCCCGTGTATACAGCATGGGGGTAGCTCTGATACCAGTCAGATACAACCCACGGCCATATATGACCTACAGGCGATGTTCTTGAGTCGATATATGTCGATCTGAGCACAGCTGGGCGCCGTATATAAAGCATGGGGGTAGCTCTGATACCAGCCAGATGCAACCCACGGCGATATAGGACCTACAGGCGATGTTCTTGAGTCGATATATGTCGATCTGAGCACAGCTGGACCCCCGTATATAGGGCATGTGGGTGGCTCTGATATCAGCCAGATGCAACCCACGGCATCTGGCTGATATCAGAGCCACCCACATGCCGTATATACAAGGGCCCAACTGTGCTTTAATCGACATATATCGAATCAGGAACATCGGCTGTAGGTCCTATATGGCCGTGGGTTGCATCTGGCTGGTATCAGAGCCACCCACATGCCGTATATACGGGGCCCAGCTGTGCTCAGATCGACATATATCGACTCAAGAACATCGCCTGTAGGTCCTATATGGCCGTGGGTTGCATCTGGCTGGTATCAGAGCCACCCACATGCCGTATATACGGGGCCCAGCTGTGCTCAGATCGACATATATCGACTCAAGAACATCGGCTGTAGGTCCTATATGGCCGTGGGATGCATATGGCTGGTATAAGAGCCACCCACATGCCGTATATACGGGGCCCAGCTGTGCTCAGATCGACATATATCGACTCAAGAACATCGCCTGTAGGTCCTATATGGCCGTGGGTTGCATCTGGTTGGTATCAGAGCTACCCTCGTGCTGTATATACGGGGCCCAGCTGTGCTCAGATCGACATATATCGACTCAAGAACATCGCCTGTAGGTCCTATATGGCCGTGGATTGCATCTGGGTGGTATCAGAGCTACCCCCATACTGTATATACGGGGCCCAGCTGTGCTCAGATCGACATATATCGACTCAAGAACATCGCCTGTAGGTCCTATATAACCGTGGGTTGCAGCTGGCTGGTATCACAGCTACCTCCATGCTATATATACGGCGCCCAGCTGTGCTCAGATCGACATATATCGACTCAAGAACATCGCCTGTAGGTCCTATATGGCCGTGGGTTGCATCTGGCTGGTTTCAGAGCTACCCCCATGCTATATATACGGGGCACAGCTGTGCTCAGATCGACATATTTCGACTCAAGAACATCGCCTGTAGGTCCTATATGGCCGTGGGTTGCAGCTGGCTAGTATCAGAGCCACCCACATGCCGTATATACGGGGCCCAGCTGTGCTCAGATCGACATATATCGACTCAAGAACATCGCCTGTAGGTCCTATATGGCCGTGGGTTGCATCTGGCTGGTATCAGAGCTACCCCCATGCTGTATATACGGGGCCCAGCTGTGCTCAGATCGACATATATCGACTCAAGAACATCGCCTGTCGGTCCTATATGGCCGTGGGTTGCAGCTGGCTGGTATCACAGCTACCCCCACGCTGTATATACGTGGCCCAGCTGTGCTCAGAACGACATAAATCGACTCAAGAACATCGCCTGTGGGTCATATATGGCCGTGGGTTGCAGCTGGCTGGTATCAACGCTACCCCAGGCTGCATATACGTGGCCCAGCTGTGCTCAGATCGACATATATCGACTCAAGAATATCGCCTGTAGGTCCTATATGGCCGTGGGTTGCATCTGGCTGATATCAGAGACACCCACATGCCGAATATACGGGGGCCCAGCTGTGCTCAGATCGACATATATCGAATCAAGAACATCGCCTGTAGGTCCTATATGGCCGTGGGTTGCAGCTGGCTTGTAACAGAGCCACCCACATGCCGTATATACGGGGCCCAGCTGTGCTCAGATCGACATATATCGACTCAAGTACATCGCCTGTAGGTCATATATGGCCGTGGGTTGCATCTGGCTGGTATCAGAGCTACCCCCATGCTGTATATACGGCGCCCAGCAGTGCTCAGATCGACATATATCGACTCAAGAACATCGCCTGAGGGTCCTATATGGCCGTGGGTTGCAGCTGGCTGGTATCACAGCTACCCCCACGCTGTATGTATATACGTGGCCCAGCTGTGATCAGATCGACATATATCGACTCAAGAACATCGCCTGTAGGTCCTATATAGCCGTGGGTTGCATCTGGCTGGTATCAGAGCTACCCCCATGCTGTATATACGGGGCCCAGCTGTGCTCAGATCGACATATATCGACTCAAGAACATCGCCTGTAGGTCCTATATGGCCGTGGGTTGCAGCTGGCTGGTATCACAGCTACCCCCATGCTGTATATACGGGGCCCAGCTGTGCTCAGATCGACATATATCGACTCTAGAACATCGCCTGTTGGTCCTATATGGCCGTGGGTTGCATCTGGCTGGTATCAGAGCTACCCCCATGCTGTATATACGGGGCCCAGCTGTGCTCAGATCGACATATATCGACTCAAGAACATTGCCTGTAGGTCCTATATGGCCTTGGGTTGCAGCTGGCTGGTATCAGAGCCACCCACATGCCGTATATACAGGGCCCAGCTGTGCTCAGATCGACATATATCGACTCAAGAACATCGCCTGTAGGTCCTATATGGCCGTGGGTTGCATCTGGCTGGTATCAGAGCCACCCCCATGCTGTATATACGGGGCCCAGCTGTGCTCAGATCGACATATATCGACTCAAGAACATCGCCTGTAGGTCCTATATGGCCGTGGGTTGCATCTGGCTGGTATCAGAGCTACCCCCATGCTGTATATACGGGGCCCAGCTGTGCTCAGATCGACATATATCGACTCAAGAACATCGCCTGTAGGTCCTATATGGCCGTGGGTTGCAGCTGGCTGGTATCAGAGCCACCCACATGCCGTATATACGGGGACCAGCTGTGCTCAGATCGACATATATCGACTCAAGAACATCGCCTGTAGGTCCTATATGGCCGTGGGTTGCATCTGGCTGGTATCAGAGCTACCCCCATGCTGTATATACGGGGCCCAGCTGTGCTCAGATCGACATATATCGACTCAAGAACATCGCCTGTAGGTCCTATATGGCCGTGGGTTGCAGCTGGCTGGTATCACAGCTACCCCCGCGCTGTATATACGTGGCCCAGCTGTGCTCAGAACGACATATATCGACTCAAGAACATCGGCTGTGGGTCTTATATGGCCGTGGGATGCAGCTGGCTGTTATCAGAGCTACCCCCAGACTGTATATAAGTGGCCCAGCTGTACTCAGATCGACATATATCGACTCAAGAACATCGCCTGTAGGTGCTATATGGCCGTGGGTTGCATCTGGCTGGTATCAGAGCTACCTCCATGCTGTATATACGGCGCCAAGCTGTGCTCAGATCGACATATATCGACTCAAGAACATTGCTTGTAGGTCCTATATGGCCGTGGGTTGCATCTGGCTGGTATCAGTGCTACCCCCATGCTGTATATACGGCGCCCAGCTGTGCTCAGATCGACATATATCGACTCAAGAATATCGCCTGTAGGTCCTATATGGCCGTGGGTTGCAGCTGACTGGTATCAGTGCTAATGCCATGCTGTATATACGGCGCCTAGCTGTGCTCAGATCGACATATATCGACTCGAGAACATCGCCTGTAGGTACTATATGGCCGTGGGTTGCATCTGGCTGGTATCAGTGCTAATCCCATGCTGTATATACGGCGCCCAGCTGTGCTCAGATCGACATATATCGACTCAAGAACATCGCCTGTAGGTCCTATATGGCCGTGGGTTGCATCTGGCTGATATCAGAGGCACCCACATGCCGAATATACGGGGGCCCAGCTGTGCTCAGATCGACATATATCGACTCAAGAACATCGCCTGTAGGTCCTATATGGCCGTGGGTTGCAGCTGGCTTGTAACAGAGCCACCCACATGCCGTATATACGGGGCCCAGCTGTGCTCAGATCGACATATATCGACTCAAGTACATCGCCTGTAGGTCCTATATGGCCGTGGGTTGCATCTGGCTGGTATCAGAGCTACCCCCATGCTGTATATACGGCGCCCAGCTGTGCTCAGATCGACATATATCGACTCAAGAACATCGCCTGAGGGTCCTATATGGCCGTGGGTTGCAGCTGGCTGGTATCACAGCTACCCCCATGCTGTCTGTATATACGTGGCCCAGCTGTGATCAGATCGACATATATCGACTCAAGAACATCGCCTGTAGGTCCTATATAGCCGTGGGTTGCATCTGGCTGGTATCAGAGCTACCCCCATGCTGTATATACGGGGCCCAGCTGTGCTCAGATCGACATATATCGACTCAAGAACATCGCCTGTAGGTCCTATATGGCCGTGGGTTGCAGCTGGCTGGTATCACAGCTACCCCCATGCTGTATATACGGGGCCCAGCTGTTCTCAGATCGACATATATCGACTCTAGAACATCGCCTTTTGGTCCTATATGGCCGTGGGTTGCATCTGGCTGGTATCAGAGCTACCCCCATGCTGTATATACGGGGCCCAGCTGTGCTCAGCTAGACATATAACGACTTAAAAACATCGCCTATAGGTCCTATATGGCCTTGGGTTGCAGCTGGCTGGTATAAGAGCCACCCACATGCCGTATATACAGGGCCCAGCTGTGCTCAGATCGACATATATCGACTCAAGAACATCGCCTGTAGGTCCTATATGGCCGTGGGTTGCATCTGGCTGGTATCAGAGCCACCCCCATGCTGTATATACGGGGCCCAGCTGTGCTCAGATCGACATATATCGACTCAAGAACATCGCCTGTAGGTCCTATATGGCCGTGGGTTGCATCTGGCTGGTATCAGAGCTACCCCCATGCTGTATATACGGGGCCCAGCTGTGCTCAGATCGACATATATCGACTCAAGAACATCGCCTGTAGGTCCTATATGGCCGTGGGTTGCAGCTGGCTGGTATCAGAGCCACCCACATGCCGTATATACGGGGCCCAGCTGTGCTCAGATCGACATATATCGACTCAAGAACATCGCCTGTAGGTCCTATATGGCCGTGGGTTGCATCTGGCTGGTATCAGAGCTACTTCCATGCTGTATATACGGGGCCCAGCTGTGCTCAGATCGACATATATCGACTCAAGAACATCGCCTGTAGGTCCTATATGGCCGTGGGTTGCAGCTGGCTGGTATCACAGATACCCCCGCGCTGTATATACGTGGCCCAGCTGTGCTCAGAACGACATATATCGACTCAAGAACATCGGCTGTGGGTCTTATATGGCCGTGGGATGCAGCTGGCTGTTATCAGAGCTACCCCCAGGCTGTATATAAGTGGCCCAGCTGTACTCAGATCGACATATATCGACTCAAGAACATCGCCTGTAGGTGCTATATGGCCGTGGGTTGCATCTGGCTGGTATCAGAGCTACCTCCATGCTGTATATACGGCGCCAAGCTGTGCTCAGATCGACATATATCGACTCAAGAACATTGCTTGTAGGTCCTATATGGCCGTGGGTTGCATCTGGCTGGTATCAGTGCTACCCCCATGCTGTATATACGGCGCCCAGCTGTGCTCAGATCGACATATATCGACTCAAGAATATCGCCTGTAGGTCCTATATGGCCGTGGGTTGCATCTGGCTGGTATCAGAGCCACCCACATGCCGTATATACGGGGCCCAGCTGTGCTCGGATCGACATATATCGACTCAAGAACATCGCCTGTAGGTCCTATATAGCCGTTTGTTGCAGTTGGCTGGTATCACAGCTCCCCCATGCTGTATTTACGTGGCCCAGCTGTGCTCAGGTCGACATATATCGACTCAAGGACATCACCTGTAGGTCCTATATGGCCGTGGGTTGCAGCTGGCAGGTATTAGAGCCACCCACATGCCCTATATACGGGGGTCCAGCTGTGCTCAGATCGACATATATCGACTCAAGAACATCGCCTGTAGGTCCTATATGGCCGTGGGTTGCATCTGGCTGGTATCAGAGCTACCCACATGCCGTATATACATTACCCAGCTGTGCCCAGATCGACATATATCGACTCAAGAACATCGCCTGTAGGTCCTATATGGCCGTGGGTTGCATATGGCTGGTATCAGAGCTACTCCCATGCTGTATATACGAGGCCCAGCAGTGCTCAGATAGACATATATCGACTCAAGAACATTGCCTGTAGGTCTTATATGGCCGTGGGATGCAGCTGGCTGGTATCAGAGCTACCCCAGGCTGTATATACGTGGCCCAGCTGTGCTCAGATCGACATATATCGACTTAAGAACATCGCCGGTAGGTCCTGTATGCCCATGGGTTGCATCTGGCTGGTATCAGAGCCACCCACATGCCGTATATACGGGGACCAGCTGTGCTCAGATCGACATATATCGACTCAAGAACATCGCCTGTAGGTCCTATATAACCGTGGGTTGCAGCTGGCTGGCATCACAGCTACCCCCATGCTATATATACGGCGCCGAGCTGTGCTCAGATCGACATATATAGACTCAAGAACATCGCCTGTAGGTCCTATATGGCCGTGGGTTGCATCTGGCTGGTATCAGAGCTACCCCCCCGCTGTATATACGGGGCCCAGCTCTGCTCAGATCGACACATATCGACTCAAGAACATCGCCTGTAGGTCCTATATGGCCGTCGGTTGCATCTGGCTGGTATCAGAGCTACCCCATGCTGTATTTACGGGGCCCAGCTGTGCTCAGATCGACATATATCGAATCAAGAACATCGCCTGTAGGTCCTATACAGCCGTGGGTTGCAGCTGGCTGGTATCACAGCTACCCCCATGCTGTATATACGTGGCCCAGCTGTGCTCCGATCGACATATATCGACTCAAGAACATCGCCTGTAGGTCCTATATGGCCGTGGATTGCATCTGGCTGGTATCAGACCTACCCCCACGAGGTATATACGTGGCCCAGCTGTGCTCAGGTCGACATATATCGACTCAAGAACATCGCCTGTAGGTGCTATATGGCCGTGGGTTGCATCTGGCTGGTATCAGAGCTACCCCCATGCTGTATATACGGGGCCCAGCTGTGCTCAGATCGACATATATCGACTCAAGAACATAGCCTGTAGGTGCTATATGGCCGTGGGTTGCATCTGGCTGGTATCAGAGCTACCCACATGCTGTATATACGGCGCCCAGCTGTGCTCAGATCGACATATATCGACTCAAAAACATCGCCTGTAGGTCCTATATGCCCGCGGGTTGCATCTGGCTGGAATCAGAGCCACCCACATGCTGGAAATACAGGGCATAGCGGAGCTCATATCGACATATAACGACTCAAGAACATCGCCTGTGAGTCCCATATGGGCATAGGTTGCACCTGGCTGGTGTCGGAGCAGCCCCAATGTTGCATATACGGTGCATAGCGGTTCTCAGATCGACATATATCGACTCAAGAACATCGCCTGTAGGTCCTATATGGCAGAGGGTTGCATCTGGCTGATATCAGAGCCAACCACATGCCGTATATACGGGGCCCAGCTGTGCTCAGATTGACATATATCGAGTCAAGAACATCGCCTGTAGGTCCTATATCGCCGTGGGTTACATCTGGCTAGTATCAGAGCTACCCCCATGGTGTATATACGGTGCCCAGCTGTGCTCAAATCGACATATATCGATTCAAGAACATCGCCTGTAGGTCCTATATGGCCGTGGGTTGGATCTGGATGGTATCAGAGCTACTCCCATGCTGTATATACGAGGCCCAGCTGTGCTCAGATCGACAAATTTCGACTCAAGAACATTGCCTGTGGGTCTTATATGACCGTGGGTTGCAGCTGGCTGGTATCAGAGCTACCCCCCAGGCTGTATATACGTGGCCCAGTTTTGCTCAGATCGACATATATCGACTCAAGAATATCGCCTGTAGGTGCTGTATGGCCGTGGGTTGCATTTGGCTGGTATCAGAGCTACCCCCATGCTGTATATACGGCGCCCAGCTGTGCTCAGATCGACATATATCGACTCAAGAACATCGCCTGTAGGTCCTATATGGCCGTGGGTTGCATCTGGCTGGTATCAGAGCTACCCCCATGCTGTATATACGGCGCCCAGCTGTGCTCAGATCGACATATATCGACTCAAGAACATCGCCTGTAGGTCCTATATGGCCGTGGGTTGCAGCTGGCTGGTATCACAGCTTCCCCCATGCTGTATATACTTGGCCCAGCTGTGCTCAGATCGACATATATCGACTCAAGAACATCGCCTGTAGGTCCTATATGGCCGTGGGTTGCATCTGGCTGGTATCAGAGCTACCCCCATGCTGTATATACGGGGCCCAGCTGTGCTCAGATCGACATATATCGACTCAAGAACATCGCCTGTAGGTCCTATATGGCCGTGGGTTGCAGCTGGCTGGTATCACAGCTACCCCCACGCTGTATATACGTGGCCCAGCTGTGCTCAGAACGACATAAATCGACTCAAGAACATCGCCTGTGGGTCATATATGGCCGTGGGTTGCAGCTGGCTGGTATCAGAGCTACCCCAGGCAGTATATACGTGGCCCAGCTGTGCTCAGATCGACATATATCGACTCAAGAACATCGCCTGTAGGTGCTATATGGCCGTGGGTTGCAGCTGGCTGGTATCAGAGCCACCCACATGCTGTATATACGGGGCCCAGCTGTGCTCAGATCGACATATATCGACTCAAGAACATCGCCTGTAGGTCCTATATGGCCGTGGGTTGCATCTGGCTGGTATCAGAGCTACCCCCATGCTGTATATACGGGGCCCAGCTGTGCTCAGATCGACATATATCGACTCAAGAACATCGCCTGTAGGTCCTATATGGCCGTGGGTTGCAGCTGGCTGGTATCACAGCTACCCCCACGCTGTATATACGTGGCCCAGCTGTGCTCAGAACGACATAAATCGACTCAAGAACATCGCCTGTGGGTCATATATGGCCGTGGGTTGCAGCTGGCTGGTATCAGAGCTACCCCAGGCAGTATATACGTGGCCCAGCTGTGCTCAGATCGACATATATCGACTCAAGAACATCGCCTGTAGGTCCTATATGGCCGTGGGTTGCAGCTGGCTGGTATCACAGCTACCCCCACGCTGTATATACGTGGCCCAGCTGTGCTCAGAACGACATAAATCGACTCAAGAACATCGCCTGTGGGTCATATATGGCCGTGGGTTGCAGCTGGCTGGTATCAGAGCTACCCCAGGCAGTATATACGTGGCCCAGCTGTGCTCAGATCGACATATATCGACTCAAGAACATCGCCTGTAGGTGCTATATGGCCGTGGGTTGCAGCTGGCTGGTATCAGAGCCACCCACATGCTGTATATACGGGGCCCAGCTGTGCTCAGATCGACATATATCGACTCAAGAACATCGCCTGTAGGTCCTAGATGGCCGTGGGTTGCATCTGGCTGGTATCAGAGCTACCCCCATGCTGTATATACGGGGCCCAGCTGTGCTCAGATCGACATATATCGACTCAAGAACATCGCCTGTAGGTCCTATATGGCCGTGGGTTGCAGCTGGCTGGTATCACAGCTACCCCCACGCTGTATATACGTGGCCCAGCTGTGCTCAGAACGACATAAATCGACTCAAGATCATCGCCTGTGGGTCATATATAGCCGTGGGTTGCAGCTGGCTGGAATCAGAGATACCCCAGGCTGTATATACGTGGCCCAGCTGTGCTCAGATCGACATATATCGACTCAAGAACATCGCCTGTAGGTCCTATATGGCCGTGGGTTGCAGCTGGCTGGTATCAGAGCCACCCACATGCTGTATATACGGGGCCCAGCTGTGCTCAGATCGACATATATCGACTCAAGAACATCGCCTGTAGGTCCTATATGGCCGTGGGTTGCATCTGGCTGGTATCAGAGCTACCCCCATGCTGTATATACGGGGCCCAGCTGTGCTCAGATCGACATATATCGACTCAAGAACATCGCCTGTAGGTCCTATATGGCCGTGGGTTGCATCTGGGTGGTATCAGAGCTACACCCGTGCTGTATATACGGGGCCCAGCTGTGCTCAGATCGACATATATCGACTCAAGAACAACGCCTGTAGGTGCTATATGGTCGTGTGTTGCATCTGGCTGGTATCAGAGCTACACCCATGCTGTATATACGGCGCCCAGCTGTGCTCAGATCGACATATATCGACTCAAGAACATCGCCTGTAGGTCCTATATGGCCGTGGGTTGCATCTGGCTGGTATCAGAGCTACCCCCATGCTGTATATACGGGGCCCAGCTGTGCTCAGATCGACATATATCGACTCAAGAACATCGCCTGTAGGTCCTATATGGCCGTGGGTTGCAGTTGGCTGGTATCAGAGCCACCCACATGCCGTATATACGGGGCCCAGCTGTGCTCAGATCTACATATATCGACTCAAGAACATCGCCTGTAGGTCCTATATGGCCGTGGGTTGCATCTGGCTGGTATCAGAGCTACCCCCATGCTGTATATACGGGGTCCAGCTGTGCTCAGATCGACATATATCGACTCAAGAACATCGCCTGTAGGTCCTATATGGCCGTGGGTTGCAGCTGGCTGGTATCACAGCTACCCCCACGCTGTATATACGTGGCCCCGCTGTGCTCAGAACGACATATATCGACTCAAGAACATCGCCTGTGGGTCTTATATGGCCGTGGGTTGCAGCTGGCTGGTATCAGAGCTACCCCCAGGCTGTATATACGTGGCCCAGCTGTACTCAGATCGACATATATCGACTCAAGAACATCGCCTGTAGGTGTTATATGGCCGTGGGTTGCATCTGGCTGGTATCAGAGCTACCCCCATGCTGTATATACGGCGCCCAGCTGTGCTCAGATCGACATATATCGACTCAAGAATATCGCCTGTAGGTCCTATATGGCCGTGGGTTGCATCTGGCTGGTATCAGAGCCACCCACATGCCGTATATACGGGGCCCAGCTGTGCTCGGATCGACATATATCGACTCAAGAACATCGCCTGTAGGTCCTATATGGCCGTGGATTGAATCTGGCTGGTATCATAACTACCCCCATGCTGTATATACGGCGCCCAGCTGTGCTCAGATCGACATATATCGACTCAAGAACATCGCCTGTAGGTCCTACATAGCCGTGGGTTGTAGTTGGCTGGTATCACAGCTATCCCCATGCTGTATTTACGTGGCCCAGCTGTGCTCAGGTCGACATATATCGACTCAAGGACATCACCTGTAGGTCCTATATGGCCGTGGGTAGCAGCTGGCTGGTATCAGAGCCACCCACATGCCCTATATACGGGGTTCCAGCTGTGCTCAGATCGACATATATCGACTCAAGAACATCGCCTGTAGGTCCTATATGGCCGTGGGTTGCATCTGGCTGGTATCAGAGCCACCCACATGCCGTATATACGTTACCCAGCTGTGCCCAGATCGACATATATCGACTCAAGAACATCGCCTGTAGGTCCTATATGGCCGTGGGTTGCAAATGGCTGGTATCAGAGCTACACCCATGCTGTATATACGAGGCCCAGCTGTGCTCAGATCGACATATATCGACTCAAGAACATCGCCTGTGGGTCTTATATGGCCGTGGGTTGCAGCTGGCTGGTATCAGAGCTACCCCCAGGCTGTATATACGTGGCCCAGCTGTGCTCAGATCGACATATATCGACTTAAGAACATCGCCGGTAGGTCCTGTATGCCCATGGGTTGCATCTGGCTGGTATCAGAGCCACCCACATGCCGTATATACGGGGACCAGCTGTGCTCAGATCGACATATATCGACTTAAGAACATCGCCTGTAGGTCCTATATGGCCGTGGGTTGCATCTGGCTCGTATCAGAGCTACCCCCATGCTGTATATACTGCGCCAAGCTGTGCTCAGATCGACATATATCGACTCAAGAAAATCGCCTGTAGGTCCTATATGGCCGTGGGTTGCATCTGGCTGGTATCAGAGCTACCCCCATGCTGTATATACGGGGCCCAGCTGTGCTCAGATCGACATATATCGACTCAAGAACATCGCCTGTAGGTCCTATATGGCCGTGGGTTGCAGCTGGCTAGTATCACAGCTACCCCCATGCTGTATATACGTGGCCCAGCTGTGCTCAGATCGACATATATCGACTCAAGAACATCGCCTGTAGGTCCTATATGGCCGTGAGTTGCATCTGGCTGGTATCAGAGCCACCCACATGCCGTATATACGGTACCCAGCTGTGCTCAGATCGACATATATCGACTCAAGAACATAGCCTGTAGGTCCTATATGGCCGTGGGTTGTATATGGCTGCTATCAGAGCCACCCACATGACGTATATACGGGGCCCAGATGTGCTCAGATCGACATATATCGACTCAAGAACATCGCCTGTAGGTCCTATATGGCCGTGGGTTGCATCTGGCTGGTATCAGAGCCACCCACATGCTGTATATACCGTACCCAGCTGTGCTCAGATCGACATATATCGACTCAAGAACATCGCCTGTAGGTCCTATATGGCCGTGGGTTGTATATGGCTGGTATCAGAGCCACCCACATGCCGTATATACGGGGCCCAGCTGTGCTCAGATCCACATATATCGACTCAAGAACATCGCCTGTAGGTGCTATATGGCCGTGGGTTGCATCTGGCTGGTATCAGAGCTACCCCCTTGCTGTATATACGGCGCCCAGCTGTGCTCAGATCGACATATATCGACTCAAGAACATCGTCTGTAGGTCCTATATGGCCGTGGATTGCATCTGGCTGGTATCAGAGCTACTCCCATGCTGTATATACGGCGCCCAGCTGTGCTCAGATCGACATATATCGACCCAAGAACATCGCCTGTAGGTCCTATATGGCCGTGGCTTGCATCTGGCTGGTATCAGAGCCACCCACATGCCGTATATACGGGGCCCAGCTGTGCTCAGATCGACATATATCGACTCAAGAACAACGCCTGTAGGTGCTATATAGTCGTGGGTTGCATCTGGCTGGTATCAGAGCTACACCCATGCTGTATATACGGCGCCCAGCTGTGCTCAGATCGACATATATCGACTCAAGAACATCGCCTGTAGGTCCTATATGGCCGTGGGTTGCATCTGGGTGGTATCAGAGCTACACCCGTGCTGTATATACGGGACCCAGCTGTGCTCAGATCGACATATATCGACTCAAGAACATCGCCTGTAGGTCCTATATGGCCGTGGGTTGCATCTGGCTGATATCAGAGCCACCCACATGCCGTATATACGAGGGCCCAGCTGTGCTCAGATCGACATATATCGAATCAAGAACATCGGCTGTAGGTCCTATATGGCCTTGGGTTGCATCTGGCTGATATCAGAGCCACCCACATGCCGTATATACGGGGCCCACCTGTGCTCAGATCGACATATATCGACTCAAGAACATCGCTTGTAGGTCCTATATGGCCGTGGGTTGCATCTGGCTGGTATCAGAGCCACCCACATGCCGTATATACGAGGCCCAGCTGTGCTCAGATCGACATATATCGACTCAAGAACATCGGCTGTAGGTCCTATATGGCCGTGGGATGCATATAGCTGGTATCAGAGCCACCCACATGCCGTATATACGGGGCCCAGCTGTGCTCAGATCGACATATATCGACGCAAGAACATCGCCTGTAGGTCCTATATGTCTGTGGGTTGCATCTGGCTGGTATCAGAGCTACCCTCATGCTGTATATACGGGGCCCAGATGTGCTCAGATTGACATATATCGACTCAAGAACATCGCCTGTAGGTCCTATATGGCCGTGGGTTGCATCTGGCTGGTATCAGAGCTACCCCCATGCTGTATATACGGGGCCCAGCTGTGCTCAGATCGACATATATCGACTCAAGAACATCGCCTGTAGGTCCTATATGGCCGTGGGTTGCAGTTGGCTGGTATCAGAGCCACCCACATGCCGTATATACGGGGCCCAGCTGTGCTCAGATCTACATATATCGACTCAAGAACATCGCCTGTAGGTCCTATATGGCCGTGGATTGCATCTGGCTGGTATCAGAGCTACCCCCATGCTGTATATACGGGGTCCAGCTATGCTCAGATCGACATATATCGACTCAAGAACATCGCCTGTAGGTCCTATATGGCCGTGGGTTGCAGCTGGCTGGTATCACAGCTACCCCCACGCTGTATATATGTGGCCCCGCTGTGCTCAGAACGACATATATCGACTCAAGAACATCGCCTGTGGGTCTTATATGGCCGTGGGTTGCAGCTGGCTGGTATCAGAGCTACCCCCAGGCTGTATATACGTGGCATAGCTGTACTCAGATCGACATATATCGACTCAAGAACATCGCCTGTAGGTGTTATATGGCCGTGGGTTGCATCTGGCTGGTATCAGAGCTACCCCCATGCTGTATATACGGCGCCCAGCTGTGCTCAGATCGACATATATCGACTCAAGAATATCGCCTGTAGGTCCTATATGGCCGTGGGTTGCATCTGGCTGGTATCAGAGCCACCCACATGCCGTATATACGGGGCCCAGCTGTGCTCGGATCGACATATATCGACTCAAGAACATCGCCTGTAGGTCCTATATGGCCGTGGATTGAATCTGGCTGGTATCATAACTACCCCCATGCTCTATATACGGCGCCCAGCTGTGCTCAGATCGACATATATCGACTCAAGAACATCGCCTGTAGGTCCTACATAGCCGTGGGTTGTAGTTGGCTGGTATCACAGCTATCCCCATGCTGTATTTACGTGGCCCAGCTGTGCTCAGGTCGTCATATATCGACTCAAGGACATCACCTGTAAGTCCTATATGGCCGTGGGTAGCAGCTGGCTGGTATCACATCTACCCCCATGCTATATATACGGCGCCCAGCTGTGCTCAGATCGACATATATCGACTCAAGAACATCGCCTGTAGGTCCTATATGGCCGTGGGTTGCATCTGGCTGGTTTCAGAGCTACTCCCATGCTGTATATA
This sequence comes from Lordithon lunulatus, assembly GCA_963942505.1. NCBI lineage: Eukaryota > Metazoa > Arthropoda > Insecta > Coleoptera > Staphylinidae > Lordithon > Lordithon lunulatus. The sequence goes on along the minus strand of OZ012667.1, from coordinate 27,974,144 downwards.
CGGGGCCCAGCTGTGCTCAGATAGACATATATCGACTCAAGAACATCGCCTATAGGTCCTATATGGCCGTGGGTTGCAGCTGGCTGGTATCACAGCTACCCCCATGCTGTATATACGTGGCCCAGCTGTGCTCAGATCGACATATATCGACTCAAGAACATCGCCTGTAGGTCCTATATGCCCGTGGGTTGCATCTGGCTGGAATCAGAGCCACCCACATGCTGCATATACAGGGCATAGCGGAGCTCATATCGACATATATCGTCTCAAGAACATCGCCTGTAGGTCCCATATGGGCATGGGTTGCACCTGGCTGGTGTCGGAGCGGCCCCAATGTTGCATATACGGTGCATAGCGGTGCTCAGATCGACATATATCGACTCAAGAACATCGCCTGTAGGTCCTATATGGCAGTGGGTTGCATCTGGCTGATATCAGAGCCATCCACATGCCGTATATACGGGGGCCCAGCTGTGCTCAGAACGACATATATCGACTCAAGAACATCGGCTCTAGGTCCTATATGGCCGTGGGTTGCATCTGGCTGGTATCAGAGTCACCCACATTCCGTATATACGGGGCCCAGCTGTGCTCAGTTCGACATATATCGACTCAAGAACATCCCCTGTAGGTCCTATATGGCCGTGGGTTGCATCTGGCTGGTATCAGAGCTACCCCCATGGTGTATATACGGCGCCCAGCTGTGCTCAAATCGACATATATCGATTCAAGAACATCGCCTGTAGGTCCTATATGGCCGTGGGTTGCAGCTGGCTGGATTCAGAGCTACCCCCATGCTGTATATACGGGGCCCATCTGTGCTCAGATCGACATATATCGACTCAAGAACATGGCCGTGGGTTGCATCTGGCTGGTATCAGTGCTACCCACATGCTGTATATACGGCGCCCAGCTGTGCTCAGATCGACATATATCGACTCAAGAATATCGCTTGTAGGTCCTATATGGCCGTGGGTTGCATCCTGCTGGTATCAGAGCCACCCACACGCCGTATATACCGGGCCCAGCTGTGCTCGGATCGACATATATCGACTCAAGAACATCGCCTGTAGGTCCTATATGGCCGTGGATTGAATCTGGCTGGTATCAGAGCTACCCCCATGTTGTATATACGGCGCCCAGCTGTGCTCAGATCGACATATATCGACTCAAGAACATCGCCTGTAGGTCCTATATAGCCGTAGGTTGCAGTTGGCTGGTATCACAGCTAACCCCATGCTGTATATACGTGGCCCAGCTGTGCTCAGGTCGACATATATCGACTCAAGGACATCCCCTGTAGGTCCTATATGGCTGTGGGTTGCAGCTGGCTGGTATCAGAGCCACCCACATGCCCTATATACGGGGGTCCAGCTGTGCTCAGATCGACCATATATCGAATTAAGAACATCGCCTGTAGGTCCTATATGGCCGTGGGTTGCATCTGGCTGATATCAGAGCCACCCACATGCCGTATATACGGTGGCCCAGCTGTGCTCAGATCGTCATATATCGACTCAAGAACATCGCCTGTAGGTCCTATATGGCCGTGGGTTGCATCTGGCTGGTATCAGAGCCACCCACATGCCGTATATACGGTACCCAGCTGTGCTCAGATCGACATATATCGACTCAAGAACATCGCCTGTAGGTCCTATATGGCCGTGGGTTGTATATGGCTGGTATCAGAGCCACCCACATGCCGTATATATGGGGCCCAGCTGTGCTCAGATCGACATATATCGACTCAAGAACATCGCCTGTAGGTCCTATATGGCCGTGGGTTGCATCTGGCTGGGATCAGAGCTACCACCATGCTGTATATGCGGCGCCCAGCTGTGCTCAGATCGACATATATCGACTCAAAAACATCGCCTGTAGGTCCTATATGGGCATAGGTTGCACCTGGCTGGTGTCGGAGCGGCCCCAATGCTGCATATACGGTGCATAGCGGTGCTCAGATCGACATATATCGAATCAAGAACATCGCCTGTAGGTCCTATATGACAGTGGGTTGCATCTGGCTGATATCAGAGCCACCGACATGCCGTATATACGGTGGCCCAGCTGTGCTCAGATCGTCATATATCGACTCAGGAACATCGCCTGTAGGTCCTATATGGCCGTGGGTTGCATCTGGCTGGTATCAGAGCCACCCACATGCTGTATATACGGTACACAGCTGTGCTCAGATCGACATATATCGACTCAAGAACATCGCCTGTAGGTCTTATATAGCCGTGGGTTGTATATGGCTGGTATCAGAGCCACACACATGCCGTATATACGGGGCCCAGCTGTGCTCAGATCGACATATATCGACTCAAGAACATCGCCTGTAGGTCCTATATGGCCGTGGTTTGCATCTGGCTGGTATCGGAGCTACCCCCATGGTGTATATACGGCGCCCAGCTGCGCTCAGATCGACATATATCGACTCAAGAACATCGCCTATAGGTCCTATATGGCTGTGGGTTGCATCTGGCTGGTATCAGAGCAACCCCCATGCTGTATATACGAGGCCCAGCTGTGCTCAGATCGACATATATCGAATCAAGAACATCGCCTGTGGGTCTTATATGGCCGTTGGTTGCAGCTGGCTGGTATCAGAGCTACCCCCATGCTGTATATACGGCGCCAAGCTGTGCTCAGATCGAAATATATATCGACTCAAGAACATCGCTTGTAGGTCCTATATGGCCGTGAGTTGCATCTGGCTGGTATCAGTGCTACCCCCATGCTGTATATACGACGCCCAGCTGTGCTCAGATCGACATATATCGACTCAAGAATAACGCCTGTAGGTCCTATATGGCCGTGGGTTGCATCTGTCTGGTATCAGAGCCACCCACATGCCGTATATACGGGGCCCAGCTGTGCTCGGATCGACATATATCGACTCAAGAACATCGCCTGTAGGTCCTATATGGCCGTAGATTGAATCTGGCTGGTATCAGTGCTACCCCCATGCTGTATATATGACGCCCAGCTGTGCTCAGATCGACATATATCGACTCAAGAATATCGCCTGTAGGTCCTATATGGCCGTGGGTTGCATCTGGCTGGTATCAGAGCCACCCACATGCTGTATATACGGTACCCAGCTGTGCTCAGATCGACATATATCGACTCAAGAACATTGCCTGTAGGTGCTATATGGCCGTGGGTTGCATCTGGCTGGTATCAGAACAACCCCCATGCTGTATATACGGCGCCAAACTGTGCTCAGATCGAAATATATATCGACTCAAGAACATCGCTTGTAGGTCCTATATGGCCGTGGGTTGCATCTGGCTGGTATCAGAGCTACCCCCATGCTGTATATACGGCGCCCAGCTGTGCTCAGATCGACATATATCGACTCAAGAACATCGCCTGTAGGTCCTATATGGCCGTGGGTTGCATCTGACTGGTATCAGTGCTAATCCCATGCTGTATATACGGCGCCCAGCTATGCTCAAATCGACATATATCGACTCAAGAACATCGCCTGTAGGTCCTATAAGGCCGTGGGTTGCATCTGGCTGGTATCAGTGCTAATCCCATGCTGTATAAACGGCGCCCAGCTGTGCTCAGATCGACATATATCGACTCAAGAACATCGCCTGTGGGTCCTATATAGCCGTGGGCGGCAGCTGGCTGGTATCACAGCTACCCCCATGCTGTATATACGTGGCCCAGCTGTGCTCAGATCGACATATATCGACTCAAGTACATCGCCTGTAGGTCCTATATGGCCGTGGGTTGCAGCTGGCTGGTATCAGAGCCAACTACATGCCGTATATACGGGGCCCAGCTGTGCTCAGATCGACATATATCGACGGAAGAACATCGCCTGTAGGTCCTATATGGCCATGGGTTGCACCTGGCTGGTATCACAGCTACCCCCATGCTGTATATACGTAGCCAAGCTGTGCTTAGATCGACATATATCGACTCAAGAACATCGCCTGTAGGTCCTATATGCCCGTGGGTTGCATCTGGCTGGATTCAGAGCCACCCACATGCTGCATATACAATGCATAGCGGAGCTCATATCGACATATATCGACTCAAGAACATCGCCTGTAGGTTCTTATATGGGCATAGGTTGCACCTGGCTGGTGTCGAAGCGGCCCCAATGCTGCATATACGGTGCATAGCGGTGCTCAGATCGACATATATCGACTCAAGAACATCGCTTGTAGGTCCTATATTGCCGTGGGTTGCATCTGGCTGATATCAGAGCCACCCACATGCCGTATATAAGGGGGCCCAGCTGTGCTCAGATCGACATATATCGACACAAGAACATCGGCTGTAGGTCCTATATGGCCGTGGGTTGCATCTGTGGGTGGCTCTGATACCAGCCAGATGCAACCCACGGCCATATAGGACCTAGAGCCTATGTTCTTGAGTCGATATATGTCGATCTGAGCACCGCTATGCACCGTATATGCAACATTGGGGCCGCTCCGTCACCAGCCAGGTGCAACCTATGCCCATATGGGACCTACAGGCGATGTTCTTCAGTCGATATATGTCGATATGAGCTCCGCTATGCCCTGTATATGCAGCATGTGCGTGGCTCTGATTCCAGCCAGATGCAACCCACGGGCATATAGGACCTACAGGCGATGTTCTTGAGTCGATATATGTCGATCTGAGCACAGCTGGGCCACGTATATACAGCATGGGTGTAGCTGTGATACCAGCCAGCTGCAACCCACGGCCATATAGGACCTACAGGCGATGTTCTTCTGTCGATATATGTCGATCTGAGCACAGCTGGGCCACGTATATACAGCATGGGGGTAGCTGTGATACCAGCCAGCTGCAACCCACGGCCATATAGGACCTACAGGCGATGTTCTTGAGTCGAAATATGTCGATCTGAGCACAGCTGTGCCCCGTATATATAGCATGGGGGTAGCTCTGAAACCAGCCAGATGCAACCCACGGCCATATAGGACCTACAGGCGATGTTCTTGAGTCGATATATGTCGATCTGAGCACAGCTGGGCGCCGTATATATAGCATGGAGGTAGCTGTGATACCAGCCAGCTGCAACCCACGGTTATATAGGACCTACAGGCGATGTTCTTGAGTCGATATATGTCGATCTGAGCACAGCTGGGCCCCGTATATACAGTATGGGGGTAGCTCTGATACCACCCAGATGCAATCCACGGCCATATAGGACCTACAGGCGATGTTCTTGAGTCGATATATGTCGATCTGAGCACAGCTGGGCCCCGTATATACAGCACGAGGGTAGCTCTGATACCAACCAGATGCAACCCACGGCCATATAGGACCTACAGGCGATGTTCTTGAGTCGATATATGTCGATCTGAGCACAGCTGGGCCCCGTATATACGGCATGTGGGTGGCTCTTATACCAGCCATATGCATCCCACGGCCATATAGGACCTACAGCCGATGTTCTTGAGTCGATATATGTCGATCTGAGCACAGCTGGGCCCCGTATATACGGCATGTGGGTGGCTCTGATACCAGCCAGATGCAACCCACGGCCATATAGGACCTACAGGCGATGTTCTTGAGTCGATATATGTCGATCTGAGCACAGCTGGGCCCCGTATATACGGCATGTGGGTGGCTCTGATACCAGCCAGATGCAACCCACGGCCATATAGGACCTACAGCCGATGTTCCTGATTCGATATATGTCGATCTGAGCACAGTTGGGCCCTTGTATATACGGCATGTGGGTGGCTCTGATATCAGCCAGATGCCGTGGGTTGCATCTGGCTGATATCAGAGCCACCCACATGCCCTATATACGGGGGTCCAGCTGTGCTCAGATCGACATATATCGACTCAAGAACATCGCCTGTAGGTCCTATATCGCCGTGGGTTGCATCTGGCTGGTATCAGAGCTACCCCCATGCTTTATATACGGCGCCCAGCTGTGCTCAGATCGACATATATCGACTCAAGAACATCGCCTGTAGGTCATATATGGCCGTGGGTTGTATCTGACTGGTATCAGAGCTACCCCCATGCTGTATACACGGGGCCCAGCTGTGCTCAAATCGACATATATCGACTCAAGAACATCGCCTGTAGGTCCTATATGGCCGTGGGTTGCATCTGGCTGGTATCAGAGCTACCCCCATGCTGTATATACGGCGCCCAGCTGTGCTCAGATCGACATATATCGACTCAAGAACATCGCTTGTAGGTCCTATATGGCCGTGGGTTGCAGCTGGCTGGTATCAGAGCTACCCCCATGCTGTATATACGTGGCCCAGCTGTGCTCAGATCGACATATATCGACTCAAGAACATCGCCTGTGGGTCTTATATGGCCGTGGGTTGCAGCTGGCTGGTATCAGAGCTACCTCCAGGCTGTATATACGTGGCCCAGCTGTGCTCAGATCGACATATATCGACTCAAGAACATCGCCTGTAGGTGCTATATGGCCGTGGGTTGCATCTGGCTGGTATCAGAGCTACCCCCATGCTGTATATACGGCGCCCAGCTGTGCTCAGATCGACATATATCGACTCAAGAACATCGCTTGTAGGTCCTATATGGCCGTGGGTTGCATCTGGCTGGTATCAGTGCTACCCCCATACTGTATATACGGCGTCCAGCTGTGCTCAGATCGACATATATCGACTCAAGAACATCGCCTGTAGGTCCTATATGGCCGAGGGTTGCATATGGCTGGTATCAGAGCTACCCCCATGCTGTATTTACGGGGCCCAGCTGTTCCCACATCGACATATAATGAATCAAGAACATCGCTTGTAGGTCCTACATAGCCGTGGGTTGCAGCTGGCTGGTATCACAGCTACCCCCATGCTGTATATACGTGGCCCAGCTGCGCTCCGATCGACATATATCGACTCAAGAACATCGCCTGTAGGTCCTATATGGCCGTGGGTTGTATCTGCCTGGTATCAAAGCTACCCCTATGCTGTATATACGGCGAGCAGCTGTGCTCAGATCGACATATATCGACTCAAGAACATCGCCTGTAGGTCCTATATGGCCGTGGGTTGCATCTGGCTGGTTTCAGAGCTACCCCCATGCTGTATATACGGGGCCCAGCTGTGCTCAGATCGACATATATCGACTCAAGAACATCGGCTGTAGGTCCTATATGGCCGTGGGATGCATATAGCTGGTATCAGAGCCACCCACATGCCGTATATACGGGGCCCAGCTGTGCTCAGATCGACATATATCGACGCAAGAACATCGCCTGTAGGTCCTATATGTCTGTGGGTTGCATCTGGCTGGTATCAGAGCTACCCTCATGCTGTATATACGGGGCCCAGATGTGCTCAGATTGACATATATCGACTCAAGAACATCGCCTGTAGGTCCTATATGGCCGTGGGTTGCATCTGGCTGGTATCAGAGCTACCCCCATGCTGTATATACGGGGCCCAGCTGTGCTCAGATCGACATATATCGACTCAAGAACATCGCCTGTAGGTCCTATATGGCCGTGGGTTGCAGTTGGCTGGTATCAGAGCCACCCACATGCCGTATATACGGGGCCCAGCTGTGCTCAGATCTACATATATCGACTCAAGAACATCGCCTGTAGGTCCTATATGGCCGTGGATTGCATCTGGCTGGTATCAGAGCTACCCCCATGCTGTATATACGGGGTCCAGCTATGCTCAGATCGACATATATCGACTCAAGAACATCGCCTGTAGGTCCTATATGGCCGTGGGTTGCAGCTGGCTGGTATCACAGCTACCCCCACGCTGTATATATGTGGCCCCGCTGTGCTCAGAACGACATATATCGACTCAAGAACATCGCCTGTGGGTCTTATATGGCCGTGGGTTGCAGCTGGCTGGTATCAGAGCTACCCCCAGGCTGTATATACGTGGCATAGCTGTACTCAGATCGACATATATCGACTCAAGAACATCGCCTGTAGGTGTTATATGGCCGTGGGTTGCATCTGGCTGGTATCAGAGCTACCCCCATGCTGTATATACGGCGCCCAGCTGTGCTCAGATCGACATATATCGACTCAAGAATATCGCCTGTAGGTCCTATATGGCCGTGGGTTGCATCTGGCTGGTATCAGAGCCACCCACATGCCGTATATACGGGGCCCAGCTGTGCTCGGATCGACATATATCGACTCAAGAACATCGCCTGTAGGTCCTATATGGCCGTGGATTGAATCTGGCTGGTATCATAACTACCCCCATGCTCTATATACGGCGCCCAGCTGTGCTCAGATCGACATATATCGACTCAAGAACATCGCCTGTAGGTCCTACATAGCCGTGGGTTGTAGTTGGCTGGTATCACAGCTATCCCCATGCTGTATTTACGTGGCCCAGCTGTGCTCAGGTCGTCATATATCGACTCAAGGACATCACCTGTAAGTCCTATATGGCCGTGGGTAGCAGCTGGCTGGTATCACATCTACCCCCATGCTATATATACGGCGCCCAGCTGTGCTCAGATCGACATATATCGACTCAAGAACATCGCCTGTAGGTCCTATATGGCCGTGGGTTGCATCTGGCTGGTTTCAGAGCTACTCCCATGCTGTATATACGGGGCCCAGCTGTGCTCAGATAGACATATATCGACTCAAGAACATCGCCTATAGGTCCTATATGGCCGTGGGTTGCAGCTGGCTGGTATCACAGCTACCCCCATGCTGTATATACGTGGCCCAGCTGTGCTCAGATCGACATATATCGACTCAAGAACATCGCCTGTAGGTCCTATATGCCCGTGGGTTGCATCTGGCTGGAATCAGAGCCACCCACATGCTGCATATACAGGGCATAGCGGAGCTCATATCGACATATATCGTCTCAAGAACATCGCCTGTAGGTCCCATATGGGCATGGGTTGCACCTGGCTGGTGTCGGAGCGGCCCCAATGTTGCATATACGGTGCATAGCGGTGCTCAGATCGACATATATCGACTCAAGAACATCGCCTGTAGGTCCTATATGGCAGTGGGTTGCATCTGGCTGATATCAGAGCCATCCACATGCCGTATATACGGGGGCCCAGCTGTGCTCAGAACGACATATATCGACTCAAGAACATCGGCTCTAGGTCCTATATGGCCGTGGGTTGCATCTGGCTGGTATCAGAGTCACCCACATTCCGTATATACGGGGCCCAGCTGTGCTCAGTTCGACATATATCGACTCAAGAACATCCCCTGTAGGTCCTATATGGCCGTGGGTTGCATCTGGCTGGTATCAGAGCTACCCCCATGGTGTATATACGGCGCCCAGCTGTGCTCAAATCGACATATATCGATTCAAGAACATCGCCTGTAGGTCCTATATGGCCGTGGGTTGCAGCTGGCTGGATTCAGAGCTACCCCCATGCTGTATATACGGGGCCCATCTGTGCTCAGATCGACATATATCGACTCAAGAACATGGCCGTGGGTTGCATCTGGCTGGTATCAGAGCTACCCCCATGTTGTATATACGGCGCCCAGCTGTGCTCAGATCGACATATATCGACTCAAGAACATCGCCTGTAGGTCCTATATAGCCGTAGGTTGCAGTTGGCTGGTATCACAGCTAACCCCATGCTGTATATACGTGGCCCAGCTGTGCTCAGGTCGACATATATCGACTCAAGGACATCCCCTGTAGGTCCTATATGGCTGTGGGTTGCAGCTGGCTGGTATCAGAGCCACCCACATGCCCTATATACGGGGGTCCAGCTGTGCTCAGATCGACCATATATCGAATTAAGAACATCGCCTGTAGGTCCTATATGGCCGTGGGTTGCATCTGGCTGATATCAGAGCCACCCACATGCCGTATATACGGTGGCCCAGCTGTGCTCAGATCGTCATATATCGACTCAAGAACATCGCCTGTAGGTCCTATATGGCCGTGGGTTGCATCTGGCTGGTATCAGAGCCACCCACATGCCGTATATACGGTATCCAGCTGTGCTCAGATCGACATATATCGACTCAAGAACATCGCCTGTAGGTCCTATATGGCCGTGGGTTGTATATGGCTGGTATCAGAGCCACCCACATGCCGTATATATGGGGCCCAGCTGTGCTCAGATCGACATATATCGACTCAAGAACATCGCCTGTAGGTCCTATATGGCCGTGGGTTGCATCTGGCTGGGATCAGAGCTACCACCATGCTGTATATACGGCGCCCAGCTGTGCTCAGATCGACATATATCGACTCAAAAACATCGCCTGTAGGTCCTATATGGGCATAGGTTGCACCTGGCTGGTGTCGGAGCGGCCCCAATGCTGCATATACGGTGCATAGCGGTGCTCAGATCGACATATATCGAATCAAGAACATCGCCTGTAGGTCCTATATGACAGTGGGTTGCATCTGGCTGATATCAGAGCCACCGACATGCCGTATATACGGTGGCCCAGCTGTGCTCAGATCGTCATATATCGACTCAGGAACATCGCCTGTAGGTCCTATATGGCCGTGGGTTGCATCTGGCTGGTATCAGAGCCACCCACATGCTGTATATACGGTACACAGCTGTGCTCAGATCGACATATATCGACTCAAGAACATCGCCTGTAGGTCTTATATAGCCGTGGGTTGTATATGGCTGGTATCAGAGCCACACACATGCCGTATATACGGGGCCCAGCTGTGCTCAGATCGACATATATCGACTCAAGAACATCGCCTGTAGGTCCTATATGGCCGTGGTTTGCATCTGGCTGGTATCGGAGCTACCCCCATGGTGTATATACGGCGCCCAGCTGCGCTCAGATCGACATATATCGACTCAAGAACATCGCCTATAGGTCCTATATGGCTGTGGGTTGCATCTGGCTGGTATCAGAGCAACCCCCATGCTGTATATACGAGGCCCAGCTGTGCTCAGATCGACATATATCGAATCAAGAACATCGCCTGTGGGTCTTATATGGCCGTTGGTTGCAGCTGGCTGGTATCAGAGCTACCCCTATGCTGTATATACGGCGCCAAGCTGTGCTCAGATCGAAATATATATCGACTCAAGAACATCGCTTGTAGGTCCTATATGGCCGTGAGTTGCATCTGGCTGGTATCAGTGCTACCCCCATGCTGTATATACGACGCCCAGCTGTGCTCAGATCGACATATATCGACTCAAGAATAACGCCTGTAGGTCCTATATGGCCGTGGGTTGCATCTGTCTGGTATCAGAGCCACCCACATGCCGTATATACGGGGCCCAGCTGTGCTCGGATCGACATATATCGACTCAAGAACATCGCCTGTAGGTCCTATATGGCCGTAGATTGAATCTGGCTGGTATCAGTGCTACCCCCATGCTGTATATATGACGCCCAGCTGTGCTCAGATCGACATATATCGACTCAAGAATATCGCCTGTAGGTCCTATATGGCCGTGGGTTGCATCTGGCTGGTATCAGAGCCACCCACATGCTGTATATACGGTACCCAGCTGTGCTCAGATCGACATATATCGACTCAAGAACATTGCCTGTAGGTGCTATATGGCCGTGGGTTGCATCTGGCTGGTATCAGAACAACCCCCATGCTGTATATACGGCGCCAAACTGTGCTCAGATCGAAATATATATCGACTCAAGAACATCGCTTGTAGGTCCTATATGGCCGTGGGTTGCATCTGGCTGGTATCAGAGCTACCCCCATGCTGTATATACGGCGCCCAGCTGTGCTCAGATCGACATATATCGACTCAAGAACATCGCCTGTAGGTCCTATATGGCCGTGGGTTGCATCTGACTGGTATCAGTGCTAATCCCATGCTGTATATACGGCGCCCAGCTATGCTCAAATCGACATATATCGACTCAAGAACATCGCCTGTAGGTCCTATAAGGCCGTGGGTTGCATCTGGCTGGTATCAGTGCTAATCCCATGCTGTATAAACGGCGCCCAGCTGTGCTCAGATCGACATATATCGACTCAAGAACATCGCCTGTGGGTCCTATATAGCCGTGGGCGGCAGCTGGCTGGTATCACAGCTACCCCCATGCTGTATATACGTGGCCCAGCTGTGCTCAGATCGACATATATCGACTCAAGTACATCGCCTGTAGGTCCTATATGGCCGTGGGTTGCAGCTGGCTGGTATCAGAGCCAACTACATGCCGTATATACGGGGCCCAGCTGTGCTCAGATCGACATATATCGACGGAAGAACATCGCCTGTAGGTCCTATATGGCCATGGGTTGCACCTGGCTGGTATCACAGCTACCCCCATGCTGTATATACGTAGCCAAGCTGTGCTTAGATCGACATATATCGACTCAAGAACATCGCCTGTAGGTCCTATATGCCCGTGGGTTGCATCTGGCTGGATTCAGAGCCACCCACATGCTGCATATACAATGCATAGCGGAGCTCATATCGACATATATCGACTCAAGAACATCGCCTGTAGGTTCTTATATGGGCATAGGTTGCACCTGGCTGGTGTCGAAGCGGCCCCAATGCTGCATATACGGTGCATAGCGGTGCTCAGATCGACATATATCGACTCAAGAACATCGCTTGTAGGTCCTATATTGCCGTGGGTTGCATCTGGCTGATATCAGAGCCACCCACATGCCGTATATAAGGGGGCCCAGCTGTGCTCAGATCGACATATATCGACACAAGAACATCGGCTGTAGGTCCTATATGGCCGTGGGTTGCATCTGTGGGTGGCTCTGATACCAGCCAGATGCAACCCACGGCCATATAGGACCTAGAGCCTATGTTCTTGAGTCGATATATGTCGATCTGAGCACCGCTATGCACCGTATATGCAACATTGGGGCCGCTCCGTCACCAGCCAGGTGCAACCTATGCCCATATGGGACCTACAGGCGATGTTCTTCAGTCGATATATGTCGATATGAGCTCCGCTATGCCCTGTATATGCAGCATGTGCGTGGCTCTGATTCCAGCCAGATGCAACCCACGGGCATATAGGACCTACAGGCGATGTTCTTGAGTCGATATATGTCGATCTGAGCACAGCTGGGCCACGTATATACAGCATGGGGGTAGCTGTGATACCAGCCAGCTGCAACCCACGGCCATATAGGACCTACAGGCGATGTTCTTCTGTCGATATATGTCGATCTGAGCACAGCTGGGCCACGTATATACAGCATGGGGGTAGCTGTGATACCAGCCAGCTGCAACCCACGGCCATATAGGACCTACAGGCGATGTTCTTGAGTCGAAATATGTCGATCTGAGCACAGCTGTGCCCCGTATATATAGCATGGGGGTAGCTCTGAAACCAGCCAGATGCAACCCACGGCCATATAGGACCTACAGGCGATGTTCTTGAGTCGATATATGTCGATCTGAGCACAGCTGGGCGCCGTATATATAGCATGGAGGTAGCTGTGATACCAGCCAGCTGCAACCCACGGTTATATAGGACCTACAGGCGATGTTCTTGAGTCGATATATGTCGATCTGAGCACAGCTGGGCCCCGTATATACAGTATGGGGGTAGCTCTGATACCACCCAGATGCAATCCACGGCCATATAGGACCTACAGGCGATGTTCTTGAGTCGATATATGTCGATCTGAGCACAGCTGGGCCCCGTATATACAGCACGAGGGTAGCTCTGATACCAACCAGATGCAACCCACGGCCATATAGGACCTACAGGCGATGTTCTTGAGTCGATATATGTCGATCTGAGCACAGCTGGGCCCCGTATATACGGCATGTGGGTGGCTCTTATACCAGCCATATGCATCCCACGGCCATATAGGACCTACAGCCGATGTTCTTGAGTCGATATATGTCGATCTGAGCACAGCTGGGCCCCGTATATACGGCATGTGGGTGGCTCTGATACCAGCCAGATGCAACCCACGGCCATATAGGACCTACAGGCGATGTTCTTGAGTCGATATATGTCGATCTGAGCACAGCTGGGCCCCGTATATACGGCATGTGGGTGGCTCTGATACCAGCCAGATGCAACCCACGGCCATATAGGACCTACAGCCGATGTTCCTGATTCGATATATGTCGATCTGAGCACAGTTGGGCCCTTGTATATACGGCATGTGGGTGGCTCTGATATCAGCCAGATGCCGTGGGTTGCATCTGGCTGATATCAGAGCCACCCACATGCCCTATATACGGGGGTCCAGCTGTGCTCAGATCGACATATATCGACTCAAGAACATCGCCTGTAGGTCCTATATCGCCGTGGGTTGCATCTGGCTGGTATCAGAGCTACCCCCATGCTTTATATACGGCGCCCAGCTGTGCTCAGATCGACATATATCGACTCAAGAACATCGCCTGTAGGTCATATATGGCCGTGGGTTGTATCTGACTGGTATCAGAGCTACCCCCATGCTGTATACACGGGGCCCAGCTGTGCTCAAATCGACATATATCGACTCAAGAACATCGCCTGTAGGTCCTATATGGCCGTGGGTTGCATCTGGCTGGTATCAGAGCTACCCCCATGCTGTATATACGGCGCCCAGCTGTGCTCAGATCGACATATATCGACTCAAGAACATCGCTTGTAGGTCCTATATGGCCGTGGGTTGCAGCTGGCTGGTATCAGAGCTACCCCCATGCTGTATATACGTGGCCCAGCTGTGCTCAGATCGACATATATCGACTCAAGAACATCGCCTGTGGGTCTTATATGGCCGTGGGTTGCAGCTGGCTGGTATCAGAGCTACCTCCAGGCTGTATATACGTGGCCCAGCTGTGCTCAGATCGACATATATCGACTCAAGAACATCGCCTGTAGGTGCTATATGGCCGTGGGTTGCATCTGGCTGGTATCAGAGCTACCCCCATGCTGTATATACGGCGCCCAGCTGTGCTCAGATCGACATATATCGACTCAAGAACATCGCTTGTAGGTCCTATATGGCCGTGGGTTGCATCTGGCTGGTATCAGTGCTACCCCCATACTGTATATACGGCGTCCAGCTGTGCTCAGATCGACATATATCGACTCAAGAACATCGCCTGTAGGTCCTATATGGCCGAGGGTTGCATATGGCTGGTATCAGAGCTACCCCCATGCTGTATTTACGGGGCCCAGCTGTTCCCACATCGACATATAATGAATCAAGAACATCGCTTGTAGGTCCTACATAGCCGTGGGTTGCAGCTGGCTGGTATCACAGCTACCCCCATGCTGTATATACGTGGCCCAGCTGCGCTCCGATCGACATATATCGACTCAAGAACATCGCCTGTAGGTCCTATATGGCCGTGGGTTGTATCTGCCTGGTATCAAAGCTACCCCTATGCTGTATATACGGCGAGCAGCTGTGCTCAGATCGACATATATCGACTCAAGAACATCGCCTGTAGGTCCTATATGGCCGTGGGTTGCATCTGGCTGGTTTCAGAGCTACCCCCATGCTGTATATACGGGGCCCAGCTGTGCTCAGATCGACATATATCGACTCAAGAACATCGGCTGTAGGTCCTATATGGCCGTGGGATGCATATAGCTGGTATCAGAGCCACCCACATGCCGTATATACGGGGCCCAGCTGTGCTCAGATCGACATATATCGACGCAAGAACATCGCCTGTAGGTCCTATATGTCTGTGGGTTGCATCTGGCTGGTATCAGAGCTACCCTCATGCTGTATATACGGGGCCCAGATGTGCTCAGATTGACATATATCGACTCAAGAACATCGCCTGTAGGTCCTATATGGCCGTGGGTTGCATCTGGCTGGTATCAGAGCTACCCCCATGCTGTATATACGGGGCCCAGCTGTGCTCAGATCGACATATATCGACTCAAGAACATCGCCTGTAGGTCCTATATGGCCGTGGGTTGCAGTTGGCTGGTATCAGAGCCACCCACATGCCGTATATACGGGGCCCAGCTGTGCTCAGATCTACATATATCGACTCAAGAACATCGCCTGTAGGTCCTATATGGCCGTGGATTGCATCTGGCTGGTATCAGAGCTACCCCCATGCTGTATATACGGGGTCCAGCTGTGCTCAGATCGACATATATCGACTCAAGAACATCGCCTGTAGGTCCTATATGGCCGTGGGTTGCAGCTGGCTGGTATCACAGCTACCCCCACGCTGTATATATGTGGCCCCGCTGTGCTCAGAACGACATATATCGACTCAAGAACATCGCCTGTGGGTCTTATATGGCCGTGGGTTGCAGCTGGCTGGTATCAGAGCTACCCCCAGGCTGTATATACGTGGCATAGCTGTACTCAGATCGACATATATCGACTCAAGAACATCGCCTGTAGGTGTTATATGGCCGTGGGTTGCATCTGGCTGGTATCAGAGCTACCCCCATGCTGTATATACGGCGCCCAGCTGTGCTCAGATCGACATATATCGACTCAAGAATATCGCCTGTAGGTCCTATATGGCCGTGGGTTGCATCTGGCTGGTATCAGAGCCACCCACATGCCGTATATACGGGGCCCAGCTGTGCTCGGATCGACATATATCGACTCAAGAACATCGCCTGTAGGTCCTATATGGCCGTGGATTGAATCTGGCTGGTATCATAACTACCCCCATGCTCTATATACGGAGCCCAGCTGTGCTCAGATCGACATATATCGACTCAAGAACATCGCCTGTAGGTCCTACATAGCCGTGGGTTGTAGTTGGCTGGTATCACAGCTATCCCCATGCTGTATTTACGTGGCCCAGCTGTGCTCAGGTCGTCATATATCGACTCAAGGACATCACCTGTAGGTCCTATATGGCCGTGGGTAGCAGCTGGCTGGTATCACATCTACCCCCATGCTATATATACGGCGCCCAGCTGTGCTCAGATCGACATATATCGACTCAAGAACATCGCCTGTAGGTCCTATATGGCCGTGGGTTGCATCTGGCTGGTTTCAGAGCTACTCCCATGCTGTATATACGGGGCCCAGCTGTGCTCAGATAGACATATATCGACTCAAGAACATCGCCTATAGGTCCTATATGGCCGTGGGTTGCAGCTGGCTGGTATCACAGCTACCCCCATGCTGTATATACGTGGCCCAGCTGTGCTCAGATCGACATATATCGACTCAAGAACATCGCCTGTAGGTCCTATATGCCCGTGGGTTGCATCTGGCTGGAATCAGAGCCACCCACATGCTGCATATACAGGGCATAGCGGAGCTCATATCGACATATATCGTCTCAAGAACATCGCCTGTAGGTCCGATATGGGCATGGGTTGCACCTGGCTGGTGTCGGAGCGGCCCCAATGTTGCATATACGGTGCATAGCGGTGCTCAGATCGACATATATCGACTCAAGAACATCGCCTGTAGGTCCTATATGGCAGTGGGTTGCATCTGGCTGATATCAGAGCCATCCACATGCCGTATATACGGGGGCCCAGCTGTGCTCAGAACGACATATATCGACTCAAGAACATCGGCTCTAGGTCCTATATGGCCGTGGGTTGCATCTGGCTGGTATCAGAGTCACCCACATTCCGTATATACGGGGCCCAGCTGTGCTCAGTTCGACATATATCGACTCAAGAACATCCCCTGTAGGTCCTATATGGCCGTGGGTTGCATCTGGCTGGTATCAGAGCTACCCCCATGGTGTATATACGGCGCCCAGCTGTGCTCAAATCGACATATATCGATTCAAGAACATCGCCTGTAGGTCCTATATGGCCGTGGGTTGCAGCTGGCTGGATTCAGAGCTACCCCCATGCTGTATATTCGGGGCCCATCTGTGCTCAGATCGACATATATCGACTCAAGAACATGGCCGTGGGTTGCATCTGGCTGGTATCAGTGCTACCCACATGCTGTATATACGGCGCCCAGCTGTGCTCAGATCGACATATATCGACTCAAGAATATCGCTTGTAGGTCCTATATGGCCGTGGGTTGCATCCTGCTGGTATCAGAGCCACCCACACGCCGTATATACCGGGCCCAGCTGTGCTCGGATCGACATATATCGACTCAAGAACATCGCCTGTAGGTCCTATATGGCCGTGGATTGAATCTGGCTGGTATCAGAGCTACCCCCATGTTGTATATACGGCGCCCAGCTGTGCTCAGATCGACATATATCGACTCAAGAACATCGCCTGTAGGTCCTATATAGCCGTAGGTTGCAGTTGGCTGGTATCACAGCTAACCCCATGCTGTATATACGTGGCCCAGCTGTGCTCAGGTCGACATATATCGACTCAAGGACATCCCCTGTAGGTCCTATATGGCTGTGGGTTGCAGCTGGCTGGTATCAGAGCCACCCACATGCCCTATATACGGGGGTCCAGCTGTGCTCAGATCGACCATATATCGAATTAAGAACATCGCCTGTAGGTCCTATATGGCCGTGGGTTGCATCTGGCTGATATCAGAGCCACCCACATGCCGTATATACGGTGGCCCAGCTGTGCTCAGATCGTCATATATCGACTCAAGAACATCGCCTGTAGGTCCTATATGGCCGTGGGTTGCATCTGGCTGGTATCAGAGCCACCCACATGCCGTATATACGGTATCCAGCTGTGCTCAGATCGACATATATCGACTCAAGAACATCGCCTGTAGGTCCTATATGGCCGTGGGTTGTATATGGCTGGTATCAGAGCCACCCACATGCCGTATATATGGGGCCCAGCTGTGCTCAGATCGACATATATCGACTCAAGAACATCGCCTGTAGGTCCTATATGGCCGTGGGTTGCATCTGGCTGGGATCAGAGCTACCACCATGCTGTATATACGGCGCCCAGCTGTGCTCAGATCGACATATATCGACTCAAAAACATCGCCTGTAGGTCCTATATGGGCATAGGTTGCACCTGGCTGGTGTCGGAGCGGCCCCAATGCTGCATATACGGTGCATAGCGGTGCTCAGATCGACATATATCGAATCAAGAACATCGCCTGTAGGTCCTATATGACAGTGGGTTGCATCTGGCTGATATCAGAGCCACCGACATGCCGTATATACGGTGGCCCAGCTGTGCTCAGATCGTCATATATCGACTCAGGAACATCGCCTGTAGGTCCTATATGGCCGTGGGTTGCATCTGGCTGGTATCAGAGCCACCCACATGCTGTATATACGGTACACAGCTGTGCTCAGATCGACATATATCGACTCAAGAACATCGCCTGTAGGTCTTATATAGCCGTGGGTTGTATATGGCTGGTATCAGAGCCACACACATGCCGTATATACGGGGCCCAGCTGTGCTCAGATCGACATATATCGACTCAAGAACATCGCCTGTAGGTCCTATATGGCCGTGGTTTGCATCTGGCTGGTATCGGAGCTACCCCCATGGTGTATATACGGCGCCCAGCTGCGCTCAGATCGACATATATCGACTCAAGAACATCGCCTATAGGTCCTATATGGCTGTGGGTTGCATCTGGCTGGTATCAGAGCAACCCCCATGCTGTATATACGAGGCCCAGCTGTGCTCAGATCGACATATATCGAATCAAGAACATCGCCTGTGGGTCTTATATGGCCGTTGGTTGCAGCTGGCTGGTATCAGAGCTACCCCTATGCTGTATATACGGCGCCAAGCTGTGCTCAGATCGAAATATATATCGACTCAAGAACATCGCTTGTAGGTCCTATATGGCCGTGAGTTGCATCTGGCTGGTATCAGTGCTACCCCCATGCTGTATATACGACGCCCAGCTGTGCTCAGATCGACATATATCGACTCAAGAATAACGCCTGTAGGTCCTATATGGCCGTGGGTTGCATCTGTCTGGTATCAGAGCCACCCACATGCCGTATATACGGGGCCCAGCTGTGCTCGGATCGACATATATCGACTCAAGAACATCGCCTGTAGGTCCTATATGGCCGTAGATTGAATCTGGCTGGTATCAGTGCTACCCCCATGCTGTATATATGACGCCCAGCTGTGCTCAGATCGACATATATCGACTCAAGAATATCGCCTGTAGGTCCTATATGGCCGTGGGTTGCATCTGGCTGGTATCAGAGCCACCCACATGCTGTATATACGGTACCCAGCTGTGCTCAGATCGACATATATCGACTCAAGAACATTGCCTGTAGGTGCTATATGGCCGTGAGTTGCATCTGGCTGGTATCAGAACAACCCCCATGCTGTATATACGGCGCCAAACTGTGCTCAGATCGAAATATATATCGACTCAAGAACATCGCTTGTAGGTCCTATATGGCCGTGGGTTGCATCTGGCTGGTATCAGAGCTACCCCCATGCTGTATATACGGCGCCCAGCTGTGCTCAGATCGACATATATCGACTCAAGAACATCGCCTGTAGGTCCTATATGGCCGTGGGTTGCATCTGACTGGTATCAGTGCTAATCCCATGCTGTATATACGGCGCCCAGCTATGCTCAAATCGACATATATCGACTCAAGAACATCGCCTGTAGGTCCTATAAGGCCGTGGGTTGCATCTGGCTGGTATCAGTGCTAATCCCATGCTGTATAAACGGCGCCCAGCTGTGCTCAGATCGACATATATCGACTCAAGAACATCGCCTGTGGGTCCTATATAGCCGTGGGCGGCAGCTGGCTGGTATCACAGCTACCCCCATGCTGTATATACGTGGCCCAGCTGTGCTCAGATCGACATATATCGACTCAAGTACATCGCCTGTAGGTCCTATATGGCCGTGGGTTGCAGCTGGCTGGTATCAGAGCCAACTACATGCCGTATATACGGGGCCCAGCTGTGCTCAGATCGACATATATCGACGGAAGAACATCGCCTGTAGGTCCTATATGGCCATGGGTTGCACCTGGCTGGTATCACAGCTACCCCCATGCTGTATATACGTAGCCTAGCTGTGCTTAGATCGACATATATCGACTCAAGAACATCGCCTGTAGGTCCTATATGCCCGTGGGTTGCATCTGGCTGGATTCAGAGCCACCCACATGCTGCATATACAATGCATAGCGGAGCTCATATCGACATATATCGACTCAAGAACATCGCCTGTAGGTTCTTATATGGGCATAGGTTGCACCTGGCTGGTGTCGAAGCGGCCCCAATGCTGCATATACGGTGCATAGCGGTGCTCAGATCGACATATATCGACTCAAGAACATCGCTTGTAGGTCCTATATTGCCGTGGGTTGCATCTGGCTGATATCAGAGCCACCCACATGCCGTATATAAGGGGGCCCAGCTGTGCTCAGATCGACATATATCGACACAAGAACATCGGCTGTAGGTCCTATATGGCCGTGGGTTGCATCTGTGGGTGGCTCTGATACCAGCCAGATGCAACCCACGGCCATATAGGACCTAGAGCCTATGTTCTTGAGTCGATATATGTCGATCTGAGCACCGCTATGCACCGTATATGCAACATTTGGGCCGCTCCGTCACCAGCCAGGTGCAACCTATGCCCATATGGGACCTACAGGCGATGTTCTTCAGTCGATATATGTCGATATGAGCTCCGCTATGCCCTGTATATGCAGCATGTGCGTGGCTCTGATTCCAGCCAGATGCAACCCACGGGCATATAGGACCTACAGGCGATGTTCTTGAGTCGATATATGTCGATCTGAGCACAGCTGGGCCACGTATATACAGCATGGGGGTAGCTGTGATACCAGCCAGCTGCAACCCACGGCCATATAGGACCTACAGGCGATGTTCTTCTGTCGATATATGTCGATCTGAGCACAGCTGGGCCACGTATATACAGCATGGGGGTAGCTGTGATACCAGCCAGCTGCAACCCACGGCCATATAGGACCTACAGGCGATGTTCTTGAGTCGAAATATGTCGATCTGAGCACAGCTGTGCCCCGTATATATAGCATGGGGGTAGCTCTGAAACCAGCCAGATGCAACCCACGGCCATATAGGACCTACAGGCGATGTTCTTGAGTCGATATATGTCGATCTGAGCACAGCTGGGCGCCGTATATATAGCATGGAGGTAGCTGTGATACCAGCCAGCTGCAACCCACGGTTATATAGGACCTACAGGCGATGTTCTTGAGTCGATATATGTCGATCTGAGCACAGCTGGGCCCCGTATATACAGTATGGGGGTAGCTCTGATACCACCCAGATGCAATCCACGGCCATATAGGACCTACAGGCGATGTTCTTGAGTCGATATATGTCGATCTGAGCACAGCTGGGCCCCGTATATACGGCATGTGGGTGGCTCTTATACCAGCCATATGCATCCCACGGCCATATAGGACCTACAGCCGATGTTCTTGAGTCGATATATGTCGATCTGAGCACAGCTGGGCCCCGTATATACGGCATGTGGGTGGCTCTGATACCAGCCAGCTGCAACCCACGGTTATATAGGACCTACAGGCGATGTTCTTGAGTCGATATATGTCGATCTGAGCACAGCTGGGCCCCGTATATACAGCACGAGGGTAGCTCTGATACCAACCAGATGCAACCCACGGCCATATAGGACCTACAGGCGATGTTCTTGAGTCGATATATGTCGATCTGAGCACAGCTGGGCCCCGTATATACGGCATGTGGGTGGCTCTTATACCAGCCATATGCATCCCACGGCCATATAGGACCTACAGCCGATGTTCTTGAGTCGATATATGTCGATCTGAGCACAGCTGGGCCCCGTATATACGGCATGTGGGTGGCTCTGATACCAGCCAGATGCAACCCACGGCCATATAGGACCTACAGGCGATGTTCTTGAGTCGATATATGTCGATCTGAGCACAGCTGGGCCCCGTATATACGGCATGTGGGTGGCTCTGATACCAGCCAGATGCAACCCACGGCCATATAGGACCTACAGCCGATGTTCCTGATTCGATATATGTCGATCTGAGCACAGTTGGGCCCTTGTATATACGGCATGTGGGTGGCTCTGATATCAGCCAGATGCCGTGGGTTGCATCTGGCTGATATCAGAGCCACCCACATGCCCTATATACGGGGGTCCAGCTGTGCTCAGATCGACATATATCGACTCAAGAACATCGCCTGTAGGTCCTATATCGCCGTGGGTTGCATCTGGCTGGTATCAGAGCTACCCCCATGCTTTATATACGGCGCCCAGCTGTGCTCAGATCGACATATATCGACTCAAGAACATCGCCTGTAGGTCATATATGGCCGTGGGTTGTATCTGACTGGTATCAGAGCTACCCCCATGCTGTATACACGGGGCCCAGCTGTGCTCAAATCGACATATATCGACTCAAGAACATCGCCTGTAGGTCCTATATGGCCGTGGGTTGCATCTGGCTGGTATCAGAGCTACCCCCATGCTGTATATACGGCGCCCAGCTGTGCTCAGATCGACATATATCGACTCAAGAACATCGCTTGTAGGTCCTATATGGCCGTGGGTTGCAGCTGGCTGGTATCAGAGCTACCCCCATGCTGTATATACGTGGCCCAGCTGTGCTCAGATCGACATATATCGACTCAAGAACATCGCCTGTGGGTCTTATATGGCCGTGGGTTGCAGCTGGCTGGTATCAGAGCTACCTCCAGGCTGTATATACGTGGCCCAGCTGTGCTCAGATCGACATATATCGACTCAAGAACATCGCCTGTAGGTGCTATATGGCCGTGGGTTGCATCTGGCTGGTATCAGAGCTACCCCCATGCTGTATATACGGCGCCCAGCTGTGCTCAGATCGACATATATCGACTCAAGAACATCGCTTGTAGGTCCTATATGGCCGTGGGTTGCATCTGGCTGGTATCAGTGCTACCCCCATACTGTATATACGGCGTCCAGCTGTGCTCAGATCGACATATATCGACTCAAGAACATCGCCTGTAGGTCCTATATGGCCGAGGGTTGCATATGGCTGGTATCAGAGCTACCCCCATGCTGTATTTACGGGGCCCAGCTGTTCCCACATCGACATATAATGAATCAAGAACATCGCTTGTAGGTCCTACATAGCCGTGGGTTGCAGCTGGCTGGTATCACAGCTACCCCCATGCTGTATATACGTGGCCCAGCTGCGCTCCGATCGACATATATCGACTCAAGAACATCGCCTGTAGGTCCTATATGGCCGTGGGTTGTATCTGCCTGGTATCAAAGCTACCCCTATGCTGTATATACGGCGAGCAGCTGTGCTCAGATCGACATATATCGACTCAAGAACATCGCCTGTAGGTCCTATATGGCCGTGGGTTGCATCTGGCTGGTTTCAGAGCTACCCCCATGCTGTATATACGGGGCCCAGCTGTGCTCAGATCGACATATATCGACTCAAGAACATCGCCTGCAGGTCCTATATGGCCGTGGGTTGCAGCTGGCTGGTATCACAGCTACCCCCATGCTGTATATACGGGGCTTAGCTGTGCTCAGATCGACATATATCGACTCTAGAACATCGCCTGTTGGTCCTATATGGCCGTGGGTTGCATCTGGCTGGTATCAGATCTACCCCCATGCTGTATATACGGGGCCCAGCTGTGCTCAGATCGACATATATCGACTCAAGAACTTCGCCTGTAGGTCCTATATGGCCTTGGGTTGCAGCTGGCTGGTATCAGAGCCACCCACATGCCGTATATACAGGACCCAGCTGTGCTCAGATCGACATATATCGACTCAAGAACATCGCCTGTAGGTCCTATATGGCCGTGGGTTGCATCTGGCTGGTATCAGAGCTACCCCCATACTGTATATACGAGGCCCAGCTGTGCTCAGCTCGACATATAACGACTTAAAAACATCGCCTATAGGTCCTATATGGCCTTGGGTTGCAGCTGGCTGGTATCAGAGCCACCCACATGCCGTATAAACAGGGCCCAGATGTGCTCAGATCGACATATATCGACTCAAGAACATCGCCTGTAGGTCCTATATGGCCGTGGGTTGCATCTGGCTGGTATCAGAGCTACCCCCATGCTGTATATACGGGGCCAACTGTGCTCAGATCGACATATATCGACTCAAGAACATCGCCTGTAGGTCCTATATGGCCGTGGGTTGCATCTGGCTGGTTTCAGAGCTACCCCCATGCTGTATATACGGGGCCCAGCTGTGCTCAGATAGACATATATCGACTCAAGAACATCGCCTATAGGTCCTATATGGCCGTGGGTTGCAGCTGGCTGGTATCACAGCTACCCCCATGCTGTATATACGTGGCCCAGCTGTGCTCAGATCGACATATATCGACTCAAGAACATCGCCTGTAGGTCCTATATGCCCGTGGGTTGCATCTGGCTGGAATCAGAGCCACCCACATGCTGCATATACAGGGCATAGCGGAGCTCATATCGACATATATCGACTCAAGAACATCGCCTGTAGGTCCCATATGGGCATGGGTTGCACCTGGCTGGTGTCGGAGCGGCCCCAATGTTGCATATACGGTGCATAGCGGTGCTCAGATCGACATATATCGACTCAAGAACATCGCCTGTAGGTCCTATATGGCAGTGGGTTGCATCTGGCTGATATCAGAGCCATCCACATGCCGTATATACGGGGGACCAGCTGTGCTCAGATCGACATATATCGACTCAAGAACATCGGCTCTAGGTCCTATATGGCCGTGGGTTGCATCTGGCTGGTATCAGAGTCACCCACATTCCGTATATACGGGGCCCAGCTGTGCTCAGTTCGACATATATCGACTCAAGAACATCCCCTGTAGGTCCTATATGGCCGTGGGTTGCATCTGGCTGGTATCAGAGCTACCCCCATGGTGTATATACGGCGCCCAGCTGTGCTCAAATCGACATATATCGATTCAGGAACATCGCCTGTAGGTCCTATATGGCCGTGGGTTGCAGCTGGCTGGTTTCAGAGCTACCCCCATGCTGTATATACGGGGCCCATCTGTGCTCAGATCGACATATATCGACTCAAGAACACGGCCGTGGGTTGCATCTGGCTGGTATCAGTGCTACCCACATGCTGTATATACGGCGCCCAGCTGTGCTCAGATCGACATATATCGACTCAAGAATATCGCCTTTAGGTCTTATATGGCCGTGGGTTGCATCTGGCTGGTATCAGAGCCACACACATGCCGTATATACAGGGCCCAGCTGTGCTCGGATCGACATATATCGACTCAAGAACATCGCCTGTAGGTCCTATATGGCCGTGGATTGAATCTGGCTGGTATCAGAGCTACCCCCATGTTGTATATACGGCGCCCAGCTGTGCTCAGATCGACATATATCGACTCAAGAACATCGCCTGTAGGTCCTATATAGCCGTAGGTTGCAGTTGGCTGGTATCACAGCTAACCTCATGCTGTATATACGTGGCCCAGCTGTGCTCAGGTCGACATATATCGACTCAAGGACATCACCTGTAGGTCCTATATGGCTGTGGGATGCAGCTGGCTGGTATCAGAGCCACCCACATGCCCTATATACGGGGGTCCAGCTGTGCTCAGATCGACCATATATCGAATCAAGAACATCGCCTGTAGGTCCTATATGGCCGTGGGTTGCATCTGGCTGATATCAGAGCCACCCACATGCCGTATATACGGTGGCCCAGCTGTGCTCAGATCGTCATATATCGACTCAAGAACATCGCCTGTAGGTCCTATATGGCAGTGGGTTGCATCTGGCTGGTATCAGAGCCACCCACATGCCGTATATACGGTACCCAGCTGTGCTCAGATCGACATATATCGACTCAAGAACATCGCCTGTAGGTCCTATATGGCCGTGGGTTGTATATGGCTGGTATTAGAGCCACCCACATGCCGTATATATGGGGCCCAGCTGTGCTCAGATCGACATATATCGACTCAAGAACATCGCTTGTAGGTCCTATATGGCCGTGGGTGGCATCTGGCTGGTATCAGAGCTACCCCCATGCTGTATATACGGCGCCCAGCTGTGCTCAGATCGACATATATCGACTCAAAAACATCGCCTGTAGGTCCTATATGGGCATAGGTTGCACCTGGCTGGTGTCGGAGCGGCCCCAATGCTGCATATACGGTGCATAGCGGTGCTCAGATCGACATATATCGAATCAAGAACATCGCCTGTAGGTCCTATATGACAGTGGGTTGCATCTGGCTGATATCAGAGCCACCGACATGCCGTATATACGGTGGCCCAGCTGTGCTCAGATCGTCATATATCGACTCAGGAACATCGCCTGTAGGTCCTATATGGCCGTGGGTTGCATCTGGCTGGTATCAGAGCCACCCACATGCTGTATATACGGTACACAGCTGTGCTCAGATCGACATATATCGACTCAAGAACATCGCCTGTAGGTCTTATATAGCCGTGGGTTGTATATGGCTGGTATCAGAGCCACACACATGCCGTATATACGGGGCCCAGCTGTGCTCAGATCGACATATATCGACTCAAGAACATCGCCTGTAGGTCCTATATGGCCGTGGTTTGCATCTGGCTGGTATCGGAGCTACCCCCATCGTGTATATACGGCGCCCAGCTGCGCTCAGATCGACATATATCGACTCAAGAACATCGCCTATAGGTCCTATATGGCTGTGGGTTGCATCTGGCTGGTATCAGAGCAACCCCCATGCTGTATATACGAGGCCCAGCTGTGCTCAGATCGACATATATCGACTCAAGAACATCGCCTGTGGGTCTTATATGGCCGTGGGTTGCAGCTGGCTGGTATCAGAGCTACCCACCAGGCTGTATATACGTGGCCCAGCTGTGCTCAGATCGGCATATATTGTCACAAAGTACATTTAATTAACTAGATATAAATGGGATTTAGGGATAGATTTTATATTATTATATTTATTACTTATTAATCCGTCGTCATAGGTTAACGAACGTGCATCGCGCTCGCAATTACACATTCGGGCTAACGCCCGCTGACCGCTGACTCAACAGCCGTACGCGCAATCGAATGGCGGAATACCCTAAGTGACCCAATTGTTTTGCAAGACGACACTTAGCAACAATACAGACTAGGAAACGAATACACATTCTGGCAGGTCAGGTATTTCGTCATCGGGCCAGTGTCCGGCGTTTCCATGCAGAGAACCGCGAGCGTGATGTCACGAATCGCAGCGACGACAGATTAATTTAGTTTATAAGCTCTAGTTAAAATTGTAAGGGGTCAGTAGTCGATCAGTCGAATGTATTCATCAGGTGGGTCATCAAGTACTAAGTAATAAAGGCGGCGTCGCACAGGGTGCTGTGCGACGCTACCCCCAATCTGAGCTACCTTGGTGAACTCCCCAACCCCCACCCCACCACGACAATATCGACTCAAGAACATCGCCTGTAGGTGCTATATGGCCGTGGGTTGCATCTGGCTGGTATCAGAGCTACCCCCATGCTGTATATACGGCGCCAAGCTGTGCTCAGATCGAAATATATATCGACTCAAGAACATCGCTTGTAGGTCCTATATGGCCGTGGGTTGCATCTGGCTGGTATCAGTGCTACCCCCATGCTGTATATACGACGCCCAGCTGTGCTCAGATCGACATATATCGACTCAAGAATATCGCCTGTAGGTCCTATATGGCCGTGGGTTGCATCTGTCTGGTATCAGAGCCACCCACATGCCGTATATACGGGGCCCAGCTGTGCTCGGATCGACATATATCGACTCAAGAACATCGCCTGTAGGTCCTATATGGCCGTGGGTTGCATCTGGCTGGTATCAGAGCTACCCCCATGCTGTATATACGGGGCCAACTGTGCTCAGATCGACATATATCGACTCAAGAACATCGCCTGTAGGTCCTATATGGCCGTGGGTTGCATCTGGCTGGTTTCAGAGCTACCCCCATGCTGTATATACGGGGCCCAGCTGTGCTCAGATAGACATATATCGACTCAAGAACATCGCCTATAGGTCCTATATGGCCGTGGGTTGCAGCTGGCTGGTATCACAGCTACCCCCATGCTGTATATACGTGGCCCAGCTGTGCTCAGATCGACATATATCGACTCAAGAACATCGCCTGTAGGTCCTATATGCCCGTGGGTTGCATCTGGCTGGAATCAGAGCCACCCACATGCTGCATATACAGGGCATAGCGGAGCTCATATCGACATATATCGACTCAAGAACATCGCCTGTAGGTCCCATATGGGCATGGGTTGCACCTGGCTGGTGTCGGAGCGGCCCCAATGTTGCATATACGGTGCATAGCGGTGCTCAGATCGACATATATCGACTCAAGAACATCGCCTGTAGGTCCTATATGGCAGTGGGTTGCATCTGGCTGATATCAGAGCCATCCACATGCCGTATATACGGGGGACCAGCTGTGCTCAGATCGACATATATCGACTCAAGAACATCGGCTCTAGGTCCTATATGGCCGTGGGTTGCATCTGGCTGGTATCAGAGTCACCCACATTCCGTATATACGGGGCCCAGCTGTGCTCAGTTCGACATATATCGACTCAAGAACATCCCCTGTAGGTCCTATATGTCCGTGGGTTGCATCTGGCTGGTATCAGAGCTACCCCCATGGTGTATATACGGCGCCCAGCTGTGCTCAAATCGACATATATCGATTCAAGAACATCGCCTGTAGGTCCTATATGGCCGTGGGTTGCATCTGGCTGGTATCAGTGCTACCCACATGCTGTATATACGGCGCCCAGCTGTGCTCAGATCGACATATATCGACTCAAGAATATCGCCTTTAGGTCCTATATGGCCGTGGGTTGCATCTGGCTGGTATCAGAGCCACACACATGCCGTATATACAGGGCCCAGCTGTGCTCGGATCGACATATATCGACTCAAGAACATCGCCTGTAGGTCCTATATGGCCGTGGATTGAATCTGGCTGGTATCAGAGCTACCCCCATGTTGTATATACGGCGCCCAGCTGTGCTCAGATCGACATATATCGACTCAAGAACATCGCCTGTAGGTCCTATATAGCCGTAGGTTGCAGTTGGCTGGTATCACAGCTAACCTCATGCTGTATATACGTGGCCCAGCTGTGCTCAGGTCGACATATATCGACTCAAGGACATCACCTGTAGGTCCTATATGGCTGTGGGTTGAAGCTGGCTGGTATCAGAGCCACCCACATGCCCTATATACGGGGGTCCAGCTGTGCTCAGATCGACCATATATCGAATCAAGAACATCGCCTGTAGGTCCTATATAGCCGTGGGTTGCATCTGGCTGATATCAGAGCCACCCACATGCCGTATATACGGTGGCCCAGCTGTGCTCAGATCGTCATATATCGACTCAAGAACATCGCCTGTAGGTCCTATATGGCAGTGGGTTGCATCTGGCTGGTATCAGAGCCACCCACATGCCGTATATACGGTACCCAGCTGTGCTCAGATCGACATATATCGACTCAAGAACATCGCCTGTAGGTCCTATATGGCCGTGGGTTGTATATGGCTGGTATTAGAGCCACCCACATGCCGTATATATGGGGCCCAGCTGTGCTCAGATCGACATATATCGACTCAAGAACATCGCTTGTAGGTCCTATATGGCCGTGGGTGGCATCTGGCTGGTATCAGAGCTACCCCCATGCTGTATATACGGCGCCCAGCTGTGCTCAGATCGACATATATCGACTCAAAAACATCGCCTGTAGGTCCTATATGGGCATAGGTTGCACCTGGCTGGTGTCGGAGCGGCCCCAATGCTGCATATACGGTGCATAGCGGTGCTCAGATCGACATATATCGAATCAAGAACATCGCCTGTAGGTCCTATATGACAGTGGGTTGCATCTGGCTGATATCAGAGCCACCGACATGCCGTATATACGGTGGCCCAGCTGTGCTCAGATCGTCATATATCGACTCAGGAACATCGCCTGTAGGTCCTATATGGCCGTGGGTTGCATCTGGCTGGTATCAGAGCCACCCACATGCTGTATATACGGTACACAGCTGTGCTCAGATCGACATATATCGACTCAAGAACATCGCCTGTAGGTCTTATATAGCCGTGGGTTGTATATGGCTGGTATCAGAGCCACACACATGCCGTATATACGGGGCCCAGCTGTGCTCAGATCGACATATATCGACTCAAGAACATCGCCTGTAGGTCCTATATGGCCGTGGTTTGCATCTGGCTGGTATCGGAGCTACCCCCATGGTGTATATACGGCGCCCAGCTGCGCTCAGATCGACATATATCGACTCAAGAACATCGCCTATAGGTCCTATATGGCTGTGGGTTGCATCTGGCTGGTATCAGAGCAACCCCCATGCTGTATATACGACGCCCAGCTGTGCTCAGATCGACATATATCGACTCAAGAATATCGCCTGTAGGTCCTATATGGCCGTGGGTTGCATCTGTCTGGTATCAGAGCCACCCACATGCCGTATATACGGGGCCCAGCTGTGCTCGGATCGACATATATCGACTCAAGAACATCGCCTGTAGGTCCTATATGGCCGTAGATTGAATCTGGCTGGTATCAGTGCTACCCCCATGCTGTATATACGACGCCCAGCTGTGCTCAGATCGACATATATCCACTCAAGAATATCGCATGTAGGTCCTATATGGCCGTGGGTTGCATCTGGCTGGTATCAGAGCCACCCACATGCTGTATATACGGCACCCAGCTGTGCTCAGATCGACATATATCGACTCAAGAACATCGCCTGTAGGTGCTATATGGCCGTGGGTTGCATCTGGCTGGTATCAGAACAACCCCCATGCTGTATATACGGCGCCAAACTGTGCTCAGATCGAAATATATATCGACTCAAGAACATCGCTTGTAGGTCCTATATGGCCGTGGGTTGCATCTGGCTGGTATCAGAGCTACCCCCATGCTGTATATACGGCGCCCAGCTGTGCTCAGATCGACATATATCGACTCAAGAACATCGCCTGTAGGTCCTATATGGCCGTGGGTTGCATCTGACTGGTATCAGTGCTAATCCCATGCTGTATATACGGCGCCCAGCTATGCTCAAATCGACATATATCGACTCAAGAACATCGCCTGTAGGTCCTATAAGGCCGTGGGTTGAATCTGGCTGGTATCAGTGCTAATCCCATGCTGTATAAACGGCGCCCAGCTGTGCTCAGATCGACATATATCGACTCAAGAACATCGCCTGTGGGTCCTATATAGCCGTGGGCTGCAGCTGGCTGGTATCACAGCTACCCCCATGCTGTATATACGTGGCCCAGCTGTGCTCAGATCAACATATATCGACTCAAGTACATCGCCTGTAGGTCCTATATGGCCGTGGGTTGCAGCTGGCTGGTATCAGAGCCAACTACATGCCGTATATACGGGGCCCAGCTGTGCTCAGATCGACATATATCGACGGAAGAACATCGCCTGTAGGTCCTATATGGCCATGGGTTGCACCTGGCTGGTATCACAGCTACCCCCATGCTGTATATACGTAGCCCAGCTGTGCTCAGATCGACATATATCGACTCAAGAACATCGCCTGTAGGTCCTATATGCCCGTGGGTTGCATCTGGCTGGATTCAGAGCCACCCACATGCTGCATATACAATGCATAGCGGAGCTCATATCGACATATATCGACTCAAGAAGATCGCCTGTAGGTTCTTATATGGGCATAGGTTGCACCTGGCTGCTGTCGAAGCGGCCCCAATGCTGCATATACGGTGCATAGCGGTGCTCAGATCGACATATATCGACTCAAGAACATCGCTTGTAGGTCCTATATTGCCGTGGGTTGCATCTGGCTGATATCAGAGCCACCCACATGCCGTATATACGGGGGCCCAGCTGTGCTCAGATCGACATATATCGACACAAGAACATCGGCTGTAGGTCCTATATGGCCGTGGGTTGCATCTGTGGGTGGCTCTGATACCAGCCAGATGCAACCCACGGCCATATAGGACCTAGAACCGATGTTCTTGAGTCGATATATGTCGATCTGAGCACCGCTATGCACCGTATATGCAACATTGGGGCCGCTCCGTCACCAGCCAGGTGCAACCTATGCCAATATGGGACCTACAGGCGATGTTCTTCAGTCGATATATGTCGATATGAGCTCCGCTATGCCCTGCATATGCAGCATGTGGGTGGCTCTGATTCCAGCCAGATGCAACCCACGGGCATATAGGACCTACAGGCGATGTTCTTGAGTCGATATATGTCGATCTGAGCACAGCTGGGCCACGTATATACAGCATGGGGGTAGCTGTGATACCAGCCAGCTGCAACCCACGGCCATATAGGACCTACAGGCGATGTTCTTGAGTCGATATATGTCGATCTGAGCACAGTTGGGCCACGTATATACAGCATGGGGGTAGCTGTGATACCAGCCCGCTGCAACCCACGGCCATATAGGACCTACAGGCGATGTTCTTGAGTCGATATATGTCGATCTGAGCACAGCTGGGCCCCGTATATACAGCATGGGGGTAGCTCTGAAACCAGCCAGATGCAACCCACGGCCATATAGGACCTACAGGCGATGTTCTTGAGTCGATATATGTCGATCTGAGCACAGCTGGGCGCCGTATATATAGCATGGAGGTAGCTGTGATACCAGCCAGCTGCAACCCACGGTTATATAGGACCTACAGGCGATGTTCTTGAGCCGATATATGTCGATCTGAGCACAGCTGGGCCCCGTATATACAGTATGGGGGTAGCTCTGATACCACCCAGATGCAATCCACGGCCATATAGGACCTACAGGCGATGTTCTTGAGTCGATATATGTCGATCTGAGCACAGCTGGGCCCCGTATATACAGCATGAGGGTAGCTCTGATACCAGCCAGATGCAACCCACGGCCATATAGGACCTACAGGCGATGTTCTTGAGTCGATATATGTCGATCTGAGCAGAGCTGGGCCCCGTTTATACGGCATGTGGGTGGCTCTTATACCAGCCATATGCATCCCACCAGCCAGATGCAACCCACGGCCATATAGGACCTACAGGCGATGTTCTTGAGTCGATATATGTCGATCTGAGCACAGCTGGGCCCCGTATATACGGCATGTGGGTGGCTCTGATACCAGCCAGATGCAACCCACGGCCATATAGGACCTACAGCCGATGTTCCTGATTCGATATATGTCGATCTGAGCACAGTTGGGCCCTTGTATATACGGCATGTGGGTGGCTCTGATATCAGCCAGATGCCGTGGGTTGCATCTGGCTGATATCAGAGCCACCCACATGCCCTATATACGGGGGTCCAGCTGTGCTCAGATCGACATATATCGACTCAAGAACATCGCCTGTAGGTCCTATATCGCCGTGGGTTGCATCTGGCTGGTATCAGAGCTACCCCCATGCTTTATATACGGCGCCCAGCTGTGCTCAGATCGACATATATCGACTCAAGAACATCGCCTGTAGGTCATATATGGCCGTGGGTTGTATCTGACTGGTATCAGAGCTACCCCCATGGTGTATACACGGGGCCCAGCTGTGCTCAAATCGACATATATCGACTCAAGAACATCGCCTGTAGGTCCTATATGGCCGTGGGTTGCATCTGGCTGGTATCAGAGCTACCCCCATACTGTATATACGGCGCCCAGCTGTGCTCAGATCGACATATATCGACTCAAGAACATCGCTTGTAGGTCCTATATGGCCGTGGGTTGCAGCTGGCTGGTATCAGAGCTACCCCCATGCTGTATATACGTGGCCCAGCTGTGCTCAGATCGACATATATCGACTCAAGAACATCGCCTGTGGGTCTTATATGGCCGTGGGTTGCAGCTGGCTGGTATCAGAGCTACCTCCAGGCTGTATATACGTGGCCCAGCTGTGCTCAGATCGACATATATCGACTCAAGAACATCGCCTGTAGGTGCTATATGGCCGTGGGTTGCATCTGGCTGGTATCAGAGCTACCCCCATGCTGTATATACGGCGCCCAGCTGTGCTCAGATCGACATATATCGACTCAAGAACATCGCTTGTAGGTCCTATATGACCGTGGGTTGCATCTGGCTGGTATCAGTGCTACCCCCATACTGTATATACGGCGTCCAGCTGTGCTCAGATCGACATATATCGACTCAAGAACATCGCCTGTAGGTCCTATATGGCCGAGGGTTGCATATGGCTGGTATCAGAGCTACCCTCATGCTGTATTTACGGGGCCCAGCTGTTCCCACATCGACATATATCGAATCAAGAACATCGCTTGTAGGTCCTACATAGCCGTGGGTTACAGCTGGCTGGTATCACAGCTACCCCCATGCTGTATATACGTGGCCCAGCTGCGCTCCGATCGACATATATCGACTCAAGAACATCGCCTGTAGGTCCTATATGGCCGTGGGTTGTATCTGCCTGGTATCAGAGCTACCCCTATGCTGTATATACGGCGAGCAGCTGTGCTCAGATCGACATATATCGACTCAAGAACATCGCCTGTAGGTCCTATGTGGCCGTGGGTTGCATCTGGCTGGTTTCAGAGCTACCCACATGCTGTATATACGGGGCCCAGCTGTGCTCAGATCGACATATATCGACTCAAGAACATCGCCTGCAGGTCCTATATGGCCGTGGGTTGCAGCTGGCTGGTATCACAGCTACCCCTATGCTGTATATACGGGGCTCAGCTGTGCTCAGATCGACATATGTCGACTCAAGAACATCGCCTGTAGGTCCTATATGGCCGTGGGTTGCATCTGGCTGGTATCAGAGCTACCCCCATGCTGTAGATACGGGGCCCAGCTGTGCTCAGCTCGACATATAACGACTTAAAAACATCGCCTATAGGTCCTATATGGCCTTGGGTTGCAGCTGGCTGGTATCAGAGCCACCCACATGCCGTATATACAGGGCCCAGCTGTGCTCAGATCGACATATATCGACTCAAGAACATCGCCTGTAGGTCCTATATGGCCGTGGGTTGCATCTGGCTGGTATCAGAGCTACCCCCATGCTATATATACGGCGCCCAGCTATGCTCAGATCGACATATATCGACTCAAGAATATCGCCTGTAGGTCCTATATGGCCGTGGGTTGCATCTGGCTGATATCAGAGGCACCCACATGCCGAATATACGGGGGCCCAGCTGTGCTCAGATCGACATATATCGACTCAAGAACATCGCCTGTAGGTCCTATATGGCCGTGGGTTGCAGCTGGCTTGTAACAGAGCCACCCACATGCCGTATATACGGGGCCCAGCTGTGCTCAGATCGACATATATCGACTCAAGTACATCGCCTGTAGGTCCTATATGGCCGTGGGTTGCATCTGGCTGGTATCAGAGCTACCCCCATGCTGTATATACGGCGCCGAGCTGTGCTCAGATCGACATATATCGACTCAAGAACATCCCCTGTAGGTCCTATATGGCCGTGGGTTGCATCTGGCTGGTATCAGAGCTACCCCCATGGTGTATATACGGCGCCCAGCTGTGCTCAAATCGACATATATCGATTCAAGAACATCGCCTGTAGGTCCTATATGGCAGTGGGTTGCATCTGGCTGATATCAGAGCCATCCACATGCCGTATATACGGGGGCCCAGCTGTGCTCAGATCGACATATATCGACTCAAGAACATCGGCTCTAGGTCCTATATGGCCGTGGGTTGCATCTGGCTGGTATCAGAGTCACCCACATTCCGTATATACGGGGCCCAGCTGTGCTCAGTTCGACATATATCGACTCAAGAACATCCCCTGTAGGTCCTATATGGCCGTGGGTTGCATCTGGCTGGTATCAGAGCTACCCCCATGGTGTATATACGGCGCCCAGCTGTGCTCAAATCGACATATATCGATTCAAGAACATCGCCTGTAGGTCCTATATGGCCGTGGGTTGCAGCTGGCTGGTTTCAGAGCTACCCCCATGCTGTATATACGGGGCCCATCTGTGCTCAGATCGACATATATCGACTCAAGAACATGGCCGTGGGTTGCATCTGGCTGGTATCAGTGCTACCCACATGCTGTATATACGGCGCCCAGCTGTGCTCAGATCGACATATATCGACTCAAGAATATCGCCTTTAGGTCCTATATGGCCGTGGGTTGCATCTGGCTGGTATCAGAGCCACCCACATGCCGTATATACAGGGCCCAGCTGTGCTCGGATCGACATATATCGACTCAAGAACATCGCCTGTAGGTCCTATATGGCCGTGGATTGAATCTGGCTGGTATCAGAGCTACCCCCATGTTGTATATACGGCGCCCATCTGTGCTCAGATCGACATATATCGACTCAAGAACATCGCCTGTAGGTCCTATATAGCCGTAGGTTGCAGTTGGCTGGTATCACAGCTAACCTCATGCTGTATATACGTGGCCCAGCTGTGCTCAGGTCGACATATATCGACTCAAGGACATCACCTGTAGGTCCTATATGGCTGTGGGTTGCAGCTGGCTGGTATCAGAGCCACCCACATGCCCTATATACGGGGGTCCAGCTGTGCTCAGATCGACCATATATCGAATCAAGAACATCGCCTGTAGGTCCTATATGGCCGTGGGTTGCATCTGGCTGATATCAGAGCCACCCACATGCCGTATATACGGTGGCCCAGCTGTGCTCAGATCGTCATATATCGACTCATGAACATCGCCTGTAGGTCCTATATGGCAGTGGGTTGCATCTGGCTGGTATCAGAGCCACCCACATGCCGTATATACGGTACCCAGCTGTGCTCAGATCGACATATATCGACTCAAGAACATCGCCTGTAGGTCCTATATGGCCGTGGGTTGTATATGGCTGGTATTAGAGCCACCCACATGCCGTATATATGGGGCCCAGCTGTGCTCAGATCGACATATATCGACTCAAGAACATCGCTTGTAGGTCCTATATGGCCGTGGGTGGCATCTGGCTGGTATCAGAGCTACCCCCATGCTGTATATACGGCGCCCAGCTGTGCTCAGATCGACATATATCGACTCAAAAACATCGCCTGTAGGTCCTATATGGGCATAGGTTGCACCTGGCTGGTGTCGGAGCGGCCCCAATGCTGCATATACGGTGCATAGCGGTGCTCAGATCGACATATATCGAATCAAGAACATCGCCTGTAGGTCCTATATGACAGTGGGTTGCATCTGGCTGATACCAGAGCCACCGACATGCCGTATATACGGTGGCCCAGCTGTGCTCAGATCGTCATATATCGACTCAGGAACATCGCCTGTAGGTCCTATATGGCCGTGGGTTGCATCTGGCTGGTATCAGAGCCACCCACATGCTGTATATACGGTACACAGCTGTGCTCAGATCGACATATATCGACTCAAGAACATCGCCTGTAGGTCTTATATAGCCGTGGGTTGTATATGGCTGGTATCAGAGCCACACACATGCCGTATATACGGGGCCCAGCTGTGCTCAGATCGACATATATCGACTCAAGAACATCGCCTGTAGGTCCTATATGGCCGTGGTTTGCATCTGGCTGGTATCGGAGCTACCCCCATGGTGTATATACGGCGCCCAGCTGCGCTCAGATCAACATATATCGACTCAAGAACATCGCCTATAGGTCCTATATGGCTGTGGGTTGCATCTGGCTGGTATCAGAGCAACCCCCATGCTGTATATACGAGGCCCAGCTGTGCTCAGATCGACATATATCGACTCAAGAACATCGCCTGTGGGTCTTATATGGCCGTGGGTTGCAGCTGGCTGGTATCAGAGCTACCCACCAGGCTGTATATACGTGGCCCAGCTGTGCTCAGATCGACATATATTGTCACAAAGTACATTTAATTAACTAGATATAAATGGGATTTAGGGATAGATTTTATATTATTATATTTATTAATTATTAATCCGTCGTCATAGGTTAACGAACGTGCATCGCGCTCGCAATTACACATTCGGGCTAACGCCCGCTGACCGCTGACTCAACAGCCGTACGCGCAATCGAATGGCGGAATACCCTAAGTGACCCAATTGTTTTGCAAGACGACACTTAGCAACAATACAGACTAGGAAACGAATACACATTCTGGCAGGTCAGGTATTTCGTCATCGGGCCAGTGTCCGGCGTTTCCATGCAGAGAACCGCGAGCGTGATGTCACGAATCGCAGCGACGACAGATTAATTTAGTTTATAAGCTCTAGTTAAAATTGTAAGGGGTCAGTAGTCGATCAGTCGAATGTATTGATCAGGTGGGTCATCAAGTACTAAGTAATAAAGGCGGCGTCGCACAGGGTGCTGTGCGACGCTACCCCCAATCTGAGCTACCTTGGTGAACTCCCCAACCCCCACCCCACCGCGACAATATCGACTCAAGAACATCGCCTGTAGGTGCTATATGGCCGTGGGTTGCATCTGGCTGGTATCAGAGCTACCCCCATGCTGTATATACGGCGCCAAGCTGTGCTCAGATCGAAATATATATCGACTCAAGAACATCGCTTGTAGGTCCTATATGGCCATGGGTTGCATCTGGCTGGTATCAGTGCTACCCCCATGCTGTATATACGACGCCCAGCTGTGCTCAGATCGACATATATCGCCTCAAGAATATCGCCTGTAGGTCCTATATGGCCGTGGGTTGCATCTGTCTGGTATCAGAGCCACCCACATGCCGTATATACGGGGCCCAGCTGTGCTCGGATCGACATATATCGACTCAAGAACATCGCCTGTAGGTCCTATATGGCCGTAGATTGAATCTGGCTGGTATCAGTGCTACCCCCATGCTGTATATACGACGCCCAGCTGTGCTCAGATCGACATATATCCACTCAAGAATATCGCATGTAGGTCCTATATGGCCGTGGGTTGCATCTGGCTGGTATCAGAGCCACCCACATGCTGTATATACGGCACCCAGCTGTGCTCAGATCGACATATATCGACTCAAGAACATCGCCTGTAGGTGCTATATGGCCGTGGGTTGCATCTGGCTGGTATCAGAACAACCCCCATGCTGTATATACGGCGCCAAACTGTGCTCAGATCGAAATATATATCGACTCAAGAACATCGCTTGTAGGTCCTATATGGCCGTGGGTTGCATCTGGCTGGTATCAGAGCTACCCCCATGCTGTATATACGGCGCCCAGCTGTGCTCAGATCGACATATATCGACTCAAGAACATCGCCTGTAGGTCCTATATGGCCGTGGGTTGCATCTGACTGGTATCAGTGCTAATCCCATGCTGTATATACGGCGCCCAGCTATGCTCAAATCGACATATATCGACTCAAGAACATCGCCTGTAGGTCCTATAAGGCCGTGGGTTGCATCTGGCTGGTATCAGTGCTAATCCCATGCTGTATAAACGGCGCCCAGCTGTGCTCAGATCGACATATATCGACTCAAGAACATCGCCTGTGGGTCCTATATAGCCGTGGGCTGCAGCTGGCTGGTATCACAGCTACCCCCATGCTGTATATACGTGGCCCAGCTGTGCTCAGATCAACATATATCGACTCAAGTACATCGCCTGTAGGTCCTATATGCCCGTGGGTTGCAGCTGGCTGGTATCAGAGCCAACTACATGCCGTATATACGGGGCCCAGCTGTGCTCAGATCGACATATATCGACGGAAGAACATCGCCTGTAGGTCCTATATGGCCATGGGTTGCACCTGGCTGGTATCACAGCTACCCCCATGCTGTATATACGTAGCCCAGCTGTGCTCAGATCGACATATATCGACTCAAGAACATCGCCTGTAGGTCCTATATGCCCGTGGGTTGCATCTGGCTGGATTCAGAGCCACCCACATGCTGCATATACAATGCATAGCGGAGCTCATATCGACATATATCGACTCAAGAACATCGCCTGTAGGTTCTTATATGGGCATAGGTTGCACCTGGCTGCTGTCGAAGCGGCCCCAATGCTGCATATACGGTGCATAGCGGTGCTCAGATCGACATATATCGACTCAAGAACATCGCTTGTAGGTCCTATATTGCCGTGGGTTGCATCTGGCTGATATCAGAGCCACCCACATGCCGTATATACGGGGGCCCAGCTGTGCTCAGATCGACATATATCGACACAAGAACATCGGCTGTAGGTCCTATATGGCCGTGGGTTGCATCTGTGGGTGGCTCTGATACCAGCCAGATGCAACCCACGGCCATATAGGACCTAGAACCGATGTTCTTGAGTCGATATATGTCGATCTGAGCACCGCTATGCACCGTATATGCAACATTGGGGCCGCTCCGTCACCAGCCAGGTGCAACCTATGCCCATATGGGACCTACAGGCGATGTTCTTCAGTCGATATATGTCGATATGAGCTCCGCTATGCCCTGCATATGCAGCATGTGGGTGGCTCTGATTCCAGCCAGATGCAAACCACGGGCATATAGGACCTACAGGCGATGTTCTTGAGTCGATATATGTCGATCTGAGCACAGCTGGGCCACGTATATACAGCATGGGGGTAGCTGTGATACCAGCCAGCTGCAACCCACGGCCATATAGGACCTACAGGCGATGTTCTTGAGTCGATATATGTCGATCTGAGCACAGTTGGGCCACGTATATACAGCATAGGGGTAGCTGTGATACCAGCCCGCTGCAACCCACGGCCATATAGGACCTACAGGCGATGTTCTTGAGTCGATATATGTCGATCTGAGCACAGCTGGGCCCCGTATATACAGCATGGGGGTAGCTCTGAAACCAGCCAGATGCAACCCACGGCCATATAGGACCTACAGGCGATGTTCTTGAGTCGATATATGTCGATCTGAGCACAGCTGGGCGCCGTATATATAGCATGGAGGTAGCTGTGATACCAGCCAGCTGCAACCCACGGTTATATAGGACCTACAGGCGATGTTCTTGAGTCGATATATGTCGATCTGAGCACAGCTGGGCCCCGTATATACAGTATGGGGGTAGCTCTGATACCACCCAGATGCAATCCACGGCCATATAGGACCTACAGGCGATGTTCTTGAGTCGATATATGTCGATCTGAGCACAGCTGGGCCCCGTATATACAGCATGAGGGTAGCTCTGATACCAGCCAGATGCAACCCACGGCCATATAGGACCTACAGGCGATGTTCTTGAGTCGATATATGTCGATCTGAGCACAGCTGGGCCCCGTATATACGGCATGTGGGTGGCTCTTATACCAGCCATATGCATCCCACCAGCCAGATGCAACCCACGGCCATATAGGACCTACAGGCGATGTTCTTGAGTCGATATATGTCGATCTGAGCACAGCTGGGCCCCGTATATACGGCATGTGGGTGGCTCTGATACCAGCCAGATGCAACCCACGGCCATATAGGACCTACAGCCGATGTTCCTGATTCGATATATGTCGATCTGAGCACAGTTGGGCCCTTGTATATACGGCATGTGGGTGGCTCTGATATCAGCCAGATGCCGTGGGTTGCATCTGGCTGATATCAGAGCCACCCACATGCCCTATATACGGGGGTCCAGCTGTGCTCAGATCGACATATATCGACTCAAGAACATCGCCTGTAGGTCCTTTATCGCCGTGGGTTGCATCTGGCTGGTATCAGAGCTACCCCCATGCTTTATATACGGCGCCCAGCTGTGCTCAGATCGACATATATCGACTCAAGAACATCGCCTGTAGGTCATATATGGCCGTGGGTTGTATCTGACTGGTATCAGAGCTACCCCCATGGTGTATACACGGGGCCCAGCTGTGCTCAAATCGACATATATCGACTCAAGAACATCGCCTGTAGGTCCTATATGGCCGTGGGTTGCAGCTGGCTGGTATCAGAGCTACCCCCATGCTGTATATACGTGGCCCAGCTGTGCTCAGATCGACATATATCGACTCAAGAACATCGCCTGTGGGTCTTATATGGCCGTGGGTTGCAGCTGGCTGGTATCAGAGCTACCTCCAGGCTGTATATACGTGGCCCAGCTGTGCTCAGATCGACATATATCGACTCAAGAACATCGCTTGTAGGTCCTATATGGCCGTGGGTTGCATCTGGCTGGTATCAGTGCTACCCCCATACTGTATATACGGCGCCCAGCTGTGCTCAGATCGACATATATCGACTCAAGAACATCGCCTGTAGGTCCTATATGGCCGTGGGTTGCATCTGACTGGTATCAGTGCTAATCCCATGCTGTATATACGGCGCCCAGCTGTGCTCAGATCGACATATATCGACTCAAGAACATCGCCTGTAGGTCCTATATGGCCGTG
Source organism: Lordithon lunulatus (assembly GCA_963942505.1). Lineage (NCBI taxonomy): Eukaryota > Metazoa > Arthropoda > Insecta > Coleoptera > Staphylinidae > Lordithon > Lordithon lunulatus. The sequence goes on along the minus strand of OZ012667.1, from coordinate 27,931,136 downwards.
GGTTGCATCTGACTGGTATCAGTGCTAATCCCATGCTGTATATACGGCGCCCAGCTATGCTCAAATCGACATATATCGACTCAAGAACATCGCCTGTAGGTCCTATAAGGCCGTGGGTTGCATCTGGCTGGTATCAGTGCTAATCCCATGCTGTATAAACGGCGCCCAGCTGTGCTCAGATCGACATATATCGACTCAAGAACATCGCCTGTGGGTCCTATATAGCCGTGGGCTGCAGCTGGCTGGTATCACAGCTACCCCCATGCTGTATATACGTGGCCCATCTGTGCTCAGATCGACATATATCGACTCAAGTACATCGCCTGTAGGTCCTATATGGCCGTGGGTTGCAGCTGGCTGGTATCAGAGCCAACTACATGCCGTATATACGGGGCCCAGCTGTGCTCAGATCGACATATATCGACGGAAGAACATCGCCTGTAGCTCCTATATGGCCATGGGTTGCACCTGGCTGGTATCACAGCTACCCCCATGCTGTATATACGTAGCCCAGCTGTGCTCAGATCGACATATATCGACTCAAGAACATCGCCTGTAGGTCCTATATGCCCGTGGGTTGCATCTGGCTGGATTCAGAGCCACCCACATGCTGCATATACAATGCATAGCGGAGCTCATATCGACATATATCGACTCAAGAACATCGCCTGTAGGTTCTTATATGGGCATAGGTTGCACCTGGCTGCTGTCGAAGCGGCCCCAATGCTGCATATACGGTGCATAGCGGTGCTCAGATCGACATATATCGACTCAAGAACATCGCTTGTAGGTCCTATATTGCCGTGGGTTGCATCTGGCTGATATCAGAGCCACCCACATGCCGTATATACGGGGGCCCAGCTGTGCTCAGATCGACATATATCGATACAAGAACATAGGCTGTAGGTCCTATATGGCCGTGGGTTGCATCTGTGGGTGGCTCTGATACCAGCCAGATGCAACCCACGGCCATATAGGACCTAGAGCCGATGTTCTTGAGTCGATATATGTCGATCTGAGCACCGCTATGCACCGTATATGCAACATTGGGGCCGCTCCGTCACCAGCCAGGTGCAACCTATGCCCATATGGGACCTACAGGCGATGTTCTTCAGTCGATATATGTCGATATGAGCTCCGCTATGCCCTGCATATGCAGCATGTGGGTGGCTCTGATTCCAGCCAGATGCAACCCACGGGCATATAGGACCTACAGGCGATGTTCTTGAGTCGATATATGTCGATCTGAGCACAGCTGGGCCACGTATATACAGCATGGGGGTAGCTGTGATACCAGCCAGCTGCAACCCACGGCCATATAGGACCTACAGGCGATTCTTGAGTCGATATATGTCGATCTGAGCACAGCTGGGCCACGTATATACAGCATGGGGGTAGCTGTGATACCAGCCAGCTGCAACCCACGGCCATATAGGACCTACAGGCGATGTTCTTGAGTCGATATATGTCGATCTGAGCACAGCTGGGCCCCGTATATACAGCATGGGGGTAGCTCTGAAACCAGCCAGATGCAACCCACGGCCATATAGGAACTACAGGCGATGTTCTTGAGTTGATATATGTCGATCTGAGCACAGCTGGGCGCCGTATATATAGCATGGAGGTAGCTGTGATACCAGCCAGCTGCAACCCACGGTTATATAGGACCTACAGGCGATGTTCTTTAGCCGATATATGTCGATCTGAGCACAGCTGGGCCCCGTATATACAGTATGGGGGTAGCTCTGATACCACCCAGATGCAATCCACGGCCATATAGGACCTACAGGCGATGTTCTTGAGTCGATATATGTCGATCTGAGCACAGCTGGGCCCCGTATATACAGCATGAGGGTAGCTCTGATACCAGCCAGATGCAACCCACGGCCATATAGGACCTACAGGCGATGTTCTTGAGTCGATATATGTCGATCTGAGCACAGCTGGGCCCCGTATATACGGCATGTGGGTGGCTCTTATACCAGCCATATGCATCCCACCAGCCAGATGCAACCCACGGCCATATAGGACCTACAGGCGATGTTCTTGAGTCGATATATGTCGATCTGAGCACAGCTGGGCCCCGTATATACGGCATGTGGGTGGCTCTGATACCAGCCAGATGCAACCCACGGCCATATAGGACCTACAGCCGATGTTCCTGATTCGATATATGTCGATCTGAGCACAGTTGGGCCCTTGTATATACGGCATGTGGGTGGCTCTGATATCAGCCAGATGCCGTGGGTTGCATCTGGCTATTATCAGAGCCACCCACATGCCCTATATACGGGGGTCCAGCTGTGCTCAGATCGACATATATCGACTCAAGAACATCGCCTGTAGGTCCTATATCGCCGTGGGTTGCATCTGGCTGGTATCAGAGCTACCCCCATGCTTTATATACGGCGCCCAGCTGTGCTCAGATCGACATATATCGACTCAAGAACATCGCCTGTAGGTCATATATGGCCGTGGGTTGTATCTGACTGGTATCAGAGCTACCCCCATGGTGTATACACGGGGCCCAGCTGTGCTCAAATCGACATATATCGACTCAAGAACATCGCCTGTAGGTCCTATATGGCCGTGGGTTGCATCTGGCTGGTATCAGAGCTACCCCCATACTGTATATACGGCGCCCAGCTGTGCTCAGATCGACATATATCGACTCAAGAACATCGCTTGTAGGTCCTATATGGCCGTGGGTTGCAGCTGGCTGGTATCAGAGCTACCCCCATGCTGTATATACGTGGCCCAGCTGTGCTCAGATCGACATATATCGACTCAAGAACATCGCCTGTGGGTCTTATATGGCCGTGGGTTGCAGCTGGCTGGTATCAGAGCTACCTCCAGGCTGTATATACGTGGCCCAGCTGTGCTCAGATCGACATATATCGACTCAAGAACATCGCCTGTAGGTGCTATATGGCCGTGGGTTGCATCTGGCTGGTATCAGAGCTACCCCCATGCTGTATATACGGCGCCCAGCTGTGCTCAGATCGACATATATCGACTCAAGAACATCGCTTGTAGGTCCTATATGGCCGTGGGTTGCATCTGGCTGGTATCAGTGCTACCCCCATACTGTATATACGGCGTCCAGCTGTGCTCAGATCGACATATATCGACTCAAGAACATCGCCTGTAGGTCCTATATGGCCGAGGGTTGCATATGGCTGGTATCAGAGCTACCCTCATGCTGTATTTACGGGGCCCAGCTGTTCCCACATCGACATATATCGAATCAAGAAAATCGCTTGTAGGTCCTACATAGCCGTGGGTTACAGCTGGCTGGTATCACAGCTACCCCCATGCTGTATATACGTGGCCCAGCTGCGCTCCGATCGACATATATTGACTCAAGAACATCGCCTGTAGGTCCTATATGGCCGTGGGTTGTATCTGCCTGGTATCAGAGCTACCCCTATGCTGTATATACGGCGAGCAGCTGTGCTCAGATCGACATATATCGACTCAAGAACATCGCCTGTAGGTCCTATATGGCCGTGGGTTGCATCTGGCTGGTTTCAGAGCTACCCACATGCTGTATATACGGGGCCCAGCTGTGCTCAGATCGACATATATCGACTCAAGAACATCGCCTGCAGGTCCTATATGGCCGTGGGTTGCAGCTGGCTGGTATCACAGCTACCCCTATGCTGTATATACGGGGCTCAGCTGTGCTCAGATCGACATATATCGACTCTAGAACATCGCCTGTTGGTCCTATATGGCCTTGGGTTGCAGCTGGCTGGTATCAGAGCCACCCACATGCCGTATATACAGGGCCCAGCGGTGCTCAGATCGACATATATCGACTCAAGAACATCGCCTGTAGGTCCTATATGGCCGTGGGTTGCATCTGGCTGGTATCAGAGCTACCCCCATGCTGTAGATACGGGGCCCAGCTGTGCTCAGCTCGACATATAACGACTTAAAAACATCGCCTATAGGTCCTATATGGCCTTGGGTTGCAGCTGGCTGGTATCAGAGCCACCCACATGCCGTATATACAGGGCCCAGCTGTGCTCAGATCGACATATATCGACTCAAGAACATCGCCTGTAGGTCCTATATGGCCGTGGGTTGCATCTGGCTGGTATCAGAGCTACCCCCATGCTATATATACGGCGCCCAGCTATGCTCAGATCGACATATATCGACTCAAGAATATCGCCTGTAGGTCCTATATGGCCGTGGGTTGCATCTGTCTGATATCAGAGGCACCCACATGCCGAATATACGGGGGCCCAGCTGTGCTCAGATCGACATATATCGACTCAAGAACATCGCCTGTAGGTCCTATATGGCCGTGGGTTGCAGCTGGCTTGTAACAGAGCCACCCACATGCCGTATATACGGGGCCCAGCTGTGCTCAGATCGACATATATCGACTCAAGTACATCGCCTGTAGGTCCTATATGGCCGTGGGTTGCATCTGGCTGGTATCAGAGCTACCCCCATGCTGTATATACGGCGCCCAGCTGTGCTCAGATCGACATATATCGACTCAAGAACATCGCCTGAGCGTCCTATATGGCCGTGGGTTGCAGCTGGCTGGTATCACAGCTACCCCCATACTGTCTGTATATACGTAGCCCAGCTGTGCTCAGATCGACATATATCGACTCAAGAACATCGCCTGTAGGTCCTATATAGCCGTGGGTTGCATCTGGCTGGTATCAGAGCTACCCCCATGCTGTATATACAAGGCTCAGCTGTGCTCAGATCGACATATATCGACTCTAGAACATCGCCTGTTGGTCCTATATGGCCGTGGGTTGCATCTGTCTGGTATCAGAGCTACCCCCATGGTGTATATACGGGGCCCAGCTGTGCTCAGATCGACATATATCGACTCAAGAACTTCGCCTGTAGGTCCTATATGGCCGTGGGTTGCAGCTGGCTGGTATCAGAGCTACCCCCATGCTGTATATACGTGGCCCAGCTGTGCTCAGATCGACATATATCGACTCAAGAACATCGCCTGTGGGTCTTATATGGCCGTGGGTTGCAGCTGGCTGGTATCAGAGCTACCTCCAGGCTGTATATACGTGGCCCAGCTGTGCTCAGATCGACATATATCGACTCAAGAACATCGCCTGTAGGTCCTATATGGCCGTGGGTTGCATCTGGCTGGTATCAGTGCTACCCCCATACTGTATATACGGCGTCCAGCTGTGCTCAGATCGACATATATCGACTCAAGAACATCGCCTGTAGGTCCTATATGGCCGAGGGTTGCATATGGCTGGTATCAGAGCTACCCCCATGCTGTATTTACGGGGCCCAGCTGTTCCCACATCGACATATATCGAATCAAGAACATCGCTTATAGGTCCTACATAGCCGTGGGTTACAGCTGGCTGGTATCACAGCTACCCCCATGCTGTATATACGTGGCCCAGCTGCGCTCCGATCGACATATATCGACTCAAGAACATCGCCTGTAGGTCCTATATGGCCGTGGGTTGTATCTTCCTGGTATCAGAGCTACCCCTATGCTGTATATACGGCGAGCAGCTGTGCTCAGATCGACATATATCGACTCAAGAACATCGCCTGTAGGTCCTATATGGCCGTGGGTTGCATCTGGCTGGTTTCAGAGCTACCCACATGCTGTATATACGGGGCCCAGCTGTGCTCAGATCGACATATATCGACTCAAGAACATCGCCTGCAGGTCCTATATGGCCGTGGGTTGCAGCTGGCTGGTATCACAGCTACCCCCATGCTGTATATACGGGGCTCAGCTGTGCTCAGATCGACATATATCGACTCTAGAACATCGCCTGTTGGTCCTATATGGCCGTGGGTTGCATCTGGCTGGTATCAGAGCTACCCCCATGCTGTATATACGGGGGCCCAGCTGTGCTCAGATCGACATATATCGACTCAAGAACTTCGCCTGTAGGTCCTATATGGCCTTGGGTTGCAGCTGGCTGGTATCAGAGCCACCCACATGCCGTATATACAGAACCCAGCTGTGCTCAGATCGACATATATCGACTCAAGAACATCGCCTGTAGGTCCTATATGGCCGTGGGTTGCATCTGGCTGGTATCAGAGCTACCCCCATGCTGTATATACGGGGCCCAGCTGTGCTCAGCTCGACATATAACGACTTAAAAACATCGCCTATAGGTCCTATATGGCCTTGGGTTGCAGCTGGCTGGTATCAGAGCCACCCACATGACGTATATACAGGGCCCAGCTGTGCTCAGATCGACATATATCGACTCAAGAACATCGCCTGTAGGTCCTATATGGCCGTGGGTTGCATCTGGCTGGTATCAGAGCTACCCCCATGCTGTATATACGGGGCCAACTGTGCTCAGATCGACATATATCGACTCAAGAACATCGCCTGTAGGTCCTATATGGCCGTGGGTTGCATCTGGCTGGTATCAGAGCTACCCCCATGCTGTATATACGGGGCCCAGCTGTGCTCAGATTGACATATATCGACTCAAAAACATCGCCTGTAGGTCCTATATGGCCGTGGGTTGCATCTGGCTGGTATCAGAGCTACCCCCATGCTGTATATACGAGGACCAGCTGTGCTCAGATCGACATATATCGACTCAAGAACATCGCCTGTAGGTCCTATATGGCCGTGGATTGCATCTGGCTGGTATCAGAGCTACCCCCATGCTGTATATACGGCGCCCAGCTGTGCTCAGATCGTCATATATTGACTCAAGAACATCGGCTGTAGGCCCTATATGGGCATAGGTTGCACCTGGCTGGTGTCGAAGCGGCCCCAATGCTGCATATACGGTGCATAGCGGTGCTCAGATCGACATATATCGACTCAAGAACATCGCCTGTAGGTCCTATATGGCCATGGGTTGCATCTGGCTGGTATCAGAGCCACGCACATGCCGTATATACGGGGACCAGCTGTGCTCAGATCGACATATATCGACTCAAGAACATCGCCTGTAGGTCCTATATGGCCGTGGGTTGCATCTGGCTGTTATCAGAGCTACCCCCATGCTGTATATAAGGCGCCCAGCTGTGCTCAGATCGACATATATTGACTCAAGAACATCGCCTGTAGGTCCTATATGGCCGTGGGTTGCAGCAGGCTAGAATCAGAGCCACCCACATGCCGTATATACGGGGCCCAGCTGTGCTCAGATCGACATATATCGACTCAAGAACATCGCCTGTAGGTCCTATATGGCCGTGGGTTGCATCTGGCTGGTATCAGAGCTACCCCCCTGCTGTATATACGGGGCCCAGCTGTGCTCAGATCGACATATATCGACTCAAGAACATCGCCTGTAGGTCCTATATGGCCGTGGGTTGCAGCTGGCTGGTATCACAGCTACCCCCACGCTGTATATACGTGGCCCAGCTGTGCTCAGAACGACATATATCGACTCAAGAACATCGCCTGTGGGTCATATATGGCCGTGGGTTGCAGCTGGCTGGTATCAGAGCTACTCCAGGCTGTATATACGTGGCCCAGCTGTGCTCAGATCGACATATATCGACTCAAGAACATCGCCTGTAGGTACTATATGGCCGTGGGTTGCATCTGGCTGGTATCAGAGCTACCCCCATGCTATATATACGGCGCCCAGCTATGCTCAGATCGACATATATCGACTCAAGAACATCGCCTGTAGGTCCTATATGGCCGTGGGTTGCATCTGGCTGGTATCAGTGCTAATCCCATGCTGTATATACGGCGCCCAGCTGTGCTCAGATGGACATATATCGACTCAAGAACATCGCCTGTGGGTCCTATATAGCCGTGGGCTGCAGCTGGCTGGTATCACAGCTACCCCTATGCTGTATATACGTGGCCCAGCTGTGCTCAGATCGACATATATCGACTCAAGAATATCGCCTGTAGGTCCTATATGGCCGTGGGTTGCATCTGGCTGATATCAGAGGCACCCACATGCCGAATATACGGGGGCCCAGCTGTGCTCAGATCGATATATATCGACTCAAGAACATCGCCTGTAGGTCCTATATGGCCGTGGGTTGCAGCTGGCTTGTAACAGAGCCACCCACATGCCGTATATACGGGGCCCAGCTGTGCTCAGATCGACATATATCGACTCAAGTACATCGCCTGTAGGTCCTATATGGCCGTGGGTTGCATCTGGCTGGTATCAGAGCTACCCCCATGCTGTATATACGGCGCCCAGCTGTGCTCAGATCGACATATATCGACTCAAGAACATCGCCTGAGGGTCCTATATGGCCGTGGGTTGCAGCTGGCTGGTATCACAGCTACCCCCATGCTGTCTGTATATACGTAGCCCAGCTGTGCTCAGATCGACATATATCGACTCAAGAACATCGCCTGTAGGTCCTATATAGCCGTGGGTTGCATCTGGCTGGTATCAGAGCTACCCCCATGCTGTATATACGGGGCCCAGCTGTGCTCAGATCGACATATATCGACTCAAGAACATCGCCTGTAGGTCCTATATGGCCGTGGGTTGCAGCTGGCTTGTATCACAGCTACCCCCATGCTGTATATACGGGGCCCAGCTGTGCTCAGATCGACATATATCGACTCAAGAACATCGCCTGTAGGTCCTATATGGCCGTGGGTTGCATCTGGCTGGTATCAGAGCCACCCCCATGCTGTATATACGGGGCCCAGCTGTGCTCAGATCGACATATATCGACTCAAGAACATCGCCTGTAGGTCCTATATGGCCGTGGGTTGCATCTGGCTGATATCAGAGCTACCCCCATGCTGTATATACTGGGCCCAACTGTGCTCAGATCGACATATATCGACTCAAGAACATCGCCTGTAGGTCCTATATGGCCGTGGGTTGTAGCTGGCTGGTATCAGAGCCACCCACATGCCGTATATACGGGGCCCAGCTGTGCTCAGATCGACATATATCGACTCAAGAACATCGCCTGTAGGTCCTATATGGCCGTGGGTTGCATCTGGCTGGTATCAGAGCTACCCCCATGCTATATATACGGGGCCCAGCTGTGCTCAGATCGACATATATCGACTCAAGAACATCGCCTGTAGGTCCTATATGGCCGTGGGTTGCAGCTGGCTGGTATCACAGCTACCCCCGCGCTGTATATACGTGGCCCAGCTGTGCTCAGAACGACATATATCGACTCAAGAACATCGGCTGTGGGTCTTATATGGCCGTGGGATGCAGCTGGCTGTTATCAGAGCTTCCCCCAGGCTGTATATAAGTGGCCCAGCTGTACTCAGATCTACATATATCGACTCAAGAACATCGCCTGTAGGTGCTATATGGCCGTGGGTTGCATCTGGCTGGTATCACAGCTACCTCCATGCTGTATATACGGCGCCAAGCCGTGCTCAGATCGACATATATCGACTCAAGAACATTGCTTGTAGGTCCTATATGGCCGTGGGTTGCATCTGGCTGGTATCAGTGCTACCCCCATGCTGTATATACGGCGCCCAGCTGTGCTCAGATCGACATATATTGACTCAAGAACATCGCCTGTAGGTCCTATATGGCCGTGGGTTGCAGCAGGCTAGAATCAGAGCCACCCACATGCCGTATATACGGGGCCCAGCTGTGCTCAGATCGACATATATCGACTCAAGAACATTGCCTGTAGGTCCTATATGGCCGTGGGTTGCATCTGGCTGGTATCAGAGCTACCCCCATGCTGTATATACGGGGCCCAGCTGTGCTCAGATCGACATATATCGACTCAAGAACATCGCCTGTAGGTCCTATATGGCCGTGGGTTGCAGCTGGCTGGTATCACAGCTACCCCCACGCTGTATATACGTGGCCCAGCTGTGCTCAGAACGACATATATCGACTCAAGAACATCGCCTGTGGGTCATATATGGCCGTGGGTTGCAGCTGGCTGGTATCAGAGCTACCCCAGGCTGTATATACGTGGCCCAGCTGTGCTCAGATCGACATATATCGACTCAAGAACATCGCCTGTAGGTAATATATGGCCGCGGGTTGCATCTGGCTGGTATCAGAGCTACCCCCATGCTATATATACGGCGCCCAGCTATGCTCAGATCGACATATATCGACTCAAGAACATCGCCTGTAGGTCCTATATGGCCGTCGGTTGCATCTGGCTGGTATCAGTGCTAATCCCATGCTGTATATACGGCGCTCAGCTGTGCTCAGATGGACATATATCGACTCAAGAACATCGCCTGTGGGTCCTATATAGCCGTGGGCTGCAGCTGGCTGGTATCACAGCTACCCCTATGCTGTATATACGTGGCCCAGCTGTGCTCAGATCGACATATATCGACTCAAGAATATCGCCTGTAGGTCCTATATGGCCGTGGGTTGCATCTGGCTGATATCAGAGGCACCCACATGCCGAATATACGGGGGCCCAGCTGTGCTCAGATCGACATATATCGACTCAAGAACATCGCCTGTAGGTCCTATATGGCCGTGGGTTGCAGCTGGCTTGTAACAGAGCCACCCACATGCCGTATATACAGGGCCCAGCTGTGTTTAGATCGACATATATCGACTCAAGTACATCGCCTGTAGGTCCTATATGGCCGTGGGTTGCATCTGGCTGGTATCAGAGCTACCCCCATGCTGTATATACGGCGCCCAGCTGTGCTCAGATCGACATATATCGACTCAAGAACATCGCCTGAGGGTCCTATATGGCCGTGGGTTGCAGCTGGCTGGTATCACAGCTACCCCCATGCTGTCTGTATATACGTAGCCCAGCTGTGCTCAGATCGACATATATCGACTCAAGAACATCGCCTGTAGGTCCTATATAGCCGTGGGTTGCATCTGGCTGGTATCAGAGCTACCCCCATGCTGTATATACGGGGCCCAGCTGTGCTCAGATCGACATATATCGACTCAAGAACATCGCCTGTAGGTCCTATATGGCCGCGGGTTGCAGCTGGCTTGTATCACAGCTACCCCCATGCTGTATATACGGGGCCCAGCTGTGCTCAGATCGACATATATCGACTCTAGAACATCGCCTGTTGGTCCTATATGGCCGTGGGTTGCATCTGGCTGGTATCAGAGCTACCCCCATGCTGTATATACGGGGCCCAGCTGTGCTCAGATCGACATATATCGACTCAAGAACATCGCCTGTAGGTCCTATATGGCCTTGGGTTGCAGCTGGCTGGTATCAGAGCGACCCACATGCCGTATATACAGGGCCCAGCTGTGCTCAGGTCGACATATATCGACTCAAGAACATCGCCTGTAGGTCCTATATGGCCGTGGGTTGCATCTGGCTGGTATCAGAGCCACCCCCATGCTGTATATACGGGGCCCAGCTGTGCTCAGATCGACATATATCGACTCAAGAACATCGCCTGTAGGTCCTATATGGCCGTGGGTTGCATCTGGCTGATATCAGAGCTACCCCCATGCTGTATATACTGGGCCCAGCTGTGCTCAGATCGACATATATCGACTCAAGAACATCGGCTGTAGGTCCTATATGGCCGTGGGTTGCATCTGGCTGGTATCAGAGCCACCCACATGCCGTATATACGGGGCCCAGCTGTGCTCAGATTGACATATATCGACTCAAAAACATCGCCTGTTGGTCCTATATGGCCGTGGGTTCCATCTGGCTGGTATCAGAGCTACCCCCATGCTTTATATACGAGGACCAGCTGTGCTCAGATCGACATATATCGACTCAAGAACATCGCCTGTAGGTCCTATATGGCCGTGGATTGCATCTGGCTGGTATCAGAGCTACCCCCATGCTGTATATACGGCGCCCAGCTGTGCTCAGATCGTCATATATTGACTCAAGAACATCGGCTGTAGGCCCTATATGGGCATAGGTTGCACCTGGCTGGTGTCGAAGCGGCCCCAATGCTGCATATATGGTGCATAGCGGTGCTCAGATCGACATATATCGACTCAAGAACATCGCCTGTAGGTCCTATATGGCCATGAGTTGCATCTGGCTGGTATCAGAGCACCGCACATGCCGTATATACGGGGACCAGCTGTGCTCAGATCGACATATATCAACTCAAGAACATCGCCTGTAGGTCCTATATGGCCGTGGGTTGCATCTGGCTGGTATCAGAGCTACCCCCATGCTGTATATACGGCGCCCAGCTGTGCTCAGATCGACATATATTGACTCAAGAACATCGCCTGTAGGTCCTATATGGCTGTGGGTTGCATCTGGCTGGTATCAGAGCTATCCTCATGCTGTATATACGGGGCCCAGCTGTGCTCAGATCGACATATATCGACTCAAGAACGTCGCCTGTAGGTCCTATATGGCCGTGGGTTGCAGCTGGCTGGTATCACAGCTACCCCCATGCTGTATATACGTGGCCCAGCTGTGCTCAGATCGACATATATCGACTCAAGAACATCGCCTGTAGGTCCTATATGGCCGTGGGTTGCAGCTGGCTAGAATCAGAGCCACCCACATGCCGTATATACGGGGCCCAGCTGTGCTCAGCTCGACATATATTGATTCAAAAACATCGCCTATAGGTCCTATATGGCCGTGGGTTGCAGCTGGCTGGTATCAGAGCCACCCACATGCCGTATATACGGGGCCCAGCTGTGCTCAGATCGACATATATCGACTCAAGAACATCGCCTGTAGGTCCTATATGGCCGTGGGTTGCATCTGGCTGGTATCAGAGCTACCCCCATGCTGTATATACGGGTCCCAGCTGTGCCCAGATCGACATATATCGACTCAAGAACATCGCCTGTATGTCCTATATGGCCGTGTCTTGCAGCTGGCTGGTATCAGAGCCACCCACATGCCGTATATACGGGGCCCAGCTGTGCTCAGATCGACATATATCGACTCAAGAACATCGCCTGTAGGTCCTATATGGCCGTGGGTTGCATCTGGCTGGTATCAGAGCTACCCCCATGCTGTATATACGGGGCCCAGCTGTGCTCAGATCGACATATATCGACTCAAGAACATCGCCTGTAGGTCCTATATGGCCGTGGGTTGCAGCTGGCTGGTACCACAGCTACCCCCACGCTGTATATACGTGGCCCAGCTGTGCTCAGAACGACATATATCGACTCAAGAACATCGCCTGTGGGTCATATATGGCCGTGGGTTGCAGCTGGCTGGTATCACAGCTACCCCCATGCTGTCTGTATATACGTGGCCCAGCTGTGCCCAGATCGACATATATCGACTCAAGAACATCGCCTGTATGTCCTATATGGCCGTGTCTTGCAGCTGGCTGGTATCAGAGCCACCCACATGCCGTATATACGGGGCCCAGCTGTGCTCAGATCGACATATATCGACTCAAGAACATCGCCTGTAGGTCCTATATGGCCGTGGGTTGCATCTGGCTGGTATCAGAGCTACCCCCATGCTGTATATACGGGGCCCAGCTGTGCTCAGATCGACATATATCGACTCAAGGACATCGCCTGTAGGTCCTATATAGCCGTGGGTTGCAGCTGGCTGGTATCACAGCCACCCCCATGCCGTATATACGTGGCCCAGCTGTGCTCAGATCGACATATATCGACTCAAGAACATCGCCTGTAGGTCCTATATGGCCGTGGGTTGCATCTGGCTGGTATCAGAGCTACCCCCATGCTGTATATACCGGGCCCAGCTGTGCTCAAATCGACATATATCGACTCAAGAACATCGCCTGTAGGACCTATATGGCTGTGGGTTGCAGCTGGCTGGTATCACAGCTACCCCCATGCTGTATATACGTGGCCCAGCTGTGCTCAGATCGACATATATCGACTCAAGAACATCGCCTGTAGGTCCTATATAGCCTTGGGTTGCATCTGGCTGGTATCAGAGCCACCCACATGCCGTATATACGGGGCCCAGCTGTGCTCAGATCGACTTATATCGACGGAAGAACATCGCCTGTAGGTCCTATATGGCCATGGGTTGCATCTGGCTGGTATCACAGGTACCCCCATGCTGTATATACGTAGCCCAGCTGTGCTCAGATCGACATATATCGACTCAAGAACATCGCCTGTAGGTCCTATATGCCAATGGGTTGCATCTGGCTGGAATCAGAGCCACCCACATGCTGCATATAGAATGCATAGCGTAGCTCATATCGACATATGTCGACTCAAGAACATTGCATGTAGGTCCTATATGGGCATAGGTTGCACCTGGCTGGTGTCGAAGCGGCCCTAATGCTGCATATACGGTGCATAGCGGTGCTCAGATCGACATATATCGACTCAAGAACATCGCCTGTAGGTCCTATATGGCCGTGGGTTGCATCTGGCTGATATCAGAGCCACCCACATGCCGTATATACGGGGGCCCAGCTGTGCTCAGATCGACATATATCGACTAAAAAACATCGGCTGTAGGTCCTATATGGCCGTGGGTTGCATCTGGCTGGTATCAGAGCCACCCACATGCCGTATATACGGGGCCCAGCTGTGCTCAGATCGACATATATCGACTCAAGAACATCGCCTGTAGGTTCTATATGGCCGTGGGTTGCATATGGCTGGTATCAGAGCCACCCACCTGCCGTATATACGGGGCCCAGCTGTGCTCGGATCGACATATATCGACTCAAGAACATCGCCTGTAGGTCCTATATGGCCGTGGATTGAATCTGGCTGGTATCAGAGCTACCCCCATGCTGTATATACGGCGCCCAGCTGTACTCAGATCGACATATATCGACTCAAGAACATCGCCTGTAGGTCCTATATGGCCGTGGGTTGCATCTGGCTGATATCAGAGCCACCCACATGCCGTATATACGGGGGCCCAGCTGTGCTCAGATCGACATATATCGACTAAAAAACATCGGCTGTAGGTCCTATATGGCCGTGGGTTGCATCTGGCTGGTATCAGAGCCACCCACATGCCGTATATACGGGGCCCAGCTGTGCTCAGATCGACATATATCGACTCAAGAACATCGCCTGTAGGTTCTATATGGTCGTGGGTTGCATATGGCTGGTATCAGAGCCACCCACCTGCCGTATATACGGTGCCCAGCTGTGCTCGGATCGACATATATCGACTCAAGAACATCGCCTGTAGGTCCTATATGGCCGTGGATTGAATCTGGCTGGTATCAGAGCTACACCCATGCTGTATATACGGCGCCCAGCTGTGCTCAGATCGACATATATCGACTCAAGAACATCGTCCGTAGGTCCTATATAGCCGTGGGTTGCAGTTGGCTGGTATCACAGCTACCCCCATGCTGTATATACGGGGCCCAGCTGTGCTCAGATCGACATATATCGACTCAAGAACATCGCCTGTAGGTCCTATAGGGCCGTGGGTTGCAGCTGGCTGGTATCACAGCTACCCCCATGCTATATGTACGTGGCCCAGCTGTGCTCAGATCGACATATATCGACTCAAGAACATCGCCTGTACGTCCTATATGACCGTGGGTTGCATCTGGCTGGAATCAGAGCCACCCACATGCTGCATATCCAGGGCATAGCGGAGCTCATATCTACAAATATCGACTCAAGAACATCGCCTGTAGGTCCTATATGGGCATAGGTTGCACCTGGCTGGTGTCGAAGCGGCCCCAATGCTGCATATACGGTGCATAGCGGTGCTCAGATCGACATATATCGACTCAAGAACATCGCATGTAGGTCCTATATGGCCGTGGCTTGCATCTGGTTGATATCAGAGCCACCCACATGCCGTATATACGGGGGCCCAGCTGTGCTCAGATAGACATATATCGAATCAAGAACATCGGCTGTAGGTCCTATATGGCCGTGGGTTGCATCTGGCTGGTATCAGAGCCACCCACATGCCTTATATACGGGGCCCAGCTGTGCTCAGATCGACATATATCGACTCAAGAACATCGCTTGTAGGTCCTTTATGGCCGTGGGTTGCATCTCGCTGGTATCAGAGCTACCCCCATGCTGTATATACGAGGCCCAGCTGTGCTCAGATCGACATATATCGACTCAAGAACATCGCCTGTGGGTCTTATATGTCTGTGGGTTGCAGCTGGCTGGTATCAGGGCTACCCCCAGGCTGTATATACGTGGCCCAGCTGTGCTCAGATCGACATATATCGACTCAAGAACATCGCCTGTAGGTGCTATATGGCCGTGGGTTGGATCTGGCTGGTATCAGAGCTACCCCCATGCTGTATATACGGCGCCCAGCTGTGCTCAGATCGACATATATCGACTCAAGAACATCGCCTGTACGTCCTATATGGGCATAGGTTGCACCTGGCTGGTGTCGGAGCGGCCCCAATGCTGCATATACGGTGCATAGCGGTGCTCAGATCGACATATATCGAATCAAGAACATCGCCTGTAGGTCGTATATGGCCGTGGGTTGCATCTGGCTGATATCAGAGCCACCCACATGCCGTATATACGGCGGCCCAGCTGTGCTCAAATCGACATATATCGACTCAAGAACATCGCCTCTAGGTCCTATATGGCCGTGGGTTACATCTGGCTGGTATCAGAGCCACCCACATGCCGTAAATACGGGGCCCAGCTGTGCTCAGATCGACATATATCGACTCAAGAACATCGCCTGCAGGTCCTATATGGCCGCGGGTTGCATCTGGCTGGTATCAGAGCCACCTACATGCCGTATATACGGTACCCAGCTGTGCTCAGATCGACATATATCGACTCAAGAACATCGCCTGTAGGTCCTATATGGCCGTGGGTTGCATATGGCTAGTATCAGAGCCACCCACATGCCATATACACGGGGCCCATCTGTGCTCAGATCGACATATATCGACTCAAAAACATCGCCTGTAGGTCCTATATGGCCGTGGGTTGCAGCTGGCTGGTATCAGAGCCACCCACATGCCGTATATACGGGGCCCAGCTGTGCTCAGATCGACATATATCGACTCAAGAACATCGCCTGTAGGTCCTATATTGCCGTGGGTTGCATCTGGCTGGTATCAGAGCTACCCCCATGCTGTATATACGGCGCCCAGCTATGCTCAGATCGACATATATCGACTCAAGAATATCGCCTGAGGGTCCTATATGGCCGTGGGTTGCATCTGGCTGGTATCAGAGCTACCCCCATGCTGTATATACGGGGCCCAGCTGTGCTCAGATCGACATATATCGACTCAAGAACATTGCCTGTAGGTCCTATATAGCCATGGGTTGCAGTTGGCTGGTATCACAGCTACCCTCATGCCGTATATACGTGGCCCAGCTGTGCTCAGATCGACATATATCGAGTCAAGAACATGGCCTGTAGGTCCTATATGGCCGCAGGTTGCAACTGGCTGGTATCAGAGCCACACACATGCCGTATATATAGGGACCAGCTGTGCTCAGATCGACATATATCGACTCAAGAACATCGCCTGTAGATCATATATGGCCGTGGGTTGCATCTGGCTGGTATCAGAGCTACCCCCATGCTGTATATACGGGGCGCAGCTGTGCTCAGATCGACATATATCGACTCAAGAACATCGCCTGTAGGTCCTATATAGCCGTGGGTTGCAGCTGGCTGGTATCACAGCTACCCCCATGCCGTATATACGTGGCCCAGCTGTGCTCAGATCGACATATATCGACTCAAGAACATCGCCTGTAGGTCCTATATGGCCGTGGGTTGCATCTGGCTGGTATCAGAGCTACCCCCATGCTGTATATACGGCGCCCAGCTGTGCTCAGATCGACATATATCGACTGAAGAACATCGCCTGAGGGTCCTATATGGCCGTGGGTTGCATCTGGCTGGTATCAGAGCTACCCCCATGCTGTATATACGGGGCCCAGCTGTGCTCAGATCGACATATATCGACTCAAGAACATTGCCTGTAGGTCCTATATAGCCGTGGGTTGCAGTTGGCTGGTATCACAGCTACCCTCATGCCGTATATACGTGGCCCAGCTGTGCTCAGATCGACATATATCGACTCAAGAACATCGTCTGTAGGTCCTATATGGCCGTGGGTTGCAACTGGCTGGTATCAGAGCCACACACATGCCGTATATATGGGGACCAGCTGTGCTCAGATCGACATATATCGACTCAAGAACATCGCCTGTAGATCTTATATGGCCGTGGGTTGCATCTGGCTGGTATCAGAGCTACCCCCATGCTGTATATACGGGGCCCAGCTGTGCTCAGATCGACATATATCGACTCAAGAACATCGCCTGTAGGTCCTATATAGCCGTGGGTTGCAGGTGGCTGGTATCACAGCTACCCCCATGCCGTATATACGTGGCCCAGCTGTGCTCAGATCGACATATATCGACTCAAGAACATCGCCTGTAGGTCCTATATGGCCGTGGGTTGCATCTTGCTGGTATCAGAGCTACCGCCATGCTGTATATACGGCGCCCAGCTGTGCTCAGATCGACATATATCGACTCAAGAACATCGCCTGTAGGTCCTATATGGCCGTGGGTTGCAGCTGGCTGGTATCACAGCTACCCCCATGCTGTATATACGTGGCCCAGCTGTGCTCAGATCGACATATATCGACTCAAGAACATCGCCTGTAGGTCCTATATGGCCGTGGGTTGCATCTGGCTGGTATCAGAGCTACCCCCATGCCGTATATACGTGGCCTAGCTGTGCTCAGATCGACATATATAGACTCAAGAACATCGCCTGTAGGTGCTATATGGCCGTGGGTTGCATCTGGCTGGTATCAGAGCTACCCCCATGCTGTATATACGGCGAGCAGCTGTGCTCAGTTCGACATATATCGACTCAAGAACATCGCCTGTAGGTCCTATATGGCCGTGGGTTGCATCTGGCTTGTATCATAGCTACCCCCATGCTGTATATACGGGGCCCATCTGTGCTCAGATCGACATATATCGACTCAAGAACATCGCCTGTAGGTCCTATATAACCGTGGGTTGCAGCTGGCTGGTATCACAGCTACCCCCATGCTGTATATACGGCGCCGAGCTGTGCTCAGATCGACATATATCGACTCAAGAACATCGCCTGTAGGTCATATATGGCCGTGGGTTGCAGCTGGCTGGTATCACAGTTACCCCCACGCTGTATATACGTGGCCCAGCTGTGCTCAGAACGACATAAATCGACTTAAGAACATCGCCTGTGGGTCATATGTGGCCGTGGGTTGCAGCTGGCTGGTATCAGAGCTACCCCAGGCTGTATATACGTGGCCCAGCTGTGCTCAGATCGACATATATCGACTCAAGAACATCGCCTGTAGGTCCTATATGGCCGTGGGTTGCAGCTGACTGGTATCAGTGCTAATGCCATGCTGTATATACGGCGCCCAGCTGTGCTCAGATCGACATATATCGACTCAAGAACATCGCTTGTAGCTCCTATATAGCCGTGGGTTGCAGCTGGCTGGTATCACAGCTACCACCACGCTGTATATACGTGGCCCAGCTGTGCTCAGAACGACATAAATCGACTCAAGATCATCGCCTGTGGGTCATATATGGCCGTGGGTTGCAGCTGGCTGGAATCATAGCTACCCCAGGCTGTATATACGTGGCCCAGCTGTGCTCAGATCGACATATATCGACTCAAGAAGATCGCCTGTAGGTCCTATATGGGCGTGGGTTGCAGCTGGCTGGTATCAGAGCCACTCACATGCTGTATATACGGGGCCCAGCTGTGCTCAGATCGACATATATCGACTCTAGAACATCGCCTGTAGGACCTATATGGCCGTGGGTTGCATCTGGCTGGTATCAGAGCTACCCCCATGCTGTATATACGGGGCCCAGCTGTGCTCAGATCGACATATATCGACTCAAGAACATCGCCTGTAGGTCCTATATGGCCGTGGGTTGCAGCTGGCTGGTATCACAGCTACCCCCACGCTGTATATACGTGGCCCAGCTGTGCTCAGAACGACATAAATCGACTCAAGAACATCGCCTGTGGGTCATATGTGGCCGTGGGTTGCAGCTGGCTGTTATCAGAGCTACCCCAGGCAGTATATACGTGGCCCAGCTGTGCTCAGATCGACATATATCGACTCTAGAACATCGCCTGTAGGACCTATATGGCCGTGGGTTGCATCTGGCTGGTATCAGAGCTACCCCCATGCTGTATATACGGGGCCCAGCTGTGCTCAGATCGACATATATCGACTCAAGAACATCGCCTGTAGGTCCTATATGGCCGTGGGTTGCAGCTGGCTGGTATCACAGCTACCCCCACGCTGTATATACGTGGCCCAGCTGTGCTCAGAACGACATAAATCGACTCAAGAACATCGCCTGTGGGTCATATGTGGCCGTGGGTTGCAGCTGGCTGGTATCAGAGCTACCCCAGGCAGTATATACGTGGCCCAGCTGTGCTCAGATCGACATATATCGACTCAAGAACATCGCCTGTAGGTCCTATATGGCCGTGGGTTGCATATGGCTGGTATCAGAGCCACCCACATGCCGTATTTACGGGGCCCAGCTGTGCTCAGATCGACATATATCGAATAATGACCATCGCCCGTAGGTCCTATATGGCCGTGGGTTGGATCTGGCTGGTATCAGAGCCACCCACATGCCGTATATACGTTACCCAGCTGTGCCCAGATCGACATATATCGACTCAAGAACATCGCCTGTAGGTCCTATATGGCCGTGGGTTGCATATGGCTGGTATCAGAGCTACTCCCATGCTGTATATACGAGGCCCAGCTGTGCTCAGATCGACATATATCGACTCAAGAACATTGCCTGTGGGTCTTATATGGCCGTGGGATGCAGCTGGCTGGTATCAGAGCTACCCCCAGGCTGTATATACGTGGCCCAGCTGTGCTCAGATCGACATATATCGACTTAAGAACATCGCCGGTAGGTCCTGTATGCCCATGGGTTGCATCTGGCTGGTATCAGAGCCACCCACATGCCGTATATACGGGGACCAGCTGTGCTCAGATCGACATATATCGACTCAAGAACATCGCCTGTAGGTCCTATATAACCGTGGGTTGCAGCTGGCTAGTATCACAGCTACCCCCATGCTGTATATACGGCGCCGAGCTGTGCTCAGATCGACATATATAGACTCAAGAACATCGCCTGTAGGTCCTATATGGCCGTGGGTTGCATCTGGCTGGTATCAGAGCTACCCCCCCGCTGTATATACGGGGCCCAGCTCTGCTCAGATCGACACATATCGACTCAAGAACATCGCCTGTAGGTCCTATATGGCCGTGGGTTGCAGCTGGCTGGTATCAGAGCTACCCCCATGCTGTATATACGTGGCCCAGCTGTGCTCAGATCTACATATATCGACTCAAGAACATCGCCTGTAGGTCCTATATGGCCTTGGGTTGCAGCTGGCTGATATCACAGCTACCCCCATGCTGTATATACGTGGCCCAGCTGTGCTCAGATCGACATATATCGACTCAAGAACATCGCCTGTAGGTCCTATATGGCCGTGGGTTGCAGTTGGCTGGTATCAGAGCCACCCACATTCCGTATATACGGGGACCAGCTGTGCTCAGCTCGACATATATCGACTCAAAAACATCGCCTGTAGGTCCTATATGGCCGTGGGTTGCAGCTGGCTGGTATCAGAGCCACCCACATGCCGTATATACGGGGCCCAGCTGTGCTCAGATCGACATATATCGCCTCAAGAACATCGCCTGTAGGTCCTATATGGCCGTGGGTTGCAGCTGGCTGGTATCACAGCTACCCCCACGCTGTATATACGTGGCCCAGCTGTGCTCAGAACGACATAAATCGACTTAAGAACATGGCCTGTGGGTCATATGTGGCCGTGGGTTGCAGCTGGCTGGTATCAGAGCTACCCCAGGCGGTATATACGTGGCCCAGCTGTGCTCAGATCGACATATATCGACTCAAGAACATCGCCTGTAGGTCCTATATGGCCGTGGGTTGCAGCTGACTGGTATCAGTGCTAATGCCATGCTGTATATACGGCGCCCAGCTGTGCTCAGATCGACATATATCGACTCAAGAACATCGCCTGTAGGTCCTATATAGCCGTGGGTTGCAGCTGGCTGGTATCACAGCTACCCCCACGCTGTATATACGTGGCCCAGCTGTGCTCAGATCGACATATATCGACTCAAGAACATCGCCTGTAGGTTCTATATAGCCGTGGGTTGCAGCTGGATGGTATCACAGCTACCCCCACGCTCTATATACGTGGCCCAGCTGTGCTCAGAACGACATAAATCGACTCAAGATCATCGCCTGTGGGTCATATATAGCCGTGGGTTGCAGCTGGCTGGAATCAGAGCTACCCCAGGCTGTATATACGTGGCCCAGCTGTGCTCAGATCGACATATATCGACTCAAGAACATCGCCTGTAGGTCCTATATGGCCGTGGGTTGCAGCTGGCTGGTATCAGAGCCACCCACATACTGTATATACGGGGCCCAGCTGTGCTCAGATCGACATATATCGACTCAAGAACATCGCCTGTAGGTCCTATATGGCCGTGGGTTGCATCTGGCTGGTATCAGAGCTACCCCCATGCTGTATATACGGGGCCCAGCTGTGCTCAGATCGACATATATCGACTCAAGAACATCGCCTGTAGGTCCTATATGGCCGTGGGTTGCAGCTGGCTGGTATCACAGCTACCCCCACGCTGTATATACGTGGCCCAGCTGTGCTCAGAACGACATAAATCGACTCAAGAACATCGCCTGTGGGTCATATATGGCCGTGGGTTGCAGCTGGCTGGTATCAGAGCTACCCCAGGCAGTATATACGTGGCCCAGCTGTGCTCAGATCGACATATATCGACTCAAGAACATCGCCTGTAGGTGCTATATGGCCGTGGGTTGCATCTGGCTGGTATCAGAGCTACCCCCATGCTGTACATACGGCGCCCAGCTATGCTCAGATCGACATATATCGAATCAAGAACATCGCCTGTAGGTCCTATATGGCCGTGGGTTGCATCTGGCTGGTATCAGTGCTAATGCCATGCTGTATATACGGCGCCCAGCTGTGCACAGATCGACATATATCGACTCAAGAACATCGCCTGTAGGTCCTATATGGCCGTGGGTTGTATCTGGCTGGTATCAGAGCTACCCCCATGGTGTATATACGGCGCCCAGCTGTGCTCAGATCGACATATATCGACTCAAGAACATCGCCTGTAGGTCCTATATGACAGTGGGTTGCATCTGGCTGGTATCAGAGCTACTCCCATGCTGTATATACGAGGCCCAGCTGTGCTCAGATCGACATATATCGACTCAAGAACATCGCCTGTAGGTCCTATATGGCCGTCGGTTGCATCTGGCTGGTATCAGAGCTACCCCCATGCTGTATTTTCGGGGCCCAGCTGTGCTCAGATCGACATATATCGACTCAAGAAGATCGCCTGTAGGTCCTATATAACCTTGGGTTGCAGCTGGCTGGTATCACAGCTAACCCCATGCTGTATATACGGCGCCGAGCTGTGCTCAGATCGACATATATCGACTCAAGAACATCGCCTGTAGGTCCTATATGGCCGTCGGTTGCATCTGGCTGGTATCAGAGCTACCCCCATGCTGTATTTTCGGGGCCCAGCTGTGCTCAGATCGACATATATCGACTCAAGAACATCGCCTGTAGGTCCTATATGGCCTTGGGTTGCAGCTGGCTGGTATCAGAGCCACCCACATGCCGTATATACAGGGCCCAGCTGTGCTCAGATCGACATATATCGACTCAAGAACATCGCCTGTAGGTCCTATATGGCCGTGGGTTGCATCTGGCTGGTATCAGCGCTACCCCCATGCTGTATATACGGGGCCCAGCTGTGCTCAGCTCGACATATAACGACATAAAAACATCGCCTATAGGTCCTATATGGCCTTGGGTTGCAGCTGGCTGGTATCAGAGCCACCCACATGCCGTATATACAGGACCCAGCTGTGCTCAGATCGACATATATCGACTCAAGAACATCGCCTGTAGGTCCTATGTGGCCGTGGGTTGCATCTGGCTGGTATCAGAGCCACCCCCATGCTGTATATACGGGGCCCAGCTGTGCTCAGATCGACATATATCGACTCAAGAACATCGCCTGTAGGTCCTATATGGCCGTGGGTTGCATCTGGCTGGTATCAGAGCTACCCCCATGCTGTATATACGGGGCCCAGCTGTGCTCAGATCGACATATATCGACTCAAGAACATCGCCTGTAGGTCCTATATGGCCGTGGGTTGCAGCTGGCTGGTATCAGAGCCACCCACATGCCGTATATACGGGGCCCAGCTGTGCTCAGATCGACATATATCGACTCAAGAACATCGCCTGTAGGTCCTATATGGCCGTGGGTTGCATCTGGCTGGTATTAGAGCTACCCCCATGCTGTATATACGGGGCCCAGCTGTGCTCAGATCGTCATATATCGACTCAAGAACATCGCCTGTAGGTCCTATATGGCCGTGGGTTGCAGCTGGCTGGTATCACAGCTACCCCCGCGCTGTATATACGTGGCCCAGCTGTGCTCAGAACGACATATATCGACTCAAGAACATCGGCTGTGGGTCTTATATGGCCGTGGGATGCAGCTGGCTGTTATCAGAGCTACCCCCAGGCTGTATATAAGTGGCCCAGCTGTACTCAGATCGACATATATCAACTCAAGAACATCGCCTGTAGGTGCTATATGGCCGTGGGTTGCATCTGGCTGGTATCAGAGCTACCTCCATGCTGTATATACGGCGCCAAGCTGTGCTCAGATCGACATATATCGACTCAAGAACATTGCTTGTAGGTCCTATATGGCCGTGGGTTGCATCTGGCTGGTATCAGTGCTACCCCCATGCTGTATATACGGCGCCCAGCTGTGCTCAGATCGACATATATCGACTCAAGAATATCGCCTGTAGGTCCTATATGGCCGTGGGTTGCAGCTAACTGGTATCAGTGCTAATGCCATGCTGTATATACGGCGCCCAGCTGTGCTCAGATCGACATATATCGACTCAAGAACATCGCCTGTAGGTACTATATGGCCGTGGGTTGCATCTGGCTGGTATCAGAGCTACCCCCATGCTATATATACGGCGCCCAGCTATGCTCAGATCGACATATATCGACTCAAGAACATCGCCTGTAGGTCCTATATGGCCGTGGGTTGCATCTGGCTGGTATCAGTGCTAATCCCATGCTGTATATACGGCGCCCAGCTGTGCTCAGATCGACATATATCGACTCAAGAACATCGCCTGTGGGTCCTATATAGCGGTGGGCTGCAGCTGGCTGGTATCACAGCTACCCCTATGCTGTATATACGTGGCCCAGCTGTGCTCAGATCGACATATATCGACTAAAGAATATCGCCTGTATGTCCTATATGGCCGTGGGTTGCATCTGGCTGATATCAGAGGCACCCACATGCCGAATATACGGGGGCCCAGCTGTGCTCAGATCGACATATATCGACTCAAGAACATCGCCTGTAGGTCCTATATGGCCGTGGGTTGCAGCTGGCTTATAACAGAGCCACCCACATGCCGTATATACGGGGCCCAGCTGTGCTCAGATCGACATATATCGACTCAAGTACATCGCCTGTAGGTCCTATATGGCCGTGGGTTGCATCTGGCTGGTATCAGAGCTACCCCCATGCTGTATATACGGGGCCCAGCTGTGCTCAGATCGACATATATCGACTCAAGAACATCGCCTGTAGGTCCTATATGGCCTTGGGTTGCAGCTGGCTGGTATCAGAGCCACCCACATGCCGTATATACGGAGACCAGCTGTGCTCAGATCGACATATATCGACTCAAGAATATCGCCTATAGGTCCTATATGGCCTTGGGTTGCAGCTGGCTGGTATCAGAGCCACCCACATGACGTATATACAGGGCCCAGCTGTGCTCAGATCGACATATATCGACTCAAGAACATCGCCTGTAGGTCCTATATGGCCGTGGGTTGCATCTGGCTGGTATCAGAGCTACCCCCATGCTGTATATACGGGGCCAACTGTGCTCAGATCGACATATATCGACTCAAGAACATCGCCTGTAGGTCCTATATGGCCGTGGGTTGCATCTGGCTGGTATCAGAGCTACCCCCATGCTGTATATACGGGGCCCAGCTGTGCTCAGATTGACATATATCGACTCAAAAACATCGCCTGTAGGTCCTATATGGCCGTGGGTTGCATCTGGCTGGTATCAGAGCTACCCCCATGCTGTATATACGAGGACCAGCTGTGCTCAGATCGACATATATCGACTCAAGAACATCGCCTGTAGGTCCTATATGGCCGTGGATTGCATCTGGCTGGTATCAGAGCTACCCCCATGCTGTATATACGGCGCCCAGCTGTGCTCAGATCGTCATATATTGACTCAAGAACATCGGCTGTAGGCCCTATATGGGCATAGGTTGCACCTGGCTGGTGTCGAAGCGGCCCCAATGCTGCATATACGGTGCATAGCGGTGCTCAGATCGACATATATCGACTCAAGAACATCGCCTGTAGGTCCTATATGGCCATGGGTTGCATCTGGCTGGTATCAGAGCCACGCACATGCCGTATATACGGGGACCAGCTGTGCTCAGATCGACATATATCGACTCAAGAACATCGCCTGTAGGTCCTATATGGCCGTGGGTTGCATCTGGCTGTTATCAGAGCTACCCCCATGCTGTATATAAGGCGCCCAGCTGTGCTCAGATCGACATATATTGACTCAAGAACATCGCCTGTAGGTCCTATATGGCCGTGGGTTGCAGCAGGCTAGAATCAGAGCCACCCACATGCCGTATATACGGGGCCCAGCTGTGCTCAGATCGACATATATCGACTCAAGAACATCGCCTGTAGGTCCTATATGGCCGTGGGTTGCATCTGGCTGGTATCAGAGCTACCCCCCTGCTGTATATACGGGGCCCAGCTGTGCTCAGATCGACATATATCGACTCAAGAACATCGCCTGTAGGTCCTATATGGCCGTGGGTTGCAGCTGGCTGGTATCACAGCTACCCCCACGCTGTATATACGTGGCCCAGCTGTGCTCAGAACGACATATATCGACTCAAGAACATCGCCTGTGGGTCATATATGGCCGTGGGTTGCAGCTGGCTGGTATCAGAGCTACTCCAGGCTGTATATACGTGGCCCAGCTGTGCTCAGATCGACATATATCGACTCAAGAACATCGCCTGTAGGTACTATATGGCCGTGGGTTGCATCTGGCTGGTATCAGAGCTACCCCCATGCTATATATACGGCGCCCAGCTATGCTCAGATCGACATATATCGACTCAAGAACATCGCCTGTAGGTCCTATATGGCCGTGGGTTGCATCTGGCTGGTATCAGTGCTAATCCCATGCTGTATATACGGCGCCCAGCTGTGCTCAGATGGACATATATCGACTCAAGAACATCGCCTGTGGGTCCTATATAGCCGTGGGCTGCAGCTGGCTGGTATCACAGCTACCCCTATGCTGTATATACGTGGCCCAGCTGTGCTCAGATCGACATATATCGACTCAAGAATATCGCCTGTAGGTCCTATATGGCCGTGGGTTGCATCTGGCTGATATCAGAGGCACCCACATGCCGAATATACGGGGGCCCAGCTGTGCTCAGATCGATATATATCGACTCAAGAACATCGCCTGTAGGTCCTATATGGCCGTGGGTTGCAGCTGGCTTGTAACAGAGCCACCCACATGCCGTATATACGGGGCCCAGCTGTGCTCAGATCGACATATATCGACTCAAGTACATCGCCTGTAGGTCCTATATGGCCGTGGGTTGCATCTGGCTGGTATCAGAGCTACCCCCATGCTGTATATACGGCGCCCAGCTGTGCTCAGATCGACATATATCGACTCAAGAACATCGCCTGAGGGTCCTATATGGCCGTGGGTTGCAGCTGGCTGGTATCACAGCTACCCCCATGCTGTCTGTATATACGTAGCCCAGCTGTGCTCAGATCGACATATATCGACTCAAGAACATCGCCTGTAGGTCCTATATAGCCGTGGGTTGCATCTGGCTGGTATCAGAGCTACCCCCATGCTGTATATACGGGGCCCAGCTGTGCTCAGATCGACATATATCGACTCAAGAACATCGCCTGTAGGTCCTATATGGCCGTGGGTTGCAGCTGGCTTGTATCACAGCTACCCCCATGCTGTATATACGGGGCCCAGCTGTGCTCAGATCGACATATATCGACTCAAGAACATCGCCTGTAGGTCCTATATGGCCGTGGGTTGCATCTGGCTGGTATCAGAGCCACCCCCATGCTGTATATACGGGGCCCAGCTGTGCTCAGATCGACATATATCGACTCAAGAACATCGCCTGTAGGTCCTATATGGCCGTGGGTTGCATCTGGCTGATATCAGAGCTACCCCCATGCTGTATATACTGGGCCCAACTGTGCTCAGATCGACATATATCGACTCAAGAACATCGCCTGTAGGTCCTATATGGCCGTGGGTTGTAGCTGGCTGGTATCAGAGCCACCCACATGCCGTATATACGGGGCCCAGCTGTGCTCAGATCGACATATATCGACTCAAGAACATCGCCTGTAGGTCCTATATGGCCGTGGGTTGCATCTGGCTGGTATCAGAGCTACCCCCATGCTATATATACGGGGCCCAGCTGTGCTCAGATCGACATATATCGACTCAAGAACATCGCCTGTAGGTCCTATATGGCCGTGGGTTGCAGCTGGCTGGTATCACAGCTACCCCCGCGCTGTATATACGTGGCCCAGCTGTGCTCAGAACGACATATATCGACTCAAGAACATCGGCTGTGGGTCTTATATGGCCGTGGGATGCAGCTGGCTGTTATCAGAGCTTCCCCCAGGCTGTATATAAGTGGCCCAGCTGTACTCAGATCTACATATATCGACTCAAGAACATCGCCTGTAGGTGCTATATGGCCGTGGGTTGCATCTGGCTGGTATCACAGCTACCTCCATGCTGTATATACGGCGCCAAGCCGTGCTCAGATCGACATATATCGACTCAAGAACATTGCTTGTAGGTCCTATATGGCCGTGGGTTGCATCTGGCTGGTATCAGTGCTACCCCCATGCTGTATATACGGCGCCCAGCTGTGCTCAGATCGACATATATTGACTCAAGAACATCGCCTGTAGGTCCTATATGGCCGTGGGTTGCAGCAGGCTAGAATCAGAGCCACCCACATGCCGTATATACGGGGCCCAGCTGTGCTCAGATCGACATATATCGACTCAAGAACATTGCCTGTAGGTCCTATATGGCCGTGGGTTGCATCTGGCTGGTATCAGAGCTACCCCCATGCTGTATATACGGGGCCCAGCTGTGCTCAGATCGACATATATCGACTCAAGAACATCGCCTGTAGGTCCTATATGGCCGTGGGTTGCAGCTGGCTGGTATCACAGCTACCCCCACGCTGTATATACGTGGCCCAGCTGTGCTCAGAACGACATATATCGACTCAAGAACATCGCCTGTGGGTCATATATGGCCGTGGGTTGCAGCTGGCTGGTATCAGAGCTACCCCAGGCTGTATATACGTGGCCCAGCTGTGCTCAGATCGACATATATCGACTCAAGAACATCGCCTGTAGGTAATATATGGCCGCGGGTTGCATCTGGCTGGTATCAGAGCTACCCCCATGCTATATATACGGCGCCCAGCTATGCTCAGATCGACATATATCGACTCAAGAACATCGCCTGTAGGTCCTATATGGCCGTCGGTTGCATCTGGCTGGTATCAGTGCTAATCCCATGCTGTATATACGGCGCTCAGCTGTGCTCAGATGGACATATATCGACTCAAGAAAATCGCCTGTGGGTCCTATATAGCCGTGGGCTGCAGCTGGCTGGTATCACAGCTACCCCTATGCTGTATATACGTGGCCCAGCTGTGCTCAGATCGACATATATCGACTCAAGAATATCGCCTGTAGGTCCTATATGGCCGTGGGTTGCATCTGGCTGATATCAGAGGCACCCACATGCCGAATATACGGGGGCCCAGCTGTGCTCAGATCGACATATATCGACTCAAGAACATCGCCTGTAGGTCCTATATGGCCGTGGGTTGCAGCTGGCTTGTAACAGAGCCACCCACATGCCGTATATACAGGGCCCAGCTGTGTTTAGATCGACATATATCGACTCAAGTACATCGCCTGTAGGTCCTATATGGCCGTGGGTTGCATCTGGCTGGTATCAGAGCTACCCCCATGCTGTATATACGGCGCCCAGCTGTGCTCAGATCGACATATATCGACTCAAGAACATCGCCTGAGGGTCCTATATGGCCGTGGGTTGCAGCTGGCTGGTATCACAGCTACCCCCATGCTGTCTGTATATACGTAGCCCAGCTGTGCTCAGATCGACATATATCGACTCAAGAACATCGCCTGTAGGTCCTATATAGCCGTGGGTTGCATCTGGCTGGTATCAGAGCTACCCCCATGCTGTATATACGGGGCCCAGCTGTGCTCAGATCGACATATATCGACTCAAGAACATCGCCTGTAGGTCCTATATGGCCGCGGGTTGCAGCTGGCTTGTATCACAGCTACCCCCATGCTGTATATACGGGGCCCAGCTGTGCTCAGATCGACATATATCGACTCTAGAACATCGCCTGTTGGTCCTATATGGCCGTGGGTTGCATCTGGCTGGTATCAGAGCTACCCCCATGCTGTATATACGGGGCCCAGCTGTGCTCAGATCGACATATATCGACTCAAGAACATCGCCTGTAGGTCCTATATGGCCTTGGGTTGCAGCTGGCTGGTATCAGAGCGACCCACATGCCGTATATACAGGGCCCAGCTGTGCTCAGGTCGACATATATCGACTCAAGAACATCGCCTGTAGGTCCTATATGGCCGTGGGTTGCATCTGGCTGGTATCAGAGCCACCCCCATGCTGTATATACGGGGCCCAGCTGTGCTCAGATCGACATATATCGACTCAAGAACATCGCCTGTAGGTCCTATATGGCCGTGGGTTGCATCTGGCTGATATCAGAGCTACCCCCATGCTGTATATACTGGGCCCAGCTGTGCTCAGATCGACATATATCGACTCAAGAACATCGCCTGTAGGTCCTATATGGCCGTGGGTTGTAGCTGGCTGGTATCAGAGCCACCCACATGCCGTATATACGGGGCCCAGCTGTGCTCAGATCGACATATATCGACTCAAGAACATCGCCTGTAGGTCCTATATGGCCGTGGGTTGCATCTGGCTGGTATCAGAGCTACCCCCATGCTATATATACGGGGCCCAGCTGTGCTCAGATCGACATATATCGACTCAAGAACATCGCCTGTAGGTCCTATATGGCCGTGGGTTGCAGCTGGCTGGTATCACAGCTACCCCCGCGCTGTATATACGTGGCCCAGCTGTGCTCAGAACGACATATATCGACTCAAGAACATCGGCTGTGGGTCTTATATGGCCGTGGGATGCAGCTGGCTGTTATCAGAGATACCCCCAGGCTGTATATAAGTGGCCCAGCTGTACTCAGATCTACATATATCGACTCAAGAACAGCGCCTGTAGGTGCTATATGGCCGTGGGTTGCATCTGGCTGGTATAAGAGCTACATCCATGCTGTATATACGGCGCCAAGCCGTGCTCAGATCGACATATATCGACTCAAGAACATTGCTTGTAGGTCCTATATGGCCGTGGGTTGCATCTGGCTGGTATCAGTGCTACCCCCATGCTGTATATACGGCGCCCAGCTGTGCTCAGATCGACATATATCGACTCAAGAATATCGCCTGTAGGTCCTATATGGCCGTGGGTTGCATCTGGCTGGTATCAGAGCCACCCACATACCGTATATACGGGGCCCAGCTGTGCTCGGATCGACATATATCGACTCAAGAACATCGCCTGTAGGTCCTATATGGCCGTGGATTGAATCTGGCTGGTATCATAACTACCCCCATGCTGTATATAGGGCGCCCAGCTGTGCTCAGATCGACATATATCGACTCAAGAACATCGCCTGTAGGTCCTATATAGCCGTTTGTTGCAGTTGGCTGGTATCACAGCTCTCCCATGCTGTATTTACGTGGCCCAGCTGTGCTCAGGTCGACATATATCGACTCAAGGACATCACCTGTAGGTCCTATATGGCCGTGGGTTGCAGCTGGCTGGTATTAGAGCCACCCACATGCCCTATATACGGGGGTCCAGCTGTGCTCAGATCGACATATATCGACTCAAGAACATCGCCTGTAGGTCCTATATGGCCGTGGGTTGCATCTGGCTGGTATCAGAGCTACCCACATGCCGTATATACGGGATCCAGCTGTGCTCAGATCGACATATATCGACTCAAGAACATCGCCTGTAGGTCCTATATGGCCGTGGGTTGCATATGATTGGTATCAGAGCCACCCACATGCCGTATTTACGGGGCCCAGCTGTGCTCAGATCGACATATATCGAATAATGACCATCGCCCGTAGGTCCTATATGGCCGTGGGTTGGATCTGGCTGGTATCAGAGCCACCCACATGCCGTATATACGTTACCCAGCTGTGCCCAGATCGACATATATCGACTCAAGAACATCGCCTGTAGGTCCTATATGGCCGTGGGTTGCATATGGCTGGTATCAGAGCTACTCCCATGCTGTATATATGAGGCCCAGCTGTGCTCAGATCGACATATATCGACTCAAGAACATTGCCTGTGGGTCTTATATGGCCGTGGGATGGAGCTGGCTGGTATCAGAGCTACCCCCAGGCTGTATATACGTGGCCCAGCTGTGCTCAGATCGACATATATCGACTTAAGAACATCGCCGGTAGGTCCTGTATGCCCATGGGTTGCATCTGGCTGGTATCAGAGCCACCCACATGCCGTATATACGGAGACCAGCTGTGCTCAGATCGACATATATCGACTCAAGAACATCGAATGTAGGTCCTATATGGCCGTGGGTTGCATCTGGCTCGTATCAGAGCTACACCCATGCTGTATATACGGCGCCCAGCTGTGCTCAGATCGACATATATCGACTCAAGAAAATCGCCTGTAGGTCCAATATGGCCGTGGGTTGCATCTGGCTGGTATCAGAGCTACCCCCATGCTGTATATACGGGGCACAGCTGTGCTCAGATCGACATATATCGACTCAAGAACATCGCCTGTAGGTCCTATATGGCCGTGGGTTGCAGCTGGCTGGTATCACAGCTACCCCCATGCTGTATATACGTGGCCCAGCTGTGCTCAGATCGACATATATCGACTCAAGAACATCGCCTGTAGGTCCTATATGGGCATAGGTTGCACCTGGCTGGTGTCGAAGCGGCCCCAATGCTGCATATACGGTGCATAGTGGTGCTCAGATCGACATATATCGACTCAAGAACATCGCCTGTAGGTCCTATATGGCCGTGGGTTGCACCTGGCTGATATCAGAGCCACCCACATGCCGTATATACGGGGGCCCAGCTGTGCTCAGATCGACATATATCGAATCAAGAACATCGGCTGTAGGTCCTATATGGCCGTGGGTTGCATCTGGCTGGTATCAGAGCCACCCACATGCCGTATATACGGGGCCCAGCTGTGCTCAGATTGACATATATCGACTCAAAAACATCGCCTGTTGGTCCTATATGGCCGTGGGTTCCATCTGGCTGGTATCAGAGCTACCCCCATGCTTTATATACGAGGACCAGCTGTGCTCAGATCGACATATATCGACTCAAGAACATCGCCTGTAGGTCCTATATGGCCGTGGATTGCATCTGGCTGGTATCAGAGCTACCCCCATGCTGTATATACGGCGCCCAGCTGTGCTCAGATCGTCATATATTGACTCAAGAACATCGGCTGTAGGCCCTATATGGGCATAGGTTGCACCTGGCTGGTGTCGAAGCGGCCCCAATGCTGCATATATGGTGCATAGCGGTGCTCAGATCGACATATATCGACTCAAGAACATCGCCTGTAGGTCCTATATGGCCATGAGTTGCATCTGGCTGGTATCAGAGCCACGCACATGCCGTATATACGGGGACCAGCTGTGCTCAGATCGACATATATCAACTCAAGAACATCGCCTGTAGGTCCTATATGGCCGTGGGTTGCATCTGGCTGGTATCAGAGCTACCCCCATGCTGTATATACGGCGCCCAGCTGTGCTCAGATCGACATATATTGACTCAAGAACATCGCCTGTAGGTCCTATATGGCTGTGGGTTGCATCTGGCTGGTATCAGAGCTATCCTCATGCTGTATATACGGGGCCCAGCTGTGCTCAGATCGACATATATCGACTCAAGAACGTCGCCTGTAGGTCCTATATGGCCGTGGGTTGCAGCTGGCTGGTATCACAGCTACCCCCATGCTGTATATACGTGGCCCAGCTGTGCTCAGATCGACATATATCGACTCAAGAACATCGCCTGTAGGTCCTATATGGCCGTGGGTTGCAGCTGGCTAGAATCAGAGCCACCCACATGCCGTATATACGGGGCCCAGCTGTGCTCAGCTCGACATATATTGATTCAAAAACATCGCCTATAGGTCCTATATGGCCGTGGGTTGCAGCTGGCTGGTATCAGAGCCACCCACATGCCGTATATACGGGGCCCAGCTGTGCTCAGATCGACATATATCGACTCAAGAACATCGCCTG
Organism: Lordithon lunulatus; assembly: GCA_963942505.1. Lineage (NCBI taxonomy): Eukaryota > Metazoa > Arthropoda > Insecta > Coleoptera > Staphylinidae > Lordithon > Lordithon lunulatus. The sequence goes on along the minus strand of OZ012667.1, from coordinate 27,896,570 downwards.
TAGGTCCTATATGGCCGTGGGTTGCATCTGGCTGGTATCAGAGCTACCCCCATGCTGTATATACGGGTCCCAGCTGTGCCCAGATCGACATATATCGACTCAAGAACATCGCCTGTATGTCCTATATGGCCGTGTCTTGCAGCTGGCTGGTATCAGAGCCACCCACATGCCGTATATACGGGGCCCAGCTGTGCTCAGATCGACATATATCGACTCAAGAACATCGCCTGTAGGTCCTATATGGCCGTGGGTTGCATCTGGCTGGTATCAGAGCTACCCCCATGCTGTATATACGGGGCCCAGCTGTGCTCAGATCGACATATATCGACTCAAGAACATCGCCTGTAGGTCCTATATGGCCGTGGGTTGCAGCTGGCTGGTACCACAGCTACCCCCACGCTGTATATACGTGGCCCAGCTGTGCTCAGAACGACATATATCGACTCAAGAACATCGCCTGTGGGTCATATATGGCCGTGGGTTGCAGCTGGCTGGTATCACAGCTACCCCCATGCTGTCTGTATATACGTGGCCCAGCTGTGCTCAGATCGACATATATCGACTCAAGAACATCGCCTGTAGATCCTATATGGCCGTGGGTTGCATCTGGCTGGTATCAGAGCTACCCCCATGCTGTATATACGGGGCCCAGCTGTGCTCAGATCGACATATATCGACTCAAGGACATCGCCTGTAGGTCCTATATAGCCGTGGGTTGCAGCTGGCTGGTATCACAGCCACCCCCATGCCGTATATACGTGGCCCAGCTGTGCTCAGATCGACATATATCGACTCAAGAACATCGCCTGTAGGTCCTATATGGCCGTGGGTTGCATCTGGCTGGTATCAGAGCTACCCCCATGCTGTATATACCGGGCCCAGCTGTGCTCAAATCGACATATATCGACTCAAGAACATCGCCTGTAGGACCTATATGGCTGTGGGTTGCAGCTGGCTGGTATCACAGCTACCCCCATGCTGTATATACGTGGCCCAGCTGTGCTCAGATCGACATATATCGACTCAAGAACATCGCCTGTAGGTCCTATATAGCCTTGGGTTGCATCTGGCTGGTATCAGAGCCACCCACATGCCGTATATACGGGGCCCAGCTGTGCTCAGATCGACTTATATCGACGGAAGAACATCGCCTGTAGGTCCTATATGGCCATGGGTTGCATCTGGCTGGTATCACAGGTACCCCCATGCTGTATATACGTAGCCCAGCTGTGCTCAGATCGACATATATCGACTCAAGAACATCGCCTGTAGGTCCTATATGCCAATGGGTTGCATCTGGCTGGAATCAGAGCCACCCACATGCTGCATATAGAATGCATAGCGTAGCTCATATCGACATATATCGACTCAAGAACATTGCATGTAGGTCCTATATGGGCATAGGTTGCACCTGGCTGGTGTCGAAGCGGCCCTAATGCTGCATATACGGTGCATAGCGGTGCTCAGATCGACATATATCGACTCAAGAACATCGCCTGTAGGTCCTATATGGCCGTGGGTTGCATCTGGCTGATATCAGAGCCACCCACATGCCGTATATACGGGGGCCCAGCTGTGCTCAGATCGACATATATCGACTAAAAAACATCGGCTGTAGGTCCTATATGGCCGTGGGTTGCATCTGGCTGGTATCAGAGCCACCCACATGCCGTATATACGGGGCCCAGCTGTGCTCAGATCGACATATATCGACTCAAGAACATCGCCTGTAGGTTCTATATGGCCGTGGGTTGCATATGGCTGGTATCAGAGCCACCCACCTGCCGTATATACGGGGCCCAGCTGTGCTCGGATCGACATATATCGACTCAAGAACATCGCCTGTAGGTCCTATATGGCCGTGGATTGAATCTGGCTGGTATCAGAGCTACCCCCATGCTGTATATACGGCGCCCAGCTGTACTCAGATCGACATATATCGACTCAAGAACATCGCCTGTAGGTCCTATATGGCCGTGGGTTGCATCTGGCTGATATCAGAGCCACCCACATGCCGTATATACGGGGGCCCAGCTGTGCTCAGATCGACATATATCGACTAAAAAACATCGGCTGTAGGTCCTATATGGCCGTGGGTTGCATCTGGCTGGTATCAGAGCCACCCACATGCCGTATATACGGGGCCCAGCTGTGCTCAGATCGACATATATCGACTCAAGAACATCGCCTGTAGGTTCTATATGGTCGTGGGTTGCATATGGCTGGTATCAGAGCCACCCACCTGCCGTATATACGGTGCCCAGCTGTGCTCGGATCGACATATATCGACTCAAGAACATCGCCTGTAGGTCCTATATGGCCGTGGATTGAATCTGGCTGGTATCAGAGCTACACCCATGCTGTATATACGGCGCCCAGCTGTGCTCAGATCGACATATATCGACTCAAGAACATCGTCCGTAGGTCCTATATAGCCGTGGGTTGCAGTTGGCTGGTATCACAGCTACCCCCATGCTGTATATACGGGGCCCAGCTGTGCTCAGATCGACATATATCGACTCAAGAACATCGCCTGTAGGTCCTATAGGGCCGTGGGTTGCAGCTGGCTGGTATCACAGCTACCCCCATGCTATATGTACGTGGCCCAGCTGTGCTCAGATCGACATATATCGACTCAAGAACATCGCCTGTACGTCCTATATGACCGTGGGTTGCATCTGGCTGGAATCAGAGCCACCCACATGCTGCATATCCAGGGCATAGCGGAGCTCATATCTACAAATATCGACTCAAGAACATCGCCTGTAGGTCCTATATGGGCATAGGTTGCACCTGGCTGGTGTCGAAGCGGCCCCAATGCTGCATATACGGTGCATAGCGGTGCTCAGATCGACATATATCGACTCAAGAACATCGCATGTAGGTCCTATATGGCCGTGGCTTGCATCTGGTTGATATCAGAGCCACCCACATGCCGTATATACGGGGGCCCAGCTGTGCTCAGATAGACATATATCGAATCAAGAACATCGGCTGTAGGTCCTATATGGCCGTGGGTTGCATCTGGCTGGTATCAGAGCCACCCACATGCCTTATATACGGGGCCCAGCTGTGCTCAGATCGACATATATCGACTCAAGAACATCGCTTGTAGGTCCTTTATGGCCGTGGGTTGCATCTCGCTGGTATCAGAGCTACCCCCATGCTGTATATACGAGGCCCAGCTGTGCTCAGATCGACATATATCGACTCAAGAACATCGCCTGTGGGTCTTATATGTCTGTGGGTTGCAGCTGGCTGGTATCAGGGCTACCCCCAGGCTGTATATACGTGGCCCAGCTGTGCTCAGATCGACATATATCGACTCAAGAACATCGCCTGTAGGTGCTATATGGCCGTGGGTTGGATCTGGCTGGTATCAGAGCTACCCCCATGCTGTATATACGGCGCCCAGCTGTGCTCAGATCGACATATATCGACTCAAGAACATCGCCTGTACGTCCTATATGGGCATAGGTTGCACCTGGCTGGTGTCGGAGCGGCCCCAATGCTGCATATACGGTGCATAGCGGTGCTCAGATCGACATATATCGAATCAAGAACATCGCCTGTAGGTCGTATATGGCCGTGGGTTGCATCTGGCTGATATCAGAGCCACCCACATGCCGTATATACGGCGGCCCAGCTGTGCTCAAATCGACATATATCGACTCAAGAACATCGCCTCTAGGTCCTATATGGCCGTGGGTTACATCTGGCTGGTATCAGAGCCACCCACATGCCGTAAATACGGGGCCCAGCTGTGCTCAGATCGACATATATCGACTCAAGAACATCGCCTGCAGGTCCTATATGGCCGCGGGTTGCATCTGGCTGGTATCAGAGCCACCTACATGCCGTATATACGGTACCCAGCTGTGCTCAGATCGACATATATCGACTCAAGAACATCGCCTGTAGGTCCTATATGGCCGTGGGTTGCATATGGCTAGTATCAGAGCCACCCACATGCCATATACACGGGGCCCATCTGTGCTCAGATCGACATATATCGACTCAAAAACATCGCCTGTAGGTCCTATATGGCCGTGGGTTGCAGCTGGCTGGTATCAGAGCCACCCACATGCCGTATATACGGGGCCCAGCTGTGCTCAGATCGACATATATCGACTCAAGAACATCGCCTGTAGGTCCTATATTGCCGTGGGTTGCATCTGGCTGGTATCAGAGCTACCCCCATGCTGTATATACGGCGCCCAGCTGTGCTCAGATCGACATATATCGACTCAAGAATATCGCCTGAGGGTCCTATATGGCCGTGGGTTGCATCTGGCTGGTATCAGAGCTACCCCCATGCTGTATATACGGGGCCCAGCTGTGCTCAGATCGACATATATCGACTCAAGAACATTGCCTGTAGGTCCTATATAGCCGTGGGTTGCAGTTGGCTGGTATCACAGCTACCCTCATGCCGTATATACGTGGCCCAGCTGTGCTCAGATCGACATATATCGAGTCAAGAACATGGCCTGTAGGTCCTATATGGCCGCAGGTTGCAACTGGCTGGTATCAGAGCCACACACATGCCGTATATATAGGGACCAGCTGTGCTCAGATCGACATATATCGACTCAAGAACATCGCCTGTAGATCATATATGGCCGTGGGTTGCATCTGGCTGGTATCAGAGCTACCCCCATGCTGTATATACGGGGCGCAGCTGTGCTCAGATCGACATATATCGACTCAAGAACATCGCCTGTAGGTCCTATATAGCCGTGGGTTGCAGCTGGCTGGTATCACAGCTACCCCCATGCCGTATATACGTGGCCCAGCTGTGCTCAGATCGACATATATCGACTCAAGAACATCGCCTGTAGGTCCTATATGGCCGTGGGTTGCATCTGGCTGGTATCAGAGCTACCCCCATGCTGTATATACGGCGCCCAGCTGTGCTCAGATCGACATATATCGACTGAAGAACATCGCCTGAGGGTCCTATATGGCCGTGGGTTGCATCTGGCTGGTATCAGAGCCACACACATGCCGTATATATGGGGACCAGCTGTGCTCAGATCGACATATATCGACTCAAGAACATCGCCTGTAGATCTTATATGGCCGTGGGTTGCATCTGGCTGGTATCAGAGCTACCCCCATGCTGTATATACGGGGCCCAGCTGTGCTCAGATCGACATATATCGACTCAAGAACATCGCCTGTAGGTCCTATATAGCCGTGGGTTGCAGGTGGCTGGTATCACAGCTACCCCCATGCCGTATATACGTGGCCCAGCTGTGCTCAGATCGACATATATCGACTCAAGAACATCGCCTGTAGGTCCTATATGGCCGTGGGTTGCATCTTGCTGGTATCAGAGCTACCGCCATGCTGTATATACGGCGCCCAGCTGTGCTCAGATCGACATATATCGACTCAAGAACATCGCCTGTAGGTCCTATATGGCCGTGGGTTGCAGCTGGCTGGTATCACAGCTACCCCCATGCTGTATATACGTGGCCCAGCTGTGCTCAGATCGACATATATCGACTCAAGAACATCGCCTGTAGGTCCTATATGGCCGTGGGTTGCATCTGGCTGGTATCAGAGCTACCCCCATGCCGTATATACGTGGCCTAGCTGTGCTCAGATCGACATATATAGACTCAAGAACATCGCCTGTAGGTGCTATATGGCCGTGGGTTGCATCTGGCTGGTATCAGAGCTACCCCCATGCTGTATATACGGCGAGCAGCTGTGCTCAGTTCGACATATATCGACTCAAGAACATCGCCTGTAGATCTTATATGGCCGTGGGTTGCATCTGGCTGGTATCAGAGCTACCCCCATGCTGTATATACGGGGCCCAGCTGTGCTCAGATCGACATATATCGACTCAAGAACATCGCCTGTAGGTCCTATATAGCCGTGGGTTGCAGGTGGCTGGTATCACAGCTACCCCCATGCCGTATATACGTGGCCCAGCTGTGCTCAGATCGACATATATCGACTCAAGAACATCGCCTGTAGGTCCTATATGGCCGTGGGTTGCATCTTGCTGGTATCAGAGCTACCGCCATGCTGTATATACGGCGCCCAGCTGTGCTCAGATCGACATATATCGACTCAAGAACATCGCCTGTAGGTCCTATATGGCCGTGGGTTGCAGCTGGCTGGTATCACAGCTACCCCCATGCTGTATATACGTGGCCCAGCTGTGCTCAGATCGACATATATCGACTCAAGAACATCGCCTGTAGGTCCTATATGGCCGTGGGTTGCATCTGGCTGGTATCAGAGCTACCCCCATGCCGTATATACGTGGCCTAGCTGTGCTCAGATCGACATATATAGACTCAAGAACATCGCCTGTAGGTGCTATATGGCCGTGGGTTGCATCTGGCTGGTATCAGAGCTACCCCCATGCTGTATATACGGCGAGCAGCTGTGCTCAGTTCGACATATATCGACTCAAGAACATCGCCTGTAGGTCCTATATGGCCGTGGGTTGCATCTGGCTTGTATCATAGCTACCCCCATGCTGTATATACGGGGCCCATCTGTGCTCAGATCGACATATATCGACTCAAGAACATCGCCTGTAGGTCCTATATAACCGTGGGTTGCAGCTGGCTGGTATCACAGCTACCCCCATGCTGTATATACGGCGCCGAGCTGTGCTCAGATCGACATATATCGACTCAAGAACATCGCCTGTAGGTCATATATGGCCGTGGGTTGCAGCTGGCTGGTATCACAGTTACCCCCACGCTGTATATACGTGGCCCAGCTGTGCTCAGAACGACATAAATCGACTTAAGAACATCGCCTGTGGGTCATATGTGGCCGTGGGTTGCAGCTGGCTGGTATCAGAGCTACCCCAGGCTGTATATACGTGGCCCAGCTGTGCTCAGATCGACATATATCGACTCAAGAACATCGCCTGTAGGTCCTATATGGCCGTGGGTTGCAGCTGACTGGTATCAGTGCTAATGCCATGCTGTATATACGGCGCCCAGCTGTGCTCAGATCGACATATATCGACTCAAGAACATCGCTTGTAGCTCCTATATAGCCGTGGGTTGCAGCTGGCTGGTATCACAGCTACCACCACGCTGTATATACGTGGCCCAGCTGTGCTCAGAACGACATAAATCGACTCAAGATCATCGCCTGTGGGTCATATATGGCCGTGGGTTGCAGCTGGCTGGAATCATAGCTACCCCAGGCTGTATATACGTGGCCCAGCTGTGCTCAGATCGACATATATCGACTCAAGAAGATCGCCTGTAGGTCCTATATGGCCGTGGGTTGCAGCTGGCTGGTATCAGAGCCACTCACATGCTGTATATACGGGGCCCAGCTGTGCTCAGATCGACATATATCGACTCTAGAACATCGCCTGTAGGACCTATATGGCCGTGGGTTGCATCTGGCTGGTATCAGAGCTACCCCCATGCTGTATATACGGGGCCCAGCTGTGCTCAGATCGACATATATCGACTCAAGAACATCGCCTGTAGGTCCTATATGGCCGTGGGTTGCAGCTGGCTGGTATCACAGCTACCCCCACGCTGTATATACGTGGCCCAGCTGTGCTCAGAACGACATAAATCGACTCAAGAACATCGCCTGTGGGTCATATGTGGCCGTGGGTTGCAGCTGGCTGTTATCAGAGCTACCCCAGGCAGTATATACGTGGCCCAGCTGTGCTCAGATCGACATATATCGACTCTAGAACATCGCCTGTAGGACCTATATGGCCGTGGGTTGCATCTGGCTGGTATCAGAGCTACCCCCATGCTGTATATACGGGGCCCAGCTGTGCTCAGATCGACATATATCGACTCAAGAACATCGCCTGTAGGTCCTATATGGCCGTGGGTTGCAGCTGGCTGGTATCACAGCTACCCCCACGCTGTATATACGTGGCCCAGCTGTGCTCAGAACGACATAAATCGACTCAAGAACATCGCCTGTGGGTCATATGTGGCCGTGGGTTGCAGCTGGCTGGTATCAGAGCTACCCCAGGCAGTATATACGTGGCCCAGCTGTGCTCAGATCGACATATATCGACTCAAGAACATCGCCTGTAGGTCCTATATGGCCGTGGGTTGCATATGGCTGGTATCAGAGCCACCCACATGCCGTATTTACGGGGCCCAGCTGTGCTCAGATCGACATATATCGAATAATGACCATCGCCCGTAGGTCCTATATGGCCGTGGGTTGGATCTGGCTGGTATCAGAGCCACCCACATGCCGTATATACGTTACCCAGCTGTGCCCAGATCGACATATATCGACTCAAGAACATCGCCTGTAGGTCCTATATGGCCGTGGGTTGCATATGGCTGGTATCAGAGCTACTCCCATGCTGTATATACGAGGCCCAGCTGTGCTCAGATCGACATATATCGACTCAAGAACATTGCCTGTGGGTCTTATATGGCCGTGGGATGCAGCTGGCTGGTATCAGAGCTACCCCCAGGCTGTATATACGTGGCCCAGCTGTGCTCAGATCGACATATATCGACTTAAGAACATCGCCGGTAGGTCCTGTATGCCCATGGGTTGCATCTGGCTGGTATCAGAGCCACCCACATGCCGTATATACGGGGACCAGCTGTGCTCAGATCGACATATATCGACTCAAGAACATCGCCTGTAGGTCCTATATAACCGTGGGTTGCAGCTGGCTAGTATCACAGCTACCCCCATGCTGTATATACGGCGCCGAGCTGTGCTCAGATCGACATATATAGACTCAAGAACATCGCCTGTAGGTCCTATATGGCCGTGGGTTGCATCTGGCTGGTATCAGAGCTACCCCCCCGCTGTATATACGGGGCCCAGCTCTGCTCAGATCGACACATATCGACTCAAGAACATCGCCTGTAGGTCCTATATGGCCGTGGGTTGCAGCTGGCTGGTATCAGAGCTACCCCCATGCTGTATATACGTGGCCCAGCTGTGCTCAGATCTACATATATCGACTCAAGAACATCGCCTGTAGGTCCTATATGGCCTTGGGTTGCAGCTGGCTGATATCACAGCTACCCCCATGCTGTATATACGTGGCCCAGCTGTGCTCAGATCGACATATATCGACTCAAGAACATCGCCTGTAGGTCCTATATGGCCGTGGGTTGCAGTTGGCTGGTATCAGAGCCACCCACATTCCGTATATACGGGGACCAGCTGTGCTCAGCTCGACATATATCGACTCAAAAACATCGCCTGTAGGTCCTATATGGCCGTGGGTTGCAGCTGGCTGGTATCAGAGCCACCCACATGCCGTATATACGGGGCCCAGCTGTGCTCAGATCGACATATATCGCCTCAAGAACATCGCCTGTAGGTCCTATATGGCCGTGGGTTGCAGCTGGCTGGTATCACAGCTACCCCCACGCTGTATATACGTGGCCCAGCTGTGCTCAGAACGACATAAATCGACTTAAGAACATGGCCTGTGGGTCATATGTGGCCGTGGGTTGCAGCTGGCTGGTATCAGAGCTACCCCAGGCGGTATATACGTGGCCCAGCTGTGCTCAGATCGACATATATCGACTCAAGAACATCGCCTGTAGGTCCTATATGGCCGTGGGTTGCAGCTGACTGGTATCAGTGCTAATGCCATGCTGTATATACGGCGCCCAGCTGTGCTCAGATCGACATATATCGACTCAAGAACATCGCCTGTAGGTCTTATATAGCCGTGGGTTGCAGCTGGCTGGTATCACAGCTACCCCCACGCTGTATATACGTGGCCCAGCTGTGCTCAGATCGACATATATCGACTCAAGAACATCGCCTGTAGGTTCTATATAGCCGTGGGTTGCAGCTGGATGGTATCACAGCTACCCCCACGCTCTATATACGTGGCCCAGCTGTGCTCAGAACGACATAAATCGACTCAAGATCATCGCCTGTGGGTCATATATAGCCGTGGGTTGCAGCTGGCTGGAATCAGAGCTACCCCAGGCTGTATATACGTGGCCCAGCTGTGCTCAGATCGACATATATCGACTCAAGAACATCGCCTGTAGGTCCTATATGGCCGTGGGTTGCAGCTGGCTGGTATCAGAGCCACCCACATACTGTATATACGGGGCCCAGCTGTGCTCAGATCGACATATATCGACTCAAGAACATCGCCTGTAGGTCCTATATGGCCGTGGGTTGCATCTGGCTGGTATCAGAGCTACCCCCATGCTGTATATACGGGGCCCAGCTGTGCTCAGATCGACATATATCGACTCAAGAACATCGCCTGTAGGTCCTATATGGCCGTGGGTTGCAGCTGGCTGGTATCACAGCTACCCCCACGCTGTATATACGTGGCCCAGCTGTGCTCAGAACGACATAAATCGACTCAAGAACATCGCCTGTGGGTCATATATGGCCGTGGGTTGCAGCTGGCTGGTATCAGAGCTACCCCAGGCAGTATATACGTGGCCCAGCTGTGCTCAGATCGACATATATCGACTCAAGAACATCGCCTGTAGGTGCTATATGGCCGTGGGTTGCATCTGGCTGGTATCAGAGCTACCCCCATGCTGTACATACGGCGCCCAGCTATGCTCAGATCGACATATATCGAATCAAGAACATCGCCTGTAGGTCCTATATGGCCGTGGGTTGCATCTGGCTGGTATCAGTGCTAATGCCATGCTGTATATACGGCGCCCAGCTGTGCACAGATCGACATATATCGACTCAAGAACATCGCCTGTAGGTCCTATATGGCCGTGGGTTGTATCTGGCTGGTATCAGAGCTACCCCCATGGTGTATATACGGCGCCCAGCTGTGCTCAGATCGACATATATCGACTCAAGAACATCGCCTGTAGGTCCTATATGACAGTGGGTTGCATCTGGCTGGTATCAGAGCTACTCCCATGCTGTATATACGAGGCCCAGCTGTGCTCAGATCGACATATATCGACTCAAGAACATCGCCTGTAGGTCCTATATGGCCGTCGGTTGCATCTGGCTGGTATCAGAGCTACCCCCATGCTGTATTTTCGGGGCCCAGCTGTGCTCAGATCGACATATATCGACTCAAGAAGATCGCCTGTAGGTCCTATATAACCTTGGGTTGCAGCTGGCTGGTATCACAGCTAACCCCATGCTGTATATACGGCGCCGAGCTGTGCTCAGATCGACATATATCGACTCAAGAACATCGCCTGTAGGTCCTATATGGCCGTCGGTTGCATCTGGCTGGTATCAGAGCTACCCCCATGCTGTATTTTCGGGGCCCAGCTGTGCTCAGATCGACATATATCGACTCAAGAACATCGCCTGTAGGTCCTATATGGCCTTGGGTTGCAGCTGGCTGGTATCAGAGCCACCCACATGCCGTATATACAGGGCCCAGCTGTGCTCAGATCGACATATATCGACTCAAGAACATCGCCTGTAGGTCCTATATGGCCGTGGGTTGCATCTGGCTGGTATCAGCGCTACCCCCATGCTGTATATACGGGGCCCAGCTGTGCTCAGCTCGACATATAACGACATAAAAACATCGCCTATAGGTCCTATATGGCCTTGGGTTGCAGCTGGCTGGTATCAGAGCCACCCACATGCCGTATATACAGGACCCAGCTGTGCTCAGATCGACATATATCGACTCAAGAACATCGCCTGTAGGTCCTATGTGGCCGTGGGTTGCATCTGGCTGGTATCAGAGCCACCCCCATGCTGTATATACGGGGCCCAGCTGTGCTCAGATCGACATATATCGACTCAAGAACATCGCCTGTAGGTCCTATATGGCCGTGGGTTGCATCTGGCTGGTATCAGAGCTACCCCCATGCTGTATATACGGGGCCCAGCTGTGCTCAGATCGACATATATCGACTCAAGAACATCGCCTGTAGGTCCTATATGGCCGTGGGTTGCAGCTGGCTGGTATCAGAGCCACCCACATGCCGTATATACGGGGCCCAGCTGTGCTCAGATCGACATATATCGACTCAAGAACATCGCCTGTAGGTCCTATATGGCCGTGGGTTGCATCTGGCTGGTATTAGAGCTACCCCCATGCTGTATATACGGGGCCCAGCTGTGCTCAGATCGTCATATATCGACTCAAGAACATCGCCTGTAGGTCCTATATGGCCGTGGGTTGCAGCTGGCTGGTATCACAGCTACCCCCGCGCTGTATATACGTGGCCCAGCTGTGCTCAGAACGACATATATCGACTCAAGAACATCGGCTGTGGGTCTTATATGGCCGTGGGATGCAGCTGGCTGTTATCAGAGCTACCCCCAGGCTGTATATAAGTGGCCCAGCTGTACTCAGATCGACATATATCAACTCAAGAACATCGCCTGTAGGTGCTATATGGCCGTGGGTTGCATCTGGCTGGTATCAGAGCTACCTCCATGCTGTATATACGGCGCCAAGCTGTGCTCAGATCGACATATATCGACTCAAGAACATTGCTTGTAGGTCCTATATGGCCGTGGGTTGCATCTGGCTGGTATCAGTGCTACCCCCATGCTGTATATACGGCGCCCAGCTGTGCTCAGATCGACATATATCGACTCAAGAATATCGCCTGTAGGTCCTATATGGCCGTGGGTTGCAGCTAACTGGTATCAGTGCTAATGCCATGCTGTATATACGGCGCCCAGCTGTGCTCAGATCGACATATATCGACTCAAGAACATCGCCTGTAGGTACTATATGGCCGTGGGTTGCATCTGGCTGGTATCAGAGCTACCCCCATGCTATATATACGGCGCCCAGCTATGCTCAGATCGACATATATCGACTCAAGAACATCGCCTGTAGGTCCTATATGGCCGTGGGTTGCATCTGGCTGGTATCAGTGCTAATCCCATGCTGTATATACGGCGCCCAGCTGTGCTCAGATCGACATATATCGACTCAAGAACATCGCCTGTGGGTCCTATATAGCGGTGGGCTGCAGCTGGCTGGTATCACAGCTACCCCTATGCTGTATATACGTGGCCCAGCTGTGCTCAGATCGACATATATCGACTAAAGAATATCGCCTGTATGTCCTATATGGCCGTGGGTTGCATCTGGCTGATATCAGAGGCACCCACATGCCGAATATACGGGGGCCCAGCTGTGCTCAGATCGACATATATCGACTCAAGAACATCGCCTGTAGGTCCTATATGGCCGTGGGTTGCAGCTGGCTTGTAACAGAGCCACCCACATGCCGTATATACGGGGCCCAGCTGTGCTCAGATCGACATATATCGACTCAAGTACATCGCCTGTAGGTCCTATATGGCCGTGGGTTGCATCTGGCTGGTATCAGAGCTACCCCCATGCTGTATATACGGGGCCCAGCTGTGCTCAGATCGACATATATCGACTCAAGAACATCGCCTGTAGGTCCTATATGGCCTTGGGTTGCAGCTGGCTGGTATCAGAGCCACCCACATGCCGTATATACAGGGCCCAGCTGTGCTCAGATCGACATATATCGACTCAAGAACATCGCCTGTAGGTCCTATATGGCCGTGGGTTGCATCTGGCTGGTATCAGAGCTACCCCCATGCTGTATATACGGGGCCCAGCTGTGCTCAGCTCGACATATAACGACTTAAAAACATCGCCTATAGGTCCTATATGGCCTTGGGTTGCAGCTGGCTGGTATCAGAGCCACCCACATGCCGTATATACAGGGCCCAGCTGTGCTCAGATCGACATATATCGACTCAAGAACATCGCCTGTAGGTCCTATATGGCCGTGGGTTGCATCTGGCTGGTATCAGAGCCACCCCCATGCTGTATATACGGGGCCCAGCTGTGCTCAGATCGACATATATCGACTCAAGAACATCGCCTGTAGGTCCTATATGGCCGTGGGTTGCATCTGGCTGGTATCAGAGCTACCCCCATGCTGTATATACGGGGCCCAGCTGTGCTCAGATCGACATATATCGACTCAAGAACATCGCCTGTAGGTCCTATATGGCCGTGGGTTGCAGCTGGCTGGTATCAGAGCCACCCACATGCCGTATATACGGGGCCCAGCTGTGCTCAGATCGACATATATCGACTCAAGAACATCGCCTGTAGGTCCTATATGGCCGTGGGTTGCATCTGGCTGGTATCAGAGCTACCCCCATGCTGTATATACGGGGCCCAGCTGTGCTCAGATCGACATATATCGACTCAAGAACATCGCCTGTAGGTCCTATATGGCCGTGGGTTGCAGCTGGCTGGTATCACAGCTACCCCCGCGCTGTATATACGTGGCTCAGCTGTGCTCAGAACGACATATATCGACTCAAGAACATCGGCTGTGGGTCTTATATGGCCGTGGGATGCAGCTGGCTGTTATCAGAGCTACCCCCAGGCTGTATATAAGTCGCCCAGCTGTACTCAGATCGACATATATCGACTCAAGAACATCGCCTGTAGGTGCTATATGGCCGTGGGTTGCATCTGGCTGGTATCAGAGCTATCTCCATGCTGTATATACGGCGCCAAGCTGTGCTCAGATCGACATATATCGACTCAAGAACATTGCTTGTAGGTCCTATATGGCCGTGGGTTGCATCTGGCTGGTATCAGTGCTACCCCCATGCTGTATATACGGCGCCCAGCTGTGCTCAGATCGACATATATCGACTCAAGAATATCGCCTGTAGGTCCTATATGGCCGTGGGTTGCATATGGCTGGTATCAGAGCCACCCACATGCCGTATATACGGGGCCCAGCTGTGCTCGGATCGACATATATCGACTCAAGAACATCGCCTGTAGATACTATATGGCCGTGGATTGAATCTGGCTGGTATCATAACTACCCCCATGCTGTATATAGGGCGCCCAGCTGTGCTCAGATCGACATATATCGACTCAAGAACATCGCCTGTAGGTCCTATATAGCCGTTTGTTGCAGTTGGCTGGTATCACAGCTCCCCCATGCTGTATTTACGTGGCCCAGCTGTGCTCAGGTCGACATATATCGACTCAAGGACATCACCTGTAGGTCCTATATGGCCGTGGGTTGCAGCTGGCAGGTATTAGAGCCACCCACATGCCCTATATACGGGGGTCCAGCTGTGCTCAGATCGACATATATCGACTCAAGAACATCGCCTGTAGGTCCTATATGGCCGTGGGTTGCATCTGGCTGGTATCAGAGCTACCCACATGCCGTATATACGTTACCCAGCTGTGCCCAGATCGACATATATCGACTCAAGAACATCGCCTGTAGGTCCTATATGGCCGTGGGTTGCATCTGGCTGGTATCATAGCTACCCCCATGCTGAATATACGGGGCCCAGCTGTGCTCAGATCGACATATATCGACTCAAGAATATCGCCTGTAGGTCCTATATAACCGTGGGTTGCAGCTGGCTGGTATCACAGCTACCCCCATGCTGTATATACGGCGCCGAGCTGTGCTCAGATCGACATATATAGACTCAAGAATATCGCCTGTAGGTCCTATATGGCCGTGGGTTGCATATGGCTGGTATCAGAGCTACTCCCATGCTGTATATACGAGGCCCAGCTGTGCTCAGATCGACATATATCCACTCAAGAACATCGAATGTAGGTCCTATATGGCCGTGGGTTGCATCTGGCTCGTATCAGAGCTACACCCATGCTGTATATACGGCGCCCAGCTGTGCTCAGATCGACATATATCGACTCAAGAACATCGCCTGTAGGTCCTATATGGCCGTGGGTTGCATATGGCTGGTATCAGAGCTACTCCCATGCTGTATATACGTGGCCCAGCTGTGCTCAGAACGACATAAATCGACTCAAGAACATCACCTGTGGGTCATATATGGCCGTGGGTTGCAGCTGGCTGGTATCAGAGCTACCCCAGGCAGTATATACGTGGCCCAGCTGTGCTCAGATCGACATATATCGACTCAAGAACATCGCCTGTAGCTGCTATATGGCCGTGGGTTGCATCTGGCTGGTATCAGAGCTAGTACGGCGAGCAGCTGTGCTCAGATCGATATATATCGACTCAAGAACATCGCCTGTAGGTCCTATATGGCCGTGGGTTGCATCTGGCTGGTATCATAGCTACCCCCATGCTGAATATACGGGGCCCAGCTGTGCTCAGATCGACATATATCGACTCAAGAATATCGCCTGTAGGTCCTATATAACCGTGGGTTGCAGCTGGCTGGTATCACAGCTACCCCCATGCTGTATATACGGCGCCGAGCTGTGCTCAGATCGACATATATAGACTCAAGAATATCGCCTGTAGGTCCTATATGGCCGTGGGTTGCATCTGGCTGGTATCAGAGCTACCCCCCCGCTGTATATACGGGGCCCAGCTCTGCTCAGATCGACACATATCGACTCAAGAACATCGCCTGTAGGTCCTATATGGCCGTGGGTTGCAGCTGGCTGGTATCAGAGCTACCCCCATGCTGTATATACGTGGCCCAGCTGTGCTCAGATCTACATATATTGACTCAAGAACATCGCCTGTAGGTCCTATATGGCCATGGGTTGCAGCTGGCTGGTATCACAGCTACCCCCATGCTGTATATACGTGGCCCAGCTGTGCTCAGATCGACATATATCGACTCAAGAACATCGCCTGTAGGTCCTATATGGCCGTGGGTTGCAGTTGGCTGGTATCAGAGCCACCCACATGCCGTATATACGGGGACCAGCTGTGCTCAGCTCGACATATATCGACTCAAAAACATCGCCTGTAGGTCCTATATGGCCGTGGGTTGCAGCTGGCTGGTATCAGAGCCACCCACATGCCGTATATACGGGGCCCAGCTGTGCTCCTATATGGCCGTGGGTTGCAGCTGGCTGGTATCACAGCTACCCCCACGCTGTATATACGTGGCCCAGCTGTGCTCAGAACGACATAAATCGACTTAAGAACATCGCCTGTGGGTCATATGTGGCCGTGGGTTGCAGCTGGCTGGTATCAGAGCTACCCCAGGCTGTATATACGTGGCCCAGCTGTGCTCAGATCGACATATATCGACTCAAGAACATCGCCTGTAGGTCCTATATGGCCGTGGGTTGCAGCTGACTGGTATCAGTGCTAATGCCATGCTGTATATACGGCGCCCAGCTGTGCTCAGATCGACATATATGGACTCAAGAACATCGCCTGTAGGTCCTATATAGCCGTGGTTTGCAGCTGGCTGGTATCACAGCTACCCCCACGCTGTATATACGTGGCCCAGCTGTGCTCAGAACGACATAAATCGACTCAAGATCATCGCCTGTGGGTCATATATAGCCGTGGGTTGCAGCTGGCTGGAATCAGAGATACCCCAGGCTGTATATACGTGGCCCAGCTGTGCTCAGATCGACATATATCGACTCAAGAACATCGCCTGTAGGTCCTATATGGCCGTGGGTTGCAGCTGGCTGGTATCAGAGCCACCCACATGCTGTATATACGGGGCCCAGCTGTGCTCAGATCGACATATATCGACTCAAGAACATCGCCTGTAGGTCCTATATGGCCGTGGGTTGCATCTGGCTGGTATCAGAGCTACCCCCATGCTGTATATACGGGGCCCAGCTGTGCTCAGATCGACATATATCGACTCAAGAACATCGCCTGTAGGTCCTATATGGCGGTGGGTTGCAGCTGGCTGGTATCACAGCTACCCCCACGCTGTATATACGTGGCCCAGCTGTGCTCAGAACGACATAAATCGACTCAAGAACATCGCCTGTGGGTCATATATGGCCGTGGGTTGCAGCTGGCTGGTATCAGAGCTACCCCAGGCAGTATATACGTGGCCCAGCTGTGCTCAGATCGACATATATCGACTCAAGAACATCGCCTGTAGGTGCTATATGGCCGTGGGTTGCATCTGGCTGGTATCAGAGCTACCCCCATGCTGTACATACGGCGCCCAGCTATGCTCAGATCGACATATATCGAATCAAGAACATCGCCTGTAGGTCCTATATGGCCGTGGGTTGCATCTGGCTGGTATCAGTGCTAATGCCATGCTGTATATACGGCGCCCAGCTGTGCACAGATCGACATATATCGACTCAAGAACATCGCCTGTAGGTCCTATATGGCCGTGGGTTGCATCTGGCTGGTATCAGAGCTACCCCCATGGTGCATATACGGCGCCCAGCTGTGCTCATATCGACATATATCGACTCAAGAACATCGCCTGTAGGTCCTATATGGCCGTCGGTTGCATCTGGCTGGTATCAGAGCTACCCCCATGCTGTATTTACGGGGCCCAGCTGTGCTCAGATCGACATATATCGACTCAAGAAGATCGCCTGTAGGTCCTATATAACCGTGGGTTGCAGCTGGCTGGTATCACAGCTACCCCCACGCTGTATATACGTGGCCCAGCTGTGCTCAGAACGACATAAATCGACTCAAGAACATAGCCTGTGGGTCATATATGGCCGTGGGTTGCAGCTGGCTGGTATCAGAGCTACCCCAGGCTGTATATACGTGGCCCAGCTGTGCTCGGATCGACATATATCGACTCAAGAACATCGCCTGTAGGTCCTATATGGCCGTGGGTTGCAGCTGGCTAGTATCAGAGCCACCCACATGCCGTATATACGGGGCCCAGCTATGCTCAGATCGACATATATCGACTCAAGAACATCGCCTGTAGGTCCTATATGGCCGTGGGTTGCATCTGGCTGGTATCAGAGCTACCCCCATGCTGTATATACGGGGCCCAGCTGTGCTCAGATCGACATATATCGACTCAAGAACATCGCCTGTCGGTCTTATATGGCCGTGGGTTGCATCTGGCTGGTATCAGAGCTACCCCCATGCTGTATATACGGGGCCCAGCTGTGCTCAGATCGACATATATCGACTCAAGAACATCGCCTGTAGGTCCTATATGGCCGTGGGTTGCAGCTGGCTGGTATCACAGCTACCCCCACGCTGTATATACGTGGCCCAGCTGTGCTCAGAACGACATAAATCGACTCAAGAACATCGCCTGTGGGTCATATATGGCCGTGGGTTGCAGCTGGCTGGTATCAGAGCTACCCCAGGCAGTATATACGTGGCCCAGCTGTGCTCAGATCGACATATATCGACTCAAGAACATCGCCTGTAGGTGCTATATGGCCGTGGGTTGCATCTGGCTGGTATCAGAGCTACCCCCATGCTGTACATACGGCGCCCAGCTATGCTCAGATCGACATATATCGAATCAAGAACATCGCCTGTAGGTCCTATATGGCCGTGGGTTGCATCTGGCTGGTATCAGTGCTAATGCCATGCTGTATATACGGCGCCCAGCTGTGCACAGATCGACATATATCGACTCAAGAACATCGCCTGTAGGTCCTATATGGCCGTGGGTTGCATCTGGCTGGTATCAGAGCTACCCCCATGGTGTATATACGGCGCCCAGCTGTGCTCATATCGACATATATCGACTCAAGAACATCGCCTGTAGGTCCTATATGGCCGTCGGTTGCATCTGGCTGGTATCAGAGCTACCCCCATGCTGTATTTACGGGGCCCAGCTGTGCTCAGATCGACATATATCGACTCAAGAAGATCGCCTGTAGGTCCTATATAACCGTGGGTTGCAGCTGGCTGGTATCACAGCTACCCCCACGCTGTATATACGTGGCCCAGCTGTGCTCAGAACGACATAAATCGACTCAAGAACATAGCCTGTGGGTCATATATGGCCGTGGGTTGCAGCTGGCTGGTATCAGAGCTACCCCAGGCTGTATATACGTGGCCCAGCTGTGCTCGGATCGACATATATCGACTCAAGAACATCGCCTGTAGGTCCTATATGGCCGTGGGTTGCAGCTGGCTAGTATCAGAGCCACCCACATGCCGTATATACGGGGCCCAGCTGTGCTCAGATCGACATATATCGACTCAAGAACATCGCCTGTAGGTCCTATATGGCCGTGGGTTGCATCTGGCTGGTATCACAGCTACCCCCATGCTGTATATACGGGGCCCAGCTGTGCTCAGATCGACATATATCGACTCAAGAACATCGCCTGTCGGTCCTATATGGCCGTGGGTTGCAGCTGGCTGGTATCACAGCAACCCCCACGCTGTATATACGTGGCCCAGCTGTGCTCAGAACGACATAAATCGACTCAAGAACATCGCCTGTGGGTCATATATGGCCGTGGGTTGCAGCTGGCTGGTATCAGAGCTACCCCAGGCTGCATATACGTGGCCCAGCTGTGCTCAGATCGACATATATCGACTCAAGAATATCGCCTGTAGGTCCTATATGGCCGTGGGTTGCATCTGGCTGATATCAGAGACACCCACATGCCGAATATACGGGGGCCCAGCTGTGCTCAGATCGACATATATCGAATCAAGAACATCGCCTGTAGGTCCTATATGGCCGTGGGTTGCAGCTGGCTTGTAACAGAGCCACCCACATGCCGTATATACGGGGCCCAGCTGTGCTCAGATCGACATATATCGACTCAAGTACATCGCCTGTAGGTCATATATGGCCGTGGGTTGCATCTGGCTGGTATCAGAGCTACCCCCATGCTGTATATACGGCGCCCAGCAGTGCTCAGATCGACATATATCGACTCAAGAACATCGCCTGAGGGTCCTATATGGCCGTGGGTTGCAGCTGGCTGGTATCGCAGCTACCCCCACGCTGTATGTATATACGTGGCCCAGCTGTGATCAGATCGACATATATCGACTCAAGAATATCGCCTGTAGGTCCTATATGGCCGTGGGTTGCATCTGGCTGATATCAGAGACACCCACATGCCGAATATACGGGGGCCCAGCTGTGCTCAGATCGACATATATCGAATCAAGAACATCGCCTGTAGGTCCTATATGGCCGTGGGTTGCAGCTGGCTTGTAACAGAGCCACCCACATGCCGTATATACGGGGCCCAGCTGTGCTCAGATCGCCATATATCGACTCAAGAACATCGCCTGTAGGTCCTATATGGCCGTCGGTTGCATCTGGCTGGTATCAGAGCTACCCCCATGCTGTATTTTCGGGGCCCAGCTGTGCTCAGATCGACATATATCGACTCAAGAACATCGCCTGTAGGTCCTATATGGCCTTGGGTTGCAGCTGGCTGGTATCAGAGCCACCCACATGCCGTATATACAGGGCCCAGCTGTGCTCAGATCGACATATATCGACTCAAGAACATCGCCTGTGGGTCCTATATAGCGGTGGGCTGCAGCTGGCTGGTATCACAGCTACCCCTATGCTGTATATACGTGGCCCAGCTGTGCTCAGATCGACATATATCGACTAAAGAATATCGCCTGTATGTCCTATATGGCCGTGGGTTGCATCTGGCTGATATCAGAGGCACCCACATGCCGAATATACGGGGGCCCAGCTGTGCTCAGATCGACATATATCGACTCAAGAACATCGCCTGTAGGTCCTATATGGCCGTGGGTTGCAGCTGGCTTGTAACAGAGCCACCCACATGCCGTATATACGGGGCCCAGCTGTGCTCAGATCGACATATATCGACTCAAGTACATCGCCTGTAGGTCCTATATGGCCGTGGGTTGCATCTGGCTGGTATCAGAGCTACCCCCATGCTGTATATACGGGGCCCAGCTGTGCTCAGATCGACATATATCGACTCAAGAACATCGCCTGTAGGTCCTATATGGCCTTGGGTTGCAGCTGGCTGGTATCAGAGCCACCCACATGCCGTATATACAGGGCCCAGCTGTGCTCAGATCGACATATATCGACTCAAGAACATCGCCTGTAGGTCCTATATGGCCGTGGGTTGCATCTGGCTGGTATCAGAGCTACCCCCATGCTGTATATACGGGGCCCAGCTGTGCTCAGCTCGACATATAACGACTTAAAAACATCGCCTATAGGTCCTATATGGCCTTGGGTTGCAGCTGGCTGGTATCAGAGCCACCCACATGCCGTATATACAGGGCCCAGCTGTGCTCAGATCGACATATATCGACTCAAGAACATCGCCTGTAGGTCCTATATGGCCGTGGGTTGCATCTGGCTGGTATCAGAGCCACCCCCATGCTGTATATACGGGGCCAAGCTGTGCTCAGATCGACATATATCGACTCAAGAACATCGCCTGTAGGTCCTATATGGCCGTGGGTTGCATCTGGCTGGTATCAGAGCTACCCCCATGCTGTATATACGGGGCCCAGCTGTGCTCAGATCGACATATATCGACTCAAGAACATCGCCTGTAGGTCCTATATGGCCGTGGGTTGCAGCTGGCTGGTATCAGAGCCACCCACATGCCGTATATACGGGGCCCAGCTGTGCTCAGATCGACATATATCGACTCAAGAACATCGCCTGTAGGTCCTATATGGCCGTGGGTTGCATCTGGCTGGTATCAGAGCTACCCCCATGCTGTATATACGGGGCCCAGCTGTGCTCAGATCGACATATATCGACTCAAGAACATCGCCTGTAGGTCCTATATGGCCGTGGGTTGCAGCTGGCTGGTATCACAGCTACCCCCGCGCTGTATATACGTGGCTCAGCTGTGCTCAGAACGACATATATCGACTCAAGAACATCGGCTGTGGGTCTTATATGGCCGTGGGATGCAGCTGGCTGTTATCAGAGCTACCCCCAGGCTGTATATAAGTGGCCCAGCTGTACTCAGATCGACATATATCGACTCAAGAACATCGCCTGTAGGTGCTATATGGCCGTGGGTTGCATCTGGCTGGTATCAGAGCTATCTCCATGCTGTATATACGGCGCCAAGCTGTGCTCAGATCGACATATATCGACTCAAGAACATTGCTTGTAGGTCCTATATGGCCGTGGGTTGCATCTGGCTGGTATCAGTGCTACCCCCATGCTGTATATACGGCGCCCAGCTGTGCTCAGATCGACATATATCGACTCAAGAATATCGCCTGTAGGTCCTATATGGCCGTGGGTTGCATATGGCTGGTATCAGAGCCACCCACATGCCGTATATACGGGGCCCAGCTGTGCTCGGATCGACATATATCGACTCAAGAACATCGCCTGTAGATACTATATGGCCGTGGATTGAATCTGGCTGGTATCATAACTACCCCCATGCTGTATATAGGGCGCCCAGCTGTGCTCAGATCGACATATATCGACTCAAGAACATCGCCTGTAGGTCCTATATAGCCGTTTGTTGCAGTTGGCTGGTATCACAGCTCCCCCATGCTGTATTTACGTGGCCCAGCTGTGCTCAGGTCGACATATATCGACTCAAGGGCATCACCTGTAGGTCCTATATGGCCGTGGGTTGCAGCTGGCAGGTATTAGAGCCACCCACATGCCCTATATACGGGGGTCCAGCTGTGCTCAGATCGACATATATCGACTCAAGAACATCGCCTGTAGGTCCTATATGGCCGTGGGTTGCATCTGGCTGGTATCAGAGCTACCCACATGCCGTATATACGTTACCCAGCTGTGCCCAGATCGACATATATCGACTCAAGAACATCGCCTGTAGGTCCTATATGGCCGTGGGTTGCATATGGCTGGTATCAGAGCTACTCCCATGCTGTATATACGAGGCCCAGCTGTGCTCAGATCGACATATATCGACTCAAGAACATCGAATGTAGGTCCTATATGGCCGTGGGTTGCATCTGGCTCGTATCAGAGCTACACCCATGCTGTATATACGGCGCCCAGCTGTGCTCAGATCGACATATATCGACTCAAGAACATCGCCTGTAGGTCCTATATGGCCGTGGGTTGCATATGGCTGGTATCAGAGCTACTCCCATGCTGTATATACGTGGCCCAGCTGTGCTCAGAACGACATAAATCGACTCAAGAACATCGCCTGTGGGTCATATATGGCCGTGGGTTGCAGCTGGCTGGTATCAGAGCTACCCCAGGCAGTATATACGTGGCCCAGCTGTGCTCAGATCGACATATATCGACTCAAGAACATCGCCTGTAGCTGCTATATGGCCGTGGGTTGCATCTGGCTGGTATCAGAGCTAGTACGGCGAGCAGCTGTGCTCAGATCGACATATATCGACTCAAGAACATCGCCTGTAGGTCCTATATGGCCGTGGGTTGCATCTGGCTGGTATCATAGCTACCCCCATGCTGAATATACGGGGCCCAGCTGTGCTCAGATCGACATATATCGACTCAAGAACATCGCCTGTAGGTCCTATATAACCGTGGGTTGCAGCTGGCTGGTATCACAGCTACCCCCATGCTGTATATACGGCGCCGAGCTGTGCTCAGATCGACATATATAGACTCAAGAATATCGCCTGTAGGTCCTATATGGCCGTGGGTTGCATCTGGCTGGTATCAGAGCTACCCCCCCGCTGTATATACGGGGCCCAGCTCTGCTCAGATCGACACATATCGACTCAAGAACATCGCCTGTAGGTCCTATATGGCCGTGGGTTGCAGCTGGCTGGTATCAGAGCTACCCCCATGCTGTATATACGTGGCCCAGCTGTGCTCAGATCTACATATATTGACTCAAGAACATCGCCTGTAGGTCCTATATGGCCATGGGTTGCAGCTGGCTGGTATCACAGCTACCCCCATGCTGTATATACGTGGCCCAGCTGTGCTCAGATCGACATATATCGACTCAAGAACATCGCCTGTAGGTCCTATATGGCCGTGGGTTGCAGTTGGCTGGTATCAGAGCCACCCACATGCCGTATATACGGGGACCAGCTGTGCTCAGCTCGACATATATCGACTCAAAAACATCGCCTGTAGGTCCTATATGGCCGTGGGTTGCAGCTGGCTGGTATCAGAGCCACCCACATGCCGTATATACGGGGCCCAGCTGTGCTCCTATATGGCCGTGGGTTGCAGCTGGCTGGTATCACAGCTACCCCCACGCTGTATATACGTGGCCCAGCTGTGCTCAGAACGACATAAATCGACTTAAGAACATCTCCTGTGGGTCATATGTGGCCGTGGGTTGCAGCTGGCTGGTATCAGAGCTACCCCAGGCTGTATATACGTGGCCCAGCTGTGCTCAGATCGACATATATCGACTCAAGAACATCGCCTGTAGGTCCTATATGGCCGTGGGTTGCAGCTGACTGGTATCAGTGCTAATGCCATGCTGTATATACGGCGCCCAGCTGTGCTCAGATCGACATATATCGACTCAAGAACATCGCCTGTAGGTCCTATATAGCCGTGGTTTGCAGCTGGCTGGTATCACAGCTACCCCCACGCTGTATATACGTGGCCCAGCTGTGCTCAGAACGACATAAATCGACTCAAGATCATCGCCTGTGGGTCATATATAGCCGTGGGTTGCAGCTGGCTGGAATCAGAGATACCCCAGGCTGTATATACGTGGCCCAGCTGTGCTCAGATCGACATATATCGACTCAAGAACATCGCCTGTAGGTCCTATATGGCCGTGGGTTGCAGCTGGCTGGTATCAGAGCCACCCACATGCTGTATATACGGGGCCCAGCTGTGCTCAGATCGACATATATCGACTCAAGAACATCGCCTGTAGGTCCTATATGGCCGTGGGTTGCATCTGGCTGGTATCAGAGCTACCCCCATGCTGTATATACGGGGCCCAGCTGTGCTCAGATCGACATATATCGACTCAAGAACATCGCCTGTAGGTCCTATATGGCCGTGGGTTGCAGCTGGCTGGTATCACAGCTACCCCCACGCTGTATATACGTGGCCCAGCTGTGCTCAGAACGACATAAATCGACTCAAGAACATCGCCTGTGGGTCATATATGGCCGTGGGTTGCAGCTGGCTGGTATCAGAGCTACCCCAGGCAGTATATACGTGGCCCAGCTGTGCTCAGATCGACATATATCGACTCAAGAACATCGCCTGTAGGTGCTATATGGCCGTGGGTTGCATCTGGCTGGTATCAGAGCTACCCCCATGCTGTACATACGGCGCCCAGCTATGCTCAGATCGACATATATCGAATCAAGAACATCGCCTGTAGGTCCTATATGGCCGTGGGTTGCATCTGGCTGGTATCAGTGCTAATGCCATGCTGTATATACGGCGCCCAGCTGTGCACAGATCGACATATATCGACTCAAGAACATCGCCTGTAGGTCCTATATGGCCGTGGGTTGCATCTGGCTGGTATCAGAGCTACCCCCATGGTGTATATACGGCGCCCAGCTGTGCTCATATCGACATATATCGACTCAAGAACATCGCCTGTAGGTCCTATATGGCCGTCGGTTGCATCTGGCTGGTATCAGAGCTACCCCCATGCTGTATTTACGGGGCCCAGCTGTGCTCAGATCGACATATATCGACTCAAGAAGATCGCCTGTAGGTCCTATATAACCGTGGGTTGCAGCTGGCTGGTATCACAGCTACCCCCACGCTGTATATACGTGGCCCAGCTGTGCTCAGAACGACATAAATCGACTCAAGAACATAGCCTGTGGGTCATATATGGCCGTGGGTTGCAGCTGGCTGGTATCAGAGCTACCCCAGGCTGTATATACGTGGCCCAGCTGTGCTCGGATCGACATATATCGACTCAAGAACATCGCCTGTAGGTCCTATATGGCCGTGGGTTGCAGCTGGCTAGTATCAGAGCCACCCACATGCCGTATATACGGGGCCCAGCTGTGCTCAGATCGACATATATCGACTCAAGAACATCGCCTGTAGGTCCTATATGGCCGTGGGTTGCATCTGGCTGGTATCAGAGCTACCCCCATGCTGTATATACGGGGCCCAGCTGTGCTCAGATCGACATATATCGACTCAAGAACATCGCCTGTCGGTCTTATATGGCCGTGGGTTGCATCTGGCTGGTATCAGAGCTACCCCCATGCTGTATATACGGGGCCCAGCTGTGCTCAGATCGACATATATCGACTCAAGAACATCGCCTGTAGGTCCTATATGGCCGTGGGTTGCAGCTGGCTGGTATCACAGCTACCCCCACGCTGTATATACGTGGCCCAGCTGTGCTCAGAACGACATAAATCGACTCAAGAACATCGCCTGTGGGTCATATATGGCCGTGGGTTGCAGCTGGCTGGTATCAGAGCTACCCCAGGCAGTATATACGTGGCCCAGCTGTGCTCAGATCGACATATATCGACTCAAGAACATCGCCTGTAGGTGCTATATGGCCGTGGGTTGCATCTGGCTGGTATCAGAGCTACCCCCATGCTGTACATACGGCGCCCAGCTATGCTCAGATCGACATATATCGAATCAAGAACATCGCCTGTAGGTCCTATATGGCCGTGGGTTGCATCTGGCTGGTATCAGTGCTAATGCCATGCTGTATATACGGCGCCCAGCTGTGCACAGATCGACATATATCGACTCAAGAACATCGCCTGTAGGTCCTATATGGCCGTGGGTTGCATCTGGCTGGTATCAGAGCTACCCCCATGGTGTATATACGGCGCCCAGCTGTGCTCATATCGACATATATCGACTCAAGAACATCGCCTGTAGGTCCTATATGGCCGTCGGTTGCATCTGGCTGGTATCAGAGCTACCCCCATGCTGTATTTACGGGGCCCAGCTGTGCTCAGATCGACATATATCGACTCAAGAAGATCGCCTGTAGGTCCTATATAACCGTGGGTTGCAGCTGGCTGGTATCACAGCTACCCCCACGCTGTATATACGTGGCCCAGCTGTGCTCAGAACGACATAAATCGACTCAAGAACATAGCCTGTGGGTCATATATGGCCGTGGGTTGCAGCTGGCTGGTATCAGAGCTACCCCAGGCTGTATATACGTGACCCAGCTGTCCTCGGATCGACATATATCGACTCAAGAACATCGCCTGTAGGTCCTATATGGCCGTGGGTTGCAGCTGGCTAGTATCAGAGCCACCCACATGCCGTATATACGGGGCCCAGCTGTGCTCAGATCGACATATATCGACTCAAGAACATCGCCTGTAGGTCCTATATGGCCGTGGGTTGCATCTGGCTGGTATCAGAGCTACCCCCATGCTGTATATACGGGGCCCAGCTGTGCTCAGATCGACATATATCGACTCAAGAACATCGCCTGTCGGTCCTATATGGCCGTGGGTTGCAGCTGGCTGGTATCACAGCTACCCCCACGCTGTATATACGTGGCCCAGCTGTGCTCAGAACGACATAAATCGACTCAAGAACATCGCCTGTGGGTCATATATGGCCGTGGGTTGCAGCTGGCTGGTATCAGAGCTACCCCAGGCTGCATATACGTGGCCCAGCTGTGCTCAGATCGACATATATCGACTCAAGAATATCGCCTGTAGGTCCTATATGGCCGTGGGTTGCATCTGGCTGATATCAGAGACACCCACATGCCGAATATACGGGGGCCCAGCTGTGCTCAGATCGACATATATCGAATCAAGAACATCGCCTGTAGGTCCTATATGGCCGTGGGTTGCAGCTGGCTTGTAACAGAGCCACCCACATGCCGTATATACGGGGCCCAGCTGTGCTCAGATCGACATATATCGACTCAAGTACATCGCCTGTAGGTCATATATGGCCGTGGGTTGCATCTGGCTGGTATCAGAGCTACCCCCATGCTGTATATACGGCGCCCAGCAGTGCTCAGATCGACATATATCGACTCAAGAACATCGCCTGAGGGTCCTATATGGCCGTGGGTTGCAGCTGGCTGGTATCGCAGCTACCCCCACGCTGTATGTATATACGTGGCCCAGCTGTGATCAGATCGACATATATCGACTCAAGAACATCGCCTGTAGGTCCTATATAGCCGTGGGTTGCATCTGGCTGGTATCAGAGCTACCCCCATGCTGTATATACGGGGCCCAGCTGTGCTCAGATCGACATATATCGACTCAAGAACATCGCCTGTAGGTCTTATATGGCCGTGGGTTGCAGCTGGCTGGTATCACAGCTACCCCCATGCTGTATATACGGGGCCCAGCTGTGCTCAGATCGACATATATCGACTCTAGAACATCGCCTGTTGGTCCTATATGGCCGTGGGTTGCATCTGGCTGGTATCAGAGCTACCCCCATGCTGTATATACGGGGCCCAGCTGTGCTCAGATCGACATATATCGACTCAAGAACATCGCCTGTAGGTCCTATATGGCCTTGGGTTGCAGCTGGCTGGTATCAGAGCCACCCACATGCCGTATATACAGGGCCCAGCTGTGCTCAGATCGACATATATCGACTCAAGAACATCGCCTGTAGGTCCTATATGGCCGTGGGTTGCATCTGGCTGGTATCAGAGCCACCCCCATGCTGTATATACGGGGCCCAGCTGTGCTCAGATCGACATATATCGACTCAAGAACATCGCCTGTAGGTCCTATATGGCCGTGGGTTGCATCTGGCTGGTATCAGAGCTACCCCCATGCTGTATATACGGGGCCCAGCTGTGCTCAGATCGACATATATCGACTCAAGAACATCGCCTGTAGGTCCTATATGGCCGTGGGTTGCAGCTGGCTGGTATCAGAGCCACCCACATGCCGTATATACGGGGACCAGCTGTGCTCAGATCGACATATATCGACTCAAGAACATCGCCTGTAGGTCCTATATGGCCGTGGGTTGCATCTGGCTGGTATCAGAGCTACCCCCATGCTGTATATACGGGGCCCAGCTGTGCTCAGATCGACATATATCGACTCAAGAACATCGCCTGTAGGTCCTATATGGCCGTGGGTTGCAGCTGGCTGGTATCACAGCTACCCCCGCGCTGTATATACGTGGCCCAGCTGTGCTCAGAACGACATATATCGACTCAAGAACATCGGCTGTGGGTCTTATATGGCCGTGGGATGCAGCTGGCTGTTATCAGAGCTACCCCCAGACTGTATATAAGTGGCCCAGCTGTACTCAGATCGACATATATCGACTCAAGAACATCGCCTGTAGGTGCTATATGGCCGTGGGTTGCATCTGGCTGGTATCAGAGCTACCTCCATGCTGTATATACGGCGCCAAGCTGTGCTCAGATCGACATATATCGACTCAAGAACATTGCTTGTAGGTCCTATATGGCCGTGGGTTGCATCTGGCTGGTATCAGAGCCACCCCCATGCTGTATATACGGGGCCCAGCTGTGCTCAGATCGACATATATCGACTCAAGAACATCGCCTGTAGGTCCTATATGGCCGTGGGTTGCATCTGGCTGGTATCAGAGCTACCCCCATGCTGTATATACGGGGCCCAGCTGTGCTCAGATCGACATATATCGACTCAAGAACATCGCCTGTAGGTCCTATATGGCCGTGGGTTGCAGCTGGCTGGTATCAGAGCCACCCACATGCCGTATATACGGGGCCCAGCTGTGCTCAGATCGACATATATCGACTCAAGAACATCGCCTGTAGGTCCTATATGGCCGTGGGTTGCATCTGGCTGGTATCAGAGCTACTTCCATGCTGTATATACGGGGCCCAGCTGTGCTCAGATCGACATATATCGACTCAAGAACATCGCCTGTAGGTCCTATATGGCCGTGGGTTGCAGCTGGCTGGTATCACAGATACCCCCGCGCTGTATATACGTGGCCCAGCTGTGCTCAGAACGACATATATCGACTCAAGAACATCGGCTGTGGGTCTTATATGGCCGTGGGATGCAGCTGGCTGTTATCAGAGCTACCCCCAGGCTGTATATAAGTGGCCCAGCTGTACTCAGATCGACATATATCGACTCAAGAACATCGCCTGTAGGTGCTATATGGCCGTGGGTTGCATCTGGCTGGTATCAGAGCTACCTCCATGCTGTATATACGGCGCCAAGCTGTGCTCAGATCGACATATATCGACTCAAGAACATTGCTTGTAGGTCCTATATGGCCGTGGGTTGCATCTGGCTGGTATCAGTGCTACCCCCATGCTGTATATACGGCGCCCAGCTGTGCTCAGATCGACATATATCGACTCAAGAATATCGCCTGTAGGTCCTATATGGCCGTGGGTTGCATCTGGCTGGTATCAGAGCCACCCACATGCCGTATATACGGGGCCCAGCTGTGCTCGGATCGACATATATCGACTCAAGAACATCGCCTGTAGATCCTATATGGCCGTGGATTGAATCTGGCTGGTATCATAACTACCCCCATGCTGTATATAGGGCGCCCAGCTGTGCTCAGATCGACATATATCGACTCAAGAACATCGCCTGTAGGTCCTATATAGCCGTTTGTTGCAGTTGGCTGGTATCACAGCTCCCCCATGCTGTATTTACGTGGCCCAGCTGTGCTCAGGTCGACATATATCGACTCAAGGACATCACCTGTAGGTCCTATATGGCCGTGGGTTGCAGCTGGCAGGTATTAGAGCCACCCACATGCCCTATATACGGGGGTCCAGCTGTGCTCAGATCGACATATATCGACTCAAGAACATCGCCTGTAGGTCCTATATGGCCGTGGGTTTCATCTGGCTGGTATCAGAGCTACCCACATGCCGTATATACATTACCCAGCTGTGCCCAGATCGACATATATCGACTCAAGAACATCGCCTGTAGGTCCTATATGGCCGTGGGTTGCATATGGCTGGTATCAGAGCTACTCCCATGCTGTATATACGAGGCCCAGCAGTGCTCAGATAGACATATATCGACTCAAGAACATTGCCTGTAGGTCTTATATGGCCGTGGGATGCAGCTGGCTGGTATCAGAGCTACCCCAGGCTGTATATACGTGGCCCAGCTGTGCTCAGATCGACATATATCGACTTAAGAACATCGCCGGTAGGTCCTGTATGCCCATGGGTTGCATCTGGCTGGTATCAGAGCCACCCACATGCCGTATATACGGGGACCAGCTGTGCTCAGATCGACATATATCGACTCAAGAACATCGCCTGTAGGTCCTATATAACCGTGGGTTGCAGCTGGCTGGCATCACAGCTACCCCCATGCTATATATACGGCGCCGAGCTGTGCTCAGATCGACATATATAGACTCAAGAACATCGCCTGTAGGTCCTATATGGCCGTGGGTTGCATCTGGCTGGTATCAGAGCTACCCCCCCGCTGTATATACGGGGCCCAGCTCTGCTCAGATCGACACATATCGACTCAAGAACATCGCCTGTAGGTCCTATATGGCCGTCGGTTGCATCTGGCTGGTATCAGAGCTACCCCCATGCTGTATTTACGGGGCCCAGCTGTGCTCAGATCGACATATATCGAATCAAGAACATCGCCTGTAGGTCCTATACAGCCGTGGGTTGCAGCTGGCTGGTATCACAGCTACCCCCATGCTGTATATACGTGGCCCAGCTGTGCTCCGATCGACATATATCGACTCAAGAACATCGCCTGTAGGTCCTATATGGCCGTGGATTGCATCTGGCTGGTATCAGACCTACCCCCACGAGGTATATACGTGGCCCAGCTGTGCTCAGGTCGACATATATCGACTCAAGAACATCGCCTGTAGGTGCTATATGGCCGTGGGTTGCATCTGGCTGGTATCAGAGCTACCCCCATGCTGTATATACGGGGCCCAGCTGTGCTCAGATCGACATATATCGACTCAAGAACATCGCCTGTAGGTGCTATATGGCCGTGGGTTGCATCTGGCTGGTATCAGAGCTACCCCCATGCTGTATATACGGCGCCCAGCTGTGCTCAGATCGACATATATCGACTCAAAAACATCGCCTGTAGGTCCTATATGCCCGCGGGTTGCATCTGGCTGGAATCAGAGCCACCCACATGCTGGAAATACAGGGCATAGCGGAGCTCATATCGACATATAACGACTCAAGAACATCGCCTGTGAGTCCCATATGGGCATAGGTTGCACCTGGCTGGTGTCGGAGCAGCCCCAATGTTGCATATACGGTGCATAGCGGTTCTCAGATCGACATATATCGACTCAAGAATATCGCCTGTAGGTCCTATATGGCAGAGGGTTGCATCTGGCTGATATCAGAGCCAACCACATGCCGTATATACGGGGCCCAGCTGTGCTCAGATTGACATATATCGACTCAAGAACATCGCCTGTAGGTCCTATATGGCCGTGGGTTACATCTGGCTAGTATCAGAGCTACCCCCATGGTGTATATACGGCGCCCAGCTGTGCTCAAATCGACATATATCGATTCAAGAACATCGCCTGTAGGTCCTATATGGCCGTGGGTTGGATCTGGATGGTATCAGAGCTACTCCCATGCTGTATATACGAGGCCCAGCTGTGCTCAGATCGACATATTTCGACTCAAGAACATTGCCTGTGGGTCTTATATGACCGTGGGTTGCAGCAGGCTGGTATCAGAGCTACCCCCCAGGCTGTATATACGTGGCCCAGTTTTGCTCAGATCGACATATATCGACTCAAGAATATCGCCTGTAGGTGCTGTATGGCCGTGGGTTGCATTTGGCTGGTATCAGAGCTACCCCCATGCTGTATATACGGCGCCCAGCTGTGCTCAGATCGACATATATCGACTCAAGAACATCGCCTGTAGGTCCTATATGGCCGTGGGTTGCATCTGGCTGGTATAAGAGCTACCCCCATGCTGTATATACGGCGCCCAGCTGTGCTCAGATCGACATATATCGACTCAAGAACATCGCCTGTAGGTCCTATATGGCCGTGGGTTGCAGCTGGCTGGTATCACAGCTACCCCCATGCTGTATATACTTGGCCCAGCTGTGCTCAGATCGACATATATCGACTCAAGAACATCGCCTGTAGGTCCTATATGGCCGTGGGTTGCATCTGGCTGGTATCAGAGCTACCCCCATGCTGTATATACGGGGCCCAGCTGTGCTCAGATCGACATATATCGACTCAAGAACATCGCCTGTAGGTCCTATATGGCCGTGGGTTGCAGCTGGCTGGTATCACAGCTACCCCCACGCTGTATATACGTGGCCCAGCTGTGCTCAGAACGACATAAATCGACTCAAGAACATCGCCTGTGGGTCATATATGGCCGTGGGTTGCAGCTGGCTGGTATCAGAGCTACCCCAGGCAGTATATACGTGGCCCAGCTGTGCTCAGATCGACATATATCGACTCAAGAACATCGCCTGTAGGTGCTATATGGCCGTGGGTTGCAGCTGGCTGGTATCAGAGCCACCCACATGCTGTATATACGGGGCCCAGCTATGCTCAGATCGACATATATCGACTCAAGAACATCGCCTGTAGGTCCTATATGGCCGTGGGTTGCATCTGGCTGGTATCAGAGCTACCCCCATGCTGTATATACGGGGCCCAGCTGTGCTCAGATCGACATATATCGACTCAAGAACATCGCCTGTAGGTCCTATATGGCCGTGGGTTGCAGCTGGCTGGTATCACAGCTACCCCCACGCTGTATATACGTGGCCCAGCTGTGCTCAGAACGACATAAATCGACTCAAGAACATCGCCTGTGGGTCATATATGGCCGTGGGTTGCAGCTGTCTGGTATCAGAGCTACCCCAGGCAGTATATACGTGGCCCAGCTGTGCTCAGATCGACATATATCGACTCAAGAACATCGCCTGTAGGTCCTATATGGCCGTGGGTTGCAGCTGGCTGGTATCACAGCTACCCCCACGCTGTATATACGTGGCCCAGCTGTGCTCAGAACGACATAAATCGACTCAAGAACATCGCCTGTGGGTCATATATGGCCGTGGGTTGCAGCTGGCTGGTATCAGAGCTACCCCAGGCAGTATATACGTGGCCCAGCTGTGCTCAGATCGACATATATCGACTCAAGAACATCGCCTGTAGGTGCTATATGGCCGTGGGTTGCAGCTGGCTGGTATCAGAGCCACCCACATGCTGTATATACGGGGCCCAGCTGTGCTCAGATCGACATATATCGACTCAAGAACATCGCCTGTAGGTCCTAGATGGCCGTGGGTTGCATCTGGCTGGTATCAGAGCTACCCCCATGCTGTATATACGGGGCCCAGCTGTGCTCAGATCGACATATATCGACTCAAGAACATCGCCTGTAGGTCCTATATGGCCGTGGGTTGCAGCTGGCTGGTATCACAGCTACCCCCACGCTGTATATACGTGGCCCAGCTGTGCTCAGAACGACATAAATCGACTCAAGATCATCGCCTGTGGGTCATATATAGCCGTAGGTTGCAGCTGGCTGGAATCAGAGATACCCCAGGCTGTATATACGTGGCCCAGCTGTGCTCAGATCGACATATATCGACTCAAGAACATCGCCTGTAGGTCCTATATGGCCGTGGGTTGCAGCTGGCTGGTATCAGAGCCACCCACATGCTGTATATACGGGGCCCAGCTGTGCTCAGATCGACATATATCGACTCAAGAACATCGCCTGTAGGTCCTATATGGCCGTGGGTTGCATCTGGCTGGTATCATAGCTACCCCCATGCTGTATATACGGGGCCCAGCTGTGCTCAGATCGACATATATCGACTCAAGAACATCGCCTGTAGGTCCTATATGGCCGTGGGTTGCAGCTGGCTGGTATCACAGCTACCCCCACGCTGTATATACGTGGCCCAGCTGTGCTCAGAACGACAT
This sequence comes from Lordithon lunulatus, assembly GCA_963942505.1. Lineage (NCBI taxonomy): Eukaryota > Metazoa > Arthropoda > Insecta > Coleoptera > Staphylinidae > Lordithon > Lordithon lunulatus. The sequence continues at coordinate 27,861,173 of OZ012667.1, read as the reverse complement.
AAATCGACTCAAGAACATCGCCTGTGGGTCATATATGGCCGTGGGTTGCAGCTGGCTGGTATCAGAGCTACCCCAGGCAGTATATACGTGGCCCAGCTGTGCTCAGATCGACATATATCGACTCAAGAACATCGCCTGTAGGTGCTATATGGCCGTGGGTTGCATCTGGCTGGTATCAGAGCTACCCCCATGCTGTACATACGGCGCCCAGCTATGCTCAGATCGACATATATCGAATCAAGAACATCGCCTGTAGGTCCTATATGGCCGTGGGTTGCATCTGGCTGGTATCAGTGCTAATGCCATGCTGTATATACGGCGCCCAGCTGTGCACAGATCGACATATATCGACTCAAGAACATCGCCTGTAGGTCCTATATGGCCGTGGGTTGCATCTGGCTGGTATCAGAGCTACCCCCATGGTGTATATACGGCGCCCAGCTGTGCTCATATCGACATATATCGACTCAAGAACATCGCCTGTAGGTCCTATATGGCCGTCGGTTGCATCTGGCTGGTATCAGAGCTACCCCCATGCTGTATTTACGGGGCCCAGCTGTGCTCAGATCGACATATATCGACTCAAGAACATCGCCTGTAGGTCCTATATGGCCGTGGGTTGCAGCTGGCTGGTATCACAGCTACCCCCACGCTGTATATACGTGGCCCAGCTGTGCTCAGAACGACATAAATCGACTCAAGAACATCGCCTGTGGGTCATATATGGCCGTGGGTTGCAGCTGGCTGGTATCAGAGCTACCCCAGGCAGTATATACGTGGCCCAGCTGTGCTCAGATCGACATATATCGACTCAAGAACATCGCCTATAGGTGCTATATGGCCGTGGGTTGCATCTGGCTGGTATCAGAGCTACCCCCATGCTGTACATACGGCGCCCAGCTATGCTCAGATCGACATATATCGAATCAAGAACATCGCCTGTAGGTCCTATATGGCCGTGGGTTGCATCTGGCTGGTATCAGTGCTAATGCCATGCTGTATATACGGCGCCCAGCTGTGCACAGATCGACATATATCGACTCAAGAACATCGCCTGTAGGTCCTATATGGCCGTGGGTTGCATCTGGCTGGTATCAGAGCTACCCCCATGGTGTATATACGGCGCCCAGCTGTGCTCATATCGACATATATCGACTCAAGAACATCGCCTGTAGGTCCTATATGGCCGTCGGTTGCATCTGGCTGGTATCAGAGCTACCCCCATGCTGTATTTACGGGGCCCAGCTGTGCTCAGATCGACATATATCGACTCAAGAAGATCGCCTGTAGGTCCTATATAACCGTGGGTTGCAGCTGGCTGGTATCACAGCTACCCCCACGCTGTATATACGTGGCCCAGCTGTGCTCAGAACGACATAAATCGACTCAAGAACATAGCCTGTGGGTCATATATGGCCGTGGGTTGCAGCTGGCTGGTATCAGAGCTACCCCAGGCTGTATATACGTGGCCCAGCTGTGCTCGGATCGACATATATCGACTCAAGAACATCGCCTGTAGGTCCTATATGGCCGTGGGTTGCAGCTGGCTAGTATCAGAGCCACCCACATGCCGTATATACGGGGCCCAGCTGTGCTCAGATCGACATATATCGACTCAAGAACATCGCCTGTAGGTCCTATATGGCCGTGGGTTGCATCTGGCTGGTATCAGAGCTACCCCCATGCTGTATATACGGGGCCCAGCTGTGCTCAGATCGACATATATCGACTCAAGAACATCGCCTGTCGGTCCTATATGGCCGTGGGTTGCAGCTGGCTGGTATCACAGCTACCCCCACGCTGTATATACGTGGCCCAGCTGTGCTCAGAACGACATAAATCGACTCAAGAACATCGCCTGTGGGTCATATATGGCCGTGGGTTGCAGCTGGCTGGTATCAGAGCTACCCCAGGCTGCATATACGTGGCCCAGCTGTGCTCAGATCGACATATATCGACTCAAGAATATCGCCTGTAGGTCCTATATGGCCGTGGGTTGCATCTGGCTGATATCAGAGACACCCACATGCCGAATATACGGGGGCCCAGCTGTGCTCAGATCGACATATATCGAATCAAGAACATCGTCTGTAGGTCCTATATGGCCGTGGGTTGCAGCTGGCTTGTAACAGAGCCACCCACATGCCGTATATACGGGGCCCAGCTGTGCTCAGATCGACATATATCGACTCAAGTACATCGCCTGTAGGTCATATATGGCCGTGGGTTGCATCTGGCTGGTATCAGAGCTACCCCCATGCTGTATATACGGCGCCCAGCAGTGCTCAGATCGACATATATCGACTCAAGAACATCGCCTGAGGTCCTATATGGCCGTGGGTTGCAGCTGGCTGGTATCACAGCTACCCCCACGCTGTATGTATATACGTGGCCCAGCTGTGATCAGATCGACATATATCGACTCAAGAACATCGCCTGTAGGTCCTATATAGCCGTGGGTTGCATCTGGCTGGTATCAGAGCTACCCCCATGCTGTATATACGGGGCCCAGCTGTGCTCAGATCGACATATATCGACTCAAGAACATCGCCTGTAGGTCCTATATGGCCGTGGGTTGCAGCTGGCTGGTATCACAGCTACCCCCATGCTGTATATACGGGGCCCAGCTGTGCTCAGATCGACATATATCGACTCTAGAACATCGCCTGTTGGTCCTATATGGCCGTGGGTTGCATCTGGCTGGTATCAGAGCTACCCCCATGCTGTATATACGGGGCCCAGCTGTGCTCAGATCGACATATATCGACTCAAGAACATCGCCTGTAGGTCCTATATGGCCTTGGGTTGCAGCTGGCTGGTATCAGAGCCACCCACATGCCGTATATACAGGGCCCAGCTGTGCTCAGATCGACATATATCGACTCAAGAACATCGCCTGTAGGTCCTATATGGCCGTGGGTTGCATCTGGCTGGTATCAGAGCCACCCCCATGCTGTATATACGGGGCCCAGCTGTGCTCAGATCGACATATATCGACTCAAGAACATCGCCTGTAGGTCCTATATGGCCGTGGGTTGCATCTGGCTGGTATCAGAGCTACCCCCATGCTGTATATACGGGGCCCAGCTGTGCTCAGATCGACATATATCGACTCAAGAACATCGCCTGTAGGTCCTATATGGCCGTGGGTTGCAGCTGGCTGGTATCAGAGCCACCCACATGCCGTATATACGGGGACCAGCTGTGCTCAGATCGACATATATCGACTCAAGAACATCGCCTGTAGGTCCTATATGGCCGTGGGTTGCATCTGGCTGGTATCAGAGCTACCCCCATGCTGTATATACGGGGCCCAGCTGTGCTCAGATCGACATATATCGACTCAAGAACATCGCCTGTAGGTCCTATATGGCCGTGGGTTGCAGCTGGCTGGTATCACAGCTACCCCCGCGCTGTATCTACGTGGCCCAGCTGTGCTCAGAACGACATATATCGACTCAAGAACATCGGCTGTGGGTCTTATATGGCCGTGGGATGCAGCTGGCTGTTATCAGAGCTACCCCCAGACTGTATATAAGTGGCCCAGCTGTACTCAGATCGACATATATCGACTCAAGAACATCGCCTGTAGGTGCTATATGGCCGTGGGTTGCATCTGGCTGGTATCAGAGCTACCTCCATGCTATATATACGGCGCCAAGCTGTGCTCAGATCGACATATATCGACCCAAGAACATTGCTTGTAGGTCCTATATGGCCGTGGGTTGCATCTGGCTGGTATCAGTGCTACCCCCATGCTGTATATACGGCGCCCAGCTGTGCTCAGATCGACATATATCGACTCAAGAATATCGCCTGTAGGTCCTATATGGCCGTGGGTTGCAGCTGACTGGTATCAGTGCTAATGCCATGCTGTATATACGGCGCCCAGCTGTGCTCAGATCGACATATATCGACTCAAGAACATCGCCTGTAGGTACTATATGGCCGTGGGTTGCATCTGGCTGGTATCAGTGCTAATCCCATGCTGTATATACGGCGCCCAGCTGTGCTCAGATCGACATATATCGACTCAAGAACATCGCCTGTAGGTCCTATATGGCCGTGGGTTGCATCTGGCTGATATCAGAGGCACCCACATGCCGAATATACAGGGGCCCAGCTGTGCTCAGATCGACATATATCGACTCAAGAACATCGCCTGTAGGTCCTATATGGCCGTGGGTTGCAGCTGGCTTGTAACAGAGCCACCCACATGCCGTATATACGGGGCCCAGCTGTGCTCAGATCGACATATATCGACTCAAGTACATCGCCTGTAGGTCCTATATGGCCGTGGGTTGCATCTGGCTGGTATCAGAGCTACCCCCATGCTGTATATACGGCGCCCAGCTGTGCTCAGATCGACATATATCGACTCAAGAACATCGCCTGAGGGTCCTATATGGCCGTGGGTTGCAGATGGCTGGTATCACAGCTACCCCCATGCTGTCTGTATATACGTGGCCCAGCTGTGATCAGATCGACATATATCGACTCAAGAACATCGCCTGTAGGTCCTATATAGCCGTGGGTTGCATCTGGCTGGTATCAGAGCTACCCCCATGCTGTATATACGGGGCCCAGCTGTGCTCAGATCGACATATATCGACTCAAGAACATCGCCTGTAGGTCCTATATGGCCGTGGGTTGCAGCTGGCTGGTATCACAGCTACCCCCATGCTGTATATACGGGGCCCAGCTGTTCTCAGATCGACATATATCGACTCTAGAACATCGCCTTTTGGTCCTATATGGCCGTGGGTTGCATCTGGCTGGTATCAGAGCTACCCCCATGCTGTATATACGGGGCCCAGCTGTGCTCAGCTAGACATATAACGACTTAAAAACATCGCCTATAGGTCCTATATGGCCTTGGGTTGCAGCTGGCTGGTATAAGAGCCACCCACATGCCGTATATACAGGGCCCAGCTGTGCTCAGATCGACATATATCGACTCAAGAACATCGCCTGTAGGTCCTATATGGCCGTGGGTTGCATCTGGCTGGTATCAGAGCCACCCCCATGCTGTATATACGGGGCCCAGCTGTGCTCAGATCGACATATATCGACTCAAGAACATCGCCTGTAGGTCCTATATGGCCGTGGGTTGCATCTGGCTGGTATCAGAGCTACCCCCATGCTGTATATACGGGGCCCAGCTGTGCTCAGATCGACATATATCGACTCAAGAACATCGCCTGTAGGTCCTATATGGCCGTGGGTTGCAGCTGGCCGGTATCAGAGCCACCCACATGCCGTATATACGGGGCCCAGCTGTGCTCAGATCGACATATATCGACTCAAGAACATCGCCTGTAGGTCCTATATGGCCGTGGGTTGCATCTGGCTGGTATCAGAGCTACTTCCATGCTGTATATACGGGGCCCAGCTGTGCTCAGATCGACATATATCGACTCAAGAACATCGCCTGTAGGTCCTATATGGCCGTGGGTTGCAGCTGGCTGGTATCACAGATACCCCCGCGCTGTATATACGTGGCCCAGCTGTGCTCAGAACGACATATATCGACTCAAGAACATCGGCTGTGGGTCTTATATGGCCGTGGGATGCAGCTGGCTGTTATCAGAGCTACCCCCAGGCTGTATATAAGTGGCCCAGCTGTACTCAGATCGACATATATCGACTCAAGAACATCGCCTGTAGGTGCTATATGGCCGTGGGTTGCATCTGGCTGGTATCAGAGCTACCTCCATGCTGTATATACGGCGCCAAGCTGTGCTCAGATCGACATATATCGACTCAAGAACATTGCTTGTAGGTCCTATATGGCCGTGGGTTGCATCTGGCTGGTATCAGTGCTACCCCCATGCTGTATATACGGCGCCCAGCTGTGCTCAGATCGACATATATCGACTCAAGAATATCGCCTGTAGGTCCTATATGGCCGTGGGTTGCATCTGGCTGGTATCAGAGCCACCCACATGCCGTATATACGGGGCCCAGCTGTGCTCGGATCGACATATATCGACTCAAGAACATCGCCTGTAGATCCTATATGGCCGTGGATTGAATCTGGCTGGTATCATAACTACCCCCATGCTGTATATAGGGCGCCCAGCTGTGCTCAGATCGACATATATCGACTCAAGAACATCGCCTGTAGGTCCTATATAGCCGTTTGTTGCAGTTGGCTGGTATCACAGCTCCCCCATGCTGTATTTACGTGGCCCAGCTGTGCTCAGGTCGACATATATCGACTCAAGGACATCACCTGTAGGTCCTATATGGCCGTGGGTTGCAGCTGGCAGGTATTAGAGCCACCCACATGCCCTATATACGGGGGTCCAGCTGTGCTCAGATCGACATATATCGACTCAAGAACATCGCCTGTAGGTCCTATATGGCCGTGGGTTGCATCTGGCTGGTATCAGAGCTACCCACATGCCGTATATACATTACCCAGCTGTGCCCAGATCGACATATATCGACTCAAGAACATCGCCTGTAGGTCCTATATGGCCGTGGGTTGCATATGGCTGGTATCAGAGCTACTCCCATGCTGTATATACGAGGCCCAGCAGTGCTCAGATAGACATATATCGACTCAAGAACATTGCCTGTAGGTCTTATATGGCCGTGGGATGCAGCTGGCTGGTATCAGAGCTACCCCAGGCTGTATATACGTGGCCCAGCTGTGCTCAGATCGACATATATCGACTTAAGAACATCGCCGGTAGGTCCTGTATGCCCATGGGTTGCATCTGGCTGGTATCAGAGCCACCCACATGCCGTATATACGGGGACCAGCTGTGCTCAGATCGACATATATCGACTCAAGAACATCGCCTGTAGGTCCTATATAACCGTGGGTTGCAGCTGGCTGGTATCACAGCTACCCCCATGCTATATATACGGCGCCGAGCTGTGCTCAGATCGACATATATAGACTCAAGAACATCTCCTGTAGGTCCTATATGGCCGTGGGTTGCATCTGGCTGGTATCAGAGCTACCCCCCCGCTGTATATACGGGGCCCAGCTCTGCTCAGATCGACACATATCGACTCAAGAACATCGCCTGTAGGTCCTATATGGCCGTCGGTTGCATCTGGCTGGTATCAGAGCTACCCCCATGCTGTATTTACGGGGCCCAGCTGTGCTCAGATCGACATATATCGAATCAAGAACATCGCCTGTAGGTCCTATACAGCCGTGGGTTGCAGCTGGCTGGTATCACAGCTACCCCCATGCTGTATATACGTGGCCCAGCTGTGCTCCGATCGACATATATCGACTCAAGAACATCGCCTGTAGGTCCTATATGGCCGTGGATTGCATCTGGCTGGTATCAGACCTACCCCCACGAGGTATATACGTGGCCCAGCTGTGCTCAGGTCGACATATATCGACTCAAGAACATCGCCTGTAGGTGCTATATGGCCGTGGGTTGCATCTGGCTGGTATCAGAGCTACCCCCATGCTGTATATACGGGGCCCAGCTGTGCTCAGATCGACATATATCGACTCAAGAACATCGCCTGTAGGTGCTATATGGCCGTGGGTTGCATCTGGCTGGTATCAGAGCTACCCCCATGCTGTATATACGGCGCCCAGCTGTGCTCAGATCGACATATATCGACTCAAAAACATCGCCTGTAGGTCCTATATGCCCGCGGGTTGCATCTGGCTGGAATCAGAGCCACCCACATGCTGGAAATACAGGGCATAGCGGAGCTCATATCGACATATAACGACTCAAGAACATCGCCTGTGAGTCCCATATGGGCATAGGTTGCACCTGGCTGGTGTCGGAGCAGCCCCAATGTTGCATATACGGTGCATAGCGGTTCTCAGATCGACATATATCGACTCAAGAACATCGCCTGTAGGTCCTATATGGCAGAGGGTTGCATCTGGCTGATATCAGAGCCAACCACATGCCGTATATACGGGGCCCAGCTGTGCTCAGATTGACATATATCGACTCAAGAACATCGCCTGTAGGTCCTATATGGCCGTGGGTTACATCTGGCTAGTATCAGAGCTACCCCCATGGTGTATATACGGCGCCCAGCTGTGCTCAAATCGACATATATCGATTCAAGAACATCGCCTGTAGGTCCTATATGGCCGTGGGTTGGATCTGGATGGTATCAGAGCTACTCCCATGCTGTATATACGAGGCCCAGCTGTGCTCAGATCGACATATTTCGACTCAAGAACATTGCCTGTGGGTCTTATATGACCGTGGGTTGCAGCTGGCTGGTATCAGAGCTACCCCCCAGGCTGTATATACGTGGCCCAGTTTTGCTCAGATCGACATATATCGACTCAAGAATATCGCCTGTAGGTGCTGTATGGCCGTGGGTTGCATTTGGCTGGTATCAGAGCTACCCCCATGCTGTATATACGGCGCCCAGCTGTGCTCAGATCGACATATATCGACTCAAGAACATCGCCTGTAGGTCCTATATGGCCGTGGGTTGCATCTGGCTGGTATCAGAGCTACCCCCATGCTGTATATACGGCGCCCAGCTGTGCTCAGATCGACATATATCGACTCAAGAACATCGCCTGTAGGTCCTATATGGCCGTGGGTTGCAGCTGGCTGGTATCACAGCTACCCCCATGCTGTATATACTTGGCCCAGCTGTGCTCAGATCGACATATATCGACTCAAGAACATCGCCGGTAGGTCCTATATGGCCGTGGGTTGCATCTGGCTGGTATCAGAGCTACCCCCATGCCGTATATACGTGGCCTAGCTGTGCTCAGATCGACATATATAGACTCAAGAACATCGCCTGTAGGTGCTATATGGCCGTGGGTTGCATCTGCCTGGTATCAGAGCTACCCCCATGCTGTATATACGGCGAGCAGCTGTGCTCAGATCGACATATATCGACTCAAGAACATCGCCTGTAGGTCCTATATGGCCGTGGGTTGCATCTGGCTGGTATCATAGCTACCCCCATGCTGTATATACGGGGCCCAGCTGTGCTCAGATCGACATAGATCGACTCAAGAACATCGCCTGTAGGTCCTATATGGCCGTGGGTTGCATCTGGCTGGTATCAGAGCTACCCCCCCCGCTGTATATACGGGGCCCAGCTCTGCTCAGATCGACACATATCGACTCAAGAACATCGCCTGTAGGTCCTATATGGCCGTGGGTTGCAGCTGGCTGGTATCAGAGCTACCCCCATGCTGTATATACGTGGCCCAGCTGTGCTCAGATCTACATATATTGACTCAAGAACATCGCCTGTAGGTCCTATATGGCCATGGGTTGCAGCTGGCTGGTATCACAGCTACCCCCATGCTGTATATACGTGGCCCAGCTGTGCTCAGATCGACATATATCGACTCAAGAACATCGCCTGTAGGTCCTATATGGCCGTGGGTTGCAGTTGGCTGGTATCAGAGCCACCCACATGCCGTATATACGGGGACCAGCTGTGCTCAGCTCGACATATATCGACTCAAAAACATCGCCTGTAGGTCCTATATGGCCGTGGGTTGCAGCTGGCTGGTATCAGAGCCACCCACATGCCGTATATACGGGGCCCAGCTGTGCTCCTATATGGCCGTGGGTTGCAGCTGGCTGGTATCACAGCTACCCCCACGCTGTATATACGTGGCCCAGCTGTGCTCAGAACGACATAAAACGACTTAAGAACATCGCCTGTGGGTCATATGTGGCCGTGGGTTGCAGCTGGCTGGTATCAGAGCTACCCCAGGCTGTATATACGTGGCCCAGCTGTGCTCAGATCGACATATATCGACTCAAGAACATCGCCTGTAGGTCCTATATGGCCGTGGGTTACATCTGGCTAGTATCAGAGCTACCCCCATGGTGTATATACGGCGCCCAGCTGTGCTCAAATCGACATATATCGATTCAAGAACATCGCCTGTAGGTCCTATATGGCCGTGGGTTGGATCTGGATGGTATCAGAGCTACTCCCATGCTGTATATACGAGGCCCAGCTGTGCTCAGATCGACATATTTCGACTCAAGAACATTGCCTGTGGGTCTTATATGACCGTGGGTTGCAGCTGGCTGGTATCAGAGCTACCCCCCAGGCTGTATATACGTGGCCCAGTTTTGCTCAGATCGACATATATCGACTCAAGAATATCGCCTGTAGGTGCTGTATGGCCGTGGGTTGCATTTGGCTGGTATCAGAGCTACCCCCATGCTGTATATACGGCGCCCAGCTGTGCTCAGATCGACATATATCGACTCAAGAACATCGCCTGTAGGTCCTATATGGCCGTGGGTTGCATCTGGCTGGTATCAGAGCTACCCCCATGCTGTATATACGGCGCCCAGCTGTGCTCAGATCGACATATATCGACTCAAGAACATCGCCTGTAGGTCCTATATGGCCGTGGGTTGCAGCTGGCTGGTATCACAGCTACCACCATGCTGTATATACTTGGCCCAGCTGTGCTCAGATCGACATATATCGACTCAAGAACATCGCCGGTAGGTCCTATATGGCCGTGGGTTGCATCTGGCTGGTATCAGAGCTACCCCATGCCGTATATACGTGGCCTAGCTGTGCTCAGATCGACATATATAGACTCAAGAACATCGCCTGTAGGTGCTATATGGCCGTGGGTTGCATCTGCCTGGTATCAGAGCTACCCCCATGCTGTATATACGGCGAGCAGCTGTGCTCAGATCGACATATATCGACTCAAGAACATCGCCTGTAGGTCCTATATGGCCGTGGGTTGCATCTGGCTGGTATCATAGCTACCCCCATGCTGTATATACGGGGCCCAGCTGTGCTCAGATCGACATAGATCGACTCAAGAACATCGCCTGTAGGTCCTATATGGCCGTGGGTTGCATCTGGCTGGTATCAGAGCTACCCCCCCGCTGTATATACGGGGCCCAGCTCTGCTCAGATCGACACATATCGACTCAAGAACATCGCCTGTAGGTCCTATATGGCCGTGGGTTGCAGCTGGCTGGTATCAGAGCTACCCCCATGCTGTATATACGTGGCCCAGCTGTGCTCAGATCTACATATATTGACTCAAGAACATCGCCTGTAGGTCCTATATGGCCATGGGTTGCAGCTGGCTGGTATCACAGCTACCCCCATGCTGTATATACGTGGCCCAGCTGTGCTCAGATCGACATATATCGACTCAAGAACATCGCCTGTAGGTCCTATATGGCCGTGGGTTGCAGTTGGCTGGTATCAGAGCCACCCACATGCCGTATATACGGGGACCAGCTGTGCTCAGCTCGACATATATCGACTCAAAAACATCGCCTGTAGGTCCTATATGGCCGTGGGTTGCAGCTGGCTGGTATCAGAGCCACCCACATGCCGTATATACGGGGCCCAGCTGTGCTCCTATATGGCCGTGGGTTGCAGCTGGCTGGTATCACAGCTACCCCCACGCTGTATATACGTGGCCCAGCTGTGCTCAGAACGACATAAATCGACTTAAGAACATCGCCTGTGGGTCATATGTGGCCGTGGGTTGCAGCTGGCTGGTATCAGAGCTACCCCAGGCTGTATATACGTGGCCCAGCTGTGCTCAGATCGACATATATCGACTCAAGAACATCGCCTGTAGGTCCTATATGGCCGTGGGTTGCAGCTGACTGGTATCAGTGCTAATGCCATGCTGTATATACGGCGCCCAGCTGTGCTCAGATCGACATATATCGACTCAAGAACATCGCCTGTAGGTCCTATATAGCCGTGGTTTGCAGCTGGCTGGTATCACAGCTACCCCCACGCTGTATATACGTGGCCCAGCTGTGCTCAGAACGACATAAATCGACTCAAGATCATCGCCTGTGGGTCATATATAGCCCTGGGTTGCAGCTGGCTGGAATCAGAGATACCCCAGGCTGTATATACGTGGCCCAGCTGTGCTCAGATCGACATATATCGACTCAAGAACATCGCCTGTAGGTCCTATATGGCCGTGGGTTGCAGCTGGCTGGTATCAGAGCCACCCACATGCTGTATATACGGGGCCCAGCTGTGCTCAGATCGACATATATCGACTCAAGAACATCGCCTGTAGGTCCTATATGGCCGTGGGTTGCATCTGGCTGGTATCAGAGCTACCCCCATGCTGTATATACGGGGCCCAGCTGTGCTCAGATCGACATATATCGACTCAAGAACATCGCCTGTAGGTCCTATATGGCCGTGGGTTGCAGCTGGCTGGTATCACAGCTACCCCCACGCTGTATATACGTGGCCCAGCTGTGCTCAGAACGACATAAATCGACTCAAGAACATCGCCTGTGGGTCATATATGGCCGTGGGTTGCAGCTGGCTGGTATCAGAGCTACCCCAGGCAGTATATACGTGGCCCAGCTGTGCTCAGATCGACATATATCGACTCAAGAACATCGCCTGTAGGTGCTATATGGCCGTGGGTTGCATCTGGCTGGTATCAGAGCTACCCCCATGCTGTACATACGGCGCCCAGCTATGCTCAGATCGACATATATCGAATCAAGAACATCGCCTGTAGGTCCTATATGGCCGTGGGTTGCATCTGGCTGGTATCAGTGCTAATGCCATGCTGTATATACGGCGCCCAGCTGTGCACAGATCGACATATATCGACTCAAGAACATCGCCTGTAGGTCCTATATGGCCGTGGGTTGCATCTGGCTGGTATCAGAGCTACCCCCATGGTGTATATACGGCGCCCAGCTGTGCTCATATCGACATATATCGACTCAAGAACATCGCCTGTAGGTCCTATATGGCCGTCGGTTGCATCTGGCTGGTATCAGAGCTACCCCCATGCTGTATTTACGGGGCCCAGCTGTGCTCAGATCGACATATATCGACTCAAGAAGATCGCCTGTAGGTCCTATATAACCGTGGGTTGCAGCTGGCTGGTATCACAGCTACCCCCACGCTGTATATACGTGGCCCAGCTGTGCTCAGAACGACATAAATCGACTCAAGAACATAGCCTGTGGGTCATATATGGCCGTGGGTTGCAGCTGGCTGGTATCAGAGCTACCCCAGGCTGTATATACATGGCCCAGCTGTGCTCGGATCGACATATATCGACTCAAGAACATCGCCTGTAGGTCCTATATGGCCGTGGGTTGCAGCTGGCTAGTATCAGAGCCACCCACATGCCGTATATACGGGGCCCAGCTGTGCTCAGATCGACATATATCGACTCAAGAACATCGCCTGTAGGTCCTATATGGCCGTGGGTTGCATCTGGCTGGTATCAGAGCTACCCCCATGCTGTATATACGGGGCCCAGCTGTGCTCAGATCGACATATATCGACTCAAGAACATCGCCTGTCGGTCCTATATGGCCGTGGGTTGCAGCTGGCTGGTATCACAGCTACCCCCACGCTGTATATACGTGGCCCAGCTGTGCTCAGAACGACATAAATCGACTCAAGAACATCGCCTGTAGGTCCTATATGGCCGTCGGTTGCATCTGGCTGGTATCAGAGCTACCCCCATGCTGTATTTACGGGGCCCAGCTGTGCTCAGATCGACATATATCGACTCAAGAAGATCGCCTGTAGGTCCTATATAACCGTGGGTTGCAGCTGGCTGGTATCACAGCTACCCCCACGCTGTATATACGTGGCCCAGCTGTGCTCAGAACGACATAAATCGACTCAAGAACATAGCCTGTGGGTCATATATGGCCGTGGGTTGCAGCTGGCTGGTATCAGAGCTACCCCAGGCTGCATATACGTGGCCCAGCTGTGCTCAGATCGACATATATCGACTCAAGAATATCGCCTGTAGGTCCTATATGGCCGTGGGTTGCATCTGGCTGATATCAGAGACACCCACATGCCGAATATACGGGGGCCCAGCTGTGCTCAGATCGACATATATCGAATCAAGAACATCGCCTGTAGGTCCTATATGGCCGTGGGTTGCAGCTGGCTTGTAACAGAGCCACCCACATGCCGTATATACGGGGCCCAGCTGTGCTCAGATCGACATATATCGACTCAAGTACATCGCCTGTAGGTCATATATGGCCGTGGGTTGCATCTGGCTGGTATCAGAGCTACCCCCATGCTGTATATACGGCGCCCAGCAGTGCTCAGATCGACATATATCGACTCAAGAACATCGCCTGAGGGTCCTATATGGCCGTGAGTTGCAGCTGGCTGGTATCACAGCTACCCCCACGCTGTATGTATATACGTGGCCCAGCTGTGATCAGATCGACATATATCGACTCAAGAACATCGCCTGTAGGTCCTATATAGCCGTGGGTTGCATCTGGCTGGTATCAGAGCTACCCCCATGCTGTATATACGGGGCCCAGCTGTGCTCAGATCGACATATATCGACTCAAGAACATCGCCTGTAGGTCCTATATGGCCGTGGGTTGCAGCTGGCTGGTATCACAGCTACCCCCATGCTGTATATACGGGGCCCAGCTGTGCTCAGATCGACATATATCGACTCTAGAACATCGCCTGTTGGTCCTATATGGCCGTGGGTTGCATCTGGCTGGTATCAGAGCTACCCCCATGCTGTATATACGGGGCCCAGCTGTGCTCAGATCGACATATATCGACTCAAGAACATTGCCTGTAGGTCCTATATGGCCTTGGGTTGCAGCTGGCTGGTATCAGAGCCACCCACATGCCGTATATACAGGGCCCAGCTGTGCTCAGATCGACATATATCGACTCAAGAACATCGCCTGTAGGTCCTATATGGCCGTGGGTTGCATCTGGCTGGTATCAGAGCCACCCCCATGCTGTATAAACGGGGCCCAGCTGTGCTCAGATCGACATATATCGACTCAAGAACATCGCCTGTGGGTCTTATATGACCGTGGGTTGCAGCTGGCTGGTATCAGAGCTACCCCCCAGGCTGTATATACGTGGCCCAGTTTTGCTCAGATCGACATATATCGACTCAAGAATATCGCCTGTAGGTGCTGTATGGCCGTGGGTTGCATTTGGCTGGTATCAGAGCTACCCCCATGCTGTATATACGGCGCCCAGCTGTGCTCAGATCGACATATATCGACTCAAGAACGTCGCCTGTAGGTCCTATATGGCCGTGGGTTGCATCTGGCTGGTATCAGAGCTACCCCCATGCTGTATATACGGCGCCCAGCTGTGCTCAGATCGACATATATCGACTCAAGAACATCGCCTGTAGGTCCTATATGGCCGTGGGTTGCAGCTGGCTGGTATCACAGCTACCCCCATGCTGTATATACTTGGCCCAGCTGTGCTCAGATCGACATATATCGACTCAAGAACATCGCCTGTAGGTCCTATATGGCCGTGGGTTGCATCTGGCTGGTATCATAGCTACCCCCATGCTGTATATACGGGGCCCAGCTGTGCTCAGATCGACATAGATCGACTCAAGAACATCGCCTGTAGGTCCTATATGGCCGTGGGTTGCATCTGGCTGGTATCAGAGCTACCCCCCCGCTGTATATACGGGGCCCAGCTCTGCTCAGATCGACACATATCGACTCAAGAACATCGCCTGTAGGTCCTATATGGCCGTGGGTTGCAGCTGGCTGGTATCAGAGCTACCCCCATGCTGTATATACGTGGCCCAGCTGTGCTCAGATCTACATATATTGACTCAAGAACATCGCCTGTAGGTCCTATATGGCCATGGGTTGCAGCTGGCTGGTATCACAGCTACCCCCATGCTGTATATACGTGGCCCAGCTGTGCTCAGATCGACATATATCGACTCAAGAACATCGCCTGTAGGTCCTATATGGCCGTGGGTTGCAGTTGGCTGGTATCAGAGCCACCCACATGCCGTATATACGGGGACCAGCTGTGCTCAGCTCGACATATATCGACTCAAAAACATCGCCTGTAGGTCCTATATGGCCGTGGGTTGCAGCTGGCTGGTATCAGAGCCACCCACATGCCGTATATACGGGGCCCAGCTGTGCTCCTATATGGCCGTGGGTTGCAGCTGGCTGGTATCACAGCTACCCCCACGCTGTATATACGTGGCCCAGCTGTGCTCAGAACGACATAAAACGACTTAAGAACATCGCCTGTGGGTCATATGTGGCCGTGGGTTGCAGCTGGCTGGTATCAGAGCTACCCCAGGCTGTATATACGTGGCCCAGCTGTGCTCAGATCGACATATATCGACTCAAGAACATCGCCTGTAGGTCCTATATGGCCGTGGGTTACATCTGGCTAGTATCAGAGCTACCCCCATGGTGTATATACGGCGCCCAGCTGTGCTCAAATCGACATATATCGATTCAAGAACATCGCCTGTAGGTCCTATATGGCCGTGGGTTGGATCTGGATGGTATCAGAGCTACTCCCATGCTGTATATACGAGGCCCAGCTGTGCTCAGATCGACATATTTCGACTCAAGAACATTGCCTGTGGGTCTTATATGACCGTGGGTTGCAGCTGGCTGGTATCAGAGCTACCCCCCAGGCTGTATATACGTGGCCCAGTTTTGCTCAGATCGACATATATCGACTCAAGAATATCGCCTGTAGGTGCTGTATGGCCGTGGGTTGCATTTGGCTGGTATCAGAGCTACCCCCATGCTGTATATACGGCGCCCAGCTGTGCTCAGATCGACATATATCGACTCAAGAACATCGCCTGTAGGTCCTATATGGCCGTGGGTTGCATCTGGCTGGTATCAGAGCTACGCCCATGCTGTATATACGGCGCCCAGCTGTGCTCAGATCGACATATATCGACTCAAGAACATCGCCTGTAGGTCCTATATGGCCGTGGGTTGCAGCTGGCTGGTATCACAGCTACCCCCATGCTGTATATACTTGGCCCAGCTGTGCTCAGATCGACATATATCGACTCAAGAACATCGCCGGTAGGTCCTATATGGCCGTGGGTTGCATCTGGCTGGTATCAGAGCTACCCCATGCCGTATATACGTGGCCTAGCTGTGCTCAGATCCACATATATAGACTCAAGAACATCGCCTGTAGGTGCTATATGGCCGTGGGTTGCATCTGCCTGGTATCAGAGCTACCCCCATGCTGTATATACGGCGAGCAGCTGTGCTCAGATCGACATATATCGACTCAAGAACATCGCCTGTAGGTCCTATATGGCCGTGGGTTGCATCTGGCTGGTATCATAGCTACCCCCATGCTGTATATACGGGGCCCAGCTGTGCTCAGATCGACATAGATCGACTCAAGAACATTGCCTGTAGGTCCTATATGGCCGTGGGTTGCATCTGGCTGGTATCAGAGCTACCACCCCGCTGTATATACGGGGCCCAGCTCTGCTCAGATCGACACATATCGACTCAAGAACATCGCCTGTAGGTCCTATATGGCCGTGGGTTGCAGCTGGCTGGTATCAGAGCTACCCCCATGCTGTATATACGTGGCCCAGCTGTGCTCAGATCTACATATATTGACTCAAGAACATCGCCTGTAGGTCCTATATGGCCATGGGTTGCAGCTGGCTGGTATCACAGCTACCCCCATGCTGTATATACGTGGCCCAGCTGTGCTCAGATCGACATATATCGACTCAAGAACATCGCCTGTAGGTCCTATATGGCCGTGGGTTGCAGTTGGCTGGTATCAGAGCCACCCACATGCCGTATATACGGGGACCAGCTGTGCTCAGCTCGACATATATCGACTCAAAAACATCGCCTGTAGGTCCTATATGGCCGTGGGTTGCAGCTGGCTGGTATCAGAGCCACCCACATGCCGTATATACGGGGCCCAGCTGTGCTCCTATATGGCCGTGGGTTGCAGCTGGCTGGTATCACAGCTACCCCCACGCTGTATATACGTGGCCCAGCTGTGCTCAGAACGACATAAATCGACTTAAGAACATCGCCTGTGGGTCATATGTGGCCGTGGGTTGCAGCTGGCTGGTATCAGAGCTACCCCAGGCTGTATATACGTGGCCCAGCTGTGCTCAGATCGACATATATCGACTTAAGAACATCGCCTGTAGGTCCTATATGGCCGTGGGTTGCAGCTGACTGGTATCAGTGCTAATGCCATGCTGTATATACGGCGCCCAGCTGTGCTCAGATCGACATATATCGACTCAAGAACATCGCCTGTAGGTCCTATATAGCCGTGGTTTGCAGCTGGCTGGTATCACAGCTACCCCCACGCTGTATATACGTGGCCCAGCTGTGCTCAGAACGACATAAATCGACTCAAGATCATCGCCTGTGGGTCATATATAGCCGTGGGTTGCAGCTGGCTGGAATCAGAGATACCCCAGGCTGTATATACGTGGCCCAGCTGTGCTCAGATCGACATATATCGACTCAAGAACATCGCCTGTAGGTCCTATATGGCCGTGGGTTGCAGCTGGCTGGTATCAGAGCCACCCACATGCTGTATATACGGGGCCCAGCTGTGCTCAGATCGACATATATCGACTCAAGAACATCGCCTGTAGGTCCTATATGGCCGTGGGTTGCATCTGGCTGGTATCAGAGCTACCCCCATGCTGTATATACGGGGCCCAGCTGTGCTCAGATCGACATATATCGACTCAAGAACATCGCCTGTAGGTCCTATATGGCCGTGGGTTGCAGCTGGCTGGTATCACAGCTACCCCCACGCTGTATATACGTGGCCCAGCTGTGCTCAGAACGACATAAATCGACTCAAGAACATCGCCTGTGGGTCATATATGGCCGTGGGTTGCAGCTGGCTGGTATCAGAGCTACCCCAGGCAGTATATACGTGGCCCAGCTGTGCTCAGATCGACATATATCGACTCAAGAACATCGCCTGTAGGTGCTATATGGCCGTGGGTTGCATCTGGCTGGTATCAGAGCTACCCCCATGCTGTACATACGGCGCCCAGCTATGCTCAGATCGACATATATCGAATCAAGAACATCGCCTGTAGGTCCTATATGGCCGTGGGTTGCATCTGGCTGGTATCAGTGCTAATGCCATGCTGTATATACGGCGCCCAGCTGTGCACAGATCGACATATATCGACTCAAGAACATCGCCTGTAGGTCCTATATGGCCGTGGGTTGCATCTGGCTGGTATCAGAGCTACCCCCATGGTGTATATACGGCGCCCAGCTGTGCTCATATCGACATATATCGACTCAAGAACATCGCCTGTAGGTCCTATATGGCCGTCGGTTGCATCTGGCTGGTATCAGAGCTACCCCCATGCTGTATTTACGGGGCCCAGCTGTGCTCAGATCGACATATATCGACTCAAGAAGATCGCCTGTAGGTCCTATATAACCGTGGGTTGCAGCTGGCTGGTATCACAGCTACCCCCACGCTGTATATACGTGGCCCAGCTGTGCTCAGAACGACATAAATCGACTCAAGAACATAGCCTGTGGGTCATATATGGCCGTGGGTTGCAGCTGGCTGGTATCAGAGCTACCCCAGGCTGTATATACGTGGCCCAGCTGTGCTCGGATCGACATATATCGACTCAAGAACATCGCCTGTAGGTCCTATATGGCCGTGGGTTGCAGCTGGCTAGTATCAGAGCCACCCACATGCCGTATATACGGGGCCCAGCTGTGCTCAGATCGACATATATCGACTCAAGAACATCGCCTGTAGGTCCTATATGGCCGTGGGTTGCATCTGGCTGGTATCAGAGCTACCCCCATGCTGTATATACGGGGCCCAGCTGTGCTCAGATCGACATATATCGACTCAAGAACATCGCCTGTCGGTCCTATATGGCCGTGGGTTGCAGCTGGCTGGTATCACAGCTACCCCCACGCTGTATATACGTGGCCCAGCTGTGCTCAGAACGACATAAATCGACTCAAGAACATCGCCTGTGGGTCATATATGGCCGTGGGTTGCAGCTGGCTGGTATCAGAGCTACCCCAGGCTGCATATACGTGGCCCAGCTGTGCTCAGATCGACATATATCGACTCAAGAATATCGCCTGTAGGTCCTATATGGCCGTGGGTTGCATCTGGCTGATATCAGAGACACCCACATGCCGAATATACGGGGGCCCAGCTGTGCTCAGATCGACATATATCGAATCAAGAACATCGCCTGTAGGTCCTATATGGCCGTGGGTTGCAGCTGGCTTGTAACAGAGCCACCCACATGCCGTATATACGGGGCCCAGCTGTGCTCAGATCGACATATATCGACTCAAGTACATCGCCTGTAGGTCATATATGGCCGTGGGTTGCATCTGGCTGGTATCAGAGCTACCCCCATGCTGTATATACGGCGCCCAGCAGTGCTCAGATCGACATATATCGACTCAAGAACATCGCCTGAGGGTCCTATATGGCCGTGGGTTGCAGCTGGCTGGTATCACAGCTACCCCCACGCTGTATGTATATACGTGGCCCAGCTGTGATCAGATCGACATATATCGACTCAAGAACATCGCCTGTAGGTCCTATATAGCCGTGGGTTGCATCTGGCTGGTATCAGAGCTACCCCCATGCTGTATATACGGGGCCCAGCTGTGCTCAGATCGACATATATCGACTCAAGAACATCGCCTGTAGGTCCTATATGGCCGTGGGTTGCAGCTGGCTGGTATCACAGCTACCCCCATGCTGTATATACGGGGCCCAGCTGTGCTCAGATCGACATATATCGACTCTAGAACATCGCCTGTTGGTCCTATATGGCCGTGGGTTGCATCTGGCTGGTATCAGAGCTACCCCCATGCTGTATATACGGGGCCCAGCTGTGCTCAGATCGACATATATCGACTCAAGAACATTGCCTGTAGGTCCTATATGGCCTTGGGTTGCAGCTGGCTGGTATCAGAGCCACCCACATGCCGTATATACAGGGCCCAGCTGTGCTCAGATCGACATATATCGACTCAAGAACATCGCCTGTAGGTCCTATATGGCCGTGGGTTGCATCTGGCTGGTATCAGAGCCACCCCCATGCTGTATATACGGGGCCCAGCTGTGCTCAGATCGACATATATCGACTCAAGAACATCGCCTGTAGGTCCTATATGACCGTGGGTTGCATCTGGCTGGTATCAGAGCTACCCCCATGCTGTATATACGGGGCCCAGCTGTGCTCAGATCGACATATATCGACTCAAGAACATCGCCTGTAGGTCCTATATGGCCGTGGGTTGCAGCTGGCTGGTATCAGAGCCACCCACATGCCGTATATACGGGGACCAGCTGTGCTCAGATCGACATATATCGACTCAAGAACATCGCCTGTAGGTCCTATATGGCTGTGGGTTGCATCTGGCTGGTATCAGAGCTACCCCCATGCTGTATATACGGGGCCCAGCTGTGCTCAGATCGACATATATCGACTCAAGAACATCGCCTGTAGGTCCTATATGGCCGTGGGTTGCAGCTGGCTGGTATCACAGCTACCCCCGCGCTGTATATACGTGGCCCAGCTGTGCTCAGAACGACATATATCGACTCAAGAACATCGGCTGTGGGTCTTATATGGCCGTGGGATGCAGCTGGCTGTTATCAGAGCTACCCCCAGACTGTATATAAGTGGCCCAGCTGTACTCAGATCGACATATATCGACTCAAGAACATCGCCTGTAGGTGCTATATGGCCGTGGGTTGCATCTGGCTGGTATCAGAGCTACCTCCATGCTGTATATACGGCGCCAAGCTGTGCTCAGATCGACATATATCGACTCAAGAACATTGCTTGTAGGTCCTATATGGCCGTGGGTTGCATCTGGCTGGTATCAGTGCTACCACCATGCTGTATATACGGCGCCCAGCTGTGCTCAGATCGACATATATCGACTCAAGAATATCGCCTGTAGGTCCTATATGGCCGTGGGTTGCAGCTGACTGGTATCAGTGCTAATGCCATGCTGTATATACGGCGCCCAGCTGTGCTCAGATCGACATATATCGACTCAAGAACATCGCCTGTAGGTACTATATGGCCGTGGGTTGCATCTGGCTGGTATCAGTGCTAATCCCATGCTGTATATACGGCGCCCAGCTGTGCTCAGATCGACATATATCGACTCAAGAACATCGCCTGTAGGTCCTATATGGCCGTGGGTTGCATCTGGCTGATATCAGAGGCACCCACATGCCGAATATACGGGGGCCCAGCTGTGCTCAGATCGACATATATCGACTCAAGAACATCGCCTGTAAGTCCTATATGGCTGTGGGTTGCAGCTGGCTTGTAACAGAGCCACCCACATGCCGTATATACGGGGCCCAGCTGTGCTCAGATCGACATATATCGACTCAAGTACATCGCCTGTAGGTCCTATATGGCCGTGGGTTGCATCTGGCTGGTATCAGAGCTACCCCCATGCTGTATATACGGCGCCCAGCTGTGCTCAGATCGACATATATCGACTCAAGAACATCGCCTGAGGGTCCTATATGGCCGTGGGTTGCAGCTGGCTGGTATCACAGCTACCCCCATGCTGTCTGTATATACGTGGCCCAGCTGTGATCAGATCGACATATATCGACTCAAGAACATCGCCTGTAGGTCCTATATAGCCGTGGGTTGCATCTGGCTGGTATCAGAGCTACCCCCATGCTGTATATACGGGGCCCAGCTGTGCTCAGATCGACATATATCGACTCAAGAACATCGCCTGTAGGTCCTATATGGCCGTGGGTTGCAGCTGGCTGGTATCACAGCTACCCCCATGCTGTATATACGGGGCCCAGCTGTTCTCAGATCGACATATATCGACTCTAGAACATCGCCTTTTGGTCCTATATGGCCGTGGGTTGCATCTGGCTGGTATCAGAGCTACCCCCATGCTGTATATACGGGGCCCAGCTGTGCTCAGCTAGACATATAACGACTTAAAAACATCGCCTATAGGTCCTATATGGCCTTGGGTTGCAGCTGGCTGGTATA
Source organism: Lordithon lunulatus (assembly GCA_963942505.1). Taxonomy (NCBI): domain Eukaryota; kingdom Metazoa; phylum Arthropoda; class Insecta; order Coleoptera; family Staphylinidae; genus Lordithon; species Lordithon lunulatus. Next base: position 27,838,375 of record OZ012667.1, on the reverse strand, counting down.
AGAGCCACCCACATGCCGTATATACAGGGCCCAGCTGTGCTCAGATCGACATATATCGACTCAAGAACATCGCCTGTAGGTCCTATATGGCCGTGGGTTGCATCTGGCTGGTATCAGAGCCACCCCCATGCTGTATATACGGGGCCCAGCTGTGCTCAGATCGACATATATCGACTCAAGAACATCGCCTGTAGGTCCTATATGGCCGTGGGTTGCATCTGGCTGGTATCAGAGCTACCCCCATGCTGTATATACGGGGCCCAGCTGTGCTCAGATCGACATATATCGACTCAAGAACATCGCCTGTAGGTCCTATATGGCCGTGGGTTGCAGCTGGCTGGTATCAGAGCCACCCACATGCCGTATATACGGGGCCCAGATGTGCTCAGATCGACATATATCGACTCAAGAACATCGCCTGTAGGTCCTATATGGCCGTGGGTTGCATCTGGCTGGTATCAGAGCTACTTCCATGCTGTATATACGGGGCCCAGCTGTGCTCAGATCGACATATATCGACTCAAGAACATCGCCTGTAGGTGCTATATGGCCGTGGGTTGCATCTGCCTGGTATCAGAGCTACCCCCATGCTGTATATACGGCGAGCAGCTGTGCTCAGATCGACATATATCGACTCAAGAACATCGCCTGTAGGTCCTATATGGCCGTGGGTTGCATCTGGCTGGTATCATAGCTACCCCCATGCTGTATATACGGGGCCCAGCTGTGCTCAGATCGACATATATCGACTCAAGAACATCGCCTGTAGGTCCTATATGGCCGTGGGTTGCATCTGGCTGGTATCAGAGCTACCCCCCGCTGTATATACGGGGCCCAGCTCTGCTCAGATCGACACATATCGACTCAAGAACATCGCCTGTAGGTCCTATATGGCCGTGGGTTGCAGCTGGCTGGTATCAGAGCTACCCCCATGCTGTATATACGTGGCCCAGCTGTGCTCAGATCTACATATATTGACTCAAGAACATCGCCTGTAGGTCCTATATGGCCATGGGTTGCAGCTGGCTGGTATCACAGCTACCCCCATGCTGTATATACGTGGCCCAGCTGTGCTCAGATCGACATATATCGACTCAAGAACATCGCCTGTAGGTCCTATATGGCCGTGGGTTGCAGTTGGCTGGTATCAGAGCCACCCACATGCCGTATATACGGGGACCAGCTGTGCTCAGCTCGACATATATCGACTCAAAAACATCGCCTGTAGGTCCTATATGGCCGTGGGTTGCAGCTGGCTGGTATCAGAGCCACCCACATGCCGTATATACGGGGCCCAGCTGTGCTCAGATCGACATATATCGACTCAAGAACATCGCCTGTAGGTCCTATATGGCCGTGGGTTGCAGCTGGCTGGTATCACAGCTACCCCCGCGCTGTATATACGTGGCCCAGCTGTGCTCAGAACGACATAGATCGACTTAAGAACATCGCCTGTGGGTCATATGTGGCCGTGGGTTGCAGCTGGCTGGTATCAGAGCTACCCCAGGCTGTATATACGTGGCCCAGCTGTGCTCAGATCGACATATATCGACTCAAGAACATCGCCTGTAGGTCCTATATGGCCGTGGGTTGCAGCTGACTGGTATCAGTGCTAATGCCATGCTGTATATACGGCGCCCAGCTGTGCTCAGATCGACATATATCGACTCAAGAACATCGCCTGTAGGTCCTATATAGCCGTGGGTTGCAGCTGGCTGGTATCACAGCTACCCCCACGCTGTATATACGTGGCCCAGCTGTGCTCAGATCGACATATATCGACTCAAGAACATCGCCTGTAGGTCCTATATAGAAGTGGTTTGCAGCTGGCTGGTATCACAGCTACCCCCACGCTGTATATACGTGGCCCAGCTGTGCTCAGAACGACATAAATCGACTCAAGATCATCGCCTGTGGGTCATATATAGCCGTGGGTTGCAGCTGGCTGGAATCAGAGCTACCCCAGGCTGTATATACGTGGCCCAGCTGTGCTCAGATCGACATATATCGACTCAAGAACATCGCCTGTAGGTCCTATATAGAAGTGGTTTGCAGCTGGCTGGTATCACAGCTACCCCCACGCTGTATATACGTGGCCCAGCTGTGCTCAGAACGACATAAATCGACTCAAGATCATCGCCTGTGGGTTATATATAGCCGTGGGTTGCAGCTGGCTGGAATCAGAGCTACCCCAGGCTGTATATACGTGGCCCAGCTGTGCTCAGATCGACATATATCGACTCAAGAACATCGCCTGTAGGTCCTATATGGCCGTGGGTTGCAGCTGGCTGCTATCAGAGCCACCCACATGCTGTATATACGGGGCCCAGCTGTGCTCAGATCGACATATATCGACTCAAGAACATCGCCTGTAGGTCCTATATGGCCGTGGGTTGCATCTGGCTGGAATCAGAGCTACCCCAGGCTGTATATACGTGGCCCAGCTGTGCTCAGATCGACATATATCGACTCAAGAACATCGCCTGTAGGTCCTATATGGCCGTGGGTTGCAGCTGGCTGGTATCAGAGCCACCCACATGCTGTATATACGGGGCCCAGCTGTGCTCAGATCGACATATATCGACTCAAGAACATCGCCTGTAGGTCCTATATGGCCGTGGGTTGCATCTGGCTGGTATCAGAGCTACCCCCATGCTGTATATACGTGGCCCAGCTGTGCTCAGATCTACATATATTGACTCAAGAACATCGCCTGTAGGTCCTATATGGCCATGGGTTGCAGTTGGCTGGTATCACAGCTACCCCCATGCTGTATATACGTGGCCCAGCTGTGCTCAGATCGACATATATCGACTCAAGAACATCGCCTGTAGGTCCTATATGGCCGTGGGTTGCAGTTGGCTGGTATCAGAGCCACCCACATGCCGTATATACGGGGACCAGCTGTGCTCAGCTCGACATATATCGACTCAAAAACATCGCCTGTAGGTCCTATATGGCCGTGGGTTGCAGCTGGCTGGTATCAGAGCCACCCACATGCCGTATATACGGGGCCCAGCTGTGCTCCTATATGGCCGTGGGTTGCAGCTGGCTGGTATCACAGCTACCCCCACGCTGTATATACGTGGCCCAGCTGTGCTCAGAACGACATAAATCGACTTAAGAACATCGCCTGTGGGTCATATGTGGCCGTGGGTTGCAGCTGGCTGGTATCAGAGCTACCCCAGGCTGTATATACGTGGCCCAGCTGTGCTCAGATCGACATATATCGACTCAAGAACATCGCCTGTAGGTCCTATATGGCCGTGGGTTGCAGCTGACTGGTATCAGTGCTAATGCCATGCTGTATATACGGCGCCAAGCTGTGCTCAGATCGACATATATCGACTCAAGAACATCGCCTGTAGGTCCTATATAGCCGTGGTTTGCAGCTGGCTGGTATCACAGCTACCCCCACGCTGTATATACGTGGCCCAGCTGTGCTCAGAACGACATAAATCGACTCAAGATCATCGCCTGTGGGTCATATATAGCCGTGGGTTGCAGCTGGCTGGAATCAGAGCTACCCCAGGCTGTATATACGTGGCCCAGCTGTGCTCAGATCGACATATATCGACTCAAGAACATCGCCTGTAGGTCCTATATGGCCGTGGGTTGCAGCTGGCTGGTATCAGAGCCACCCACATGCTGTATATACGGGGCCCAGCTGTGCTCAGATCGACATATATCGACTCAAGAACATCGCCTGTAGGTCCTATATGGCCGTGGGTTGCATCTGGCTGGTATCAGAGCTACCCCCATGCTGTATATACGGGGCCCAGCTGTGCTCAGATCGACATATATCGACTCAAGAACATCGCCTGTAGGTCCTATATGGCCGTGGGTTGCAGCTGGCTGGTATCACAGCTACCCCCACGCTGTATATACGTGGCCCAGCTGTGCTCAGAACGACATAAATCGACTCAAGAACATCGCCTGTGGGTCATATATGGCCGTGGGTTGCAGCTGGCTGGTATCAGAGCTACCCCAGGCAGTATATACGTGGCCCAGCTGTGCTCAGATCGACATATATCGACTCAAGAACATCGCCTGTAGGTGCTATATGGCCGTGGGTTGCATCTGGCTGGTATCAGAGCTACCCCCATGCTGTACATACGGCGCCCAGCTATGCTCAGATCGACATATATCGAATCAAGAACATCGCCTGTAGGTCCTATATGGCCGTGGGTTGCATCTGGCTGGTATCAGTGCTAATGCCATGCTGTATATACGGCGCCCAGCTGTGCACAGATCGACATATATCGACTCAAGAACATCGCCTGTAGGTCCTATATGGCCGTGGGTTGCATCTGGCTGGTATCAGAGCTACCCCCATGGTGTATATACGGCGCCCAGCTGTGCTCAGATCGACATATATCGACTCAAGAACATCGCCTGTAGGTCCTATATGGCCGTCGGTTGCATCTGGCTGGTATCAGAGCTACCCCCATGCTGTATTTACGGGGCCCAGCTGTGCTCAGATCGACATATATCGACTCAAGAAGATCGCCTGTAGGTCCTATATAACCGTGGGTTGCAGCTGGCTGGTATCACAGCTACCCCCACGCTGTATATACGTGGCCCAGCTGTGCTCAGAACGACATAAATCGACTCAAGAACATAGCCTGTGGGTCATATATGGCCGTGGGTTGCAGCTGGCTGGTATCAGAGCTACCCCAGGCTGTATATACGTGGCCCAGCTGTTCTCGGATCGACATATATCGACTCAAGAACATCGCCTGTAGGTCCTATATGGCCGTGGGTTGCAGCTGGCTAGTATCAGAGCCACCCACATGCCGTATATACGGGGCCCAGCTGTGCTCAGATCGACATATATCGACTCAAGAACATCGCCTGTAGGTCCTATATGGCCGTGGGTTGCATCTGGCTGGTATCAGAGCTACCCCCATGCTGTATATACGGGGCCCAGCTGTGCTCAGATCGACATATATCGACTCAAGAACATCGCCTGTCGGTCCTATATGGCCGTGGGTTGCAGCTGGCTGGTATCACAGCTACCCCCACGCTGTATATACGTGGCCCAGCTGTGCTCAGAACGACATAAATCGACTCAAGAACATCGCCTGTGGGTCATATATGGCCGTGGGTTGCAGCTGGCTGGTATCAGAGCTACCCCAGGCTGTATATACGTGGCCCAGCTGTGCTCAGATCGACATATATCGACTCAAGAATATCGCCTGTAGGTCCTATATGGCCGTGGGTTGCATCTGGCTGATATCAGAGGCACCCACATGCCGAATATACGGGGGCCCAGCTGTGCTCAGATCGACATATATCGACTCAAGAACATCGCCTGTAGGTCCTATATGGCCGTGGGTTGCAGCTGGCTTGTAACAGAGCCACCCACATGCCGTATATACGGGGCCCAGCTGTGCTCAGATCGACATATATCGACTCAAGTACATCGCCTGTAGGTCATATATGGCCGTGGGTTGCATCTGGCTGGTATCAGAGCTACCCCCATGCTGTATATACGGCGCCCAGCAGTGCTCAGATCGACATATATCGACTCAAGAACATCGCCTGAGGGTCCTATATGGCCGTGGGTTGCAGCTGGCTGGTATCACAGCTACCCCCACGCTGTATGTATATACGTGGCCCAGCTGTGATCAGATCGACATATATCGACTCAAGAATATCGCCTGTAGGTCCTATATGGCCGTGGGTTGCATCTGGCTGATATCAGAGGCACCCACATGCCGAATATACGGGGGACCAGCTGTGCTCAGATCGACATATATCGACTCAAGAACATCGCCTGTAGGTCCTATATGGCCGTGGGTTGCAGCTGGCTTGTAACAGAGACACCCACATGCCGTATATACGGGGCCCAGCTGTGCTCAGATCGACATATATCGACTCAAGAACATCGCCTGTAGGTCCTATATAGCCGTGGGTTGCATTTGGCTGGTATCAGAGCTACCCCCATGCTGTATATACGGGGCCCAGCTGTGCTCAGATCGACATATATCGACTCAAGAACATCGCCTGTAGGTCCTATATGGCCGTGGGTTGCAGCTGGCTGGTATCACAGCTACCCCCATGCTGTATATACGGGGCCCAGCTGTGCTCAGATCGACATATATCGACTCTAGAACATCGCCTGTTGGTCCTATATGGCCGTGGGTTGCATCTGGCTGGTATCAGAGCTACCCCCATGCTGTATATACGGGGCCCAGCTGTGCTCAGATCGACATATATCGACTCAAGAACATCGCCTGTAGGTCCTATATGGCCTTGGGTTGCAGCTGGCTGGTATCAGAGCCACCCACATGCCGTATATACAGGGCCCAGCTGTGCTCAGATCGACATATATCGACTCAAGAACATCGCCTGTAGGTCCTATATGGCCGTGGGTTGCATCTGGCTGGTATCAGAGCTACCCCCATGCTGTATATACGGGGCCCAGCTGTGCTCAGCTCGACATATAACGACTTAAAAACATCGCCTATAGGTCCTATATGGCCTTGGGTTGCAGCTGGCTGGTATCAGAGCCACCCACATGCCGTATATACAGGGCCCAGCTGTGCTCAGATCGACATATATCGACTCAAGAACATCGCCTGTAGGTCCTATATGGCCGTGGGTTGCATCTGGCTGGTATCAGAGCCACCCCATGCTGTATATACGGGGCCCAGCTGTGCTCAGATCGACATATATCGACTCAAGAACATCGCCTGTAGGTCCTATATGGCCGTGGGTTGCATCTGGCTGGTATCAGAGCTACCCCCATGCTGTATATACGGGGCCCAGCTGTGCTCAGATCGACATATATCGACTCAAGAACATCGCCTGTAGGTCCTATATGGCCGTGGGTTGCAGCTGGCTGGTATCAGAGCCACCCACATGCCGTATATACGGGGCCCAGCTGTGCTCAGATCGACATATATCGACTCAAGAACATCGCCTGTAGGTCCTATATGGCCGTGGGTTGCATCTGGCTGGTATCAGAGCTACCCCCATGCTGTATATACGGGGCCCAGCTGTGCTCAGATCGACATATATCGACTCAAGAACATCGCCTGTAGGTCCTATATGGCCGTGGGTTGCAGCTGGCTGGTATCACAGCTACCCCCGCGCTGTATATACGTGGCCCAGCTGTGCTCAGAACGACATATATCGACTCAAGAACATCGGCTGTGGGTCTTATATGGCCGTGGGATGCAGCTGGCTGTTATCAGAGCTACCCCCAGGTTGTATATAAGTGGCCCAGCTGTACTCAGATCGACATATATCGACTCAAGAACATCGCCTGTAGGTGCTATATGGCCGTGGGTTGCATCTGGCTGGTATCAGAGCTACCTCCATGCTGTATATACGGCGCCAAGCTGTGCTCAGATCGACATATATCGACTCAAGAACATTGCTTGTAGGTCCTATATGGCCGTGGGTTGCATCTGGCTGGTATCAGTGCTACCCCCATGCTGTATATACGGCGCCCAGCTGTGCTCAGATCGACATATATCGACTCAAGAATATCGCCTGTAGGTCCTATATGGCCGTGGGTTGCAGCTGACTGGTATCAGTGCTAATGCCATGCTGTATATACGGCGCCCAGCTGTGCTCAGATCGACATATATCGACTCAAGAACATCGCCTGTAGGTACTATATGGCCGTGGGTTGCATCTGGCTGGTATCAGAGCTACCCCCATGCTATATATACGGCGCCCAGCTATGCTCAGATCGACATATATCGACTCAAGAACATCGCCTGTAGGTCCTATATGGCCGTGGGTTGCATCTGGCTGGTATCAGTGCTAATCCCATGCTGTATATACGGCGCCCAGCTGTGCTCAGATCGACATATATCGACTCAAGAACATCGCCTGTGGGTCCTATATAGCCGTGGGCTGCAGCTGGCTGGTATCACAGCTACCCCTATGCTGTATATACGTGGCCCAGCTGTGCTCAGATCGACATATATCGACTCAAGAATATCGCCTGTAGGTCCTATATGGCCGTGGGTTGCATCTGGCTGATATCAGAGGCACCCACATGCCGAATATACGGGGGCCCAGCTGTGCTCAGATCGACATATATCGACTCAAGAACATCGCCTGTAGGTCCTATATGGCCGTGGGTTGCAGCTGGCTTGTAACAGAGCCACCCACATGCCGTATATACGGGGCCCAGCTGTGCTCAGATCGACATATATCGACTCAAGTACATCGCCTGTAGGTCCTATATGGCCGTGGGTTGCATCTGGCTGGTATCAGAGCTACCCCCATGCTGTATATACGGCGCCCAGCTGTGCTCAGATCGACATATATCGACTCAAGAACATCGCCTGAGGGTCCTATATGGCCGTGGGTTGCAGCTGGCTGGTATCACAGCTACCCCCATGCTGTCTGTATATACGTGGCCCAGCTGTGATCAGATCGACATATATCGACTCAAGAACATCGCCTGTAGGTCCTATATAGCCGTGGGTTGCATCTGGCTGGTATCAGAGCTACCCCCATGCTGTATATACGGGGCCCAGCTGTGCTCAGATCGACATATATCGACTCAAGAACATCGCCTGTAGGTCCTATATGGCTGTGGGTTGCAGCTGGCTGGTATCACAGCTAGCCCCATGCTGTATATACGGGGCCCAGCTGTGCTCAGATCGACATATATCGACTCTAGAACATCGCCTGTTGGTCCTATATGGCCGTGGGTTGCATCTGGCTGGTATCAGAGCTACCCCCATGCTGTATATACGGGGCCCAGCTGTGCTCAGATCGACATATATCGACTCAAGAACATCGCCTGTAGGTCCTATATGGCCTTGGGTTGCAGCTGGCTGGTATCAGAGCCACCCACATGCCGTATATACAGGGCCCAGCTGTGCTCAGATCGACATATATCGACTCAAGAACATCGCCTGTAGGTCCTATATGGCCGTGGGTTGCATCTGGCTGGTATCAGAGCTACCCCCATGCTGTATATACGGGGCCCAGCTGTGCTCAGCTCGACATATAACGACATAAAAACATCGCCTATAGGTCCTATATGGCCTTGGGTTGCAGCTGGCTGGTATCAGAGCCACCCACATGCCGTATATACAGGACCCAGCTGTGCTCAAATCGACATATATCGACTCAAGAACATCGCCTGTAGGTCCTATGTGGCCGTGGGTTGCATCTGGCTGGTATCAGAGCCACCCCCATGCTGTATATACGGGGCCCAGCTGTGCTCAGATCGACATATATCGACTCAAGAACATCGCCTGTAGGTCCTATATGGCCGTGGGTTGCATCTGGCTGGTATCAGAGCTACCCCCATGCTGTATATACGGGGCCCAGCTGTGCTCAGATCGACATATATCGACTCAAGAACATCGCCTGTAGGTCCTATATGGCCGTGGGTTGCAGCTGGCTGGTATCAGAGCCACCCACATGCCGTATATACGGGGCCCAGCTGTGCTCAGATCGACATATATCGACTCAAGAACATCGCCTGTAGGTCCTATATGGCCGTGGGTTGCATCTGGCTGGTATCAGAGCTACCCCTATGCTGTATATACGGGGCCCAGCTGTGCTCAGATCGTCATATATCGACTCAAGAACATCGTCTGTAGGTCCTATATGGCCGTGGGTTGCAGCTGGCTGGTATCACAGCTACCCCCGCGCTGTATATACGTGGCCCAGCTGTGCTCAGAACGACATATATCGACTCAAGAACATCGGCTGTGGGTCTTATATGGCCGTGGGATGCAGCTGGCTGTTATCAGAGCTACCCCCAGGCTGTATATAAGTGGCCCAGCTGTACTCAGATCGACATATATCAGCTCAAGAACATCGCCTGTAGGTGCTATATGGCCGTGGGTTGCATCTGGCTGGTATCAGAGCTACCTCCATGCTGTATATACGGCGCCAAGCTGTGCTCAGATCGACATATATCGACTCAAGAACATTGCTTGTAGGTCCTATATGGCCGTGGGTTGCATCTGGCTGGTATCAGTGCTACCCCCATGCTGTATATACGGCGCCCAGCTGTGCTCAGATCGACATATATCGACTCAAGAATATCGCCTGTAGGTCCTATATGGCCGTGGGTTGCAGCTGACTGGTATCAGTGCTAATGCCATGCTGTATATACGGCGCCCAGCTGTGCTCAGATCGACATATATCGACTCAAGAACATCGCCTGTAGGTACTATATGGCCGTGGGTTGCATCTGGCTGGTATCAGAGCTACCCCCATGCTATATATACGGCGCCCAGCTATGCTCAGATCGACATATATCGACTCAAGAACATCGCCTGTAGGTCCTATATGGCCGTGGGTTGCATCTGGCTGGTATCAGTGCTAATCCCATGCTGTATATACGGCGCCCAGCTGTGCTCAGATCGACATATATCGACTCAAGAACATCGCCTGTGGGTCCTATATAGCGGTGGGCTGCAGCTGGCTGGTATCACAGCTACCCCTATGCTGTATATACGTGGCCCAGCTGTGCTCAGATCGACATATATCGACTAAAGAATATCGCCTGTAGGTCCTATATGGCCGTGGGTTGCATCTGGCTGATATCAGAGGCACCCACATGCCGAATATACGGGGGCCCAGCTGTGCTCAGATCGACATATATCGACTCAAGAACATCGCCTGTAGGTCCTATATGGCCGTGGGTTGCAGCTGGCTTGTAACAGAGCCACCCACATGCCGTATATACGGGGCCCAGCTGTGCTCAGATCGACATATATCGACTCAAGTACATCGCCTGTAGGTCCTATATGGCCGTGGGTTGCATCTGGCTGGTATCAGAGCTACCCCCATGCTGTATATACGGCGCCCAGCTGTGCTCAGATCGACATATATCGACTCAAGAACATCGCCTGAGGGTCCTATATGGCCGTGGGTTGCAGCTGGCTGGTATCACAGCTACCCCCATGCTGTCTGTATATACGTGGCCCAGCTGTGATCAGATCGACATATATCGACTCAAGAACATCGCCTGTAGGTCCTGTATAGGCGTGGGTTGCATCTGGCTGGTATCAGAGCTACCCCCATGCTGTATATACGGGGCCCAGCTGTGCTCAGATCGACATATATCGACTCAAGAACATCGCCTGTAGGTCCTATATGGCCGTGGGTTGCAGCTGGCTGGTATCACAGCTACCTCCATGCTGTATATACGGGGCCCAGCTGTGCTCAGATCGACATATATCGTTTCTAGAACATCGCCTGTTGGTCCTATATGGCCGTGGGTTGCATCTGGCTGGTATCAGAGCTAACCCCATGCTGTATATACGGGGCCCAGCTGTGCTCAGATCGACATATATCGACTCAAGAACATCGCCTGTAGGTCCTATATGGCCTTGGGTTGCAGCTGGCTGGTATCAGAGCCACCCACATGCCGTATATACAGGGCCCAGCTGTGCTCAGATCGACATATATCGACTCAAGAACATCGCCTGTAGGTGCTATATGGCCGTGGGTTGCATCTGGCTGGTATCAGAGCTATCTCCATGCTGTATATACGGCGCCAAGCTGTGCTCAGATCGACATATATCGACTCAAGAACATTGCTTGTAGGTCCTATATGGCCGTGGGTTGCATCTGGCTGGTATCAGTGCTACCCCCATGCTGTATATACGGCGCCCAGCTGTGCTCAGATCGACATATATCGACTCAAGAATATCGCCTGTAGGTCCTATATGGCCGTGGGTTGCATCTGGCTGGTATCAGAGCCACCCACATGCCGTATATACGGGGCCCAGCTGTGCTCGGATCGACATATATCGACTCAAGAACATCGCCTGTAGATCCTATATGGCCGTGGATTGAATCTGGCTGGTATCATAACTACCCCCATGCTGTATATAGGGCGCCCAGCTGTGCTCAGATCGACATATATCGACTCAAGAACATCGCCTGTAGGTCCTATATAGCCGTTTGTTGCAGTTGGCTGGTATCACAGCTCCCCCATGCTGTATTTACGTGGCCCAGCTGTGCTCAGGTCGACATATATCGACTCAAGGACATCACCTGTAGGTCCTATATGGCCGTGGGTTGCAGCTGGCAGGTATTAGAGCCACCCAGATGCCCTATATACGGGGGTCCAGCTGTGCTCAGATCGACATATATCGACTCAAGAACATCGCCTGTAGGTCCTATATGGCCGTGGGTTGCATCTGGCTGGTATCAGAGCTACCCACATGCCGTATATACGTTACCCAGCTGTGCCCAGATCGACATATATCGACTCAAGAACATCGCCTGTAGGTCCTATATGGCCGTGGGTTGCATATGGCTGGTATCAGAGCTACTCCCATGCTGTATATACGAGGCGCAGCTGTGCTCAGATCGACATATATCGACTCAAGAACATCGAATGTAGGTCCTATATGGCCGTGGGTTGCATCTGGCTCGTATCAGAGCTACACCCATGCTGTATATACGGCGCCCAGCTGTGCTCAGATCGACATATATCGACTCAAGAAAATCGCCTGTAGGTCCTATATGGCCGTGGGTTGCATCTGGCTGGTATCAGAGCTACCCCCATGTTGTATATACGAGGCACATCTGTGCTCAGATCGACATATATCGACTCAAGAACATCGCCTGTAGGTCCTATATGGCCGTGGGTTGCAGCTGGCTGGTATCACAGCTACCCCCATGCTGTATATACGTGGCCCAGCTGTGCTCAGATCGACATATATCGACTCAAGAACATCGCCTGTAGGTCCTATATGGGCATAGGTTGCACCTGGCTGGTGTCGAAGCGGCCCCAATGCTGCATATACGGTGCATAGTGGTGCTCAGATCGACATATATCGACTCAAGAACATCGCCTGTAGGTCCTATATGGCCGTGGGTTGCATCTGGCTGATATCAGAGCCACCCACATGCCGTATATACGGGGGCCCAGCTGTGCTCAGATCGACATATATCGAATCAAGAACATCGGCTGTAGGTCCTATATGGCCGTGGGTTGCATCTGGCTGGTATCAGAGCTACCCCCATGCTGTATATACGGGTCCCAGCTGTGCCCAGATCGACTTATATCGACTCAAGAACATCGCCTGTAGGTCCTATATGGCCGTGTCTTGCAGCTGGCTGGTATCAGAGCCACCCACATGCCGTATATACGGGGCCCAGCTGTGCTCAGATCGACATATATCGACTCAAGAACAACGCCTGTAGGTCCTATATGGCCGTGGGTTGCATCTGGCTGGTATCAGAGCTACCCCCATGCTGTATATACGGGGCCCAGCTGTGCTCAGATCGACATATATCGACTCAAGAACATCGCCTGTAGGTCCTATATGGCCGTGGGTTGCAGCTGGCTGGTATCACAGCTACCCCCACGCTGTATATACGTGGCCCAGCTGTGCTCAGAACGACATATATCGACTCAAGAACATCGCCTGTGGGTCATATCTGGCCGTGGGTTGCAGCTGGCTGGTATCACAGCTACCCCCATGCTGTCTGTATATACGTGGCCCAGCTGTGCTCAGATCGACATATATCGACTCAAGAACATCGCCTGTAGGTCCTATATAGCCGTGGGTTGCAGCTGGCTGGTATCAGAGCCGCCCTCATGCCGTATATACGGGGACCAGCTGTGCTCAGATCGACATATATCGACTCAAGAACATCGCCTGTAGGTACTATAAGGCCGTGGGTTGCATCTGGCTGGTATCAGAGCTACCCTCATGCTATATATACGGCGCCCAGCTATGCTCAGATCGACATATATCTACTCAAGAACATCGCCTGTAGGTCCTATATGGCCGTGGGTTGCATCTGGCTGGTATCAGTGCTAATCCCATGCTGTATATACGGCGCCCAGCTGTGCTCAGATCGACATATATCGACTCAAGAACATCGCCTGTGGGTTCTATATAGCCGTGGGCTGCAGCTGGCTGGTATCACAGCTACCCCTATGCTGTATATACGTGGCCCAGCTGTGCTCAGATCGACATATATCAACTCAAGAATATCGCCTGTGGGTCCTATATGGCCGTGGGTTGCATCTGGCTGATATCAGAGGCACCCACATGCCGAATATACGGGGGCCCAGCTGTGCTCAGATCGACATATATCGACTCAAGAACATCGCCTGTAGGTCCTATATGGCCGTGGGTTGCAGCTGGCTTGTAACAGAGCCACCCACATGCCGTATATACGGGGCCCAGCTGTGCTCAGATCGACATATATCGACTCAAGTACATCGCCTGTAGGTCCTATATGGCCGTGGGTTGCATCTCGCTGGTATCAGAGCAACCCCCATGCTGTATATACGGCGCCCAGCTGTGCTCAGATCGACATATATCGACTCAAGAACATCGCCTGAGGGTCCTATATGGCCGTGGGTTGCAGCTGGCTGGTATCACAGCTACCCCCATGCTGTCTGTATATACGTGGCCCAGCTGTGCTCAGATCGACATATATCGACTCAAGAACATCGCCTGTAGGTCCTATATAGCCGTGGGTTTCAGCTGGCTGGTATCAGAGCCGCCCTCATGCCGTATATACGGGGACCAGCTGTGCTCAGATCGACATATATCTACTCAAGAACATCGACTGTAGGTCCTATATGGCCGTGGGTTGCATCTGGCTGGTATCAGAGCTACCCCATGCTGTATATACGTGGCCCAGCTGTGCTCAGATCGACATATATCGACTAAAGAACATCACTTGTAGGTGCTATATGGCCGTGGGTTGCATCTGGCTGGTATCAGAGCTACCACCATGCTGTATATACGGCGCCAAGCTATGCTCAGATCGACATATATCGACTCAAGAACATCGCTTGTAGGTCCTATATGGCCGTGGGTTGCATCTGGCTGGTATCAGTGCTACCCCCATGCTGTATATACGGCGCCCAGCTGTGCTCAGATCGACATATATCGACTCAAGAATATCGCCTGTAGGTCCTATATGGCCGTGGGTTGCATCTGGCTGGTATCAGAGCAACCCACATGCCGTATATACGGGGCCCAGCTGTGCTCGGATCGACATATATCGACTCAAGAACATCGCCTGTAGGTGCTATATGGCCGTGGGTTGCATCTGACTGGTATCAGAGCTACCCCCATGCTGTATATACGGCGCCCAGCTGTGCTCAGATCGACATATATCGACTCAAGAACATCGCCTGTAGGTCCTATATGGGCATAGGTTGCACCTGGCTGGTGTCGAAGCGGCCCCAATGCTGCATATACGGTGCATAGCGGTGCTCAGATCGACATATATCGACTCAAGAACATCGCCTGTAGGTCCTATATGGCCGTGGGTTGCATCTGGCTGATATCAGAGCCACCCACATGCCGTATATACGGGGGCCCAGCTGTGCTCAGATCGACATATATCGAATCAAGAACATCGGCTGTAGGTCCTATATGGCCGTGGGTTGCATTTGGCTGGTATCAGAGCCACCCACATGCCGTATATACGGGGCCCAGCTGTGCTCAGATCGACATATATCGACTCAAGAACATCGCCTGTAGTTCCTATATGGCCGTGGGTTGCATCTGGCTGGTATCAGAGCTACCCCCATGCTGTATATACGAGGACCAGCTGTGCTCAGATCGACATATATCGACTCAAGAACATCGCCTGTAGGTCCTATATGGCCGTGGGTTGCAGCTGGCTGGTATCAGAGCCACCCACATGCTGTATATACGGGGCCCAGCTGTGCTCAGATCGACATATATCGACTCAAGAACATCGCCTGTAGGTCCTATATGGCCGTGGGTTGCATCTGGCTGGTATCAGAGCTACCCCCATGCTGTATATACGGGGCCCAGCTGTGCTCAGATCGACATATATCGACTCAAGAACATCGCCTGTAGCTGCTATATGGCCGTGGGTTGCATCTGGCTGGTATCAGAGCTAGTACGGCGAGCAGCTGTGCTCAGATCGACATATATCGACTCAAGAACATCGCCTGTAGGTCCTATATGGCCGTGGGTTGCATCTGGCTGATATCAGAGGCACCCACATGCCGAATATACGGGGGCCCAGCTGTGCTCAGATCGACATATATCGACTCAAGAACATCGCCTGTAGGTCCTATATGGCCGTGGGTTGCAGCTGGCTTGTAACAGAGCCACCCACATGCCGTATATACGGGGCCCAGCTGTGCTCAGATCGACATATATCGACTCAAGAACATCGCCTGTAGGTCCTATATGGCCGTGGGTTGCATCTGGCTGGTATCAGAGCTACCCCCATGCTGTATATACGGCGCCCAGCTGTGCTCAGATCGACATATATCGACTCAAGAACATCGCCTGAGGGTCCTATATGGCCGTGGGTTGCAGCTGGCTGGTATCACAGCTACCCCCATGCTGTCTGTATATACGTGGCCCAGCTGTGATCAGATCGACATATATCGACTCAAGAACATCGCCTGTAGGTCCTATATAGCCGTGGGTTGCATCTGGCTGGTATCAGAGCTACCCCCATGCTGTATATACGGGGCCCAGCTGTGCTCAGATCGACATATATCGACTCAAGAACATCGCCTGTAGGTCCTATATGGCCGTGGGTTGCAGCTGGCTGGTATCACAGCTACCCCCATGCTGTATATACGGGGCCCAGCTGTTCTCAGATCGACATATATCGACTCTAGAACATCGCCTTTTGGTCCTATATGGCCGTGGGTTGCATCTGGCTGGTATCAGAGCTACCCCCATGCTGTATATACGGGGCCCAGCTGTGCTCAGCTAGACATATAACGACTTAAAAACATCGCCTATAGGTCCTATATGGCCTTGGGTTGCAGCTGGCTGGTATAAGAGCCACCCACATGCCGTATATACAGGGCCCAGCTGTGCTCAGATCGACATATATCGACTCAAGAACATCGCCTGTAGGTCCTATATGGCCGTGGGTTGCATCTGGCTGGTATCAGAGCCACCCCCATGCTGTATATACGGGGCCCAGCTGTGCTCAGATCGACATATATCGACTCAAGAACATCGCCTGTAGGTCCTATATGGCCGTGGGTTGCATCTGGCTGGTATCAGAGCTACCCCCATGCTGTATATACGGGGCCCAGCTGTGCTCAGATCGACATATATCGACTCAAGAACATCGCCTGTAGGTCCTATATGGCCGTGGGTTGCAGCTGGCTGGTATCAGAGCCACCCACATGCCGTATATACGGGGCCCAGATGTGCTCAGATCGACATATATCGACTCAAGAACATCGCCTGTAGGTCCTATATGGCCGTGGGTTGCATCTGGCTGGTATCAGAGCTACTTCCATGCTGTATATACGGGGCCCAGCTGTGCTCAGATCGACATATATCGACTCAAGAACATCGCCTGTAGGTCCTATATGGCCGTGGGTTGCAGCTGGCTGGTATCACAGATACCCCCGCGCTGTATATACGTGGCCCAGCTGTGCTCAGAACGACATATATCGACTCAAGAACATCGGCTGTGGGTCTTATATGGCCGTGGGATGCAGCTGGCTGTTATCAGAGCTACCCCCAGGCTGTATATAAGTGGCCCAGCTGTACTCAGATCGACATATATCGACTCAAGAACATCGCCTGTAGGTGCTATATGGCCGTGGGTTGCATCTGGCTGGTATCAGAGCTACCTCCATGCTGTATATACGGCGCCAAGCTGTGCTCAGATCGACATATATCGACTCAAGAACATTGCTTGTAGGTCCTATATGGCCGTGGGTTGCATCTGGCTGGTATCAGTGCTACCCCCATGCTGTATATACGGCGCCAAGCTGTGCTCAGATCGACATATATCGACTCAAGAATATCGCCTGTAGGTCCTATATGGCCGTGGGTTGCATCTGGCTGGTATCAGAGCCACCCACATGCCGTATATACGGGGCCCAGCTGTGCTCGGATCGACATATATCGACTCAAGAACATCGCCTGTAGATCCTATATGGCCGTGGATTGAATCTGGCTGGTATCATAACTACCCCCATGCTGTATATAGGGCGCCCAGCTGTGCTCAGATCGACATATATCGACTCAAGAACATCGCCTGTAGGTCCTATATAGCCGTTTGTTGCAGTTGGCTGGTATCACAGCTCCCCCATGCTGTATTTACGTGGCCCAGCTGTGCTCAGGTCGACATATATCGACTCAAGGACATCACCTGTAGGTCCTATATGGCCGTGGGTTGCAGCTGGCAGGTATTAGAGCCACCCACATGCCCTATATACGGGGGTCCAGCTGTGCTCAGATCGACATATATCGACTCAAGAACATCGCCTGTAGGTCCTATATGGCCGTGGGTTGCATCTGGCTGGTATCAGAGCTACCCACATGCCGTATATACATTACCCAGCTGTGCCCAGATCGACATATATCGACTCAAGAACATCGCCTGTAGGTCCTATATGGCCGTGGGTTGCATATGGCTGGTATCAGAGCTACTCCCATGCTGTATATACGAGGCCCAGCAGTGCTCAGATAGACATATATCGACTCAAGAACATTGCCTGTAGGTCTTATATGGCCGTGGGATGCAGCTGGCTGGTATCAGAGCTACCCCAGGCTGTATATACGTGGCCCAGCTGTGCTCAGATCGACATATATCGACTTAAGAACATCGCCGGTAGGTCCTGTATGCCCATGGGTTGCATCTGGCTGGTATCAGAGCCACCCACATGCCGTATATACGGGGACCAGCTGTGCTCAGATCGACATATATCGACTCAAGAACATCGCCTGTAGGTCCTATATAACCGTGGGTTGCAGCTGGCTGGCATCACAGCTACCCCCATGCTATATATACGGCGCCGAGCTGTGCTCAGATCGACATATATAGACTCAAGAACATCGCCTGTAGGTCCTATATGGCCGTGGGTTGCATCTGGCTGGTATCAGAGCTACCCCCCCGCTGTATATACGGGGCCCAGCTCTGCTCAGATCGACACATATCGACTCAAGAACATCGCCTGTAGGTCCTATATGGCCGTCGGTTGCATCTGGCTGGTATCAGAGCTACCCCCATGCTGTATTTACGGGGCCCAGCTGTGCTCAGATCGACATATATCGAATCAAGAACATCGCCTGTAGGTCCTATACAGCCGTGGGTTGCAGCTGGCTGGTATCACAGCTACCCCCATGCTGTATATACGTGGCCCAGCTGTGCTCCGATCGACATATATCGACTCAAGAACATCGCCTGTAGGTCCTATATGGCCGTGGATTGCATCTGGCTGGTATCAGACCTACCCCCACGAGGTATATACGTGGCCCAGCTGTGCTCAGGTCGACATATATCGACTCAAGAACATCGCCTGTAGGTGCTATATGGCCGTGGGTTGCATCTGGCTGGTATCAGAGCTACCCCCATGCTGTATATACGGGGCCCAGCTGTGCTCAGATCGACATATATCGACTCAAGAACATCGCCTGTAGGTGCTATATGGCCGTGGGTTGCATCTGGCTGGTATCAGAGCTACCCCCATGCTGTATATACGGCGCCCAGCTGTGCTCAGATCGACATATATCGACTCAAAAACATCGCCTGTAGGTCCTATATGCCCGCGGGTTGCATCTGGCTGGAATCAGAGCCACCCACATGCTGGAAATACAGGGCATAGCGGAGCTCATATCGACATATAACGACTCAAGAACATCGCCTGTGAGTCCCATATGGGCATAGGTTGCACCTGGCTGGTGTCGGAGCAGCCCCAATGTTGCATATACGGTGCATAGCGGTTCTCAGATCGACATATATCGACTCAAGAACATCGCCTGTAGGTCCTATATGGCAGAGGGTTGCATCTGGCTGATATCAGAGCCAACCACATGCCGTATATACGGGGCCCAGCTGTGCTCAGATTGACATATATCGACTCAAGAACATCGCCTGTAGGTCCTATATGGCCGTGGGTTACATCTGGCTAGTATCAGAGCTACCCCCATGGTGTATATACGGCGCCCAGCTGTGCTCAAATCGACATATATCGATTCAAGAACATCGCCTGTAGGTCCTATATGGCCGTGGGTTGGATCTGGATGGTATCAGAGCTACTCCCATGCTGTATATACGAGGCCCAGCTGTGCTCAGATCGACATATTTCGACTCAAGAACATTGCCTGTGGGTCTTATATGACCGTGGGTTGCAGCTGGCTGGTATCAGAGCTACCCCCCAGGCTGTATATACGTGGCCCAGTTTTGCTCAGATCGACATATATCGACTCAAGAATATCGCCTGTAGGTGCTGTATGGCCGTGGGTTGCATTTGGCTGGTATCAGAGCTACCCCCATGCTGTATATACGGCGCCCAGCTGTGCTCAGATCGACATATATCGACTCAAGAACATCGCCTGTAGGTCCTATATGGCCGTGGGTTGCATCTGGCTGGTATCAGAGCTACCCCCATGCTGTATATACGGCGCCCAGCTGTGCTCAGATCGACATATATCGACTCAAGAACATCGCCTGTAGGTCCTATATGGCCGTGGGTTGCAGCTGGCTGGTATCAGAGCTACCCCCATGCCGTATATACGTGGCCTAGCTGTGCTCAGATCGACATATATAGACTCAAGAACATCGCCTGTAGGTGCTATATGGGCGTGGGTTGCATCTGCCTGGTATCAGAGCTACCCCCATGCTGTATATACGGCGAGCAGCTGTGCTCAGATCGACATATATCGACTCAAGAACATCGCCTGTAGGTCCTATATGGCCGTGGGTTGCATCTGGCTGGTATCATAGCTACCCCCATGCTGTATATACGGGGCCCAGCTGTGCTCAGATCGACATATATCGACTCAAGAACATCGCCTGTAGGTCCTATATGGCCGTGGGTTGCATCTGGCTGGTATCAGAGCTACCCCCCCGCTGTATATACGGGGCCCAGCTCTGCTCAGATCGACACATATCGACTCAAGAACATCGCCTGTAGGTCCTATATGGCCGTGGGTTGCAGCTGGCTGGTATCAGAGCTACCCCCATGCTGTATATACGTGGCCCAGCTGTGCTCAGATCTACATATATTGACTCAAGAACATCGCCTGTAGGTCCTATATGGCCATGGGTTGCAGCTGGCTGGTATCACAGCTACCCCCATGCTGTATATACGTGGCCCAGCTGTGCTCAGATCGACATATATCGACTCAAGAACATCGCCTGTAGGTCCTATATGGCCGTGGGTTGCAGTTGGCTGGTATCAGAGCCACCCACATGCCGTATATACGGGGACCAGCTGTGCTCAGCTCGACATATATCGACTCAAAAACATCGCCTGTAGGTCCTATATGGCCGTGGGTTGCAGCTGGCTGGTATCAGAGCCACCCACATGCCGTATATACGGGGCCCAGCTGTGCTCAGATCGACATATATCGACTCAAGAACATCGCCTGTAGGTCCTATATGGCCGTGGGTTGCAGCTGGCTGGTATCACAGCTACCCCCGCGCTGTATATACGTGGCCCAGCTGTGCTCAGAACGACATAGATCGACTTAAGAACATCGCCTGTGGGTCATATGTGGCCGTGGGTTGCAGCTGGCTGGTATCAGAGCTACCCCAGGCTGTATATACGTGGCCCAGCTGTGCTCAGATCGACATATATCGACTCAAGAACATCGCCTGTAGGTCCTATATGGCCGTGGGTTGCAGCTGACTGGTATCAGTGCTAATGCCATGCTGTATATACGGCGCCCAGCTGTGCTCAGATCGACATATATCGACTCAAGAACATCGCCTGTAGGTCCTATATAGCCGTGGGTTGCAGCTGGCTGGTATCACAGCTACCCCCACGCTGTATATACGTGGCCCAGCTGTGCTCAGATCGACATATATCGACTCAAGAACATCGCCTGTAGGTCCTATATAGAAGTGGTTTGCAGCTGGCTGGTATCACAGCTACCCCCACGCTGTATATACGTGGCCCAGCTGTGCTCAGAACGACATAAATCGACTCAAGATCATCGCCTGTGGGTCATATATAGCCGTGGGTTGCAGCTGGCTGGAATCAGAGCTACCCCAGGCTGTATATACGTGGCCCAGCTGTGCTCAGATCGACATATATCGACTCAAGAACATCGCCTGTAGGTCCTATATAGAAGTGGTTTGCAGCTGGCTGGTATCACAGCTACCCCCACGCTGTATATACGTGGCCCAGCTGTGCTCAGAACGACATAAATCGACTCAAGATCATCGCCTGTGGGTTATATATAGCCGTGGGTTGCAGCTGGCTGGAATCAGAGCTACCCCAGGCTGTATATACGTGGCCCAGCTGTGCTCAGATCGACATATATCGACTCAAGAACATCGCCTGTAGGTCCTATATGGCCGTGGGTTGCAGCTGGCTGGTATCAGAGCCACCCACATGCTGTATATACGGGGCCCAGCTGTGCTCAGATCGACATATATCGACTCAAGAACATCGCCTGTAGGTCCTATATGGCCGTGGGTTGCATCTGGCTGGAATCAGGGCTACCCCAGGCTGTATATACGTGGCCCAGCTGTGCTCAGATCGACATATATCGACTCAAGAACATCGCCTGTAGGTCCTATTTGGCCGTGGGTTGCAGCTGGCTGGTATCAGAGCCACCCACATGCTGTATATACGGGGCCCAGCTGTGCTCAGATCGACATATATCGACTCAAGAACATCGCCTGTAGGTCCTATATGGCCGTGGGTTGCATCTGGCTGGTATCAGAGCTACCCCCATGCTGTATATACGTGGCCCAGCTGTGCTCAGATCTACATATATTGACTCAAGAACATCGCCTGTAGGTCCTATATGGCCATGGGTTGCAGTTGGCTGGTATCACAGCTACCCCCATGCTGTATATACGTGGCCCAGCTGTACTCAGATCGACATATATCGACTCAAGAACATCGCCTGTAGGTCCTATATGGCCGTGGGTTGCAGTTGGCTGGTATCAGAGCCACCCACATGCCGTATATACGGGGACCAGCTGTGCTCAGCTCGACATATATCGACTCAAAAACATCGCCTGTAGGTCCTATATGGCCGTGGGTTGCAGCTGGCTGGTATCAGAGCCACCCACATGCCGTATATACGGGGCCCAGCTGTGCTCCTATATGGCCGTGGGTTGCAGCTGGCTGGTATCACAGCTACCCCCACGCTGTATATACGTGGCCCAGCTGTGCTCAGAACGACATAAATCGACTTAAGAACATCGCCTGTGGGTCATATGTGGCCGTGGGTTGCAGCTGGCTGGTATCAGAGCTACCCCAGGCTGTATATACGTGGCCCAGCTGTGCTCAGATCGACATATATCGACTCAAGAACATCGCCTGTAGGTCCTATATGGCCGTGGGTTGCAGCTGACTGGTATCAGTGCTAATGCCATGCTGTATATACGGCGCCAAGCTGTGCTCAGATCGACATATATCGACTCAAGAACATCGCCTGTAGGTCCTATATAGCCGTGGTTTGCAGCTGGCTGGTATCACAGCTACCCCCACGCTGTATATACGTGGCCCAGCTGTGCTCAGAACGACATAAATCGACTCAAGATCATCGCCTGTGGGTCATATATAGCCGTGGGTTGCAGCTGGCTGGAATCAGAGCTACCCCAGGCTGTATATACGTGGCCCAGCTGTGCTCAGATCGACATATATCGACTCAAGAACATCGCCTGTAGGTCCTATATGGCCGTGGGTTGCAGCTGGCTGGTATCAGAGCCACCCACATGCTGTATATACGGGGCCCAGCTGTGCTCAGATCGACATATATCGACTCAAGAACATCGCCTGTAGGTCCTATATGGCCGTGGGTTGCATCTGGCTGGTATCAGAGCTACCCCCATGCTGTATATACGGGGCCCAGCTGTGCTCAGATCGACATATATCGACTCAAGAACATCGCCTGTAGGTCCTATATGGCCGTGGGTTGCAGCTGGCTGGTATCACAGCTACCCCCACGCTGTATATACGTGGCCCAGCTGTGCTCAGAACGACATAAATCGACTCAAGAACATCGCCTGTGGGTCATATATGGCCGTGGGTTGCAGCTGGCTGGTATCAGAGCTACCCCAGGCAGTATATACGTGGCCCAGCTGTGCTCAGATCGACATATATCGACTCAAGAACATCGCCTGTAGGTGCTATATGGCCGTGGGTTGCATCTGGCTGGTATCAGAGCTACCCCCATGCTGTACATACGGCGCCCAGCTATGCTCAGATCGACATATATCGAATCAAGAACATCGCCTGTAGGTCCTATATGGCCGTGGGTTGCATCTGGCTGGTATCAGTGCTAATGCCATGCTGTATATACGGCGCCCAGCTGTGCACAGATCGACATATATCGACTCAAGAACATCGCCTGTAGGTCCTATATGGCCGTGGGTTGCATCTGGCTGGTATCAGAGCTACCCCCATGGTGTATATACGGCGCCCAGCTGTGCTCAGATCGACATATATCGACTCAAGAACATCGCCTGTAGGTCCTATATGGCCGTCGGTTGCATCTGGCTGGTATCAGAGCTACCCCCATGCTGTATTTACGGGGCCCAGCTGTGCTCAGATCGACATATATCGACTCAAGAAGATCGCCTGTAGGTCCTATATAACCGTGGGTTGCAGCTGGCTGGTATCACAGCTACCCCCACGCTGTATATACGTGGCCCAGCTGTGCTCAGAACGACATAAATCGACTCAAGAACATAGCCTGTGGGTCATATATGGCCGTGGGTTGCAGCTGGCTGGTATCAGAGCTACCCCAGGCTGTATATACGTGGCCCAGCTGTTCTCGGATCGACATATATCGACTCAAGAACATCGCCTGTAGGTCCTATATGGCCGTGGGTTGCAGCTGGCTAGTATCAGAGCCACCCACATGCCGTATATACGGGGCCCAGCTGTGCTCAGATCGACATATATCGACTCAAGAACATCGCCTGTAGGTCCTATATGGCCGTGGGTTGCATCTGGCTGGTATCAGAGCTACCCCCATGCTGTATATACGGGGCCCAGCTGTGCTCAGATCGACATATATCGACTCAAGAACATCGCCTGTAGGTCCTATATAGCCGTGGGTTGCATCTGGCTGGTATCAGAGCTACCCCCATGCTGTATATACGGGGCCCAGCTGTGCTCAGATCGACATATATCGACTCAAGAACATCGCCTGTAGGTCCTATATGGCCGTGGGTTGCAGCTGGCTGGTATCACAGCTACCCCCATGCTGTATATACGGGGCCCAGCTGTGCTCAGATCGACATATATCGACTCTAGAACATCGCCTGTTGGTCCTATATGGCCGTGGGTTGCATCTGGCTGGTATCAGAGCTACCCCCATGCTGTATATACGGGGCCCAGCTGTGCTCAGATCGACATATATCGACTCAAGAACATCGCCTGTAGGTCCTATATGGCCTTGGGTTGCAGCTGGCTGGTATCAGAGCCACCCACATGCCGTATATACAGGGCCCAGCTGTGCTCAGATCGACATATATCGACTCAAGAACATCGCCTGTAGGTCCTATATGGCCGTGGGTTGCATCTGGCTGGTATCAGAGCTACCCCCATGCTGTATATACGGGGCCCAGCTGTGCTCAGCTCGACATATAACGACTTAAAAACATCGCCTATAGGTCCTATATGGCCTTGGGTTGCAGCTGGCTGGTATCAGAGCCACCCACATGCCGTATATACAGGGCCCAGCTGTGCTCAGATCGACATATATCGACTCAAGAACATCGCCTGTAGGTCCTATATGGCCGTGGGTTGCATCTGGCTGGTATCAGAGCCACCCCATGCTGTATATACGGGGCCCAGCTGTGCTCAGATCGACATATATCGACTCAAGAACATCGCCTGTAGGTCCTATATGGCCGTGGGTTGCATCTGGCTGGTATCAGAGCTACCCCCATGCTGTATATACGGGGCCCAGCTGTGCTCAGATCGACATATATCGACTCAAGAACATCGCCTGTAGGTCCTATATGGCCGTGGGTTGCAGCTGGCTGGTATCAGAGCCACCCACATGCCGTATATACGGGGCCCAGCTGTGCTCAGATCGACATATATCGACTCAAGAACATCGCCTGTAGGTCCTATATGGCCGTGGGTTGCATCTGGCTGGTATCAGAGCTACCCCCATGCTGTATATACGGGGCCCAGCTGTGCTCAGATCGACATATATCGACTCAAGAACATCGCCTGTAGGTCCTATATGGCCGTGGGTTGCAGCTGGCTGGTATCACAGCTACCCCCGCGCTGTATATACGTGGCCCAGCTGTGCTCAGAACGACATATATCGACTCAAGAACATCGGCTGTGGGTCTTATATGGCCGTGGGATGCAGCTGGCTGTTATCAGAGCTACCCCCAGGCTGTATATAAGTGGCCCAGCTGTACTCAGATCGACATATATCGACTCAAGAACATCGCCTGTAGGTGCTATATGGCCGTGGGTTGCATCTGGCTGGTATCAGAGCTACCTCCATGCTGTATATACGGCGCCAAGCTGTGCTCAGATCGACATATATCGACTCAAGAACATTGCTTGTAGGTCCTATATGGCCGTGGGTTGCATCTGGCTGGTATCAGTGCTACCCCCATGCTGTATATACGGCGCCCAGCTGTGCTCAGATCGACATATATCGACTCAAGAATATCGCCTGTAGGTCCTATATGGCCGTGGGTTGCAGCTGACTGGTATCAGTGCTAATGCCATGCTGTATATACGGCGCCCAGCTGTGCTCAGATCGACATATATCGACTCAAGAACATCGCCTGTAGGTACTATATGGCCGTGGGTTGCATCTGGCTGGTATCAGAGCTACCCCCATGCTATATATACGGCGCCCAGCTATGCTCAGATCGACATATATCGACTCAAGAACATCGCCTGTAGGTCCTATATGGCCGTGGGTTGCATCTGGCTGGTATCAGTGCTAATCCCATGCTGTATATACGGCGCCCAGCTGTGCTCAGATCGACATATATCGACTCAAGAACATCGCCTGTGGGTCCTATATAGCCGTGGGCTGCAGCTGGCTGGTATCACAGCTACCCCTATGCTGTATATACGTGGCCCAGCTGTGCTCAGATCGACATATATCGACTCAAGAATATCGCCTGTAGGTCCTATATGGCCGTGGGTTGCATCTGGCTGATATCAGAGGCACCCACATGCCGAATATACGGGGGCCCAGCTGTGCTCAGATCGACATATATCGACTCAAGAACATCGCCTGTAGGTCCTATATGGCCGTGGGTTGCAGCTGGCTTGTAACAGAGCCACCCACATGCCGTATATACGGGGCCCAGCTGTGCTCAGATCGACATATATCGACTCAAGTACATCGCCTGTAGGTCCTATATGGCCGTGGGTTGCATCTGGCTGGTATCAGAGCTACCCCCATGCTGTATATACGGCGCCCAGCTGTGCTCAGATCGACATATATCGACTCAAGAACATCGCCTGAGGGTCCTATATGGCCGTGGGTTGCAGCTGGCTGGTATCACAGCTACCCCCATGCTGTCTGTATATACGTGGCCCAGCTGTGATCAGATCGACATATATCGACTCAAGAACATCGCCTGTAGGTCCTATATAGCCGTGGGTTGCATCTGGCTGGTATCAGAGCTACCCCCATGCTGTATATACGGGGCCCAGCTGTGCTCAGATCGACATATATCGACTCAAGAACATCGCCTGTAGGTCCTATATGGCTGTGGGTTGCAGCTGGCTGGTATCACAGCTAGCCCCATGCTGTATATACGGGGCCCAGCTGTGCTCAGATCGACATATATCGACTCTAGAACATCGCCTGTTGGTCCTATATGGCCGTGGGTTGCATCTGGCTGGTATCAGAGCTACCCCCATGCTGTATATACGGGGCCCAGCTGTGCTCAGATCGACATATATCGACTCAAGAACATCGCCTGTAGGTCCTATATGGCCTTGGGTTGCAGCTGGCTGGTATCAGAGCCACCCACATGCCGTATATACAGGGCCCAGCTGTGCTCAGATCGACATATATCGACTCAAGAACATCGCCTGTAGGTCCTATATGGCCGTGGGTTGCATCTGGCTGGTATCAGAGCTACCCCCATGCTGTATATACGGGGCCCAGCTGTGCTCAGCTCGACATATAACGACATAAAAACATCGCCTATAGGTCCTATATGGCCTTGGGTTGCAGCTGGCTGGTATCAGAGCCACCCACATGCCGTATATACAGGACCCAGCTGTGCTCAAATCGACATATATCGACTCAAGAACATCGCCTGTAGGTCCTATGTGGCCGTGGGTTGCATCTGGCTGGTATCAGAGCCACCCCCATGCTGTATATACGGGGCCCAGCTGTGCTCAGATCGACATATATCGACTCAAGAACATCGCCTGTAGGTCCTATATGGCCGTGGGTTGCATCTGGCTGGTATCAGAGCTACCCCCATGCTGTATATACGGGGCCCAGCTGTGCTCAGATCGACATATATCGACTCAAGAACATCGCCTGTAGGTCCTATATGGCCGTGGGTTGCAGCTGGCTGGTATCAGAGCCACCCACATGCCGTATATACGGGGCCCAGCTGTGCTCAGATCGACATATATCGACTCAAGAACATCGCCTGTAGGTCCTATATGGCCGTGGGTTGCATCTGGCTGGTATCAGAGCTACCCCCATGCTGTATATACGGGGCCCAGCTGTGCTCAGATCGTCATATATCGACTCAAGAACATCGTCTGTAGGTCCTATATGGCCGTGGGTTGCAGCTGGCTGGTATCACAGCTACCCCCGCGCTGTATATACGTGGCCCAGCTGTGCTCAGAACGACATATATCGACTCAAGAACATCGGCTGTGGGTCTTATATGGCCGTGGGATGCAGCTGGCTGTTATCAGAGCTACCCCCAGGCTGTATATAAGTGGCCCAGCTGTACTCAGATCGACATATATCAGCTCAAGAACATCGCCTGTAGGTGCTATATGGCCGTGGGTTGCATCTGGCTGGTATCAGAGCTACCTCCATGCTGTATATACGGCGCCAAGCTGTGCTCAGATCGACATATATCGACTCAAGAACATTGCTTGTAGGTCCTATATGGCCGTGGGTTGCATCTGGCTGGTATCAGTGCTACCCCCATGCTGTATATACGGCGCCCAGCTGTGCTCAGATCGACATATATCGACTCAAGAATATCGCCTGTAGGTCCTATATGGCCGTGGGTTGCAGCTGACTGGTATCAGTGCTAATGCCATGCTGTATATACGGCGCCCAGCTGTGCTCAGATCGACATATATCGACTCAAGAACATCGCCTGTAGGTACTATATGGCCGTGGGTTGCATCTGGCTGGTATCAGAGCTACCCCCATGCTATATATACGGCGCCCAGCTATGCTCAGATCGACATATATCGACTCAAGAACATCGCCTGTAGGTCCTATATGGCCGTGGGTTGCATCTGGCTGGTATCAGTGCTAATCCCATGCTGTATATACGGCGCCCAGCTGTGCTCAGATCGACATATATCGACTCAAGAACATCGCCTGTGGGTCCTATATAGCGGTGGGCTGCAGCTGGCTGGTATCACAGCTACCCCTATGCTGTATATACGTGGCCCAGCTGTGCTCAGATCGACATATATCGACTAAAGAATATCGCCTGTAGGTCCTATATGGCCGTGGGTTGCATCTGGCTGATATCAGAGGCACCCACATGCCGAATATACGGGGGCCCAGCTGTGCTCAGATCGACATATATCGACTCAAGAACATCGCCTGTAGGTCCTATATGGCCGTGGGTTGCAGCTGGCTTGTAACAGAGCCACCCACATGCCGTATATACGGGGCCCAGCTGTGCTCAGATCGACATATATCGACTCAAGTACATCGCCTGTAGGTCCTATATGGCCGTGGGTTGCATCTGGCTGGTATCAGAGCTACCCCCATGCTGTATATACGGCTCCCAGCTGTGCTCAGATCGACATATATCGACTCAAGAACATCGCCTGAGGGTCCTATATGGCCGTGGGTTGCAGCTGGCTGGTATCACAGCTACCCCCATGCTGTCTGTATATACGTGGCCCAGCTGTGATCAGATCGACATATATCGACTCAAGAACATCGCCTGTAGGTCCTGTATAGGCGTGGGTTGCATCTGGCTGGTATCAGAGCTACCCCCATGCTGTATATACGGGGCCCAGCTGTGCTCAGATCGACATATATCTACTCAAGAACATCGCCTGTAGGTCCTATATGGCCGTGGGTTGCAGCTGGCTGGTATCACAGCTACCTCCATGCTGTATATACGGGGCCCAGCTGTGCTCAGATCGACATATATCGTTTCTAGAACATCGCCTGTTGGTCCTATATGGCCGTGGGTTGCATCTGGCTGGTATCAGAGCTACCCCCATGCTGTATATACGGGGCCCAGCTGTGCTCAGATCGACATATATCGACTCAAGAACATCGCATGTAGGTCCTATATGGCCTTGGGTTGCAGCTGGCTGGTATCAGAGCCACCCACATGCCGTATATACAGGGCCCAGCTGTGCTCAGATCGACATATATCGACTCAAGAACATCGCCTGTAGGTGCTATATGGCCGTGGGTTGCATCTGGCTGGTATCAGAGCTATCTCCATGCTGTATATACGGCGCCAAGCTGTGCTCAGATCGACATATATCGACTCAAGAACATTGCTTGTAGGTCCTATATGGCCGTGGGTTGCATCTGGCTGGTATCAGTGCTACCCCCATGCTGTATATACGGCGCCCAGCTGTGCTCAGATCGACATATATCGACTCAAGAATATCGCCTGTAGGTCCTATATGGCCGTGGGTTGCATCTGGCTGGTATCAGAGCCACCCACATGCCGTATATACGGGGCCCAGCTGTGCTCGGATCGACATATATCGACTCAAGAACATCGCCTGTAGATCCTATATGGCCGTGGATTGAATCTGGCGGGTATCATAACTACCCCCATGCTGTATATAGGGCGCCCAGCTGTGCTCAGATCGACATATATCGACTCAAGAACATCGCCTGTAGGTCCTATATAGCCGTTTGTTGCAGTTGGCTGGTATCACAGCTCCCCCATGCTGTATTTACGTGGCCCAGCTGTGCTCAGGTCGACATATATCGACTCAAGGACATCACCTGCAGGTCCTATATGGCCGTGGGTTGCAGCTGGCAGGTATTAGAGCCACCCAGATGCCCTATATACGGGGGTCCAGCTGTGCTCAGATCGACATATATCGACTCAAGAACATCGCCTGTAGGTCCTATATGGCCGTGGGTTGCATCTGGCTGGTATCAGAGCTACCCACATGCCGTATATACGTTACCCAGCTGTGCCCAGATCGACATATATCGACTCAAGAACATCGCCTGTAGGTCCTATATGGCCGTGGGTTGCATATGGCTGGTATCAGAGCTACTCCCATGCTGTATATACGAGGCGCAGCTGTGCTCAGATCGACATATATCGACTCAAGAACATCGAATGTAGGTCCTATATGGCCGTGGGTTGCATCTGGCTCGTATCAGAGCTACACCCATGCTGTATATACGGCGCCCAGCTGTGCTCAGATCGACATATATCGACTCAAGAAAATCGCCTGTAGGTCCTATATGGCCGTGGGTTGCATCTGGCTGGTATCAGAGCTACCCCCATGCTGTATATACGAGGCACATCTGTGCTCAGATCGACATATATCGACTCAAGAACATCGCCTGTAGGTCCTATATGGCCGTGGGTTGCAGCTGGCTGGTATCACAGCTACCCCCATGCTGTATATACGTGGCCCAGCTGTGCTCAGATCGACATATATCGACTCAAGAACATCGCCTGTAGGTCCTATATGGGCATAGGTTGCACCTGGCTGGTGTCGAAGCGGCCCCAATGCTGCATATACGGTGCATAGTGGTGCTCAGATCGACATATATCGACTCAAGAACATCGCCTGTAGGTCCTATATGGCCGTGGGTTGCATCTGGCTGATATCAGAGCCACCCACATGCCGTATATACGGGGGCCCAGCTGTGCTCAGATCGACATATATCGAATCAAGAACATCGGCTGTAGGTCCTATATGGCCGTGGGTTGCATCTGGCTGGTATCAGAGCTACCCCCATGCTGTATATACGGGTCCCAGCTGTGCCCAGATCGACTTATATCGACTCAAGAACATCGCCTGTAGGTCCTATATGGCCGTGTCTTGCAGCTGGCTGGTATCAGAGCCACCCACATGCCGTATATACGGGGCCCAGCTGTGCTCAGATCGACATATATCGACTCAAGAACAACGCCTGTAGGTCCTATATGGCCGTGGGTTGCATCTGGCTGGTATCAGAGCTACCCCCATGCTGTATATACGGGGCCCAGCTGTGCTCAGATCGACATATATCGACTCAAGAACATCGCCTGTAGGTCCTATATGGCCGTGGGTTGCAGCTGGCTGGTATCACAGCTACCCCCACGCTGTATATACGTGGCCCAGCTGTGCTCAGAACGACATATATCGACTCAAGAACATCGCCTGTGGGTCATATCTGGCCGTGGGTTGCAGCTGGCTGGTATCACAGCTACCCCCATGCTGTCTGTATATACGTGGCCCAGCTGTGCTCAGATCGACATATATCGACTCAAGAACATCGCCTGTAGGTCCTATATAGCCGTGGGTTGCAGCTGGCTGGTATCAGAGCCGCCCTCATGCCGTATATACGGGGACCAGCTGTGCTCAGATCGACATATATCGACTCAAGAACATCGCCTGTAGGTACTATAAGGCCGTGGGTTGCATCCGGCTGGTATCAGAGCTACCCTCATGCTATATATACGGCGCCCAGCTATGCTCAGATCGACATATATCTACTCAAGAACATCGCCTGTAGGTCCTATATGGCCGTGGGTTGCATCTGGCTGGTATCAGTGCTAATCCCATGCTGTATATACGGCGCCCAGCTGTGCTCAGATCGACATATATCGACTCAAGAACATCGCCTGTGGGTTATATATAGCCGTGGGCTGCAGCTGGCTGGTATCACAGCTACCCCTATGCTGTATATACGTGGCCCAGCTGTGCTCAGATCGACATATATCAACTCAAGAATATCGCCTGTGGGTCCTATATGGCCGTGGGTTGCATCTGGCTGATATCAGAGGCACCCACATGCCGAATATACGGGGGCCCAGCTGTGCTCAGATCGACATATATCGACTCAAGAACATCGCCTGTAGGTCCTATATGGCCGTGGGTTGCAGCTGGCTTGTAACAGAGCCACCCACATGCCGTATATACGGGGCCCAGCTGTGCTCAGATCGACATATATCGACTCAAGTACATCGCCTGTAGGTCCTATATGGCCGTGGGTTGCATCTCGCTGGTATCAGAGCAACCCCCATGCTGTATATACGGCGCCCAGCTGTGCTCAGATCGACATATATCGACTCAAGAACATCGCCTGAGGGTCCTATATGGCCGTGGGTTGCAGCTGGCTGGTATCACAGCTACCCCCATGCTGTCTGTATATACGTGGCCCAGCTGTGCTCAGATCGACATATATCGACTCAAGAACATCGCCTGTAGGTCCTATATAGCCGTGGGTTTCAGCTGGCTGGTATCAGAGCCGCCCTCATGCCGTATATACGGGGACCAGCTGTGCTCAGATCGACATATATCTACTCAAGAACATCGACTGTAGGTCCTATATGGCCGTGGGTTGCATCTGGCTGGTATCAGAGCTACCCCATGCTGTATATACGTGGCCCAGCTGTGCTCAGATCGACATATATCGACTAAAGAACATCACTTGTAGGTGCTATATGGCCGTGGGTTGCATCTGGCTGGTATCAGAGCTACCACCATGCTGTATATACGGCGCCAAGCTATGCTCAGATCGACATATATCGACTCAAGAACATCGCTTGTAGGTCCTATATGGCCGTGGGTTGCATCTGGCTGGTATCAGTGCTACCCCCATGCTGTATATACGGCGCCCAGCTGTGCTCAGATCGACATATATCGACTCAAGAATATCGCCTGTAGGTCCTATATGGCCGTGGGTTGCATCTGGCTGGTATCAGAGCAACCCACATGCCGTATATACGGGGCCCAGCTGTGCTCGGATCGACATATATCGACTCAAGAACATCGCCTGTAGGTGCTATATGGCCGTGGGTTGCATCTGACTGGTATCAGAGCTACCCCCATGCTGTATATACGGCGCCCAGCTGTGCTCAGATCGACATATATCGACTCAAGAACATCGCCTGTAGGTCCTATATGGGCATAGGTTGCACCTGGCTGGTGTCGAAGCGGCCCCAATGCTGCATATACGGTGCATAGCGGTGCTCAGATCGACATATATCGACTCAAGAACATCGCCTGTAGGTCCTATATGGCCGTGGGTTGCATCTGGCTGATATCAGAGCCACCCACATGCCGTATATACGGGGGCCCAGCTGTGCTCAGATCGACATATATCGAATCAAGAACATCGGCTGTAGGTCCTATATGGCCGTGGGTTGCATTTGGCTGGTATCAGAGCCACCCACATGCCGTATATACGGGGCCCAGCTGTGCTCAGATCGACATATATCGACTCAAGAACATCGCCTGTAGTTCCTATATGGCCGTGGGTTGCATCTGGCTGGTATCAGAGCTACCCCCATGCTGTATATACGAGGACCAGCTGTGCTCAGATCGACATATATCGACTCAAGAGCATCGCCTGTAGGTCCTATATGGCCGTGGGTTGCAGCTGGCTGGTATCAGAGCCACCCACATGCTGTATATACGGGGCCCAGCTGTGCTCAGATCGACATATATCGACTCAAGAACATCGCCTGTAGGTCCTATATGGCCGTGGGTTGCATCTGGCTGGTATCAGAGCTACCCCCATGCTGTATATACGGGGCCCAGCTGTGCTCAGATCGACATATATCGACTCAAGAACATCGCCTGTAGCTGCTATATGGCCGTGGGTTGCATCTGGCTGGTATCAGAGCTAGTACGGCGAGCAGCTGTGCTCAGATCGACATATATCGACTCAAGAACATCGCCTGTAGGTCCTATATGGCCGTGGGTTGCATCTGGCTGGTATCATAGCTACCCCCATGCTGTATATACGGGGCCCAGCTGTGCTCAGATCGACATATATCGACTCAAGAACATCGCCTGTAGGTCCTATATAACCGTGGGTTGCAGCTGGCTGGTATCACAGCTACCCCCATGCTGTATATACGGCGCCGAGCTGTGCTCAGATCGACATATATAGACTCAAGAATATCGCCTGTAGGTCCTATATGGCCGTGGGTTGCATCTGGCTGGTATCAGAGCTACCCCCCCGCTGTATATACGGGGCCCAGCTCTGCTCAGATCGACACATATCGACTCAAGAACATCGCCTGTAGGTCCTATATGGCCGTGAGTTGCAGCTGGCTGGTATCAGAGCTACCCCCATGCTGTATATACGTGGCCCAGCTGTGCTCAGATCTACATATATTGACTCAAGAACATCGCCTGTAGGTCCTATATGGCCATGGGTTGCAGTTGGCTGGTATCACAGCTACCCCCATGCTGTATATACGTGGCCCAGCTGTGCTCAGATCGACATATATCGACTCAAGAACATCGCCTGTAGGTCCTATATGGCCGTGGGTTGCAGTTGGCTGGTATCAGAGCCACCCACATGCCGTATATACGGGGACCAGCTGTGCTCAGCTCGACATATATCGACTCAAAAACATCGCCTGTAGGTCCTATATGGCCGTGGGTTGCAGCTGGCTGGTATCAGAGCCACCCACATGCCGTATATACGGGGCCCAGCTGTGCTCCTATATGGCCGTGGGTTGCAGCTGGCTGGTATCACAGCTACCCCCACGCTGTATATACGTGGCCCAGCTGTGCTCAGAACGACATAAATCGACTTAAGAACATCGCCTGTGGGTCATATGTGGCCGTGGGTTGCAGCTGGCTGGTATCAGAGCTACCCCAGGCTGTATATACGTGGCCCAGCTGTGCTCAGATCGACATATATCGACTCAAGAACATCGCCTGTAGGTCCTATATGGCCGTGGGTTGGAGCTGACTGGTATCAGTGCTAATGCCATGCTGTATATACGGCGCCCAGCTGTGCTCAGATCGACATATATCGACTCAAGAACATCGCCTGTAGGTCCTATATAGCCGTGGTTTGCAGCTGGCTGGTATCACAGCTACCCCCACGCTGTATATACGTGGCCCAGCTGTGCTCAGAACGACATAAATCGACTCAAGATCATCGCCTGTGGGTCATATATAGCCGTGGGTTGCAGCTGGCTGGAATCAGAGCTACCCCAGGCTGTATATACGTGGCCCAGCTGTGCTCAGATCGACATATATCGACTCAAGAACATCGCCTGTAGGTCCTATATGGCCGTGGGTTGCAGCTGGCTGGTATCAGAGCCACCCACATGCTGTATATACGGGGCCCAGCTGTGCTCAGATCGACATATATCGACTCAAGAACATCGCCTGTAGGTCCTATATGGCCGTGGGTTGCATCTGGCTGGTATCAGAGCTACCCCCATGCTGTATATACGGGGCCCAGCTGTGCTCAGATCGACATATATCGACTCAAGAACATCGCCTGTAGGTCCTATATGGCCGTGGGTTGCAGCTGGCTGGTATCACAGCTACCCCCACGCTGTATATACGTGGCCCAGCTGTGCTCAGAACGACATAAATCGACTCAAGAACATCGCCTGTGGGTCATATATGGCCGTGGGTTGCAGCTGGCTGGTATCAGAGCTACCCCAGGCAGTATATACGTGGCCCAGCTGTGCTCAGATCGACATATATCGACTCAAGAACATCGCCTGTAGGTGCTATATGGCCGTGGGTTGCATCTGGCTGGTATCAGAGCTACCCCCATGCTGTACATACGGCGCCCAGCTATGCTCAGATCGACATATATCGAATCAAGAACATCGCCTGTAGGTCCTATATGGCCGTGGGTTGCATCTGGCTGGTATCAGTGCTAATGCCATGCTGTATATACGGCGCCCAGCTGTGCACAGATCGACATATATCGACTCAAGAACATCGCCTGTAGGTCCTATATGGCCGTGGGTTGCATCTGGCTGGTATCAGAGCTACCCCCATGGTGTATATACGGCGCCCAGCTGTGCTCAGATCGACATATATCGACTCAAGAACATCGCCTGTAGGTCCTATGTGGCCGTCGGTTGCATCTGGCTGGTATCAGAGCTACCCCCATGCTGTATTTACGGGGCCCAGCTGTGCTCAGATCGACATATATCGACTCAAGAAGATCGCCTGTAGGTCCTATATAACCGTGGGTTGCAGCTGGCTGGTATCACAGCTACCCCCACGCTGTATATACGTGGCCCAGCTGTGCTCAGAACGACATAAATCGACTCAAGAACATAGCCTGTGGGTCATATATGGCCGTGGGTTGCAGCTGGCTGGTATCAGAGCTACCCCAGGCTGTATATACGTGGCCCAGCTGTTCT
The DNA here is from genome assembly GCA_963942505.1 of Lordithon lunulatus. Classification (NCBI taxonomy): domain Eukaryota; kingdom Metazoa; phylum Arthropoda; class Insecta; order Coleoptera; family Staphylinidae; genus Lordithon; species Lordithon lunulatus. The sequence continues at coordinate 27,800,965 of OZ012667.1, read as the reverse complement.
CGGATCGACATATATCGACTCAAGAACATCGCCTGTAGGTCCTATATGGCCGTGGGTTGCAGCTGGCTAGTATCAGAGCCACCCACATGCCGTATATACGGGGCCCAGCTGTGCTCAGATCGACATATATCGACTCAAGAACATCGCCTGTAGGTCCTATATGGCCGTGGGTTGCATCTGGCTGGTATCAGAGCTACCCCCATGCTGTATATACGGGGCCCAGCTGTGCTCAGATCGACATATATCGACTCAAGAACATCGCCTGTCGGTCCTATATGGCCGTGGGTTGCAGCTGGCTGGTATCACAGCTACCCCCACGCTGTATATACGTGGCCCAGCTGTGCTCAGAACGACATAAATCGACTCAAGAACATCGCCTGTGGGTCATATATGGCCGTGGGTTGCAGCTGGCTGGTATCAGAGCTACCCCAGGCTGTATATACGTGGCCCAGCTGTGCTCAGATCGACATATATCGACTCAAGAATATCGCCTGTAGGTCCTATATGGCCGTGGGTTGCATCTGGCTGATATCAGAGGCACCCACATGCCGAATATACGGGGGCCCAGCTGTGCTCAGATCGACATATATCGACTCAAGAACATCGCCTGTAGGTCCTATATGGCCGTGGGTTGCAGCTGGCTTGTAACAGAGCCACCCACATGCCGTATATACGGGGCCCAGCTGTGCTCAGATCGACATATATCGACTCAAGTACATCGCCTGTAGGTCATATATGGCCGTGGGTTGCATCTGGCTGGTATCAGAGCTACCCCCATGCTGTATATACGGCGCCCAGCAGTGCTCAGATCGACATATATCGACTCAAGAACATCGCCTGAGGGTCCTATATGGCCGTGGGTTGCAGCTGGCTGGTATCACAGCTACCCCCACGCTGTATGTATATACGTGGCCCAGCTGTGATCAGATCGACATATATCGACTCAAGAATATCGCCTCTAGGTCCTATATGGCCGTGGGTTGCATCTGGCTGATATCAGAGGCACCCACATGCCGAATATACGGGGGCCCAGCTGTGCTCAGATCGACATATATCGACTCAAGAACATCGCCTGTAGGTCCTATATGGCCGTGGGTTGCAGCTGGCTTGTAACAGAGGCACCCACATGCCGTATATACGGGGCCCAGCTGTGCTCAGATCGACATATATCGACTCAAGAACATCGCCTGTAGGTCCTATATAGCCGTGGGTTGCATCTGGCTGGTATCAGAGCTACCCCCATGCTGTATATACGGGGCCCAGCTGTGCTCTGATCGACATATATCGACTCTAGAACATCGCCTGTTGGTCCTATATGGCCGTGGGTTGCATCTGGCTGGTATCAGAGCTACCCCCATGCTGTATATACGGGGCCCAGCTGTGCTCAGATCGACATATATCGACTCAAGAACATCGCCTGTAGGTCCTATATGGCCTTGGGTTGCAGCTGGCTGGTATCAGAGCCACCCACATGCCGTATATACAGGGCCCAGCTGTGCTCAGATCGACATATATCGACTCAAGAACATCGCCTGTAGGTCCTATATGGCCGTGGGTTGCATCTGGCTGGTATCAGAGCTACCCCCATGCTGTATATACGGGGCCCAGCTGTGCTCAGCTCGACATATAACGACTTAAAAACATCGCCTATAGGTCCTATATGGCCTTGGGTTGCAGCTGGCTGGTATCAGAGCCACCCACATGCCGTATATACAGGGCCCAGCTGTGGTCAGATCGACATATATCGACTCAAGAACATCGCCTGTAGGTCCTATATGGCCGTGGGTTGCATCTGGCTGGTATCAGAGCCACCCCCATGCTGTATATACGGGGCCCAGCTGTGCTCAGATCGACATATATCGACTCAAGAACATCGCCTGTAGGTCCTATATGGCCGTGGGTTGCATCTGGCTGGTATCAGAGCTACCCCCATGCTGTATATACGAGGACCAGCTGTGCTCAGATCGACATATATCGACTCAAGAGCATCGCCTGTAGGTCCTATATGGCCGTGGGTTGCAGCTGGCTGGTATCAGAGCCACCCACATGCTGTATATACGGGGCCCAGCTGTGCTCAGATCGACATATATCGACTCAAGAACATCGCCTGTAGGTCCTATATGGCCGTGGGTTGCATCTGGCTGGTATCAGAGCTACCCCCATGCTGTATATACGGGGCCCAGCTGTGCTCAGATCGACATATATCGACTCAAGAACATCGCCTGTAGCTGCTATATGGCCGTGGGTTGCATCTGGCTGGTATCAGAGCTAGTACGGCGAGCAGCTGTGCTCAGATCGACATATATCGACTCAAGAACATCGCCTGTAGGTCCTATATGGCCGTGGGTTGCATCTGGCTGGTATCATAGCTACCCCCATGCTGTATATACGGGGCCCAGCTGTGCTCAGATCGACATATATCGACTCAAGAACATCGCCTGTAGGTCCTATATGGGCATAGGTTGCACCTGGCTGGTGTCGAAGCGGCCCCAATGCTGCATATACGGTGCATAGCGGTGCTCAGATCGACATATATCGACTCAAGAACATCGCCTGTAGGTCCTATATGGCCGTGGGTTGCATCTGGCTGATATCAGAGCCACCCACATGCCGTATATACGGGGGCCCAGCTGTGCTCAGATCGACATATATCGAATCAAGAACATCGGCTGTAGGTCCTATATGGCCGTGGGTTGCATTTGGCTGGTATCAGAGCCACCCACATGCCGTATATACGGGGCCCAGCTGTGCTCAGATCGACATATATCGACTCAAGAACATCGCCTGTAGTTCCTATATGGCCGTGGGTTGCATCTGGCTGGTATCAGAGCTACCCCCATGCTGTATATACGAGGACCAGCTGTGCTCAGATCGACATATATCGACTCAAGAGCATCGCCTGTAGGTCCTATATGGCCGTGGGTTGCAGCTGGCTGGTATCAGAGCCACCCACATGCTGTATATACGGGGCCCAGCTGTGCTCAGATCGACATATATCGACTCAAGAACATCGCCTGTAGGTCCTATATGGCCGTGGGTTGCATCTGGCTGGTATCAGAGCTACCCCCATGCTGTATATACGGGGCCCAGCTGTGCTCAGATCGACATATGTCGACTCAAGAACATCGCCTGTAGGTCCTATATGGCCGTGGATTGCATCTGGCTGGTATCATAGCTACCCCCATGCTGTATATACGGGGCCCAGCTGTGCTCAGATCGACATATATCGACTCAAGAACATCGCCTGTAGGTCCTATATAACCGTGGGTTGCAGCTGGCTGGTATCACAGCTACCCCCATGCTGTATATACGGCGCCGAGCTGTGCTCAGATCGACATATATAGACTCAAGAATATCGCCTGTAGGTCCTATATGGCCGTGGGTTGCATCTGGCTGGTATCAGAGCTACCCCCCCGCTGTATATACGGGGCCCAGCTCTGCTCAGATCGACACATATCGACTCAAGAACATCGCCTGTAGGTCCTATATGGCCGTGAGTTGCAGCTGGCTGGTATCAGAGCTACCCCCATGCTGTATATACGTGGCCCAGCTGTGCTCAGATCTACATATATTGACTCAAGAACATCGCCTGTAGGTCCTATATGGCCATGGGTTGCAGTTGGCTGGTATCACAGCTACCCCCATGCTGTATATACGTGGCCCAGCTGTGCTCAGATCGACATATATCGACTCAAGAACATCGCCTGTAGGTCCTATATGGCCGTGGGTTGCAGTTGGCTGGTATCAGAGCCACCCACATGCCGTATATACGGGGACCAGCTGTGCTCAGCTCGACATATATCGACTCAAAAACATCGCCTGTAGGTCCTATATGGCCGTGGGTTGCAGCTGGCTGGTATCAGAGCCACCCACATGCCGTATATACGGGGCCCAGCTGTGCTCCTATATGGCCGTGGGTTGCAGCTGGCTGGTATCACAGCTACCCCCACGCTGTATATACGTGGCCCAGCTGTGCTCAGAACGACATAAATCGACTTAAGAACATCGCCTGTGGGTCATATGTGGCCGTGGGTTGCAGCTGGCTGGTATCAGAGCTACCCCAGGCTGTATATACGTGGCCCAGCTGTGCTCAGATCGACATATATCGACTCAAGAACATCGCCTGTAGGTCCTATATGGCCGTGGGTTGCAGCTGACTGGTATCAGTGCTAATGCCATGCTGTATATACGGCGCCCAGCTGTGCTCAGATCGACATATATCGACTCAAGAACATCGCCTGTAGGTCCTATATAGCCGTGGTTTGCAGCTGGCTGGTATCACAGCTACCCCCACGCTGTATATACGTGGCCCAGCTGTGCTCAGAACGACATAAATCGACTCAAGATCATCGCCTGTGGGTCATATATAGCCGTGGGTTGCAGCTGGCTGGAATCAGAGCTACCCCAGGCTGTATATACGTGGCCCAGCTGTGCTCAGATCGACATATATCGACTCAAGAACATCGCCTGTAGGTCCTATATGGCCGTGGGTTGCAGCTGGCTGGTATCAGAGCCACCCACATGCTGTATATACGGGGCCCAGCTGTGCTCAGATCGACATATATCGACTCAAGAACATCGCCTGTAGGTCCTATATGGCCGTGGGTTGCATCTGGCTGGTATCAGAGCTACCCCCATGCTGTATATACGGGGCCCAGCTGTGCTCAGATCGACATATATCGACTCAAGAACATCGCCTGTAGGTCCTATATGGCCGTGGGTTGCAGCTGGCTGGTATCACAGCTACCCCCACGCTGTATATACGTGGCCCAGCTGTGCTCAGAACGACATAAATCGACTCAAGAACATCGCCTGTGGGTCATATATGGCCGTGGGTTGCAGCTGGCTGGTATCAGAGCTACCCCAGGCAGTATATACGTGGCCCAGCTGTGCTCAGATCGACATATATCGACTCAAGAACATCGCCTGTAGGTGCTATATGGCCGTGGGTTGCATCTGGCTGGTATCAGAGCTACCCCCATGCTGTACATACGGCGCCCAGCTATGCTCAGATCGACATATATCGAATCAAGAACATCGCCTGTAGGTCCTATATGGCCGTGGGTTGCATCTGGCTGGTATCAGTGCTAATGCCATGCTGTATATACGGCGCCCAGCTGTGCACAGATCGACATATATCGACTCAAGAACATCGCCTGTAGGTCCTATATGGCCGTGGGTTGCATCTGGCTGGTATCAGAGCTACCCCCATGGTGTATATACGGCGCCCAGCTGTGCTCAGATCGACATATATCGACTCAAGAACATCGCCTGTAGGTCCTATGTGGCCGTCGGTTGCATCTGGCTGGTATCAGAGCTACCCCCATGCTGTATTTACGGGGCCCAGCTGTGCTCAGATCGACATATATCGACTCAAGAAGATCGCCTGTAGGTCCTATATAACCGTGGGTTGCAGCTGGCTGGTATCACAGCTACCCCCACGCTGTATATACGTGGCCCAGCTGTGCTCAGAACGACATAAATCGACTCAAGAACATAGCCTGTGGGTCATATATGGCCGTGGGTTGCAGCTGGCTGGTATCAGAGCTACCCCAGGCTGTATATACGTGGCCCAGCTGTTCTCGGATCGACATATATCGACTCAAGAACATCGCCTGTAGGTCCTATATGGCCGTGGGTTTCAGCTGGCTAGTATCAGAGCCACCCACATGCCGTATATACGGGGCCCAGCTGTGCTCAGATCGACATATATCGACTCAAGAACATCGCCTGTAGGTCCTATATGGCCGTGGGTTGCATCTGGCTGGTATCAGAGCTACCCCCATGCTGTATATACGGGGCCCAGCTGTGCTCAGATCGACATATATCGACTCAAGAACATCGCCTGTCGGTCCTATATGGCCGTGGGTTGCAGCTGGCTGGTATCACAGCTACCCCCACGCTGTATATACGTGGCCCAGCTGTGCTCAGAACGACATAAATCGACTCAAGAACATCGCCTGTGGGTCATATATGGCCGTGGGTTGCAGCTGGCTGGTATCAGAGCTACCCCAGGCTGTATATACGTGGCCCAGCTGTGCTCAGATCGACATATATCGACTCAAGAATATCGCCTGTAGGTCCTATATGGCCGTGGGTTGCATCTGGCTGATATCAGAGGCACCCACATGCCGAATATACGGGGGCCCAGCTGTGCTCAGATCGACATATATCGACTCAAGAACATCGCCTGTAGGTCCTATATGGCCGTGGGTTGCAGCTGGCTTGTAACAGAGCCACCCACATGCCGTATATACGGGGCCCAGCTGTGCTCAGATCGACATATATCGACTCAAGTACATCGCCTGTAGGTCATATATGGCCGTGGGTTGCATCTGGCTGGTATCAGAGCTACCCCCATGCTGTATATACGGCGCCCAGCAGTGCTCAGATCGACATATATCGACTCAAGAACATCGCCTGAGGGTCCTATATGGCCGTGGGTTGCAGCTGGCTGGTATCACAGCTACCCCCACGCTGTATGTATATACGTGGCCCAGCTGTGATCAGATCGACATATATCGACTCAAGAATATCGCCTGTAGGTCCTATATGGCCGTGGGTTGCATCTGGCTGATATCAGAGGCACCCACATGCCGAATATACGGGGGCCCAGCTGTGCTCAGATCGACATATATCGACTCAAGAACATCGCCTGTAGGTCCTATATGGCCGTGGGTTGCAGCTGGCTTGTTACAGAGGCACCCACATGCCGTATATACGGGGCCCAGCTGTGCTCAGATCGACATATATCGACTCAAGAACATCGCCTGTAGGTCCTATATAGCCGTGGGTTGCATCTGGCTGGTATCAGAGCTACCCCCATGCTGTATATACGGGGCCCAGCTGTGCTCAGATCGACATATATCGACTCTAGAACATCGCCTGTTGGTCCTATATGGCCGTGGGTTGCATCTGGCTGGTATCAGAGCTACCCCCATGCTGTATATACGGGGCCCAGCTGTGCTCAGATCGACATATATCGACTCAAGAACATCGCCTGTAGGTCCTATATGGCCTTGGGTTGCAGCTGGCTGGTATCAGAGCCACCCACATGCCGTATATACAGGGCCCAGCTGTGCTCAGATCGACATATATCGACTCAAGAACATCGCCTGTAGGTCCTATATGGCCGTGGGTTGCATCTGGCTGGTATCAGAGCTACCCCCATGCTGTATATACGGGGCCCAGCTGTGCTCAGCTCGACATATAACGACTTAAAAACATCGCCTATAGGTCCTATATGGCCTTGGGTTGCAGCTGGCTGGTATCAGAGCCACCCACATGCCGTATATACAGGGCCCAGCTGTGGTCAGATCGACATATATCGACTCAAGAACATCGCCTGTAGGTCCTATATGGCCGTGGGTTGCATCTGGCTGGTATCAGAGCCACCCCCATGCTGTATATACGGGGCCCAGCTGTGCTCAGATCGACATATATCGACTCAAGAACATCGCCTGTAGGTCCTATATGGCCGTGGGTTGCATCTGGCTGGTATCAGAGCTACCCCCATGCTGTATATACGGGGCCCAGCTGTGCTCAGATCGACATATATCGACTCAAGAACATCGCCTGTAGGTCCTATATGGCCGTGGGTTGCAGCTGGCTGGTATCAGAGCCACCCACATGCCGTATATACGGGGCCCAGCTGTGCTCAGATCGACATATATCGACTCAAGAACATCGCCTGTAGGTCCTATATGGCCGTGGGTTGCATCTGGCTGGTATCAGAGCTACCCCCATGCTGTATATACGGGGCCCAGCTGTGCTCAGATCGACATATATCGACTCAAGAACATCGCCTGTAGGTCCTATATGGCCGTGGGTTGCAGCTGGCTGGTATCACAGCTACCCCCGCGCTGTATATACGTGGCCCAGCTGTGCTCAGAACGACATATATCGACTCAAGAACATCGGCTGTGGGTCTTATATGGCCGTGGGATGCAGCTGGCTGTTATCAGAGCTACCCCCAGGCTGTATATAAGTGGCCCAGCTGTACTCAGATCGACATATATCGACTCAAGAACATCGCCTGTAGGTGCTATATGGCCGTGGGTTGCATCTGGCTGGTATCAGAGCTACCTCCATGCTGTATATACGGCGCCAAGCTGTGCTCAGATCGACATATATCGACTCAAGAACATTGCTTGTAGGTCCTATATGGCCGTGGGTTGCATCTGGCTGGTATCAGTGCTACCCCCATGCTGTATATACGGCGCCCAGCTGTGCTCAGATCGACATATATCGACTCAAGAATATCGCCTGTAGGTCCTATATGGCCGTGGGTTGCAGCTGACTGGTATCAGTGCTAATGCCATGCTGTATATACGGCGCCCAGCTGTGCTCAGATCGACATATATCGACTCAAGAACATCGCCTGTAGGTACTATATGGCCGTGGGTTGCATCTGGCTGGTATCAGAGCTACCCCCATGCTATATATACGGCGCCCAGCTATGCTCAGATCGACATATATCGACTCAAGAACATCGCCTGTAGGTCCTATATGGCCGTGGGTTGCATCTGGCTGATATCAGAGCTACCCCCATGCTGTATATACGGGGCCCAGCTGTGCTCAGATCGACATATATCGACTCAAGAACATCGCCTGTAGGTCCTATATGGCCTTGGGTTGCAGCTGGCTGGTATCAGAGCCACCCACATGCCGTATATACAGGGCCCAGCTGTGCTCAGATCGACATATATCGACTCAAGAACATCGCCTGTAGGTCCTATATGGCCGTGGGTTGCATCTGGCTGGTATCAGAGCTACCCCCATGCTGTATATACGGGGCCCAGCTGTGCTCAGCTCGACATATAACGACTTAAAAACATCGCCTATAGGTCCTATATGGCCTTGGGTTGCAGCTGGCTGGTATCAGAGCCACCCACATGCCGTATATACAGGGCCCAGCTGTGGTCAGATCGACATATATCGACTCAAGAACATCGCCTGTAGGTCCTATATGGCCGTGGGTTGCATCTGGCTGGTATCAGAGCCACCCCCATGCTGTATATACGGGGCCCAGCTGTGCTCAGATCGACATATATCGACTCAAGAACATCGCCTGTAGGTCCTATATGGCCGTGGGTTGCATCTGGCTGGTATCAGAGCTACCCCCATGCTGTATATACGGGGCCCAGCTGTGCTCAGATCGACATATATCGACTCAAGAACATCGCCTGTAGGTCCTATATGGCCGTGGGTTGCAGCTGGCTGGTATCAGAGCCACCCACATGCCGTATATACGGGGCCCAGCTGTGCTCAGATCGACATATATCGACTCAAGAACATCGCCTGTAGGTCCTATATGGCCGTGGGTTGCATCTGGCTGGTATCAGAGCTACCCCCATGCTGTATATACGGGGCCCAGCTGTGCTCAGATCGACATATATCGACTCAAGAACATCGCCTGTAGGTCCTATATGGCCGTGGGTTGCAGCTGGCTGGTATCACAGCTACCCCCGCGCTGTATATACGTGGCCCAGCTGTGCTCAGAACGACATATATCGACTCAAGAACATCGGCTGTGGGTCTTATATGGCCGTGGGATGCAGCTGGCTGTTATCAGAGCTACCCCCAGGCTGTATATAAGTGGCCCAGCTGTACTCAGATCGACATATATCGACTCAAGAACATCGCCTGTAGGTGCTATATGGCCGTGGGTTGCATCTGGCTGGTATCAGAGCTACCTCCATGCTGTATATACGGCGCCAAGCTGTGCTCAGATCGACATATATCGACTCAAGAACATTGCTTGTAGGTCCTATATGGCCGTGGGTTGCATCTGGCTGGTATCAGTGCTACCCCCATGCTGTATATACGGCGCCCAGCTGTGCTCAGATCGACATATATCGACTCAAGAATATCGCCTGTAGGTCCTATATGGCCGTGGGTTGCAGCTGACTGGTATCAGTGCTAATGCCATGCTGTATATACGGCGCCCAGCTGTGCTCAGATCGACATATATCGACTCAAGAACATCGCCTGTAGGTACTATATGGCCGTGGGTTGCATCTGGCTGGTATCAGAGCTACCCCCATGCTATATATACGGCGCCCAGCTATGCTCAGATCGACATATATCGACTCAAGAACATCGCCTGTAGGTCCTATATGGCCGTGGGTTGCATCTGGCTGGTATCAGTGCTAATCCCATGCTGTATATACGGCGCCCAGCTGTGCTCAGATCGACATATATCGACTCAAGAACATCGCCTGTGGGTCCTATATAGCCGTGGGCTGCAGCTGGCTGGTATCACAGCTACCCCTATGCTGTATATACGTGGCCAAGCTGTGCTCAGATCGACATATATCGACTCAAGAATATCGCCTGTAGGTCCTATATGGCCGTGGGTTGCATCTGGCTGATATCAGAGGCACCCACATGCCGAATATACGGGGGCCCAGCTGTGCTCAGATCGACATATATCGACTCAAGAACATCGCCTGTAGGTCCTATATGGCCGTGGGTTGCAGCTGGCTTGTAACAGAGCCACCCACATGCCGTATATACGGGGCCCAGCTGTGCTCAGATCGACATATATCGACTCAAGTACATCGCCTGTAGGTCCTATATGGCCGTGGGTTGCATCTGGCTGGTATCAGAGCTACCCCCATGCTGTATATACGGCGCCCAGCTGTGCTCAGATCGACATATATCGACTCAAGAACATCGCCTGAGGGTCCTATATGGCCGTGGGTTGCAGCTGGCTGGTATCACAGCTACCCCCATGATGTCTGTATATACGTGGCCCAGCTGTGATCAGATCGACATATATCGACTCAAGAACATCGCCTGTAGGTCCTATATAGCCGTGGGTTGCATCTGGCTGGTATCAGAGCTACCCCCATGCTGTATATACGGGGCCCAGCTGTGCTCAGATCGACATATATCGACTCAAGAACATCGCCTGTAGGTCCTATATGGCTGTGGGTTGCAGCTGGCTGGTATCACAGCTAGCCCCATGCTGTATATACGGGGCCCAGCTGTGCTCAGATCGACATATATCGACTCTAGAACATCGCCTGTTGGTCCTATATGGCCGTGGGTTGCATCTGGCTGGTATCAGAGCTACCCCCATGCTGTATATACGGGGCCCAGCTGTGCTCAGATCGACATATATCGACTCAAGAACATCGCCTGTAGGTCCTATATGGCCTTGGGTTGCAGCTGGCTGGTATCAGAGCCACCCACATGCCGTATATACAGGGCCCAGCTGTGCTCAGATCGACATATATCGACTCAAGAACATCGCCTGTAGGTCCTATATGGCCGTGGGTTGCATCTGGCTGGTATCAGAGCTACCCCCATGCTGTATATACGGGGCCCAGCTGTGCTCAGCTCGACATATAACGACATAAAAACATCGCCTATAGGTCCTATATGGCCTTGGGTTGCAGCTGGCTGGTATCAGAGCCACCCACATGCCGTATATACAGGACCCAGCTGTGCTCAAATCGACATATATCGACTCAAGAACATCGCCTGTAGGTCCTATGTGGCCGTGGGTTGCATCTGGCTGGTATCAGAGCCACCCCCATGCTGTATATACGGGGCCCAGCTGTGCTCAGATCGACATATATCGACTCAAGAACATCGCCTGTAGGTCCTATATGGCCGTGGGTTGCATCTGGCTGGTATCAGAGCTACCCCCATGCTGTATATACGGGGCCCAGCTGTGCTCAGATCGACATATATCGACTCAAGAACATCGCCTGTAGGTCCTATATGGCCGTGGGTTGCAGCTGGCTGGTATCAGAGCCACCCACATGCCGTATATACGGGGCCCAGCTGTGCTCAGATCGACATATATCGACTCAAGAACATCGCCTGTAGGTCCTATATGGCCGTGGGTTGCATCTGGCTGGTATCAGAGCTACCCCCATGCTGTATATACGGGGCCCAGCTGTGCTCAGATCGTCATATATCGACTCAAGAACATCGTCTGTAGGTCCTATATGGCCGTGGGTTGCAGCTGGCTGGTATCACAGCTACCCCCGCGCTGTATATACGTGGCCCAGCTGTGCTCAGAACGACATATATCGACTCAAGAACATCGGCTGTGGGTCTTATATGGCCGTGGGATGCAGCTGGCTGTTATCAGAGCTACCCCCAGGCTGTATATAAGTGGCCCAGCTGTACTCAGATCGACATATATCAGCTCAAGAACATCGCCTGTAGGTGCTATATGGCCGTGGGTTGCATCTGGCTGGTATCAGAGCTACCTCCATGCTGTATATACGGCGCCAAGCTGTGCTCAGATCGACATATATCGACTCAAGAACATTGCTTGTAGGTCCTATATGGCCGTGGGTTGCATCTGGCTGGTATCAGTGCTACCCCCATGCTGTATATACGGCGCCCAGCTGTGCTAAGATCGACATATATCGACTCAAGAATATCGCCTGTAGGTCCTATATGGCCGTGGGTTGCAGCTGACTGGTATCAGTGCTAATGCCATGCTGTATATACGGCGCCCAGCTGTGCTCAGATCGACATATATCGACTCAAGAACATCGCCTGTAGGTACTATATGGCCGTGGGTTGCATCTGGCTGGTATCAGAGCTACCCCCATGCTATATATACGGCGCCCAGCTATGCTCAGATCGACATATATCGACTCAAGAACATCGCCTGTAGGTCCTATATGGCCGTGGGTTGCATCTGGCTGGTATCAGTGCTAATCCCATGCTGTATATACGGCGCCCAGCTGTGCTCAGATCGACATATATCGACTCAAGAACATCGCCTGTGGGTCCTATATAGCGGTGGGCTGCAGCTGGCTGGTATCACAGCTACCCCTATGCTGTATATACGTGGCCCAGCTGTGCTCAGATCGACATATATCGACTAAAGAATATCGCCTGTAGGTCCTATATGGCCGTGGGTTGCATCTGGCTGATATCAGAGGCACCCACATGCCGAATATACGGGGGCCCAGCTGTGCTCAGATCGACATATATCGACTCAAGAACATCGCCTGTAGGTCCTATATGGCCGTGGGTTGCAGCTGGCTTGTAACAGAGCCACCCACATGCCGTATATACGGGGCCCAGCTGTGCTCAGATCGACATATATCGACTCAAGTACATCGCCTGTAGGTCCTATATGGCCGTGGGTTGCATCTGGCTGGTATCAGAGCTACCCCCATGCTGTATATACGGCTCCCAGCTGTGCTCAGATCGACATATATCGACTCAAGAACATCGCCTGAGGGTCCTATATGGCCGTGGGTTGCAGCTGGCTGGTATCACAGCTACCCCCATGCTGTCTGTATATACGTGGCCCAGCTGTGATCAGATCGACATATATCGACTCAAGAACATCGCCTGTAGGTCCTGTATAGGCGTGGGTTGCATCTGGCTGGTATCAGAGCTACCCCCATGCTGTATATACGGGGCCCAGCTGTGCTCAGATCGACATATATCGACTCAAGAACATCGCCTGTAGGTCCTATATGGCCGTGGGTTGCAGCTGGCTGGTATCACAGCTACCTCCATGCTGTATATACGGGGCCCAGCTGTGCTCAGATCGACATATATCGTTTCTAGAACATCGCCTGTTGGTCCTATATGGCCGTGGGTTTCATCTGGCTGGTATCAGAGCTACCCCCATGCTGTATATACGGGGCCCAGCTGTGCTCAGATCGACATATATCGACTCAAGAACATCGCCTGTAGGTCCTATATGGCCTTGGGTTGCAGCTGGCTGGTATCAGAGCCACCCACATGCCGTATATACAGGGCCCAGCTGTGCTCAGATCGACATATATCGACTCAAGAACATCGCCTGTAGGTGCTATATGGCCGTGGGTTGCATCTGGCTGGTATCAGAGCTATCTCCATGCTGTATATACGGCGCCAAGCTGTGCTCAGATCGACATATATCGACTCAAGAACATTGCTTGTAGGTCCTATATGGCCGTGGGTTGCATCTGGCTGGTATCAGTGCTACCCCCATGCTGTATATACGGCGCCCAGCTGTGCTCAGATCGACATATATCGACTCAAGAATATCGCCTGTAGGTCCTATATGGCCGTGGGTTGCATCTGGCTGGTATCAGAGCCACCCACATGCCGTATATACGGGGCCCAGCTGTGCTCGGATCGACATATATCGACTCAAGAACATCGCCTGTAGATCCTATATGGCCGTGGATTGAATCTGGCGGGTATCATAACTACCCCCATGCTGTATATAGGGCGCCCAGCTGTGCTCAGATCGACATATATCGACTCAAGAACATCGCCTGTAGGTCCTATATAGCCGTTTGTTGCAGTTGGCTGGTATCACAGCTCCCCCATGCTGTATTTACGTGGCCCAGCTGTGCTCAGGTCGACATATATCGACTCAAGGACATCACCTGCAGGTCCTATATGGCCGTGGGTTGCAGCTGGCAGGTATTAGAGCCACCCAGATGCCCTATATACGGGGGTCCAGCTGTGCTCAGATCGACATATATCGACTCAAGAACATCGCCTGTAGGTCCTATATGGCCGTGGGTTGCATCTGGCTGGTATCAGAGCTACCCACATGCCGTATATACGTTACCCAGCTGTGCCCAGATCGACATATATCGACTCAAGAACATCGCCTGTAGGTCCTATATGGCCGTGGGTTGCATATGGCTGGTATCAGAGCTACTCCCATGCTGTATATACGAGGCGCAGCTGTGCTCAGATCGACATATATCGACTCAAGAACATCGAATGTAGGTCCTATATGGCCGTGGGTTGCATCTGGCTCGTATCAGAGCTACACCCATGCTGTATATACGGCGCCCAGCTGTGCTCAGATCGACATATATCGACTCAAGAAAATCGCCTGTAGGTCCTATATGGCCGTGGGTTGCATCTGGCTGGTATCAGAGCTACCCCCATGCTGTATATACGAGGCACATCTGTGCTCAGATCGACATATATCGACTCAAGAACATCGCCTGTAGGTCCTATATGGCCGTGGGTTGCAGCTGGCTGGTATCACAGCTACCCCCATGCTGTATATACGTGGCCCAGCTGTGCTCAGATCGACATATATCGACTCAAGAACATCGCCTGTAGGTCCTATATGGGCATAGGTTGCACCTGGCTGGTGTCGAAGCGGCCCCAATGCTGCATATACGGTGCATAGTGGTGCTCAGATCGACATATATCGACTCAAGAACATCGCCTGTAGGTCCTATATGGCCGTGGGTTGCATCTGGCTGATATCAGAGCCACCCACATGCCGTATATACGGGGGCCCAGCTGTGCTCAGATCGACATATATCGAATCAAGAACATCGGCTGTAGGTCCTATATGGCCGTGGGTTGCATCTGGCTGGTATCAGAGCTACCCCCATGCTGTATATACGGGTCCCAGCTGTGCCCAGATCGACTTATATCGACTCAAGAACATCGCCTGTAGGTCCTATATGGCCGTGTCTTGCAGCTGGCTGGTATCAGAGCCACCCACATGCCGTATATACGGGGCCCAGCTGTGCTCAGATCGACATATATCGACTCAAGAACAACGCCTGTAGGTCCTATATGGCCGTGGGTTGCATCTGGCTGGTATCAGAGCTACCCCCATGCTGTATATACGGGGCCCAGCTGTGCTCAGATCGACATATATCGACTCAAGAACATCGCCTGTAGGTCCTATATGGCCGTGGGTTGCAGCTGGCTGGTATCACAGCTACACCCACGCTGTATATACGTGGCCCAGCTGTGCTCAGAACGACATATATCGACTCAAGAACATCGCCTGTGGGTCATATCTGGCCGTGGGTTGCAGCTGGCTGGTATCACAGCTACCCCCATGCTGTCTGTATATACGTGGCCCAGCTGTGCTCAGATCGACATATATCGACTCAAGAACATCGCCTGTAGGTCCTATATAGCCGTGGGTTGCAGCTGGCTGGTATCAGAGCCGCCCTCATGCCGTATATACGGGGACCAGCTGTGCTCAGATCGACATATATCGACTCAAGAACATCGCCTGTAGGTACTATAAGGCCGTGGGTTGCATCTGGCTGGTATCAGAGCTACCCTCATGCTATATATACGGCGCCCAGCTATGCTCAGATCGACATATATCTACTCAAGAACATCGCCTGTAGGTCCTATATGGCCGTGGGTTGCATCTGGCTGGTATCAGTGCTAATCCCATGCTGTATATACGGCGCCCAGCTGTGCTCAGATCGACATATATCGACTCAAGAACATCGCCTGTGGGTTCTATATAGCCGTGGGCTGCAGCTGGCTGGTATCACAGCTACCCCTATGCTGTATATACGTGGCCCAGCTGTGCTCAGATCGACATATATCAACTCAAGAATATCGCCTGTGGGTCCTATATGGCCGTGGGTTGCATCTGGCTGATATCAGAGGCACCCACATGCCGAATATACGGGGGCCCAGCTGTGCTCAGATCGACATATATCGACTCAAGAACATCGCCTGTAGGTCCTATATGGCCGTGGGTTGCAGCTGGCTTGTAACAGAGCCACCCACATGCCGTATATACGGGGCCCAGCTGTGCTCAGATCGACATATATCGACTCAAGTACATCGCCTGTAGGTCCTATATGGCCGTGGGTTGCATCTCGCTGGTATCAGAGCAACCCCCATGCTGTATATACGGCGCCCAGCTGTGCTCAGATCGACATATATCGACTCAAGAACATCGCCTGAGGGTCCTATATGGCCGTGGGTTGCAGCTGGCTGGTATCACAGCTACCCCCATGCTGTCTGTATATACGTGGCCCAGCTGTGCTCAGATCGACATATATCGACTCAAGAACATCGCCTGTAGGTCCTATATAGCCGTGGGTTTCAGCTGGCTGGTATCAGAGCCGCCCTCATGCCGTATATACGGGGACCAGCTGTGCTCAGATCGACATATATCTACTCAAGAACATCGACTGTAGGTCCTATATGGCCGTGGGTTGCATCTGGCTGGTATCAGAGCTACCCCATGCTGTATATACGTGGCCCAGCTGTGCTCAGATCGACATATATCGACTAAAGAACATCACTTGTAGGTGCTATATGGCCGTGGGTTGCATCTGGCTGGTATCAGAGCTACCACCATGCTGTATATACGGCGCCAAGCTATGCTCAGATCGACATATATCGACTCAAGAACATCGCTTGTAGGTCCTATATGGCCGTGGGTTGCATCTGGCTGGTATCAGTGCTACCCCCATGCTGTATATACGGCGCCCAGCTGTGCTCAGATCGACATATATCGACTCAAGAATATCGCCTGTAGGTCCTATATGGCCGTGGGTTGCATCTGGCTGGTATCAGAGCAACCCACATGCCGTATATACGGGGCCCAGCTGTGCTCGGATCGACATATATCGACTCAAGAACATCGCCTGTAGGTGCTATATGGCCGTGGGTTGCATCTGACTGGTATCAGAGCTACCCCCATGCTGTATATACGGCGCCCAGCTGTGCTCAGATCGACATATATCGACTCAAGAACATCGCCTGTAGGTCCTATATGGGCATAGGTTGCACCTGGCTGGTGTCGAAGCGGCCCCAATGCTGCATATACGGTGCATAGCGGTGCTCAGATCGACATATATCGACTCAAGAACATCGCCTGTAGGTCCTATATGGCCGTGGGTTGCATCTGGCTGATATCAGAGCCACCCACATGCCGTATATACGGGGGCCCAGCTGTGCTCAGATCGACATATATCGAATCAAGAACATCGGCTGTAGGTCCTATATGGCCGTGGGTTGCATTTGGCTGGTATCAGAGCCACCCACATGCCGTATATACGGGGCCCAGCTGTGCTCAGATCGACATATATCGACTCAAGAACATCGCCTGTAGTTCCTATATGGCCGTGGGTTGCATCTGGCTGGTATCAGAGCTACCCCCATGCTGTATATACGAGGACCAGCTGTGCTCAGATCGACATATATCGACTCAAGAACATCGCCTGTAGGTCCTATATGGCCGTGGGTTGCAGCTGGCTGGTATCAGAGCCACCCACATGCTGTATATACGGGGCCCAGCTGTGCTCAGATCGACATATATCGACTCAAGAACATCGCCTGTAGGTCCTATATGGCCGTGGGTTGCATCTGGCTGGTATCAGAGCTACCCCCATGCTGTATATACGGGGCCCAGCTGTGCTCAGATCGACATATATCGACTCAAGAACATCGCCTGTAGCTGCTATATGGCCGTGGGTTGCATCT
The DNA here is from genome assembly GCA_963942505.1 of Lordithon lunulatus. NCBI lineage: Eukaryota > Metazoa > Arthropoda > Insecta > Coleoptera > Staphylinidae > Lordithon > Lordithon lunulatus. The sequence goes on along the minus strand of OZ012667.1, from coordinate 27,782,758 downwards.
GGCTGGTATCAGAGCTAGTACGGCGAGCAGCTGTGCTCAGATCGACATATATCGACTCAAGAACATCGCCTGTAGGTCCTATATGGCCGTGGGTTGCATCTGGCTGGTATCATAGCTACCCCCATGCTGTATATACGGGGCCCAGCTGTGCTCAGATCGACATATATCGACTCAAGAACATCGCCTGTAGGTCCTATATAACCGTGGGTTGCAGCTGGCTGGTATCACAGCTACCCCCATGCTGTATATACGGCGCCGAGCTGTGCTCAGATCGACATATATAGACTCAAGAATATCGCCTGTAGGTCCTATATGGCCGTGGGTTGCATCTGGCTGGTATCAGAGCTACCCCCCCGCTGTATATACGGGGCCCAGCTCTGCTCAGATCGACACATATCGACTCAAGAACATCGCCTGTAGGTCCTATATGGCCGTGAGTTGCAGCTGGCTGGTATCAGAGCTACCCCCATGCTGTATATACGTGGCCCAGCTGTGCTCAGATCTACATATATTGACTCAAGAACATCGCCTGTAGGTCCTATATGGCCATGGGTTGCAGTTGGCTGGTATCACAGCTACCCCCATGCTGTATATACGTGGCCCAGCTGTGCTCAGATCGACATATATCGACTCAAGAACATCGCCTGTAGGTCCTATATGGCCGTGGGTTGCAGTTGGCTGGTATCAGAGCCACCCACATGCCGTATATACGGGGACCAGCTGTGCTCAGCTCGACATATATCGACTCAAAAACATCGCCTGTAGGTCCTATATGGCCGTGGGTTGCAGCTGGCTGGTATCAGAGCCACCCACATGCCGTATATACGGGGCCCAGCTGTGCTCCTATATGGCCGTGGGTTGCAGCTGGCTGGTATAACAGCTACCCCCACGCTGTATATACGTGGCCCAGCTGTGCTCAGAACGACATAAATCGACTTAAGAACATCGCCTGTGGGTCATATGTGGCCGTGGGTTGCAGCTGGCTGGTATCAGAGCTACCCCAGGCTGTATATACGTGGCCCAGCTGTGCTCAGATCGACATATATCGACTCAAGAACATCGCCTGTAGGTCCTATATGGCCGTGGGTTGCAGCTGACTGGTATCAGTGCTAATGCCATGCTGTATATACGGCGCCCAGCTGTGCTCAGATCGACATATATCGACTCAAGAACATCGCCTGTAGGTCCTATATAGCCGTGGTTTGCAGCTGGCTGGTATCACAGCTACCCCCACGCTGTATATACGTGGCCCAGCTGTGCTCAGAACGACATAAATCGACTCAAGATCATCGCCTGTGGGTCATATATAGCCGTGGGTTGCAGCTGGCTGGAATCAGAGCTACCCCAGGCTGTATATACGTGGCCCAGCTGTGCTCAGATCGACATATATCGACTCAAGAACATCGCCTGTAGGTCCTATATGGCCGTGGGTTGCAGCTGGCTGGTATCAGAGCCACCCACATGCTGTATATACGGGGCCCAGCTGTGCTCAGATCGACATATATCGACTCAAGAACATCGCCTGTAGGTCCTATATGGCCGTGGGTTGCATCTGGCTGGTATCAGAGCTACCCCCATGCTGTATATACGGGGCCCAGCTGTGCTCAGATCGACATATATCGACTCAAGAACATCGCCTGTAGGTCCTATATGGCCGTGGGTTGCAGCTGGCTGGTATCACAGCTACCCCCACGCTGTATATACGTGGCCCAGCTGTGCTCAGAACGACATAAATCGACTCAAGAACATCGCCTGTGGGTCATATATGGCCGTGGGTTGCAGCTGGCTGGTATCAGAGCTACCCCAGGCAGTATATACGTGGCCCAGCTGTGCTCAGATCGACATATATCGACTCAAGAACATCGCCTGTAGGTGCTATATGGCCGTGGGTTGCATCTGGCTGGTATCAGAGCTACCCCCATGCTGTACATACGGCGCCCAGCTATGCTCAGATCGACATATATCGAATCAAGAACATCGCCTGTAGGTCCTATATGGCCGTGGGTTGCATCTGGCTGGTATCAGTGCTAATGCCATGCTGTATATACGGCGCCCAGCTGTGCACAGATCGACATATATCGACTCAAGAACATCGCCTGTAGGTCCTATATGGCCGTGGGTTGCATCTGGCTGGTATCAGAGCTACCCCCATGGTGTATATACGGCGCCCAGCTGTGCTCAGATCGACATATATCGACTCAAGAACATCGCCTGTAGGTCCTATGTGGCCGTCGGTTGCATCTGGCTGGTATCAGAGCTACCCCCATGCTGTATTTACGGGGCCCAGCTGTGCTCAGATCGACATATATCGACTCAAGAAGATCGCCTGTAGGTCCTATATAACCGTGGGTTGCAGCTGGCTGGTATCACAGCTACCCCCACGCTGTATATACGTGGCCCAGCTGTGCTCAGAACGACATAAATCGACTCAAGAACATAGCCTGTGGGTCATATATGGCCGTGGGTTGCAGCTGGCTGGTATCAGAGCTACCCCAGGCTGTATATACGTGGCCCAGCTGTTCTCGGATCGACATATATCGACTCAAGAACATCGCCTGTAGGTCCTATATGGCCGTGGGTTGCAGCTGGCTAGTATCAGAGCCACCCACATGCCGTATATACGGGGCCCAGCTGTGCTCAGATCGACATATATCGACTCAAGAACATCGCCTGTAGGTCCTATATGGCCGTGGGTTGCATCTGGCTGGTATCAGAGCTACCCCCATGCTGTATATACGGGGCCCAGCTGTGCTCAGATCGACATATATCGACTCAAGAACATCGCCTGTCGGTCCTATATGGCCGTGGGTTGCAGCTGGCTGGTATCACAGCTACCCCCACGCTGTATATACGTGGCCCAGCTGTGCTCAGAACGACATAAATCGACTCAAGAACATCGCCTGTGGGTCATATATGGCCGTGGGTTGCAGCTGGCTGGTATCAGAGCTACCCCAGGCTGTATATACGTGGCCCAGCTGTGCTCAGATCGACATATATCGACTCAAGAATATCGCCTGTAGGTCCTATATGGCCGTGGGTTGCATCTGGCTGATATCAGAGGCACCCACATGCCGAATATACGGGGGCCCAGCTGTGCTCAGATCGACATATATCGACTCAAGAACATCGCCTGTAGGTCCTATATGGCCGTGGGTTGCAGCTGGCTTGTAACAGAGCCACCCACATGCCGTATATACGGGGCCCAGCTGTGCTCAGATCGACATATATCGACTCAAGTACATCGCCTGTAGGTCATATATGGCCGTGGGTTGCATCTGGCTGGTATCAGAGCTACCCCCATGCTGTATATACGGCGCCCAGCAGTGCTCAGATCGACATATATCGACTCAAGAACATCGCCTGAGGGTCCTATATGGCCGTGGGTTGCAGCTGGCTGGTATCACAGCTACCCCCACGCTGTATGTATATACGTGGCCCAGCTGTGATCAGATCGACATATATCGACTCAAGAATATCGCCTGTAGGTCCTATATGGCCGTGGGTTGCAGCTGGCTGGTATCACAGCTACCCCCACGCTGTATGTATATACGTGGCCGAATATACGGGGGCCCAGCTGTGATCAGATCGACATATATCGACTCAAGAACATCGCCTGTAGGTCCTATATGGCCGTGGGTTGCAGCTGGCTTGTAACAGAGGCACCCACATGCCGTATATACGGGGCCCAGCTGTGCTCAGATCGACATATATCGACTCAAGAACATCGCCTGTAGGTCCTATATAGCCGTGGGTTGCATCTGGCTGGTATCAGAGCTACCCCCATGCTGTATATACGGGGCCCAGCTGTGCTCAGATCGACATATATCGACTCTAGAACATCGCCTGTTGGTCCTATATGGCCGTGGGTTGCATCTGGCTGGTATCAGAGCTACCCCCATGCTGTATATACGGGGCCCAGCTGTGCTCAGATCGACATATATCGACTCAAGAACATCGCCTGTAGGTCCTATATGGCCTTGGGTTGCAGCTGGCTGGTATCAGAGCCACCCACATGCCGTATATACAGGGCCCAGCTGTGCTCAGATCGACATATATCGACTCAAGAACATCGCCTGTAGGTCCTATATGGCCGTGGGTTGCATCTGGCTGGTATCAGAGCTACCCCCATGCTGTATATACGGGGCCCAGCTGTGCTCAGCTCGACATATAACGACTTAAAAACATCGCCTATAGGTCCTATATGGCCTTGGGTTGCAGCTGGCTGGTATCAGAGCCACCCACATGCCGTATATACAGGGCCCAGCTGTGGTCAGATCGACATATATCGACTCAAGAACATCGCCTGTAGGTCCTATATGGCCGTGGGTTGCATCTGGCTGGTATCAGAGCCACCCCCATGCTGTATATACGGGGCCCAGCTGTGCTCAGATCGACATATATCGACTCAAGAACATCGCCTGTAGGTCCTATATGGCCGTGGGTTGCATCTGGCTGGTATCAGAGCTACCCCCATGCTGTATATACGGGGCCCAGCTGTGCTCAGATCGACATATATCGACTCAAGAACATCGCCTGTAGGTCCTATATGGCCGTGGGTTGCAGCTGGCTGGTATCAGAGCCACCCACATGCCGTATATACGGGGCCCAGCTGTGCTCAGATCGACATATATCGACTCAAGAACATCGCCTGTAGGTCCTATATGGCCGTGGGTTGCATCTGGCTGGTATCAGAGCTACCCCCATGCTGTATATACGGGGCCCAGCTGTGCTCAGATCGACATATATCGACTCAAGAACATCGCCTGTAGGTCCTATATGGCCGTGGGTTGCAGCTGGCTGGTATCACAGCTACCCCCGCGCTGTATATACGTGGCCCAGCTGTGCTCAGAACGACATATATCGACTCAAGAACATCGGCTGTGGGTCTTATATGGCCGTGGGATGCAGCTGGCTGTTATCAGAGCTACCCCCAGGCTGTATATAAGTGGCCCAGCTGTACTCAGATCGACATATATCGACTCAAGAACATCGCCTGTAGGTGCTATATGGCCGTGGGTTGCATCTGGCTGGTATCAGAGCTACCTCCATGCTGTATATACGGCGCCAAGCTGTGCTCAGATCGACATATATCGACTCAAGAACATTGCTTGTAGGTCCTATATGGCCGTGGGTTGCATCTGGCTGGTATCAGTGCTACCCCCATGCTGTATATACGGCGCCCAGCTGTGCTCAGATCGACATATATCGACTCAAGAATATCGCCTGTAGGTCCTATATGGCCGTGGGTTGCAGCTGACTGGTATCAGTGCTAATGCCATGCTGTATATACGGCGCCCAGCTGTGCTCAGATCGACATATATCGACTCAAGAACATCGCCTGTAGGTACTATATGGCCGTGGGTTGCATCTGGCTGGTATCAGAGCTACCCCCATGCTATATATACGGCGCCCAGCTATGCTCAGATCGACATATATCGACTCAAGAACATCGCCTGTAGGTCCTATATGGCCGTGGGTTGCATCTGGCTGGTATCAGTGCTAATCCCATGCTGTATATACGGCGCCCAGCTGTGCTCAGATCGACATATATCGACTCAAGAACATCGCCTGTGGGTCCTATATAGCCGTGGGCTGCAGCTGGCTGGTATCACAGCTACCCCTATGCTGTATATACGTGGCCCAGCTGTGCTCAGATCGACATATATCGACTCAAGAATATCGCCTGTAGGTCCTATATGGCCGTGGGTTGCATCTGGCTGATATCAGAGGCACCCACATGCCGAATATACGGGGGCCCAGCTGTGCTCAGATCGACATATATCGACTCAAGAACATCGCCTGTAGGTCCTATATGGCCGTGGGTTGCAGCTGGCTTGTAACAGAGCCACCCACATGCCGTATATACGGGGCCCAGCTGTGCTCAGATCGACATATATCGACTCAAGTACATCGCCTGTAGGTCCTATATGGCCGTGGGTTGCATCTGGCTGGTATCAGAGCTACCCCCATGCTGTATATACGGCGCCCAGCTGTGCTCAGATCGACATATATCGACTCAAGAACATCGCCTGAGGGTCCTATATGGCCGTGGGTTGCAGTTGGCTGGTATCACAGCTACCCCCATGCTGTCTGTATATACGTGGCCCAGCTGTGATCAGATCGACATATATCGACTCAAGAACATCGCCTGTAGGTCCTATATAGCCGTGGGTTGCATCTGGCTGGTATCAGAGCTACCCCCATGCTGTATATACGGGGCCCAGCTGTGCTCAGATCGACATATATCGACTCAAGAACATCGCCTGTAGGTCCTATATGGCTGTGGGTTGCAGCTGGCTGGTATCACAGCTAGCCCCATGCTGTATATACGGGGCCCAGCTGTGCTCAGATCGACATATATCGACTCTAGAACATCGCCTGTTGGTCCTATATGGCCGTGGGTTGCATCTGGCTGGTATCAGAGCTACCCCCATGCTGTATATACGGGGCCCAGCTGTGCTCAGATCGACATATATCGACTCAAGAACATCGCCTGTAGGTCCTATATGGCCTTGGGTTGCAGCTGGCTGGTATCAGAGCCACCCACATGCCGTATATACAGGGCCCAGCTGTGCTCAGATCGACATATATCGACTCAAGAACATCGCCTGTAGGTCCTATATGGCCGTGGGTTGCATCTGGCTGGTATCAGAGCTACCCCCATGCTGTATATACGGGGCCCAGCTGTGCTCAGCTCGACATATAACGACATAAAAACATCGCCTATAGGTCCTATATGGCCTTGGGTTGCAGCTGGCTGGTATCAGAGCCACCCACATGCCGTATATACAGGACCCAGCTGTGCTCAGATCGACATATATCGACTCAAGAACATCGCCTGTAGGTCCTATGTGGCCGTGGGTTGCATCTGGCTGGTATCAGAGCCACCCCCATGCTGTATATACGGGGCCCAGCTGTGCTCAGATCGACATATATCGACTCAAGAACATCGCCTGTAGGTCCTATATGGCCGTGGGTTGCATCTGGCTGGTATCAGAGCTACCCCCATGCTGTATATACGGGGCCCAGCTGTGCTCAGATCGACATATATCGACTCAAGAACATCGCCTGTAGGTCCTATATGGCCGTGGGTTGCAGCTGGCTGGTATCAGAGCCACCCACATGCCGTATATACGGGGCCCAGCTGTGCTCAGATCGACATATATCGACTCAAGAACATCGCCTGTAGGTCCTATATGGCCGTGGGTTGCATCTGGCTGGTATCAGAGCTACCCCCATGCTGTATATACGGGGCCCAGCTGTGCTCAGATCGTCATATATCGACTCAAGAACATCGCCTGTAGGTCCTATATGGCCGTGGGTTGCAGCTGGCTGGTATCACAGCTACCCCCGCGCTGTATATACGTGGCCCAGCTGTGCTCAGAACGACATATATCGACTCAAGAACATCGGCTGTGGGTCTTATATGGCCGTGGGATGCAGCTGGCTGTTATCAGAGCTACCCCCAGGCTGTATATAAGTGGCCCAGCTGTACTCAGATCGACATATATCAACTCAAGAACATCGCCTGTAGGTGCTATATGGCCGTGGGTTGCATCTGGCTGGTATCAGAGCTACCTCCATGCTGTATATACGGCGCCAAGCTGTGCTCAGATCGACATATATCGACTCAAGAACATTGCTTGTAGGTCCTATATGGCCGTGGGTTGCATCTGGCTGGTATCAGTGCTACCCCCATGCTGTATATACGGCGCCCAGCTGTGCTCAGATCGACATATATCGACTCAAGAATATCGCCTGTAGGTCCTATATGGCCGTGGGTTGCAGCTGACTGGTATCAGTGCTAATGCCATGCTGTATATACGGCGCCCAGCTGTGCTCAGATCGACATATATCGACTCAAGAACATCGCCTGTAGGTACTATATGGCCGTGGGTTGCATCTGGCTGGTATCAGAGCTACCCCCATGCTATATATACGGCGCCCAGCTATGCTCAGATCGACATATATCGACTCAAGAACATCGCCTGTAGGTCCTATATGGCCGTGGGTTGCATCTGGCTGGTATCAGTGCTAATCCCATGCTGTATATACGGCGCCCAGCTGTGCTCAGATCGACATATATCGACTCAAGAACATCGCCTGTGGGTCCTATATAGCGGTGGGCTGCAGCTGGCTGGTATCACAGCTACCCCTATGCTGTATATACGTGGCCCAGCTGTGCTCAGATCGACATATATCGACTAAAGAATATCGCCTGTAGGTCCTATATGGCCGTGGGTTGCATCTGGCTGATATCAGAGGCACCCACATGCCGAATATACGGGGGCCCAGCTGTGCTCAGATCGACATATATCGACTCAAGAACATCGCCTGTAGGTCCTATATGGCCGTGGGTTGCAGCTGGCTTGTAACAGAGCCACCCACATGCCGTATATACGGGGCCCAGCTGTGCTCAGATCGACATATATCGACTCAAGTACATCGCCTGTAGGTCCTATATAGCCGTGGGTTGCATCTGGCTGGTATCAGAGCTACCCCCATGCTGTATATACGGCGCCCAGCTGTGCTCAGATCGACATATATCGACTCAAGAACATCGCCTGAGGGTCCTATATGGCCGTGGGTTGCAGCTGGCTGGTATCACAGCTACCCCCATGCTGTCTGTATATACGTGGCCCAGCTGTGATCAGATCGACATATATCGACTCAAGAACATCGCCTGTAGGTCCTGTATAGGCGTGGGTTGCATCTGGCTGGTATCAGAGCTACCCCCATGCTGTATATACGGGGCCCAGCTGTGCTCAGATCGACATATATCGACTCAAGAACATCGCCTGTAGGTCCTATATGGCCGTGGGTTGCAGCTGGCTGGTATCACAGCTACCTCCATGCTGTATATACGGGGCCCAGCTGTGCTCAGATCGACATATATCGTTTCTAGAACATCGCCTGTTGGTCCTATATGGCCGTGGGTTGCATCTGGCTGGTATCAGAGCTACCCCCATGCTGTATATACGGGGCCCAGCTGTGCTCAGATCGACATATATCGACTCAAGAACATCGCCTGTAGGTCCTATATGGCCTTGGGTTGCAGCTGGCTGGTATCAGAGCCACCCACATGCCGTATATACAGGGCCCAGCTGTGCTCAGATCGACATATATCGACTCAAGAACATCGCCTGTAGGTGCTATATGGCCGTGGGTTGCATCTGGCTGGTATCAGAGCTATCTCCATGCTGTATATACGGCGCCAAGCTGTGCTCAGATCGACATATATCGACTCAAGAACATTGCTTGTAGGTCCTATATGGCCGTGGGTTGCATCTGGCTGGTATCAGTGCTACCCCCATGCTGTATATACGGCGCCCAGCTGTGCTCAGATCGACATATATCGACTCAAGAATATCGCCTGTAGGTCCTATATGGCCGTGGGTTGCATCTGGCTGGTATCAGAGCCACCCACATGCCGTATATACGGGGCCCAGCTGTGCTCGGATCGACATATATCGACTCAAGAACATCGCCTGTAGATCCTATATGGCCGTGGATTGAATCTGGCTGGTATCATAACTACCCCCATGCTGTATATAGGGCGCCCAGCTGTGCTCAGATCGACATATATCGACTCAAGAACATCGCCTGTAGGTCCTATATAGCCGTTTGTTGCAGTTGGCTGGTATCACAGCTCCCCCATGCTGTATTTACGTGGCCCAGCTGTGCTCAGGTCGACATATATCGACTCAAGGACATCACCTGTAGGTCCTATATGGCCGTGGGTTGCAGCTGGCAGGTATTAGAGCCACCCACATGCCCTATATACGGGGGTCCAGCTGTGCTCAGATCGACATATATCGACTCAAGAACATCGCCTGTAGGTCCTATATGGCCGTGGGTTGCATCTGGCTGGTATCAGAGCTACCCACATGCCGTATATACGTTACCCAGCTGTGCCCAGATCGACATATATCGACTCAAGAACATCGCCTGTAGGTCCTATATGGCCGTGGGTTGCATATGGCTGGTATCAGAGCTACTCCCATGCTGTATATACGAGGCGCAGCTGTGCTCAGATCGACATATATCGACTCAAGAACATCGAATGTAGGTCCTATATGGCCGTGGGTTGCATCTGGCTCGTATCAGAGCTACACCCATGCTGTATATACGGCGCCCAGCTGTGCTCAGATCGACATATATCGACTCAAGAAAATCGCCTGTAGGTCCTATATGGCCGTGGGTTGCATCTGGCTGGTATCAGAGCTACCCCCATGCTGTATATACGAGGCACATCTGTGCTCAGATCGACATATATCGACTCAAGAACATCGCCTGTAGGTCCTATATGGCCGTGGGTTGCAGCTGGCTGGTATCACAGCTACCCCTATGCTGTATATACGTGGCCCAGCTGTGCTCAGATCGACATATATCGACTAAAGAATATCGCCTGTAGGTCCTATATGGCCGTGGGTTGCATCTGGCTGATATCAGAGGCACCCACATGCCGAATATACGGGGGCCCAGCTGTGCTCAGATCGACATATATCTACTCAAGAACATCGCCTGTAGGTCCTATATGGCCGTGGGTTGCATCTGGCTGGTATCAGTGCTAATCCCATGCTGTATATACGGCGCCCAGCTGTGCTCAGATCGACATATATCGACTCAAGAACATCGCCTGTGGGTCCTATATAGCCGTGGGCTGCAGCTGGCTGGTATCACAGCTACCCCTATGCTGTATATACGTGGCCCAGCTGTGCTCAGATCGACATATATCAACTCAAGAATATCGCCTGTGGGTCCTATATGGCCGTGGGTTGCATCTGGCTGATATCAGAGGCACCCACATGCCGAATATACGGGGGCCCAGCTGTGCTCAGATCGACATATATCGACTCAAGAACATCGCCTGTAGGTCCTATATGGCCGTGGGTTGCAGCTGGCTTGTAACAGAGCCACCCACATGCCGTATATACGGGGCCCAGCTGTGCTCAGATCGACATATATCGACTCAAGTACATCGCCTGTAGGTCCTATATGGCCGTGGGTTGCATCTCGCTGGTATCAGAGCAACCCCCATTCTGTATATACGGCGCCCAGCTGTGCTCAGATCGACATATAACGACTTAAAAACATCGCCTATAGGTCCTATATGGCCTTGGGTTGCAGCTGGCTGGTATCAGAGCCACCCACATGCCGTATATACAGGGCCCGGCTGTGCTCAGATCGACATATATCGACTCAAGAACATCGCCTGTAGGTCCTATATGGCCGTGGGTTGCATCTGGCTGGTATCAGAGCCACCCCCATGCTGTATATACGGGGCCCAGCTGTGCTCAGATCGACATATATCGACTCAAGAACATCGCCTGTAGGTCATATATGGCCGTGGGTTGCATCTGGCTGGTATCAGAGCTACCCCCATGCTATATATACGGGGCCCAGCTGTGCTCAGATCGACATATATCGACTCAAGAACATCGCCTGTAGGTCCTATATGGCCGTGGGTTGCAGCTGGCTGGTATCAGAGCCACCCACATGCCGTATATACGGGGCCCAGCTGTGCTCAGATCGACATATATCGACTCAAGAACATCGCCTGTAGGTCCTATATGGCCGTGGGTTGCATCAGGCTGGTATCAGAGCTACCCCCATGCTGTATATACCGGGCCCAGCTGTGCTCAGATCGACATATATCGACTCAAGAACATCGCCTGTAGGTCCTATATGGCCGTGGGTTGCAGCGGGCTGGTATCACAGCTACCCCCGCGCTGTATATACGTGGCCCAGCTGTGCTCAGAACGACATATATCGACTCAAGAACATCGGCTGTGGGTCTTATATGGCCGTGGGATGCAGCTGGCTGTTATCAGAGCTACCCCCAGGCTGTATATAAGTGGCCCAGCTGTACTCAGATCGACATATATCGAATCAAGAACATCGCCTGTAGGTGCTATATGGCCGTGGGTTGCATCTGGCTGGTATAAGAGCTACCTCCATGCTGTATATACGGCGCCAAGCTGTGCTCAGATCGACATATATCGACTCAAGAACATTGCTTGTAGGTCCTATATGGCCGTGGGTTGCATCTGGCTGGTATCAGTGCTACCCCCATGCTGTATATACGGCGCCCAGCTGTGCTCAGATCGACATATATCGACTCAAGAATATCGCCTGTAGGTCCTATATGGCCGTGGGTTGCATCTGGCTGGTATCAGATCCACCCACATGCCGTATATACGGGGCCCAGCTGTGCTCGGATCGACATATATCGACTCAAGAACATCGCCTGTAGGTCCTATATGGCCGTGGATTGAATCTGGCTGGTGTCATAACTACCCCCATGCTGTATATAGGGCGCCCAGCTGTGCTCAGATCGACATATATAGACTCAAGAACATCGCCTGTAGGTCCTATATAGCCGTTTGTTGCAGTTGGCTGGTATCACAGCTCCCCCATGCTGTATTTACGTGGCCCAGCTGTGCTCAGGTCGACATATATCGACTCAAGGACATCACCTGTAGGTCCTATATGGAAGTGGGTTGCAGCTGGCTGGTATTAGAGCCACCCACATGCCCTATATACGGGGGTCCAGCTGTGCTCAGATCGACATATATCGACTCAAGAACATCGCCTGTAGGTCCTATATGGCCGTGGGTTGCATCTGGCTGGTATCAGAGCTACCCCCATGCTGTATATACGGGGCCCAGCTGTGCTCAGATCGACATATATCGACTCAAGAACATCGCCTGTAGGTCCTATATGGCCGTGGGTTGCAGCTGGCTGGTATCACAGCTACCCCCGCGCTGTATATACGTGGCCCAGCTGTGCTCAGAACGACATATATCGACTCAAGAACATCGGCTGTGGGTCTTATATGGCCGTGGGATGCAGCTGGCTGTTATCAGAGCTACCCCCAGGCTGTATATAAGTGGCCCAGCTGTACTCAGATCGACATATATCGACTCAAGAACATCGCCTGTAGGTGCTATATGGCCGTGGGTTGCATCTGGCTGGTATCAGAGCTACCTCCATGCTGTATATACGGCGCCAAGCTGTGCTCAGATCGACATATATCGACTCAAGAACATTGCTTGTAGGTCCTATATGGCCGTGGGTTGCATCTGGCTGGTATCAGTGCTACCCCCATGCTGTATATACGGCGCCCAGCTGTGCTCAGATCGACATATATCGACTCAAGAATATCGCCTGTAGGTCCTATATGGCCGTGGGTTGCATCTGGCTGGTATCAGAGCCACCCACATGCCATATATACGGGGCCCAGCTGTGCTCGGATCGACATATATCGACTCAAGAACATCGCCTGTAGGTCCTATATGGCCGTGGGTTGCAGCTGGCTAGTATCAGAGCCACCCACATGCCGTATATACGGGGCCCAGCTGTGCTCAGATCGACATATATCGACTCAAGAACATCGCCTGTAGATCCTATATGGCCGTGGGTTGCATCTGGCTGGTATCAGAGCTACCCCCATGCTGTATATACGGGGCCGAGCTGTGCTCAGATCGACATATATCGACTCAAGAACATCGCCTGTAGGTCCTATATGGCCGTGGGTTGCAGCTGGCTGGTATCACAGCTACCCCCACGCTGTATATACGTGGCCCAGCTGTGCTCAGAACGACATAAATCGACTCAAGAACATCGCCTGTGGGTTATATATGGCCGTGGGTTGCAGCTGGCTGGTATCAGAGCTACCCCAGGCTGTATATACGTGGCCCAGCTGTGCTCAGATGGACATATATCGACTCAAAAACATCGCCTGTAGGTCCTATATGGCCGTGGGTTGCACCTGGCTGGTATCACAGCTACCCCCATGCTGTATATACGGCGCCCAGCTGTGCTCAGATCGTCATATATTGACTCAAGAACATCGGCTGTGGGTCTTATATGGCCGTGGGTTGCATCTGGCTGGTATCAGAGCTACCCCCATGCTGTATATACGAGCCACAGCTGTGCTCAGATCGACATATATCGACTCAAGAACATCGCCTGTAGGTCCTATATGGCCGTGGGTTGCAGCTGGCTGGTATCACAGCTACCCCCATGCTGTATATACGTGGCCCAGCTGTGCTCAGATCGACATATATCGACTCAAGAACATCGCCTGTAGGTCCTATATGGGCATAGGTTGCACCTGGCTGGTGTCGAAGCGGCCCCAATGCTGCATGTACGGTGCATAGTGGTGCTCAGATCGACATATATCGACTCAAGAACATCGCCTGTAGGTCCTATATGGCCGTGGATTGAATCTGGCTGGTGTCATAACTACCCCCATGCTGTATATAGGGCGCCCAGCTGTGCTCAGATCGACATATATAGACTCAAGAACATCGCCTGTAGGTCCTATATAGCCGTTTGTTGCAGTTGGCTGGTATCACAGCTCCCCCATGCTGTATTTACGTGGCCCAGCTGTGCTCAGGTCGACATATATCGACTCAAGGACATCACCTGTAGGTCCTATATGGAAGTGGGTTGCAGCTGGCTGGTATTAGAGCCACCCACATGCCCTATATACGGGGGTCCAGCTGTGCTCAGATCGACATATATCGACTCAAGAACATCGCCTGTAGGTCCTATATGGCCGTGGGTTGCATCTGGCTGGTATCAGAGCTACCCCCATGCTGTATATACGGGGCCCAGCTGTGCTCAGATCGACATATATCGACTCAAGAACATCGCCTGTAGGTCCTATATGGCCGTGGGTTGCAGCTGGCTGGTATCACAGCTACCCCCGCGCTGTATATACGTGGCCCAGCTGTGCTCAGAACGACATATATCGACTCAAGAACATCGGCTGTGGGTCTTATATGGCCGTGGGATGCAGCTGGCTGTTATCAGAGCTACCCCCAGGCTGTATATAAGTGGCCCAGCTGTACTCAGATCGACATATATCGACTCAAGAACATCGCCTGTAGGTGCTATATGGCCGTGGGTTGCATCTGGCTGGTATCAGAGCTACCTCCATGCTGTATATACGGCGCCAAGCTGTGCTCAGATCGACATATATCGACTCAAGAACATTGCTTGTAGGTCCTATATGGCCGTGGGTTGCATCTGGCTGGTATCAGTGCTACCCCCATGCTGTATATACGGCGCCCAGCTGTGCTCAGATCGACATATATCGACTCAAGAATATCGCCTGTAGGTCCTATATGGCCGTGGGTTGCATCTGGCTGGTATCAGAGCCACCCACATGCCATATATACGGGGCCCAGCTGTGCTCGGATCGACATATATCGACTCAAGAACATCGCCTGTAGGTCCTATATGGCCGTGGGTTGCAGCTGGCTAGTATCAGAGCCACCCACATGCCGTATATACGGGGCCCAGCTGTGCTCAGATCGACATATATCGACTCAAGAACATCGCCTGTAGATCCTATATGGCCGTGGGTTGCATCTGGCTGGTATCAGAGCTACCCCCATGCTGTATATACGGGGCCGAGCTGTGCTCAGATCGACATATATCGACTCAAGAACATCGCCTGTAGGTCCTATATGGCCGTGGGTTGCAGCTGGCTGGTATCACAGCTACCCCCACGCTGTATATACGTGGCCCAGCTGTGCTCAGAACGACATAAATCGACTCAAGAACATCGCCTGTGGGTTATATATGGCCGTGGGTTGCAGCTGGCTGGTATCAGAGCTACCCCAGGCTGTATATACGTGGCCCAGCTGTGCTCAGATGGACATATATCGACTCAAAAACATCGCCTGTAGGTCCTATATGGCCGTGGGTTGCACCTGGCTGGTATCACAGCTACCCCCATGCTGTATATACGGCGCCCAGCTGTGCTCAGATCGTCATATATTGACTCAAGAACATCGGCTGTGGGTCTTATATGGCCGTGGGTTGCATCTGGCTGGTATCAGAGCTACCCCCATGCTGTATATACGAGCCACAGCTGTGCTCAGATCGACATATATCGACTCAAGAACATCGCCTGTAGGTCCTATATGGCCGTGGGTTGCAGCTGGCTGGTATCACAGCTACCCCCATGCTGTATATACGTGGCCCAGCTGTGCTCAGATCGACATATATCGACTCAAGAACATCGCCTGTAGGTCCTATATGGGCATAGGTTGCACCTGGCTGGTGTCGAAGCGGCCCCAATGCTGCATGTACGGTGCATAGTGGTGCTCAGATCGACATATATCGACTCAAGAACATCGCCTGTAGGTCCTATATGGCCGTGGGTTGCAGCTGGCTGGTATCACAGCTACCCCCACGATGTATATACGTGGCCCAGCTGTGCTCAGAACGACATAAATCGACTCAAAAACATCGCCTGTAGGTCCTATATGGCCGTGGGTTGCACCTGGCTGGTATCACAGCTACCCCCATGCTGTATATACGGGGCCCAGCTGTGCTCAGATCGACATATATCGACTCAAGAACATCGCCTGTAGGTCCTATATGGCTGTGGGTTGCAGGTGGCTGGTATCACAGCTAGCCCCATGCTGTATATACGGGGCCCAGCTGTGCTCAGATCGACATATATCGACTCTAGAACATCGCCTGTTGGTCCTATATGGCCGTGGGTTGCATCTGGCTGGTATCAGAGCTACCCCCATGCTGTATATACGGGGCCCAGCTGTGCTCAGATCGACATATATCGACTCAAGAACATCGCCTGTAGGTCCTATATGGCCTTGGGTTGCAGCTGGCTGGTATCAGAGCCACCCACATGCCGTATATACAGGGCCCAGCTGTGCTCAGATCGACATATATCGACTCAAGAACATCGCCTGTAGGTCCTATATGGCCGTGGGTTGCATCTGGCTGGTATCAGAGCTACCCCCATGCTGTATATACGGGGCCCAGCTGTGCTCAGCTCGACATATAACGACATAAAAACATCGCCTATAGGTCCTATATGGCCTTGGGTTGCAGCTGGCTGGTATCAGAGCCACCCACATGCCGTATATACAGGACCCAGCTGTGCTCAGATCGACATATATCGACTCAAGAACATCGCCTGTAGGTCCTATGTGGCCGTGGGTTGCATCTGGCTGGTATCAGAGCCACCCCCATGCTGTATATACGGGGCCCAGCTGTGCTCAGATCGACATATATCGACTCAAGAACATCGCCTGTAGGTCCTATATGGCCGTGGGTTGCATCTGGCTGGTATCAGAGCTACCCCCATGCTGTATATACGGGGCCCAGCTGTGCTCAGATCGACATATATCGACTCAAGAACATCGCCTGTAGGTCCTATATGGCCGTGGGTTGCAGCTGGCTGGTATCAGAGCCACCCACATGCCGTATATACGGGGCCCAGCTGTGCTCAGATCGACATATATCGACTCAAGAACATCGCCTGTAGGTCCTATATGGCCGTGGGTTGCATCTGGCTGGTATCAGAGCTACCCCCATGCTGTATATACGGGGCCCAGCTGTGCTCAGATCGTCATATATCGACTCAAGAACATCGCCTGTAGGTCCTATATGGCCGTGGGTTGCAGCTGGCTGGTATCACAGCTACCCCCGCGCTGTATATACGTGGCCCAGCTGTGCTCAGAAAGACATATATCGACTCAAGAACATCGGCTGTGGGTCTTATATGGCCGTGGGATGCAGCTGGCTGTTATCAGAGCTACCCCCAGGCTGTATATAAGTGGCCCAACTGTACTCAGATCGACATATATCAACTCAAGAACATCGCCTGTAGGTGCTATATGGCCGTGGGTTGCATCTGGCTGGTATCAGAGCTACCTCCATGCTGTATATACGGCGCCAAGCTGTGCTCAGATCGACATATATCGACTCAAGAACATTGCTTGTAGGTCCTATATGGCCGTGGGTTGCATCTGGCTGGTATCAGTGCTACCCCCATGCTGTATATACGGCGCCCAGCTGTGCTCAGATCGACATATATCGACTCAAGAATATCGCCTGTAGGTCCTATATGGCCGTGGGTTGCAGCTGACTGGTATCAGTGCTAATGCCATGCTGTATATACGGCGCCCAGCTGTGCTCAGATCGACATATATCGACTCAAGAACATCGCCTGTAGGTACTATATGGCCGTGGGTTGCATCTGGCTGGTATCAGAGCTACCCCCATGCTATATATACGGCGCCCAGCTATGCTCAGATCGACATATATCGACTCAAGAACATCGCCTGTAGGTCCTATATGGCCGTGGGTTGCATCTGGCTGGTATCAGTGCTAATCCCATGCTGTATATACGGCGCCCAGCTGTGCTCAGATCGACATATATCGACTCAAGAACATCGCCTGTGGGTCCTATATAGCGGTGGGCTGCAGCTGGCTGGTATCACAGCTACCCCTATGCTGTATATACGTGGCCCAGCTGTGCTCAGATCGACATATATCGACTAAAGAATATCGCCTGTAGGTCCTATATGGCCGTGGGTTGCATCTGGCTGATATCAGAGG
This sequence comes from Lordithon lunulatus, assembly GCA_963942505.1. Classification (NCBI taxonomy): domain Eukaryota; kingdom Metazoa; phylum Arthropoda; class Insecta; order Coleoptera; family Staphylinidae; genus Lordithon; species Lordithon lunulatus. The sequence continues at coordinate 27,764,368 of OZ012667.1, read as the reverse complement.
CACCCACATGCCGAATATACGGGGGCCCAGCTGTGCTCAGATCGACATATATCGACTCAAGAACATCGCCTGTAGGTCCTATATGGCCGTGGGTTGCAGCTGGCTTGTAACAGAGCCACCCACATGCCGTATATACGGGGCCCAGCTGTGCTCAGATCGACATATATCGACTCAAGTACATCGCCTGTAGGTCCTATATGGCCGTGGGTTGCATCTGGCTGGTATCAGAGCTACCCCCATGCTGTATATACGGCGCCCAGCTGTGCTCAGATCGACATATATCGACTCAAGAACATCGCCTGAGGGTCCTATATGGCCGTGGGTTGCAGCTGGCTGGTATCACAGCTACCCCCATGCTGTCTGTATATACGTGGCCCAGCTGTGATCAGATCGACATATATCGACTCAAGAACATCGCCTGTAGGTCCTGTATAGGCGTGGGTTGCATCTGGCTGGTATCAGAGCTACCCCCATGCTGTATATACGGGGCCCAGCTGTGCTCAGATCGACATATATCGACTCAAGAACATCGCCTGTAGGTCCTATATGGCCGTGGGTTGCAGCTGGCTGGTATCACAGCTACCTCCATGCTGTATATACGGGGCCCAGCTGTGCTCAGATCGACATATATCGTTTCTAGAACATCGCCTGTTGGTCCTATATGGCCGTGGGTTGCATCTGGCTGGTATCAGAGCTACCCCCATGCTGTATATACGGGGCCCAGCTGTGCTCAGATCGACATATATCGACTCAAGAACATCGCCTGTAGGTCCTATATGGCCTTGGGTTGCAGCTGGCTGGTATCAGAGCCACCCACATGCCGTATATACAGGGCCCAGCTGTGCTCAGATCGACATATATCGACTCAAGAACATCGCCTGTAGGTGCTATATGGCCGTGGGTTGCATCTGGCTGGTATCAGAGCTATCTCCATGCTGTATATACGGCGCCAAGCTGTGCTCAGATCGACATATATCGACTCAAGAACATTGCTTGTAGGTCCTATATGGCCGTGGGTTGCATCTGGCTGGTATCAGTGCTACCCCCATGCTGTATATACGGCGCCCAGCTGTGCTCAGATCGACATATATCGACTCAAGAATATCGCCTGTAGGTCCTATATGGCCGTGGGTTGCATCTGGCTGGTATCAGAGCCACCCACATGCCGTATATACGGGGCCCAGCTGTGCTCGGATCGACATATATCGACTCAAGAACATCGCCTGTAGATCCTATATGGCCGTGGATTGAATCTGGCTGGTATCATAACTACCCCCATGCTGTATATAGGGCGCCCAGCTGTGCTCAGATCGACATATATCGACTCAAGAACATCGCCTGTAGGTCCTATATAGCCGTTTGTTGCAGTTGGCTGGTATCACAGCTCCCCCATGCTGTATTTACGTGGCCCAGCTGTGCTCAGGTCGACATATATCGACTCAAGGACATCACCTGTAGGTCCTATATGGCCGTGGGTTGCAGCTGGCAGGTATTAGAGCCACCCACATGCCCTATATACGGGGGTCCAGCTGTGCTCAGATCGACATATATCGACTCAAGAACATCGCCTGTAGGTCCTATATGGCCGTGGGTTGCATCTGGCTGGTATCAGAGCTACCCACATGCCGTATATACGTTACCCAGCTGTGCCCAGATCGACTTATATCGACTCAAGAACATCGCCTGTAGGTCCTATATGGCCGTGGGTTGCATATGGCTGGTATCAGAGCTACTCCCATGCTGTATATACGAGGCGCAACTGTGCTCAGATCGACATATATCGACTCAAGAACATCGAATGTAGGTCCTATATGGCCGTGGGTTGCATCTGGCTCGTATCAGAGCTACACCCATGCTGTATATACGGCGCCCAGCTGTGCTCAGATCGACATATATCGACTCAAGAAAATCGCCTGTAGGTCCTATATGGCCGTGGGTTGCATCTGGCTGGTATCAGAGCTACCCCCATGCTGTATATACGAGGCACATCTGTGCTCAGATCGACATATATCGACTCAAGAACATCGCCTGTAGGTCCTATATGGCCGTGGGTTGCAGCTGGCTGGTATCACAGCTACCCCCATGCTGTATATACGTGGCCCAGCTGTGCTCAGATCGACATATATCGACTCAAGAACATCGCCTGTAGGTCCTATATGGGCATAGGTTGCACCTGGCTGGTGTCGAAGCGGCCCCAATGCTGCATATACGGTGCATAGTGGTGCTCAGATCGACATATATCGACTCAAGAACATCGCCTGTAGGTCCTATATGGCCGTGGGTTGCATCTGGCTGATATCAGAGCCACCCACATGCCGTATATACGGGGGCCCAGCTGTGCTCAGATCGACATATATCGAATCAAGAACATCGGCTGTAGGTCCTATATGGCCGTGGGTTGCATCTGGCTGGTATCAGAGCTACCCCCATGCTGTATATACGGGTCCCAGCTGTGCCCAGATCGACTTATATCGACTCAAGAACATCGCCTGTAGGTCCTATATGGCCGTGTCTTGCAGCTGGCTGGTATCAGAGCCACCCACATGCCGTATATACGGGGCCCAGCTGTGCTCAGATCGACATATATCGACTCAAGAACAACGCCTGTAGGTCCTATATGGCCGTGGGTTGCATCTGGCTGGTATCAGAGCTACCCCCATGCTGTATATACGGGGCCCAGCTGTGCTCAGATCGACATATATCGACTCAAGAACATCGCCTGTAGGTCCTATATGGCCGTGGGTTGCAGCTGGCTGGTATCACAGCTACCCCCACGCTGTATATACGTGGCCCAGCTGTGCTCAGAACGACATATATCGACTCAAGAACATCGCCTGTGGGTCATATCTGGCCGTGGGTTGCAGCTGGCTGGTATCACAGCTACCCCCATGCTGTCTGTATATACGTGGCCCAGCTGTGCTCAGATCGACATATATCGACTCAAGAACATCGCCTGTAGGTCCTATATAGCCGTGGGTTGCAGCTGGCTGGTATCAGAGCCGCCCTCATGCCGTATATACGGGGACCAGCTGTGCTCAGATCGACATATATCGACTCAAGAACATCGCCTGTAGGTACTATAAGGCCGTGGGTTGCATCTGGCTGGTATCAGAGCTACCCTCATGCAATATATACGGCGCCCAGCTATGCTCAGATCGACATATATCTACTCAAGAACATCGCCTGTAGGTCCTATATGGCCGTGGGTTGCATCTGGCTGGTATCAGTGCTAATCCCATGCTGTATATACGGCGCCCAGCTGTGCTCAGATCGACATATATGGACTCAAGAACATCGCCTGTGGGTCCTATATAGCCGTGGGCTGCAGCTGGCTGGTATCACAGCTACCCCTATGCTGTATATACGTGGCCCAGCTGTGCTCAGATCGACATATATCAACTCAAGAATATCGCCTGTGGGTCCTATATGGCCGTGGGTTGCATCTGGCTGATATCAGAGGCACCCACATGCCGAATATACGGGGGCCCAGCTGTGCTCAGATCGACATATATCGACTCAAGAACATCGCCTGTAGGTCCTATATGGCCGTGGGTTGCAGCTGGCTTGTAACAGAGCCACCCACATGCCGTATATACGGGGCCCAGCTGTGCTCAGATCGACATATATCGACTCAAGTACATCGCCTGTAGGTCCTATATGGCCGTGGGTTGCATCTCGCTGGTATCAGAGCAACCCCCATGCTGTATATACGGCGCCCAGCTGTGCTCAGATCGACATATATCGACTCAAGAACATCGCCTGAGGGTCCTATATGGCCGTGGGTTGCAGCTGGCTGGTATCACAGCTACCCCCATGCTGTCTGTATATACGTGGCCCAGCTGTGCTCAGATCGACATATATCGACTCAAGAACATCGCCTGTAGGTCCTATATAGCCGTGGGTTTCAGCTGGCTGGTATCAGAGCCGCCCTCATGCCGTATATACGGGGACCAGCTGTGCTCAGATCGACATATATCTACTCAAGAACATCGACTGTAGGTCCTATATGGCCGTGGGTTGCATCTGGCTGGTATCAGAGCTACCCCATGCTGTATATACGTGGCCCAGCTGTGCTCAGATCGACATATATCGACTAAAGAACATCACTTGTAGGTGCTATATGGCCGTGGGTTGCATCTGGCTGGTATCAGAGCTACCACCATGCTGTATATACGGCGCCAAGCTATGCTCAGATCGACATATATCGACTCAAGAACATCGCTTGTAGGTCCTATATGGCCGTGGGTTGCATCTGGCTGGTATCAGTGCTACCCCCATGCTGTATATACGGCGCCCAGCTGTGCTCAGATCGACATATATCGACTCAAGAATATCGCCTGTAGGTCCTATATGGCCGTGGGTTGCATCTGGCTGGTATCAGAGCAACCCACATGCCGTATATACGGGGCCCAGCTGTGCTCGGATCGACATATATCGACTCAAGAACATCGCCTGTAGGTGCTATATGGCCGTGGGTTGCATCTGACTGGTATCAGAGCTACCCCCATGCTGTATATACGGCGCCCAGCTGTGCTCAGATCGACATATATCGACTCAAGAACATCGCCTGTAGGTCCTATATGGGCATAGGTTGCACCTGGCTGGTGTCGAAGCGGCCCCAATGCTGCATATACGGTGCATATCGGTGCTCAGATCGACATATATCGACTCAAGAACATCGCCTGTAGGTCCTATATGGCCGTGGGTTGCATCTGGCTGATATCAGAGCCACCCACATGCCGTATATACGGGGGCCCAGCTGTGCTCAGATCGACATATATCGAATCAAGAACATCGGCTGTAGGTCCTATATGGCCGTGGGTTGCATTTGGCTGGTATCAGAGCCACCCACATGCCGTATATACGGGGCCCAGCTGTGCTCAGATCGACATATATCGACTCAAGAACATCGCCTGTAGTTCCTATATGGCCGTGGGTTGCATCTGGCTGGTATCAGAGCTACCCCCATGCTGTATATACGAGGACCAGCTGTGCTCAGATCGACATATATCGACTCAAGAACATCGCCTGTAGGTCCTATATGGCCGTGGGTTGCATCTGGCTGGTATCAGAGCTACCCCCATGCTGTATATACGGGGCCCAGCTGTGCTCAGATCGACATATATCGACTCAAGAACATCGCCTGTAGGTCCTATATGGCCGTGGCTTGCAGCTGGCTGGTATCACAGCTACACCTATGCTGTATATACGTGGCCCAGCTGTGCTCAGATCGACATATATCGACTCAAGAATATCGCCTGTAGGTCCTATATGGCCGTGGGTTGCATCTGGCTGATATCAGAGGCACCCACATGCCGAATATACGGGGGCCCAGCTGTGCTCAGATCGACATATATCGACTCAAGAACATCGCCTGTAGGTCCTATATGGCCGTGGGTTGCAGCTGGCTTGTAACAGAACCACCCAAATGCCGTATATACGGGGCCCAGCTGTGCTCAGATCGACATATATCGACTCAAGTACATCGCCTGTAAGTCCTATATGGCCGTGGGTTGCATCTGGCTGGTATCACAGCTACCCCCATGCTGTCTGTATATACGTGGCCCAGCTGTGCTCAGATCGACATATATTGACTCAAGAACATCGCCTGTAGGTCCTATATAGCCGTGGGTTGCATCTGGCTGGTATCAGAGCTACCCCCATGCTGTATATACGGGGCCCAGCTGTGCTCAGATCGACATATATCGACTCAAGAACATCGCCTGTAGGTCCTATATGGCCGTGGGTTGCAGCTGGCTGGTATCACAGCTACTCCCATGCTGTATATGCGGGGCCCAGCTGTGCTCAGATCGACATATATCGACTCTAGAACATCGCCTGTTGGTCCTATATGGCCGTGGGTTGCATCTGGCTGGTATCAGAGCTACCCCCATGCTGTATAAACGGGGCCCAGCTATGCTCAGCTCGACATATAACGACTTAAAAACATCGCCTATAGGTCCTATATGGCCTTGGGTTGCAGCTGGCTGGTATCAGAGCCACCCACATGCCGTATATACAGGGCCCGGCTGTGCTCAGATCGACATATATCGACTCAAGAACATCGCCTGTAGGTCCTATATGGCCGTGGGTTGCATCTGGCTGGTATCAGAGCCACCCCCATGCTGTATATACGGGGCCCAGCTGTGCTCAGATCGACATATATCGACTCAAGAACATCGCCTGAGGGTCCTATATGGCCGTGGGTTGCAGCTGGCTGGTATCACAGCTACCCCCATGCTGTCTGTATATACGTGGCCCAGCTGTGCTCAGATCGACATATATTGACTCAAGAACATCGCCTGTAGGTCCTATATAGCCGTGGGTTGCATCTGGCTGGTATCAGAGCTACCCCCATGCTGTATATACGGGGCCCAGCTGTGCTCAGATCGACATATATCGACTCAAGAACATCGCCTGTAGGTCCTATATGGCCGTGGGTTGCAGCTGGCTGGTATCACAGCTACCCCCATGCTGTATATACGGGGCCCAGCTGTGCTCAGATCGACATATATCGACTCTAGAACATCGCCTGTTGGTCCTATATGGCCGTGGGTTGCATCTGGCTAGTATCAGAGCTACCCCCATGCTGTATATACGGGGCCCAGCTGTGCTCAGATCGACATATATCGACTCAAGAACATCGCCTGTAGGTCCTATATGGCCTTGGGTTGCAGCTGGCTGGTATCAGAGCCACCCACAGGCCGTATATACAGGGCCCAGCTGTGCTCAGATCGACATATATCGACTCAAGAACATCGCCTGTAGGTCCTATATGGCCGTGGGTTGCATCTGGCTGGTATCAGAGCTACCCCCATGCTGTATATACGGGGCCCAGCTGTGCTCAGCTCGACATATAACGACTTAAAAACATCGCCTATAGGTCCTATATGGCCTTGGGTTGCAGCTGGCTGGTATCAGAGCCACCCACATGCCGTATATACAGGGCCCGGCTGTGCTCAGATCGACATATATCGACTCAAGAACATCGCCTGTAGGTCCTATATGGCCGTGGGTTGCATCTGGCTGGTATCAGAGCCACCCCCATGCTGTATATACGGGGCCCAGCTGTGCTCAGATCGACATATATCGACTCAAGAACATCGCCTGTAGGTCATATATGGCCGTGGGTTGCATCTGGCTGGTATCAGAGCTACCCCCATGCTATATATACGGGGCCCAGCTGTGCTCAGATCGACATATATCGACTCAAGAACATCGCCTGTAGGTCCTATATGGCCGTGGGTTGCAGCTGGCTGGTATCAGAGCCACCCACATGCCGTATATACGGGGCCCAGCTGTGCTCAGATCGACATATATCGACTCAAGAACATCGCCTGTAGGTCCTATATGGCCGTGGGTTGCATCAGGCTGGTATCAGAGCTACCCCCATGCTGTATATACCGGGCCCAGCTGTGCTCAGATCGACATATATCGACTCAAGAACATCGCCTGTAGGTCCTATATGGCCGTGGGTTGCAGCGGGCTGGTATCACAGCTACCCCCGCGCTGTATATACGTGGCCCAGCTGTGCTCAGAACGACATATATCGACTCAAGAACATCGGCTGTGGGTCTTATATGGCCGTGGGATGCAGCTGGCTGTTATCAGAGCTACCCCCAGGCTGTATATAAGTGGCCCAGCTGTACTCAGATCGACATATATCGACTCAAGAACATCGCCTGTAGGTGCTATATGGCCGTGGGTTGCATCTGGCTGGTATAAGAGCTACCTCCATGCTGTATATACGGCGCCAAGCTGTGCTCAGATCGACATATATCGACTCAAGAACATTGCTTGTAGGTCCTATATGGCCGTGGGTTGCATCTGGCTGGTATCAGTGCTACCCCATGCTGTATATACGGCGCCCAGCTGTGCTCAGATCGACATATATCGACTCAAGAATATCGCCTGTAGGTCCTATATGGCCGTGGGTTGCATCTGGCTGGTATCAGATCCACCCACATGCCGTATATACGGGGCCCAGCTGTGCTCGGATCGACATATATCGACTCAAGAACATCGCCTGTAGGTCCTATATGGCCGTGGATTGAATCTGGCTGGTGTCATAACTACCCCCATGCTGTATATAGGGCGCCCAGCTGTGCTCAGATCGACATATATAGACTCAAGAACATCGCCTGTAGGTCCTATATAGCCGTTTGTTGCAGTTGGCTGGTATCACAGCTCCCCCATGCTGTATTTACGTGGCCCAGCTGTGCTCAGGTCGACATATATCGACTCAAGGACATCACCTGTAGGTCCTATATGGAAGTGGGTTGCAGCTGGCTGGTATTAGAGCCACCCACATGCCCTATATACGGGGGTCCAGCTGTGCTCAGATCGACATATATCGACTCAAGAACATCGCCTGTAGGTCCTATATGGCCGTGGGTTGCATCTGGCTGGTATCAGAGCTACCCCCATGCTGTATATACGGGGCCCAGCTGTGCTCAGATCGACATATATCGACTCAAGAACATCGCCTGTAGGTCCTATATGGCCGTGGGTTGCAGCTGGCTGGTATCACAGCTACCCCCGCGCTGTATATACGTGGCCCAGCTGTGCTCAGAACGACATATATCGACTCAAGAACATCGGCTGTGGGTCTTATATGGCCGTGGGATGCAGCTGGCTGTTATCAGAGCTACCCCCAGGCTGTATATAAGTGGCCCAGCTGTACTCAGATCGACATATATCGACTCAAGAACATCGCCTGTAGGTGCTATATGGCCGTGGGTTGCATCTGGCTGGTATCAGAGCTACCTCCATGCTGTATATACGGCGCCAAGCTGTGCTCAGATCGACATATATCGACTCAAGAACATTGCTTGTAGGTGCTATATGGCCGTGGGTTGCATCTGGCTGGTATCAGTGCTACCCCCATGCTGTATATACGGCGCCCAGCTGTGCTCAGATCGACATATATCGACTCAAGAATATCGCCTGTAGGTCCTATATGGCCGTGGGTTGCATCTGGCTGGTATCAGAGCCACCCACATGCCATATATACGGGGCCCAGCTGTGCTCGGATCGACATATATCGACTCAAGAACATCGCCTGTAGGTCCTATATGGCCGTGGGTTGCAGCTGGCTAGTATCAGAGCCACCCACATGCCGTATATACGGGGCCCAGCTGTGCTCAGATCGACATATATCGACTCAAGAACATCGCCTGTAGATCCTATATGGCCGTGGGTTGCATCTGGCTGGTATCAGAGCTACCCCCATGCTGTATATACGGGGCCCAGCTGTGCTCAGATCGACATATATCGACTCAAGAACATCGCCTGTAGGTCCTATATGGCCGTGGGTTGCAGCTGGCTGGTATCACAGCTACCCCCACGCTGTATATACGTGGCCCAGCTGTGCTCAGAACGACATAAATCGACTCAAGAACATCGCCTGTGGGTTATATATGGCCGTGGGTTGCAGCTGGCTGGTATCAGAGCTACCCCAGGCTGTATATACGTGGCCCAGCTGTGCTCAGATGGACATATATCGACTCAAAAACATCGCCTGTAGGTCCTATATGGCCGTGGGTTGCACCTGGCTGGTATCACAGCTACCCCCATGCTGTATATACGGCGCCCAGCTGTGCTCAGATCGTCATATATTGACTCAAGAACATCGGCTGTGGGTCTTATATGGCCGTGGGTTGCATCTGGCTGGTATCAGAGCTACCCCCATGCTGTATATACGAGCCACAGCTGTGCTCAGATCGACATATATCGACTCAAGAACATCGCCTGTAGGTCCTATATGGCCGTGGGTTGCAGCTGGCTGGTATCACAGCTACCCCCATGCTGTATATACGTGGCCCAGCTGTGCTCAGATCGACATATATCGACTCAAGAACATCGCCTGTAGGTCCTATATGGGCATAGGTTGCACCTGGCTGGTGTCGAAGCGGCCCCAATGCTGCATATACGGTGCATAGTGGTGCTCAGATCGACATATATCGACTCAAGAACATCGCCTGTAGGTCCTATATGGCCGTGGGTTGCAGCTGGCTGGTATCACAGCTACCCCCACGCTGTATATACGTGGCCCAGCTGTGCTCAGAACGACATAAATCGACTCAAGAACATCGCCTGTGGGTTATATATGGCCGTGGGTTGCAGCTGGCTGGTATCAGAGCTACCCCAGGCTGTATATACGTGGCCCAGCTGTGCTCAGATGGACATATATCGACTCAAAAACATCGCCTGTAGGTCCTATATGGCCGTGGGTTGCACCTGGCTGGTATCACAGCTACCCCCATGCTGTATATACGGCGCCCAGCTGTGCTCAGATCGTCATATATTGACTCAAGAACATCGGCTGTCGGTCTTATATGGCCGTGGGTTGCATCTGGCTGGTATCAGAGCTACCCCCATGCTGTATATACGAGCCACAGCTGTGCTCAGATCGACATATATCGACTCAAGAACATCGCCTGTAGGTCCTATATGGCCGTGGGTTGCAGCTGGCTGGTATCACAGCTACCCCCATGCTGTATATACGTGGCCCAGCTGTGCTCAGATCGACATATATCGACTCAAGAACATCGCCTGTAGGTCCTATATGGGCATAGGTTGCACCTGGCTGGTGTCGAAGCGGCCCCAATGCTGCATATACGGTGCATAGTGGTGCTCAGATCGACATATATCGACTCAAGAACATCGCCTGTAGGTCCTATATGGCCGTGGGTTGCATCTGGCTGATATCAGAGCCACCCACATGCCGTATATACGGGGGCCCAGCTGTGCTCAGATCGACATATATCGAATCAAGAACATCGGCTGTAGGTCCTATATGGCCGTGGGTTGCATCTGGCTGGTATCAGAGCTATCCTCATGCTGTATATACGAGGACCAGCTGTGCTCAGATCGACATATATCGACTCAAGAACATCGCCTGTAGGTCCTATATGGCCGTGGATTGCATCTGGCTGGTATCAGAGCTACCCCCATGCTGTATATACGGCGCCCAGCTGTGCTCAGATCGTCATATATTGACTCAAGAACATCGGCTGTAGGCCCTATATGGGCATAGGTTGCACCTGGCTGGTGTCGAAGCGGCCCCAATGCTGCATATATGGTGCATAGCGGTGCTCAGATCGACATATATCGACTCAAGAACATCGCCTGTAGGTCCTATATGGCCATGGGTTGCATCTGGCTGGTATCAGAGCCACGCACATGCCGTATATACGGGGACCAGCTGTGCTCAGATCGACATATATCGACTCAAGAACATCGCCTGTAGGTCCTATATGGCCGTGGGTTGCATCTGGCTGGTATCAGAGCTACCCCCATGCTGTATATACGGCGCCCAGCTGTGCTCAGATCGACATATATTGACTCAAGAACATCGCCTGTAGGTCCTATATGGCTGTGGGTTGCATCTGGCTGGTATCAGAGCTATCCTCATGCTGTATATACGGGGCCCAGCTGTGCTCAGATCGACATATATAGACTCAAGAACGTCGCCTGTAGGTCCTATATGGCCGTGGGTTGCAGCTGGCTGGTATCACACCTGGTCCCCGTATATACGTGGCCCAGCTGTGCTCAGATCGACACATATCGACTCAAGAACATCGCCTGTAGGTCCTATATGGCCGTGGGTTGCAGCTGGCTAGAATCAGAGCCACCCACATGCCGTATATACGGCGCCCAGCTGTGCTCAGCTCGACATATATTGATTCAAAAACATCGCCTATAGGTCCTATATGGCCGTGGGTTGCAGCTGGCTGGTATCAGAGCCACCCACATGCCGTATATACGGGGCCCAGCTGTGCTCAGATCGACATATATCGACTCAAGAACATCGCCTGTAGGTCCTATATGGCCGTGGGTTGCATCTGGCTGGTATCAGAGCTACCCCCATGCTGTATATACGGGTCCCAGCTGTGCCCAGATCGACATATATCGACTCAAGAACATCGCCTGTAGGTCCTATATGGCCGTGTCTTGCAGCTGGCTGGTATCAGAGCCACCCACATGCCGTATATACGGGGCCCAGCTGTGCTCAGATCGACATATATCGACTCAAGAACATCGCCTGTAGGTCCTATATGGCCGTGGGTTGCATCTGGCTGGTATCAGAGCTACCCCCATGCTGTATATACGGGGCCCAGCTGTGCTCAGATCGACATATATCGACTCAAGAAGATCGCCTGTAGGTCCTATATGGCCGTGGGTTGCAGCTGGCTGGTATCACAGCTACCCCCACGCTGTATATACGTGGCCCAGCTGTGCTCAGAACGACATATATCGACTCAAGAACATCGCCTGTGGGTCATATATGGCCGTGGGTTGCAGCTGGCTGGTATCACAGCTACCCCCATGCTGTCTGTATATACGTGGCCCAGCTGTGCTCAGATCGACATATATCGACTCAAGAACATCGCCTGTAGGTCCTATATAGCCGTGGGTTGCAGCTGGCTGGTATCAGAGCCGCCCTCATGCCGTATATACGGGGACCAGCTGTGCTCAGATCGACATATATCGACTCAAGAACATCGCCTGTAGGTACTATATGGCCGTGGGTTGCATCTGGCTGGTATCAGAGCTACCCCCATGCTATATATACGGCGCCCAGCTATGCTCAGATCGACATATATCGACTCAAGAACATCGCCTGTAGGTCCTATATGGCCGTGGGTTGCATCTGGCTGGTATCAGTGCTAATCCCATGCTGTATATACGGCGCCCAGCTGTGCTCAGATGACATATATCGACTCAAGAACATCGCCTGTAGGTCCTATATAGCCGTGGGTTGCAGCTGGCTGGTATCAGAGCCGCCCTCATGCCGTATATACGGGGCCCAGCTGTGCTCAGATCGACATATATCGACTCAAGAAGATCGCCTGTAGGTCCTATATGGCCGTGGGTTGCAGCTGGCTGGTATCACAGCTACCCCCACGCTGTATATACGTGGCCCAGCTGTGCTCAGAACGACATATATCGACTCAAGAACATCGCCTGTGGGTCATATATGGCCGTGGGTTGCAGCTGGCTGGTATCACAGCTACCCCCATGCTGTCTGTATATACGTGGCCCAGCTGTGCTCAGATCGACATATATCGACTCAAGAACATCGCCTGTAGGTCCTATATAGCCGTGGGTTGCAGCTGGCTGGTATCAGAGCCGCCCTCATGCCGTATATACGGGGACCAGCTGTGCTCAGATCGACATATATCGACTCAAGAACATCGCCTGTAGGTACTATATGGCCGTGGGTTGCATCTGGCTGGTATCAGAGCTACCCCCATGCTATATATACGGCGCCCAGCTATGCTCAGATCGACATATATCGACTCAAGAACATCGCCTGTAGGTCCTATATGGCCGTGTCTTGCAGCTGGCTGGTATCAGAGCCACCCACATGCCGTATATACGGGGCCCAGCTGTGCTCAGATCGACATATATCGACTCAAGAACAACGCCTGTAGGTCCTATATGGCCGTGGGTTGCATCTGGCTGGTATCAGAGCTACCCCCATGCTGTATATACGGGGCCCAGCTGTGCTCAGATCGACATATATCGACTCAAGAACATCGCCTGTAGGTCCTATATGGCCGTGGGTTGCAGCTGGCTGGTATCACAGCTACCCCCACGCTGTATATACGTGGCCCAGCTGTGCTCAGAACGACATATATCGACTCAAGAACATCGCCTGTGGGTCATATCTGGCCGTGGGTTGCAGCTGGCTGGTATCACAGCTACCCCCATGCTGTCTGTATATACGTGGCCCAGCTGTGCTCAGATCGACATATATCGACTCAAGAACATCGCCTGTAGGTACTATAAGGCCGTGGGTTGCATCTGGCTGGTATCAGAGCTACCCTCATGCTATATATACGGCGCCCAGCTATGCTCAGATCGACATATATCTACTCAAGAACATCGCCTGTAGGTCCTATATGGCCGTGGGTTGCATCTGGCTGGTATCAGTGCTAATCCCATGCTGTATATACGGCGCCCAGCTGTGCTCAGATCGACATATATCGACTCAAGAACATCGCCTGTGGGTCCTATATAGCCGTGGGCTGCAGCTGGCTGGTATCACAGCTACCCCTATGCTGTATATACGTGGCCCAGCTGTGCTCAGATCGACATATATCAACTCAAGAATATCGCCTGTGGGTCCTATATGGCCGTGGGTTGCATCTGGCTGATATCAGAGGCACCCACATGCCGAATATACGGGGGCCCAGCTGTGCTCAGATCGACATATATCGACTCAAGAACATCGCCTGTAGGTCCTATATGGCCGTGGGTTGCAGCTGGCTTGTAACAGAGCCACCCACATACCGTATATACGGGGCCCAGCTGTGCTCAGATCGACATATATCGACTCAAGTACATCGCCTGTAGGTCCTATATGGCCGTGGGTTGCATCTCGCTGGTATCAGAGCAACCCCCAAGCTGTATATACGGCGCCCAGCTGTGCTCAGATCGACATATATCGACTCAAGAACATCGCCTGAGGGTCCTATATGGCCGTGGGTTGCAGCTGGCTGGTATCACAGCTACCCCCATGCTGTCTGTATATACGTGGCCCAGCTGTGCTCAGATCGACATATATCGACTCAAGAACATCGCCTGTAGGTCCTATATAGCCGTGGGTTTCAGCTGGCTGGTATCAGAGCCGCCCTCATGCCGTATATACGGGGACCAGCTGTGCTCAGATCGACATATATCTACTCAAGAACATCGACTGTAGGTCCTATATGGCCGTGGGTTGCATCTGGCTGGTATCAGAGCTACCCCATGCTGTATATACGTGGCCCAGCTGTGCTCAGATCGACATATATCGACTAAAGAACATCACTTGTAGGTGCTATATGGCCGTGGGTTGCATCTGGCTGGTATCAGAGCTACCACCATGCTGTATATACGGCGCCAAGCTATGCTCAGATCGACATATATCGACTCAAGAACATCGCTTGTAGGTCCTATATGGCCGTGGGTTGCATCTGGCTGGTATCAGTGCTACCCCCATGCTGTATATACGGCGCCCAGCTGTGCTCAGATCGACATATATCGACTCAAGAATATCGCCTGTAGGTCCTATATGGCCGTGGGTTGCATCTGGCTGGTATCAGAGCAACCCACATGCCGTATATACGGGGCCCAGCTGTGCTCGGATCGACATATATCGACTCAAGAACATCGCCTGTAGGTGCTATATGGCCGTGGGTTGCATCTGACTGGTATCAGAGCTACCGCCATGCTGTATATACGGCGCCCAGCTGTGCTCAGATCGACATATATCGACTCAAGAACATCGCCTGTAGGTCCTATATGGGCATAGGTTGCACCTGGCTGGTGTCGAAGCGGCCCCAATGCTGCATATACGGTGCATAGCGGTGCTCAGATCGACATATATCGACTCAAGAACATCGCCTGTAGGTCCTATATGGCCGTGGGTTGCATCTGGCTGATATCAGAGCCACCCACATGCCGTATATACGGGGGCCCAGCTGTGCTCAGATCGACATATATCGAATCAAGAACATCGGCTGTAGGTCCTATATGGCCGTGGGTTGCATTTGGCTGGTATCAGAGCCACCCACATGCCGTATATACGGGGCCCAGCTGTGCTCAGATCGACATATATCGACTCAAGAACATCGCCTGTAGTTCCTATATAGCCGTGGGTTGCATCTGGCTGGTATCAGAGCTACCCCCATGCTGTATATACGAGGACCAGCTGTGCTCAGATCGACATATATCGACTCAAGAACATCGCCTGTAGGTCCTATATGGCCGTGGGTTGCATCTGGCTGGTATCAGAGCTACCCCCATGCTGTATATACGGGGCCCAGCTGTGCTCAGATCGACATATATCGACTCAAGAACATCGCCTGTAGGTCCTATATGGCCGTGGGTTGCAGCTGGCTGGTATCACAGCTACCCCTATGCTGTATATACGTGGCCCAGCTGTGCTCAGATCGACATATATCGACTCAAGAATATCGCCTGTAGGTCCTATATGGCCGTGGGTTGCATCTGGCTGATATCAGAGGCACCCACATGCCGAATATACGGGGGCCCAGCTGTGCTCAGATCGACATATATCGACTCAAGAACATCGCCTGTAGGTCCTATATGGCCGTGGGTTGCAGCTGGCTTGTAACAGAGCCACCCAAATGCCGTATATACGGGGCCCAGCTGTGCTCAGATCGACATATATCGACTCAAGTACATCGCCTGTAGGTCCTATATGGCCGTGGGTTGCATCTGGCTGGTATCACAGCTACCCCCATGCTGTCTGTATATACGTGGCCCAGCTGTTCTCAGATCGACATATATTGACTCAAGAACATCGCCTGTAGGTCCTATATAGCCGTGGGTTGCATCTGGCTGGTATCAGAGCTACCCCCATGCTGTATATACGGGGCCCAGCTGTGCTCAGATCGACATATATCGACTCAAGAACATCGCCTGTAGGTCCTATATGGCCGTGGGTTGCAGCTGGCTGGTATCACAGCTACTCCCATGCTGTATATACGGGGCCCAGCTGTGCTCAGATCGACATATATCGACTCTAGAACATCGCCTGTTGGTCCTATATGGCCGTGGGTTGCATCTGGCTGGTATCAGAGCTACCCCCATGCTGTATAAACGGGGCCCAGCTGTGCTCAGCTCGACATATAACGACTTAAAAACATCGCCTATAGGTCCTATATGGCCTTGGGTTGCAGCTGGCTGGTATCAGAGCCACCCACATGCCGTATATACAGGGCCCGGCTGTGCTCAGATCGACATATATCGACTCAAGAACATCGCCTGTAGGTCCTATATGGCCGTGGGTTGCATCTGGCTGGTATCAGAGCCACCCCCATGCTGTATATACGGGGCCCAGCTGTGCTCAGATCGACATATATCGACTCAAGAACATCGCCTGAGGGTCCTATATGGCCGTGGGTTGCAGCTGGCTGGTATCACAGCTACCCCCATGCTGTCTGTATATACGTGGCCCAGCTGTGCTCAGATCGACATATATTGACTCAAGAACATCGCCTGTAGGTCCTATATAGCCGTGGGTTGCATCTGGCTGGTATCAGAGCTACCCCCATGCTGTATATACGGGGCCCAGCTGTGCTCAGATCGACATATATCGACTCAAGAACATCGCCTGTAGGTCCTATATGGCCGTGGGTTGCAGCTGGCTGGTATCACAGCTACCCCCATGCTGTATATACGGGGCCCAGCTGTGCTCAGATCGACATATATCGACTCTAGAACATCGCCTGTTGGTCCTATATGGCCGTGGGTTGCATCTGGCTAGTATCAGAGCTACCCCCATGCTGTATATACGGGGCCCAGCTGTGCTCAGATCGACATATATCGACTCAAGAACATCGCCTGTAGGTCCTATATGGCCTTGGGTTGCAGCTGGCTGGTATCAGAGCCACCCACAGGCCGTATATACAGGGCCCAGCTGTGCTCAGATCGACATATATCGACTCAAGAACATCGCCTGTAGGTCCTATATGGCCGTGGGTTGCATCTGGCTGGTATCAGTGCTACCCCCATGCTGTATATACGGCGCCCAGCTGTGCTCAGATCGACATATATCGACTCAAGAATATCGCCTGTAGGTCCTATATGGCCGTGGGTTGCATCTGGCTGGTATCAGAGCTACCTCCATGCTGTATATACGGCGCCAAGCTGTGCTCAGATCGACATATATCGACTCAAGAACATTGCTTGTAGGTCATATATGGCCGTGGGTTGCATCTGGCTGGTATCAGAGCTACCCCCATGCTATATATACGGGGCCCAGCTGTGCTCAGATCGACATATATCGACTCAAGAACATCGCCTGTAGGTCCTATATGGCCGTGGGTTGCAGCTGGCTGGTATCAGAGCCACCCACATGCCGTATATACGGGGCCCAGCTGTGCTCAGATCGACATATATCGACTCAAGAACATCGCCTGTAGGTCCTATATGGCCGTGGGTTGCATCAGGCTGGTATCAGAGCTACCCCCATGCTGTATATACCGGGCCCAGCTGTGCTCAGATCGACATATATCGACTCAAGAACATCGCCTGTAGGTCCTATATGGCCGTGGGTTGCAGCGGGCTGGTATCACAGCTACCCCCGCGCTGTATATACGTGGCCCAGCTGTGCTCAGAACGACATATATCGACTCAAGAACATCGGCTGTGGGTCTTATATGGCCGTGGGATGCAGCTGGCTGTTATCAGAGCTACCCCCAGGCTGTATATAAGTGGCCCAGCTGTACTCAGATCGACATATATCGACTCAAGAACATCGCCTGTAGGTGCTATATGGCCGTGGGTTGCATCTGGCTGGTATAAGAGCTACCTCCATGCTGTATATACGGCGCCAAGCTGTGCTCAGATCGACATATATCGACTCAAGAACATTGCTTGTAGGTCCTATATGGCCGTGGGTTGCAGCTGGCTGGTATCACAGCTACCCCCACGCTGTATATACGTGGCCCAGCTGTGCTCAGAACGACATAAATCGACTCAAGAACATAGCCTGTGGGTCATATATGGCCGTGGGTTGCAGCTGGCTGGTATCAGAGCTACCCCAGGCTGTATATACGTGGCCCAGCTGTGCTCGGATCGACATATATCGACTCAAGAACATCGCCTGTAGGTCCTATATGGCCGTGGGTTGCAGCTGGCTAGTATCAGAGCCACCCACATGCCGTATATACGGGGCCCAGCTGTGCTCAGATCGACATATATCGACTCAAGAACATCGCCTGTAGATCCTATATGGCCGTGGGTTGCATCTGGCTGGTATCAGAGCTACCCCCATGCTGTATATACGGGGCCCAGCTGTGCTCAGATCGACATATATCGACTCAAGAACATCGCCTGTAGGTCCTATATGGCCGTGGGTTGCAGCTGGCTGGTATCACAGCTACCCCCACGCTGTATATACGTGGCCCAGCTGTGCTCAGAACGACATAAATCGACTCAAGAACATCGCCTGTGGGTTATATATGGCCGTGGGTTGCAGCTGGCTGGTATCAGAGCTACCCCAGGCTGTATATACGTGGCCCAGCTGTGCTCAGATGGACATATATCGACTCAAAAACATCGCCTGTAGGTCCTATATGGCCGTGGGTTGCACCTGGCTGGTATCACAGCTACCCCCATGCTGTATATACGGCGCCCAGCTGTGCTCAGATCGTCATATATTGACTCAAGAACATCGGCTGTGGGTCTTATATGGCCGTGGGTTGCATCTGGCTGGTATCAGAGCTACCCCCATGCTGTATATACGAGCCACAGCTGTGCTCAGATCGACATATATCGACTCAAGAACATCGCCTGTAGGTCCTATATGGCCGTGGGTTGCAGCTGGCTGGTATCACAGCTACCCCCATGCTGTATATACGTGGCCCAGCTGTGCTCAGATCGACATATATCGACTCAAGAACATCGCCTGTAGGTCCTATATGGGCATAGGTTGCACCTGGCTGGTGTCGAAGCGGCCCCAATGCTGCATATACGGTGCATAGTGGTGCTCAGATCGACATATATCGACTCAAGAACATCGCCTGTAGGTCCTATATGGCCGTGGGTTGCAGCTGGCTGGTATCACAGCTACCCCCACGCTGTATATACGTGGCCCAGCTGTGCTCAGAACGACATAAATCGACTCAAGAACATCGCCTGTGGGTTATATATGGCCGTGGGTTGCAGCTGGCTGGTATCAGAGCTACCCCAGGCTGTATATACGTGGCCCAGCTGTGCTCAGATGGACATATATCGACTCAAAAACATCGCCTGTAGGTCCTATATGGCCGTGGGTTGCACCTGGCTGGTATCACAGCTACCCCCATGCTGTATATACGGCGCCCAGCTGTGCTCAGATCGTCATATATTGACTCAAGAACATCGGCTGTGGGTCTTATATGGCCGTGGGTTGCATCTGGCTGGTATCAGAGCTACCCCCATGCTGTATATACGAGCCACAGCTGTGCTCAGATCGACATATATCGACTCAAGAACATCGCCTGTAGGTCCTATATGGCCGTGGGTTGCAGCTGGCTGGTATCACAGCTACCCCCATGCTGTATATACGTGGCCCAGCTGTGCTCAGATCGACATATATCGACTCAAGAACATCGCCTGTAGGTCCTATATGGGCATAGGTTGCACCTGGCTGGTGTCGAAGCGGCCCCAATGCTGCATATACGGTGCATAGTGGTGCTCAGATCGACATATATCGACTCAAGAACATCGCCTGTAGGTCCTATATGGCCGTGGGTTGCATCTGGCTGATATCAGAGCCACCCACATGCCGTATATACGGGGGCCCAGCTGTGCTCAGATCGACATATATCGAATCAAGAACATCGGCTGTAGGTCCTATATGGCCGTGGGTTGCATCTGGCTGGTATCAGAGCTATCCTCATGCTGTATATACGAGGACCAGCTGTGCTCAGATCGACATATATCGACTCAAGAACATCGCCTGTAGGTCCTATATGGCCGTGGATTGCATCTGGCTGGTATCAGAGCTACCCCCATGCTGTATATACGGCGCCCAGCTGTGCTCAGATCGTCATATATTGACTCAAGAACATCGGCTGTAGGCCCTATATGGGCATAGGTTGCACCTGGCTGGTGTCGAAGCGGCCCCAATGCTGCATATATGGTGCATAGCGGTGCTCAGATCGTCATATATCGACTCAAGAACATCGCCTGTAGGTCCTATATGGCCATGGGTTGCATCTGGCTAATATCAGAGCCACGCACATGCCGTATATACGGGGACCAGCTGTGCTCAGATCGACATATATCGACTCAAGAACATCGCCTGTAGGTCCTATATGGCCGTGGGTTGCATCTGGCTGGTATCAGAGCTACCCCCATGCTGTATATACGGCGCCCAGCTGTGCTCAGATCGACATATATTGACTCAAGAACATCGCCTGTAGGTCCTATATGGCTGTGGGTTGCATCTGGCTGGTATCAGAGCTATCCTCATGCTGTATATACGGGGCCCAGCTGTGCTCAGATCGACATATATAGACTCAAGAACGTCGCCTGTAGGTCCTATATGGCCGTGGGTTGCAGCTGGCTGGTATCACACCTGGTCCCCGTATATACGTGGCCCAGCTGTGCTCAGATCGACACATATCGACTCAAGAACATCGCCTGTAGGTCCTATATGGCCGTGGGTTGCAGCTGGCTGGTATCACAGCTACCCCCACGCTGTATATACGTGGCCCAGCTGTGCTCAGAACGACATAAATCGACTCAAGAACATAGCCTGTGGGTCATATATGGCCGTGGGTTGCAGCTGGCTGGTATCAGAGCTACCCCAGGCTGTATATACGTGGCCCAGCTGTGCTCGGATCGACATATATCGACTCAAGAACATCGCCTGTAGGTCCTATATGGCCGTGGGTTGCAGCTGGCTAGTATCAGAGCCACCCACATGCCGTATATACGGGGCCCAGCTGTGCTCAGATCGACATATATCGACTCAAGAACATCGCCTGTAGATCCTATATGGCCGTGGGTTGCATCTGGCTGGTATCAGAGCTACCCCCATGCTGTATATACGGGGCCCAGCAGTGCTCAGATCGACATATATCGACTCAAGAACATCGCCTGTAGGTCCTATATGGCCGTGGGTTGCAGCTGGCTGGTATCACAGCTACCCCCACGCTGTATATACGTGGCCCAGCTGTGCTCAGAACGACATAAATCGACTCAAGAACATCGCCTGTGGGTTATATATGGCCGTGGGTTGCAGCTGGCTGGTATCAGAGCTACCCCAGGCTGTATATACGTGGCCCAGCTGTGCTCAGATGGACATATATCGACTCAAAAACATCGCCTGTAGGTCCTATATGGCCGTGGGTTGCACCTGGCTGGTATCACAGCTACCCCCATGCTGTATATACGGCGCCCAGCTGTGCTCAGATCGTCATATATTGACTCAAGAACATCGGCTGTGGGTCTTATATGGCCGTGGGTTGCATCTGGCTGGTATCAGAGCTACCCCCATGCTGTATATACGAGCCACAGCTGTGCTCAGATCGACATATATCGACTCAAGAACATCGCCTGTAGGTCCTATATGGCCGTGGGTTGCAGCTGGCTGGTATCACAGCTACCCCCATGCTGTATATACGTGGCCCAGCTGTGCTCAGATCGACATATATCGACTCAAGAACATCGCCTGTAGGTCCTATATGGGCATAGGTTGCACCTGGCTGGTGTCGAAGCGGCCCCAATGCTGCATATACGGTGCATAGTGGTGCTCAGATCGACATATATCGACTCAAGAACATCGCCTGTAGGTCCTATATGGCCGTGGGTTGCAGCTGGCTGGTATCACAGCTACCCCCACGCTGTATATACGTGGCCCAGCTGTGCTCAGAACGACATAAATCGACTCAAGAACATCGCCTGTGGGTTATATATGGCCGTGGGTTGCAGCTGGCTGGTATCAGAGCTACCCCAGGCTGTATATACGTGGCCCAGCTGTGCTCAGATGGACATATATCGACTCAAAAACATCGCCTGTAGGTCCTATATGGCCGTGGGTTGCACCTGGCTGGTATCACAGCTACCCCCATGCTGTATATACGGCGCCCAGCTGTGCTCAGATCGTCATATATTGACTCAAGAACATCGGCTGTGGGTCTTATATGGCCGTGGGTTGCATCTGGCTGGTATCAGAGCTACCCCCATGCTGTATATACGAGCCACAGCTGTGCTCAGATCGACATATATCGACTCAAGAACATCGCCTGTAGGTCCTATATGGCCGTGGGTTGCAGCTGGCTGGTATCACAGCTACCCCCATGCTGTATATACGTGGCCCAGCTGTGCTCAGATCGACATATATCGACTCAAGAACATCGCCTGTAGGTCCTATATGGGCATAGGTTGCACCTGGCTGGTGTCGAAGCGGCCCCAATGCTGCATATACGGTGCATAGTGGTGCTCAGATCGACATATATCGACTTAAGAACATCGCCTGTAGGTCCTATATGGCCGTGGGTTGCATCTGGCTGATATCAGAGCCACCCACATGCCGTATATACGGGGGCCCAGCTGTGCTCAGATCGACATATATCGAATCAAGAACATCGGCTGTAGGTCCTATATGGCCGTGGGTTGCATCTGGCTGGTATCAGAGCTATCCTCATGCTGTATATACGAGGACCAGCTGTGCTCAGATCGACATATATCGACTCAAGAACATCGCCTGTAGGTCCTATATGGCCGTGGATTGCATCTGGCTGGTATCAGAGCTACCCCCATGCTGTATATACGGCGCCCAGCTGTGCTCAGATCGTCATATATTGACTCAAGAACATCGGCTGTAGGCCCTATATGGGCATAGGTTGCACCTGGCTGGTGTCGAAGCGGCCCCAATGCTGCATATATGGTGCATAGCGGTGCTCAGATCGACATATATCGACTCAAGAAAATCGCCTGTAGGTCCTATATGGCCATGGGTTGCATCTGGCTGGTATCAGAGCCACGCACATGCCGTATATACGGGGACCAGCTGTGCTCAGATCGACATATATCGACTCAAGAACATCGCCTGTAGGTCCTATATGGCCGTGGGTTGCATCTGGCTGGTATCAGAGCTACCCCCATGCTGTATATACGGCGCCCAGCTGTGCTCAGATCGACATATATTGACTCAAGAACATCGCCTGTAGGTCCTATATGGCTGTGGGTTGCATCTGGCTGGTATCAGAGCTATCCTCATGCTGTATATACGGGGCCCAGCTGTGCTCAGATCGACATATATAGACTCAAGAACGTCGCCTGTAGGTCCTATATGGCCGTGGGTTGCAGCTGGCTGGTATCACACCTGGTCCCCGTATATACGTGGCCCAGCTGTGCTCAGATCGACACATATCGACTCAAGAACATCGCCTGTAGGTCCTATATGGCCGTGGGTTGCAGCTGGCTAGAATCAGAGCCACCCACATGCCGTATATACGGGGCCCAGCTGTGCTCAGCTCGACATATATTGATTCAAAAACATCGCCTATAGGTCCTATATGGCCGTGGGTTGCAGCTGGCTGGTATCAGAGCCACCCACATGCCGTATATACGGGGCCCAGCTGTGCTCAGATCGACATATATCGACTCAAGAACATCGCCTGTAGGTCCTATATGGCCGTGGGTTGCATCTGGCTGGTATCAGAGCTACCCCCATGCTGTATATACGGGTCCCAGCTGTGCCCAGATCGACATATATCGACTCAAGAACATCGCCTGTAGGTCCTATATGGCCGTGTCTTGCAGCTGGCTGGTATCAGAGCCACCCACATGCCGTATATACGGGGCCCAGCTGTGCTCAGATCGACATATATCGACTCAAGAACATCGCCTGTAGGTCCTATATGGCCGTGGGTTCCATCTGGCTGGTATCAGAGCTACCCCCATGCTGTATATACGGGGCCCAGCTGTGCTCAGATCGACATATATCGACTCAAGAAGATCGCCTGTAGGTCCTATATGGCCGTGGGTTGCAGCTGGCTGGTATCACAGCTACCCCCACGCTGTATATACGTGGCCCAGCTGTGCTCAGAACGACATATATCGACTCAAGAACATCGCCTGTGGGTCATATATGGCCGTGGGTTGCAGCTGGCTGGTATCACAGCTACCCCCATGCTGTCTGTATATACGTGGCCCAGCTGTGCTCAGATCGACATATATCGACTCAAGAACATCGCCTGTAGGTCCTATATAGCCGTGGGTTGCAGCTGGCTGGTATCAGAGCCGCCCTCATGCCGTATATACGGGGACCAGCTGTGCTCAGATCGACATATATCGACTCAAGAACATCGCCTGTAGGTACTATATGGCCGTGGGTTGCATCTGGCTGGTATCAGAGCTACCCCCATGCTATATATACGGCGCCCAGCTATGCTCAGATCGACATATATCGACTCAAGAACATCGCCTGTAGGTCCTATATGGCCGTGGGTTGCATCTGGCTGGTATCAGTGCTAATCCCATGCTGTATATACGGCGCCCAGCTGTGCTCAGATGACATATATCGACTCAAGAACATCGCCTGTGGGTCCTATATAGCCGTGGGCTGCAGCTGGCTGGTATCACAGCTACCCCTATGCTGTATATACGTGGCCCAGCTGTGCTCAGATCGACATATATCGACTCAAGAATATCGCCTGTGGGTCCTATATGGCCGTGGGTTGCATCTGGCTGATATCAGAGGCACCCACATGCCGAATATACGGGGGCCTAGCTGTGCTCAGATCGACATATATCGACTCAAGAACATCGCCTGTAGGTCCTATATGGCCGTGGGTTGCAGCTAGCTTGTAACAGAGCCACCCACATGCCGTATATACGGGGCCCAGCTGTGCTCAGATCGACATATATCGACTCAAGAACATCGACTGTAGGTCCTATATGGCCGTGGGTTGCATCTGGCTGGTATCAGAGCTACCCCCATGCTGTATATACGTGGCCCAGCTGTGCTCAGATCGACATATATCGACTAAAGAACATCACTTGTAGGTGCTATATGGCCGTGGGTTGCATCTGGCTGGTATCAGAGCTACCACCATGCTGTATATACGGCGCCAAGCTGTGCTCAGATCGACATATATCGACTCAAGAACATCGCCTGTAGGTCCTATATGGCCGTGGGTTGCAGCTGGCTGGTATCACAGCTACCCCCACGCTGTATATACGTGGCCCAGCTGTGCTCAGAACGACATAAATCGACTCAAGAACATCGCCTGTGGGTCATATATGGCCGTGGGTTGCAGCTGCCTGGTATCAGAGCTACCCCAGGCTGTATATACGTGGCCCAGCTGTGCTCAGATCGACATATATCGACTCAAGAACATCGCCTGTAGGTCCTATATGGCCGTGGGTTGCAGCTGGCTGGTATCAGTGCTAATGCCATGCTGTATATACGGCGCCCAGCTGTG
The DNA here is from genome assembly GCA_963942505.1 of Lordithon lunulatus. Taxonomy (NCBI): domain Eukaryota; kingdom Metazoa; phylum Arthropoda; class Insecta; order Coleoptera; family Staphylinidae; genus Lordithon; species Lordithon lunulatus. The sequence goes on along the minus strand of OZ012667.1, from coordinate 27,738,425 downwards.
CTCAGATCGACATATATCGACTCAAGAACATCGCCTGTAGGTCCTATATGGCCGTGGGTTGCAGCTGGCTGGTATCACAGCTACCCCCACGCTGTATATACGTGGCCCAGCTGTGCTCAGAACGACATAAATCGACTCAAGAACATAGCCTGTGGGTCATATATGGCCGTGGGTTGCAGCTGGCTGGTATCAGAGCTACCCCAGGCTGTATATACGTGGCCCAGCTGTGCTCGGATCGACATATATCGACTCAAGAACATCGCCTGTAGGTCCTATATGGCCGTGGGTTGCAGCTGGCTAGTATCAGAGCCACCCACATGCCGTATATACGGGGCCCAGCTGTGCTCAGATCGACATATATCGACTCAAGAACATCGCCTGTAGGTCCTATATGGCCGTGGGTTGCATCTGGCTGGTATCAGAGCTACCCCCATGCTGTATATACGGGGCCCAGCTGTGCTCAGATCGACATATATCGACTCAAGAACATCGCCTGTAGGTCCTATATGGCCGTGGGTTGCAGCTGGCTGGTATCAGTGCTAATGCCATGCTGTATATACGGCGCCCAGCTGTGCTCAGATCGACATATATCGACTCAAGAACATCGCCTGTAGGTCCTATATGGCCGTGGGTTGCAGCTGGCTGGTATCACAGCTACCCCCACGCTGTATATACGTGGCCCAGCTGTGCTCAGAACGACATAAATCGACTCAAGAACATCGGCTGTGGGTCTTATATGGCCGTGGGATGCAGCTGGCTGTTATCAGAGCTACCCCCAGGCTGTATATAAGTGGCCCAGCTGTACTCAGATCGACATATATCGACTCAAGAACATCGCCTGTAGGTGCTATATGGCCGTGGGTTGCATCTGGCTGGTATCAGAGCTACCTCCATGCTGTATATACGGCGCCAAGCTGTGCTCAGATCGACATATATCGACTCAGGAACATTGCTTGTAGGTCCTATATGGCCGTGGGTTGCATCTGGCTGGTATCAGTGCTACCCCCATGCTGTATATACGGCGCCCAGCTGTGCTCAGATCGACATATATCGACTCAAGAATATCGCCTGTAGGTCCTATATGGCCGTGGGTTGCATCTGGCTGGTATCAGAGCCACCCACATGTCATATATACGGGGCCCAGCTGTGCTCGGATCGACATATATCGACTCAAGAACATCGCCTGTAGGTCCTATATGGCCGTGGGTTGCAGCTGGCTGGTATCAGTGCTAATGCCATGCTGTATATACGGCGCCCAGCTGTGCTCAGATCGACATATATCGACTCAAGAACATCGCCTGTAGGTCCTATATGGCCGTGGGTTGCAGCTGGCTGGTATCACAGCTACCCCCACGCTGTATATACGTGGCCCAGCTGTGCTCAGAACGACATAAATCGACTCAAGAACATAGCCTGTGGGTCATATATGGCCGTGGGTTGCAGCTGGCTGGTATCAGAGCTACCCCAGGCTGTATATACGTGGCCCAGCTGTGCTCGGATCGACATATATCGACTCAAGAACATCGCCTGTAGGTCCTATATGGCCGTGGGTTGCAGCTGGCTAGTATCAGAGCCACCCACATGCCGTATATACGGGGCCCAGCTGTGCTCAGATCGACATATATCGATTCAAGAACATCGCCTGTAGGTCCTATATGGCCGTGGGTTGCAGCTGGCTGGTATCAGTGCTAATGCCATGCTGTATATACGGCGCCCAGCTGTGCTCAGATCGACATATATCGACTCAAGAACATCGCCTGTAGGTCCTATATGGCCATGGGTTGCATCTGGCTGGTATCAGAGCCACGCACATGCCGTATATACGGGGACCAGCTGTGCTCAGATCGACATATATCGACTCAAGAACATCGCCTGTAGGTCCTATATGGCCGTGGGTTGCATCTGGCTGGTATCAGAGCTACCCCCATGCTGTATATACGGCGCCCAGCTGTGCTCAGATCGACATATATCGACTCAAGAACATCGCCTGTAGGTCCTATATGGCCATGGGTTGCATCTGGCTGGTATCAGAGCCACGCACATGCCGTATATACGGGGACCAGCTGTGCTCAGATCGACATATATCGACTCAAGAACATCGCCTGTAGGTCCTATATGGCCGTGGGTTGCATCTGGCTGGTATCAGAGCTACCCCCATGCTGTATATACGGCGCCCAGCTGTGCTCAGATCGACATATATTGACTCAAGAACATCGCCTGTAGGTCCTATATGGCCGTGGGTTGCAGCTGGCTAGAATCAGAGCCACCCACATGCCGTATATACGGGGCCCAGCTGTGCTCAGCTCGACATATATTGATTCAAAAACATCGCCTATAGGTCCTATATGGCCGTGGGTTGCAGCTGGCTGGTATCAGAGCCACCCACATGCCGTATATACGGGGCCCAGCTGTGCTCAGATCGACATATATCGACTCAAGAACATCGCCTGTAGGTCCTATATGGCCGTGGGTTGCATCTGGCTGGTATCAGAGCTACCCCCATGCTGTATATACGGGTCCCAGCTGTGCCCAGATCGACATATATCGACTCAAGAACATCGCCTGTAGGTCCTATATGGCCGTGTCTTGCAGCTGGCTGGTATCAGAGCCACCCACATGCCGTATATACGGGGCCCAGCTGTGCTCAGATCGACATATATCGACTCAAGAACATCGCCTGTAGGTCCTATATGGCCGTGGGTTGCATCTGGCTGGTATCAGAGCTACCCCCATGCTGTATATACGGGGCCCAGCTGTGCTCAGATCGACATATATCGACTCAAGAAGATCGCCTGTAGGTCATATATGGCCGTGGGTTGCAGCTGGCTGGTATCACAGCTACCCCCACGCTGTATATACGTGGCCCAGCTGTGCTCAGAACGACATATATCGACTCAAGAACATCGCCTGTGGGTCATATATGGCCGTGGGTTGCAGCTGGCTGGTATCACAGCTACCCCCATGCTGTCTGTATATACGTGGCCCAGCTGTGCTCAGATCGACATATATCGACTCAAGAACATCGCCTGTAGGTCCTATATAGCCGTGGGTTGCAGCTGGCTGGTATCAGAGCCGCCCTCATGCCGTATATACGGGGACCAGCTGTGCTCAGATCGACATATATCGACTCAAGAACATCGCCTGTAGGTACTATATGGCCGTGGGTTGCATCTGGCTGGTATCAGAGCTACCCCCATGCTATATATACGGCGCCCAGCTATGCTCAGATCGACATATATCGACTCAAGAACATCGCCTGTAGGTCCTATATGGCCGTGGGTTGCATCTGGCTGGTATCAGTGCTAATCCCATGCTGTATATACGGCGCCCAGCTGTGCTCAGATGACATATATCGACTCAAGAACATCGCCTGTGGGTCCTATATAGCCGTGGGCTGCAGCTGGCTGGTATCACAGCTACCCCTATGCTGTATATACGTGGCCCAGCTGTGCTCAGATCGACATATATCGACTCAAGAATATCGCCTGTGGGTCCTATATGGCCGTGGGTTGCATCTGGCTGATATCAGAGGCACCCACATGCCGAATATACGGGGGCCTAGCTGTGCTCAGATCGACATATATCGACTCAAGAACATCGCCTGTAGGTCCTATATGGCCGTGGGTTGCAGCTAGCTTGTAACAGAGCCACCCACATGCCGTATATACGGGGCCCAGCTGTGCTCAGATCGACATATATCGACTCAAGTACATCGCCTGTAGGTCCTATATGGCCGTGGGTTGCATCTGGCTGGTATCAGAGCAACCCCCATGCTGTATATACGGCGCCCAGCTGTGCTCAGATCGACATATATCGACTCAAGAACATCGCCTGAGGGTCCTATATGGCCGTGGGTTGCAGCTGGCTGGTATCACAGCTACCCCCATGCTGTCTGTATATACGTGGCCCAGCTGTGCTCAGATCGACATATATCGACTCAAGAACATCGCCTGTAGGTCCTATATAGCGGTGGGTTGCAGCTGGCTGGTATCAGAGCCGCCCTCATGCCGTATATACGGGGACCAGCTGTGCTCAGATCTACATATATCGACTCAAGAACATCGACTGTAGGTCCTATATGGCCGTGGGTTGCATCTGGCTGGTATCAGAGCTACCCCCATGCTGTATATACGTGGCCCAGCTGTGCTCAGATCGACATATATCGACTAAAGAACATCACTTGTAGGTGCTATATGGCCGTGGGTTGCATCTGGCTGGTATCAGAGCTACCACCATGCTGTATATACGGCGCCAAGCTGTGCTCAGATCGACATATATCGACTCAAGAACATCGCCTGTAGGTCCTATATGGCCGTGGGTTGCAGCTGGCTGGTATCACAGCTACCCCCTCGCTGTATATACGTGGCCCAGCTGTGCTCAGAACGACATAAATCGACTCAAGAACATCGCCTGTGGGTCATATATGGCCGTGGGTTGCAGCTGCCTGGTATCAGAGCTACCCCAGGCTGTATATACGTGGCCCAGCTGTGCTCAGATCGACATATATCGACTCAAGAACATCGCCTGTAGGTCCTATATGGCCGTGGGTTGCAGCTGGCTGGTATCAGTGCTAATGCCATGCTGTATATACGGCGCCCAGCTGTGCTCAGATCGACATATATCGACTCAAGAACATCGCCTGTAGGTCCTATATGGCCGTGGGTTGCAGCTGGCTGGTATCACAGCTACCCCCACGCTGTATATACGTGGCCCAGCTGTGCTCAGAAAGACATAAATCGACTCAAGAACATAGCCTGTGGGTCATATATGGCCGTGGGTTGCAGCTGGCTGGTATCAGAGCTACCCCAGGCTGTATATACGTGGCCCAGCTGTGCTCGGATCGACATATATCGACTCAAGAACATCGCCTGTAGGTCCTATATGGCCGTGGGTTGCAGCTGGCTAGTATCAGAGCCACCCACATGCCGTATATACGGGGCCCAGCTGTGCTCAGATCGACATATATCGACTCAAGAACATCGCCTGTAGGTCCTATATGGCCGTGGGTTGCATCTGGCTGGTATCAGAGCTACCCCCATGCTGTATATACGGGGCCCAGCTGTGCTCAGATCGACATATATCGACTCAAGAACATCGCCTGTAGGTCCTATATGGCCGTGGGTTGCAGCTGGCTGGTATCAGTGCTAATGCCATGCTGTATATACGGCGCCCAGCTGTGCTCAGATCGACATATATCGACTCAAGAACATCGCCTGTAGGTCCTATATGGCCGTGGGTTGCAGCTGGCTTGTATCACAGCTACCCCCACGCTGTATATACGTGGCCCAGCTGTGCTCAGAACGACATAAATCGACTCAAGAACATCGGCTGTGGGTCTTATATGGCCGTGGGATGCAGCTGGCTGTTATCAGAGCTACCCCCAGGCTGTATATAAGTGGCCCAGCTGTACTCAGATCGACATATATCAACTCAAGAACATCGCCTGTAGGTGCTATATGGCCGTGGGTTGCATCTGGCTGGTATCAGAGCTACTTCCATGCTGTATATACGGCGCCAAGCTGTGCTCAGATCGACATATATCGACTCAAGAACATTGCTTGTAGGTCCTATATGGCCGTGGGTTGCATCTGGCTGGTATCAGTGCTACCCCCATGCTGTATATACGGCGCCCAGCTGTGCTCAGATCGACATATATCGACTCAAGAATATCGCCTGTAGGTCCTATATGGCCGTGGGTTGCATCTGGCTGGTATCAGAGCCACCCACATGCCATATATACGGGGCCCAGCTGTGCTCGGATCGACATATATCGACTCAAGAACATCGCCTGTAGGTCCTATATGGCCGTGGGTTGCAGCTGGCTGGTATCAGTGCTAATGCCATGCTGTATATACGGCGCCCAGCTGTGCTCAGATCGACATATATCGACTCAAGAACATCGCCTGTAGGTCCTATATGGCCGTGGGTTGCAGCTGGCTGGTATCACAGCTACCCCCACGCTGTATATACGTGGCCCAGCTGTGTTCAGAACGACATAAATCGACTCAAGAACATAGCCTGTGGGTCATATATGGCCGTGGGTTGCAGCTGGCTGGTATCAGAGCTACCCCAGGCTGTATATACGTGGCCCAGCTGTGCTCGGATCGACATATATCGACTCAAGAACATCGCCTGTAGGTCCTATATGGCCGTGGGTTGCAGCTGGCTAGTATCAGAGCCACCCACATGCCGTATATACGGGGCCCAGCTGTGCTCAGATCGACATATATCGACTCAAGAACATCGCCTGTAGGTCCTATATGGCCGTGGGTTGCATCTGGCTGGTATCAGAGCTACCCCCATGCTGTATATACGGGGCCCAGCTGTGCTCAGATCGACATATATCGACTCAAGAACATCGCCTGTAGGTCCTATATGGCCGTGGGTTGCAGCTGGCTGGTATCACAGCTACCCCCACGCTGTATATACGTGGCCCAGCTGTGCTCAGAACGACATAAATCGACTCAAGAACATCGCCTGTGGGTTATATATGGCCGTGGGTTGCAGCTGGCTGGTATCAGAGCTACCCCAGGCTGTATATACGTGGCCCAGCTGTGCTCAGATGGACATATATCGACTCAAAAACATCGCCTGTAGGTCCTATATGGCCGTGGGTTGCACCTGGCTGGTATCACAGCTACCCCCATGCTGTATATACGGCGCCCAGCTGTGCTCAGATCGTCATATATTGACTCAAGAACATCGGCTGTGGGTCTTATATGGCCGTGGGTTGCATCTGGCTGGTATTAGAGCTACCCCCATGCTGTATATACGAGCCACAGCTGTGCTCAGATCGACATATATCGACTCAAGTACATCGCCTGTAGGTCCTATATGGCCGTGGGTTGCAGCTGGCTGGTATCACAGCTACCCCCATGCTGTATATACGTGGCCCAGCTGTGCTCAGATCGACATATATCGACTCAAGAACATCGCCTGTAGGTCCTATATGGGCATAGGTTGCACCTGGCTGGTGTCGAAGCGGCCCCAATGCTGCATATACGGTGCATAGTGGTGCTCAGATCGACATATATCGACTCAAGAACATCGCCTGTAGGTCCTATATGGCCGTGGGTTGCATCTGGCTGATATCTGAGCCACCCACATGCCGTATATAGGGGGGCCCAGCTGTGCTCAGATCGACATATATCGAATCAAGAACATCGGCTGTAGGTCCTATATGGCCGTGGGTTGCATCTGGCTGGTATCAGAGCTATCCTCATGCTGTATATACGAGGACCAGCTGTGCTCAGATCGACATATATCGACTCAAGAACATCGCCTGTAGGTCCTATATGGCCGTGGATTGCATCTGGCTGGTATCAGAGCTACCCCCTAGCTGTATATACGGCGCCCAGCTGTGCTCAGATCGTCATATATTGACTCAAGAACATCGGCTGTAGGCCCTATATGGGCATAGGTTGCACCTGGCTGGTGTCGAAGCGGCCCCAATGCTGCATATATGGTGCATAGCGGTGCTCAGATCGACATATATCGACTCAAGAACATCGCCTGTAGGTCCTATATGGCCATGGGTTGCATCTGGCTGGTATCAGAGCCACGCACATGCCGTATATACGGGGACCAGCTGTGCTCAGATCGACATATATCGACTCAAGAACATCGCCTGTAGGTCCTATATGGCCGTGGGTTGCATCTGGCTGGTATCAGAGCTACCCCCATGCTGTATATACGGCGCCCAGCTGTGCTCAGATCGACATATATTGACTCAAGAACATCGCCTGTAGGTCCTATATGGCTGTGGGTTGCATCTGGCTGGTATCAGAGCTATCCTCATGCTGTATATACGGGGCCCAGCTGTGCTCAGATCGACATATATAGACTCAAGAACGTCGCCTGTAGGTCCTATATGGCCGTGGGTTGCAGCTGGCTGGTATCACACCTGGTCCCCGTATATACGTGGCCCAGCTGTGCTCAGATCGACACATATCGACTCAAGAACATCGCCTGTAGGTCCTATATGGCCGTGGGTTGCAGCTGGCTAGAATCAGAGCCACCCACATGCCGTATATACGGGGCCCAGCTGTGCTCAGCTCGACATATATTGATTCAAAAACATCGCCTATAGGTCCTATATGGCCGTGGGTTGCAGCTGGCTGGTATCAGAGCCACCCACATGCCGTATATACGGGGCCCAGCTGTGCTCAGATCGACATATATCGACTCAAGAACATCGCCTGTAGGTCCTATATGGCCGTGGGTTGCATCTGGCTGGTATCAGAGCTATCCCCATGCTGTATATACGGGTCCCAGCTGTGCCCAGATCGACATATATCGACTCAAGAACATCGCCTGTAGGTCCTATATGGCCGTGTCTTGCAGCTGGCTGGTATCAGAGCCACCCACATGCCGTATATACGGGGCCCAGCTGTGCTCAGATCGACATATATCGACTCAAGAACATCGCCTGTAGGTCCTATATGGCCGTGGGTTGCATCTGGCTGGTATCAGAGCTACCCCCATGCTGTATATACGGGGCCCAGCTGTGCTCAGATCGACATATATCGACTCAAGAAGATCGCCTGTAGGTCCTATATGGCCGTGGGTTGCAGCTGGCTGGTATCACAGCTACCCCCACGCTGTATATACGTGGCCCAGCTGTGCTCAGAACGACATATATCGACTCAAGAACATCGCCTGTGGGTCATATATGGCCGTGGGTTGCAGCTGGCTGGTATCACAGCTACCCCCATGCTGTCTGTATATACGTGGCCCAGCTGTGCTCAGATCGACATATATCGACTCAAGAACATCGCCTGTAGGTACTATATGGCCGTGGGTTGCATCTGGCTGGTATCAGAGCTACCCCCATGCTATATATACGGCGCCCAGCTATGCTCAGATCGACATATATCGACTCAAGAACATCGCCTGTAGGTCCTATATGGCCGTGGGTTGCATCTGGCTGGTATCAGTGCTAATCCCATGCTGTATATACGGCGCCCAGCTGTGCTCAGATGACATATATCGACTCAAGAACATCGCCTGTGGGTCCTATATAGCCGTGGGCTGCAGCTGGCTGGTATCACAGCTACCCCTATGCTGTATATACGTGGCCCAGCTGTGCTCAGATCGACATATATCGACTCAAGAATATCGCCTGTGGGTCCTATATGGCCGTGGGTTGCATCTCGCTGATATCAGAGGCACCCACATGCCGTATATACGGGGCCCAGCTGTGCTCAGATCGACATATATCGACTCAAGTACATCGCCTGTAGGTCCTATATGGCCGTGGGTTGCATCTGGCTGGTATCAGAGCAACCCCCATGCTGTATATACGGCGCCCAGCTGTGCTCAGATCGACATATATCGACTCAAGAACATCGCCTGAGGGTCCTATATGGCCGTGGGTTGCAGCTGGCTGGTATCACAGCTACCCCCATGCTGTCTGTATATACGTGGCCCAGCTGTGCTCAGATCGACATATATCGACTCAAGAACATCGCCTGTAGGTCCTATATAGCCGTGGGTTGCAGCTGGCTGGTATCAGAGCCGCCCTCATGCCGTATATACGGGGACCAGCTGTGCTCAGATCGACATATATCGACTCAAGAACATCGACTGTATATCCTATATGGCCGTGGGTTGCATCTGGCTGGTATCAGAGCTACCCCCATGCTGTATATACGTGGCCCAGCTGTGCTCAGATCGACATATATCGACTAAAGAACATCACTTGTAGGTGCTATATGGCCGTGGGTTGCATCTGGTTGGTATCAGAGCTACCACCATGCTGTATATACGGCGCCAAGCTGTGCTCAGATCGACATATATCGACTCAAGAACATCGCCTGTAGGTCCTATATGGCCGTGGGTTGCATCTGGCTGGTATCAGAGCCACCCACATGCCGTATATACGGGGCCCAGCTGTGCTCAGATCGACATATATCGACTCAGGAACATCGCCTGTAGGTCCTATATGGCCGTGGGTTGCATCTGGCTGGTATCAGAGCTACCCCCATGCTGTATATACGGGGCCCAGCTGTGCTCAGATCGACATATATCGACTCAAGAACATCGCCTGTAGGTCCTATATAGCCGTGGGTTGCAGCTGGCTGGTATCACAGCTACCACCATGCTGTATATACGTGGCCCAGCTGTGCTCAGATCGACATATATCGACTCAAGAACATCGCCTGTAGGTCCTATATGGTCGTGGGTTACAGCTGGCTGGTATCAGAGCCACCCACATGCCGTATATACGGGGCCCAGTTGTGCTCAGATCGACATATATTGACTCAAGAACATCGCCTGTAGCTCCTATATGGCCGTAAGTTGCATCTGGCTGGTATCAGAGCTAACCCCATGCTGTATATACGGCGCCCAGCTGTGCTCAGATCGACATATATCGACTCAAGAACATCGCCTGTAGGTCCTATATGGCCGTGGGTTGCATCTGGGTGGTATCAGAGCTACCCCCATGCTGTATATACGGGGCCCAGCTGTGCTCAGATCGACATATATCGACTCAAGAACATCGCCTGTAGGTCCTATATAGCCGTGGGTTGCAGCTGGCTGGTATCACAGTTACCCCCATGCTGTATATACGTGGCCCAGCTGTGCTCAGCTCGACATATATCGACTCAAGAACATCGCCTGAGGGTCCTATATGGCCGTGGGTTGCATCTGGCTGGTATCAGGGCTACCCCCATGCTGTATATACGGGGCCCAGCTGTGGTCAGATCGACATATATCGACTCAAAAACATCGCCTGTAGGTCCTATATAGCCGTGGGTTGCAGCTGACTGGTATCACAGCAACCCACATGCTGTATATACGTGGCCCAGCTGTGCTTAGATCGACATATATCGACTCAAGAACATCGCCTGTAGTTCCTATATGGCCGTGGGTTGCATCTGGCTGGTATCAGAGCCACCCACATGCCGTATATAAGGGGACCAGCTGTGCTCAGATAGACATATATCGACTCAAGAACATCGCCTGTAGGTCCTATATGGCCGTGGGTTGCATCTGGCTGGTATCAGAGCTACCCCCATGCTGTATATACGGCGCCCAGTTGTGCTCAGATCGACATATATCGACTCAAGAATATCGCCTGTAGGTCCTATATGACCGTGGGTTGCATCTGGCTGGTATCAGAGCTACCCCCATGGTGTATATACGGGGCCCAGCTGTGCTCAGATCGACATATATCGACTCAAGAACAACGCCTGTTATTCCTATATAGCCGTGGGTTGCAGCTGGCTGGTATCACAGCTACCCCCATGCTGTATATACGTGGCCCAGCTGTGGTCAGATCGACATATATCGACTCAAGAACATCGCCTGTAGGTCCTATATTGCCGTGGGTTGCTGCTGACTGGTATCACAGCAAACCACATGCTGTATATACGTGGCCCAGCTGTGCTTAGATCGACATATATCGACTCAAGGACATCGCCTGTAGGTCCTATATGGCCGTGGGTTGCATCTGGTTGGTATCAGAGCCACCCACATGCCGTATATACGGGGCACAGCTGTGCTCAGATCGACATAGATCGACTCAAGAACATCGCCTGTAGGTCCTATATGGCCGTGGGTTGCATCTGGCTGGTATCAGATCTACCCCCATGCTGTATATACGGCGCCCAGCTGTGCTCAGATCGACATATATCGACTCAGGAACATCGCCTGTAGGTCCTATATGGCCGTGGGTTGCATCTGGCTGGTATCAGAGCTACCTCCATGCTGTATATACGGGGCCCAGCTGTGCTCAGATCGACATATATCGACTCAAGAACATCGCCTGTAGGTCCTATATGGTCGTGGGTTGCAGCTGGCTGGTATCACAGCAACCCACATGCTGTATATACGTGGCCCAGCTGTGCTTAGATCGACATATATCGACTCAAGAACATCGCCTGTAATTCTTATATGGCCGTGGGTTGCATCTGGCTGGTATCAGAGCCACCCACATGCCGTATATACGGGGACCAGCTGTGCTCAGATCGACATATATCGACTCAAGAACATCGCCTGTAGGTCCTATATGGCCGTGGGTTGCATCTGGCTGGTATCAGAGCTACCCCCATGCTGTATATAAGGCGCCCAGCTGTGCTCAGATCGACATATATCGACTCAATAATATCGCCTGTAGGTCCTATATGGCCGTGGGTTGCATCTGGCTGGTATCAGAGCTATCCCCGTGGTGTATATACGGGGCCCAGCTGTGCTCACATCGACATATATCGACTCAAGAACAACGCCTGTTATTCCTATATAGCCGTGGGTTGCAGCTGGCTGGTATCAAAGCTACCTCCATGCTGTATATACGTGGCCCAGCTGTGCTCAGATCGACATATATCGACTCAAGAACATCTCCTGTAGGTCCTATATGGACGTGGGTTGCATCTGGCTGGTATCAGAGCCACCCACATGCTGTATATACGTGGCCCAGCTGTGCTTAGATCGACATATATCGACTCAAGAACATCGCCTGTAGGTCCTATATGGCCGTGGGTTGCATCTGGCTGGTATCAGAGCCACCCACATGCCGTATATACGGGGCCCAGCTGTGCTCAGATCGACATATATCGACTCAAGAACATCGCCTTTAGGTCCTATATGGCCGTGGGTTGCATCTGGCTGTATCAGAGCCACCCACATGCCGTATATACGGGGCACAGCTGTGCTCAGATCGACATATATCGACTCAAGAACATCGCCTGTAGGTCCTATATGGCCGTGGGTTGCATCTGGCTGGTATCAGAGCTACCCCCATGCTGTATATACGGCGCCCAGCTGTGCTCAGATCGACATATATCGACTCAAGAACATCGCCTGAGGGTCCTATATGGCCGTGGGTTGCATCTGGCTGGTATCAGAGCTACCCCCATGCTGTATATACGGGGCCCAGCTGTGGTCATATCGACATATATCGACTCACTGCATCTGGCTGGAATCAGAGCCACCCACATGCTGCATATACAAGACATAGCGGAGCTCATATCGACATATATCGACTCAAGAACATCGCCTGTAGGTCCTATATGGGCATAGGTTGCACCTGGCTGGTGTCGGAGCAGCCCCAATGCTGCATATACGTTGCATACCGGTGCTCAGATCGACATATATCGACTCAAGAACATCGCCTGTAGGTCCTATATGGCCGTGGGTTGCATCTGGCTGATATCAGAGCCACCCACATGCCGTATATACGGGGCCCAGCTGTGCTCAGATCGACATATATCGACTCAGGAACATCGCCTGTAGGTCCTATATGGCTGTGGCTTGCATCCGGCTGGTATCAGAGCCACCCACATGCCGTATATACGGGGCCCAGCTGTGCTCAGATCGACATATATCGACTCAAGAACATTGCCTGTAGGTCCTATATGGCCGTGGGTTGCAGCTGGCTGGTATCAGAGCCACCCACATGCCGTATATACGGGGACCAGCTGTGCTCAGATCGACATATATTGACTCAAGAACATCGCCTGTAGTTCCTATATGGCCGTGGATTGCATCTGGCTGGTATCAGAGCTACCCCCATGCTGTATATACGGCGCCCAGCTGTGCTCAGATCGACATATATCGACTCAAGAACATCGCTTGTAGGTCCTATATGGTCGTGGGTTGCATCTGGCTGGTATCAGAGACACCCACATGCCGTATATACGGGGCCCAGCTGTGCTCAGATCGACATATATCGACTCAAGAACATCGCCTGTAGGTCCTATATGGCCGTGGGTTGCATCTGGCTGGTATCAGAGCCACCCACATGCCGTATATACGTGGCACAGCTGTGCTCACATCGACATATATCGACTCAAGAACATCGCCTGTAGGTCCTATATGGCCGTGGGTTGCATCTGGCTGTATCAGAGCCACCCACATGCCGTATATACGGGGCACAGCTGTGCTCAGATCGACATATATCGACTCAAGAACATCGCCTGTAGGTCCTATATGGCCGTGGGTTGCATCTGGCTGGTATCAGAGCTACCCCCATGCTGTATATACGGCGCCCAGCTGTGCTCAGATCGACATATATCGACTCAAGAACATCGCCTGAGGGTCCTATATGGCCGTGGGTTGCATCTGCTGGTATCAGAGCTACCCCCATGCTGTATATACGGGGCCCAGCTGTGGTCAGATCGACATATATCGACTCACTGCATCTGGCTGGAATCAGAGCCACCCACATGCTGCATATACAAGACATAGCGGAGCTCATATCGACATATATCCACTCAAGAACATCGCCTGTAGGTCCTATATGGGCATAGGTTGCACCTGGCTGGTGTCGGAGCAGCCCCAATGCTGCATATACGTTGCATACCGGTGCTCAGATCGACATATATCGACTCAAGAACATCGCCTGTAGGTCCTATATGGCCGTGGGTTGCATCTGGCTGATATCAGAGCCACCCACATGCCGTATATACGGGGCCCAGCTGTGCTCAGATCGACATATATCGACTCAGGAACATCGCCTGTAGGTCCTATATGGCTGTGGCTTGCATCCGGCTGGTATCAGAGCCACCCACATGCCGTATATACGGGGCCCAGCTGTGCTCAGATCGACATATATCGACTAAAGAACATTGCCTGTAGGTCCTATATGGCCGTGGGTTGCAGCTGGCTGGTATCAGAGCCACCCACATGCCGTATATACGGGGACCAGCTGTGCTCAGATCGACATATATCGACTCAAGAACATCGCCTGTAGTTCCTATATGGCCGTGGATTGCATCTGGCTGGTATCAGAGCTACCCCCATGCTGTATATACGGCGCCCAGCTGTGCTCAGATCGACATATATCGACTCAAGAACATCGCTTGTAGGTCCTATATGGCCGTGGGTTGCATCTGGCTGGCATCAGAGACACCCACATGCCGTATATACGGGGCCCAGCTGTGCTCAGATCGACATATATCGACTCAAGAACATCGCCTGTAGGTCCTATATGGCCGTGGGTTGCATCTGGCTGGTATCAGAGCCACCCACATGCCGTATATACGTGGCACAGCTGTGCTCACATCGACATATATCGACTCAAGAACATCGCCTGTAGGTCCTATATGGCCGTGGGTTGCATCTGGCTGGTATCAGAGCCACCGACATGCCGTATATACGGGGCCCAGCTGTGCTCAGATCGACAAATATCGACTCAAGATCATCGCCTGTAGGTCCTATATGGCCGTGGGTTGCATCTGGCTGATATCAGAGCCACCCACATGCCGTATATACGGGGCCCAGCTGTGCTCAGATCGACATATATCGACTCAGGAACATCGCCTGTAGGTCCTATATGGCCGTGGCTTGCATCCGGCTGGTATCAGAGCCACCCACATGCCGTATATACGGGGCCCAGCTGTGCTCAGATCGACATATATCGACTCAAGAACATCGCCTATAGGTCCCATATGGCCGTGGGTTGCAGCTGCCTGATATCAGAGCCACCCACATGCCGTATATACGGGGACCAGCTGTGCTCAGATCGACATATATCGACTTAAGAACATCGCCTGTAGGTCCTATATGGCCGTGGGTTGCATCTGGCTGGTATCAGAGATACCCCCATGCTGTATATACGGCGCCCAGCTGTGCTCAGATCGACATATATCGACTCAGGAACATAGCCTGAGGGTCCTATATGGCCGTGGGTCGCACCTGGCTGGTATCAGAGCCACCCACATGCCGTATATACGGGGCCCAGCTGTGCTCAGATCGACATATATCGACTCAGGAACATCGCCTGTAGGTCCTATATGGCCGTGGGTTGCATCTGGCTGGTATCAGAGCTACCCCCATGCTGTATATACGGGGCCCAGCTGTGCTCAGATCAACATATATCGACTCAAGAACATCGCCTGTAGGTCCTATATAGCCGTGGGTTGCAGCTGGCTGGTATCACAGCTACCCCCATGCTGTATATACGTGGCCCAGCTGTGCTCAGATCGACATATATCGACTCAAGAACATCGCCTGTAGGTCCTATATGGTCGTGGGTTACAGCTGGCTGGTATCAGAGCCACCCACATGCCGTATATACGGGGCCCAGTTGTGCTCAGATCGACATATATTGACTCAAGAACATCGCCTGTAGCTCCTATATGGCCGTAAGTTGCATCTGGCTGGTATCAGAGCTAACCCCATGCTGTATATACGGCGCCCAGCTGTGCTCAGATCGACATATATCGACTCAAGAACATCGCCCGTAGGTCCTATATGGCCGTGGGTTGCATCTGGCTGGTATCAGAGCTACCCCCATGCTGTATATACGGGGCCCAGCTGTGCTCAGATCGACATATATCGACTCAAGAACATCGCCTGTAGGTCCTATATAGCCGTGGGTTGCAGCTGGCTGGTATCACAGTTACCCCCATGCTGTATATACGTGGCCCAGCTGTGCTCAGCTCGACATATATCGACTCAAGAACATCGCCTGAGGGTCCTATATGGCCGTGGGTTGCATCTGGCTGGTATCAGGGCTACCCCCATGCTGTATATACGGGGCCCAGCTGTGGTCAGATCGACATATATCGACTCAAAAACATCGCCTGTAGGTCCTATATAGCCGTGGGTTGCAGTTGACTGGTATCACAGCAACCCACATGCTGTATATACGTGGCCCAGCTGTGCTTAGATCGACATATATCGACTCAAGAACATCGCCTGTAGTTCCTATATGGCCGTGGGTTGCATCTGGCTGGTATCAGAGCCACCCACATGCCGTATATAAGGGGACCAGCTGTGCTCAGATAGACATATATTGACTCAAGAACATCGCCTGTAGGTCCTATATGGCCGTGGGTTGCATCTGGCTGGTATTAGAGCTACCCCCATGCTGTATATACGGCGCCCAGTTGTGCTCAGATCGACATATATCGACTCAAGAATATCGCCTGTAGGTCCTATATGGCCGTGGGTTGCATCTGGCTGGTATCAGAGCTACCCCCATGGTGTATATACGGGGCCCAGCTGTGCTCAGATCGACATATATCGACTCAAGAACAACGCCTGTTATTCCCATATAGCCGTGGGTTGCAGCTGGCTGGTATCACAGCTACCCCCATGCTGTATATACGTGGCCCAGCTGTGGTCAGATCGACATATATCGACTCAAGAACATCGCCTGTAGGTCCTATATTGCCGTGGGTTGCAGCTGACTGGTATCACAGCAAACCACATGCTGTATATACGTGGCCCAGCTGTGCTTAGATCGACATATATCGACTCAAGGACATCGCCTGTAGGTCCTATATGGCCGTGGGTTGCATCTGGTTGGTATCAGAGCCACCCACATGCCGTATATACGGGGCACAGCTGTGCTCAGATCGACATAGATCGACTCAAGAACATCGCCTGTAGGTCCTATATGGCCGTGGGTTGCATCTGGCTGGTATCAGATCTACCCCCATGCTGTATATACGGCGCCCAGCTGTGCTCAGATCGACATATATCGACTCAGGAACATCGCCTGTAGGTCCTATATGGCCGTGGGTTGCATCTGGCTGGTATCAGAGCTACCCCCATGCTGTATATACGGGGCCCAGCTGTGCTCAGATCGACATATATCGACTCAAGAACATCGCCTGTAGGTCCTATATGGTCGTGGGTTGCAGCTGGCTGGTATCACAGCAACCCACATGCTGTATATACGTGGCCCAGCTGTGCTTAGATCGACATATATCGACTCAAGAACATCGCCTGTAATTCTTATATGGCCGTGGGTTGCATCTGGCTGGTATCAGAGCCACCCACATGCCGTATATACGGGGAC
Source organism: Lordithon lunulatus (assembly GCA_963942505.1). NCBI lineage: Eukaryota > Metazoa > Arthropoda > Insecta > Coleoptera > Staphylinidae > Lordithon > Lordithon lunulatus. The sequence goes on along the minus strand of OZ012667.1, from coordinate 27,720,673 downwards.
CAGCTGTGCTCAGATCGACATATATCGACTCAAGAACATCGCCTGTAGGTCCTATATGGCCGTGGGTTGCATCTGGCTGGTATCAGAGCTACCCCCATGCTGTATATAAGGCGCCCAGCTGTGCTCAGATCGACATATATCGACTCAATAATATCGCCTGTAGGTCCTATATGGCCGTGGGTTGCATCTGGCTGGTATCAGAGCTATCCCCATGGTGTATATACGGGGCCCAGCTGTGCTCACATCGACATATATCGACTCAAGAACAACGCCTGTTATTCCTATATAGCCGTGGGTTGCAGCTGGCTGGTATCAAAGCTACCTCCATGCTGTATATACGTGGCCCAGCTGTGCTCAGATCGACATATATCGACTCAAGAACATCTCCTGTAGGTCCTATATGGACGTGGGTTGCATCTGGCTGGTATCAGAGCCACCCACATGCTGTATATACGTGGCCCAGCTGTGCTTAGATCGACATATATCGACTCAAGAACATCGCCTGTAGGTCCTATATGGCCGTGGGTTGCATCTGGCTGGTATCAGAGCCACCCACATGCCGTATATACGGGGCCCAGCTGTGCTCAGATCGACATATATCGACTCAAGAACATCGCCTGTAGGTCCTATATGGCCGTGGGTTGCATCTGGCTGTATCAGAGCCACCCACATGCCGTATATACGGGGCACAGCTGTGCTGAGATCGACATATATCGACTCAAGAACATCGCCTGTAGGTCCTATATGGCCGTGGGTTGCATCTGGCTGGTATCAGAGCTACCCCCATGCTGTATATACGGCGCCCAGCTGTGCTCAGATCGACATATATCGACTCAAGAACATCGCCTGAGGGTCCTATATGGCCGTGGGTTGCATCTGGCTGGTATCAGAGCGACCCCCATGCTGTATATACGGGGCCCAGCTGTGGTCAGATCGACATATATCGACTCACTGCATCTGGCTGGAATCAGAGCCACCCACATGCTGCATATACAAGACATAGCGGAGCTCATATCGACATATATCGACTCAAGAACATCGCCTGTAGGTCCTATATGGGCATAGGTTGCACCTGGCTGGTGTCGGAGCAGCCCCAATGCTGCATATACGTTGCATACCGGTGCTCAGATCGACATATATCGACTCAAGAACATCGCCTGTAGGTCCTATATGGCCGTGGGTTGCATCTGGCTGATATCAGAGCCACCCACATGCCGTATATACGGGGCCCAGCTGTGCTCAGATCGACATATATCGACTCAGGAACATCGCCTGTAGGTCCTATATGGCTGTGGCTTGCATCCGGCTGGTATCAGAGCCACCCACATGCCGTATATACGGGGCCCAGCTGTGCTCAGATCGACATATATCGACTGAAGAACATTGCCTGTAGGTCCTATATGGCCGTGGGTTGCAGCTGGCTGGTATCACAGCCACCCACATGCCGTATATACGGGGACCAGCTGTGCTCAGATCGACATATATCGACTCAAGAACATCGCCTGTAGTTCCTATATGGCCGTGGATTGCATCTGGCTGGTATCAGAGCTACCCCCATGCTGTATATACGGCGCCCAGCTGTGCTCAGATCGACATATATCGACTCAAGAACATCGCTTGTAGGTCCTATATGGCCGTGGGTTGCATCTGGCTGGTATCAGAGACACCCACATGCCGTATATACGGGGCCCAGCTGTGCTCAGATCGACATATATCGACTCAAGAACATCGCCTGTAGGTCCTATATGGCCGTGGGTTGCATCTGGCTGGTATCAGAGCCACCCACATGCCGTATATACGTGGCACAGCTGTGCTCAGATCGACATATATCGACTCAAGAACATCGCCTGTAGGTCCTATATGGCCGTGGGTTGCATCTGGCTGGTATCAGAGCCACCGACATGCCGTATATACGGGGCCCAGCTGTGCTCAGATCGACAAATATCGACTCAAGATCATCGCCTGTAGGTCCTATATGGCCGTGGGTTGCATCTGGCTGATATCAGAGCCACCCACATGCCGTATATACGAAGCCCAGCTGTGCTCAGATCGACATATATCGACTCAGGAACATCGCCTGTAGGTCCTATATGGCCGTGGCTTGCATCCGGCTGGCATCAGAGCCACCCACATGCCGTATATACGGGGCCCAGCTGTGCTCAGATCGACATATATCGACTCAAGAACATCGCCTATAGGTCCCATATGGCCGTGGGTTGCAGCTGCCTGATATCAGAGCCACCCACATGCCGTATATACGGGGACCAGCTGTGCTCAGATCGACATATATCGACTCAAGAACATCGCCTGTAGGTCCTATATGGCCGTGGGTTGCATCTGGCTGGTATCAGAGATATCCTCATGCTGTATATACGGCGCCCAGCTGTGCTCAGATCGACATATATCGACTCAGGAACATAGCCTGAGGGTCCTATATGGCCGTGGGTTGCACCTGGCTGGTATCAGAGCTACCCCCATGCTGTATATACGGGGCCCAGCTGTGCTCAGATCGACATATATCGACTCAAGAACATCGCCTGAGGGTCCCATATGGCCGTGTGTTGCATCTGTCTGGTATCAGAGCTACCCCCATGCTGTATATACGGGGCCCAGTTGTGGTCAGATCGACATATATCGACTCAAGAACATCGCCTGTAGGTCCTATATAGCCGTGGGTTGCAGCTGGCTGGTATCACAGCAACCCACATGCTGTATATACGTGGCCCAGCTGTGCTTAGATCGACATATATCGACTCAAGAACATCGCCTGTAGTTCCTATATGGCCGTGGGTTGCATCTGGCTGGTATCAGAGCCACCCACATGCCGTATATACGGGGACCAGCTGTGCTCAGATCGACATATATCGACTCAAGAACATCGCCTGTAGGTCCTATATGGCCGTGGGTTGCATCTGGCTGGTATCAGAGCTACCCCCATGCTGTATATAAGGCGCCCAACTGTGCTCAGATCGACATATATCGACTCACTGCATCTGGCTGGAATACCGGTGCTCAGATCGACATATATCGACTCAAGAACATCGCCTGTAGGTCCTATATGGCCGTGGGTTGCATCTGGCTGATATCAGAGCCACCCACATGCCGTATATACGGGGCCCAGCTGTGCTCAGATCGACATATATCGACTCAGGAACATCGTCTGTAGGTCCTATATGGCCGTGGCTTGCATCCGGCTGGTATCAGAGCCACCCACATGCCGTATATACGGGGCCCAGCTGTGCTCAGATCGACATATATCGACTCAGGAACATCGCCTGTAGGTCCTATATGGCCGTGGCTTGCATCCGGCTGGTATCAGAGCCACCCACATGCCGTATATACGGGGCCCAGCTGTGCTCAGATCGACATATATCGACTCAAGTACATTGCATGTAGGTCCTATATGGCCGTGGGTTGCAGCTGGCTGGTATCAGAGCCACCCACATGCCGTATATACGGGGACCAGCTGTGCTCAGATCGACATATATCGACTCAAGAACATCGCCTGTAGTTCCTATATGGCCGTGGATTGCATCTGGCTGGTATCAGAGCTACCCCCATGGTGTATATACGGCGCCCAGTTGTACTCAGATCGACATATATCGACTCAAGAACATCGCCTGTAGGTCCTATATGGGCATAGGTTGCACCTGGCTGATGTCGGAGCGGCCCACATGCCGTATATACGGGGCCCAGATGTACTCAGATCGACATATATCGACTCAAGAACATCGCCTGTAGGTCCTATATGGCCGTGGGTTGCATCTGGCTGGTATCAGAGCTACCTCCATACTGTATATACGTGGCCCAGCTGTGCTCAGATCGACATATATCGACTCAAGGACATCGCCTGTATGTCCTATATGACCGTGGGTTGCAGATGGCTGGTATCAGAGCCACCCACATGCCGTATATACGGGGCCCAGCTGTGCTCAGATCGACATATATCGACTTAAGAACATCGCCTGTAGGTCCTATCTGGCCGTGGGTTGCTTATGGCTGGTATCAGAGCCACCCACATGCCGTATATACGGGGCCCAGCTGTGCTCAGATCGACACATAACGACTCAGGAACATCGCCTGTAGGTCCTATATGGCCGTGGGTTGCATCTGGCTGGTATCAGAGCCACCCACATGCCGTATATACGGGGCCCACCTGTGCTCAGATCGACATATATCGACTCAAGAACATCGCCTGTAGTTCCTATATGGCCGTGGATTGCATCTGGCTGGTATCAGAGCTACCCCCATGGTGTATATACGGCGCCCAGCTGTACTGAGATCGACATATATCGACTCAAGAACATCGCCTGTAGGTCCTATATGGGCATAGGTTGCACCTGGCTGATGTCGGAGCGGCCCACATGCCGTATATACGGGGCCCAGCTGTACTCAGATCGACATATATCGACTCAAGAACATCGCCTGTAGGTCCTATATGGCCGTGGGTTGCATCTGGCTGGTATCAGAGCTACCCCATGCTGTATATACGAGGCCTAGCTGTGCTCAGATCGACATATATCGAGTCAAGAACATCGCCTGTGGGTCTTATATGGCTGTGGGTTGCAGCTGGCTGGTATCATAGCTACCCCCAGGCTGTATAAACGTGGCCCAGCTGTGCTCAGATCGACATATATCGACTCAAGAACATCGCCTGTGGGTTCTATATGGCCGTGGGTTGCATCTGGCTGGTATCATAGCTACCCCCAGGCTGTATAAACGTGGCCCAGCTGTGCTCAGATCGACATATATCGACTCAAGAACATCGCCTGTAGGTCCTATATGGCCGTGGGTTGCATCTGGCTGGTATCAGAGCTACCCCCATGCTGTATATACGGCGCCCAGTTGTGCTCAGATCGACATATATCGACTCAAGAATATCGCCTGTAGGTCCTATATGGCCGTGGGTTGCATCTGGCTGGTATCAGAGCTACCCCCATGGTGTATATACGGGGCCCAGCTGTGCTCAGATCGACATATATCGACTCAAGAACAACGCCTGTTATTCCTATATAGCCGTGGGTTGCAGCTGGCTGGTATCACAGCTACCCCCATGCTGTATATACGTGGCCCAGCTGTGGTCAGATCGACATATATCGACTCAAGAACATCGCCTGTAGGTCCTATATTGCCGTGGGTTGCAGCTGACTGGTATCACAGCAAACCACATGCTGTATATACGTGGCCCAGCTGTGCTTAGATCGACATATATCGACTCAAGGACATCGCCTGTAGGTCCTATATGGCCGTGGGTTGCATCTGTTTGGTATCAGAGCCACCCACATGCCGTATATACGGGGCACAGCTGTGCTCAGATCGACATAGATCGACTCAAGAACATCGCCTGTAGGTCCTATATGGCCGTGGGTTGCATCTGGCTGGTATCATATCTACCCCCATGCTGTATATACGGCGCCCAGCTGTGCTCAGATCGACATATATCGACTCAGGAACATCGCCTGTAGGTCCTATATGGCCGTGGGTTGCATCTGGCTGGTATCAGAGCTACCACCATGCTGTATATACGGGGCCCAGCTGTGCTCAGATCGACATATATCGACTCAAGAACATCGCCTGTAGGTCCTATATGGTCGTGGGTTGCAGCTGGCTGGTATCACAGCAACCCACATGCTGTATATACGTGGCCCAGCTGTGCTTAGATCGACATATATCGACTCAAGAACATCGCCTGTAATTCTTATATGGCCGTGGGTTGCATCTGGCTGGTATCAGAGCCACCCACATGCCGTATATACGGGGACCAGCTGTGCTCAGATCGACATATATCGACTCAAGAACATCGCCTGTAGGTCCTATATGGCCGTGGGTTGCATCTGGCTGGTATCAGAGCTACCCCCATGCTGTATATAAGGCGCCCAGCTTTGCTCAGATCGACATATATCGACTCAATAATATCGCCTGTAGGTCCTATATGGCCGTGGGTTGCATCTGGCTGGTATCAGAGCTATCCCCATGGTGTATATACGGGGCCCAGCTGTGCTCACATCGACATATATCGACTCGAGAACAACGCCTGTTATTCCTATATAGCCGTGGGTTGCAGCTGGCTGGTATCAAAGCTACCTCCATGCTGTATATACGTGGCCCAGCTATGCTCAGATCGACATATATCGACTCAAGAACATCGCCTGTAGGTCCTATATGGACGTGGGTTGCATCTGGCTGGTAGCAGAGCCACCCACATGCTGTATATACGTGGCCCAGCTGTGCTTAGATCGACATATATCGACTCAAGAACATCGCCTGTAGGTCCTATATGGCCGTGGGTTGCATCTGGCTGGTATCAGAGCCACCCACATGCCGTATATACGGGGCCCAGCTGTGCTCAGATCGACATATATCGACTCAAGAACATCGCCTGTAGGTCCTATATGGCCGTGGGTTGCATCTGGCTGTATCAGAGCCACCCACATGCCGTATATACGGGGTACAGCTGTGCTCAGATCCACATATATCGACTCAAGAACATCGCCTGTAGGTCCTATATGGCCGTGGGTTGCATCTGGCTGGTATCAGAGCTACCCCCATGCTGTATATACGGCGCCCAGCTGTGCTCAGATCGACATATATCGACTCAAGAACATCGCCTGTAGGTCCTATATGGCCGTGGGTTGCATCTGGCTGGTATCAGAGCCACCCCCATGCTGTATATACGGCGCCCAGCTGTGCTCAGATCGACATATATCGACTCAAGAACATCGCCTGAGGGTCCTATATGGCCGTGGGTTGCATCTGGCTGGTATCAGAGCTACCCCCATGCTGTATATACGGGGCCCAGCTGTGGTCAGATCGACATATATCGACTCACTGCATCTGGCTGGAATCAGAGCCACCCACATGCTGCATATACAAGACATAGCGGAGCTCATATCGACATATATCGACTCAAGAACATCGCCTGTAGGTCCTATATGGGCATAGGTTGCACCTGGCTGGTGTCGGAGCAGCCCCAATGCTGCATATACGTTGCATACCGGTGCTCAGATCGACATATATCGACTCAAGGACATCGCCTGTAGGTCCTATATGGCCGTGGGTTGCATCTGGCTGATATCAGAGCCACCCACATGCCGTATATACGGGGACCAGCTGTGCTCAGATCGACATATATCGACTCAAGAACATCGCCTGTAGTTCCTATATGGCCGTGGATTGCATCTGGCTGGTATCAGAGCTACCCCCATGCTGTATATACGGCGCCCAGCTGTGCTCAGATCGACATATATCGACTCAAGAACATCGCTTGTAGGTCCTATATGGCCGTGGGTTGCATCTGGCTGGTATCAGAGACACCCACATGCCGTATATACGGGGCCCAGCTGTGCTCAGATCGACATATATCGACTCAAGAACATCGCCTGTAGGTCCTATATGGCCGTGGGTTGCATCTGGCTGGTATCAGAGCCACCCACATGCCGTATATACGGGGCCCAGCTGTGCTCAGATCGACATATATCGACTCAAGAACGTCGCCTGTAGGTCCTATATGGCCGTGGGTTGTATATGGCTGGTATCAGAACTACCCCCATGCTATATATACGGCGCCCAGCTGTGCTCAGATCGACATATATCGTCTCAAGAACATAGCCTGTAGGTCCTATATGGCCGTGGGTTGCATCTGGCTGGTATCAGAGCCACCCCCATGCTGTATATACGGCGCCCAGCTGTGCTCAGATCGACATATATCGACTCAAGAACATCGCCTGTAGGTCCTATATGGCCGTGGGTTGAATCTGGCTGGTATCAGAGCTACCCCCATGCTGTATATACGGCACCCAGCTGTGCTCAGATCGACATATATCGACTCAAGAACATCGCCTGTAGGTCCTATATGGCCGTGGGTTGCATCTGGCTGGTATCAGAGCCACCCCCATGCTGTATATACGTGGCCCAGCTGTGCTTAGGTCGACATATATCGACTCAAGAACATCGCTTGTAGGTTCTATATGGCCGTGGGTTGCATCTGGCTGGTATCAGAGCTACCCACATACCGTATATACGGGGCCCAGCTGTGCTCATATCGACATATATCGACTCAAGAACATCGCCTGGAGGTCCTATATGGCCGTGGGTTGCATCTGGCTGGTATTAGAGCCACCCACATGCCGTATATACGGGGCCCAGCTGTGCTCAGATCGACATATATCGACTCAAGAACATCGCCTGTAGGTCCTATATGGCCGTGGGTTGCATCTGGCTGGTATCAGAGCCACCCACATGCCGTATATACGGGGCCCAGCTGTGCTCAGATCGACATATATCGACTCAGGAACATCGCCTGTAGGTCCTATATGGCCGTGGGTTCCATCTGGCTGGTATCAGAGCTACCCCCATGCTGTATATACGGGGCCCAGCTGTGCTCAGATCGACATATATCGACTCAAGAACATCGCCTGTAGGTCCTATATAGCCGTGGGTTGCAGCTGGCTGGTATCACAGCTACCCCCATGCTGTATATACGTGGCCCAGCTGTGCTCAGATCGACATATATCGACTCAAGAACATCGCCTGTAGGTCCTAAATGGTCGTGGGTTACAGCTGGCTGGTATCAGAGCTACCCCCATGCTGTATATACGGGGCCCAGCTGTGCTCAGATCGACATATATCGACTCAAGAACATCGCTTGTAGGTCCTATATAGCCGTGGGTTGCAGCTGGCTGGTATCACAGTTACCCCCATGCTGTATATACGTGGCCCAGCTGTGCTCAGCTCGACATATATCGACTCAAGAACATCGCCTGAGGGTCCTATATGGCCGTGGGTTGCATCTGGCTGGTATCAGGGCTACCCCTATGCTGTATATACGGGGCCCAGCTGTGGTCAGATCGACATATATCGACTCAAAAACATCGCCTGTAGGTCCTATATAGCCGTGGGTTGCAGCTGACTGGTATCACAGCAACCCACATGCTGTATATACGTGGCCCAGCTGTGCTTAGATCGACATATATCGACTCAAGAACATCGCCTGTAGTTCCTATATGGCCGTGGGTTGCATCTGGCTGGTATCAGAGCCACCCACATGCCGTATATAAGGGGACCAGCTGTGCTCAGATAGACATATATCGACTCAAGAACATCGCCTGTAGGTCCTATATGGCCGTGGGTTGCATCTGGCTGGTATCAGAGCCACCCACATGCCGTATATACGGGGCCCAGCTGTGCTCAGATCGACATATATCGACTCAAGAACATCGCCTGTAGGTCCTATCTGGCCGTGGGTTGCATCTGGCTGGTATCAGAGCCACCCACATGCCGTATATACGGGGCCCAGCTGTGCTCAGATCGACACATAACGACTCAGGAACATCGCCTGTAGGTCCTATATGGCCGTGGGTTGCATCTGGCTGGTATCAGAGCCACCCACATGCCGTATATACGGGGCCCAGCTGTGCTCAGATCGACATATATCGACTCAAGAACATCGCCTGAGGGTCCTATATGGCCGTGGGTTGCATCTGGCTGGTATCAGAGCCACCCACATGCCGTATATACGGGGCCCAGCTGTGCTCAGATCGACATATATCGACTCAAGAACATCGCCTGTAGGTCCTATATGGCCGTGGGTTGCATCTGGCTGGTATCAGAGCCACCCCCATGCTGTATATACGGCGCCCAGCTGTGCTCAGATCGACATATATCGACTCAAGAACATCGCCTGTAGGTCCTATATGGCCGTGGGTTGCATCTGGCTGGTATCAGAGCCACCCACATGCCGTATATACGGGGCCCAGCTGTGCTCAGATCGACATATATCGACTCAGGAACATCGCCTGTAGGTCCTATATGGCCGTGGGTTGCATCTGGCTGGTATCAGAGCTACCCCCATGCTGTATATACGGGGCCCAGCTGTGCTCAGATCGACATATATCGACTCAAGAACATCGCCTGTAGGTCCTATATAGCCGTGGGTTGCAGCTGGCTGGTATCACAGCTACCCCCATGCTGTATATACGTGGCCCAGCTGTGCTCAGATCGACATATATCGACTCAAGAACATCGCCTGTAGGTCCTATATGGTCGTGGGTTACAGCTGGCTGGTATCAGAGCCACCCACATGCCGTATATACGGGGCCCAGTTGTGCTCAGATCGACATATATTGACTCAAGAACATCGCCTGTAGCTCCTATATGGCCGTAAGTTGCATCTGGCTGGTATCAGAGCTAACCCCATGCTGTATATACGGCGCCCAGCTGTGCTCAGATCGACATATATCGACTCAAGAACATCGCCTGTAGGTCCTATATGGCCGTGGGTTGCATCTGGCTGGTATCAGAGCTACCCCCATGCTGTATATACGGGGCCCAGCTGTGCTCAGATCGACATATATCGACTCAAGAACATCGCCTGTAGGTCCTATATAGCCGTGGGTTGCAGCTGGCTGGTATCACAGTTACCCCCATGCTGTATATACGTGGCCCAGCTGTGCTCAGCTCGACATATATCGACTCAAGAACATCGCCTGAGGGTCCTATATGGCCGTGGGTTGCATCTGGCTGGTATCAGGGCTACCCCCATGCTGTATATACGGGGCCCAGCTGTGGTCAGATCGACATATATCGACTCAAAAACATCGCCTGTAGGTCCTATATAGCCGTGGGTTGCAGCTGACTGGTATCACAGCAACCCACATGCTGTATATACGTGGCCCAGCTGTGCTTAGATCGACATATATCGACTCAAGAACATCGCCTGTAGTTCCTATATGGCCGTGGGTTGCATCTGGCTGGTATCAGAGCCACCCACATGCCGTATATAAGGGGACCAGCTGTGCTCAGATAGACATATATCGACTCAAGAACATCGCCTGTAGGTCCTATATGGCCGTGGGTTGCATCTGGCTGGTATCAGAGCTACCCCCATGCTGTATATACGGCGCCCAGTTGTGCTCAGATCGACATATATCGACTCAAGAATATCGCCTGTAGGTCCTATATGGCCGTGGGTTGCATCTGGCTGGTATCAGAGCTACCCCCATGGTGTATATACGGGGCCCAGCTGTGCTCAGATCGACATATATCGACTCAAGAACAACGCCTGTTATTCCTATATAGCCGTGGGTTGCAGCTGGCTGGTATCACAGCTACCCCCATGCTGTATATACGTGGCCCAGCTGTGGTCAGATCGACATATATCGACTCAAGAACATCGCCTGTAGGTCCTATATTGCCGTGGGTTGCTGCTGACTGGTATCACAGCAAACCACATGCTGTATATACGTGGCCCAGCTGTGCTTAGATCGACATATATCGACTCAAGGACATCGCCTGTAGGTCCTATATGGCCGTGGGTTGCATCTGGTTGGTATCAGAGCCACCCACATGCCGTATATACGGGGCACAGCTGTGCTCAGATCGACATAGATCGACTCAAGAACATCGCCTGTAGGTCCTATATGGCCGTGGGTTGCATCTGGCTGGTATCAGATCTACCCCCATGCTGTATATACGGCGCCCAGCTGTGCTCAGATCGACATATATCGACTCAGGAACATCGCCTGTAGGTCCTATATGGCCGTGGGTTGCATCTGGCTGGTATCAGAGCTACCTCCATGCTGTATATACGGGGCCCAGCTGTGCTCAGATCGACATATATCGACTCAAGAACATCGCCTGTAGGTCCTATATGGTCGTGGGTTGCAGCTGGCTGGTATCACAGCAACCCACATGCTGTATATACGTGGCCCAGCTGTGCTTAGATCGACATATATCGACTCAAGAACATCGCCTGTAATTCTTATATGGCCGTGGGTTGCATCTGGCTGGTATCAGAGCCACCCACATGCCGTATATACGGGGACCAGCTGTGCTCAGATCGACATATATCGACTCAAGAACATCGCCTGTAGGTCCTATATGGCCGTGGGTTGCATCTGGCTGGTATCAGAGCTACCCCCATGCTGTATATAAGGCGCCCAGCTTTGCTCAGATCGACATATATCGACTCAATAATATCGCCTGTAGGTCCTATATGGCCGTGGGTTGCATCTGGCTGGTATCAGAGCTATCCCCATGGTGTATATACGGGGCCCAGCTGTGCTCACATCGACATATATCGACTCGAGAACAACGCCTGTTATTCCTATATAGCCGTGGGTTGCAGCTGGCTGGTATCAAAGCTACCTCCATGCTGTATATACGTGGCCCAGCTATGCTCAGATCGACATATATCGACTCAAGAACATCGCCTGTAGGTCCTATATGGACGTGGGTTGCATCTGGCTGGTAGCAGAGCCACCCACATGCTGTATATACGTGGCCCAGCTGTGCTTAGATCGACATATATCGACTCAAGAACATCGCCTGTAGGTCCTATATGGCCGTGGGTTGCATCTGGCTGGTATCAGAGCCACCCACATGCCGTATATACGGGGCCCAGCTGTGCTCAGATCGACATATATCGACTCAAGAACATCGCCTGTAGGTCCTATATGGCCGTGGGTTGCATCTGGCTGTATCAGAGCCACCCACATGCCGTATATACGGGGTACAGCTGTGCTCAGATCCACATATATCGACTCAAGAACATCGCCTGTAGGTCCTATATGGCCGTGGGTTGCATCTGGCTGGTATCAGAGCTACCCCCATGCTGTATATACGGCGCCCAGCTGTGCTCAGATCGACATATATCGACTCAAGAACATCGCCTGTAGGTCCTATATGGCCGTGGGTTGCATCTGGCTGGTATCAGAGCCACCCCCATGCTGTATATACGGCGCCCAGCTGTGCTCAGATCGACATATATCGACTCAAGAACATCGCCTGAGGGTCCTATATGGCCGTGGGTTGCATCTGGCTGGTATCAGAGCTACCCCCATGCTGTATATACGGGGCCCAGCTGTGGTCAGATCGACATATATCGACTCACTGCATCTGGCTGGAATCAGAGCCACCCACATGCTGCATATACAAGACATAGCGGAGCTCATATCGACATATATCGACTCAAGAACATCGCCTGTAGGTCCTATATGGGCATAGGTTGCACCTGGCTGGTGTCGGAGCAGCCCCAATGCTGCATATACGTTGCATACCGGTGCTCAGATCGACATATATCGACTCAAGGACATCGCCTGTAGGTCCTATATGGCCGTGGGTTGCATCTGGCTGATATCAGAGCCACCCACATGCCGTATATACGGGGACCAGCTGTGCTCAGATCGACATATATCGACTCAAGAACATCGCCTGTAGTTCCTATATGGCCGTGGATTGCATCTGGCTGGTATCAGAGCTACCCCCATGCTGTATATACGGCGCCCAGCTGTGCTCAGATCGACATATATCGACTCAAGAACATCGCTTGTAGGTCCTATATGGCCGTGGGTTGCATCTGGCTGGTATCAGAGACACCCACATGCCGTATATACGGGGCCCAGCTGTGCTCAGATCGACATATATCGACTCAAGAACATCGCCTGTAGGTCCTATATGGCCGTGGGTTGCATCTGGCTGGTATCAGAGCCACCCACATGCCGTATATACGGGGCCCAGCTGTGCTCAGATCGACATATATCGACTCAAGAACGTCGCCTGTAGGTCCTATATGGCCGTGGGTTGTATATGGCTGGTATCAGAACTACCCCCATGCTATATATACGGCGCCCAGCTGTGCTCAGATCGACATATATCGTCTCAAGAACATAGCCTGTAGGTCCTATATGGCCGTGGGTTGCATCTGGCTGGTATCAGAGCCACCCCCATGCTGTATATACGGCGCCCAGCTGTGCTCAGATCGACATATATCGACTCAAGAACATCGCCTGTAGGTCCTATATGGCCGTGGGTTGAATCTGGCTGGTATCAGAGCTACCCCCATGCTGTATATACGGCACCCAGCTGTGCTCAGATCGACATATATCGACTCAAGAACATCGCCTGTAGGTCCTATATGGCCGTGGGTTGCATCTGGCTGGTATCAGAGCCACCCCCATGCTGTATATACGTGGCCCAGCTGTGCTTAGGTCGACATATATCGACTCAAGAACATCGCTTGTAGGTTCTATATGGCCGTGGGTTGCATCTGGCTGGTATCAGAGCTACCCACATACCGTATATACGGGGCCCAGCTGTGCTCATATCGACATATATCGACTCAAGAACATCGCCTGGAGGTCCTATATGGCCGTGGGTTGCATCTGGCTGGTATTAGAGCCACCCACATGCCGTATATACGGGGCCCAGCTGTGCTCAGATCGACATATATCGACTCAAGAACATCGCCTGTAGGTCCTATATGGCCGTGGGTTGCATCTGGCTGGTATCAGAGCCACCCACATGCCGTATATACGGGGCCCAGCTGTGCTCAGATCGACATATATCGACTCAGGAACATCGCCTGTAGGTCCTATATGGCCGTGGGTTCCATCTGGCTGGTATCAGAGCTACCCCCATGCTGTATATACGGGGCCCAGCTGTGCTCAGATCGACATATATCGACTCAAGAACATCGCCTGTAGGTCCTATATAGCCGTGGGTTGCAGCTGGCTGGTATCACAGCTACCCCCATGCTGTATATACGTGGCCCAGCTGTGCTCAGATCGACATATATCGACTCAAGAACATCGCCTGTAGGTCCTAAATGGTCGTGGGTTACAGCTGGCTGGTATCAGAGCTACCCCCATGCTGTATATACGGGGCCCAGCTGTGCTCAGATCGACATATATCGACTCAAGAACATCGCTTGTAGGTCCTATATAGCCGTGGGTTGCAGCTGGCTGGTATCACAGTTACCCCCATGCTGTATATACGTGGCCCAGCTGTGCTCAGCTCGACATATATCGACTCAAGAACATCGCCTGAGGGTCCTATATGGCCGTGGGTTGCATCTGGCTGGTATCAGGGCTACCCCTATGCTGTATATACGGGGCCCAGCTGTGGTCAGATCGACATATATCGACTCAAAAACATCGCCTGTAGGTCCTATATAGCCGTGGGTTGCAGCTGACTGGTATCACAGCAACCCACATGCTGTATATACGTGGCCCAGCTGTGCTTAGATCGACATATATCGACTCAAGAACATCGCCTGTAGTTCCTATATGGCCGTGGGTTGCATCTGGCTGGTATCAGAGCCACCCACATGCCGTATATAAGGGGACCAGCTGTGCTCAGATAGACATATATCGACTCAAGAACATCGCCTGTAGGTCCTATATGGCCGTGGGTTGCATCTGGCTGGTATCAGAGCCACCCACATGCCGTATATACGGGGCCCAGCTGTGCTCAGATCGACATATATCGACTCAAGAACATCGCCTGTAGGTCCTATCTGGCCGTGGGTTGCATCTGGCTGGTATCAGAGCCACCCACATGCCGTATATACGGGGCCCAGCTGTGCTCAGATCGACACATAACGACTCAGGAACATCGCCTGTAGGTCCTATATGGCCGTGGGTTGCATCTGGCTGGTATCAGAGCCACCCACATGCCGTATATACGGGGCCCAGCTGTGCTCAGATCGACATATATCGACTCAAGAACATCGCCTGAGGGTCCTATATGGCCGTGGGTTGCATCTGGCTGGTATCAGAGCCACCCACATGCCGTATATACGGGGCCCAGCTGTGCTCAGATCGACATATATCGACTCAAGAACATCGCCTGTAGGTCCTATATGGCCGTGGGTTGCATCTGGCTGGTATCAGAGCCACCCCCATGCTGTATATACGGCGCCCAGCTGTGCTCAGATCGACATATATCGACTCAAGAACATCGCCTGTAGGTCCTATATGGCCGTGGGTTGCATCTGGCTGGTATCAGAGCCACCCACATGCCGTATATACGGGGCCCAGCTGTGCTCAGATCGACATATATCGACTCAGGAACATCGCCTGTAGGTCCTATATGGCCGTGGGTTGCATCTGGCTGGTATCAGAGCTACCCCCATGCTGTATATACGGGGCCCAGCTGTGCTCAGATCGACATATATCGACTCAAGAACATCGCCTGTAGGTCCTATATAGCCGTGGGTTGCAGCTGGCTGGTATCACAGCTACCCCCATGCTGTATATACGTGGCCCAGCTGTGCTCAGATCGACATATATCGACTCAAGAACATCGCCTGTAGGTCCTATATGGTCGTGGGTTACAGCTGGCTGGTATCAGAGCCACCCACATGCCGTATATACGGGGCCCAGTTGTGCTCAGATCGACATATATTGACTCAAGAACATCGCCTGTAGCTCCTATATGGCCGTAAGTTGCATCTGGCTGGTATCAGAGCTAACCCCATGCTGTATATACGGCGCCCAGCTGTGCTCAGATCGACATATATCGACTCAAGAACATCGCCTGTAGGTCCTATATGGCCGTGGGTTGCATCTGGCTGGTATCAGAGCTACCCCCATGCTGTATATACGGGGCCCAGCTGTGCTCAGATCGACATATATCGACTCAAGAACATCGCCTGTAGGTCCTATATAGCCGTGGGTTGCAGCTGGCTGGTATCACAGTTACCCCCATGCTGTATATACGTGGCCCAGCTGTGCTCAGCTCGACATATATCGACTCAAGAACATCGCCTGAGGGTCCTATATGGCCGTGGGTTGCATCTGGCTGGTATCAGGGCTACCCCCATGCTGTATATACGGGGCCCAGCTGTGGTCAGATCGACATATATCGACTCAAAAACATCGCCTGTAGGTCCTATATAGCCGTGGGTTGCAGCTGACTGGTATCACAGCAACCCACATGCTGTATATACGTGGCCCAGCTGTGCTTAGATCGACATATATCGACTCAAGAACATCGCCTGTAGTTCCTATATGGCCGTGGGTTGCATCTGGCTGGTATCAGAGCCACCCACATGCCGTATATAAGGGGACCAGCTGTGCTCAGATAGACATATATCGACTCAAGAACATCGCCTGTAGGTCCTATATGGCCGTGGGTTGCATCTGGCTGGTATCAGAGCTACCCCCATGCTGTATATACGGCGCCCAGTTGTGCTCAGATCGACATATATCGACTCAAGAATATCGCCTGTAGGTCCTATATGGCCGTGGGTTGCATCTGGCTGGTATCAGAGCTACCCCCATGGTGTATATACGGGGCCCAGCTGTGCTCAGATCGACATATATCGACTCAAGAACAACGCCTGTTATTCCTATATAGCCGTGGGTTGCAGCTGGCTGGTATCACAGCTACCCCCATGCTGTATATACGTGGCCCAGCTGTGGTCAGATCGACATATATCGACTCAAGAACATCGCCTGTAGGTCCTATATTGCCGTGGGTTGCTGCTGACTGGTATCACAGCAAACCACATGCTGTATATACGTGGCCCAGCTGTGCTTAGATCGACATATATCGACTCAAGGACATCGCCTGTAGGTCCTATATGGCCGTGGGTTGCATCTGGTTGGTATCAGAGCCACCCACATGCCGTATATACGGGGCACAGCTGTGCTCAGATCGACATAGATCGACTCAAGAACATCGCCTGTAGGTCCTATATGGCCGTGGGTTGCATCTGGCTGGTATCAGATCTACCCCCATGCTGTATATACGGCGCCCAGCTGTGCTCAGATCGACATATATCGACTCAGGAACATCGCCTGTAGGTCCTATATGGCCGTGGGTTGCATCTGGCTGGTATCAGAGCTACCTCCATGCTGTATATACGGGGCCCAGCTGTGCTCAGATCGACATATATCGACTCAAGAACATCGCCTGTAGGTCCTATATGGTCGTGGGTTGCAGCTGGCTGGTATCACAGCAACCCACATGCTGTATATACGTGGCCCAGCTGTGCTTAGATCGACATATATCGACTCAAGAACATCGCCTGTAATTCTTATATGGCCGTGGGTTGCATCTGGCTGGTATCAGAGCCACCCACATGCCGTATATACGGGGACCAGCTGTGCTCAGATCGACATATATCGACTCAAGAACATCGCCTGTAGGTCCTATATGGCCGTGGGTTGCATCTGGCTGGTATCAGAGCTACCCCCATGCTGTATATAAGGCGCCCAGCTGTGCTCAGATCGACATATATCGACTCAATAATATCGCCTGTAGGTCCTATATGGCCGTGGGTTGCATCTGGCTGGTATCAGAGCTATCCCCATGGTGTATATACGGGGCCCAGCTGTGCTCACATCGACATATATCGACTCAAGAACAACGCCTGTTATTCCTATATAGCCGTGGGTTGCAGCTGGCTGGTATCAAAGCTACCTCCATGCTGTATATACGTGGCCCAGCTGTGCTCAGATCGACATATATCGACTCAAGAACATCTCCTGTAGGTCCTATATGGACGTGGGTTGCATCTGGCTGGTATCAGAGCCACCCACATGCTGTATATACGTGGCCCAGCTGTGCTTAGATCGACATATATCGACTCAAGAACATCGCCTGTAGGTCCTATATGGACGTGGGTTGCATCTGGCTGGTATCAGAGCCACCCACATGCCGTATATACGGGGCCCAGCTGTGCTCAGATCGACATATATCGACTCAAGAACATCGCCTTTAGGTCCTATATGGCCGTGGGTTGCATCTGGCTGTATCAGAGCCACCCACATGCCGTATATACGGGGCACAGCTGTGCTCAGATCGACATATATCGACTCAAGAACATCGCCTGTAGGTCCTATATGGCCGTGGGTTGCATCTGGCTGGTATCAGAGCTACCCCCATGCTGTATATACGGCGCCCAGCTGTGCTCAGATCGACATATATCGACTCAAGAACATCGCCTGAGGGTCCTATATGGCCGTGGGTTGCATCTGGCTGGTATCAGAGCTACCCCCATGCTGTATATACGGGGCCCAGCTGTGGTCATATCGACATATATCGACTCACTGCATCTGGCTGGAATCAGAGCCACCCACATGCTGCATATACAAGACATAGCGGAGCTCATATCGACATATATCGACTCAAGAACATCGCCTGTAGGTCCTATATGGGCATAGGTTGCACCTGGCTGGTGTCGGAGCAGCCCCAATGCTGCATATACGTTGCATACCGGTGCTCAGATCGACATATATCGACTCAAGAACATCGCCTGTAGGTCCTATATGGCCGTGGGTTGCATCTGGCTGATATCAGAGCCACCCACATGCCGTATATACGGGGCCCAGCTGTGCTCAGATCGACATATATCGACTCAGGAACATCGCCTGTAGGTCCTATATGGCTGTGGCTTGCATCCGGCTGGTATCAGAGCCACCCACATGCCGTATATACGGGGCCCAGCTGTGCTCAGATCGACATATATCGACTCAAGAACATTGCCTGTAGGTCCTATATGGCCGTGGGTTGCAGCTGGCTGGTATCAGAGCCACCCACATGCCGTATATACGGGGACCAGCTGTGCTCAGATCGACATATATCGACTCAAGAACATCGCCTGTAGTTCCTATATGGCCGTGGATTGCATCTGGCTGGTATCAGAGCTACCCCCATGCTGTATATACGGCGCCCAGCTGTGCTCAGATCGACATATATCGACTCAAGAACATCGCTTGTAGGTCCTATATGGCCGTGGGTTGCATCTGGCTGGTATCAGAGACACCCACATGCCGTATATACGGGGCCCAGCTGTGCTCAGATCGACATATATCGACTCAAGAACATCGCCTGTAGGTCCTATATGGCCGTGGGTTGCATCTGGCTGGTATCAGAGCCACCCACATGCCGTATATACGTGGCACAGCTGTGCTCACATCGACATATATCGACTCAAGAACATCGCCTGTAGGTCCTATATGGCCGTGGGTTACATCTGGCTGGTATCAGAGCCACCGACATGCCGTATATACGGGGCCCAGCTGTGCTCAGATCGACAAATATCGACTCAAGATCATCGCCTGTAGGTCCTATATGGCCGTGGGTTGCATCTGGCTGATATCAGAGCCACCCACATGCCGTATATACGGGGCCCAGCTGTGCTCAGATCGACATATATCGACTCAGGAACATCGCCTGTAGGTCCTATATGGCCGTGGCTTGCATCCGGCTGGCATCAGAGCCACCCACATGCCGTATATACGGGGCCCAGCTGTGCTCAGATCGACATATATCGACTCAAGAACATCGCCTATAGGTCCCATATGGCCGTGGGTTGCAGCTGCCTGATATCAGAGCCACCCACATGCCGTATATACGGGGACCAGCTGTGCTCAGATCGACATATATCGACTCAAGAACATCGCCTGTAGGTCCTATATGGCCGTGGGTTGCATCTGGCTGGTATCAGAGATACCCCCATGCTGTATATACGGCGCCCAGCTGTGCTCAGATCGACATATATCGACTCAGGAACATAGCCTGAGGGTCCTATATGGCCGTGGGTTGCACCTGGCTGGTATCAGAGCCACCCACATGCCGTATATACGGGGCCCAGCTGTGCTCAGATCGACATATATCGACTCAGGAACATCGCCTGTGGGTCCTATATGGCCGTGGGTTGCATCTGGCTGGTATCAGAGCTACCCCCATGCTGTATATACGGGGCCCAGCTGTGCTCAGATCGACATATATCGACTCAAGAACATCGCCTGTAGGTCCTATATAGCCGTGGGTTGCAGCTGGCTGGTATCACAGCTACCCCCATGCTGTATATACGTGGCCCAGCTGTGCTCAGATCGACATATATCGACTCAAGAACATCGCCTGTAGGTCCTATATGGTCGTGGGTTACAGCTGGCTGGTATCAGAGCCACCCACATGCCGTATATACGGGGCCCAGTTGTGCTCAGATCGACATATATTGACTCAAGAACATCGCCTGTAGCTCCTATATGGCCGTAAGTTGCATCTGGCTGGTATCAGAGCTAACCCCATGCTGTATATACGGCGCCCAGCTGTGCTCAGATCGACATATATCGACTCAAGAACATCGCCCGTAGGTCCTATATGGCCGTGGGTTGCATCTGGCTGGTATCAGAGCTACCCCCATGCTGTATATACGGGGCCCAGCTGTGCTCAGATCGACATATATCGACTCAAGAACATCGCCTGTAGGTCCTATATAGCCGTGGGTTGCAGCTGGCTGGTATCACAGTTACCCCCATGCTGTATATACGTGGCCCAGCTGTGCTCAGATCGACATATATCGACTCAAGAATATCGCCTGTAGGTCCTATATGGCCGTGGGTTGCATCTGGCTGGTATGAGAGCTACCCCCATGGTGTATATACGGGGCCCAGCTGTGCTCAGATCGACATATATCGACTCAAGAACAACGCCTGTTATTCCTATATAGCCGTGGGTTGCAGCTGGCTGGTATCACAGCTACCCCCATGCTGTATATACGTGGCCCAGCTGTGGTCAGATCGACATATATCGACTCAAGAACATCGCCTGTAGGTCCTATATTGCCGTGGGTTGCTGCTGACTGGTATCACAGCAAACCACATGCTGTATATACGTGGCCCAGCTGTGCTTAGATCGACATATATCGACTCAAGGACATCGCCTGTAGGTCCTATATGGCCGTGGGTTGCATCTGGTTGGTATCAGAGCCACCCACATGCCGTATATACGGGGCACAGCTGTGCTCAGATCGACATAGATCGACTCAAGAACATCGCCTGTAGGTTCTATATGGCCGTGGGTTGCATCTGGCTGGTATCAGATCTACCCCCATGCTGTATATACGGCGCCCAGCTGTGCTCAGATCGACATATATCGACTCAGGAACATCGCCTGTAGGCCCTATATGGCCGTGGGTTGCATCTGGCTGGTATCAGAGCTACCTCCATGCTGTATATACGGGGCCCAGCTGTGCTCAGATCGACATATATCGACTCAAGAACATCGCCTGTAGGTCCTATATGGTCGTGGGTTGCAGCTGGCTGGTATCACAGCAACCCACATGCTGTATATACGTGGCCCAGCTGTGCTTAGATCGACATATATCGACTCAAGAACATCGCCTGTAATTCTTATATGGCCGTGGGTTGCATCTGGCTGGTATCAGAGCCACCCACATGCCGTATATACGGGGACCAGCTGTGCTCAGATCGACATATATCGACTCAAGAACATCGCCTGTAGGTCCTATATGGCCGTGGGTTGCATCTGGCTGGTATCAGAGCTACCCCCATGCTGTATATAAGGCGCCCAGCTGTGCTCAGATCGACATATATCGACTCAATAATATCGCCTGTAGGTCCTATATGGCCGTGGGTTGCATCTGGCTGGTATCAGAGCTATCCCCATGGTGTATATACGGGGCCCAGCTGTGCTCACATCGACATATATCGACTCAAGAACAACGCCTGTTATTCCTATATAGCCGTGGGTTGCAGCTGGCTGGTATCAAAGCTACCTCCATGCTGTATATAAGTGGCCCAGCTGTGCTCAGATCGACATATATCGACTCAAGAACATCTCCTGTAGGTCCTATATGGACGTGGGTTGCATCTGGCTGGTATCAGAGCCACCCACATGCTGTATATACGTGGCCCAGCTGTGCTTAGATCGACATATATCGACTCAAGAACATCGCCTGTAGGTCCTATATGGCCGTGGGTTGCATCTGGCTGGTATCAGAGCCACCCACATGCCGTATATACGGGGCCCAGCTGTGCTCAGATCGACATATATCGACTCAAGAACATCGCCTGTAGGTCCTATATGGCCGTGGGTTGCATCTGGCTGTATCAGAGCCACCCACATGCCGTATATACGGGGCACAGCTGTGCTCAGATCGACATATATCGACTCAAGAACATCGCCTGTAGGTCCTATATGGCCGTGGGTTGCATCTGGCTGGTATCAGAGCTACCCCCATGCTGTATATACGGCGCCCAGCTGTGCTCAGATCGACATATATCGACTCAAGAACATCGCCTGAGGGTCCTATATGGCCGTGGGTTGCATCTGCTGGTATCAGAGCTACCCCCATGCTGTATATACGGGGCCCAGCTGTGGTCAGATCGACATATATCGACTCACTGCATCTGGCTGGAATCAGAGCCACCCACATGCTGCATATACAAGACATAGCGGAGCTCATATCGACATATATCCACTCAAGAACATCGCCTGTAGGTCCTATATGGGCATAGGTTGCACCTGGCTGGTGTCGGAGCAGCCCCAATGCTGCATATACGTTGCATACCGGTGCTCAGATCGACATATATCGACTCAAGAACATCGCCTGTAGGTCCTATATGGCCGTGGGTTGCATCTGGCTGATATCAGAGCCACCCACATGCCGTATATACGGGGCCCAGCTGTGCTCAGATCGACATATATCGACTCAGGAACATCGCCTGTAGGTCCTATATGGCTGTGGCTTGCATCCGGCTGGTATCAGAGCCACCCACATGCCGTATATACGGGGCCCAGCTGTGCTCAGATCGACATATATCGACTAAAGAACATTGCCTGTAGGCCCTATATGGCCGTGGGTTGCAGCTGGCTGGTATCAGAGCCACCCACATGCCGTATATACGGGGACCAGCTGTGCTCAGATCGACATATATCGACTCAAGAACATCGCCTGTAGTTCCTATATGGCCGTGGATTGCATCTGGCTGGTATCAGAGCTACCCCCATGCTGTATATACGACGCCCAGCTGTGCTCAGATCGACATATATCGACTCAAGAACATCGCTTGTAGGTCCTATATGGCCGTGGGTTGCATCTGGCTGGCATCAGAGACACCCACATGCCGTATATACGGGGCCCAGCTGTGCTCAGATCGACATATATCGACTCAAGAACATCTCCTGTAGGTCCTATATGGACGTGGGTTGCATCTGGCTGGTATCAGAGCCACCCACATGCTGTATATACGTGGCCCAGCTGTGCTTAGATCGACATATATCGACTCAAGAACATCGCCTGTAGGTCCTATATGGCCGTGGGTTGCATCTGGCTGGTATCAGAGCCACCCACATGCCGTATATACGTGGCACAGCTGTGCTCACATCGACATATATCGACTCAAGAACATCGCCTGTAGGTCCTATATGGCCGTGGGTTGCATCTGGCTGGTATCAGAGCCACCGACATGCCGTATATACGGGGCCCAGCTGTGCTCAGATCGACAAATATCGACTCAAGATCATCGCCTGTAGGTCCTATATGGCCGTGGGTTGCATCTGGCTGATATCAGAGCCACCCACATGCCGTATATACGGGGCCCAGCTGTGCTCAGATCGACATATATCGACTCAGGAACATCGCCTGTAGGTCCTATATGGCCGTGGCTTGCATCCGGCTGGCATCAGAGCCACCCACATGCCGTATATACGGGGCCCAGCTGTGCTCAGATCGACATATATCGACTCAAGAACATCGCCTATAGGTCCCATATGGCCGTGGGTTGCAGCTGCCTGATATCAGAGCCACCCACATGCCGTATATACGGGGACCAGCTGTGCTCAGATCGACATATATCGACTCAAGAACATCGCCTGTAGGTCCTATATGGCCGTGGGTTGCATCTGGCTGGTATCAGAGATACCCCCATGCTGTATATACGGCGCCCAGCTGTGCTCAGATCGACATATATCGACTCAGGAACATAGCCTGAGGGTCCTATATGGCCGTGGGTTGCACCTGGCTGGTATCAGAGCCACCCACATGCCGTATATACGGGGCCCAGCTGTGCTCAGATCGACATATATCGACTCAGGAACATCGCCTGTAGGTCCTATATGGCCGTGGGTTGCATCTGGCTGGTATCAGAGCTACCCCCATGCTGTATATACGGGGCCCAGCTGTGCTCAGATCAACATATATCGACTCAAGAACATCGCCTGTAGGTCCTATATAGCCGTGGGTTGCAGCTGGCTGGTATCACAGCTACCCCCATGCTGTATATACGTGGCCCAGCTGTGCTCAGATCGACATATATCGACTTAAGAACATCGCCTGTAGGTCCTATATGGTCGTGGGTTACAGCTGGCTGGTATCAGAGCCACCCACATGCCGTATATACGGGGCCCAGTTGTGCTCAGATCGACATATATTGACTCAAGAACATCGCCTGTAGCTCCTATATGGCCGTAAGTTGCATCTGGCTGGTATCAGAGCTAACCCCATGCTGTATATACGGCGCCCAGCTGTGCTCAGATCGACATATATCGACTCAAGAACATCGCCCGTAGGTCCTATATGGCCGTGGGTTGCATCTGGCTGGTATCAGAGCTACCCCCATGCTGTATATACGGGGCCCAGCTGTGCTCAGATCGACATATATCGACTCAAGAACATCGCCTGTAGGTCCTATATAGCCGTGGGTTGCAGCTGGCTGGTATCACAGCAACCCACATGCTGTATATACGTGGCCCAGCTGTGCTTAGATCGACATATATCGACTCAAGAACATCGCCTGTAGTTCCTATATGGCCGTGGGTTGCATCTGGCTGGTATCAGAGCCACCCACATGCCGTATATAAGGGGACCAGCTGTGCTCAGATAGACATATATTGACTCAAGAACATCGCCTGTAGGTCCTATATGGCCGTGGGTTGCATCTGGCTGGTATCAGAGCTACCCCCATGCTGTATATACGGCGCCCAGTTGTGCTCAGATCGACATATATCGACTCAAGAACATCGCCTGAGGGTCCTATATGGCCGTGGGTTGCATCTGCTGGTATCAGAGCTACCCCCATGCTGTATATACGGGGCCCAGCTGTGGTCAGATCGACATATATCGACTCACTGCATCTGGCTGGAATCAGAGCCACCCACATGCTGCATATACAAGACATAGCGGAGCTCATATCGACATATATCCACTCAAGAACATCGCCTGTAGGTCCTATATGGGCATAGGTTGCACCTGGCTGGTGTCGGAGCAGCCCCAATGCTGCATATACGTTGCATACCGGTGCTCAGATCGACATATATCGACTCAAGAACATCGCCTGTAGGTCCTATATGGCCGTGGGTTGCATCTGGCTGATATCAGAGCCACCCACATGCCGTATATACGGGGCCCAGCTGTGCTCAGATCGACATATATCGACTCAGGAACATCGCCTGTAGGTCCTATATGGCTGTGGCTTGCATCCGGCTGGTATCAGAGCCACCCACATGCCGTATATACGGGGCCCAGCTGTGCTCAGATCGACATATATCGACTAAAGAACATTGCCTGTAGGTCCTATATGGCCGTGGGTTGCAGCTGGCTGGTATCAGAGCCACCCACATGCCGTATATACGGGGACCAGCTGTGCTCAGATCGACATATATCGACTCAAGAACATCGCCTGTAGTTCCTATATGGCCGTGGATTGCATCTGGCTGGTATCAGAGCTACCCCCATGCTGTATATACGGCGCCCAGCTGTGCTCAGATCGACATATATCGACTCAAGAACATCGCTTGTAGGTCCTATATGGCCGT
The DNA here is from genome assembly GCA_963942505.1 of Lordithon lunulatus. Taxonomy (NCBI): domain Eukaryota; kingdom Metazoa; phylum Arthropoda; class Insecta; order Coleoptera; family Staphylinidae; genus Lordithon; species Lordithon lunulatus. The sequence continues at coordinate 27,694,324 of OZ012667.1, read as the reverse complement.
GGGTTGCATCTGGCTGGCATCAGAGACACCCACATGCCGTATATACGGGGCCCAGCTGTGCTCAGATCGACATATATCGACTCAAGAACATCTCCTGTAGGTCCTATATGGACGTGGGTTGCATCTGGCTGGTATCAGAGCCACCCACATGCTGTATATACGTGGCCCAGCTGTGCTTAGATCGACATATATCGACTCAAGAACATCGCCTGTAGGTCCTATATGGCCGTGGGTTGCATCTGGCTGGTATCAGAGCCACCCACATGCCGTATATACGTGGCACAGCTGTGCTCACATCGTTATATATCGACTCAAGAACATCGCCTGTAGGTCCTATATGGCCGTGGGTTGCATCTGGCTGGTATCAGAGCCACCGACATGCCGTATATACGGGGCCCAGCTGTGCTCAGATCGACAAATATCGACTCAAGATCATCGCCTGTAGGTCCTATATGGCCGTGGGTTGCATCTGGCTGATATCAGAGCCACCCACATGCCGTATATACGGGGCCCAGCTGTGCTCAGATCGACATATATCGACTCAGGAACATCGCCTGTAGGTCCTATATGGCCGTGGCTTGCATCCGGCTGGCATCAGAGCCACCCACATGCCGTATATACGGGGCCCAGCTGTGCTCAGATCGACATATATCGACTCAAGAACATCGCCTATAGGTCCCATATGGCCGTGGGTTGCAGCTGCCTGATATCAGAGCCACCCACATGCCGTATATACGGGGACCAGCTGTGCTCAGATCGACATATATCGACTCAAGAACATCGCCTGTAGGTCCTATATGGCCGTGGGTTGCATCTGGCTGGTATCAGAGATACCCCCATGCTGTATATACGGCGCCCAGCTGTGCTCAGATCGACATATATCGACTCAGGAACATAGCCTGAGGGTCCTATATGGCCGTGGGTTGCACCTGGCTGGTATCAGAGCCACCCACATGCCGTATATACGGGGCCCAGCTGTGCTCAGATCGACATATATCGACTCAGGAACATCGCCTGTAGGTCCTATATGGCCGTGGGTTGCATCTGGCTGGTATCAGAGCTACCCCCATGCTGTATATACGGGGCCCAGCTGTGCTCAGATCAACATATATCGACTCAAGAACATCGCCTGTAGGTCCTATATAGCCGTGGGTTGCAGCTGGCTGGTATCACAGCTACCCCCATGCTGTATATACGTGGCCCAGCTGTGCTCAGATCGACATATATCGACTCAAGAACATCGCCTGTAGGTCCTATATGGTCGTGGGTTACAGCTGGCTGGTATCAGAGCCACCCACATGCCGTATATACGGGGCCCAGTTGTGCTCAGATCGACATATATTGACTCAAGAACATCGCCTGTAGCTCCTATATGGCCGTAAGTTGCATCTGGCTGGTATCAGAGCTAACCCCATGCTGTATATACGGCGCCCAGCTGTGCTCAGATCGACATATATCGACTCAAGAACATCGCCCGTAGGTCCTATATGGCCGTGGGTTGCATCTGGCTGGTATCAGAGCTACCCCCATGCTGTATATACGGGGCCCAGCTGTGCTCAGATCGACATATATCGACTCAAGAACATCGCCTGTAGGTCCTATATAGCCGTGGGTTGCAGCTGGCTGGTATCACAGTTACCCCCATGCTGTATATACGTGGCCCAGCTGTGCTCAGCTCGACATATATCGACTCAAGAACATCGCCTGAGGGTCCTATATGGCCGTGGGTTGCATCTGGCTGGTATCAGGGCTACCCCCATGCTGTATATACGGGGCCCAGCTGTGGTCAGATCGACATATATCGACTCAAAAACATCGCCTGTAGGTCCTATATAGCCGTGGGTTGCAGTTGACTGGTATCACAGCAACCCACATGCTGTATATACGTGGCCCAGCTGTGCTTAGATCGACATATATCGACTCAAGAACATCGCCTGTAGTTCCTATATGGCCGTGGGTTGCATCTGGCTGGTATCAGAGCCACCCACATGCCGTATATAAGGGGACCAGCTGTGCTCAGATAGACATATATTGACTCAAGAACATCGCCTGTAGGTCCTATATGGCCGTGGGTTGCATCTGGCTGGTATCAGAGCTACCCCCATGCTGTATATACGGCGCCCAGTTGTGCTCAGATCGACATATATCGACTCAAGAATATCGCCTGTAGGTCCTATATGGCCGTGGGTTGCATCTGGCTGGTATCAGAGCTACCCCCATGGTGTATATACGGGGCCCAGCTGTGCTCAGATCGACATATATCGACTCAAGAACAACGCCTGTTATTCCCATATAGCCGTGGGTTGCAGCTGGCTGGTATCACAGCTACCCCCATGCTGTATATACGTGGCCCAGCTGTGGTCAGATCGACATATATCGACTCAAGAACATCGCCTGTAGGTCCTATATTGCCGTGGGTTGCAGCTGACTGGTATCACAGCAAACCACATGCTGTATATACGTGGCCCAGCTGTGCTTAGATCGACATATATCGACTCAAGGACATCGCCTGTAGGTCCTATATGGCCGTGGGTTGCATCTGGTTGGTATCAGAGCCACCCACATGCCGTATATACGGGGCACAGCTGTGCTCAGATCGACATAGATCGACTCAAGAACATCGCCTGTAGGTCCTATATGGCCGTGGGTTGCATCTGGCTGGTATCAGATCTACCCCCATGCTGTATATACGGCGCCCAGCTGTGCTCAGATCGACATATATCGACTCAGGAACATCGCCTGTAGGTCCTATATGGCCGTGGGTTGCATCTGGCTGGTATCAGAGCTACCCCCATGCTGTATATACGGGGCCCAGCTGTGCTCAGATCGACATATATCGACTCAAGAACATCGCCTGTAGGTCCTATATGGTCGTGGGTTGCAGCTGGCTGGTATCACAGCAACCCACATGCTGTATATACGTGGCCCAGCTGTGCTTAGATCGACATATATCGACTCAAGAACATCGCCTGTAATTCTTATATGGCCGTGGGTTGCATCTGGCTGGTATCAGAGCCACCCACATGCCGTATATACGGGGACCAGCTGTGCTCAGATCGACATATATCGACTCAAGAACATCGCCTGTAGGTCCTATATGGCCGTGGGTTGCATCTGGCTGGTATCAGAGCTACCCCCATGCTGTATATAAGGCGCCCAGCTGTGCTCAGATCGACATATATCGACTCAATAATATCGCCTGTAGGTCCTATATGGCCGTGGGTTGCATCTGGCTGGTATCAGAGCTATCCCCATGGTGTATATACGGGGCCCAGCTGTGCTCACATCGACATATATCGACTCAAGAACAACGCCTGTTATTCCTATATAGCCGTGGGTTGCAGCTGGCTGGTATCAAAGCTACCTCCATGCTGTATATACGTGGCCCAGCTGTGCTCAGATCGACATATATCGACTCAAGAACATCTCCTGTAGGTCCTATATGGACGTGGGTTGCATCTGGCTGGTATCAGAGCCACCCACATGCTGTATATACGTGGCCCAGCTGTGCTTAGATCGACATATATCGACTCAAGAACATCGCCTGTAGGTCCTATATGGCCGTGGGTTGCATCTGGCTGGTATCAGAGCCACCCACATGCCGTATATACGGGGCCCAGCTGTGCTCAGATCGACATATATCGACTCAAGAACATCGCCTGTAGGTCCTATATGGCCGTGGGTTGCATCTGGCTGTATCAGAGCCACCCACATGCCGTATATACGGGGCACAGCTGTGCTGAGATCGACATATATCGACTCAAGAACATCGCCTGTAGGTCCTATATGGCCGTGGGTTGCATCTGGCTGGTATCAGAGCTACCCCCATGCTGTATATACGGCGCCCAGCTGTGCTCAGATCGACATATATCGACTCAAGAACATCGCCTGAGGGTCCTATATGGCCGTGGGTTGCATCTGGCTGGTATCAGAGCTACCCCCATGCTGTATATACGGGGCCCAGCTGTGGTCAGATCGACATATATCGACTCACTGCATCTGGCTGGAATCAGAGCCACCCACATGCTGCATATACAAGACATAGCGGAGCTCATATCGACATATATCGACTCAAGAACATCGCCTGTAGGTCCTATATGGGCATAGGTTGCACCTGGCTGGTGTCGGAGCAGCCCCAATGCTGCATATACGTTGCATACCGGTGCTCAGATCGACATATATCGACTCAAGAACATCGCCTGTAGGTCCTATATGGCCGTGGGTTGCATCTGGCTGATATCAGAGCCACCCACATGCCGTATATACGGGGCCCAGCTGTGCTCAGATCGACATATATCGACTCAGGAACATCGCCTGTAGGTCCTATATGGCTGTGGCTTGCATCCGGCTGGTATCAGAGCCACCCACATGCCGTATATACGGGGCCCAGCTGTGCTCAGATCGACATATATCGACTGAAGAACATTGCCTGTAGGTCCTATATGGCCGTGGGTTGCAGCTGGCTGGTATCACAGCCACCCACATGCCGTATATACGGGGACCAGCTGTGCTCAGATCGACATATATCGACTCAAGAACATCGCCTGTAGTTCCTATATGGCCGTGGATTGCATCTGGCTGGTATCAGAGCTACCCCCATGCTGTATATACGGCGCCCAGCTGTGCTCAGATCGACATATATCGACTCAAGAACATCGCTTGTAGGTCCTATATGGCCGTGGGTTGCATCTGGCTGGTATCAGAGACACCCACATGCCGTATATACGGGGCCCAGCTGTGCTCAGATCGACATATATCGACTCAAGAACATCGCCTGTAGGTCCTATATGGCCGTGGGTTGCATCTGGCTGGTATCAGAGCCACCCACATGCCGTATATACGTGGCACAGCTGTGCTCAGATCGACATATATCGACTCAAGAACATCGCCTGTAGGTCCTATATGGCCGTGGGTTGCATCTGGCTGGTATCAGAGCCACCGACATGCCGTATATACGGGGCCCAGCTGTGCTCAGATCGACAAATATCGACTCAAGATCATCGCCTGTAGGTCCTATATGGCCGTGGGTTGCATCTGGCTGATATCAGAGCCACCCACATGCCGTATATACGAGGCCCAGCTGTGCTCAGATCGACATATATCGACTCAGGAACATCGCCTGTAGGTCCTATATGGCCGTGGCTTGCATCCGGCTGGCATCAGAGCCACCCACATGCCGTATATACGGGGCCCAGCTGTGCTCAGATCGACATATATCGACTCAAGAACATCGCCTATAGGTCCCATATGGCCGTGGGTTGCAGCTGCCTGATATCAGAGCCACCCACATGCCGTATATACGGGGACCAGCTGTGCTCAGATCGACATATATCGACTCAAGAACATCGCCTGTAGGTCCTATATGGCCGTGGGTTGCATCTGGCTGGTATCAGAGATATCCTCATGCTGTATATACGGCGCCCAGCTGTGCTCAGATCGACATATATCGACTCAGGAACATAGCCTGAGGGTCCTATATGGCCGTGGGTTGCACCTGGCTGGTATCAGAGCTACCCCCATGCTGTATATACGGGGCCCAGCTGTGCTCAGATCGACATATATCGACTCAAGAACATCGCCTGAGGGTCCCATATGGCCGTGTGTTGCATCTGTCTGGTATCAGAGCTACCCCCATGCTGTATATACGGGGCCCAGTTGTGGTCAGATCGACATATATCGACTCAAGAACATCGCCTGTAGGTCCTATATAGCCGTGGGTTGCAGCTGGCTGGTATCACAGCAACCCACATGCTGTATATACGTGGCCCAGCTGTGCTTAGATCGACATATATCGACTCAAGAACATCGCCTGTAATTCTTATATGGCCGTGGGTTGCATCTGGCTGGTATCAGAGCCACCCACATGCCGTATATACGGGGACCAGCTGTGCTCAGATCGACATATATCGACTCAAGAACATCGCCTGTAGGTCCTATATGGCCGTGGGTTGCATCTGGCTGGTATCAGAGCTACCCCCATGCTGTATATAAGGCGCCCAGCTGTGCTCAGATCGACATATATCGACTCAATAATATCGCCTGTAGGTCCTATATGGCCGTGGGTTGCATCTGGCTGGTATCAGAGCTATCCCCATGGTGTATATACGGGGCCCAGCTGTGCTCACATCGACATATATCGACTCAAGAACAACGCCTGTTATTCCTATATAGCCGTGGGTTGCAGCTGGCTGGTATCAAAGCTACCTCCATGCTGTATATACGTGGCCCAGCTGTGCTCAGATCGACATATATCGACTCAAGAACATCTCCTGTAGGTCCTATATGGACGTGGGTTGCATCTGGCTGGTATCAGAGCCACCCACATGCTGTATATACGTGGCCCAGCTGTGCTTAGATCGACATATATCGACTCAAGAACATCGCCTGTAGGTCCTATATGGCCGTGGGTTGCATCTGGCTGGTATCAGAGCCACCCACATGCCGTATATACGGGGCCCAGCTGTGCTCAGATCGACATATATCGACTCAAAAACATCGCCTGTAGGTCCTATATGGCCGTGGGTTGCATCTGGCTGTATCAGAGCCACCCACATGCCGTATATACGGGGCACAGCTGTGCTCAGATCGACATATATCGACTCAAGAACATCGCCTGTAGGTCCTATATGGCCGTGGGTTGCATCTGGCTGGTATCAGAGCTACCCCCATGCTGTATATACGGCGCCCAGCTGTGCTCAGATCGACATATATCGACTCAAGAACATCGCCTGAGGGTCCTATATGGCCGTGGGTTGCATCTGCTGGTATCAGAGCTACCCCCATGCTGTATATACGGGGCCCAGCTGTGGTCAGATCGACATATATCGACTCACTGCATCTGGCTGGAATCAGAGCCACCCACATGCTGCATATACAAGACATAGCGGAGCTCATATCGACATATATCCACTCAAGAACATCGCCTGTAGGTCCTATATGGGCATAGGTTGCACCTGGCTGGTGTCGGAGCAGCCCCAATGCTGCATATACGTTGCATACCGGTGCTCAGATCGACATATATCGACTCAAGAACATCGCCTGTAGGTCCTATATGGCCGTGGGTTGCATCTGGCTGATATCAGAGCCACCCACATGCCGTATATACGGGGCCCAGCTGTGCTCAGATCGACATATATCGACTCAGGAACATCGCCTGTAGGTCCTATATGGCTGTGGCTTGCATCCGGCTGGTATCAGAGCCACCCACATGCCGTATATACGGGGCCCAGCTGTGCTCAGATCGACATATATCGACTAAAGAACATTGCCTGTAGGTCCTATATGGCCGTGGGTTGCAGCTGGCTGGTATCAGAGCCACCCACATGCCGTATATACGGGGACCAGCTGTGCTCAGATCGACATATATCGACTCAAGAACATCGCCTGTAGTTCCTATATGGCCGTGGATTGCATCTGGCTGGTATCAGAGCTACCCCCATGCTGTATATACGGCGCCCAGCTGTACTCAGATCGACATATATCGACTCAAGAACATCGCTTGTAGGTCCTATATGGCCGTGGGTTGCATCTGGCTGGCATCAGAGACACCCACATGCCGTATATACGGGGCCCAGCTGTGCTCAGATCGACATATATCGACTCAAGAACATCTCCTGTAGGTCCTATATGGACGTGGGTTGCATCTGGCTGGTATCAGAGCCACCCACATGCTGTATATACGTGGCCCAGCTGTGCTTAGATCGACATATATCGACTCAAGAACATCGCCTGTAGGTCCTATATGGCCGTGGGTTGCATCTGGCTGGTATCAGAGCCACCCACATGCCGTATATACGTGGCACAGCTGTGCTCACATCGACATATATCGACTCAAGAACATCGCCTGTAGGTCCTATATGGCCGTGGGTTGCATCTGGCTGCTATCAGAGCCACCGACATGCCGTATATACGGGGCCCAGCTGTGCTCAGATCGACAAATATCGACTCAAGATCATCGCCTGTAGGTCCTATATGGCCGTGGGTTGCATCTGGCTGATATCAGAGCCACCCACATGCCGTATATACGGGGCCCAGCTGTGCTCAGATCGACATATATCGACTCAGGAACATCGCCTGTAGGTCCTATATGGCCGTGGCTTGCATCCGGCTGGCATCAGAGCCACCCACATGCCGTATATACGGGGCCCAGCTGTGCTCAGATCGACATATATCGACTCAAGAACATCGCCTATAGGTCCCATATGGCCGTGGGTTGCAGCTGCCTGATATCAGAGCCACCCACATGCCGTATATACGGGGACCAGCTGTGCTCAGATCGACATATATCGACTCAAGAACATCGCCTGTAGGTCCTATATGGCCGTGGGTTGCATCTGGCTGGTATCAGAGATACCCCCATGCTGTATATACGGCGCCCAGCTGTGCTCAGATCGACATATATCGACTCAGGAACATAGCCTGAGGGTCCTATATGGCCGTGGGTTGCACCTGGCTGGTATCAGAGCCACCCACATGCCGTATATACGGGGCCCAGCTGTGCTCAGATCGACATATATCGACTCAGGAACATCGCCTGTAGGTCCTATATGGCCGTGGGTTGCATCTGGCTGGTATCAGAGCTACCCCCATGCTGTATATACGGGGCCCAGCTGTGCTCAGATCAACATATATCGACTCAAGAACATCGCCTGTAGGTCCTATATAGCCGTGGGTTGCAGCTGGCTGGTATCACAGCTACCCCCATGCTGTATATACGTGGCCCAGCTGTGCTCAGATCGACATATATCGACTCAAGAACATCGCCTGTAGGTCCTATATGGTCGTGGGTTACAGCTGGCTGGTATCAGAGCCACCCACATGCCGTATATACGGGGCCCAGTTGTGCTCAGATCGACATATATTGACTCAAGAACATCGCCTGTAGCTCCTATATGGCCGTAAGTTGCATCTGGCTGGTATCAGAGCTAACCCCATGCTGTATATACGGCGCCCAGCTGTGCTCAGATCGACATATATCGACTCAAGAACATCGCCCGTAGGTCCTATATGGCCGTGGGTTGCATCTGGCTGGTATCAGAGCTACCCCCATGCTGTATATACGGGGCCCAGCTGTGCTCAGATCGACATATATCGACTCAAGAACATCGCCTGTAGGTCCTATATAGCCGTGGGTTGCAGCTGGCTGGTATCACAGTTACCCCCATGCTGTATATACGTGGCCCAGCTGTGCTCAGCTCGACATATATCGACTCAAGAACATCGCCTGAGGGTCCTATATGGCCGTGGGTTGCATCTGGCTGGTATCAGGGCTACCCCCATGCTGTATATACGGGGCCCAGCTGTGGTCAGATCGACATATATCGACTCAAAAACATCGCCTGTAGGTCCTATATAGCCGTGGGTTGCAGTTGACTGGTATCACAGCAACCCACATGCTGTATATACGTGGCCCATCTGTGCTTAGATCGACATATATCGACTCAAGAACATCGCCTGTAGTTCCTATATGGCCGTGGGTTGCATCTGGCTGGTATCAGAGCCACCCACATGCCGTATATAAGGGGACCAGCTGTGCTCAGATAGACATATATTGACTCAAGAACATCGCCTGTAGGTCCTATATGGCCGTGGGTTGCATCTGGCTGGTATCAGAGCTACCCCCATGCTGTATATACGGCGCCCAGTTGTGCTCAGATCGACATATATCGACTCAAGAATATCGCCTGTAGGTCCTATATGGCCGTGGGTTGCATCTGGCTGGTATCAGAGCTACCCCCATGGTGTATATACGGGGCCCAGCTGTGCTCAGATCGACATATATCGACTCAAGAACAACGCCTGTTATTCCCATATAGCCGTGGGTTGCAGCTGGCTGGTATCACAGCTACCCCCATGCTGTATATACGTGGCCCAGCTGTGGTCAGATCGACATATATCGACTCAAGAACATCGCCTGTAGGTCCTATATTGCCGTGGGTTGCAGCTGACTGGTATCACAGCAAACCACATGCTGTATATACGTGGCCCAGCTGTGCTTAGATCGACATATATCGACTCAAGGACATCGCCTGTAGGTCCTATATGGCCGTGGGTTGCATCTGGTTGGTATCAGAGCCACCCACATGCCGTATATACGGGGCACAGCTGTGCTCAGATCGACATAGATCGACTCAAGAACATCGCCTGTAGGTCCTATATGGCCGTGGGTTGCATCTGGCTGGTATCAGATCTACCCCCATGCTGTATATACGGCGCCCAGCTGTGCTCAGATCGACATATATCGACTCAGGAACATCGCCTGTAGGTCCTATATGGCCGTGGGTTGCATCTGGCTGGTATCAGAGCTACCCCCATGCTGTATATACGGGGCCCAGCTGTGCTCAGATCGACATATATGGACTCAAGAACATCGCCTGTAGGTCCTATATGGTCGTGGGTTGCAGCTGGCTGGTATCACAGCAACCCACATGCTGTATATACGTGGCCCAGCTGTGCTTAGATCGACATATATCGACTCAAGAACATCGCCTGTAATTCTTATATGGCCGTGGGTTGCATCTGGCTGGTATCAGAGCCACCCACATGCCGTATATACGGGGACCAGCTGTGCTCAGATCGACATATATCGACTCAAGAACATCGCCTGTAGGTCCTATATGGCCGTGGGTTGCATCTGGCTGGTATCAGAGCTACCCCCATGCTGTATATAAGGCGCCCAGCTGTGCTCAGATCGACATATATCGACTCAATAATATCGCCTGTAGGTCCTATATGGCCGTGGGTTGCATCTGGCTGGTATCAGAGCTATCCCCATGGTGTATATACGGGGCCCAGCTGTGCTCACATCGACATATATCGACTCAAGAACAACGCCTGTTATTCCTATATAGCCGTGGGTTGCAGCTGGCTGGTATCAAAGCTACCTCCATGCTGTATATACGTGGCCCAGCTGTGCTCAGATCGACATATATCGACTCAAGAACATCTCCTGTAGGTCCTATATGGACGTGGGTTGCATCTGGCTGGTATCAGAGCCACCCACATGCTGTATATACGTGGCCCAGCTGTGCTTAGATCGACATATATCGACTCAAGAACATCGCCTGTAGGTCCTATATGGCCGTGGGTTGCATCTGGCTGGTATCAGAGCCACCCACATGCCGTATATACGGGGCCCAGCTGTGCTCAGATCGACATATATCGACTCAAGAACATCGCCTGTAGGTCCTATATGGCCGTGGGTTGCATCTGGCTGTATCAGAGCCACCCACATGCCGTATATACGGGGCACAGCTGTGCTGAGATCGACATATATCGACTCAAGAACATCGCCTGTAGGTCCTATATGGCCGTGGGTTGCATCTGGCTGGTATCAGAGCTACCCCCATGCTGTATATACGGCGCCCAGCTGTGCTCAGATCGACATATATCGACTCAAGAACATCGCCTGAGGGTCCTATATGGCCGTGGGTTGCATCTGGCTGGTATCAGAGCTACCCCCATGCTGTATATACGGGGCCCAGCTGTGGTCAGATCGACATATATCGACTCACTGCATCTGGCTGGAATCAGAGCCACCCACATGCTGCATATACAAGACATAGCGGAGCTCATATCGACATATATCGACTCAAGAACATCGCCTGTAGGTCCTATATGGGCATAGGTTGCACCTGGCTGGTGTCGGAGCAGCCCCAATGCTGCATATACGTTGCATACCGGTGCTCAGATCGACATATATCGACTCAAGAACATCGCCTGTAGGTCCTATATGGCCGTGGGTTGCATCTGGCTGATATCAGAGCCACCCACATGCCGTATATACGGGGCCCAGCTGTGCTCAGATCGACATATATCGACTCAGGAACATCGCCTGTAGGTCCTATATGGCTGTGGCTTGCATCCGGCTGGTATCAGAGCCACCCACATGCCGTATATACGGGGCCCAGCTGTGCTCAGATCGACATATATCGACTGAAGAACATTGCCTGTAGGTCCTATATGGCCGTGGGTTGCAGCTGGCTGGTATCACAGCCACCCACATGCCGTATATACGGGGACCAGCTGTGCTCAGATCGACATATATCGACTCAAGAACATCGCCTGTAGTTCCTATATGGCCGTGGATTGCATCTGGCTGGTATCAGAGCTACCCCCATGCTGTATATACGGCGCCCAGCTGTGCTCAGATCGACATATATCGACTCAAGAACATCGCTTGTAGGTCCTATATGGCCGTGGGTTGCATCTGGCTGGTATCAGAGACACCCACATGCCGTATATACGGGGCCCAGCTGTGCTCAGATCGACATATATCGACTCAAGAACATCGCCTGTAGGTCCTATATGGCCGTGGGTTGCATCTGGCTGGTATCAGAGCCACCCACATGCCGTATATACGTGGCACAGCTGTGCTCAGATCGACATATATCGACTCAAGAACATCGCCTGTAGGTCCTATATGGCCGTGGGTTGCATCTGGCTGGTATCAGAGCCACCGACATGCCGTATATACGGGGCCCAGCTGTGCTCAGATCGACAAATATCGACTCAAGATCATCGCCTGTAGGTCCTATATGGCCGTGGGTTGCATCTGGCTGATATCAGAGCCACCCACATGCCGTATATACGAGGCCCAGCTGTGCTCAGATCGACATATATCGACTCAGGAACATCGCCTGTAGGTCCTATATGGCCGTGGCTTGCATCCGGCTGGCATCAGAGCCACCCACATGCCGTATATACGGGGCCCAGCTGTGCTCAGATCGACATATATCGACTCAAGAACATCGCCTATAGGTCCCATATGGCCGTGGGTTGCAGCTGCCTGATATCAGAGCCACCCACATGCCGTATATACGGGGACCAGCTGTGCTCAGATCGACATATATCGACTCAAGAACATCGCCTGTAGGTCCTATATGGCCGTGGGTTGCATCTGGCTGGTATCAGAGATATCCTCATGCTGTATATACGGCGCCCAGCTGTGCTCAGATCGACATATATCGACTCAGGAACATAGCCTGAGGGTCCTATATGGCCGTGGGTTGCACCTGGCTGGTATCAGAGCTACCCCCATGCTGTATATACGGGGCCGAGCTGTGCTCAGATCGACATATATCGACTCAAGAACATCGCCTGAGGGTCCCATATGGCCGTGTGTTGCATCTGTCTGGTATCAGAGCTACCCCCATGCTGTATATACGGGGCCCAGTTGTGGTCAGATCGACATATATCGACTCAAGAACATCGCCTGTAGGTCCTATATAGCCGTGGGTTGCAGCTGGCTGGTATCACAGCAACCCACATGCTGTATATACGTGGCCCAGCTGTGCTCAGATCGACATATATCGACTCAAGAACATCGCCTGTAGGTCCTATATGGCCGTGGGTTGCATCTGGCTGGTATCAGATCTACCCCCATGCTGTATACACGGCGCCCAGCTGTGCTCAGATCGACATATATCGACTCAAGAACATCGCCTGTAGGTCCTATATGGCCGTGGGTTGCATCTGGCTGGTATCAGAGCCAACCACATGCCGTATATACGGGGACCAGTTGTGCTCAGATCGACATATATCGACTCAAGAACATCGCCTGTAGGTCCTACATGGCCGTGGGTTGCATCTGGCTGGTATCAGAGCTACCCCCATGCTGTATATACGGCGCCCAGCTGTGCTCAGATCGACATATATCGACTCAAGAACATCGCCTGTAGGTCCTATATGGCCGTGGGTTGCATCTGGCTGGTATCAGAGACACCCACATGCCGTATATACGGGGCCCAGCTGTGCTCAGATCGACATATATCGACTCAAGAACATCGCCTGTAGGTCCTATATGGCCGTGGGTTGCATCTGGCTGGTATCAGAGCCACCCACATGCCGTATATACGGGGCACAGCTGTGCTCAGATCGACATATATCGACTCAAGAACATCGCCTGTAGGTCCTATATGGCCGTGGGTTGCATCTGGCTGGTATCAGAGCCACCCACATGCCGTATATTCGGGGCCCAGCTGTGCTCAGATCGACATATATCGACTCAAGATCATCGCTTGTAGGTCCTATATGGCCGTGGGTTGCATCTGGCTGGGATCAGAGCTACCCCCATGCTGTATATACGGCGCCCAGCTGTGCTCAGATCGACATATATCTACTCAAGAACATCGCCTGTAGGTCCTATATGGCCGTGGGTTGCACCTGGCTGGTATCAGAGCCACCCACATGCCGTATATACGGGGCACAGCTGAGCTCAGATCGACATATATCGACTCAAGAACATCGCCTGAAGGTCCTATATGGCCGTGGGTTGAATCTGGCTGGTATCAGAGCTACCCACATGCTGTATATACGGCGCCCAGCTGTGCTCAGATCGACATATATCGACTCAAGAACATCGCCTGTAGGTCCTATATGGCCGTGGGTTGCATCTGGCTGGTATCAGAGCCACCCCCATGCTGTATATACGGCGCCCAGCTGTGCTCAGATCGACATATATCGACTCAATAACATCGCCTGTAGGTCCTATATGGCCGTGGGTTGCATCTGGATGGTATCAGAGCTACCCCCATGCTGTATATACGGGGCCCAGCTGTGCTCAGATCGACATATATCGACTCAAGAACATCGCCTGTAGTTCCTATATGGCCGTGGATTGCATCTGGCTGGTATCAGAGCTACCCCCATGGTGTATATACGGCGCCCAGCTGTACTCAGATCGACATATATCGACTCAAGAACATCGCCTGTAGGTCCTATATGGCCGTGGGTTGCATCTGGCTGGTATCAGAGCCACCCCCATGCTGTATATACGGCGCCCAGCTGTGCTCAGATCGACATATATCGACTCAATAACATCGCCTGTAGGTCTTATATGGCCGTGGGTTGCAGCTGGCTGGTATCAGAGCTACCCCCATGCTGTATATACGTGGCCCAGCTGTGCTTAGATCGACATATATCGACTCAAGAACATCGCTTGTAGGTCCTATATGGCCGTGGGTTGCATCTGGCTGGTATCAGAGCCACCCACATACCGTATATACGGGGCCCAGCTGTGCTCATATCGACATATATCGACTCAAGAACATCGCCTGTAGGTCTTATATGGCCGTGGGTTGCATCTGGCTGGTATCAGAGCCACCCACATGCCGTATATACGGGGCCCAGCTGTTTTCAGATCGACATATATCGACTCAAGAACATCGCCTGTAGGTCCTATATGGCCGTGGGTTGCATCTGGCTGGTATCAGAGCCACCCACATGCCGTATATACGGGGCCCAGCTGTGCTCAGATCGACATATATCGACTCAAGAACATCGCCTGTAGTTCCTATATGGCCGTGGATTGCATCTGGCTGGTATCAGAGCTACCCCCATGGTGTATATACGGCGCCCAGCTGTACTCAGATCGACATATATCGACTCAAGAACATCGCCTGTAGGTCCTATATGGGCATAGGTTGCACCTGGCTGATGTCGGAGCGGCCCACATGCCGTATATACGGGGCCCAGCTGTACTCAGATCGACATATATCGACTCAAGAACATCGCCTGTAGGTCCTATATGGCCGTGGGTTGCATCTGGCTGGTATCAGAGCTACCCCCATGCTGTATATACGAGGCCTAGCTGTGCTCAGATCGACATATATCGAGTCAAGAACATCGCCTGTGGGTCTTATATGGCTGTGGGTTGCAGCTGGCTGGTATCATAGCTACCCCCAGGCTGTATAAACGTGGCCCAGCTGTGCTCAGATCGACATATATCGACTCAAGAACATCGCCTGTGGGTTCTATATGGCCGTGGGTTGCATCTGGCTGGTATCAGAGCTACCCCCATGCTGTATATACGAGGCCCAGCTGTGCTCAGATCGACATATATCGACTCAAGAACATCGCCTGTGGGTCTTATATGGCCGTGGGTTGCATCTGGCTGGTATGAGAGCTACCCCCATGCTGTATATACGTCGCCCAGCTGTGCTCAGATCGACATATATCGACTCAAGAACATCGCCTGTAGGTCCTATATGGCCGTGGGTTGCATCTGGCTGGTATCAGTGCTACCCCCATGCTGTATATACGGCGCCCAGCTGTGCTCAGATCGACATATATCGACTCAAGAACATCGCCTGTAGGTCCTATATGGCCGTGGGTTGCATCTGGCTGGTATCAGAGCCACCCACATGCCGTATATACGGGGACCAGCTGTGCTCAGATCGACATATATCTACTCAAGAACATCGCCTGTAGGTGCTATATGGCCGTGGGTTGCATCTGGCTGGTATCAGAGCTACCCACATGATGTATTAACGGCGCCCAGCTGTGCTCAGATCGACATATATCGACTCAAGAACATCGCCTGTAGGTCCTATATGGCCGTGCGTTGCATCTGGCTAGTATCAGAGCCACCCACATACCGTATATACGGGGCCCAGCTGTGCTCAGATCGACATATATCGACTCAAGAACATCGCCTGTAGGTGCTATATGGCCGTGGGTTGCATCTGGCTGGTATCAGAGCTACCCCCATGCTGTATATACGGCGCCCAGCTGTGCTCAGATCGACATATATCGACTCAAGAACATTGCCTCTAGGTTCTATATGGCCGTGGGTTGCATCTGGCTGGTATCAGAGCTACCCCCATGCTGTATATACGGGGCCCAGCTGTGCTCAGATCGACATATATCGACTCAAGAACATCGCCTGTAGGTCCTATATGGCCGTGGGTTGCATCTGGCTGGTATCAGAGCCACCCACATGCCGTATATACGGGGCCCAGCTGTGCTCAGATCGACATATATCGACTCAAGAACGTCGCCTGTAGGTCCTATATGGCCGTGGGTTGTATATGGCTGGTATCAGAACTACCCCCATGCTATATATACGGCGCCCAGCTGTGCTCAGATCGACATATATCGTCTCAAGAACATAGCCTGTAGGTCCTATATGGCCGTGGGTTGCATCTGGCTGGTATCAGAGCCACCCCCATGCTGTATATACGGCGCCCAGCTGTGCTCAGATCGACATATATCGACTCAAGAACATCGCCTGTAGGTCCTATATGGCCGTGGGTTGAATCTGGCTGGTATCAGAGCTACCCCCATGCTGTATATACGGCGCCCAGCTGTGCTCAGATCGACATATATCGACTCAAGAACATCGCCTGTAGGTCCTATATGGCCGTGGGTTGCATCTGGCTGGTATCAGAGCCACCCCCATGCTGTATATACGTGGCCCAGCTGTGCTTAGATCGACATATATCGACTCAAGAACATCGCTTGTAGGTTTTATATGGCCGTGGGTTGCATCTGGCTGGTATCAGAGCCACCCACATACCGTATATACGGGGCCCAGCTGTGCTCATATCGACATATATCGACTCAAGAACATCGCCTGGAGGTCCTATATGGCCGTGGGTTGCATCTGGCTGGTATCAGAACCACCCACATGCCGTATATACGGGGCCCAGCTGTGCTCAGATCGACATATATCGACTCAAGAACATCGCCTGTAGGTCCTATATGGCCGTGGGTTGCATCTGGCTGGTATCAGAGCCACCCCAATGCTGTGTATACGGCGCCCAGCTGTGCTCAGATCGACATATATCGACTCAAGAACAACGCCTGTAGGTCCTATATGGCCGTGGGTTGCATCTGGCTGGTATCAGAGCCACCCACATGCCGTATATACGGGGCCCAGCTGTGCTCAGATCGACATATATCGACTCAAGAACATCGCCTGTAGGTCCTATCTGGCCGTGGGTTGCATCTGGCTGGTATCAGAGCCACCCACATGCCGTATATACGGGGCCCAGCTGTGCTCAGATCGACACATAACGACTCAGGAACATCGCCTGTAGGTCCTATATGGCCGTGGGTTGCATCTGGCTGGTATCAGAGCCACCCACATGCCGTATATACGGGGCCCAGCTGTGCTCAGATCGACATATATCGACTCAAGAACATCGCCTGTAGTTCATATATGGCCGTGGATTGCATCTGGCTGGTATCAGAGCTACCCCCATGGTGTATATACGGCGCCCAGTTGTGCTCAGATCGACATATATCGACTCAGGAACATCGCCTGTAGGTCCTATATGGCCGTGGCTTGCATACGGCTGGTATCAGAGCCACCCACATGCCGTATATACGGGGCCCAGCTGTGCTCAGATCGACATATATCGACTCAAGAACATCGCCTGTAGGTCCTATATGACCGTGGGTTGCATATGGCTGGTATCAGAGCCACCCACATGCCGTATATACGGAGCCCAGCTGTGGTCAGATCGACATATATCGACTCAGGAACATCGCCTGTAGGTCCTATATGGCCGTGGGTTGCATCTGGCTGGTATCAGAGCCACCCCCATGCTGTATATACGGCGCCCAGCTGTGCTCAGATCGACATATATCGACTCAAGAACATCGCCTGAGGGTCCTATATGGCCGTGGGTTGCATCTGGCTGGTATCAGAGCTACCCCCATGCTGTATATACGGGGCCCAGCTGTGGTCAGATCGACATATATCGACTCACTGCATCTGGCTGGAATCAGAGCCACCCACATGCTGCATATACAAGACATAGCGGAGCTCATATCGACATATATCGACTCAAGAACATCGCCTGTAGGTCCTATATGGGCATAGGTTGCACCTGGCTGGTGTCGGAGCAGCCCCAATGCTGCATATACGTTGCATACCGGTGCTCAGATCGACATATATCGACTCAAGAACATCGCCTGTAGGTCCTATATGGCCGTGGGTTGCATCTGCCTGATATCAGAGCCACCCACATGCCGTATATACGGGGCCCAGCTGTGCTCAGATCGACATATATCGACTCAGGAACATCGCCTGTAGGTCCTATATGGCCGTGGCTTGCATCCGGCTGGTATCAGAGCCACCCACATGCCGTATATACGGGGACCAGCTGTGCTCAGATCGACATATATCGACTCAAGTACATTGCCTGTAGGTCCTATATGGCCGTGGGTTGCAGCTGGCTGGTATCAGAGCCACCCACATGCCGTATATACGGGGACCAGCTGTGCTCAGATCGACATATATCGACTCAAGAACATCGCCTGTAGTTCCTATATGGGCATAGGTTGCACCTGGCTGATGTCGGGGCGGCCCACATGCCGTATATACGGGGCCCAGCTGTACTCAGATCGACATATATCGACTCAAGAACATCGCCTGTAGGTCCTATATGGCCGTGGGTTGCATCTGGCTGGTATCAGAGCTACCTCCATACTGTATATACGGGGCCCAGCTGTGCTCAGATCGACATATATCGACTCAAGAACATCGCCTGCAGGTCCTATGTAGCCGTGGGTTGCAGCTGGCTGGTATCACAGCTACCCCCATGCTGTATATACGTGGCCCAGCTGTGCTCAGATCGACATATATCGACTCAAGGACATCGCCTGTATGTCCTATATGACCGTGGGTTGCAGATGGCTGGTATCAGAGCCACCCACATGCCGTATATACGGGGCCCAGCTGTGCTCAGATCGACATATATCGACTTAAGAACATCGCCTGTAGGTCCTATCTGGCCGTGGGTTGCATATGGCTGGTATCAGAGCCACCCACATGCCGTATATACGGGGCCCAGCTGTGCTCAGATCGACACATAACGACTCAGGAACATCGCCTGTAGGTCCTATATGGCCGTGGGTTGCATCTGGCTGGTATCAGAGCCACCCACATGCCGTATATACGGGGCCCAGCTGTGCTCAGATCGACATATATCGACTCAAGAACATCGCCTGTAGTTCCTATATGGCCGTGGATTGCATCTGGCTGGTATCAGAGCTACCCCCATGGTGTATATACGGCGCCCAGCTGTACTCAGATCGACATATATCGACTCAAGAACATCGCCTGTAGGTCCTATATGGGCATTGGTTGCACCTGGCTGATGTCGGAGCGGCCCACATGCCGTATATACGGGGCCCAGCTGTACTCAGATCGACATATATCGACTCAAGAACATCGCCTGTAGGTCCTATATGGCCGTGGGTTGCATCTGGCTGGTATCAGAGCTACCCCCATGCTGTATATACGAGGCCTAGCTGTGCTCAGATCGACATATATTGAGTCAAGAACATCGCCTGTGGGTCTTATATGGCTGTGGGTTGCAGCTGGCTGGTATCATAGCTACCCCCAGGCTGTATAAACGTGGCCCAGCTGTGCTCAGATCGACATATATCGACTCAAGAACATCGCCTGTGGGTTCTATATGGCCGTGGGTTGCATCTGGCTGGTATCAGAGCTACCCCCATGCTGTATATACGAGGCCCAGCTGTGCTCAGATCGACATATATCGACTCAAGAACATCGCCTGTGGATCTTATATGGCCGTGGGTTGCATCTGGCTGGTATGAGAGCTACCCCCATGCTGTATATACGTCGCCCAGCTGTGCTCAGATCGACATATATCGACTCAAGAACATCGCCTGTAGGTCCTATATGGCCGTGGGTTGCATCTGGCTGGTATCAGTGCTACCCCCATGCTGTATATACGGCGCCCAGCTGTGCTCAGATCGACATATATCGACTCAAGAACATCGCCTGTGGGTCCTATATGGCCGTGGGTTGCATCTGGCTGGTATCAGAGCCACCCACATGCCGTATATACGGGGACCAGCTGTGCTCAGATCGACATATATCGACTCAAGAACATCGCCTGTAGGTGCTATATGGCCGTGGGTTGCATCTGGCTGCTATCAGAGCTACCCACATGATGTATTTACGGCGCCCAGCTGTGCTCAGATCGACATATATCGACTCAAGAACATCGCCTGTAGGTCCTATATGGCCGTGCGTTGCATCTGGCTAGTATCAGAGCCACCCACATGCCGTATAGACGGGGCCCAGCTGTGCTCAGATCGACATATATCGACTCAAGAACATCGCCTGTAGGTGCTATATGGCCGTGGGTTGCATCTGGCTGGTATCAGAGCTACCCTCATGCTGTATATACGGCGCCCAGCTGTGCTCAGATCGACATATATCGACTCAAGGACATTGCCTCTAGGTCCTATATGGCCGTGGGTTGCATCTGGCTGGTATCAGAGCTACCCCCATGCTGTATATACGGGGCCCAGCTGTGCTCAGATCGACATATATCGACTCAAGAACATCGCCTGTAGGTCCTATATGGCCGTGGGTTGCATCTGGCTGGTATCAGAGCCACCCACATGCCGTATATACGGGGCCCAGCTGTGCTCAGATCGACATATATCGACTCAAGAACGTCGCCTGTAGGTCCTATATGGCCGTGGGTTGTATATGGCTGGTATCAGAACTACCCCCATGCTATATATACGGTGCCCAGCTGTGCTCAGATCGACATATATCGTCTCAAGAACATAGCCTGTAGGTCCTATATGGCCGTGGGTTGCATCTGGCTGGTATCAGAGCCACCCCCATGCTGTATATACGGCGCCCAGCTGTGCTCAGATCGACATATATCGACTCAAGAACATCGCCTGTAGGTCCTATATGGCCGTGGGTTGAATCTGGCTGGTATCAGAGCTACCCCCATGCTGTATATACGGCGCCCAGCTGTGCTCAGATCGACATATATCGACTAAAGAACATCGCCTGTAGGTCCTATATGGCCGTGGGTTGCATCTGGCTGGTATCAGAGCCACCCCCATGCTGTATATACGTGGCCCAGCTGTGCTTAGGTCAACATATATCGACTCAAGAACATCGCTTGTAGGTTCTATATGGCCGTGGGTTGCATCTGGCTGGTATTAGAGCCACCCACATACCGTATATACGGGGCCCAGCTGTGCTCATATCGACATATATCGACTCAAGAACATCGCCTGGAGGTCCTACATGGCCGTGGGTTGCATCTGGCTCGTATCAGAGCCACCCACATGCCGTATATACGGGGCCCAGCTGTGCTCAGATCGACATATATCGACTCAAGAACATCGCCTGTAGGTCCTATATGGCCGTGGGTTGCATCTGGCTGGTATCAGAGCCACCCCCATGCTGTATATACGGCGCCCAGCTGTGCTCAGATCGACATATATCGACTCAAGAACATCGCCTGTAGGTCCTATATGGCCGTGGGTTGCATCTGGCTGGTATCAGAGCCACCCACATGCCGTATATACGGCGCCCAGCTGTGCTCAGATCGACATATATCGACTCAGGAACATCGCCTGTAGGTCCTATATGGCCGTGGGTTGCATCTGGCTGGTATCAGAGCTACCCCCATGCTGTATATACGGGGCCCAGCTGTGCTCAGATCGACATATATCGACTCAAGAACATCGCCTGTAGGTCCTATATAGCCGTGGGTTGCAGCTGGCTGGTATCACAGCTACCCCCATGCTGTATATACGTGGCCCAGCTGTGCTCAGATCGACATATATCGACTCAAGAACATCGCCTGTAGGTCCTATATGGTCGTGGGTTACAGCTGGCTGGTATCAGAGCCACCCACATGCCGTATATACGGGGCCCAGTTGTGCTCAGATCGACATATATTGACTCAAGAACATCGCCTGTAGCTCCTATATGGCCGTAAGTTGCATCTGGCTGGTATCAGAGCTAACCCCATGCTGTATATACGGCGCCCAGATGTGCTCAGATCGACATATATCGACTCAAGAACATCGCCTGTAGGTCCTATATGGCCGTGGGTTGCATCTGGCTGGTATCAGAGCTACCCCCATGCTGTATATACGGGGCCCAGCTGTGCTCAGATCGACATATATCGACTCAAGAACATCGCCTGTGGGTCCTATATAGCCGTGGGTTGCAGCTGGCTGGTATCACAGTTACCCCCATGCTGTATATACGTGGCCCAGCTGTGCTCAGCTCGACATATATCGACTCAAGAACATCGCCTGAGGGTCCTATATGGCCGTGGGTTGCATCTGGCTGGTATCAGGGCTACCCCCATGCTGTATATACGGGGCCCAGCTGTGGTCAGATCGACATATATCGACTCAAAAACATCGCCTGTAGGTCCTATATAGTCGTGGGTTGCAGCTGACTGGTATCACAGCAACCCACATGCTGTATATACGTGGCCCAGCTGTGCTTAGATCGACATATATCGACTCAAGAACATCGCCTGTAGTTCCTATATGGCCGTGGGTTGCATCTGGCTGGTATCAGAGCCACCCACATGCCGTATATAAGGGGACCAGCTGTGCTCAGATAGACATATATCGACTCAAGAACATCGCCTGTAGGTCCTATATGGCCGTGGGTTGCATCTGGCTGGTATCAGAGCTACCCCCATGCTGTATATACGGCGCCCAGTTGTGCTCAGATCGACATATATCGACTCAAGAATATCGCCTGTAGGTCCTATATGGCCGTGGGTTGCATCTGGCTGGTATCAGAGCTACCCCCATGGTGTATATACGGGGCCCAGCAGTGCTCAGATCGACATATATCGACTCAAGAACAACGCCTGTTATTCCTATATAGCCGTGGGTTGCAGCTGGCTGGTATCACAGCTACCCCCATGCTGTATATACGTGGCCCAGCTGTGGTCAGATCGACATATATCGACTCAAGAACATCGCCTGTAGGTCCTATATTGCCGTGGGTTGCAGCTGACTGGTATCACAGCAAACCACATGCTGTATATACGTGGCCCAGCTGTGCTTAGATCGACATATATCGACTCAAGGACATCGCCTGTAGGTCCTATATGGCCGTGGGTTGCATCTGGTTGGTATCAGAGCCACCCACATGCCGTATATACGGGGCACAGCTGTGCTCAGATCGACATAGATCGACTCAAGAACATCGCCTGTAGGTCCTATATGGCCGTGGGTTGCATCTGGCTGGTATCAGATCTACCACCATGCTGTATATACGGCGCCCAGCTGTGCTCAGATCGACATATATCGACTCAGGAACATCGCCTGTAGGTCCTATATGGCCGTGGGTTGCATCTGGCTGGTATCAGAGCTACCCCCATGCTGTATATACAGGGCCCAGCTGTGCTCAGATCGACATACATCGACTCAAGAACATCGCCTGTAGGTCCTATATGGCCGTGGGTTGCATCTGGCTGGTATCAGAGCTACCCCCATGCTGTATATACGGCGCCCAGCTGTGCTCAGATCGACATATATCGACTCAAGAACATCGCCTGTAGGTCCTATATGGCCGTGGGTTGCATCTGGCTGGTATCAGAGCCACCCCCATGCTGTATATACAGCGCCCAGCTGTGCTCAGATCGACATATATCGACTCAAGAACATCGCCTGAGGGTCCTATATGGCCGTGGGTTGCATCTGGCTGGTATCAGAGCTACCCCCATGCTGTATATACGGCGCCCAGCTGTGCTCAGATCGACATATATCGACTCAAGAACATCGCCTGTAGGTCCTATATGGCCGTGGGTTGCAGCTGGCTGGTATCACAGCAACCCACATGCTGTATATACGTGGCCCAGCTGTGCTTAGATCGACATATATCGACTCAAGAACATCGCCTGTAATTCTTATATGGCCGTGGGTTGCATCTGGCTGGTATCAGAGCCACCCACATGCCGTATATACGGGGACCAGCTGTGCTCAGATCGACATATATCGACTCAAGAACATCGCCTGTAGGTCCTATATGGCCGTGGGTTGCATCTGGCTGGTATCAGAGCTACCCCCATGCTGTATATACGGCGCCCAGCTGTGCTCAGATCGACATATATCGACTCAAGAACATCGCCTGTAGGTCCTATATGGCCGTGGGTTGCATCTGGCTGGTATCAGAGCCACCCCCATGCTGTATATACAGCGCCCAGCTGTGCTCAGATCGACATATATCGACTCAAGAACATCGCCTGAGGGTCCTATATGGCCGTGGGTTGCATCTGGCTGGTATCAGAGCTACCCCCATGCTGTATATACGGGGCCCAGCTGTGGTCAGATCGACATATATCGACTCACTGCATCTGGCTGGAATCAGAGCCACCCACATGCTGCATATACAAGACATAGCGGAGCTCATATCGACATATATCGACTCAAGAACATCGCCTGTAGGTCCTATATGGGCATAGGTTGCACCTGGCTGGTGTCGGAGCAGCCCCAATGCTGCATATACGTTGCATACCGGTGCTCAGATCGACATATATTGACTCAAGAGCATCGCCTGTAGGTCCTATATGGCCGTGGGTTGCATCTGGCTGATATCAGAGCCACCCACATGCCGTATATACGGGGCCCAGCTGTGCTCAGATCGACATATATCGACTCAGGAACATCGCCTGTAGGACCTATATGGCCGTGGCTTGCATCCGGCTGGTATCAGAGCCACCCACATGCCGTATATACGGCGCCCAGCTGTGCTCAGATCGACATATATCGACTCAAGAACATTGCCTGTAGGTCCTATATGGCCGTGGGTTGCAGCTGGCTGGTATCAGAGCCACCCACATGCCGTATATACGGGGACCAGCTTTGCTCAGATCGACATATATCGACTCAAGAACATCGCCTGTAGTTCCTATATGGCCGTGGATTGCATCTGGCTGGTATCAGAGCTACCCCCATGCTGTATATACGGCGCCCAGCTGTGCTCAGAGCAACATATATCGACTCAAGAACATCGCCTGTAGGTCCTATATGGCCGTGGGTTGCATCTGGCTGGTATCAGAGACACCCACATGCCGTATATACGGGGCCCAGCTGTGCTCAGATC
This sequence comes from Lordithon lunulatus, assembly GCA_963942505.1. Classification (NCBI taxonomy): domain Eukaryota; kingdom Metazoa; phylum Arthropoda; class Insecta; order Coleoptera; family Staphylinidae; genus Lordithon; species Lordithon lunulatus. The sequence goes on along the minus strand of OZ012667.1, from coordinate 27,668,670 downwards.
GACATATATCGACTCAAGAACATCGCCTGTAGGTCCTATATGGCCGTGGGTTGCATCTGGCTTGTATCAGAGCCACCCACATGCCGTATATACGTGGCACAGCTGTGCTCAGATCGACATATATCGATTCAAGAACATCGCCTGTAGGTCCTATATGGCCGTGGGTTGCATCTGGCTGGTATCAGAGCCACCGACATGCCGTATATACGGGGCCCAGCTGTGCTCAGATCGACAAATATCGACTCAAGATCATCGCCTGTAGGTCCTATATGGCCGTGGGTTGCATCTGGCTGATATCAGAGCCACCCACATGCCGTATATACGGGGCCCAGCTGTGCTCAGATCGACATATATCGACTCAGGAACATCGCCTGTAGGTCCTATATGGCCGTGGCTTGCATCCGGCTGGCATCAGAGCCACCCACATGCCGTATATACGGGGCCCAGCTGTGCTCAGATCGACATATATCGACTCAAGAACATCGCCTATAGGTCCCATATGGCCGTGGGTTGCAGCTGCCTGATATCAGAGCCACCCACATGCCGTATATACGGGGACCAGCTGTGCTCAGATCGACATATATCGACTCAAGAACATCGCCTGTAGGTCCTATATGGCCGTGGGTTGCATCTGGCTGGTATCAGAGATACCCCCATGCTGTATATACGGCGCCCAGCTGTGCTCAGATCGACATATATCGACTCAGGAACATAGCCTGAGGGTCCTATATGGCCGTGGGTTGCACCTGGCTGGTATCAGAGCTACCCCCATGCTGTATATACGGGGCCCAGCTGTGCTCAGATCGACATATATCGACTCAAGAACATCGCTTGAGGGTCCCATATGGCCGTGTGTTGCATCTGTCTGGTATCAGAGCTACCCCCATGCTGTATATACGGGGCCCAGCTGTGCTCAGATCGACATATATCGACTCAAGAACATCGCTTGAGGGTCCCATATGGCCGTGTGTTGCATCTGTCTGGTATCAGAGCTACCCCCATGCTGTATATACGGGGCCCAGTTGTGGTCAGATCGTCATATATCGACTCAAGAACATCGCCTGTAGGTCCTATATAGCCGTGGGTTGCAGCTGGCTGGTATCACAGCAACCCACATGCTGTATATACGTGGCCCAGCTGTGCTCAGATCGACATATATCGACTCAAGAACATCGCCTGTAGGTCCTATATGGCCGTGGGTTGCATCTGGCTGGTATCAGATCTACCCCCATGCTGTATACACGGCGCCCAGCTGTGCTCAGATCGACATATATCGACTCAAGAACATCGCCTGTAGGTCCTATATGGCCGTGGGTTGCATCTGGCTGGTATCAGAGCCACCCACATGCCGTATATACGGGGACCAGTTGTGCTCAGATCGACATATATCGACTCAAGAACATCGCCTGTACGTCCTATATGGCCGTGGGTTGCATCTGGCTGGTATCAGAGCTACCCCCATGCTGTATATACGGCGCCCAGCTGTGCTCAGATCGACATATATCGACTCAAGAACATCGCCTGTAGGTCCTATATGGCCGTGGGTTGCATCTGGCTGGTATCAGAGATACCCACATGCCGTATATACGGGGCCCAGCTGTGCTCAGATCGACATATATCGACTCAAGAACATCGCCTGTAGGTCCTATATGGCCGTGGGTTGCATCTGGCTGTTATCAGAGCCACCCACATGCCGTATATACGGGACACAGCTGTGCTCAGATCGACATATATCGACTCAAGAACATCGCCTGTAGGTCCTATATGGCCGTGGGTTGCATCTGGCTGGTATCAGAGTCACCCACATGCCGTATATACGGGGCCCAGCTGTGCTCAGATCGACATATATCGACTCAAGATCATCGCCTGTAGGTCCTATATGGCCGTGGGTTGCATCTGGCTGGGATCAGAGCTACCCCCATGCTGTATATACGGTGCCCAGCTGTGCTCAGATCGACATATATCTACTCAAGAACATCGCCTGTAGGCCCTATATGGCCGTGGGTTGCACCTGGCTGGTATCAGAGCCACCCACATGCCGTATATACGGGGCACAGCTGTGCTCAGATCGACATATATCGACTCAAGAACATCGCCTGTAGGTCCTATATGGCCGTGGGTTGAATCTGGCTGGTATCAGAGCTACCCCCATGCTGTATATATGGCGCCCAGCTGTGCTCAGATCGACATATATTGACTCAAGAACATCGCCTGTAGGTCCTATATGGCCGTGGGTTGCATCTGGCTGGTATCAGAGCCACCCCCATGCTGTATATACGGCGCCCAGCTGTGCTCAGATCGACATATATCGACTCAATAACATCGCCTGTAGGTCCTATATGGCCGTGGGTTGAATCTGGCTGGTATCAGAGCTACCCCCATGCTGTATATATGGCGCCCAGCTGTGCTCAGATCGACATATATCGACTCAAGAACATCGCCTGTAGGTCCTATATGGCCGTGGGTTGCATCTGGCTGGTATCAGAGCCACCCACATGCCGTATATACGGGGCACAGCTGTGCTCAGATCGACATATATCGACTCAAGAACATCGCCTGTAGGTCCTATATGGCCGTGGGTTGCATCTGGCTTGTATCAGATCTACCCCCATGCTGTATATACGGCGCCCAGCTGTGCTCAGATCGACATATATCGACTCAAGAACATCGCTTGTAGGTCCTATATGGCCGTGGGTTGCATCTGGCTGGTATCAGAGCCACCCACATACCGTATATACGGGGCCCAGCTGTGCTCATATCGACATATATCGACTCAAGAACATCACCTGTAGGTCTTATATGGCCGTGGGTTGCATCTGGCTGGTATCAGAGCCACCCACATGCCGTATATACGGGGCCCAGCTGTGCTCAGATCGACATATATCGACTCAAGAACATCGCCTGTAGGTCCTATATGGCCGTGGGTTGCATCTGGCTGGTATCAGAGCTACCCCCATGCTGTATATACGGCGCCCAGCTGAGCTCAGATCGACATATATCGACTCAATAATATCGCCTGTAGGTCCTATATGGCCGTGGGTTGCATCTGGCTGGTATCAGAGCTACCCCCATGCTGTATATACGGGCCCAGCTGTGGTCAGATCGACATATATAGACTCACTGCATCTGGCTGGATTCAAAGCCACCCACATGCTGCATATACAAGACAATGGCGGATCTCATATCGACATATATCGACTCAAGAACATCGCCTGTAGGTCCTATATGGGCATAGGTTGCACCTGGCTGGTGTCGGAGCAGCCCCAATGCTGCATATACGTTGCATACCGGTGCTCATCGACATATATCGACTCAAGAACATCGCCTGTAGGTCCTATATGGCCGTGGGTTGCATCTGGCTGATATCAGAGCCGCCCACATGCCGTATATACGGGGCCCAGCTGTGCTCAGACCGACATATATCGACTCAGGAACATCGCCTGTAGGTCCTATATGGCCGTGGCTTGCATCCGCCTGGTATCAGAGCCACCTACATGCCGTATATACGGGGCCTAGCTGTGCTCAGATCGACATATATCGACTCAAGAACATCGCCTGTAGGTCCTATATGGCCGTGGGTTGCATCTGGCTGGTATCAGAGCCACCCACATGCCGTATATACGGGGCCCAGCTGTGCTCAGATCGACATATATCGACTCAAGATCATCGCCTGTAGGTCCTATATGGCCGTGGGTTGCATCTGGCTGGGATCAGAGCTACCCCCATGCTGTATATACGGCGCCCAGCTGTGCTCAGATCGACATATATCGACTCAATAACATCGCCTGTAGGTCCTATATGGCCGTGGGTTGCATCTGGCTGGAATCAGAGCTACCCCCATGCTGTATATACGGGGCCCAGCTGTGCTCAGATCGATATATATATCGACTCTAGATCATCGCCTGTAGGTCTTATATGGCCGTGGGTTGCAGCTGGCTGGTATCAGAGCTACCCCCATGCTGTATATACGTGGCCCAGCTGTGCTTAGATCGACATATATCGACTCAAGAACATCGCTTGTAGGTCCTATATGGCCGTGGGTTGCATCTGGCTGGTATCAGAGCCACCCACATACCGTATATACGGGGCCCAGCTGTGCTCAGATCGACATATATCGACTCAAGAACATCGCCTGTAGGTCCTATATGGCCGTGGGTTGCATCTGGCTGGTATCAGAGCCACCCCCATGCTGTATATACGGCGCCCAGCTGTGCTCAGATCGACATATATCGACTCAATAACATCGCCTGTAGGTCCTATATGGCCGTGGGTTGCATCTGGCTGGAATCAGAGCTACCCCCATGCTGTATATACGGGGCCCAGCTGTGCTCAGATCGATATATATATCGACTCTAGATCATCGCCTGTAGGTCTTATATGGCCGTGGGTTGCAGCTGGCTGGTATCAGAGCTACCCCCATGCTGTATATACGTGGCCCAGCTGTGCTTAGATCGACATATATCGACTCAAGAACATCGCTTGTAGGTCCTATATGGCCGTGGGTTGCATCTGGCTGGTATCAGAGCCACCCACATACCGTATATACGGGGCCCAGCTGTGCTCATATCGACATATATCGACTCAAGAACATCACCTGTAGATCTTATATGGCCGTGGGTTGCATCTGGCTGGTATCAGAGCCACCCACATGCCGTATATACGGGGCCCATCTGTGCTCAGATCGACATATATCGACTCAAGAACATCGCCTGTAGGTCCTATATGGCCGTGGGTTGCAGCTGGCTGGTATCAGAGCCACCCACATGCCGTATATACGGGGACCAGCTGTGCTCAGATCGACATATATCGACTCAAGAACATCGCCTGTAGGTCCTATATGGCCGTGGGTTGCATCTGGCTGGTATCAGAGCTACCCCCATGCTGTATATACGGCGTCTAGCTGTGGTCAGATCGACATATATAGACTCACTGCATCTGGCTGGAATCAGAGCCACCCACATGCTGCATATACAAGACATAGCGGAGCTCATATCGACATATATCGACTCAAGAACATCGCCTGTAGGTCCTATATGGGCATAGGTTGCACCTGGCTGGTGTCGGAGCAGCCCTAATGCTGCATATACGTTGCATACCGGTGCTCATCGACATATATCGACTCAAGAACATCGCCTGTAGGTCCTATATGGCCGTGGGATGCATCTGGCTGATATCAGAGCCGCCCACATGCCGTATATACGGGGCCCAGCTGTGCTCAGACCGACATATATCGACTCAGGAACATCGCCTGTAGGTCCTATATGGCCGTGGCTTGCATCCGCCTGATACCAGGCGGATGCAAGCCACGAAATATATCGACTCAAGAACATCGCCTGTAGGTCCTATATGGCCGTGGGTTGCATCTGGCTGGTATCAGAGCTACCTCCATACTGTATATACGGGGCCCAGCTGTGCTCAGATCGACATATATCGACTCAAGAACATCGCCTGTAGGTCCTATGTAGCCGTGGGTTGCAGCTGGCTGGTATCACAGCTACCCCCATGCTGTATATACGTGGCCCAGCTGTGCTCAGATCGACATATATCGACTCAAGAACATCGCCTGTATGTCCTATATGGCCGTGGGTTGCAGATGGCTGGTATCAGAGCCACCCACATGCCGTATATACGGGGCCCAGCTGTGCTCAGATCGACATATATCGACTTAAGAACATCGCCTGTAGGTCCTATCTGACCGTGGGTTGCATCTGGCTGGTATCAGAGCCACCCACATGCCGTATATACGGGGCCCAGCTGTGCTCAGATCGACACATAACGACTCAGGAACATCGCCTGTAGGTCCTATATGGCCGTGGGTTGCATCTGGCTGGTATCAGAGCCACCCACATGCCGTATATACGGGGCCCAGCTGTACTCAGATCGACATATATCGACTCAAGAACATCGCCTGTAGGTCCTATAAGGCCGTGGGTTGCATCTGGCTGGTATCAGATCTACCCCCATGCTGTATATACGGCGCCCAGCTGTGCTCAGATCGACATATATCGACTCAGGAACATCGCCTGAGGGTCCTATATGGCCGTGGGTTGCACCTGGCTGGTATCAGAGCTACCCCCATGCTGTATATACGGGGCCCAGCTGTAATCAGATCTACATATATCGACTCAAGAACATATCCTGTAGGTCCTATATGGCCGTGGGTTGCATCTGGCTGGTATCAGAGCTACCCCCATGCTGTATATACGGCGCCCAGCTGTGCTCAGATCGACATATATCGACTCAAGAACATCGCCTGAGGGTCCTATATGGCCGTGTGTTGCATCTGTCTGGTATCAGAGCTAACCCCATGCTGTATATACGGGGCCCAGCTGTGGTCAGATCGACATATATCGACTCAAGAACATCGCCTGTAGGTCCTATATAGCCGTGGGTTGCAGCTGGCTGGTATCACAGCAACCCACATGCTGTATATACGTGGCCCAGCTGTGCTCAGATCGACATATATCGACTCAAGAACATCGCCTGTAGGTCCTATATGGCCGTGGGTTGCATCTGGCTTGTATCAGATCTACCCCCATGCTGTATATACGGCGCCCAGCTGTGCTCAGATCGACATATATCGACTCAAGAACATCGCCTGTAGGTCCTATATGGCCGTGGGTTGCACTGGCTGGTATCAGAGCCACCCACATGCCGTATATACGGGGACCAGCTGTGCTCAGACCGACATATATCGACTCAAGAACATCGCCTGTAGGTCCTATATGGCCGTGGGTTGCATCTGGCTGGTATCAGAGCCACCCACATGCCGTATATACGGGGCACAGCTGTGCTCAGATCGACATATATCGACTCAAGAACATCGCCTGTAGGCCCTGTATGGCCGTGGGTTGAATCTGGCTGGTATCAGAGCTACCCCCATGCTGTATATACGGCGCCCAGCTGTGCTCAGATCGACAAATATCGACTCAAGAACATCGCCTGTAGGTCCTATATGGCCGTGGGTTGCATCTGGCTGGTATCAGAGCCACCCCCATGCTGTATATACGGCGCCCAGCTGTGCTCAGATCGACATATATCGACTCAAGAACATCGCCTGTAGGTCCTATATGGCCGTGGGTTGCATCTGGCTGGTATCAGAGCCACCCCCATACTGTATATACGGCGCCCAGCTGTGCTCAAATCGACATATATCGACTCAATAACATCGCCTGTAGGTCCTATATGGCCGTGGGTTGCATCTGGCTGGTATCAGAGCTACCCCCATGCTGTATATACGGGGCCCAGCTGTGCTCAGATCGATATATATCGACTCTAGATCATCGCCTGTAGGTCTTATATGGCCGTGGGTTGCAGCTGGCTGGTATCAGAGCTACCCCCATGCTGTATATACGTGGCCCAGCTGTGCTTAGATCGACATATATCGACTCAAGAACATCGCTTGTAGGTCCTATATGGCCGTGGGTTGCATCTGGCTGGTATCAGAGCCACCCACATACCGTATATACGGGGCCCAGCTGTGCTCATATCGACATATATCGACTCAAGAACATCACCTGTAGGTCTTATATGGCCGTGGGTTGCATCTGGCTGGTATCAGAGCCACCCACATGCCGTATATACGGGGCCCAGCTGTGCTCAGATCGACATATATCGACTCAAGAACATCGCCTGTAGGTCCTATATGGCCGTGGGTTGCATCTGGCTGGTATCAGAGCTACCCCCATGCTGTATATACGGCGCCCAGCTGAGCTCAGATCGACATATATCGACTCAATAATATCGCCTGTAGGTCCTATATGGCCGTGGGTTGCATCTGGCTGGTATCAGAGCTACCCCCATGCTGTATATACGGGGCCCAGCTGTGGTCAGATCGACATATATAGACTCACTGCATCTGGCTGGAATCAAAGCCACCCACATGCTGCATATACAAGACAATGGCGGAGCTCATATCGACATATATCGACTCAAGAACATCGCCTGTAGGTCCTATATGGGCATAGGTTGCACCTGGCTGGTGTCGGAGCAGCCCCAATGCTGCATATACGTTGCATACCGGTGCTCATCGACATATATCGACTCAAGAACATCGCCTGTAGGTCCTATATGGCCGTGGGTTGCATCTGGCTGATATCAGAGCCGCCCACATGCCGTATATACGGGGCCCAGCTGTGCTCAGACCGACATATATCGACTCAGGAACATCGCCTGTAGGTCCTATATGGCCGTGGCTTGCATCCGCCTGGTATCAGAGCCACCTACATGCCGTATATACGGGGCCTAGCTGTGCTCAGATCGACATATATCGACTCAAGAACATCGCCTGTAGGTCCTATATGGCCGTGGGTTGCAGCTGGCTGGTATCAGAGCCACCCACATGCCGTATATACGGGGACCAGCTGTGCTCAGATCGACATATATCGACTCAAGAACATCGCCTGTAGGTCCTATATGGCCGTGGGTTGCATCTGGCTGGTATCAGAGCTACCCCCATGCTGTATATACGGCGCCCAGCTGTGCTCAGATCGACATATATCGACTCAAGAACATCGCCTGTAGGTCCTATATGGCCGTGGGTTGCATCTGGCTGGTATCAGAGCTACCTCCATACTGTATATACGGGGCCCAGCTGTGCTCAGATCGACATATATCGACTCAAGAACATCGCCTGTAGGTCCTATGTAGCCGTGGGTTGCAGCTGGCTGGTATCACAGCTACCCCCATGCTGTATATACGTGGCCCAGCTGTGCTCAGATCGACATATATCGACTCAAGAACATCGCCTGTATGTCCTATATGGCCGTGGGTTGCAGATGGCTGGTATCAGAGCCACCCACATGCCGTATATACGGGGCCCAGCTGTGCTCAGATCGACATATATCGACTTAAGAACATCGCCTGTAGGTCCTATCTGACCGTGGGTTGCATCTGGCTGGTATCAGAGCCACCCACATGCCGTATATACGGGGCCCAGCTGTGCTCAGATCGACACATAACGACTCAGGAACATCGCCTGTAGGTCCTATATGGCCGTGGGTTGCATCTGGCTGGTATCAGAGCCACCCACATGCCGTATATACGGGGCCCAGCTGTACTCAGATCGACATATATCGACTCAAGAACATCGCCTGTAGGTCCTATAAGGCCGTGGGTTGCATCTGGCTGGTATCAGATCTACCCCCATGCTGTATATACGGCGCCCAGCTGTGCTCAGATCGACATATATCGACTCAGGAACATCGCCTGAGGGTCCTATATGGCCGTGGGTTGCACCTGGCTGGTATCAGAGCTACCCCCATGCTGTATATACGGGGCCCAGCTGTAATCAGATCGACATATATCGACTCAAGAACATATCCTGTAGGTCCTATATGGCCGTGGGTTGCATCTGGCTGGTATCAGAGCTACCCCCATGCTGTATATACGGCGCCCAGCTGTGCTCAGATCGACATATATCGACTCAAGAACATCGCCTGAGGGTCCTATATGGCCGTGTGTTGCATCTGTCTGGTATCAGAGCTAACCCCATGCTGTATATACGGGGCCCAGCTGTGGTCAGATCGACATATATCGACTCAAGAACATCGCCTGTAGGTCCTATATAGCCGTGGGTTGCAGCTGGCTGGTATCACAGCAACCCACATGCTGTATATACGTGGCCCAGCTGTGCTCAGATCGACATATATCGACTCAAGAACATCGCCTGTAGGTCCTATATGGCCGTGGGTTGCATCTGGCTTGTATCAGATCTACCCCCATGCTGTATATACGGCGCCCAGCTGTGCTCAGATCGACATATATCGACTCAAGAACATCGCCTGTAGGTCCTATATGGCCGTGGGTTGCACTGGCTGGTATCAGAGCCACCCACATGCCGTATATACGGGGACCAGCTGTGCTCAGATCGACATATATCGACTCAAGAACATCGCCTGTAGGTCCTATATGGCCGTGGGTTGCATCTGGCTGGTATCAGAGCCACCCACATGCCGTATATACGGGGCACAGCTGTGCTCAGATCGACATATATCGACTCTAGATCATCGCCTGTAGGTCCTATATGGCCGTGGGTTGCAGCTGGCTGGTATCAGAGCTACCCCCATGCTGTATATACGTGACCCAGCTGTGCTTAGATCGACATATATCGACTCAAGAACATCGCTTGTAGGTCCTATATGGCCGCGGGTTGCATCTGGCTGGTATCAGAGCCACCCACATACCGTATATACGGGGCCCAGCTGTGCTCATATCGACATATATCGACTCAAGAACATCGCCTGTAGGTCCTATATGGCCGTGGGTTGCATCTGGCTGGTATCAGAGCCACCCACATGCCGTATATACGGGGCCCAGCTGTGCTCAGATCGACATATATCGACTCAATAACATCGCCTGTAGGTCCTATATGGCCGTGGGTTGCATCTGGCTGGTATCAGATCTACCCCCATGCTGTATATACGGCGCCCAGCTGTGCTCATATCGACATATATCGACTCAGGAACATCGCCTGTAGGTCCTATATGGCCGTGGGTTGCATCTGGCTGGTAACAGAGCTACCCCCATGCTGTATATACGGGGCCCAGCTGTGCTCAGATCGATATATATCGACTCAAGAACATCGCCTGTAAGTCCTATATAGCCGTGGGTTACAGCTGGCTGGTATCACAGCTACCCCCATGCTGTATATACGTGGCCCAGCTGTGCTCAGATCGACATATATCGACTCAAGAACATCGCCTGTAGGTCCTATATGGTCGTGGGTTGCAGCTGGCTGGTATCAGAGCTACCCACATGCCGTATATACGGGGCCCAGTTGTGCTCAGATCGACATATATCGACTCAAGAACATCGCCTGTAGGTCCTATATGGCCGTGGGTTGCATCTGGCTGGTATCAGAGCCACCCACATGCCGTATATACGGGGCCCAGCTGTGCTCAGATCGACATATATCGACTCAATAACATCGCCTGTAGGTCCTATATGGCCGTGGGTTGCATCTGGCTGGTATCAGATCAACCCCCATGCTGTATATACAGCGCCCAGCTGTGCTCATATCGACATATATCGACTCAGGAACATCGCCTGTAGGTCCTATATGGCCGTGGGTTGCATCTGGCTGGTAACAGAGCTACCCCCATGCTGTATATACGGGGCCCAGCTGTGCTCAGATCGATATATATCGACTCAAGAACATCGCCTGTAAGTCCTATATAGCCGTGGGTTGCAGCTGGCTGGTATCACAGCTACCCCCATGCTGTATATACGTGGCCCAGCTGTGCTCAGATCGACATATATCGACTCAAGAACATCGCCTGTAGGTCCTATATGGTCGTGGGTTGCAGCTGGCTGGTATCAGAGCTACCCACATGCCGTATATACGGGGCCCAGTTGTGCTCAGATCGACATATATCGACTCAAGAACATCGCCTGTAGCTCTTATATGGCCGTGGGTTGCATCTGGCTGGTATCAGAGCTAACCCCATGCTGTATATACGGCGCCCAGCTGTGCTCATATCGACATATATCGACTCAAGAACATCGCCTGTAGGTCCTATATGGCCGTCGGTTGCATCTGGCTGGTATCAGAGCTACCCCCATGCTGTATATACGGGGCCCAGCTGTGCTCAGATCGACATATAGCGACTCAAGAACATCGCCTGTAGGTCCTATATAGCCGTGGGTTGCAGCTGGCTGGTATCACAGTTACCCCCATGCTGTATATACGTGGCCCAGCTGTGCTTAGATCGACATATATCGACTCAAGAACATCGCCTGTAGTTCCTATATGGCCGTGGGTTGCATCTGGCTGGTATCAGAGCCACCCACATGCCGTATATACGGGGACCAGCTGTGCTCAGATCGACATATATCGACTCAAGAACATCGCCTGTAGGTCCTATATGGCCGTGGGTTGCATCTGGCTGGTATCAGAGCTACCCCCATGCTGTATATAAGGCGCCCAGCTGTGCTCAGATCGACATATATCGACTCAATAATATCGCCTGTAGGTCCTATATGGCCGTGGGTTGCATCTGGCTGGTATCAGAGCTATCCCCATGGTGTATATACGGGGCCCAGCTGTGCTCAGATCGACATATATCGACTCAAGAACAACGCCTGTTATTCCTATATAGCCGTGGGTTGCAGCTGGCTGGTATCAAAGCTACCTCCATGCTGTATATACGTGGCCCAGCTGTGCTCAGATCGACATATATCGACTCAAGAACATCGCTTGAGGGTCCCATATGGCCGTGTGTTGCATCTGTCTGGTATCAGAGCTACCCCCATGCTGTATATACGGGGCCCAGCTGTGCTCAGTTCGACATATATCGACTCAATAATATCGCCTGTAGGTCCTATATGGCCGTGGGTTGCATCTGGCTGGTATCAGAGCTATCCCCATGGTGTATATACGGGGCCCAGCTGTGCTCAGATCGACATATATCGACATATATCGACTCAAGAACAACGCCTGTTATTCCTATATAGCCGTGGGTTGCAGCTGGCTGGTATCAAAGCTACCTCCATACTGTATATACGGGGCCCAGCTGTGCTCAGATCGACATATATCGACTCAAGAACATCGCCTGTAGGCCCTGTATGGCCGTGGGTTGAATCTGGCTGGTATCAGATCTACCCCCATGCTGTATATACGGCGCCCAGCTGTGCTCAGATCGACATATATCGACTCAGGAACATAGCCTGAGGGTCCTATATGGCTGTGGGTTGCACCTGGCTGGTATCAGAGCTACCCCCATGCTGTATATACGGGGCCCAGCTGTGCTCAGATCGACATATATCGACTCAAGAACATCGCTTGAGGGTCCCATATGGCCGTGTGTTGCATCTGTCTGGTATCAGAGCTACCCCCATGCTGTATATACGGGGCCCAGCTGTGCTCAGATCGACATATATCGACTCAAGAACATCGCTTGAGGGTCCCATATGGCCGTGTGTTGCATCTGTCTGGTATCAGAGCTACCCCCATGCTGTATATACGGGGCCCAGTTGTGGTCAGATCGTCATATATCGACTCAAGAACATCGCCTGTAGGTCCTATATAGCCGTGGGTTGCAGCTGGCTGGTATCACAGCAACCCACATGCTGTATATACGTGGCCCAGCTGTGCTCAGATCGACATATATCGACTCAAGAACATCGCCTGTAGGTCCTATATGGCCGTGGGTTGCATCTGGCTGGTATCAGATCTACCCCCATGCTGTATACACGGCGCCCAGCTGTGCTCAGATCGACATATATCGACTCAAGAACATCGCCTGTAGGTCCTATATGGCCGTGGGTTGCATCTGGCTGGTATCAGAGCCACCCACATGCCGTATATACGGGGACCAGTTGTGCTCAGATCGACATATATCGACTCAAGAACATCGCCTGTACGTCCTATATGGCCGTGGGTTGCATCTGGCTGGTATCAGAGCTACCCCCATGCTGTATATACGGCGCCCAGCTGTGCTCAGATCGACATATATCGACTCAAGAACATCGCCTGTAGGTCCTATATGGCCGTGGGTTGCATCTGGCTGGTATCAGAGATACCCACATGCCGTATATACGGGGCCCAGCTGTGCTCAGATCGACATATATCGACTCAAGAACATCGCCTGTAGGTCCTATATGGCCGTGGGTTGCATCTGGCTGGTATCAGAGTCACCCACATGCCGTATATACGGGGCCCAGCTGTGCTCAGATCGACATATATCGACTCAAGATCATCGCCTGTAGGTCCTATATGGCCGTGGGTTGCATCTGGCTGGGATCAGAGCTACCCCCATGCTGTATATACGGCGCCCAGCTGTGCTCAGATCGACATATATCTACTCAAGAACATCGCCTGTAGGCCCTATATGGCCGTGGGTTGCACCTGGCTGGTATCAGAGCCACTCACATGCCGTATATACGGGGCACAGCTGTGCTCAGATCGACATATATCGACTCAAGAACATCGCCTGTAGGTCCTATATGGCCGTGGGTTGAATCTGGCTGGTATCAGAGCTACCCCCATGCTGTATATATGGCGCCCAGCTGTGCTCAGATCGACATATATCGACTCAAGAACATCGCCTGTAGGTCCTATATGGCCGTGGGTTGCATCTGGCTGGTATCAGAGCCACCCCCATGCTGTATATACGGCGCCCAGCTGTGCTCAGATCGACATATATCGACTCAATAACATCGCCTGTAGGTCCTATATGGCCGTGGGTTGAATCTGGCTGGTATCAGAGCTACCCCCATGCTGTATATATGGCGCCCAGCTGTGCTCAGATCGACATATATCGACTCAAGAACATCGCCTGTAGGTCCTATATGGCCGTGGGTTGCATCTGGCTGGTATCAGAGCCACCCACATGCCGTATATACGGGGCACAGCTGTGCTCAGATCGACATATATCGACTCAAGAACATCGCCTGTAGGTCCTATATGGCCGTGGGTTGCATCTGGCTTGTATCAGATCTACCCCCATGCTGTATATACGGCGCCCAGCTGTGCTCAGATCGACATATATCGACTCAAGAACATCGCTTGTAGGTCCTATATGGCCGTGGGTTGCATCTGGCTGGTATCAGAGCCACCCACATACCGTATATACGGGGCCCAGCTGTGCTCATATCGACATATATCGACTCAAGAACATCACCTGTAGGTCTTATATGGCCGTGGGTTGCATCTGGCTGGTATCAGAGCCACCCACATGCCGTATATACGGGGCCCAGCTGTGCTCAGATCGACATATATCGACTCAAGAACATCGCCTGTAGGTCCTATATGGCCGTGGGTTGCATCTGGCTGGTATCAGAGCTACCCCCATGCTGTATATACGGCGCCCAGCTGAGCTCAGATCGACATATATCGACTCAATAATATCGCCTGTAGGTCCTATATGGCCGTGGGTTGCATCTGGCTGGTATCAGAGCTACCCCCATGCTGTATATACGGGCCCAGCTGTGGTCAGATCGACATATATAGACTCACTGCATCTGGCTGGATTCAAAGCCACCCACATGCTGCATATACAAGACAATGGCGGATCTCATATCGACATATATCGACTCAAGAACATCGCCTGTAGGTCCTATATGGGCATAGGTTGCACCTGGCTGGTGTCGGAGCAGCCCCAATGCTGCATATACGTTGCATACCGGTGCTCATCGACATATATCGACTCAAGAACATCGCCTGTAGGTCCTATATGGCCGTGGGTTGCATCTGGCTGATATCAGAGCCGCCCACATGCCGTATATACGGGGCCCAGCTGTGCTCAGACCGACATATATCGACTCAGGAACATCGCCTGTAGGTCCTATATGGCCGTGGCTTGCATCCGCCTGGTATCAGAGCCACCTACATGCCGTATATACGGGGCCTAGCTGTGCTCAGATCGACATATATCGACTCAAGAACATCGCCTGTAGGTCCTATATGGCCGTGGGTTGCATCTGGCTGGTATCAGAGCCACCCACATGCCGTATATACGGGGCCCAGCTGTGCTCAGATCGACATATATCGACTCAAGATCATCGCCTGTAGGTCCTATATGGCCGTGGGTTGCATCTGGCTGGGATCAGAGCTACCCCCATGCTGTATATACGGCGCCCAGCTGTGCTCAGATCGACATATATCTACTCAAGAACATCGCCTGTAGGCCCTATATGGCCGTGGGTTGCACCTGGCTGGTATCAGAGCCACCCACATGCCGTATATACGGGGCACAGCTGTGCTCAGATCGACATATATCGACTCAAGAACATCGCCTGTAGGTCCTATATGGCCGTGGGTTGAATCTGGCTGGTATCAGAGCTACCCCCATGCTGTATATATGGCGCCCAGCTGTGCTCAGATCGACATATATCGACTCAAGAACATCGCCTGTAGGTCCTATATGGCCGTGGGTTGCATCTGGCTGGTATCAGAGCCACCCCCATGCTGTATATACGGCGCCCAGCTGTGCTCAGATCGACATATATCGACTCAATAACATCGCCTGTAGGTCCTATATGGCCGTGGGTTGCATCTGGCTGGAATCAGAGCTACCCCCATGCTGTATATACGGGGCCCAGCTGTGCTCAGATCGATATATATATCGACTCTAGATCATCGCCTGTAGGTCTTATATGGCCGTGGGTTGCAGCTGGCTGGTATCAGAGCTACCCCCATGCTGTATATACGTGGCCCAGCTGTGCTTAGATCGACATATATCGACTCAAGAACATCGCTTGTAGGTCCTATATGGCCGTGGGTTGCATCTGGCTGGTATCAGAGCCACCCACATACCGTATATACGGGGCCCAGCTGTGCTCATATCGACATATATCGACTCAAGAACATCACCTGTAGGTCTTATATGGCCGTGGGTTGCATCTGGCTGGTATCAGAGCCACCCACATGCCGTATATACGGGGCCCATCTGTGCTCAGATCGACATATATCGACTCAAGAACATCGCCTGTAGGTCCTATATGGCCGTGGGTTGCAGCTGGCTGGTATCAGAGCCACCCACATGCCGTATATACGGGGACCAGCTGTGCTCAGATCGACATATATCGACTCAAGAACATCGCCTGTAGGTCCTATATGGCCGTGGGTTGCATCTGGCTGGTATCAGAGCTACCCCCATGCTGTATATACGGCGTCTAGCTGTGGTCAGATCGACATATATAGACTCACTGCATCTGGCTGGAATCAGAGCCACCCACATGCTGCATATACAAGACATAGCGGAGCTCATATCGACATATATCGACTCAAGAACATCGCCTGTAGGTCCTATATGGGCATAGGTTGCACCTGGCTGGTGTCGGAGCAGCCCTAATGCTGCATATACGTTGCATACCGGTGCTCATCGACATATATCGACTCAAGAACATCGCCTGTAGGTCCTATATGGCCGTGGGTTGCATCTGGCTGATATCAGAGCCGCCCACATGCCGTATATACGGGGCCCAGCTGTGCTCAGACCGACATATATCGACTCAGGAACATCGCCTGTAGGTCCTATATGGCCGTGGGTTGCATCTGGCTGGTATCAGAGCTACCTCCATACTGTATATACGGGGCCCAGCTGTGCTCAGATCGACATATATCGACTCAAGAACATCGCCTGTAGGTCCTATGTAGCCGTGGGTTGCAGCTGGCTGGTATCACAGCTACCCCCATGCTGTATATACGTGGCCCAGCTGTGCTCAGATCGACATATATCGACTCAAGAACATCGCCTGTATGTCCTATATGGCCGTGGGTTGCAGATGGCTGGTATCAGAGCCACCCACATGCCGTATATACGGGGCCCAGCTGTGCTCAGATCGACATATATCGACTTAAGAACATCGCCTGTAGGTCCTATCTGACCGTGGGTTGCATCTGGCTGGTATCAGAGCCACCCACATGCCGTATATACGGGGCCCAGCTGTGCTCAGATTGACACATAACGACTCAGGAACATCGCCTGTAGGTCCTATATGGCCGTGGGTTGCATCTGGCTGGTATCAGAGCCACCCACATGCCGTATATACGGGGCCCAGCTGTACTCAGATCGACATATATCGACTCAAGAACATCGCCTGTAGGTCCTATAAGGCCGTGGGTTGCATCTGGCTGGTATCAGATCTACCCCCATGCTGTATATACGGCGCCCAGCTGTGCTCAGATCGACATATATCGACTCAGGAACATCGCCTGAGGGTCCTATATGGCCGTGGGTTGCACCTGGCTGGTATCAGAGCTACCCCCATGCTGTATATACGGGGCCCAGCTGTAATCAGATCAACATATATCGACTCAAGAACATATCCTGTAGGTCCTATATGGCCGTGGGTTGCATCTGGCTGGTATCAGAGCTACCCCCATGCTGTATATACGGCGCCCAGCTGTGCTCAGATCGACATATATCGACTCAAGAACATCGCCTGAGGGTCCTATATGGCCGTGTGTTGCATCTGTCTGGTATCAGAGCTAACCCCATGCTGTATATACGGGGCCCAGCTGTGGTCAGATCGACATATATCGACTCAAGAACATCGCCTGTAGGTCCTATATAGCCGTGGGTTGCAGCTGGCTGGTATCACAGCAACCCACATGCTGTATATACGTGGCCCAGCTGTGCTCAGATCGACATATATCGACTCAAGAACATCGCCTGTAGGTCCTATATGGCCGTGGGTTGCATCTGGCTTGTATCAGATCTACCCCCATGCTGTATATACGGCGCCCAGCTGTGCTCAGATCGACATATATCGACTCAAGAACATCGCCTGTAGGTCCTATATGGCCGTGGGTTGCACTGGCTGGTATCAGAGCCACCCACATGCCGTATATACGGGGACCAGCTGTGCTCAGACCGACATATATCGACTCAAGAACATCGCCTGTAGGTCCTATATGGCCGTGGGTTGCATCTGGCTGGTATCAGAGCCACCCCCATGCTGTATATACGGGGCCCAGCTGTGGTCAGATCGACATATATCGACTCACTGCATCTGGCTGGAATCAGAGCCACACACATGCTGCATATACAAGACATAGCGGAGCTCATATCGACATATATCGACTCAAGAACATCGCCTGTAGGTCCTATATGGGCATAGGTTGCACCTGGCTGGTGTCGGAGCAGCCCCAATGCTGCATATACGTTGCATACCGGTGCTCAGATCGATATATATCGACTCAAGAACATCGCCTGTAGGTCCTATATGGCCGTGGGTTGCATCTGGCTGATATCAGAGCCACCCACATGCCGTATATACGGGGCCCAGCTGTGCGCAGATCGACATATATCGACTCAGGAACATCGCCTGTAGGTCCTATATGGCCGTGGCTTGCATCCGGCTGGTATCAGAGCCACCCACATGCCGTATATACGGGGCCCAGCTGTGCTCAGATCGACATATATCGACTCAAGAACATTGCCTCTAGGTCCTATATGGCCGTGGGTTGCATCTGGCTGGTATCAGAGCTACCCCCATGCTGTATATACGGGGCCCAGCTGTGCTCAGATCGACATATATCGACTCAAGAACATCGCCTGTAGGTCCTATATGGCCGTGGGTTGCATCTGGCTGGTATCAGAGCCACCCACATGCCGTATATACGGGGCCCAGCTGTGCTCAGATCGACATATATCGACTCAAGAACGTCGCCTGTAGGTCCTATATGGCCGTGGGTTGTATATGGCTGGTATCAGAACTACCCCCATGCTATATATACGGCGCCCAACTGTGCTCAGATCGACATATATCGTCTCAAGAACATAGCCTGTAGGTCCTATATGGCCGTGGGTTGCATCTGGCTGGTATCAGAGCCACCCCCATGCTGTATATACGGCGCCCAGCTGTCCTCAGATCGACATATATCGACTCAAGAACATCACCTGTAGGTCCTATATGGTCGTGGGTTGAATCTGGCTGGTATAAAAGCTACCCCCATGCTGTATATACGGCGCCCAGCTGTGCTCAGATCGACATATATCGACTCAAGAACATCGCCTGTAGGTCCTATATGGCCGTGGGTTGCATCTGGCTGGTATCAGAGCCACCCCCATGCTGTATATACGTGGCCCAGCTGTGCTTAGATCGACATATATCGACTCAAGAACATCGCTTGTTGGTTCTATATGGCCGTGGGTTGCATCTGGCTGGTATCAGAGCCACCCACATACCGTATAAACAGGGCCCAGCTGTGCTCATATCGACATATATCGACTCAAGAACATCGCCTGGAGGTCCTATATGGCCGTGGGTTGCATCTGGCAGGTATCAGAGCCACCCACATGCCGTATATACGGGGCCCAGCTGTGCTCAGATCGACATATATCGACTCAAGAACATCGCCTGTAGGTCCTATATGGCCGTGGGTTGTATCTGGCTGGTATCAGAGCCACCCCCATGCTGTATATACGGCGCCCAGCTGTGCTCAGATCGACATATATCGACTCAAGAACATCGCCTGTAGGTCCTATATGGCCGTGGGTTGCATCTGGCTGGTATCAGAGCCACCCACATGCCGTATATACGTGGCCCAGCTGTGCTCAGATCGACATATATCGACTCAGGAACATCGCCTGTAGGTCCTATATGGCCGTGGGTTGCATCTGGCTGGTATCAGAGCTACCCCCATGCTGTATATAGGGGGCCCAGCTGTGCTCAGATCGACATATATCGACTCAAGAACATCGCCTGTAGGTCCTATATAGCCGTGGGTTGCAGCTGGCTGGTATCACAGCTACCCCCATGCTGTATATACGTGGCCCAGCTGTGCTCAGATCGACATATATCGACTCAAGAACATCGCCTGTAGGTCCTATATGGTCGTGGGTTACAGCTGGCTGGTATCAGAGCCACCCACATGCCGTATATACGGGGCCCAGTTGTGCTCAGATCGACATATATTGACTCAAGAACATCGCCTGTAGCTCCTATATGGCCGTGGGTTGCATCTGGCTGGTATCAGAGCTAACCCCATGCTGTATATACGGCGCCCAGCTGTGCTCAGATCGACATATATCGACTCAAGAACATCGCCTGTAGGTCCTATATGGCCGTGGGTTGCATCTGGCTGGTATCAGAGCTACCCCCATGCTGTATATACGGGGCCCAGCTGTGCTCAGATCGACATATATCGACTCAAGAACATCGCCTGTAGGTCCTATATAGCCGTGGGTTGCAGCTGGCTGGTATCACAGTTACCCCCATGCTGTATATACGTGGCCCAGCTGTGCTCAGCTCGACATATATCGACTCAAGAACATCGCCTGAGGGTCCTATATGGCCGTGGGTTGCATCTGGCTGGTATCAGGGCTACCCCCATGCTGTATATACGGGGCCCAGCTGTGGTCAGATCGACATATATCGACTCAAAAACATCGCCTGTAGGTCCTATATAGCCGTGGGTTGCAGCTGACTGGTATCACAGCAACCCACATGCTGTATATACGTGGCCCAGCTGTGCTTAGATCGACATATATCGACTCAAGAACATCGCCTGTAGTTCCTATATGGCCGTGGGTTGCATCTGGCTGGTATCAGAGCCACCCACATGCCGTATATAAGGGGACCAGCTGTGCTCAGATAGACATATATCGACGCAAGAACATCGCCTGTAGGTCCTATATGGCCGTGGGTTGCATCTGGCTGGTATCAGAGCTACCCCCATGCTGTATATACGGCGCCCAGCTGTGCTCAGATCGACATATATCGACTTAAGAATATCGCCTGTAGGTCCTATATGGCCGTGGGTTGCATCTGGCTGGTATCAGAGCTACCCCCATGGTGTATATACGGGGCCCAGCTGTGCTCAGATCGACATATATCGACTCAAGAACAACGCCTGTTATTCCTATATAGCCGTGGGTTGCAGCTGGCTGGTATCACAGCTACCCCCATGCTGTATATACGTGGCCCAGCTGTGGTCAGATCAACATATATCGACTCAAGAACATCGCCTGTAGGTCCTATATTGCCGTGGGTTGCAGCTGACTGGTATCACAGCAAACCACATGCTGTATATACGTGGCCCAGCTGTGCTTAGATCGACATATATCGACTCAAGAACATCGCCTGTAGGTCCTATATGGCCGTGGGTTGCATCTGGTTGGTATCAGAGCCACCCACATGCCGTATATACGGGGCACAGCTGTGCTCAGATCGACATATATCGACTCAAGAACATCGCCTGTAGGTCCTACATGGCCGTGGGTTGCATCTGGCTGGTATCAGATCTACCCCCATGCTGTATATACGGCGCCCAGCTGTGCTCAGATCGACATATATCGACTCAGGAACATCGCCTGTAGGTCCTATATGGCCGTGGGTTGCATCTGGCTGGTATCAGAGCTACCCCCATGCTGTATATACGGGGCCCAGCTGTGCTCAGATCGACATATATCGACTCAAGAACATCGCCTGTAAGTCCTATATAGACGTGGGTTGCAGCTGGCTGGAATCACAGCTACCCCCATGCTGTATATACGTGGCCCAGCTGTGCTCAGATCGATATATATCGACTCAAGAACATCGCCTATAGGTCCTATATGGTCGTGGGTTGCAGCTGGCTGGTATCACAGCAACCCACATGCTGTATATACGTGGCCCAGCTGTGCTCAGATCGACATATATCGACTCAAGAACATCGCCTGTAGGTCCTATATGGCCGTGGGTTGCATCTGGCTGGTATCAGAGCCACCCACATGCCGTATATACGGGGACCAGTTGTGCTCAGATCGACATATATCGACTCAAGAACATCGCCTGTAGGTCCTATATGGCCGTGGGTTGCATCTGGCTGGTATCAGAGCTACCCCCATGCTGTATATACGGCGCCCAGCTGTGCTCAGATCGACATATATCGACTCAAGAACATCGCCTGTAGGTCCTATATGGCCGTGGGTTGCATCTGGCTGGTATCAGAGACACCCACATGCCGTATATACGGGGCCCAGCTGTGCTCAGATCGACATATATCGACTCAAGAACATCGCCTGTAGGTCCTATATGGCCGTGGGTTGCATCTGGCTGGTATCAGAGCCACCCACATGCCGTATATACGGGGCACAGCTGTGCTCAGATCGACATATATCGACTCAAGATCATCGCCTGTAGGTCCTATATGGCCGTGGGTTGCATCTGGCTGGGATCAGAGCTACCCCCATGCTGTATATACGGAGCCCAGCTGTGCTCAGATCGACATATATCGACTCAAGAACATCGCCTGTAGGTCCTATATGGCCGTGGGTTGCATCTGGCTGGTATCAGAGCCACCCACATGCCGTATATACGGGGCCCAGCTGTGCTCAGATCGACATATATCGACTCAAGATCATCGCCTGTAGGTCCTATATGGCCGTGGGTTGCATCTGGCTGGTATCAGAGCTACCCCCATGCTGTATATACGGCGCCCAGCTGTGCTCAGATCGACATATATCGACTCAAGAACATCGCCTGTAGGTCCTATATGGCCGTGGGTTGCATCTGGCTGGTATCAGAGACACCCACATGCCGTATATACGGGGCCCAGCTGTGCTCAGATCGACATATATCGACTCAAGAACATCGCCTGTAGGTCCTATATGGCCGTGGGTTGCATCTGGCTGGTATCAGAGCCACCCACATGCCGTATATACGGGGCACAGCTGTGCTCAGATCGACATATATCGACTCAAGATCATCGCCTGTAGGTACTATATGGCCGTGGGTTGCATCTGGCTGGGATCAGAGCTACCCCCATGCTGTATATACGGAGCCCAGCTGTGCTCAGATCGACATATATCGACTCAAGAACATCGCCTGTAGGTCCTATATGGCCGTGGGTTGCATCTGGCTGGTATCAGAGCCACCCACATGCCGTATATACGGGGCCCAGCTGTGCTCAGATCGACATATATCGACTCAAGATCATCGCCTGTAGGTCCTATATGGCCGTGGGTTGCATCTGGCTGGGATCAGAGCTACCCCCATGCTGTATATACGGCGCCCAGCTGTGCTCAGATCGAAATATATCGACTCAAGAACATCGCCTGTAGGTCCTATATGGCCGTGGGTTGCATCTGGCTGGTATCAGAGACACCCACATGCCGTATATACGGGGCCCAGCTGTGCTCAGATCGACATATATCGACTCAAGAACATCACCTGTAGGTCCTATATGGCCGTGGGTTGCATCTGGCTGGTATCAGAGCCACCCACATGCCGTATATACGGGGCCCAGCTGTGCTCAGATCGACATATATCGACTCAAGAACATCGCCTGTAGGTCCTATATGGCCGTGGGTTGCATCTGGCTGGTATCAGATCTACCCCCATGCTGTTTATACGGCGCCCAGCTGTGCTCAGATCTACATATATCGACTCAGGAACATCGCCTGTAGGTCCTATATGGCCGTGGGTTGCATCTGGCTGGTATCAGAGCCACCCACATGCCGTATATACGGGGACCAGCTGTGCTCAGATTGACATATATCGACTCAAGAACATCGCCTGTAGGTCCTATATGGCCGTGGGTTGCATCTTGTTGGTATCAGAGCTACCCCCATGCTGTATATACGGCGCCCAGCTGTGCTCAGATCGACATATATCGACTCAATAATATCACCTGTAGGTCCAATATGGCCGTGGGTTGCATCTGGCTGGTATCAGAGCTACCCCCATGGTGTATATACGGGGCCCAGCTGTGCTCAGATCGACATATATCGACTCAAGAACAACGCCTGTTATTCCTATATAGCCGTGGGTTGCAGCTGGCTGGTATCACAGCTACCCCCATGCTGTATATACGTGGCCCAGCTGTGCTCAGATCGACATATATCGACTCAAGAACATCGCCTGTAGGTCCTATATGGACGTGGGTTGCATCTGGCTGGTATCAGAGCCACCCACATGCTGTATATACGTGGCCCAGCTGTGCTTAGATCGACATATATCGACTCAAGAACATCGCCTGTAGGTCCTATATGGCCGTGGGTTGCATCTGGCTGGTATCAGAGCCACCCACATGCCGTATATACGGGGCCCAGCTGTGCTCAGATCGACATATATCGACTCAAGAACATCGCCTGTAGGTCCTATATGGCCGTGGGTTGCATCTGGCTGTATCAGAGCCGCCCACATGCCGTATATACGGGGCACAGCTGTGCTCAGATCGACATATATCGACTCAAGAACATCGCCTGTAGGTCCTATATGGCCGTGGGTTGCATCTGGCTGGTATCAGAGCTACCCCCATGCTGTATATACGGCGCCCAGCTGTGCTCAGATCGACATATATCGACTCAAGAACATCGCCTGTAGGTCCTATATGGCCGTGGGTTGCATCTGGCTGGTATCAGAGCCACCCCCATGCTGTATATACGGCGCCCAGCTGTGCTCAGATCGACATATATCGACTCAAGAACATCGCCTGAGGGTCCTATATGGCCGTGGGTTGCATCTGGCTGGTATCAGAGCTACCCCCATGCTGTATATACGGGGCCCAGCTGTGGTCAGGTCGACATATATCGACTCACTGCATCTGGCTGGAATCAGAGCCACCCACATGCTGCATATACAAGACATAGCGGAGCTCATATCGACATATATCGACTCAAGAACATCGCCTGTAGGTCCTATATGGGCATAGGTTGCACCTGGCTGGTGTCGGAGCAGCCCCAATGCTGCATATACGTTGCATACCGGTGCTCAGATCGATATATATCGACTCAAGAACATCGCCTGTAGGTCCTATATGGCCGTGGGTTGCATCTGGCTGATATCAGAGCCACCCACATGCCGTATATACGGGGCCCAGCTGTGCTCAGATCGACATATATCGACTCAGGAACATCGCCTGTAGGTCCTATATGGCCGTGGCTTGCATCCGGCTGGTATCAGAGCCACCCACATGCCGTATATACGGGGCCCAGCTGTGCTCAGATCGACATATATCGACTCAAGAACATTGCCTGTAGGTCCTATATGGCCGTGGGTTGCAGCTGGCTGGTATCAGAGCCACCCACATGCCGTATATACGGGGACCAGCTGTGCTCAGATCGACATATATCGACTCAAGAACATCGCCTGTAGGTGCTATATGGCCGTGGGTTGCATCTGGCTGGTATCAGAGCTACCCACATGATGTATTTACGGCGCCCAGCTGTGCTCAGATCGACATATATCGACTCAAGAACATCGCCTGTAGGTCCTATATGGCCGTGCGTTGCATCTGGCTAGTATCAGAGCCACCCACATGCCGTATATACGGGGCCCAGCTGTGCTCAGATCGACATATATCGACTCAAGAACATCGCCTGTAGGTGCTATATGGCCGTGGGTTGCATCTGGCTGGTATCAGAGCTACCCCCATGCTGTTTATACGGCGCCCAGCTGTGCTCAGATCGACATATATCGACTCAAGAACATCGCCTCTAGGTCCTATATGGCCGTGGGTTGCATCTGGCTGGTATCAGAGCTACCCCCATGCTGTATATACGGCGCCCAGCTATGCTCAGATCGACATATGTCGACTCAAGAACATCGCCTGTAGGTCCTATATGGCCGTGGGTTGAATCTGGCTGGTATCAGAGCTACCCCCATGCTGTATATACGGCGCCCAGCTGTGCTCAGATCGACATATATCGACTCAAGAACATCGCCCGTAGGTCCTATATGGCCGCGGGTTGCATCTGGCTGGTATCAGAGCCAACCCCATGCTGTATATACGGCGCCCAGCTGTACTCAGATCGACATATATCGACTCAAGAACATCGCCTGCAGGTCCTATATGGCCGTGGGTTGCATCTGGCTGGTATCAGAGCTACCCCCATGCTGTATATACGGGGCCCAGCTGTGCTCAGATCGATATATATCGACTCTAGATCATCGCCTGTAGGTCTTATATGACCGTGGGTTGCAGCTGGCTGGTATCAGAGCTACCCCCATGCTGTATATACGTGGCCCAGCTGTGCTTAGATCGACATATATCGACTCAAGAACATCGCTTGTAGGTTCTATATGGCCGTGGGTTGCATCTGGCTGGTATCAGAGCCACCCACATACCGTATATACGGGGCCCAGCTGTGCTCATATCGACATATATCGACTCAAGAACATCGCCTGGAGGTCCTATATGGCCGTGGGTTGCATCTGGCTGGTATCAGAGCCACCCACATGCCGTATATACGGGGCCCAGCTGTGCTCAGATCGACATATATCGACTCAAGAACATCGCCTGTAGGTCCTATATGGCCGTGGGTTGCATCTGGCTGGTATCAGAGCCACCCCCATGCTGTATATACGGCGCCCAGCTGTGCTCAGATCGAAATATATCGACTCAAGAACATCGCCTGTAGGTCCTATATGTCCGTGGGTTGCATCTGGCTGGTATCAGAGCCACCCACATGCCGTATATACGGGGCCCAGCTGTGCTCAGATCGACATATATCGACTCAGGAACATCGCCTGTAGGTCCTATATGGCCGTGGGTTGTATATGGCTGGTATCAGAACTACCCCCATGCTATATATACGGCGCCCAGCTGTGCTCAGATCGACATATATCGTCTCAAGAACATAGCCTGTAGGTCCTATATGGCCGTGGGTTGCATCTGGCTGGTATCAGAGCCACCCCCATGCTGTATATACGGCGCCCAGCTGTGCTCAGATCGACATATATCGACTCAAGAACATCGCCTGTAGGTCCTATATGGCCGTGGGTTGAATCTGGCTGGTATCAGAGCTACTCCCATGCTGTATATACGGCGCCCAGCTGTGCTCAGATCGACATATATCGACTCAAGAACATCGCCTGAAGGTCCTATATGGCCGTGGGTTGCATCTGGCTGGTATCAGAGCCACCCCCATGCTGTATATACGTGGCCCAGCTGTGCTTAGATCGACATATATCGACTCAAGAACATCGCTTGTAGGTCCTATATGGCCGTGGGTTGAATCTGGCTGGTATCAGAGCTACCCCCATGCTGTATATACGGCGCCCAGCTGTGCTCAGATCGACATATATCGACTCAAGAACATCGCTTGTAGGTTCTATATGGCCGTGGGTTGCATCTGGCTGGTATCAGAGCCACCCACATACCGTATATACGGGGCCCAGCTGTGCTCATATCGACATATATCGACTCAAGAACATCGCCTGGAGGTCCTATATGGCCGTGGGTTGCATCTGGCTGGTATCAGAGCCACCCACATGCCTTATATACGGGGCCCAGCTGTGCTCAGATCGACATATATCGACTCAAGAACATCGCCTGTAGGTCCTATATGGCCGTGGGTTGCATCTGGCTGGTATCAGAGCCACCCCCATGCTGTATATACGGCGCCCAGCTGTGCTCAGATCGACATATATCGACTCAAGAACATCGCCTGTGGGTCTTATATGGCCGTGGGTTGCATCTGGCTGGTATGAGAGCTACCCCCATGCTGTATATACGTCGCCCAGCTGTGCTCAGATCGACATATATCGACTCAAGAACATCGCCTGTAGGTCCTATATGGCCGTGGGTTGCATCTGGCTGGTATCAGTGCTACCCCCATGCTGTATATACGGCGCCCAGCTGTGCTCAGATCGACATATATCGACTCAAGAACATCGCCTGTAGGTCCTATATGGCCGTGGGTTGCATCTGTCTGGTATCAGAGCCACCCACATGCCGTATATACGGGGACCAGCTGTGCTCAGATCGACATATATCGACTCAAGAACATCGCCTGTAGGTGCTATATGGCCGTGGGTTGCATCTGGCTGGTATCAGAGCTACCCACATGATGTATTTACGGCGCCCAGCTGTGCTCAGATCGACATATATCGACTCAAGAACATCGCCTGTAGGTCCTATATGGCCGTGCGTTGCATCTGGCTAGTATCAGAGCCACCCACATGCCGTATATACGGGGCCCAGCTGTGCTCAGATCGACATATATCGACTCAAGAACATTGCCTCTAGGTCCTATATGGCCGTGGGTTGCATCTGGCTGGTATCAGAGCTACCCCCATGCTGTATATACGGGGCCCAGCTGTGCTCAGATCGACATATATCGACTCAAGAACATCGCCTGTAGGTCCTATATGGCCGTGGGTTGCATCTGGCTGGTATCAGAGCCACCCACATGCCGTATATACGGGGCCCAGCTGTGCTCAGATCGACATATATCGACTCAAGAACGTCGCCTGTAGGTCCTATATGGCCGTGGGTTGTATATGGCTGGTATCAGAACTACCCCCATGCTATATATACGGCGCCCAGCTGTGCTCAGATCGACATATATCGTCTCAAGAACATAGCCTGTAGGTCCTATATGGCCGTGGGTTGCATCTGGCTGGTATCAGAGCCACCCCCATGCTGTATATACGGCGCCCAGCTGTGCTCAGATCGACATATATCGACTCAAGAACATCGCCTGTAGGTCCTATATGGTCGTGGGTTGAATCTGGCTGGTATCAGAGCTACCCCCATGCTGTATATACGGCGCCCAGCTGTGCTCAGATCGACATATATCGACTCAAGAACATCGCCTGTAGGTCCTATATGGCCGTGGGTTGCATCTGGCTGGTATCAGAGCCACCCCCATGCTGTATATACGTGGCCCAGCTGTGCTTAGATCGACATATATCGACTCAAGAACATCGCTTTTTGGTTCTATATGGCCGTGGGTTGCATCTGGCTGGTATCAGAGCCACCCACATACCGTATAAACAGGGCCCAGCTGTGCTCATATCGACATATATCGACTCAAGAACATCGCCTGGAGGTCCTATATGGCCGTGGGTTGCATCTGGCAGGTATCAGAGCCACCCACATGCCGTATATACGGGGCCCAGCTGTGCTCAGATCGACATATATCGACTCAAGAACATCGCCTGTAGGTCCTATATGGCCGTGGGTTGTATCTGGCTGGTATCAGAGCCACCCCCATGCTGTATATACGGCGCCCAGCTGTGCTCAGATCGACATATATCGACTCAAGAACATCGCCTGTAGGTCCTATATGGCCGTGGGTTGCATCTGGCTGGTATCAGAGCCACCCACATGCCGTATATACGTGGCCCAGCTGTGCTCAGATCGACATATATCGACTCAAGAACATCGCCTGTAGGTCCTATATGGCCGTGGGTTGCATCTGGCTGGTATCAGAGCCACCCACATGCCGTATATACGGGGACCAGCTGTGCTCAGATCGACATATATCGACTCAAAAACATCGCCTGTAGGTGCTATATGGCCGTGGGTTGCATCTGGCTGGTATCAGAGCTACCCACATGATGTATTTACGGCGCCCAGCTGTGCTCAGATCGACATATATCGACTCAAGAACATCGCCTGTAGGTCCTATATGGCCGTGCGTTGCATCTGGCTAGTATCAGAGCCACCCACATGCCGTATATACGGGGCCCAGCTGTGCTCAGATCGACATATATCGACTCAAGAACATTGCCTCTAGGTCCTATATGGCCGTGGGTTGCATCTGGCTGGTATCAGAGCTACCCCCATGCTGTATATACGGGGCCCAGCTGTGCTCAGATCGACATATATCGACTCAAGAACATCGCCTGTAGGTCCTATATGGCCGTGGGTTGCATCTGGCTGGTATCAGAGCCACCCACATGCCGTATATACGGGGCCCAGCTGTGCTCAGATCGACATATATCGACTCAAGAACGTCGCCTGTAGGTCCTATATGGCCGTGGGTTGTATATGGCTGGTATCAGAACTACCCCCATGCTATATATACGGCGCCCAGCTGTGCTCAGATCGACATATATCGTCTCAAGAACATAGCCTGTAGGTCCTATATGGCCGTGGGTTGCATCTGGCTGGTATCAGAGCCACCCCCATGCTGTATATACGGCGCCCAGCTGTGCTCAGATCGACATATATCGACTCAAGAACATCGCCTGTAGGTCCTATATGGTCGTGGGTTGAATCTGGCTGGTATCAGAGCTACCCCCATGCTGTATATACGGCGCCCAGCTGTGCTCAGATCGACATATATCGACTCAAGAACATCGCCTGTAGGTCCTATATGGCCGTGGGTTGCATCTGGCTGGTATCAGAGCCACCCCCATGCTGTATATACGTGGCCCAGCTGTGCTTAGATCGACATATATCGACTCAAGAACATCGCTTGTTGGTTCTATATGGCCGTGGGTTGCATCTGGCTGGTATCAGAGCCACCCACATACCGTATAAACAGGGCCCAGCTGTGCTCATATCGACATATATCGACTCAAGAACATCGCCTGGAGGTCCTATATGGCCGTGGGTTGCATCTGGCAGGTATCAGAGCCACCCACATGCCGTATATACGGGGCCCAGCTGTGCTCAGATCGACATATATCGACTCAAGAACATCGCCTGCAGGTCCTATATGGCCGTGGGTTGTATCTGGCTGGTATCAGAGCCAGCCCCATGCTGTAAATACGGCGCCCAGCTGTGCTCAGATCGACATATATCGACTCAAGAACATCGCCTGTAGGTCCTATATGGCCGTGGGTTGCATCTGGCTGGTATCAGAGCCACCCACATGCCGTATATACGTGGCCCAGCTGTGCTCAGATCGACATATATCGACTCAGGAACATCGCCTGTAGGTCCTATATGGCCGTGGGTTGCATCTGGCTGGTATCAGAGCTACCCCCATGCTGTATATACGGGGCCCAGCTGTGCTCAGATCGACATATATCGACTCAAGAACATCGCCTGTAGGTCCTATATAGCCGTGGGTTGCAGCTGGCTGGTATCACAGCTACCCCCATGCTGTATATACGTGGCCCAGCTGTGCTCAGATCGACATATATCGACTCAAGAACATCGCCTGTAGGTCCTATATGGTCGTGGGTTACAGCTGGCTGGTATCAGAGCCACACACATGCCGTATATACGGGGCCCAGTTGTGCTCAGATCGACATATATTGACTCAAGAACATCGCCTATAGCTCCTATATGGCCGTGGGTTGCATCTGGCTGGTATCAGAGCTAACCCCATGCTGTATATACGGCGCCCAGCTGTGCTCAGATCGACATATATCGACTCAAGAACATCGCCTGTAGGTCCTATATGGCCGTGGGTTGCATCTGGCTGGTATCAGAGCTACCCCCATGCTGTATATACGGGGCCCAGCTGTGCTCAGATCGACATATATCGACTCAAGAACATCGCCTGTAGGTCCTATATAGCCGTGGGTTGCAGCTGGCTGGTATCACAGTTACCCCCATGCTGTATATACGTGGCCCAGCTGTGCTCAGCTCGACATATATCGACTCAAGAACATCGCCTGAGGGTCCTATATGGCCGTGGGTTGCATCTGGCTGGTATCAGGGCTACCCCCATGCTGTATATACGGGGCCCAGCTGTGGTCAGATCGACATATATCGACTCAAAAACATCGCCTGTAGGTCCTATATAGCCGTGGGTTGCAGCTGACTGGTATCACAGCAACCCACATGCTGTATATACGTGGCCCAGCTGTGCTTAGATCGACATATATCGACTCAAGAACATCGCCTGTAGTTCCTATATGGCCGTGGGTTGCATCTGGCTGGTATCAGAGCCACCCACATGCCGTATATAAGGGGACCAGCTGTGCTCAGATAGACATATATCGACGCAAGAACATCGCCTGTAGGTCCTATATGGCCGTGGGTTGCATCTGGCTGGTATCAGACCTACCCCCATGCTGTATATACGGCGCCCAGCTGTGCTCAGATCGACATATATCGACTCAAGAATATCGCCTGTAGGTCCTATATGGCCGTGGGTTGCATCTGGCTGGTATCAGAGCTACCCCCATGGTGTATATACGGGGCCCAGCTGTGCTCAGATCGACATATATCGACTCAAGAACAACGCCTGTTATTCCTATATGGCCGTTGGTTGCAGCTGGCTGGTATCACAGCTACCCCCATGCTGTATATACGTGGAACAGCTGTGGTCAGATCAACATATATCGACTCAAGAACATCGCCTGTAGGTCCTATATTGCCGTGGGTTGCAGCTGACTGGTATCACAGCAAACCACATGCTGTATATACGTGGCCCAGCTGTGCTTAGATCGACATATATCGACTCAAGAACATCGCCTGTAGGTCCTATATGGCCGTGGGTTGCATCTGGTTGGTATCAGAGCCACCCACATGCCGTATATACGGGGCACAGCTGTGCTCAGATCGACATATATCGACTCAAGAACATCGCCTGTAGGTCCTATATGGCCGTGGGTTGCATCTGGCTGGTATCAGATCTACCCCCATGCTGTATATACGGCGCCCAGCTGTGCTTAGATCGACATATATCGACTCAGGAACATCGCCTGTAGGTCCTATATGGCCGTGGGTTGCATCTGGCTGGTATCAGAGCTACCCCCATGCTGTATATACGGGGCCCAGCTGTGCTCAGATCGACATATATCGACTCAAGAACATCGCCTGTAAGTCCTATATAGCCGTGGGTTGCAGCTGGCTGGAATCACAGCTACCCCCATGCTGTATATACGTGGCCCAGCTGTGCTCAGATCGACATATATCGACTCAAGAACATCGCCTATAGGTCCTATATGGTCGTGGGTTGCAGCTGGCTGGTATCACAGCAACCCACATGCTGTATATACGTGGCCCAGCTGTGCTTAGATCGACATATATCGACTCAAGAACATCGCCTGTAATTCTTATATGGCCGTGGGTTGCATCTGGCTGGTATCAGAGCCACCCACATGCCGTATATACGGGGACCAGCTGTGCTCAGATTGACATATATCGACTCAAGAACATCGCCTGTAGGTCCTATATGGCCGTGGGTTGCATCTGGTTGGTATCAGAGCTACACCCATGCTGTATATACGGCGCCCAGCTGTGCTCAGATCGACATATATCGACTCAATAATATCACCTGTAGGTCCAATATGGCCGTGGGTTGCATCTGGCTGGTATCAGAGCTACCCCCATGGTGTATATACGGGGCCCAGCTGTGCTCAGATCGACATATATCGACTCAAGAACAACGCCTGTTATTCCTATATAGCCGTGGGTTGCAGCTGGCTGGTATCACAGCTACCCCCATGCTGTATATACGTGGCCCAGCTGTGCTCAGATCGACATATATCGACTCAAGAACATCGCCTGTAGGTCCTATATGGACGTGGGTTGCATCTGGCTGGTATCAGAGCCACCCACATGCTGTATATACGTGGCCCAGCTGTGCTTAGATCGACATATATCGACTCAAGAACATCGCCTGTAGGTCCTATATGGCCGTGGGTTGCATCTGGCTGGTATCAGAGCCACCCACATGCCGTATATACGGGGCCCAGCTGTGCTCAGATCGACATATATCGACTCAAGAACATCGCCTGTAGGTCCTATATGGCCGTGGGTTGCATCTGGCTGTATCAGAGCCGCCCACATGCCGTATATACGGGGCACAGCTGTGCTCAGATCGACATATATCGACTCAAGAACATCGCCTGTAGGTCCTATATGGCCGTGGGTTGCATCTGGCTGGTATCAGAGCTACCCCCATGCTGTATATACGGGGCCCAGCTGTGCTCAGATCGACATATATCGACTCAAGAACATCGCCTGTAGGTCCTATATGGCCGTGGGTTGTATCTGGCTGGTATCAGAGCCACCCCCATGCTGTATATACGGCGCCCAGCTGTGCTCAGATCGACATATATCGACTCAAGAACATCGCCTGTAGGTCCTATATGGCCGTGGGTTGCATCTGGCTGGTATCAGAGCCACCCACATGCCGTATATACGTGGCCCAGCTGTGCTCAGATCGACATATATCGACTCAGGAACATCGCCTGTAGGTCCTATATGGCAGTGGGTTGCATCTGGCTGGTATCAGAGCTACCCCCATGCTGTATATACGGGGCCCAGCTGTGCTCAGATCGACATATATCGACTCAAGAACATCGCCTGTAGGTCCTATATAGCCGTGGGTTGCAGCTGGCTGGTATCACAGCTACCCCCATGCTGTATATACGTGGCCCAGCTGTGCTCAGATCGACATATATCGACTCAAGAACATCGCCTGTAGGTCCTATATGGTCGTGGGTTACAGCTGGCTGGTATCAGAGCCACCCACATGCCGTATATACGGGGCCCAGTTGTGCTCAGATCGACATATATTGACTCAAGAACATCGCCTGTAGCTCCTATATGGCCGTGGGTTGCATCTGGCTGGTATCAGAGCTAACCCCATGCTGTATATACGGCACCCAGCTGTGCTCAGATCGACATATATCGACTCAAGAACATCGCCTGTAGGTCCTATATGGCCGTGGGTTGCATCTGGCTGGTATCAGAGCTACCCCCATGCTGTATATACGGGGCCCAGCTGTGCTCAGATCGACATATATCGACTCAAGAACATCGCCTGTAGGTCCTATATAGCCGTGGGTTGCAGCTGGCTGGTATCACAGTTACCCCCATGCTGTATATACGTGGCCCAGCTGTGCTCAGCTCGACATATATCGACTCAAGAACATCGCCTGAGGGTCCTATATGGCCGTGGGTTGCATCTGGCTGGTATCAGGGCTACCCCCATGCTGTATATACGGGGCCCAGCTGTGGTCAGATCGACATATATCGACTCAAAAACATCGCCTGTAGGTCCTATATAGCCGTGGGTTGCAGCTGACTGGTATCACAGCAACCCACATGCTGTATATACGTGGCCCAGCTGTGCTTAGATCGACATATATCGACTCAAGAACATCGCCTGTAGTTCCTATAT
The DNA here is from genome assembly GCA_963942505.1 of Lordithon lunulatus. Classification (NCBI taxonomy): domain Eukaryota; kingdom Metazoa; phylum Arthropoda; class Insecta; order Coleoptera; family Staphylinidae; genus Lordithon; species Lordithon lunulatus. The sequence continues at coordinate 27,633,475 of OZ012667.1, read as the reverse complement.
GGCCGTGGGTTGCATCTGGCTGGTATCAGAGCCACCCACATGCCGTATATAAGGGGACCAGCTGTGCTCAGATAGACATATATCGACGCAAGAACATCGCCTGTAGGTCCTATATGGCCGTGGGTTGCATCTGGCTGGTATCAGAGCTACCCCCATGCTGTATATACGGCGCCCAGCTGTGCTCAGATCGACATATATCGACTCAAGAATATCGCCTGTAGGTCCTATATGGCCGTGGGTTGCATCTGGCTGGTATCAGAGCTACCCCCATGGTGTATATACGGGGCCCAGCTGTGCTCAGATCGACATATATCGACTCAAGAACAACGCCTGTTATTCCTATATAGCCGTGGGTTGCAGCTGGCTGGTATCACAGCTACCCCCATGCTGTATATACGTGGCCCAGCTGTGGTCAGATCAACATATATCGACTCAAGAACATCGCCTGTAGGTCCTATATTGCCGTGGGTTGCAGCTGACTGGTATCACAGCAAACCACATGCTGTATATACGTGGCCCAGCTGTGCTTAGATCGACATATATCGACTCAAGAACATCGCCTGTAGGTCCTATATGGCCGTGGGTTGCATCTGGCTGGTATCAGAGCCACCCACATGCCGTATATACGGGGACCAGTTGTGCTCAGATCGACATATATCGACTCAAGAACATCGCCTGTAGGTCCTATATGGCCGTGGGTTGCATCTGGCTGGTATCAGAGCTACCCCCATGCTGTATATACGGCGCCCAGCTGTGCTCAGATCGACATATATCGACTCAAGAACATTGCCTGTAGGTCCTATATGGCCGTGGGTTGCATCTGGCTGGTATCAGAGACACCCACATGCCGTATATACGGGGCCCAGCTGTGCTCAGATCGACATATATCGACTCAAGAACATCGCCTGTAGGTCCTATATGGCCGTGGGTTGCATCTGGCTGGTATCAGAGCCACCCACATGCCGTATATACGGGGCACAGCTGTGCTCAGATCGACATATATCGACTCAAGATCATCGCCTGTAGGTCCTATATGGCCGTGGGTTGCATCTGGCTGGGATCAGAGCTACCCCCATGCTGTATATACGGAGCCCAGCTGTGCTCAGATCGACATATATCGACTCAAGAACATCGCCTGTAGGTCCTATATGGCCGTGGGTTGCATCTGGCTGGTATCAGAGCCACCCACATGCCGTATATACGGGACCCAGCTGTGCTCAGATCGACATATATCGACTCAAGATCATCGCCTGTAGGTCCTATATGGCCGTGGGTTGCATCTGGCTGGGATCAAAGCTACCCCCATGCTGTATATACGGCGCCCAGCTGTGCTCAGATCGAAATATATCGACTCAAGAACATCGCCTGTAGGTCCTATATGGCCGTGGGTTGCATCTGGCTGGTATCAGAGACACCCACATGCCGTATATACGGGGCCCAGCTGTGCTCAGATCGACATATATCGACTCAAGAACATCACCTGTAGGTCCTATATGGCCGTGGGTTGCATCTGGCTGGTATCAGAGCCACCCACATGCCGTATATACGGGGCCCAGCTGTGCTCAGATCGACATATATCGACTCAAGAACATCGCCTGTAGGTCCTATATGGCCGTGGGTTGCATCTGGCTGGTATCAGATCTACCCCCATGCTGTTTATACGGCGCCCAGCTGTGCTCAGATCTACATATATCGACTCAGGAACATCGCCTGTAGGTCCTATATGGCCGTGGGTTGCATCTGGCTGGTATCAGAGCCACCCACATGCCGTATATACGGGGACCAGCTGTGCTCAGATTGACATATATCGACTCAAGAACATCGCCTGTAGGTCCTATATGGCCGTGGGTTGCATCTTGTTGGTATCAGAGCTACCCCCATGCTGTATATACGGCGCCCAGCTGTGCTCAGATCGACATATATCGACTCAATAATATCACCTGTAGGTCCAATATGGCCGTGGGTTGCATCTGGCTGGTATCAGAGCTACCCCCATGGTGTATATACGGGGCCCAGCTGTGCTCAGATCGACATATATCGACTCAAGAACAACGCCTGTTATTCCTATATAGCCGTGGGTTGCAGCTGGCTGGTATCACAGCTACCCCCATGCTGTATATACGTGGCCCAGCTGTGCTCAGATCGACATATATCGACTCAAGAACATCGCCTGTAGGTCCTATATGGACGTGGGTTGCATCTGGCTGGTATCAGAGCCACCCACATGCTGTATATACGTGGCCCAGCGGTGCTTAGATCGACATATATCGACTCAAGAACATCGCCTGTAGGTCCTATATGGCCGTGGGTTGCATCTGGCTGGTATCAGAGCCACCCACATGCCGTATATACGGGGCCCAGCTGTGCTCAGATCGACATATATCGACTCAAGAACATCGCCTGTAGGTCCTATATGGCCGTGGGTTGCATCTGGCTGTATCAGAGCCGCCCACATGCCGTATATACGGGGCACAGCTGTGCTCAGATCGACATATATCGACTCAAGAACATCGCCTGTAGGTCCTATATGGCCGTGGGTTGCATCTGGCTGGTATCAGAGCTACCCCCATGCTGTATATACGGCGCCCAGCTGTGCTCAGATCGACATATATCGACTCAAGAACATCGCCTGTAGGTCCTATATGGCCGTGGGTTGCATCTGGCTGGTATCAGAGCCACCCCCATGCTGTATATACGGCGCCCAGCTGTGCTCAGATCGACATATATCGACTCAAGAACATCGCCTGAGGGTCCTATATGGCCGTGGGTTGCATCTGGCTGGTATCAGAGCTACCCCCATGCTGTATATACGGGGCCCAGCTGTGGTCAGGTCGACATATATCGACTCACTGCATCTGGCTGGAATCAGAGCCACCCACATGCTGCATATACAAGACATAGCGGAGCTCATATCGACATATATCGACTCAAGAACATCGCCTGTAGGTCCTATATGGGCATAGGTTGCACCTGGCTGGTGTCGGAGCAGCCCCAATGCTGCATATACGTTGCATACCGGTGCTCAGATCGATATATATCGACTCAAGAACATCGCCTGTAGGTCCTATATGGCCGTGGGTTGCATCTGGCTGATATCAGAGCCACCCACATGCCGTATATACGGGGCCCAGCTGTGCTCAGATCGACATATATCGACTCAGGAACATCGCCTGTAGGTCCTATATGGCCGTGGCTTGCATCCGGCTGGTATCAGAGCCACCCACATGCCGTATATACGGGGCCCAGCTGTGCTCAGATCGACATATATCGACTCAAGAACATTGCCTGTAGGTCCTATATGGCCGTGGGTTGCAGCTGTCTGGTATCAGAGCCACCCACATGCCGTATATACGGGGACCAGCTGTGCTCAGATCGACATATATCGACTCAAGAACATCGCCTGTAGGTGCTATATGGCCGTGGGTTGCATCTGGCTGGTATCAGAGCTACCCACATGATGTATTTACGGCGCCCAGCTGTGCTCAGATCGACATATATCGACTCAAGAACATCGCCTGTAGGTCCTATATGGCCGTGCGTTGCATCTGGCTAGTATCAGAGCCACCCACATGCCGTATATACGGGGCCCAGCTGTGCTCAGATCGACATATATCGACTCAAGAACATCGCCTGTAGGCGCTATATGGCCGTGGGTTGCATCTGGCTGGTATCAGAGCTACCCCCATGCTGTATATACGGCGCCCAGCTGTGCTCAGATCGACATATATCGACTCAAGAACATCGCCTCTAGGTCCTATATGGCCGTGGGTTGCATCTGGCTGGTATCAGAGCTACCCCCATGCTGTATATACGGCGCCCAGCTATGCTCAGATCGACATATGTCGACTCAAGAACATCGCCTGTAGGTCCTATATGGCCGTGGGTTGAATCTGGCTGGTATCAGAGCTACCCCCATGCTGTATATACGGCGCCCAGCTGTGCTCAGATCGACATATATCGACTCAAGAACATCGCCCGTAGGTCCTATATGGCCGCGGGTTGCATCTGGCTGGTATCAGAGCCAACCCCATGCTGTATATACGGCGCCCAGCTGTACTCAGATCGACATATATCGACTCAAGAACATCGCCTGCAGGTCCTATATGGCCGTGGGTTGCATCTGGCTGGTATCAGAGCTACCCCCATGCTGTATATACGGGGCCCAGCTGTGCTCAGATCGATATATATCGACTCTAGATCATCGCCTGTAGGTCCTATATGGCCGTGGGTTGCAGCTGGCTGGTATCAGAGCTACCCCCATGCTGTATATACGTGGCCCAGCTGTGCTTAGATCGACATATATCGACTCAAGAACATCGCTTGTAGGTTCTATATGGCCGTGGGTTGCATCTGGCTGGTATCAGAGCCACCCACATACCGTATATACGGGGCCCAGCTGTGCTCATATCGACATATATCGACTCAAGAACATCGCCTGGAGGTCCTATATGGCCGTGGGTTGCATCTGGCTGGTATCAGAGCCACCCACATGCCGTATATACGGGGCCCAGCTGTGCTCAGATCGACATATATCGACTCAAGAACATCGCCTGTAGGTCCTATATGGCCGTGGGTTGCATCTGGCTGGTATCAGAGCCACCCCCATGCTGTATATACGGCGCCCAGCTGTGCTCAGATCGAAATATATCGACTCAAGAACATCGCCTGTAGGTCCTATATGTCCGTGGGTTGCATCTGGCTGGTATCAGAGCCACCCACATGCCGTATATACGGGGCCCAGCTGTGCTCAGATCGACATATATCGACTCAGGAACATCGCCTGTAGGTCCTATATGGCCGTGGGTTGTATATGGCTGGTATCAGAACTACCCCCATGCTATATATACGGCGCCCAGCTGTGCTCAGATCGACATATATCATCTCAAGAACATAGCCTGTAGGTCCTATATGGCCGTGGGTTGCATCTGGCTGGTATCAGAGCCACCCCCATGCTGTATATACGGCGCCCAGCTGTGCTCAGATCGACATATATCGACTCAAGAACATCGCCTGTAGGTCCTATATGGCCGTGGGTTGAATCTGGCTGGTATCAGAGCTACCCCCATGCTGTATATACGGCGCCCAGCTGTGCTCAGATCGACATATATCGACTCAAGAACATCGCCTGAAGGTCCTATATGGCCGTGGGTTGCATCTGGCTGGTATCAGAGCCACCCCCATGCTGTATATACGTGGCCCAGCTGTGCTTAGATCGACATATATCGACTCAAGAACATCGCTTGTAGGTCCTATATGGCCGTGGGTTGAATCTGGCTGGTATCAGAGCTACCCCCATGCTGTATATACGGCGCCCAGCTGTGCTCAGATCGACATATATCGACTCAAGAACATCGCTTGTAGGTTCTATATGGCCGTGGGTTGCATCTGGCTGGTATCAGAGCCACCCACATACCGTATATACGGGGCCCACCTGTGCTCATATCGACATATATCGACTCAAGAACATCGCCTGGAGGTCCTATATGGCCGTGGGTTGCATCTGGCTGGTATCAGAGCCACCCACATGCCTTATATACGGGGACCAGCTGTGCTCAGATCGACATATATCGACTCAAGAACATCGCCTGTAGGTCCTATATGGCCGTGGGTTGCATCTGGCTGGTATCAGAGCCACCCCCATGCTGTATATACGGCGCCTAGCTGTGCTCAGATCGACATATATCGACTCAAGAACATCGCCTGTGGGTCTTATATGGCCGTGGGTTGCATCTGGCTGGTATGAGAGCTACCCCCATGCTGTATATACGTCGCCCAGCTGTGCTCAGATCGACATATATCGACTCAAGAACATCGCCTGTAGGTCCTATATGGCCGTGGGTTGCATCTGGCTGGTATCAGTGCTACCCCCATGCTGTATATACGGCGCCCAGCTGTGCTCAGATCGACATATATCGACTCAAGAACATCGCCTGTAGGTCCTATATGGCCGTGGGTTGCATCTGGCTGGTATCAGAGCCACCCACATGCCGTATATACGGGGACCAGCTGTGCTCAGATCGACATATATCGACTCAAGAACATCGCCTGTAGGTGCTATATGGCCGTGGGTTGCATCTGGCTGGTATCAGAGCTACCCACATGATGTATTTACGGCGCCCAGCTGTGCTCAGATCGACATATATCGACTCAAGAACATCGCCTGTAGGTCCTATATGGCCGTGCGTTGCATCTGGCTAGTATCAAAGCCACCCACATGCCGTATATACGGGGCCCAGCTGTGCTCAGATCGACATATATCGACTCAAGAACATTGCCTCTAGGTCCTATATGGCCGTGGGTTGCATCTGGCTGGTATCAGAGCTACCCCCATGCTGTATATACGGGGCCCAGCTGTGCTCAGATCGACATATATCGACTCAAGAACATCTCCTGTAGGTCCTATATGGCCGTGGGTTGCATCTGGCTGGTATCAGAGCCACCCACATGCCGTATATACGGGGCCCAGCTGTGCTCAGATCGACATATATCGACTCAAGAACGTCGCCTGTAGGTCTTATATGGCCGTGGGTTGTATATGGCTGGTATCAGAACTACCCCCATGCTATATATACGGCGCCCAGCTGTGCTCAGATCGACATATATCGTCTCAAGAACATAGCCTGTAGGTCCTATATGGCCGTGGGTTGCATCTGGCTGGTATCAGAGCCACCCCCATGCTGTATATACGGCGCCCAGCTGTGCTCAGATCGACATAGATCGACTCAAGAACATCGCCTGTAGGTCCTATATGGTCGTGGGTTGAATCTGGCTGGTATCAGAGCTACCCCCATGCTGTATATACGGCGCCCAGCTGTGCTCAGATCGACATATATCGACTCAAGAACATCGCCTGTAGGTCCTATATGGCCGTGGGTTGCATCTGGCTGGTATCAGAGCCACCCCCATGCTGTATATACGTGGCCCAGCTGTGCTTAGATCGACATATATCGACTCAAGAACATCGCTTGTTGGTTCTATATGGCCGTGGGTTGCATCTGGCTGGTATCAGAGCCACCCACATACCGTATAAACAGGGCCCAGCTGTGCTCATATCGACATATATCGACTCAAGAACATCGCCTGGAGGTCCTATATGGCCGTGGGTTGCATCTGGCAGGTATCAGAGCCACCCACATGCCGTATATACGGGGCCCAGCTGTGCTCAGATCGACATATATCGACTCAAGAACATCGCCTGTAGGTCCTATATGGCCGTGGGTTGTATCTGGCTGGTATCAGAGCCACCCCCATGCTGTATATACGGCGCCCAGCTGTGCTCAGATCGACATATATCGACTCAAGAACATCGCCTGTAGGTCCTATATGGCCGTGGGTTGCATCTGGCTGGTATCAGAGCCACCCACATGCCGTATATACGTGGCCCAGCTGTGCTCAGATCGACATATATCGACTCAGGAACATCGCCTGTAGGTCCTATATGGCCGTGGGTTGCATCTGGCTGGTATCAGAGCTACCCCCATGCTGTATATACGGGGCCCAGCTGTGCTCAGATCGACATATATCGACTCAAGAACATCGCCTATAGGTCCTATATGGTCGTGGGTTGCAGCTGGCTGGTATCACAGCAACCCACATGCTGTATATACGTGGCCCAGCTGTGCTTAGATCGACATATATCGACTCAAGAACATCGCCTGTAATTCTTATATGGCCGTGGGTTGCATCTGGCTGGTATCAGAGCCACCCACATGCCGTATATACGGGGACCAGCTGTGCTCAGATTGACATATATCGACTCAAGAACATCGCCTGTAGGTCCTATATGGCCGTGGGTTGCATCTGGTTGGTATCAGAGCTACCCCCATGCTGTATATACGGCGCCCAGCTGTGCTCAGATCGACATATATCGACTCAATAATATCACCTGTAGGTCCAATATGGCCGTGGGTTGCATCTGGCTGGTATCAGAGCTACCCCCATTGTGTATATACGGGGCCCAGCTGTGCTCAGATCGACATATATCGACTCAAGAACAACGCCTGTTATTCCTATATAGCCGTGGGTTGCAGCTGGCTGGTATCACAGCTACCCCCATGCTGTATATACGTGGCCCAGCTGTGCTCAGATCGACATATATCGACTCAAGAACATCGCCTGTAGGTCCTATATGGACGTGGGTTGCATCTGGCTGGTATCAGAGCCACCCACATGCTGTATATACGTGGCCCAGCTGTGCTTAGATCGACATATATCGACTCAAGAACATCGCCTGTAGGTCCTATATGGCCGTGGGTTGCATCTGGCTGGTATCAGAGCCACGCACATGCCGTATATACGGGGCCCAGCTGTGCTCAGATCGACATATATCGACTCAAGAACATCGCCTGTAGGTCATATATGGCCGTGGGTTGCATCTGGCTGTATCAGAGCCGCCCACATGCCGTATATACGGGGCACAGCTGTGATCAGATCGACATATATCGACTCAAGAACATCGCCTGTAGGTCCTATATGGCCGTGGGTTGCATCTGGCTGGTATCAGAGCTACCCCCATGCTGTATATACGGCGCCCAGCTGTGCTCAGATCGACATATATCGACTCAAGAACATCGCCTGTAGGTCCTATATGGCCGTGGGTTGCATCTGGCTGGTATCAGAGCCACCCCCATGCTGTATATACGGCGCCCAGCTGTGCTCAGATCGACATATATCGACTCAAGAACATCGCCTGAGGGTCCTATATGGCCGTGGGTTGCATCTGGCTGGTATCAGAGCTACCCCCATGCTGTATATACGGGGCCCAGCTGTGGTCAGATCGACATATATCGACTCACTGCATCTGGCTGGAATCAGAGCCACCCACATGCTGCATATACAAGACATAGCGGAGCTCATATCGACATATATCGACTCAAGAACATCGCCTGTAGGTCCTATATGGGCATAGGTTGCACCTGGCTGGTGTCGGAGCAGCCCCAATGCTGCATATACGTTGCATACCGGTGCTCAGATCGATATATATCGACTCAAGAACATCGCCTGTAGGTCCTATATGGCCGTGGGTTGCATCTGGCTGATATCAGAGCCACCCACATGCCGTATATACGGGGCCCAGCTGTGCTCAGATCGACATATATCGACTCAGGAACATCGCCTGTAGGTCCTATATGGCCGTGGCTTGCATCCGGCTGGTATCAGAGCCACCCACATGCCGTATATACGGGGCCCAGCTGTGCTCAGATCGACATATATCGACTCAGGAACATTGCCTGTAGGTCCTATATGGCCGTGGGTTGCAGCTGGCTGGTATCAGAGCCACCCACATGCCGTATATACGGGGACCAGCTGTGCTCAGATCGACATATATCGACTCAAGAACATCGCCTGTAGGTGCTATATGGCCGTGGGTTGCATCTGGCTGGTATCAGAGCTACCCACATGATGTATTTACGGCGCCCAGCTGTGCTCAGATCGACATATATCGACTCAAGGACATCGCCTGTAGGTCCTATATGGCCGTGCGTTGCATCTGGCTAGTATCAGAGCCACCCACATGCCGTATATACGGGGCCCAGCTGTGCTCAGATCGACATATATCGACTCAAGAACATCGCCTGTAGGTGCTATATGGCCGTGGGTTGCATCTGGCTGGTATCAGAGCTACCCCCATGCTGTATATACGGCGCCCAGCTGTGCTCAGATCGACATATATCGACTCAAGAACATCGCCTCTAGGTCCTATATGGCCGTGGGTTGCATCTGGATGGTATCAGAGCTACCCCCATGCTGTATATACGGCGCCCAGCTATGCTCAGATCGACATATGTCGACTCAAGAACATCGCCTGTAGGTCCTATATGGCCGTGGGTTGAATCTGGCTGGTATCAGAGCTACCCCCATGCTGTATATACGGCGCCCAGCTGTGCTCAGATCGACATATATCGACTCAAGAACATCGCCCGTAGGTCCTATATGGCCGCGGGTTGCATCTGGCTGGTATCAGAGCCACCCCCATGCTGTATATACGGCGCCCAGCTGTACTCAGATCGACATATATCGACTCAAGAACATCGCCTGCAGGTCCTATATGGCCGTGGGTAGCATCTGGCTGGTATCAGAGCTACCCCCATGCTGTATATACGGGGCCCAGCTGTGCTCAGATCGATATATATCGACTCTAGATCATCGCCTGTAGGTCCTATATGGCCGTGGGTTGCAGCTGGCTGGTATCAGAGCTACCCCCATGCTGTATATACGTGGCCCAGCTGTGCTTAGATCGACATATATCGCCTCAAGAACATCGCTTGTAGGTTCTATATGGCCGTGGGTTGCATCTGGCTGGTATCAGAGCCACCCACATACCGTATATACGGGGCCCAGCTGTGCTCATATCGACATATATCGACTCAAGAACATCGCCTGGAGGTCCTATATGGCCGTGGGTTGCATCTGGCTGGTATCAGAGCCACCCACATGCCGTATATACGGGGCCCAGCTGTGCTCAGATCGACATATATCGACTCAAGAACATCGCCTGTAGGTCCTATATGGCCGTGGGTTGCATCTGGCTGGTATCAGAGCCACCCCCATGCTGTATATACGGCGCCCAGCTGTGCTCAGATCGAAATATATCGACTCAAGAACATCGCCTGTAGGTCCTATATGTCCGTGGGTTGCATCTGGCTGGTATCAGAGCCACCCACATGCCGTATATAAGGGGCCCAGCTGTGCTCAGATCGACATATATCGACTCAGGAACATCGCCTGTAGGTCCTATATAGCCGTGGGTTGTATATGGCTGGTATCAGAACTACCCCCATGCTATATATACGGCGCCCAGCTGTGCTCAGATCGACATATATCGTCTCAAGAACATAGCCTGTAGGTCCTATATGGCCGTGGGTTGCATCTGGCTGGTATCAGAGCCACCCCCATGCTGTATATACGGCGCCCAGCTGTGCTCAGATCGACATATATCGACTCAAGAACATCGCCTGTAGGTCCTATATGGCCGTGGGTTGAATCTGGCTGGTATCAGAGCTACCCCCATGCTGTATATACGGCGCCCAGCTGTGCTCAGATCGACATATATCGACTCAAGAACATCGCCTGTAGGTCCTATATGGCCGTGGGTTACATCTGGCTGGTTTCAGAGCCACCCCCATGCTGTATATACGTGGCCCAGCTGTGCTTAGATCGACATATATGGACTCAAGAACATCGCTTGTAGGTCCTATATGGCCGTGGGTTGAATCTGGCTGGTATCAGAGCTACCCCCATGCTGTATATACGGCGCCCAGCTGTGCTCAGATCGACATATATCGACTCAAGAACATCGCCTGTAGGTCCTATATGGCCGTGGGTTGCATCTGGCTGGTATCAGAGCCACCCCCATGCTGTATATACGTGGCCCAGCTGTGCTTAGATCGACATATATCGACTCAAGAACATCGCTTGTAGGTTCTATATGGCCGTGGGTTGCATCTGGCTGGTATCAGAGCCACCCACATACCGTATATACGGGGCCCAGCTGTGCTCATATCGACATATATCGACTCAAGAACATCGCCTGGAGGTCCTATATGGCAGTGGGTTGCATCTGGCTGGTATCAGAGCCACCCACATGCCTTATATACGGGGCCCAGCTGTGCTCAGATCGACATATATCGACTCAAGAACATCGCCTGTAGGTCCTATATGGCCGTGGGTTGCATCTGGCTGGTATCAGAGCCACCCCCATGCTGTATATACGGCGCCCAGCTGTGCTCAGATCGACATATATCGACTCAAGAACATCGCCTGTGGGTCTTATATGGCCGTGGGTTGCATCTGGCTGGTATGAGAGCTACCCCCATGCTGTATATACGTCGCCCAGCTGTGCTCAGATCGACATATATCGACTCAAGAACATCGCCTGTAGGTCCTATATGGCCGTGGGTTGCATCTGGCTGGTATCAGTGCTACCCCCATGCTGTATATACGGCGCCCAGCTGTGCTCAGATCGACATATATCGACTCAAGAACATCGCCTGTAGGTCCTATATGGCCGTGGGTTGCATCTGGCTGGTATCAGAGCCACCCACATGCCGTATATACGGGGACCAGCTGTGCTCAGATCGACATATATCGACTCAAGAACATCGCCTGTAGGTGCTATATGGCCGTGGGTTGCATCTGGCTGGTATCAGAGCTACCCACATGATGTATTTACGGCGCCCAGCTGTGCTCAGATCGACATATATCGACTCAAGAACATCGCCTGTAGGTCCTATATGGCCGTGCGTTGCATCTGGCTAGTATCAGAGCCACCCACATGCCGTATATACGGGGCCCAGCTGTGCTCAGATCGACATATATCGACTCAAGAACATTGCCTCTAGGTCCTATATGGCCGTGGGTTGCATCTGGCTGGTATCAGAGCTACCCCCATGCTGTATATACGGGGCCCAGCTGTGCTCAGATCGACATATATCGACTCAAGAACATCGCCTGTAGGTCCTATATGGCCGTGGGTTGCATCTGGCTGGTATCAGAGCCACCCACATGCCGTATATACGGGGCCCAGCTGTGCTCAGATCGACATATATCGACTCAAGAACGTCGCCTGTAGGTCCTATATGGCCGTGGGTTGTATATGGCTGGTATCAGAACTACCCCCATGCTATATATACGGCGCCCAGCTGTGCTCAGATCGACATATATCGTCTCAAGAACATAGCCTGTAGGTCCTATATGGCCGTGGGTTGCATCTGGCTGGTATCAGAGCCACCCCCATGCTGTATATACGGCGCCCAGCTGTGCTCAGATCGACATATATCGACTCAAGAACATCGCCTGTAGGTCCTATATGGTCGTGGGTTGAATCTGGCTGGTATCAGAGCTACCCCCATGCTGTATATACGGCGCCCAGCTGTGCTCAGATCGACATATATCGACTCAAGAACATCGCCTGTAGGTCCTATATGGCCGTGGGTTGCATCTGGCTGGTATCAGAGCCACCCCCATGCTGTATATACGTGGCCCAGCTGTGCTTAGATCGACATATATCGACTCAAGAACATCGCTTGTTGGTTCTATATGGCCGTGGGTTGCATCTGGCTGGTATCAGAGCCACCCACATACCGTATAAACAGGGCCCAGCTGTGCTCATATCGACATATATCGACTCAAGAACATCGCCTGGAGGTCCTATATGGCCGTGGGTTGCATCTGGCAGGTATCAGAGCCACCCACATGCCGTATATACGGGGCCCAGCTGTGCTCAGATCGACATATATCGACTCAAGAACATCGCCTGCAGGTCCCATATGGCCGTGGGTTGTATCTGGCTGGTATCAGAGCCACCCCCATGCTGTATATACGGCGCCCAGCTGTGCTCAGATCGACATATATCGACTCAGGAACATCGCCTGTAGGTCCTATATGGCCGTGGGTTGCATCTGGCTGGTATCAGAGCTACCCCCATGCTGTATATACGGGGCCCAGCTGTGCTCAGATCGACATATATCGACTCAAGAACATCGCCTGTAGGTCCTATATAGCCGTGGGTTGCAGCTGGCTGGTATCACAGCTACCCCCATGCTGTATATACGTGGCCCAGCTGTGCTCAGATCGACATATATCGACTCAAGAACATCGCCTGTAGGTCCTATATGGTCGTGGGTTACAGCTGGCTGGTATCAGAGCCACACACATGCCGTATATACGGGGCCCAGTTGTGCTCAGATCGACATATATTGACTCAAGAACATCGCCTATAGCTCCTATATGGCCGTGGGTTGCATGTGGCTGGTATCAGAGCTAACCCCATGCTGTATATACGGCGCCCAGCTGTGCTCAGATCGACATATATCGACTCAAGAACATCGCCTGTAGGTCCTATATGGCCGTGGGTTGCATCTGGCTGGTATCAGAGCTACCCCCATGCTGTATATACGGGGCCCAGCTGTGCTCAGATCGACATATATCGACTCAAGAACATCGCCTGTAGGTCCTATATAGCCGTGGGTTGCAGCTGGCTGGTATCACAGTTACCCCCATGCTGTATATACGTGGCCCAGCTGTGCTCAGCTCGACATATATCGACTCAAGAACATCGCCTGAGGGTCCTATATGGCCGTGGGTTGCATCTGGCTGGTATCAGGGCTACCCCCATGCTGTATATACGGGGCCCAGCTGTGGTCAGATCGACATATATCGACTCAAAAACATCGCCTGTAGGTCCTATATAGCCGTGGGTTGCAGCTGACTGGTATCACAGCAACCCACATGCTGTATATACGTGGCCCAGCTGTGCTTAGATCGACATATATCGACTCAAGAACATCGCCTGTAGGTTCCTATATGGCCGTGGGTTGCATCTGGCTGGTATCAGAGCCACCCACATGCCGTATATAAGGGGACCAGCTGTGCTCAGATAGACATATATCGACGCAAGAACATCGCCTGTAGGTCCTATATGGCCGTGGGTTGCATCTGGCTGGTATCAGAGCTACCCCCATGCTGTATATACGGCGCCCAGCTGTGCTTAGATCGACATATATCGACTCAAGAATATCGCCTGTAGGTCCTATATGGCCGTGGGTTGCATCTGGCTGGTATCAGAGCTACCCCCATGGTGTATATACGGGGCCCAGCTGTGCTCAGATCGACATATATCGACTCAAGAACAACGCCTGTTATTCCTATATGGCCGTTGGTTGCAGCTGGCTGGTATCACAGCTACCCCCATGCTGTATATACGTGGCCCAGCTGTGGTCAGATCAACATATATCGACTCAAGAACATCGCCTGTAGGTCCTATATTGCCGTGGGTTGCAGCTGACTGGTATCACAGCAAACCACATGCTGTATATACGTGGCCCAGCTGTGCTTAGATCGACATATATCGACTCAAGAACATCGCCTGTAGGTCCTATATCGCCGTGGGTTGCATCTGGTTGGTATCAGAGCCACCCACATGCCGTATATACGGGGCACAGCTGTGCTCAGATCGACATATATCGACTCAAGAACATCGCCTGTAGGTCCTATATGGCCGTGGGTTGCATCTGGCTGGTATCAGATCTAACCCCATGCTGTATATACGGCGCCCAGCTGTGCTTAGATCGACATATATCGACTCAGGAACATCGCCTGTAGGTCCTATATGGCCGTGGGTTGCATCTGGCTGGTATCAGAGCTACCCCCATGCTGTATATACGGGGCCCAGCTGTGCTCAGATCGACATATATCGACTCAAGAACATCGCCTGTAAGTCCTATATAGCCGTGGGTTGCAGCTGGCTGGAATCACAGCTACCCCCATGCTGTATATACGTGGCCCAGCTGTGCTCAGATCGACATATATCGACTCAAGAACATCGCCTATAGGTCCTATATGGTCGTGGGTTGCAGCTGGCTGGTATCACAGCAACCCACATGCTGTATATACGTGGCCCAGCTGTGCTTAGATCGACATATATCGACTCAAGAACATCGCCTGTAATTCTTATATGGCCGTGGGTTGCATCTGGCTGGTATCAGAGCCACCCACATGCCGTATATACGGGGACCAGCTGTGCTCAGATTGACATATATCGACTCAAGAACATCGCCTGTAGGTCCTATATGGCCGTGGGTTGCATCTGGTTGGTATCAGAGCTACACCCATGCTGTATATACGGCGCCCAGCTGTGCTCAGATCGACATATATCGACTCAATAATATCACCTGTAGGTCCAATATGGCCGTGGGTTGCATCTGGCTGGTATCAGAGCTACCCCCATGGTGTATATACGGGGCCCAGCTGTGCTCAGATCGACATATATCGACTCAAGAACAACGCCTGTTATTCCTATATAGCCGTGGGTTGCAGCTGGCTGGTATCACAGCTACCCCCATGCTGTATATACGTGGCCCAGCTGTGCTCAGATCGACATATATCGACTCAAGAACATCGCCTGTAGGTCCTATATGGACGTGGGTTGCATCTGGCTGGTATCAGAGCCACCCACATGCTGTATATACGTGGCCCAGCTGTGCTTAGATCGACATATATCGACTCAAGAACATCGCCTGTAGGTCCTATATGGCCGTGGGTTGCATCTGGCTGGTATCAGAGCCACCCACATGCCGTATATACGGGGCCCAGCTGTGCTCAGATCGACATATATCGACTCAAGAACATCGCCTGTAGGTCCTATATGGCCGTGGGTTGCATCTGGCTGTATCAGAGCCGCCCACATGCCGTATATACGGGGCACAGCTGTGCTCAGATCGACATATATCGACTCAAGAACATCGCCTGTAGGTCCTATATGGCCGTGGGTTGCATCTGGCTGGTATCAGAGCTACCCCCATGCTGTATATACGGGGCCCAGCTGTGCTCAGATCGACATATATCGACTCAAGAACATCGCCTGTAGGTCCTATATGGCCGTGAGTTGTATCTGGCTGGTATCAGAGCCACCCCCATGCTGTATATACGGCGCCCAGCTGTGCTCAGATCGACATATATCGACTCAAGAACATCGCCTGTAGGTCCTATATGGCCGTGCTCAGCTGTGCTCAGATCGACATATATCGACTCAAGAACAACGCCTGTTATTCCTATATAGCCGTGGGTTGCAGCTGGCTGGTATCACAGCTACCCCCATGCTGTATATACGTGGCCCAGCTGTGGTCAGATCAACATATATCGACTCAAGAACATCGCCTGTAGGTCCTATATTGCCGTGGGTTGCAGCTGACTGGTATCACAGCAAACCACATGCTGTATATACGTGGCCCAGCTGTGCTTAGATCGACATATATCGACTCAAGAACATCGCCTGTAGGTCCTATATGGCCGTGGGTTGCATCTGGTTGGTATCAGAGCCACCCACATGCCGTATATACGGGGCACAGCTGTGCTCAGATCGACATATATCGACTCAAGAACATCGCCTGTAGGTCCTATATGGCCGTGGGTTGCATCTGGCTGGTATCAGATCTACCCCCATGCTGTATATACGGCGCCCAGCTGTGCTCAGATCGACATATATCGACTCAGGAACATCGCCTGTAGGTCCTATATGGCCGTGGGTTGCATCTGGCTGGTATCAGAGCTACCCCCATGCTGTATATACGGGGCCCAGCTGTGCTCAGATCGACATATATCGACTCAAGAACATCGCCTGTAAGTCCTATATAGCCGTGGGTTGCAGCTGGCTGGAATCACAGCTACCCCCATGCTGTATATACGTGGCCCAGCTGTGCTCAGATCGACATATATCGACTCAAGAACATCGCCTATAGGTCCTATATGGTCGTGGGTTGCAGCTGGCTGGTATCACAGCAACCCACATGCTGTATATACGTGGCCCAGCTGTGCTTAGATCGACATATATCGACTCAAGAACATCGCCTGTAATTCTTATATGGCCGTGGGTTGCATCTGGCTGGTATCAGAGCCACCCACATGCCGTATATACGGGGACCAGCTGTGCTCAGATTGACATATATCGACTCAAGAACATCGCCTGTAGGTCCTATATGGCCGTGGGTTGCATCTGGTTGGTATCAGAGCTACCCCCATGCTGTATATACGGCGCCCAGCTGTGCTCAGATCGACATATATCGACTCAATAATATCACCTGTAGGTCCAATATGGCCGTGGGTTGCATGTGGCTGGTATCAGAGCTACCCCCATGGTGTATATACGGGGCCCAGCTGTGCTCAGATCGACATATATCGACTCAAGAACAACGCCTGTTATTCCTATATAGCCGTGGGTTGCAGCTGGCTGGTATCACAGCTACCCCCATGCTGTATATACGTGGCCCAGCTGTGCTCAGATCGACATATATCGACTCAAGAACATCGCCTGTAGGTCCTATATGGACGTGGGTTGCATCTGGCTGGTATCAGAGCCAACCACATGCTGTATATACGTGGCCCAGCTGTGCTTAGATCGACATATATCGACTCAAGAACATCGCCTGTAGGTCCTATATGGCCGTGGGTTGCATCTGGCTGGTATCAGAGCCACCCACATGCCGTATATACGGGGCCCAGCTGTGCTCAGATCGACATATATCGACTCAAGAACATCGCCTGTAGGTCCTATATGGCCGTGGGTTGCATCTGGCTGTATCAGAGCCGCCCACATGCCGTATATACGGGGCACAGCTGTGCTCAGATCGACATATATCGACTCAAGAACATCGCCTGTAGGTCCTATATGGCCGTGGGTTGCATCTGGCTGGTATCAGAGCTTCCCCCATGCTGTATATACGGCGCCCAGCTGTGCTCAGATCGACATATATCGACTCAAGAACATCGCCTGTAGGTCCTATATGGCCGTGGGTTGCATCTGGCTGGTATCAGAGCTACCCCCATGCTGTATATACGGGGCCCAGCTGTGGTCAGATCGACATATATCGACTCACTGCATCTGGCTGGAATCAGAGCCACCCACATGCTGCATATACAAGACATAGCGGAGCTCATATCGACATATATCGACTCAAGAACATCGCCTGTAGGTCCTATATGGGCATAGGTTGCACCTGGCTGGTGTCGGAGCAGCCCCAATGCTGCATATACGTTGCATACCGGTGCTCAGATCGATATATATCGACTCAAGAACATCGCCTGTAGGTCCTATATGGCCGTGGGTTGCATCTGGCTGATATCAGAGCCACCCACATGCCGTATATACGGGGCCCAGCTGTGCTCAGATCGACATATATCGACTCAGGAACATCGCCTGTAGGTCCTATATGGCCGTGGCTTGCATCCGGCTGGTATCAGAGCCACCCACATGCCGTATATACGGGGCCCAGCTGTGCTCAGATCGACATATATCGACTCAAGAACATTGCCTGTAGGTCCTATATGGCCGTGGGTTGCAGCTGGCTGGTATCAGAGCCACCCACATGCCGTATATACGGGTCCAGCTGTGCTCAGATCGACATATATCGACTCAAGAACATCGCCTGTAGGTGCTATATGGCCGTGGGTTGCATCTGGCTGGTATCAGAGCTACCCACATGATGTATTTACGGCGCCCAGCTGTGCTCAGATCGACATATATCGACTCAAGAACATCGCCTGTAGGTCCTATATGGCCGTGCGTTGCATCTGGCTAGTATCAGAGCCACCCACATGCCGTATATACGGGGCCCAGCTGTGCTCAGATCGACATATATCGACTCAAGAACATCGCCTGTAGGTGCTATATGGCCGTGGGTTGCATCTGGCTGGTATCAGAGCTACCCCCATGCTGTATATACGGCGCCCAGCTGTGCTCAGATCGACATATATCGACTCGAGAACATCGCCTCTAGGTCCTATATGGCCGTGGGTTGCATCTGGCTGGTATCAGAGCTACCCCCATGCTGTATATACGGCGCCCAGCTATGCTCAGATCGACATATGTCGACTCAAGAACATCGCCTGTAGGTCCTATATGGCCGTGGGTTGAATCTGGCTGGTATCAGAGCTACCCCCATGCTGTATATACGGCGCCCAGCTGTGCTCAGATCGACATATATCGACTCAAGAACATCGCCCGTAGGTCCTATATGGCCGCGGGTTGCATCTGGCTGGTATCAGAGCCACCCCCATGCTGTATATACGGCGCCCAGCTGTACTCAGATCGACATATATCGACTCAAGAACATCGCCTGCAGGTCCTATATGGCCGTGGGTTGCATCTGGCTGGTATCAGAGCTACCCCCATGCTGTATATACGGGGCCCAGCTGTGCTCAGATCGATATATATCGACTCTAGATCATCGCCTGTAGGTCCTATATGGCCGTGGGTTGCAGCTGGCTGGTATCAGAGCTACCCCCATGCTGTATATACGTGGCCCAGCTGTGCTTAGATCGACATATATCGACTCAAGAACATCGCTTGTAGGTTCTATATGGCCGTGGGTTGCATCTGGCTGGTACCAGAGCCACCCACATACCGTATATACGGGGCCCAGCTGTGCTCATATCGACATATATCGACTCAAGAACATCGCCTGGAGGTCCTATATGGCCGTGGGTTGCATCTGGCTGGTATCAGAGCCACCCACATGCCGTATATACGGGGCCCAGCTGTGCTCAGATCGACATATATCGACTCAAGAACATCGCCTGTAGGTCCTATATGGCCGTGGGTTGCATCTGGCTGGTATCAGAGCCACCCCCATGCTGTATATACGGCGCCCAGCTGTGCTCAGATCGAAATATATCGACTCAAGAACATCGCCTGTAGGTCCTATATGTCCGTGGGTTGCATCTGGCTGGTATCAGAGCCACCCACATGCCGTATATACGGGGCCCAGCTGTGCTCAGATCGACATATATCGACTCAGGAACATCGCCTGTAGGTCCTATATGGCCGTGGGTTGCATCTGGCTGGTATCAGAGCTACCCCCATGCTGTATATACGGGGCCCAGCTGTGCTCAGATCGACATATATCGACTCAAGAACATCGCCTGTAGGTCCTATATAGCCGTGGGTTGCAGCTGGCTGGTATCACATCTACCCCCATGCTGTATATACGTGGCCCAGCTGTGCTCAGATCGACATATATCGACTCAAGAACATCGCATGTAGGTCCTATATAGCCGTGGATTGCAGCTGGCTGGTATCACATCTACCCCCATGCTGTATATACGTGGCCCAGCTGTGCTCAGATCGACATATATCGACTCAAGAACATCGCCTGTAGGTCCTATATGGTCGTGGGTTACAGCTGGCTGGTATCAGAGCCACCCACATGCCGTATATACGGGGCCCAGTTGTGCTCAGATCGACATATATCGACTCAAGAACATCGCCTGTAGCTCCTATATGGCCGTGGGTTGCATCTGGCTGGTATCAGAGCTAACCCCATGCTGTATCCACGGCGCCCAGCTGTGCTCAGATCGACATTTATCGACTCAAGAACATCGCCTGTAGGTCCTATATGGCCGTGGGTTGCATCTGGCTGGTATCAGAGCTACCCCCGTGCTGTATATACGGGGCCCAGCTGTGCTCAGATCGACATATATCGACTCAAGAACATCGCCTGTAGGTCCTATATAGCCGTGGGTTGCAGCTGGCTGGTATCAGAGCTACCCCCATGCTGTATATACGGGGCCCAGCTGTGGTCAGATCGACATATATCGACTCAAGAACATCGCCTGTAGGTCCTATATAGCCGTGGGTTGCAGCTGACTGGTATCACAGCAACCCACATGCTGTATATACGTGGCCCAGCTGTGCTTAGATCGACATATATCGACTCAAGAACATCGCCTGTAGTTCCTATATGGCCGTGGGTTGCATCTGGCTGGTATCAGAGCCACCCACATGCCGTCTATACGGGGACCAGCTGTGCTCAGATAGACATATATCGACTCAAGAACATCGACTGTAGGTCCTATATGGCCGTGGGTTGCATCTGGCTGGTATCAGAGCTACCCCCATGCTGTATATACGGCGCCAAGCTGTGCTCAGATCGACATATATCGACTCAAGAATATCGCCTGTAGGTCCTATATGGCCGCGGGTTGCATCTGACTGGTATCAGAGCTACCCCCATGGTGTATATACGGGGCCCAGCTGTGCTCAGATCGACATATATCGACTCAAGAACAACGCCTGTAATTCCTATATAGCCGTGGGTTGCAGCTGGCTGGTATCACAGCTACCCCCATGCTGTATATACGTGGCCCAGCTGTGCTCAGATCGACATATATCGACTCAAGAACATCGCCTGTAGGTCCTATATGGCCGTGGGTTACATCTGGCTGGTATCAGAGCCACCCACATGCTGTATATACGTGGCCCAGCTGTTCTTAGATCGACATATATCGACTCAAGAACATCGCCTGTAGGTCCTATATGGCCGTGGGTTGCATCTGGCTGGTATCAGAGCCACCCACATGCCGTATATACGGGGCCCAGCTGTGCTCAGATCGACATATATCGACTCAAGAACGTCGCCTGTCGGTCCTATATGGCCGTGGGTTGTATATGGCTGGTATCAGAGCTACCCCCATGCTGTATATACGGCGCCCAGCTGTGCTCAGATCGACATATATCGACTCAAGAACATAGCCTGTAGGTCCTATATGGCCGTGAGTTGCATCTGGCCGGTATCAGAGCCACCCCCATGCTGTATATACGGCGCCCAGCTGTGCTCAGATCGACATAAATCGACTCAAGAACATCGCCTGTAGGTCCTATATGGCCGTGGGTTGAATCTGGCTGGTATCAGAGCTACCCCCATGCTGTATATACGGCGCCCAGCTGTGCTCAGATCGACATATATCGACTCAAGAACATCGACTGTAGGTCCTATATGGCCGTGGGTTGCATCTGGCTGGTATCAGAGCCACCCCCATGCTGTATATACGGGGCCCAGCTGTGCTCAGATCGACATATATCGACTCAAGAACATCGCCTGAAGGTCCTATATGGGCATAGGTTGCACCTGGCTGGTGTCGGAGCGGCCCACATGCCGTATATACGGGGCCCAGCTGGGCTCAGATCAACATATATCGACTCAAGAACATCGCCTGTAGGTCCTATATGGCCGTGGGTTGCATCTGGCTGGTATCAGAGCTACCCCCATGCTGTATATACGAGGCCTAGCTGTGCTCAGATCGACATATATCGAGTCAAGAACATCGCCTGTGGGTCTTATATGGCTGTGGGTTGCAGCTGGCTGGTATCATAGCTACCCCCAGGCTGTATATACGTGGCCCAGCTGTGCTCAGATCGACATATATCGACTCAAGAACATCGCCTGTGGGTTCTATATGGCCGTGGGTTGCATCTGGCTGGTATCAGAGCTACCCCCATGCTGTATATACGAGGCCCAGCTGTGCTCAGATCGACATATATCGACTCAAGAACATCGCCTGTAGGTCCTATATGGCCGTGGGTTGCATCTGGCTGGTATCAGTGCTACCCCCATGCTGTATATACGGCGCCCAGCTGTGCTCAGATCGACATATATCGACTCAAGAACATCGCCTATAGGTCCTATATGGCCGTGGGTTGCATCTGGCTGGTATCAGAGCCACCCACATGCCGTATATACGGGGACCAGCTGTGCTCAGATCGACATATATCGACTCAAGAACATCGCCTGTAGGTGCTATATGGCCGTGGGTTGCATCTGGCTGGTATCAGAGCTACCCACATGATGTATTTACAGCGCCCAGCTGTGCTCACATCGACATATATCGACTCAAGAACATCGCCTGTAGGTTCTATATGGCCATAGGTTGCACCTGGCTTGTGTCGGAGCGGCCCACATGCCGTATATACGGGGCCCAGCTGTGCTCAGATCGACATATATCGACTCAAGAACATCGCCTGTAGGTCCTATATGGCCGTGGGTGGCATCTGGCTGGTATCAGAGCTACCCCCATGCTGTATATACGAGGCCTAGCTGTGCTCAGATCGACATATATCGAGTCAAGAACATCGCCTGTGGGTCTTATATGGCTGTGGGTTGCAGCTGGCTGGTATCATAGCTACCCCCAGGCTGTATATACGTGGCCCAGCTGTGCTCAGATCGACATATATCGACTCAAGAACATCGCCTGTGGGTTCTATATGGCCGTGGGTTGCATCTGGCTGGTATCAGAGCTACCCCCATGCTGTATATACGAGGCCCAGCTGTGCTCAGATCGACATATATCGACTCAAGAACATCGCCTGTGGGTCTTATATGGCCGTGGGTTGCATCTGGCTGGTATGAGAGCTACCCCCATGCTGTATATACGGCGCCCAGCTGTGCTCAGATCGACATATATCGACTCAAGAACATCGCCTGTAGGTCCTATATGGCCGTGGGTTGCATTTGGCTGGTATCAGTGCTACCCCCATGCTGTATATACGGCGCCCAGCTGTGCTCAGATCGACATATATCGACTCAAGAACATCGCCTGTACGTCCTATATGGCCGTGGGTTGCATCTGGCTGGTATCAGAGCCACCCACATGCCGTATATACGGGGACCAGCTGTGCTCAGATCGACATATATCGACTCAAGAACATCGCCTGTAGGTGCTATATGGCCGTGGGTTGCATCTGGCTGGTATCAGAGCTCCCCACATGATGTATTTACGGCGCCCAGCTGTGCTCAGATCGACATATATCGACTCAAGAACATCGCCTGTAGGTCCTATATGGCCGTGCGTTGCATCTGGCTGGTATCAGAGCCACCCACATGCCGTATATACGGGGCCCAGCTGTGCTCAGATCGACATATATCGACTCAAGAACATCGCCTGTAGGTCCAATATGGGCATAGGTTGCACCTGGCTGGTGTCGGAGCGGCCCACATGCCGTATATACGGGGCCCAGCTGTGCTCAGATCGACATATATCGACTCAAGAACATCGCCTGTAGTTCCTATATGGCCGTGGATTGCATCTGGCTGGTATCAGAGCTACCCCCATGGTGTATATACGGCGCCCAGCTGTACTCAGATCGACATATATCGACTCATGAACATCGCCTGTAGGTTCTATATGGCCATAGGTTGCACCTGGCTTGTGTCGAAGCGGCCCACATGCCGTATATACGGGGCCCAGCTGTGCTCAGATCGACATATATCGACTCAAGAACATCGCCTGTAGGTCCTATATGGCCGTGGGTTGCATCTGGCTGGTATCAGAGCTACCCCCATGCTGTATATACGAGGCCTAGCTGTGCTCAGATCGACATATATCGAGTCAAGAACATCGCCTGTGGGTCTTATATGGCTGTGGGTTGCAGCTGGCTGGTATCATAGCTACCCCCAGGCTGTATATACGTGGCCCAGCTGTGCTCAGATCGACATATATCGACTCAAGAACATCGCCTGTGGGTTCTATATGGCCGTGGGTTGCATCTGGCTGGTATCAGAGCTACCCCCATGCTGTATATACGAGGCCCAGCTGTGCTCAGATCGACATATATCGACTCAAGAACATCGCCTGTGGGTCTTATATGGCCGTGGGTTGCATCTGGCTGGTATGAGAGCTACCCCCATGATGTATATACGGCGCCCAGCTGTGCTCAGATCGACATATATCGACTCAAGAACATCGCCTGTAGGTCCTATATGGCCGTGGGTTGCATTTGGCTGGTATCAGTGCTACCCCCATGCTGTATATACGGCGCCCAGCTGTGCTCAGATCGACATATATCGACTCAAGAACATCGCCTGTAGGTCCTATATGGCCGTGGGTTGCATCTGGCTGGTATCAGAGCCACCCACATGCCGTATATACGGGGACCAGCTGTGCTCAGATCGACATATATCGACTCAAGAACATCGCCTGTAGGTGCTATATGGCCGTGGGTTGCATCTGGCTGGTATCAGAGCTCCCCACATGATGTATTTACGGCGCCCAGCTGTGCTCAGATCGACATATATCGACTCAAGAACATCGCCTGTAGGTCCTATATGGCCGTGCGTTGCATCTGGCTGGTATCAGAGCCACCCACATGCCGTATATACGGGGCCCAGCTGTGCTCAGATCGATATATATCGACTCAAGAACATCGCCTGTAGGTGCTATATGGCCGTGGGTTGCATCTGGCTGGTATCAGAGCTACCCCCATGCTGTATATACGGCGCCCAGCTGTGCTCAGATCGACATATATCGACTCAAGAACATTGCCTCTAGGTCCTATATGGCCGTGGGTTGCAGCTGGCTGGTATCAGAGCTACCCCCATGCTGTATATACGTGGCCCAGTTGTACTCAGATCGACATATATCGACTCAAGAACATCGCCTGTAGGTCCTATATGGCCGTGGGTTGCATCTGGCTGGTATCAGAGCCTCCAACATGCCGTATATACGGGGCCCAGCTGTGCTCAGATCGACATATATCGACTCAAGAACGTCGCCTGTAGGTCCTATATGGCCGTGGGTTGTATATGGCTGGTATCAGAGCTACCCCCATCCTATATATACGGCGCCCAGCTGTGCTCAGATCGACATATATCGACTCAAGAACATAGCCTGTAGGTCCTATATGGCCGTGGGTTGCATCTGGCTGGTATCAGAGCCACCCCCATGCTGTATATACGGCGCCCAGCTGTGCTCAGATCGACATATATCGACTCAAGAACATCGCCTGTAGGTCCTATATGGCTGTGGGTTGAATCTGGCTGGTCTCAGAGCTACCCCCATGCTGTATATACGGCGCCCAGCTGTGCGTAGATCGACATATATCGACTCAAGAACATCGCCTGTAGGTCCTATATGGCCGTGGGTTGCATCTGGCTGGTATCAGAGCCACCCCCATGCTGTATATACGGCGCCCAGCTGTGCTCAGATCGACATATATCGACTCAAGAACATCGCCTGTAGGTCCTATATGGCCGTGGGTTGCATCTGGCTGGTATCAGAGCTACCCCCATGTTGTATATACGGGGCCGAGCTGTGCTCAGATCGATATATATCGACTCTAGATCATCGCCTGTAGGTCCTATATGGCCGTGGGTTGCAGCTGGCTGGTATCAGAGCTACCCCCATGCTGTATATACGTGGCCCAGCTGTGCTTAGATCGACATATATCGACTCAAGAACATCGCTTGTAGGTTCTATATGGCCGTGGGTTGCATCTGGCTGGTATCAGAGCCACCCACATACCGTATATACGGGGCCCAGCTGTGCTCATATCGACATATATCGACTCAAGAACATCGCCTGGAGGTCCTATATGGCCGTGGGTTGCATCTGGCTGGTATCAGAGCCACCCACATGCCGTATATACGGGGCCCAGCTGTGCTCAGATCGACATATATCGACTCAAGAACATCGCCTGTAGGTCCTATATGGCCGTGGGTTGCATCTGGCTGGTATCAGAGCCACCCCCATGCTGTATATACGGCGCCCAGCTGTGCTCAGATCGACATATATCGACTCAAGAACATCGCCTGTAGGTCCTATATGGCCGTGGGTTGCATCTGGCTGGTATCAGAGCCACCCACATGCCGTATATACGGGGCCCAGCTGTGCTCAGATCGACATATATCGACTCAGGAACATCGCCTGTAGGTCCTATATGGCCGTGGGTTGCATCTGGCTGGTATCAGAGCTACCCCCATGCTGTATATACGGGGCCCAGCTGTGCTCAGATCTACATATATCGACTCAAGAACATCGCCTGTAGGTCCTATATATCCGTGGGTTGCAGCTGGCTGGTATCACAGCTACCCCCATGCTGTACATACGTGGCCCAGCTGTGCTTAGATCGACATATATCGACTCAAGAACATCGCCTGTAGGTCCTATATGGCCGTGGGTTGCATCTGGTTGGTATCAGAGCCACCCACATGCCGTATATACGGGGCACAGCTGTGCTCAGATCGACATATATCGACTCAAGAACATCGCATGTAGGTCCTATGTGGCCGTGGGTTGCAACTGGCTGGTATCAGAGCTACCCCCATGCTGTATATACGGGGCCCAGCTGTGCTCAGATCGACATATATCGACTCAAGAACATCGCCTGTAGGTCCTATATAGCCGTGGGTTGCAGCTGGCGGGTATCACAGCGACCCCCATGCTGTATATACGTGGCTCGGCTGTGCTCAGATCGACATATATAGACTCAAGAACATCGCCTGTAGGTCCTATATGGCCGTGGGTTGCAGCTGGCTGGTATCAGAGCCACCCACATGCCGTATATACGCGGTCCAGCTGTGCTCAGATCGACATATATCGACTCAAGAATATCGCCTGAAGGTTCTATATGGCAGTGGGTTGCATCTGGCTGGTATCAGAACTACCACCATGCTGTATATACGGCGCCCAGCTGTGCTCAGATCGACATATTTCGACTCAAGAACATCGCCTGTATGTCCTATATGGCCGTGGGTTGCATATGGCTGGTATCAGAGCTACCCCCATGGTGTATATACGGGGCCCAGCTGTGCTCAGATCGACATATATCGACTCAAGAACAACGCCTGTTATTCCTATATAGCCGTGGGTTGCAGCTGGCTGGTATCACAGCTACCCCCATGCTGTATATACGTGGCCCAGCTGTGGTCAGATCGACATATATCGACGCAAGAACATCGCCTGTAGGTCCTATATAGCCGTGGGTTGCAGCTGACTGGTATCACAGTAACCCACATGCTGTATATACGTGGCCCAGCTGTGCTTAGATCGACATATATCGACTCAAGAACATCGCCTGTAGGTCCTATATGGCCGTGGGTTGCATCTGGTTGGTATCAGAGCCACCCACATGCCGTATATACGGGGCACAGCTGTGCTCAGATCGACATATATCGACTCAAGAACATCGCCTGTAGGTCCTATATGGCCATGGGTTGCATCTGGCTGGTATCACAGCTACCCCCATGCTGTATATACGACGCCCAGCTGTGCTCAGATCGACCTATATCGACTCAAGAACATCGCCTGTAGGTCCTATATGGCCGTGGGTTGCATCTGGCTGGTATCAGAGCCACCTCCATGCTGTATATACGGCGCCCAGCTGTGCTCAGATCGACATATATTGACTCAAGAACATCGCCTGTAGGTCCTATATGGCCGTGGTTTGCATCTGGCTGGTATCAGAGCCACCCCCATGCTGTATATACGGGGCCAGCTGTGCTCAGATCGACATATATCGCCTCAAGAACATCGCATGTAGGTCCTATGTGGCCGTGGGTTGCAACTGGCTGGTATCAGAGCTACCCCCATGCTGTATATACGGGGCCCAGCTGTGCTCAGATCGACATATATCGACTCAAGAACATCGCCTGTAGGTCCTATATAGCCGTGGGTTGCAGCTGGCGGGTATCACAGCGACCCCCATGCTGTATATACGTGGCTCGGCTGTGCTCAGATCGACATATATAGACTCAAGAACATCGCCTGTAGGTCCTATATGGCCGTGGGTTGCAGCTGGCTGGTATCAGAGCCACCCACATGCCGTATATACGGGGTCCAGCTGTGCTCAGATCGACATATATCGACTCAAGAATATCGCCTGAAGGTTCTATATGGCAGTGGGTTGCATCTGGCTGGTATCAGAACTACCACCATGCTGTATATACGGCGCCCAGCTGTGCTCAGATCGACATATTTCGACTCAAGAACATCGCCTGTAGGTCGTATATGGCCGTGGGTTGCAACTGGCTGGTATCAGAGCTACCCCCATGCTGTATATACGGGGCCCAGCTGTGCTCAGATCGACATATATCGACTCAAGAACATCGCCTGTGATTCCTATATAGCCGTGGGTTGCAGCTGGCTGGTATCACAGCTACCCCCATGCTGTATATACGTGGCCCAGCTGTGCTCAGATCGACATATATCGACTCAAGAACATCGCCTGTAGGTCCTATGTGGCCGTGGGTTGCATCTGGCTGGTATCAGAGCCACCCACATGCTGTATTTACGTGGCCCAGCTGTGCTTAGATCGACATATATCGACTCAAGAACATCGCCTGTATGTCCTATATGGCCGTGGCTTGCAACTGGCTGGTATCAGAGCCACCCACATGCCGTATATACGGGGCCCAGCTGTGCTCAGATCGACATATATCGACTCAAGAACATCGCCTGTAGGTCCTATATGGCCGTGGGTTGCATCTGGCTGGTATCAGAGCCACCCACATGCAGTATATACGGGGCCCAGCTGTGCTCAGATCGACATATATCGACTAAAGAACATCGCCTGTAGGTCCTATATAGCCGTGGGTTGCATCTGGCTGGTATCAGAGCTACCCTCGTGCTGTATATACGGCGCCCAGCTGTGCTCAGATCGACATATATCAACTCAAGAACATCGCCTGTAGGTCCTATATGCCCTTGGGTTGCATCTGGCTGAAATCAGTGCCACCCACATGCTGTATTTACAGGGCATAGCTGAGCTCATATCGACATATATCGACTCAATAACATCGCCTGTAGGTCCTATATGGGCATAGGTTGCACCTGGCTGGTGTCGGAGCGGCCCCAATGCTGCATATACGGTGCATAGCGGTGCTCAGATCGACATATATCGACTCAAGAACATCGCCTGTAGGTCCTATATAGCCGTGGGTTGCAGCTGGCTGGTATCACAGCTACCCCCATGCTGTATATACGTGGCCCAGCTGTGCTCAGATCGACATATATCGACTCAAGAACATTTCCTGTAGGTACTATATGGCCGTGGGTTGCAGCTGGCTGGTATCAGAGCCACCCACGTGCCGTATATACGGGGTCCAGCTGTGCTCAGATCGACATATATCGACTCAAGAATATCGCCTGAAGGTTCTATATGGCCGTGGGTTGCATCTGGCTGGTATCACAGCTACCCCCATGCTGTATATACGACGCCCAGCTGTGCTCAGATCAACCTATATCGACTCAAGAACATCGCCTGTAGGTCCTATATGGCCGTGGGTTGCATCTGGCTGGTATCAGAGCCACCCCCATGCTGTATATACGGCGCCCAGCTGTGCTCAGATCGACATATATTGACTCAAGAACATCGCCTGTAGGTCCTATATGGCCGTGGTTTGCATCTGGCTGGTATCAGAGCCACCCCCATGCTGTATATACGGGGCCAGCTGTGCTCAGATCGACATATATCGACTCAAGAACATCGCATGTAGGTCCTATATGGCCGTGGGTTGCAACTGGCTGGTATTAGAGCTACCCCCATGCTGTATATACGGGGCCCAGCTGTGCTCAGATCGACATATATCGACTCAAGAACATCGCCTGTAGGTCCTATATAGCCGTGGGTTGCAGCTGGCGGGTATCACAGCGACCCCCATGCTGTATATACGTGGCTCAGCTGTGCTCAGATCGACATATATAGACTCAAGAACATCGCCTGTAGGTCCTATATGGCCGTGGGTTGCAGCTGGCTGGTATCAGAGCCACCCACATGCCGTATATACGGGGTCCAGCTGTGCTCAGATCGACATATATCGACTCAAGAATATCGCCTGAAGGTTCTATATGGCCGTGGGTTGCATCTGGCTGGTATCAGAGCTACCACCATGCTGTATATACGGCGCCCAGCTGTGCTCAGATCGACATATTTCGACTCAAGAACATCGCCTGTAGGTCGTATATGGCCGTGGGTTGCAACTGGCTGGTATCAGAGCTACCCCCATGCTGTATATACGGGGCCCAGCTGTGCTCAGATCGACTTATGTCGACTCAAGAACATCGCCTGTGATTCCTATATAGCCGTGGGTTGCAGCTGGCTGGTATCACAGCTACCCCCATGCTGTATATACGTGGCCCAACTGTGCTCAGATCGACATATATCGACTCAAGAACATCGCCTGTAGGTCCTATATGGCCGTGCGTTGCATCTGGCTGGTATCAGAGCCACCCACATGCTGTATTTACGTGGCCCAGCTGTGCTTAGATCGACATATATCGACTCAAGAACATCGCCTGTATGTCCTATATGGCCGTGGGTTGCATCTGGCTGGTATCAGAGCCACCCACATGCCGTATATACGGGGCCCAGCTGTACTCAGATCGACATATATCGACTCAAGAACATCGCCTGTAGGTCCTATATGGCCGTGGGTTGCATCTGGCTGGTATCAGAGCCACCCACATGCCGTATATACGGGGCCCAGCTGTGCTCAGATCGACATATATCGACTAAAGAACATCGCCTGTAGGTCCTATATAGCCGTGGGTTGCATCTGGCTGGTATCAGAGCTACCCCCGTGCTGTATATACGGCGCCCAGCTGTGCTCAGATCGACATATATCGACTCAAGAACATCGCCTGTAGGTCCTATATGCCCTTGGGTTGCATCTGGCTGAAATCAGTGCCACCCACATGCTGTATTTACAGGGCATAGCTGAGCTCATATCGACATATATCGACTCAATAACATCGCCTGTAGGTCCTATATGGGCATAGGTTAAACCTGGCTGGTGTCGGAGCGGCCCCAATGCTGCATATACGGTGCATAGCGGTGCTCAGATCGACATATATCGACTCAAGAACATCGCCTGTAGGTCCTATATAGCCGTGGGTTGCAGCTGGCTGGTATCACAGCTACCCCCATGCTGTATATACGTGGCCCAGCTGTGCTCAGATCGACATATATCGACTCAAGAACATTTCCTGTAGGTCCTATATGGCCGTGGGTTGCAGCTGGCTGGTATCAGAGCCACCCACATGCCGTATATACGGGGTCCAGCTGTGCTCAGATCGACATATATCGACTCAAGAATATCGCCTGAAGGTTCTATATGGCCGTGGGTTGCATCTGGCTGGTATCAGAGCTACCACCATGCTGTATATACGGCGCCCAGCTGTGCTCAGATCGACATATATCGACTCAAGAACATCGCCTGTAGGTCCTATATGGCCGTGGGTTGCATCTGGCTGGTATCAGAGCTACCCCCATGCTGTATATACGGGCCCCAGCTGTGCTCAGATCGACATATATCGACTCAAGAACATCGCCTGTAGGTCCTATATAGCCGTGGGTTACAGCTGGCTGGTATCACAGCTATCCCCATGCTGTATATACGTGGCCCAGCTGTGCTCAGATCAACATATATCGACTCAAGAACATCGCCTGTAGGTCCTATATGCCCGTTTGTTGCATCTGGCTGGAATCAGAGCCTCCCACATGCTGCATATACGGGGCATAGCTGAGCTCATATCGACATATATCGACTCAAGAACATCATCTGTAGGTCCTATATGGGCATAGGTTTGACCTGGCTGGTGTCGGAGCGGCCCCAATGCTGCATATACGGTGCATAGCGGTGCTCAGATCGACATAT
Organism: Lordithon lunulatus; assembly: GCA_963942505.1. Taxonomy (NCBI): domain Eukaryota; kingdom Metazoa; phylum Arthropoda; class Insecta; order Coleoptera; family Staphylinidae; genus Lordithon; species Lordithon lunulatus. Next base: position 27,600,776 of record OZ012667.1, on the reverse strand, counting down.
ATCGCTCAAGAACATCGCCTGTAGGTCCTATATGGCCGTGGGTTGCATCTGGCTGGTATCAGAGCTACCCCCATGCTGTATATACGGGGCCCAGCTGTGCTCAGATCGACATATATCGACTCAAGAACATCGCCTGTAGGTCCTATATAGCCGTGGGTGGCAGCTGGCTGGTATCACAGCTACCCCCTTGCTGTATATACGTGGCCCACCTGTGCTCAGGTCGACATATATCGACTCAAGAACATCGCTTGTAGGTCCTATATGGCCGTGGGTTGCAGCTGGCTGGTATCAGAGCCACCCACATGCCGTATATACGGGGCCAAGCTGTGCTTAGATCGACATATATCGACTCAAGAACATCGCCAAAGGTCCTATATGGCCGTGGGTTGCATATGACTGGTATCAGAGCCACCCACATGCCGTATATACGGGGCCCAGCTGTGCTCAGATCGACATATATCGACATATATCGCTCAAGAACATCGCCTGTAGGTCCTATATGGCCGTGGGTTGCATCTGGCTGGTATCAGAGCTACCCCCATGCTGTATATACGGGGCCCAGCTGTGCTCAGATCGACATATATCGACTCAAGAACATCGCCTGTAGGTCCTATATAGCCGTGGGTGGCAGCTGGCTGGTATCACAGCTACCCCCTTGCTGTATATACGTGGCCCACCTGTGCTCAGGTCGACATATATCGACTCAAGAACATCGCTTGTAGGTCCTATATGGCCGTGGGTTGCAGCTGGCTGGTATCAGAGCCACCCACATGCCGTATATACGGGGCCAAGCTGTGCTTAGATCGACATATATCGACTCAAGAACATCGCCAAAGGTCCTATATGGCCGTGGGTTGCATATGACTGGTATCAGAGCCACCCACATGCCGTATATACGGGGCCCAGCTGTGCTCAGATCGACATATATCGACTCAAGAACATCGCCTGTAGGTCATATATGGCCGTGGGTTGCATCTGGCTGGTATCAGAGCTACCCCCATGGTGTATATACGGCGCCCAGCTGTGCTCAGATCGACATATATAGACTCAAGAACATCGCCTGTAGGTCCTATATGGCCGTGGGTTGCATCTGGCTGGTATCAGAGCTACCCCCATGGTGTATATACGGCGCCCAGCTGTGCTCAGATCGACATATATCGACTCAAGAACATCGCTTGTGGGTCCTATATGGGTATAGGTTGACACTTGGATGGTGTCAGAACTGCCCCAATGCTGCATATACGGGGCTTAGCGATGCTCAAATCGACATATATCGACTCAAGAACATCGCCTGTAGGTCCTATGTGGGCATGTGTTGCAACTGGCTGGTACCAGAGCTGCCCACCTATCTGTATAGACGGTGCATAGTGGTGCTCAGATCGATATATATCGACCCAATAACATCGCCTCAAGAACATCGCCTGTAGGTGCTATATGAGCATAGGTTGTACCTGGCTGGTGTCGGAGCTGCCCCAATGCTGCATATACGGGGCATAGTGGTGCTCAGATCGACATATATCCACTCAAGAACATCGCCTGTAGGTCTTATTTTGGGCATAGGTTGCACCTGGCTGGTGCCGGAGCTACCCCCATGCTGTATATACGGGGCACAGCGGTGCTAAGATCGACATATATCGACTCAACAACATCGCCTGTAGGTCCTATATGGGCATAGGTTGCACCTGGCTGATGTCGGAGCTGCCCCAATGCTACATATACGGGGCAAAGCGCTGCTCAGATCGACATATATCGACTCAAGAACATCGCCTGTAGGTCCTATATGGGCATGTGTTGCAACTGGCTGGTACCAGAGCTGCCCACCTATCTGTATAGACGGTGCATAGTGGTGCTTAGATCGATATATATATATATATATATATATATATATATATATATATATATATTGTCGTGGTGTGGGGGCAGAGTGGACCGACGTGTAATCGCCCCACCGAGGAACTTCGCCTCGGCGGGGACTTGGGCGTCGCTCCGCTGCCAAGACGCTCCGGGGCCCGATACAATTCCTTGCGTTGAGTGCCTCTCTTCTAGATTCTCTTCACCCCCTTTGATCTATCGGCCGTCCTCGGCCAGCCTCTTCGGCCACTCTAGGCCCCTTTTCTGACCTCCGAAGTTATTACATATCGAGGATGGAGGGGATCACCAGCGCCCCCCCCCCCCCCCCTATTGAATATCCCAGTTCCGGTCTGGGGCGAGGGTACTAGCGCAATGTAAAATTCGGCAAGGAGAACCAGAACGTGCACAAACAGGTAAAAGCACTGGCCACCGACATTGAATTGGCGATTACGAGAGTGGTAAACCAATACAAAGCGGATGCGGCTAGACATCTGGACCTAGAAAACGACTACGCCGAATTGGCTAAACGACACGAGCAGACCACCACCCAAGGCAGGGAGAGCGTAGACCAGGGCTCCCAGACCGACGCGGAAGGCGCCAAGGAGGAGGCAGAGGAGACAAGGCGTGCTGCGGCCATCACAGGCCTTTTCGAAAAGGACGGGCACTGTACCAACTTCCAAGTACTGGCAGAGGACGAATAGCCGGAGGAGGTGTTCACAAGGACCAAATTGATCAGAGAGGACGCTAGACAGACGTGCGGAGCTATCGACCCAGTAAGACTGATCGGCACGGACTTTGACAGCATCACTGGCAGAAAGACGAAAAAAAAACAGAAAGACGGTAACCGAACTTGCCGACCAAGACGTAACCCCGGGCAGGTCGGGGTACATGGTAATCACCACCGAGGTGCCCTGCGCAAGAGGCCCACCCAGAAGAACGGAGCGCCACGTATACTACATGATGTGTGACTGCTCATCCGAGGAGAAAGCTATGGATACCCTTTTTAACGCGGCGAAGCACCTACGCACACTGACCCAGGACAGCGACAGACGGCGTCTGGCGGTAGAGGCTCCCAACGGCCAGAAAGATGTTGGAGTATATTTTCCATAGGACGGAGACGGATATAGCGCTGCTGATCAGCAAGGACCAACAATCGGGTGAGTAGGTTAAGATGGTGCCTGCAGCCGTTTTCGAGCCCATGTTATTCTTATGGCACTTCCGGTCGAGCAATTTTGTGTGTAGGGATGCAGCGATGGGGTGTATTTGAAATCTGACTTGTGATTTGGGTTGCCTACACAAGCCCCTCGAGACGTTTTTTGAATTATGACCCTGGGGTTGAAACTAGGGGTGGCATACAGCAGGTGTACATTTGGTTGCCTACATACAAGGGGACGGCGGGAAAATTCAAATATAATTATACAGGCTGATCAAAAATTAAAATCCAAGATGGCGGGCGGCTGTCGCAATATACAGGGTGATCAAAAATTTTAAATCCAAGATGGCGGCTGCCGCATCATACAGGGTGATCAAAAATTAAAATCCAAGATGGCGGCTGCTATCGCAATATACAGGGTGATCAAAAATTAAAATCCAAGATGGCGGGCGCTTTACGCGGGCTGTCAAAAAATCCAAGATGGCCACTTCCGGTCGAAATATAAAATGTCTAAAATCGAAAAATAGCAACTTCCGGTCCGACTTCCTCCAAATGGTGTCGTGTTTGTACTCAAATGAAAGGTCTTGACGTCAGGAACACGAATTTGCAGTTATTTCGTGTCTAAGGCCCTTGTGGCACGAGTTTGCTTTTTGCTGGGTAAATATAGGTATGTGACATATCAAATGAAAGGTCTCGGTGTTAGGAGCACAATTCCGATGTGTGTGTTGAAGATCTGAATCTCAATATCGGTTCCCCTCCGAACGCGGGGAACGCGGGGTCACGCGGGGGGGCACGGGGCGGCGGTTTATTTCGAATTATTCAAATGAAATTGATTCATTTGCAAAGATGTCGTCAATGGGTGCGGTTGTATTTTGCTGCTTTATACTTCTGGCAGGTGTGAAAACGATGCCCGCAAATGTTGGAGTTAATAGTAATAGTGATACTAATATCATTGAGAAGTCGATTCATATCGAGGGAGCAGTCTCTGCGTTGGAGCACCATGTTCAAGAATACTTTTCAGAACTTGCAAATTGGGCTGAGATGGAAATTACACATCTGAATGAGAAAATAAAGATTCTTCGCTTGGGCGAGATGGCGAAGTTTTATTATGCTGATGTCAAAGCAGCGATGAATGGAACACCTACTTCATTTCCCACGATAAAGATTAATGTAAATAATAATGCAACACAGATCTTGGAGGAATACATTAATAAACATTTTAATTTATTATCAAGCTGGATAGAGGAAGAGCTCTTGAAGCTGGATGGGAAAATCAGAGAGCTTAACAGAGATGAAGTGGGTAAAATACGTGATGATGATGATGATGATGATGATGGCAATGCGGAATAATGATAATAATAATAATAGTAATAGTTATTGTACTTATTGATTTATTTTAGTTGCAATAAAGCATTCAAAGCGACAACATCATGTTTTTAATTTTAATTCTCATGCTAATCTCCTCATCACATAGTTTAACTGATTATGAGATTACACTGAATTATTTTCAGCAAGCGGGGTATATTCATGCAAACGAATCCATTGCAGAGATATCACTCTTTAATAATAATAATAATAATCATCATGATAATAACACAACATTCCGTTCTGCACTAGCACATTTCCAAGAATTTTACGAGTTACCAAATAGATCGGGTATTATTGACAACGATACTCTATTCTTAATAAAGTCCGATCGTTGCGGTGTCGCAGACACACTTTCACCAATACGCACAAAATGGAATAAATGGACAACAAGCAATATAACATGGCATTTCAATCTAGACACACCCGAAATATTGGTTGTAGCTGAAAATGCTTTTAAATTGTGGGAAGTTAATTCACCATTAACGTTTAGGCGTAACACCACAAACTATAATATATTGATATCGTTCAGGAGAAAAAATCACAATTTTGTTGAATGCAGACAAAGGGCGGTATGCGGCTTTTCCTTGGGAGATGGGATACTTGCACATGCATATTTCCCAAATTCGGCGAAACCTGTGGAAATTCATTTGGATAATAATTTGAATTGGTATCTAGGAATGGGTGTTCCACCAAAAGGAAAATATAGTTTATATTTCATTCTTGCTCATGAGATAGGCCACTCGTTAGGGTTCGATCATTTATCTAGCAGTAATTCTTTAATGTATCCGTTCTATTCACATAATTATCATTTCAAAAATTTGAGTGAGGATGATATTGATCAAATTAATGCATTATATGGTACAAAACCTCAGAGTACAACAGATACTACTACTACTACTACTACTACTACTACTACATCAAAATCAACTGCTGCTACAACAATAACAACGACGACAACAACAACTGCTGCTACAACTCCAATAACAACATCAGCAATAAATACGAGAACGGTATTGAGCAGTTTTGCTAGAAATTTAAAACCAAATCATGCCACACGCAACAGCAGCAAAGAAATCACACCCGATTTGTGTTCCGTGAAAAATGTTGATGCTATGCTAGTAATTGGAGAAAGGTTATATATTTTCTATATGAAATGGGTTTGGATAAAAGATATGAGGAAGGAAATGTTTGAATCACCTAGAATGGTTAGCGATTGGATTCCATATATTAGAAATTTTGATAAAGTGACGAGTGCGTTTCAAAATCCCAATGGAGATGTAGTTCTTATTTCCAATGATAAGATTTACGTTGTGGATTTAAATTCCCTCCAAGTAAATTTTTACACAGGTGCAAATTCCTTTTTCAAATTGGGGGCTAATGCAAAAATACAGACGGTGGTAAATACCTATACAGGTCGAACTTTCATATTTTTCGATGATATCTACTATGCAGAAATAAGTAATTGTGATTATTCAGTAACAAGACATAATACAATAGAGAGGGGCTTCCCAGGTCTACCAATTGGCATAACTCAAGCATTTCGCTACACCAATGGAATATTATACTTCTTCAACAAGAACCAAGTTTACGAGTACAACGAGTTTACAAATTCTTTAGTGAGTGCTGGGGAAATTGATTATGGAAAGTTTGGCATCAATTGCCCCAACATTGATATCTTGGAGAAATTGCGAATTCTATTGACAAAACTACTCTCGTTCAACAGGCAGGTTTGAACATGATTTATCTTTGTAAATAATATATGGCAGGATGTAATGATAACCATTTTCCGTTGATAATTTAAAACATTTCCGGTGATAATTTAAACAATTTCCGGTGATAAGAGTCTGGAATCTGGTGTGCATACATGTATATGATAAGCTATTCAAGATTGAACATGTTGAATGGGAGGGGGGTATAAATATGGTGTGAGTATTCTCAGGGAAACAGTTAGTTATTGATTATCAGCAGAATGGATAACATACCAACAATTCATATACCCGAAGATCGCAGTGATTCACCTCGATGCTCACCCACCGCATTCCTGGACAACATGTTGCATGAATTCGATGAGGAGTTGAAAAGTGAACGCAGACTGGTGAATGAAGTGAGCTATTCCCTATCACAGCTACTCTCTGTCTCAAGTGGATATAGTGCCATTCGAGGTTTCTATCAGTGTGTGCGACTCTTCAACGCAAAACAAAGCATCACATTCACACCCATTGAATGGCAGACTGTGAAAAATCACTGGGGGAACATCAATTCATTTTTTCAAAAACAACAACAACAACAACTACAGCAACAGCAACAACAAACACGTGGAACCAAAAGATGTCCCACATGTAAACACCCCCTTGCTGTGTTGCCAAAGAAGGAGGAGGAAGTGTCCAAGTCGAGTGAAGATTGTGTTTTGCTGTTTGACACATGTACTATTAGTTACCATCCAATCACGGGGAAGAATCGGAATAAATATATCACGCTCAAGTACCGAGGAGTTCAGTTCAAGTTAGATCATCAGTTGGTTCGCAAGTTGGAGAGTCTGTTCCAGCTAATCAACTACCGGTTGGAGCGATTAAAAAGTTTAAATTTCGCCGATTACTACAGTCAATGTGTGCTGCACTTCCTGCAACCGCAGGTATTATTAGAAGAAGATTCGTATGGGATAATACACTCATTGGAGTTGCTACTGCAAACTTCAACTCAGGGCTATTACATTGAGATGGTGGAATGTATGTATGAGGTAATTGCATACAATAGAAACAAATTTGTGAAGGACGTGCAAACAACACGTCAGTGTAATGGTTAAAGTCGCCAAAGCAACAAGGGGTGAGGAAGAAGAAGAAGAACATCAGCTGCGAAGAAAAGTACGATTGGAGTCGCATATTAGAAAAATCCAACAGTTAAAATTAACAATCAAAACCTACGAAGATGCGAAAAAGTGTTACCAGCTTTTTTCCAACCTTAGTATCAGTGAATAAGTGTTGCAGTTGTCACTGTCGGGCACAATATAAACTACATTTAATGAAACATATATCGGCATGTGAACTGGACTTAATGTGGGACACACTTCCATCATATTTGAAAGAGGATAGAGACATTGTTGCATGTCTTCCATGCTTTGAACATTATAATTTACCGGGGGAAAGAGATCATATCGATGGACCCCCACCACCTCGCTACAGATGCTATAAATGTCTAAACATCGCTCCGGAAACTTTAGTAGGCATTGTTTAAGTGTCCAAGTAAAAATATTACCATTTAAAATGTTGATGAACATTGCAAATTTTGTGTTGCTGGTTGGGGTATTTGATAAGTCGTTCTATGCCACCATACCCACTGCTGAAATTGAGGAATGCTATATTATCATGATTGATGGAAAATCTGATACATGGCCGTTTGGATGGAAGAGAATGATTCTGCTACCTGGGACCCTACCACCTACATGTGTCACACAAATTGAAGGAAACGACATCGAAGATGGTGTTATCAATTTTAAATTAATGTATGTATTTCCAAATCGATCATATTACAAAACCGAACAATGGCGGAGCTATATAACCAAGTTACCAACCTCAAGAGAAGAAAAAAATAGCATCACACTCAACAATAATACATTACAACCAGCAATACAAGTAGTGGAATATATTCCCAGCACACAATTATTTGAAGAGCAAGAAGAAGAAGTCAACAACCCTAGCACAGAATTATTCGAAGAGGAAGAGGAAGAAGTCCACTCCTTATCTACAACTTCTAGAGAATATGTATCATCATCATCGTCTGAATGTTCCCCTGCAAAGAAGTCCCCCAAATATACCAAAGTAATTGCAATTTTTGCCGTTAATTTATGTATAATTCTATATATCTTTCATTTCATTCAATCAATTATGCTTTTGATTGATTTATGTATGGATTAATGTTGTTGTTTGCTTGTAATAATAAAAATAAAATAAATATATATATATATAAACTTGTATGGTTTTCTTACCTTTTTCTTTCTCAGTAGCAGCAGCAGAATAAATAAATAAAACAATATATTTAAAAAGGTAAGTAAAATATTTATTCATTTAAATTAATCAATTAATACATTTCATTTAACATTTATAAGTTCCTAAATACGATTTACATGCACTACAATAATGTTTGCTATTCTTGAGAGAGTGAAAACAATAGGGAATACATGGAGCGCAAATACATATACAACATAATAAAGCTAATAAATGAGTCTTGCAACTAGATTTATATTCAACTGTAGTCATTTCGCTGACATTACAAGACTTGCAATAACTCAACTGAGAATGCGGCCCGAACATGTTTACACCGTCACTATCAACTGCAAAATGATCAAATAACTTCACAATGCATTCGATTTATGAATCCAGCTATTCTGGGATTTATCAAGCCCCAACCATTTCACATACACCTTGGCTCCTTTGCGTTGCAGCACCTTTTCAACCAAGTAGACATCTTCATGTTTCGCTTTCTGCAGCTCGTGCTCGTAAAATGCCCCCTGAATTAGACTACCTTGCATATCATTCAATAAATATGTTACCGGACTGCTAATCTTAACCTTTTCAATTCGAAATAATTCAGTAGACCAATTTGGTGTATAACCTTTATCAAACAATGCTTTCTGCTTACTTATGCGTACAACATCACCAACATGAAATTGTCCTTTGGCGGCAATCTTCAAATGTGAATAAACCCCTTTGAGCAATTCTTTCTCATTTCCACGATTTACATCTTTGGGTTTCATGCCAGTTGTTCTATGTCGTGTAGCATTGTACTCTGCTGTAACTTCCCCCAGTATTGAGTACCAATTATACTTTCCATTCAAGCTGAATGCTCGATACAATTTATCTTTTAACGTTCTAATAACTCGTTCCGCCATGCATGCTTTCATAATGGTGTACGTGGAATAATGATTCACATTATGCTTTTTCATTAACGCATTAAATTGTTGGTTGTAAAACTCTTTACCCTGATCAGTTTGCAGATTTCGGGGAATACGCCCATCGGAAATTAGAAAAATTTTCTTGAATGCTTCCGTTAAACATGCTGCAGATTTGTCTTTTAACGGCATAGTCCATAGAAATTTCGAGAAACAATCAATCACCACCAGTATGAATTTATAGCCTTTATTTTCACGAGCATACGGACCAAATTCGGCTAAATCTGCTTGCCATAAATCATCTATACCTTTTAGTATAACTCGACGTCTCTTGAAATTTTTACGAGCTGGTTTATGTAACTCATTCACTACGTCCTGCTTGATGGATCCCGATTTTAGGGGGCCCATGAGGAATATCTTTAAAATCCACTACGCCTGCGGGTGCAAGCACTTTTGGTTTACTCTGTGGTTGTTGTGATAATGTATCTTGAATTTTTTTAATATCAGAGGCCAACGTCTGTAACTCCTTTTCAACCTTATCTTTAAATGTAGTATATTTACTATGTTTCGTATTTATATTCGTTGTCAATGCTGTTAGAACATTACTTATTGAGGAATCACATTCCACAGATTTATTGTTCAGTATGTTTATATTATTTTGTACTTCTATAGTTTTATTATTTAATATTTTTAAATTATTTTCCATTTTCTTATTAAAGGCTTCATAGTTACTATCTTTCATATTTATATTTTCTGTTAGCGTTTTAAGTACAGTGCCTATTTTCATATTACATTCATTTACTTCTAAATCAATTTCATTTTTAAAGCCTTTTAACTCGTTTGCAAATGCTTTTAAATCCAACACTTCCTGACCGAGTACATCACTGACATTTAGCAAGTCTTTATTAATTATATCAGTCTTATCATTAACCTTATTCAAGTAATGATTAACATTTGAAATATTTTTATCAACAAAATCTTTAGTGGCAGCATCTGATTTGTCAAGCGGTTCATTTATATTGCAGATTCTTTTATTGTCTACATTAAAATCTCCATCACGTGTAAAAAGAAACCCAGGCCCAGGGGGACCGCGAGTTATATCACTTTTACGGTTTGAATGACGTCCGAACTTGTCAATACTCATTGTACTTCTGATCACAAATTATTCTCTCACTCTATTATATTAGCTTCGCGTAATTCCTCTTCAATGGCAACGATTTCATTCTGATGAGAAGTATTTCCAGCTTGACGTGAAGCATGCAAAAGACACAAACGATCCACTAATTCCTCAAGATTATCCCAATAGCGGTATTGTACTTTTGCAATATTCAAATTATTATTAGTGTTGACATATAAGGAAGAATCAAAAAGACCTCTGCCGGATGATGATGGACCTGACCAGGAATGCGTTCTAGGAATAGCTGGTTTATCGAAAAGGGGTTTTATTATACTTGTATATTTGCGTGATTTATTCCCCTGTTTCTGACCAGTAGGTTCATAATTTCTCTTCAAAGCATTTGTTCTCTCCAATATATCTTTATAATTTCGTCTGTCGTTTTCGTTAAATCCAATGGGAAGTTTTTTAAAAAGCAACTCATACAAACCGGGGGTACCCTTATAGTGAATTCCTTTTATAATTAAATCATTACCATTCGACGCAACTTCTGATTTAGCAATCATCCATTTCTCGGTGTGTGGATTAAAAGTTATACCATATTTTAAATCAAATGCATCATCTCCATCGCTGATTAACTGCTCCAAGTATTGTCTTGGTAGTGGAGCATACTGTTCCAAATAGGACTGCAACGCTTCGGGTCTAGTCTCTTCAACAAACGTTTGATACATGTTTCGATCACTTTGAAAAATTTCATCATCATCTTCATCATCAGCATTATCATTATTGGAGCGTATTGTGTCAGTTATAGCAGCAGCATTCTCAAAAGTATCCTCATGTTCCATTGGTAAAAACTGTGCTGTGGGTCGCTTTGGCTGAGTTTTCTGTATATAATTACTTGCTTTGCGTTTAGAACTCCTAACCATATCATCACCATCATCATCATCATCCATGTCCGAACTTGAACTTTGATGTTTAGAACTCCTAACAATATCATCACCATCATCATCATCATCATCCATTTCCGAACTTGAACTTTGATGATTTTGTTTAAATGATTTAATTGGAATTTTAGAAGGACTTGTAGATTGCTTAAATGATTTAATAGGACTTGTGGATTGTTTAAGTTTCTTTGTAGGTGCTTGTTGTTGTTGTGTAAGTATTAAATTTTTAATGGGTTCGATTAGTGGTTTGTAAGTTTTATTCAGTAATTCATCTTCCTCGCTTCGATTCAGCTTCATAGCCAACAACTTTTTGCGAATTGCTTTCTGAGTATCAATCAACTTGCGTTGAACATTTCGACCCATCCTTAAACAGGGTTGAACAGGTTTTAACAGCTAACAAACAGCTAACGAACAGATTTTGAACAGGTTTGAACAGCTGATGATCTGATTTTGAACAGGTTTGAACAGCTAATGATCAGCTTTTGAACAGGTTTGAACAGGTTTGAACAGCTAATGAACAGATTTTGAAGAGGTTTGAACAGGTTCAACAGGTATATTAACAGCTTAAACAGATATTCGAACAACTTAAACAGGTTAACAGGTCTTATTGCTTCGATGGTCTGCTATCTACTAATAAATATCTATTTACTCGACACTATATATTCATCTAAATATTTACGATATCTTCCCTTATCTATGTCACAATCTTTATCCACTGTAATAAAACCGTAGGGTTCTTTCCAGCATGCTACACACATATCCTTGAATTTATCAAAAGACATGTCACTGGAAATGTGATCGTTGAAAACATGCTTTAGATTTAAATCATCCTGTTTGAAGAGTATTATAAAATTGGCATTATCACGTACGAGATGTTTCGGAATTCGCGTGTACGTTTGACACAAGTAAAAAGAATCAATCTTGTGATGACGACCCATACTGAAATATTCGCGTATCACATCCTGTTTATCACAAGCCACATCGTCGAATATAAAAATTGAATCAGGTTTTGCATCGCTAGGCTTCATGATCTCAACGTTCTCTTTAAAGGGAAAATATCCAATACCCTTGAGTGGTTTTAAAACTTTTTCGAGAAACTGATATTTAGGCTGGTATAGTGATTTGGAATATACATAGACATTCTTAAATTTCAATCCGTTTTCATCAAACAGTAGACTCAACATCACGTTGGATTTTCCACAGTTCGATGGACCACAAATTAGACATCTGAGTGTGTTTGGAAGCAAAATACCATGACGTCTCTCTTTTGTGAGCGACATACCTTCGCCTACACAGTTGTCTAGATTCATAATCGGTAAAGATTGTTTCTGTTTAACAAATCGCATCGTACTGACCATAATTTCCCTAAACTTGCTTATAAATACAATGGTTAGTTTTCCAAGAACATCATACAGTTATGTACACTGGTAGAGGAATCATCAATTCACTCATCAACAAGCTTCCGTTCGAGTTGCATGTACCAGGTGGTTATCAGTATTGTGGACCAGGTACAAAGTTAGAAAAACGTTTAGCAAGAGGTGATCCAGGCATTAACGCTCTAGACAGCGCTTGCAAACAACACGATATCGCATATTCACGAAGCGATCAATTGTCAGATCGACACGCAGCGGATAAAATACTTCAGCAAGCTGCTTGGCAAAGAGTAAAGGCAAGAGACGCAAAGCTTGGTGAAAAAGCGACAGCTTTATCAGTTGCTACTGCAATGAAGGTTAAACGAAAACTTGGGATGGGTGTTAAACGCAAGACTAAGCAAAATAAAGTAGCTTTAAATAGTGGTGTTGTCTCAAAAGTACGCAAGGCAATGAAAAAATTCAAGGCTCTGGATGTGAGTGAAGGTAGTAAAATTGCTCTTGCTTCAGCTAGAGCAGCTGTGAGGGAAGTGGGTGGACGTAGAAAAATTCGTACTCCACGTATAATTCCAATACCGAAGCAGGGTGGAATTTTACCGCTAATCCCACTGTTTGCTGGGTTAAGTGCTCTCGGCTCGTTGGCTGGAGGTGCCGCAGGAATTGCGAAGGCTGTAAGTGCCTCAAAGGATGCACGAAATAAATTAGCTGAATCAGAACGACATAATAAAACGATGGAGGCAATCGCATTAGGTAAAAGTGGTCGTGGTCTTTATTTGAAACCGTACCGAAAAGGGTTAGGACTTTATTTAAAAAAGTCAAAAAACTGCTAAGTAAGCTACCTCAACGTCCTCTCAACGATGCTGATATTGCAAAATATACACAAGATCTTAAACATTTCCGTGGTGTGTTTATGCGTGACACGCTTCCAATCAAACCTTTGCGTAACGAGTGTGCGGTTGTGAATTTAGACTCTGTGAAAGGGATCGGTACGCATTGGGTAGCATACAAGAAACATGGGAAATATGTTACATATTTTGACAGTTTTGGTGATTTACAACCGCCCACCGAATTGTTAAAATATTTTCGAGGTAGCAACATAAAATACAATCATGATAGATACCAAAAGTTTAACAGTTACAACTGCGGGCATTTATGTTTGCAATTCTTATTGGAGTAATAAAAGTTAAGACAACTGCACATATGTGTCAGTCATGTCTCAGACCTTCACGCTGCAAAGTAATACGAATGTGTTGTCAGTGAATTATTATCCACCTATAGAATTAAATCATGATAAATTATATTGCCTAGGATTAATAGGATTCTATACATATAACACTATTCCAAATATTGAAGAAGGCCGTAATAATTTATTCTGTTACGGTGACGACGAGAAGCAGATTATAATTCCCGCTGGTTCATATGTGATAACAGATATTGAACTCTATTTACAAAACCAGCTGCTTGACGATAGCACCACCCACGACAAGGTCGAGCGAGATAAAGTGCTGTCGATTAAACCGAATAACAATACACTTAAATGTGAAATAAAAAGTAAATACAACATTGATTTCACTTCTAATCATTCAATTGGAAGGCTGCTGGGTTTTTCTGCACAGATATTAGCTGCTGGACAATTGCACGAATCCGATTTACCTGTGGAAATTATAAAAGTTTCCAGTGTACGAGTCGAGTGCAATATTGTACACGGTGCTTATTACGATAACAAGTTGTCGCATACCATATACGAATTTTCACCCACCGTCGATCATGGATTTGCAATAAATATCGAGCCCCGCAACATCATTTACTTGCCTATTAATGCTCGAGCAATAGATAACATTACAGTGACAATCCTCGATCAAGACGGTCATCCTGTAAATTTCAGAGGAGAAAAAATACTGGTGCGATTAGAATTAAAGAGTATTAAGTGAGAGAGATGGGGATTAATTTTCATTGTAAGCATATAAACAACGTAGCAAGATACAATCCCAGCAGTCCACATTTAGCTCGGAAAGAGTTAACACCTACTTTGAAAAATAAACTATTATCTCTAGGTTATAAGTTAAAGAAGCATTAACGTTATGGATAAAGTAAACATATTTTCCAATATTCACTATGAAGAGACTATTACAAAGAATGAATTTCACACATACCATCCTCTGGCTCAAAATTATAGAAACAACGATGAGATTCGTATAGTCATACAACACCAGGACATGTACACGTGTCCTAGTGAAAGTTATATTTATGTGAGTGGAACCGTTCAGTTTCCAGCACTCGTTGCGCCTGCAACTGTACACAATTTTGAATTTGTTAAAAACGCTTACGCGTATTTGTTTGATGAAATTCGATATGAGTTGAATGGAGTTGAAATCGATAAAAATCGTGATGTTGGAATCACTAGCACGATTAAAGGATTACTTTCCAACACTAAACGAGATCAGCATATACTTGATCTATTTGGATGGGCTGCAAGTGCTACAAATGTTACATACTTTGAAAATAGTAGAAAGTTCTATGCTCTGATCCCACTAAAGTATTTACTAGGCTTTGCAGAGGATTATACAAAGATTTTAATTAATGTGAAACAGGAATTAATTCTACTACGTGCTAGAACTGATGTAAATTGTTACAAGGGAGATGCGAATATAACGTTCGATATAGACAAAGTGTTTTGGAGAATTCCACATATTCAACTCAACGATGAAATTAGATTGGATGTTTTGAATAGACTCAAAGAAGATAAACCAATTTTGATTCCGTTTCGAAAATGGGAGTTGCACGAGTTACCCTCTCTAAAAAATACTGATAGAGACATCTGGTCGGTGAAAACATCTACGAGTCTAGAGAAGCCTCGATATATAATAATTGCGCTGCAAGAGGGGCGAAGGGATAATCATACAAGAACTGCATCCAAATTTGATAATGCATCAGTACGAAATATGAAAATTTACCTAAACTCAGACTCCTATCCGTATGATAATTTAAATCTTGATATGAATAATGGAGATTATGCACAACTCTATTACATGTATGCAGCATTCCAAAACAGTTATTACGGTAACAGCACCAATGAGCCGATACTAAATATGATCGAATTCAGGGAACATGTTCTTTTTGTCTTCGATGTGTCCAAACAGAATGAGAGTATAAAATCATCCACCATTGATTTAAAAGTAGAACTGGAAGCTGCACGAGCATTTAGAGCAAACACTCAAGCATATTGTCTCATTTTATGTGACACAGTTGTCGAGTATACTCCGTTGTCAGGAATAGTGCGAAAATTGATAACATGAGACAGAAATGTGTATCATTTTTAACAGATTCTGGAGGGGTAGATATAGTTGAAATTTTTACTATTTAACTCCAGTGCGAATCTCGAAATGGTAGCGAATGGTTGTGGAGTGCTGCCAATCGTATCCGTTTTCGTGGAAGAATCAATCATTTGGAAAAGCTACTAGCACCGATACTGAGAAAGAAGCAGCAGCAACAGCAGCACAGCATCGCTATGAATCAGCGGTTTATTATCGATGTTCAAGGATTTATTGTAAATGAAAAATTTATACCAAAGGAACTTTCCATCAAATCATTCGATGAGAATGATGTGAACACCTACTCATTCAAACCGCCAACACCATTCCGTTCTCTCAGCATCTCCAATAAAAAACAGACATGCTGGTTGGAGAATAATCATCATGGACTTAAATACAATTCTGGAAATATACCGTTAAAACTTATTCCGCACATTTTAAAATATCACATTAGAAATACGACTAGTTTTAGAATAATAATATTTGTTAAAGGAGCAGTAAAACAAGAGTTTATTGAATCTATTTTAGGTTTGTATTTGTCACAAAATAATTATACAGTTATTAATTTAGAAAATAATGAAGATGAATATTATGATTGCCCGAATTTAGTTAAAACCGAACATGTATGTTTAAATCATTTCAAGAATTATAGTATATGTACTATTAAAAATGTAAAAATATTATATGATTATTTAAAGGAAATAAAAACATAATTATTTTTATATGCTTTATTTTATTCTTTCGTAATAACCCTAAGCCCTAATCACTAAACCCTAAGCCCTAAGCCTTAAGCCCTATTAATATTTTATGTTGGATGTCTGGATATTGGAAAACCCGAGCAAAATGAATGGTGTTATTGCAATTTCATGAACATAAATAAGATACATAATTTTTTCTTCTTCTCCGTCTTAATATGCTATGTATACTTATTTAGTATTTTAGTATTTATTTTTATATGGCGTGACCCCGCGTTCCCCGCTTTTCACATCCACCTCGAGTGGAGCACGCAAATTGGAACAACAACAACAACAACAACAACAACAACAACAGCAACACCCTAGTGGAACGTCTGAGCCATTGGTGCATTAGAGCTGGTGCGCTGCGGGGGGGAAGCGATATTGAGATTCAGATCTTCAACACACACATCGGAATTGTGCTCCTAACACCGAGGCCTTTCATTTGATATGTCACATACCTATATTTACCCAGCAAAAAGCGAACTCGTGCCACAAGGGCCTTAGACACGAAATAACTGCAAATTCGTGTTCCTGACGTCAAGACCTTTCATTTGAGTACAAACACGACACCATTTGGACGACCGGAAGTTGCTATTTTTCGATTTTAGACATTTTATATTTCGACCGGAAGTGGCCATCTTGGATTTTTTGACAGCCCGCGTAAAGCGCCCGCCATCTTGGATTTTAATTTTTGATCACCCTGTATATTGCGATAGCAGCCGCCATCTTGGATTTTAATTTTTGATCACCCTGTATGATGCGGCAGCCGCCATCTTGGATTTAAAATTTTTGATCACCCTGTATATTGCGACAGCCGCCCGCCATCTTGGATTTTAATTTTTGATCAGCCTGTATAATTATATTTGAATTTTCCCGCCGTCCCCTTGTATGTAGGCAACCAAATGTACACCTGCTGTATGCCACCCCTAGTTTCAACCCCAGGGTCATAATTCAAAAAACGTCTCGAGGGGCTTGTGTAGGCAACCCAAATCACAAGTCAGATTTCAAATACACCCCATCGCTGCATCCCTACACACAAAATTGCTCGACCGGAAGTGCCATAAGAATAACATGGGCTTGAAAACGGCTGCAGGCACCATCTTAACCTACTCGGGTGCAATAACGGATACGGACACAGAAGGAAACAACGCACGGGGCGCACCGGCAGAGGCACAGGGACGCTCAAAGACGGAGACACTCACACTCAGGCCCTCAGAGGGCACCACGTACGCGGAACTGGTACGGTCCATGAAAGAAAAGGTGTCTACGGAAGGGGTGACGATCAAAGGCATCACTAAGACGGCGAGCGGTCAGGTCCAACTGATAGTGAAGAGAAGGGCGGGCAACGGATTCAAGCAGTTCCAACAGGAACTGGGCTCGAAGCTAGAGTCGTTGGCGACAATCGTCCTGAAAAGGAAGACGACGTCATGTCTGCTGCTAGACATCGAGGAGTCTACCTCGGAGCAGGAGATCAGAGAGGTGTTGATGGCACAAATACCAGAGGAACCGGAGCTAATTGAAGGGGCCATCATAAAACCCTCCCCAAGAACGGGGAAATTCGGAATCCGGAACGCGGTTATCACGGCGGACCCTAGTGTCACACGCAGACTGACCGAGCAAAGGGTTATCGGTAAAGGGTGGCACAGATGGCGCGTGAGGGAGCTGATCTCGGCAAGATAACCCCCCGAACCCCGGTGAAGCTCGACGACGAAGAACAGCTGAGGGTAGCGAAAGAGCTTTTCGTGTTTGGCCCGGAACCTTCATGGGCCAACGAGACAGAGCGCAGGGCAGACTTCCCTCCATGCACGGCCGAGGAAATCACCAATGCAGGAAGAAAGCTCAAGGCTGGCAAGGCCGCAGGACCGGACGGAATCCCCCCGAAGCAGCTAAATCCCTAGCAGAAGTGGCAGCCACGGCACTAATACCCATTTTCAACGAGCTACTAGCGACAGGCAGCTTCCCAACCAGCTGGAAAGAGGCCCGTCTAACCCTGCTTGAGAAGGCTACAAAGCCGGGGGAGCAGAAAAGTTTCAGGCCAATCTGCCTACTCAACGTGGCGGGGAAGTTATATGAGCAGATCATAAACCAACGTCTACTCGGAGAGGTCTGCGAGAGGGATGGCCTATCGCAAAACCAGTACGGCTTCCGCGAGGGACGATCGACAACGGACTCCATTGCAGCAGTTCTGAGGGCCCCTGAGGAGGCAAGGCTAGACACCAGGGGGGGATTCATGGCGATGATCACGCTTGATGTCCAGAACGCTTTCAACTCCGCCCCATGGGCACGGATAGACGAGGTGCTGAGGAGGCTGGGGATTTCTACCTATCTCCAGGCGGCAATACGCAGCTACTTGTTGCATAGAGTGGTCATGGTCGGGAGCCTCAAGCTCAACATGACGGGAGGTGTTCCGCAGGGGTTCATCCTCGGCCCCACACTGTGGAACATTTTCTATGACGGGGTTCTCAGGCTTCCTATGCCGCCCGACTGTACCTCGATCGGGTACGCGGACGACCTGGCACTCGTCATCCGAGGCAGGCGACCGCATAAGGTACAGCTACGAGCTCAACAAGCAGTGGACGAGGTGGGCCTATGGATTGCCAGAAACGGCCTCAAACTGGGCTCCCACAAAACAGAGATAGTGGTCCTAGTGGGGAGAAACAACCTCAAGCAGATGGAACTACAGGTGGGGTACACAGAAGTGTCCAGCAAAAGCGAATTACGCTACCTAGGGATCACCCTAAGTAGAAAACTAAACTTCGGCGCCCATTTCAAGAGGACGGCGGAAGGAGCAAGCGAGGCAGTACGAAGCCTAAACAGAATTCTACCCAACCTAGGAGGGGCACGACAGGCACGCAGGCTCACCCTGCTGTCGGTAGTCAACTCCATCCTCTTATACGCTGCGCTCAACTGGCATGCCCAAATGGAAACAGCTAGGTATAGGACTTTACTCGAAAGACCCCAACTCAATGCGGCGATCAGGGCCGCTTGCAGTTATCGTGTCCACGAGAGCCATTCAAGTTGTAGCCTCGACAATACCGATCCACCTTATGGCAAAAGAAAGAGCGGCATCTAGGACTGTATCCAAACAAGCGGCCAGGGAAAAAACAATTACAGCATGGGAAAAGAAATGGGACGAGGACAACGCCAAAGGCAAATGGACAAAGGCGCTGATACCGTCAGTAAGAAGCTGGTACAGCAGATCCCACGGGGAAGTAAACTACCACCTGACGCAATTCTTCACGGGCCACGGTTGCTACGAAGCGTACCTGTTCAGAATGGGCCTAAGCCCCTCAGATGGGTGTCCATACTTCCAGGAAGAAGACACACCGGCACATACGATTTTCAGGTGCCCACGCTGGGAGGCGCGCAGGCTACAACTAACTTTACACGTTGGAGAGCTGCGCACAAACAACATCACCGAAAAAATGCTAGAGAGCAAGGAAGGATGGGAAGCGATAGGGGGCTTCATCACAGACATCTTGAAGATAAAGGAAACCCAGGAGAGAAAAAGGAAGAGTCCTAGATCAGCGGGGTAAGACAGGGGTGGGCTAGGGCGTGATGCAATGCCGAGAGGCGAATACCGCGAGGTGGGTTTTAGCCGGTAGGCGCCAGGGCAGAAAGCCCCGGTGAATCCGGCACGTCTTTAGAAGATTTCCCATCCTCCACCTCGAAAAGAAAAAGGTTTCGGAGTTGCCCCATTGCAGCATATACAGGGCATAGCGGTGCTCAGATCGATATATATACACACAAGAACATCGCCTGCAGGTCCTATATGGGCATAGGTTGCACCTGGCTGGTGTCGGAACTGCCCCAATGCTGCATATACGGGACATAGCGGTGCTCAGATCGACATACATCGACTCAAGAACATCTCCTATAGGTTTTATATGGACATGGGATGCACCCGACGGTATCAGAGCTGCCCCAGTGATGCATATACGGGGCATAGCGGTGCTAAGATCGACATATATCGACTCAAGAACATCGCCTATAGGTCTTATATGGACATGGGTTGCACCTGGCTGGTATCAGAGCTGCCCAGTGATGCATATACGGGGCAAAGCGGTGCACAGATCGGCATATATCGACTCAAGAACATCGCCTGTGGGACCTATATCGGCATAGGTTGCACTTAACTGGTGTCGGTGCTGCCCCAATGGTGCATATACGGGACATATATCGACTCAAGAACATCGCCTGGAGGTCCTATATGGGCATAGCATAGGTTGCATCTGGCTGGTGTCAGAGCTGCCCCCTTGCTGTATAGAAGGTGTATAGCGGTGCTCAGATTGACATATATCGACCCAATAACATCGCCTGTAGGTCCTATATGGGCATAGGTTGCACCTGGCTGGTGTCGGAGCTGCCCCATTGCTGCATATACGGTGTATAGCGGTGCTCAGATCGACATATATCGACTAAAGAACATCGCATGTAGGTTCTATATGGGCATAGGTTGCACCTGGCTGGTTTCCGAACTGCCCCAATGCTGCATATACGGGGCATAGCGGTGCTCAGATCGACATATATCGAATCAAGAACATCGCCAATAGATATTATATGGACATAGGTTGCACCTGGCTGGTGTCGGAGCTGCCCCAATGCTGCATATACGGGTCATAGCGGTGCTCAGATTGAAATATATTGACTCAAGAACATTGCCTGTAGGTCCTATATGGGCATAGGTTGAACCTGGCTGGTGTCGGAGCTACCCCAATGCTGCATATACGGGGCGTATCGGTGTTCAGATCGACATATATCGACTCAAGAATATCGCCTGTAGGTCCTATAAGGGCATGGCTTGCACCTCTCTGGTGTCAGAGCCACATCCATGCTGTATAGACGGTGCTTAGCGATGGTCATATCGATATATATCCATTCAAGAACATCGCCTGTAGATCCTATATGAGCATAGGTTGCACCTGGGCAGTGTCGAAGATGGCTCAATGCTGCATATACGGGGCATAGCGGTGCTCAGATGGGCATATATCAACTGAAGAACATCGCCTATACGTCTTATATGGACATGGGTTGCACCTGCCTGGTATCAGAGCTGCCCCAGTGATGCATATACGGGGCATAGCGATGCACAGATCGGCATATATCGACTCAAGAACATCGCCTGTGGGTCCTATATCGGCATATGTTGCACCTGGCTGGTGTCGGAGCTGCCCCAATGCTGCATATATGGGCATAGGTTGCACCTGGATGGTGTCGTAGCTTCCCCAATGCTGCATATACTAGGCACAGCGGTGCTCAGATTGACATATATCGACTCAAGAACATTACCTATAGGTCTTATATGGACATGGGTTGCACCTGGCTGGTGTCGGAGCTGCCCCGATGCTGCATATACGAGGCATAGCGGTGCTCAGATCTACATATATCGACTCAAGAACATCGCCTGTAAGTCTTATGTGGGCATAGGTTGCACCTGGCTGGTGTCGGAGATGCCCCAATGCTGCATTTACGGGGCATAGCGGTGCTCAGATCGACATATATCGACTCAAGAACATTGGCTGTAGGTCCAATATGAGCATAGGTTGCACCTGGCTGGTTTCGCAGCTATCCCAATTGCTGCATATACGGAGCATAGCAGTGCTCAGATCGTCATATATCGACTCAAGAACATCGCCTGTAGGTCCTATATGGGCATGGGTTGCACCTGGCTGGTATCAGAGCTAACCCCATGGTGTATATACGAGGCACAGCGGTGCTCAGATCGACATATATCGACTCAACAACATCCTCTGTAAATCCTATATGGGCATAAGTTGCACCTGGCTGGTGACGGAGCTACCCTAATGCTGCATATACGGGGCATAGCGGTGCTAAGAACGACATATATCGACTCAAGAACATCACCTATACGTCTTATATGGACATGGGTTGCACCTGGCTGTTATCAGAGCTACCCCTGTATATACGGGGCGCAGCGGTGCTCCGATCGACATATATCGACTCAACAACATCGCCTGTAGGTCCTATATGGTCATAGGTTGCACCTGTCTGGTATCGGAGCTGCCCCAATGCTGCATATATGGGGCATAGCGGTGCTAAGATCGACATATATCGACTCAAGAACATCGCCTCTAGGTCCTATATGGGAATAGGTTGCACCTGGCTGGTGTCGGAGCTGCCCCAATGCTGCATATACGGGGCATAGCGGTGCTCAGATCGACATATATCGACTCAAGAACATCGCCTGTAGGGCCTATATGGGCATAGGTTGCACCTGGCTGATGTCGGAGCTGCCCCAATGCTTCGTATGTGGGGCATATAGGTGCTCAGATCGACATATATCGACTCAACAACATCGCCTGTAGGTCCTATATGGGCAGAAGATGCACCTGGTTGGTGTCGGATCTGTCCACCGCAATGCCCCGTATATGCATTACTGGGGCAGCTCTGATACCAGCCAGATTCAACCCATGTCCATATAAGTCCTACAGGCGATATTCCTGAGTCGATATATGTCGATCTGAGCACCGCTATGCCCCGTATATGCAGCATTGGGGCAGCTTCGACACCAGCCAGGTGCTACCTATGCCCATATAGGATCTACAGGCGATGTTCTTGAGTCGATATATGTCGATCTGAGCACAGCTATGCACTGTCTATACAGCATGAAGGTGGCTCTGATACCAGACAGGTGCAAGCCATGCCCTTATAGGGCCCGATATATGTCGATCTGAGCACCGATATTCACCGTATAAGCAGCATTGGGACAGCTCCGACACCAGCCAGCCAACTGTGCAGATGAACAATTGTGGAGGATAGTAATGTTCGGGGATAGAAACAAGCACATTTTGTTATTGGAAATTGTTTGTAATTGGCCATAATGGCTACTTGCAATAAGTGAATGCTCCACTTGTCATACTTGGCCCACAAAATTTACCACAGTCCGTATAAACTTTAGCCCGGGCGTGCAAAACTGTGCAGATGAACAACTGTGCAGGATGGTTATGTTCGGGAATAGAAACAGGCACATTTTGTTATTAGAAATTGTTCGTAATTGGCCATAATGGCTGCTTGCAATAAGTGAATGCTCCACTTGTCAGACTTGACCCGCAAAATTCGACACAGTCCGTATGAGGATCACAATCCAAGTAACACTAGATGATGTAACATCAAAAAAAGTTGCAGGAAGAGGCTGTCCTCAAGGTGGAGTCCTCTCACCTCTTTTGTGGGACCTTGTAGTTAATAGCCTCCTCCTGGAATTAAACAACTCGGGATACTATGCCGTTGGCTATGCCGACGATATAGTGATCATGATAAATGGCAGTTTTGAAGGTGTACTATGCAATCTCATGCAGAGTGCCCTAAAGATTGTTGAGAACTGGTGCGATAGCCATTCGCTAACAGTTAACCCAAAAAATGCACAGCTGATATTGTTTACGAGGAAGAGGAAACTCGAGCTCATGAACATGCCAACTCTCTTTAAGGTCCCTCTGACTCTCACAGATAAAGTAAAATATCTAGGTCTAATCATGGATACAAAACTGAACTGGAATGAGCATATAACATCTCATTCTGGCAATGCCGCAGGGCGGTTGGTAAAACATGGGGCCTGTCTCCCAAGATTACCCAATGGATATATACCGCGATCATAAGACCAACCATAGCATATGGTGCAATAGTCTGGTGGTCGAAAACCAAACAAGTCACAACAATCTCAAAGCTATTACACATCCAGCGGATGGCGTGTCTTGCCATCACCGGCGCTATGAGAACAACACGCACAGCAGCTCTTGTAGCACTGTTATGTCTACAATCACTCGACCTTCTCATAAGGAAGACTGCAGTAAAAACAGCATTAAGGCTATCTTCACTCAACCTGTGGCATGATAATGTTAGAATCATTGAACCTAGGAGCATACTGAGTGAAGCTATCAAACTAGATCCCCTCATAGAAGGTAAGTGCGACAGAATTCTACCCAACTACAGTTTTGTCAAACATTTTCAGACCATCACCACAATGGATGGTATCCCACAAGGAGCCGACATAACCATGCATACTGATGGATCCAAAACTAAGACGAGAGCTGGCTATGGAACATTTTCACCAGAACTTGATCTCAAGTTAAGTGCACCACTTGGAAGACTTCCAAGCTGAAATAACAGGAATACCAAAGTGTGTTCAAATTCTAGCTGAACGGAATATTAAGGATAAACATATCCAAATACAAATATAATAATACAATACATCCAAATACTCACTGACAGCAAAGCAGCTCTAACTGCACTAAATGCCAACACATTTGTGTCGAAAGAGCTATATTCATGTCTACACAGCCTGGAGGAGCTAGATAAATATATCAAACTAGAACTCTGCTGGATCAAAGGACAGTGGCATCAAGGGGAACGAAATAGCAGATGAACTTGCCAGGAAGGGATCCTTACATCCTATAACAACCCAAGAGGATGAAATACTTTCTGCAGGTACTGTGAAAAAAATAATAGAGCATAGGAGACATGCTCTTCACAAGGTAAGATGGCGAGAAACGCCGGGCTGCAAGCAATTAAACGTAGCAATTAGGCAACCTTGTAAAATTGCAGCCACGGCCCGCCTTAACTTATCTAGAACTAATCTGAAATTATTGACAAACATACTAACCGGCCACTGCCGGCTACACAAACACCTACACACGATGGGTCTGGTAAACAGCCCGTTATGTAGAGGGTGCAATGAAGAACTAGAAACAGCAGAGCATGTAATATGCCTCTGCCCAGCTCTAGTAATCACTGGTGGGACGAGTGAGCATCCTTAAAGGGAGGTTTCACAATGAGCCCATTTAGTGGCCTAAGTGTCTGTAGCTATGCTACCCTCCAGCCAACTATCCAGAACTATTCAGAGGCCCGCAAAATTCGACAGTCCGTATAAACTCCAGCCCGGGCATGCAAAATTGTGCAGATGAACAATTGTGCAGTATGGCAAAGGTTGGGAATATCAACAGGCACAATTTGTTATTAGAAATTGTTTGTAATTGGCCAGAATGGCTACTTGCAATAAGTGAATGCTCCACTTGTCATACTTGGCCCGCAACATTCGACACAGTCCGTATAAACTTCAGCCCGGGCGTGCACAACTGTGCTGATGTACAATTGTGGAGAATAGTAATGTTCAGGAATAGAAACAGGAACATTTTGTTATTAGAAATCGGTTGAACTTGGCCAGAATGGCTACATGCAATAAGTGAATGCTCCACTTGTCATACTTGGCCCGCAAAATTCGACACAGTCCGTGTAAACTTCAGCCCGGGCATGCAAAACTGTGCAGATCAACAATTGAGCAGGATGGTAATGTTCGGGAATAGAAACAGGCATATTTTGTTATTAGAAATTGGTTGTAATTGGCCAGAATTGCTACTTGCAATAAGTGAATGCTCCACTTGTCATACTTGGCCCGCAAAATTCGACACAGTCCGTATAAACTCCAGCCCGGGCATGCAAAACTGCGCAGATGAACAATTGTGCAGGATAATAATGTTCGGGAATAGAAATAGGCACATTTTGTTATTAGAAATTGTTTGTAATTGGCCATTATGGGTGTTTGCAATATGTGCATGCTCCACTTGTCAGACTTGGCCTGCAAAATTCGACACAGTCCGTATAAACACCAGCCCGGGCATGCAAATCTGTGCAGATCAACAATTGAGCAGGATGGTAATGTTCGGGAATAGAAACAAGCATATTTTGTTATTAGAAATTGGTTGTAATTGGCCAGAATTGCTACTTGCAATAAGTGAATGCTCCACTTGTCATACTTGGCCCGGAAAATTCGACACAGTCCGTATAAACTCCAGCCCGGGCGTGCAAAACTGTGCAGATGAACAATTGTGCGGGATAGTAATGTTCGGGAATAGAAATAGGCACATTTTGTTATTAGAAATTGTTTGTAATTGGCTATAATGGCTACTTGCAATAAGTGAATGATCCACATGTCATACTTGGCCCGCAAAATTCGACACAGTCCGTATAAACTTCAGCCCGGGCGTGCAAAACTTTGTAGATGAACAATTGTGCAGGATAGTAAAGTTAAGGAATAGAAACAGGCACATTTTGTTATTAGAAATTGTGTGTAATTGGCCATAATGGCTACTTGCAATAAGTAAATGCTCCACTTGTCATACTTGGCCCACAAAATTTGACAGTCCGTATAAACTTTAGCCCGGGCGTGAAAAACTGTGCAGATGAACAATTCTGCAGGATGGTAATGTTCGGGAATAGAAACAGGCACATTTTGTTAATAGAAATTGTTTGTAATTGGTAATAATGGCTACTTGCAATATGTGAATGCTCCACTTGTCGGACTAAGCCCGCAAAATTCGACAGAGTTCGTATAAACTCCAGCCCGAGCGTGCAAAGCTGTGCTGATGAATGAACGTGAATGCTCCACATGTCAGACTTGGCCTACAAAATTCGACACAGTCCGTATAAACTTCAGCCCGGGCGTGCACAACTTTGCAGATGAACAATTGTGCAGGATGGTTATGTTCGGTAATAGAAACAGGCACATTTTGTTATTAGAAATTGTTTGTAATTGCCTATAATGGCTACTTGCTCCACATGTCAGACTTGGCCCGCAAAATTCGACACAGTTCGTATAAACTTTAGCCCCGTCGTGCAAAACTGTGCAGATGAACAACTGTGCAGGATGGTAATCTTCGGGAATAGAAACAGGCACATTTTGTTATTAGAAATTGGTTGTAATTGGCCAGAATGGCCACTTGCCATAAGTGAATGCTCCACTTGTCATTCTTGGCCCGCAAAATTCGACACAGTCCGTATAAACTTCAGCCCGGGCGTGCACAACTTTGCAGATGAACAATTGAGCTGGATAGTAATGGTCGGGAATAGAAACAGGCACATTTTGTTATTAGAAATTGTTTGTAATTGGCCATAATGGCTGCTTGCAATAAGTGAATGCTCCACTTGTCAGACTTGGCCCGCAAAATTCGACACAGTCCGTATAAACTTTAGCCAGGGCGTGAAAACCTGTGCAGATGAACAATTGTGCAGGATGGCAATGTACGAGAATAGAAACAGGCACATTTTGTTATTAGAAATTGTTTGTAATTTACCATAATGACTACTGGCAATAAGTGAATGCTCCACTTGTCATATTTGGCCCACAAAATTCGACACAGTCCGTTAAACTTAAGCCCGGGCGTGCAAAACTGTGCAGATGAACAATTGTGCAGGATGGTAATGTTCGGGAATAGAAACATGCACATTTTGTTACTAGAAATTGTTTGTAATTGGCCATAATGGCTACTTGCAATATGTGAATGCTCCACATGTCGGACTTGGCCTGCAAAATTTGACACAGTCCGTATAAACACCAGCCCGGGCATGCAAAACTGTGCAGATGAACAATTGGGCAGGATGATAAAGTTCGGGAATAGAAACAGGCACATTTTGTTATTATAAATAGTTTGTAATTGGCTATAATTGCTACTTGCAATAAGTGAATGCTCCACTTATCAGACTTGGCCCGCAAAATTCGACACAGTCCGTATAAACTTGAACCCGGGCGTGAAAAACTGTGCAGATGAACAATTGTGCAGGATGGTAGTGTTCGAGAATAGAAACTGGCACATTTTGTTATTAGAAATTGTTTGTAATTGGCTATAATGGCTACTTGCAATAAGTAAATGATCCACTTGTCATACTTGGCCCACAAAATTCGACACAGTCCGTTAAACTTTAGCCCGGGCGTTCAAAACTGTGCAGATGAACAATTGTTCAGGATGGTAATGTTCGGGAATAGAAACATGCACATTTTGTTATTAGAAATTGTTTGTAATTGGCTATAATGGCTACTTGCAATAAGTAAATGATCCACTTGTCATACTTGGCCCGCAAAATTCGACACAGTATATACTTCAGCCCGGGCGTGCAAAACTTTGCAGATGAACAATTGTGCAGGATAGTAATGTTCGGGAATAGAACTAGGCACATTTTGTTATTAGAAATTGTTTGTAATTGGCTATACTGGTTACTTGCAATAAGTGAATGCTCCACTTATCATACTTTCTATTCAATCAATCCTACGCTATGCAAAATCTCGACTCCATAACACTTTAAACTGAAAAGAACCAATTAAATAGTACATATAGAGTGATATATATTCTTTAGACCAAATAAGAAGTAACAATATATATATATATATATATATATATATATATATATATATATATATATATATATATATAGCTATTTCGACGTAAACGATACGTCATTTAATTTTTATACCCTTGCGAGTTTAAAATTGGCATAAAAAAGCTAAAATATACTTACTCAACGATATTTATAAAAATAAATAAAAACAATACATAATTTTTTAACTGATACATCGTGTTTCCACATATCCACATCCATTTGGTTCGACGTAAACAACACGTGATTTATATTGTATTCCCTTGCGAGTATAAAATTGGCATAAGCTACAACTGGCAACATATGGGTTGAATTAGGTCTCAACGATACCAATATATAAACACAATATACGTCATTGTTAACTTGATATGCAGGTGTTACGCACCTACCCCGTCACCTATACGCGTACCATAGCGAATAACCGCGGGTTCTTGCAGCAAATGATCCAGCCATGCGCAAGTAATTATTTCATAGTGATTACAATTATTGTCTTACTTAGCTCTTTTGTTTCCAGAGAAGCTTTAGCAGTATTACGTGGAGATTCTATACACAATCAAAATCTAATGTGCACCGCATCGGAACAAATTTTCAAACGGACATCCTATGGAGCTCATGCTCCATATCCCATATGTAAAGAGTACATACGGGAATTCTACATTAGTCGCCACATACAGCGTCAACATGCTGATCAGCGATAAAATCTAAAATAACCATATTAGTAGTGATTGTAATAATTGTAGAGTTAGGAACCGCCGACTGAAAAGTCAAGCGGCAGTTACAATAGCGGCAAATATGGCACCGGCCACGCGCTGGCAACGATAGTAAAACATGCCAAGGGAAGGGAAGGGAAGGGAAGATAATGCACATAACTTTAAAAGAATAATAATTTTGTAAAATCCCGTTAGATAAAGTACCATTTCTGTTACTGTTATAACTTGTTCGCTATATAAGTTATTCGAAATAATTAATTCAATTACTTTGCATACTTTCATGATTTGAAGATTTGGAGAAATTAAACTTTCTACGAAGAACAGCATTTTCTCATAATAAGTTTATCATTATTTTCCTCTTTAATATCATCAATGAACTCACTCACATGAAAATTTAACTACACAATTAACAACTAGAAGCTATAGAATACATGATTTAACTTGGATTGGCAGTATCATTATCCATTTTGACAATTACATAAGTTTCTTTGAATATTGTTATTTCTTATTTTGTCTAAAGAATATATATCACTCTCAATGTCCTATTTAATTTGTTCTTTTGAGTTTAAAGTGGTATGGAGTCGAGATTTCACATAGCGTAAGATTGATGAACGAATTCGACAGGGGTCGAATTGTGTGCATACGTGAAGGTAATTTTTGTATAGAAAATTGGTAATCATCTTCACCAAAATCAAACCACCATAATATGATGATATCAGGTAGGGACTAGAGAAGACAAGAAAGGAGAGGAATCGGAGGTCAAAGACGAACAAAAGAATCCTTCTAATTGCCAGAGCAATTCCGGATCAATGAAATGGTGTATAAGGTCGTCTCGTATATGTCTTCGGGGAAACAGATCTGTGAATGTCGAGATGATCTAGACCACATCTTATGTTATCACATATCGACAAGTACCGTTTGGAATAATGCAGGTCACAGGCTCACATTAATCTTCTCCCCAGAGTTATAGAACTCTTGACTTGACCTCCTAGATCTCGGACCTTTCGCCAATTCAACATGATCGGGATAAACGATTTTTCGTCACCATGCATTGAAATCAATGCTACTAAGGTTGAATGAGTGTATAAACATTAGGGGTGGACCAACGCATTATTAACAAAAAATAATTAATTCTTCGAATTATAATCAAATATTACTTACAATAGTCAAAAGTCAGTTGATTAATCTTTCTCGGTGTTATAATTTCCATGTTGGATATATATATATATACATTTCTTGAAAATCAATTTCGTTCAGGAATTCGACGAATATCTTTGAATACTTCGCGAATTTTGGTTACGGGCCACGCTTCTCCATTTACGGATATTTTGAGTCTGAGTTTACTCCTTGCCGAAGCCCATTTCTCGCAGTCGTAGATAACGTGGTCGACGTTGGCCTCCATCGCTGCAAGGGCAGGTGGGATCTTCTATTAACTTGAGCCTGTGTTTGTAGGATCTGAGGTATCCGTGCCCTGTAAGCAAAGCGATCAATTCTGGTGAAATGGCAAATGATAACTTTAGCCTGCTGTGAATAGTTGGGAAGAATTCCTTGGTCACCGTTCCCTTCGTTGCCTAGGTCCATTTGTGTTGCCATTTTGTAAAACTTCTCTGCCGAGCTTTAATTGGTGCCCTTTGATTGTCGGATGCCGCTTCTTTTGCAAGTTGGTCAGCTAATGTGTTCCCTATAATTCCACTGCCTATATGTATCTCCCAATGCAAGTTTTCCAGTTGATGTAAAAGTACTCTTATTCTCTCTATTAAGTTACTATGGTTGTTGTTTCTTAAAAAGTTCAATGTTGTCTTGCTGTCTGTATAGATTGCCGCCAGTTTATTATGGGTATTATATCCTAAATCTTTCAGTAGGGTTAAACATTTTAGAATTGCCATTTGTTCGGCTTGGTTAATAGAGCACCTGTCATTCAGTTTGTAGTTGAATTGTGCAAACTCTATGTTATCCCTGAATATTGCTACTCCCGAGCCCACCCCTTCTTCAATTTTACTTCCATCAGTGTAAATTGTCCATTGGTACTGCTTCTTTTCATCTACATCTGCAATTTTTCTTTGTGATGCTGGATGCTGCCATTTGGTGTAGTGATATGGAGCTTCAAACTCCTTACTTATTTTTGTAGCTACGTATATTTCGGCAATTTCATTCAACCTTATTATTATCGGCATGATCCCTGCGATAATACATGATGCTTCGTGGGAAAGTGTTCTGTAAGCTTTGCAAAATTTTATATTCATCAATCTTTGAACTCTATTTGTTAGTGTTTGATTATAGGTTTTGTTTAATGCTCCTTTCCAGGCTGGAACACCATAGGATAGCAGTTTTAGGACGGCCCCTTCGTATATTATATGCAGAGCTTTATTGCCTAGTCCCCATCTTAGTTTTGCTGATCTTGATAAACAATTTATTAATGTTTTGCATTTACCTGTCACATAGTTAATATGGAAGTTGAAATTTTATTTACTGTCGAAGTGAACTCCGAGATATTTTAAAACATTGACTTGTTCTAGAATTTGGTGATTTAAGTATATCCTGATTGTTTTACTTCTGGGGCATTTCTTGGTGATTAGCATTGTTTGGGATTTTTGAGCATTAAATTGAATTTTGTTGTTATTAGCCCACTTAGTGATTTTGACCATATCTATATTGGTGTAGTTTTCCGTTTCTGCTATTGTATTACCTACCGTGACAATTAGTAGGTCATCTGCAAATGCAATAACTTTTGTGGCTTTATTAAATTGAATGTTGAGTAGCGAGTTGTAGAGAATGATCCAGAAACCCGGACCGCAGCAAGAGCCTTGTGGGCATCCCTTGGTTGACCTTCGTTCGATGTGTGTATTGTCGTTTGGAATTACTGCTTTTCTACCTGTGAAGTAATCTTCAGCCAGCCTTCTTAAATTGCTTGGGCACTTATATTGCTTTAGTGCATATAATATGCCAGGCCACCATGCAGCGGTAAACTCCCCTTTTACGTCTAGACTGGTTATTATGATCATCATTCATTTTTGAGGCCTTCTTCAATAAAATTATTGAACGTCATTATCGCATCGGCAGTGCTTTTCTGGGGGGTGAAACCAAATTGGTTTTCATTAATCATGTGATTAGAGTTGAGATAGTGTATTACCCTATTAATTAGTAGCATTTTTAATATTTTCCCGTCAATGTTGAGCAAGCTGATTGGGCAAAACTTCGAGGGAATTTCTGAATTTTCCTTCCCTGGCTTAACAATTGTGATTAAGTTTGACTTCTTCGATGAACTGGGAAAGTGCCCTCTTATTAGGCATTGGTTGTATAGTTCCGTTATAAATTTAGGGTATAATTCAAAAGTTCTTAGTATTATCGCACTACCTATTCCGTTCTCACCTGGTGTCTTTTTAGGGTCAATTTTTTGTATTATCTGCATTATTTATTCATGTGTAAATAGTTGATCATCAGGTTCTTCTTTTGGTAGCCTCAATTCATTACGTATCTGCCTATGGTAATCGTTATCGTCCTCTTCTTTGTCTATTGGTGTGAAGTAGTCTATTATGTGGTATAAGGTCTCCTCTATGTTA
This sequence comes from Lordithon lunulatus, assembly GCA_963942505.1. NCBI lineage: Eukaryota > Metazoa > Arthropoda > Insecta > Coleoptera > Staphylinidae > Lordithon > Lordithon lunulatus. Next base: position 27,567,611 of record OZ012667.1, on the reverse strand, counting down.
GTTGTGTACGTATCATCGGGTTTCTTAAGCGTGCTGAGAGTTGGTTGAGTTTTCCAGCTGCTAGTTTGTAGACTGCACTCCATGGGTTAGTTGTAGCCTGGACGTTGCAATATTCTTTCCACGAGTTGAATTTCTCTTTTCTGATCAGCGTCTGATAAGTCCTCTTTTCCTCCATGTATTGGGCTTTCCTTTGTTCTTGTAACTGTACATTATTGTTAGTTCTTTGATATCTCCTTCTTATGGCATTTACTTTTTTCCTAGCTATATTTAATTTGTCATTCCACCTGGAACTGCTTTGCCTTTCCTCGAATTGCTGTTTGGTTTCGATGTGTTGAAAGATTTTTTGTATGTCGCCTGAAGTGTTTCAAGATATTTTTCTATGTATTTTCCCAATTCCATAGTTTCTCTTATTTGGATACGAAGCTCTACGTCCATCGGTTCTCTATCTTTATCGCAGGACACGCAGCTGAAGTTTTGTTTTAAGTACTTAGTTAAATTGTAGCCAAAACGTTCCAGTTGTCCTTCTTTCGTGTGTGTGTGTGTGTGTGTGTGTGTGTGTACGTGTACGTGTGTACGTATGTGCGTGTGTGCGTGCGTGCGTGCGTGCGTGTGTGTGTGTGTGTGTGTGTGTGTGTGTGTGTGTGTGTGTGTGTGTGTGTGTGTGTGTGTGTGTGTGTGTGTGTGTGTGTGTGTGTGTGTGTGTGTATTGCCTTATCGGGTTGTCCGTAGCACTCTCTATAAACATTCAAACTGTTGGTCAAATATAAGACCATATTCTTTACTGCCCACTTCTGCATTAGAACTCTTGCTCGTTGGGGTCCCTCGCCTGCCGTCGCAAATACGAAAGGGCTGTCTGGTTTAATAGTTGTTTGTGACCGGACATTCTGAAGCAATAGATACTCCAAAATTCCCCATGTGCTTGCTTCAGTAGGTAAGCGACCAGCTTCTCCCGAATAATGACATGCTGATATTGTACCGCATTCTCTTTTTCTTTTCGGTTCAATGCCTTAAATTCATCTGAGGTTTTATCGATTTGCTTCGATTGTTTGCAAAAATCATCCACTGTCATGCGTTGCACCTCCCCGGAGCGGACAAAATACACTCTAAAAGCTGCGTATAAATCCTAGAGGAGAAGTTTGAGAGTAACTGGTCATACAGTTACCAGTTATTTGATCGAGATAATGTGTAATAATATCGCAGTACGTCTTGAATAGGCCGCCGTAATTTCATGAGACGCGACTAAAAAATGTATATAGTGTGATTTCATAGTAATAGTATAAACTCCCTTACTCTGGCAATTTCGCTATCTTAATAAAGGCATGGCCAGTGCTCTTAGCCAAAGATGCGTTAGCATAGACGCCAGTTTCGGCGTTAAACTTGGAAGCCTGTTTGGTGGCTAAAACAAGCAGATCATAGCGGTCCGGGGTTAATAGATCTTCGACCGTATGAACATTTGGATTCATATCACGAGCATGCTTAAATACCTTCGCCACCTCTCGCATCTTGGTGGAGACAAAGGTGTGAAGGTGTACGAGGTGAACGTGTTTCTCGATCAATTGATTGCCATATAATACAATTAACGGATCCGCTTGTGCAATTGCACTGTATTCATCAATTGTCATACGGGTGAAAACCTTCTCTTTGAGAAAATCTGATGCTTCTGCTGGGACAGTAGTTTCGGTCAACACCACAGTAGCCTCTGATTTTAAACGGCGATACCTTACTCTAGAGCAGTGTTTCCCAACCTTTTTTGTGCTATGCCCCACCTTAGCCTTTCTAAAATTCTTATGCCCCCTATGTAACATACATCATTTTTAATATAATAAATTGAATTGTTCACTTAAGAAACTTAGATAGGTTTTAGGAAGAAATCACTAGGAAATTGTTAACGAAACACAGTAAGTAAATTTTCATAACATATAATGAAAAACTGAAATTCAAATTTCAAATAATTTTAATAAAGATTTTTCTTTATTAATTTATTATTTTAATTTAGTGAGATCCTTGCGATTGATGCTTGCTGCACAGAAATTTTATATTAGGTTCTAATTTTGTTAGCTTCAGTCTCAAGTCTCCACGTTGTGTTATATCCAGCCGATTTCTTTTTTTCACCAGTAAATCATTTGCAGCACTAAATCCACATTCAGCTAAAAATTAAACTGAAATGGAAACGGTAGCAATAGTTTTCTTGCACATTTGGTTGAATTTGGGTATTGGATTTCTGTTTCCTCACAAAGCCATGCCATCGCTCTTTTTATATTAAGTATTAAGTTTTAACTGACTCATCATTTTTCAATTCCGCGAGTTCTTCTTGATACTGCATATTTGATATATCAGACAAATCCACTAACATTGGCTGCATCATCCATGTTGGAAAATCAATTTGTTTTAAATCAGAGAATCTTTCTTTTAAATCAGCTGATAGAATATTCAGATGATTGACAATAACAAGTAAAGCGGTATCAGTTACTTCACATTTTTGGAGCCAATGAAACTGTTCACAGTTTTTGTTGGTAATAGTTTCTGACATAACTCAATATGGGTAATGAAACCAAATATCTTCGCTTTTGCATCGATAAGAGTTTTATTTGTTTCTTGAAGTTGCTTATTTAATATATTTAGTTTTTCAAAGATATCGGCTAAATAACTCACAAATGCTTTACCATCGATTGTTAACAGATACTTCATTTCAGATTTGTCGCTTAAAAAATCACTAAGAGTATCAAACAGTTCCATAAATCTTTTCACGGAGTTCCCTTTAGAAGTCTCACATGGTCTTCATTTTGTTCTTCACAAAATAGCTTGAAGAGACGCTCACATTTATCATTAGCTTTAATAGCATTAACTCACTTTATTACTGAATGTAGTACTTCATTTAGAACAGGCGAGATGTTTTTAGCTACTAAGTTTTCCCTATGAATAACACAATGCACAAGAATCATTCCGGGATTCGCATCTTTCATCAATTTTAAGCAGCCATTTTTCTTGCCCATCATATTAGGAGCACCATATGCAGCACAAGATTTCTTTATTTATTTTTCATTGGTATATCATTGACATCTAAGTACTTTTTAGCTTATTATATATATATATATATATATATATATATATATATATATATATATATTTGGTGCTTTCTAATCTTTTACAGAACAACATTTCTTCAGCAAAGTGCCCTTTATCAATATATGTTACGTAAGTTATCAATCCTGCCTCACTGTCTCTCAAATTTGATTCATCCATTTGCACTGAGAAATTTCTAGTTTTCAGCTTATCAACAAGTTGTTTTTCAATATCTTCACTCAGTTCTGCTAACAGTATTGTTACTGAGTGGCATAGCTGTTACATCTTTGTCATCTTTTTCAAGAATCGTTTTAAGAAATGCTGATATTGACGGATTAATTAAATTCTCTCGTATAGTATGATTTTTTCCATTTTTAGCGATGAATAAAGAAATTTGATAACTAGCCTCAAGAACACAATTATTGAAACCAAATTTTAAATATTCCTCTGAATATTGACGAATTTTTTTCTTGCTTGAACCAGTCATTTTACTATGGACTAATTATTATAAGAAATAAATATAAGATCAATTAAAAACTAAAATATAAGTATGTGTTAAAATTAATTTAATGTGACATAGAGTAAATGTATACTAAAAAATGCATATTTATTTAAATGTATATAACACAATTACTACACTGCCACCGCAAAATAATATATTTTTCCATTTGACAAAATTTTCTGGAATATTATGCTTTTAAAATTAAAATAAATAAAATCAAATACTATATTTATACAATGTATATATTTATTAAATCAACGAGCTTTTACAGTTTTGACGGACACTTATTTCAAATTAACACCAACTGAATGCTGTGAATCACTAGAGAAGTTGCGATGGGCCATTAAGGTGCGTACAACTGCGTTTTTTTAGCGAGATTTTAAAACGTCCGATTCCGATTCCCCGCGGAGCCTGCCGTCTGTCGCAGGGAATTTTACTTGACGACGCCAAACCCCAGTTGATATTTTGGTCTCGTCAAGCGAAATTATACCTAATAATTATTTACCGCAATTATTTAAGAATTTGTTTTTTTCGTTAAATTTGGCACCGAAATCTAGCATTGCATTTAAATGACCCGGAGCGAAAGGGTTAAACTCGTGTCGAGTCAATTTTCGAATTGCCCCCCTTAACAATCAAATTGCCCCCATGGGAAACACTGCTCTAGAGTAATTACAATCATTACAATATTAATTCATTTTGAAGACTACTGTACCTTTCGCCGGGGTGCACATTCTCCATGTGCCGACTCACATATGTTGAATATATTCCTTGCAGACTGGCCAAGGGAGCTTAGAGCCCTTTGTCCTCCGTTTTTCCAAACGTTCGCTATCGTTTGAGCAACTGATATGTTTATGTATTCCATGCGCCCTCAGCGAAGTCAAGGCTTGTCTGTAATGCGACCTTGTTATTTGAAATCACTTGTCTGCATAAAATATTTATTTATTTCGTGTCGTTGGATCTAGTGTGGCAGCTACCCGAAGTGTCGAGGAAGATTAGAACTTGCTTTGCCCAAAAAAAACATGGGTATTTCTTCCACCCAACCGTTTCTACCTGTATAGGCTGCGTAACTGAAATATGAACTTTAATTTAGACGCTACGAGTATGAACTACTTATAACTCCGATATACATTAAGACAAGGACGTCAAATATGGATTATCCTATATTTATGATTAGAAGATGTATGCTTTCTGTTTTTAGCAGTTAATGCCATCTATATATTAACCAGGATGTAACAAGGGAATTTTGAAACAAACACGAATCGAAAATTGTTCTCAATTGTGAAATGATACCTTATTCCATAGTTCACTAGTGTAATTAGGGTTCTGAATAGAATTATTGTTTAATTATGAGTTACCATCACTGAGTGGAACAGTCTTATCATTCAGTGCAGTAGTTGCATATAAAATTCGGCGATCATAAATCACCTCTAATTGTTTCCTTCTAATAAGTTTCGCTTCTGCATTATGCAGTAGCTCTCTAATACGCGAAATGATCATTGCAACTTAACAATTGTTGCTTTATAAATAGCGACCACATTCATTTTTTTTAAATAAGAGAAATAGATCAAAGTAAAATAAAATAAATTCTACTAAAGAAAGGACAAAGCAAACAAGAAAAATTCCAAAATTTAAACAATAATTCAACAAAAAATAGTAATGTACAAACCAAATACTAGACACTAGACTACACAAAGACCCAAAGCACAATAAACGTATAAACATATAGTAAAGCCAAAGCAAAGACAATCCGACTACAGCAATACGCAACAAAATCTGTGCTGAAGTAATTCTCATATCACTTATATATATATATATATATATATATATATATATATATATATCGGCAAAATAACCTCCCTCCAGTGAAGTACGACGTGCCAATGCAGTGAAGAAAATATTGATGGATATTATCCATATTCCTATATGGATAGCATTTAAATGCTTGCCGTAATACCTATAGTTTCTTCACTCGCTTTATCGGCATTTATCACCGGTCTGCATTCGCACGTGGTCGTAACATTTTCGCCCGCCTATCTGCAATTTTATTATTAGCACCTTTTATATGAATAGTGAAACAATATTTCATCCGTTACAAATTTAATTAAGTAACGTTATAATTGTGTTATAGTCTTTCAATATTGAATTGTGGAAGTACAACAACTATTTAATATGTTACCTATGTAAAACATTGCTCACGAAAAAATACGGTGGCAGTTTCATGCAAGCCTACAATAGAAGAGTTATCAGATTTCGATATTGTAAAGCCGATATAATTTTCCTGCTGAATAAATAACAATTATCATTTTCTCACTTACCATCATTGGGTGCAAGAGCCCTAGATTTCTAAATAGTTGCATATAAAATTCGGCTTCGGCATAATAAAGATAATCCTCAACAGAGCCGGTCCTAGGTAGTTGACCGCCCCTTTATATAGGATATTAGGGTATGGACATATGTAAAGAAATTAATAAATCGCTAATAAACGATAATCTGTGAAAATACTGAGAAAGATCTTTTATAACCGAGGCGACTAGAGATTTTATGTTTAGAACTCTTTCGATAGCTCATGGCCCGGGTTCAATTTGGCCACACAATCACAGTTTTCGCTTGTCTATTTTTATTTCGTTACTGTTTATTTAGTAATCGATTAGTTAAGCATTAAGTACGTATAATTTTTATCGGCATTTGTACGTGTTTTATTCATACTCAAATTACTAATGTATACAACCGACGAACGAACGCACACATAACAATATAAAATAAATGACCTTAAATTACTTCAATTAAGAAATGGTGTGAGCTGTGAATGTTTCTAATTAGAATACACCATATTTTATACGGTTATATAGTTAACCATTGCTCTCCAATCATCATCCAACTTTCTACAGTGTATTTGTTGGTGTACAAAAGCATACATATTTTAGTAATAAATAATGGATAATAAATATTTTTCTTCCTTGTCTTAAAAGTATATCGGAGTTAAAAGTGGTTCATATTCAGAGCGTCTAAATTAAAGTCCATATTTGAGTAACGCAGTAAACACATTACACACATTGTTAGTCTCATGAAATTTCGGCATCCTGCATAAGATGTCAACGATTTCTAGTTTCTTCCTAAGAGCAACATCTAGGGCATGTCATGGTCTGTGTATTGAATAAGGACCAATCAGATACCTCTGGCACGTAAGAGGATGCTGCCGCTGGTGATCTCTACCACCCAATTTATAGCGATTCATGCATGTTAAGCCAATAATTTAATAATTAGAATTTTTCCGTATCAGATTTGAGTCCCACTTTATTCCCTCGAGACTCGGTAGTAAGCTGACAATGTTTATTAAGTCTTAAATAAAAATATAGAATAATGCGATCACGACATTAAATACCTTACCTGTTCTTCGTATCCCGTAAAAAGACAACCAATGCAAGTTGGTGAGTCAATTCCGACTCCAAAATTGCCCCTCTCCCCCGAAAAAATGTTGCGGAAATACGCAATACATTGATTAACTATAGAGTTAAGTATCACTTTTATTTTACAGTTACATTTATTCTAAAATATGGTTTCTTTAGCACAAATTAGCAAAAAGCAAACCTGCAAACAACTTAAACAAAAACTAAGGAGAAACACTCGACCAAGGACGAAATTGTCAAAGGCATACTCCCAAAAAGGAGATCCGGAAAATGCCTCAAAGACGAGCCCAAGTCTCTGGGATATGCCTCAAAGACGAGCCCCAGTCCCTGGGATAGGATTAAGACCCACGTTGATTATTTCATCCAGCGGAGATATACGGCCGAGTGGGTCTATTTACCCTATGAACCCAGGTGTAGATAATCACCAGATGTATACATGTCACCCAAGAAATCAATTAACCTTTATTATAGTTATTATTATTATCATACCAAAATTATTGATTAGTGTATATCTTATTCATCGCGCGTCTATGTATAATACAAGCGGACTAATTAATAGTTAAGTATGTTTACCACATGTCCCTTGACGCCTCAAAATAGTATTATTATGAGGCATAACGAGTAGCGAACGAAACAGTCTAGAGTGATTGAATGGGACGACGCACAGTTGGACCGTTTCCCGAAAACGTATCCAAAAATAGTAAAACCGACGTTCCTATTCTCGAACAAAAATTTTCTTAGCTGGTTCAGGGATCGTCCTAGCATCCACCTGTAAAGGGATAGATTTTTCTACCTACCCCTTCCCCGCAGTAGAACAGTATGAAGTTGGTCACCGCCATTTTTGTTCCGACATTTTGAATTTTATAAATCGAAAATTTGTAATCAGCGACCTCGAAAACCCCCGAAGAACAACAAATTGAACTAAAATTAGGTTTAATAATATTGGCCACGTTTGCGGCATTCCGCTCCACTGTGCGACGTCACCCAGCCCTCGAATCACTCTCGGAGTTGAACGTTGAAAGCTAAAGTAAATGCTCAAACTGTGCACCATTTAGAGTATGAGGTCTTTTTCAACATTTTTAATATCTGGAGATATTAATCGTGATTTAATATTTCCAGATATTACTGAAAATGTTGAAAACAATTTTGTTCTTCGATTAGCTCATTGTCAGACTGTCATGGTGGACAGTTTGAGCATTAAATTTAGCTTTTTATTGTATAATTAAGTATTATCTCTCGGTTTGGGTTTTTTTCACTCTGACACTCGCAAACAAATATCTCGTAAATTTTCTTATGTGACCTATAAAAATAATCCCTTTTAGAACCCAAAATAAAAAATGGGGTTGTCATTTAAAAAAATTGTCCGTGCCGTCATTGCTCATTTAAAAATGGTCGAAAAATGTTGATACTTTCATTAAAAATTTGCAATTCAAAATTAAAATCGACGAGCTGTCCATACTTTAGCTTCACCCTGTACGAAGGCGACGAAACGTGGCCGAAATTGCAGCGGTAAAGTAATTGTTAGTGACAATAGGTGCCAATGCAATTGTCTGTATTTCTATAATTACTACTAGATAATGTATTGTCCGTTTGTCGCAATGATAAGGCCACTCGAAGGTGAAAACGCAATGAATTGTAGGCCGCATACGGCTCCCGCCTGAATGTCGACATAATTGGCAATAACCAAGGGCTGTCTAATCAATTGAATGCCATACTACATAAATTAGCACTGGTTGAATCGTAAGTCACCTACATAATGAGAGATCGCCTTAAATTGTGCAGTGGCAAAGTAAATGTATATGTAATTATTAATGACAATGGACGCGAATGCAACTGTCTGCATTTCTACATTTAATACTACATTCAACATTGTCCTTTTGTCGCAACATTAAGGCTGTACGTAGGTACATTTGAACTGGATGTTCTAAGAGGGGTGTTTATCAATACGTCTGAATTTACATATAATTAGAAATAACTAAGGGCTGTGTAATTAATCCATTGCTATGATGGCACGAAGTACTTCTGTTTGTAACCACGTTATTCAGTGGGAACTCGTGATAAGTTGTGCAATAGCAGGGTAAAAGAAATTGTTCCACATACAGGCCTTGTTTCAAAAGAGTTACTCAACATATTGTTATTAGTAATTATTTGAAATAACAGGGAAGTTCTCATTACAAACGATGGCCAGTGTAACCTGGAGATCTAACTAGTTGTTATTAGCTGGCTCCTTCAGGCGGTGGATAGATAAATCTAGATCTTAGCTAGATGTATTATATACTTGTCGTAGAATTATGATTTAGATAATATGTTCTGCAAATGATAATATGTTTGGGAATAACAAAAGAACGTACAAAGTGACATTTTATACACATTTATTATAAAATAGTGTTTATACATGGTTACGCAGTGTGCGGCATATGACAAAAGATGCAAAAATATGATCTTTAACAATTACATGATATCACACTATTTCGTGTTTTTTATTGTCACCTATTCAACTTTAAGTCTCGCACCGATAACCAGTTACTCCCCGGCAGCAGAGTACACCAAAGTCTAATCATAACTAAGGTACGTGAAATAATAGTCGCATGCAAAGTATGGTTTTAAAGAATAGTATAGTGTTTCCATAACTACAACACCAAAATTCCGATGAATTGACAACGGACATGATGGAAGTAGAGTTCGGCTCATGACATACGACGGTCTCGCCGGACTGGGAATTCGCGCACGGGGAAGTTGCGGCAGCCACCAGTTTCCCATGGAATGCCCTTGCTGCTCATTAATGGCCTGCCAAGTTATACACGACAAACATATTTGTTTCATATCCGTATTCACCAACATCCTATAAACTTCATAGGTCCCATAAGCTATTGAATGGATAAATTGACAACGTCATTGTGACAGAATATGCCAAAACAAATGTCAAATGCCTTGAATAGCGCTTGCGATTGGAGCTTTGATGACACCTTTTGTTTAACTATTCAGTGTATGCAATAGACAGAATCTAAAGTAACTATGTTTTGTGGTGACCAGATTTCAAAGTTAGAAATTTGATACCCTAAATACATATACAGCATGTCCCTAAAATACGGAATAAATTAGATAAAACCTTTATTTATGATTTTTGCAAAAACTGCTCGGACAAGTCGATTTTTATTTTTTTTTCAAATATTTTTGAATAAGCAATGCGGATTGTGAAAGGGATTATTTTTCTTCGATCAGCGGTGTATATTATGATAAAGAAATTTCCGGGGAAAAATCAGTTCAAAGGTCAGAGTTAAAAAACGCGATATAATATTTAATTAAACAATATAAAGCCAACGTAAATGTTCATTATTACATTTACATGGATTAGCTCCTTGTCAGACTGTAAATAGTACCAGGTTTGAGCATTTACTTTAAATTTTTATTGTTAATTGAATATTATTTCGCGTTTCGTGTTTTTTTCACTCTGACATTTGAAATGATTTTTCTCGATAATTTCCTCATGTGACCTATATCATGATTTACATAGCTGATTGTATAGAAATTGATTGTCATTGATTGAATAGAAAAATAGGGTTGTCATTTGAAAAAATGTCAATGACGTCATTGCTCATCCGAAAATGTACACTTTCATTAGAAGAATTGGCAATTTAAAATTTAACTGAAAATTCGGGACTGTCTCGGGAAATTCGGGACGTATGGCCACCTTATGTTTAACGGCTTTGCAGTTAATACCAGATATAATTTTCAGGTCAGGTTCATTTTTTGTCATCTTTTATTAAAATATTAACTTGTCCTCTTAGTATAGAAGATAAGTCAAACGCAATATATATTGAGCCTGCGATAACGAAAGCGGTAAACCTGCAATTCATTCTGTCTTCAACTGAGTTTTGCTTGTCACGTTTCTCGAATACGGCTTTCTATTTTCACATCGTTCGTTTCATTTATTAATTAATTATGTATTATAGTGTATAGTGTGCATACTGTAGTGCTCAATTTAATATACTTTTTAACATTGAAAATGAAACTTGTATTTTGTGCATCTTTTTTATCGATTTTGGTAAGTGATTTCTCCACAATAGTGTGTAATGACGTCATCGACATCTTTTCCATACTTTTGGGACACATTCTATATGTATGTGGAGTCTCGAATTTCTAGCTTCGAAATCTGGCCACCTTATTAAACATGTAGTTTGCTCTAATATAATGTCAATCAACTAATATTTTAACTATATTCATCAATACAATATCTGACAGCTGAAAAAGAAAGCAACCTGAAACAAATATTGGCGTATAACTTTACAACGGTTCATTAGTATAAAATTGTTATAGATTCATAATCCTGTATAAAGCACCTTACATGGTCAATAATACTGTCAATGTTTTAGAATAATAATAATTATTGCTGTACGAAAACATGTTTTAAATTTTCATTATACTAAAATATTGACTGCATTATTAATCGTGTAATATAGTAATGATGGAATGAAGAGCATACTGATGTTTATCTGCATAGTTGATAAATATTGAAAGAGGATTCAAGCAAATACATTTTTTATGTCAGTATTATTGACCGTGTAAGATGCCTTTATAATTTGGTGCTGAACAACATTGCTGTAAGAAGCACTAAATATGAATCCATTTATGTACTAATGAACTGTTTTAAAGTATTGCTGTTATGGTTTGCTCAAAATCAATCTTATCAATACATGCACAGATAATACATACGTAATACGTACATAACACACATATAATAAAACATGACCTTCGGAAGTGAAAACATGTGAAGTGTTGCATATGGTGGACAAATAATAGAATGGGCCATATTCTAATAGATTACAGTAAAGCGTTGTTCAAATCGTACCTTACCAAACGATAAGTTGTTTAAGGAATATGCTTCACAGTGATTACTTACTTACTTAGGTCATCTATCAATTGAGCCTGTGAGAATGAAAGTGGTGTAAGTCTGCACCTGTGCACGTAGATTTACATAAATACCAAACACAAAATCTTCTCATATTCAAAACAATTCAAATTTGACTTACACCACTTTCATTCTTACAGGATCAATTAATACCCTGCATTATATGGGCAAGGATACAATGCCCATTTTTGCATAACAAATGCACGACCTATGTTCGCTTTCCTTGTCTATGTTCGTAGCTCATCATATATTAGTAATACTACATGTACAGGATATCGATCGCTTGGTTGGTTGATTGGTTGGGAGGAAGAAGTACCCGTGCTATTTTTGCGAGAGCAAAATCACAAAGCAGTGTATTCGGCTACCCATTTTTATAGGCTCTAGTGGTTTCTAATAATCAGGCTTTCGCTTCTTTAAGGGCTGACGGCATGCACAAACACAACCTGAGTTGCTCAAACGTGAGCCAACGTGTGGCTAAACGTAGGGCGGTTGGCGCCAAGCTTCCTTGCCCAGAGTGCAAAGAGTATTTTCGGTAGACTTATCTTAACCGGCATATGCAATTAATGCACTCGTTTCCGGATTGTAACCGGTAGCCGCATTCGTCGCCAACACAACAAGGTCGTACTTGTCATGGTAGATAAGGTGTTCCAGGCATCGTACATCAGTATTTAGCTGCTGAGCATGCTTCAGCACCCTCGCCACGTCTCTCAACTTGGTGGACACAATCGTATGCAGATGTGACTGGTATATATACTTCTCTATGAGCCATTGACCATAAAGCGCTATGTGAGGGTCGTGTTGGATAATTTCCGGGGATTCGTCAACCGTCATGCGGCTGAAGACCTTCCGCTTAAGCTGGTCGGATGCTTCAAGGGGGATGGAACGTTCGACCACCATCACCACGGCTTGATGTTCCATGCGGCGGTACCTGACTCTATATAATTTTAATCACTTGAAGTGTCAATATTGTAGAATTACTTTACCTTTTATCAGAGTGGCGCGCGGTGCGCTGCGAACGTTTCCGTCGAGTTAGTTAATTTTGTAGACACACGTACACTTATATATAAAAGTTTCGTGTTGTTTACACTAATAAGTGTGTATTGTTAATTAAGACGTCACACATTTATTAGTAGAAGCAAGACTAAACTATTAATTAAACTTCGATGAATCATTCCTGTAAAACGTAATGATCTTATAGAACAATTCGACATGGAAGTAGGTCTTACGCAGCAGTGGGAAATCTCCTAAATGCTGACGTACTTAGAGGGGAAGATTGAGCAGCTGTACGAGCAGTTGAGCACAACCTTCTCCTCCAAGACGAACATGGGTATTTTGGAGACCCTGCTGACGTACATTGTCGTTCACAATCGCCTGGGGAGGTCCAGCGCATGGAGGTGACCGATTTTCGAAAGAGGACTTATCGCCTAGATGAGAACGCTGACAAGTTCAGGGCGATAAACCTGAATCAAAAGGAGAGCGCGCGGAAATACCAACATGTCTATATTCGGGGGAAACGGGACGCCTGTATTCGGAAGCAAACACATGGGGATATGTTGGATTATATCCTACGCAACAGTATCCGGTCACAAACCAACAGCAGGCTGGACTGTCACTATGCGACAACTGGCGAAAGACCTCAACGGGTAACAGTATTGCTGCAGAAGTTGGCACTGGAAGCCGGCCACCATGAAGGGTACATTTCTGAGGAAGCGGATTGCAACGGCAATGCAATCAATGGACATCTCTGAGATGGATGTGGAAAATATGGCGGCATACTTGAGCCATAGCGACAAGGTCCACAAAGAATCTACGGCAGCCTGTTGGTGACCCAGGTCCTTGATCATCTCGAAGGGTCGCTGTCTGTAGTACTAGATCGGATTCGCCGCGGCCATGTGAGTTAAACTTTATTTGTGGTGATCCATTCGTTCTGATCATGATATTCCTTCCTAACAGGTTTCAGTTCCATCTCAGGGTGTCCAGATCCTCAGCAGTTCGGCCAAACTTCATTACATCATATGTAACAAAGTCTTCTTTCTACACGTAGGAATCAGCGTCTAATGAGAATTAAACAAAAGATGCATTATTAGATAAAATGTTCGTTGGAACATTTTGAGTATATCCTTATATATGTGGTTTTTGTAGCAGTAGCCAGCTGTGACTCCAATACTGCCCTTCCCTCCTCAATGACAAGACATGCATCACGTGCACATAAGTAATATATCAACATGTAAATATTCCTTGATATTACCTATATAATATGTTATGCTATGTGCTTTAAATAGACTGTTCAGACTCCGATTCGGGTTCGGATGTTAGTTTAGAATCCCGGAAACGCCCATTAAGCTGTAAGCAGCAAATGTTTCCTGCTTTTAATTTTACTAGATTACACTATTTATAAACAACGCCTTTCTTACATTTAAAACCGTGTTTGATACGTTTTTAGTAGAAATCTGCTGCGGAAGAGGCTGGTAGGATGTGTGTAACCATTAAAACTCACTTCAATAACATCATCCAGCGCCATAAGGCCAGGACATACTGAGTCCGTCGTTTAAAATGAGCTGAGCCCGAGTGCCGTCATGTCCGTCGTCCATCCATTTTTGACATATGTTGGTGTTATATTTACGGAAACACTACACTTCATTTTAAAACCTTAATTTGCAAGTGCATTTTCTCTCACGTAATTTAGGTTTGATTCGTTTTTGGTCGAAATCTGCTACGAGAGAGCTGGTAGGAGGTGGGTAACCATTAAGGCCCACGCAAATAACATTATCTAACGCAATAAGACCAGGCCATACTGAGCGTGAAGTCTGTTCCGTGGTGCAAAACTGGTGATTGTCGCAACTCACTGCCACCGTGCGCAAAAGTCAGGCCGCCGAGTCCGTTGGTTGTCATGAGCGGAGCCCGACTTCCGACATGTCCGTCGTCCATTCATCGATGACAAACTTTAGTGCCATATTTATGGAAACACTGCACTATATTTTAAAACCATAGTTTGCATGTGGCTATTATATCACGTAACTTAGTTTTGATTATACTTTGGTGAAATCTGCTGCCACTGCTAATCTAGCTGCGGCCGCCACGAGCTCTGCTGTGACAAAGGGGTTCACTCCTCTTCCTCGTTCTCATCCGAAGATGGCTACCTCTGCTCTTTTCCTACGGGGAAGAGGTGCTTTACCGCCACTTCTCTCTCGTCACTGTCCATTAAAGGAAGGAGGTCTAGGCCTCAGTTGCCTAAGCGCAATGATGTCCACCTGCACCTTCGACTACTGTCTCTAGAACTTCTTCTCATTTCTTCTCTTTCGGCCAAGTTCGGCTCTATTTGGAATGCAATATACAGGTGGTCGCTGCCAGATTCAGCTTACAGCACCTGCCACCACCTGAGATTCCGTGATTGGTCTTCGCCACTCATAGTGAGGTTTTAGTATTGATTAGTAATCCCATCTCACGAAGGTTGGGGATCCGCCTTTCGCGACGTGTAGGTTGTGCGCCGCGACCAGGTCCGCTAGCGTATGTTCCCTCTCATTCTCACGAGCACTTCTCCAGTCGCTCCAAGCATTGAAGTCCCTCCGACTACTAGATTTCTCCCACCCGCCCGGCGTATATCCTATCTAGTTCTGCGATGCAGTTTCGCGCCCCAATCTGATCGCTATTCGGGGAGAGATACACACTTACGACTTACCCTGATGAAAACTTGTCCCTCTTCTTACTTAATACTTTCCTACTCACCCCTTAGCACACTCAGAAGGCCGCCCATCGACTCCGAGGTCGTCAAGTCCCTCCACATCGCTATTGCCTTGTTGAACCCGCTGGTGAACTCCAAGTGGTACCCACCTTACCCGACTGTGGCGTACAGAAGATCATGGGCCATCCGGCACCGGTTCTTCTCCTGTATGTTATCTTCATCTGTGGAGATCCTCTCCCTTGTCCTGCCATTTTCCTCACACTCGGGCACTTGCTGGTCCTCGCGTTGTGACTTTTCTTGGCACAGTGCGAATTTCTCGACTAGGGCCTGGTACCTGGCTATAGTTTTGCCTTGCACCGGGCCGCTGGCACATATTGCGCCTATCGAGACCAGGCCAGTTGGCTGCTGAGTACCCGTCCTCCCAGCGTCTGTAGCGGGAATTCGTGCCTGTTGTCTGTAAAGGTAGCCCTACAGTGGACCACCCTTGCTCTCTGCAGGTCCTAAACCAAGCCTTAGTGCACGCAATGGTGCAGTATACTAACTGCATCGAAGTATGTACAACAAACATGTTGATTCAAAAATTGATTAGGCTCTTCAACAACAGACACTATTAAAAATTCACATGCTTGGTATATGAACTATACACTATTTGTACCTACATCAGTAGAACGGAGAATAGCTAGAACGATATTCCCATAGATTCGTTTTAAACTAGCTCATAATTGTACTAAATGTTGACATGTTGAGATGTGGGTCGTTGAACCCCGTTGCCATTCGCAAACGGTTAAGTGTGCAATGGGTCAAGGAGCATGGTGAACACGAGGGAAATGCAATTGCAATCGTGCTGACCTCGCCCCTGAACGGGTGATAGCTTTCCAGGCTAAACAATGGTCATGTCTGTTCTCAAGTCTCAGTAGAACAAATGGCGAAGCCTTACGACGTATCAACATGCAAGACAATTCATACCAGGCCCTAATATTACACTGATAAATTTGTGTGTACGTCTCTTGAGAGAACACTTACGAAGCACCCGTCTAAACGCACGCAAAGCGCTATCCCTACAAAGGCCATTTTGCAGCTGTTCACAACTGATGCTTGGAGGAATGACAGCTGAAATAAAAACAATTGATTGCATAAATATTACAGGATTTTGGTTCTATTCATTATAATACGAATAAACATTACACGTATGAATAGTTAATCGTTTCCTATGCCTACATCGCCAACAGATATGATGTTATTATTGTAGATATCTTAATAACAATAGCACTTGATAGAACCCTGTCATCGATAAGCAAAATAATATAACCTGTAATTGTAAATCATTTGGGTAGAACAGAATAGAATGCGATTATAATACCCCAATTTTATTTATAAAAATCCCAACTCAAAATAACAATAACAAAAAACTAAAGAAACGAACGATTCTCCTAATCCAGGATGCCCTGCGACCTCTTTAAATCGTCAGCTCCCTAACCGGGGCGACGCGCATAAGGCTGCCTGGGGCGGCAGGAGCATGGGCGATAGCGGTGGCGGCCGCGGCCGCGGCGGTAGCGCGAGCGGCTGCGGTGGTGGCGAGGGAGGGCGCCGGGTCGACGGCCCCATTTCCATGTACACCGGCTTCATAGCCATATATGTGGGTCGTCGCGACGGCCGCGCGGTTGACGGTATGGCCATATATGTTGACGGCCGCGACGTAGATGTGGGCGGCGACGAAACCGCTTGTGGCTGCGGTACGGTGGGCACCATGATTATGATGATCTTTGGTGTAAGAAACGCTGTTGAAAAGTAATCAAATTCATTTAGTTAATAATACTTACAATTCTGACGTTCATCACGTCAATCTTCTTAACCTCCTTCTAATCTAAGTTAAGAAGTTTATTTTGCTCTGTTGGGTGCATCTATTTATAGCACAGAATTATAACGTGAATGGCACATGAATGTCACATGAGAAGAACATAGCAAGTAATAATAACTAACGAATTTGAATACTTTCTAACGCACTTTCTGACACACACGAAAATTGTATTCAGTCGTGGTTATGACGTGGGTACACGCAACCACAAACACCCACACAGAAGACCTCGCCGCGATCGCCAACGCTTAGTCTTTATCATACTCTAGAGACTGGGGCTCGTCTTTGAGGCATTTCCCGGATATCCTTTTTTGGGAGACAATTTCGTGCTTGGTCGGGTGTTCCTCCTTAGCTTTTGTTTAAGTTGTTTACAGGTTTGCTTTTTGCTAGTTTTTGCTAACGAAACCATATTTTAGAATCATTGTTGGTGTAAAATAAAATGATACCCACCTTTTAGAGTCGGAATTGACTGTCGATATATAAATCGCATGTTAAATTATCAATTTATGAATAAATAGGTAGACCCGTATCACAAACAGGTAACGTGTTTCATATCGCGATCGCATTCTTTTATATTTTTAGTTAGACTTATTAAACATTGTTAGCTTACTACCGAGTCTCGAGGGAATGGGACTCAAATCTGATACGAAAGAATGTTATTTATTAATTTATCGGCTTAAAATGCAAGAATCGCTATAAAGTAGATGGTAGAGATCACCGACGGCAGCATCCTCTTGCGTGCCAGCGGTATGTTATTGGTCCTTAATCAATATCAAGACGCATTCCCTAGATGTTGCTCTTAAGAAGAAAGTAGAAATCGTTAACATATTGTCCTGGATGCCTAAATTTCATGAGACTAAAAATGTGCGTGGTGTGTTTACATAAGGATAATATAAACTCGATTACTTAGGCAATTTTAGCGATCTAACTAGTGGCCACCAAGATCTTTCTCTCGAGAGGGGTAAAGTAATGTCCGGCCTTTTTCAACGAAGCGTAATCAACTTAATTGTCACAGCAGGCTAATTATCATTACACATTAAAATAGCACGGGCTTTCCTCTTTGCAGAATGCATAGTTTTATCATATTCAATCGTCATCTGAATTTACCAACGTGCTAAAATGGGTTACGAGTTTGTGTCGCGCTATATGAAATTTACTAGCTGTCGTCTTGGAAGAGTTTAAGTTATCGATCCCAAATTGTGCACAGAGCAAGAGTTTTCATTTTCGACCGTCTGTTTATGACATAACGTCCTGTAACTAGTGGCCATCTAGGCCTTTTTCTCGAGAGGGGTATTGTAATGTCCGGTCTTTTTTACCGAGGCGTAATGAACTTAATTGTCACAACATCGTAATCGTTACGTTTTAAGATAGCACCGGCTTTCCTCTTTGCTGAATGCATTGTTTTATAATATTCAATCGTCATCTGAATTTACCAACGTGCTAAAATGGGTTACCAGTTTGTATCGCAATATATGAACTTTCGTGGCTGTCGCCTTGAAAGAGTTTAAGTTATCAATCCCAAACTGTGCACGGAGCATGAGTTTATCATTTTAGACCGTCGGTTTGTAACAGAACGTCCTGTAACTAGTGGCCACCTAGGCCTTTCTCTCGAGAGGGTTATTATAATGTTCAGTATTTTTTACCGAGGCGTAATGAACTTAAATGTGACAACATCCTAATAATCGTTACGTCTTAAGATAGCACTGACTTTCCACTTTGCAGAATGCATTGGTTCATAATATTCAATCGTTATCTGAATGTACCAACGTGCTAAAATGGGTTACGAGTTTGCGTCGCGCTATATGAACTTTACTGGCTGTCGTCTTGGAACAGTTTAAGCCACCGATCCCAAACTGTGCACAAAACAAGAGCTTGTTTTTTCAGACTATCGATTTTGTCTATAACGTCCCGTATCTAGTTGTCACCAAGGCCTTTGCCCCTTTCGAGATATGGTAATGTCCACCAAATAAACACCAAACTTACACTCGTTATGTCTTAAGATAGGCTGAGGTTTCCCTTTTCAGAGAGCATTGGTTCATAATTTTCAATCGTTAATTGAATTTGCAAGCGCGGTCATAATTCTGCATCGAGTGCCATGAACTTTAAATAGCACAAATTTGAACAGGGCAAATCATAGTCATTTTACATTGTCATTCCGTATCTATTCAACGCTCACAGCTATGATTATATATATATATATATATATATATATATATATATATATATATATATATATATAAATATATATCTAAAGTAATCGAGTTTATATTATCCTTATGTAATCACACCACGCACATTTTTAGTCTCATGAAATTTAGGCATCCAGGACAATATGTTAACGATTTCTACTTTCTTCTTAAGAGCAACATCTAGGGAATGCGTCTTGATATTGATTAAGGACCAATAACATACCGCTGGCACGCAAGAGGATGCTGCCGTCGGTGATATCTACCATCTACTTTATAGCGATTCTTGCATTTTAAGCCGATAAATTAATAAATAACATTCATTCGTATCAGATTTGAGTCCCATTCCCTCGAGACTCGGTAGTAAGCTAACAATGTTTAATAAGTCTAACTAAAAATATAAAAGAATGCGATCGCGATATGAAACACCTTACCTGTTTGTGATACGGGTCTACCTATTTATTCATAAATTGATAATTTAACATGCGATTTATATATCGACAGTCAATTCCGACTCTAAAAGGTGGGTATCATTTTATTTTACACCAACAATGATTCTAAAATATGGTTTCGTTAGCAAAAACTAGCAAAAAGCAAACCTGTAAACAACTTAAACAAAAGCTAATCTTATTCAACTCGCGCCTATGTATAATCCAAACAGTTAGCTCTGGATAGTTGCCTGGAGGGTAGCGTAGCTACAGACACTTACGCTTCAAAATGGGCCAATTGTGAAATCTCCTTTTAAGGCTACTAACTCGTCCCACCAGTTAATTTTGCGTGCAAGATGCTAAACGTGGGTGAGGAGTTGCCAATGCTGGTCATACTAGGTCATACTCCCCTAGTATTAGATGCCTAGTGTTTACTAGAGCTGGGCAGAGGCATATTACATGATCTGCTGTTTCTAGTTCTTCATTGTACTGTCTACATAACGGGCTGTCCAACAGACCCATCGTGTGTACGTGTTTGTTTAGCCGGCAGTGACCAGTTAGAATGTTGGTCAATAATTTCAGATTAGTTCTAGATAAGTTAAGGCGGGCCGTGGCTGGAATTTTACAAGGTTGCTTAATTGCTGCCTTTGATTTCTCGCCATCTTATCTTGTGTAGAGCATGAGTCCTATGCTCTATTATTTTTTTCAGAGTACCAGCAGAAAGTATTTCATTCTCTTGGGTTGTTAGAGTATGTGAGGATCCCTTCCTGGCAAGCTGATCTGCTATTTCGTTACCCTTGATCCAGCAGAGTTCTAGTTTGTTATACTTAGCTAGATCCTTCAGGCTGTGTAGACACGAATATAGCTCTTTCGACACAAATGTGCTGTCGGTGAGTATTTGGATATGTTTATCCTTAATATTCCGTTCAGCTAAAATTTGAACACACTTTAATATTCCTGTTAATTCCGTTTGGAAGACTGAAGTGAGTCTACCAAGTGGTGCTCTTATCTTGAGATCGAGTTCCGGTGAGAATATTCCATAGCCAGCTCTCGTCTTACTTTTGGATCCATCAGTATACATGGTTATGTTGGCGCCTTGTGGGATACCATCCAGTATGATGATGGTCTGAAAATGCTTGACAAAACTGTATTTGGGTAGGATTCTGGCACACTTACCTTCTATGAGGGGGTCTAGTTTGATAGCTTAACTAAGTATGCTCCTGTGTCCAATGATTCTACCTTTATCATGTCACAGATTGAGTGAACATATCCTTAATGCTGTTTTTACGGCAGTCTCGAGTGGTTTTAGACATAACAGTGCTTCACGAGCTGCTGTGGGTGTCGTTCTCATAGCGCCGGTGATTGTTGTGACTTGTTTGGTTTTCGACCACCAGACTATTGCACCATATGCGATAGTTGGTTTTATGATCGTGGTATATATATATCTATTGGGTGATCTTGGGAAACAGGCCCCATGTTTTACCAACCGCCCCGCGGCATTGCCAAAATGAGATGCAAGCTTTTTCTAGCTTGGATGTTATATGCTCATTCCAGTTCAGTTTTGTATCCATGATTAATCCTAGATATTTTACTTTATCTGTGAGTGTCAGACGGACATTTAAGAGTGTTGGCAGGTTCATGAGCTCGAGTTTCCACTTCCTCGTAAACAATATTAGCTCTGTCTTTTTTGGATTTACTGTTAGCGAATGGCTATCACACCAGTTCAACAATCTTTAGGGCGCTCTGCATGTGATTGCAGAGTACACCTTCAAAACTGCCATTTATCATAATCACTATGTCGTCAGCATAGGCAAAAGCATAGTATCCTGAGTTGTTTAATTCCAGGAGGAGGCTATCAACTACAAGGTCCCACAAAAGGGGTGAGAGTACTCCGTCTTGAGGACACCCTCTTCCTGCAACTTTTGCTGATGTTACGTCATCTAGTGTTACTTGGATTGTTCTTAGACCAAGCATATTTTTTATACAGGCCCTCATAGTGGGGTGAATCCCGTGAGATGTTAGAGTATTATCTATGCTCTTAAATGTTGTTTTGTCAAAAGTACCTTCAATATCAATGAAGGTGGCAAGCAACGAACTTGTGTGTAATCTACTTTGCCTGGTTTGGGTATGAAGGTCACTTTGGCCTCTCTTCATGTATTGGGTATGTAACTAAAAGCAATGCAACCTTTAAATATATATACCAGTGTGTTTATAATGTAGGTTAACCCACATTGTAGCAGTGCTCGGAATATTCCATCTAGTCCTGGGGACTTGAAAGATGAAAAGCTAGATATTGCCCATTCTATTTTTGTTATACTTATCATTTGGTCAGCTAGCAGCCAATATTCCTCATCAGGTAGATGGGGATCAGTTACTATGTTGGGACCTCCAGGTTGATGGCCAGGAAAGTGGGTGTCTAAGAGTACCTCGATTGTTTGGGAGGGTGTTAACGTGAAGGTGCCATCCTCCCGTTTTAGCGAGTCGAGTTGTTGAATAGGATCTTTAGAGATTACTCTCGCAGTGGATTCAATTCCATTGCAGTAGACTCTCCATGTATTTCTTTGTCGCTTCCTGACTTCACTTTTGAATTGTCTACGGGCTTTCCTAAAGGTTTCCCATTGAACTATATCATTACTGTTTTTGGCCTTGTAGAAAGTTTTCCTGGCTTTTGATCGCACGCAGTTGATCTCTGCACTCCACTGAAGGGGTGCAGAGGCTCTCATGCCCGCCTTTCTCATGGGACAGGAGTACTCATATGATGAAATCAGTGATTTTTGGAGGTGTTTCACACAGGCCTCTAAGTCGTCCACTGATTCTGGAATATTGTCTGCTGAATGATACTCTATCCTATCCGATAGGTATCTGCAAAATAGTTGTTTATTCGTTTTTTGTGGATTTCTGTAGGACGGTAATTCACGTGTTACGAAATCTAGGTCGTATCGTATCAGTCGGTGATCAGACATGGATACCTGACTTAATACATGCCAGTTGTTTATTTTGCTTGAGATTTTTCCTAGTGTTAGACTGATGTCTATCACCTCGGCTCGTTTTTGTGTTACGAACGTTGGTTCGCACCCGCTACTTAGTATCTCTATTTTTGTAGTTGAAAATGTATTGAAATAAAATGACTATGTTTGTTATTGAATAATTATGGTTTGCTTCAATCGATCTATGCAAGAATATTTAAAGACATGGCAATTTTTGGCCTCGAAAAGTTTAAATGGTATCGAATAGAGCTGAATTTGTGTTGGTCTTACATGTATATTGAGAAATCGGTTCGAGAATTATAATTATAATTATAATTCTATAGAAAATCAAATGAATTGGTTGATGAATACAAAATTTTATATCTAATCACTTGAGGTTTGACTCTAGCTAAATAAACTCAAAATATTTTATATATATATATATATATATATATATATATATATATATATATATATAAATAATTTGAATATTCGATTCCAATTTGTATGTTATATAAAATGCTGCCAATAATTTGAATTAAATACTCGATGATATGAGAAATTTACAATTAAAAGATTTATCTTTTTTTATATAAATGGTGAACACAACGACAATGCTGGAATAATGAAGAAAGCAACATTTAAAACAATATGTTAGTTTTATTGAACAGTTGAATACTATAATTCAGACTTTAAAAACACTGAAGGGGCATAGTTTGTTTGGCGTGTGACCTACCACCCAACCCTCCTTTTCGCATGGTTTTTTTTCATAGGATAATTACATGCTAAATTATTTTATAAAATTGTTAAAAGGTTATCTTATGAAAAAGACTATGTATAACAAGTGGGGTGGCCAACCTGACAATGCCCATTCAGGATATCAAATTGCTTGAATTATTCCCATTCAGGAATTTTAAACGACTTGAACTATGTCCTTAAAATATATTAACCTACAAATAATTTCGTTTTGTTACTGTTTTATTCTTTTATTTTAGGTGTTTCTACAAGTTCGAAGTTATAATTTTTTAATCCTTGGTAGCATATGACATCATATACAATTGTATATCAAATATTAAATTAATTTAAACTGTAATATATTGCTAACACTAACAGATTCAATGTTAATTTAAAAGGGTAACAACAGTGTTAAATATTCAAAAATAATACAAATATTTATATGAATTATGCAGCACTAGAACATCTATTTGAGACTAATGTTTCTATAAATGGATTGAAACTAATTAAAGAAATAAGCTGTTACTATACACAGCCTATACAGGACGTATCAGGAGGAGCGTCCATAATTTTAGGAGGTGGTAATATGATGACCATTTTAAATTAAAAAAGTACATATAAACAAATGTAATTGTTCATATTACCACCTCCTAAAATTATGGACACTCCTCGAAAAACACACTGTATATTAGTAAATCTGATTATAATCTTCGATAATGAATTCGTGCCAATAGCAAGTTCATTAAAAATAATTCAAAATCTCTTATTAATATTCAAAATCATATTTGATAAATTAAAAAGACGAAATTCTCAATGATTAGCCTGTTCACCTCGCCAAGGTCCTAATTCGTCGAACAGGTGGTAATAATGTGATGTAAGTATTGTTTATTGGGCGAAATTTTAGTAAAAGGGTGATGCGGATATGCCAAGTCAAGGTATTTTTTTTAATAATGTGATGCTGTATATCAAACAATATACACACGATGTACCTAAAGTATGAAATAAATTCGATAAAACCTTTATTTAGGAATTTTGCAAAAATTGCTCGGACATGTTGATTTTAGATTTTAAATTGACAACTTTTAGTGATAGTTCCAAATTTTTCCACCATTTTTGAATATACATCGACAATTTTTTCAAATGATATCCCATTATTTTTTATTGCAAATTTTGAAAGGGGTTATTTTTCTGCGATCAGCGATGTATATTATGATATAGGGCACATAAGGAAATTTCCAAGAAAAATCATATCAAAGAGTGAAAAAACATGAAACGCGAAATACTATTTAATTAAACAATAAAAACTATAGTAAATATTCAAACTGTACAACATTTACACTCTAGGCTAATCGAAGAACAAATTCGTTTTCAACAAATTAATTCATTTAATTTAATTAAAAATAACTTCTATCTTTATAAGCCTATAAGGCTTTTCCGCCGGTCAAGGGAGAAGCTCAGAGGAGTTTAATCACCCAGTATTTACCTTAACTTCACAGAAAACCTCTGAAAAACTGTGAAAGGTGACTCGCGAAAATTCGTTCCCCGCTGGGGATCGAACTCAGGCTCCCCGCACAGTATGAGACGGGCGACGCCTCTAACCACTCGGCCACTGAGCTGGGTTTTAATCAAATATTATTTCGTGTTTCATGTTTTTCACAAATGACATTTGAAATGAATTTTCTTGTATAACCTTTATCATAATATATATTTTTGATCGCAGAAATATAATCCCTTTCAGAATCTGTAATAAAAAATTGGGGTTGTCATTTGAAAAACTTGTCGATGATGCTATTGCACATTCAAAAATGTTCGGAGAAAATTGACGCTTTCATTGTTTCAAAGTTGTCAATTTAATATCAAAAATCCATGAAATTTTTGCAAAATTCCCAAATAAAGGTTTTATCGAATTTATTCCATACTTTAGGAACACCTTGTATGTAACACAGCAAGAAAAAGTAATAAAATGCAGCCGTATGAATATCACTTCTACAAACTCTTTAGTTCAGTCAATCAGTGCCCAAAAAAGGGGCATACAGTGTATGAAATATGCGAGGGTTTTTGATTTCATGGCTTCTTTAGGAGTAATTATGAATATCACTTCTACAAACCCTTGGATAAAAGGGATCTATGTATTTTGTATGTTATTTTTAAATGCAGTTGTGTTTACTATTCTATTCTTGTAAATCAACAGAAGTTTATATCGTGTGGTCCTGTATAGTACAGTTGCACTTAAGTTTTTTTGGCGTATTAAACATATTTCACAATTAATTCACACCAAAAGTATTTTAATTGTCAAATTGTTAATCACTATCACAATCCGACGCTATTTAATGTGAGATATCAGAAAAGACACACTGCACTAATAATGTAATAGTAATTTACATTATTAGGCAAGTTTCCCGAATGAGCGAATGAGATTACAGCGAATTCGGGAAACGGCCTTATCGCACGAATAATGTATCTTATTTTTTGTAGGAATAAATACTAAATATTTATTTTAAGTAATTTAAAGTTGTTGTGACAAATAGGTTATGTCACAGTACCAATTATATATAATTTAAAGTCCATATTTTCTTCAAAATTGTATTTATTCAGTACCATACGTTAATTTTTAATATTATTTGAAGTATAAGAGATGTACGCTGTGCTTGCATGCATTCTCATATCTATAAATACACATTTACATTGGTATAGAATTTTAAATTGGCAACACTGGCTACTTCCCGCACCCAAATCAATGCGGAAAATGACTTGTCTTAGGACATTAGTACAAACATTACTATTAACAAATAAAATTTTAGATACACCATCCATCTTAAATTATATTTGTGATTCACAGGAGAGTAATTGTAGGCGACGATATTATATAATATTAATATTAAATTATAATCCAACACCTTTTCATTTGTTAATCTGTGTGATTCACCTGCTAATATATGTATCTCATAGCAACAGCGCTCGGGTTTTTCCATCCAAAAAAAACTCGCGGTGAGCTGGCGCGCGCGGTTTGAGCTGGCATGTGCGTTGCGTCATCCCGAACTCGCGCATTTAATCTCATGCAATCAATTTATTGCGTAGCCATAATTCCGCACCGGTTACATTTGAGTGTTCAGTCTATAACGAGGAACATGTTAAGTAATTAATAAAATTGTTTGCTACCTTGCGAAATGAAATCTCCGCGTTCGTAAAAGTAGTAAACAAGTGCAAGCTCGGCGCGGAAAGAAATCATAATTTTTTTCGTGACACGAAAATAAACTTTCATAGTAACATTAAAATCTGTGTGCGGGAAACTGTGTATTTTCTGGTGTCACACATTAAATAACGTATTGTTGGATCGTGATAGATTAATAATTTGACAATTAAAATACATTTGGGGTGAATTAATTTTGAAATATATTTAATACACGTAATAATTTGTGTGATTATCATAAATGTGGTGAATCTAAAACTTTAATTATGATTCGTCACGAGAGTGAAAAACTCATAAAATGTTTATTGGAGCAATTAAATTACTCTTGGTTCAAGTAAATAGAATATAAGCAATACAATTAAATACTGATAACTTGTTATTAGAGTAAAATAACTTCAACAGCATTTTATAATCATATACAAATAAAACAAAGTAAAAAAACGTTTAATTTATCCTTTAAAATGAATTATCACAAAGTAGACGCCTTAACAATCCAATATTTTATAATCAGTTTTTCCCTCTTCAATCAACTTCAAAGAAAATTTTAGATGTGTGGTGTTGCTGCTTAAGCAACGATATTATATAATTATATAATATTAATATTATATTATAATCCAATACCATTTTATTTGCTAATATGTGTGATTGATCTGCATGTGTGGTGTGGTTGTTTATGCGAAGATGTTATATAATATTTAATAATTATATTATATTATAATTATTTTATTTGTATGATTCACCTGCATGCGTGGTGTTGCTTAGGCGACGATATATTAGATTTACACAAAAAATACTACAGATGTTACGTGAAATTAAAGCAACTCCAGAGATTAAAATTAATTTCACACAATTATTATTTCACACAACCGTATGTATTTTGTATTATATTTCATACAATCGTTATATAATAATAACGATTATATGAAATCTCATACGGTGATATAATAATTGTGTGAAATTAATTATAATAATAATGCGAAGAGATATTATAAAATTGTCATACGATCGCAATGAAAGAACGTTGTAAAATATTAAAAAAATCACGGTAGCCGCCACCAAATTATATGAAAAATCGACTCACCCATATTACACGCAGCATCCATTACTAGAACTCACTCACTACTTAAATTATTCACAATTAAAACCAGTGAATGTAAGACAAAACAAAATTATTTAGCTAACACAACAGGTATCTTCGAATGATAATCTGAGACTGGCGTATCGCGGATGCGTGGTGCGTCACGAAACTGCGCGGACCGCTAAGTAACAAGAACCTGTCTCACTCTATCTCATTGCGCGCTGACCGCGGAAATATTTATAGACATTTTTTGTTAAAAGATTTTTCCATTTCGTTAGCGTCCAAGGGGAGTAAACACGTTTGCAACAAATTCTTTTAGATTTGAAGACTACGTTTTATTAATAATTAAAAACTTGGAGTGGATGGTTTTCACATATAAAATGTTTCCTCATTTACACATGACTACTAGCAAACTATATATGTAATTAAACATATAATTAGAGAAGTTTTTTTGGGGATTACTATTTTTTTAAACATCATTAAACGCGACGGCGAGGGCATGTCGAAAAATTTAAAATTGAAAGCGATTATATACGACAGACAAAGTACGAAAATAATTAGAGAAAGTAGTTAGTAAAAGTTGAAAGATCACCTGCTCATACAAATAAAAGTGGTGAAGGAACGCTGGATATGCTTATTGAAATGATTACAGAGATGAAAAGAGAACAAAAGGAAATAATACGAGAAGAAGAATTAGGGAGGAATTTAAAAAACTAAAACAAAAAAACAATCTAATAAGAAAATAAAAACTAGGATAGTTTTCATATATATATATATATA
This sequence comes from Lordithon lunulatus, assembly GCA_963942505.1. Taxonomy (NCBI): domain Eukaryota; kingdom Metazoa; phylum Arthropoda; class Insecta; order Coleoptera; family Staphylinidae; genus Lordithon; species Lordithon lunulatus. The sequence continues at coordinate 27,538,830 of OZ012667.1, read as the reverse complement.
ATTGTTCCTTATATACACATGACTACTAGCAAACTATATTAGTAATTAAAAACATAATTAGAGATAATTTTATTGGTGATTGTTCTTCTTCTTCTTCTTCTTCTTTTCGTCTTTTAAGTAAGAATGGGTCTCACGCAGCTTTGTAAATCCTTACTTTGCTCTCAGTTGTTATGTTTTTGTTCTTCCAGACAGGATTTCGCAGTGCTCCTGATATTCTGAACGCCCCTCTTACCTGGTTTAAGACACTGGTTTTAGGTCTCCGTAGGAATTTATAGCTAGCTTGCATCTGATTGGATTCTTTGCGATGACTAGGCTTTTGGTTTTAGCTGTGGCTATTGTCATATTTATTGTTTCACACTCCTTTCTGAACGTGTTCAGTAGCCAGTAAACCGTCTTCTGATTCTGCGATTAGTACGGCGTCTTCAGCGTAGCACACTGTTTTAATGAGTTTGTTTCCCAGTTTGTAGCCATGTTCTATTGGGTCAAGGGCTGTTATAATCTTATCCATAAGGAGGTTGAACAGTAGAGGACTCAAGCTGTCCCCTTGCCGTATCCCAGTTCTGATTCGGATATCAATTTACTCGCCGTTCGTCGCTCTTAATTTGGTCGTGGTGTCGTGGTTTTATTGTCTTAATTCGGTTGGGGTGTATGTCTTTGATAATTAACGTCTTTAGTACATCTGAGAGCCGGACTTTATCGAACGCCTTTTCTAGATCCACGAAACAGAGATAGGCGGGCTTGTTGAACTCCAGCGCCTTCTCTGCAATTTGTCGCACCACATAGATAGCGTCTGTGGTGGAGCGATTTTTCCGAAAGCCCTGTTGTTCTTTCCGCATCGTGATCTTCTGTGCTACAATGTTCGCTAGATGTTTTGTGAATGTCTTCATAGGTGCATCCAACAGGGAGTTGTTTGTAATTTTTCGGGTCATTCCTGCTACCTTTTTTGTATAGTGTAATGCTTGCACTCTATTTCCAGTCAAGGGAGGTTGCGTTGTTGATAGAACTATGTTATATAGCTTCGCCAGCTGCCCTGCCAGTGGTTGTGCCCCGTGTTTCAGCAGTTCGTTTTTGATGTTATTAGGGCCGGCGCTTTGTGGTTTTTCAATTTTGCTAGGATAGCTTCGACGTCCTCGGTATTGACTTGATCGAGTGCAGCCTGATGTGGTCTTGTTGTTATTGTCACTTTTTCAAGTTCTGTGTCTAACGTGCTAACGCTGTTTATTTGTACTGTTTCGTTCATTTATTTTCTCAGTTCCTTGAGAAACTGCCAGATTCGTTTTTGTGTCCCATATAAGTCGTTCTCCATTTCCATGCTAAATTATTCCCACTTCTCTCTTTTTATGGTACGGATTCGGTTGTTAGTTCTGTTTCTTATTTCCTTATACTTTTCGTAGTCTTCTTTGAAGTTCGTCGATTTGTGACTAAGATGGGCTTGTTTCTTTTCTCGTGCCAGAGCTTTTACCACCTGATTGAACCAGGGTATGGATCTTCTTTGGCTGGTGTATTGTTTATAATTCTCTTCCCAAGCGCTTCTGTGGCAGCTTGGTTTATGTTTCGTTTTAGTTTTTCCCATGCCGCTTGGGATGTATCACTGTCTTCGATTGGATTATACCTTATTTGAAGGGCCAGTCTTTGTTGGTAGAGCGTTTTTGTGCTTTCGTTTCTAAATGATTCTATGTTCAACTTTTCGAGTTTAGCTGCAATATGTGTTGTTCTGTACTGTGGTGTCTCTACTGCGAACTTACCTACAATCAGGTTGTGATCTGATCCAATGTTAGCAGATGTTAGTGCTCTAATGTCTGGTGTTTGCTCTGGTCTTATGTGTTTGTTGGTAATAATGTAATCAATCATGGATTGCTCTCTTGCACCTGTAAATGTTATCTTGTGCTACAACTTGTGTTCAAAGTATGTGTTGCATATTCTTAATTCATTATGTGTACAGAAGTCTATTAGTGTTTCCCCCTTCTACTTATTGTTGGCTCATTGAATCTGTTCTTTACACCAGGGATTATGTCATTTCCCACCCGGGCATTTAAATCCCCCAATATTTAGTTATTTAGTTTATCTTCCTGTGGCATTGTGTCTAACACTACCTGCAGCGCTTCATAGAAGGACGTTGCCTATTCGTCTGGCAGTCCAGAATCTGGTGCGTATACAGATATTATGTGCAGATGTTGCTTTTGCTTCGTTTTCATTGATATTTAAAGTATTCTATCATTCGTGTATGTTATGTTTGTGATTAGTTGAGCCAGTTTGTTGGTTATGAGTACCACCGTGCCAGATGCTGCCCGTTGGTTTTTGTTTTTACCTGAAAAAATCAGGACATAATTTGGGTATTGAGTTGTACCCTTACCTAGCTTCTTTGTGTCTGCAACTGCGCAAATGTCTATTTTATGTTCATGTAGTTCCATTAGGATTTCCTGGTCTTTGCCGCTGAGAGATCTTACAATCCAGCATCCTATTCTGAGTTGGGCGTTGTGCTTTCGTTTTCTTGTTTCCTGGCTCTTTTCCTGTTCCTTGCATATGTCGTCAACGTGTATCCGTCCGGTTCCGAGGCTTGTCGTTTGGTCCTGTGAGCCCTTTTTGGTTTTTTACATGAGGCAGGTGGCTGACCTAACCTCAAAACCCTCCTCTTTGGTCCGGGCTTGGGACCGGCAAAGACATCACCGAGCTAATTAGTTCACCTGTTCTTTGGCAGAGTTGGTGATTGTTAGTTTCTAAATAAAAAATAAATAAATTTTAAATTTAAGAGATATAAATGCCCTTTTGGATGTGGAGATATCATTAATAAGACAACGAATGCTATATTCCTGCTCCCTATTGTTGCTATTGTTGACTGCTTTAAGCAGCAATATGCGACACCATAAGAGGGGCGGCATATGTTGTACAATCAAATGCTCTTTTAAAAAACAATATGGGAATGTAGTTACTTTACTTAAATTAAATGTGACTTACGCTTTCTCACAGACTTATATATGAATTAAGGCGAAATAATACTATATAATAAAACTGAATGTATATGCTCCTACTGAGTTAGATAACTAAAAGAGAAAAAGGAATAAGATTATAATTGCCAATTCACTGTTGTCACCTTTACTAACTGCAATCTGTGTATGTGTTAGTGCCCTTCGAGTTTACCTTTTGTTTGTATCAAACTCTATGTCACTATTTACTTCTGTATCATCATTTCCTTCACTGATGGAAGCTCAGTTATCTTCATCAGTGAATAGAATAGGTCTTTAAAATATTAATAATTATTGCGATTACCTTTACAAAAGTTTCATCTAGTAGATAAACAATGTGCGGTTGTTGGCAATGCTTATGATTACTGTTAGTCATCTAACACATTGCATATCAACTTATTAAACGAATTTGTTATTTATAAGTTAATTATGAATTGTTTATATATTTTATATCAATTCTAAGCAATCTGCAAAATAAATATCAATATCCTTGGATTTGGTTGCTAGGTAACATGTCGGTCGGCCATCATGGATTCATGGCTAGTTGATATTTTAGACATCAGTAGAATCTCTAAAATATGTACTAGCCATGAATCCATGATGACCGGGCAAACTGCTACCTAGCAACCGAAACCATGGATACATACTTAACTAACACGAAAAGTAACATATGATCTTGTAAGAATGAAGTGGTGTAAGTCACATTAGAATTGTTTTGAAAAGGAGAAGATTTTGCGTTCTGTGTTTATTTTTAATTCTGATTGTATGAAATCTTTTAATTTTTCTTCTTTAGCCCTTTCAGTCCTGAATTTTATTTATTATTACACTTATTCACACACATTAAAAATCAAATATTCTAAAGCTGCACATGGATTTTTTTAAAATACCTCGTTGGAATAAAATCTAGTCTATCTAGTGATTAGTATTAGTAATTTGAATCTATTTAGTGAATAAGAGCAAACATATGGAAGTCTGAGCTACGATTTTTGAGTGATGATGATCATAGCGGATCATGCGCTATAAAATGTACACCTTTCGTAGCAAGAGTATTATCTTAAATATTATCGTCTAAACATAACCAATGTAAAGATTGCTATCTATGAGAGAGTTCATAGATAGCAATCTTCTTTCACAAAGCGATGGGTCAAAAATTTACACCATTCGCAATAATATCAAATGTCTTTCGATCGCTATGTTTATAGCGATCACTCAAAAATCGCACAGCTGTAAAAGTTATGGTGGCGAATGCCACCGGTAGGGCCGAAAGGGATAATTACCTTTTCCTCTCTGCTTGAGTACCTAATAATTATATTATTTCTTCTTTTATACTTCTCATAGGCCCGTATTCACCAATATCCCATAACCTTTATAGGTCCTAAGCTATTGAATGAATAAATTTAGAATATCATTGTGACAGAATATGCCAAAAACAAATGTCAAACACCTTTAACTGCATTTATGATTGGAGTTTAGATGACACTTTTTGTTTAATTTTTCTGTGTTTCTAGATAATTTATTTATTGTTGCTATAACAACGAATACTTATGGATTCAATAGCTATTGATAGGTTTATAAGGCATCTTACATGGTCAATAATACTGTCAATCCTAGCATTGCCTTCAATCCTCCTTATATATTTGTAAGTAATCAATTATCCGGATATACATCAGTATTCTCTTCATTTCATCGTTACTATACCTTACACGATAAGTAATAATGTCTATATTTTAGAATAATGAACATTTTAAACATATTATTGCACAGTAATACTGTCATTATTCTAAAATATTGACAGTAATATTGATCGTGTAAAGTGCCTTTATAGAACGTTGGTGAATACAGGGGTTGTTTCTCTATTTTGATTTTCATTAGAATCCGCTCACTTGACTCGTTATTTTCTTTCTTCCATAAGTCTTCTTTCATATTGAACTCCTTTTTAATATGTTTATCTGCTTAATTCCAGGTTGGTTTTCTTGCAGTTTCTTATTTATATGTCCTTTCCTTTGTGATGTTTGTTAGGGACTTCAGCACTTCAGCCATTTCCGAGATATTTGATGCGTTCTTACGCGGTGATTTTATTACTAGATCACATATGGCATTATAATAATTATTTTTATATATTATTAAATCCCTTTATCTTTAATTGGAACTAGGGGCACCCTACAGGGTGTTTCTAGGCATTTTTTCTTAAGACTGTAAGGGTATGCAACCCAAGTTGTATGTTTACGGTTGAAAACAATAAATGTGGAAACGCCACTGTAAAACTGAATGTTGTTTCATTGAAGACTGGTAGCCTTGCGTTATTTCTTATTTTATAATGCTTTTTTCTTGCACTGTTTGCCTCCAGTTCATTTTGTCTTTTGCTTCTATCTTTATGTCGTTCCATGTTTTACATATTTTATGCTCATGGTGTACTTGTTTTTGTCATGTATTCTGACCAATAAAGTATAGCCAATACAAACCACAATTAAAAGAAAGACATGGAAATAGATTAAACACATCTTCAGAAAAGGCAAATATAGCAAGGACAGCTGTAGTATACCGAGGCAGTGGAAGGCGGAAGAGAGGAAAACACTCTCGCCTTCTACTGTCTCGATTATACGGATGTCCTTGCTATAATTGCCTGTAACTGAGAGCCAATACAAATCACAATTACAGGGAAGAAATGGAAATGGACATTATTTGCCTTTTCTGAAAGTGTGCCCTTTCAGAAAAGGCAAATATATTTCTGAAGGTGTGCCCAATCCATTTCCATTTCATCCCTTTAATATAATTTTATTATAGTTTTCGATGAAATACTTATTAAACAAAAAAGCATATTCGCACAAAATTACAAAATTCCCCCCAATAAACAATACTTCTACTCATACATATTATATTTAAAATTAATTCTAACCCGTTATAGAAAAATATGCAGCTGCGGTTAAAAATCCAATTAAATTAAGTAATTAAGTACACTGTTTATACAAGCAACTATCTGCTGTACTAAATGTCAAAAAAAAAACGATTTCTCTGTAACAGGGACGTCCGGTAGCTTTTCTCATTATGGCGTAAGTCTACAAAATGCCGCTCCTCAAACATTGTTTCTTTAAAAGAGAATTTGATTGTAGAACATATGCCGCCCCTCTTATGGTGTCGCCTATTGCTGCTTAAAGCAGTCAACAACAGCAACAATAGGGAGCAGGAATATAGCATTCGTTATCTCATTAATGATATCTCCACATCCAAAAGGGCATTTATATCTCTTAAATACATATTTTATATTTAAAAACTAACAATCACCAATACAATTATCTCTAATTATGTTTTTAATTACTAATATAGTTTGCTAGTAGTCATGTGTAAATAAGGAACAATTATATATGTGAAAACTATCATAGTTTTTATTTTCTTATTAGATTCTTTTTTTGTGTTAGTTTTTTAAATTCCTCGCTAATTCTTCTTCTAGTACTATTTCCTTTTGTTCTGTTTTCATCTCTGTAATCATTTCTATAAGCGTATCCAGCGTTCCTTCACCACTTTTATTTGTATAAGCAGGTGATCTTTCAACCCTCTGGTTTTTACTAAATATATCACTTTCTCTAATTCTTTTCATACTTTGTCTGTCGTATATAATCGCTTTCCATTTTTAATGTTTTCGACATGCCCTCACCGTCGTGTTTAATGATGTTTAAAAAAGACTAGTAATCGCTAAAAAAACTTCTCTAATTATATTTTTAATTACATATATAGTTTGCTAGTAGTCATGTGTAAATGAGGAAAGATTTTATATGTGAAAACCATCCAATCCCCAAGTTTTTAATTATTAATAAAACGTAGTCTTTAAATCTCATTCCTAAAAGTATTTGTTGCAAACGTGTTTACTCCCCTTGGACTCTAGCGTAATGGAACAATCGTTTAACAAAAAATGTCTATAAATATTTCCGTGGTCAGCGCGCAATGAGATAGAGTGAGACAGGTTCTTGTTACTTAGCGGTTCGCGCAGTTTCGTCACGCACCACGCATCCGCGATACGCCAGTCTCAGATTATCATCCGAAGATAGCTGTTGTGTTAGCTAAATAATTTTGTTTTTTCTTACATTCACTGGTTTTAATTGTGAATAATTTAAGTAGTGAGTGAGTTCTAGTAATGGATGCTGCGTGTAATATGGGTGAGTCGATTTTTCATATAATTTGGTGGCGGCTACCGTGATTTTTTTCATGTTTTACAACCTTCTTTGATTGCGATCGTATGCCAATTTTATAATATCTCTTCGCATTATTATTATAGTTAATTTGACACAATTATTATATAACATAACCGTATGAGATTTCATATAATCGTTATTATTATATAACGAATGTATGAAATACTATACAAAATACAAAATAAATACAAAATACATACGGTTGTGTGATATAATAATTGTGTGAAATTAATTTTAATCTCTGGGGTTGCTTTAATTTCACGTAACATTTGTAGTATTTTTTGTGTAAATCTAATATATCGTCGCCTAAGCCTCACCACGCATGCAGGTGAATCATACAAATAAAATAATTATAATATAATATTATTATTAAATATTATATAATATCATCGCATAAACAACCACACTACACATGCAGAGCAATCACACATATTAGCAAATAAAATGGTATTGGATTATAATATAATATTAATATTATATAATTATATAATATCGTTGCTTAAGCAGCAACCCCACATATCTAAAATTTTCTTTGAAGTTGATTGAAGACGTATAAAGTGATTATAAAATATTGGATTGTTAAGGCGTCTACTTTGTGATAATAATTTTTTTTTTATGTATGACCTTGATCCACAGATCATCACAGTCAACAACTATATATGAATTTGGTAATTCAATAAATACTAAGGAGAAAGAACAAAAGACACATTTTACACCTAGGTACCTATCAAGGTAACTAACAGTTAAACAAACAAAGATTGGGTAGAGGAGTAGGAAGGGTACTGAAGTGAACACAGAGGAAGACAGTGAATACTACAAATTATATCTACATTTACTTAAATAATCAAAGAGAATATCGAATAAATCCATATCATTATAGCTGGGGATAACACTTAGATTATAAGGCCCTACTATGAATTTATTTATGTCAGATAATAAACAACTTCTTTCAATATAATAATTAGGGCATTGAAAAAATATATGGTCTAAACTTTCCACCTCGTCACAGCTACAAAGTGGAGTTGCTTTACAACTTATTCTATATAAATGTGAGCCATAAGCACCATGATTGGATTTGAGTCTGCAAATAGTTTTAATGTAATGTTTAGTTTTATGTTTACCGGAAAACCAAGGAATTTTTAGAGGTAGTGCATGTACATTTTTAGACCCTTATTATTACTGGAATACATATTACACCATTGTGAGAATGCCGATTCTTTAAATACTTTCTAAAAATCAGAAACAGGACATTTCCAATTCGAATTAATTTCCATAGTAGTGGAGTTCTTTGCTAAATTATCTACATATTCATTTTCCAAAATTGCTATATGAGCTTTGATCCAGTATAATATAATTAATTTTCCGTTTTTTTTCAAGGCAATTAATTTGTGAATTGATTTGTACCAGCAAATGGTTTTGATTTAGAGTTGGATTGAAATTTGACAGTTTCATTAATATACATTTACAGTCAGTAAATAAGACGAAGGTGTCTCTATTTAGCTGTTGTATGTGTGTAAGAGCTTCACTTATGGCGATCAATTCACATGAGTAAATTGAAAAAGGACTAGAAAGGGCCACCTGTTTTTCAATATGGTTCGAAGCATCATAAAATGCGCATCCTGATTTACCGTTTTTGACCGAACCGTCAGTATAGATGTAAGTGAAATTTGGAAACTTAGACGACAGATAGTCAGTAAATTCGTTATTAATATATTTACCGGCGCAATTCGAGGATTGATTTAAAATAATTTTACGATTTGTAAATTTTTCTTCATAAATCTCCATGAAGTTGGGAGAATTTTACTAGTAAACGCGAATTAGTTTCTGCCATTTACTATAGACATACTCATGACACCTATATAACTTTGTAACAAATCTGTCGCTTAGCATCTGTCTTCTCAACGTAAGAGGAATTTCTGAACATTCCGAGTAAATCACGTCTCTCGGGGTTGATCTCATCAAGCCCAAACATTGCCTTAAACACTTAAGTTGAAATACATCTACTTGTTTCAATACTGATTTACTCGCTGACCCGTAAAAGATAGAACCATAATCTAAACATGATCTTATAAAAGATCGATAGAATAATAGAAAAATTTCTGGATGAGAGCCCCAATTTGTCCTAGTAATGGATCTCAATAAATTAATTCCTTTTTCACCTTTCGAAACTATATGCGCAATGTGTGGCTTCCATTTTAATTTACAATCAAGAAATACTCCTAGAAATTTAATTACATTCCGAACGGGAATCCTGTAATTACCAAAGTTACAGACATTGGGAAAGTTGAGTCGATTGAGAAAAACAACAAACCGATTATCTATCCGATATTTCAAGACCATTTATATTCAGCCAATTTTGTAAAGATTCCATGAAATTAGTCATTCTATTAATAACATTATCAAGTTTCTTATCTTTGGAATAAATACAAATATCATCTGCGTACTATAAAAGGTGGATTTCAGGAGAAATTAATTTCATGATATATATTATAAAAAGAATAGGCGACAAAATTCCACCCTGTGGGAGATCTAAAGATGTGGTCCTTGCCGAAGTTAAAACACCATTAATACGAATGTAAGTTTTCCGATCTAACAATAAATTGACAACATTACGAACAAAAATTGAAGGGAGACCCGTCCAGCATCTTGTTATAAGAATGGGAATTTGGACATTATCATATGCTCCTGACTTATCAAATAATGTAGTCAAAAGGATTTTATTATCAGTAAATGAATCATAAATGTCACAAGTCAAATGAGCAACGCTTTCCATTGTACTCTTACCTTTACGAAAACCGTACTGGTAAGAAGGGATTAAACATTTTGATCTCAACCACCATTCTAGACGAGCTTTTATCATTCTTTCTTATGTTTTCAGCATGCAGCTGCTTAATGATATAGGCTGAAATGACGAGCTATCTTCGAGATTCTTATCAGGTTTCAGAATTGGTATAATGCTAAAACGCTCATAATCATCAACATCAAAATCATGAGGGTAGTTCCCGATTGCCAAATATCATTATAAATTTCCAGGAGCTTTATTTTACACATTGTGGACATATTGTAAATCATACTATAGTGAATATTATCTACTACAGGAGGAATTTGAATTTGATTTGAGGCTACATGTTAGTTCCTTTGTGTAAGGTCATCTGAAATAACTTCCGCATTGATGGGGAATTTGATATATTCATTCACTGATGTAGGGGCAATTTTACTATGGAATTTTTCGACCCAACGACCAGGTGTTACTAAAGTTCTAACACAAGACAATGAGCTCTGTATTTTCCTAGCATTACGCCAAATATCTCCTATAGGCGTACTACTGTTGAAACTATCACAAAAGGATCTCCAGGAGTCCTTTTTAGCAATCTTAACTATTCTCTTATACATAGCATCTACTTTTTGGTATAAAATAAAATTCTCCAAGTTTGACCTTAACTTATATTGAATAAACGATGATTTTCTTCTATCTAAAGCTGTATCACACTTTTGATTCCACCATATTACTGACTTGGATCGATTACGAGACCCTGAATGATTATGATTGAAAGTGGGAATGGCACTGTTAGCTGCGTCGTTAATAGATTCTATAAAACTATCGTAGCTACATTTGTTAGGCAATTTATATATTAATTCATCTAGGACATTAGAATGCGTTCGCAAATCTTCACGTTTTAAGTTCCAATAACGTGAAGGTTTCCCTGATATACTTAATGAACTCGATGACAACTTAATGGGATAATGATGATAATGAAATGATCCGAACCTAAAGGTTCATCAATTACTTCCCAGTTCAAATATGAGATGATACTAGGAGAACAAAAAGATAAGTCAATTGCAGATGGGTTTGAAAATGAACGTGAAATAATTGTAGCAGAACCGTTGTTTACACAAGCGAGTTCATTGTCTTCAATGCTCCGAAGTAGAGCTTCTCCCTTGTAATCGTTCATACAACCCCAGGCATTATGGTGACAATTAAAGTCTCCTCCTATAATAAATGGACGATCAACTTGAGACAAGAAATTATTCCATTGTGCCGAGTTAATTTTAAGGTTAGGTGGCACATAAATAGAAGTTATAATAACTTCAAATTTATCCAGAGCAATGCAGATACTTGAACACATTACACCGGGTGGTATATAGTTCAATTTAACTACGCTAAATGCTAAATTTACTCTTCTAAGAATGGCGAAGCCTGCCCTAAGATCATTTCTGTCATGTCTAACAATATTGAAACCTTTAAATTTATAGGTGATTTCCGGTTTCAGCCAAGTTTCAGAAATCAAGGCCTAGTCATATTTATTATAGTTTAAATAATTAAGTAAACTAGATTTGTTAGATTGAATTGATCTAGCATTCCACTGTAATAATTTAAAATTACTACTATTCATTATTGTTGTTGTAAAATAGATTTACTAATTGTGTGTTTATATCTTCTAATTGTACGTGGGAACCTCTAACTGATCTATGATTTATTAATTCTACAACCAATTCTGATATTTTTTTAATTAAGTACTCTGTAGAACTCGATGGAGTGATTTCTTTTTCTATACTGTATCCGATCCCATTAAACATACTCCATTTTTATTAGGAAGTTTTGGAATCGAAATAATGTCTTTATGTTTATTAAGCGTATCCAAGAGAGACTGAGACTGCTTACGCTTTTTAATTCTAATATCAGAAGATGCCGGTTGTTGAGGGTGCATTGGACTTTCTATATTATTCACGTTTGTAGACACTATAGACGCAAAACTAGTCTCTACCTTAGTGGATGCCTCTTTATACGAAATATTTTCCGTACCCATGACGTTTTTAATACTTTTTTGTTTATTAAATTCGGGACAGGACTTAATATCTGTAGCAAAATGTCTACCGGAGCAATGTACGCATTTGATATTACTATATTATCGCAATCTTTGAAATCATGATCCCCACTACATTTCTTGCATCTCTGTTTGCCCCTACATTGAGTTGCGACATGACCATATCGCAAACATGAGAAGCATTGAATAACTTTTTGTATGTAAGGTTGAACCGGGCAAATTACGTTATATAGACTCATTCTGGAAGGTAGAGTTTGCCCTTTAAATGTGACTATTATCAAAGAGGTTGGTATATATTGAGTAACTGAATTGTTCTGGACTCGTTTCATTATTCTTTTAATCTCCAAAACAAGATGATAACCTCCCTTAGAGGTCGTAAGTTATACATGATTTCGTCTTCAGAAAAAGAGGTGTCTACGTCACGTATCACTCCTTTACGCCTTAACAAATATTGGGGGATATACGTATCAAATCCTTTCTCTTTTAATGTTTCAGATTTAATTAAAATGTTAGCCGATGAAAAAGTGCGCACGAAAATAGAAATGCGCTTTTTACCCGACCTATTTATTTTAACTACATTATTGTCCACATCAGGATTGAATTTGAATTTATTAATAAATTTTCCAATCGTCATTGGATGGAGATTTCCTATGTTGCCATTTTTTGCTTTCAATATTTTACATAAACAGGCCTGAATCTGATACATCATAAAAATGCTCAGACCTATTTATATTTCTATCGTTGAGAAAAAGCGGGTTTTTGTTTGGAGAATATTTTTAACTGGGTTATTGTTAGCGTACGTGCATTGCTGTAGATTGCGAATTATTTGAATTGATATTTATATCTGAATCGTTAACACTGTCCATAGTGTTATCGTCCAAGACTGCTAGCGTGTTATTTATAATGCTAAATCTATCGGTCGCATCCTTATATTTAACGGGTGGAGTCCGTGCACCATCAGGAGTCCCGTAGCGTGAAGACATCTTCTCAAACTACACTGTCACTAATCACTACTTTGTCTCTACAAAAAAACTTGAATTTTAGGAATTAATAGGAAGCTAAATATGTATAGACACGATACAGCGCAGGAACGATACTCTCAGTTGAGCGAACGAATTCCGAATGGATAATTCATTTTAAAGGATAAATAAAACGATTTTTTACTTTGTTTTTTTATCACACTTCAAGTGTTGAAGTGAAATAAAAAACAAAGTAAAAAAATTGTTTTATTTATGATAATAAAATGCTGTTGAAGTTATTTTACTCTAATAACAAGTTATCAGTTATTAATTGTATTGCTTATATTTTATTTACTTGAACCAGGTGTAATTATGAGGAATCATAAATAAAATTTTAGATTCACCACACATTTAAAATTTTATTTGTGATAATCATAAATTATTACGTGTATTAAATATATTTCAAAATTGATTCACCCCAAATGTATTTTAATTATCAAATTATTAATCTATCACGATCCGACAATACGTTATTTAATGTGTGATACCAGAAAAGATACAGTTTCCCGCACACAGATTTTAATGTTACTATGAAATTCAAGATATGCATATAAAATGTTAATATTGTTTGTATAAAAATAGCAAGTTTATTTTCGGAGTCACGAAAAAAATGACGATTTCTTTCCGCGCCGAGCTTGAACTTGTTTACTACTTTTACGAGCGCGGAGATTTCATTTCGCAAGGTAGCAAACAATTTTATTAATTACTTAAAATGTTCCTCGTTACAGACTGAACACTCAAATGTAACCGGTGCGGAATTATGGCTACGCAATAAATTGATTGCATGAGATTAAATGCGCGAGTTCGGGATGACGCAACGCACATGCCAGATCAAACCGCCCGCGCCAGCTCACACCGCGAGTATTTTTTTGGATGGAATACCCCGAGCGCTGTTACTAGGAGATACATATATTTGCAGGTGAATCACACAGATTAGCAAATAAAAATGTGTTGGATTATAATTTAATATTAATATTATATATTATATAATATCGTCGCCTAAAATTACTCTCCTGTGAATCACAAATATAATTTAAGATATATGGTGTATATATATATATATATATATATATATATATATATATATATATATATATATATATATTCTATATAGCTACTTTCGACGATCAAGCGCCGAGCAGCGTCCAAGGAGTGGGGACGCGAGATGAACGTGAAATGAACGGCGACCGGGGCCAGTCGGCGGGGACGCGTGCTCTTGCTGTATGTGTAGGCAGGTAGTGAAGCGAAATATTTTAAGTCTTGATCTCAATCGCCTCTCTGATCGCCTTACTTCATTAATGAAGATTTATAGTTGCGATATTTCTATCTTTAATATGTGTAACAACTATTTATGTAACTATTTCATTATATACATATAGCAACAGTTTCGAGTAATTGTCATTAGTAATTAAAAATTGCTTGTATTTGGAAAGACTATTGCTGGCGGCTGGCGGAATGCTATTATTTATTACCACTGTGACATGTGCGGAAAGCATGCGTGGTACCCCTTTACCATGGCTAGAATTGTTTTCAGTAGTGCAAGCCGTCTCCACTCGTTTAAATCTCAGCCCGAGATAGTCGAAAAGATCACCCCGTTCGGGCCTACTTTTTGGCATGCATGCTTTCAGGAAGTTTCCCCTGAGCGTCGTTCTTTTGGCGTCCTGGTAATCTTTTCTGCTTTCTAGCAGAGCCTTTAACCACTTTTTGATGGTGCCTGAGAGACGAGCAACAATCGTGCGACATCAGGTCCGCTTCCTCTGCAGATTTTAACCTGCAGACGTGATGCGCGGTAGGTGGCCTATTAGCTTTACCTCTTAACCCTTGTTTGTTGACGTAGATCACTTGTACACCATAGTCTCTTTGGCGCTGCGGGCCTCGTAGCCTTTGCAGGACCATGACCTTCGGTATCGGATCTTCTTTGTGTTTGATGGTTGGTTGTTTTGCTTCGTCCATGTTGCTGCCACGAGATTCTAGGGAAGGGATGGCCCCGAGTAGAGCCCGGCGTGCGTTGGTGAGGCTGACTATAAGGAGGTGTCACCTCGTGCCCTTAGTGGAACGTTATAGTCTGTATACTCACCCTGCGGCCATTCCGTTATTGGCTTAGGTGGTACCACTTGTATAACCATTGTTAACCAGGCGGCAGTTGAGGTTATCCCCGTACCGTCGTCTGGCCGCTTTACTCTCATTAGCTGTGAGCTTGCGGGCTCCTGCCTCCCATGTCGACCGATGTTACTGGGGTACACCACGTAGAGGTGAGAGTAGCATTAGAACCTCTTTGATTCATTCGGACCGCAATAAAAGAGTTAAGATGTGCATAGGATGGCCTTAACTGAACAGCATACGATTGGGGCACTATGTTATTTAATGATCGGACCCGTTGTCTTAATATTAATCTTAATATGACGAGATAGACGTGAATACATTAGGCATAGTGTAGGAGAACTATAATGTCAGTTCTTCATGTTACAAAGAACTGCTTTTGGTGGACTATCGTTGCTGGTTTTGGCAAATTTCTCCTTATCGCAAATGGTACAATTCATGCTAATCGATACACTAGGAAATGCATTGGAAAGCAAATCCTTGCAGTAGATCAGAGAGTTAGTATGATCAGCTTTAGCACCTGCTCGCCTGTCATAGCCTATAGCTTGCGCGCAGGATCAATTAGTTAGCTGAGTGAGCGGCCTGAAAGGAAGGTTTCACAATAAACCCACTCTGTGGTCTAAGTGTTTTTTGCCATGCTATATATCATTTGTTGTTGCAAGTTTTATTTATTATTTAACTTTCCGGGAACCAACTTGTTTAACAGGATCCAGAGGTGGAGGGTACTAGACGAAGAGACCATCAGCGACCACAGGTACAAAGTCCAAAAACTGACAACACACCGACCGGGCGAAGATGGCCACAAGCTGGCTCCAACATGAAGCCCTTAACAGACGCCTAGACAACATGCAAAATGTGAGGAAATTTGGAGCGAAGAAGATGGCAAGCCTGCTTATTGAAAAGCCGTAGGAGGAATGCGACACCGAGATCCACGCCGTCGGGGTTTATTGGTGGTGCGCCAGAAGAGAAATTAATAACGAAGACGAACCCAGCGGACGAGAGTGGCTGGACGACCGACCACACTACTCTCGCGAAGAGTACAGGGCCAGAGGGAAGGAGTGCCGAAATTCCAACCAGCGGAGCCAATATCGATGCTGGTGTCGCCTCTGCGAGAAAGTAGTGGACAACCCATAGGACTCCCATACAAAATCGTCATCGCAGGATGCGATGGTGATGGGATCAGCGATATCGGTGGTGGCGGCACAATTTCCTGCCAGGCCACCCGCTAACAACAACATCTCACCCTTGGATGCTGGAGAACGCAGAACAGGACAGAACAGAGGAGGTGGTGAAGAGGATCCTTAGCAGCCTCCTCAGCAGGGACGCACCCGGCCCGATGTGCTTCCAAGCGAGGCGGTTAAGGCAGCCCCAACCATTATTAAGGACTGGCTCCGACACAGTTCAGGATCAGTAAGGGACGTGCGACAGTAGACGCCATCCTGCTGGTGAGCGGGACAACGAAAGCGTAGACATTGCTTAACGGCAACGCTGACGTAATCAACGGCTTCAGCTCTCTATCGGCGCCGATACTGTGCCTAATGGCGAGCTACCTCGATGAGAGGAAGGTCATTTACAGAGCGCCGGACGGCAGTGAGTGGAGAGGAGTTCCAATTTGGGCTCCTTTTGACATTACCACCAGCCTTCGAAACGATTGCTTTCACGGATGATCTGGCGTTCTTTGATAGCGACCAGGACGCAGAAGCACTGACCCAGAAGACCAGAAAGGCGGTGGACCAGACAACGGAAAGGATGCGTGGGAACGGTCTGGAGGTTGCGACCCACAAAACCGTGGCGACACTGCTCTCCACAAAAAGAGCAGAAACAGAGAGGTGCGGCACAACTACTGGGCGAGGCAGTGACAGTCAACCGCACAACAGGCACAACGCTAGAAGCAAACACCAATTTCACGACTCACATCCTCCAGGCCTCGAGGAAGGCAACGAAAACGGAAGCGGCAACATCCCGAATCCCATCGAACATCTGCGGCCCCAGAGAGGCCAAGCGGAGATTACTGGCTACAGTCTCGCGCTCGAAGCAACTCTAAGCTGCACCTTTCTCTGCCAGCGGTGCAGCGGTCCAGAGAAACAGATAGAGGCTACTCACACCCCTCCGTACTGGAGCAGCCAGGACGTGCAATGCCCGCTAACCACCAAGCAAGGTGAGGAGGTCCTTCTGCCAATTTAATAAAGGACCGACGACCAAGGCCTCGCAGGACGAGACAAGAGGAGATTGCGAGAATCCCAGAGACGCACATGGACATAGCGGCTAGTCCCTAGTATCCAGCCCTGGATATACAGCAAACATAGGGAGGACGACCATTGGACAACCCATATACTAACCGGGCACGGGATAGGAAAGGCGACCAACGGAATGTACACTGCGAGAGCGGTCCCAAGGCAGACAGGCTAGTATAGATCATGCTGCAAACACCGGATAATTGGGACGCCGTGGCCCACTTCGCCAGGACAGTAATAGGGGCAACGCACAAAGACGGGCTGGCAGGAAACACAGACGAGCACCCCAATTCACGAAACTGACGAGACAGAGACGGACGAGAAAAGAGGACCAGAACAAAGGACAAAGAGAAGGGCCATACGAGTGCCTCGAGGCGCACAAGCCCCCATCGAGGGACCTGAGGCTGTTTTTAATCGGTAGGGGGCAGAAGAATGGCTGGCATGGCGGGTTAAATCCGACACCATGGGTGTCTTTTGAAGATTTTAATCTTACAGGACAAAAGAAAAGGCTGACCCCCGGACAGGAAGTGCCAGCGTCAAGTGATAATCGGCAGATAGCTAGTAGCACCGCTAACTCCGTACCCGTTCTCTGGTGATGTCATGGATTACCCCTCCAAATTCTGCAAGGAGATAAAAGAAACCGCTACAACGAACAACGTCTCGGAGAGCTATTGGATCGACTTGGTACGACAACAATAATGGGTTGTTTGTCTCTTTTGAGGAATTTGAGGCGTCCTTCATCAATAAGAGGGACCTTGTGGCAGTTTTTAAACCGAAAGCGACTTTTGGCACGGAGGATCTCCACCGAATTAGCGGAGCCTGAATGGATCAGGCACATGGTGTACTGACTCGCTGCCCCAGCCGTAAATACCCGTCGTGTATAACGGCAACGAGTATCTCACCATTTGGTGTCAGAGCTACCCCCTTGCTGTGTGGACGGTGCATCGCGGTGCGCAGGTCGACACCTATCGACCCAAGAACATCACCTGTAGGTCCGTTATGGACATGAGTTGCACCCGGCTGGTGACAGAACTACTCCTTTGCTGTATGGATGGTGCAATGCGGTGCTCAGATCGACACATATCGACTATCGACTCATGAATATCGCATGTAGGTTCGTTGTGGGCATGGGTTGCATTAGGCTTGCACCTGGCTGGTGTCAGAGATACCCCTTGCTGTGCGGACGGTGCCCGCGGTGCTCAGATCGACACATATGTACTCAAGAACATTGCCTGTAGGTCCGTTATGGACATGGGTTGCACCTGGCTGGCATCAGAGCTAGCCCGTTGTTGCATGGACGGTGCACCACGGTGCTAACATCGACACATATCGACTCAAGAACATTGCCTGTAGCTCCATCATGAACATGGGTTGCATTAGGCTTGTGTCGGAGCTACCCCCTTGCCGTAACGACGGTGCATATCGGGGCTCAAATCGACACATATTGACTCAAGAACATCGCCTGTAGGTCCGTTATGGACATGGGTTGCGCTCTTGCTGTATGGACGGTGCATCGCAGACGGATTAAACTCCGATAAACATTAGTTAGACATGAGAAGATTTCTTACACCAGCATGATATTGACGTCTGCCCTAGGCGAAAGGTGTATAATACCAGGTTACAATCTTTCTTGAAGAGATAGATTCGGAGCACCAAAAGGGGGATTAATATATTCAAGAAGAGCACTGGATCAGGCGGTGCCCTAGACTTGCTGTTGCTGGACAACCTGGAGGTGAAAGCCATAACAATATAAATCGATAATAAATTTCCTGTCTCGATTGTTATAATAGCCTGCAAACCTGGACTTAATGCAGGCCCTGGGCGCAGTATCATTTACCCCTGCGAAACTTGCGGAGGGGAATTGTCGCACGTATACAGTGCGTGGAAGGTTCTTGTCGCTGTGGGTTTAATACAACGGGTTCTCGATTGCGAGCCTGGACAAACCCACCTTCTACCATAAGACAAGGCAAATGCCTGATATTCTAGACACTGCACTGTTTCGCAGCGTAAATGTCCCTAGTAATTTGACGGTTCATAATGCCCTTAACTCGGATCATCTTTCCATTGTGGTTGACCTGCAGCGACATGCAAGCAGAGAACCCCTTAAAGTCAACTGAATGGTTGATTGGAACGAGTTCCCGCAACATCTTTCTTCGGTATTGCATCCGTTAGGCCATATTTCATTCCCGTGCGTGCGAAATTGATCGCGCATATTCCGAATTAACTGTCGCCAGAGAAATCCCCTGGGTCTCCCACGTCGACATCCGTGGACTAATCAAAGTCAAAAACCATACTAGTCGAATTTATCATGAATTCCGATTACCTGCTGACAAGCACATCATGCTTGATCTGCAGAAACACAGCACAAAAAACTTAGCTGGCTTTAGCTCATAGAGTCTACCGATGATACTCTTAAAAAGTTATGGAAACATGCTCGCAGACTGGGAAGAATTTAGAAAACCCCAGCATTCCTTCATGAACCCGGAGGTCTAGTTTTCACAGCAGCAGAAAATGCAAATTATACAGCCATGGATATAGATCATTTCTGTAGTGTCAAACATAAAGTTTTAAACCCAAGATTTCGATGGGCATCAGCCAACAAATGCGCAAAAAGGAAAGTTCCTGTCCCGGATATCCCAAATACTTCTCTGCTATGTATGGCACAGCACGCTGACGATACAGCTTTACTGTTTCGCTCGAGTAACTCGTCCGCTATCGCTGCGCGCCCATAATCAGCCACAACCGAACTTGAGTTGGGGATGACGACTTGGCGGGTACAGATGAATCCAGACAAGAGCAGCGTAGTTTTCTTCTCCCGAATGATACTGGCGAGACTGGATGACATTTTATTATTTGATAAGAATATTCTCTGAAGCGATTCTGTCAGATATTTGGGTGTCATCCTGACGCCTAAATTGAGCTGAAATGCACACCTGGAGACGGACCTGGCAAAACCAGACAAGCCGCTGGCAGGTTATTTCCCTTTATTAGGAGATGTAGCATTCTTAGTTGGCGTTATAAGTTAAGGATATTTAGCTCTGTGCTGAAACCAAAACTTACATATGATAAACTGCTTTTGCCTGCAGTGGAGCAGAACATTACGCTGGGAAGGTTCCTGAATTCCCCGTGGTATGTAAGGAACACCCAAATTATAAACAAGCTAGAAGTATGTCTGGTGTTTGAACACATCAAACATATTGGCACAAGCTTTCACGGAATATTGGAGGCGCATCCAATAGAATCAATGAAGTTATATTCCAACTCTGATGAAAATCATAATTGAAAAATGGTAGGCCCGCCGTGGATCGGGCAAATTAAAGTGAAGCCTTCCTGGGCATGGCCATTCTTAAATTTCTAACCTTCCATTGATTTAAACATACATAAATTTGATATTTCGATATGTTGCAGCGGGGAGTGCCTTTCTAAAGGTCGTTTTAGGCAAGACAATTTCTTGAGTCAACAATTAGTCAAGATGCGAGGCAATCTAAATTAT
The DNA here is from genome assembly GCA_963942505.1 of Lordithon lunulatus. Classification (NCBI taxonomy): domain Eukaryota; kingdom Metazoa; phylum Arthropoda; class Insecta; order Coleoptera; family Staphylinidae; genus Lordithon; species Lordithon lunulatus. Next base: position 27,518,008 of record OZ012667.1, on the reverse strand, counting down.
CTCGTATCATACAGCAAATTATTTGAAATATTGAATTGGATGGTAGATAGAATGGAAAAATATAACGCGTTCTATTTGTCAAGGACTAATTGTATGCGAGGAGGATATATGAATTCATTTCTTGAACAACTTTTGTGCTAAGAAATAGTCTTGTCTAAAACGACCTTTAGTCAGTAAGAATCTAACACGGTTTTGCTTCACTAGCCTACACTAGTGAAGGAAGTCGCTTTATGACGCTGCCACTACGGCACCGTCAAAGGCACCCGCTGCCCAAAAGATTTCTTTCAGGCACCCTCTAGTATCCACACCGACCCACTCGCAGTCAAAATTAAGAACTTCAATAACTTAATTGATCTCAGACTAAGCCAGGGGTTTTGAACTTTTGAAGAGTTGAATATGGATTATGTAATGAATATCGATAACGTTTTTCCTCTTTGTAAATTCACCCTTGGACATACTGTATTCATATATAAATATATGCATATCCTCTTACTATGGCATGTTTTACGATGGTTGCCAGCGCGTGACCTGTGCTTTTGGCGAACGATGGATTTCCAAAAAATTGAGTTTCTGAATCGAACTCGCATAAAGCCTTCGTGGCATCTACGACCGTATCGTACAAGTCGTGACGGAGCATGGACTTAAAATCTGTTACCCGATTGTCCATGCTTCTGGCAATTTTCAGTAACTTAGCTGCCTCCCTCAGCTTCGTCGACACAAACGTATATAAATGAGGCTGCCTCATATACGCCTCTAGCATCAAAATGAAATAAGATGTCAGTCGATTGGGCCCTTAAATGGGCAATTCCAACGATAAAACACGATACTTTCCAATTTATGTTATCTTTTCAGAAATGTAAGCGTTTTCTGCGAATGTCGGCGTGAATGCTCAAATTAAAAAATCTGAAGTGAGGTCGTTATTTACCACAAATGGATGTATAATATTTTTTACTACAAAAACAAAGCTAATGAGGTCCGAAATAGTTTGATAATTCGAGGCTGAAGTGAATGAGGCGCTACATTGTCTGTTGTCCCAGAGTCTAGAAGAGCGGGATTAGTCCAGCGGCTTTCGAACATATCGTTCCTAATTAGGAATAATTACATCCTTAATACCCTTGTAGAATTGATTTGGTTAGCTTGAATTAGCTATTCTAAGCAAATTTTGCCATAATTTACGAGGTTGTTTTTCAAAAATTAAATTGTATTTGTGTTGAAAATATACAAAACAGTTATAAAATCAAAAATATAAATAATAATAATATAAACAAATTGGTGTGTAAATAATAATAATTTTAAAAATTGTAAAATAATTATTTTTCTAAAGAAGAAAGCTGGTTGTCGCGTATTTTGGCCTGTTGTATTAAATTGTTAACATGGGCCTTTAAGATGACCCATGTTCGGTTGCCTACAGAAGGTTCATTTTTAAGGCATTCCAGCGACTCCTGCTTTTTCGGTATAATACCACAAGAAATATGGTTACTAAAATGCCTCATAACAGCATTTGTTTCTTCTGATGACCAAGGTGTTTTTCTAACAGGGACTTTTTCCGGTTGAGCTATTTAAACAACACGTACTATTAAGTATACAGTAAAAGGTAATAATCTTAATATAGTAAATAATATTTTATAACTTATGAATTCAGAATTAAACGTATATTACCAAGAATAATCAACGAGAGAGGATAACTCTTAACTCACAAGCCAATCAGAGAACCTTTGGAAACGAATCATTGTTTACATACTGAATACTTGGGTCCGAAAAAATAGAGCATAACGAATACCGTTAGCTAACCGTAAGGTGCATATTACGGTTAGCTTCAATTTAACATCATATGCTTAGCTTAGTAAACAGCGATAACAATTATCGCGTAGGATTTCAGGTCAACAATGTATCTCCTCTAGTTTATATTCCTCGTTATAACGTAAGGTATTATAATCTCCTACACATTTATTACTTACTTGTTCAGGACGGCTGCACTTTGACGGACGGTCCAAGTAATAACTTGGGACTGCAGAGTTGTCGGTCGAAACTATTTAAACCACATATTCGAATTAGTATAGAATTATATACTATAATAGTTAAATAGAAATATGTTACTTACTAGTTACTCGTTTTGTTGGCGGGTCAGCCTCCGATACGGAATCTAAAAAGTATCAAACATGACATAATCAATGCGGCCGCGTTAACCGATTAAAGAAGGTAATAATATGCGTTGAGAAAGTATCAGATGTACAACCATGAAACCCGAACAGTAAACGATTTTTTAGATTGTCTTGCTAATTTTGTATCATAGAGAGTATGTTACTATTTAATGAAGTCTCTCCTGCAGCTACCCGGACGCGCAAAGGTCGACTCGAATCTATTCAACAAGGTATGCATTCAATAGAAGTTTTTAAATTATGGTTAGGCCTAGTACTTTGAAGTTGTGTAAATAGAGAAATGAGTTACTTACCGCAGAACACGGTAAGTAACTCATTTCTCTATATATCTGGAGGTAGACGTGCGTATCAAGCGCAGCTGCAGAGTGTACTATTTAAATGACATTCAAATAAGTAAAATAATTATAATACAATTTGAGTGATAATACTATTACATGTTTTATTAGAGTATGTTACTTACGATTCAGTGAAGGCTCCCCTGCGTCTACCCATTCACGTAAAAGTGGAGTCGATTCTATTTATCAAGGTATATATTTAACAGAAGTTTTTTAAATTAAGGTTAGGCAGATATTTAAATATTCAATATACAGAGTGTCCACTTTTTCGACCATTTTGGAATGAGCAATGACATCGACAATTTTTTTAAAAATCAGAACCCTATTTTTTATTGTTGATTTGGAAAGGGATTATTTTTCTGCGATCAGCGAAGTATATTATAGTATAGGTCACATAATGAAATTTCCGGGAAAAATAATTTAAAATGTCAGAGTGAACAAAACACAAAACGCGAAATAATATTTAATTAAACAATAAAAAGCTAAAGTAAATGCTCAAACTATGCACCATTGTCAACAATGAGTTAATCGAAGAACAAATTTGTTTCCATGTCATTGTTCATTCAAAAATGGTCCAGAAAAATTGAAACTTCCATTATAAGTTGGCATTTTAAAATTAAAAATCGAAAAGTCTCCGAGCAATTATAAATAAAGAAATTAACGAATTTATTCCCTACTTTTGAGACACCCTCTATATATTTATATATATTTACACTTTGCAGTTGTGTATATAGAGAAATGTTTTTCTTACCATATTCAGCAAATCTGGAGGTGGTCGGGCGTTCCATATCAATACCAAATGAGTTTCTCCGTACTATTTAAATAACATATTCAAATAAGTAAAATAATTATAATATAAAATCGTTTTGCCAATTTGAGTGATAATACTATTATATGTTTAATTATAGTATGTTACTTACTATTAAGGGAAGGCTCCCCTGCATCTACCCATTCTCGAAAAGGACGGCTCTTTTCTATTAAACAAGGAAACCATTTTAGCAGAAGTTGCTTAATTTATGGCTGGGCAGATTTTTTGTGATAACAATTGATTATTACTTAAAGGACATACAACATCAAAAGATTTTATGAGGAGCTATACTCCTCCAAAAACACTGGTTAGCCCAAATGAAAGAAGAGCAAAATTATCGAGCTATACAGAAAACATCCCTGATATAAGTATATATGAAATAAAACTAGAATTAAAAACCACAAAATATGGTAAACCACCAGGCACGGATAATATAGTCACGAAACTAATTAGAGAAGGCGGGAAACAGTTACTAATAACTCTGGAAAAACTATTTAATAATTGTTTAGACATACGATAAACTAAATCAAAAATATTCACAATTTCAAAATTTCAAGCCAAGATATTATTATTATATATTAAAATGTATCATCACTTACTATGTTGTGCAGGTGTCGCTGAGGCACAATCGGGGTCCGAGTCGGAGGAGTCGGCACAGTCTGAATATGCAACATAAACCCCTTGTGTTAGTAAAAAATATCTAGTTATGATTGTATGATTTTAGGCATTTTTAACATAAATGCTAGAATAAAGAGTAGTTACTATTCGAAGTCGACTCTCTTGCATCTACCTAGTCTCGCAAAAGTCGGCCCGAATCTATTAAATAGGGAATACATTTTATCAGAAGTTTTTTATATTATGTTTGGGCGATTGATATAAGTTATTACGTACATGGAAGTGGCACCATAGAACGGTTTTCGCCGGAGGACACCTTCCTTCCTTTATTAGATAGCCCTGGTCTATTTGGATTTATAATCAGTGAGGTCTCCCCAAGAAGAATGGCCTTTTGAGGGACCCGATAATAATTTTTGTGTGTTTCCATGCTGTGTCCAAAGTGCCCGGCAGCATTCTCTACTTGCATAGTAGTAATTTCCTTCCTAAATTGCATGGCGGTGACCGCCTGCTTCCTCATGAGGGTTCCTTTCATAGGGTTAGGGCACACCTTAGCTTGTTTAGCAAATTTTGATATAAGTATGCCTGCTTTGCGTGGTGCCTCGCCCCTTGTTCCGAACACATAGGGATTATCCACTTTAATATTTGTTTGAGAGCGTACGTTCTCTCTTAACAAATAATCAAGTATGTCCCCATGTGTTCGGAGAATTAAGCAGGGCACCATCCTGCCATGTTTTCCCTCGACCATGACATGGCGGCATATGAGGGAACGCTCCTGTTCTTCTTTCCCCATTGCCTGGAACTCCTCGCTGTTGGGGTCCATTACGGAACCATTTTTAAGGTTTTCCACCGTCATTCGCTCCCCCTCGTATATGTGAATTAAAATTGCGTCCATTAGTTCTCTATGCAATTCGGAAGAGAAGGTCGTAAACAACTTCTCGTGAAGTTGCTCGATCTTCTCCTCCAAGAAACTTAACAATTTTTCAATTTGTTGGGCCGTTGGTAGACGTACGCCCTTCTTGTATTTGCCTATAAGAGATAGATTATTTACATATATATATATATATATATATATATATATACATCGCTGATCGCAGAAAAATAATTCCTTATAGAATTCGTAATAAAAATGGGGTTTTCATTTAACAAAATTCTCCATGACGTCATTGCTCATTCAAAAATGGTCGCAAAAATTGACACTTTCATTAAAAGTTGCCAATCGAAGTGTCCGAGCAATTTTTTAAATAATCATAAATAAAGGTTTTATCGAATTTATTCCATACTTTTGGGACACTCTGTATTAAAAAAAACATATTATTTATTATCTCTAAACAATTTGTTATATGACTTACGAATTTTTAAGGTGGACAGTGCGTTGCGTGAAATGTCCAGGGTCCACTCAGTTTCTAATAACTCCTTAAATAATTTTACGTCCGCAGTGTTCCCAGCAACTCTATTTAAACGCCCCTAAATATTTAGAATATTCAATTAATATATATACTTATCACCGACATGAAAATTGCAACACCGAGAAGGATTATTCAACTGACTTCTGTAAAAAACTTTTGAGAATTGAAAAGTAACATATTTATTTTTTATTAACAATGCTTTGGTTCACCCTTTCTTGTCTTCTCTAGTCCCTGCCTGATATCATCATATTATGGTGGTTTGATTTTATATTTTTTGAAAATAACAAATGAAATATGACATTGAGAGTGATATATATTCTTTAGACAAAATAAGAGATAACAATATTCGAAGAAACTTAAGTAATTGTCAAAATCGATAATGATACTTGATCCAAATTAAACCATATATTTCTATAGCTTCTAGTTGCAATTTTCATGTCAACGAGTTCATAGGTGAAATTAAAGAGGAAAAATACACTTATGAGAAAATGCTATTCTTCATAGAAAGTTTGATTTCTCCAAATCTTCTATTTATAAAAGTATGCAAAGTAATTGAATTTTTTTTTGAATAACTTATATAGCAACAAGTTGTAACAATAACAGAAATGGCACTTTACCTAACGGGACTTGACAAAATTATTATTCCTTTAAAGTTATGTGCATTTTTGTTAAACTTTTGAAGAGTTGAATATGGATTATGTAATGAATATCGATAACGTTTTTCCTCTTTGTAAATTCACCCTTGGACATACTGTATTCATATATAAATATATGCATATCCTCTTACTATGGCATGTTTTACGATGGTTGCCAGCGCGTGACCTGTGCTTTTGGCGAGCGATGGATTTCCAAAAAATTGAGTTTCTGAATCGAACTCGCATAAAGCCTTAGTGGCATCTACGACCGTATCGTACAAGTCGTGACGGAGCATGGACTTAAAATCTGTTACCCGATTGTCCATGCTTCTGGCAATTTTAAGTAACTTAGCTGCCTTCCTCAGCTTCGTCGACACAAACGTATATAAATAAGGCTGCCTCATATACGCCTCTAGCATCCGATTGCCATAAATGCATAACAATGGGTCGTTCTGAGCTATCTGGCTAATATCGTCAATTATCATTCGACTCAATACCTTCTTTTTGAGTAAGTCAGATGCCTCCGCTGGTATTGCATTTACCGCCATTATAATTGCCGCTTGACTTTTCAGTCGGCGTTACCTAACTCTACAATTATAACAATCAGTACTAATATGGTTATTTTAGATTTAATTTACCGCTGATCAGCATGTTGACGCTGTATGTGGCGACTAATGTATAACTCCCTAATGTATTCGTTGCATATGGGACATGGAGCATGAGCTCCGAATAATGTCCGCTTTGAAATTTGCTCCGATTCAGTGCACATTAGATTGTGCTTGTGAATTGAATCGGCACGTAATACTGCTAAAGCTTGTCTGGAAACAAGATAGTTAAGTAAGACAATAATTGTAATCACTATGAAATAATTACTTGCGAATCGCTGGATCCTTTGTAGCAAGAACCCGCGGTTCTTCGCCATGATAAGCATCTAGGTGACGGGGTAGATGCGTAACCTTTTTATTGCAGTAAAGGCACGGGTATACTTTCCCTCTGGGCATAGTCTCTTCTTGAGGCAAAGCAACTATAATATTTATTACATATATATTTAGTATAATTAAACTGGACATAAAACTTGTTTTCTGCTTCTAATTATAACTCGCTAATATAATGCTAAGATTGACGGAGCATTGCAAGAAAAACAATAAAGCTTTTTAAAATTAGCTTAAAGAAATACCGACATGGAAATATCGACAGTATTGAAATTCCGACATGCATAATACCGATAGTATCGAAATACTGACATTCAAATTAACGAAATTCAACAATCCGACTATATCAAAACACCTACAGTATCGAAATAATTGGAGTTGTAAAGTGAAACCAAATTACAATTGAACATATTTATACAGCTAAATAGAAATATATTAGGTCTATTTACTAGCAGCATCACACCTCTCCCCCCGCCGAAGCGGATTCTTTAAAGTTAACATTCAATTCCTTATATAGGAAGTCGTTTATAATATAATTAAAATAAATGTGTGTAAGGGTTGTAGACAGAAGTAGTACTTACCAAGTAGTCTCAAAATGGTTCACACTATTAAAAATTACAAATTCACACACTTACAATACTATGCTAACTATATACATGAAATGAAAATCTATGATATAACGAATAAAACTAAATACTAAAACTATGAAATATACAAAAACGGAGCAAAATGCAATGAAAAGGCGATGTTTCACTAGAAACAATTCGAAGTAGAATGATAAAACAATATCTAATTTGTTGGACAACAAATCCCACCACATCTAAGAACAAAGACCTGCATATCAAGTTAAAAAATGGCGTATATTGTTTTTATTTATTTTTATTGTTATCGTTGAGACCTAATTCAACCCAGATGTTACCAGATGTATCTTATCATGCCAATTTTATACTCTAGGAATAAAAAATAAATCACATGTTGTTTACGTCGAAACAAATGAATGTATGATATGTGAAAACAAGAACGTAACAGTTAAAAAAATTATTTATTCTCTTTATTTATTTTTATAAATATCGTCGAGAGCAAATTCAAACCGTATATTTTAGCTTTTTCATAACAATTTTATACTCACAAGGGAATAAAAAATAAATGACGTATTGTTTACGTCGAAATAGGTGGATGTATGATCTGTGAAAACACAAAGTAGTTTGTTCTCTGTTTGACGCGTTATTTACCAAACAAGTGTGTATGAGAAATACCCGTATGTATAGAGCGCGCTACGGGTTGGTAGGTACAAACCAACAACTTGGGGGGTATCGCGCGGGCGGGGGCTGAAGCAAACTCCATGCCAGATGGTGATTTAAACTTAAATAAATAATTAAATTTCTTGTATATAAATATTTATAATACAACTAAATAAATGTGTGTAAGGGTTGAATTTACTACTACGAATATGTTGATAAGACTTACCACTCATATTGGTGCACAATATATGTCAATTTCACTGTTAATCGAAATAATATAGTGTTAATTATAACGAATAAAACTAACATTAAAAAATACACAAAAGCAGAGAAAAAGTGAACAGAAAATACATGGGCAACAATTAAATCGGTACTTTTGATCAAATTTATTGGGGATACTACAAAATAAATATAAAAGACATTAGTAAATGCAATAAAACTTACCAGACCTAGGAGTCGGATTTTTTAATTTCCGGATCTTGGAATACATAATTCGGCGATGGTACAAATTCTCTAGCTGGCGATATCTCGCCAGCTTAGCTTCGGCATTATAGAGCTGCTTCTTTATGCCGGAAATAGTCATATACATTTTATTGCGTAAATATTTGAGTTTTTTTATTTTATTACTACATATATTGGTAATATTCATCGTTGACTTTTATATTATTTTATTATTAAATGAAAATGAATGTTCAAAATATGTACACAATTTAAACCAACCAAGAAATTATTCAAAATAAAAACAAGAATTCTACTAAACTAAAACGTAATGTTATATATATATATATATATATATATATATATATATATATATGTATATATATATATATATATATATATATATATATATATATATATATATATATAAATATAAACTGAAAACTACACAAAACTGTAACAATTCTAATGAAATACTAAGACATTTATATTAAATTGAATCAATACAGATTCAAAATAAAAGCGCACATAAAACACTACTACTTTAACTTTTATAGAATAAAGTATTAGAACAATTTCAATCAAAGATGACTTCTAGCCTCTGTATTTCTACAGAGGCTAGAAGATTGGAATGAATACAATTCTAATCTTCTTCTCCTCCAATGTGATATATTAAAGAGTAGATGATATTTAGGCATATATTCCTTCAAAAATTCTCCTGCGCAGTTGCAATTTGTTTGCCGGACGATTTTCCAGGAAGTGCCTGGGTCAATGACTGCCGGATCCTGAATAAACTGTAGTGCTATCGATGTTTGGCGTAGATGGGATGGTAAATTAAATTTTTGCACAAAGTGTCCGGTATGTTTAGGATAATTACAGGCCATTTAATACGGCGCACGCCGTTGTAATTAAAAATACTGACTACATTTAATCATTTAAATGTAATTAATATTTTTAAGTGTGTATGACTAGAGGCAGAGTCAAACTATTCAATTTAAATAAACACTGCTTTTGCAAGTACAAGCAATAATTAAGTGCTTTTTCGCAGAACTGATCACGATCCTTTTTTCTTTTATCTAATCTTCATCTACTTATCTCTCGTTAATATTAAAATCATCGATCCAGTCCAGGGATTAACACCTAAATCCCTGGACTGGACGTGAATGAGCGCGACATATTGTTAGAAACTGTTGCTATGTGGCGTTGTTTTTCTTGATTTTCTTGATTTGGATTTCACTGAAGCGGACATATGGAGTCCGCTTCAGTGAAATTTGAATACTATTCTTGAAACTGCATAGCAAACCATGCCAGGTCGACGGAAAATTCTCGCTTGGTTGAATTCTGTTAAAATAATTATTTATCTGGGTGTTCCTCTAGTTATTCCTTGCTGGTTTACTTCCTATACTTCATTTCAGTGGTCTTTCGCATATTCTGACTAAATGCTAGAACCATCGTTTCATGTAATTTTATTGTTATTGATATGGGTTCTTCTTGTTTTCTTATGCTTATTTCATATTGTATTCATAAGAAGAATGTACTTCTTTAATCACTGCAAATACTTCACTTCCATTGCTTGAATCCTACTTTTGGATGTTGTATTTAACACCCAACCATCACAGCCATAAATTACACATATGCCTATAGATTTTCTTAAATACATTTGTGTTGGTGCTTATTTCCTTATACCATATTAACTAACTGTGGGGCAGCTTTAGAAAGAAATCCCCAGGACCGGAGACTCATTAAAGCCTGTGTTAGATGCATTTATAATAAATCCCGATGACCTGCTAGAATGTACCGTAAGCATTTATTTTAAAAGGAATTAAATTATAAATATTCATATACAAGAAATTTAATTATTTATTAAAGTTTAAATCACCATCTGGCATGGGGTTTGCTTCAGCCCCCGCGCCATATCCTCCAAGTTGTTGGTTTGTACCTACCAACCCGTAGCGCGCTCTATACATACGGGTATTTCTCATACACACTTGTTTGGTAAATAACGCGCCAAACAGAGAACAAACTACTTTGTGTTTTCACAGATCATACATCCACCTATTTCGACGTAAACAATACGTCATTTATTTTTTATTCCCTTGTGAGTATAAAATTGTTATGAAAAAGCTAAAATATACGGTTTGAATTTGCTCTCAACGATATTTATAAAAATAAATAAAAAGAATAAATAATTTTTTTAACTGTTACGTTCGTGTTTTCACATATCATACATTCATTTGTTTCGACGTAAACAACATGTGATTTATTTTTTATTCCTAGAGTATAAAATTGGCATGATAAGCCACATCTGGTAACATCTGGGTTGAATAAGGTCTCAACGATAACAATAAAAATAAATAAAAACAATATACGCCATTTTTTAACTTGATATGCAGGTGTTTGTTCTTAGATGTGGTGGGATTTGTTGTCCAACAAATTAGATATTGTTTTATCATTCTACTTTGAATTGTTTCTAGTGAAACATCGCCTTTTCATTGCATTTTGCTCCGTTTTTGTATATTTCATAGTTGTATTTAGTTTTATTCGTTATATCATAGATTTTCATTTCATGTATATAGTTAGCATAGTATTGTAAGTGTGTGAATTTGTAATTTGTAATTTGTAATAATGTGAAGCATTTTGAGACTACTTGGTAAGTACTATCTATATATTCGTAATAGCAAAATCAGATACTTCTGTCTACAACCCTTACACACATTTATTTTAATTATATTATAAACTATTTCCTATATAAGGAATTGAATGTTAACTTTAAAGAATCCGCTCCCCCTCCTTTTCTTCGGCGGGGGGAGAGGTGTAATGCTGCTAGTAAATAGACCTAATATATTTCTATTTAGCTGTATAAATATGTTCAATTGTAATTTGGTTTCACTTTACAACTCCAATTATTTCGATACTGTAGGTGTTTTGATATAGTCGGATTGTTGAATTTCGTTAATTTGAATGTCAGTATTTCGATACTATCGGTGTTATGCATGTCGGAATTTCAATACTGTCGATATTTCGATGTCGGCATTTCTTTAAGCTAATTTTAAAAAGCTTTATTGTTTTTCTTGCAATGCTCCGTCAATCTTAGCTCCATTATATTAGCGAGTTATAATTAGAAGCAGAAAACAAGTTTTATGTCCAGTTTAATTATACTAAATATATATGTATTAAATATTATAGTTGCTTTGCCTCAAGAAGAGACTATGCCCAGAGGGAAAGTATACCCGTGCCTTTACTGCAATAAAAAGGTTACGCATCTACCCCGTCACCTAGATGCTTACCATGGCGAAGAACCGCGGGTTCTTGCTGCAAAGGATCCATCGATTCGCAAGTAATTAATTCATAGTGATTACAATTATTGTCTTACTTAACTATCTTGTTTCCAGACAAGCTTTAGCAGTATTACGTGCCGATTCAATTCACAAGCACAATCTAATGTGCACTGAATCGGAGCAAATTTCAAAGCGGACATCCTTCGGAGCTCATGCTCCATGTCCCATATGCAACGAATACATTAGGGAGTCATACATTAGTCGCCACATACAGCGTCAACATGCTGATCAGCGGTAAATTAAATCTAAAATAACCATATTAGTACTGATTGTAATAATTGTAGAGTTAGGTACCGCCGACTGAAAAGTCAAGCGGCAATTATAATGGCGGTAAATGCAATACCAGCGGAGGCATCTGACTTACTCAAAAAGAAGGTATTTAGTCGAATGATAATTGACGATATTAGCCAGATAGCTCAGAACGACCCATTGTTATGCATTTATGGCAATCGTATGCTAGAGGCGTATATGAGGCAGCCTCATTTATATACGTTTGTGTCGACGAAGCTGAGGGAGGCAGCTAAGTTACTGAAAATTGCCAGAAGCATGGACAATCGGGTAACAGATTTTAAGTCCATGCTCCGTCACGACTTGTACGATACGGTCGTAGATGCCACGAAGGCTTTATGCGAGTTCGATTCAGAAACTCAATTTTTTGGAAATCCAACGTTCGCCAAAAGCACAGGTCACGCGCTGGCAACCATCGTAAAACATGCCATAGTAAGAGGATATGCATATATTTATATATGAATACAGTATGTCCAAGGGTGAATTTACAAAGAGGAAAAACGTTATCGATATTCATTACATAATCCATATTCAACTCTTCAAAAGTTTAACAAAAATGCACATAACTTTAAAGGAATAATAATTTTGTTAAGTCCCGTTAGGTAAAGTGCCATTTCTGTTATTGTTACAACTCGTTATATAAGTTATTCAAAAAAAAAATAATTCAATTACTTTGCATACTTTTATAAATAGAAGATTTGGAGAAATCAAACTTTCTATGAAGAATAGCATTTTCTCTTAAGTGTATTTTTCCTCTTTAATTTCACCCATGAACTCGTTGACATGAAAATTGCAACTAGAAGCTATAGAAATATATGGTTTAATTTGGATCAAGTATCATTATCGATTTTGACAATTACTTAAGTTTCTTCGAATATTGTTATCTCTTATTTTGTCTAAAGAATATATATCACTGTCTATGTCATATTTCATTTGTTATTTTCAAAAAATATAAAATCAAACCACCATAATATGATGATATCAGGCAGGGACTAGAGAAGACAAGAAAGGGTGAACCAAAGCATTGTTAATAAAAAATAAATATGTTACTTTTCAATTCTCAAAAGTTTTTACAGAAGTCAGTTGAATAATCCTTCTCGGTGTTGCAATTTTCATGTCGGTGATAAGTATATATATTAATTGAATATTCTAAATATTTAGGGGCGTTTAAATAGAGTTGCTGGGAACACTGCGGACGTAAAATTATTTAAGGAGTTATTAGAAACTGAGTGGACCCTGGACATTTCACGCAACGCACTGTGCAACTTAAAAATTCATAATAAAAAGTCATATAACAAATTGTTTAGAGATAATAAATAATATGTTTTTTTAAATACAGAGTGTCCCAAAAGTATGGAATAAATTCGATAAAACCTTTATTTATGATTATTTAAAAAATTGCTCGGACACTTCGAATGGCAACTTTTAATGAAAGTGTCAATTTTTGCGACCATTTTTGAATGAGCAATGACGTCATGGAGAATTTTGTTAAATGAAAACCCCATTTTTATTACGAATTCTATAAGGAATTATTTTTCTGCGATCAGCGATGTATAATTATCGTATAGGTCACATAAGGATATTTCCGAGAAAAATCAATTCTTTTCAGAATTCACAATGGAATTCTCATTTAAAAAAATTGCCGGACGTCGGTTAGAATTAAAAATCGAAGTCTCCAAGTAATTTTTGCAATAATCATAAATAAAGGTTTTATCGAATGTATCCATACTTTTGGCATATATATATATATATATATATATATATATATATATATATATATATATATATATATATATATGTTAATAATCTATCTCGTATAGGCAAATACAAGAAGGGCGTACGTCTACCAACAGCCCAACAAATTGAAAAAATGTTAAGTTTCTTGGAGGAGAAGATCGAGCAACTTCACGAGAAGTTGTTTACGACCTTCTCTTCCGAATTGCATAGAGAACTAATGGACGCAATTTTAATTCACATATACGTATATAACCGACGACGACCTGGGGAAGTTGAGCGAATGACGGTGGAAAACCTTACAAATGGTTCCGTAATGGACCCCAACAGCGAGGAGTTCCAGGCAATGGGGAAAGAAGAACAGGAGCGTTCCCTCATATGCCGCCATGTCATGGTCGAGGGAAAACATGGCAGGATGGTGCCCTGCTTAATTCTCCGAACACATGGGGACATACTTGATTATTTGTTAAGAGAGAACGTACGCTCTCAAACAAATATTAAAGTGGATAATCCCTATGTGTTCGGAACAAGGGGCGAGGCACCGCGCAAAGCAGGCATACTTATATCAAAATTTGCCAAACAAGCTAAGGTGTGCCCTAACCTTATGAAAGGAACCCTCATGAGGAAGCAGGCGGTCACCGCCATGTAATTTAGGAAGGAAATTACTACTATGCAAGTAGAGAATCCTGCCGGGCACTTTGGACACAGCATGGAAACACACAAAAATTATTATCGGGTCCCTCAAAAGGCCATTCTTCTTGGGGAGACCTCACTGATTATAAATCCAAATAGACCAGGGCTTTCTAATAAAGGAAGGAAGGTGTCCTCCGGCGAAAACCGTTCTATGGTGCCACTTCCATGTACGTAATAACTTATATCAAACGTTTAAATCACAATATATCTGCCCAAACATAATATAAAAAACTTCTGATAAAATGTATTTCCTATTTAATAGATTCTGGCCGACTTTTGCGAGACTAGGTAGATGCAAGAGAGTCGTCTTTGAATAGTAACTACTCTTTATTCTAGCATTTAAGTGATGATACATTTTAATATATAATAATAATATCTTGGCTTGAAATTTTGAAATTGTGAATATTTTTGATTTAGTTTATCGTATGTCTAAACAATTATTAAATAGTTTTTCCAGAGTTATTAGTAACTGTTTCCCGCCTTCTCTAATTAGTTTCGTGACTATATTATCCGTGCCTGGTGGTTTACCATATTTTGTGGTTTTTAATTCTAGTTTTATTTCATATATACTTATATCGGGGATGTTTTCTGTATAGCTCGATAATTTTGCTCTTCTTTCATTTTTGCTAACCAGTGTTTTTGGATGAGTATAGCTCCTCATAAAATCTTTTGATGTTGTATGTCCTTTAAGTAATAATCAATTGTAATAACAAAAAATCTGCCCAGCCATAAATTAAGCAACTTCTGCTAAAATGGTTTCCTTGTTTAATAGAAAAGAGCCATCCTTTACGAGAATGGGTAGATGCAGGGGAGCCTTCCCTTAATAGTAAGTAACATACTATAATTAAACATATAATAGTATTATCACTCAAATTGGCAAAACGATTTTATATTATAATTATTTTACTTATTTGAATATGTTATTTAAATAGTACGGAGAAACTCATCTGGTATTGATATGGAACGCCCATCCACCTCCAGATTTGCTGAATATGGTAAGAAAAACATTTCTCTATATACACAACTGCAAAGTATAAATATATATAAATATATAGAGGGTGTCTCAAAAGTATGGAATAAATTCGTTAATTTCTTTATTTATAATTGCTCGGAGACTTTTCGATTTTTAATTTTAAAATGCCAACTTATAATGGAAGTGTCAATTTTTCTCGACCATTTTTGAATGAACAATGACATGGAAACAAATTTGTTCTTCGATTAACTCATTGTTGACATAGTTTGAGCATTTACTTGTTTAATTAAATATTATTTCGCGTTTTGTGTTTTGTTCACTCTGACATTTTAAATTATTTTTCCCGGAAATTTCATTATGTGACCAATACTATAATATACTTCGCTGATCGCAGAAAAATAATCCCTTTCCGAATCAACAATAAAAAATAGGGTTCTGATTTTTTTTTTAAATTGTCGATGTCATTGCTCATTCCAAAATGGTCGAAAAAGTGGACACTCTGTATATTGAATATTTAAATATCTGCCTAACCTTAATTTAAAAAACTTCTGTTAAATATATACCTTGATAAATAGAATCGACTCGACCTTTACGTGAATGGGTAGACGCAGGGGAGCCTTCACTGAATAGTAAGTAACATACTCTAATAAAACATGTAATAGTATTATCACTCAAATTGTATTATAATTATTTTACTTGTTTGAATGTCTTTTAAATAGTACACTCCGCAGCTGCGCTTGATATGGAACGCACGTCTACCTCCAGATATATAGAGAAATGAGTTACTTACCGTGTTCTGCGGTAAGTAACTCATTTCTCTATTTACACAACTTCAAAGTACTAGGCCTAACCATAATTTAAAAACTTCTATTGAATGCATACCTTGTTGAATAGATTCGAGTCGACCTTTGCGCGTCCGGGTAGCTGTAGGAGAGACTTCATTAAATAGTAACATACTCTCTATGATACAAAATTAGCAAGACAATCTAAAAAATCGTTTACTGTTCGGGTTTCATGGTTGTACCACTGATACTTTCTCAACGCATATTATTACCTTCTTTAATCGGTTAACGCGGCCGCATTGATTATGTCATGTTTGATACTTTTTAGATTCCGTATCGGAGGCTGACCCGCCAACAAAACGAGTAACTAGTAAGTAACATATTTCTATTTAACTATTATAGTATATAATTTTATACTAATTCGAATATGTGGTTTAAATAGTTTCGACCGACAACTCTGCAGTCCCAAGTTATTACTTGGACCGTCCGTCAAAGTGCAGCCGTCCTGAACATAGTAAGTAATAAATGTGTAGGAGATTATAATACCTTACGTTATAACGAGGAATATAAACTAGAGGAGATACATTGTTGACCTGAAATCCTACGCGATAATTGTTATCGCTGTTTACTAAGCTACGCATATGATGTTAAATTGAAGCTAACCGTAATATGCACCTTACGGTTAGCTAACGGTATTCGTTATGCTCTATTTTTTCGGACCCAAGTATTCAGTATGTAAACAATGATTCGTTTCCAAAGGTTCTCTGATTGGCTTGTGAGTTAAGAGTTATCCTCTCTCGTTGATTATTCTTGGTAATATACGTTTAATTCTGAATTCATAAGTTATAAAATATTATTTACTATATTACGATTATTACCTTTTACTGTATACTTAATAGTACGTGTTGTTTAAATAGCTCAACCGGAAAAGGTCCCTGTTAGAAAAACACCTTGGTCATCAGAAGAAACAAATGCTGTTATGAGGCATTTTAGTAACCATATTTCTTGTGGTATAATACCGAAAAAGCAGGAGTCGCTGGAATGCCTTAAAAATGAACCTTCTCTAGGCAACCAAACATGGGTCATCTTAAAGGCCCATGTTAACAATTTAATACAACAGGCCAAAAGACGCGACAACCAGCTTTTTTCTTTAGAAAAATAATTATTTTACAATTTTTAAAATTTTTATTATTTACACACCAATTTGTTTATATTATTATTATTTATATTTTTGATTTTATAACTGTTTTGTATATTTTCATCACAAATACACTTTAATTTTTGAAAAACAACCTCGTAAATTATGGCAAAATTTGCTTAGAAGAGCTAATTCAAGCTAACCAAATCAATTCTACAAGGGTATTAAGGATGTAATTATTCCTAATTAGGAATGATATCTTCGAAAGCCGCTGGACTAATCCCGCTCTTCTAGACTCTGGGACGACAGACAATGTAGCGCCTCATTCACTTCAGCCTCGAATCATCAAACTATTTCGGACCTCATTAGCTTTGTTTTTGTAGTAACAAATATTATAGACATCGATTTGTGGTAAATAACGACCTCACTTCAGATTTTTTAATTTGAGCATTCACGCCGACATTCGCAGAAAACGCTTACATTTCTGAAAAGATAACATAAATTGGAAAGTATCGTGTTTTATCGTTGGAATTGCCCATTAAGTACCCAGACATTATTATAGTAGACGGCCGCATAATTGTTCATGTGCTCTGTTTCCGTAATTAACGATTCAACGTCGCTGTTTAATCGCCGGAGTATCTACGCTGCGATTTGTATTTGTTTCTATGTAATTTGAAAAGAAAAATCGCCCTCATTAACGAACAGAAATGTGTTCATATAAGAACAAATTTGTCACACCGAGCTGTCTCAATATTGCTTTACGGTGTGGAAGCATGGACTATGAATAGCAATGAAATGAAGCGACTTGAGACGTCAAAATGTGGTACTATAGGAGAATTCTGAAGGTATCATGGATCAATAAGATACGCAACGCAGACATACTTAACCGTCTGAATAAAAACACATAAATCCTATGCACTATTAAACGAAGAAAATTAGAATACTTCGGTCACGTAAGTACAGACTACTGCAGAATATCATGCAGGGCAAAATTTCTGGCAAGGCGTAAGACGTCTTGGTTAAAAATTTGGGCGATTGGTGTGGTATAAACTCAAGTGCACTCTTCAGACTTGCGGTAGACAGGATTCAACTAGCCAACGTTCTACGCGGACACGGTACATAAAGAAAAAGAAGGGCTGTCTAACAGGATACTCATAAGAACAAAAAGTTGCCTTCGGTGATGCTAGAGCAATTGGTATTGCTGCAGTATTTACCAAATGGTAACCGATGAAAAAATAAGAGATATTTGTCTGACGATTCTGCAAGCCTCAATAAAACGAAACAGCGTTACCATATAAATGAACAGGAATGCCCATCAATAGTTTAGGCCATTCGACAACTTCGAACATTACTGGAAGATGGAGCAATATTTTACTGCGTCATCGAATACATATTAAATTGGTGAAGGATCACGTGTAACCCGCAACATCGGCGATTGCTGATAGGTTTAGAATACGAAAACAAAAAGCAGGAAAGTCCATTACAAACTATATCTCAACGCTAATATGCGATTTTAAATCTACATTGAGGGTAAATCTGGGAGTTCAGATGGTCTTTCGAATATCCAAAGATATATTTAAGCAGAATATATTCAATATGTCAATCATAAGACGGCATAATCTTTTCATCAGAAAAGTACGAAAAGGACATTAAATTCCCTGGATATATCCGTATTTCAAATAGCATGTGGGCAACAATATTTCCTCCCTCTTAGAAATACATTCAGTTAGCGTCATTACCATTATACTATTTATATTCACCGCGTGGGGGAACTACAAAGGATACTGATAGCAGACTTTTGCCGACCAAGATCAACCATTCTTCGTTCCACCACATGCCGCAACTCGAGACGGAGTAGGCTGCTCGTTATGAGCACATATACGTCAGGAGCAAGCGTGGCAGGAAAGTGGCCGTCTTAACGAAGCTGGAACATGTGGTCAATCTCAAATATTTACTACCGTTGATGAATCGACGGCAATTAGTTTCCCTAGAATGCTCAGTAATTTGATGTAATTTTCAACGAAGCGCAATGCATCTAAATGTCACACATAACCATTTATGACATAGATAGCTTCAGGTAAAAAGCATTGGTTTATAATTTTCAATTGATAATACGAAACGCGAGACGCTCGAAAAGCTGCTCGACTTTCGCCGTCCTCCCCGGAACCGACCGTCAGAAAAAAGAGAACGTGCTGGTGCCAGCCACCGCAAGAGAATCTACTAGTCCACCAGCTGCCCGAACGCTGCAAGACCAATTGTTCTTAATTTTCAACTGTTATGAGCATATGCCACCTCGCTTCTAGCGATTACGATTAAATGTTGCGCTATATCGCCGCGAATCCGGCTTATACCCTATAAGAAATTCGGCTGCGCACGATGGTATACAAGGCATTTGTTTGCTAATTGGAATAATTGTTAGTAACAAAATGTTGCTTTAGGTATTTAACAACCGAGAGTTTCCCTTGAATGGCGTTACATAATCCCTTGCATTTCCAACGAGTTCAAGATGCACTAAACTAATATCAGCTAGTCTGACTGTTTCTACTTGCAACAGACGATTGTTAATATTTTCAATTGTTATTAGAATCTTCCACCTTGCTTCTTGAAGCTACGAGTTCGCATTGCGATATAACGCCTCGTAGCCTGCCGTGGACTATAACAAATTTAACGACGCCGTCTGCAATGTGGCGCACAGAATTTGTTTGCTAATTAAAACAATTGATAGCAACAAAATGATACGTTAACTATTTAATAACCGAAAGTTTCACTCGAATGATGTCAGATAATCCCTTGCATTTCCAACGACTCCTCTATGCCATAATTGTCACACTAAACTAATAGTCTGACTGTTTCTACTTGCAACAGCCAATTGGTTATAATTTTCAATTGTTATTGGAGTCTTCTAGCTAGCTTCTTGAATCTGCGAGTTCGAATTGCGATATATCGGGTCGTATCCTGCCGTGTACTATAACAAATTTAGCTACGCTGTCTGCAATGTACGCAGGGCATTTGTTTTCTAGCTGAAACAATTGATAGCAACAAAATGCTGCTTTAGCTATTTAACAACCCAGAGTTTTCCTCGAATGATGTCAGATAATCCCTTGCATTTCCAACGAGTCCACGATGTCATAGGTGTCACACTAAACTACTATCAGCTAGTCTGACTGTTTCTACTTGCAACAGCCAATTGGTTATAATTTTAAATTGTTATTGGAGTCTTCTAGCTCACTTCTTGAATCTGCGAGTTCGCATTGCGTTATATCGCGTCGTATCCTGTCGTGGACTATAACAAATTAAGCTGCGCTGTCTGCAATATTGCGCTGGGCATTTGTTTTATAAATGAAACAATATATAGCAACAAAATGCTGCTTTAGCTATTTAACAACCCAGAGTTTCCCTCGAATGATGTCAGATAATCTCTTGCATTTCCAACGACTCCTCTATGCCATAATTGTCACACTAAACTAATATCAGCTAGTCTGACTGTATCTACTTGCAACAGCCAATTGGTTATAGTTTTCAATTGTTATTGGAGTCTTCTAGCTCGATTCTTGAATCTGCGAGTTCGCATTGCAATATATCGCGTCGTATCCTGCCGTGGACTATAACAAATTTAGCTACGCCGTCTGCAATGTGCGCAAGGCATTTGTTTTCTAGCTGAAACAATTGATAGCAACACAATGCTGCTTTAGCTATTTAACAACCCAGAGTTTCCCTCGAATGATGTCAGATAATCTCTTACATTTCCAACGGCTCCTCTATGCCATAATTGTCACACTAAACTAATATCAGCTAGTCTGATTGTTTCTACTTGCAACAGCGAATTGGTTAGAATTTTCAATTGTTATTGGAGTCTTCTAGCTCGCTTCTTGAATCTGCGAGTTCGCATTGCGATATATCGCTTCGTATCCTGCCGTGGACTATAACAAATTTAGCTACGCTGTCTGCAATGTACGCAGGGCATTTGTTTTCTAGCTGAAACAATTGATAGCAACAAAATGCTGCTTTAGCTATTTAACAACCGAGAGTTTTCCTCGAATGATGTCAGATAATCCCTTGCATTTCCAACGAGTCCACGATGCCATAGGTGTCACACTAACCTATCAGCTAGTCTCACTGTTTCTACTTGCAACAGCCAATTTATTATAATTTTCAATTGTTATTGGAGTCTTCTAGCTCGCTTCTTGAATCTGCGAGTTCGCATTGCGATATATCGCGTCGTATCCTGCCGTGGACTATAACAAATTTAGCTACGCCGTCTGCAATGTGCGCAAGGCATTTGTTTTCTAGCTGAAACAATTGATAGCAACACAATGCTGCTTTACCTATTTAACAACCCAGAGATTCCCTCGAATGATGTCAGATAATCCCTTGCATTTCCAACGAGTCCACGATGCCATAGGTGTCACACTAACCTATCAGCTAGTCTCACTGTTTCTACTTGCAACAGCCAATTTATTATAATTTTCAATTGTTATTGGAGTCTTCTAGCTCGCTTCTTGAATCTGCGAGTTCGCATTGCGATATATCGCGTCGTATCCTGCCGTGGACTATAACAAATTTAGCTACGCTGTCTGCAATGTGCGCGGGGCATTTGTTTTCTAGCTGAAACAATTGATAGCAACAAAATGCTGCTTTATCTGTTTAACAACCCAGAGTTTCCCTCGAATGATGTCAGATAATCCCTTGCATTTTCAACTAGTCCACGATGTCATAGGTGTCACACTAAACTACTATCAGCTAGTCTGACTGTTTCTACTTGCAACAGCCAATTGGTTATAATTTTAAATAGTTATTGGAGTCTTCTAGCTCACTTCTTGAATCTGCGAGTTCGCATTGCGTTATATCGCGTCGTATCCTGCCGTGGATTATAACAAATTAAGCTGCGCTGTCTGCAATATTGCGCTGGGCATTTGTTTTATAAATGAAACAATTGATAGCAACAAAATGCTGCTTTAGCTATTTAACGACCCATAGTTTCCCTCGAATGATGTCAGATAATCTCTTGCATTTCCAACGACTCCCCTATGCCATAATTGTCACACTAAACTAATATCAACTAGTCTGACTGTTTCTACTTGCAATAGCCAATTGTTTATAATTTTCAATTGTTATTGGAGTCTTCTAGCTCGCTTCTTGAATCTGCGAGTTCGCATTGCGTTATGTCGCGTCGTATCCTGCCGTGGACTGTAACAAATTAAGCTGAGCTGTCTGCAATAGGCGCAGGGCATTTGTTTTCTAACTGAAACAATTGATAGCAAAAAAATGCCACTTTATGTAACAACCGAAAGTTTCCCTCGAATGATGGAAATTCCTTGTATTTCCGATGAGTCCAAGATGCCATAAGTGTAGCACTACACTAATATCAGCTAGTCTGAAACAATTGATAGCAACAAATTGCTGCTTTGTTCATTTAACAACCAAGAGTTTTCCTGGAATGATGTCAGATAATTCCTTGCATTTCCAACGAATCCACGACGCCATAACTGTCTCACTATACTACTAAACTAATATCAGCTATATCTAATTACGCCTAAACAAATGCAGGAACAATTACGAGTTAATCTATAAATCCAGCTCCAAACGTTGACTTTTGGTGTGTCCTACCAAAAATGTTGGATTTAATAGCTCACACCAATTGCAAAGGGAGCCCGTGCCTCTGCTCTTATTTAGCGGGGGGTGGATATTTGCCGGATATGTTACAAGTGCATGGCCCGTGTGGAATGAAGGCTGGTATATATTGTTTGAATGCTGCCGGGACTCCGGCTGCCCCACTCGTAACGCGCCGCCGCGGCTTGTATATATATATATATATATATATATATATATATATATATTTATATATATTTTCTTTGCGAAGCATATGAATTAAGTTAAAATTGTATTTAATTTACAATGAGTTTACCGTCATTGGTTTTCTCAATTAAAGTAAGTTCGTCAAACTGCACTGATATAGCAGTATCTATTTCATCAAGAGTCTTACCCTCATCTTCTTTGGTTATTCCTTTCTCCAACAATAAAAGAAGTTTCGCGATCTTTGATGTTTGATAAAGTTCTTGTGGCATCCTAATAAAGCATAATGAAATTATAATTATTGAAAAAAAAATCTGCTTTAATTTTTTCACCTGTAAAACTTCTCATGTGTAGCCTTGGTGTGGCCCATAACGGTAGCAATTTGCTCCAATTCTATCTCGCTGAGATTTAATATTTGCAGAATTGTCGCTATTTGTTTACGCAACCGTGAAGAAGTTAGAGTCTCTGGAAATACTGCGCCACAGGATACGGCATATTTTTTTAAATGCTTGACCCATCAAGCCATTTAGAAGAATTTCCAGGTAAAGCGAAGAGAAAGGGGTTATCAGCGGGAACAATGGTCGTAGTAGTTCATACTTTTAATAGAATTTCTATAAATCCTTGTATAGCGCGCGGAAAAAGGATCGCCACGTGTTTACTGCCCTTTCCGATTGTTACAAGTCTTTTAAATTTTTTACTGAGCTCCCTTTCGGTCTCTGTTAGCAAATTAAGGCATTCCTCTTCATTTCCAGAATTCGATGGTAGCATATTAGTAGCAATATTGTTAAAATAAGTATCACTTCCGATCATTTTTTTGTACAGCCTGATTCTATTAACTAAAACTGTATAAATGTGATAAATATGTGTAAAATTAGATCCGTCACAAAAAGTGTAATTAACGGGTTGTCCATTAATTAACACCAAATGACGACGATATACACCTAAAACAAACGGATCTCCACTTGTCAATAAACATATCTATATATAAATATATATATATATATATATATATATATATATATATATATATATATATATACTTTTGTAAGTTCGACGATTCGCAGCCCCGTTAACACTAGTGGTTGGCGTTTCGCAGCCGCGGCCGGTGTTTCGCAGCCGGCTCGGCGTTTCGCAGCCATTCCGCGAACTTACCCGCCACAGCCGCTGCTCGTTTATGAACGCACCCGCAACGGCTGTCAGCCGAGCAGCCGCCGCGATTATGATGGTGGTATTCCTGCAGTTATATTTACCATTAACCTATAAATCGTCAGCGGAATGTCTAATGCTTGCCGCATGCGATGAGTTGTTTAATTTTGTTGGTTGTCGGTTAAATTTAAATATTAAAGTATAGTGTTAGTGTTATAGTGAAATTGACACTTGTGACAAACAACGTTGCACCGTTTTTTGATTGATACTGGTAAGTGCTTTCTGAATATTTTAATAAGTGTTAAATATGGCCAAATAATGCACATAATCTATTATCGTTTCTTTTATTGCATGGAACAATTTATAGTTCGTTCTTTATTGAATCTTGTGGCCGTTATGGCCAAATGCCGGAATTTAATATCAATTTCATATAACAGAAATAAAAGCTTTCTACTCGAAACTCAAGTAAAATATAAATTTACATGGCAACTTTAGATGGCTCATATGTTTACCTTTAACTTATCCCTATGTAATCGCTTTTTACAGTGCCGTTGAAGGATATTACCAACATGGGTAAAGTCTACCCATGTCTATTTTGCAAACGCAAAGTCACCCACTTACCTCGGCATTTTCTCACATGCCACCGTGATGAGCCTCGAGTTGTTGCTCTAAATAACCCCAGCTCGCGTAGGTAATCGTTTCATTCATAAACTAATGACTCGTATTATATAAAACGTGTTATTTGCAGACAAACTATGGATTCGCTCAGAGCTGATGGTATTTATGAACATAATATCGGTTGCTCTAACGAGGATGAGTGGATGTTTAAGAGACAAACGCCCGGCCCAAAGCTACCTTGCCCTCAGTGCAAGGAGTATGTGCGTGAGGACTATTTGAGTCGCCATTTTAAATTGCTGCACTCTACGGACAGGTAAAATAATTCTCCAATTCATTCTTGATATTCATGGATGCTAATGTATAATTATAGAATTAGGTACCGCCGCCTAAAGTCCGCATCAGCAGTCCTCCAAGCTACGGCGGTTATTCCGGCCGAAGCCTCAATGATCCTCAAGCGGAGGGTATTTAGCCGTATGAACAGGGACGAGTTGTCTACGACGGCCCAGCACGACCCCTTGATATGCCTTTACGGAAACAGGCTAATCGTAAATTACCTGTCGCAGCCCAACCACGACACCTTGGTATCAACCAAGCTCCGGGAGGTTGCAAAGGTATTAATTTGTGCTCGTCTAATCGAGCCACCTATGCCACATCTAAGTCTTGCCGATCTTATAAGCCCGAGTCACTACGATAGGGTTGTTGATGCCACACGAGTGGCTTCTGGATACAACGAAGAAACTGCGGAATACAGAAGCCCATCATTCGCCTTAAGTGCCGGCTACGCCTTTACAAAAATAGCTCTTTTAGCCAAAGTAAGTCATCTATTATACATCATACGTTAGGGAAACTAACTTCTTTTAAATTCTCTAGACACGAATGATCAAGCAGCGGAAGTCGTATGCCGACATACTAGATTTCCATACTATAATGGACCACGACTGGGGTACCGATATTTCCAAAGCCGCCCTGGAAACACTCAGAAAGAGTAAGTTATTGTCATTTGTACCCAGAATATATAGTATCTAATCCGTTTATTATTTTTCGTAGGAAAATTTGCTAAAGATCACGCCTTACCAAGCACCGATGACATAACAAAGTTCAAGCGCTATTTGGAGCAGCGGGTGGATCGTCTCCATCAGAACATCAATGAGAAAACGTGCTTCATAGCACTGTTGGACACATTACTCGTCTACTTAGTAGTCCTCAATCGCCGTCGGATTGGTGAGATCGAGAGGTTGCTGGTGGACGATTTTTCTCGCCGCTCAAGTATTGACGAAACCAGCGACGAGTTTAAAGCTATGAGCCGCGATGAGCAAATGTCCGCAGTACGATTTTACTATCTAGTAGTCCGTGGAAAGCTAGGCAGGATGGTGCCACTAATTATACGTAAACCCCATGCGGATATTCTGGAATATATGATTCAGCCGGCCAACCGCTTGAGTGCTGACATAAGGGCGAACAGCCAATATGTTTTCGCTGGCCGTGGCGAGAAACCGCGACAAGGTGGGCCAGAGATGAAGAGGTTGGCGGCTGAGGCTGGTGTCAGAAATCCGGAGAAAATGATTAGCACAATTCTTCGGAAGCAGCTGGCTACATCTACAGCGTGGGACGACAAGATGACAGACATGAGGGTGTCGAATGTGGCCAACTTTATGGGTCACAATAAAGATATTCACACCCAGCTTTACAGGCAGTCGGACATGGCCCTTTGCGTTGGGCAGGTGGGCCTTGTCTTAGACCCACTTCGGACAGGAGGGAGTAATGATGACTATACGTTGGTGGAAACTGCGCAGCCTGGTAAGTAACTCTCCTTTAGTAAAGTTGATTGATTGTGTCCCATGTATGTTCGCCCTGCTATATTCGAAAGATATTCTATTGTAATTATTTTATTCATTAGATTCCCCACCCGCTCCGTCTTCAGGCGCTGTAGTTACGGACATTGACACAGACTGCAGCGATGATAACAACCAGGCGGTATCCGAGCCCAAGACCAAAATCACCAGGACAAGATGGACGTCGCAGGAGACAGCTGCACTTATGAGGCATTTTGCCGGCAACATTACGGCGGGCGTAATACCTAAAAAAGCCGAGTCGATGAAATGCCTCGAGGAGGAACCATGTCTGACGGGCCGGACTTGGGTAACTATCAAGGCTCAAGTGAATAACCTTATGTTAAAACATAAACGGACAGGCCTTTGAATTTAGTTAACCACTTTATTTTCGTTTAGTTTGTCTTTGTTAGGACAGCCGATGTTAAAAGAGCCAACGTTCTTTATGTTAATTTGTGGCTATAAAATTGTAAAATAAATGTATGTATAAAAGAGTTTGTTTTTGTTAGGACAGCCGATGTTAAAAAGAACAACGTTTTTCATGTTAATTTGTGTCTATACCATTTTAAAATAAATATATGTATAACATGTCACTGTGTTTGTTATTCCCAAATCTATTATCACTTTCTGTTATTTACAATAAAAAAAGCGAGGCGACGACGGGAGCCGGGATAGCGCTGACTACTATGACCCTACCGGAGCGACAGCAGTGGGAAATGTATCACTCACTCCGCGGTGAATCTATGCCCGAAAACGCGTACGATAACCCAGCGTGGTGTCGACAAACAGCCGACGAAAATTTGTTAAAGTCGCCAGAGTATACATCGAATGGATGTTTGAATCGCTGTCGGATCACAAGTATAAGATTTTCCTAGAAATCAACCCTTACGTTTTAATCTGCCAATAACATTTTCAAATCACAAATGACTCATTAATTATTCTATTATTGATTTTTTGCAAAAAATATTTTAATAAAATTTGTTTGCAATAAGAAAGCACACATTTTTGGTAAGCATAAAATTTTCCTAGAAATCAACCCTTACGTTTTAATCGGCCAATAATTTTCAAATCACAAATGACTCATTAATTATTCCATTATTGATTTTTTGCAAAAAATATTTTAACAAAATTTGTTTGCAATAATAAAGCACACATTTTTGGTAAGTATAAGATTTTCCTAGAAATCAACCCTTACGTTTTAATCGGCAATAATTTTCAAATCACAAATGACTCATTAATTATTCTATTATTGATTTTTTGCAAAAAATATTTTAATAAAATTTGTTTGCAATAAGAAAGCACACATTTTTGGTAAGCATAAAATTTTCCTAGAAATCAACCCTTACGTTTTAATCGGCCAATAATTTTCAAATCACAAATGACTCATTAATTATTCCATTATTGATTTTTTGCAAAAAATATTTTAACAAAATTTGTTTGCAATAATAAAGCACACATTTTTGGTAAGTATAAGATTTTCCTAGAAATCAACCCTTACGTTTTAATCGGCAATAATTTTCAAATCACAAATGACTCATTAGTTATTCTATTATTGATTTTTTGCAAAAAATATTTTAACAAAATTTGTTTGCAATAATAAAGCACACATTTTTGGTAAGTATAAGATTTTCCTAGAAATCAGCCCTTACGATTTAATCGGCCAATAACGTCTGGGCGGGCGCGCGCCGCGCTAGCAACCTGTCGCGCGCGCCGCGCTAGCAACCTGTGTTCAAACTCTTTCCTCTATATGTGTAACGCACCACGCGATGCTGGAGAGAAGACATAGTCCCGGGCGGCAATAGCGGCCTGTTGTGCATCGGATGTAAAATCTGATCGCCGAAGCTACTAGTTATGTGCAGGCCTTGTGTTGACGTTATAAACTCTTATTAAAAATCGTCCGAGCTCAAGTCGCAGTGTGCATTGAAAATGGATGTTTGAATTGAATCGCTGTCTCGGGCGAATATTTCGCATGCCACATAGCCGGGAAAGAAAACGCGCTTTAGAACGAGGAGCTGCCCTCGTCGCGCGGCCGGCCTGTTGTGCATCGGATGTAAAATCGTCCGAGCTCAAGTCGCAGTGTGCATTGAAAATGGATGTTTGAATTGAATCGCTGTCTCGGGCGAATATTTCGCATGCCACATAGCCGGGAAAGAAAACGCGCTTTAGAACGAGGAGCTGCCCTCGTCGCGCGGCCGGCCTGTTGTGCATCGGATGTAAAATCGTCCGAGCTCAAGTCGCAGTGTGCATTGAAAATGGATGTTTGAATTGAATCGCTGTCTCGGGCGAATATTTCGCATGCCACATAGCCGGGAAAGAAAACGCGCTTTAGAACGAGGAGCTGCCCTCGTCGCGCGGCCGGCCTGTTGTGCATCGGATGTAAAATCGTCCGAGCTCAAGTCGCAGTGTGCATTGAAAATGGATGTTTGAATTGAATCGCTGTCTCGGGCGAATATTTCGCATGCCACATAGCCGGGAAAGAAAACGCGCTTTAGAACGAGGAGCTGCCCTCGTCGCGCGGCCGGCCTGTTGTGCATCGGATGTAAAATCGTCCGAGCTCAAGTCGCAGTGTGCATTGAAAATGGATGTTTGAATTGAATCGCTGTCTCGGGCGAATATTTCGCATGCCACATAGCCGGGAAAGAAAACGCGCTTTAGAACGAGGAGCTGCCCTCGTCGCGCGGCCGGCCTGTTGTGCATCGGATGTAAAATCGTCCGAGCTCAAGTCGCAGTGTGCATTGAAAATGGATGTTTGAATTGAATCGCTGTCTCGGGCGAATATTTCGCATGCCACATAGCCGGGAAAGAAAACGCGCTTTAGAACGAGGAGCTGCCCTCGTCGCGCGGCCGGCCTGTTGTGCATCGGATGTAAAATCGTCCGAGCTCAAGTCGCAGTGTGCATTGAAAATGGATGTTTGAATTGAATCGCTGTCTCGGGCGAATATTTCGCATGCCACATAGCCGGGAAAGAAAACGCGCTTTAGAACGAGGAGCTGCCCTCGTCGCGCGGCCGGCCTGTTGTGCATCGGATGTAAAATCGTCCGAGCTCAAGTCGCAGTGTGCATTGAAAATGGATGTTTGAATTGAATCGCTGTCTCGGGCGAATATTTCGCATGCCACATAGCCGGGAAAGAAAACGCGCTTTAGAACGAGGAGCTGCCCTCGTCGCGCGGCCGGCCTGTTGTGCATCGGATGTAAAATCTGATCGCCGAAACGGAAATCGGGCGGCCGATACAACCAGCCGCTCAGGCCTTCGTACCTGTGGTCGCCTGGGCGGGCGCGCTCCATGCTAGCAACGTCTGTTAAAAATCGTTCCTCTATACATGGGAGGACAGTACAACACGAGTCGGCTGTTGTGGTCGGCGACGTGGCTCCTATGTTGCAGGAATGTAATTTTAGAATGCTACGAACCGTTTCCGCAAATTAAAAAATATTGAACACTTAGAGCTGAGTAAGAGATGGGGACGACGACGAAGAAAAGTGTTGTAATGTTTGGATGTGCGGAGGTGTGGTGTTTTCGCGGCCAGACTGTGCTGTTTCTACTCTTAGACGATTTCGATTTTTAAAATTGAATCTGAAGTGAGATACATCGAGCTCTGTGCAGTGCGTACGCCCGCCTGTCCGCCCACTTACACACCTGTCGTCGTCCCATTGATAGAGTTCCTTAACTGGGCTCTCCAAAAAATAAAACAGATGCGAGTTGCGTCCGATGCGTCTTGCCTCCGGTACTTAATCGGGGCTAAGGTTGTCGGCGGCACTCGTACGACACGAGTTGGTTGATCCTCTCGGCTGTTGTGGTCGGCGACGTGGCTCCTATGTTGCAGGAATGTAATTTTAGAATGCTAGGAACCGTTTCCGCAAATTAAAAAATATTGAACACTTAGAGCTGAGTAAGAGATGGGGACGACGACGAAGAAAAGTGTTGTAATGTTTGGATGTGCGGTGGTGTGGTGTTTTCGCGGCCAGACTGTGCTGTTTCTACTCTTAGACGATTTCGATTTTTAAAATTGAATCTGAAGTGAGATACATCGAGCTCTGTGCAGTGCGTACGCCCGCCTGTCCGCCCACTTACACACCTGTCGTCGTCCCATTGATAGAGTTCCTTAACTGGGCTCTCCAAAAAATAAAACAAATGCGAGTTGCGTCCGATGCGTCTTGCCTCCGGTACTTAATCGGGGCTAAGGTTGTCGTCGGCACTCGAGAGAACAAGTAATGTTGGGCGCGCGTTCGGCTTCTGCCCCGCGTGTCGTGTCACCCTTCGCGAGTTCGCGAGACTTGCCTAGCGCACTCCGTTTAAAGCAAGCCCGTATGCGAACGCAATTGTGTGTGGACGTGGAACGGTCGTCGGCGTGGTGCCGCGCGAGGATCGGGCGAGAGAAAATACTCTCGCTCAGAGGCGCGCGTGTGCTCCCGTCGTCCGTGTGTCACGGCCGTCATAAAATGTGTGGTATCTCTCTGCTCACCGAGCGAGAATAAAATCTAACGCCGAGTGTGAAAGACAACTCGAACGACCGAACTTATCAAGTTCGCCCAAGACGAATACAATCTACCGAAAGGTGAAAGAGAATGTGGAAGTTCGACCGATAGGAGTGCCTTAACTGGCCTCTGCTCCGAGAACAAAACTCTCTCTATGCGTGAGTGCACATATACCGCCTGTCCGATGCGCCTTGGCTGCCATGCGGCCAAAGCTGTCGTCGTTGGTGCGGTGGCGCTCGCCAAAGAGGAAAAATACAAACACTATAGAGTTTGGTGCGCGTTCAGCTTCGGCCCCGCGTATCCATCCTCGCAAGCACGCAGCATCTCGTGTGCCGTATGCGCCCGCCACGCCCAGTCACTGTGCGTG